>CM057467.1:94155940-96655940 GCA_030035585.1 Dugong dugon
GACATACCAGCACCAGGCAAGCAACAGTCCCCCACTGAGAGCTCTGAGTTTTAACTCCAAGTAGGCTCTCCTCAGCCTTCTGATTTTAATAAGTCCAACTTCTTCCAGTGTTCCCCAGCCCGGTCACAGTAGCTGCTGCCCGCAGTTGTTCTTAAGTGCCGTAGAGTTGGTTGCAACCCTATGTACAACAGAACAAAACACTGCCCTGTCCTGTGCCATCCTCACAATCACTGCTATGTTTGAGCCCATTGTTGCAACCACTGTGTCAATCTATCTTGTTGAGGGTTTTCCTCTCTTTCACTGACTCCTAACTTACCAAGCATGATGTCCTTCTCCAGGGACTGGTCCCTCTTGATAAGATGTCTGAAGTATGTGAGACAAAGTCTTGCCATCCTCACTTCTAAGGAACACTCTGGCTGTACTTCTTCCAAAAGAGAATTGTTTGTTCTTCTGGCAGTCCATGGTATATTTAATACTCTTTGCCAATGCCATATTTCAATGGTATCGATTCTTCTTTGGTCTTCCTTATTCATTGTCCAGCTTTTGCATGCATATGAGGTGATTAAAAACATCATGGCTTGGGTCAGGCACTCCTTTGTCCTCAAGGTGACATCTTTGCTTTTTAACACTTTAAAGAGGTTTTTGAAGCAGATTTGACCAATGCAATATGTCATTTGACTTCTTTCTTTCTCTTTTGGGGGGAGGGGGTTTGATTTTGGATTTTGGGTGGTGCAAATGGTTAATGAGCTTAGCTGCTAAACAGATGTTGGAGGTTTGAGTCTACCCAGAGGCGCCTTGGAAGAAAGCTCTGGTGAGCTACTTTCAAAAACTAAGCTCATTGAAAGCCTCATGGAAGATGGATTTTTTTTTTTGCATGATCAGATTTATGTTTTTATTATTTATTTATTTTTTATTGTAATTTAGGTGAAAGTTTACAGAGCAAATTATTTCCTCATTAAACAATTAATACATAAATTGTTTAGTGACATTGGTTGCCAGCCCTGTGATATGTCAACACTCTCCCCTTCTCCACCCCAGTTTCCCTGTTTCCATTCATCCAGTTTTCCTGTCCCTGCCTTCTCATCTTTGCTTTTGGGCTGCGGTGCCCGTTAGTCTCATATACATGATTTAACTATGAAGCACGTCCCTCACGTGTGTTATTGTTGGCCCTACAGACCTGTCTAATCTTTAACTGAAGGATGAACCTCAGGACTGACTTCAGTACTGAGTTAAAAGGGTGTCTGGGGGCCATATGTTCAGGGTTTCTACAGTCTCTGTCAGACCAGCAAGCCTTGTGTTTCTCTCTCTCTAATTTTTTTCTGAATTTGAATTTTGTTCTACATTTTTCTCCCACTCTGTCTGGGATCCTCTATCGTAATCCCTGTCAGAGGAGACAGTGGTGGTAACTGGGCACCATCTACTCTTTCTGGACTCAGTCTGATGGAGGTTGTGATTGTTGTGGTCCATTAGTCCTCTGGACTAATCTTTCCCTTGTATCTTTGGTTTTCTTCATTCTCCTTTGCTCCAGCTGGGAATGGGACCAGTAGATGTATCTTAGCTGTCTGCTAGCAGGCTTTTAAAACCCTAGGCACTACTTACCTCAGCTGGATGTAGAACATTTTCTTTATAAACTATGTTATGCCAGTTGAGCTAGATGTCCCCTGAGACCACGGTCTCCAGCCCTCAGCCTGGTAGCTTGGTCCCTCAGGGCATTTGGATGTGTCTGTGAAGTTTCTATGACTTTGCCCTGGTCAAGTTGTGCTGACTTCTTCAGTATTGTGTACTGTCTTACTCTTCACCAAAGTTTATCACTTATCTACTATCTAGTTAGTGTTTTTCCCTTCCCACCACTCTCTTCCCTCATAACCATCAAAGATTGTTTCTTTCTGTGTGGAAATATTTTCATGTGTTTTTATAATAGTGGTCCCATACAGTATTTGTCCTTTTGTGATTGACTTATTTCACTCAGCATAATGCCCTCCAGATTCATCCATGTTGTGAGATGTTTTGCAGATTCATCATTGTTCTTTATTGTTGTATAGTATTCCATTGTATATATGTACCATAGTTTCTTTATCCATTCATCTATTGATGGGCACCTAGGTTGTTTCCATCTTTTTGCTATTGTGAACAATGCTGCAATGAACATGGGTGTGCATATATCTATTCATGTGACAGCTCTTATTTCTCTAGGATATATCCCTAGGAGTGGGATTGCTGCATCATATGGTATCTCTACTTCTAGCTTTCTAACGAAGCGCTATATCTTTTTCCAAAATGGTTGTACCATTTTGCATTCTCACCAGCCGTGCATAAGAGTTCCAGCCTCCCTGCAGCCTCTTCAGCATTTGTTACTTTCTGGTTTTTTTTTTTTTTTTTTTTTATTTGAGCCAGTAATGCCAGGGTATATCTCATTGTGATTTTTATTTGCATTTCTCTAATGGCTAGTGATCACGAGCATCTCTTAATGTGTTTGTTAGCTGCCTGGGTGTCTTCTTTGGTGAAACGTCTGTTCATATCCTTTGCCCATCTTTTAACTGGATCATTTGTTTTTATATAGAGGTGTTGGATTTTCCTATAGATTTTATAGATTAGACTTTTGTGGGATGTGTTATAGCCAAAATTTTTTTCCAGGTCTATGAGTTCTCTTTTTCTCTTTTGGTGAACTCTTTTGATGAGTGGAAGTGTTTAATTTTTAGACAATCCCATTTATCTAGCTTATTTTCTGGTGTTTGTGTATTGTTAATTATAGTTTGTATCCTGTTTATGCCATATATGAGGGCCCCTAGTGTTGACTCTTTTTTTCCTTCCATGATCTTTATGGATTTTGGTTTTTACATCTAGGTCTTTGATCTATTTTGAATTAGTTTTTGTGTATGGTGTGAGGTATGGGTCCTGTTTCATTTTTTTAAAGATGGACATCCAGTTTTGCCAGAATCATTTGTTAAAAAGACTGTCTTTTCCATTCAGGTGGCTAAGAGATACATGAGGAAATGCTCGTGGTCATTAGCCATTAGAGAAATGCAAATCTAAACTACAATGAAATACAATCTCACCTCAATAAGGCTGGCACTAATTCAGAAAACACAAAATAATAAATGTTGGAGTGGGTGTGGAGAGATTGGAACAACTTGCACTGTTGGTGGGAATGTAAAATGGTACAATCACTTTGGAAAACAATTTGGCGCTTCCTTAAAAAGCTAGAAATAGAAGTACCATACGATTCAACAATCCAGCAGTAAATCCTAGGAATATATCCTAGAGAAATAACAGCAATCACATGAAGAGACATATGCACACCCATGTTCAATGCAGCATTGTTCACAATAGCAAAAAGATGGAAACAACCTAGGTGCCCATCAATAGATGAATGGATAAACAAATTATGGTACATATATACAATGGAATACTATACCACAATAAAGAACAATGATGAATCTGCAAAACATGTCACAACATAAATGAATCTAGGGGGCATTACACTGAATGAAACTAGTCAGTCACAAAAGGATAAATATTGTATGAGACCACTATTATAAGAACTCAAGAAAAGATTTAAACACAGAAAAAAATCATTCTTTGTTGGTTACAAGGGTGAGGAGGGAGGGAAAGGCAAATTTACTAACTAGATAGTAGACAAGGATCGACTTTAGTGAAGGGAAGGACAACACACAATACAGAGGAAGTCAGCACAACTGGACCAAAGCAAAAGCTAAGAGGTTTCCTGGACACATCCAAACACTTTGAGGGACAGAGTAGCTGGGGCTGGGTCCTGGTGACCATAGTTTCGGGGGACATCTAGGCCAACTGGCATAACAAAGTTTATTAAGAAATGTTCTGCATCCCACTTTGGTAAGTGGCGTACAGGGTCTTAAAAACTTGCAAGTGGCTTTCAAAGATGTGTCAATTGGCCCATCCCACTTAGAGTGAAAGAGAATGAAGAAAACCAAAGACACAAGGAAAATATTAGCCCAAGAGACTAAAGGTCCACATAAACCAGAGAGTCTACCAGCCTGAGACCAGTAGAACTAGATGGTGCCCGGCTACCACGAATGACTGTCCTGACAAGGAACCTAACAGTCCCTGACGGAGCAGGAGAAAAGTGTGGAGCAGAACTCAAATTCATGTAAAAAGACCAGCTTAATTGTCTAACAGAGCTTGGGGGAACCCCTGAAATTAAGGCCCTGGCACAGTCTGTTAACCCAGAACTGAAACCATTCCTGAAGCCCACTCTTCAGACAAAGATTAGACAGGACTATAAAACAAAAAATAATACATGTGGAGAGTGTGCTTCTTAGTTCAGTCAGATACAGGAGACCAAATGGGTGGCTCCTGTCCAGAGACAGGATGAGAAGGCAGGAAGGGACAGGAACTGGTTGAACAGACACAGAGAAACTGAGGTGGAAAGGGGGAGAGTGCTGTCACATTGTGGGGGTTGCAACTAATGTCACAAAACAATATGTATATAAATTGTTGCATGATAAATTAACTTGAGCTGTAAAATTTCATCCAAAGCACGATTTTAAAAAAAAAAAAAAAGACTGCCTTTTCTCCATTTAATGGACTTTGGGCCTTTGTCAAAGATCAGGTGGCCATAGGTAGATGGACTTACATCTGGATTCTCGATTCTGTTCCATTGGTCGATGTGTCTGTCATTGTACCAGTACGAGGCTGTTTTGACTACCATAGCTATATAGTAGTTTCTGAGGTCAGGTAATGCGTGGCCTCCTACTTTTTTCTTCTTCTTCAATAATGTTTTACTTATCCAGGACCGCTTTCCTTTCGATATAAATTTAATGATTAGTTTTTCTATCTCATTAAAGAATGCTGTTAGTATTTGGATTGACATTGCATTGTATTTGTAGATTGCTTTGCGTAGAATTGACATTTTCATAATGTTGAGTCTACATATCCATGACTATGGTATGTTTTTCATTTTATGTAGGTTTCTTGCAGTAGTGTTTTGTAGTTTTCTTCGTACAGGTCTTTTACATCCCTCATTAGATTTATTCCTAAGTATTTTATATTTTTAGGGGCTATTATAAATGGTATTGTTTTCCTGATTTCCTTTTCGTAGTTCTCTTTATTGGTGTATAGGAATTCAACTGATTTTTCTAGGTGCATTTTGTATCCTGCTACTCTGCTGAATCTTTCTATTAGCTCCAGTAGTTTTCTTGTGGAGTCTTCAGGGTTCTCTATGCATAGTATGATATCATCCACAACTAGGGATAGTTTTACTTCTTCCTTACCAGTTTGGATGCCCTTTATTTCTTTTTATTACCTTATTGCTCTCGCTAGGACTTCCAGCACAATGTTAAATAAGAGTGGTGATAAAGGGCATTCTTGTCTTGTTCCCATTCTCAGGGGGAATGTTTTCAGCCTTTCTCCATTGAGAATGGTGTTAGTTGTTGGTTTTCTATTAAAAAAAACAAAGAAACCTGTTGTAGTTGAGTTAATTCCAACTCAAAGCGACCCTATAGGACAGAGTAAAACTGCTCTATAGGGTTTCCAAGGAGTGGCTGGCAGATTCAAACTGCTGACATTCTGGTTAACAGCCTAATGCTTAACCACTGAGTCACCAGGGCTCCTGGTTTTGAATAGAGACCCTTTATTATGTTGAGGAATTTCCCTTGTATTCCTATCTTTTGAGAAGTGTTTATCAGGAATGAGTGTTGGATTTTATCGAATGCCTTTTCTGCATTGATTGAGGTGATCATGTGACTATTTTATTTATGTGGTAGATTACATTATTGAGTTTTTAATGTTGAACCATTCTTGTATACCTGGTATGAATCCCACTTGGTCGTGGTTTTTTTTTTTTAATATGGTCTATGGGCTAGAATTTTGTTGAGAATTTTTGCATCTATATTCATGAGAGACATTGATCTATAATTTTCTTTTTTTGTGGTGTCTTTGCCTGGTTTTGGTATCAGGGTTATGCTGGCTTCATAGAATGAATTTGGAAGTATCCCTTTGTTTTCTATGTTCTGAAATGTTTGAGTAGTACTGGTGCAAAGTCTTCTCTGAATGTTTGGTAGAATTCTCCAGTGAAGCCATCTGGGCTGGGACTTTTTTTGTTGGGAGTTTTAAAATTAACTTTTCCGTCTCTTCTCTTGTTATGACTGTTCAGGTTTTCTATCTCAGTTTGTGTTTGTTTAGATAGGTACTGTGTTTCTAGAAATTTATTCATTTCCTCTAGGTTTTCACATTTGTTGGAGTACAGTTTTTCCTAGTGCTTTCTTATGATCCTTTTTATTTCAGTTGGGTCTGTTTTAATGTCTTCCATTTCATTTCTTATTTGGGTTATTTGCTTCCTATCCTGTTTTTCTTTTGTCAGTTTGGCCAGTAGTTTGTCAATTTTGTTAATCCTTCCAAAGAACCAACTTTTGTTGATTCTATTGATTTTCCTATTCTATTTCATTTATTTCTGCTCTATCTTTATTATTTCCTTTCTTCTGGTGGCTGTGGGCTACTTTTGCAGTTCTCTTCTTATTTGTTTGAGATGTATGGCAAACGTTTTGATTTTGTCCATTTCTTCTTTTTTGATGTATGTGCCTATTGCTATAAACTGACCTCTGAGCACTGCCTTTGCTGTGTGCCAAAGGTTTTGGTATGATATGTTTTCATTCTCATTTTATTCTAGAAATGTTTTGAGTCCATCCTTGATGTCTTCTATTACCCAGTGGTTTTTATGCAAGGTGTTATTCAGTTTCCATGTATTTGATTTTTCCATGCTCTTCCTGTTAATTTCTACTTTTATGGTGTTGTGATCAGAAAAGATGCTTTGTACTATCTCAATGTTTTGGATTTTGTTAAGGGTTGCTTTGTGCCCTAAGATGTGGTCTCTTCTGGAGAATGTTCCATGTGTGTTGAAAAGGAATGTATAGCTTGCTGTTGCTGGGTGGAGTGTTCTATATATGTCTATGAGGTCAAGATGGTTGATTGTGGCCTTTAGATCTTCTGTATCTTTGCTGAGTTTCTTTCTAGATGTTCTGTCCTTTACTGAGAGTGGTGTGTTGAAGTCTCCTACTATTATTGTGGAACTGTCAAATTCTCTTTTCAGTGCTGTTAGAATCTGTTTTATCTATTTGGAGACCTGTCACTGGGTGCATAGATATTTATTATAGTTATGTCATCATAATGGATCATCCCTTTAATCATTATGTAATGTCCTTCCTTGTCTTTTATGGTGGATTTTGTCTTAAAATCTATTTTGTCTGAGATTAGTATTGCCACTCCTGCTCTTTTTTGGTTGCTGTTTGCTTGATTTTCTTTTCCATCCTTTGATTTTTAATATATTTATGTCTTCATGTCTGAGATGTGTCTCTTGTAGACAGCAAAATGATAGGTCATTTTTTAATCCATTCTGTCACTCTCTGTCTCTTCATGGATACATTTAAGCCATTATGTTCATTGTAATTATAGATAGGTATGCATTTATTGCTGTCATTTTGTAGTGCTTTTTTTTATGGTGCTGATGTTTTTTTTGTTTCTATTACCCGTCTGTGCTGAGTTCCTTTTGTTTATGAAATTTCTATTTGTTTCTTTTGTTATTGGAAATTTTGTGTTTACTGTTTTTCTTCTTTATTTTGACAAGTAGCTTTGTTAACTTTCTTTGTGGTTACCTTAAAATTTACCCTTATCTTCCTAAGTTTGAACTAGTCTTTTATTACTTGATATCGCCTTTGAATTCCTCTTCATTTGAAAGTTCTATACCTACGCTGTGCATTCCCCCTCTTATTGTTCTGACGTTGTTGTCATTTATAGATTGATGTCTCTAGTTCCCTATTTTGAATCTTTTAGTTTTGTTTTTTCCATGAGAGTTCATTGCCTAAGTCAGTATTTTGCTAATACTGACCTACGTCTTAGATTCAGGTTGTTGTCTGATGTTGTTGGTTCTCTAACCAAAGGGCTCTCTTTTCCAAGATGGCTACACTGAGTCATGCCATTTAGCCTGGAACCTCTACTCCATATCTCTACTCCTTCCCCGTTTTCTATCAGTTTCTTTTTCTCCTCAGTGACTTCTGATCTAATATTTTATTCCTTCATTTAAGGTGCAGGGTTCCAGGACTGACGTCTGTATCTGTTTTACTTGGTTTTTTTGGGCCTTTGTTGCTGCAGGATAACATAGTGTGCCTGACTAGTCTACGGTCTTGACTCTGCCTTCCCTGTCATTTGATTTCCTGACTGCTGCTTCCATGGGTGGTGATTGTGGATCCAAATAAAATGAAATCCTTGACAATGTCAATATTTTCTCCATTTATCATGATATTGCTTATTGGTCCAGTTGTGAGGATTTTTGTTTTCTTTATATTGAGATATAACCCAGAATGAAGTCTGCAGTCTTTGATCTTCATCAGTAAGTGCTTCAAGTCCTCTTCACTTTCAGCAAGCAAGGTTTTGTTATCAGAATAACACAGGCCGTTAATGAGTCTTCCTCCAAACCTGATGCCTCGTTCTTCATATAGTACAGCTTCTTGGATTATTTGCTCAGCATACAGATTGAATCAGTATGATGGAAAGGATACAACCCTGACACACACCTTTCCCTATTTTAAACCACATACTATCCCCTTGTTCTGTTCAAACAGCTGCCTCTTAGTCTTAGTACAGTTTCCTCATGAGCACAATTCAGTGTTCTGGAATTCCCATTCTTTGTAATGTTATCCATAATTTGTTACGATCCATACAGTCAAATGCCTTTGCATAGTCAATAAAACACAGGTGAATGCTTTTCTAGAATTCTCTGCTTTCAGCCATGATCCATCTGACATCAGCAATGATATCCCTTGTTCCACATCCTCTTCTGAATCCAGCTTGAATTTCTGGAAGTTCCCTGTCGATGTACTGTTGCAACTGTTTTTTAATGCTCTTCAGCAAATTTTACTTGTGTGTGATATCAGTGATATTATTGGATAATTTCCACATTTGGTTGCATCACCTTTCTTTGGAATGGGCACAATTATGGATCTCTTCCAGTTGGTTGGTCAGGTAGGTAGCTGTCTTCCAAATTACTTGGCATAGATGAGTGAGCACTTCCAGCACTGCATCTGTTTGTTAAAATATCTCAACTGATATTCTGTCAATTCCTGGAGCCTTGTTTTTCACCAATGCCTTCAGTGAAGCTTGGACTCCTTCCTTCATTACCATCAATTCTGGATCATATGCTACATTCTGAAATGATAGAACATTGACCAATTCTTTTTGGTACAGTGACTCTGTATATTCCTTCCATCTTCTTTTGATGCCTCCCATGTGTTCAATGTTTTGCCCATAGAATCCTTCAAAATTGAAACCTGAGGCTTGAATTTTTTCTTCAATTCTTTCAGTTTGAGAAATGATAAGCATGTTCTTCCCTTTTGGTTTTCTAACTCCAGGTTTTTCACACGTCATTATATATACTTTACTTTGTCTTCTCAAGCTACCTTTTGAAATCTTCTGTTCAGCTCTTGTACTTCATCATTTCTTCCATTTGCTTTAGCTGCTCTATATTCAAAAGCAAGTTTCAGAGTCTCTTCTGGTATCCATCTTGGTCTTATCTTTCTTTCTTGTCTCTTTAATCACCTTTTGCTTTCTTCATGTATGATGTCCTTGATGTCATCCCACAACTCATCTGGTCTTCAGTCATTAGTGTTTAATGCATCAAATCTATTCTTGAGATGGTCTCTGAATTCAGGTGGGATATACTCGTTTGTACTTTGAGTCTTGTGGATTTGTTTTAGTTTTCTTTAGCTTCAACTTGAACTTGTATAAGAGCCATTTATGTCTGTTCCTCAGCTGGTCCCTGGCCTTGTTCTAACTGATGATATTGAGCTTCTGCATCATCTCTTCATCTCTTCCCACAGATGTAGTCGATGTGATTCCTTTGTTTTCTGTCCAGTGAGGTCCATGTGTATAATAGCTATTCCTGTTATTGAAAAAAGGTATGTGCAATGAAGAAATTGCTGGTCTTCCAATATTCTATCTTGCAATCTCCGGCATCATTTCTATAACTGAGGCCATATTTTCCAACTACTGATCCTTCTTTGTTTCCAGCTTTCACCTTCCAATCACCATAATTATCAATGCATCTTGATTGCATGTGTGATCAATTTTAGACTGCAGAGGTTGGTAAAAATTTTCAATCTCCTCATCTTTGGCATTAGTGGTTGGTGTGTAAATTCGAATGCTGGTCATTTAACTGGTCTTACTTGTAGGCATATGGATATTATCCTATCTCTGACAGTGTTGTACTTCAGGACAGATCTGAAATATTCTTTTTGAGGATGAATATGACTCTGCTCCTCTTCAATTTGTCATTCTCAGCATAGTAGACAATATGATTTTCTGATTTAAAATGGCAAATACCTGTCCATTTCAGCTTACTAATGCCTAGGATAGCAATCACTATGTGCTCCATTTCATTTTTGACCACTTCCAATTTTCATAGATTCATACTCATACATTCTATGTTCTGATTATTATGGATGTATGCAGCTGTTTCTTCTCATTTTGAGTTGTGCCACATCAACAAACGAGGGTCATGAAAGTGTAACTCCATCCACATCATTAAGGTCAACTCTACTTTGTGGAGGCAATTCTTCCCCAGCAGTAGTTTGAGTGGCTTCCAACCTAAGGGGCTTATCTTCTGGCACTATATCAGACAGTGTTCCAACGCTATCCATAAGGTTTTCACTGGCCATTTTTTTCAAATGTAAACCACCAGGTCCTTCTTCCTTGTCTGTCTTAGTCTGGATTTAGACTGATACCTGACCACCATGGTTGACCTCTGCTGGTATTTGAAATACTGGTGTGATAGCTTCACTCAAGCCACCCCAGTACGACAAGTTGACAGATGCATGCAGTTATTACCTTATAATTCTTTTTTTTTTTTACACTTTGAGTCACCTATGTCCCTGGGTATTACAGTTTGCAATTGGTTGCTAACCTAAAGGTTTACTGTTCAAATCTACTCAGCAGTGCTGCAAAAGAAAGTCCTGGTGATATGCTTCCATAAAGATTACAGCCAAGAAAATCCTATGGAATAGTCCTACTTTGTAACACATGTGGTAACCATGAGTTGGAATTGACTTGATGACAATGGGTTTCTTTTTTTTTTTTTTGGAGTTAACTACTTTATACCTAGATAGCAATCATTTATAGAAAATTCTTTCCAAGAAAATTACCAGTGTGATTTCTATCACACCTGACAAATACAGAAATTTGTACTAGAAAACAGACTGTCCAAGTTAGAAACTTTTACCTGCTGATGGCTTTCCTTGGCTGTTAGAATGAAATCCAAACTTCTTTCCATGACCTTTAATTCCCCAAATTATCTAATCCCTTTCATCTTTTGCCCATTCCCCTTGCTCGCTAAACTCCGTTCTTCCTTAAATCCTCTAGGTAGAAACTCTGTCCCACCTAAGGGCCTCTGTTACAGTAGTTGCCTCCATCTAGAATGCTCTTCACCTAGATTATTTCATGGCTGACTCCTCATTATTCAGGATATAGCTCAAATGTCACACTCTTGGAAAGTCCTTCCCTGACCAGAAAACTATGATATCTATATGGGACAGGTGGCCAGCACCTTGATGCTGGAGTATCAATCAAATTTATTGAGAAAAAATAGAAAAATATTCATTATTTCTTAAATGGATTATATGCAACGGAAGCTACATTGTTTAAATCATTAAATTTGGCAACTCAGTTTTAAGTAAATGGCCTTTTTTTATTTATGTACTTATTTCTTTTGCAAATAGAAATATACTTTTTTCTTTTTTAACAAGGGACCAATAAATAGTCATCATGAAATCAACAATGCCTATCAGTTCTTTAGCAATTTAATATGCGCTTATTGATTTTTAAGGCCTCTAGATGCGCAAATAATTTGGGCTTGACTGGGAGCCTAAAGGTTGGTGGTTCAAACCCACCCAGTGGTACCATGGAAGAAAGGCCTGGTGATCTGCTTTTGTTGAGATTACAGCGAAGAAAACCCTATGGAACAGTTCTGTTCTGTAACACATAGGGTCACCATGAGTCAAAATTGACTAGAGGGCAGCTAACAACAATAACAACTACTGATTTTTAACCCATTATTCTTCCAAAACAGCTACTCACATTAGAAATGCTTCTTGTGTATATACATTGTCGCATTAGTGTTAGTTAGAATTTTTTAAGAATTATGCATTTTTAAATTATTATTGTTAAATTGTTTTTAAATTATGCATTAAAAAATTAGAAGTAATTAAATAACATAGCATTAAGTATGGGAGAATTGAGTATTTGGACATGCAAAATTGAGATGGGTCTTTAAAATAGTAAATGGTTAACATGAAACACTTGGAATTAATTATCCCTCTTCATAACAAGATGAATATGGAAAATTAAGTTTGCAGATGTCCTTCTAATATTAGAGTGAGCAGAAATTTTCCACTACTGGATTAGTGTTAACAAGAGAGAGGATGAGATGTGAAGTTAGAGTATCTCCTTGCCTCTTCGTCCTGGCAGTTTCTGATGTCCTCTGGAAGCCCCCAAAGTGCCTGGCAGCCTTTATAAATGTTCATCACATACCAGATATCACAGTGGTTGAGAGCACTTGGAATTCTGCAATTGACACAGCTGGCAAAAGCTGGGAGCAACAAAAGTAGGGAGAAATGAGAAAAGGTTGGCAATAAGAAAAGGAAAACACAGCTGTCCTGGCAGGTAATAGACAATACACATAAGACGTTCCCTGCTCATTCACTAAACCCAACTACTCAGCCAGGATGCCATCTCTTCTGCCAAAAACAAACAAACAAACACAAAAAAACCAGAATGGAATGCAGAGTGAGAAATTGGTTCTCAAATTCTGGAAGATTCCTAGGGCATTAGGCTGTGGTTAGTTTTTCCTGCAACTCCTGAGACTCAACTTCGAATATCTCAGAAACATATTATATTAACACAAACATTAATACTTCCTGGATTAGATTGAAAAACATCTCACAACATGGATTAATCTGCAGGGCATTATGCTGAGTGAAACAAGTCAATCACAAAAGGACAAACATGGTATGAGACCACTATTATAAAAACCCAAGAAAAGGTTTATACACAGAAAAAAAAAATCTTTGATGGTTATGAGGGAGGGAAGGCATGGGGAAGGGAAACCACTAACTAGATAGTAGAAAAGAATTAACTTTTGTGAAAGGAAAGACAACATACAATATGGGGGAAGTCAGCACAACTTGACCAAGGCAAAGTCACATAAGCTTCCTAGACACATCCAAACACCTTGAGGGACTGAGTTACTGGGGCTGAGGGCTGGCAACCATGGTCTCAGGGGACATCTAGGTCAATTGGCATAACACAGGTGTCTTAGTTATCTAGTACTGCTATAACAGAAATACCACAAGTGGATGGCTTTAACAAAAAGAAACTTATTTTCTCACAGTCTAGTAGGCTAGAAGTCCAAATTCAAGACATCAGCCCCAGGGGATGGCTTTCTCTCTCTGTTGGCTCTGGAGGAAGGTCCTTCTCATTAATCTTCCCCTGGACTAGGAGCTTATCCACACAGGAACCCTGGGCCGAAAAGATGCGCTCTGCTCCCAGTACTGCTTTCTTGGTGGTATGAGGTTCCCCTCTCTCTCTGCTCGATTCCCTCTTTTATATCTCAAAAGAGATTGGCTCAAGACAAAATCCAATCTTGTAGATTGAGTCCTGTTTTATTAACATAATTGCCGCATATCCCACCTCATTAACATCATAGAGGTAGGATTTACAACACCTACGAAAAGCACATCAGATGACAAAATGGTGGACAATCACACAATACTGGGAATCATGGCCTAGCCAAATTGATACACATAGTTTTTTTGGGATACAATTCAATCCATGACAATAGTTCATAAAGAAAATGTTCTACATCCTACTTTGGTAAGTAGCGTCTGGGGTCTTAAAAGCTTGCAAGCCGCCATCTAAGATATATCTGTTATTGCCATCACTTTTGGAGCAAAGGAGAATGAAGAAAACCAAAGACACAAGGAAAATAGCAGTCCACAGGACTAATGGATGATACGAACCACAGCCTCCACTAGCCTGAGCCCAGAACTAGATGATGCCTAGCTACTGCTACCGAACACTCTGACAGGGATCACAATAGTGGGTTCTAGACAGAGAGGGAGAAAAATGATGAACAAAATCTAAATTCACAAAAAAGGCCAGACTTACTGGTCTGACAGAGACTGAAGGAACCCCCAAGACTATGGCTCCCAGACACTCTGCTAACTCAGAACTGAAGCTACTCCCGAAGTCCACATTTCAGACAAAGATTAGACAGGCCTATAAAAAAAACAATAACACATGTGAGGAACTTGTTTCTTAGTTCAGTCAAGTGTATGAGATCAAATGGGCAACACCTGCCCAAAAGCAAAGATGAGAAGGCAGGAAGCTACAGGAAAAGCGGATGAATGAACACAGGGAATCTGGAGTGCAAAGGGACAGGGGGAGAGCGCCGACACATTGCTGGGATTGCAACCAACGTTACAAACAATTTGTGTATAAATTTTTGGATGAGAAACTAATTTTCACTATGAACTTTCACCTAAAACACACACATACACAAAACAAAAACAAACAAACAAAAAACAAACTTCCTGAATTAGAATGTCATTTTGTTTACATGGAGAAGGTAGGTCATTTCCGAGATGTGTATAAAAATGCTAAGACATTAACTCTGCCCACAACTCCCCACCTCCACAAACACATACATGCTGGCTGTGCTTTTTAATTAAATTATCTAAAAACAACCCAGTAATCTCCATATTGGCTTCCTTGCTGGAGAAGCTGGTGATGAGCCAGTTATTTCTTCACATTAATATGGAACAGATTTAAACCAAGATCTTCATTCCAGATAGTCTGACTGAACTGGATTAGAAACAGATTAAAGAATTTACTTCTGAGAGAAAACTCCCCTGAGCAAAAAGAGACAGCAGATATATTAAGTGTTCATAAAATCAGGGAGATTTATATCTCTATTAAGCTTATTTCTTACTTATAATATTGTATCCCATTCACATGTAAAAAAAACAAATTTTTTTTCCAGAAAACAATGTACCTGGGAAAGACACAGAGCAAAGACAAAGGAAAGAAAGATTTTGATGGTCCCTGATAGACTAACTCTGAGTCATGTTTTCTCTTTGTTCTACAAAGCCTATATAATTCTGCTTTCAAATTGACTAGAAACTTGAAAATTTAGGAATGCTTAAACCATCCAAATTTTTCCTGAGTTTGGAGGATGGATCCCTTATTCATATGAAGAGGAAAGCGTCAAGTCAGATATTTTAATCATAACCTAAAAACAAAATAAAACAAAAGCAAACATGTGCCTTTGAGTTGACTCTGACTCCTGGAGACCCCAAAAGTGTCAGAGTAGAATTGTGCTTGATAAGGTTTTCAATAGCTGATTTTTCGAAAGTAGATCACCAGGCCTTTCTTCTGAGGTGCCTTTGGATGTACTCAAACTTTTAACCTTCTGGTTAGTAGCCAAATTTGTTAACCATCTGCACCACCCAGGAACTCCCAAACAACAGAAACTTCTATTTAGATTAATACATATTTTGGTTTCTTTATTTGTTTGCACATAGCCCACATTATTTTCAAAAAGATTTAAGGTAGTTTTCTTAGTTATCTAGTGCTGCTGTAATAGAAATACCACAAGTGGTGGCTTTAACAAACAGAAATTTATTTTCTTACAGTTTAGGAGGCTAAAGTTTGAATTCAGGGTGCCAGCTCTAGGGGAAGGTTTTCTTTTTCTCTATTGGCTCTGGAGGAAAGTTCTTGTCTCTTCTGAACTTCTGCTCCTGGGCGATCTTCATGTGGCTTGGCGTGTGTCTTCCTCCATCTCTGCTTCTCTTGCTTGGTTGTTTAATGTCTTCTGTATCTCAAAAGAGATTGACTCAAAACATACTCTAAACTCATCCCATCTCATTAACATAACAAAGGCAATACATTCCCAAATGGGATTCTAACCACAGGCATAGAGGTTAGGATTTACAACACACATTTTTTGAGGACACAATTCAATCCATAGCAGTAATTAAAATAATGCATACAGCTTAATATATGCAGGGGCTTTAAAATAGAGAAGAAAAATTAAGCAGAAGGAAATGGAGGACATAAAATTAAGGCAGGGTGAAAAATGAATTTAATACACAAATGGCATGCTACTTAGCTTGCATTAGGCAGTTAGCAAAGTTGGCTCCAAGCTTTCTAGCAACCAATGGACAGAGACAAATGTTATTGTTGAGATGGTTCAGAGTGGCCGAAAGGTAAAAAATGAACCCGTGACTCCAGTAAAGCACCCTTTCCTTGTAATCAAGAGAGGACACAATTTCCCTGGTATCAAGAGAAGACACAGGGAGGTTTCCCTGTCACATAATAAGCAACGTCTTTATTCTAAGGATAGGATGAGTTTCAAAGAACTGTTTTTCATACTGCCTCTCAGTGCAGGTTCAAAGCCATCATGCCAATTACAAACTCATTAAAGCACTTATAATTTGGTAGAGAGAATTTGGGGTTGAGCGATATGATACAGCAAAGGAATGAGATTCTGAGGCTCCAGCTCAGACCAGAGGTAGATATTACATGATTTCGACCAGTGGTTCTTGCCTTGACTACACATCAGAAACATGTGAGGTGCTTTAAGAAATATTAATGAGCACAGCTCATTCCAGACATATTAAATCATAACCTCTGCAGGTAAATGCCACAAAAAGGTGCTTGTTTTTAAAGCTTCTCAGATGAGTCTAATGTGTTTCCAGTGATGACTGAGAAGAACAAATGAACTGCATAGCCTTTGTTCAGTGCCCCTAAATAGTGCTGTTTAGCTAAGTTTTGGAATTTGCGCCACAGTGGATCTGAAATTGTATTCTACGAAAAGTACCTGAAGCACGCTGAGTTGTATCCTGAGGCTTTTTCTGTGACTGCATGGATTGAAATGTCATACTGAAATCTCGATCACTGTGTGATATTCCCTGATCCACACTCCACCTATCCCTCCATCGTCACCTCACACTGCTTTCACTGCTTTTCCCTTCTACTCTGTGCTCCAGGTATATATATAGTTTTACAAAATGCCATGTTCTTCTTTAAGGTCTCCTTTTTTTACATCCATTTTTCTGTCTGCCTAGAGAGTTTACCCTACCCCAACTTCACACAACCATTCTCCATTCTCTGTCAGTTCTACTCAGATACTACTTTCCCCTGGAAGCATTTTTATCCCCCAAGTCCATATTATGTATTCCATTGCACAGTCTCCGCACTTCCCTTGTTGTACAGCATTATACTTGCTTCCAATTATAACTGACTCTTTTGTTGTCTGTATTACTCTGGTGATGTCTAATTTGTCACTGATATATTTCCAGTATTTTTCAGTGTCCAGAACATAACAGTTGCTCAATAAATGCATGTTGATTCAATAAATTATTGTTAACATTCATTCCTTCAAGTAATTTATACTTTTAACTTGATTGTTGGGGACTGCAAAGCAGAGATAAATAATATAGGTGAGTCCATCTAACAGAAGAGCCAAGGGTGGAAGTGGTTGGGGAATTAATTGTAACCAACAGATCCAAAGCCTGAGACAAACGCGACCAAGCCCCTACTCTATCCCTCCTTTCCCCTATTCAACACTAATTTTAATGTATAATGATCATAAATCTCATTTTTCTCTCTTAGTCATGCTTTACTGGAATTTGAACAAAGAGAGATGGATGGCTAAGTAGGACTAGTTTCTAAGAATGAGGATCAGGGAGCTTCAAGAAAGCCCAGACCAAACAGGAAGATCTAATGATAAGTAAGGCAAATATGCATGTGCTGGGAAACGTGTGTGAAGATTTTGCTGTTGTTTTTATACACCCCTTAGGCCAGTCCCGGAGTCGAGGGGTGATACAAACGGTTGACGCACTAGGCTGCTAACCGAATGGTTGGCCGTTTAAGTATACCCAGAGGTGCCTCAAAAGGAAGGCCTGCCCCCAAATCGGCCTTTGAAAACTCTATGGAGCATAGTTTCTACTCTGACACATGCGGGGTCGCCATGAGTCAGAATTGACTGGATGGTAACTGGTTTAGTTCCCATCACTAGCTTCTAAGGAGTGTATTTCCTGACTCCTTCATTCTTCAATCAGAAAAACTGAAGTATGCATTGGGAGGATGTTGTGTCAATTAACATTGAAAAAACTAGCAGCCTCCCTTATTCTTCTTCTAGGGATGCCCAGAGCCTACCAGACATTCTAGGCAGAGAACACATGCCAGTGATTACAAATTCAGCAGAGAAAGGGGTATGGTCCAGGCAGAGCGGAAGAGTGAAAGAGACATTTGACACTTCACTGAGATATGAGCCCTGGCACCTCAGTTTTTAATTTTAAAAGTGCTATGTAATGTGCTGTATAGATGTAAGTTGTTTTTCCTTTCTTAGATTTCTCCTAACTCATTTGCCACTGGTCTCTGCACCCCAGGAGGATAGCAATAACTTCAGTTCTGCTGCCTCAGGTTTTCTTCCTATAAATAGTTGGAGAAAAACGGGGAAAACCATGTTTTATTTTCTTTATGAAACTATCATAGGATTTGTAGCCATATAATCTATAACCAAAGAATTAAGTGACAAGAAATTGGGGAATACAAAGCATCTGCAACCAAATGAAGGTTCTCAGGGGGAATTTGAAAATGAGTATGACTGAGAAGCTAAGAGTTGACAGAAAGACTATCAGCTCCTGACTCGGTACTCTCTGATCATCTTTCTCATCAATTATTTATAGAAGGAAGATCTACATTAAAATTAATAGTGAAATTCTGGATTGCTTCTTTACATTAATAATGAAACAACTGTGCCAAATGCAAACAGACACTGATAATAGAATATGAAATAATGCTTAACACACAAAGGGAAAGTCTTATTTAGGTGAAACACTGAGAAGCTAATTATTGTATTATCGTGAGGGCTATAGTCTGTGACCTAGACTGGTGCCTTTACCTGCCAAAACATGTAGGCATCTCTCTCACCTGCAGCTGACAATTTTAGAGCTGTATTCAGAGCTGTCCCAACCATTGGAGACCAGGAAGTTTGAGGGTAATTTGAACCATAGTGAATGGTCCAATTAGATTTTGGGGAGAATACATGGACAAGACCTACACGTCTGGAAACCTAGTATGGCAAGTGGGAGCCCTCAGATGGAACACTTCTCCTTTCCACCTCTTATCAGCATCCAATATGAGCTTTACATACCATTCCAGGCTTACCATATGAAGCCATTCTTTGTAATCTCTGCTACAAGAACTTTCTATATTTTGAATTGCTACAGCATACTGTTCTCTCTGTCACATGCCAGACATGATTATATGATATCTTGGATTTCTAGCTATAGGGTCACCTATAAGGCAAAACCTACTTAGGGACTTGAGGTGGGGGATGTGGCTGGGCAGAGCCTGGTATCCCTCTCCGGATCCTGCTGTTCTCTGCTGGCAGAGACTCTTCTTTTGGGAGCTCCCACATACACCACATCCTTCCTTAGCCATCTGTTTGTAGTGACTAGACTTGTTGTTAGATGCTGTTGCATCAGCTCTGACTCATGGTGACCTTACATATAACAGAATGAAACCATGCCTAGTCCTGCGCTATCTTCATGGCCATTCACATGTTTGCATCAGTTTTGTGTAGTGCCTTCCAAGCTAGGGGGCTCATCTTCCAGCAGTATGTCAAGCAACGTTCTGTTGTGATCCATAAGGTTTTCAATGGCTACTGTTTGAAGTAGATCACCAGGCCTTTCTTCCTAATTTGTCTTAGTCTGGCAGCCCCACTGAAACCTGTCCACCATGGGTGACCCTGCTGGTATTTGAAATACTAATGGCATAGCTTCCAGCATCACAGCAACACACAAGCCACCACAGTACAAAAAACCAATAGATGGGTGGTGGAGCGACTAGAGGTAAAAATTCTTGTAGCAAACAGAATCCCTGCTATCAACCCCAGCTACTCCCCGACTGATGCCCATGACCACAGCAACTATATGTCGGAGGCATGTAAATCAGGTCTAAAAAATTCGTCCTTGTCCTTTTAGGCGATGCTGTCTCCGAGCACCTTGCTTTAGTAGAGACTTTGCAGGACTCATGTTCAGCAGTGACTAAGACAGTCCTTTCCCCTACTGTCTACCTCTCATCCTCCTGCAAAGATGTTGTTGGGCAGGCTGGACTAACAGTCGAGGTCAAGGGCAGATGCACTGGTGGAAGCTCCTCGCTCCTCACATGGCTAAACTCTCTAACTTGACTAAGCTACAACATTTGAGAGGAATTTAAAGCACCAATTCCTAAAGCGTGTGTTCTGGGATGGTATTAGCTGTGTGTGACAATGAATGCTTTCTCTAGTCCGGTGTCCCTATGAGTTTGGGAAATATGCTGGGCTATAAGAAGTTAAACAGGTATCCTAATTGCAGGATTCCTCAGAGCCTGTAATGTAATGACATACATTATACTATAAGAAACTCACTTGTTGCTTGTCCAGTGAATACATCAAGTCACTTGGAATGGCTTCTGGAGAGTTGTACTGAGAAACTGTGCCTTAGAACAACCCATTAGAAGTTAGGAAGGGACAGAGGATTTATTTTTCTAGCTTCCTCCTAAGTCCTCTCTCTCACTGGTCAAAATTCTTCCCACAGTGAATTACCTACCCAGCATTTCAGACTTGCCTCATCCATCCAGATGGTAAGGGCGGCCAGACCCCATGCCCTGAAGTATGGCATGACATGGGCAGACTCTTGCCTGCAGCTGGTTAGCCTCAGGCACCTGAATAGCACGCCCAGTGTGCAGCCCCCACTACTGAGGCACAAGGGGTGGTCAGGAAACAGCCAAGGGTCCAGGAGGGAGAAGCATGAGGCTGGGCAAGAGAATCTGGGAAATTGCATGGGTTGTGTCCTATCCTTTGATTCTGTTTTTATTTTACGCACATGCTGGAGGTCTGGTGAAAAGCAAAACCTGTGACAGAGAACTGCAAGGGGGCCCCAAGATGGTAAAAAAAAGATGCTGAATACATGCTGCTTATGTCAAGGGTCTATAGGTCAGGAGATAATATTGGGCATAAGAAACCACCAGAAACGATGATAAGAAAACAAAGATTTGCAAAGAAGATTAAAATTCAGTTCTAGATTATGTGTTCTGAGAGTACAAAGTAAAGGGTGGTTCTGTAGGAATCTAGAAAAAGGGAACATCTAGAATGGCTTTATTCCGAAGACCTTGAATGAAATCTGAAAGTTAGATTGGCTAGGAGGTGGGATAATAAAAAAGCAGAGCGCACTTGGTAAAATTCAAAACTAAAAGTGAGCTTTGTTTAAGAGGACTTTAGCTAAGACAACTACCAGCTTAAGTTTGCTTCTCTGAACCAGAAGTAAGAATTCCTCCTTCGCACCTCAGACATACTGTATATACCATTGTATTTTTTTTAACATTAATTTTATCATTTAACATGTCCAAAACTGAACTCTCGAGAGTCATCCTTACTACCCTATCTGTTTTTCCTGCCATTTTCCTCATTTCAGTGAATGGCAAACCCGAGCTTCAAGTTGCTCAGACCAAAATATTTGGATTCTGTCTTGATTCCTCCCTCACATTTCACATTCATTCTATCTGGAAGTCCTCTTGACTTGATCTGCAAAACATATCCAGAATGTAACCACTTCTCCCAATCTCAACCACAGAAACTCATCTAAGCCACCACCAGAATTATTACAACAGCCTCCTAACTAGTATCCTGGCTTGTACTCTTTATTTATTTATAATTTATCGGGGCAGCAGTGGTTCAGTGGCAGAATTCTTGACTTCCATGCAGGAGACCCAAGTTCGATTCCCCATCAATGCACCTCATGTGCAGACACCACCCATCTGTCAGTGGAGGCTTGGGTGTCGCTATGATGCTGAACAAGTTTCAGAGGAGCTTCCAGACTAAGGCAGGCTAGGAAGAAAGGCCTGCTGATCCACTTCTGAAAATCAGCCAATGAAAACCTTATGGATCACAATGGTCTGATCTGCAACCAATCATGGGGATGGTGCAGGACCAGGCAACATTCTATTTTGTTGTGCATGGCGTCGTCATGAGTAGGGGACCGACTTGTTGGCAGCTAACCACAAGAATATTTATCATCTATTCACAACACAGAACAGCCAGAATGAGTCTGCTGAAAGCCAGGTCAGTCACTTCTCTGCTCAAAACCATTCAGTGGTTCCTATTTCACTCATAGTAAGAGCCAACTCCCCAGAAAATGGTATTGAAGGTCCTACAAAATCTGGCTTTTGTTTATGTCTTAGGCATCTTCTCCTGTTATTCTCCCCTTTGTTTACTCCATTCCAGGAATACTGGGCTCCTGCAATTTCTAGGACATTTCAGGCACATTTTTACTCAATGTCCTTGTAGAGGCTGATCTCTCTGCCTGGAATGCTTTTCCTCAGCTATTTATGTGACTTCCCTTCTCAGTTCCTTCAAGTCTTTGAAGCATTAACATCTCAAGGAAGCCTTCCTTGATTACTCTATTTAAAACTGCAACCTTCCTACTCCAGCATCCCTGTTCTCCTTTCCTGTTTTCTCTCTCTCCTTAGCATTTATCACCTTCAGTAAAACCAAAAAAACAAAAACCAAACCCACTGCCATCGAGTCAATTCCAACTCATAGCGACCGTACAGGATGGAGTAGAACTGTCCAATATGATTTCCAAGGAGGGGCTGGTGGATTCAAACCACTGACTGGTTAGCAGCCGTATCTCTTAACCACTACACCACCAGGGTTTCCTTTAGTATGTGATACAATTTACTTATTTATTTTTTGACTTTCTCCATGCCAGAATGTAAACTCCATGAAGATAGGTTTCTTTGGGTTGTTGGCTCGCTGCTCTATTTTCAATGCTTAGAAAATTGTCTGACATATAGAAGGTGCTCTATAGATACTTATTGAATGAATGAGGAATTAAATAAAATTTGATTGCTGTATGTCTGTCTGCTATCATATAGTCTTCCAAAAGCTTGGACTACTAATTTTATTTATGTTATTTTTTAATCATTAGCACTGAGCACAGGGCTTTGTTCCCAGTAGACCCTTAATAACTCTTTTGAGCATGAGTGATGGGGAGAATGCTGAGCCCTCTTTAAGAAGCTACCATATAGAAACATATGATTTGGAGAAGATTGGTCTCAAAGCAGGTGGGTGAGATAAGAGGGAGGAACAAACGTTTGTTGAAGACTTTCTGTCTAACTTGTGCATTTTTTCAAAATAACCTCTGGCTGTAGGAATTTTTATGCCCAGTTTACAGGTACAAAAACTCAATAACAGAGGATTCAAGTAACTTGTCTATAGTCATAGGATAGTGTGTGGCCAAGCCCTTTCACTTCTTAATTTACCATATAATGCCTCTATGAACTGTTGCTTTCTCCAGGGCAAATTTTCATTTTGAACAAAATATTCCTAAAGATAAAATATCCTTGAGTTTGCCTTAATGTTTAGACTGATCATTTTCTTGCCTCTTCTTTGTGGATTTTCTCTCTCTAGTAAAGGAAGTCAAAGGTATATTCATGCAACTTTTAAAATTTTACTAGATAAAGGTTCAGTTCTCTTAAAACATTCAGTTACTACTCAGTCTTTCTTGCTTCTCTGGTAATTTTATCTCCAAAACCATCAAGGATTCTTCCTCAATTATTTGCATATTTACTTATTTATGCTTAAACTAAACCATCATCTTTATTTAATTTGCAAAGGCATGTGGGATCCAGTAGCAAGCCAGATGTGTGCAATTATGTTGGGCACCACATCAAACACCCCAATCACCAGCATGTGGGCTTCAGGCTTGCTCATTGATGTTTCTCTTTGCTTTCTACAAGTTTATGTCCAGCAGTCACTTTGTGAGAAGCCTGACCTGGAAAAATGATGATTTTTTTTTTTTTTTTTTTTTTTTTAGATCTCAACTGATCTTTGAAGTTTTCTCTGTCAGTGCACTTAGGCAAAACCAGAACAGTCACTGGTACTGAATTAGAGATCACTTTACTGGGTTTTGTTTCAATGAGATATAAAAATTACGCTTTTTCTCTAACACAGCCTCCCCAGCTCCAACAATCATAGCCCAAAAAGGACGCCCTGAGCAATCCAGTCTATGCGCCTGCCGATTATATCACCTCAGCCCTTCATTCAATGCAGGTAGAGATGCATTTATGCAGAGTGACTCTTGATCCTGATCATGGCAGTTACTGCAGAAGAGAGGCATGAAAAAAGGGAGAGGTGCTTTTAATTACACAGGAAACAGCTGAGATCAAACCAGAGCATCTCCCTGGAAAAAATAATTGGAATTAAACAGACCATCTGCACCATCATTGATTGGAGAAAAGAAGTGAAATTCAATTTAATTTTGCAAGATGCCTGTGGAAGCAAAAGCATTGAGAAGAAGTACCTCATTAATAACACGAATGGAGACCACCCAACTTCATTATTATCTCTGTTTTCATAGACTTAATAGAGGGGAAAAAAGTGCCTGATTTTGTGATTGGTGACTTTCTTTCTCCGTGACATTGTCGTTTTTTCCACAAGGGGCTGAACTATAGTCAAAGCACTAGCAGATGATCTCAGGGAGTGGATCATCTCGGGGAGATTGGAAGATGAGCCAGAGTAAAAACAGCAGAAGACCTGAAACTGCACCAAGTCTCTTAAGAGAAATTAAGATAGATCCCAATAGCAAGCCCAGAGTCTAAAAGGCACATTGGATTTGCAAAAGGACTGTGCAAAAACCCAGAAACATGTGGGGACAAATTAAAAATAATAAAAGTAATAAACACAATGAGCATGAATTGTTTTCATGCCAGCCATTATGATAAATACTTACATAATTAACACATTTTACTCCTCTGAGGGAATTTACTAGTCAAGTATTCCAAAATACCAAACCCATTGCCGTCGAGTTGATTCCGACTTATAACAACTCTATAGGACAGAGTAGAACTGCCCCATAGGGTTTCCAAGGAGCGCCTGGTGGATTTGAACTGCCAACCTTTTGGTTAGTAGCTGTAGCACTTAACCACTATGCCACCAGGGTTTCCAGTCAAGTATTAGGGTTGACCAACTTACAGCTCAGGAAATTGGGAATTAGAGAAGCTAAACAACTTGCCTAAGGTCATGCAGCTTTTAAATAGCAAAAGTCAGATTCCATCTAGGTCTGTATCATACAAAAGCACGTGCTGTCTGTTAGGGTGGCGCAGTGGTTAAGAGCTTGGCTGCTAACCAAAAGGTTGGTAGTTTGAATTCATCAGCCACTCCTTGGAAACCCTATGGGGCAGTTCTACTCTGTCGTATAGGGTTGCTATGAATTGGAATCAACTTGACGGCAACGGGTTTGGTTTCGTTTTTTTTACCTCAAACTAGAGAGTGTTGAGTTATTGCCACGAACTCTACTTAGTTGATCAGGATTTGTGTGAATTTGTGAATAAGTATACAATACTGAGAGTGGAGTCCCTGAGTGGTGCAAACTTTTAAGTGCTCCACTGATAACTGAAAGGTTGGTTAGTGGTCTGAACCCACCCAGAGCCTCCTCAAAAAAACCAGGCCTGGCAATCTGCTTCTGAAAGGACACAGCCTTAGAAACCCTATAGAGCAGTTCTACTCTGCCCACACAGGGTCACCATAAGTCGGCAGCAACTAACAACACGAACATACTGAGAGTAGGTAGGCTAGTTTTCCTTGAAGACATAAGGTTAGACTCCACAAATGATTATTGTGAATTTTTATCCCAGATTTATGACAAACTTGTGTGAATTTGGAGAATGTTATTTCCCCTTTCTAGGTCTCAGTTTCCCCAAGTTTAATGTGATGGGATTGAATTTCCTTGTCTATAAAGACACTTCTGGATTAATATTCTATGATTCTGCCATGTGTGCTTCTAAGGCTTATGTCTCCCAGATCACTGAGGCTTAAAATGATCATGAGTGGTCCAGGTTGTTTGGCTTATGTGGTAAATAAGCATTAACTTTTATTAAGTCCTTAATACATGTAAGGCATTGTTTTATACACTTCATTTTTTCTACAAAATTATAAGTTGGGTTCTATTATTATTCCTATATTACAGGTGAGGTAGCTGAACACACAAAAGTTGAGTGAATTTCCCAAGGTCACATAGGTAACAGTTATAAACTCCAAGATTCAAATCCAGATGTTTTAATTTGAGAGTTTGTGCTCTTAATTTTATCCTTCTCTGCATTTGTCATTAACTGCAGCTCACACCTCTTTGCATGGTAATTACCCATTTGAATAAGCCTGGAACACAGGCAAAGGGGTTGGAGTGCAATTTAGATTATCACCTTGGGGAAAAAAAACCCTCTTGAAACATTTTTGAGGACTGATTTGAAGAAGTGATTTGAATACCATTTGTTTAAACTGAATCAGCTTAAACCATATGCCAAAGACAGTAATGTTGTCATTCTCTACCTAGAATTTTCTTCAGTGGCAAAATGTTTAATAGTAAGTCTGCTCTTAAGAATATAGATGCGAAACCCCTCAACAATATACTAGAAAATCAAACTCAGCAATATGCCAAAAGGATTATATACCATAACCAAGTAGGATTTATCTCAGGAACAACATTGGTTTAATATCAGAAAATCAATTAATTTAGCAAACCACACCAATAGAAAAAAAACTACATGATTATGGCAGTAGATGCAAAAAACGTAACAAAATTCAACATCTATTCACAGTAAAAGTGTTCGACAAACAAGGAATGGAAGGGAACTCTCTCAACTTGGTAAAAGGCATCTAAGGAAAACGCCACAGCTAACATCGTAATTAATGGTGAAAGACTGAAAACTTCCTCCTGAAATTAATAATAAGATAAAGATGTCCACTCTTGTCACTTCTATTCAACATTGTACTGGAGATTTTTGCTAAGGCAATTAAGCAGGAAAATGACACAAAGGCATCTAGACTGGAAAGAAAGAATTTCAACTGTCCCTATTTGCAGATGACATTATCTTGTATATTGAAAATACTAAGGAATCCACTAAAAAGTAGTTATAAATAATAAATGAGATTAGCAATGCGGCAGGATACAAGATCAATGTACAAAAATCAGTTGCATTTTTATAGATTTGCAATGAGCAAATTGAAAATGAAATTAAGAAAAATGTTACACTTACAATAGCATCAAAAAAATAAAATAGTGAGAAAATAATTAACAAAAGAAGTGCAAATCTTTGCTCTGAAAACTCCAAAATGTTGTTGAAAGAAATTAAAGAAGACCTAAGTAAGGGAAAGACATTCCATTTCCAGGATCAGAAGATTTAATATTGTTAGATAGCAATACTCCCCAAAATGATCTACAGATTCAACACAATCACTATCAAAATATCAGCTGACTTCTTTGCAGCTTTGATCCTAAAATTCATATGAAAATTCAGTGGATCCAGAATAGCTAAAACAATCTTGAAAAACAGCAGATTTGGAGGATGCACACTCCCCAATTTCAAACTTGCTATAAAACTACAGTAATCAAGACAGTGTTTTCTGGCATAAGGATAGACACATAGATCAATGGACTAGAATTGAGAGTTCAGAAATAAATCCTCACATTTACAGTCAATTGATTTTCAACAAGGGTGTCAAGACAATTCAAATGATAAAGAATAGTCTTTTCAACAAACGATGCTGGGACAACTGATAGTTACATGCAAAGGATGGAGTTGGATCTGTAGCCTATAAAGAAAGCAACTCAAAATGGATCAGAAATCTAAATGTAACGCTTAAACTATAAAAGTCTTAGAAAAAAAATGAGTGTAAATCTTTATGACCTTGGACTAGGCAGTGGCTTCTTAGATATGACCAAAAGTACAAGCAAAAAAAAAAAAAAAAAGAATTAGATAAACTGGACATCAACATTAAAAAAAAAAAAAATTGTGCTTCAGAGGACACCATCAATAAAGTGAAAAGAAAACACACAGAAGAAAAATTTTTTTCAAGTCATATTTCTGATGACAGACTTGTATCTAGGATATATAAAGAAGTATTATAACTCAATAATAAAAATAATAACAACCTAATTTAAAAATGGGAAAAGGATTTGAATGGACATTTCTTCAAAAAAGATACATAAATCGTCAATATACACATGAAAAAAATGCTGACCTTTATCAGCCATCAAGGACGCACAAATCAAAACCACAATAAGGTACTACTCCACACCCACTAGGATGACTATAACAAAAACAAAACAAAACAAACAGATAATAACAAGTGTTGATGAGGATGAAGGAGCCCTGTTGGAACAATGGTTAAAGCTCTTGGCTGCTAACTGAAAGGTTGGGCTATTCGAACCCACCAGCTCCTCCATGGGAGAAAGATGTGGCAGTATGCTTCCATAAAGATTTACAGCTTTGAAAACCCTATGGGGCAGTTCTACTCTGTCCTATAGGGTCGCTTTGAGTTGGAATCGACTCCACGGCAGTGAATTTGTGTGTATATTTTTTATTTTGATGAGGATGTTGAAAAATTGGAATTCTCATACACTGCTGTTGGAATGCAAGTTGGAACAGCTGCTTCAGAAAAAAGTTTGGCAGTTCCTCAAATGGTTAAACATAGAATTAACATATGACCTAACAATTCCACTCTTGGAAATATACCCAAGAGAAATAAAAACAAATGTTCACCTACAAACTTTCTCACAAATGTTCATAGCATTATTCATAATCGCATAATTTTCATAATACAGGCAGTCACCAGGTCATGAAGGCCTGATTTACGTAAAACCCATAGTTACAAACCAGTCCCTGTAAATCTTATTATATTAAAAATTCAAGGTACATACAATGCTTCATAATAACAAATGGGCACTACGTTGCAATCCACATCAAAACATTATTATCATTATTACTGTATTATTATGTTAAAGATATTTTAGTGTATCTGGAAGTGTTTCTTTAATGTTTTTATGCATAAAAAGGTACAGTATATACTATACACTAAGACAAACGTTTGACTAACTAACATGAGATACGAACCGTATCTAACTGTCCCAACTTACATACAAATTAGACTTAAAGACAAATTTATGAACAGAACTTGTTCATAACCTGGGGATGGACTGCCTATATTCAAAAAGTGGAAATAACTCAAATGTCCATCAACAGATGAATGGATAAAGAAAATGTGGTATATACATATAATGGAATATTATTTGGCAGTAAAAAGAGATGAAGTATTGATACATGCTATAACACTGATGAACCTTGAAAACATTATGTGCAGTGAATAAAGCTAGTCACTATGGACCATAAATTGTATGATTCTATTTATATAAATGTCCAAAATAGGAAAATCTGTAGAGATAAAAAGACTAGTTGCTCCCAAGGGTTACAGGGAATGGAGGGATTGCTGTGTAACAGCTAAGTGCTGTAGGGTTTGTTTTTGGGGTTGTGGAAATGTTCTAAAAAAATTGATTATGATGATGGATGCACAACTCTGTGAATATACCAAAAGCCATTGAATCTTACATATTAAATGGGTGAATTGTATGTTATATGAATTATATCTCAATGAAGCTGTTTAAGAAATAGTAAATCTACCCAAACTCTGAAAAATGCCTGCTGCCGTCGAGTCAATTCCAACTCATAGCAACCCCACAGGGTTTCACAATCTTTAAATCTTTACTGAAGCAGAGTGCCACATCTTTCTCCTGAAATCTACCCAATTTGATGCAAATAGTAATACTCTACAGAGTTCATCATTGTTGGTTGGTTTTACTTTGAGGCCAATTGTTCACTAGAAATAATACCACTTCTTCATTGTACGGTTCTTTGCATGTTCAGACCCATAGCCGCAGGCTAGACTTCAATCTCCATTTCTGAACTGTGATTCCTGTTTTCATCCAAAGAATTAAGAAAAAAAGAGAGAACGTTGTGTGTGGAAGGAGCCAATGTTTCAGGGAAAGAAGTAGCACTTTTTAGAAACAAACATTCTGGATTGGAATATATTATAAATATTACATAGTTTAATCCATTGTCAGAAGATGCCAACTTGTATCCAATTGACACCTACTTCCAAATGTCCATTCTATCTTTCACTGTTCGATAGAACAGTTCTTTCTTATATTGAGCAGAAATCTCTTTCTCAATAAGTTGAAACTTAAGTGCTTGTTTTTATCCCTTGGGGACAATAGAATAGTCAAATTTTACATTTCATTGTGTCCAACTTTCACTGATTTGAAAATATCTATCAAGTCCAGAAGCAAAGAGGTGAGATGGAATAAGAACAATAATTTGATCCAGATAGACCTAACTATGGAGTTGGGCAAATTACTTAACATTTTTGAGTTTTAGTTTCATACTGTAAAATGAGAATAATAATACCTACCTTGCAAAATTCTTTTTTTCTTTTTTGTTTATGGATGTAGTTTAAGTGAAAGTTTACCTTTCAAGTTAGTCTCTGACACAAAAATTTATACATACATTGTTATGTGACCCTAATTGTTCTCCCTATACTGTGACAGCACACTCCTCCTTTCCACCCCTGATTTTCCACGTCCATTCAACCAGCTCCTAACCCTCTCTGCCTTCTCATCTCACCTCTGGACAGAAGCTGCCCATTTACTCTCATGTATCTACTTGGGCTAAGAAGCACACTCTTCACGAGTATCATTTTATGTTCCACAGTCCAGTCCAAACTTTGTCTGAAGAGTTGGCCTCAGAAATTGTTTTAGTTCTGGGCTGATAGAGAATCTGGCAGGCATGCTTTGTGGGGTTCCCCCAGTCTCAGTCAAACCTTTAAGTCTGGTCTTCTTACTAGAATTTGAGTTCCGCACCCCACCTTTCTCCTGCTCCATCAGGGACTCTCTGTTGTGTTCTCTGTCAGGGCAGTCATTGGTGGTAGCCGGGCACCATCTAGTTCTTCTGGTCTCATGCTGATGAAGTCTCTGGTTTATGTGGCCCTTTCTGTCTCTTGGGCTAATACTTTCCTTGTGTCTTTGGTGTTCTTCATTCTCCTTTACTCCAGGTGGTTGGGACCAACTGATGCATCTTAAACGGCCACTTGCAAGCTTTTAAGATCCCAGATGCCACTCACCAAAGTAGGATGCAGAACATTTTCTTAATAAGATTTGTTATGCCATTTGACCTAGATGTCCACTGAAAGCATGGTCCCCAGACCCCCACCCCTGCCACTCTGTCCCTCAAAGTGTTTGATTATATTCAGGAACCTCTTAGCTTTGGTTTTAGTCCAGCTGTGCTGACTTCCCTGTAGTGTGTGCTGTCCTTCCCTTTGCCTAAGATGATTCTTATCTACTATCTAGTTAATAAATATCCCTCCCCCTCCCTCCCCACCCTCGTAACCATCAAAGAGTGTTTTCTTCTGTGTTTAAACCTTTTCTTGAGTTCTTATAATAGTGGTCTTATACAATATTTGTCCTTCTGTGACTGACTAAATTCACTCAGCATAATGCCCTCCAGATTCCTCCATGTTATAAGCTGTTTCACGGCTTCATCGTTGTTCTTTATGGCTGCGTAGTATTCCATTGTGTGGATACACCATAATTTGTTTATCCATTCGTCCATTGATGGGCACCTAGGTTGTTTCCCTCTTTTTGCTATTGTGAACAGTGCTGCAATGATCATGGTTGTGCATATATCTATTCATGTGATGGCTCTTATTTCTCTAGGATGTATTCCAAGGAGCGGGATAGCTGGATTGTATGGTACATCTATTTCTAGCTTTTTAAGGAAGCGCCAAATCAATTTCCAAAGTGGTTATACCATTTTACCTTCCCACCAACAGTGTGTAAGTGTTCCAGTCTCTCCACAACCTCTCTAGCATTTATTATTTTGTGTTTTTTTGGATTAAATGCTAGCCTTGTTGGGGTGAGATGATATCTCATTGTAGTTTTGATCTGCATTTTTCTAATGGCTAATGATAGTGAGCATTTCTTCATGTGTCTGTTAGCTGCGTGAATATCTTCTTTGGTGAAGTGCCATTCATATCCTTTGCACATTTTTTAATTGGGTCATTCGTCTTTTTGTTGTTGAGGTTTTGCAGCATCTTGTAGATTTTAGAGATTAGACGTTGATCGGATTTGTCATAGCCAAAATTTTTTCACTGTCTGTAGGTTGTCTTTTGACTGTTTTGGTGAAGTCTTTTGACGAGCGTAAGTGTTTGATTTTTAGGAGCTCCCGTTTATCTGGTCTCTCTTCTGGTGCTTGTACATTTTTACTTATGGCTCGTATTGTGCTTATGCCATGTGTTAGGGATCCTAATGTTGTCCCTATTTTTTCTTCGATGATCTTTATCGTTTTTGATTTTATATTTAAGTCTTTGATCCATTTTGACTTAGTTTTTGTGCATGGTGTGAGGTATGGGTCTTGCTTCGTTTTTTTGCAGATGGATATATGGTTATGCCAGCACCACTCCTTGCAGAATTCTTGATGAGATTTATTGGATAGTTGTTTTTTTTTTAAGTGTCTAGCAGAAGGTAGATGTTCTAGAACATTAGTTTCTTCTCTTTGCTCTTGCCTGCTTCTCTCTCCCACTCCCACCCCCGAGTAAACTTCTGCAGCTATTCCAATCATCTGTAATGTAAAATGTAAATGTAAAGTGTCTAACTTACGCTTAAGGAGCCTGAGTGGTACAAGTGATTTGAGATCAGCTGCAAACCTAAAGATTGTTGATTCAAACCCACACAGAGGTGCCTTGGAAGACAGGCCTTGTGATCTAGTTCTGAAAGTTCACAGCCTTGAAAACCCTATGGAACAGTTCTACTCTGTAACACATTTACCATGAGTCAGGGGCCAATTAGAAGTCAGCTAACAACAACCTATGCTTGAGAGTGAGTAGAAGTGATTTCTTTGACATTTTAGGGATTTAGACAGTAAACTTTGCAGGGAATTCACAATATTTTTGTCTTCTATATTGTCTGGACATGTACCATTCGCTCCTCTGGCCATACCTAATAAATTTGTGTTTTTTAAACAGAACATATCATCTTCATTTGGCTGATGATGTAGGGTTGAATTCCTTCCAATGCTACACACGTGGCCTTCTGCCAATTAAAATGTTGCCTTCTCAAATGGGCTCTTCTCCACCCTTCCTCTTTCCCATCATCTTGACACATGTCCCTAGAAATTCTGTTGGATTCCTTTTCTGAAGTCAAGTGATGGTAGAAGTTGTGGTCTGTTTTCTTCTGCTTAGGCAAGTGCTGCATGAATATTCTATCATCTTTTTGCTGACCCTACTCCCCTCAGCACTCACTGGCTTTTCAGACCTCTGTTTGGTCCCTAACATGAAGGGAACATCTGGCAGCCTTGAGCTTTAGGTAATTTTGTTCTCACTGTGGTAATTACTCAGGAAAGGGCCCCCATCTAGACTCTCAGGCCTCTTCAGCTTCCATTATGAGGCATAGAAGAATGTTGAGATCATGTCTATACTCCTGCTACTCCAAGAGTAGTTTTGTGAACTAGCAGCATCACCTGGGAGCTTGTTAGAAATGCAGAATTTTAAGTCCTACCCTAGAAATACTGAACCAGAATGTACATTTGTGATTTGTAGGCACATTAAAGTTTGAGAAACACTTGTCTTTGCCACACTGGAATAGAGAACAATTGGAGAGTATAAATACAGATTTCTTTCCCTGTCCAGTCTTTTATTTTTTTTACTCTTTTTTAAAAAAATTGTACCTTAGATAAAGGTTTACAGAGCAAATTAATTTCTCAATAAACAATTAATACACATATTGTTTTGTGAGATTGGTTGCCAACCCCACAATGTGTCAACATTCTCTCCTTCTTGACTTTGAGTTGCCCATTACCAGCTTTCCTGTTCCCTCCTGCCTTCTAGTCCTTGCCCCAGGCTGGTGTGCCCCATTTAGTTTCATTTTGTTTTATGGGCCTGTCTAATCTTTGGCTGAAGGGTGAACCTCAGGAGTGACTTCAGTACTGAGTTAAAAGGGTGTCTAGGGGCCATACTCTCCAGGTTTCTTCAGTCTCTGTCAGACCAGTAAGTCTGCTCTTTTTTTTTTTTGGTGAGTTAGAATTTTGTTCTACATTCTTCTCCAGCTCTGTCCAAGACCCTCTACTGTGATCCCTGTTGGAGCAGTCGGTGGTGGTAGCCAGGCACCATCTAGTTGTGCTGGACTAAGTCTGGTGGAGGCGGTGGTAGTTGTGGCCCATTAGTCCTTTGGACTAATCTTTTCCTTGTGTCTTTGGTTTTCTTCATTCTCCCTTGCTCCCTAAGGGGTGAGACCAGTGCAGTATCTTAGATGGCTGCTCACAAGTTTTTAAGACCCCAGACTCACCAAAGTAGAATGTAGAACATTTTCTTTATAAACTATGTGATGCCAATTGAGCTAGATGTCCCCAGAGACTATGGTCCCCAGAGCTCAGCCCAGTAATTCAGTCCCTCAGGGAGTTTGGATGTGTCCATGAATTTCCATGATCTTGCTTTGGACAAATTTTGCTGGCTTCCCCAGCGTTGTGTACTGTCTTACCCTTCATCAGAGTTACCACTTATCTATTGTTTATTCAGTCTGTTCAATCATTTTTGTTGCCACTTTTACTCTGTAGCAATTGCTCCCAAATTTTCACAAAACCCCTCTTCTGCCAGAGTCCCAAACAGTAAAAAGGACAAATGTCTTTCTACTCTCAACTTCTCTACACAGCTCCACGTCAGAACCTGGGCCTGAGGTGAGACTTTTGGTCACGTATCTTATCACCTACTTCCTTTATCTCCTGCCATAAGTTTTCCCACCATCTTTGAGAACCTTTGGAATTGGTACACATTTCTGGTTACCAGTTTTCATTTTCCAGATACAGCTTCGTTATCTCAGTTCTCTTCTTGAGCTTGACTCTTTTATAAACACTGATTAAGAACAAGTCTGCTTGGGCCCATTATCCCCATGATCTTGGTCTAGATTACCAACATTCCGTGAAGACGAAAATAATGAAAACAAAAGCAAAAATAAATAAATTAGAAAACAGAACACTAAAAGAACTGAACTATTAACTATGTTTGAGATATGGCTCTATGAAAAAAATCATTTAAAAATATATACTTCTGGCAAATTAAAAAAGAAAAAAGAAATCACAAATAAACAAGTTGAGAAACCACTGGGGGGATAAAGGATGTAAAATTATATACTGTGAGAACTTATAAATATGAAAATCCCAATGAGACAAGTTTTTTCTAAAATCTATCAATATAAATTAACAAAATAGGAAAATGTTGAAAAACAGAATATATGAACAATCATGGTAAATATCTTAAAGATTATGAAAAAATATTTTGAAATGTCTTCTGGGGTCAGACGTTTTGACTGTAAAGTCTTTCAAACTTTTAAGTGATAGCCAACTTCTTTTTAATATGATTATTTCCAGAAAATATAAAAGGTGTAAAGCCACTCAATTCACTTCATGATGCAAGTATAACTGATATTAAAACATTACAAAGATGTCACATAAAAAAAAAAAACCTGTGGATCAAAGAGACTTATGAGTATTCACAATAAAATGCTAGTAGATCAAATCCAAGAATGTATCAAGAGAATAACGTACCAATAAAAAAAAAACCAGGATTCACTACTGAATTGCAAATATGATGTATTTTAGAATGTAAATCATGTAAATAGGTCTAAAATAAAGATCCCAACTGATTATTAAGTATCACTTGAGGTATTTCAATACTTAATCTGTAGAAAACCTACAAATATAAAAATTGCTCTAAAATATTTTAATTACAACATTAATCTGAAAATAATAGCAACATCAAAGTTAAAGGAGATACACTAAAGGCATGACCACTGAAATACAAGAATAAAACATGCACTGTTATTTATACACTGAAATATTTTATACATATAAAAGAATATTCATAGTGTACATATAAAGTGCCAGGAATAATAAATTCCTTAAGTAGACAACACAACAGAAGAAGTAGAAAATAACCATTTACCTAAAGGGGTTCGCCTTTTTGACCTCCCTCCTCTCACCGGTGACAGACGTTATCCTGAATTTTGTATTTATTATTCTCTTGATATATAACTAAACAGTGTACTGTTTAGTTTTGTATTTGCTCTAACTTCATATAAATCGTATCATAATGTATGTATAATTTGCAATGTACTTTTAACTCAATAGTATAATGACAGTCTTGTGTTGATACGGGTAGCTGATTATCTTTCATTTTCATTATTATTGACTATCACATTGTTCATCTTGAATACAATGTATATTCCCTTCTCCTATAGATAGGTATTTGAGGTTATTTGCTTCCATTTGTTTGTTTGTTTGCTTTGCTATTTTAAAAATTCCTATGAACACTCTTATGCAAATCTCTTGGTTCACGATGTGCAAGTACGTCTGACTAGACATATTTCTGGTGAACAGAATTTTCTGAGATGATGAAATGTTCTACATAGCTGCACTGTCCAAGAAAATTTAGGGCAAATGTATTTATTATCATTACTCACGTATCTGAATTTTTTCTTCTCCTTTTTTTTTTTTTTTTTTCTTTTGGAACTGTCATTGAATTTGCATTAAGGCTTCTCATTCTAACCCCCAGATGTCTTAACCTTTAATTCATAGTTTGGATTTCGTTCTTTTTGTTTTGTCTTTTCTATGATTCCTTTTATTCTTTTCTTCTTGCCTTCTTTTGGATTAATAATCATTTTTCTTTTTCTCATTTAATTCCTTTTCTGTTTCTCCTACTCTATCTTTTTTTAAGGCAGTTATCCTTGAAATTTTATCATCTAAACTTAATTTTACAAAGTCTAAAATTAATATTTTTTCCATACATCTAAATGATAAAAGAATTTAAGAATGTTTTAACTATGGTTACCCCATTCTATCTTCAATTTTTCTTTGATATTTTATTTATTTATTGAATAATGTTGGTATTGTTTGTAATGTTCTATTTTTTGATGGACATCAGGGAAAACCCTTTTCATTCTTCTTGACTTATCTCTAAACCTCAGTACGGTGGATATACTTACACAAATAAAATGAAATTCCTTGGACAGTAACTTATTTCAACTGATTCCTCAGAATTCAGGAAAAAATTATTAGAAATCTAATGAATCATCAGGAGAACTTCAGGATGATGATTCTGTAGAAAATAAAGACACATTTGGTTGGCATTGTCTGCGACACTATCTAGGCCTTTATCAAATCCCTTTACTTTCCATGATAATACAGTGATTTGCCAAGGTTTAGTAAGAATCTGTTTTAATTTCTGTTGTTGTTGTTGCTGTTATTGTTTAGGGGCTGTCAAGTCAGTTACAACTCATAGTGATCCCATGTACAGTAGAACGAAACACTGCCCAGTCCTGCGCCATTCTCACAATTGTATTTACGCTTGAGCCCGTTGTTGCAGCCCTTGTGTCAGTCAATTTCATTGAGGGTCTTCCTCTTTTTTGCTGACCCTCTACTTTACCAAGTATGATGTACTTCTCCAGGGACTGGTCCCTCTTGATAACATGTCCAAAGCATGTGAGATAAAGTCTTGCCATGCTTGCTTCTAATGAGCATTCTAGCTGTACTTCTTCCAAGACAAATTTGTTCATTCTTCTGGCAGTCCATGGTATATTCAATATTCTTAACCAACAGTCAAAGACATCAGTTCTTCCGTCTTCCTTATCAGTTGTCCAGCTTTCACATGCATACAAGCCGACTGAAAACATCGTGGCTTGGGTCAGGCACACCTTAGTCCTTAAAGTGACACTTTTGCCTTTTAACACTTTAAAGAGGTCTTTGGTGGTAGATTTGCCCAATGCAACGCGTAGTTTGATTTCTTGACTGCTGCTTCCACGGGCATTGATTGTGGATCCAAGTAAAATGAAATCCTTGACAACTTCAGTGTTTTCTCCATTTATCATGATGTTGCTCATTGATCCAGTTGTGAGGATTTTTGTTTTCTTTACGTTGAGCTGTAATCCGTACTGAAGGCTGTAGTCTTTGATCTTCATCTGTAAGTGCTGCAAGTCCTCTTCACTTTCATCAAACAAAGTTATGTCATCTGCATAACGCAGGTTGTTAATGAGTCTTCCTCCAATCCTGATGCCACGTTCTTCTGTTCTTTATGTACTCCAGCTTCTCAGAGTATTTGCTCAGCATACAGACTGAATAAGTATGGTAAAAGGATACAACCCTGGTGCATATCTTTCTTAACTTTAAACCACCCAGTGTCCCCTTGTTCTGGTCAAACGACTGCCTCTTGTCTATGTACAGGTTCCTCATGAACACAATTAAGTGTTCTGGAATTCTCATTCTTTGCAATGTTATCCATAATTTGTTATGATTGCCACAGTCGAATGCCTTTGCATAGTCAGTAAAACACAGGTGAACATCTTTCTGGTATTCTCGGCTTTCAGCCAAGATCCATCTGACATCAGCAATGATACCCCTTGTTTCACATCCTCTTCTGAATCTGCCTTGAATTTCAGCAGTTCCCTATCAATGCTGTAACTGCTTTTGAGCGATTGTCAGTAAAATTTTACTTGTGTTTGATATTGATGATATTGTTCCATAATTTCCACATTCTTTGGATCACCTTGCTTTAATTTCTACCATGGTCTAATTAGATAAACCAAATTTATAACCATGACCATGACAGAAATATCACATCTGAAGGTAAATTGTATCTAATTAGATAGGGCAAACCTGCTCTTAAGGAACATGTACTTCATTTCTTTTGTGGTTAAAAAAAAAACACACCAAAATTCCTCCCAGGAGGTTGGTCTAGTACCTCCTCTTCTGTGCTTTAGTTTTAGCATTGTATATTGTAAATATTGTATATTGTATTATATATCCTGGTTTTTGATAGGCCAGGAATATTTGTAAACCTGGAGAACCTGAAAAAAAGATATATCCATTCAGTTATAGATTCTGTAGGTGAAAGCTGATAGAGGCAAATGGATGATTCTTGGTTTTTAGCCTCAAAATAGATAAACTGACAAGGGTAGTAAAAATTATATCCATTTGGATAAAAATGACCAAACATGTGGCCCTAGGGGCTTTACCAAGCCTCTCACAGAAGCTAACTCTCTCTTTTAGCTCTGTGAAATATGCAACGAGTAGTCTTTTTTTGTATTAATCATCATCTCTTGTTGTTTCTTGCTGCGTACATAACATGCAAAATAAGAGAGACAATGAAATTATGATAATCAGAATATTGTGGAACAAACTTACTTGGTCCAATTTGTACCTTAGGTGTAAAGGTTAACCATGGGGGTGAGGGGTTGCTGAGGTGTGTGGGCTGGGAGGGGGTGGAACTGAAAACATGAATCCAGCAATTCCCCCCCTGAGTTTAGACTAGGTAAGCCATTAGTGAGGTACAATACTATTCCTGGTCTTCTCACCAAACACCACAACCATTAGTGTGAAAAAGGAGAGCCATGATCAATGACCTCTTGGAGTTTCTGCACCTTTTCTTATCCTTATGAGCTCTTGTTTTTTATGTTGTAAGAATCTATCCATAATCAATGCTGACCTGGGCTTAAATAGCTGTTTTAACATTCCAAGACAATCTGAAATGTATAACCTGGATAGTAAAAACAAAAAATAAGAAACAAACAAAAGCCAGACTTATTCCCTTTTCTCCACTTAAAACCGTTTAATGGGAGGAAGGTCTAGAGATGTGGTTGTAGAATAGAGATAGAAAAACTGCAAACACTTACATAGTTATCACTATGACAGGCACTATTCAAAATATTTGACCCCTCAACAATCCTGTAAGTTTTCAGAGGTGGATACCTAATTTGATAAATTTGTATTCATTTTCTTAAAGGGGACTTTCAAAATCATGCAAGACATAGGCCCTAAACTCCTAGATGCATGAAGAGTTTAAGTCAGTTGCCCAAGTTCGCACAGCTAGTAAAGGTGGCAGAACTAGGATTCAATCCCAGACAACCTGGGTCCAGAGTTCACACACTTTAACGTCACACTGTAGGGTCTAGGAAAGGTAAAAAGGAAAGCCTGTATGTCCACTCCTAGGACTTCCAAATCATTCTGTGTTAAGAGCTACCTAGCAATAAATGAGTTAAATCTTAAATTTTCAAAATTTCTACTCCAATTGAATATACTACTGATTTCTTTCTAGTACTAAACCTCCATATGATTATTATTATTACAGTAAATCAATAAATACTATTATTATCCCATTTTTCAGTTGAGGAGTCTTTGTGATGTTAAATAATTTTCTGAAAATTATATACCTTAGCTATGGAGAGTCTGTGATTTAAATTTAAGTGAGTCTGATACCTTGGTGGCACAGTGATTAAGAGCTCGGCTGCTAACCAATAGGTCAGGAGTTCGAATCCAGCAGCCACTCTTTGGAAGCCCTATGGGACAGTTCTACTCTATCCTATAGGGTCACTATGAGTCAGAATGGACTCGAAGGCAATGAGTTTGTTTGTTTGGTATTATTTTTTTTTTTCTGATTCCGAAGATCAAGCACCTTATTTCTGCACAATATTGCCTAAAGTCAAGACCTGAGAACTAAATTTACTACAAATGTCTTTATTTTACTTTTATCGAATATTTTTATAAGTTAGAAGCCATCTTCTTTAAGTTGTTATAACATCTCTTTAAGATAGTCATGATAATCCTCGTTTTCAAAGGAGTTAGTTGATTTTTAGAGGAGTTCCATAACTTGCCTGTTGTCCTAGAGCTAGTAAATTGCAGATCCAGGATTCCCACCAAAACCTAATTCCAGGAGTTCCGGCAAAATGGCGCTCTAGGCAGAAGCACCACGCCGTCCCTCCACAGCGAAGATCCGAAAAACTAAGCCAAACAGACAATACAACAATCCTGAAACCCTAAAACATCAAATGAAGAGATGAAGAACTCAGCCAAGCACCAAATGGAGTGAGAAAACTGACAGAGGATGGAGAGCGAGGAGAGATTCATGCAGAGGTCCCCTACCAGCTAACGCAGCGCAGATCCACCATCTTGGACTCCTATCGGAGACCAGCAAACAGGGGTGAGAGAAAGCAGCATCTCGGAGCATCCACTGGGAGACAAAACAACCGGTAATTTGTGGTGTGCGCTTTCCTACCCCCCACCCCTCTTCGCCCAGGCTCAGCCTCCTCTGCTTCCCGCGGCCACGGTCTATTGACCGGGAAGTGCCGGCTGCTTGGATCCCACACATCCAAGCGGGCGCCTCTCTGGGTGTCATTTTTTGGCTGCTAGTGTTGCTTTTTTTTTCTCCTTCTTTTGATTTCTCATTTGCCTCTCGCCACCTCCCCCTCCTTTCACTTGAGTGCCTGGCTCCATGCGCCATCTTTGCTTCTTCCTGAGGGGCTGCAGAGCGCTGGCAATTTGTGATACACGCTTTCCCACTCTCTACACTTCTTCACCCACACTCGACCTCCTCTGCTTCCCATGGACACAGTCTCTTCTCCAGAAACACCAGCCCACACTGGTTGGCTCTCCGAGTGCCATTTGTTGGCTGCTAGTGTTGCTTTTTTTTTTTCTTCTCTGCTTCTTTGGATTTCTTGCTTGCCTCTCACCACCTCCCCCTCCTTTCACTCGACTGCCTGGCTCCGTGCGCCATCTTTGCTTCTTCCTGAGGGGCTGCTGAGCTCCATTCGAGTGTGGAGCTGCTTCCCGGTCTGGGCTACTGTGCTAGTGGGATCCCCGGGCTTTTGTTCATTTGTTTGTTTTGAATTGTTTGTTTGTTTTCTTTTCCTTTTCTTGAGTTGGGAGCCCTTTCTGGCCAGGCGGAGCTGCGTGGCAAGGAACTCACCTTCAGCTTCCACAGATGTGCAGAGGGATCCCTGAGAGCATTTCTTTTTTCATTGGTTTTTTTTTTTTTTTTCTGTTTTTTTTGGGGGGCCTTTCTTGTTCTTTTTTTTTTTTTTTAATTTGTTTTGTTTTGTTTTCCATCTTTTTCCCTTTTTGTCTTTCATTGCTCAGTTTCTTGTCTCTCTATATCTTCCTTCTCTTTCTGATCCCTGAATACCAGGCATTGTATACCTCTACGCCTTCTAGCCAGGCTGTATTGCAACACCTGAGAGCGACTTCCCCAGACCTCATAGCTCCATCAGTGGGATCCCTGGGACTTTGCGGTTCTTTAACCTTTCTGATGTTTATTTATTCATTCTTTTCTTTTCTTCCTCTTCCCCTTTCTGTTTCTCTCCATTTCCTAGTCTCTCATCTCTCCATTCCAACGGCAAGCTCCCCTAGCATTCTTTTTTGTTTGTTTGTATGTTTTTGGCTCCTGTTCCTCTCTCCTCTCTCCCATATCCATCTTAGCTCCACACATAACAATCTCCCCGCTGCATCCTGCCTACCTGCACTGTGCGCTTGACATCACACCACCAAGCAGTACAGGCACGGCCTACTGGAACCTGCCCTGCAGTGATTACTGACCCTCCCTGGTGGCTGTAGTAAGTGCCACAAACAACAGGTCCCAGTAACTCCTCTTCAGCTAGACCTGCCCTGCTGCACCATATCTGAGTGACTGACCCTGCCAGTTGGAGAAGGAGGCAAAAAGTATTGAGTGCACAGATGAGCAAACAACAAAGAACACACAGTCCGCCTGCTCACAGATAGTCAAAAATTTTTTTTTAAAAAGGGATGAAACAAACAAAACTATAATCAATAAATGAGAAAAATAGCTACTGAATGCCCCCAAAACAGCAGACAATATCAAAACATTTACAAAAACAGGACAGGATGGTTCCAGTAGGTGTCCAAAATAAAACACCAGATGATTCTCCTGTGGAATAAAATGCACTAGAAGTACTTGATAGGGATTTCAAATCTCTAATACTCAGACTTTTCCAAGAACTGAGGCAAAAAGCTGACAAACATGAGGAAAAAATAGACAAATTCATGGAAAATACAGACAAAAAATTGGAAGAATTCAGGAAGATGATGCAGGAACAAAATGCCAAAATAAATTCACAACTAGAAATTATACAAAGACAACAATTAGAAATCCAAAAGATAAACAACAAGATTTCAGAAATGGACGATGTCATAGAAGGGCTGAGAAGCAGATTTGAAACCGTGGAAGACAGGATCAGTGGAACTGAAGACAAACACTTGGATACAACTCTGTTTCAGGAAAACTCAGAGAAACGAACAAAGAAAAATGAAAAGACCCTGAGAGTTATGTGGGACACAATTAAAAGCAAAAATTTACGAGTGATTGGCATTCCAGAACAGGGAGAGAAAACAGAAAACACAGAGAGGATCATTGAGGAACTGCTGACAGAAAACTTCCCCAATATCATGAAAGATGAAAAGCTGGCCATCCAAGAAGCTCAACGAACCCCATATAGAAGAGACCCCAAAAGAAAATCACCAAGGCATATCATATTTACACTCGCCAAAACCAAAGACAAACAAAGAATCCTGAGAGCGGCTCGTGAAAAACAAGAAGTCACATACAGAGGAGAAACAATAAGACTAAGCTCAGATTAATCAGCAGAAACCATGCAGGCAAGAAGGCAATGGGATAACATATATAAAATCTTGAAGAAAAAAAACGTCAGCCAAGAACAATATATCCTGCAAAACTCTCGTTCAAATTTGATGGTGGAATTAGGTCATTTCCAGATAAACAGAAATTAAGGGAATATGTAAAAGTCAAACCAAACTTACAAGAATTATTAAAGCGAGTTCTTTGATCTGAGGACAAACAGCTTCAGCTCACAGGCAGAACCTAGGATGAAAGATTGCACGAGCCGGATACCAATCTAGGAAATGAACTCTTGAGGACTATCCAAAACCAAAAGAAATACAACAGGGAATCAGAGCAGTTAATCAATAAATGACAACAACATCAAAACAATAAAAGAGGGAATAAACGGCATAGGTATAGAACCTTCTAATGGAGAGGAAGGCAAGGCGATACCAAGTAATGGTAGACTGCTTCAAAATTATAAAGATAAGGGTAAAATTCATGGTAACCACAAAGAAAGTTAACAAACCAACTCATAAAAATAAAGACGAAAAACATAAAGTCTCGGCAAAAACAAAACCTACAAAAACAAAAGAAATGAACACAAAATCCACAAACAAAAGTAACTCAGCACAAGAGAGTAAGAAGAACAAAGAAAACATCAGCACCACCAAAAAAAGCACTACAAAATGACAGCAACAAACTCACATCTATCAATAATTACACTGAATGTAAATGGACTCAATGCACCCATAAAGAGATGGAGAGTGACAGAATGGATAAGAAAACAGGATCCATCAATATGCTGTCTACAAGAGACACACTTTAGAAACAAAGATGTGAATTTATTAAAAGTCAAAGGTTGGGAAAAAATATATCAAGCTAACAACTACCAAAAAAGAGCAGGAGTGGCAATTCTAATCTCAGATAAAATAGACTTTAAAACAAAACCTTCCATAAAAGACAAAGAAGGACACTATATAATGATTAAGGGGATGATCCATCATGAAGACATAACCATAATAAACATCTACACTCCCAACGACAGGGCTCCAAAATACATAAAACAAACTCTAACAACACTGAAAAGAGAAATTGACAGTTCCACAATAATAGTAGGAGACTTCAACACACCACTCTCAGCAAAGGACAGAACAACTAAGAAGAAACTCAGCAAAGATACAGAAGACCTAAAGGTCACAATCAGCCAACTGGACCTCATAGACATATATAGAACACTCCATCCAACCGCTGCAAAGTACACATTCTTTTCCAATGCACATGGAACGTTCTCCAGAATAGACCACATCTTAGGCCACAGAGCAATCCTCAACAAGATCCAAAACGTTGAGATAATTCAAAGTATCTTCTCTGACCACAATGCCATCAAGGTAGAAATTAATAGAAAGAGCAAGGAAAAAAATATCAACTACATGGAAACTGAATAATACCCTGCTTACACATCACTGGGTAACAGAGGCAATCAGAGACGGAATCAAAAATTCCTAGATTCAAATGAGAATGAAAACACATCATACCAAAACCTTTGGGACACAGCAAAGGCAGTCCTCAGAGGACAATTTATAGCAACAGATCCACATATCAAAAAAGAAGAAAGGGACAAAATCAAAACATTAGCTACAGAACTCAAACAAATAGAAAGAGAACAGCAAAAAAAGCCCACAACCACCAGAAGAAAGGAAATAGTAAAGATCAGAGCAGAAAGAAATGAAATAGAGAACAGAAAAACAATAGAAAGAATCAACAAAACCAAAAGTTGGTTCTTTGAAAGAATCAACAAAATTGACAAACCACTGGCCAGACTGACAAAAGAAAAACATGAGAGGACACAAATAACCCAAATAAGAAATGAAATGGGGGACATTACAACAGACCCAACTGAAATAAAAAGGATTATAACAGAATATTATGAAAAACTATACTCCAACAAATTTGAAAACCCAAAGGAAATGGATAAATTTCTAGAAACACACGGCCTACCCAAACTACAACAAAGTGATGTTGAAAATCTGAACAGACCCATAACAGGAGAAGAGATTGAAAAGGTAATAAAAAAAACTCCCAACCAAAAAAAGCCCTGGCACAGATGGCTTCACTGGAGAATTCTACAAAACATTTATAGAAGAGCTTGTACCAGTAGTACTCAAGCTATTTTAAGAGCATAAAAGAGGAAGCAACACTTCCAAATTCATTCTATGAAGCCACCATAATGCTGATACCAAAACCAGGCAAAAATGTCACAAAAAAAGAAAATTACAGACCAATATCTCTCATGAATACAGATGCAAAAATTCTGAACAAAATTCTAGCCAATAGAATTCAGCATCATATCAAAAAAATAATACACCACTACCAAGTAGGATTCATACCAGGTATGCAAGGACGGTTCAACATTAGAAAATCAATCAATGTAATCCACCACATAAATAAAAGGAAAGAAAAGAATCACATGATCATCTCAGCTGACGCAGAAAAGGCATTTGACAAACTCCAACACCCATTCCTGATAAAAACTCTCAATAAAATAGGTGTAGAAGGGAAATTTCTCAACATAATAAAGGGCATCTATGCAATACCAACGGCCAACATCATTCTTAATGGAGAGAGGCTGAAAACATTCCCCTTGAAAACAGGAACAAGACAAGGATTCCCTTTATCACCACTCCTATTTAACATTGTGCTGGAAGTTCTAGCTAGAGCAATAAGGCAAGAAAAAGAAATAAAGGGCATTCAAATTGGTAATGAAGAAGTTAAACTCTCCCTGTTTGCAGATGATATGATACTATAGATAGAAAACCCTAAAGACTCCACGAGAAATCTACTGGAACTAATAGAAAGATTCAGCAGAGTAGCAGGATACAAGATAAACATTCAAAAATCAGTTGGATTCCTATACACCAGTAAGGAGAACGGTGAAAAGGAAATCAGGAAAACAATACCATTTTCAATAGCCCCTAAAAAGATAAAATAGTTAGGAGTAAATCTGACCAGGGATGTAAAAGACCTATACAAAGAAAACTACAAAACACTGCTGCATGAAAACCAAAGGGATCTACATAAATGGAAAAACATACCATGCTCATGGAGAAGCAGACTCAACATTGTGAAAATGTCAATTCTACCCAAAGCAAGTTACAAATACAATGCAATCCTGATCCAAACACCAGCAACATTCTTCAAAGAGATGGAAAAACTAATCATTAACTTTATATGGAAAGGGAAGAAGCCCCGAATAAGTGAAGCACTACTGAAGAAGAAGAATAAAGTTGGAGGAATCACACTACCTGAATTCAGAACCTACTATACAGCTACAGTAGTCAAAACAGCCTGATACTGGTACAACGACAGATACATTGACCAGTGCAACAGACTTGAGAACCCAGATGTAAATCCATCCACCTACAGTCAGCTGATCTTCGACAAGGGCCCAAAGTCCATCACATGGGAAAAAGACAGTCTTTTTAACAAATGGTGCTGGCAAAACTGGATATCCATCTGCAAAAAAATGAAACAGGACCCATACCTCACACCGTATACAGAAACTACTTCAAAATGGAGCAAAGACCTGAATATAAAGCCTAAAACTATAACGTTCATAGAAGAAAAAATAGGACCAACACTTCAGGCCTTAATACATGGCATTAACAGGATACAAACCATGACCATCAACGCACAAAACCCAACAGATAAGCTAGATAACTGGGATCTTCTAAAAATCAAACACCTATGCTCTTCAAAAGACTTCACCAAAAGAGTAAAAAGAGAACCTACAGACTGGGATAAAATTTTTGGACAGTACAAGTCACACAAATGTCTAATATCCATAATCTACAAGAAAATCCAACACCTCTACAACAAAAAGACAAATAATCTGATAAAAAATTGGGCAAAGGAAATGAACAGACACTTAACCAAAGAAGACACTCAAATGGCCAACAGACACATGAGGAAATGCTAGCAATCACTAGCCATTAGAGAAATGCAAATTAAAATCACAATGAGATACCATCTCACCCCGGCATTACTGGCACAAATCAAAAACACTGGAAATAACAAATGTTGGAGGGGCTGCAGGGAGATGGGAACTCTTATGCTGGTGGGAATGCAAAATGATACAACCATTTTGGTAGATGATACGGCGCTTCCTCAGAAAGCTAGAAATAGACATACCATTCGATTCAGCAATCCCACTCCTAGGAATATATCCTAGAGAAATAAGAGTCGTCACTCGAATAGACGTATGCACACCTAGGTTCATGGCAGCCTTGTTCAGAATAGCAAAACGATGGAAACAACCTAGATGCCCATCAACAGATGAATGGATAAACAAACTATGGTACATACACACAGTGGAGTACTATGCAACAAGAAAGAACAACAGTGAATCTGTGAACCATCTCATAACATGGATGAAACTGGAGGACATTATGCTGAGTGAAATAAGTCAATCACAAAAGGACAAATATTGTATGAGACCTCTATCGTAAAAACCCATGAAAAAGTTCACACACAAAATGTAACAATCTTTGTTGGTTAGCAGGGATGGGAGGGGTGGGGGGGAAATACTAAACAGGCAATAGATAAGTGGTATCTTGGGTGAAGGGTGAGACAGTACACAATAAAGGGGAAACTAGCACTACTTGTGCAAGGAAAGGTCATGGAAGCCCCATAAACACATCAAAACTCCCTGAGGGACTGAACTGCTGGGTGGAGGGCTCTGGGGACCATGGTCTCGGGGAACATCTACCTCATTTGGCATGACACAGCTTAGAAAGACAATGCTCTACATTCTACCTTGGTGAGTAGTGTCTGGGGTCTTAAAAGCCTGTGAGCAGCCATCTAAGATACTCCACTGGTCTCATCCCTTCGGGAGCAAGGGAGAATGAAGAGAACAGGATACAAGGAAAAGATTAGTCTAAAGGACTAATTGTCCACAGCTACCAAGGCCTCCACCGGACTGAGTCCAGTACAGCTAGATGGTGCCCAGCTACCACCTCTGACTGCTCTGACAAAGATCACAGCAGAGGGTTCTGGACAGAGCTGGAGAAGGATGTAAAGCATAATTCTAACTCACAGAAAAAAGACCAGATTTACTGGCCTAAAGGAGACTGGAGAAACCTCGAGAGTATGGCCCCCAGACACCCTTTTAGCTCAGTGGTGAAGTTACCTCCGAGGTTCACTGTTCAGCCTGGGAGTGGACAGCCCCGTAAAACCAAATGAGACTAACGAGGTACAGGAGTCCAGTGACAAGGGCCAGAAGGCAGAAGGGGACAAGGAAGCTGGTGATAGGGAACCCACGGTTGAGTAAGGATATTGTTGATGTGTTGTGAGATTGTTAACCATTGTCATAGGGCAACATTTGTAGTAACTGTTAAATTAGAAACTATTTTGTTCTGTAAGCCTTCATCTTAAGTGAGAATAACAGCACAATTGGAAGAGCGTAGTCAATGTCACTGAACTGTGTATGTAGAAATTTTTGAAACGGTGTATCTTTGGCTATGTGTATTTTCGCCAAAAAAAAAAAAAAAAGGTTGAGAATTTAGAGGGTTAATATGTTGTGGGGTTGTCAACCAATGTCATAAAACAACATGTGTACTACTGTTTCATGAGAAACTATTTGTTTTGTAAGCCTTCACCTGAAGTACAATAAAATATAAAAAACAAAAAAATCCTAATTCTGAAGTCTGAATTTTGTGCCACATCTCTCCTGCTATGGGGAATTAGCATCAGCAATACTATATGAACCATCCAGAGAAACCACACTTGTTTCTCAACTCCCCCTTGTGTTTAGGCCAAACCAGAATTTCCTGTCCTTAAAAACTTGCTTCATCCCCTACACTTGGTTCCAACAGACTTTTGGCATTTTCTAAAAACTGAAGCAATCCTCCCTGGAACTGTAAAAATGTATCCATGCCTCTGAGGACTACTCCCAAATAGGGGTTCCAAAAACATTTTGACCACTTTCAGCATCACTGGGGCAAATGTGGAGGTTCACACCATACAAATATTAAGTCATAATACATGTGTTAACAATCACATCACTGTCAAAATCTACCTTGTACAAGTATTTGCATCTCCACGGGACTATTCTATCGAGTAAGATATGCCACCAGAAAGAACAGAAGGATTTTTCTTTGTCCTTAAGTGTGGCTTGAATTGATTTTTCTAAATGGCTCCAAAGTGTGTGCTTTCATTCTATAATCCATCCTAAGTGTTTTAAAATAAAAGAACTATCCAATCACTTGGCAGAGCGAGGCCTGTTGATGCCCGGAAAGGCCAATTTATATTCAGTTGGCGCCCTGGCAGGCAGTGTGATTGATAACATTCAGATTTGAGACCTGAAGTGATAAATAGTTACACGTGGCCAAATGCCACACTTCGGGGCTCACGGGCTCCTGGTGAGTTATTGCTTTGTTTTGCCCCTGGTTCTTGTATGCCGAAAAATTTGTTTTCATAAGTTAATCAGTGGTGGCGTTTTGCATTTCTGATTTGTTACCTTTCTCAAAAGGCCTTTACCTGCAGTTTATAATGCCGAGCGGCTTAGTTTCTTGCTGCCCAAAGAGATGTGAAATGATTGGCTAATCAAAAGGCTTTCTGTTTGTTATCACAGCAAATAAATGTGGGATTCTCTAAAAGCTTCATTGCAAAGATATTTTTAAATGTTTTTATTGTACGTTGAGTAGACATGAAAGAATATTTATAAAAATATATGTAAATTGCAAGACATAACAGCAGAATAAAACCCATATCCCATCCATGCAGCTAAGGGAAGAAAATGAAAACATTCCCTTTGAAATTTCTGGTCTCTGCTTCTCTGATTCCATCCTGCTTCTTCCCCCATCAGAAATAACCAACTGAACTCAATTTTGAGTTTAAACAATATATTGTTTACTTTGTATGTTTTTGAACTATGTATAAATGGAATCAGGCTGTGTAGATTTTTCTGATTTACTTATTTCACTCCATAGCATATTTGCAATATTTATCCATGTTGATACTCATAACTATAACTGACTTATTTTCATTGCTGGATATGATTCCATTCCATGAACCTGCCACGATTTATTTATCATATTCAAGTTAATGGACGTTTGTATTGTTCCTATTTTTTCAGTTCAGTTATGAATTCTTATACATATGAATATTCACATACGTACCTCTTGCTGTACACCTGAAAGATTTTCTCTAGGTACGTGTTCATGTTTTTTCATGCAATATATATTTATATGCTAAGCAGTGTATGGAACTGAGGAGTCATAGTGTATTTACATCTCCAATTTTACTAGTTATTTCCAAATTAGTTTTTAAAGTAGTTGTACATTGTAGAAGGTCTTTTATAGTCTCATCAATGCTTGATATTGTCAGACCTTGCCATTTTTATACATCTCGAGGAAGTGAAATGGAATCATATTGTGGCTGTAATGTTGGTCTGATTACTCATGAAGGGGCCACATTTTCACATGTTTATTGACCACTTGTGTTTTCCCATTTGGTGAATTGTCCGCTTTTTACACATTTTCTACTGAGTTGTTAGTCTTATTAGTTTGTCATTATATATAATGCAATTTTTTTTTTTTTTTTGCTATTTTTCACTTATCTTTTTATTCTCTGAATGGTGTTTGATGAATCAAAGTTCTTAATTTTCTGGTAGATGAATTTTCCAATAATTTCTTTATATTTTGGCATTTTTGTTTATTGTTTAAGTGATCCAACAGAATGTGGAAATTATCAAACAATATCATTAATATCACACACAAGTAAAATTTTGCTAAAGATAATTCAAAAGCAGGTGCAGCAGTACATTGACAGGGAACTGCCAGAAATTCAAGCCAGATTCAGAAGAGTAGGTGGAACAAGGGATATCATTGCTGATGTTAGATGGATCCTATCTGAAAGCAGAGAATACCAGAAAGATGTTTACCTGTGTTTATTGACTATGCAAAGGCATTTGACTGTGTGGGTCATAACAAATTATGGATAACATTGGGAAGAATGGGAATTCCAGCACACTTAATTGTGCTCATGAGGATCCTGTACATAGATCAAGAGTCAGTCCTTCGAACAGAACAAGGGGCTACTGCATGGTTTAAAGTCAGGAAAGGTCTGTGTCAAGGTTATATCCTTTCACCATACTTATCCAATCTGTATGCTGAGCAAATAATTTGAGAAGGTGGACTATATGAAGAAGAACAGGGCATCAGGATTGGAGAGAGACTCATTAACAACCTGCGATATGCAGATGACACAACCTTGCTTGCTGAAAGTGAAGAGGACTTGAAGCACTTACTGATGAAGATCAAAGACCACAGCCTTCGGTATGGATTACACCTCAACATAAAGAAAACAAAAATCCTCACAACTGGACCAATAAGCAACATCATGATAAACAGAGAAAAGATCGATGTTGTCAAGGATTTCATTTTACTTGCATCTGCAATCAATGCCCATGGAAGCAGCAGTCAAGAAATCAAACAATGTATTTCATTGAGCAAATGTGCTGCAAAAGACCTCTTTGAAGTGTTAAAAAGCAAAGATGTCACCTTGAAGACTAGGTGCACCTGACCCAAGCCATAGTATTTTCAATTGCCTCATATGCATGTGAAAGCTGGACAATGAATAAGGAAGACTGAAGAAGAACTGGTGTCTTTGAATTATGATGTTGGTGAAGAATATTGAATATATTATGGACTGCCAGAAGAATGAACAAGTCTATGTTGGAAGAAGTACAGCCAGAATGCTCCTTAGAAGCAAGAATAGCGAGACTACGTCTCACATACTTTGGACATGTTATCAGGAGGGATCAGTCCCTAGAGAAGGACATCATGCTTGGTAAAGTAGAGGGTCAGCAAAAAATAGGAAGCCCCTCAACAAAATGGATTGACACAGTGGCTGCAACAATGGACTCAAGCATAATAATGATTGTGAGGATTGCACAGGACTGGGCAGTGTTAAGTTCTGTTGTATTGATGGCACCTGACATCAACATGAAGGATAGCTGGATTTGATTCCTGCCAGATACATCTCATGCACAGTTACCACCCATCTATCACTGGAGGCTTGCATGTTGGCGTGATGCTGAAAAGATTTTAGCAGAGCTTCCAGACTAAGAAGACCAGAAGTTTTGTAGAGTCTCACTTCATCTATTGAGAAATCAAGACACAGAGAAGCAAGGTAAATTTCTCAAGGTTACACAGCTAGTAAATAGAAGAGCCTGAATCTGAATCCAGGAGATTTGGCTCTGCAGCTCTATGCTATCCAACAGAGCCAAAACACTCAGAGGAGGCTTCCAGCAGAACACTCCACCCCCTACAAATCAACCCCATCATCCTAATTACAGGAAGACATCACCAAGGTCCTCATGGTTTCCTTCTTGCAAAGTTGCCCTTGAAAAGGTTATGCCTACAGTATAATCCAATTTATAACTTTTTACAATAGAAATTCTAATTCATCATTTTTTAATTTTAAAATTTGAAATAATCATAGATTCACAGGAAGTTGTAAAAAATATAAGGGACATTTGGTGTAGTCTTCAACCAGCTTTCCCAGTGGTAGCATCTTACCTAATTATAGTACAGCATCAAATCAGAAAATTGACATTGGTTTAATCCACAGATCATATTCATATTTCACCAGTTTTACATTCACTTGTTTGTATGTATATACAGCTTTATGAAATTTTATCACATGTGTAGATTCACGTAACCATCACCACAATCAAAATACAAAACTGTTCCATCACTAACTACAAGGCTACCTCATACAACTCCTTTATAGTCATGCCTACCTTCCTTCTTGCTATGTTCCAGGTAAGGTCCCTGGGTGGTGCAGGTTGCGTTTGACTACTTATCTGAAGGTTGGTGGTTCAAACTCACACAGTGGTACCATGGAAGAAAGGCCTGGAGATCTGCTTCATAAAGATTACACCTAAGAAAACCTTATGGAGCAGTTGTCCTCTGTGACACATGAGTTTTCCATGAGTTGGAATGGACTCAACAGCAACAGATTTGACTTTAACACTCTCCATTATCTTTTTTTTTTTTTTTTTTTTAACAATTAACACTTGTATAAATGCCTATGGATCCACGCTTAGTGGTTGCCAAAATAAAAGTTGGTCTTAGTGTTTGCTAGAGAAACATAATCAGTCAGTCTTGTGACCCAAAATCCATATTCAGGCAATGCAAAAAATGAAAGAGTTCTGGAAAGATGTCTATTTATAGTCTGGAGGTAAGATACCCCCTAGGGAAACTCCCTTTTTTGCTCTATGGCCTTCAACTGATTGGATGAAGTCCACTCACATTATAGAGGATAATCTGCTTTATTTCAGGCCAACTGATTTAGTCACATGTAAATACTTCATAACAGCATCTAGACTAGTGTTTGGCCAAACAACTGGGCACCACAGTCTAGTCAGGTTGACACATAAAATTAACCATCATAAGGTTTAAAAACAAAAATAAGCAAAGTGCAAAAATAGCAGTAAAGGTTATGGCAAAGCACTACCTGACCCTGATGTTTGCTTGATTTGGACGCACTTTTTGGTTGTAAATGAGTATAGATTACTCCCAGGTCTTTGCTTGGAAAGACTTAGTTCTAAGTCCAGAAGACAGCAAAGTCAGGCAAAAATATTCTCTTCATCCTCAGAATGGAATTGTTCTTTTCTCAGTTGGTTTGGCAACGAGAAAACATGGGTGAGTGTTCTGAGTCTGCAATTTCTGATTTTATGACTGTACATAAGCCATTTAACCCGAGGCCTCAATTTCTGCCTTTACCAAATGAGGATAATGGATATGATATCACTTTATAAAGGTTAAAATCCAAGGCAAGTGTAGCAGAAGATTATTCAAGGAGTCATTGCTTTCTGTTCTACATACCCTACCTAACAATATCTACCCATTTGCCTTTGAGGAAGCATCCACCTTACTGCTCCCTGAAAACAAAGTGCACTGCTAAGGGATTCTTGACAGGAATTTGAATTCTTACAGCACAAGGTTATGAAATGCCTGATGGAGAAGAATAGTTGGTATCAGACATGCCTGATTTGCCACTTTCCCCTGGCTCAGATATCCATCAGTAATGGAGGTCACAGAAATAGCATATGATTTTGGCTTCTTCCAGCTGTTCATACATAAGCAGAGCTCCAAAACCTTGGCATTTTCTTAAGTTTCAAGTTCCCAATTTGAAGGAAAAACAGCAGACAGTGTGGAGTCCAATAAATCACAGGATAGAGATGCCTCTTTAGTTCTCTTATTATAGTGTTATAAATGAAGAGGTGCTTGTACCGGAGTGGCAAGAACCTTGAACTAAGGAAGCAGAAGACATCCACTCTAGACAGAGTGCTGTCATGTTAATCATTTGAGGCTTTAGGCAAATTGCTTGGCCTATGTGAGCATCAGCTTGTTTTTATGTAAGATGGTGATAATAATGCCTACCTACCTTGTATGGTTATCACGATTAGTAAAGTGAGATAATAATGTAAAAATGCTTTTGAACTGTTATGTAGTTTGTGCGTGAGTGCATACATGTGTGTGAGTGTGTGTGTATGGTCATGTGTCGCTTAAAGTCTATGATATGTTTTGTAAAGTAGGACATTATGTGATTTGAACGTTGTGTGAACACCATATTATATACTTAGCAAAGCTATGTGGGATACTCTAGTGTACCTGTATTGACTAAATAGCCAAGATACTATACACATACAGTACTGTATTTCAGCTAATGTATCTGGCTAGGTAATATATGGGTTAAGTATGTTAATACTGGGCAATACCATATAATAATATAACAATATATTGTAAATATATACTACTGTGTACATATATTCACTTCTGTAATCTGTACTTAACACAACTGGAGCTTGCTGGGCTAATGTAGTGTTGGGTGAGTTTATCTAATGTTTCAATAAATTCTTCTGCTGGCTTCACATCAGCACTCACAGACCATCACTCACTTTCACATTATGCAGCAAAAAACATTGTTTGAAGCGCTTGAACCACCCGGGGCTAGCACTAAACTAAACATCGTAGTTTTGTTCTGCTTTTTCTTTAAGCATCTCAGAACAACTCTCCTGCCTTAGGAGGGACTGTCAACGTGCTGAGAGGGATTCTTATTTGTGTTTGGTCCTCAATACACTTCCTTAGCAATGTTTCCATATCTGATATAGGTCCCTCTCGCAGCATTTCGTTAGCCTTGTAGCTTTCAGTGGAGCCGATCCTTTAATAGCTTGGAGAATTTTTTCTTTGTTTTTGAGGATCCTAGTGATTGTCTAAATCACGAGCAATAGCGTTCACTGATTTTCCACCTTCGTGTTGTTTAATAACCTTTTGTTTCACTTACAAATCAATACTTCTTCTTTGCCTCTTGCTGCTGTGTTTGGGAGCCATGATGCACTTCATACTAATTCTATTATAACCTTATGGGACCATGGCCATATATGTGGTGGGACGTTGCCCGAACGGATGTTATGCTGTGCATGACTGTATATTACATATTATCACAATTACTATTATTACTTTTCAGGAAAGAGAATTTATATATTCTACTTCTGACAGCTCAAAAACCAAAAAGCAATTATCAGCTGAAAACTGGTTTGTTGTCACAACTCAAGATCCATGGTGATAATGACAGCTGCTTTTCCTAGGAGAGTGTGCAGGATTCAAGAACTCATAGCAATTTAGAGCCAGAAGAAAGCAGAGTCCTGCAAGTTTAAGTGCCACCAGGGCTCCTCAGTTCAAGTCCAAACCAAAATCAAACCCACTGCTGTTAAGTCAATTCTGACTTACAGCAACCCTATAGGGTTTCCAAGGCTATAAATATTTATAGAAGCAGACTGTCACATCTTGCTCCCTCTGAGTTGCTGATATTTTCGAACCACTGACTTTTAGGTTAGCCGTTGATGGCTTTAACGAGTGCGCCACCAGTCCAAACCCCCTCATTTAACAGATGATTAAATCACAGCCCAGAGAAGATGACCTATCCAAATTAGTGATGGGTACCAGACGGTGATAAATGAGGGGGAAGAGAAAGACTAATGGGAGCACCAAATACAGTAAGATCGATTCTGGTAGGGGAAAGAAGACATCAAACAGGAGGTAGTATTTGTACAAGGCTTTAAAAGATGTGTGTCAACAGGGAGAGGTTGTAAGAAGGACTCTATTTAAAGGGACCAACAGGAACTGAAGCCCAAAGGTAGAAGACTACCCTGTGTGCCCACAATGTCTTTTTTCACTGATATACAAAGTGGATGCTGTGTGCAAGTTATGCCTCCCAGGGAGAAGAGGGAAGTTACTCCTATTTGAAAACCATGAATATGTTGAAGAGTTGAGATTTCTAGGAGAAACTCCCACTCATTTAGAATAAGGTGTGGTTTCTCAACTATGCTGCTCCTAAGAATCACCTGAAGATGGAAAAACATACTGATGGCTGGCTACCACCCTCAGACATTATTACTTCATTGGTGTGAGATGTAGTCTGAACATGGAGATTTTTTTTTTTTTTTAAAGTCCCCAGGTGTTTCTAAGGTGCAGGAAAGCTGGCGACCATTGCGTAAAGAACTGCAGGCAATGCCACAGCAATTGGTTTTGAGGACACAATTAATACTTCTCACCTCCCCCTTCTACCATCTAGTCTCAATGTCTCTCACCCTCAACTACCAGTTCTGCTGGCTTTGGTCACTTATCCTCATACCCAGGGGGTCTGAGACCCTGGTCACCATGCCCTTCTCAGGCTGGAGTTTATGTGAGGGTATATTTATGATCAAAACTGGGCAAGGGAATACCAAGAAGCAACCTAGAGGACCACCTAATGTCCGTACATATCTATCCTCACCCCCATTGTATAAAAGCATCCATACCTTTTCTGAGGATCAGAGTCAATTATCCCTGTCAAAATAGTGACTCTTCTTGCCTGCTTATCCCTGGGCAAAAGGAACCCAATGTGCCTAGGCAGCACCATAGCATATAACTAATGGGACTCTTGCTGGGTTTCATGATGCCTTTAGGAATGAGGCCTCTAACTCTGCAGATCCTAGAGTTGCTAGGATAAGTTCATAATGATACTAAAACAAAACAAACATACAAATCAAAACAACCTCATGGCCATCTTTTGAGAAGTTACTATTATAGATACCCTTGCCACTATTATATCTTTCCTCTACCTAGGCTTCCTTTTTCTGGTTAATTTGTGATGAACTTTAAACTAGAAAGTTGGTAGCTTAGTTATCTATTGCCCCTTAGGTAGAAAGGAATGATAGTTATCTATTGCCCCTTAGGTAGAAAGGAATGAGTTTGGTGAATACAAGCTCTCCTTTGAGAAGCAGATCCATGCTCAATACACTGACTAAAGAGGTTTTTAAGCCTAAAAAAAAAAGAGAGTCAGCTAGAGGATCAACACCTGAAACAAAGATGAATTCACCAAGATAATTAAAGCCACCTAGAGCAGACGTAAGGACACGGTGTTTAAGAGCTCAGGCTGCTAACCAAAAGGTCCACAGTTGGAATCCACCAGCTGCTCCTTGGAAACGAGCAGTTCTACCTTGTCTTATTGGGTCTCTGTATGTTGGAATCGACTCGACAGCAATGGGTTTGGTTTTGGTTTTTAGAACAGACATGCTTGGATTTTCATTCACTCAACTCTGGGCAACATCCTGTACATACACTCTATTAGAAACCAGTACATATTATTGACATGTTTCATGAAAACAATGCACTTGTGAGTACTTTGCAAACTACACAGTGATACTCAAATGTGGGTTTTTAATGTCACTTAATGAAGGACAATAAACAAAACCACAGATATCTTTTAAAAATACATGGAAATGCTATTTACAATGATAATTTAATATAATAGGAACATAAGTTTTCAGTACAAAAGGCCAAATATTACACAATGGACAAGATGGTCTTTTGTTCACTACCCCCTTCCCCAACTGCATTTCTAATGAATTAAACTGCAACGTATACACTTGGAAGAAAGACTGCACCCAAACTGCTAGAAGTCAGAGATGAGTTCATTCCATACACCACTAACAGTGCAGAACCCACTGGGAGCCGATCCATGAATCCCTCTCTCAAGGTAGGGATGTGTCTAAGAAGTGTGTGGTAGAAGGCCATGGCAGATCTCTGGTGACTTCCCCTAAACGGAGTGGGGAGGACTCAAGTTGAAAGCAGACTTTGGTGCTATCATGTCTTCCACCTCTTGGAATCCATCTTGCCTGGGTTGACTAGCAGCACTGGGATACCCCCAGCTGCATGGAGAAACACCTGAGCTTTGCATCAGGCACAAACAGCCACACTAAGCAGAGAGCAGGGCCCAGTGCTAGGGCCCTGTTTGAGAACTGCTGGTAACATTCCACTCCTACAGCTGCTGGTTCTCCATATTAATAATTGACTGTATATCCCCCTTTGATCTGAATCTAGTAGGTGAAAGATTTTGGCAGACTCCCACACCGGAATCCAGCTCAGCTTCTAGTTCACTATAAGCCACTACAAGGCAAGCAAAGCTCTGTATGGATGTGCAAACAGGGAAAAATTTCAGAAACATGAGAAGAGCCTGCAGTTCAAAGAACCTTTGCTGAAGTTTGAAAGAAGCAGTGTTACGCTGAAATAGACTTATTTTGTAAAATTAAAAAGTTAAGAAAAATTTTAAAAGAATATATTTAGAAAATATATGATACAATTTAGAAGGCTTTGGTAATTGCATAAAGAGCCATTTAGCTAGGTATAGAATTGTGGAGTCACATTTTCCTTTATAGCTTTGTAAAAGTAGCTCCTTTGTCTTCATATTGTGTTGCATAGGAAAAAATTGAGTCACCACCTAACTTTAACTTAGGAGCCCTGGTGGTGCAGAGGTTAAAAGCTTGGCTGCTAACCAAAAGGTCAGCAGTTCAAATCCACCAGCCACTCCTTGGAAACCCTATGGAGCAGTTCTACTCTGTCCTATAGGGTTGCTACGTGACAGAATTGACTTGACGGTAACAGGTATGGGTTTTTTTTTTTAACTTTAACTATATTATTTTTTTCTTGGAAGTTTGGGGGATTCTTTATCTTCAATGTTTAAAGATTCACTAGGCTATATCTAGGAATTTACTCTCTTTTCATTATTATTTTTTTTGTAACATAATATACACTTTTCATTTAGATAGAAGATGTTTCCAACGCAAAAAGACTTTTTTTTTCCCCTCAAATTGTCAATCTCATAGTTAATAATGACATACTAGAGGCAGTCCCAGTAAATCACAAAGAATAACAATTTTACTTAACTCTATTAAAGATTTTAACAAGTGAGATATGAAACAAGTATGAAGCAGACAAAATGATCTTTTTGATACATTTTTTTTTTTTTAAAACAAGGACAGAATTATCCCAACTTGAAGGAGATTTAATTGTCTTCTTATAAAACTCAATAAAACCAACAGGGGAAAAATTATCAGATTGTTCAATACCATGACTGAAATAAAATCTATACCTGAAATAAAATCTATACCTAAGATAAAAACAATACATTATAAATACTTCACAAAAATATTACAAATGTTTAAAACTTATGCTCTTTTAAAGACTTAGTTTTCAAAACAAAAATGCAAGTCACAGACCGGGAGAAAATGTTTAAAAACATATATCCTACAAAGGACTTGTATTCAAAATATATAAGAAATCTTGTAACCTAAAAATAGTAAGAAAAACAATCCAATTTAAGAAGCGGGCAAAAGATTTGAAAAGACACTTCATAAAAGAAATTATACAGGGGGCCAATAAGCACATGTAAAGATGCTCACCAGTCATGAGATATATGCATATTAAAACTAGAGTGGAATACTAGTCCAATCCAACAGAACAACCAAATCACCTTGCTGTCGGCTGCCTTTCTGTATGTCTATCTCTACATGCACCTACTCATCTTGTCCAGACCCCTGCTTGCTTGCCTCATGAAAGCCCATTGATTTCTGGACTTTTCTGATGCTGACTCCAGACCTAGATACACTGTGGATCCTCCCTTCCTCTATCCCTCCTTTTTCCTTAACCCTTTCCTTTCTTCAGTAATTATCTAATGAGTGTCTATTATCAGCAAGGAATTGTGATGTGCAATAGGAATACAAGAGGAAGGGGAGTATATGTGCTTTTTGCCTTCAAGCAACATGCTATATGTTGTTGTGCGCTGTCCAGTTGATCTGGACTCACAGCAACCCAATATAACAGAGTAAACTGCCCCCATAGGGTTTCTTAGGCTGTAATCTTTACATGAGCAGATCTACAGGTCTTTTCTCCCACGGAGTAAGCTAATGGGTTCAAACCGCCAACCCTTCAACTAGCAGCCAAGTGCTTAACCATTGTGCAACCAGGGCTCCTTAACATACTATATACTGTAGTTGAAAGAAAAATTAAAAATGTTAAAATAACCTGAGTTGTAGGGGAATTACAGTTTGCTAAGGAATTGACTGGACAGCAACAGGGTTTTAAGGTGGTACATAGCATGAGCACATTACCGTATTTTATGCAAATAACACACAACATGTATGTTATTTTTGCCAACTGCACAATATACCCCGTGTCATTTTCATAAGTGTTATACATGTTGGCATGTTATTTACGTGGGCACATTATTTGAAAAAATATGGCACTTAGCCCAGAGTTGGCAAGGAGACTGTCCAAGAAGGAACAACCTTTAATTTTTTTTATTGTACTTTAGATGAAGTTTTACAGAACAAATAGTTTCTCATTAAAAAGTCAGTACACATATTGTTTTATGACATTGGTTAACAACCCTACGACATGTCAACACTCTCCCTTCTCAACATTGGAGTACCTTTTTTTTTCTTTCTGGTGAAAATATACATGGCCAAAGATACACCATTTCAAAAATTTCTACATGTACAATTCAGTGACATCACTTATATTCTTCCAGTTGTGCTGCTATTCTCACTATCCTTTTCCAAATTATTCCATCACCATTATCTTTAACTCACTGCCCCCTAGACTTCCCATCCAATCTTTTGAGTTGCTGTTGTCAATTTGATCTCACATAGACAATTGGTTTTTTTTTTTTTTTTTTTTTTACTTTAGATGAAGGTTTACAGAACAAATAGTTTCTCATTAAAGAGTTAGTACACATATTGCCCTATGACAATGGTTAACAACCCCACGACATGTCCACACCATCCCTTCTCAATCTTGGGTTCCCTATCACCAGCTTTCCTGTCTCCTCCTGCCTTCTAGTCCTTGTCCCTGAACTGTGGTGCCTCATTAGTCTTGTTTTGTTTTATGGGGCTCTCCAGTCCCCGGATGAATGGTAAACCTCGGGACCGACTTTACCATTGAGCTAAAAGCGTGTCCGGGGGACATACTCTTGGGGTTTCTCAAGTCTCTGTCAGGCCAGTAAGTCTGGTCTTTTTTTGTGAGTTAGAATTTTGTTCTGCATTTTTCTCCAGCTCTGTCTGGGACCCTCTGTTTTAATCCTGGTTAGAGCAGTCAGTGGAGGTAGCCGGGCACCATCTAGCTGTACTGGACTCAGTCTAGTGGAGGCCGTGGTAGCTGTGGTCCATTAGTCCTTTGGACTAATCTTTTCCTTGTATTCTGTTCTCTTCTTTCACCCTTGCTCCTGCAGGGGTGAGACCAGTGGAGTATCTTAGATGGCTGCTCACAGGCTTTTAAGACCCCAGACGCTACTCACCAAGGTATAATGTAGAACATTGTCTTTATAAACTGTGTTATGCCGATTAAGCTAGATGTTCCCCTAGACCAGGGTCCCCACAGCCCTCTCTCTACCCAGCAGTTCAGTCCCTCAGGGAGTTTGGATGTGTCTAGGGAGATTCCATGACCTTTCCTTGCACAAGCTGTGCTGGCTTCCCCAGTATTGTGTACTGTCTTGCACTTCACCAAAGTTACCACTTATCTATTGTCTGTTTAGTTCCCCACCCGCCCCTCCCATCCCTCATAACCAACAAAGATTGTTTCTTTTTTTGTGTAAACTTTTTCATGTGTTTTTACAGTAGAGGTCTCATATAATATTTGTCCTTTTGTGATTTACTTATTTCACTCAGCATAATGTCCTCCAGTTTGATCCCTGTTATGAGATGCTTCACAGATTCATCATTGTTCTTTATCCTTGCATAATACTCCATTGTGTGTATGTACCATAGTTTATCCATTCATCTGTTGACTGGCATCTAGGTTGTTTCTATCTTTTTGCTATTGTGAACAAAGCTGCCATGAACATGGGTGTGCATATGTCTATTCGTGTGACGGCTTTTATTTCTCTAGGATATATTCCTAGGAGTGGGATTGATGGATTTTATGGTATTTCTATTTCTAGCTTTCTAAGGAAGCGCCATATCATTTTCCAAAATGGTTGTATCATTAGGTGTTCCCACCAGCAGTACATAAGAGTTCTGATCTCCCTGCAGCCTCTCCAACATTTCTTATTTCCAGTGTTTTTGATTCTTGCCAGCAATGCCGGGGTGAGATGGCATCTCACTGTGGTTTTAATTTGTGTTTCTCTAATGGCTAGTGATGACAAGCACTTCCTCATGTGTCTGTTGGCTGCTTGAATGTTCTTTGGTAAAGTGTCTGTTCATTTCCTTTGCCCATTTTTTAATTGGATTATTTGTCTTTTTGTTGTAGAGGCTGGATTTTCTTGTAGATTTTAGAGATTAGAACTTTATCTGACTTGTAATGTCCAAAAATTTTTTCCCAGTCTGTAAGTTCTCTTTTTACTCTTTTGGTGAAGTCTTTTGATGAGCGTAAAGTGTTTAATTTTCAGAAGATCTCAGTTATCTAGCTTATCTTCTGGAGTTTGTGCATTGTTGGTTATGGTTTGTATCTGGCTAATGCTGTGCATTAGGGCCTCTAGTGTTGATCCTATTTTTTCTTCTATGAACTTTTTAGTTTTTGACTTTACAACCCTTAATTTTTTATCTGCAGCAAGAGTTAGGCTTACGGGCGCTACTTTTATCATTATATGAAGCTGCATCTGTCTTCAAGGACTCTCCTCCTTAACCTGGGGATGGATCCTTTTATCATTTTCTTCATCATAATCCCTTCTAGCCCAATCTTGCTATGCTTTCTGAACCTTGAACTGCCTACCAGTTTACCCATATGACAAAGCCCTTCTGGGCCAGCATTTCTTACTAGCACTTGCTTATACAACACATAGTTCCCTGAATGGGGTCCCAAATTAGTGGCAGAGTTTTTAGTATTTTACTGCAGTTTTAATTTAGTATAAAAAAATAGCTAGAGGTGAGAGAACACATTTAATTAAATATTGTATGCAGCCGATAAATGTATACAAAAGCATCACCCAAGGGGTATAGATTTTTATAATGAGTTTCCTTCATTGACTTTCTTTGACTTCCAACCCTATTTTGAACTTCTGCCCTGAAAGGGCAGATTGCTCTTCTCTTGCACTTCCAGTTTTACAATAGGCTTTCTTGGAAGAGCTGAGTTGGTCCCGCTTGCTGTTAGCACAGCAGGGTCCATCCTCATGATGCTTCAAATCTCACTGTTATCCTGAACTGCCAGAATGATCCTTGAGTATCTTAATGAGACGCAGCACCCCAGCCCTGTTGTCAAAGTGAGGCGTTTTCTAAAGAGTTCAAGCAGCATCTAGTGAAGAACTTATTCTGTGCCATATCGTCAATAAAGAGACAAATATTCCTCAAAACCTGAGCAATGACCTTGAATTTACGGAGGGAATTAACTAAAATTCAGTAAATGTGGTTATGTTTCCAGTGACTACAAAGGATAAATTAGGGATTGTATGAAAGATGATTTCATGATGCCATTTAATCCTTTGGGGGACAAATATTCTCTCTTTACCCGCCACCTCGATGATTGGATTTTTATGAATTTACTCTGTGATTGTAAATATTGAAACTTTTTCACACAGACACACACACACACATTGTCTAAGAAAACAGGTGAGTTAATTTTAGGAAATCTGAACATATTTTCTCTGTCACCATTTTCTTCTACCTACACTATCACACTTTACATGTGCATTTGTGGCTTATCAAAGTGCTAAATGATGAGGTTTTATTGAGCTGAGTCCAAGAACTGGTAGGCCCATCTGTAACCTTTACTGAGATGCGTCCTCATTATATTTCAGCCGTCACTGCTCAAATCAGTGCCGTCTCAAATCTGTGTTTCAAGCCACAAGGAGCTATAAATTCAAGATGGAGAAAACTTTAGTGGAAATATCTGAAGCCTGTTCTACAGAATTAAGATTCTTGGAAATGGTCAAGGTGATTGGTGGAAAAACATTTGAATTGTCTCCTCATGTGTGCAAATTCCCAGTGGGAGGACAGTTGCTGAGGGAACACTCGTTATTATTGATTCTTTCTGAATCATAACAGGAAGAGTTAGACCAGAGATCTTGTTTTTGCCCCCTTTGTTAACAACAACTTTTATCTGCTAACTATTTTCAAATAACATGCTTAATTCTAGCCAGTTTAAACTAAAGAGGAACTTTTAAACAAAAAAATAAGTAAGAAACACAGCTAAAGTCAAGTCACCAAAATAGTGGTTAGAACTCACTACCACAGTGTTATGGATTGAATTGTGCCCCCCCCAAAATATGTACTGGAATCCTAAACTCTATACCTGTGGATGTAATCCTGTTTGGAAGTAGGATTTTATTTGTTATGTTAATGAGGCTATATCAGTGTAAAGTGTATTCTAAATCTAATAACTTCTGAGTTAGAGCAGAATAGACACAGGAGCAAGCACAAATAGGGGGTGGGGGTGGTGGGATAGATATCACTTGAAGATCACCAAGGAACTGGGAAATGCCAGGCTACAGAAGCCTAAAAAGACAAGGATCGTTACCCAGAGCCAACAGAGAGAGAACCTTCCCTTAGAGCCTGAATTTGGACTTCTAGCCTTCTGTCACACAGCAGGACGCTATACAATGAATGCTGCCACCATGAATAATTTCTGTCTCTGCTTCTTTTTCACTGAAACTCTCAGGCAAAAGTATCTAATTGATTACCCAGGCTGGGGCCATATGCTCTTGCCCTAGCAGCCAAGGAGTGGAGCAGAGGAATATCTGACTTTCCATCAGCTTCTATAATGGGATTAAGGTTCAGTTTTACCTCTTTGGGGATTTAGCCTGAAGATAAAAAGTATTTGGATGTTAAACCATTGACCAATTGCCCTGGAGTGTGACCCCACGTGTGTCATAGCAGAACTGTGCTCCACTGGTTTTTTTTTTTTTTTAATTTTTTTTTTTATTATGGGGCTTTAAGTCAAAGTTTACAATTCAAGTCAGTTTCTCATACAAAAATTCATACACACATTGCTCTGTGACCCTAGCTGCTCTCCCTATACTGTGACAGCACAGTCCTCCTTTCCACCCCGGATTTCCCACGTCCATTCAAACAGCTCCTGACCCTCTCTGCCTTCCCATCTCACCTCCGGACGGGAGCTATCCATTTAGTCTCATGTATCTACTTGAGCTAAGAAGCACACTCTTCACTAGTATCACTTTATGTCCCATAGTCCAGTCTAATGTTTGTCTGAAAGTTGGCCTCAGGAATGGTTTCAGCTCTGGGGCAACAGAGAGTCTGGGGGCCATGTCTTCTGGAGTCTCTCCAGTCTCTGTCAAACCATCAAGTCTGGTCTTTTTACTAGAATTTGAGTTCTGCACCCCACCTTTCTCCTGCTCCATCAGGGACTCTCGGTTGTGTTCCCTGTCAGGGCAGTCATTGGTGGTAGCCGGGCACTCCACTGGGTTTTCAATGGCTGATTTTTTGTGAGTAGATTGCCAGGCCTTTCTTCTGAGGTGCCTCTGCATGGATGTAACCTCCATCCTTTTGGCAGCAGCAGAGTGCATGAACTATCTGCAACACCCAGAGATTCCGATTCTTTCTAAAACCCCAATGAAAGTGACAGGAAGTAGGATGCTGTGAGGTTAAATTTACCCAGAGAATTTTGTCCTTGCTTCTCAATAGATAACCTCTAAAACCTGAGAATTTCCTCAGTGACCGAAGTGTCTTTGATGAAGCCTCCAGACCACACCTGAGGGTTTATGCTAATGAGGTGACTCAGGTGAGAGCTATCCAGGCCAGAAAGACCACCACCTGATATCAGACTTACCTCAGGGGAGGGGGCTGAAGGTTGAGTTCAATCAATCATACCTACGTAATAAAGGCCCCAATAATGCTGCAGCTAAGACACTGGAGGACACAGAAGGTTAGTAACATGTTCAAGATCATGTAGCTACAGTGGTAGAGTCAGGAATTACTGTATATTTACACAAATAACACATGCCTTCTACATTGCCAGCCATGCATTCCCCCTGTGAAGAATTTTTGTAAGCACCACTATGCTAACTTCTTTTCCATGTTAAAAAGAAGGGGGCAGGGCCAAGATGGTGGGGTAGTCAGATGCTTCCAGTGGAATCTCTTACAACAAAGAACTGAAAAAACAAGTGATTTGATTATATATGGCAATCTGGGAGCCCTGAACATCAAAGGCAGAGTTGAGGAACCGGATTGATTGGCAGGGGGAGGGAGAGATGGTTCAGAAGCAGCGAGGAGTTGCCAGACTAGACCTGGCAAGAGCCTGAGCCCTTCAGGCCTGAGCAGCTCGTGGGTGAGCGGTGAGGCAGGCAAGCAGTCGTGCTCGCGAGGTGCGTTTTCCGCACTGGGAGAGACCCAGCCACTGAGAGTCTACACGGCCACCCAGAACCAGTGAGAAGCAGCCCTCGATGTAGCAAAAGATAAGTAATTGCGTACAGCCTACCATGTGGATCAAAAACATCCCCCTTATGGAAAAACCTCTCTCCCATTTACCTCCCCACTCCCTTCTCTGCACTGGGTGCCGGATCAGCTTCAGCAATTGCCAAGTCCCCTGGGCCAGAAGTAGGATCCATCACACGCCCGGAGCCATCCTCCCTGCCTTGGAGAGTGAACAAATTAACAACCAGGGGAAAAAAAAAACTGCCAGCTCCCCTAAGCCAGGAACCCAGGGTAGGCACAGCTCCTTTGCCTAGGCACAGGCATAAGGGATCCATGGACTTTGAGTGTCTTTCCCCCTGCATAAACTTGTGTGGGCCCATTTCAAGAGCATAGGCCCTCATTACTGCAGTACAACAAGGTATATACTGAAACTCTAACTTCAACAGTTTCAGCTGTGAAGTGGCAGGTTCTTGACATCTGACACTGCTCTGCCCATTAAACAGGGTCTTCACCTACCCACATCAGGGGCCTGAGGACTGGTGGCTCCACCCATGCCACCTAGCCACCTGCTATAGGGGCCCATGAATAAGAGGTGCCCCCCAGGCCTTACAGCCAAAAGCATTGGGTACTCCTAGTCCGGTTGCAAGACCCACCCACCTACGCGCTCTAGGGAACAGGAACACGCCCTCCTCTTGGACACTCGGGTGCGGCTGTTAGCTGCCTGCCTGGCTCAGAGTGTGTCCCCCTGCTGCAGCCAGATGCCTGTGCTTATACCAATCACCCATGCCTGTCTAGGACTATAAGTGAGAGCCTATACCACACATTTGGTGGCTATCTACCTGGGCACCTGAGCTGAATCCATACAGGAGGAGTAGGCAGACTTCTGAGCTCACATACCTAGTATCAGATCTAACCACCTGGTGACAGGATGTTAGAGCTTCAAATGTGCCAATAATCAAACTATCTCATGTAAGTAGCCTATTTGGGCATATTGAAACAAAACAAGAAGCTAGGACACAGTAAGCAAACATAAAATAAATGAATATAATAACTTATTGATGGCTCAGAGACAACAGTCAATATCAAATCACATAAAGAGGCAATCCCTGATGGCTTCAGCAAGCTCCCAAAATAAAGAATTTAGAAATTTTCCAGAGAAGGAAAATTTGTTGGAATTACCAGAGGCAGAATACAAAAGATTAATATACACACAACTCTTCAAGAAATTAAGAAGGAAATTAATCAAAATGCAGAATACACAATAGAGGAGATTAAAAAGATTAGAGAAGAGCATAATGACAAACTTAACAGACTGCAAGAATCCACAGAGAGATAGCAATCAGAAATCCAAAAGATCAACGATAAAATTTCAGAATTAGACAACTCACTAGAAAGTCATAGGAGAAGAATTGAAGCAATGGAAGTCAGAATTAGTGAGACTGAAGATAAAGCACTTGACACCAACTTATTTGAGGGAAAATCAGATAAAAGGATTTAAAAAATCAAGAAACTCTAAGAATTACGTGGGACTCTATCAAGAGGAATAACCTACGAGTGATTGGAGTACCAGAACGTGGTGGGGTGGGGGTGGGGGACAGAAAATACAGAGAGAATTGTTGAAGATTTGTTGGCAGAAAACTTCCCTGATATCATGAAAGATGACAAGATATCTATCCAAGATGCTCATTGAACCCCACATAAGGTAGATCCCAAAAGAAAGTCACCAAGACATATCATAATCAAACTTGCCAAAACCAAAGATAAAGAGAGAATTTTAAGAGCCACTAGGGGTAAAGGAAAAGTCATCTACAAAGGATAGTCAATAAGAATAAGCTTGAACTACTCAGCGGAAACCATGCAGGCAAGAAGGCAATGGGATGACATATATAAAGCCTTAAAGGAAAAAAACTGCCGGCCTAGAATTATATATCCACCAAAACTGTCTCTCAGATATGATGGTGAAATTAAGGCATTTCCAGATAAACAGTAGTTTAGGGAATTTGCAAAAACCAAACTAAAATTACAAGAAATACTAAAGGGAGTCCTCCTGTTAGGAAATCAGTAACATCAGATAACAACCTAAGACTAGAACACAGGACAGAGCTACCAGCTATCAACCCAGATAGGGAAGTCACAAAAGTAAATCAAAGCTAAAACACTGAAAATAGGGAAACAGATGTCAATATGTAAAAGATGACAACATTAAAACAAAAAAGAGGGACTAGAAAATGTAGACACAGATTTTGTACATGGAGAGGAGGAAGTCAAAGCGATATATAGAAATAAAAGACTGGTATAAACTTAGAAAAACAGGGATAAATAGTAAGGTAACCACAAAGGAAACTAACAATCCTACAAGTCAAAATAAAAAACTAGAAAAATGTAAAGACTCAGCAAACACAAAATCAACAACAATGAAAAAGATTAAAAGAAAATACATAAAGGAAAATGACTCAGCATAGAAAATTAAATGGAACAAAGAAACTGTGAGCAACACATAAAAAAAGACATCAAAATGACAGCACTAAATTCATACCTATCAGTAATTATGCTGAATGTAAATAGACTAAATGCACCAATAAAGAGACAGAGAGTACCAGATTGGATAAAAAAACATGATCCATCTATATGCTGCCTACAACAGACACACCTTAGATTTAAAGACACAAACTAAAACTCAAAGGTTGGAAAAAAATATATCAAGCAAACAACACTCAAGAAAGAGCAGGAGTGGCCATATTAATCTCTGACAAAATAGACTTTAAAGTAAAATCCACCACAAAGGATAAGGAAGGGCACTATATAATGATTAAAGGGTCAATACATGAGGAGGACATAACTATAATAAATATTTCTGCACCCAACGACAGGGCTCCAAAATACATAAAACAAACTCTAACAGCACTGAAAAGAGAGATAGACAGCTCCACAACAGTAGTAGAAGACTTCAACACACCACTTTTGGTGAAGGACAGAATATTCAGAAAGAAGCTCAGAAAAGACAAAGAAGAGCTAAATGCTACCAGCAACCAACTTGATCTCATAGACATACAGCGAACACTCCACCGAACAGCAGCCAAGTATACTTTCTTTTCCAATGCACATGGAACATTCTCCAGAACAGACCACATATTAAGCAATAAACCAAGCCTTAACAAAATCCAAAGCATCGAAATACTACAAAGCATCCTTTCTGACCGTAAAGCCATAAAAGTAGAAATCAACAACAGAAAAAGCAAGGAAAAAAAATCAAACACATGGAAACTGAACAACACCTTGCTCAAAAACTACTGGATTATAGAAGAAATTAAGGATGGAATAAAGAAATTCGTAGAATCAAATGAGAATGAAAACACATCCTACCAGAACATTTGGGACACAGCGAAAGCAGTGCTCAGAGGTCAGTTTATAGCAATAAATGCACACATTCAAAAAGAAGAAAGGGCCATAATTAAAACATTAACCCTACAACTGGAACAAGTAGAAAGAGAGCAGCAAAAGAAGCCCTCAGGCACCAGAAGAAAGGAAATAATAAGAATTAGAGCAGAATTAAATGAAAGAGAGAATAGAAAAACAATTGAAAGAGTTATCAAGTCCAAAAGCTGGTTCTTTGAAAAGACTGACAAAATTAATAAACCACTGGCCAAACTGACAAGAGAAAAATAGGAGAGGAAGCACATAACTTGTACAAGAAATGAGATGGGTGATATCACAGCAGACCGAACTGAAATTAAAAGAATCATAACAGAATACTATGAAAAATTGTACTCTAACCAATTTGAAAACGTAGAGGAAATGAACAAATTTCTAGAAATGCACTACCTACCTAAATTAACACAAACAGAGATAGAATAACTAAATAAACCCATAACAAAAGAAGAGATTGAAAAGGTAATTAAAAAACTCCCAACAAAAATAAACCCTGGCCCGGATGGCTTCACTGGAGAATTCTACCAAACTTTCAGAGGAGAGTTAACACCACTACTACTAAAAGTATTTCAGAGCGTAGAAAAGGATGGAATATTCCCAAACTCATTCTATGAAGCCAGCATAACCCTGATACCAAAACCAGGTAAAGACACCATAAAAAAAGAAAATTACAGACCAGTATCCCTCATGAACATTGACACAAAAATCCTCAACAAAATTTTAGCTACTAGAATTCAGCAACATATCAAAAAAAATCATTCACCATGATCAAGTGGGATTTATTTCAGGTATGCAGGGATGGTTCAACATTAAAAAAACAATCAGTGTAATCCATCACACAAATAAAACAAAAGACAATAACCATTTGATCTTATTAATTGATCCAGAAAAGGCATTTGACAAAGTCCCATACCCATTCATGATAAAAACTCTCAACAAAATAGGAATAGAAGGGAAATTCCTCAATATAATTAATGGCATTTAGACAAAGCCAACAGCCAACATCATCCTAAATGGAGAGACTTTGAAAGCATTCCCCTTGAGAATGGGAACCAGGCAAGGATGCCCTTTATCACCACTCTTATTCAACATTGTGCTGGAGGTCCTAGCCAGGGAAATTAGGCTAGAAAAACAAATAAGGGACATCGGAATTGGTAGGGAAGAAGTCAAAGTATCTCTATTTGCAGATGATATGATTTTATACACGGAAAACCCCAAATAATCCACAAGAAAACTACTGGAACTAGTAGAAGATTTCTGCAAAGTTTCAGGATACAAGATAAACATACAAAAATCAGTTGGATTCCTTTACACCAACAAAGATAACCTCGAAGAGGAAATCACCGGATTAATACCATTTACAGTAGTCCCCAATAATATAAAACACTTAGGAATAAATCTAACCAGAGACGTAAAAGATCTATACAATGAAAACTACAAGACACTACTGCAAGAAACCAAAAGAGACCTGCATAAGTGGAAAAACACACGTTGCTCATGGATAGGAAGAGTCAACATTGTGAAAATGTCGATTCTACCCAAAGTGATCTACAGATACAATGCAATCTCGATCCAAATTCCACTGGCATTTTTTAACGAGATGGAGAAACAAATCACCAACTTCATACGGAAAGGGAAGAGGCCCCGAATAAGTAAAGCATTACTCAGGAAGAAGAACAAACTGGGAGGCCTCACACTACCTGATTTTAGAACCTATTATACCACCACGGTAGTCAAAATAGCCTGGTACTGGTACCACAAGAGATACATAGACCAATGGAACAGAATTGAGAATCCAGACATAAATTCATCCACCTATGAGCAGCTGATATTTGACAAAGGCCCAAAGTCCATTAATTGGGGAAAAGACAGTCTCTTTAACAAATAGTGCTGGCATAACTGGATATCCATCTGCAAAAAACTGAAGCAAGACCCATACCTCACACCATGCACAAAAACTAACTCAAAATGGATCAAAGACTTAAATATAAAATCGAAAATTATAAAGATCATGGAATAAAAAACAAAGACAACACTAGGAGTCCTAAAACATGGCATAAACACAATACAAACCATAAGTAGCAATGCAGAAGCACCAGAAAAGAGACTAGATAAACGGGAGCTCCTAAAAATCAAACACTTATGCTCATCAAAAGACTTCACCAAAAGAGTCAAAAGACAACGTTACAGACTAGGAAAAAATTTTTCCTATGACAAATCTGATCAGCATCTAATCTCTAAAATCTACAAAATACTGCAAAACCTCAACAACAAAAAGACAAATAACCCAATTAAAAACTGTGCAAAGGATATGAACAGGCACTTCGCTGAAGAAGATATTCAGTTGGCTAACAGACACATGAAGAAATGCTCACAATCACTAGCCATTAGAGAGATGCAGATCAAAACTACAATGAGATATCATCTCACCCCAACAAGGCTAGCATTAATCCAAAAATCACAAAATAATAAATGCTGGAGAGATTGTGGAGAGACTGGAACACTTACACACTGTTGGTGGTAATGTAAAATGGTACAACCACTTTGAAAATCGATTTGGCACTTCCTTAAAAAGCTAGAAGTAGAAGTACCGTACAATCCAGCTATCTTGCTCCTTGGAATATATCCTAGAGAAATAAGAGCCATGACACGAATAGATATATGCACACCCATGATCACTGCAGCACTGTTCACAACAGCAAAAAGAGGGAAACAACCTAGGAGCCCATCAATGGACAAATGGATAAACAAATTATGGTATATCTACACAATGGAATACTGTGCAATGATAAAGAACAACGATGAAGCCATGAAACATCTTCTGACATGGAGGAATCTGGAGGGCATTATGCTGAGTGAATTTAGTCAGTCACAGAAGGACAAATATTATATAAGACCACTATTATAAGAACTCAAGAAAAGGTTTAAACACAGAAGAAAACATTCTTTAATGGTTATGAGTGTGGGGAGGGTGGGGAGGGAAGGTGAGGGTTATTTATTAACTAGATAGTAGATAAGAATTATCTTAGGTGAAGGGAAGGACAGCACAGACTACAGGAGAAGTTAGCACAGCTGGACTAAACCAAAGCTAAGAAGTTTCCTGAATCCAATCAAACACTTTGAGGGGCAGAGTAGCAGGGGTAGGGATCTGGGGACCATGTTTTCAGGGGACGTCTAGGTCAATTGGCATAACAAAACTTATTAAGAAAATGTTCTGCATCCTACTTTGGTGAGTGGCGTCTGGGGTCTTAAAAGCTTGCAAGCGGCCATCTAAGATGCATCAATTGTTCCCAACCACCTGGAGTAAAGGAGAATGAAGAACACCAAAGACACAAGGGAAGTATTAGCCCAAGAGACAGAAAGGGCCACATAAACCATAGACTTCATCAGCCTGAGGCCAGAAGAACTAGATGGTACCTGGCTACCACCAATGACCGCCCTGACAGGGAACACAACAGAGAGTCCCGGATGGAGCAGGAGAAAGATGGGGTGCAGAACTCAAATTTTAGTAAGAAGACCAGGCTTAATGGTCTGACTCAGACTGGAAGAACCCAGGAAAGCATGGCCCCTGGATTCTCTATCAGCCCAGAACTAAAACAATTTCCGAGGCCAACTCTCTAGACGGGATTGGACTGGACTGTGGGACATAAAGTGACACTCGTGAGGAGTGTGCCTCTTAGCTCAAGTAGATACAAGAGACGAAATGGGCAGCTTCTGTCTGGAGGTGAGATGGGAAGGCAGAGAGGGTTAGAAGCTGGTTGAATGCGGGAATTGGGTGGAAAAGAGAGGCGTGCTGTCATAGCATGGGGAGAGCAATTAGAGTCACATAACAATGTATGTATAAATTTTTGTATGGGAAAAAAAATTTCAAAAAAAAACACAGCATAGTGCACTTATGAATATACCTCAAGGGGGAATGGCACAGTGGCAAACAAAGGTAAAAGGCATGCATTATCTGTGTAAAACTATGGTAGAACTGAGACATCTGGCTCAGAACCCACACTTATAAACATGACACTATACTACTCCCTTAGTAGTGAGTTCCCTCTCTCTAAAAGAGTTTCCCTTCCTCAAATGGAGGTTGGAAAACACCTGGCAGGGGGAATAGCTAGATTAACCCAAAAAACCCATTTCTGTCAGGTTGATTTTGACTCATAGGCAGCCGAGTACTTTAACCAGTCACCATAGCCCCTTGATAGCAAGATTAGTGATTTCTAAATATCAGCTCATTGTAACAGAGCTCAAAAAAAAAAAAAAAAAAAACAAAACAGATTTTAAAGTCTCAATAGCCTAGGATTCAGTAAATCTGGAGGGTTTCCCAGGAATCTGTGTTCTTTTTTAAAAATAGAATGCTTCTCAGTTAATTCCAGGGCTTCGAACTGGTTCTTCCCAGTTCAATCACAGCCAAGGAAATGAAACCAGATTTGAATTTTTTCTATTTGGGTGAACTGGAATGGGAAAAATTACGGGTCAAAGCCCTGGTAGAAACTTAATCTGCCTCTTAGAAAACAACAGCAGCCTACGCATTGCATAGCAACCAAATCTCTTACCAGTGGCATTTTGAGCAGAGTCAGAAACAGCAGTGTCAGGCTCAAAGATGGTGCCTGACGCCGCAGCTTTCAATGTGTGTTGCTCTCCACAGTCCTGCCAATCTCCCGCATCAGGTTCCTGAAAGGACTCTCTATGCCTGTTTTGAGTCTCCCATTCCAGGGTTTTGATCTGTAATTTTTCCCATTCCAGTTATCTTTCTGTTTCACCGAAATTTTAAAAATTTGGGTCTGTTCCCAGTTTTGCTGCATTGGCCATGACTGAACCAGTTCAAATTGGTTTGAAACCTGGTTTAATTTTAAAAATATACCCATGTTTGGGCATGATAGTGCTAGACGGCATTTACCTGAGTATCTGTGTTCCTTGTGTCTTTCCTTGCCCTCTATTCATTGTTGTCTCCTCTTGCAAAAACAGGAAATTGAAGGAGGTCAGGGCTGAAAGGGAGAATACCTTCCCCAAAGTTTGGTGCAGTAGTTAAAGAGCTTGGCTGCTAATCAGAAGGTTGGCAATTCGAACCCACCACCAGCTTTGTGGGAGAAAGATGTGGCAGTTAGCTTCTGTAAAGATTTACAGCCTTGGAAACCCTATGGGGCTGTTCTACTCTGTCCTATAGGGTCACTATTAGTCAGAATTGACTCGAAGGTAATGGGTTTTTGGGTTAAAGTTGCAGAATGGTTAGCAATAGAGGTCATTTAGTATCCATGAGTCCTGACTCTAGCAAATAACCTCCAGTGAGAGTTTTGGTTGACTATCATTATAACACAAATGGCAAAGAGGTTAAATAAATATTAATAACATTCTGCCTCTTGTTTTTATCTAAAGGTAATCTCAAATTGTTATCCCAGTAGTGGCTGCATATTGGAAGGCCCCATTGAGAGCTTTTAAAAAATAGGATGCCCATACCCTACCCCAAACCAATTAAATCAAAATCTCTGAGGGGTAGTACCCATTATTATTATTATTATTATTATTATTTAAGTGTCTCAGGTGATTCTAATGCGGAGCCAGAGTTGAGAAATGCTGGATTACACTGTGAGGATATGCAGATTGGATGCAAAGGCTGGTAATCCGACACTGACGTTATCTTCTTCTGGAGGTTGTTTAGGTTCCTGTAAAGACATCTGGTTCCACGTTTAATGCCAACTGCATCCCTATAATTAAAAGCAATAATTGCTTGTTACTGATGTGTGTCCATGAATAATTGAAGAGCCTTGCTTTGCTCCTACTCCTGATTAACTTCTGTGACTAAAGGGACCTGGACTCCTCCTGTATGAAATAAACAGACTTAATCTGTTGAACGGTGCTGGTTCTTTTGGTTAATTTCCACATTTACTACTCTTGCCACTTGTTCCCATCTAATCTGACATTCTTTCTGCAGCTTGCATGTGATTGGCTTAGGCAGTGACACTGCAGAAAGTGTCATTTGAAAAGCTCTCACGTCCCCAGACCAGCTCTGCTTCTCATGACAACAGCTGTGTGATTGGTCATTGTCAGTGCAATAGGAGGAAAAAAATCAGGAATTTTTTCACTCACAAATCCAGCTAAACTGGTAATTTGAAGTCATACTCGGCCTTATAGAGGTAAAATAATGAGAATTATCCAGACAGTGCTTTGGCAGCAAAACAAAATTAATTTGAGTAAGTATTTATGGAGCACTTTCTTCCTTTTCTGGAATATTTACCACATTTTATCATAGTTCTCCATTTAAGGTCTGCCTTTCCTGTGAAAATTTAGGCTTGTTAAGTGAAGAAGCCATGTCTGTCTTCTTTGTAATCATGTCCCAAGGCCTAGCATATTGTAGGTACTCAATAAACATTTTCTGAACCTATGAACAATTAAATGAAGGAATATCTGAGCTAAGAACTGGGGGCAGAAAGAAAAAAAAAAAAAAGGACATGATTTCTGTCCTTGAGATGCTCATAAGGAAAGAAATAGAAACATGTTTAAGGATTGCAATTCATGCGATGAGGGATATAATAAAGGTAGGCATGAAAAAGACAAGGACTCATAAAAGTTACCTTACCCCAAACGTGCTTTGTTTTATAGACTTGGTTTTGGAACAATGCAAGTATTTATGTAATTCTAGTACAAAATTAAATTCTAAAACATTGATTCCAAAAATTCAAAATAAGAATGAAACAAACGAACCTGTGTGTCAAGCTGATGACAGAACAACACAAAAGGAACTATTGAAAATAATTTCAACCCAGTAATTTGAAGGTATATACTTAGTTGCATGTACTAGGGCTGGTCATCTCCTATTGTTTTACCTTTTTATTCTCTGTAATAGACTGTTCCAGGATTGGCCCTTAATTTATTCATGCTTTCCTGTATCCACGCCTTTAGTTAGTCCACTCCCATACTGAGTCTAGGCTTGGTATGTGAATTGCTTTGACCAATGGGCTAAAAGTAAATGTGGAACAAGCAGAGGTTTGAAAAGTACTTGTGCACTGGGGCTTTCTCTCTTGCTTCCTTCACAAAACTGCCACTTCCATTGTGTGAACAAGCTTCAACTAGCCTGATGGATAATGAGAGATACATGGCCTATTTGCCCCCATGGCCAATTGTCAACCAACCAGTCTCCATAAGCAGAGACACCTAGCTGACTGTCAGCTGGCTATGGTGAGTGGAGTCCAATGGAAACCAACTGAAAACCATCAAGCTAAGCCCAATTCAAATTTCATTGTGGGCTATATAAAAGTCTGGTTATGCCACAAAGTTTTGGAGTGCCTTGTTACACAACAGTGGATACAGCAATTGAGAATATGGGGTGAGAGGGGTCAGTTTCCAACTCTAAAATTTTCAAGCTTTTATATGTATCACTGGCTGTTACCAAAAAGAAAACATGGTCTGACAAATTCAGCCACTGCTCAGGTTTGTCTCTTTGCTTTACACTGTTTCCAAGGAGTTTCCTGGAGTGAAAAAGTACTAAAAAAGAAGTTTTTGGATACATTGTCTTGCTCTATTGCTCAGAAAGAGGAGAAAAAAAGAAAGAAAGCCTTCAGTATTTCTTTCTTGAAAGTATTATTCCCTTCCGCATTCTAAAAAGCTATCATTTAAGGAATCATCAACTGTTCTTTTATTCATTAAATAATAAATCCTTCATTCAGCAAGTTTATTTCACATCTATATGTAAAGCCCTTTATATAGCAGTTTCAGCCCACTGAAACTTATTCTGAACTTCTAATTTCCAGAACCATAAGAGAATAAGTTTGTTTTGTTTTAAGTCACTAAATTCATGGTGATTTCTTTTACCAGTAATATTAAGGTATACTAACCCCTGGTAGCATATGTAGTATCAGCCTTGAAAGAGTTTGTATTCACTGCTACTTAGGCAAGTAGGCTTTCGTCTTGTCTAAGGAAGTGAAAAATAGATATGGATGTTGATGGATAAGTGAAAAATAATTAGCTTGGGGTTTCTTCCTGAGTAAGGCAGTCTATGTGGGGTGTTTCTAAGTCACTGAGCATATTGTTTGCTTGAGGGGCTCATTTCAAAGGTATCTTGCCAACTCAGAGGCAAACACTGTTGAAAACTGCAGGGAGATAGCTGGAAATACATAGTATGGCGGAGATTAGGGAGCTGACCAATAATAGTTAGCATTCCAACATGCAGGTCCAAGGGAAAATGATGAATTTTTATATAATTCATGGGGGTATCTTTGAGCAGGGCTGATTGGCAACTAAGGTATTCTGACAGGAGTCTCAGCCCTGGCGATATCTGAAGTTAAGACAGTGATCCTCCATTTTGGAGCAAATCTGTGTTAAGGAAAAAGAAATAAATTACTTTCTTGGTGTGTGTGTGTGTATGAAAAAATTTTATGGAGGCATTCCCAATCACTGACAAAGAAGAAGTAACTGGTTAACACACTTGGAGAAGGATTCATTTATTTTGATATCTTCAGCATATACAAAATATAAATTTTGGATGGATTAAATAGTTAAATCCATAAAAAGAATCAATATACCTTTTTAAACTATTGAGCTCTAAATAGGGGCATCAGAAGGGATTTTCTAACCTTAAAAACCACAGTATAAGTGACAAAAGAGAAGATCAACATTTGTTATACTGTGATGGCTTGCATGTTGCCGTGATGCTGGAAGCTATGCTACCGGTATTTCAAATATCAGCAGGGTTACCCATGCTGACAGGTTCAGCTGAGCCTTCAGGCTAAGATAGACTGGTAAAAAGGACCTGGCAGTCTACTTCTGAAAAAAATTAGCTAGTGAAAACCTCATGAATAGCAGTGGAACATTGTCTGATATAGTGCCAGAAGATGAGCCCCTCAGGTTGGAAGGTGCACAAAATACAACTGGGGAATAATTGTCTCTTAAAAGTAGAGTCAACCTTAATGATGTGAATGGAGTCAAGCTTTGGGGACCTTCATTTACTGATGTGGCATGACACAAAATGAAAATAAACAGCTGTAAATATCCATTAATAATTGGAACATAGAATGTATGAAGTATGAATCTAGGAAAACTGGAAACTGCCAAAAATGAAATGGAATGCATAAAGATCCATATCATAGGCATTAGTGAACTGAAATGGACAGGTATTGGCCATTTTGAATCAGACAATCATATGGCCTACTATGCCAGAAATGACCAATTGAAGAGGAATGGTGTTGCATTCATCATTATAAAGAATATTTCAAAGTACAACACTGTCAGTGATAGGATAATATCCATATACCTCCAAGGAAGACCAATTAATATGATTATTATTCAAATTTACACATCAACCACTACTGCCAAAGAGGAAGAAATTGAAGACTTTTACCAACTTCTGCAGTCTGAAATTGATCAAATACGCAATCAAGATGATGATAATTACTGGTGATTGGAATGCAAAAGTTGGAAACAAAGAAGAAGGAACATTAGTTGGAAAATATGACCTTGGTGATAGAAATGATGAAGGAGATCAAATGATAGAATTTTGCAAGACCAATGACTTCTTCATTGCAAATACTTTTTTTCAACAACATAAACAGCGACTATACACGTGGACCTCACTGGATGGAATACACAGGAAACAAATCAACTACATCTGTGGAAAGAGACTATGGAAAAGCTCATCAGTCAGAACAAGGCCAGGGGATGACTGCAGAACAGACCATCAACTGCTCCTATGCAAGTTCAACTTGAAGGTGAAAAAATTAAAACAAGTCCATGAGAGCCAATGTTCAAACTTGAGTATATCCCACCTGAATTTAGAGACCATTTCAAGAATAGATTTGATGTATTGAACACTAATGGCTGAAGACCAGACAAGCTGTGGAATGACATCAAAGTCAACATATATGAAGAAAGCAAGAGGTCATTAAAAAGACGGGAAAGAAAGAAAAGACCAAAATGGATGTCAGAAGAGACTCTGAAACTTGCTCTTGAATGCAGAGTAGCTAAAGTGAATGGAAGAAATGATGAAGTAAAACAGCTGAACAGAAGATTTTAAAGGGTGGCTCGAGAAGATAAAGTAAAGTATTATAATGACATGTGCAAAGACCTGGAGTTAGAAAACCAAAAGGGAAGAATACACTCAGCATTACTCAAGTTGAAAAAACTGAAGAAAAAATTCAAGCCTTGATTTGTAATAGTGAAGGATTCTATGGTAAAATACTGAACAATGCAGGAAGCATCAAAAGAAGATGGAAGGAACACACAGAGTCACTATACCAAAAAGAACTGGTCGATTTTCAACCATATCAGGAGGTAACATATGATTAAGAACTGATGGTACTGAAGGAAGAAGTCCAAGCTGCACTGAAGGCATCGGTGAAAAACAAGTCTCCAGAAATTGACAGAATACTGATTGAGATGTTTCAACAAATGGATGCAGCGGTGGGGGGGGGCTCACTGGTCTATTCCAAGAAATCTGGAAGACAGCTACCTGGCGAACTGACTGGAAGAGATCCATATTTGTGCCCATTCCAAAGAAAGGTGATCCAACAGAATGCAGAAATTATCAAACAATATGATTAATATGACAAATGGAGAAAAGACTGATGTTGTCAAGGATTTCATTTTACTTGGATCCACAATCAACGCCCATGGAAGCAGCAGTCAAGAAATCAAACGATGTATTTCATTGGGCAAATCTTCTGCAAAAGACCTCTTTAAAGTGTTGAAAAGGCAAAGATCACTTTGAGGACTAAGGTGCACCTGATCCAAGACATGACATTTTTAATTTCCTCATATGCATGCCAAAGGGGGACACTGAATGAGGGAGACCAAAGAACAATTGATGCCTTTGTTGGTGAAGAATATTGAATATACCATGGACTGCCAGAAGAACGAACAAGTCTATCTTGGAAGAAACACAGCCAGAATACTCCTTGTTTCACATACTTTGGACATGTTATCAGGAGGGACCAGTCCTTGGAGGCTATCATGCTTGGTAAAGCAGATAGTTATGAAAAAAGAGGAGGACCTTCAATGAGAGACAGTGGCTGCAAAAATGGGCTGACACTTAATAATGACTGTGAGGATGATGCAAGACTGGGCAGTGTTAACCGATTCAGTGGCACCTAACATCAATAACAACATTAATATCACAAACAAGTAAAATTTTGCTGAAGATCATTCAAAAGAGTTTCTGCACTGTATATCCACAAGGAACTGCCAGAAATCCAAGCCAAATTCAGAAGATGTCATGGAACAAGGGATATCTTTGCTGATGTCCGTGGATCTTGGCTCAAATCAGAGAATACCAGAGAGATGTTTACCTGTATGCTGAGTGTGCAAAGGCATTTGACTGTGTGGATCATAACAAATTATGGATAACATTGGTAAGAATGGGAATTCCAGAATACTTAATTGTGCTCATGTGGAACCTGTACATAGACCAAGAGGCAGTCACTGGAACAGAACAATGGGAAAATGCATGGTTTAAAATCAGGAGAGGTGTGTGGCAGGATTGTATCCTTTCACCATACTTGTTCAATCTGTATGCTGAGCAAATAATCTGAGAAGGTGGGCTATATGAAGAAGTACATGGCATCAGGACTGGAGGAAGACTCATTAACAACCTGCAACGTGCAGATGACCCAACCTTGCTTGCTGAAAGTGAAGAGGACTTGAAGCACTTACTGATGAAGATCAAAGACTACAGCCTCAGTATGGATTACACCTCAATATAAAGAAAACAAAAATCCTCACAACTGGACTGATAATCAACATCATGATAAGTGGAGAAAATATTGAAGTTGTCAAGGATTTCATTTTACCTGGATTCACAATCAATGCTTATGGAAGCAGCAGTCAAGAAATCAAAGGATGAATTGCACTGGGCAAATCTGCTGCAAAAGACCTCTCTAAAGTGTTAAAAAGTAAAGATGTCACTTCGAGGACTAAGGTGTGCCTGACCCAAGTCATGATATTTTCAATCGCCTCATATGATGTGAAAGCTGGACAATGAATAAGGAAGACTGAAGAAGAACTGATGCCTTTCAATTATGGTGTTGGTGAAGAATATTGAATATACCATGGACTGCCAGAAGAACGAACAAATCTATCTCAGAAGAAGTACAGCCACAATACTCCTTAGAAGCAAGGAAGGCGAGACTTCGTCTCACATACTTCGGACATGTTATTAGGAGGGACCAGTCCCTGGAGAAGGATATCATGCTTGGTAAAGTAGACGGCCAGCCAAAAAGAGGAAGACCCTGGACAAGTTGGATTGACACAATGGCTGCAACAATGGGCTTAAGCATAACAATTTTGAGGATGGTGAAAACTAGGCAGTGTTTTATTCTGTTGTACATAGGTCCGCTATGAGTCAGAATCGACTCGACAGCATCTAACATCAACAAAAACATTTATCTACAGGTAAGTTAAAAACTTTTCCCTGAAGAAATAACCAAAATTAGCCAGAAGGCAACATGTTAGGAAATAATAATACATCAAGTATGATAGTACATTTCTATTGTAGAGAACATTCATACAAAGGACAGAATAGAAAGCCTCTGATAGATAAATATGTAAAAGACATGAATAAAAATTCACAAAAGTGGGAATAAAATTAGATTACAAATGGAAAAATGTTCAACTTCACTAGTAATCAAAGAATTGCAAATTAAAATGAGGTACCATTTTTGCTTATCAAATTAGGAAACATTTAAAAACCATGTAATATCTATAATAGCTTTCATAAACTGCTAAGTGCTTTGTAAAATGGCATCACCCTTGAAAATACAGTCTGAACTTTTTCTAAATAAATTAGAAATGTAATATAAAAAGCTCTTATACAAAAAATTCTCCATCAGTGTATTAGTTATCATATTAAAACATTTAAAAACAACCCGAATGTTCAAAAATACATAAATACCTACCTTGGTGAGTAGCATCTGGGGTCTTAAAAGCCTGTGAGCAGCCATCTAAGATACTCCACTGGTCTCACCCCTTCAGGAGCAAGGGAGAATGAAGAAAATCAGATACAAGGGAAAGATTAGTCCAAAGGGCTAATGGACCACAACTACCACGGCCTCCACCAGACTGAGTCCAGTACAACTAGATGGTGCCCGGCTACTACCACTGACTGCTCTGACAGGGATCACAACAGAGGGTCCCAGACGGAGCTGGAGAAGGATGTAGAAGAAAATTCTAACTCACAAAAAAAGACCAGACTTACTGGCCTGACAGAGACTGGATAAACCCTGAGAGTATGGCCCTCAGACACTCTTACAGCTCAGTAATGAAGTTGCTCTCGAGGTTCACCCTTCAGCCAAAGATTAGACAGGCCCATAAAACAAAATGAGACTAATGAGGCACAACAGCCCAGGGACAAGGACTAGAAGGCAGGAAGGGACAGGAAAGCCGGTAATAGGGAACCCAAGGTCGAGAAGGGAGAGTGTTGACATGTCGTGGCGTTATTAACCAATGTCATAAAACAGTATGTACACTAACTGTTTAAGGAGAAACTATTTCTTCTGTAAACCTTCATCTAAAGTACAATAAAAAAAAATACATAAATGTGTTGAAGAATTTGATAACACTTAATCAACAGAATATTATTCAACAGATTAAAAATTCATTCACACAGTGTATACTACTAATTACAAAGAAAGCACACAGAATTGTATTTGTATAGTGATTTCAAAATATTTCTGAAAACCCGAAAGTGATCCAATTAGTCAGAACAAAGTTATTTCCATTTATTTTTTTGTACAGAAACCGCCTGTGGTTGAAATTGCTCCTTACAACCTTTGAAAATAGGAAGTCTATACGTAGTTTCGGAGCCCCGGTGGCACAGTGGTTAAAACGCTTGACTGCAAAACCAAAGGTTGGCAGTTCAAACCCACCAGCCACTCCACAGGAGAAAGATGTGGCAGTTGGCTTCTGTAAAGATTCACAGTCTTGGAAACCCTATGGGGGCAGTTCTACCCTGTCCTATAGGGTTTCTGTGAGTCGGAATAGACTTGACGGCAACATGTTTTTATACATAATTTGGGGTTGGTCTTCCTGGTTCTCTGGCAGTGCCACAAATAGAACACCACATTGGGACATACTAGCCTCGGTGGGGAACCATCCTGGAACTTTTCCAAGCTGGAGTTAGTAGTAATAAATCAGTCAAATCCAGCTGCCCACTTTTACTTCTCCATTTTCCTCCTTTGTAGATTGCAACAGGTGTCACACATTCCACAAAGAAGTCACATTTAAGGGCCATAAACCACCCATACTACCCCCTGCAAAACTGTCTATCCACAGAGCTCATCATTGGTTTTTGAAAGTCACTGTCCCTTCTAATGCACCCTTTGCTTGTGAAGAACTGTTTGGCAGAATGGGCTATTATAATGGGCACACTGTAGTCAATGAGATCGTCACCATCTGTTCCACCTTCCAATTACCAAAGCAAATGGAAATCCAAAGGCAAAGGCATCAGAAATCTCAGATAATATTTCCTGTTCATTATATCTTTTGCCTGATGAGGGTTTTAAAACTTCCATTGGGAACACATTTTAGGAAGAAGCACACTTTCTTTCTAGCAGCTAAACACAATTAGAAGATTGAGATCTAGCACTGAGAGAAAATTACTCTCTGAGAGATGCATGTGGGCACATCCAGCATGCTGACCTCTCTGATGTAGTAAGGATTTCCACTCAGGCTTGCAAAACTCCCATAATGTTAGATAAGAAGTGATTAAACAGTAACTCCCTGAGCTACTACTGCCTGGGGAACTGTAAATGGAGTTTTACAAGTAGGTATTGTGGCATTGGTGTTTTAGTGTTTCTTCCCAATAGGCAATGGGTTTTCAGCAAGACTTGAGGCAAGGAGTGAATATTTCCACTAAGGAGTGTGTCTGTGTGCTTGCTGGAGGGGAATGTTGAAGGAGATTGAGGCAAGAAGTCATAGGATATGAAATAAATGCTGCTTCTGTGAAGAGAACGTAGGTCCCAAAGACAGCGTGGGTTTAAAATGTTCAACCTGAAGAAACACTACTGTAGCAGCACAGAGCAATTCTGGGAATTAACAGACTAAGGACTAGTAACCATCCCGTTGCTGTTGAGTTGATTTTGACTCACAGTGGCCCCATAGGACACAGTAGAACTGCCCCATAGGGTTTCCAAAGAGTGGCTGGTAGATTCGAACTGCTGAGCTTTTGGTTAGTTGCGCCACCAAGGCTCCAACTAGAGGTCTTATGCAAGAAGCAGATATCATAAGAGGGTCTAGGTCCCAGGGGACATATCCACAAGTGTGAGACACAAAAAGTTGTTTAAATGTGTCAGAGCTATATCCTTAGCTATGTGTGTTAAAATTCCATGTTTTTCTAGGGGAAGAGGAACTGGAGCTTAGGGACACATTGAATAAGGCTTAAAGCTGGTTGTCTAGGGCTCTGTGCTATAGAAGAATGATTCTCAGTACAGTGTCTTCGCCCTCAGTAAATGCTCTGGTGTTCTTCCTAAAGCCCTTTGCTAAGGAAACCCCTTAGTTATCTACATATTTTACTATGTATTCAAGATTCTGGTGCTTAGAACGAACAAAGCAAGACCATTTTAGGCCCAGTGTTCAGTGTTAGTTTGTTTTGTTGACCACTTCCCTGTCACCATGCATGTAAAGGGGCTTTGTGCATTCCCAACTGCTGCGCATGTCCATAAAGAATTGACATGTACTGACCTATCCCTGAGTTAGGCCAGATTTATGATATGTTTAGAGTCCCTGGGTAGTGCAAACGGTTAATGCACTCTGCTGCTAACCAAAAGATTGGCAGTCTCAGTCCACCCAGAGGTGACTTGGAAGAAAGGCCTGGCAATCTATTTCTGAAAAATCAGCCATTGAATTCCCTTTGGAGCATAGTCCTATTCTCACACACACAGGATCACTGTGAGTCAGAATTGCTTTGACAGCAACTAGTTTGATTGGTTATGGGATGTTTAGCTACCTGACAGTAGCATAACAATAGGACTGTTTCCAGCATGGGTATGCTTCTTAGCTTTAATCTGCTTATGACATTAAGACAGACTCATTTGGCCTGCCATAGTTTTGACTCTTTCACAGAGTAATGGGGTAAAAGTATCTTTTTGATAAGGTTATGGTTAAAAGTTGAGGACCTAAACATAGGCTTCTAGTCATCAACCAGATAATTTATCAGCAAATCACAAATCGTATATACCTGAAATTACGTCTCTCAGCATAGCCAATGGGGGGGGGGGGGTACCTAGTAAGTGCTAGGCTCCATTCCCCCCTCCCTTTTTTTGTAATAGTAATAATTTGCTGTAAAATTCTCTGGATGAAGGCCATTAGCAGCTATAAATTTAGGACCCACATTTATTTATGTGTGTACAGATTTACTTACATATTGTAAACAGCTTTATTGAGATATCACTGACATATAATAAACTGCATAGATTGCAAGAGTACAATTTGATAATTTTTGACATATGTATATTGCTGTGAAACCATCACTAGAATCAATATACTGAACATTTCTATTACCCCTGAAAGTTACTTTGTGCCCCTTTGTAATTCTTTGGTTCTGCCTTTCCTAAACAACCATAATCTGCTGTTACCGTAGATTAGTTTACATGCTAGAGTTTCATATAAATGGAATCATACAGAATACAATCTTTTTTGTTTGACTTCTTTTATGCAGCATGATTATTTTGAGATTCTCCCATCTTGTTGCGCGTTTCGATTGCTTGTTCCTTTTTTATTGCTGAGTAGTATTTTATCCCATGGATGTACCACAGTTTATCTGCTCACGTACTGATGGACATTTGGGTTGTTTCCCATTTTTGACTGTTTAAAAAAATGTTGCTGTGCACATTCATGAACAAGTAGGATGTACATTTTAATTTTACATATTTTACATTTCAAAGCATGAGCTTAAAAAGAAATCACAGGTTAATTTCCTGACTGCAAGAGAGGTGTTTATGTTTTATTTGTGTTGTTGTGTATAATTAAAGATTATGTATCGGGAAGGGATGAGCGGCTCGGGGAGGAGGCAAGATATTACATTTGTTAAGCAGCTGCGATGCCCCAGGCATTATGCTGAACCCTTTATGTGTATTAACTTATTCAATCCTGTGAAGCAAATAATATTAACCTAATGTCAAATTCGTGAGGTTACATGTCAAATTAGAGAGGTTAAGTGTTTACCACAGAGTTAGGTTTTGGATATTCTTCATTTCAAAATAGTTACTCTGGCTCCAAAACAATTCCCCTCCTTACACCATACTGGAATAAATTTTGTACTTTTAAAAATATTCCTGGCATCTGGAATGGACATGTAAGCTTTTCCTTGAATTAATTAAACACTTCAACAGGTGACAAGTAAGCCAAATCTGGCTCACATACTTGCTAACTTTTCTTCTCTAATGATTTTTTTTTACATGAAAACAAAGACAAGACACTACTGTTAAACCAATAAAACTAAACTTATTTAGAACCAAACCAAAAACCCACTACTGTCAAGTTTATACCAACTCTTGGTGACCCTATAGGGCAGAAAAGAACTGTCCCGCAGAGTTTCCAGGGCTGTCACCTTTACAGAAGGAGACTGCCACGTCTTTCTCCCTTGGAGCAGCTGGTAGGTTCAAACAGCCACCTCCCTTTTGGTTGGCAGCCAAGTGCTTTGACAAAACTTATTTAGAGCATTCAATAATCTAGTCTCTGATTCAACCTTGTAAGATAGCACACAGTGGGACACAGCTCAAATAGACTGTTTTTCAGTAAGTGATCCTACTTCTTCAATTTTAAGATACACATTTCCCCATATTTTAACCTTTTGAAAATGTAGACATACCTTTCAATTGATTCATACATTTAATATAGAGTTTTCACTTTTCCTGCTCTGAAAAGTCTAGTGGTGCAGCATATAATTGATGAGGATTTAGAACTAAGAAAACACTGTGACTTTAACATTGAACAGATGGTAGACTGGAGTCTCTGGAACCCTAAAACAAATTGACGTGTGTGTGTGTGTGTGTGTGTGTGTGTGTGTGTGTGTGTGTGTGTGTGCAGCCTACTTCTAAACACATTACAGTAAATTTCAAATGTCCTTCACAGTCTAATAAAAAATGTGCTCCATTGAGGTTGTTCCAATATTTTGATTAAAAAAAATCTAAGAGTACAAAATTTATTCCAGTGTGGTGTAAGGAGGGGAATTGTTTTGGAGCCAGAGTAATTATTTTGAAACAAAGAATATCGAAAACCTAGCTCTGTGGTAAACACTTAACCTCTCTAATTTGACATGTAACCTCATGAATTTGACATTAGGCTAATATTACTTGCTTCACAGGATTGAATAAGTTAATACACATAAAGGGCTCAGCATAATGCTTGGGGCATCACAGCTGCTTAACAAATGTAATATCTTGCCTCCTCCCCAAGCTACTCATCCTTTCCCGATACATAATCTTTAATTATACACAACAACACAAATAAAACATGAACACCTCTCTTGCATTCAAGACATTAACCTGTGATTTATGGTGGGGATGTCCTGCTAGATTTTCATAGTAGCAATTTACCAGTTATATTGCGTGTTGGCTATCAGTGACCACTCTACAATAATTGTGTCTTGCAGTGAGGAAACTCTGAAGACCTACTACAAATAAATGAAGAAAGAAAAGTACTTTGATTCAAATGTCTGTGGTAAAACAGAGATTCGTTTAAAAATCTAACTAAAATCTAAATCAAAATGGAAACTCAACCGGTGAATAGGGCCTGGACGTCCCACCTTAAGACAAGTATCCAGTTTCAATTGGGAATTAACTGCTATGTAACTTGAGTAATAAGGAGGACAACTGCAGAGCCATTTGAAGACTGTCATTCTCCTCTTCCCTGAGTAGAGTACTCAGACCAATCCAATTTCATTTATTAGCCCTGGTTTATACCCTCAGATGAGTGAGGGACTTTATATATTCATTAGTGAATTTGTAATAGAAAATCCATTAGTACCCAGTCTCCTCACACAGCCAGCAGACAAGGTTTGTATTTCAGATTTCACATGAGCAAAATTAATTTATTCTGTTCTTCTCCATAGACATTTGGTTGTACTTTTTCCAAAGGAAATTTGAGTGTATATTATTTTCTTTCAGGTTAGTGGAAGATGGTGGCCATGATAAAACAAGTACCCATAGGGTGGCTTTTTCTTTAAAACAAAGTCTAATCTCAGGAATGCAAACGTGTGCAAAGGACAAACCAACGAATGGTTTATAAGAAGGCTCAGGTCATGAGTTGCCAGTCCTGGGTTCATGCTGTGGTATCAGGGTTTGGGTCTGTGGTGACAGTGACATTATACTCTTTCTGCAGGAGTGTTAACCTGGCTTACAGTCTCTGATCCTTTGTTCAGACATTAAAGCTGCATCATTCCCTTTTTATCCATGTGTAAAGAAAGTAATATCCTCATTCAAAGACTCTGGGGCTTTAAACGATGAACCGTAGATCCCTCAAGGAAATACACTATTCGGAGCATTCTGTATAGAGCGATGGCTATCATTAACTGGGGTCAGTCAGAAAGCACTAAATGAACACTGAGAAAATCACTTCACATAAATTATCTTAGTTAATCCTCTTAGCAACTTATCATTCTAGGTGTTACTTATGAATGATATAGACACAAGAATAAAGCTTCAAAGACTTGCCTAAGGCCACACACAAGGTAAATTAGGGAGCTGAGCTAGTATTCAAATTCCGATTTGTCTAATTCCAAACTACTATAACATGCTGACAAGATTTTTTTCACTTCAACTTTTAGCTCAGCTTACTAATCATTAATTAGACATTTACTAATTGCCAGGCAGAAGTCTGAATTAAAAAAGAAAAAAAAAAGAAGTGTCCAAATATCACCTGATATTCATCTATAATTTTAAAAGTTACCCCAGGATGCTGATAGAGCCAAGGTAACTCAGAAAAGGAGGGTAGTCCTTTAAGCTAAATCCTCTTTGCCCAGAATTCTGGGGAATGGGAAAGTTCTCTGTTCCTGAGGAACTCATGGCAAAGAAAGGAAGAGGCTATGTTTAGTATCATTGACAATGTCTGCGATAGCTCTAAAGTGTTCTTGTGTTGCTTGATGAGGCTCTGACCTAAGAACTTTTCACTTTTCTCCTAGACTTTTCTGAATTAGACCTTTCCAGATTTTCATAGCACAATTATATATTGAAAATTACATTTGATTACTTGCTCTCAATCTTGCTAGGTCTGTAATCTTTTCAGATATTGAATACCTTATCTATGACCTCATTTTAAAATTATTTATATTTTCAGGATATAAATTTAAAAAAAAATGAACATTTTCCCCCTTAACAAGAAGTTTATCCAGAGGACACTACCGTGGCTGAAGATAAACTAATTCCTTTATCTTCTCAGATAAAGTATCTAGATGGGTTAATGTTCTTTTTTATTTTCTCATTATTAAAAGTGACTTATGAAATGCTAATGAAGTTAGTGGAGAGATGTAATAGAGATAATACTTTTCTGTTTTCTCTCATATAACTCAAGTCTCTGCCCCCCTCACCTCAAATACACACACACACACACACACACACACACACTCATTTGGGCCTTCAGCACATTATCTATGAAGCAACAGCTATGCCATGATCTTTAGGATTATAAACATAAAGAAGGAATTATTCTTCCAAAGAGTAGGCATCTTGGGAAAAAAACAAAGGTCATCCTGATAACCCTTTCGTGCCTGGTGGTACATACAGTAGCCATGAATTTTTTTTCAGGCTCTGGGGTTTATTGGGAAGCTGCTTTACCAATGACAGTGTGTGCTGCTGCAAGGCATGGGCCATTATGACTGTTTGAAACTGAAGAAATGGGCGTGTGCCTCAAATTACTATTTTTACAGGGTATTGTATGAAGTGTCTGAATTTTTGGTAGGAAAATTAGAAGTTTTGAAAATTTTTATTTGTTATACATATGTACCAATATACCCCAGTGTGAATTGGGGTATAATTAGTGGTGCTTCATATATACCTCTAAACACTTAGAGTAGGCTTATGGGATGGGGCAAGGGGGAAAAAAAAACATACTCTCTGCCAAAAATTCAGATACACTCAATCATTCAGCATGCTTCCATTAATGAAAACACATGGTATCAACAAAAAATTTACAGCAGAAAATAATTGGGTCACCAAAGGGTCAAATAAGAGTTGCACTATCTATGGAGATAAGTTTTGTTGAAAGAGTCAACAGAGATGAAATCTGTCCTATTACATGACCTTGGATGTTGCATTTAACCTCTTTGTGACTGGCTGTAGAAGGGTGACAAAACCCCCGGCTCCCCTATTTGAAGGTATGTTGGAGATTTAATGAGTTAATATGCATAATATATTTGATCTAATCAAAAGACTTTAGATTAATAGAAAAATGTTACTACTATATTCTTATTATATGTACATAATAATTTTCTGGCAAAACTTTGCAGATACCAATTTAAAATTACAGTGCAAGATACGTGTTTATACGTAGATAAAAACTTCCTGAAAATATAGAATATATAATCTAAGAAAAAGATTATAAATTGCTTTGAGGAAAGATATCTCTTTCTCTGAGATAATGGATTAACAGTATATTACATTCATACCAAAGACCTGATTGGTTTTCACCCAGCTTCTGTAGCCTTGTTTCTCCCTATAGTTGAAGCGATTTTTTTCTTATCTGCATCCTCAGTCTCAGTTGAGTTAGTCTCTGCCTGCTTCAGTACTATGTTTTGTGGGCTCATTATCATGCTTGGGTTAGACCAATCCTGACAAACTCTGCTACTGTGCTGCTTGGACTCCTGAATTCTTTTTCTTTTTGTTTTTTGACTGAAACCCAGAAAAAGAGTGCCCTAATTAAGATGATTGTTTTTCCTTCTTTCTTAGACCTTCCTTCTGAAGCTCACTTCCATTGGTCTTATCTGAACTCCATCTATTCTAAGGCCCTGCCTTGCTCTTCCTCTACCACATAGGGGCTACACTGATGCCTCTGAACAATAATCCTATAGCTGAGACCTTATGGTCCATTAAAACAGACTGCACCCATGATCTTTCAAATACATAATTCTTATACCAGATTGCCTAGTACTGCTCTCTGCTCATCTTTTGATCCCTCCCCCTCTACCCCCCGCCATAGAATCTCAGATTCCCTGTTTTCTTACTGTTGTGTGTGTTGACATTGCCATAACCCTTGGACACAAATTTGCCAATGAGTCTTATTAGTTGGTGTCAATATCTTGCTGACTCTTGCCAGTTCCTGTCCTGTTCTAGTGAATAAGTCCATTGGCAGCTCCCTGCCACTCTGTCTTCTATGAGCACCAAGCTAGGCACAATGCAATCTTGAATTAGGACAAAGACGACAGTTGAAGGTCCATTAGCTAGGAATGCAGAGAGACAAGTATGATTAAGTGCTAGGTAGAACTCATGAAAAACTGTAGAGTCAGTGAATTTTTGTTCCTTCTGTCTACCCATCAGAAGGAACAAAGTACTGCCTCATTAAACTCCCAACATATTCTGGGATCTTCTTCTAACAAGCCCACTTCTTAGGCCGAGCATTGGTCTACATGTTTTACCTGTAGTATCTCATTTCATTCTCAAAATCCCAATGAAAACCAAAAACCCATTGTCGTTGAGTCAACTCTGACTCATAGTGACCCTATAGGACAGAGTAGAATGGTTCCATATTTTCCAAGGCTGTAAATCTTTACAAAAGCAAACTGTCACATCTTTCTCCATGAAGCAGCTGGTGGGCTTGAACCACTGAGCTTTCGGTTAGCAGCTGAGTGCTTAACCACTGCGCCCCCAGGGCTCCCTAAACATCCTCCCCCACCATCCATTATCCTCCTTTTACTGATGAGGAAACTAGAGCACATGCTGATTAAGAAATCATGATCAAGGGAGGTGGGGCAAGATGGCGCTCTAGGCAGAAGCACCATGCTGTCCCTCCACAGCAAAGATCCGAAAAACTAAGCCTAACAGAGAATCAACAATCCTGAAACCCTAGAACACCAAATGAAGAGATAAAGAACTCAGCCAAACACCAAATGGAGTGAGAATACTAAAAGAGAACGGAGAGCAAGGAGAGATTCATGCAGAGATTCCTTACCAGCTAATGCAGTGCGGATCCACCATCTTGGATTCCTATCGGAGATCAGCGAACGGGAGAGCAGCCTTGCAGAGCATCCAGTGGGAGACAGAACGACTGGTAAACTGCGGTGCGCGCTTTCCCACCCCCCACCCCCCACCCCTCTCCGCCTCGGCTGGGGCTCCCCTGCTTTCCGTGGCCAGGGTCCCTGGGCTGGGGGGCGCCGGTGCTTGGATTCCGCGCGCCTGGGCTGGCGGCTTTCTGAAAGCCGTTTGCTGGCTGCTGGCGAACCTTTTTCTGCTGCCTCCCTCTCCTTTTGCCTGGGTGCCTGGTTCCGAGTGCCATCTTTGCTCTCTCCTGCGGGGCTGTGGGGCTGCGTTCGGGCGTATGGCTGCTGCTTCCAGGTCTGGGCTGCCACGCTGGTGAGATCCCGGGGCCTTTGTTCATTCACCCTTCTGCTTTCCGTGGTCAGGGTCCCTGGGCTGGGCACCGGTGCTTGGATTCCGTGCGCCCGGGCTGGCGGGTTTCTGAGAGCTGTTTGCTGGCTGCTGGCGAAACTTTTTCTGCCGCCTCCCCCTACTTTTGCCTGGGTGCCTGGTTCCGAGTGCCGTCTTTGCTCTCTCCTGTGGGGCTGTGGGGCTGCGTTCGGGCGTGTGGCTGCTTCCAGGTCTGGGCTGCCGTGCTGGTGAGATCCTGGGGCCTTTGTTCGTTCGCCCCTCTGCTTTCCGTGGCCAGGGTCCCTGGGCTGGGGGGCGCTGGTGCTTGGATTCCGAGCGCCTGGGCTGGCGGGTTTCTGAGAGCTGTTTGCTGGCTGCTGGCGAAACTTTTTCTGCCACCTCCCCCTCCTTTTGCCTGGGTGCCTGGTTCTGAGTGCCATCTTTGCTCTCTCCTGCGGGGCTGTGGGGCTACGTTCGGGCGTGTGGCTGCTTCCAGGTCTGGGCTGCCACGCTGGTGAGATCTCGGGGCCTTTGTTCGTTCGCCCCCCTGCTTCCCGTGGCCACGGTCTCTTAACCCTGAGACTGCCGGCTTCTTGGAATTCGCGCCCCTGAGTGGGGGCTCTCTGGGTCCCATTTGTTGGCACTGACTGCTGGTGTTGCTTTTTTTTTTTCTTTCCTTTTTTCTTTTTTTAATTTTATTTTTCTTCTTTTTTTGATTAGTTTTGTCATCTTTTCCCTCTTTTTCCCTTTTGTCTTTCTTCATTGCTTAATTTCTCGTCTCTCTATCTCTTCCTTCTCTTTCTGATCCCTGAATACCAGGCGATGTATGCCTCTGTACCTTCTGGCCAGGCTGTGCTGTGAAAACTGAGACTGACTCCCCCAGACCTCATAGCTGCATCAGTGGGATCCCTGGGAACTTTGCAGTTCTTTAACTTTTCTGATTTTTATTTGTTCATTCTTTCCTTTTCTTTCTCTTCCCCCTTCTGGTTTCCTCCATCCCATAGTCTCTCATCTGTAAATTCCAACGACAAGCTCCCCTAGCATTCTTTTATGTTTGTATGCGTTTTGCTCCTGCTCCTCTCTCGTCTCTCCCATATCCAGCTTAGCTTCACACATAACCATCTTCCCGCTGCACCCTACCTACCTGCACCGTGCACTAGACATCACACCACCAAGCTGTGCAGGCATGCCCTATTGGAACCTGCCCAGCACTGACTACCGACCGTCCAGGTGGCTGCGGTGAGTGCCACAAACAACCCATCCCAGTGGCTCCTCCTCAGCTAGATCTGCCCAAGGACGAAACAAAAAAAAAAAAAAAAAAAAAAAAAAAATCTACAATCAATAAACGAGAGAAATATCTACTGAATGCCCCGAAAACAGCAAACAATATCAAAACATTTACAAAAACAAGACAAGATGGCTCCAATAGGCGTCCAAATTAAAACACCAGATAACTCTCCTGTGGAAGAAAATGCACTAGAAGTACCTGATAGGGAACTCAGATCACTAATACTCGGAATTTTCCAAGAACTGAGGCAAAAAGCTGACAAACATGAGGAAAAAATAGACAAATTTATGGAACATACAGACAAAAAATTGGAAGAATTCAGGAAGATGATGCAGGAACAAAATGCCAAAATAAATTCACAACTAGAAATTATACAAAAACAACAATTAGAAATCCAAAAGATAAACAACAAGATTTCAGAAATGGACGGTGTCATAGAAGAGCTGAGAAGTAGATTTGAAACCATGGAAGACAGGATCAGTGGAACTGAAGACAAACACTTGGATACAACTCTGTTTCAGGAAAACTCAGAAAAAAGAACAAAGAAAAATGAAGAGACCCTGAGAGTTATGTGGGACACAATTAAAAGCAAAAACTTACGAAGTGATTGGCATACCAGAACGGGGAGAAAACAGAAAACACAGAGAGGATAATTGACGAACTGCTGACAGAAAACTTTCCCAATATCATGAAAAATGAAAAGCTGGCCATCCAAGAAGCTCAACGACCCCATATAGAAGAGACCCCAAAAGAAAATCACCAAGACATATCATATTCACACTCACTAAAACTAAAGACAAACAAAGAATCCTGAGAGCAGCTCGTGAAAAACAAGAAGTCACATACAGAGGAGAAACAATAAGACTAAGCTCAGATTATTCAGCAGAAACCATGCAGGCAAGAAGGCAATGGGATGACATATATAAAATCTTGAAAGAAAAAAATTGTCAGCCAAAATAATATATCCTGCAAAACTCTCATTCAAATGTGATGGTGAAATTAGGTCATTTCCAGATAAACAGAAACTAAAGGAATATGCAAAAGTCAAACCAAACTTACAAGAATTATTAAAGGGAGTTCTTCGATCTGAGGACAAACAGCTTCAGCCCTCAGGCAGGACCTAGGACCTAGGATGCAGGTTCACATGAACCAGATACCATTCTAGGAACTGAACTACAGAGGATTTTCCAAAAACAAAAGAAATACAACAGGGAATCAGAGAAATCAATCAAAGGATGACAACAACATCAAAACAATGAAAGAGGGAACAAACGGCATAGGTATAGAACCTTCTAAAGGAGAGGAAGGCAAGGTGATACCAAGTAAGGGTAGACTGCTTCAAAATTATAAAGATAAGGGTAAAATTCATGGTAACCACAAAAAAAGTTAACAAACCAACTCATAAAAACAAAGACGAAATAAAATAAAGTCTCAACAAAAACAAAACCTACAAAAACAAAAGAAATGAACACAAAATCCACAAACAAAAGTAACTCAGCACAAGAGAGTAAGAAGAACAAAGACAACTTCAGCACCACAAAAAAAAGCACTACAAAATGACAGCAACAAACTTCCATCTATCAATAATTACACTGAACGTAAATGGACTCAATGCACCCATAAAGAGACGGAGAGTGGTAGAATGGATAAGAAAACAGGATCCATCAATTTGCTGTCTACAAGAGACACACCTTAGAAACAAAGACGTGAATTTATTAAAAATCAAAGGTTGGAAAAAAATACATCAAGCTAACAACTATCAAAAAAGAGCAGGAGTGGCAATTCTAATCTCAGATAAAATAGACTTTAAAACAAAATCTACCATAAAAGACAAGGACACTATATAATGATTAAGGGGATGATCCATCATGAAGACATAACCATAATAAATATCTATGCACCCAATGACAGGGCTCCAAAATACATAAAAAAACTCTAACAGCACTGAAAAGAGAAATTGACAGTTCCACAATAATAGTAGGAGACTTCAACACACCACTCTCAGTAAAGGACAGAACAACTAAAAAGAAACTCAGCAAAGATACAGAAGACCTAAAGGACACAATCAGCCAACAATCAGCCTCATAGACATATATAGAACAATCCATCCAACCGCTGCGAAGTACATATTCTTTTCCAATGCACATGGAACGTTCTCCAGAATAGACCACATCTTAGGCCACAGAGCAATCCGCAACAAGATCCAAAATGCTGAGATAATTCACAGTATCTTCTCTGACCACAATGCCATCAAGGTAGAAATTAACACTAGAAAGAGCAAGGAAAAAAAATCAATTACATGGAAACTGAATAATACCCTGCTTACACATCACTGGGTAATAGAAGAAATCAGAGATGGAATTAAAAAATTCCTAGAATCAAATGAAAATGAAAACACATCATACCAAAACCTTTGGGACACAGCAAAGGCAGTCCTCAGAGGACAATCTATAGCAATAGATGCACATATCAAAAAAGAAGAAAGGGACAAAATCAAAACATTAACTACAGAACTCAAACAAATAGAAAGAGAACAACAAAAAAAGCCTACAACAACCGGAAGAAAGGAAATAGTAAAGATCAGAGCAGAAATCAATGAAATAGAGAACAGAAAAACAATCGAAAGAATCAACAAAACCAAAAGTTGGTTCTTTGAAAGAATCAACAAAATCGACAAACCACTGGCCAGACTGACAAAAGAAAAACAGCAGAGGGCACAAATAACCCAAATAAGAAATGAAATGGGGGACATTACAACAGACCCAACTGAAATAAAAAGGATTATAACAGAATATTATGAAAAACTATATTCCAACAAATTTGAAAACCTAGAGGAAATGGATAAATTTCTAGAAACATACGGCCTACCCAAACTACAACAAAGTGATATTGAAAATCTGAACAGACCCATAACAAGAGAAGAGATTGAAAAGGTAATAAAAAAACTCCCAACCAAAAAAAGCCCTGGCACAGATGGCTTCACTGGAGAATTCTACAAAACATTTACAGAAGAGCTTGTACCAGTTCTACTCAAGCTGTTTCAGAGCATAGAAGAGGAAGCAACACTTCCAAATTCATTCTATGAAGCCAGCATAACGCTGATACCAAAACCAGGCAAAGACGTCACAAAAAAAGAAAATTACAGACCAATATCTCTCATGAATATAGATGCAAAAATTCTGAACAAAATTCTAGCCAATAGAATTCAGTATCATATCAAAAAAATAATACACCACGACCAAGTAGGATTCATACCAGGTATGCAAGGATGGTTTAACATTAGAAAATCCATCAACGTAATCCACCACATAAATAAAAGGAAAGAAAAAAATCACATGATCATCTCAATTGATGCAGAAAAGGCATTTGACAAAGTCCAACACCCATTCCTGATAAAAGCTCTCAATAAAATAGGTATAGAAGGGAAATTTCTCAACATAATAAAGGGCATCTATGCAAAACCAACAGCCAACATCATTCTTAATGGAGAGAGGCTGAAAATATTCCCCTTGAAAACAGGAACAAGACAAGGATGCCCTTTATCACCACTCCTATTTAACATTGTGCTGGAAGTTCTAGCTAGAGCAATAAGGCAAGAGAAAGAAATAAAGGGCATCCAAATTGGTAATGAAGAAGTTAAACTCTCCCTGTTTTCAGATGATATGATACTATACATAGAAAACCCTAAAGACTCCATGAGAAATCTACTGGAACTAATAGAAAGCTTCAGCAGAGTAGCAGGATACAAGAAAAACATTCAAAAATCAGTTGGATTCCTATACACCAGTAAGGAGAACGATGAAAAGGAGATCAGGAAATCAATACCATTTTCAATAGCCCCTAAAAAGATAAAATACTTAGGAATAAATCTGACCAGGAATGTAAAAGACCTATACAAAGAAAACTACAAAACACTGCTGCATGAAACCCAAAGGGATCTACATAAATGGAAAAACATACCATGCTCATGGATAGGCAGACTCAACATTGTGAAAATGGCAATTCTACCTAAAGCAATTTACAAATACAATGCAATTCCGATACAAATACCAACAACATTCTTCAAAGAGATGGAAAAACTAATTATTAACTTTATATGGAAAGGGAAGAAACCCCGAATAAGTAAAGCACTACTGAAGAAGAAGAATAAAGTTGGAGGACACACACTACCTGACTTGAGAACCTACTATACAGCTACAGTACTCAAAACAGCCTGGTGCTGGTACAAAAACAGAGACATTGACCAATGGAAAGGAATTGAGAACCCAGATGTAAATCCATCCACCTACGGTCACCTGATCTTTGACAAGGGCCCCAAATACATCAAATGGGGAAAAGACTGTCTTTTTAACAAATGGTGCTGGCAAAACTGGATATCCATTTGTAGAAAAATGAAACAGGACCCATACCTCACACCATACACAAAAACTACTTCAAAATGGAGCAAAGACCTGAATATAAAGCCTCAAACTATAAAATTCATAGAAGAAAAAATAGGACCAACACTTCAGGCCTTAATACATGGCATTAACAGGATACAAACCATAAACATCAACACAAAAAACCCAACAGATAAACTAGATAACCGGGATCTTCTAAAAATCAAACATCTATGCTCTTCAAAAGACTTCACCAAAAGAGTCAAAAGAGAACCTACAGACTGGGAAAAAATTTTTGGACAGTACAAGTCAGACAAAGGTCTAATCTCCATAATCGACAAGAAAATCCAACACCTCTACAACAAAAAGACAAACAATCCTATCAAAAAATGGGCAAAGGAAATGAACAGACACTTCACCAAGGAAGACATTCAAATGGCCAACAGACACATGAGGAAATGCTCGTGATCACTAGCCATTAGAGAAATGCAAATTAAAACCACAATGAGATACCATCCCACCCCGGCATTACTGGCACGAATCAAAAATACTGGAAATTACAAATGTTGGAGGGGCTGCGGGGAGATGGGAACTCTTATACACTGCTGGTGGGAATGCAAAATGATACAACCATTTTGGAAAATGATATGGCGTTTCCTCAGAAAGCTAGAAATAGACATACCATTCGATCCAGCAATCCCACTCCTAGGAATATATCCTAGAGAAATAAGAGTCATCACTCGAATAACATATGCACACCTATGTTCATGGCAGCATTGTTCACAATAGCAAAACGATGGAAACAACCTTGATGTCCATCAACAGATGAATGGATACACAAACTATGGTACATACACACAATGGAGTACTATGCATCGAGAAAGAACAACAATGAATCTGTGAACCATCTCATAACATGGATGAAACTGGAGGACATTATGCTGAGTGAAATAAGTCAATCACAAAAGGACAAATATTGTATGAGACCTCTATTGTAAAAACCCATGAAAAAATTCACATGCAAAATGTAACAATCCTTGTTGGTTACCAGGGATGGGAGGGGAGGGGGGGGAAATACTAAATAGGTAATAGATAAGTGGTAACTTGGGTGAGAGGTGAGATAGTACACAGTACAGGGGAAACTAACACAACCTGCACAAGGAAAGGTCATGGAGGCCCTATAGACACATCCAAACCCCCCGAGGGACTGAGTTGTTGGACGGAGGGCTATGGGGACCATAGTCTTGGGGAACATCTAGCTCAATTGGCATGACACAACTTATAAAGATAATGCTCTACATTCTACCTTGGTGAGTAGTGTCTGGGGTCTTAAAAGCCTATGAGCGGCCATCTAAGATACTCCACTGGTCTCATCCCTTCGGGAGCAAGGGAGAATGAAGACAACAGGATTCAACGAAAAGATTAGTCCAAAGGACTAATTGTCCACAGCTACCAAGGCCTCCACCGGACTGAGTCCAGTACAGCTAGATGGTGCCCAGCTACCACCACTGACTGCTCTGACCAGGATCACAACAGAGGGTTCTGGACAGAGCTGGAGAAGGATGTAGAGCATAATTTTAACTCCCCCCTCCCCCCCCAAAAAAAGACCAGATTTACTGGCCTAAAGAATACTGGAGAAACCTCAAGAGTGTGGCCCCCAGACACCCTTTCAGTTCAGAGGTGAAGTTACCTTCGAGGTTCGATGTTAAGCCTGGGAGTGGACAGCCCAGTAAAACTAAATGGGACTAACGAGGTACAGGAGTCCGGTGACAAGGGCCAGAAGGCAGAGGGGGAGTAGGAAACTGATGATAAGGAACACAAATTGAATAAGGACACTGTATATGTATTGTGAGATTGTTGACCACTGCTATAGGGCAACATTTGTAGTAACTATTAAATGGGAGGCTGTTTTGTCCTGTAAGCCTTCATCTTGGGTGAGAATGGCAGCACTATTGGAAGAGCATAGTCAATATCACTTAAATGTGTAAGTAAAAAGTTTTGAAATGGTGTTAAAATAAAAAAAAAACAAATGAGACTAATGAGGTACAGTAGTCCAGTGACAAGGGCCAGAAGACAGAAGGGGACAAGGAAGTCCCCTGGTGATAGGGAACACAAGGTGGAGTAAGGATATTCTTAATGTGCTGTGAGATTGTTAACCATTGTCATAGGGCAACATGTGTAGTAACTGTTAAATGAAAAACTATTTTGTTCTGTAAGCCTTCATCTTAAGTGAGAATAACAGCACAGTTGGAAGAGCGTAGTCAATGTCACTGAACTGTGAATGTAGAAATTTTTGAAACGGTGTATCTTTGGCTATCTGTATTTTCATCAAAAAAAAAAAAAAAAAAAGGTTGAGAATTTAGAGACTTAATATGTTGTGGGGTTGTTAACCAATGTCATAGAACAACATGTGTACTACTATTTCATGAGAAACTATTTGCTCTGTAAGCTTTCACCTGAAGTACAATAAAATAAAATAAAATAATAAAAAAAAAAAGAAATCATGATCAAGATTGCAGAGTTAGAACTTGGGCTAAGCAGAGATTTGGATTTAGCAGCCTAACTCCAGAAATAAAAGGCAATCAAATCTCAAAGGAGAGAAGAGAAGTAGATGCAGTTACTGTAATGCTTATTCTCATGGGATGGATTCTTGGCATACTCCATTTAGGTGACTAAGATAATATCTCACTTGAAAGTAAAGAAGCAAGTTTTGTTGTCGTTGTTGTTTTGCCCCTTTTACTAAAGTTCTCACTTCTATTTAACTTTATTAGAATCAACTCAGCTGTGTCTTGAGCTTGAATGGTACCGAATTTATAACACTGCTTCTATCTATATTTTTTTGGTATTAGAACTATGAATCTTACATTCTTTCCCTAAAACTTAATAGTTTTTATCATAATGACCATCTTCTGCACTCTAAGTTTAAAAAAAAAGAAAGACAAAAAGGAAAATGGAGAATCCTTATCTCAAGGAGAGCATCTGAAGACATTCTTGCTTAAGGATAGTTATAGCCCATTTTGATTAGTGGTGTAAATAAGAAAAAGGCACATAATGCACATTTTCTAACCACCTTCATTTTTGATATATGATTGTTAGACTCTGGGAGAATATCTATGAAGGCATAATTATTCTTACGGGATGTGGGGAATTCTGGAATGACTGGGGTCACAAAACCCCAGAAAGCAATAAATCTCCTGAGGGACACATTTCTACATCTTTCCTCCTGCTGTTCACTGAGGGGTGTGGTTGGCCATTTCTCTGCCGTCATCTTCCTGGACTTACCATTGTTAACACAGTTGATTATTCCTTCTTGAAGCACATTCTTCATTTGGATTCAAGACAAAACACGCCTCTAATTATTCTTCTATATTTCTGGCAACTATCCTTAGTCTCCTTTGCTTATTTTTTCTCATCTCCCATTTACAAGACATTGAGCGACTTAGGGCTCAGACTTAGGACCTCTTCTTTGTTTGCATTCACGCCCTTGATGATCTCAGTCAGCTGCAAGGTTGATGGGTCCCAAGTTCTTATCTCCAACCTGTGTTTCTCCTCTGAACTCCATACTCATTTAACCAATTGCCTAGTCAATATCACCACTTTGATTTCTAATATAAACACAGATTTAGTATGTTCTAAGCCCCCTAGAACCTGTTCTACCATAATCTTCCTTGTTTCTCTATGGAAACTACATTTTTACTAGTTGCCAAAGTCAAAAATCTTGAAGTCATTTCTCTTTATCTCACCTCCCACATCTAATCCATCAGTAAATCGTTTTGGCTCTGCCTTCAAAATATATCCAGAATCTGACCCTCCTTGTCCCTTCCCTGTTCCCTCTCTGAACCAAGCCACCATTTTCTCTTACCTGGATTATTGCAACCACCTTTTAACTAGTTGCCCTTCCTCCACCCTGTGCTTACTTCTATCTCTCTTCTATCCAGCAGCCAGAGTAATTGTTACAATCAAACTCATACCCTGATACTACTTCTCTACTCAAACCCTGTTGTGGCTTCCCACCTAAGTTACAAAATATAAAGCCCAAGAATGGTCTCTAAGATTCTCTACAAACTCATCCCCCCATTACCTCTTGGACGTCATCTTCTGTATTCTAACTCTCACTCACTCTGCCCAAGTTGCACTGTCCTCTTTGCTGTTCCTTTAACGTTCTCCCAACTCAGAGTCTGTTCCTCTCCTCAAAGACATTTCCCCCAGATATCCATCTCCAGGTCTTTGCTTAATCTTCTCAGTAGAGCTTTCTCTTATGACATATTTCCTCTCTGACATTCCTCTAATTTTCTTCATAGCACTAATTATTATTTAACATACTGCACATTTAACTTATTTACATTGTCTATTGTCTCCATACTCTCACGACAAGGAGTGATGATTAAAATTGTGTGTCAACTTGGCTGGGCCATAATTCTCAGTGTTTTGGCAGTTGTATAATGTTGTGATCACTTCCCTGTAAAGATTTGATATGTGATTACCCCCAAGATGGGATCTGCTGAGTGGTACTGGTGGGGGGCGGGACCTGTGGCAGCTCACCGCCCCCTCAGCCTTCATCTCTGCACCCTCCGCAGCCTGGCTCTTCCTGCTGTCCTTGCCAGGGCTTTTGCTTGTTCTAGATCCTTCAACCAGCTCCTGTTTGTCTGACGTCCGGTTCTTGGAACTTGAGCTAGCAGTTTGCCTGCTGATCTTGAGATTGGTCAATCTTCACAGCCTGCTAAAACCCTGCTCTCTGGTCTGCTGATGCTGGGTTTGCCAGCCCCTGCAGCTACATGAATCAGGAGAATCCTCTCTCCTGCCCCACAGACTTGGGATGTTACAGACTCTAAAAACCATGTGAGCCATTTCCTTGATATAAATCTCTCTCTCTGTGTGTGTATATATATGCTTTACTGGTTTTGCTTCTCTGGAAGCACCCAGCCTAAGACACAAGGTAAGGTTCATGAGGGAAGCAATTTTTGTCTTTTATCAAATTCTCACCACCTAGAACACTGTGCATATAATAGATTCTCAATATATATTTGCTGAATAAATGAAGAAAATACAGTGTTGGTAGTACAGATAGAACCGCAAGTCTACTGGTAAAGATATTGTGGCATTGAGGTCGTCTCTGAAACAAACTTGAGACTATCCTGCCAGCCATCAGGTTAATAGGAGTCCTGGTAGTGCAGAGTCAGAAACGACTTAATGGTAATGGGTTTTTTACTTTTATTTTATTTTTTTTTGGTTTGTTGGTGTGGTGGTTAATTGCTTGGCTGATAACCAAATGTTGATGATCGGAACCCACCAGTCGCTCCTCAGGAGAAAGATGCGGCAATCTGCTCTGTAAAGATTACAGCCTTGAAAACTCTACGAGGCAGTTCTACTCTGTCCTATAGGGTTGCAACAAGTCGCAAATCACTTGATGACAATGGAGGAAAAAAAAAAAAACAGTTTAATAAAGAAGTTGGCAAACTACACTGATCTTTATTTTCTCTGTATTACCAGCATCCTAAGAGGCCTAATGATAGGGGAAGGATTCTGACACTGGTTATGTCTTCAGCTATATGTGTTTTATCACAGTGATGGTTAAGGTTGTGTTTCAATTTGGCCGGGCAATGTTTCTCAGTGGTTTGGCAGCTATGATGTAGTTTTACAGCTGTGTAATGATGTAATCACCTCCTGTCTTAGGCTGGCTTCTCTAGAGAAGCAAAACCAGTGAAGTGTGTATACACACACACACACAGATTTATATCAAGGAAATGGCTCATGCAGTTATAGAGGCCGGCAATTCCCAAGTCCATGGGTCAGGCATCACGCATCAAGATGGATACTTCTCCTGACTCACATAACTCCAGGGGCTGATGAACCCAAGATCCACAGGTAAGATGGCAGGCTGCTGGCCTGAGTCCCAAGAATGGGAGGTCAGATGCTGACAAGCCAAATGCAGGATCCAGAGCATAGCAAAAGCCAGCGAGCTTTGCCAGAAAGTCCATATATATTGAATGCAGGCCACACCCCCAAGGAAACTCCCTTTCAACAGATAGGCTGTTTGCAGCAGATCTCATCATGGAGGTGATCACATCATTATATGACTGCCAAACGACATCGTAACTGCCAAATCACTGAGAATCATTTCCCAGCCAAGTTGACCCACAACCTTAACCACCACACTTCTATAATGAGATCTGATATAGTGTAATCACCTCCATGATGAGATCTGCTATGAGCAGCCAATCTGTTGAAAGGGAGTTTCCTTAAGGGTATGGCCTATATCCAATATATGTTGACTTTCTGGCAAAGCTTGCTGGCTTTTGCTCACTCTGAATCCTCATCTGACCTCCAGTTCTTGGGACTTGAGCTAGCAGTTTACCTGCTGATCTTGGGAGTTGTTGGCCTCGGCAACCTGTGAGCCAGAGGCCTGCTGTCTGACCTGCCAATCTTAGGTTCCCCAACCCCTGCAGCTATGTGAATCAGGAGAAGCCTCCAACCCAACCCATGGACTTGGGACTTTCCAGACTCTACTATCAAGTTAGCCATTTTCTTGACATAAATCTCTGTCTCTATGTATGTATATACACTTCACTGCTTTTGCTTTTCTAGAGAATCCAGCCTAAGACAATCACTTACAAGGTCAAATATAGGAATAGTTGGAGCTATAACCTTAAACAATAAAAATTATAGATGCCAATCTATACTTCCCATCATACCATTTTGGACTTTGCAAAACACAAATCTGTTCATATCCCCAGCAAGTTAAGCCTTTAGTGGATTCCTATTGCTTTTATAATAAGGCAAATTACTTAACAAGAGATGTAGGACTTTATACTCTGCCTTCCTTCAGAACCCTTACTTTATAAGCATCTTTTTACATAGTTCTGCCCATGGCCTTCTAGCTTTAACCATGTTTTCTTGTTGCTGGGACTCACAATGCTCCCTCCTACTGTGGGGTTCTCTCTGCCTGCCTGGAATGCCCAACTCTATTCCTCCTTTCCTCTCTTCATCTACCAAAACAAAAACAAAAACAAACCCATTGTAGTCAAATTGATTCCAACTCATAGTGACCTTATAGGACAGAGTAGAACTGCCCCATAGGGTTTCCAAGCTGTAATCTTTGGAAGCAGACTGCCACATCTTTCTCTCAGGGAGCAGCTGGTGGGTTTGAACCACCAACCTTTTGATTAGCATCCGAGTGCTTAACCACTGCGCAACCAGGGCTCCTTTCTGTTCACCTAAGCAATTCCTATTCATTCCTTAGAAATTGGTGGCTCATTGTCTTCCTCACAGGAAAATTCCCTCACCTGCTAGCCAAATCTCTCTTGCTCTTGTAGACACACCTTCTCTTGGAGCCTAGTTATAAATTTGGGGTAATCATTTGGCCATTATTTTTCTTCTCCACTAGATTTCAAGCTTCATGGAAGTAGACACTGTGTTTATTTTTACTATCTTTAAGTCCCACCATCAGCAGAGCGCCTGACTCATGGTGGTGTTTAGGAATTTGTGGAAGGAGTGCAGGGAATAATGCTCACTTGTCTTTACTACCTGTGACTACACACACAACTCTGGTCTTACAGAGTCTATAGGTTGATTAGTCAACCTGATTTTGTCTTTTAATAACTGTTGAGGTTTTATATTCTTTCTAAACTTGAGATGCTCCCCTTCTATTTTAGTCGTTTTTTTTTTTTTTTTTTTTTGGAGGGGGAGGTGGTATGATCTTGAATAAGTAGCTTATCCTCTATGAGTCTGATTTCCTAATATGTGCTAAAAATTTACCTCCTGGGTTTGTAATGAAGGTAAAGAATGTAAATGAGATAATATAAATGAGTAAAATGTGGTTTAAAATAATTAGAACAGTAATAATTCGATAATATTAATTCCTGTATTTGAGCACTTTAGCACTTTCTAGTGCTCTTGGTACCCAACACTGTACCAAGTACTTTATATAAATTATCTTATTTTATCTTTCTAAAAAAATTGTTAACTAATTTAATAATAGCTACAATTTACTGAGTACTTACTATATGCTAGGGATTGCCTAAATTATTTCCTTTGATCTTTTCATCTTTAAAAAATAGATATTAGTGGGGTGCAGGACTCAAATTCCAGTAAAAAGACCAGACTTAATGGTTTGACTGACACTGGAGAGATCCCGGAAGACATGGCCCCCGGACTCTCTGTTAGCCCAAAACTAAAACCATTCCCGAGGCTAACTCTTCAGACAAAGATTAGATTGGACTATGGGACATAAAATGATACTTGTGAAGAGTGTGCTTCTTAGCTCAAGTAGATACATGAGACTAAATGGGCAGCTCCTGTCTGGAGGTGAGATGAGAAGGCAGAGAGGGTCAGGAGCTGGTTGGATGGACACGAGAAATCTGGGGAGAAAAGGAGAAGTGTGCTGGCACAGTATAGGGAGAGCAACTAGGGTCAGATAACAATGTATGCATAAATTTTTGTACGAGAGACTAACTTGAATTGCAAACTTTCACTTAAAGAAGAAAAAAAAAAAAAGAAAAAGAAATAGATATTAGTATATCTGATTTTGCTAATCAGGGACCTGAGGTTTAGAGATGCTAGAAAACACTTTAAGGTCACACTAGCTAATTAGTAGCAAGATGGTTTATGAAAGTAGCTTTTGGATTTCTATATTATTTTGTATACAAGAAAAATAAACTAAAAGATAGATGATGTTCTAGATTATTCACCTTGAATACTGGTCATGTAAAGCTCAGTGTGACCCCAGGGATCATTCAATCTAAAGTTAAATACCTGTTTTACAAATCTTGGAATGAGATATATTGGTTTGCCCCACTAGATCATGAGTACTCTGAAGACAAGGGGCATTTCTTTTATGTTCTTCGAAATCAAAATCAAATCCGTTGCCATCGAGTCCATTCAGACTCATAGCAACTCTATAGGAGCAGCTGGTGGATTTGAACTGTCAATGTTATGGTTAGCAGCTGAACTCTTAACCACTGTGCCACCAGGAATCCTGTTTATATTCGTAGTGAATGACATATTGCCTTACATAATGTAGACATACAATAATATTTATGGAGTTGAATTGTTCAAGTCATTCAGCAAGTTAGTGGCTAAACCAAGATTAAACCAACTCTTCTAACCTCTAATACAGGGTTTATTCCATTAAATAACCCTTCTAACATGTGACTAAGCTCAGTTCAGTGCTTGCCTTATGTCTTAGTTATCTGGTGCTGCTATAACAGAAATACCACAAGTGGATGGCTTTGACAAAGAGAAATTTATTCTCTCACAGTATAGGAGGCTAGAAGTCCAAATTCAGTGTGTCAGCTCTAGGGGAAGGCTTCCTGTGTCTGTCAGCTCTGGGGGAAGGTCCTTGTCATCAATCTTCCCCTGGTTTAGGAGCTTCTCAGCACAGGGACCTTGGGTCCAAAGGACACACTCTGTTCCTGGCACTACTTTCTTTGTGGTATGAGGTCCCCACGTCTCTCTGCTTGCTTCTCTTTTTTATATCTCAAAAGAGATTGATTTAAGACACAACTTAATCTTGTAGACTGAGTCCTGCCTCATTAGCATAACCACCTCTAATCCTGCCTCATTAACATCATAGAGACAGGATTTACAACATACAGGAAAATCACATCAGATGACAAAATGGTGGACAATCACACAATACTGGGAATCATGGACTAGCCAATTTGACACATATTTTGGGGGGACACAATTCAATCCATAACACCTTATTAAACAGCATCGTTACTAATAGTAACAATAGCATTCAAATATTTATTGGGTAATATTACTGCCACTATCATTATTGTAAGAGACTTTGCAGTTCTGCTTTTGGACCTTATTGCCAGTCACCTTGTTTTATCTTTGGCTTTCTGACAGATACATCCTAGTACCAGGGATTCAGATTTTCCCTTCAGGTTTCAAAAGCAGCACAGAGGAGATGTGGTTAAAATCAGTTCACGGAGTGGCTCAGATTTCTTGATGGCAGCAGGTTGCTGCCATTCATGGAATCACTGAAGTGAAATGCCACTGCAGTTAGCAAAATAAATGGATATGGATAGGCGGGTGTTAGTGCTGGTAAACCTCCACCATGTAATTAGTTGCAAACAGAGTGAAATGTTTGCACAGAGGGAAACATGCAAACAAGATTCTGAGCAAAAGTTAAAGGGATTGAGTTTGTTCAAACATCAAAAAGGAAGGGTAAGTGGAAGCTTAATTAACAGTCTTCAAAGAAATGCCTTTGCTTTATGACCACAGAAGGCGGTGGTCAATGCTCATCAACTCTGTCAATGACAGGACAGGGAATATAGAATCAGGTAGACGAGAGATAGAAGAAATAATTTTCTAATGTTGAAAACGGTTACTTCCTAAACTTGAACAAGAACATCTCTTAAATATCTTCCTCTGGAGGACACTAAAGAAAGATAACCTCATGTATCTGGGATGGTAGAAGTATGGTCCTATTCAAAGGCAAGATTTCAACATACGTTACCTCAATAACTTGACAACATCCCTCCTAGATCTAAGATTATGCAATTCTGTGTCTTTTATTTTTGTAAATCCTTGATGAAATTTGCAATATATCAGTTCAATCTAAGCACTAATCTATTAAAAGACCACTTTGCTGAAGGAATCCCAGAAAGATCATCAGAACCATTGAGTCTGGTCTGGTATAAATACAGACTTGGTTTTATACCAAAAGAAAAATTAGATAACTCAAATCATCACATGACAATAGCATTAGGATACCTGGATTCAGGGTCAGGATTATGCATTGATAACAAAGTGATCCTTTTAATTCTCGGATTACTGAGAAATTCCCTTAGCCTAAACTATTAACCCACTGCTCTGCGATGGTCCTGGACATTTCTATTACTAGTCATCCATTCATTTGAACTAAGAAATTACTATTCTGAGGAATGCGTTAAGGCTATAAATGCCTTTGGGATAGTTAATATATTAAACAATTTTCAAACTTTCCTATCACCCAGGGCAATGAAAGACTGGCACACTGCACAGGTCAGTTTGATGGGAGTCAAGGCAGATACACAGGTTACACAGGTCAATAGCATGTACCACCGATTTGAACAGACTTAGAGGAAATGAGCTCAGAGAAAGCTAGAGGAGAATGAAAGTATCAGAGTAGTGTCCTGGAGCTGTCTCATGCCAGCTTGTGAGAGCCATTTGTTAAATTTTCAGTAGTTTTATGAGCCAGTATTTAAATGCAGCCATTATTAAAAATTAAACTATATAACTTAAATAAATCATATTAAAAACAAAGTTAATAAATCTTCAAAACTCATTTTTTATTAATTATTTTCCTGCATTTTACTATTATCTATGCTCTTTTGATTATTTACATGGAAGTACTATATAATAATGAGCTATGGAGCATCTCTTCTCAATTCCATGTCTAATGATGTCATGTTCATAGCTGGAAATTAGCCAGGGTGGGAGTATTTACACTATCAAAACAAACAAACAAATAAAAAACAGTCGCCATCGAGTTGAATTCTGACTCATAGTGACCCTGAGAGTTGCAGAATAGAACTGCACTCCATAGGGTTCTCAAGGGTCTCCATAGGGTTCTTGGAAGCAGATCACCAGGCCTTTCTTCCAAGGCATCTTTATGTAGGTTTGAACCCCCAGCCTTTCAGTTAGTAGTCTAGTGTTTAAATGTTTGCATCACCTAAGTACTCCACATTTACACCGTGGTAACTGGTAAATGCTACAAATTAGGACACTGCCCCCTCTCTACCCCTAGAGTAATTTATCAGCACACCACTGACTATAAAGATTCTGAAAATTATAAGCCTCCCACAGGGGTAAAAAACAGTTAGCTGGTGTACCCAGAGAAAGTCAAATCTCTTAGATGAAGCAGTTAATTCAAAAACATTCTTAAATTTGCTGACACCAAAATTATCCGTGGGAGATATATAATAAGAAACTTGTAATTTTTGCTGTCCACCAAGTTCTTACAATATGTTAACAACTCATTTTCTTTAGTCTTCCACAAAAATATTGTTTGGCCACCCTGTGACAGCTAAATAGAAGCATCTCATTTTACATGTTTTCCTCATATATTCAGTAATTCTTTCAAATGAGGTTTTCTATGAATCTCTCAGATCTACCTATTTGAGATTATGATTTCCTTAGGTAGAATATTTTATCAACTAGTTCAACACTGAACTGTGGAAAGGCATCACAGCTGGGTTTGAATTTTAGTTCTGTCACTGGTAAGATGTATGACCTCAGATGAGTCACTTCAACTCTATAACAATTAGATTCCTCCATACTAAAACTAGAGCTAGTATATAGCTAGAGCTAGTACAGCTTACCTGGCAGGGTGATCGTAAAGACTTCATGAGATGATGTATATAAAAGAGAAGCACATGAGTGTCTGACCTATAAAGATGTTCACAAAATGTCAATCCTGTTCACTAATTTCTTTCTTTCCTTGTTTTCAACCCTAAGATATAGAAACTGTTCCAGGCTAGGACTAGCCCAAGGGCAGGAAAACCACGAATAGCCCCAAACCAACCCATTGGAAAGGGGCATATGAATTTCATGGTCCTGTGTGCCCATTCATGAACTAAAAGTTATCTTTGATTTCACAAAGGCCCAGAGACAGCCTGAAGAAACATTTTGAGACGAGCAGATAAACCCTGGGGGTACTGTTTTTGTAGTTGAAAGAGACTTTTGAATGTGAGCTGGTCTTTCTACAATAGCTTGGGGGCTTTGGGCAGCAGGGAGAAAGAAAAGGAAAATTGAGTTCAGGTTTCTGTGATCTAGTCATCCAGACTTGCCAGCTTTTAAATATTTTAAACATGTACCTTAAAAGGTTATATCATGTTTGTTAGGCATGGTGATTTGTTCAACTGCTAATCTAGCTTTAGGGTTTAATTAGCAGAAGGGGGGCCTACCCCCAACAGATTACTGGTAAAACAGAAGATTCATTTTTATTAACTCCAGAAATTAGATGTCTCTCTTCTCTTCTTTCCTCAGCCCTACACTGGAGTAAATTGCCTACTTAACCATGAGAAATGAGAGGAAAGGAGATTGCATTGGTGCATCTAACAGTTTCTCATGAGGTTATCATAAACCTTTGGGGCTTACAAACTGTACGTGTATTCTTTGTCCCATTTTATTAAAACCATGTACCTAAACTAATATACTACACCTAACTAAAAAAAACAAAAAAAAAACAAAAAAACAAAAAAAAAAAGCCATTGCCGTTGATTCGATTCCGACTTATAGTGACCCTATAGGATAGAGTAGAACTGCCCCAAACAGTTTCCAAGGAGCACTTGGTAGATTTGAACTGCTGACCTTTTGGTTAGCAGCCGTAGCTCTTAATCACTACACCACCAAGGTTTCAATTTACGGAAATATCATACGATCCAGCAGTCCCACTCCTAGGAATATATTCTAGAGAAATAAGAGCCTTCGCATGAATAGACATATGCACCCCCATGTTTATTGTAGCATTATTCACAATAGCAAAAAGATGGAAGCAAGTGCTCATCAGCAGATGAACGGATAAACAAATTATGGAATACTATGCAACTATAAAGAACAGTGGTCAATCTGTGAAACATCTCACAACATGGATGAATCTGGAGGGCATTATGCTGAGTGAAATAAGGCAATCACAAAAGAACAAATATTGTATGAGACCACTATTATAAAAACTCAAGAAAAGATTTACACACAGAAAAAAATAATCTTTGATGGTTATGAATGGGGAGCAGAAATCACTAATTACATAGCAGACAAGTGTTAACTTTGGTGAAGCTAAAGACAACACACAATATAGGGGAAGTCAGTATAACTTGACCAAGGCAAAATCACAGAAGCTTCCTAGACACAACAAAACACCATGAGGGACTGAGTCACTGGGGCTGAAGGCTGGGGACCATGGTCTCAGGGGACATCTAGGTCAACTGGCATAACATAGTTCATAAAGAAAATAGTCTACATCCTACTTTGGTGAGTAGTGTCTGGTGTCTGGTGTCTGATGCAAGTGGCCATCTAAGATACATCTATTGATCCCATCCCATCTGGAGCAAAGGAGAATTAAAAAAACCAAAGACACAAGGAAAATATTAGTCCAAAGGACTAATGGACCACATGAACCACAGCCTCCACCAGCCTGGGCCCAGAAGAACTAGACGGTGCCCAGCTACAACCATTGACCACTCTTACAGGTTTCACAGTGAGGATCCTGGACAGAGTAGGAGCAAAATGTAAAACAAAATTCAAATTCACAAAAGAAGACTAGACTTACTGGTCTGACAGAGACTGGAGGAACCCCCTAGACTATGGTCCCCAGACACTCCGCTAATTCAGAACTGAAGCCATTCTCAAAGTCTACCTTTCAGTCAAAGGTTAGATAGATCTATGAAACAAACAATAACACATGTGAGGAATGTAATTTTAGTTCAATCAATTATACAAGACCAAATGGGCAACACATGCCCAAAAGCAAAGATGAGAAGGCAGAAAGGGACAGAAAACTGGACAAATGGACATGGGGAACTTGGGGTTGAAAGAGGGAGAGGGCTGACACATTCTGGGGAGTGCAACAAATGTCACAAAACAATTTATGTATAAATTTTTGAATGAGAAACTAATTTGCACTGTAAACTTTCACCTAAAGCACAATAAAATTTTTTTAAAAAATTATCTGTGTGCCTATGTACTTGCAATTTAGAAGTATGTAGTTTTCTTTTAATTTGAATAAGCATCCTGAGGATGTTTACACAGCCTAAGGATGTTTAATAATTATCATTATCACTTTGAATTTGAGGATATTGAAGCTCAAAGAAGCTAATTATGTACCCAAAGTAACAAAGCAAAAGAAGCATAATTTGAAGTCTAGTGTGCCTGAAGCCAGAGACTTTCCACTGTACAGTGTTTCTTGTGAATATTGTTGCTCTATACCCTTAACATCAGCACTGTTGCACGCGGCCACTAAAGATTGCTATAACCCTCTGTTGGGATCTTAAATTAGCCGTCACATTTTATTTGATAAAGGCCTAGGGACCACTTCCATATGGAGCACAAGTAAGAGGGGTTGGCTTCTGCCCGATATTTTCCCCAAATTGCTTTCCAATATTCCCTTCTGTTTTCTAACCCTAAATGAGTGTAGCATTGGTTGAGGTACCTTCCACACTGCTGAGAATAACAACTGATGCATAACCTGTGCATATTCATGAGTGAAATTATAGCTATGCATGAATGCTCTACAGTAGTGCCTCATAATCAACATCTACTTCCTTTTTTTTGTCGCAAATAAAAGGGGAGGGGTTAGTTAGGTCATCACTAATCAAAGATAATTATACCATTTCCATTCCAAATGTTTATCTGGGCTTCTGTTAGGCAAGCATGGAGTGAATATTTAATGTGCAATATTAAGGTAGACCCTATGAAAAATGTAGCAGGAGTGATGGTGAAATTGTTTTGTAATATCAAACACTTGGAGGTATTCTATCTGGAAAGCATAGGTAAATTTAATTCAGTGCCTGATGAAGTGCTTTGCACTTAATAGGTAATAAATATTTTTTCAAACAAATGAAGAATGAGTGAATGAACAAATGAAATGTTATGCATAAAAGTCAGGACATAATACAATTTAAACATTTAAGAAACACATTAAGGTCATGATCCTTCCCATGAACCTTGAAGCACATACTGTCTACCTGTAGGTCAGCTCTTTTCAGTACACAACGCTCACTCAAACAGCATTGTCCATAGACAAAGGATAAACTGAATCGTGTTTCTTGGTCATAACACTAAATTATGCCAATGTTGATCCTAAGACTGGCCAGATACTTTTAACAAGGACAATTTTAGCACTTCCTGATATGCTAGGCATGAGACACTGGTGGATTAGTGGTAGAATTCCTGCCTTCCATGCAAGAGACCTGGGTTGGATTCCTGGCCAATGCCCCTCATGTGCTGCCAACACATTCGAGCGTAATTCAGCCAAGCTCTTTTCCATTGTAAAAAAAGGATCCCCTGTCTGCCAGTGCCCAATAACATGTTCCTCATTCCTTTTAAAGCCTCATGAGAAGCACATTTAATGTTCATGTTTCTAGCAAAATTTTGTTCAGCCCTCCTCACTTCTTTCTGAGCCCTCACCATAATTTTCTGTAATGTCCATAGTTCCACAAAAAGTCTCTTGAAGGCAATCTAGACTTTTACTAACAAGTGCTTGAAAACTCTTCCAGCCTCTAACCATTAAAAGTGCATTGAGGTTTGTGATGGTGGTGAAAACTTGGACATAGCAAGGATAGATAACTTTTTAGATAGTTGGCTGTCAAAGGTAGGAGAGAGATAAAGTGGAGAAAAAAGAAATGGGGTTAAAAAGTTTTATTTTGTTTAGTTTTGATAGATTTTACTTGAGCACTTTAAAATACCAACAGGAAGGAATGCATTAAAAGGGATAAGTTAGAATTAGAGTAAAATAAGGGATAACTGATAATGGAAATAACCAGACAGGTTCCCAAGGAGTGTGGAAAGGAAGTGGAGGGAGATAGACTTTAATTTCATAGAAGAAACTAAGGAAATACTGGGTTTAGGTGTAGTTATGTTTGAAGATTTGATAGCAGGAAATTGAGGGAGTTCTTATCTGATGACTTTGATTTTCCCTGTGAAGTAGGTAAGAATATCTGCTGAGAGTAACAAGTTAGTTACTTCCATTTTACTTAACTCTAAAATTCTTTAGAACCTATTCTCTACTTGACTAATTCAATCTTTTCTACAATAGCCCATTTACCAACTCCACTTGGGATGACTGGAAAGAAGACAGAAATTTTTGCTATCACAAGACTATTCCATAGACTCACAGGACACAGAAATGATGTTTGACTTCTTAACAGACAAAGTGGAAACCTGACGATGACAAAGTCACATATTTTAATAGAAAATGATTTTAATGGAAAATGATTTTTCAACCTAGAATTCCTGAACTCAGCCAAAACATCCATAAAGTGTGATGGTACAAAAAAGTCATTTTTCTAGCAACAGGATGGAGTGAGTGGAAGAGTTTATCCCTGAGTGAGTGAATGTATTATCTGATAGATTTTACTCCTTGTAACATTGCATTGGAGTCCCTGGGTGGCATAAACTCTAAATGTGCTTGGCTGTTAACCAAAAGATTACAAGTTTGAGAGTACTCAGAGGCACCTTGGAAGAAAGAGCTGACAATCTACTTCTGAAAAATCAGCCACAGAAAACCCTATGGAGCACAGTTCTACTCTGACACCTATGGTGTCACTATGATTAGTAACTGACTCAACAGCAACTGGATTTTTAATATTGCATTGAAAGCATTTCATAGAATTGTTGGAAAGTATGAGGAAAATTGGCATGAGATGCATTATAATTAAAAATTATTAACTCCAAGAAATAATGAAAAAATGTTCAAGAAAGGAAAATTGGTTCATTGGTAAAAATTATTTACATTTGTAACACTTAAAGCACAGAATGTTGATTTAGCAAATATTGTGATATAATTATATTGAATGGAGAAGAAGAGTGAAGTATATAAGAAAATAAAATATTATACCCATTTATATCATAACAGTGTGTCAGTCAATACATATGATTATTCACGAGATCACTGTGTGTGCTCACAATTACAAAAGTATATAAGATGATAGATATAAAAACACAATAAACGTAACTAATGTCACTGAATTGTACACATGAAGAATGTGGAAAAGGCAAATGATTTGTTACATATATATTTACCAGAACAAAAAAAAAGGTAAAAGAAGTAGTCCAAAAAGTAACTGGGAGGATAAATTTCAAAAGTGGGGGTAGGAGGGTAACAGGAATAGTTATTTTCATTATGAGCTTTTTGTGTACTATTTAGCTTTTTTAAACATCTGTATATATTACTTTAAGAAAAATATGAAGTTGATTTAAAATGTATACAAATAAAAAGTCTATAAAATTCATCTTATAAACCTGATTTATTAATATATATTCATGAACTAGTCTATTAGCTACATAGTGAAAATAAAATAAACCTCCCCCTGCAGTTATACATTGGTACACATTTGTGCAGAGTTTGTTGATGAGAAATAAATGGGCGTAAAATAAAAATGGGAGCCTTGGGCTTGAATACAGGAGTGAAAATTTAATATACAAATAAATAAAAATGTAAAGTAAAAACAAAGTTGAATTAAAGAACTAGGCAAACATACAATGAAAGATGGAAGATTAAACGCCTTCTTATGTGCTTATATTTCCTGGGCATGAGGAAAGAAATTCTCATGAACTTTTCACTCTTAAATATACCAAAACCAGTTGCCTTTGAGTTGACTCTGACTCACGTGACTCCACGGTGTCAAAGTAGAACTACGCTCCATAGGGTTTTCAGTGACTGATTTTTTGGAAGTAGATCTCCAGGCCTTTCTTCTGAGGCATTTCTGTGTGGACTACAAATTCCAACTTTTGATTACTAGCTGAACATGTTAACTGTTTTCACCACCCAGGGACTCCTCTTAAATATAACACGGGCATTAAAAATACTACGGTAACTTTTAAAATAGAAATATAATACATACTTTGATATCAGAAGAAAAGTCAAGTTGATTCCGACTCATAGCAACCCTGTAGGACAAAGTAGAACTGCACCATAGAGCTGTAATCTTTACAGAATCAGACTGCCACATCTTTCTCCCTAGGAGCAGCTGGTGGGTTTGAGCCACCAAACTTTCGGTTAGCAGCCAAGCATTTAATCACTGCATCACCAAGGCTACTGATATCAGAAGATAAAGTATAATAAAGATTACAGGATCAAATAGAAGGCAGAAAAGGAATACAAAATAGTAAAGAAAAAGCATAGAAATCAAAACTTAAAAAAGAAAAGTAATTACAAAAAGTGTAAACTGCTTAAACTCACTGATTAAAGACCAAAGTTTTTATTTTTATTTTTATTTATTTATTTTTTTTATTGTACTTCAGGTGAAGGCTTACAGAACAAATAGTTTCTCATGAAAAAGAAGGACACATGTTATTTTATGACATTGGTTAACAACCCACAACATATCAACCCTCTAACTTCTCAACCTCTTTTTTTTTTGGTGAAAATACACATAGCCAAAGATACACAGTTTCAAAAATTTCTACATGCACAGTTCAGTGACATTGACTACGCTCTTCCAATTGTGCTGTTATTCTCACTTAAGATGAAGGCTTACAGAACAAAATAGTTTCTCATTTAACAGTTACTGCAAATGTTGCCCTATGACAATGGTTAACAATCTCACAGCACATCAACACTATCCTTACCCAACCTTGGGTTCCCTATCACCAGCTTCCTTGTCCCCTTCTGCCTTCTGGCCCTTGTCACTGGACTCCTGTACCTTGTTAGTCTCTTTTGGTTTTACGAGGCTGTCCACTCCCAGGCTGAACAGTGAACCTTGGAGGTAACTTCACCACTGAGCTAATAGGGTATCTGGGGGCCATACTCTCGGGGTTTCTCCAGTGTCCTTTAGGCCAGTAAATCTGGTCTTTTTTCTGTGAGTTAGAAGTATGCTCTACATCCTTCTCCAGCTCTGTCCAGAACCCTCTGTTGTGATCCTGGTCAGAGCAGTCAGTGGTGGTAGCCGGGCACCATCTAGCTGTATTGGCCTCAGTCCGGTGGAGGCCTTGGTAGCCGTGGACAATTAGTCCTTCGGACTAATCTTTTCCTTGTATCCTGTTCTCCTCATTATCCCTTTCTCCCGAAGGGATGAGACCAGTGGAGTGTCTTAGATGGCCGATCACAGGCTTTTAAGATCCCAGACACTACTCACCAAGGTAGAATGTAGAGCATTGTCTTTCTAAGCTGTGTCATGCCAATTGAGCTACATGTTCCCTGATACCATGGTACCCAGAGCCCTCGGCCCAGCAATTCAGTCCCTCAGGGAGTTTGGATGTGTCTATGGGGCTTCCATGACCTTTCCTTGTACAAGTTGTGCTAGTTTCTGCTGTATTGTGTACTGTCTCACCCTTCACCCAAGATACCACTTATCTATTATCTATTTAGTATTCCCCCCCCACCCCTCCCATCCCTGGTAACCAACAAAGACCGTTACATTTTGTGTGTGAACTTTTTCATGGGTTTTTACAACAGAGGTCTCATACAATATTTGTCCTTTTGTGATTGACTTATTTCACTCAGAATAATGTCCTCCAGTTTCATCCATGTTATGAGATGCTTCACAGATTCATTGTTGTTCTTTCTCGTTGCATAGTACTCCATTGTGTGTATGTACCATAGTTTGTTTATCCATTCATCTATTGATGGGCATCTAGGTTGCTTCCATCGTTTTGCTATTGTGAACAATGCTGCCATGAGCTTAGGTGTGCATATGTCTATTCGAGTGACGACTCTTATTTCTCTAGGATATATTCCTAGGAGTGGGATTGCTGGATCGAATGGTATGCCCATTTCTAGCTTTCTGAGGAAGTGCCATATCATTTTCCAAAATAGTTGTATCATTTTGTATTCCCACCAGCAGTGCATAAGTGTTCCAATCTCCACGCAGCCCCTCCAACATTTGTTATTTCCAGTGTTTTTGATTCGTGCCAGTAATGCCAGGGTGAGATGGTATCTCATTGTGGTTTTAATTTGCATTTCTCTAATGGCTAGTGATCACGAGCAATTCCTCATGTGTCTGTTGGTCATTTGAATGTCTTCTTTGGTGAAGTGTCTGTTCATTTCCTTTGCCCATTTTTTAATAGGATTATTTGTCTTTTTGTTGTAGAAGTGTTGGATTTTCTTGTAGATTATGGAGATTAGACCTTTGTCTGACTTGTACTGTCCAAAAATTTTTTCTCAGTCTGTACGTTCTCTTTTTACTCTTTTGGTGAATTCTTTTGAAGAGCATAGGTATTTGATTTTTAGAAGATCCCCAGTTATCTAGCTTATCTATTGGGTTTTGTGTGTTGATGGTTATGGTTTGTATCCTGTTAATGCCATGTATTAAGGCCTGAAGTGTTGGTCCTATTTTTTCTTCTATGAACTTTATAGTTTTAGGCTTTATATTCAGGTCTTTGATCCATTTTGAAAGTAGTTTTTGTATACGGTGTGAGGTATGGGTCCTGTTTCATTTTTTTGGCAGATGGATATCCAGTTTTGCCAACACCATTTGTTAAAAAGACTGTCTTTTCCCCATGTGATGGACTTTGGGCCCTTGTCGAAGATCAGGTGACCGTAGGTGGATGGATTTACATCTGGGTTCTCAATTCTGTTCCATTGGTCAATGTCTCTGTTTTTGTACCAGTACCAGGATGTTTTGAGTACTGTAGCTGTATAGTAGGTTCTCAAGTCAGGTAGTGTGAGTCCTCCAACTTTATTCTTCATCTTCAGTAGTGCTTTACTTATTCGGGGCTTCTTCCCTTTCCATATAAAGTTAATGATTAGTTTTTCAATCTCTTTGAAGAATGCTGTTGGTATTTGCATTGGGATTGCGTTGTATTTGTAACTTGCTTTGGGTAGAATTGCCATTTTCACAATGTTGAGTCTGCCTATCCATGAGCATGGTATGTTTTTCCATTATGTAGATCCCTTTGGGTTTCATGCAGCAGTGTTTTGTAGTTTTCTTTGTATAGGTCTTTTACATCCCTGGTCAGATTTATTCATAAGTATTTTATCTTTTTCGGGGCTATTGAAAATGGTATTGTTTTCCTGATTTCCTTTTAATTGTTCTCCTTATTGGTGTATACGAATCCAACTGATTTTTGAATGTTTATCTTGTATCCTGCTACTCTGCTGAATCTTTCTATTAGTTCCAGTAGATTTCTCGTGGAGTCTTTAGGGTTTTCTATGTATAGTATCATATCATCTGCAAACAGGGACAGTTTAACTTCTTCATTACCAATTTGGATGCCTTTTCTTTTTCTTGCCTTATTGCTCTAGCTAGAACTTCCAGCACAATGTTAAATAGGAGTGGTGATAAAGGGCATCTTTGTCTTGTGTCTGTTTTCAAGGGGAATGTTTTCGGCCTCTCTCCATTAAGAATGATGTTGGCCGTTGGTATTGCATAGATGCCCTTTATTATGTTGAGAAATTTCCCTTCTACACCTATTTTATTGAGAGTTTTTATCAGGAATGGGTGTTGGAGTTTGTCAAATGCCTTTTCTGCATCAGTTGAGATGATCATGTGATTCTTTTCTTTCCTTTTATTTATGTGGTGGATTACATTGATTGATTTTCTGTTGAACCGTCCTTGCACACCTGGTATGAATCCTACTTCGTCGTGGTGTATTATTTTTTTGATATGATGCTGAATTCTATTGGCTAGAATTTTGTTCAGAATTTTTGCATCAATATTCATGAGAGATATTGGTCTGTAATTTTCTTTTTTTGTGACGTCTTTGCCTGGTTTTGGTATCAGTGATATGCTGGCTTCATAGAATGAATTTTGAAGTGTTGCTTCCTCTTTTATGCTCTGAAATAGCTTGAGTAGAACTGGTACAGCTCTTCTATAAATGTTTTGTAGAATTCTCCAGTGAAGCCATCTGGGCCAGGGCTTTTTTTGGTTGGGAGTTTTTTTTATTAACTTTTCAATCTCTTCTCCTGTTATGGTTCTGTTCAGATTTTCAACATCAATTTGTGATAGTTTGGGTAAGTAGTGTGTTTCTAGAAATTTATCCATTTCCTCTAGGTTTTCAAATTTGTTGGGGTATAGTTTTTCATAATATTCTGTTATAATCCTTTTTATTTCAGTTGGGTCTGTTGTAATGTCCTCCATTTCATTTCTTATTTGGGTTATTTGTGTCCTCTCCTGTTTTTCTTTTGTCAGTCTGCCCAGTGGTTTGTCGATTTTGTTGATTCTTTCAAAAACCCACTTTTGGTTTTGTTGATTCTTTCTATTGTTTTTCTGTTCTCTATTTCATTTCTTTCTGCTCTGATCTTTACTATTTCCTTTCTTCCAGTGGTTGTGGGCTTTTTTTGCTGTTCTCTTTCTATTTGTTTGAGTTCTGTAGTTAATGTTTTGATTTTGTCCCTTTCTTCTTTTTTGATATGTGCATCTATTGCTATAAATTGTCCTCTGAAGACTGCCTTTGCTGTGTCCCAAAGGTTTTCGTATGATGTGTTTTCATTCTCATTTGAATCTAGGAATTTTTTTATTCCATCTCTGACGTCTTCTATTACCCACTGATGTGTAAGCAGGGTATTATTCAGTTTCCATGTAGTTGATTTTTTTTCCTTGCTCTTTCTATTGTTAATTTCTACCTTGATGGCATTGTGGTCAGAGAAGATACTTTGAATTATCTCAACGTTTTGGATCTCTTTGACGATTACTCTGTGGCCTAAGATGTGGTTTATTCTGGAGAACATTCCATGTGCATTGGAAAAGAGTGTGTACTTTGCAGCAGTTGGATGGAGTGTTCTATATATGTCTATGAGGTCAAGTTGGCTGATTGTGCCCTTTAGGTCTTCTGTATCTTTGCTGAGTTTCTTCTTAGTTGTTCTGTCCTTTACCGGGAGTGGCGTGTTGAAGTCTCCTATTATTATTGTGGAACTGTCAATTTCTCTTTTCAGTGTTGTTAGAGTTTGTTTTATGTATTTTGGAGCCCTGTCATTGGGTGCGGAGATGTTTATTATGGTTATGTCTTCATGATGGATCATCCCCTTAATCATTATATAGTGTCCTCTTTGTCTTTTATGGTAGATTTCCTTTTAAAGTTTATTTTATCTGAGATTAGAATTCCCACTCCTGCTCTTCATTGGTAGTTGTTAGCTTGATACATTTTTTTCCAACCTTTGACTTTTAATAAATTCACATCTTTGTTTCTAAGGTGTGTCTTGTAGACAACATATTAATGGATCCTGTTTTCTTATCCATTCTGTCACTCTCTGTCTCTTTATGGGTGCATTGAGTCCATTTACGTTCAGTGTAATTATTGATAGATGTGGGTTTGTTGCTGTCGTTTTGTAGTGCTTTTTTTTGTGGTGCTGACATTTTCTTTGTTCTTCTTAGTGTCTTGTGCTGATTTACTTTTGTTTGTGGATTTTTTTTCATTTCTTTTGTTTTTGTAGGTTTTGTTTTTGCCGAGAATTTATGTTTTTCATCTTTATTTTTATGAGTATGTTTGTTAACTTTCTTTGTGGTACCATAAATTTTACCCTTATCTTTCTAAGTTTGAAGCAGTCTACCATTACTTGGTATCGCCTTGCCTTCCTCTCCATTAGAAGATTCTATACCTATGCCGTTTATTCCCTCTTTTATTGTTTTGATGCTGTTGTCATTTACTGATTAACTACTCTGATTCCCTGTTGTATTTCTTTTGGTTTTGGATAGTCCTCAAGAGTTCATTTGCTAGATTGGTATCTGGCTGGTACGATCCTGCATTCTAGGTTTTGCCTGTGAGCTCAAGCTGTTTGTCCTCAGATCGAAGAACTCGCTTTAATATTTCTTGTAAGTTTGGTTTGACTTTTACATATTCCCTTAACTTCTGTTTATCTGGAAATGACCTAATTTCACCATCTAATTGGAACGAGAGTTTTGCAGGATATATTATTCTTGGCTGGCAATTTTTTTCTTTCAAGATTTTATATATGTTATCCCCTTGCCTTCTTGCCTGCATGGGTTCTGCTGAATAATCTGAGCTTAGTCTTATTGTTTCTCCTCTCTATGTGACTTCTTGTTTTTCATGAGCTGCTCTCAGGATTCTTTGTTTGTCTTTGGTTATGGCGAGTGTGAATATGATATGCCTTGGTGATTTTCTTTTGGGGTCTCTTCTATATGGGGTTCTTTGGGCTTCTTGGATGGCGAGCTTTTCATCTTTCATGATATTGGGGAAGTTTTATGTCAGCAGTTCCTCAATGATCCTCTGTGTGTTTTCTGTTGTCTCCCGCTGTTCTGGAATTCCAATCACTTGCATATTTTTGCTTTTGATTGTGTCCCAGATCTCAGGGTCTCTTCATTTTTATTTGTTCTTTTTTCTGAGTTTTCCTGAAACAGAGTTGTATCCAAGTGTTTGTCTTCAATACCACTGATCCTGTTTTCCACCATTTCAAATCTGCTTCTCAGACCTTCTATGACATCGTCCATTTCTGAAACCTTGTTGTTTATCTTTTGGATTTCTAATTGTTGTCTTTGTATATCTAGTTGTGAATTTATTTTGACATTTTGTTCCTGCATTATTTTCCTGAATTCTTCCAATTTTTTGTCCGTATTTTCCATGAATTTGTCTATTTTTTCCTCATGTTTGTCAGCTTTTTGCCTCAGTTCTTGGAGAATTCTGAGCATTAGAGATGTGAATTCCCTATCAGGTAGTTCTAGTGCATTTTCTTCCAGAGGAGAGTCATCTGGTGTTTTATTTTGGATGCCTACTGGAACCATCCTGTCCTGTTTTTGTAAACGTTTTGATATTGTCTGCTGTCTTCGGGGCATTCAGTAGTTATTTTTGTCATTTATTGATTGTAGATTTGTTTGTTTCGTCCCTTTTTTTAAAAAAAATTTGACTGTGAGCAGGCAGACTGTGTGTTCTTTTTTGTTTGCTCGTCTCTGGGCACAATACTTTTCACCTCCTTCTCCACCTAGTAGGGTCAGTCACTCAGATATGGTACGGCAGGGCAGGTCTAGTTGTGAGGAGTTACTGGGATGGGTTGTTTGTGTCACTTACTACAGCCACCAGAGCGGGTCAGTAATCAGTGCAGGGCAGGTTCCAGTAGGCTGTGCCTGTGCTGCTTGGTGGTGTGATGTGAAGCGCACGGTGCAGGTAGGCAGAATGCAGCAGGGAGATTGCTATGTGTGGAGCTAAGATGGATATGGGAGAGATGAGAGAGGAATAGGAGCCAAAAACATACAAACAAAAAAGAATGCTAGGGGAGTTTGCCGTTTGAGTGGAGAGATGAGAGACTATGAAATGGAGGAAAACAGAAAGGGAGGAGGAAGGAAAAGAAAAGAATGAATAAATAAGAATCAGAAAGGTTAAAGAACCACAAAGTTCCCAGGGATACCACCAGTGCAGCTAGGAGGTCTGGGAATGTCGCTCTCAGGTATTGCAGTACAGCCTGGCTAGAAGGCGTAGAGGTATACAATGCCAGGTATTCAGGGAACAGAAAGAAAAGGAAGATATAGAGAGACAAGAAACTGAGCAATGAAGAAAGTCAAAAAGGGAAAAAGAGGAAAAAGAAAACAAAACAAATTAAAAAAAAAAAAAAAAAAACAAGAAAGGCCCCCAAAGAAACAGGAAAAAAAAAAAAAAAAACCAACATAAAAAGAAATGCTCTCAGGGATCCCTCTGCACGTCTGTGGAAGCTGAAGTGGAGTCTCCCTGCCACGCAGCTCAGCCTGGCCAGAAAAGTCTCCCAACTCAAGAAAAGGAAAAGAAAACAAACAAACAACTCAAAACAAACAAATGAACATAAGCCCCGGGATCCCACCAGCGCGGCAGCCCAAACCGGGAAGCAGCTCCACACTCGAATGGAGCTCTGCAGCCCCTCAGGAAGAAGCAAAGATGGCGCATGGAGCCAGGTACTTGAGCGAAGGCGGGGGAGGTGGAGAGAGGCAAGTAAGAAATTGAAAGAAGCAGAAAAAAAAAAAAAGCAACACTAGCAGCCAACAGATGGCACTCAGAGAGCCAGCTAGTGCAGGCTGGTGTTTCTGGACAAGAGACTGTGTCCATCGAAAGCAGAGGGGGCCGAGTGTGGATGAAGAAGGATAGAGAGTGGGAAAGCGTATATCACAAATTACTGCAGCTCTGCAGCACCTCAGGAAGAAGCAAAGATGGCCCACGGAGCGAGGTACTCAAGTGAAAGGAGGGGGAGGTGGGGAGAGGCTAGGAAGAAATAAGAAGCAGAAGAAAAGCAACACCAGCAGCCAACAAATGGCAAAATGGAACAGCAAATGGAATCCAAGCAGCCGGTGTGTCCTAGTCAAGAGACTGTGGCCGTGGAAGCAGAGGAGGCTGAGTCGTGATGAAGAAGGGTGGGTGGTGGGAAAGCGTATATCGCCAATTACCGGTTGTTTTGTCTCCCAGTGGAAGCTTCGTGAGGCTGCTTTCTGGTACCCCCTGTTTGCTGGTCTCCGATAGGAGTCCAAGATGGCGGATCCACGCTGCGTTAGCTGGTAGGGTACCTCTGCATGAATCTCTCCTCGCTCTCTGTTCTCTGTCAGTTTTCTCACTCCATTTGGTGCTTGGCTGAGTTCTTTATCTCTTCATTTGATGTTTTAGGGTTTCAGGATTTTTGTTTTCTCTGTTCAGCTTAGTTTTTCGGATCTTTGCTGTGGAGGGACGGCATGGTGCTTCTGCCTAGAGCACCATTTTGCCAGAACTCCTAAAGACGAAAGTTTTTGATTGGATTTTTTAAGTTTAGCTGTTTACCAAGAAATATGATAGGGACAATGAGAAAAAGAAAGGAGTGGAAAAAAAAAATCTATATCAAAGGATCAAAGGGAATTGATGGAACAATAGCAGTATCAGACAAAACAGATTCTAAGGGAAAAAACATTATTATGGATAAAGGGAATCACGCTTTAAAGTTTTATTGTTTTTAACAAAATTTACCTGGAAGAGATAATGACCCTAACAGGGGTGTATCAAAAAATGTGACATCAAATATTATTAAGAAAACAATTGGCAGCTTCGCAAGGAGAAGAAGTACAGTCAGAATGCTCCTTAGAAGCAAGAATGGTGAGACCTTGTCTCACTTACTTAGGACATGTTGTCAGGAGGGGCTGATCCCTAGAGAAGGACATCACGGTTGGTAAATGAGTGGGTCAGTGAAAAAGAGGAAGACCCTCAATGAGATGGATTGAGACAGTGACTGCAACAATGGGCTCAAGCATAGCAATAATTGTGAGGATGGTGCAGGACCAGCCAGTTTTCTTCTGTTGTACACAGGGTAGCTATGAGACAGAGACTAGTCGAGGGCACCTAACAACAACAAGTTTTTTACTATTGTCATAAATGCAAAATGTCAGATAAGAGATAATCGATAAGTGAGGAAAAGGTGTATTAATATTCCCTCCTCTGTTCTCCAGTTGCACATTGTCTTTTTCTGTTTAACACAGTTCATTGTAATTTTTCCTTGTTTATGTCTATCTTTTACATTATATTGAGAGCTCCTCAAAGGCATGACAGAGACTTATTCATTTTAAAATTCCCCTAGTCTAGCAATAATCAATCAGTATTTGTTGAATGAATTACTAAATGATTGAAAAATTTCATCAGTCAGTCACTCCATCCATCTATCATCTGTCGTCTTGCACCACCCAGGGAATCTAGGTAGTACACTCTTTCTTAACTTAATGGCCTATAATTTTCACCGTCTCCTTATCCCACCCCCACCCCCCAAAAAAAAGTCATCCCATGGTGCATCAATAGTGTTCATCCTTTGGCACTAAAACTCATATATTCCTTGTTGTTGTTAGGTGCCATCGAGTTGGTTCCAACTCATAGAGACCCTATGTACAACAGAAGAAAATACTGCCCAGTCCTGCGCCATTCTCATAATCATTGATATGTTTGAGCCCATCGTTGCAGCCACTGTGTCAATCCATCTCATCCAAGGGTCTTCCTCTTTTTCACTGACCCTCTACTTTGAAGCCCTGGTGGCCCAGTTTTCAAGAGCTTGGCTGCTAACCAAAAGGTCGGCAGTTCGAATCCACCAGCTGCTCCTTGGAAGCCCTATGGAGAAGTTCTACCCTATCCTATAGGATTGCTGAGTCGGAATCGACTAGATGGCAATGGGGGTCTTTTTTTGGTTCTACTTTACCAAGCATGATGTCCTTCTCCAGAGACTGTTCTCTCCTGGTAACATGTCTAAAGTATGTGAGACGTACTCTCACCATCCTTGCTTATAAGGGGCATACTGGCTGTACCTCTTTGAATACAAATTTGTTTGCTCTTCTGGCAGTCCATGGTATTTAATATTCTTCACCAACACCATAATTTAAAGGCATCCATTCTTCTTCAGTCTTCCTTATTCACTGGCCAGCTTTCCCATGCATATGAGGCAACTGAAAACACCATGGCTTGGGTAAGGCGTACCTTAGTCCTTAAAGTGACATCTTTGCTTTTTAACACTTTAAAGGGTTCTTTCTCAGCAGATTTGCCCAATGCAGTATGTCATTTGATTTCGTGACTGCTGCTTCCATGGGCGTTGATTGTGGATCCAAGTAAAATGAAATCCTTGACAATGCCAATCTTTTCTCTATTTATCATGATGTTGTTTAGTGGTCCAGTTGTGAGGATTTTTGGTTTATGTTGTGGTGTAATCCATAATGAAGACTATAGTCTTTGATCTTCATCAGCGAATGCTTCATCTCCTCTTAGCTTTCAGCAAGTAAGATTGTGTCATCTACATATTGTAGGCTGTTAATAAGACTTCCACCAATCCTGATGCCACATTCTTTTTCATACAGTCCAGCATTTCTGATTATTTGCTCAGCATATAGATTGTGTAAATATGGTGAAAGATGCACCCCTGATGCACACCTTTCTTGATTTTAAGCCATGTAGCATCCCCTTGCTCTGTCTGAATGACTGCATCTTGGTCTATGTACAGGTTCCACATGAGCACAATTAAGTGTTCTGGAATTCCCATTCTTGGCAATGTTATCCATAATTTGGTATGATCCACACAGTTGATTGCCTTTGCATAGTCAATAAAACACAAGTAAACACCTTTCTGGTATTATCTGCTTTCAGCCAAGATCATCTGACATCAGAAGTGATATCCCTCATTTCATGTGCTCTTCTGAATCAGGCTTGAATTTCTGGAAGTTCCCTTCCAATGTATTGCTGCAACCACTTTTGAATGATCTTCAGCAAAATTTCACTTGCGTGAGATATTAAGCATATTGTCCAATAATTCCTGCATTATGTTGGATCACCACCTTTCTTTGGAATGGGCACAAATATGGATCTCTTCCAGTTGGTTGGCCAGGTAGCTGTCTTCCAGATTTCTTGGGATAGATGAGTGAGCACTTCCAGTGCTTCATCCATTTGTTGAAACATCTCAATTGGTATTCCAGCAACTCCTGGAGCCTTGTGTTCTGCCATTTCCTTTAGTGCAGCTTGGACCTCTTTCTTGAATACCATCAGTTCTTGATCATATGCTATCTCCTGAAATGGTTGAATGTCGACCAATTTTTTCTGGTACAGTGAGTCTCTGTATTCCTTCCATCTGTTTTTGATGCTTCCTGCTTCAATATTTTGCCCATAGAATCCTTCAAAATTGCAACTCGAGGCTTAAAGTTTTCTTCAGTTCTTTCAGCTTGAGAAAAGCCAAGTGTGTTGTTTGCACATGTCATTATAATATTTTACTTTGTCTTCTCTAGCTGCCCTTTGAAATCTTCTGTTTAGCTCTTTTACTTCATCATTTCTTCCATTCGCTTTAGCTATTCTACCTTAAAGAGCAAGTTTCAGAGTCTCTTCTGACATCCATTTTGGTTTTTTCTTTCTTTCCTGTATTTTTAATGACCTTTTGCTTTCTTCATGTATGATGTCCTTGACATCTTTCCACAACTTATCTGGTCTTCAGTCATTAGTGTTCAATGCATCAAATCTATTCTTGAGATGGTCTCCAAATTCAGCTAAGATATACTCAAGGTTGTATTTTGGCTCTCATGGACTTGTTGTAATTTTCTTCAGCTTCGACTTGAACTTGTATAGGAGCAATTGATGGCCTGTTCCACAGTCAGCCCCTGGCCTAGTTCTGACTGATGATATTGAACTTTTCCATCATCTCTTTCCACGGATATAGTCCATTTGATTCCTGTGTTTTCCATCCGATGAGGTCCACGTGTATAGTTTCTGTTTATGTTGTTGAAAAAGGTATTTGCAATGAAGAAGTCATTGGTCTTGCAAAATCCTATGGTGCGATCTCCAACATGTCTATCACCAAGGCCATATTTTCCAACTAGCGATCCTTCTTTGTTGTTTCCAAGTTTCAAATTGCAATCACCAGTAATTATCAATGCATCTTGACTGCATGTTTGATAAATTTCAGATTGCAGAATTTGGTAAAAAGCTTCAATTCCCTCCTCTTTGGCATTAGTGTTTGGTTTGTAAATTTGAATAATAGTCATATTAACTGGTCTTCCTTGTAAGCATATGGATATTTTCCCATCACTGACAAGGTTGTACTTCGGGATAGCTCTTGAAATTTTCTTTTTGATGATGAACACATCACCATTCCTCTTCAATTTGTCATTCCTGGTATAGGAGACCATATGATTGCCTGATTTAAGATGGCCAATACCAGTCCTTTTCAGCTCACTAATGCCTAAGATATTGATCTTTATGTGTTCCATTTTATTTTTGACAACTTTTAATTTTCCTAGATTCACACTTCATACATTCCATGTTCCAGTTGTTAATGGATGCTTACAGCTGTTTCTTCTCATTTTGAGTTGTGCCACATCAGCAAATGGCAGTCCTGAAAGCTTGATTCCATCCATGTCATTAAGGTCGACTCTACTTTGACCTTAATGGAGGCAGCTCTTTTCCAGTTGTATTTGACTGCCTTCCAACCTGAGGGGCTTATTCTGGCACTATATCAGACAATTTTCCACTGCTATTCATTGGCCTTTTTTTTTTTTTTTTTCAGTAGACTGCCAGGTCCTTCTTCCTACTCTGTCTTAGTCTGGAAGCTCCGCTGAAACATGTCCAACAAGCGTGACCCTGCTAGTATTTGAAATACTGGTGGCAAAGCTTCCAGTATCACAGCGGGGTGAATATATTTCTTACTTTTTATTTATTCATACAGTCTATCTCAAACCACTTCCTGTCTATCCTAGTAACTTGTCTCCCATTCCTCCAGGATTGAGTCAGGTGACACCTTCTGGAAAGGACAACCATGTCCAAGACAAAGCTGGTGCATTTTTTCTTCCCCTTGGGGGGAGTTTCTTCCCCATTCTAAGCACCATCTGGGTGATTAAGTACAGCTGACATCCCTTACTTATACAAACTTCAGTCATAGTCCTTTGCTTTGTCCTTTGCTTGGTCCTTTCTAGCCACTGTTCCACACAGAAGGCACCTCGAGATTCTATAGTTATAAAATAATTGTTTTCTCAACTCCCCTGAAACCCACTCTACTTGCAATATTGCTATGGTAGGAATGCAGAAAAATCTCCCATTGAGCTTTTCCTAAACAAAAAAAGTCCTTCCTTACATTCTCAGCCAAAATCAGGTATACCTGTCTTATACCCTCAAATTCCTTATGGCTCTTTTCATTTTGGCCTTAAATGATTTGGGCACATAATTTTTCTCCTTTTAACTGAGACTTCCTTATGACAGGAACCATATCTTAGCCATGTTTATATTCCCAGCACAGCACAGTTGGTCCTCAACAGATGTTCTATGTATAAATGGATGGAACAAATGAATGAATGAATCAATGAATGAATAAACTGGCTTCCTGACCCTTTCTTCACAAATAGTACAAAAATAAAATTTATTGTTGTCTCTTCCAAATGATAACCTATTTAGAAATTACAGTTTCTAAATGAATCATTTTTACTTTATTTTTTTCCTAGCATGAAAATTCCAGCTCTTTATAAAGTGGAAACCCCAAGAGGATTGGCAACTCATTTCCATTAAATACACACTGCTCACCCAGGATTGTTAGCCCTCTTGTGTTTACCCTGGTGAGATTAGGAGGAAAACTATGCAAAGGTATGGGGAAGCAGCACTAACTTGTACATTATTTACATTATTTTTTCTATGACATCAGACGTAAGCCAAAAGGGCTAGGGAGAGTAGTCTATTACTCTTGACATTTCAGACCAGTAATAAATTTAGTGGATAAAATTGCCCTTCCCCACCAAAAAACAAATTAGAACAAAGATATGCTTTTTCTAAATTGAAATGTAGCATAAAAGGTTTCTGCTCAAATCAAGGCAAAAGCCAGAAGAGGAACATTCTGTAATAGTCCAGATGCCTCTGGCGTGGGATTTCAAAGCCTCTCTTGTACACACTGAGCCAGTGTCTCAACGGAGAGCTGGGAAAATGGAACCCTTCATCCTTAGCCCACACTCAGCACTTTATGTGTCTTATCTTCCTTGTTCACTCCTTGTGTTTTTTAATTTATGAGCATGTCTCTCCCACCAACTTGTTAGCTCCTTTGAGGGCTGGAGCCAAGCCTGTTTCACCTTTATGAACACTTTCGAGGCCTTGCTTTAGTAGCTGCATAGGAGATTCATCATATTCTAATTCAAAATGTATACTGTGCATAAAAATGCTTAGTTATGGTACATTTGCACCTATTCAAATTTTTAAGCGTGAAGCTCAAGATAGCATATTTGTACTTCTTTGTCTTGAGGTTTGTGTTAGTTTTCTATTACTGCATAACAAATTATCACAAACTTAATGGCTTAAAACACCACAAAATTATTATCTCACAGTTTCGGTGGATCACGAGTCTAGCACGGCATTACTGAGTTTTCAGCTCAGAGTCTCACATGGTTGAAATCAAAGTGTTGGCTGGGGCTGCTATTTCTTCTGAGGTTCAGGGTCCTCTTCCAATCTCATTCAGGTACTTGGCAGAATTTGGTTCCTTGCTACTGTAGCAGGTTTCCATTTTGAGTATGTGTGTGTGAGTTTTGCTGGCTGTCAACTGAAGGTCATTCTCAGCACCTAGAGACTGCCCCACCATTCCTTACCATGTAGCCCTCTCCATAACATGGCAGTTGCTCCATTAAGGGCAGCATGAGAATATATCTGCTGCTTTGAATCTTGGATTGCCTCTATCTCAGACCTTTAGAACCAGATTTAAAGGGCTCATGTGAGTAGGTGAGGCCCACCTGGGTAATCTCTCTTTTCATTAATTCAACTGATTAGGAAAGTTGACTATATCTGTAGACTCCCTTTTGCTACATTATTGTTAGGTGCTGTCTAGTCGGTTTCGACTCATAGCAACCTTATGTACAACAGAATGAAACACTGCCCAGTCCTGTGCCATCCTCAAAATCGTTGTTATGCTTGAGCCCATTATTGCAGCCACTGTGTCAATCTGTCTCATTGAGGGTTTTCCTCTTTTTCGCTGACCCTCTATTTTACCAAGCATGATGTCCTTCTTCAGGGACTGATCCCTCCTGATAAAATGTCCAAAGTATGTCTAAGGAGCTTTCTGGCTGTACTTCTTCCAAGACAGATTTGTTCGTTCTTTTGGCCGTCCATGGTATATTCAATATTTTTTGCCAACACCATAATTTAAAGGCATCAATTCTTCTTCGGTCTTCCTTATTCATTGCCTAGCTTTCACATGCATATGAGGCAATTGAAAAAACCACCGCTTGGGTAAGGTGCACCTTAGTCTTCAAGGTGACATTTTGTTTTTTAACACTTTAAAGAGGTCTTTTGCAGCAGATTTGCGCAATGCAATGCGTCCTTCGATTTCTTGACTGCTGCTTCCATGAGTGTTAATTGTGGATCCAAGTAAAATGAAATCCTTGACAACTTCAATCTTTTCTCTGTTTATCATGATGTTGCTTATTGATCCAGTTGTGATGATTTTTATTTTCTTTATGTTGAGGTGTAATCCATACTGAAGGCTATAGTCTTTGATCTTCTAAGTGCTTCAAGTCCTCTTTACTTTCAGCAAGCAAGGTTGTGGCATATTGCAGGTTGTTAATGAGTCTTCCTCCTATCCTGATGCCCTGTTCTTCTTCATATAGTCCAGCTTTTCAGATTGTTTGCTCAGCATACAGACTGAGTAAGTGTGATGAAAGGATGCAACCCTGAAGCACATCTTTCCTGACTTTAAATCACGCAGCATCCCCTTGTTCGGTTCGAATGACTGCCTCCTGATCTATGTACAGGTTCCTCACGAGCACAATTAAGTGTTCTGGAATTCCCATTCTTGGCAATGTTATCCATAATTTGTTATGATCCACACAGTTGATTGCCTTTGCATAGTCAATAAAACATAGGTTAATGTCTTTCTGGTATTCTCTGCTTTCAGCCAGGATCCATCTGACATCAGCAATGATATCCCTTGCTCCATGTCCTCTTCTGAATCTAACTTGAATTTCTGGCAGTTTCCTGTCGATGTACTGTTGCAACTGCTTTTCAATTATCTTCAGCAAAATTTTACTTGCCTGTGATATTAATGATATTATTCGATAATTTCTGCATTTGGTTTAATCATCTTTCTTGGGAATACGCATAAATATGGATCTCTTCCAGTTGGTTGGCCAGGTAGCTGTCTTCCAAATTTCTTGGCATAGATGAGTGAGCACTTCCAGTTCTGCATCCGTTTGTTGAAACATCTCAATTGACATTCAGTCAATTCCTGGAGACTTGTCTTTTGCTAATTCCTTTAGTGCAGCTTGCACCTCTTCCTTCAGTACCATTGGTTACTAATCATATGCTACCTCCTGAAATGGTTGAACGTCGACCAGTTGTTTTTGGTATAGTGACTGTGTATATTCCTTCCATCTTGTTTTAATGCATTGTTTAATATTTTCCCCGTACAATCATTCTAAATTGCAAGTCTAAGCTTGAGTTTTTTTCTTCAGTTTTTTCAGCTCGAGAAATGCCAAGTGTGTTCCTCCTTTTCGGTTTTCTAACTCCAGTTTTTGCACGTCATTATAATAGTTTACTTTGTCTTCTCGAGCCGTCTTTTGCTATATAAGGTGACATATTCATGGAAGTGATATTTTATAATATTCACAGGTACCACCCACACTCAACAGAAAGGAATTGTATAAGGGTGAGGGTCATTTTAGAATTCTGCCTACCATAAGTTTATAAACTAAATGATCAAATTTGTAATTTTATATCATATATATGTATATCTGGAACCCTGGTGACGCAGTCGTTAAGAGCTTGGCTACTAACCAAAAGGTCAGCAGTGCAAATCTACCAGCCGCTCCTTGGAAACCCTATGGGGATGTTTGACTCTGTCCTATAGGGTTGCTTGAGTCGGAATCGACTCGACGGCAACAGGTTTGGTTTCTTACATATACATCCATGATCTGTCACTTTGTCAAACTGTGGTGGCTTTCATGTTGTTACTCTACTGAAAACTATGCCAGTGTTGTTTCAAATACCAGGGGGCCATCCAGGAGACAGATCTCAGTGGAGCTTCCTGACTGAGACAGACTAAGAAGAAAGGCCTGGTGATCTACTTCCAAAAATCAGTCAACGAAAACGTTATGCCTCACAACAGAATATTGTCTAATACATTGCTGGAAGATGAGCCAGCTAGGTTGGAAGGCACCACACAATAGCTGCAATAATGAACTCAGACATACAAATGATCAAGAAGATGGTGCAGGAGTGGGCAACATATCGTTCTATTATACATAAGGTTGCCTGACTCGATGGCAACTAATAATATGTGTATGTGTGTGTTTATACCAGTGTTTCTGTGTATGTGTATGCTAACGAGTAGATTTCTAGATGGAACTTTCTGGGTCCATCAGAATGTACCCTAAAAACGCAACATGCTATATGAACATTGTGAACTCATTAACGACATCAAGAAGCCCCAAGTCCCCCAGACTAACTCCCAAATCATCATATACCTTTTCAGCCTTGGTCTCAGAACAATGGATGAGAAAGCCATCCATTCATGACATTTGACAGCTGTATTTATTTTGTTCTAGACTTACAAATACTGAGTTAAAAGGTAGCTTATACCTTTTTTCCCATTGCGTCTCTGAAGAAGGCAAGCAAAAGGCTGGGGAATCTGAGAGCAAACACGACCCCTTTCTTCAGCAGTTTCATGAAGCCTGACAGTGTTATTCAACGGAAAGCCTGGGCACTCCTCATTGAAGGGCATGCTGGGGTCTTATTATTAGCTTTTGGTGATTGAGCTACTCAGTGGGTGAGTAAGCTACTCAGTGGAGGTGACGAGAAAGAAACACACGGCAACATACTGCAGGTGACCTGACCATAACTATCATTGACCTGAGCTCATGATTATCTTAGACCCAAGAATTTGTTTTTACTGTTGCTTCATGGTCAAAAATGCAAACCAAACCTCAATTCAATTAATAATAAAAACAACAGCTACAAGAAAAATAATTTCCATTTTTTGAACAATTACTTTGTTCCAAGTTATGTGCTAAGGATTTTATATACATTAAACCCCTTTTGAAGATGAGGAGACTGAGGAAAAAAAGTTTCCATTATTTGCCCAAATCACACAGCAAGAAAGAATCAGAGTCTGAATTCAAGCCTGAGGCTCTGTAAAGCCAAATATCTGTTCTAGTGCCATTCTTTGTCTTTTATGATTTTTCCATCTTGGTCAGTATCAACAGACTCACCCCAATTTTTCCTCAGACTCTTAAGATATACAATTAAATTAGTTCCTGGTTAACTTGGTAAATTAAAGTTAGATACATTGACATATACCCACTAGACTTTTTACTCATGAGTGGTGTGTTATTTGGAAAGTTAAAAATATTTGATTTTACCATTAATATTTTTATGCACAAGGATATTTTAAAACTTAGAACGTGAAATCAGCTTTTAACTTCACAACAGCAACTGGAGGAAGTATATCCTTGCTTGCTGAATTTTTCTAAACTAGTGCATTTATGTTAAAGATTTTTACTTTGAGGGGAGCAGTCTATCCTGTGCATTATCTTAATACTGTGTGTGTGGGGGGGGTGCATTTATGAGTGGTGAATGAAAACCATTCTATGACTGAAAATGCGTAGTATAAATTTTTTCTTTTTTTATATATAAAATAATAAAGATGATGGTAGGATTTATATACATTGCCACAACCATCCTCATCCCTCACATTTATAAGCCCTACTCTGTGTCTGATATGGTACTAATGTTTATATAAATTGTCTTATTTTATCCTCATAACAGATTTAAAAAAGATATTATGAGCCTCATTTTATTGATGAAGAAACTGAAGCTTAGGAGGTTAAGTAACTTGCGGAAACTCATATCAATAGTGAGCATTAGAGCTGGAATACAAATTTCTTCTACTTCTTCCAAATATGTCATGCAATCTTCCTAGATAACATTAGTTATCTGGAGGGCAGGGACCATGTTTTACAGGCCTTCAGTATTTTCCCGTGCTTTCCATAGGGCCCTGTAAAACTTATGTGCCCAAGAAATATTTGCTGATCAAAGCTTAGAGACTGAAGCTATGTTCCTTCATAGAAAGTAATCTTGAAGAGAAAGAAAACTAGAGAAGACTATAGAATATTCAGGTCATTTATTTCCACAAAGTGTGGCTTGAAAAAAAGTTAGGTAATTCACTCCAGAAACATAACAAACATGCCAGCAGTACCGAGTATTGGCGTTGTCTTTGAGGAATTGTAATCAAAACTTGCATTTGGAAAACTCTTTAAAGTTTATGACATCCTTTCACAATTGTCTTCAATCAAGGAATGGTTTTCATTCACAAACTCATAAATGTACCTCTCTCCGTACACACACAATGTTACACTAATGCACAGGAAAGAATGCTTCCCTCAAATTGAAAATCTTTCACATAAATACACTAGTTTAGAAAAACTCAGCAAGCAAGGATATACTTCCCCCAGTTGTTGTTGCATTTTGAAAAGAATGGGCTTGAAAGTTCTCCGGTTTAGCTAAACAGGCATTTCTGGGTGTGGTAAGCTGTTTCAAGCAAGCCATTTCAATTATGCAAGAGTATAAACTACTTTAGAGTTACATTGTAAAGGGCATTTTCAATCTTACACTGCAATTCTACATTGAATGCAAAATCAAATCAGAATATAGAATTCCTAAAGAATGCTGGCGGAAATAAAAAAGGGACCTGATTCTCTAAACAAGGGCATGATTTCCGGCAGCTGGCTTGGCTCCCCCGGTAGCCATACAGTTAAGTTCTCACTGCTGCACAGGCAATTCCATAGACATCACTTGTTGGTCATCGCATTCATGGAATAACCCTGGCACTGAATATATATGCATTAGTTATGTCCTTTTTACTCACTCTTAGAATTAGCTGTTAATTCAGGGTAGTGAAGCATGGCAGTAATCTTGTGCTCAAAAGCATGAGTGTTTGAATCAATCAGTCTGAGTTCAAGTTATAGGTCTGGTGGTACCTAAAGCACCTCAGGCAAATGACTTACCATCTCTGGGCTTAGCTTCTGCATCTATTCAATTGAGATAATAGTATTAGCTACTTATGATTATTGTAAGTATGAAAAGATATAATAAATGGAAATATCTTAGCTCAGAACTTGGAAGCATAATTCCTCGACAAATATTAATTGCTTTTAGAATTAACTTCAGAATCAGTGGCATGAGGAGCTCTGTGGACCCTCTACGCAGTAACTCTCTTACATGATCACCCTAAAAACCATGGTTTCATTCTCTTTAAACTCCTGTAACTGGTGTAATATACTCTATCTTGCCTTTTTTTAAAGAATGTAACTGTCTCTAATAATGTAGTACAACAAGATTTTTTTTTTTAACTGAGGAAATTATAGCGAAAGTAAAAGCAAAACTAAGACGTTTCTGCTTCGAAGTAGCATACAGTAGTTTCTGGTAGATCAATACTACTACCAAAAACCTAGAAAAGCTGAATAAAGTACAAAAATCATATGCTTAAAGGCATCAGAATATTGCTTAAGAAACTAGCACTGGAGAGTCCAAGGATCTGGTAAAGAGAGAATCATGTGAAGGGAGTTGATCAGATATTTTGCTGCTGCTTTTTCCTGTGGGCATTTATCAGTCGGTGTTCATAGCAAGAGACTGAAAATCTAGGCCTTGCTCAGAGGGATTTTTGTAGTCTTACGTGACTGGAGAGACAAAATCGGTGAGTCGAGAGGCTTTGGTCAGGTTTCTTTTCAAGATATTTTTCAAGTTTGAAGCTGTGTGGTATTGGAGTCTAAAAATCTAAGCTGAAAACCACTGAAAAGCAGAGTTTAAACTTGCACAGTTGAGGAGAAAATAATAGTTTAGGACCTGCTACCGGAAAAGGCAGTGTTGAACACACAAGGCTCTCAGCTGAAATCCATGGAGGGCTAGGTCTAGGAGTGAGTTAAGCCAAGAAAGCAGTGCTATGAGAACTGCCACCCACCCTCCACTCAGATCAATACCTGATTGAAATGAGCTTATCATCTCCCACTCTCATGCCTAGCAGAGAAAAGGGTGAGCCCGTTGGGAAGACAATATTATCATCTGGTGTATCTTCAAAATGTGTACACAATATTGGGCACTGAATAAAAAATTATCAAACCCAGACATAAAACAATGGAAAATACTTGAAAAGAGCACCAGAGACATGTGGGACACAGGTAAAAAAATTAACATATGTGTATTTGAGTTCCCAGAGACATACAGGAGAGAGAATGGGTCAGAAGTAATAACAGAAGAGCTAATGGTGAAGAATTTCCAAACCTATTAAAGACATCGAACGACAGATTTAGGAAGCTTTTTGAACCTTAAGGAAGACAAATACAAGGAAACCATATCTAAGCATATCATTCATATACTGCTGAAATTCTTTTAAAAAATGAAAAATAAACAAATAAATACATACATAAAGGAGAGAGAGAATCAGATGGGCACCCAGAGAAAATAGACATATTACCTTCAAAGAGGTGACAGTAAGACTGATAGCAACCGAAACAATGGAAAGCAGAAGACAATGATGTGATATTTTTAAGGAGACGATGCCTCTTTAGTTACCGTGAAAGAGCCCAGCGTCATCACTTAACACTACACTTTCACAGATCCTTTTGCATTTCTCTGTTATTAATGATTTATGCTTCAAATCAGGTGCAAAAGCAAGGTAATGCAAGAAAAAGAGGTCTAAAAGTATGATTTATTTACTTTCTCCAAAAATGGGTCGTTTTATATAATTTCCTTTTTTTTTTTTTTTGTTGCCTTTCTTTTCTCTCTCTTATTTCTTATCTTGAATTACATAGGGAATTGAATGAAAATACCATTTACCTTAATAAATGCAGACAAAATATCAGTGTAATTAGTCAATTGGATGTGCAAGGAAATAAAAAATTTCCTTCGTTTTCTCTATCAGATTTCATTTTGTGCTTGAGTTCTCTTTCTCCTGGATAGTTGACAGAATGGGGTGTGGGAAAACAATTTGTTAATTTTTTCTATTTCTAAAACCGTGATTTTCAGTCTTTTCAGAAAATTTGAACTTTCAAATGCATTATCAGATCTATTTCTCTTTTCTTTCAGGTTTTCTCCCCTCCTTTGCCCCTTTTCCAAGGCAGGGGCTGTGAAAAAGTTACATCCTCAGTATATGCTCATGACTGAAGAGGAAGTTATTCCTGTGACTGCCCTGGTCTCTGCTAATGTAGAGTGGTCTGGTCTGGTCTCTGGATGCCCTCTGTTGTTGTTATTGTTATTATTGTTGGTTGCCATTGAGTTGAATCCAACTCATAGTAACCCTGTGTGTGCAGAGTAGAACTACACCATCGGGTTTTCAAGGTGGTGACCTTTGGAAGCAGATCACCAGGCCTGTCTTCCGTGGTGCCTCTGGGTGGGTTTGAACCGCCAACCTTTCAGCTAGTAGTCAAGTGCTTAACCACTTGTGCAACCTAGGGGCTCTGTTTGTCAAATCATGGCTAATTCCACTTTTATCTTTTAGAGTTGACAACCACCACTGAAATCCTTGCTATGAGCCCCTCTCAGGAGACAACTCATGCTGCTCCCGTTCCTCTCAGCACCTCTACATCCTTCAAGCAGGGCATAAAGGACTCCTGGGGCTCCTAAACACGGATCATGTAAGCCAGGGAGCTATTTCAAGCACTTGTGTCTAGACCTCTCCTTTTGTCATTGTTTCCCTACTGCTCCTGACCCTTGTTGGATGTGTCAGGAACAGCAGACTAGATATTCTTATATTTTCCATTCCCTTATAATTTTGGTCACCTCATTCTTCATGTTTACCAAGACCTAGAGTGTTGAAAATCATGGTTTCCATGTTAGTAACTCAAGCAGGATTCTCTCCATAACTTCAGTCCCTTTAAGCTCTCCTTCTTCCTTCAGGAGTAGACAGCTTTCTACTTGTTCATCTTATTCAGGTGGAAACTTCCTTTAGTTCATACTCTTTGTCTTCATTATACTGAACAATAATTCAATATAAAAATACATGATTCAGTTTCACCAGAACTAGCTCTTATATTCTAAAGGGAGGCTTCAGGAATTAATAAAATCTTTATCTTTCAACAACATTGCATTCTAGAATACTGAGTTACCACAAACTCCTCCGAGCATCCAAAAGCACCCTGTTTACCCACATTTTAGCACTTATTACATTGTCTTATACCTGTATATTTGTCCATCTCTCCCTCTAAACTATTTGTTCTTAAAAGCACGGACAAAGTCATGAATAAATGAACTTGAGCAAGACAAAAGAACCAGGACAGAACTACTTGCTCAGTATAATTGTAAAGGCAACAAAATATTTATGAGTGAGTAAAACATTTATGAGCCAATGAGATAGATTCCATTTTATTGCCAGAAATATTGGCTATGCTGTGCCCACAGAACTTTAAGCAAAATCTGGACTTTAGAAATAAATTTCTATGATCCTCTGTAGCACTATATTTATTTATTTATTGCTGTGTGTGTTTGTCAGGAGTCTAAGAGGAAACCAATTAGTATACTTAAGAAAGATATTTATATCATTAAAATACATGTAGCTTTACACATTGCTGGGAAAAGACAGCATAGTATGATAGAGAAGATTCTTGAGCAGAAGGCAGGTACTCCAACTAGAAGTAGTGCCTTTTGCTTCTCACTCATTGTGTGATGTTGAGAAAATCATGTAAATATTGGATTCTCAATTCCATGGCCTGCATGTATTAAAATATTCACTATTAAGTTACTATTATGCTCCAGATACTTTTTCAAACAACACCTCAGGTGATTCTAATGATCATCCAAGTTTGAGAATCTCTGATCCAGACTAATTCTTCTTACTTCACATATAAAGAATTGAGGTTTGGAGAGATTAAGTGACTCATCCAAGATTCGTGTATCAGAACTTGCTTATAAAATAGATGTGTTGATTCCTAAGAGACGTTGAGTTTGTGGCTCTAACACTGATTAACTAACTGTAGGATGGTGTGTAAGCCATTCAATGTCTCTATGTTTCACTTTCAAGATTTGCAAAGTGGGATGAGCAAAATACTGCTCTATGAGATTGTTATAAGAATTAAATGAGACAATATTTAGGACAGTGTGCTGCATGGTGTAAAGAAATATTAGTAAAAGCTAGATTTACTGATCATTTACAATGAGCTGTTCTAAGTATTTCTGTTCTAAGAAATTCTGCATCTGTTCTAAATGTCACACTGCTCTAAGAATTTTCTATCTATTAATTTATTTAATTCTCTCAATAACCTTCACAGTAATCCAAATATCAGTAATCCTTATTATACTATGCCATCTCTGTATTTGGAAGTATCTTATATACCTTTTCAGGTTCTCTCAGCCTCTCAGCTGTCCCTTGAGCCATTCATTAGCTGCTTGCTCCCTCTCAGCTAGTTCTGACCAGGCTCGCAGGATTCTGCTACCTGAAACTGATCAGCTGTATGTCCTGTCAGACTCTGGGTTCAGGTGAAGTGCCACACCAAAAAGTATGAGATCTTGCTCCCCAAGTGGTTGCCAAAGGGGCCAGGTGATGCAAATCAGAAGTGCAAAGAATTTACCTTCCCAAGGGAGTAAACTTTGATCACTGTGAGTCAGAAGATGAGAGGGAGAAAGTAATCATAGACTCTCCATTTTTCTCCCTCCAAGAACTGTTCTGTCTGCTGAGCCAGTCTGTAGACATCCTGCGAGCCTAAAGCAGTGCACTAGCCATTGAACACCTATGTCTCTTTCAAGCTCAAATCGTGACGCGGTGACCAGTGCAGCAATGCATTGCTCCCCCCTCTTCTCTGCCTTATATTTCTTTCCTTCACCCTTAATATCCTGGAACTGCACATCCCAAATAAACATTAGCATCTAAACCTTGCAACAGGCTCTGTTTTCTTGGGAACCAGAATTAAGATAAGTTTTCCCTGCTGTGAGAATAAAATGAAGCATTCTAAAAGTACACTGCGATCCACAGATACAAGGATCCGTCATGACTATTTTCTCATTAGTATCATATTCTACCTCAGTGAATAAAAGCTATTGTAAACAAATAAGAGGTTATCAACCCAAAATTTGCATAAAATTTCTTTCCTTTCATCTTTTTCTGTGCTGAGGTAGAATATATGCACAGTCAAATGAATGCTGAGATCTTAAATATAATGTTTGATGAGTTTTGACAAATGAAAATTACAGAATTACCATCATCTAAATCAAGACAGAGAACATACTCCTCACCCATGAAAGTTCTGTCATGACCATTTCTGGTCAATCCCTCCCCTATCGGAGGCAACCACTCTTGTGAATTCTATCATCATATATTAATTTTGCCAACTCTTGAAATTTACATAAATGGAATCATAGTTTTTTGTGTCTGGCTTCTTTCTCTCAGCATAATATTTTAGATAGTCATCCATGCTATTTTGCATTTCAATAGTTCATTCCTTTTAATGCTGAATGCTATTCTATTGTATGAGTATACCACCATTTGTTCACCTACTTTCTTGTTTACTTTGAATAACATTTCTTATTCACATCATTTTTTTGTTTATTAGTTAAAAGCCCACCGATATGCTGAGTACCAGGCCAACTTTTCTGTCTGTTGGTTGGATCAAAAGTGGTGGTTAATAATGAATGCGCTCTGGAGAACAAACCTCTTACAACTGAATTTCCCAGTGTTAGTTCTGCAGAAAACAAAGTCCTAAGACATAAATTTTTACAAGGAAGTTTTCACAATCAAATAAAGTTCAGAAAATCTGCAAACTCCATCTCTCTTATGAGTATACTAGTTTCTTAGAAGCTCTGAGATATGCTCCAGTTAAGGAATCCTGCTTATCTTTTGGAACCCAGGTTTCCAAAGCTTGTTAACCTTTGAACTCCTTTTTTTTTTTTTTTTTCAGATTACATCAAAATTTTGGAGATGCTGGTCTACATACTATTCAGTATCTGTATATATACATCAATACACAATACTATAGTAATACCACCAGACATGCATAAGCACATTTTTACAGGGACACACCTAAGTGGATTATTGAGGCAATTAATTTAATGGAAAACTACTCTGCCTAAAGTCTAATGCTTAATGGGAAGGATTTCCCGTGGACTTATGAAATGAAAACTCATATGAAAGACACATTTTGAGATCATCTAATAACTCCTGCTTTTCTTATGAGGCACAAAGAAGAACAGAGATTTTTCTCCAAGCTGAATGAAAAATGGCAGAAAGAAAAAAAATTAAAAAAAAAATGGCAGAAAGTTAGAATTTTTACAATGATCCATTGTATCCTACCTCTTTATAAATAATTTTAGACCCTTTGACTATAAATATGCATGTGGAAATGGGGTGTTCATCTTAACTGGGACAGGCTGCATACCCCTTAGGGGTGTTGCGAGTATATGTGTAGCATTTCAATAAAAAAGACACTAGCTTGCCCTGGCATGAGTAGAAGTGTAGTAATGTTGGTGTAATCTTCTCCAGGAGCCCCCAGAAGCATAAAATACAGATGTAATAATGACCTAGTGCTGTCATTTACTGGACAGATGCAGTGGAAATGTGAGTGTGAAAATTGACAGCTTTGGTGAGAAAGTGGTTCAGATGTCCACCTATGAAGTCCAGGCCAGGAAGGGAGGAAAGTCTGACTAGATGGGAGCTGACAATTTGAGAAGAACAATGGAATAATTAATTGTTAAAGGAATAAAAGAAATTGAGGGCTATATAAGGTAGAAGAATGGGTATACAAGAAGTGTCAGTTAGAGAGGCTAAGGAGGATAGAAGTGGTAGTTAAACTATGGAGTAGGAAATCTTAAGATGTTGAAGGTGGAAGAGAGTTCAGGAGTGACAAAATTTATAGTTTATCTGCTTGAAATGGGAAGGAATCAATGGTCAATGCAGTGAGTTGGTGAAGGAACAAAGAGGCTGGGGTGTTGAATAAATCATCCACATAGAGTTAAAATTTCCTCAAGAAGGTGGAAAAACATGGATAGGAAAAGAATATAAATCAGGCACCAAAGTATATCAGGAGACGACAGTAATAAGGAGGGATAAAGAGTAGTAGAACATGGTAGCATAGGCCTCAAAGGAAGAGAAGATTTTCTAAAAGAGAGAAGTTTTTTTTTTTTTTCTGGAAGTCACACTGAAACAGAAGGCATGTGGAGTGAGGAAGGATGAGTGAGTTCTGAAGCAGACTTCAAGGAGAATAGGGTCTGCAGAGGGGAACTAGATTTTGGTTAAAGCAAAAGGAAAGTGGACTGTCTAGCAAAAGTTGACCACAACCCACTCATCAGCTTCAAAAAGAAGATGAAGCTGGTATGTGGGCTGTGGACAGTTTTAAAGGGTAACAAGGAGCCAAGCAACAGCTGAATGAGTAGTATCAGATCAGTAAGAAAAAGAAGCTCGTCGGGAGGACATCCTACTCAGATGGAGGGCCTGAAATCCATTGGCAATTTATTCTTCATTCCGACTACACTTCAATTTTCAGCAACTCACTCAATTAATTCACATGAAAGTGTTAACAACATATACATATTTACTAGGTCCAAGCCCTCATTTAAAGATAAGAAAACGACAAGGAAAGACTGAAGTTCAGAAAGAGTTGAAGTGCCCGAACAAGGATGCAAGGCTAATTAGTGGCAGAGTCAGAACCTGAATCCTGGTATTCTGAATGCTAGTCCAGAAAGCTTTCCACAAGACCACATTGGCTGTCAGTATATCCCTTTCTTTCTGAGATTTGTGATGTGGTACATATGTGTATAAGGGCTAGAATGAAGATTAAGGGTGAGTGGAGAAAGCGGATAAAAGAGAATAAGTGCACAAGCCATGAAGGGGTATGGAAATGGCAGAATGGTGAGGGATATTGAAGGGCAATGTCATATCCTCCCAATATAGCATGTGATGCATGCTGTGACTCTGATTTCTTGGTAAAGGTATCTCAGACTTTTCAGTTCAAACAATTCTATAACTGAGACTCTCAAGAGAATGTTTCCTTCTTTTTTCTCTCTTTCGATTTTTACAGAAAGGCACTTTACATGGGTCAATAGTTACATTGTCCTGCAAGAATTTGTGAAAAATTGTGAACTCTGAGAATTAAAACATAGAATCAACATATAATTCGAGAAATCCAAGATATGCAAGACATTTTAAAGAGATGGAAAGACTTAATGTCTAGAAGGACTTGACTCAAGGGATTAATTTAGCTATAAAGGAATGTGCCAATCAGGAGACAGCTTACCAGCAATACAAGTTCTGAAAAGTAGTGCTGGAGAGGTAAACATTGGCAGTATCTATCCTTACCCCATGCTCCATGAAGGACTGCACTGATATAAATACCCAATATCCCAGGGCCTGTGGCAAACTGATTCCTATTGAAGAAATAGTTTCACTAAGCCATCAGAGATTATGTCTTATGTCTTGTGCTAATGAACAGGAAACCTTACTACTCATTCATTGACCTGACCCTTACCCATGCTCAGGAAGCAAACTCAGGTGGTAACTGGCTTCCAGTAAAGATATCCTTAGTGAGAGAATGAACTGGCCATATTGATGCAAATGTGCTCAGCCTTGTGATGGTTAATATTTCTAGTGTAAATCAATGAGCTAGCATTTGCTTTTTACATCCCTCATCCTGAGCTTGATTTGTGGGAATTCATTCCTAAGAGACAGACCTGTTCTCAATAGGCTAACAAAATTGTGTCTCTCAGTTGACAAGGTTGAAGGCCAGGCTATGGACCATGGTGAATTCTCCAAGACAAGGATATCTTGTGAGCCCCTTGGCAGCAAGCCAGCCAGCCAGTTTTCTCCTCCAGGACCTTGACCCTTCTGTGCCCTTAGCTTTAAACCTTTCCATCTCCTATAAAGAAACACATGCTTAAAGTAATCAAAAGCTTGCATTCACCTTCCCAGGCAAAGATAAAATTCCCATAGTAGGTGGGTTCTTCCCAAACCCAGGAAGACACTAAATAATGATCATATTACTTGTTAAAGAAGTTTTACGGAAAAACATAACCTTTGGTTACATTGATTAATGTGTCAAACCAGCTTTTTGTTACCGTAGTACTTTATGTGCAAAGTTTAGATGTAATAATCTATATTTTCAATGATATGCACTAATGATTTTAGTAAATTGCTGTATTATCGTTGCTGTTTTAGTAAACACTATCTAAAAGGTATCCCGTGTTTCAATGCAGATAAAATAAGCTCACTTACGCTAATACCTATCTTCTTGACACTCAGCGAATTCTTGCTAATGCATTCATTATGATTCCAGATAGACCAATGATTTATTTCATGTATGTTAATTAGGAATCACTTTATTCAGTCAGCCACACACATCAGTAAACAAGTGGAATGAATTCCCCAGGGAGATGATAAAAGGACAATGATCTCCCTTCCACTACGGCTTGGAGAATTTACCCCACAATCAAGGAATAATTAGAGAGGAAAATGAAGAGTTAGAAAACATAGTTGCAGGTGTGAGCACTTGGCAAGGCATGTTTCTTTCCAAGGATGAAATGAAAACGGACATCTTCATTACTAATCATATATGGGAAAAAACACTAGCTATCACGGTCTCCGTTCAGAACTAAGCAAAAATACAATCAAATTAGTTGCATTTGTAGGAGAACAAATTGGAATGTAATCATCTCATTTAAATGCTGGCTTCCCAGAAGGAAGAAAGATGAAAGCAACTTGCACGTTTCTAATTATTTATTCTTCTATTATTATAGAGATTTATCCCTTCAAGAGCAAACTAAGTGATACTGATTTTTGATGCTACCATGTGAAATAGAAGCCCTCATTCCACATTCTGGTTGATGGTATAGTGATTTAAATAAGAAGTAAAGGTGGTAGTAGGGAGAGGGGACGTCATTAAACTGGCTGATTTCACCGCTATCTGTATTGGGCTTCCCATTTATCATCCCATTTTCAGTTGCCAAAAAACATTTTCAAAAATTTAATGTACAGGGAAGAGGTATAGCTTTAAAAGACAGGCATTTGTTGTGCCCACACACACATTTTTTCTTATCAAGTTGAGTGTCACAGCGCAAGCTGCATTCTTCCAGTACAGCTTTTAGAATTGTTTTGCCCTAAGTTAATTTGCTCCGTTGCCAGCCATTGCTACACCAGTAAATACAGGCTCATAACTAACAATGATCCACGTTACTTATGGTAAAAATCTCAGAGGTCCTTTAGTTCATATTAGGGGCTTGGAAGATGAACATTTTAATTATCTGCAAAGCAGTGAAACAGCAAATCAAACATTAGAAGACCAAAACCTTCTTTATAAAATTACAATTCAGCTTCTGGGCTTTCATAATACCTTGTTTCTCTGACCATGGAAATCCTTTAGAAAAAATCAGCAATCCGATTCTATTAGTCCTAATGGAGGAATAAAGTCTTGACCTCATGAAAAACTGCCTGAAATAAGGGAGAAAGGTCCCAGTTTATTAAAATTAGTATCGGTCAGTTTAGGCAGGTAATCAATAACTGTCCAGTTATATTGTTCAGCCAGCCATAGTAGCCAGAAATAACCTCCATATCTATTTTGGTTTCACTGACCCTTGACTAGGAATGAATTGTGGGTGGGGGAGTTGCATCATTATGGAAACCACCTTGAAAAAAAATTGCCAGAAGAGTCTAAACCTCAAGCATTTAGCTGTGGTTCTTCTGTTAGGCTAACCTGGACTGATTATGAGAGGAAGTTATGAAAAAAAGAGTTTGGAAGAAGAATGTCCAAAAGCATAAACCTTGATATCTTTTGAAGCCCTAAAGAGCCTCTTTTTTTCCTTTAATTATATTTGCTAATGGATTATGGTTTTATGATACCATAACACAATGTGTTTCAAAAGCAGACATTTCAAAAAGATCATAATTCCATTTCTAAAATGAGTACCATATTTACACATAGTCCATTCTTTAATGTTTAATTCAATAAAGTTATGAACAGAAAAGTTATGGTAGTTCAAGGACGACATATTGAAAAATGAAAATGGTTACGGCAAATTATGGTTTCCATATGGAGGTTAGATTATTGTATGGTTCACTGCCTTCCCAATACTAAGTCCTAATTTTCAGATGTATGTTTCCCAAAAAATCATCAGAGGAAACGCTATAGCAACTGAAATTCTCATTTACTCTCAAAAGGTCTACAGACACGTGAGATTCAAAAAATAAAAAAATAGTAACAGATATATTTATTGTACACTATCAGTCAAAAGAAAATAGTGGAATAGATATTGGCAAGGACAATGGGACATCTAGCTCAATCCCTTTACTTCATAAAAAGGAAGACATATTTGTCCAAGGGCATCAGCTACTTACAGGCAAATCATGAATTTGAAGGAATATTTTTGGGCTTCAGTTCAGTGTTCATCCTATTGTACCCAAAACCATATTTCTTCTGGCCCCATAATTAAGAGATTTTCATTTTTTAAAACAGTTTTGATATGCAAATAGAGGAATGAAATAAGAAAGCATTTAAGCCTGGAATAAGGTTGCTCATGCTTTGGGTCACTTTGGAAACAACTGTTTGCTTTGGGTGTTTGGTTTTCTTTCTCAGATTACTTAGATCAAAGCAACAAATAACCTAACACATACCTCTCTAAGACAACATGCTGCCCATATTCAATGAAATTCCATCACAACCACACTTAAGAAATTACCCCAGCAAGCTGTTGACTTTAATCTTCTGACTCTCTCTCTAGAGGGTGAAAGTTACAGAAATGGAAGCTCTGATTAATTGCTTTCTTATTTGATTAGGCAAGAGACAGCTTTATGCTTACTCAGCACATGTAGACTATCCTCAGAAGTAAAAGGAAGCAGTCATAAAAATAAACGCTTTCTTCTATGTCCAAGGCATTTTAAAAACAAAGACACAAAAATGCTAATTACCAAAAGAGGGCTCTACCATCACCTAGAAACAGGGTGAAGGGTGTAGAGAGTCAAGGCATTCAGGTTGTGGGTGAAAATGTGACAACCCAAGTCACTTTGCTTGGATATGGATCTTGTCCCCCCACTTACTAGCTGTGTGACTTTGCACTGGTGAAATGATCTCTCTTTGTTTCAGTTTTCTGATGTGTGGAATAGGGTTAATAATGACACCTGTCATTATTAGGGCTTTCATGAGAGCTAAATGAGTTTAAAAAAATCTGTAGAATAACACACTGCAAGCAGTCAGTAAATATTTGCTGCTATACCAATGATTATTAACTCCCTTTTCTCTCTGCAAAGTTCCAACTCTCATCACCTAGAGAGATCTAATCATAGCAATAGATCACTGGGACATTGGCCAACATTAATCTTCATTATTTCAAAAAGGCATTTAGGGATTGCAAGGGAACTGGCAAAATATAGCAAGATACTTGATTCAGTTTCAGTTGAAACATTTTCTTCCGTGTTCAAATCACATTTGTACCCTTAAACGCATTCTCATAGATTTTACAGTGATTTTAATTATGAAATTAAAAATATTACAGTAAAAGACACAATACAGAACCCATATATAAGAGTTCTTTGCTGAAATATCAATTCCAGGGTTAAAACTATAGGTTTGCTTTGGGTTTAAATAGAAAACCACAGTTTATGAGGCATCTTGCATTAGACAGAATCTAGTTTAAATTTGGCGACAATTTAATTCTAGTGCTGCATTCATCTACAGACTCAAAAACCATTTGCAAATATATATGTACTGTATCATTATCCTCGGTTTACAGAGACTCCAAGGCATAGGGAGAAATTAGTGTTTTCAGGCAACTAACCAAGCATTTCTTGGCCTACTGCTGGGTGCTGATGAATGTCCTAGGAGCTAAAGCATATCTTTAATTTCTCATTTACTGCCATTTTCTAAAAATGCTGATTGAAGTAGAAAAGCAGAGTCGTACGCATTCAATTTAACAAACATTTATAATAGCTGTCACTGTTTTAGATGTGTAGTGGGATATCAAGATGATTGAAACAGGCTACCTTTCCTCAGAGAGTACAATTTAGCAGAAGAGATAATCATAATGATAATAGCTAATATATATTGAGTGTTACTAGAGGCCAAGCATTGTAGTTAAGTTCTTTACATGTGTTGTCTCAATTTATTCTCACAACCAGTCTATGGCTAGATACTCATCTACCCAATTCACAGCAAGAAAACTGAGGCTAAGAGTAGTTGAGAGACTTTCCTAAGGTCTTATGATGGAGGTTGAGGAAGGCTAATCACTAATCCACTTCACCACAAGTCAGCCTTCATGGATCTCACTGTAGGCAGGGCTCTGAAATCCCCAACAAAATAGTCCTGACCCTCAGGTGACTAGACACAATATTCCTAAGGGAGCTTTATATTTACAATCTGAGAGCTACTCCTCTTTTCTCCTAATCCCTTAAGATTTAGCATATAGATCACTGTCTTAGTTCTTGACAGTTTCAATAACCTACCCTTCTCCAATGATCTTATCCTCCACCTTATTCAGTGACCTACTCCCTGACCTTGAATCACTAGTAATTCCATAATGGCAATTCCAATATCACACTCTCCAACCACCACCTTTTATCTTTCCAGTCCATGGTCTCCTATTCAGACTCACAACAATTTTTCAACCTCACAGAAATACAACTGATTGAACCCCATCTTTTCCTCCTCCCTCACCACTTTATGTCATCATCTTCCTGCTATACAGCTTAGAATCTAATTCCAACATGATAATCACTGCCTAGAATACTTATCTTCTATTGTAGTTGCCTGGACAAACCCAACCCTGAAAAAGTCCAGTGTTCCACCTACATTGCAGCTGAATTGGATGAAAACAAATACTGATTTTATTTCAAATGAAGTTTCACTCATCTCAAGAGTGTGCTTAGTACTGCACATGAATCAAACTAGATTTTTCTGGTCCAACAGTTTTCAAACATTTCTGTCTCAGAAACCCTTTATACTCTTAAAAATTATTATTGACCTCAAAGAACTTTTGTTTATGTGGGTTACAGCTATCAAAATTGATTATATTAGAAATTAAGGCCAAGAAAATTTTAAAACATGTATTTATTAATCTATTTTAAAATAATAATAAATCTATTTTGTGTTGACATAAGTAATTCCTTTTATGAATAATAACCTTTTCCCAAAAAAATTGATGAGAAGAGTATCATCATTTCATATTTTGAAAAGCTCTTCAATGTCTAGCTTAATAGAAGACAGCTAGATTCTCATATCTGTTTCTGCACTGAGTCTGCTGCAATATCTCATGTCATGTAGTCTGTGGAAAACTCCATATTTTTACTAATGAGAGAATGAGAGTGAAAAAGCAAATAATATATTAGCATTGTGATGAAATAATTTTGACTTCATGGACCCTCTAAAAGGCCTCCAGGGATCCCAAAATCAAAATTTAAAATCGGCTTCTGTAGTCTATTCATTCCCTCACTCATCTAGATAAGTTATTTTTCCATTGTATTCTTTTCCCCTCAAACCTTCAATACTTAACTTTTCTTTATTCACTCATAATTGATATAACTGCAACATATTTCCTTGAAAAATAGAATTAATCAAAAGAGAATTTCCATACATTCCCACCACTTACCTATCAGTCCACTTTCATCTGTACCTGTATACGCTATACATTTTCCTGTTAAAAGGATGAACTTCCGATGCTTAAGCCAGTGCCTTGCTTGCTCACAATATTTCACAACTTTTTCTTCCTGAAGGATATTACTTCAGTTTTTGCATCAAATTTTCCTTCTCTATTGCATCATTTCCTTCAACATTGCAAAAGATCCCAACATAAAACAAATAAATAAATAATAGATTCCACACTCCCCTCCAGCTATAGCCCCATTTCTGTTTTCCCTTTGACAGCAAAACTCCTCAAAAAGTTGCCTATACTCTGTCTCACTTTCTACTCACTGAACTCAATGTATTCAGGCTTTTCTCTCATAAAAAATATCCACTGGATTTAGCAATACAGAGGTCATTTATCAAGATCTAAATGGCCTCTGTATTGCTAAATCCAGTGGATATTTTTTACTTCTTATCTTATTCAACTAAATTGCATTTGACATATTTGATTACTACCTCATTCTTGAAAAACATTCTTCACATAGCTTCTAGGTCACCGTTCTCTCTTAGGCTCCCTCTTACCCCATTAGAGACATCTTCTTAGTTTCTTTTGTTGATTCCTTCTCATCTTTCTGGCCAGCAATCATGGAAGTAATCCAGGATTCAGTCCTTGAACTTCTTTTGTCCCTTGAAAAATCTCACATAGGCTCATCACTTTAAATACCATCCATATGCTAACTACTCCCAAATGTGTATCTCCAGCTTTAACTTTTCCCCTGAACTCCACACACTTATGACCTATATAACATCTTCACTTGGATATCTAATATCTCTCATACTTTAAGATTGGACTCATGATTCCCTATTCCTACCTACCCACACATCTGTCAGTTTGTCATACTGTGGTAGCTCGTGTGTTGCTGTGATACTGAAAGCTTTGCCACTGGTATTTCAAATACAAGCAGGGTCACCCTTGATGGACAGGTTTCAGCCGAGCTTCCAGATTAACACAGACGAGAAGAAGGACTTGACAGTCTACTTCTGAAAAAATTGGTCAGTGAAACCTTATGAAGAGCAGTGGAACATTGATTGACATAGCGCTATAAGATGAGCCCCTCAGGCCAGAAGGCACTCAAAATAAGACTGAGGAAGAGCTGCCTCCTCAAAGCAGAGCTAACCTTAATGAACTGGATGGAATCAAGATTTAGGGACCTTCATTTGCTGATGTGGCACCACTCAAAATGAGCAGAAACAGCTGCAAACATCCATTAATAAACAGAAAATGGAATGTACGAAGTATGAGTCTAGGAAAATTGGAAGTCATCAAAAACGAAATGGAACACATAAAGATCGATATCCTAGGCATTAGTGAGCTGAAATGGACAGGTATTGGCCATTGTGAATCCAACAACCTTACAGTCTACTATGCCGGGAATGAAAAATTGAAGAGGAATGGCTTCACATTCATAGTCAAAAAGAACATTTCAAGATCTATTCTGAAGTACAACTCTGACAGTGATAGGGAAATATCCATATGCCTACAAGGAAGACCAGATAATACAAATATTATTCAAATTTATGCACCAACCACTAATGCCAAAGATGAGCAAAACTGAAGATTTTTACCAGCTTTTGCAGTGTGAAATTGATCAAACATGCAATCAAGATGCACTGATAATTACTAGTATTGGAATGCGAATGTTGGGAACAAAGAAGAAGGACTGGTAGTTGGAAAACATGGCCTTGGTGATAGAAATAATGCTGGAGATTGTATGCTACAATTTTGCAAGACCAATGACCTATTCATTGCAAATACCTTTTTTCAACAACATAAACGGTGTCTGTACATGGGGACCTCACCAAATGAAAAACCCAGGAATCAAATCGACTACATATGTGGAAAGAGACAATAGAAAAACTCAATATCATCTATCAGAACAAGGCCAGGGGCCAACTGAAGAACAGACCATTGATTGCTCATATGAAAGTTCAAGGTGAAGCTGAAGAGAATTAGAACAAGTCTGCGAGAGCCAAAGTATGACCTTGACTATATCCCACCTGAATCCGGAGACCATCTCAAGAATAGATTTAATGCATTGAATACTAACGACTGAAGACCAGGTCAGTTGTGGGAAGATATCAAGGACGTCATACATGAAGAAAGCAAAAGGTCATTAAAAAGGCAGGAAAGAAAGAAAAGACCAAAATGGATATCAGAAAAGACTGTGAAACTTGCTCTTGAACATAGAGCAGCTGAAGTGAATAAAAGAAATGATGAAGTAAAGGAGCAGAACAGAAGATTTAAAAGGGCAACTAGAGAAGACAAAGTAAAATATTAAAATGAAACGTGCAAAGAGCTGGAGTTAGAAAACCAAAAGGGAAGAACACACTAGGCATTTCTCAAGCCAAAAAACTGAAGAAAAAATTTAAGCCTCAAGTTGCAATTTTGAAGGATTTTATGGACAAAATATTGAATGGTGCAGGAAACATCAACAGAAGGTGGAAGGAATACACAGAGTCACTATACCAAAAAGAATTGTTTGACATTCAACCATTTCAGAAGGTAGAATATGATCAAGAACCAATGGTATTAAAGGAAGAAATCCAAGCGTTGGCTAAAAACAAGGCTCCAGGAATTGGTGGAATACCAACTGAGATGTTTCAAGAAAGGGTTACAATGCTGGAGGTCCTCACTCATCTATGTCAAGAAATTTAGAAGACATCTACCTGGCCAACTAACTGGAAGAGACACATATTTGTGCCTATTTTGAAGAAAGATGGTAAAGCAGAATGTGGAAATTATTGAACAATATTCTTAATATCACACATAAGTAAAATTTTGTTGAAGATCATTCAAAAGCGGTTGCAGCAGTACATTGACAGGGAACTGCCAGAAATTCACGCCGAATTCAGAAGAGAACATGGAAAGAGGAATATCACTTCTGATGTCAGATGGATCTTGGCTGAAAGCAGAGAATACCACCAGAAAGATGTTTACCTGTGTTTTATTGACTATTCAAAGACATTTGACTGTGTGGATCATAACAAATTATGGATAACATTGTGAAGGATGGGAATTCTAGAACACTTAATTTTGCTCATGAGGAACCTGAATATAGGGCAAGAGTCAGTCTTTCGAAGAGAGCAAGGGATACCGCATGGTTTAAAGTCAAGAAAGGCATGTGTCAGGGTTATATCCTTTCACTGTATTTATTCATTCTGTACGCTAAGCAAATAATCTGAGAATCTGGGCTGTATGAAGAAGAACATGGCATCAGGGTTGTTGGAAGACTCATTAACTACCTGCAATATGCAGATGACACAACCTTGCTTGCTGAAAGTGAAGCGGACTTAAAGCACTTACTAATGAAGACCAAAGACTATAGCCTTCAGTATGGATTGCACCTCAACATAAAGAAAACAAAAATCCTCACAACTGGACCAATAACATCATGATACGTGGAGAAAAGATTGAAGTTTTCAAGGATTTCGTTTTACTTGGATCCACAATCAACGCCATTGGAAGCAGCAGTCAGGAAATCAAATGAAGTATTGCACTGGTCAAATCTGCTGTAAAAGACCTCCTCAAAGTGTTAAAAAGCAAATATGTCAGTTTGAGGACTGAGGTGCATCTGACCCAAGCCATGGTATTTTCATTTGCTCCATATGCATGCGAAAGCTCGACAATGAATAAGGAAGACCGAAGAAGAATTGATACCTTTGAATCACGGCGATAGCGAAGAATATTGAATACACCACAGACCACCAGAAGAATGAACAAGTCTGTCTAGGAAGAAATACAGCCAGAGTGCTCCTTGGAAGTGAGGATGGCGACACTTTGTCTCAAGGACTTTGGACATGTAATCAGGAGGGACTAGTCCCTGGAGAAGCACGTCATGCTAGGTAAAGTAGAGGGTCAGTGAAAAAGAGGAAGACCCTCAATGAGATGGATTGACACAGTGGCTGCAACAATGAGCTCAAACATAGCAAGGATTGTGTGGACGGCACAGGACTGGGCAGTGTTTTGCTCTGCTGTACATAAAGTCTTCCCAGCCTCAGTAAATAAAAATTATTCATTCAGGTTGATATGAACAAATAAAAAGCTAGGATATTTGCAAAATAAGTCACATTTTGCCACTTCTCTACTCAAATCCCTTTGGTGACTTATCTTCTAACTCTGGAAAAGCTAACCTACTTTCATTGACCTCATCTTCTGCTACTCTTCCCTTCATTCACCTTACTCCATCCACCTTGGACTCCTTTCTAGTCCTTGAATGTCATGCTATATACTGAGTGTGGGTATATTTTATGGGTAATGCAAAGTCACTGCAAAATTTTTGCTTTACACTTTTCTTCAAACAGAGCAGTCTTTTCTTCTCTTGGAATATGTTCAACCCTGGAAACTGAGGCAGCATCTAAAGTTTGCCACAGTGGTTCTAACGATGTAAAACTTCCAACTCTGTTCAAAGTATATTTTGATTTCAGTGGATTTCAATACTAATTAGCATCACAGAGCTGAGTTTTGCATGGTCAAAGGTGCACTGAGAGAATTTGGTTGACTACAGTAAAAACACATAAACATTTGATGAGTGGTACAGAGGATAAATGCTGTACAAATTTAGAGAAAAAGAGAAATTACATGAGATGGAGAGGTCAGAAAATGTTTTATGGGGAAGGTAGATGTTTATCCAAATCGTGAAGAGTAGGAAACATCTAGGTAAGCGAAAATAGTCAGAAGGAGAGTTCAGGAGATAGGATTCATGAACAGGGAAAGGAGGAAGATTGAAAAACAAGGCATCATGAAGGATCAAATTGGCTGTAGAAATGAGCTTACATTGGGAGGTAAGGTGTACGAGGTGTTTACACTCAGCTCTTTACAATTTAACAAGCTGAAGGGTTGGTAAATTCAAACCCGCAGATTCAATGAGAAGACTCTGGTGATTTGCGTGTATTTACAGCATCTTGCCTTGATTGTATTTTTTAGAGAAGATTTTACTTCCTCTCAAAATATGCGAACACTGAATTTCAATAGTCTTTTTTTTTTTTTTATGTTAAATGGTATAAAATTCACAGCCATATTGTTAAGTTTAAAAATCAGGCAAGTCTTCAGGTAGTATTTTTTCTGCAATGTGTCTGATTTGATTTTGAAGTATAAATCAAATCATATATGATTACCATTGGATTTGTGGGCTGTGCCATTGCAGGTTAAGGAGCTAGTAGAAAAATACGTACAAAGTCTCAGCCTCTTCCATAATGCTCTCAAAATATTCACTTTCCAATTCATTATCACATACTAACGAAATAAACAAGTATTCATGCTCAGAAACACTATGTCAATGACTCAGTATCCGTGTCCTTCCTCACCATCCATCAATTCGCTGAGGTCTGCCAAACCCTGTTTTCATTACAATCTTCGGCTGTTGGTGATTGGAACTAAGCACCTTTTGTGCTTCTGAGATGTTGCTAGTGAGTGCAAACCAAGGAGAAATAGATTTTCCAGGCACAAGTTTTATTTATGCTCTGGCAGCCGTTCCCTTGCCTCCATTTTCTCCATGCTTAGCCTTATTTCCCAATATCTACTCAAAAGATATAATCTCACCATCTCAGATTTTCAACAGAACACTGAAAATTGGTTTCAGGAAGCAAATTTGGCCCATTGTTTGCTAAATTATTCCATTTTTAAGACACAGTTGCTGAAAACAAGGAGTTCACTTCTGAGCCGTTTAGAGTGTGTAGATTTTTTGTTTTTATATTTTTAAGCATGAAAGAAGCTTTATTTCAAATTTGGAGACAATAGTTTTGTTTTGTTTTTTTCTCTGAGACAAAAATTTCACTCTCTGGACAAGGAGAACATCAATTAATGGAAATTTTAGAAAGCTCAAACTAGTGGATGATACCCTTAATTACTTAAATACATAATTTCCCAGCTCCTAATTCTAGTCAGGATTGTCTTCCTTTTTAACTGTACCAGGTACTTTCAAAATGAACATTTGAAGATAATTGTTCATTTTAAAAATATAACATTAGATTTGAAAAGTTATCCTGTATTCATCTGATACCTTTTTTCTAAGTAACAAAATTTATGTTCACATGTTTAGCCCTTAATTGCTTAAAAAACAAAAAAACTAACTTTTCTCAAAACCATTTCACTCGGTTTTCATGAAGCCATTTTTCTAAATTGCTAATGGGATTTTGAGGTTTGATGCTTTCTTTCAAGGTTTTGGGTACCTTTTAACTTGAAAACTTTGGGTGAATACTATAAATGAGGGAATTGGTGTTGCAAAGAGAACTAAATACCAGATTTCAATAGACACTTTTTATGATGCAGTCTTACAAGAGATAAAGGAAACAGAAGAAAAATATCCTTGATCTTGAAACTCCATTCCATCGCTGTGGATGAGAGGAATCTCTGACTTGTGGAAGAGAGGGACTGACACAGCAGGATCCTGGAATTCTCATATAGCCTTTGAGTTCTGGCAAAAAGTAGACTGAGGCAAAGCTAAGTTCATGTAACCAGGCACGTTGGGGAAGATCTTTGAGAAAAAAAACCCTCAGATACATGGGCTTGACCCTCAGCCTTGTTGAGCAGATCAAATGAAGATAACCAAATCCGAGGCCTTGTTGCTTTATAAAAGTCAGCAAAATCATGCATAAACTTAATGAGCATATTTCTGATTGCTTGGCCCTTGTCACCAGTAAAGAGACACTAGGCTATATACCGATAGCCCTGTGATAAGTTATTGTCTTTCCAATCTAATACAAAACAAAAGTCAACAGCTCTTTGGAAGTGATCTTCAAGCTAGATGTTGAATATTTGTATTAATAATATTTGTGTGAACAACATCATGAAAAATCAGGAATTTAATTCTGAAAATCAGGTTGTTTTGTAGCAGAAAGATTTCTCAGAGAGAGAGACACACACAGAGGAAAAAGAGAGAAAGAGACAGAGAGAGACCAAGAGAAAATAGAATATGTAGGAGTATAAAAAATGCAATAGCTAAATACATTGACCAGCCATTTTATGCTTGACATTTTGAAAAAAAACAAACTTGATTTTTTCTCAAGTTATTTTTTCTCTTTTGACATCCATAGCCACAGGCTCATTTATAGGAATTTGTAGTGAATAATATGTGATGGAGAGGGTCAGGAGGCGTAACTACTTTTCCCACATGTGTTAGTGTAGCCAGAATGGACCCAGCTGAATGGGATTTGGGAGTCTTTTGAGACTCATCTCCACTGCACCAGGCCATACTTACACTAATTAATGGCATATAAGTTTTGGAAGCAAGACATGTTTTTTGGAAGGTTTTTCGTGATAGGGATTCTTTGGCTCTTTACTATTTTGACTGGAGAGAGAAAGAGGTGATTTCGTTCACAGATACCTGAAAGAGACGAGAAACCAGCATGGTCCTGACACAAGAAAGACTTAAAATAAACACAAGAGAACCTGGTAGCTTTGGGGGAGAAATTAGTCACTTTAATAAAGGTACCAACAGAACTCGGACCACTGACAATGTGCTCCACTCAAACGTTTTGTGAGACTAGCCCTTGATAAGAAAGTCAGAGTAAAAAATATGGAAGGGCGTTTTCCTTACATAATACATCCCGGAAATAACTGTAATACTTAGACTGGTGAGATCTAAGGATAGTCGGGTCACACTACACGTAGCTTCGTAGTCTTGGGCATGTCATGTCATCTCAGTGAACTTCACTTATCTTCATAGAAAATAGGTGGTCCAGGAGAAGGGGACAGCAAAGTCTTCTGTAATGCGGCTCCCTGCCCTGTAGTTTTGCAGATACTGTTAATAGATTTCATCACTCTTTCATGCAAAGCTTTGCTATGGTTTCAGAAGCCTGTATATACATATATGTATAGCAGTTGCCATTAAGCTGATTCTGACATATGGCAACTCCATGTGTGTCAGAGTAGAACTGTGCTCCACAGTGTTTTCAATGGCTGATTTTTCAGAAGTAGATAGCCAGGTCTTTCTCCCAAGGCGCCTCTTGGTGGACTTCAACTTCCAACCTTTTGGGTAGCAGCTGAGTATGTTAACCCTTTGCACCACCCAGGGACTCTGTCTCTATATACGTAAACACATACACACATATACGTACTCCTCACTGACTACCTCATTATCCGCCATTTCACATTTACCACAACAGAAAAAAAATCTGCTATCCAACTATTTTGTGCACGAACGAGGTGCCGAGGGGAGAGAGGAAGAGGAGGACGCGGTTTGTGAGAGGGAAGGAGGCCAAACAGCCGGCAAAGGTTCACATTACCTGCGTCCCGCGGAGGAGTAGGGCTCGGGCCGCGGGGTAGGCTGGCGGCGCGCAGGCGGGGGTGGCTGTGCCGCAAGGAGGTGGTAGGATCCTCAGCTCCAGGAGTAGGGGTGGAGGGATCTCGGAAGTCTCTTCTTCCAAAGAGGCCTCTCTGCCACTTGGCCCAGGTGGCGGGGCCTCACTGTCTCCAGGGCTGGCAGAGTAGGAAATGTAGGAAGGTGGAGAGGCTAGGCGCAGGGGTATTTGTGGAGGCCTGGAGCATGGGCAAGTGATGATGGGCCCCTGCTGCTCCGGAGGTAGCGGGCAACCCTGACTACCACCACCACCACTCCCAACCCCTCTCCCCCAGGCTCCGGTGGCGGCGAAGGGGGGCCTACAGTGCCAGACACATGCCAAGATGTGCGGGGGCACCCCACGGATGGTAAGCGATGGGGGGAGGGGGGCGGGCACTGGTGTCAGCACAGCCCCGACACTTGTATGTTGCTGATTTTCGCGTATCTACCTGGTCTTTGGAACCTAACCTAACCATGTCGATAAGTGAGGAGATATATGGTTATCTGTATATGTGTTGTTGTTAGGTGCCGTTGAGTGGTTCCGACTCATCGCGATCGTTTGCACCACATAACAAAAGACTAGGTCCTCCGCCATGCTTACAATCCTTGTTATGCTTGAGCCCATTGTTGCAGCCACTGCGTCAATCCATCTAGTTGAGGGTCTTGCTCTTTTTCACTGACCCAGTGCTTTACCAAGCATGATGTCCTTCTCCAAGGACTGATCCCTCCTGATAACACGTCCAAAGTATGTAACATGTAGTCTGCCATCCTTGCTTCTAAGGAGCATTCTGGTTGTACTTCTTCCAAGACAATTTATATATAGAGAGAGATTTGTGTATATGTATATGTATGAATTGCATACAGCTACTACCAATTAATCCAGGCTAACATTCGAGGTGAAACTTATTGGCTATTTGTGTACAGGGGGACCTACAAAATAATGCCTTTCAGCTTTAAAGCTGGATGGTTTTATCTTTTTCAGTTAAGTCACATGGTATAAGATCAGCTTAGGTTTTTTTCATAATGGATAGAAAGGGATATTATGAGATTAATGATACGTTTATGTTGAAAACAAAATTATGTCAAGGCAAAGAATCTGCTAATATGCTTTTGTTAAGTTCTCATCTGGCCTTACTACATATGTAAACAATGTGCTAAGTAATTTATATGCTATATACCGTATAATCTTTATAATAAACCTATTTAGAAGCTATCATTATTTTTCACATTTGATAATCAAGAACAAAGGGATTTAGAAAAATTAAGATGATTGACCAAGGACACATAAGTAGTAAGCTGCAGATCTGGTCTTCAGATTTTGGTTTGACTGAAAGTGATCGAGCCTCCTAGAAATAGTAGTCTGCCTATTATTTTCTGTTTTGAATGAGTTTGAATCAAATTTTCTATTGCTTACATGTGAAAGAATTCTGGATAATGCAATATGATATTGTCAACAAACAAACAAATATCAGAATAGTCTGTAGAATAGGCAAAGTTAATTTATTAGCCAAAGTAAAGTATTATAATGAAATTTGCAAAGATCTGGAGATAGAAAACCAAAAGGAAAGAACACGCTTGGCATTTCTCAAGCTGAAAGAACTGAAGAAAAAATACAAACCTTGAGTTGCAATATTGAAGGATTCTACGGGGGAAAATATTAAATGATGCATCAAAAGAAGGATCAAAAGAAGACAGAAGGAATACACAGAGCCAACGTTCAACCATTTCAGTAGGTGTTATATGATCAGGAACCGATGATACTAAAGGAAGAAGTCCAAGCTGCACTGAAAGCATTGACAAAAGAACAAGGCTCCAGGAATTGATGAAATAACAATTGAGATATTTCAACAAATGGATGCAGCTCTGGAAGTGCTCACTAGTCTATGCCAAGAAATTTGGAAGACAGCTACCTGGGTAACCGACTGGAAGAGATCCATATTTGTACCCATTCCAAAGAAAGGTGATCCGACGTAATGCAGCAATTATCAAACAATATCATTAATATCAAACATAAGTAAAATTTTGCTGAATATCATTCAAAAGTGGTTGCAGCAGTACCTCGACAGGGAACTGCCAGAAATTTAAGCCAGGTTCAGAAGAGGATGTGGAACAAGTGATATCATTGCTGATGTCAGGTAGATCCTGGCTGAAAGCAGAGAATCCCCAAAAGATGTTTACCTGTGTTTTATTGACTATGCAAAGGCATTCGACTGTGTGAGTCCTAACAAATTACAGATAACATTGTGAAGAATAGGAATTACAGTACACTTAACTGTGCTCATGAGGAACCTGTATTTAGACCAAGAGGCAATCATTCGAACAGAACAAGGGGATACCGTGTGGTTTAAAGTCAGGAAAGGTATGTCTCAGGGTTATGTCCTTTCACTGTACTTATTCAGTGAGTATGCTGAGCAAATAATCAGAGAAGCTGGACTATATAAAGAAGAACGTGGCATCAAGATTGAAGGAAGACTCATTAACAACCTGCAATATGCAAATGACACAACCTTGCTTGCTGAGTACTTGAAGCATTTACTGAGGAAGATCAAAGACCACAGCCATCAGTATGGATTACACCTCAACATAAAGAAAACAAAAATCCTCACAAATGGACCAATAAGCAACATCATGATAAACGGAGAAAAGATTGAAGTTGTGAAGGATTTCATTTTACCTGGATCCACAATCAACACCCATAGAAGCAGCAGTCAGGAAATCAGAGGATGCAATGCATTATGCACATTTGCTGCAAAAGACATCTTTAAAGTGTTAAAAAGCAAAGATGTCACTTTAAGGACTAAGGCATGCCTGACCCAAGCCATGGTGTTTTCAATCGCCTCATATGCATGTGAAAGCTGGGCAATGAAAAGGAAGCCCTAAGAACAATTGATGCCTTTGAATTATGGTGTTGGCGAAGAACACTGAATATACCATGGACTGCCAGAAGAATGAATAAGTCTGTCTTGGAAGAAGTACAGCCAGAATGGTCACTAGAAACAAGGATTGCAAGACTTGGTCTCACATGCTTTGGACATGTTATCAGGAGACACCAGTCTCTGGAGAAGGACATCACGCTTGGTAGAGGGCCATCGAAAAAGAGGAAGACCCTCAACGAGTTGGATTGACACAGTTGCTGCAACAGTGGGGTCAAGCATAACAACGATTGTCAGGATGGCGCATGACCGGGCAATGTTTTCTTCTGGGGTACACAGGTTCACTATGAGTCAGAATCGACTCAATGGCACCTAACAACATTAACTAGTAAATCTTGTTTAAGTTGTCACACAATACAGTATGTCAGCAAGTGAGAAATTTATTACTTCAAACCTCCCTTGAGGATTAAAATATCTTTAGTATTTTTTTTTTTTTATTGTACTTCAGGTGAAGGCTTACTGAATAAACAGTTTCTCATGAAACAGTAGTACACATATTGTTTTATGACATTGGTTAACAATCCCACAACATGTCAACCCTCTCCCTTCTTGACTTTTTTTTTTTTTGGTGAAAATACACATAGCCAAAGATACACCATTTCAAACATTTCTACATGCACAGTTCAGTGACATCGACTACACTCTTCCAGTTGTGCTGGTATTCTCACTTTAGATGAAGGCTTACAGAACAAGATAGTTTCTCATTTAACAGTTAGTACACGTTGCCCTATGACAATGGTTAACAACTTCACAACACATCAACACTATCCTTACTCAACCTTGGCTTCCCTATCACCAACTTTCCTGTCCCCTTCTGCCTTCTGGCCCTTGTCCCTGGACTGCTGTACCTCATTAGTCCCATTTGGTTTTATGGGGCTGTCCACTCCCCGGCTGAACGGTGAACCTCGGAAATGACTTCACCACTGAACTAAAACGGTGTCTGGGGGCGATACTCTTGAGGTTTCTCCAGTCCCCTTTAGGCCAGTAAATCTGGTCTTTTTTGTGAATTAGAATTTTGTTCTACATCCTTCTCCAGCTCTGTCCAGAACCCTCTATTGTGATCCTGGTCAGAGCAGTCAGTGGTGGTAGCCGGGCACCATCTAGCTGTACTGGACTCAGTCTGGTGGAGGCCTTGGTAGCTGTGGTCCATTAATCCTTCGGACTAATTTTTTCCTTGTATCCTGTTCTCTTCATTCTCCCTTGCTCCCGAAGGGATGAGACCAGCGAGTATCTTAGATGGATATCTTTAGTATTTTAAAGCCAAGCCTCATCATTTGAAAAAATGATTGAAAAATGGGAATTAAACTATTATCTGTGAAGAATAATGCAGGAGAGTGACTGAGGATCTTGACTTTCCATCTCTGCATATACTGTAGAAGCAGGGTGAAAGGATATTATTTATTCATTGTGGAACTGAGGAAAGGACCGCACAAAGTTTGACTTAAAGTTAGTCAAACAATACTGCTAATAGCAGTATTCACGGCAAAGAGCTCTGAGAGTGACAAAAATACACCACCCCCCAGAGATCCAGAGAAAAGCCATGAGGAACACAATAACAATCTAATATTCTTAGACAAATTATGCGCTTTGTATTTACACCAATCTAGGTTTTAATCCTGACTCAGACACTTAATAGATATGACTTTGGGGGAGTTCTATAACGCTTGATTCTCAGATCCCTTATTCAAACTGGGAGAAAAGATGACACTAGCTTCACAAACTTGAAAATTAAATGGGAGAAAATAGGGAGACTAACAGAGTTTGGCACAGAATTGGAAACTATTAAAGATTAGTCTTTTTTTTTTCCCCTGGCCTTTATCTCTAAGTAGGTCTTTATGAAAATATGCACTAGGGAAGGGGTATTAAATTTCCTAGCCAATTTTTTATGGAGACAGCAGCAAGCCTTCTAAGTTCTGGCTTCTCAAAATCATGTATTTGTTTCACTTGCAAACCTGCTCTCAGACAGTTCATCCACATTAACATCACAATGAAGGTTCACAATTTAGGATTTCTTCTCCCAGGGATATCTGCCCTTTAATCAAAGCTTTCACCTGAAAGGGAAGGATTGCGATTTGACATTTGACCATTGAGCAGAGAAAGCCCTCCAGGAAATCACTCCATGGAGGTAGCTACTGCACTGTGGAAAACTGTGAGGGGCTTGGGGCCTAAAATGGAGAGGATAGACAGTGAAATAGGAGTGAGGAGACTGCTACTTTCTATAAACACGTATCCATGTGTCACAACCTCTTGAAACCTCAATTTCTTCACCTATTAATGGAAGACTTCACAAAGCTGTCATGAGGACTACATGAGATGATGCCAAGTTAAGTACTTGGAAATTTCTTAAAAGTTACACAAATGTAAATTTGAATATTTTTTTTTTCAAATTAATCTTCTAGGTACTCATAAAGATGTAAAATAAAAGTAATTAAGTTAAAAGACAGCAATTGGGCTGGTGGCTGATCTCAGAGAAGGTTATTGTAGTCCTTCCCACCTTGGGCAGTATGAAGCTAACCAAAGATCAGCAGCAGTGTCATTGAATATCTTCCTAGAAGTTGCTACGTGCTCATTGCACAAGACTGTGGCAATGGAAAGCACCAGGTAAGAAAGAACTACTTGTTTTTTGTCTCATATTCTGTAGCATTTGAAAATTTACTTTAAATCCTAATGTCTTAGAAAAGACATTCCATTCCATCATTTAACAAGTCTTCATTCAGGACATACTGTGTATCAGGAGGTTAACTATCATTCATGGAAAGCCACTTAAGTGCCAAGGATCATGTTAGGCATTTAAAATCAGTCAATAATTGTCTCTTTTAACTCATATACAATTAATTGGTATTTATAAGGTCAGTATTGATATAACCTTTTTTTTTTTTTTTTTTTAATATATCAGGAAACTGAGACTTAGAGACATAAAGTAACTTATGTAAGGAAGATAACCAGTTAGTAATTGGCTAGATCTGCACAATTCCAGAGGCAGTGTCCTCAAACATGATGCTCTACCAACACTCAATTAAGTCTTTAAAAGTCTTTACTTTTCTTCAGCTGATTTAATGAAATTCCATTAAGTTTTCTAAAACAGACAGGGATGAAATTTAATTCACTTCAATTTTTAAAATGAACTGGATTCATCCAGCAATTGAGGGACGAGGATTAGAACGAAGAAAGGATCAACACACAATTGGGTATTCCCATCCAGAAAGTTTGTAGGCGTCTTTATTTCACTTTAAGTGCTGAGCGATAGGAATTCAAACATTCTGCTCTATATCAAAAAATGTGGGAGTCAGCCATCAGATGTTTAGTATGTTTTCTTTGTGCTTCAAGGCAGGGAATCAGAGAGCCTTTATCTAGTTGTCTAGATATATTTCTTGCAGTAATACTTCCACTGAAGTGTTTTAATATATGTGTATCCTTTAGACCTACAAGAAAAAAAAGATGCCATTTTCTGCTATTCCAAATTATATGAGTTATCATGTCTGAAAATGCCAAAGTGATTGGAAGTATAAAAGTGAAACAAAAAGAAGTAAATGGGAAGCAGAGAGTAGGTTTGAGTGGCCTGAGTAGTGTTTAAAATTCTCTCATCAATAATACTGATGCATTCAGATGTTGAAATGGAAACCCCATAAACTAAAAATATTCAAGTCCAGAAACTGCAGCTTGCAATGTCATCAAAAGACCTTTAACTTATGTCCAGTTACACATGGAAAGAAAACCTACAAGTTATCTCAAAATATGAATAACTATAGATCTTAAACTCGATTCTTTCAAAATCTTTCTATAGATGAATATTGCATGCGAAAAAAATGTATCTTGTGCCAAAACATAGTTTGTGAGGCGTACAGATGTCTCCTATTGATATCAACATATCACACGGGCAGGTAGACAAACCCCCAATCTGGCCTTAATATTTATCTGACAGCGTTTCTGTAACAGTAGAAGATCTGAGATGGTGCAGAAGTATTTGTATCCTCGCAGCAGGCAAAAGCCAGGGCATATCTGCCAAATTTACAAATGCATGTGTACTATGGTGTAGCTGAGAGAGAGCTTCCTCAAGAAGTATATGGTGGGGAATGCTAAAGATGATGAGGCCAGACTCCACTCCACATAGATCCACAGCTGGTTGGCATTGGAATGGACATGGCGGGCTGTCAACAGTAATGGATCTTTCGCCTTTGGAGCTGAATGTTTTAGTAGCATCGAAGATGATGAAGAAATGTGACTGGAGGAATTTATGCATCATACCTATAGCAGGAGAGGAAAATAAGTAAATGCAACTGAGATGGCCAGTCTTCACCAGCTTGCAACTACAAACACCGGAGACCATTTACAAGGCTATCAAATTAGCTAGGTGGCAGGATTTTTGGACAACAGAGCTGATGCAACCATTTTGGGGGATAATTAGCAATATATATCAAAAGCCTTAAAATGTTCATATAATTTACACAGGCATTTTCAATCCTAGGAATTTATTTTAAGGGGGATGTGTTCAAAGATTGAGCTCAAGAATAGTTGTTCAGAACAACGTAAGAGTAAAAATTAGAGTCAACCTAGTTAATATATGTAGAATTGGTTAAATAAATTACAATATGCCAATAAAAGGAAATACTATTCAGTATTTTTAGTAAACTGTACCTTATGATTCTTATACATTTGAGGGTCACAGACACTTTTTAGTTTCTGAAGAATACTATGGACATACTCCTCTTCTAAAATATGCACGAACTCACCTACATGCATACCCAGAATTTGTCACAAAATGCCAGAAAAATATGGATCTCCCAAAGCTCATTTGGAACACTTGGTTAAAAATCCAACATTAATGACTACTGAATTATAAAATGTTCACAATGTATTCACTGAAAAAATCAGAATATGTAACATACATGTATCATTTATTCCTTTTAATATAAATACATATGTTCATACATGAATATTGTATTTTTATGATCCCTAAAAAAATCTGCTCAACAGCACAGGCCTCCTGCCCACCATCAAAAGACAGAGACTACATCTTTTTTAATATTTAAGATATTTTGCCAAAGAAACAGACCCAGAGTAAGTAATACTGGTCTCATAGAATGAGTTGGGAAGTGATCCTACCTTTTTTATTTTTTTGGAAGAGTTTGTGAAAAATTGGTGTTAATTCTGTTTTAAATATTTGGTAGAAATCACCACTTAAGCCATCAGGGCCTGAGTTTTTCTTTATGGAAGTTTTTACATACTAATTTAATCTCTTTACTTGTTATAAGTCTATTCATATTTTCTGTTTCCTCTTAAATAAATATAAGCTGTTTACATCTTTTTAGGAATTCATCTAAATTATCTAATTTCTTGGCATACAGTCATAGTATTCCTTTATCATCAGTCAAAACATTAAAAAAAGTCTACCTTGGTATGGATATGAATGTGGGGTGCTAGCTCCATATATATCTAGATAGATAGATAGATAGATAGATGGAGCCCTGATAGTGTAGTGGTTAAGAACTTGGCTGCTAACCAAAAGGTCGGCAGTTCAAATCCACCAGCCGCTCCTTGTAAACCCTATGACGCAGTTCTACTTGCCCCCTATAAGGTTGCTGTGAGTCAGAATCGATGGCAACAGGTTTGGTTTATATATATATATATATATATTTACCAAATATATACATATAAATATATATATTTACCAAATATATATATTTAATAAATATAAATATATAATATAAATATTAATTTAATTTATTAATATAAATAAATATATATGTGTGTTTACCAAATCCGTTGCTGTGGAGGGGTGATTCTGACTCAATATTTATTAAAAAGTTCTAGAAGATTATAATACTGAGATGTTACCAGCTGGGCCTTTTTTCTTCTTCTTGTATTATTCTATATTTAAATTTTTTTTAAAAAGCATTGATTTTTAATAGTAAAACTATTTTAATTATCATCTTAAATTGTAACTAAGTTATTTTCACTCATTTTTTTTTTTTAACTTTTAATCCCGCCAGCTGGTTGGTAGAAACACCGAATTTGAATACAATAGACATTCCTTCAATAGCTTGTTTTCATTTTAATTAAATTGACAATATCATTCATGACTTTGAAAATCATTGTCTTTTCACCTATGCATTTGTGAAAACTTCAGATAGTATCACATCTATCATTCCTGGTTAAATCATATACTCATAAATCTTCCATGGATAGTGTAGTCTGTTTCTAATGAAAGCCTTCAGCTTAGAATAAGAAGCATTCAGCTGAGGCACTTTCAAAGTCTTCTTTCATTCAAATTGCTGAGGAGGCTTTAAGTACCCCACTGTCCAAATAACTTAGCAAAATTAATGATCCAAATTAAAAGTTAAAACCTCTATATTACTTTCTGGAAACAAAATCAGAACCTCAAAAGCTAGTGAAAAACATGCCAGGGAGGTTATACAAGCAAGCCAGAGGTACCAATGCTTTTCTAAGGAACCAATAAATCAGCATTATTTCAAATCCCCAGGGTTCATTGGAAAGAGCAATTATGCTAGTCGAAATAATTGGGTTGGGGCTGGAATCTGAATCATATGCTAAGTGAGATGGGACTGTATTTATTGAGAAACTAGGGCAACAGTATAATTTTTTTTTTCAAATCTGATATGATTATGATAAGGTTAAAAGCACAGGCAGTGCAGTTTAACAAGCTTGGGTTCATACCTGGACACTTACTAGCTGTATGACCTTGGAAACTGTTATAGAAGGAAACCATTACATGAACATAGCCTGTATTAAAAACGATTGAACTAACTTCTGCCCCAACCAGCAAGATAAATGGCTTGTATGTATCTATAATTTTACGGATACATGGAACAATGGATTCACATAATTTAAAAAATCTAATTAACTTTCAAGAGGTTCCCTCCTCTGAGTTATTCACGTATTAATTAATTCAGCAAATATTTGCTGAGTGCCTACCATGGGCTAGGCACTGTAGGGCTGTTTGCATGTGTGTGGCAGCAGAATGAGGGACGGTGGGAGGAGGTTGTGCATAAATACACTTCTTTTCAAGTAGCTCATGCTATTTGATGGGGAAGGTGGAGGGCAGCTCAAATGATGCATGTGAAAATATCACACACACACACACACACACACACACAAATACTTGCCAAGGCGTAAGGTATTCTACCATCCTAATTAAGTTTTTTTGAAAGTCAGAAGATTGTCTGCTTCATTTTAACTCAGTAGATCAAAATTTCTAATAGATACTTTAGCCATATGATCAAGGTCCCTTCCAACTTAGTGACTGTAAAATAATATGACAGAATTGAGATTTAGCATATCAGTCATATCAGCAAAGGTAAATAGGGCTTAACTCTCCCATTAAAGGAAAAAGATTTTTCAATTTGGCTCACAAAGACAGACCCAGATTTGTATACAAAACCCAATTTGTATACAAGACACACACACACACACACTGAAAAGACTAAAAGATGAGGGATAGGCAAACGGATACTAGGCAAATGGAAACAATAAAACAAATGTTGCTCTCCTGATTTCAAAGTAGAATTTAAATAAAAGCATCCAATTCAACATATAAGGATACTTTAATAATGTTAAAAGGCACAGTTCACAATTCAGAAAGATTATATAATATCTAGAGGTCCCTAGGTGGCGCAAGCAGTTTATGTTTGACTACTAACTTAAATGTTGGCAGTTTGAACCCACCCAGTGGCACAGTGGAAGAAAGGCCTGGTGATCTGCTTCAGATTACAGCCAAGAAAACCCTATGGAGCAGGTCTACTCTATAATACATGGGGCCTCCATAAGTAGGAATTGACTCAACAGCAATGGTTTTTTTTGAAAAAAAAAGTTTTTAATGAAGATCTGTATATGTAAAAAACAAAACAAAACCCACAGCAACCATCTTTATGAAGCAAAAACTACAAGAGATACAAGGATACATATAAAACCAAAAAAACCAAACCTGTTGCTGTGGAGTCAATTCTGACTCATAGTGACCTACAGGACAGAGTAGAACTGCCCCATAGAATTTCCAAGGAGTGCCTGGTGGATTTGAAGTGCTGATCTTTTGGTTAGCAGCCATAGCACCTAACCACTACGCCACCAGGGTTTCCATACGTAGATAAGACACTACAAATAGAACAATTTTACGCTCCATTCTCTGTACAAGACAGATCAAGTGGTCAAAAAAATAAGATATATAAAAGATCTGAACAATAGAGCCAATAAGGATGATCTTATGGCTATATATTGAACTTTGTACCTCAGTAATAGAGAACACAGCTTCCTCTCAAGAACGCTTAGAATAGTCACAAAAATTGAACATATATTAGACCACAAAGAAAGCATTATTAATTTCTGTGAAGTAGAAATATTAGAAACAACACACTCATTATAATGTAATAAAACTAGAAACTCATTGCATATAAAAAACAAGGTCATTCAACCTAGAAATTTAAAAGGCATCTAATAAACAACTCAGGAGTAAAAGAGGAAATGAAAATAAAAACTAATGTATTTATAAAAACTAATAATAAGAAAACAACAAATATCAGAATCAATGGGACATATTTAAAGAGAAATCAGAGGAAAAGTTAAGTAAACACAAATAACAAATTCAATAAACATAAAAGAATGAAAATAGGTGAATTAAATTCTCAACCTAAAATGCTAGAAAAAGAACAGTAATGCAATTAAAAAAAAAAGTATACGGAAGAAAATGTTCAAGAGCAAAAAAATATTAAGGTAGAGCATAGAAAACACATTAGATATAATTTACTAAATCAAAATACTATATTTTGATTAAGCAGACAAACCACTAGCTAACTTAAGGGAAAAAGAAATCATAAAATATACAAAATAAGAAATGACAAGGGAAAATAACCGCTGAAACAGAATATTTTTAAAAATCGTAAGAGACTCCTTTGTAGACCTCTCTGAGCGCATTAGAAATGGAAAGCTTAACTAGGCCAATTTCCATAGGATATTATCAAGGAACTACCTCACAAATAAGCACAAGATCCAGATAGTTTCACAGGAGAATTCTATCAAATCTTCAAAGATTGGATAGTCCCAATGATACATAAATTGCTCCAGAAGGAAATTTCCAAATGGCTTTTATAACAAAATTTTAACATAAATACCTAAACCTAATAGATAATAGAAAGAAAGATTACAGGCCAATATCACTTACAAAAAAATACAAATTAAGACATTTGTGAACAAAATCCAACATCACAAAGAGAAAATAATACAGCATTACAAAGTAGGATTTATTCCACGAACGTGGTATTTGTTTACTGTCAAGAAATTTATTAATATAGCCAATTGATAAGTCTAAAAAAATTATCTTCATAGATGCTAAAAATAGCCTTTGACAAAACTTAACATCCATTTGCAAATTAAAACAACAACATCAACAACAACAACAAAAAAAAACCAGGACATAGGAATTGGTAATTTTAACGACTTTGGATTTTATTCCAAATATAATGGGAAACCAATGGATAATATTTAAGTAACACAGTATGATTTATGTCTCAGAAATATCACTCTAGTTCTTGTTCAGCAAATAGAACACATGAGAGTTAAGAACAGAAGCAGAGAGACCAGAAGTAGCTACTTAGTAAATTCCTGGAGAGTCTTGACCTGAACCATGATGGAATCTACATTCCAGGGAAGAAGACAGGTGGCACTTCAGTAAATAGCTTTAAAGGGCCCTAATCTATTTTTTGGAGCCCTGGTAATATAATGGTTAATCACTTGGCTGCTAATAGAAAGGTTAACCTTTGAACCCACCAGCTGCTTCCAAGGAGAAAAGACCTGGCAATCTGTTCCCGTAAAGATTATAGCCTAGGGAATCCTATGGGGCAGTTCTACTTGTCATATACGGTTACTGTGAGTCGGAATCTACTCAAGGGTGGACAACAACAATCTATTTTCAGAAAGGTCCCTAGATGATACAAATTGTTTGTGCTCATTTGCTAACTTATAGGTTGGCGGTATCAAGGAAGATAGGCTTGACAATCTACTTCCGTTAGAATTACAGCCAAGAAAACCCTATGAGCAGTTCTACTCCATAACTCATGGGCTCACCATGAGTCAAAATCAACTCTATGGTAACTAAAAACAACAACAATCTACTTTCAAGCCACAGAGTATAATGAAGAGCCATGACAGAGAGGTTAGTTAAGTAGTGTGAACTCTTTTACACAGTTCCTTTTATACAAAAGTTATTATTACAGGAGCCTTTCATCAGACAGTTCAACTGAGTATATAAATTATTATAGCTTTTCTTGGAGATAACCCTTACAATCATCTTAAATATAACAACAACAAGAACCACCTCTTTTCATGCAATTGTTATTAAACTGTTTTTAAGAGTGTTAATGTAGCCAGCCACAATTGCACTTTATTGATTTACATTTTTTTTTTTTAATTTTATTGTCCTTCAGGTGAAGGCTTACAGAACAAATAGTTTCTCATGAACCAGTAGTACACATGTTGTTTTATGACATTGGTTAACAACCCCACAACATATTAACCCTCTAAATTCTCAACCTTTTTTTTTTTTTTTTTGGTGAAAATACAAATAGCCAAAGATACACCATTTCAAACATTTCTACATACACAGTTCAGTGACACTGACTACGCTCTTTCAATTGTGCTGTTATTCTCACTTAAGATGAAGGCTTACAGAACAAAATAGTTTCTCATTTAACAGTTACTGCAAATGTTGTCCTATGACAATGGTTAACAATCTCACAACACATCAACAATATCCTTACTCAATCTTGTGTTCCCTATCACCAGCTTCCTTGTCCCCTTCTGCCTTCTAGACCTTGTCACTGGACTCCTGTACCTCGTTAGTCTCATTCGGTTTTATGGGGCTGTCCAATCCCAGGCTGAACAGTGAACCTCGGAGGTAACTTCACCACTGAGCTAAAAGGGTGTCTGGGGGCCATACTCTCGAGGTTTCTCCAGTCTCCTTTAGGCCAGTAAATCTGGTCTTTTTTTTTTTTTGTGAGTTAGAAGTATGCTCTACATCCTTCTCCAGCTCTGTCCAGAACCCTCTGTTGTGATCCTGGTCAGAGCAGTCAGTGGTGGTAGCTCGGCACCATCTAGCTGTACTGGACTCAATCTGGTGGAGGCCTTGGTATCTGTGGACAATTAGTCCTTCGGACTAATCTTTTCCTTGTATCCTGTTCTCTTCATTCTCCCTTGCTCCCGAAGGGATGAGACCAGTGGAGTATCTTAGATGGCTGCTCACAGGCTTTTAAGACCCCAGACACTACTCACCAAGGTAGAATGTAGAGCATTGTCTTTACAAGCTGTGTCATGCCAATTGAGCTAGATGTTCCCCGAGACCATGGTCCCCAGAGCCCTCCGCCCAGCAACTCAGTCCCTCAGGGAGTTTGGATGTGTCAATGGGGCTTCCATGACCTTTCCTTGTACAGTTGTGCTAGTTTCCCCTGTATTGTGTACTTTCTCTCCCTTCACCCAAGATACCACTTATCTATTACCTATTTAGTATTCCCCCCCCCCCCAACCCTTCCCATCCCTGGTAACCAACAAAGATTGTTACGTTTTGCGTGTGATCTTTTTCATGGGTTTTTACAATAGAGGTCTCATACAATATTTGTCCTTTTGTGATGGACTTATTTCACTCAGCTAATGTCCTCCAGTTTCATCCATGTTATGAGATGGTTCACAGATTCATTGTTGTTCTTTCTCGTTGCATAGTACTCCATTGTGTGTATGTACCACAGTTTGTTTATCCATTCATCTGTTGATGGGCACCTACGTTGTTTCCATCGTTTTGCTATTGTGAACAATGCTGCCATGAACATAGGTGTGCATGTGTCTATTTGAGTGATGACTCTTACTTCTCTAGGATATATTCCTAGGAGTGGGATTGCTGGATCGAATGGTATGTCTATTTCTAGCTTTCTGAGGAAGCACCATATCATTTTCCAAAATGGTTATATCATTTTGCATTCCCACCAGCAGTGCATAAGAGCTCCAATCTCCCCGCAGCCCCTCAAACATTTGTTATTTCCAGTGTTTTTGATTCGTGCCAGTAATGCCAGGGTGAGATGGTATCTCATCGTGGTTTTAATTTGCATTTCTCTAATGGCTAGTGATTGCAAGCATTTCCTCATGTGTCTGTTGGCCATTTGAATGTCTTCTTTGGTGAACTGTCTGTTCACTTTCTTTGCCCACTTTTTAATAGGATTATTTGTGTTTTTGTTGTAGAGGTGTTGGATTTTCTTGTAGATTATGGAGATTAGACCTTTGTATGACTTGTACTATCCAAAAATTTTTTCCCAGTCTGTAGGTTCTCTTCTTACTCTTTTGGTGAAGTCTTTTGAAGAGCATAGGTATTTAATTTTTAGAGAATCCCAGTTATCTAGCTTATCTGTTAGGTTTTGTGCGTTTATGGTTATGGTTTGTATCCTGTTAATGCCATGTATTAAGGCCTGAAGTGTTGGTCCTATTTTTTCTTCTATGAACTTTATAGTTTTAGGCTTTATATTCAGGTCTTTGATCCATTTTGAAGTAGTTTTTGTATACGGTGTGAGGTATGGGTCCTGTTTCATTTTTTGAAAATGGATATCCAGTTTTGCCAGCGCCATTTGTTAAAAAGACTGTCTTTTCCCCATTTGATGGACTTCGGGCCCTTGTCGAAGATCAGGTGACCGTAGGTGGATGGATTTACATCTGGGTTCTCAAGTCTGTTCCATTGCTCAATGTATCTGTCGTCGTACCAGTACCAGGCTGTTTTGACTACTGTAGCTGTATAGTAGGTTCTAAATTCAGGTAGTGTGAGTCCTCCAACTTTATTCTTCTTCTTCAGTAGTGCTTTACTTATTCGGGGCTTCTTCCCTTTCCATATGAACTCAATGATTAGTTTTTCCATCTCTTTGAAGAATGGTGCTGGTATTTGGATCGGGATTGCGTTGTATTTGTAAATTGCTTTGGGTAGAATTGCCATTTTCACAATGTTGAGTCTGCCTATCCATGAGCATGGTCTGTTTTTCCATTTATGTAGATCCCTTTGGGTTTCATGCAGTAGTGTTTTATAGTTTTCATTGTATAGGTCTTTTACATCCCTGGTCAGATTTATTCCTAAGTATTTTATCTTTTTAGGGGCTATTGAAAATGGTATTGATTTCCTGATTTCCTTTTCATCGTTCTCCTTACTGGTGTATAGGAATCCAACTGATTTTTGAATGTTTTTCTTGTATCCTGCTACTCTGCTGAAGCTTTCTATTAGTTCCAGTAGATTTCTTATGGGGTCTTTAGTGTTTTCTGTGTATATTATCATATCATCTGCAAACAGGGAGAGTTTAACTTCTTCATTACCAATTTGGATGCCCTTTATTTCTTTTTCTTGCCTTATTGCTCTAGCTAGAACTTCCAGCACAATGTTAAATAGGAGTGGTGATAAAGGGCATCCTTGTCTTGTTCCTGTTTTCAAGGGGAATGTTTTCAGCCTCTCTCCATTAAGAATGATGTTGGCCATTGGTTTTTCATAGATGCCCTTTATCATGTTGAGAAATTTCCCTTCTATACCTATTTAATTGAGAGCTTTTATCAGGAATCGGTGTTGGACTTTGTCAAATGCCTTTTCTGCATCAATTGAGAAGATCATATGATTCTTTTCTTTCCTTTTATTTATGTGGTGGATTACATTGATTGATTTTCTAATGTTGAACCATCCTTGCATACCTGGTATGATTCCTACTTGGTCGTGGTGTATTATTTTTTTGATATGATGCTGAATTCTATTGGCTAGAATTTTGTTCAGAATTTTTGCATCTATATTCATGAGAGATATTGGTCTGTAATTTTCTTTTTTTGTGACGTCTTTGCCTGGTTTTGGTATCAGCGTTATGCTGGCTTCATAGAATGAATTTGGAAGTGTTAATTCCTCTTCTATGCTCTGAAATAGCTTGAGTAGAAGTGGTACAAGCTCTTCTGTAAATGTTTTGTAGAATTCTCCAGTGAAGCCATCTGGGCCGGGGCTTTTTTGGTTGGGAGTTTTGTTTTATTATCTTTTCAATCTCTTCTCTTGTTATGGGTCTGTTCAGATTTTCAACATCACTTTGTTGTAGTTTGGGTAGGCTGTGTGTTTCTATAAATTTATCCATTTCCTCTAGGTTTTCAAATTTATTGGAGTTTAGTTTTTCATAATATTCTGTTATAATCCTTTTTATTTCAGTTGGGTCTGTTGTGATGTCCCCCATTTCATTTCTTATTTGGGTTATTTGTGTCCTCTCCTGTTTTTCTTTTGTCAGTCTGGCCAGTGGTTTGTCGATCTGGTTGATTCTTTCAAAGAGCCAACTTTTGGTTTTGTTGATTCTTTCTATTGTTTTTCTGTTCTCTATTTCATTGATTTCTGCTCTGATCTTTACTATTTCCTTTCTTCTGGTGGTTGTGGGCTTTTTTTGCTGTTCTCTTTCTATTTGTTTGAGTTCTGTAGCTAATGTTTTGATTTTGTCCCTTTCTTCTTTTTTGATATGTGCATCTATTGCTATAAATTGTCCTCTGAGGACTGCCTTTGCTGTGTCCCAAAGGTTTTGGTATGATGTGTTTTCATTCTCATTTGATTCTAGGAATTTTTTGATTCCATCTCTGATTTATTCTATTACCCAGTGATGTATAAGCAGGGTATTATTCAGTTTCCATGTAGCTGATTTTTTTTCCTTGCTCTTTCTATTGATAATTTCTACCTTGATGGCATTGTGGTCAGAGAAGATACTTTGAATTATCTCAACGTTTTGTATTTTGTTGAGGATTGCTCTGTGGCCTAAGATGTGGTGGTCTATTCTGGAGAACGTTCCATGTGCATTGGAAAAGAATGTGTACTTTGCAGCGGTTGGATGGAGTGTTCTATATATGTCTATGAGGTCCAGTTGGCTGATTGTGCCCTTTAGGTCTTCTGTTTCTTTGCTGAGTTTCTTCTTAGTTGTTCTGTCCTTTACTAAGAGTGGTGTGTTGAAGTCTTCTACTATTATTGTGGAACTGTCAATTTCTCTTTTCAGTGTCGTTAGAGTTTGTTTTATGTATTTTGGAGCCCTGTCATTGGGTGCGTAGATGTTTATTATGGTTATGTTTTCATGATGGATCGTCATCTTAATCATTATATAGTGTCCTCTTTGTCTTTTATGGTAGATTTCGTTTTAAAGTCTATTTCATCTGAGATTAGAATTGCCACTCCTGCTCTTTGTTGGTAGTTGTTAGCTTGATACATTTTTTTCCAACCTTTGACTTTTAATAAATTCACATCTTTGTTTCTAAGGTGTGTCTCCTGTAGACAGTATATTGATGGATCCTGTTTTCTTATCCATTCTGTGACTCTCCGTCTGTTTATGGGTGCATTGAGTCCATTTACATTCAGTGTAATTATTGATAGATATGAGTTTGTTGCTGTCATTTTGTAGTGCTTTTTTTTTTGTGGTGCTGAAGTTTTCTTTGTTCTTCTTACTCTCTTGTGCTGAGTTACTTTTGTTTGTGGATTTTGTGTTCATATCTTTTGTTTTTGTAGGTTTTGTTTTTGCTGAGACTTTATGTTTTTCGTCTTTATTTTTATGAGCTGGTTTGTTAACTTTCTTTATGGTTACCATGAATTTTACCCTTATCTTCTAAGTTTGAAGCAATCTACCATTACTTGGTATCACCTTGGCTTCCTCTCCATTAGAAGGTTCTATACCTATGCCGTTTATTCCCTGTTTCATTGTTTTGATATTGTTGTCATCCATCGATTGACTGCTCTGATTCCCTATTGTATTTCTTTTGGTTTTGGATAGTCCTCGAGAGTTGATTTCCTAGATTGGTATCTTGCTCATACCATCCTGCGTCCTAGGTCCTGCCTGAGGGCTGAAGCTGTTTGTCCTCAGATCGAAGAACTCCCTTTAATAATTCTTGTAAGTTTGGTTTGACTTTTACATATTCCCTTAGTTTCTGTTTATCTGGAAATGACCTAATTTCACCATCAAATTTGAATGAGAGTTTTGCAGGATATATTATTCTTGGCTGACAATTCTTTTCTTTCAATATTTTATATACGTCATCCCACTGCCTTCTTGCCTGCATGGTTTCTGCCGAATAATCTGAGCTTAGTCTTATTGTTTCTCCTCTGTATGTGACTTCTTGTTTTTCACGAGCTGCTCTCAGGATTCTTTGTCTGTCTTTGGTTTTGGCAAGTGTGAATATGATATGCCTTGGTGATTTTCTTTTCGTGTCTCTTCTATATGGGGTTCGTTGAGCTTCTTGGATGGCCAGCTTTTCATCTTTCATGATATTGGGGAAGTTTTCTGTCAGCAGTTCCTCAGTGATCCTCTGTGTGTTTTCTATGTTCTCCCCCTGTTCTGAAATGCCAATCACTTGTAATTTTTGCTTTTAATTGTGTCTCACATAACTCTTAGGGTCTCTTCATTTTTCTTTGTTCTTTTTTCTGAGTTTTCCTGAAACAGAGTTTTATCCAAGTGTTTGTCTTCAGTTCCACTGATCCTGTCTTCCACGGTTTCAAATCTGCTTCTCAGCCCTTCTATGACATCGTCCATTTCTGAAATTTTGTTGTTTATCTTTTGGATTTCTAATTGTTGTTTTTGTATAATTTCTAGTTGTGAATTTATTTTGTCATTTTGTTCCTGCATTATCTTCCTGAATTCTTCCAGTTTTTTTCTGTATTTTCCATGAATTTGTCTATTTTTTTCTCATGTTTGTCAGCTTTTTGCCTCATTTCTTGGAAAATTCTGAGTATTAGAGATTTGAATTCCCTATCAGGTACTTCTAGTGCATTTTCTTCCACAAGAGAGTCATCTGGTATTTTAATTTGGACACCTACTGGAACCATCCTGTCCTGTTTTTGTAAATGTTTTGATATTGTTTGCTGTTTTCGGGGCATTCAGTAGATATTTCTCTTGTTTACTGATTGTAGATTTTTTTTGTTTCATCCCGGCTGTTTTGTCTCCCACTGGATGCTCCGTGAGGCTGCTTTCTTGTACCCCCGTTTGCTGGTCTCTGATAGGAGTCAAAGATGATGGATCCGTGCTGCGTTAGCTGGTAGGGGACCTCTGCATGAATCTCTCCTTGCTCTCTGTTCTCTTTCAGTATTCTCACTCCATTTGGTACTCGGCTGAGTTCTTTATCTCTTCATTTGATGTTCTAGGGTTTCAGGATTGTTGCATTCTCTGTTTGGCTTAGTTTTTCAGATCTTTGCTGTGGAGGGACAGTGTGGTGCTTTTGCCTAGAGTGCCATCTTGCCGGAACCTCTGATTTACATTTTTAATTACATATTGCATGACTGAAAGTTAATCTGATGATGATTATCCATTGAATAAATATTTGTGGATAATTAGAAGGTTAGAAGTTCTCTTGGGTAGTGGCAGGCAGGGAAAGGGGAACATTCTCTCTATTATAGATATTATAATTACCATACAAGAATATGAAATTTGTGTAGATTCTGTTAGTGAGCATACAGATCAGGCCTTGTGCATGTTTCTGTCAGAAACTCTAAGCCCGAGGCTGGAACTTGGCATGCAAGTGAAACCTGGAAGAAGAGAGTTGACTGGCTTACCATAGACGCTGGGGAGGTAAGTCTAAAACTGGTTCCTACTTGCCCTTAAATTATCTTCTATAAGCAAACTGCAGAAAATCTTTCTCTATTAAAGATTTGCCATTTACCCTACATAATTTGAGGGAATCTTATTTTATAGGCAATTATTATGTCACCTGGATTTGTTATTTGACTCATATTTTTAAGCTCATTATATGCCTGTTTGTGAAAAATTAGTGCAAATGTGTCTTATCCTTGCTTCAAGGGAAATTTCCCCCTTGATGTAAATTTCTGTTACCCCTTCCCTCAGAAGGGCTGAAAGGTCATTCTCTTGCTCTCTTACTAATGTTATACCAGAGAACTCTTTTTAATCCAGAGATTTAATCACATTGCTTCTTCACTTAAGACTTTAAAACTCCTCAGCAGTTATAGAAGAAAGTTCAAACTTTTTAGCTTTGCTTCCAAGATCCTCACAGTGGTTTTCCCCTCTGGAATACCTCCCAGTAACCTTTCCCAGTTCTGTGTTTTGGAGCACATTTTCCCTTTCTTCTGGAATATTCTTCTCTTATTTATTTGTTTTGTTATCCTCTATTGATCTGTCAAAGCCCAGCTCAAATGCTATTGTTATTGTTTGCCCAGAATTCTCTGGCATAGACAGCTCTCCTTCTATGTATCCATAGCATTAGGTCCTACATCTTCATTGTTGTCATTGGCTGCTGTCAAGTTGCCCCCTTGACTCATGGTGACCCCGTGCACAGTGGAGCAGATCAAACCATTGTGATCTAGAGGGTCTTCATTGGCTGATTTTTGAAAGTAGATCACCAAGACTTTCTTCATAGTTCATCTTAGTCTGGAAGCTCTGCTGTTCAACATCATAGCAACATGCAAGCCTCTATCGACAGATGGGTGGTGGCTGCACATGAGTTGCATTGGCCAGGAATCAAACCTGGGTCTGTCACCTAAGAAAGTGAGAATTCTACCACTGACCACAAATGACTCACATCTTCATTAGAAGATTTAAAATATTATTTTGCTGTTATTGTTTATAGGTTTGTCTCTACCCAATACAATAAGCTTTTGGTGTTAGGTATTGAATCTTCATTTTTCAATTCACTTATTTTTAATTTATTCAAGAATTATTTATTGAATGTTTTATATCAAATCACAAAATGATAGAGCATGATGGAGGTGGGAAGTAGGAACTTTAGATAGTGTGAGCAAGGAAGGTCTCTCTAAATAGATATTTGAAATTATATCTGAAGGATGAGAAAGAGCTGATCAGTGAGCACCTTCCAGAGGAAAGAGTAAGTAGAGAGAACCTGATAGGGAAATAAGGTTGGCATGTTTGAGAACAGAGAGAGGCTCTTGAGATGGGAGCAGAGTGAGTAATGGGGAAAATGGTGGAGGTGAACTAAATTCATGTCTCTTTTTAGACCTGTTAAGCCTGATAAACAGAAGGATTTCTCAAAAATAATTTCCTGAATAAATAATATGTTAAAAAGACAAATTTTAATTAGCCAACAATCTGTTCAGAATTACATAATTTAAGAATTTATAGGGGTGCTTAGAATTCATCTAATCTTACCTTTCATCAAAAAAGGGAAAAATAAGGCCTGGCCAGGCCCTGAGTCCTAATCTCTAAGAGAAATGTAAGCCATGAAATATTTTAATGACATTAAGCAAGGAAATGGACAATGTTTAAATTCCAACTCTACTGAAGATAAAGAAATGTTTCTCAGAGTTGTTTCTTATGCTGGTTCTGGATTAAAACACAGGGCATATTAAATTATTCAGTGATATATTGGGAACCAATGTAAAAGTTGAAATACATAGCCTTCTAGTCATCTGACTTGACATCGGGACAGCTTTAGAAAATCTGGAATGGTGGTTTTCATACTGTGCAAGCTCTAATATTCAAGGAGGGTGCCCAGGGCTCCTAAATGGCTGAGGACCCAGCTGAGTCTGGTGGCACAATTCTGGATCTCACCTCCACCTAAATAAGATCAGTTCTCCTTTTATCCATTTATATGTTGGATTTCTGCACAAGAAATAGTTGAAAACGGGGTTATGCTACTAAAAAAAAAAAAAAAGTTAGAAAATTACTGATCTAAAGAAATATTTAGTTACTGCCTGACCTACACTGTCTCTTTAAGCCACGTTAACGCCTACAACATACTTCTTCTGAGTACAGTATAAAAGACCAGTGCAAGCACATGCTCACCTCTGCAGCCTCACTTTTTCTGACCCTTTTTACTTGACTTTTTCTTTATAAGCTATTCCAACCTGTTACTGACTTTTTGAGATAACCTTACTATTGAATTTGTTATTTTTGTCTTGTATTGTTCTTTGGACTTCATATTCTTTACCATTTTTCTGGTTATACCTTAAACCTTGAATTGTCTCCACAGTTATTCTGCTTTTTTTTTTTTTTTTTTTGTTATGCTGCTTTGGGTCACCTCTTCTAAACACTCCCTTTGTTTCAATTTAGTGGTGTGATCTTCTTCACCATGGCGTAGCTCCCAGAGATAGCGTTTCCACCAAGGCCAGCCCAAACCCCCAGTGAGAATGGCCATTAAGTGACATTACACAGCAGGTAGGACTTTCTGAAATACTGACTCTCTACTTGACCCTCACTGAAACCTACTCCCTATTTGATTCTCTCATTTCTTTCTCTGTTTTTCCCTTCTCATTTCTTAATAAGAGGCGACAAGCGACCACTCGTTGCTGTAGTGGGAAGAACTCGGGAACTTAGTGCCAGAAGGCTTGGGTTTGCATCCTACTTGGCTAACTCTGGGACCTTGAACAAGTTACCAAATATCCCACAAATGTTCTGTAATCATCCCTGTCTATTCAATGTTGCTTTATGAATGATATGACATCATGTATTTGGAGGCAACTTAGAAAGTTTAAGTGGCCACCTAAGTGTTTATTGTGATCATGTTTTCAGCCATAGACTTACATTCAAATTATTTTCCTTGATAGATACATTTTATAGCTGTTTCCAACCCTCCTTCCCTCTGAAGACATCTTCTTTCGAAGTTTGAAGCAAACCCCCTGAGGTCTTATTTCCTTCTCCAATCACCTCCTCTTCCCTCTCCATTTCAGAATCAGGTGCACAAGCTTCACCAAGGCAAATGTCTGTGTCTGTATGAACAGGTCAAGTGTTTTAACTGTACTAATGAGATAAAGTCAGTCAACCTGCCTTTCCCTGGTACGTATATGGTTGTTGTTAGCTGCTGTCAAGTAGGCCCTCAGCTCATGGCGACCCCATGTGTTACAGGAGGACCTAATACGACAGCCACGTTAGGGAAAACTTTTTTGAGAAACTAACTGCAATCTATGTTTAGAGTCGAATCATTCTTATTATTTTTTTTTATCTGGAAGTCTGGCTTATTCAGGGAATTACTCAATTCAGGTTTTGCCTTTGTTTGCTAGTCCATTTTGGAATGAACATTTACTTGGCTAAACTACTTCAAATATAAGTGAAGTATTCATTTATTTAAAAGGCTACCATTTACAATAATAATGATGATGCTAGTTAAAGCAAAACAAAAACAGTAAAAGTTTTATTTATTCAGGGCTTATTATATGAAATGTGTACTGTATTTTTGAATAAATAACATGCATCTTCTACATTTGTTTGCCAATAGATGCTTCCTCCCATCCCAAGGTATTTTCATAAGCACTACTACGCTAATATTTTTACATGTTGCTGAAAAAAAAATAGCATACTGCGCTTAGGAAAATACGCCGGGGTGGGGGGTGGCAAGGGGGAGAGGAGGGAGTGGTTGGCAAACAAACATAAAAGGCATGCGTTATTTGCATAAAAATACGGTAGTTGTATGCCAATTTTACAAATAAGAAAATTGGGACTCAAAGAAGTTAAGCCACAGAGAAATTATAGAGCTGGTTAGTATTAACTGTACAGGAAAACAAATATTCCACGTCAATGTAAGACACAGGTCCCCAGGATGCGGAAAATTCCACTGCCTCAAGCAGCTTACTTTACACGTCCTGTAGCTTTACATTAAAATCCTGGTTCCTTTGCTTGGCACGCCCTGTAACTTTACATTAAAATCCTCGTTCCGCTCTCCTTAACTGCTGCCCCCAACATGGCGGAAGTTGGTTTAGGTGCCATATTGACATTCAGTATAAACTTTCAGCTCATTAAAGTACCTCGTACTTAGTAACTTCCCCGCCTCTGGGTGGAGTTTAACCGCCATTTTCTGAATACACGATGCATGAAGTTATACGTAAACCCCATCGTGCCTGCGTAGTATAATTAAGAATGTTGCTGATGTAACTTGTATGAACCCTCTACTTACAAACCTCTTAAAAGTAACCTTCCGCCTTGCCCTTGCTGAGCAGCCTTGGCAGCAGCAGCCCCGACTGCTTCTTTCCTTGTGCAACGAAATAAAGGTGCCTTTCTACTCTCCCACCTGGGTTTCTCGTTTATTGGCTGAGATGAGTTGCACCGAATAGAACCGGGGGTTTCCGCCCGGCAACAAAAATAAAATATATGATCGTCATAAAATAGCACAGGATATTAGAGAGTGGTTGCTATCTACTATAAAAGGCAATGTTTTGGACAACAAAGTGGAAGAGCTGGAATAAATTCAGAGTTCATGGGGCCTAAACCTTATAAATGCTCAGAGCCCTGCTTAGCAAAAAGAATACAAAATTAAGTGCGAAAGTAATTACTTACTTAGAATGAGAAAAGAAATCACAACAAATTATTCATTCAAAAATTATTTAAAAATATGACAACAACATAAAAATAGTATAATATTTTAAAATTATTTGATTGTTTAACACACTTCGATAATATTTTTTCCTATATTATTCGGTTCCAGTTTCATTGATTGCTTCTTGATGTAACAATGGTTTTGTAATATCTTTTTCTACATAGAGAATAGAAAGGAAACTTAGCCTTCCTTTTTTTTAGGATCCGTGATCAAAATTTGTATTTTTAATAATTGTTAGCAAAAGTTTACATGAGTTTTAAGACTTGTTATTGGTAATGCTATGTCAATGTTCTGAACTGTCAAATCTGGGGAACTATTTATGAAGTTTCTTTCATATATGAATTGCATCATTTCAAAACATTTCAGTTTTCTTATATTGTGACCTATGTTAAAAGTTCTTTTAATTGTTGACCCTTATTAGCAAGTTTGTTGTCAAAATCTTTATGTCATGGTCCTAGGTGAGTTAGCAGAGTGGGTGGTAAGAATATACCTAGCAGCTACTGCTGCACTAGGAGGACCTGTAATAACTATGATCAGATGCAACTGTGAACTACATAAATACATCATACTAAACCCCAAAGTAAATGTATCGACATTCAACATCCACTTCACTGTATTAAAAAATGCTCATAGCTGTTCCAGTGCCACCTTACTCAAAAGAAAGTGTTGAGACAGAAAGTCAGAGTAAAAAGAGACAGCAATCTTAACCAATTATATTACAATATTTTACTTTCAAAAATTTATAAAAATATATGACCCAATATGAGCATATTGATAGGGCCTCTAAGACACCGAAAGGGGCAAATAAGGGACCCTAATGCTTAAGCTCCATTAGCTTCATAGCAAATCCATTTCTTGGAAGAGGAATGATGGCCAAGGCATATATGAAATAGCTGCAAACTGCTGACCTTTGGACTTTGAGACAAATGCAGAGCACATCATATTCGAATTGAGTATTGCTTATCCTTATCATGATTTTGCCTCATCCTACTTAAAAAAAAATCACATGAAAAGCAGTTGTGTGTTTGAATGGCAGCCAGATGAGAAGAGACCATATCCTTTAGCAAATCGAGCTGTCCAATTTCATAGCCTGAGATGATGCAAATATGTGAGTCCATGATCTATATCCTATTTTCTTATGATTTTTTCTAGAGCTTGCAAAAATCTCTGTACTTTTTCCAGTTTAATCCTATCTAGGTTCTATTACACATTGATTTAGTTGAACAAAATCAATTACATAATAATGCATGGTGGTTACTGCTTTTATAAACCCAAATTTAACCTATATTATTCAGTTCAATGCCTTCCCAAATAGACTGCTACATAAAATAAATTTTTCTCGTCTTACTTTCACCTTGCCCCAAGTTAAATTAAAAAACAATAGAATGGTATTGAAAAAAAAGTTGACTCTGTGTGGTAGGCAGAATTCTAAAATGGTCCCCAAGATTCCTGTCCCCTGGTGTAATGCCCTGTGTAATCTTCTCCCCTTGATGTGGGCAGGACCTGTGAACACGACAGGATATCACTCCCCTGATTCGCTTATGTTATGTGCCAAAGATGAAGGGATTTTGAAGATACAATTAAGTCCCTAATAAATTAATTTTAAGGTAATCAAAAGGAAGATTATCCAGGGTGGGCCTGACCTAATCAGATGAGCACTATAAAGAAGGTCTAGAAGTCAGAAATGGAAGAAGAGATTTAAAGCCTCAAAGACTCTCTCTCCCTCTGTGGTATCTTGTTACTGAAACCCTATGAAAATATGACATCCCATAATCGAGTAAGCCAATTCCTTTCAACAAATCTATTAATATATATCTAATTTTGGTTCTGTTTCTCTGAGTGAACCCTGACTGACACAAAATACACAAATAGAATAAAATCGTAATAAATTTAAACTTATAGTGACTCACTATGCTACAATTATTTTTATTTATTCCTTCATGAATTATCTCTGTGATAACGTCAGCTCCAGTATTCAATATTTTGTACTTCATTCTTCTAACTTTGTTTTGAACTTCTTATCAATTCAAGTATCAATAAACCCATTGCCGTTGAGTTGATTTTGACTCATAGCGACCATATAAGCATCAGAAAAAAAAAACAAAAACACAAAAACAAATAACTTGTTTCCTCTAGCTGGCAAGTAAAGCTGGTAGCAAGACGGTGTATGATTATTTCAACGTTCTAAGAGAGGAAGACCTTCAATGAGCTGGATTGACACAGTGGCTGCAACAATGGGCTCAAGCATACCGAGTGTGAGGATGGTGCAGGACTGGGCAGTGTTTCGTTCAATTGTACACAGGGTGGCTGAGAGTCGGAACTGACTGGAGGGCACCTAACAACACCAAAATACATGTATATTCTTCATTCTGTATTTTATAATTGACTAGACAGCACCTAATAACAAGAATAACATGTTAAAGAGAAAAGAAAGAGGAGGGATAAAGGTTGGAAGGCAAGAAGGAAACAAGGCAAAATCCATCTGCCCGATTGCTCTGTCTTCTGAACTAATCTTGCCAGCACTTGAAAGGCTGCTGTCAAGCACGTGTTTTATCTCGTAAGCCACAGTCATATCAAACTCTATTCCTGGTTTAAACATAGAAGAACAAGATTCACAGTGATGGGAATGATAGTTTTCTATGGTAAAGCTTGGCTGAATCATTATTAGAATTGCAAAAAGCAATACCATTCTTCCACAGGAAGTGACTGTCCTACTGATTGTTTAAATTGCACACCAAAAAACCAAACCAAACTTGTTACCATTAAGTCAATTCCGACTGATAGTGACCCTATAGGACACAGTAGAACTGCCCCATAGGGTGTCTAAGGAGCGGATGGTGGATTGGAACTGCCAACCTTTCAGTTAGCAGCCGAGCTCTTAACCACTGCGCCACCAGGGCTCCATTACTTTCAAAAGTTGGTGTTGACTTTTGCAGAATTTACATCACAAAAACAGTGTTATTCAGAGGAAATAGTGTTATCTTAACTATTACATTAGTATTACTTTAGAGTACTTGAGAGAGGATCATCTTGTTTAAAAGCTTAACATTTTAACACCTCTGCATTCTTAGAACACTTTTCTGGAAGCCTTGGTAAACTAGATTTCCCAGTCAGTACCTTGGCAATGGTTTTAGAGCTTCATGGGAGTTCTTAAAATGCACTAAAATCCTTCAGGCCATGAAAGCTCAGTTCTGCTCAAGTAACATTTACTGGGCATTTTAGAGTCCAGAGAGGCAACTTGTAAACAAGTAATTGCAATGCAGGTGATGGGTAAAATAATATGGGGCCTGGAAGTAGTGAACTCTAGAGAATCCTGAGGTAGCAACAACAACAAAAAATCTAAGTCAATGTTTATTGAAACTTGGAAATTGTTTTTCACATGTAAAGTCAAGAGAAGCTACAGGCAACTTTACAAACTCTTTTCAAAATTGTTCCTTTTCACTGAGTTTAATATAGATTACAGAAACCCTGACTAGTCAATGTCCAGCAAGAGGGAGGGGCTTTATTTTCTTTTTAATTGTTGTAATTAAATGAAGTTTACATTTCAAGTTAGTCTCCCATACAAAATTTTTATACATACATTGTTATGACACCCTAATTGCTCACCCCATTCTGTGACAGCACACTCCTCCTTTCCGCCCCTGATTCCCCATGACCATTCAACCAGCTCCTAACCCTCTCTGCCTTCTCATCTCACCTCTGGACAGAAGTGAGGGAGGGGATTTAATGTGTAGCCTTTCCAGAGTTGCATCCTTTATTATATCCGAGAAAAACAGCACCCTCAGACATTTTACTACTCTCTTTACTTTCCAGATCCCAAACCAGCATCTCACTTTTGTACGTATGAGATTGTCAAACTAAGGACATTTTAAAATGTAAAATGAATTATTTAATTTTTTTTCAGTGGGAGATAGATTCCTATCCATAAGGGCCATAAGAAACTATAACCAAGAAAGAGACAGAAAATCAGCTACAATGTCCTAAAAATACTAAGCTAGACTAACAACAGGAACAAAATATAAGTCTCTAAGCAGACGTCTAGGCATCTGTCGGATCATAAGAGGTAAATAAGGGATAGGAGAGAATTCAAAGTAATACTAACTAAATAGTTCACTACATTGTGTTTTGATAGCAAGCATCAATATCCTTATTATATTTAAACTGATAGATGTATTTGCAGTGGATAGAGAAATTGACCAAAAATATTTCCTTACCATTCTGTTTTGGCAACAATAACCAAAAAGGTCCTGGTTTCTTCAAGCATAAAGTGATACTTTCACAACTAGTGTGTATCAATTGGGCATTCAAAACAGCAAGTCAAAAAAGAGGTGTTTTTTAAAATAAAATATGAATTTTCAAAGTATGAACTGAAAACTACATGACTGATTTTTTAGGGACAGGGCTTATATTCAGCTAGTATCTACTCGTACAGCCATAACCATTGCTATAATATTACTACTCAGTATATAGTTGCTCTACCACCCATCTGTCAGTTTGTCATAGTGTGGTGGCTTGCTTATTGCTATGATGCAGGAAGCTATGCCACCAGTATTCCAAATACCAGCAGGGTGACCCATGGTGAACAGGTTTCAGCCGATCTTCCAGACTAAGACAGACCAGGAAGAAAGGCCTGGTGATCTACTTCCAAAAATTAGCTAATGAATATCCTATGGATGACAACAGAATACTATCTAATGGAGTTCTGGAAGACAAGTCCCCTAGATTGGAAGGCATTCAAAATGTACAGTGGCCACAACAATGGACTTGAGCGTACCCCCAATCTGAAGATGGTGCGAGCAGGAACGTTTCATTCTGTTGTACACGGGTTGCCATGAGTCGGAGCTGATTCTGTGTCTGCTAACAATCAACGACAGCTAACAACAAACGATAATACAGTTGATGCTTCCAAATACCCATTCTACTGGCACTGTGACATCTCAGGTCTCTCTGTGTGCTTGCCAAATAACCACACAATCCAGCAAATAAGAGGATATTTATCTGATATAGCAGTACACTTTACTAGCACTGTAACCATCTGTAAATAACAACAGTAAAACTTTAGTATTGAAGTTTGTGAACAAAGAAAATTTTTTTATAAGTCTGGTACACTGCAGTTCAAATCTACTTTTCACTTGAAGCATATGCTTTTTAATGTGTTTGATAACCAAATTTTTTAGAAATGCAAGTATTGTGGTCAAACAGAATACAGCATGAAAACTCAACTAACCTGGATGCTCAGCACCTAAATAAAACAAGACCAAAGTAGGACTAATGAAATAAAGTTCTGAAAAGAAAAACACACTGAAGTCATTCATAGCAATTCTTATGTGTAGATATTTTATTCATTCATTCAACAAACTGTGTTAGGTATTAGAGATAAGAAAATGAAGAAGCTTTGGTCTCCCTAGATGATAGATAAAAATAATTAAAGAATCAACATAGAGTTTAATGAATTACCATGACAGAGTGAAGGGCATGGAACTGTGGGAGCACAGACAAAGGTCACTGGCTTAGTCATCTAGTGCTGCTTTACAAAGAGAAATTTATTTTCTCACGGCCTAGTAGGCTAGAAGTCCAAATTTAGGGTGTCAGCTCCAGGGGAAGGCTTTCTCTCTCTGTTGGCTCTGGAGGAAGGTCCTCACTGTCATCAGTCTTCCCCCGGACTAGGAGCTTCTCTGGGCAGGAACCTCAAGTCCAAAGGACGCGCTCTGCTCCTGGTACTTCTTCCTTGGTGGTATGAGGTCCCCAACTCTCTGCTTGCTTCCCTTTCCTTTTATCTCTTGAGAGAGAAAAGGTGATGCAAGCCACACCCCAGGGAAACTCCCTTAACATTGGATTAGGGATGTGACCTGGGTAAGGGTGGTGTTACAATCCCACCCTAATCCTCTTTAACGTAAAATTACAATCACGAAATGGAGGACAACCACACAATACCGGGAATCATGGCCCAGCCAAATTGATACACACATTTACTCCGAGTGGATACTCAGGAATGTTCTTTGGTGATTATTCCCTGATCAGACACTGGAAGGATAAGTGTGAGGTAGCTTAGCTAAAATGTAGGTTTGATCTAAACCAAAGAAATCAAACCCATTGCTGTTGAGTTGATTCCAACCCATAGGACCCTAAAGGACTGAGTAGAACTGCCCCATAGGGTTTCCAAGGCTGTACATCTTTACAGGAGCAGGCTGCCACATCTTTCTCCCACAGAGCGGCTAGTGGGTTTGAACCACTTAGCCACCAAGTGCTTAACCACCGCACCACCAGGGCTCCCAGGTTCAGTCTAAATAGTAGCAAAAGCAAAGGCAGTGACATCATTTTCTTTCTTTTTTTTATTGTTCTGATTTAAGTGAAAGTTTACAATTCAAGTTAGTCTGTCATACGAAAATGTATACATACATTGTTATGTGACCATAGCTGCTTTCCCTATACTGTGACAGCACACTTCTCCTTTCTACCCTGTATTTCCCGTGTCCATTCAGCCAGCTCCTGACCCTCTCTGCCTTCTCATCTCGCCTCTGGAGAGGAGCTGCCCATTTAGTCTTATGTATCTATGTGAGCTAAGAAGCACACTCTTCACGAGTATCATTTTATGTCCCATAGTCCAGTCTAATCTTTGTCTGAAGAGTTGGCCTCGGGAATGGTTTTAGTTTTGGGCTAACAGAAAGTCTGGGGCCATGTCTTCTGGGGTCCCTCCAGTCTCAATCACCACTAAGTCTGGTCTTTTTACAAGAATTTGAGTTCTGCACCCCACTTTTCTCCTGCTCCATCAGGGACTGTCTGTTGTGTTCCCTGTCAGGGCGGTCCTTGGTGGTAGCCAGGCACCATCTAGTTCTTCTGGTCTCAGGCTGATGAAGTCTCTGGTTTATGTGGCTCTTTCTGTCTCTTGGGCTAATACTTAGGCTAATAATTATTTTGTTTCTTTTGGATTAATGCTAGCCTTCGTGGGGTAAGATGATATCTCATTGCAGTTTTGATCTGCATTTCTCTAATGGCGAATGATCATGAGCATTTCTTCATGTGTCTGTTAGCCACCTGAATATCTTCTTTGGTGAAGTGCCTGTTCATATCCTTTGCCCATTTTTAAATTGAGTTATTTGCGTTTTTGTTGTTGATGTTTTGCAGTATCTTGTAGATTTTAGAGATTGGATGCTGTTCAGATTTGTCGTAGCCAGAAATTTTTTCCCAGTCTGTAGGTTGTCTTTTGACTCTTCCGGTGAATTCTTTTGATGAGCATAAGTGTTTGATTTATAGGAGCTCCCAGTTATCTAGTCTCTCTTCTGGTGCTTGTGCATTGTTACTTATGGTTTATATGCTGTTTATGCCATGTATTAGGGCTTCTAGCGTTGTCCCTATTTTTTCTTCCATGATCTTTATCGTTTTTGATTTTATATTTAGGTCTTTGATCCATTTTGAGTTAGTTTTTGTGCATGGTGTGAGGTATGGGTCTTGTTTCAGTGTTTTGCAGATGGATATCCAGTTCTGCCAGCACCATTTGTTAAAGAGACTGTCTTTTCCTCAATTAACGGACTTTGGGCCTTTGTCAAATATCAGCTGCTCATAGGTGGATGAATTTATGTCTGGATTCTCAATTCTGTTCCATTGGTCTATGTATCTGTTGTGGTACCAGTACCAGGCTGTTTTGACTACTGTGGTGGTATAATAGGTTCTAAAATCAAGTAGTGTGAGGCCTCCCACTTTGATCTTCTTGAGTAATGTTTTACTTATCCAGGGCCTCTTGCCTTTCCATATGAAGTTGGTGATTTATTTCTCAATCTCATTAAAAAATGCTGGTGGAATTTGGATCAGGATTGCATTGTATCTGTAGATTGCTTTGGGTAGAATTGACATTTTCACAATGATGAGTCTTCCTATCCATGAGCAAGGTATGTTTTTCCACTTATGCAGGTCTCTTTTGATTTCTCGCACTAGTGTCTTGTAGTTTTCATCGTATAGGTCTTGTACATCTCTGGTTAGATTTAAATGACATTTTCTAAATGAAAAATCTACAAAGGTAAAAACTTTTCAGTTTTGTTCAAAGCCATATCTCCAACACTTAGATTTCTGGTTTTGACCATGATAGAGAGTGGGTATCATACTGGCCCTCCCATTGAAAACAACTTAAAAAAAAAAAGTTAAAAAACATATGAAGTAAACAGTTTTAAGGTAATGAACAACAGCACAAGAATATTTGACAGAAGGAAAACACATTAAGTCAGATTTACTTTTCAAATTACAGAACTGGGAAGTGGAGCCTAAACAAGAGAGCATGGTGGTCCTGGGGTTGTGGAAACAGGGATCGTAGTTTAGGGCTAGTCAGTTAGCCAGAATTTTTGAGATTAGGTACTATAGAAGAGAATGCTGTTCACAAAGGAAGTTCCAGAAATCTGCCTCGTAGTGTCCTTGAGACTTTCACCAAATATTAAGCTGTGCATTTATACAGTGAAACTCTGCATGTCATGGCAGAGAACAGCTACTGGAAAGCTAGGAGCTGAATAGAGATTGTGGAAGTACCACAGTGCTGGGATCAGCCAGAGAGGAGGGTATGGAGAGACCTAACTAAACACCTCAGGTATTGTTCAGTTAATAATCTATAAATGCCACATCTTAATAATTAGTACTACATTAACATTAGTATAAGGGATTGTTATGGATTGAATTGTGCCCCTCCCCCGATACATGCTGAAATCCTAACCCCTGTACGTGTGGATGGAGCCCTGGTTGCACAGCGGTTAAGAGTTTGGCTGATAACCAAAAGGTTGACGGTTCAAATCCACCAGCCATGCTGGAAACCCTATGGGGAAGTTCTACTGTGTCCTATAGGGCTGCTATGAGTCAGAATCTACTCAACACCAAGGGGTTTGGTTTCAGTTTTGGTATACCTGTAGATAAGAGCCCTGGTGGCACAGTGACGAAGTGCACAGCTGCTAATCGAAAGTACAGTGGTTTGAACCCACCATCGCCTCCATGGGAGAAAGATGTGGCAGTTGGCTTCTGTAAAGATTTACAGCCTTGGGAAATGCTATGGGGCAGTGCTACTCTGTCCTATAGCCTTGCTATAAGTCGGAATCGACTGGATGGCAATGAGTTTTTTTTTTTTTTTTAAACCTGTGGATATAATCCCATTTGGTAATAGAGTTTTATTTGTTATGTTAAGGGGACCATATCAGTGTCGGTGTGGTTTTAAACCTAATCACTTTTGAGACATTAAAAAGAGCAGATTAGGCACAGAAGCAAGAAAGCACAAATGGGGGAAAGATAGATGCCACATAGAGATCTGCAAGGAACTAACTAGCTGAAAGAGACAAAAATTTTCTCCAGAGCGGATAGAGAGCCTTCCCCTAGAGCTAATGCCTTGAATTCAGATATCTAGCCTCCTAATCCGTGAGGAAATAAATTTCTGCTCCTTAAGCCACCCACTTGTGGTATTTCTATAACAGCAGCACTAGCAAACTAAGACATGGATACTCTAGACCCACCCTAATAAAGAGTAAAACAAGCCTGAAGAGTATAAAGCTAATTTTTCAGTAAGTTAACAGGTTGTCAGAGCAAAACTCAACATTTTCTAAAAGAAGAAAATAAAATCCTCTCTTTCAACGATGAAGTACTCATTATGTCCGGTATAAAATTAAAAACTACTAGATATGCTAAGAAACATAAAAATGTGACCCATAACCAAGAGAATAAATAGTGAACAGAATTAGCAGACATTAAAATATCTATTATATATATTTTTTAACTTGAAACATGGTTAAATTCTGTTTAGATTAAATTTTAGAGTTTTTCCCATCCTTCTAGGTTTAAATTTATTTTTCAGCCAGATGAAACATTTACAAAGCTATATCAGAAGGTATACTCAGAGAATTGTAACTCTCTCCCCTATCCCTTTTACTTCATTCCCAACTACTTTCTATAATTTACCAATTTCATTAATTTGAGGTTTATTTTTCCTACATTTTGCCAAAATAAACATATATATAGTACTTAATTTTCCCTCCTTTCTTAGATGAAAGGTAGCCAGTTACACATATATTCCTTTATATTTCTTATTTTTTACTGATTATATCCTGGAAATTCCTCCATATCAGTTTATAGCTGTAAAGTACTTTTTTTGTAAATCTACCATAATTTATTACATATGTTTAGCCAATTAGGTAGTTTCTCATATTTTGCTATTACAAACTATGCTGCAATGAGTAACCTTGTGCAAACATAGTTTGTACTGTAGGAGGTATATCTTCAATGAAAATTCCTGCAACATACATGTTATACTTTTTTATGCCAACCACCCCTCCCCCTCAAGTATTTTCATAAACTCATTATGCTAATTTAACATGTTGCTGTAAACTTATTGCCACATTTTTTACATATTGCCAAATTCCCCTGTATACCTGTTGGCATTTTATATTCCCACTGGCAATGTGTGAATGAGTCTCTTTCCCTACCATCTCACCAAATTTCAGACTTGAAATTTTATCTATCTCACAGGTAAGAAATTACATCACAGTTTTAATTTCCATTACTTTTATTATGGGTGAAGCTACACATCTTTTAAAATGTTTAATGAACCTGTCTTTACTCTTATGAATTGTCTTATCTATTGCCCATTTTTCTACTAGGTATTGTTTTCTTTTCCTCAATTTTTAGAAGTTTATTACAGTCATGTGCTGTATAATGTCCATTAGGGCAACAACCAACCATATATACATCTGTGGTCCCATAAGGTTGCAATTTTTTTTAGAAATTCTGATCAGAGAACAAGACATAGCAGACATAACTGGACTTAAGCAAATACAATAGCCGCTCACAGGCAACACATGTATCTCGTGTCTCTTGTATACAAAGCGATTGCACCTGGGATGATGTGACCAAAGACTGCATGAATGGCATATAGAAAAAAATACTGAAGTGGTATGTGAATGACTTTAAGGGATTTGAAAAGAATGACAAGATGGCAAGGATTAATAGAGCTGTTGTCGACATGGTAAACAACAACTTGAACAGTATTAACCTGCTTAAACCGTATATTACCTTGCCAGATACATTAGCTGAAATACAGTACTGTCTGTGTACACTGTCTTGGCTACTTAGTCAATATAGGTACATGACAGTATCCCATATAGCTTTGCTAAGTATATGATACGGTGTTCACACAACATCCAAATCACATAACGTCTTATTTCACGGAACATATCGTGGACACATGACTGTATACAGAAATATAGGAATATTGGGCTTTTATCTGTGATATATGTTGCAACTGTTTCCTTTAAGTTTGTTGTCTCTGTTCTTTATTAATTTGCTTGTGACATTTTCACTATGCAATTTTTAAATTTAGTTGAATTAATCAAACTTCTTTTTCCTATCTAGATTTTAAGTACTAGATGTAAATTCTTTCCTTACACTCAAATAATGGAAGAATTTATCCATGTTTTCTTCTAGTACTTGTATTTTTTTTTTTTTATATTTATAACTTGAATCTGTTTGGAGTTTATTCTTGTACATGGTATGAGGTAGGATTGCAATTTTATCTGTTTCCAAATGATTATCCAGTTCTCCCAATATCATTTATTAAAAAGTCTATGTTTACCCTAGGAATTACGTACACAACCTTTATCGTATACAAATGTTTTATTTATTTATTTGTATCTATTTATGAACTTTCTATTTGATTTCACGGGTTTCTGTGTCTCTTTATGTGCCAGTAATACATTGTTTTAATTATAAATGCTTTTTAGTATGTTTTAAATCTGGTCAAGCCAGTCCTCCTCATAGCTCTTCTCTTTTAGTGTTCTGCTAGATATTCTTGTTTTTTATTTTTTTTTTAATGAATTTTAGTATCAACATCTCTAACTCCAGGAAAAAGCTTTTTAGAAAAATTAGGCAAAACTGTCTCTTTAAAATGCTAAGGCAACGTATTCAAAAATAAGGGCTATCTTCCCATTTGTTCATGTCTTATTTTGTGTCTTTCAGAAGTTAAAAAAAATTTTTTTCCTTATAGGTTTTACAGGTTTGTGTTAAGATAAATCCTAAATATTTTAATATGTTTGTTGCTATTATTTCTAACTGGTTATTATTTGCATGCATGAAGAATATTGGCTTTTATATGTTAATTTTAAATCTTGCTACCTTACTGAATTTTGTTATTATTTGGGGCAATATGCACTTTAGTGAGTTGAATGCAGCGTTTTACACAGATTGGGAGGTATTAGTGAACACATAAATGGAGTCATTGCTAGTTGTGCCAAGAGGGCATGAATGTGAGGGTTCGTGAAATAGTCTTGTTGGTTTGAATGGATCCTAAAATAATAATAATAATAAAAAGGTCATAAATTCAGGGTATCTTGGCTTGAAAAACCAAGAAAACCACTATCTATAAAATGAAGTCCAAATTTTTAGGGTAGCGGTCAAGATACATCACTGAGTTGTGAGTAAAGCTGCCCAAAAAGCCTTGGGGGAAGATTGTATTAGAGTTAATTTTCATGACAGATGCATACCAAGTCCAGTCCAAGTCCAGTCCAAAAGGTAAAGGTTCAAAGACAAGATAGGTCAATTGCTGGCAGTCATATGGACAATGACAAAATTCCATTGAAGCTGTCACTAGAATCTTAGTCATAGGCAGGGCAAAATGAAGCCCAGCAGAAACAAAGAAATGGAAAGAAATATACCTGAATGAAAACAAAAATATATTGTGCCATTCACCTTCATTCCAGAAGATTCTGTCTTGGGATAAATGGGCTACTTTTAAATTATTGGGAATGTATCCTACAGATCTAGCTTGATATCGTAAAACATGTATTGGTCTTAGATAATGATAGGCCAGAAAAGCTAAATGCAAAGGTAGGTCTTGATCAGGCCAAAGGCTGTGGGAATTGAGAAAATAGACCTAAAGTCCAATGAAGTCCTGAGAATAAAAGCAGAGTTAGAGTATATTTGATTAAAATCATCCACAAGATGGTGGCAAATGAGTTCAGAGTCTAGGTGGGAAAGTTGAGCTGAGTTTTCAGAGTTCAAAACCCGGTACAAATTCTAGCAGAAGAGTTAGAAATTAGCGTCCAGATATCCAGGCCATAGAGAGCTGAAGAGCAAGGTTCGAGGTTGAGGCTCTATTTCAACATGAGCAGGAACAGAGAGTGGAGTTTGGAATATAGAACAGTGATTTTTCAACAGTTTTTTAAAGCAGTAAAACCTTTTTGTCTAAATCAAGTGTAATATGGAATCTTAATAAAAGAAAGAGATAAAGAGTCTGGTTGAAGGGAGAGTCCTGTTCTGAAAGAGACGTAAGCTCTGCCCTCTCAGTTACCTTTTGCAGCAAAACTTTAATCAAACCTACAGAAACCCTAGTGCTTTAAGGAACATAGTTTTGAAATCCACTGGACCAGGAGACTGAAGGTATCATTTCAGAATCTGGAACTTGCAAATAGATAAGTCAACAACCCTAGTGTAGCTGAAAGAGCAAGGGCTTCAGAGTCTGATAGACCTGGTTTTCAAATCCAGTTCTCAAGCTGCGTGACCTTGGGCAAGTCACTTTTTTGAGCCACAGTTTCTTTATATGCAAAACTGGTAAATAATCTCACTATTGTAGTTATCCTGAAAGTTCAAAGATGTAAGTGCATAATAGGAGGTCAATTATGTTAGCGTATTGCATACATCTTAGATATGACTACCTCTTAGATGGGAGCTGCCTCTCTCTTCCATGGTTTGAAGTAAAACTCATGATGTGGGCTAATAAGGAATTGTGGGTAGAGACCAGTACCAGGGCTGCAGGTTGCTTCATTTGAAAACATGGAGGATGTGAAGAGCAGTTACTCTTAAGTGCTCTTCTAGGAACCAAAAAAAGGCCTTCAACAAATCTCTCCCAATGATCTTTTCCAATTTTACTCACTTCTACTTCTCAGTATTTTGGGATGATATTCAGCTGGTACAAACCAGTAGAGCTGTCCCAGTTGTGTAAGGTCATCACCCATTCTGATTGAGAGGAGCCTGTGTTAAACTGATTTTAAATATTTTGAATGTCGTTCCTATCAACAGTGGAATAATGGCTGCCATTTACTGAATATGTATTCTATGTTAGGCATTTTGCTAATATGATTCATGCATGAACTCAGATTATCCTCACATCCACCCTGGAAGGGAGTTACAGTTTTATAGAGGAGGGAACCGTAGATAAATCCTTGCCCAAAGTCACATAGCTAACAAGTGACAGTGCCATGATATAAACCCAGATCTCTCATATTCCAAATTCTGTACTCTTTCCACTATTCTATATTCTCCCTTAGCATATATATTCCTTAATGAAAAGTCCTAAAAACAAATTAAAATAAGGTGGCCTACTATATAGTATGCAGGGGAAAGCAGATACCAAATATGTCTACTAATGTTGAATTCCAAGGGCTTTTTAGGCTGTGTCCAAGTAAATTGGCAAAAGATAAGCAAAAACTGATTGCACAAATACAGTTAAGATTTTTTTTTTTGCATTAATGCAGACAGGCTTAAAATATAAACAGTGTCAAACCCTTAACTAGAGCAATAAGAAAAATGTCTTGGTAATTGGTTTATTTAACCAGCTTTTGCAACATTAAGTTGGATAAAGACACAGACTTTATCTAAAGTGGCAAGGGAGTATGAGAAAGACCTATTAATAGTTTTAAATATTGGCTTAGTGACTGGGAAATAATTATTTTTGACTCTGTGAGTTTGTAGAGCATTGGTTTTATAGTTAGTAGCTTATCTGCCTTTCAGCTAAAAAGACTTTTTAATTTCTGTCCAAATACATTTTATGGTGAAATGATCCCTCATCAAATGGTCTGCAAGTTATTTTCTTGCTCCTGATGGCTAAGAATAAGGATGAAGTGAAAGATGAGAGAAGCTGTAGTATGATTTTTTATGTGGTTTTTTATTGTCCTTCTCTAACTAGAGTTTTCAGAAAAGACTCAGTATCTGGCTACCTACTCTAATCCTTTGAACATAAATGGTCATCCTAAGCAGGACTAAAAATATTTGGCTTGGAGATATGAGATAATCTGTTTCCATTTAATTGATCCTTGATTATTTATTTATTTTTTGGTACAGACAAAAGAAGCTTAGCATCATTTTATACAGGCAATAGGATCATAGGATCAGTGTATTTGCTGAAATGCACTGAGCTTGGTAAACTGATTAAGGTTCTCTATAATTGATAATGATTCTGTTTTGTCAGTACAGTCTCAGATATTACTAGGTTCCTTTCCTGAATTAGTACCTCCCTACGCCCAGCCAAGCAGAATTCTATAACTTTCCTCTCAACTGCAATCTTACTTCTGAACCCACAAAGAAAACTTCTCTGGATTCTGGAGGTAATGGCAGCAGATGTAATTAATCCTCGTAGATTTGCATGGGCCTAATTCTTCATGATTATCCAATTTACTTCTTGACCCACCTTCAGATTCTTTTTGTGCTCCTGCAGCATTCAGAAAGAAAAAGAAAATCCTCTTTGGAGAAATATACAGGTTCCTATATTATGGCATGGATAAACACCTGTTAGGTTATTAGGCAGAGTAGCAAGACATCCTAGGGTACCAGAGTTGGAACAGCTTCACTCCACCCATTGAGCTATTGGAGGGAACTCTGCTGTGTTATTTGCAATGGAAAGAACATCCTCATGACTTAGCATATTTCAACATAGATTCAGGCAAAATCTGCAAGCAATGTGTCCTTGTTTATCTAAGAAGACAAGAATGGCTTTCCTATTTATTTTTGACTGGCTCTGGTCCTTAATGTAAGGAAATGCTAACACAGTTAACTTCCCAGATTAGAGTGTTCTAAATATGACCTTTATTTTTCTTATGCTGATTGATTTTTTTGCATAATTTTAAAAACCTGGAATTCTCTTGATGAATCCATATTCCTAAACAGATTAAAACTGGCATTCCCCTGATAATAGGTCTCTATTAGAGTAATTCTCCTTGTCACTCCTGCAGAAAAAATTGGTGTTCATAATGATGACTTAGGGGCTTTCAAAGATTCTCAAGTGCCATCTGAATCATCAAGGAAAAATTAAATTATGCTCAATAGAAAGTCACTGAACTGTCCAATATTAAAAACTTTTAATCTGTTATCTCTTTGTTATATTTCATATTTAATTCACAAGGAAAATCCCTTCCATAATCACTCCATACAGCAGCAAACATACTGAGTTGAATTTAGGCTGCGTATGATATAGTATAAAGAGCGCTGGTGGTGCAATGGTTAAGTGCTTGGCTGTTAACCGAAAGGTCAGGGGTTCGAACCCACCAGCCACTCTGGGAGAAAAGGCCTGGTGATCTTCACTCATAAAGATTACAGCCTAGGAAACCCAATGGGCCGGTTCTACTCTGTCATATGTGGTTGCTGTGAAGTGGAATTGACTTGATGTCATGGATTGAATTATGTCCCCCCCAAAAATGTGTGTATCAATTTGGCTGAGTCATGATTCCCAGTATTGTATGATTGTGTACCATTTTGTAATCTGATGTGATTTCCTTACGTACTGTAAACTCTATCACTATGATGCAGTAAGGTGGATTAGTGGCAGTTATACTGATGAGGTCTACAAGACTGGATAGTGTCTTAAGCCAATCTCTTTTGAGATATAAAAGAGAAAATGAGTAGCAACACATGGGAACCTCATACCACCAAGAAAGCAGTGCTGGGAGCAGAGCGCGTCCTTTGGACCTAAGGTTCCTGCGCGGAGAGGCTCCCAGACCAAGGGAAAATACTGATGCATCACAAGGACCTTCCTCCAGAGCCGATAAAGAGAGAAAGCCTTCTCCTGGAGCAGATGTCCTGAATTTGGACTTGTAGCCTACTGGACTATGAGAGAATAAATTTCTCTTTGTTAAAGCCATCCACTTGTGGTATTTCTGTTATAGAAGCACTAGATAACTAAGACACACAACAATAACAAAATGATATAATCTAAGGTCCCTAGATGACACAGTTTGTGCTTAACTACTAACCTAAAGATTGCTGGTTCAAAGCCACTCAGAGGCACCCAGCAGCATCACGGAAGAAAGGCCTGGAGATCTGCTTCTGTAAAGAGTACAGGTAATCTCCAACTTACAACATATTAGAGTTATGATAAACTGCACTTACTATCATCTTTTTTTTGTATATCTTATCATTAGTAATATGTATACGTGTATGTATTAAAACCAAACCCGTTGCCATGAAGTCAATTCCGACTCATAGCGACCCTATAGGACAGAGTAGAACTTCCAAGGAGCAGCTGGTAGATTTGAACTGACAACCTTTTGGTTAGCAGCCGAGCTCTTAACCACTATGCCACCAGGATATTATCCTTAAGTTTATATGTAATGTTTCCAACCCCTAAAGACAAATAAAGGTCAGATACCAATAATAAAAGGCAATAATAATGAAAACTAAAAAAAAAGAAGAGTATTCGACTTATTTCCGAACCGACTTACAGTGGAGTCACTGGAACGAAAGCCCTGTTGTAAGTTGGGGACTACCTGTACAGCCAAGAAAAGCCTATGAAGCAGTTCTACTCTGTAACACATTGAGTCACCATGAGGTGGAATCAACTCAATGGCAGTTGGTTTGGTTTTCTGGTTTATGATACAGTCTATAAGGTAAAGGGAAACTACTACTTTTTGAAAACTGAATTTCTTTTTAAATAAACATTGTATTTTAGATAAGTTTTACAGTTATAAAAAAGTTGTGAAGACAGTACAGAGAGGTCCCATATACACCATATCTGGTTTATCCCATTATTAACATCTTGCTGTAGTATGATACATTTGTCACAATTAATGAATGAATATTGATGCATTGCTATTAAGTCCATAATTTATTCAGATTCTCTCAGTTTTACCTATTGTCTTTTTTTTATGTTCCAGGATGCCATCTAGGATGTCACATTACATTTAGTTATCATATCTCCTTAGGAACCTCTTGGCTCTGACAGTTTCTCGACTCTTTGTTTTTGAAAACTTTGACAGTTTTGAGTACTGGTCAGGTATTTTGTAGATTGCCCCTCAGTTGAGGATACAACCCTGATGCACACCCTTCCTGATTTTAAACCACATAGTATCCCCTTGTTCTGTTAGAACAACTGCTTCTTGGTCTATGTACAGGTTCATCATGAGCACAATCAAGTGTTCTGGAATTCTCATTTTTTGAAATGTTATCCATAATTTGTTATGATTCACACACAACAATGTGTGAATGTCTTTGCATGGTTAATAAAACACAGGTAAACATCTTTCTGGTTTTCTCTGCTTTCATCTGAGATCCATCTGACATCAACAGTGATATCCCTCTTTCCAAATCCTCTTCTGAATCTGGCTTGAATTTCCAACAGTTCCCTGTTAACGTAATGCTACAATTTTTTTTTTTTAATTATCTTCAGCAAAATTGTACTTGTGTGTGATATTGTTCGATAATTTCTGTATTCTTTTGGATTGCTCTTCGTTGGAATAGGCACAAATATGGATCTCTTCCAGTCACTTCTCCAGGTAGCTGTCTCCAAATTTCTTGGCAGAGACAAGTGAGCACTTCCTGCGCTGCTACATCTGTTTGCTGAAACATCTCAATTGGTATTCCGTCAATTCATGGAGACACGTTTTTCACCAGTGCCTTCAGTGCATCTTGGACTTCTTCCTTCAGTACCATCAGTTCTTGATCATATGGTACCTCCTGTAACGGCTGAACATTGACCAATGCTTTTTGGTACCGCCACTCTGTGTATTCCTTCCATCTTCTTTTGATGCTTCCTGCAGTGTTCAATATTTTACCCATAGTATTCTTCAGTATTACAACTTGAAGCTTGAATTTTTTCTTCAGTTCTTTCAGCTTAAGAAATGCTGAGCATGTCCTTCCCTTTTGGTTTTCTAACTCCAGGTCTTTGCACATTTCAGTATAATACTTTACTTTGTCTTCTCAAGCTGCCCTTTGAAATCTTCTGTTTAGCTCTTTAATGTCATCATTTCTTCCATTTGCTTTAGCTACTCTATGTTCAAGAACAACTTTCAGAGTCTTTTCTGATATCCATTTGGGTCTTTTCCTCCCTGTCTTTTTTAATGAACTTTTGATTTCTTCATGTGTGATATCCTTGATGTCTTCCACAACTTGTCTGATCTTTGGTCACTAGTGTTCAATGTGTCAAATCTGTTCTTGAGATGGTCTCTAAATTCAGGTGGGATATACTCAAGGTTGTACTTTGGCTCTTGTGGACTTGTTTTCATTTTCTTCAAATTCGACTTGAACTTGCCTATGAGGATTTGATGGTTTGTTCAGCAGTTGGCCCCTGGCCTTGTTCTGACTGATGATTTTGAGCTTGTCCATTGTCTCTTTCCACAGATGTAGTCAGTTTGATTCCTGTGTATTCCATCTGGTGAGGTCCACTTATATAGTCACCATTTGTTATTGAAAAAAGGTATTTGCTATGAAAAAGTCGTTGGTCTTGCAAAATTCTATCATGTGAGCTCAGATGTTTTTTCTCTCACCAAGGCCATATTTTCCAACTACTGTTCCTTCTTTGTTTTCGACCTTCACAGTCCAATCACCAGTAATTATCAATACATCCTGGTTGCCTGTTTGATCAATTTCAGACTGCAGAAGTTGGTAAAAATCTTCAATTTCTTCATCTTTTGTATTAGTGGTGGTTGCATAAATTTTAATAAAAGTTGTATTAACTGGTCTTCCTTTTAGGTGTATGGATATTATCCTATCACTGCCAGCATTGTATTTCAGGATAGATCTTGAAATGTTCTTTTTGACCATGAATATGATGCCATTCCTCTTCAGTTTGTCATTCCCAGAATAGTAAACTATATGGTTGTCTGACTCAAAATGGCCAATACCTGTCAGCTCACTAATGCCTAGGATATGGATCTTTATGCACTCCATTATATTTTTGACAACTTACAATTTCCTAGATTCATACTTTGTATATTCCATGTTCTGATTATTAATGGATGTTTGCAGCTGTTTCTTCTCATTTTGAAGAAGAACACGGAATTACGATTGGAGGAAGACTCATTAACAACTTGCAATATGCGGAAGACACAACCTTGTTTGCTGAAAGTGAAGAGGACTTGAAGTACTTACTGATGAAGATCAAAGGCTACAGCCTTCAGTATGGATTACACTTCAACATAAAGAAAACAAAAGTCCTCACAACTGGACTAATAAGCAACATCATGATAAATGGAGAAAATATTGAAATTGTCAAGGATTTCATTTTACTTGTTTCCACAATCAATGCCCATGGAAACAGTAGTCAAGAAATCAAACGACACATTGCATTGGAGAAATCTGCTGTAAAAGACCTCTTTAAGGTGTTAAAAAGCAAAGATGTCACTTAAGAACTAAGGTACACCTGACCCAAGCTGCGGTATTTTCAATCACCTCATACACATGTGAAAGCTGGACAATGAATAAGGAAGACTGAAGAAGAATCGACACCTTTGAATTATGGTGTTGGCAAACAATATTGAATATACCATAGACTGCCAGAAGAACGAACAAATCTGTCCTGGAAGAAGTGCAGCCAGAATGTTCCTTTGAATCAAGAATGGCGAGACTACATCTCACATACTTTGGACATGCTATCAGGAGGGACCAGTCTCTGTAGAAGGACGTCATGCTTGGTGTCTTAGTCATCTAGTGCTGCTATAACAGATATACCACAAGTGGACAGCTTCAACAAAAAGAAATTTCACTGCTTTCTTGGTGGTACGAGGTTCCCATGTGTCTCTGCTTGCTTCTCTCTTTTATATCTCAAAAGAGACTGGCTTAAGATGCTATCCAATCTTGCAGTCCTCATCAGTGTAACTGCTGCTAAACCATCTTATTACATCATAGTGATAGAGTTTACAACACATAAGGAAATCACATCAGATTACAAAATGGTACACAATCATAAAATACTGGGAATCATGACCTAGTCAAATTGATACACACATTTTTTGGGGGGACATAATTCAGTCCATGACACTTGGTGAAGTAGAAGGTCAGTGAAAAAGAGGAAGGCCCTCAACGAGATGGATTGACACAGTGGCTGCAACAATGGGCTCAAACATAACAACAATTTTGAGGATGGTGGGACCAGGCAGTGTTTTGTTCTGTTGTACATAAGGTCGCTGTAAGTCAGAACCCACTTGATGGCACCTAATAACAACAACAACCTCAACTGAGATGTATCTGGTGGGTTTTTTTTTCATGATTAAATTAGGCTTATGAGCTTTTGAGAGGAAGATCACAAAAGTAAAGTGACAATATCGTCTCACATTATTTTATTGGAACACTGTTGATGTGGTCCTAAGATGTTGGGAAAAGGAAGCTTTCTATAATCTTCCAATTAAATCTCAGTCTGTTAACCGGCCTGTGTCTTGGTCTTGTGACCTACACAATTGTTTTTCCAATGATTAGAAGCTATTCCAAAAGATATAGCTTCTTAGCTATTCCAAAGATTTAACTTCTTTTTCTCCTTGCCACATACTCTCTTCACTGACTGCAGCATTCCCAATCTATTTTCATGAAGCTCTGATCCCTCTTATGTGTTTTCCCTTCTTGGGTGAAACAAAACACCTGGAGAGGACTAGCGTATCCTTCTCTCAGCTAGGATAATGCTCTGGAAAGACTCTTCTACTGGATAGTAGGCCTTTGCTATGGAAAATTTCAGTGTATTTCACAATGATTGCTTATCTTTTCGCCTGCTAAAGACACGAATGGATCTTTCTCACTTCCTGGGATCTTTACTGTGTGAATCTGATGAGGTTCCTGGAGGTAAAGTCCAGAAAAGTGTGGGGATTTGTCCAAGACTGTGGCCCCCAGGAGATTCTCACTCTCATGCCTCCAGGAATTCATCAAAATTACCATTTAAGTGTTTCTGCCAGATATGAACCCATCAAGTTTTGCTCCAAATAAACAGATATTGGTTACTGTATCTCTCTGTCTCTCTGTGTTTCAGGGTGGAAGCTTGTCCTGTGACCTCATTTCTCTGATGAGTACAATAAAATCATTGATTTTCATGGTGTCTAGTTTTTTCTTTTGTAAAGACTGGGATGGTGACTTCCAAGCTCTTTACATGTTGAAGCTAAAACTGAAAAACTGTATTTTTTTATATATGTTATTTTTTTTTTTAATTTACATCAGTACTAAGAGATAGAAAAGTAATTTAACAGAGACCATACAATTATTAAGAAAGAAAAGGAGACAGATTTTAAATTCAGATAATCTGAATCTAAAACCTTCTGTCTTCCCATTACTGCATGCTGCTTCTGCACATTTGGTGTACTGCACTTTAGGATTACCAATAGTGGCAACAAGAGCATAAAGCATTGGTTTGAATTCAGGAGGCAGCGGCTTAAATGGGCTTCTGAGTTCTGCAATTATTTTCAAGCTGAAAAATAATTTGATCCAGTAACTACTATTCAAGGAAAGGTCAAGTCATTTCCCACTCTACTTAGTGATGGATATTACAGTTCAATTGCTATCACATGGGGAGTGTGTAATGTGGTCATTGACCTTGTACATTGGCACCTGCATTATAAAGGAGTAAATTTACTCTAAAAACTGGAAACTCACAAACACTGTAATAGTCAAACACCATATACTGCACATCTATTCAATGGCCAATAAAAACAAGTGCTTTACAGCATTTGAGAGCTTGGGAAAATGGCAATCAAAATGAAATACTAATTCTCCAGATTTTTAAAAAACATTTTCTTTGTTCCCATGTATACAAAAAACACGCTACTGTAATTACTTATAGTCACTAATTGTATTTTTATCCATATTAAGTCCTGTAATACTTGCAAAATACATATTATTATCTACACTTTACAAATAAGGAAAATAGAAAGATGAAGTCATTTGCCTAATTCGTAGATATTAGGTAGGTGAGCCTAAAGATTTGACACTAGATTTGTTAACAACAAAGGCTATCTTCCTTCCACCAAACCAAGCTGCAGAGGAATTGAATTCCATGTGTTTTATGTGGGAGATCTAAACAAGTATAGTGTGGAGGGAAGAAGGTGGCCAACCCTGATAAAATGGTGATCTGTACACTTTATAGCTCCTTTCACTGTAATTCCTTAGCTAGATTTTATTTGTTTTTTGAAGATGTCGTGTAGGCAATGATGAAATTTAGCTCTTGACTTTAGTAAGAATAAATACATAGATTCCCTACAACAAAAGACTAGTTCACTACCCACTGGTATCCAGGAATATCCTGGAAGTATATACTTTTGTCATTTATCTAAATGGATACTCGATTACCTCCTGCATATGTGATCTTATAGAACAAAATGTAGTTATTAATCACTTTTTGGAAATTCTTTTTATTCCCAGGATAACCCAAGGGCCTCCTTTTTGTCTTCCTCTGTATTTCCAGTGTTTCTGATTGCGTATATTTTGGTTTATAGTAAAAAAATTGCCCCATGGTTTGATCATTTAGGCCAAACATATAAGCTGTCTTACTGGACTTAAGCGTAACATATGTGACTCTCTTATTTTAAATTCCACTTCAAAGAAATCTTTATTATTATGATTACTTACTGAGTAAACTCCATTAAGTCATGATGTTTCTAACCCATAATAGTAGACATTTGCAGAGAAGTTCCAAAGCAGAAAGATATTAGTGTCATTGGGAAGTCAACTGCCTAAAAATTTGTCCTATGAGCCTGTTTCAGTAACATTAGAGGGTCAATATTTTGGCTCATAAAGAATTTACAGTATGAAGGTTTAAGAATACATGATTATTCAATGACCACCTACTATATTCAAGAATTTCAATTAGTGCATAGTGATAAAGATTATAAAGAATGTAGAGCTATGACTTGAAAATGAATGCACTTTAAGGTAGTATGTGATTAATACCCTTTAATCTCTTAAAGTATGTTTGTGTGTTGTTGCTCTTGTTGTTTTTAATCTATCTAAGTGTATTTTTTTAACTGCTTGGATATCCCCATGAGGAATACCAGTTTACATTTAGGAGTCATGGACAATTTAGTTTTTAAATTCACTTTCCATCTAAAAGCATTGTCTTGTGGTGATTGAAAAATCATACTAAAATATATATCATAATACAGATATGATCTAAGGGCTATTTATCCACAGGAAATGAGAAAGTAATTCTATCTGGGAACCTACGCTTGATTGATTTCTGAAAGAAATGGGACCTCAGCTGGACTTTGATGAGAAGATAGTGAGTGGCATAGTTAAAAAACATGTTTAAATGTCTCCTCTGAAGTTTTCACTTGGGATTTAGTCTCCTGAAGCAGGACACACTGTAATCATCTACCATATTCCTCTTTGCTTTCTACCATGTAATTCTCAGTCCTTTTGTCTTGTAAGAAAAATCCCGTTTTGTTCATATTACCTCGTTGTAGAAAGAAGTTCTTTGTAGGGATGATATACTCAACACCATTCTTCTCAGATAACAAAACTGCACAACAACTTCCACCAGAGCCCTAATGTCTGAGATGAGACTGTTCTAAGAAGAAAAACTAGATTTCCTTAAGGAAATCCACCGGAATCCCAGAATCAAAGAGGGAAACAATCAGCATTTCCTCAGTGTCATGTACAAGGTTTTCACCATATTGTCTGGTGCTTTTGTAACTGTGAAGCTGTGTAAAAATTTTATTTATCTTGACAAAACTCAATAATTCAAGGGCAGAGTTTTCCACTGTCACCCTTCTTTACTGTACTGGATATTTGAGAAGTTGAAAATAAGAGCTTAATAATTAAAGGAAGTAAGAGTATATTCTGGAGAATAATAAGAGGGAAGAATTTGTTACTGCCAAGTGCTGATGACAGATTCTATAGTAAATATTATTTATAGAAATAAGGATTATTGAATTGTACATTGTAGTACTCTGTGCTTTCCTATCACATTCATATCAATAATCACATCTGACCGTTCTAGAACAGATGGTCTCATTTGTTAGATGTTCTCACCTTAAATTCTCCATAAAAATATTCTAAAATGACAATAACTATTGCATATTATTTGAGTTTGTTTAAACTGAGATTAAATGACATATTCATCCTAAAGTAGTACAACTCTAAGAACTTGCACCTGAATTTAGATTGGAGATAATAGTGCCAGACTAGATCTAAGTAAGTTAAGGAGTTAAAAATACTTGTCATTAGATGAATTGATTTGACATAATTTGGTGATGTGATGTGGGCCTCCTGATGGCTTATGGAAAAACTCTATTTATGTGGCCAGCATTACTCAGCTGAAAGTTAGTTTGTTACATCTGATGTGTCAGCCCTCCCAACTTGGGCATTATTTTCACTGATCCTATTTTCCCCCACACATGCACCTATTAATCTTCTTATCAGTATTCTCAGTACCACAGTACCTAATTCAATCCAGACTTGAGTAGAAAGTCTGTACAGCTTCAATTATTTTAATTTAAAGTGTATTTGTGGTCAGTGGGAGTGGTTGACTCTCTTGGTTATCTAGTGCTACTATAACAGAAATACTGCAAGTGGATGGCTTTAACAAACAGAAGTTTATTCTCTCACAGTCTAGGAGGCTAAAAGTCCGAATTCAGGGTCTCAGCTCTAGGGGAAGGCTTTCTTTCTCTTTCAGCTCTGGAGGAAGGTCCTTGTCATCTATCTTTTCCGGTTAAGGAGCTTCTCAGCACAGTGACCCCAGGACCAAAGGACACGCTATTCTTCTGATTCTTGTTTCTTGGTGGTATGAGTTCCCCATGTCTCTCTGCTTGCTTCTCTCTTTTATATCTTGAAAGAGATTAGTTTAAGACACAACCTAATCTTGTAGATTGAGTCCTGCCTCATTGACATAACTGCCTCTAATCCTACCTTATTTTATCACAGAGGTAGGATTTACAACACATAGGATAATCATATCAGACAACGAAGTGGTGGACAATCACACAATACTGGGAATCATGGCCTAGCCAAGTTGACACATATTTTGGGGGGATACAATTCAATTCATGACAGTGACTAAGTATCCAGTTTTTCTCCCTATTGGTTTCAAAAGGAGCATATGTTTGTATTAGTCTCATTAAAGATTCATCTTATTCTACAGCTGAACTCAGGAGATTCTATTTCCTCTAAATGAGTGGGGCTTTACACAACAATATTTAAAGAAAATGAACTTCTAATGCTACTTTTCATCTTCCTAGATCCAATGATTTGAAGGGGGTGAGTCCCTCAGCCAAAGGAAAGTAAATAATTTACAGCTTCTTACCTTCTAGAAAGTCAAGAGGGCCTTACATGCTGCTGTGAATAAAGGAGCATTATTCAGGGAGCCACATGCCTGTAGACCAGCCAGATTTCTGAGGTTCACTCACATTGACTCTCTACACCTTTAGAAGATACCACAACATTATTCTGGAACCTCCCAAACTGATTTTGGTCTAACCATGACATTTGATGACCATGCCCTTAGATACATGTTAAAAAAATGTGTGTCAACTTGGCTAGGCCGTGATTCCCAATATTGTATGATTGTCCACCATTTTGTCATCTGATGTGATTTTCCTATGTGTTGTAAATCTTACCTCTATGATATTAATGAGGCAGGATTACAGGCAGTTATGTTAATGAAGCAGGAAGCAATCTACAGGATTAGGTTGTATCTTGAGTCAATCTCTTTTGAGATATAAAAGAAGTAAGCAGAGAGGAGGGGGACCTCCTACCACCAAGAAAGAAGAGCCAGGAGCAGAGCATAACATTTGGATCTGAAGATCCTGCATTTTGATCCCCCTAGACCAGAGGAAGATTGATGACAAGGACAAGAAAGCCTTCCCCTAGAGCCGGTGCCCCAAGTTTGGACTTCTAGCCTCCTAAACTGTGAAAGAGTAAATTTTTCTTTATTAAAGCCATCCACTTGTGCTATTTCTGTTATAGTATCACTAGATAACTAAGACAATACCCTAGTTTATACCTGCTCTACCTTTAGGTCTAGGTCTAGGCCTAGCCTTTCTTTAATCTGCACTGTCTTTCTATAAGTATAGACCTTAGCTACTCTGGTTCAAAGAAAAACCCTGAGATATAGTATCTGGTGGACATTGTGATTGACTCCCAACACCCACTACATCTTTGCCAGTGAGACTTATGCAGAGTAATGTTCATTTTACACTTATGACCAATGACACATGAAAGAAAGTCACCTGGGTGGGGGTGGTCTGAGAAATGTCTCCTTACTCACAATGAGAGCCACAGGAAGAGACCACCTCACTCCCTCATCTTGATGTTGTCCTCTCTGGATACAATTGTACAAGTGCTGTGACAATCTTGCTATACAGGGTAAGGAAGAAATCTCCCAAGGATAGAATAATGAGAATACAGAAAGAACTTGGCTCTTTAATGAGCCCATTGAGGCACTGATAACATGATTTTGGATAGCACATTATCTCTGGACTTTCAGTTATGTGAGATGATACATTTCTTTATTGTTTTCTCCCAGTTTGAAATAAGATTTTTTCTCACTGCAGACAAAAAAAGAGTTCTAACTGATACATAATATACAGGGTTTCAGTTAATGCCCATTGCCCATCATGGATCCTTCCATGATAAAATCTAGAGCTTCTAATAGATGACTTAATAGGAAAGGGTCAGTACGAACAGTCAGGTTTTTTTTTCTCCCCATTTATTAAGTTAATTTCTTATGCTCCTGGGCCCATGTAGCTTTTCCCCATGATACTAATAACTATATTTTCCTGAAACTGGAAGTCTGAATCTTTAGAACTGAACTAAGAAAGTACAATCAAATGGAATGTATATCCTATAACTTAAAGAATTATACCTGGTCTAACTTGTCTCTGATATTGCACGTACCAGTCAGAATAAATTAAATGGAATGATGATGTTTTATTAATGGATTATGTCTCTGAAAGTTATTGAATAAGCTGAAGAATGGCTGAGAAAAAGAGAACTTCGTAGATGAACTCCTTGGTGTCTAACACTTTTCCTGGATTCAGGTTCTCTTAGATTTGTCTGAGCTTGCTAGGCCTCAGGGGAACTCTGCTGAAAATCTACTTACCAAAATAGAAATTAGGACATCCTAATCATCCTCAGGAACAAAATGCAACAGTGGAAATAGCTGGGGATTGAAAAGTTTATAAACCTGATTTATTACTTTAGCTTTCTAACTAACAGAACAATTCGGTGTATTCTTTTTAATGGATATAATTATTGATAACACATAAGATCATACCTTCTTATGTGATAGTTTATTATATTACTCGATAGAGATTGAATGCTGTATGTATTCATTTACTATGATACCTCTTTATTAATCTGAGATGTTATATAGTACATCATAAAGAGTATTAAATTTGGAGTCAAAAAGCTAGATTCACATCCTTTTCCTATATGATATGGGGCAAGTCAGCTTCCTATGAATATTATTTCCCTCATCTCTAAAGAAAGGATGATGTTTGGCCTACCTACTTCATAGAGCTGTTTAAGTATCACATATAGGAGTGTAAAAGTGAATGGATTTTGTAAGTTATATAAGTTCATGATGAGTAGTATCTGTAACACAGTAATACCAGGTTAGGCTGAGATTGCCTCTTTTTCGGTCAGTGGCCAAAAGAGACATGCTACATTGTAAAGAAAGTAGCCAAGTTTTGAAGAACTGTTACTAAGTTTACTAATTAGAGGCAGTGGTTTTTCTTTTTGTATAGAATGATTTAAAAAAATATATCTGAGAAACTCTGACATTGGCACAGGGGATACAGAGATGAATTAGACATGGCTCCTGCCCTATTGGAAACCCTGGTGGCGTAGTGGTTAAGAGGTACAGCTGCTAACCAAAAGGTAGGCAGTTCAAATCCATCAGGCACTCCTTGGAAACTATATGGGGCAGTTCTACTCTGTCATATAGGGTCACTATGAGTTGGAATCAACTTGACGACAATGGGTTTTCCTACCCTATTATGGTCAATGTGAAGAAAAGTGCCTGGCACAGAGGAGCTACCGAATAAATGTTTGTTAAGTGAATGAATGAATCCATGACCATAAGAAGCTTATTATTTAATGCAAAAAGCAAATATGTTGTCCCTTTTATAAAATGGAGATTGATATGTGAAATAAGCAAATTACAGTAATCAGAAGTGATACAAGGAGGGAGTGGGGAGTGACGAACTCAGTCCCAGGGGCTGGCACAGAAGTCTTTAGAATGAGATGCCTGGGAGAAAACTTAATACCTGAGCTGAACTTGGAAGGCTTGTCTCACGAAGTGTTAACCTTTTCTTTATCTAGACAACAGGACACCATGTATAAAAGCAAAGAGTATGCTATGGTACAGGAAATCACAAGTCAGTCAGGGTGGCCAAAGTCAAGAAGTTCTGAGAATTGGGTGGCTGGGTGGTAGGGTAGATACAGTAGGGATTTAGTATAGACTGTAATGGGTAGATACGGACAGAGCCAAACCAAAGGGCCCTTATATGTGCAGCTAAGGGACTTGGGCATATCCTGTAGGCCTGGCTGATCATTAGAATGATCCAAAGAGACTTTGAAAAGTATTATTAGTGGCCTCACCTCCGACCTTTGGAATTAGAATCATGGTTGAGGGCTGGGGTTTGTGGTAAGATTCAGAGCTGCATCTGTACAAACCTCTCGGACGATCAGCCAAGTTTCAGAGCCACTGAACTGAATGAACGGAAGCCACTGGACGAATTTGAGCAGAAAAATGACATGGTCATATTCGCATTTTTAAAAGATCACTCAAGCAGCTGTATGGGTATAGCTGGAAGGGAGTCCAATTTAGGGGATAAAATTCAGGGCATAACAAAAACCTGGGAGCCTGACAAAAAGAATATTGAGAGAAGGAAAGAAGCTGGCAAGCAGGCAGGCAGGCAGGCAAGGCTGGATGGCTAAGGGAGCTGAGGGAAGAAAGGACGGGGAGAGAAGTAGAAGATGAGGCTGATGATGCAACAGCATGCAAGACAGGGAAGACCTTGTGGTCAATGAAAAGAATGTGGCTTCTCCCTGGAAAGAGATGGAGCACATTAGAGGGTTTTGAGCCGGTCAGTGACATGATCCAATGCTGGGGAATCGATTTTGACTTGACTGCAGGAAGTTTCATCAATGAGTGGCACCTTAGGAAAAGGTTCTTGGCTCTCAGGGAATATTTCTTTAACATAAAAGTAAGTCTTGTGGAGTAGGTGGTCCCTCACATATCCCTGTCAAAACCCCAGTTCAACTGAGTATGTTCATCAATTCAGATTAATAAAGACAGGAAGGAGAAGTCAGTAAGGTCTGACATACAGGAAAAAAAAAAAACAATAATAAGGAAAACCAAAGACAAATGCCCTGAGGTAAGGAAAAGAAAGGGAGATCACAATGCCTAGCAGTCAGTCAGTTTTTTACTCAGAGAAAATAATGCCATAGGACTATGGAATATAGTCAAACCAACAAGCACACAAGCACACAAAACTCTGTTCTGAGCATCAATAAATTGGCCCTTGGCTGCAGCAACTATACACCTTGGTTTTTTTAAGAAAGTGCCAGAATTAAGTATTCAGCATTGTAGCTATGTGCCCACCTATGTGTCCAGTAGTTATTTTTTTTTTTTGGAAAATATATGTCTTAGTCATCTAGTGCTGCTATAACAGAAATAACCATAAGTGGATGGCTTTTAACAAAGAGAAATTTATTCTCTCACAGTCTAGTAGGCTCCAAGTCCAAATTCAAGGCATCAGCTCCAGAGGAAGGCTTTCTCTCTCTACCGGCTCTGGAGGAAGGTCCTTGTGATGCATGAGTCTTCCCTTGGTCTGGGAGCATCTCAGCACAGGAACTTCAAGGTCCAAAGGACACACTCTGCTCCCAGCACTACTTTCTAGGTGGTATGAAGTTCCCATGTGTCTCTGCCCTATATGTCTCTGCTTGCTTTTCTCCTTTATATCTCAAAAGAGATTGGCTTAAGACACTATCTAATCTTGTAGACTTCATCAGTATACCTGCCGCTAATCCATTTTATGACATCATAGTGATAGAGTTTATAACGCATAAAAAATCACATCAGATTAGAAAATGGTACACAATCATTCAATACTGGGAATCATGACCCAGCCAAGTTTGACAGATTTTTGGGGGGACACAGTTCAATCCATGACAATATAGTCACTATAATTTTAACATTTGGTGTTTGTGATAGGCACAGTAATGGCCCCCAAAGATGTTCAAGTGCTAATCACAGGAAACTGTGGATATGTTAATATGTTACCTTCCTTGGCAAAAAGTACTTTGCAAATATGATTAATAATCTTTGGATTATTGGGGGGGAGGGGGTTAATTACAGGTATCCTTAAGACGGAGAGAGGGAGGCAGAAGAATAAGTCGGAGAAAGAGTTGCAAGGACAAAAGAGGAGTGAGAGTGATGCCACTAGCCAAGGAATGTGGGCAGCCTGCAGAAGATGGAAAAAACAAGGAAGGAATTCTCCCCCAAGAGCCACCAGAAGGAGTGCAGCCCTACTGACACTTGGACCCATTTTGGGATTTGTGACCTCCAGAACTGTCATATAATAAATTGGGTTGTTTTAAGCCACTAAGTTTGTGGTAATTTGTTACAGAAGCAGTAGAAAACTAATGCAGGCTTTGAAAGAGGGATTTGGATATAAAGAGGGACAGTGTAGGTGAATGGTAGGTAATAAGCAAAGGCTTAAATGTAGGAGCCCTGGTGGTGCAGTGGTTAAAGTAATCAACTGCTAACTGAAAGGTCCGTGGTTTGAAACAGCCAGTGGCTCTGTGGCAGAAAGATGTGGCAGTCTGCTTCTGTAGAGATTTACAGCCATGGAAACTGTATGGGGTCACTGTGAGTCAGAACTGACTCCATGGCAGTGGGTTTTGGTTTTAAATGTAGGAAGAAGCAGAGTGTATGAGGGAAATGAAGACCCTGATCAGATTGAAGAGGAGAGACAGGCTGATAAAAGAACAAACATAGCTGAGCGGTTGGCCCTTGGAATAGTCTGACACGTCTGCATTTGAAACCTGCGTTGACAACGTGTTTGCTGAGTAACACTGGGTCAGTTACATAACTTATCTAACACTGCAGTATTTCTTATCTGTAAAAGTAAAAATGTCAAATTTTGCCTCTTTCAAACAGTTAAGTGAGATAGTGAATGCAAAATGCCTGGCACTGAACAAATTCTCTATAAATGGAAGCTGTTATTTTTATGTATAGAAGATAAAGTTGAGTTGCCAGTTTACTATATTACAGAATTCCCTGGAATACAAGAATGAAATTAGTAAACTCCATCCTTTGGATGGAAACCCTGGTGGCACAGTTTAAGAGCTGTGGCTGCTAGCCAAATGGTCGGCAGTTTGAATCTACCAGATGCTCCTTGGAAACCGTATGGGGCAGTTCTACTCTGTCCTATAGGGTCGCTATGAGTCAGAATCGACTCAATGGCAACGGGTGTGGTTTTTGTTTTTTTATCCTTTGGACATTGGGTGGCCACTGGAAGGTTTTGAATAGGAAAGTAACTTAAAAACACAAAAAGAAAATGAATATGGCAAAGACAAAGGTAGTGAAACCACTCACTTTCAAGGAAGAGTTTAGAGATTGTGGTTATCTTCACATTAACATGGGAGAAATTAGGTGCATATCGCCCAAGCATCCTGGCTCACTCAAACGGCTTATTAAAGAGGTAGAATGTTGTAGTGGAAACAGCACTGGCTTGGGGGTTAGGAAGTAAAGGTTATGACCTTGAGAAAACCCCTTAACATTTCTGGTCTCAGCTCCTCCACTGGTAAAATGAAGAGTGTGGACTTGAACAGCTCTTGTGGTTCAGCACTTGATGAAGCTGTGCTGTCTCAGTCCTCCTTCTCTTGGGCTCATCTTCTCTGTGAGCCTGAGGTCAGATGATTTACCTTCAGAAAACTGCAAGGAAGAAAGAGCCCTCCTGAAAAGCAAATTAGTTCTAATTGCTATGAATCTTAGTGAGTATTTAAGCCCTGCACTTACCAAATAATTAGATCTTTTGAAAGGATGTGCAGACTAGCCACAGAAGATTAAAAAGGTATAAATCAACATGTAAATATTATTTTACAGTGTGCTATTAGATCTTTCCCATCAATGCTAAGCATCTCCTGTGTGGCATTTTAGGTCAAGGCCTTTTGCTTTAAAATAAGCCAAGGAAAGGGAATAACTTTTTTCCCAGTTTCTAGTGTTCAACCAGGATTTCACAGTCATGTATCCAAAGCATAAATGTGTCTCCTACTCAGAAAAACAGTACAATTATTAAGGCTGTAATATTATCCTCATCACGGAGTAAACCTCCAATAAAAATTTCCCAAATAGCATGTGAAAATTAGCAATAAATAAAAGACTTTCAACAGCTTGAGGTCAGAAAATTTCCAATAACAAGTGGAAACAGAATGCTTCTTGCCTTTAGCCAGTAACCCAGGACCTAACCTACTCTTTGGTAGAATCAGATTCCGATGATAATTTGAAGGGGAAAGGTATTAGCAGCAATAGCAAGAGTCAACAGTTAGAACACCCTTGATACTAAAGGAAGCTATTTAAATCCCTTATTTCAGAAGAGTAAATGAATAATGCAGGAATGAATAGGAAAGACTGTAGTCACCCAGCAATGTTATCTGTACTGTCTAAGCATCACCAAAATTCTTCAGCATTCTGAGACCACCTTGCTTTAGTATCTAAATAAAATAACTCCAGACTCCAATCCCATAAAATGTGAGGAGTCCATTGCCTCACCAGGTTTTTAAAGATTCCTGGGAGTGAGGCTGTCTTAGTTATCTGGTGCTGCTATAGCAGAAATATCACAAATGGATGAATTTAACAAACAGAAATTTATCTTCTCACGGTCTAGAAGGCTGGAAGTCTGAATTTAGGGTGCCAGCTCCAGGGGAAATCTCTCTCTGTTGGCTCTAGGGGAAGGTCCTTGTTATCAATCTTCTCCTGGGTCTAGGAGTTTCTCAGAGCAGGGACCCTGGGTCCAAAGGATTTGCTCCATTCTGGCTCTTCTTTATGGTGGTGGGAGGTCTCTTTTCTCTCTGCTCACTCCCCTCTTCTATATCTGAAAAGAAATTGACTCAGGATACAACCTAATCCTATAGATTGTGTTCTGCTTCAGTATCATAACTACCACTAATCCTGCCTCATTAACATTATAGAGGTTAGGATTTACAACACATAGGATAATTACATCAGATCGCAAAATGGAGGACAACTACACAATCCTGGGAATCATGGCCTAGCCAAGTTGACACACATTTTTGGAGGACACAATTCAACCTGCTCCAGGGATTGTTCCAGCTTCAACCTCAGTTATTGATCTCTTTCAGACTGACCATGCTATCACCAGGAGTTACCCCAACTCTTTTTGTCTCTGGTCTGCTTTCCCCAAAATTTAAGTATCTTACCCTTCTCCCTGCCTGTATTTTCTCAATAGAAATAAAATAAGTTGTCAAAGCAAACTTTAATTGACAATTGAGGAAAACAAAGCAGAATTATAGAGCAAATTAAAAAAAAAAAAAAAACCTTAAAATTGAGTATCAGACCTCCATGAGATTAAAGTTCGCCAGCTATCACCCCTGTAAACCACAGCTTCCCAGTAGATTGTGGAGGACTGCTTTCACCTTCTCTCAGAAAACTTGTCTCCAAATCCTCTTTTTTTCTGAAGCCTACGAAACACCACTTGTGTTTTCTTTTCTCATAAAAGGGAAACTTAAAAAATTCCTATTATTTTATTATGTAGAACCATTTCACCCCTCTAAACAGGTTTCAGGACCTGCCATTACCTAAAACACATGCCCAGGTAATGACTTCTCCCAAACAAAAGTGCGACCTATTCTGAGGCTTTCCCCTTAGCAGAGGACAACTGGGAGTGTGCGTTTAGCTGTATCTTTGTGTGTCAGCGTGTGGGCTAAGGGCAGGGATTAGGAATGTGGAAGGTATAGAAAATCTGTTCTTCCTCCTTCTAAACAAATGCCCTCTATGCCAGGTTTTTGTTGCTGGTTTTGCTTTCCTCCTCCTCTCTGTCTTCTTCTCCTTCTCATTCCTCTTCCTCCCCTCTTGTATTCTTCCTCTTCTACCTCCTCTTTTATTTTTCTGATGCTAATGTTGGTAAATTTCCTTCTAAGATGGAATCACAAATTATTTTACCAAAGAAAATTCAGAATCCTTAACCTATCCTTCAAGGTTCTCTACAATACCAAATAAAATTACTTCCCAATAACCCCTTTGTATAATCTTTCCATAGCCTGTTTTTCAGCAAAACTGAATCATGTATAGACTCCTGACCTCTCTCCAGAGTTGAGACCCTGCTTATTCTATTTATTCTGATCACGTATTTCCAAACTTCAGTTCCACTTGGCATTTTTCTTTGCTTAAATGTAGACAACATTCCTAGCTTGACTACCTTTCAAACTCTGATGAGTCTTTGTCTTGTAGATATAGATGGTACATATCTTCAATCCCTTTTTCAAATTCTGCTATTATGAGTCAGATTCTAGAGTCAGAAAGACTTGTATCTAAATTCTAGTCCTGCTATTTCCTAGGTTTTTTTTTTTTTTGTTTGCTTGTTTGATTTTTACCTTGGGAAGATCGTTTTTATTTGTTTATTTATTAATTTATGTTTGAACATTTTATTGTGCTTTACGTGAAAGTTACACAGCAAATTAATTTCCCATTCAATAATTCATATACAAATTGTTCCATGACATTGGTTGCAATTCCTGCAATGTGTCAGTGCTCTCCCCATTTCCACCCTAGGTTCCCCGTTTCCATTTGAAAAGTTTCTCAACCCGTCTCTGCCTTCTCATCTTTGCTTTTGGACAAATGTTGCCCTTTTGGTCTCTTATAGTTGATTGTTTTAAGGATCACATTCCTCACGGGTGTTATTGTTTATTTCACAGGTCAGTCTATTATTTGGTTGACGGGTGACCTTCGAGAGTGGCTTCCGTTCTAGGTTAGAAGGATGTCTTAGGAATATAGTTTTCAGGGCCTCCTCCAATCTCATCAGACCAGAAGGTCTGGCCTTTCTTTAGGAATTTGAATTTTGTTCTACATTTTTATCTTACTGTAACTGGGAACTTCTATTTTGATCCTGGTCAGAGTAGTCTGTAGTGGTAGCTGGGCATCATCTAGTTCTGGTCTCAGGCTGGAGGAGGCTCTTTTTCATGTGGGCCATTAGTTCTTTGGACTAATTGCTTTCTTGAGTCTTTGGTTTTCTTTACTCTCTTTTGCTCCAGATGGGAAGAGACCAGTAGTTGTATCTTAGATAGCTGCTTGCAAGATTTTAAGACCCTGCCCACTAATCTAGGATGTAGAACATTATCTTTATGAACTATGTTATACCAATTATCCTAGATGTCCCCCAAGACTACGGTCCTTAGCCTTCAAGCCTAGTAACTCAGTCCTGTGAGGTGTTTGGTTATATCTAAGAAGTTTCCATAACTGTGCCCCCTATGTGCTCTATTATATATATGTGACTATACATACAGCATATACAAATGTGTATGCAGAAATAGCCATAACCTAATTTATATATGCATGCAAGTGTACTCCTGTGCAACCTCCTGCACCTATTTAGTGTACATATCTAGCTATATCTCTATTCACAAATTTTTGTTTGATATTACTGTTGTTGCAGGATTCTGTATGTTATAGTGTTTGCCATAACCAAAAACTCATTGCCATCGAGTTGATTCCAATTCATAGTGACCCTAAAGGACAGAGTGGAACTGCTTCATAGGGTTTCTGAGGAGCAGCTAGGATTCGAACCATTGACCTTTTGGTTAGCAGCCAAGCTCTTAACCACTGCACCACCTATTCTTGAATACCTCTCAGTGTCTTCCTTTGCCTTGGTTATGTTTTGTTGGGAAGATTATTTTAACTCTCTGTGCTTCATTTTCCTCATCTCTAAATGGAGATTAAAGTATTACCTACCCCAAAGGCTGTTAGAAGGATAAAATGAGAGAATCCATGTGCAGTCCTTAGCAAAGTGCCTGCGACATAGAAAGAGTTCCACGGACATTAGCTACATAGTACTATTCCTTAAGATTTGAGCAAGACTTCATGGCTTAAAAACACACTTCTGAATTCCTTGTTTCAAAACATTCTTGTGAAATGGGCAGAGCAGATATTTTATACATATTTCAGAGATGAGAAAATAGTCTTAGCGACATAAGCAATTTCACCTGGGTTCCAGCAAAAATTAAAAACCCAAGCTAACTGCTAGCCTCACTTGTTTTTCACTCTGCATGTAGTTACAGATCAATTACACTCACCTGGACAGGACCTTTGCCCTATAAGGAGCCCTGTTACATGAGTATTCTAGAAATAGAAGTGTGGGTGGCCTGAGACCCATTGCCACTGTTCGGGCGAAGACAGAAATAGAGGTGGAAGGAAGAAATAAAGGTTTCATTTCTAGCTGTAAATTCCCTAGGGAAAAAAAGAATAATTGAAGAACTGTTTATGATAGAAAACTATAATTAGGAGTAATGGGATGAAATTAAGGAAAGGAAATAACAAGTTTATAGTAAGTTTCAGTATGAGGTATTCAAATTTAATTGTGTTTTTTAAGTACTGTCCGACTCCCAGATGCTGTAGTGATGAAGGCTGTATACAAATGGGTGCATAAATAAATGACTTTATAATCCACATAATCCAACTGGTGTGCCTAATATGCCAAGATGCCATTTTGCAACTGCACATTTAGAATTGGCACTGCGGTGTGCAAATATATATATACATATTCTATTGGGCTGAGAATGTGATTATTTTCTACTTTGCATAACTTACTAAGAGGAATGTAAAATCCCTCCTCCTCTCCAAAAAAAAAAGTCCAGCTTATTAGGTTTGCATATGTTATGCTCCATTTTTAAGATGAAGCATCGCACCCTAGGAGGTTAATTTATCCAATAGAATGTTATAATCAACCATTTCAAATGCATTGTTCAGAACCACAGAGACCTCAGGAGTAAGGTGCGGGGGAGGATATTCATACTAATTTTGTCTCTCACATTGTTGCAGAGACACAGCTAACATATTCAGAACTAGCGTTGCAGGAAATATGGGAACTTGGAGAGGAGCCCCTGCTTTTCACCTATTGGCTTCTCCACGGAATCAAATTATTTGGAGTTCTTTGTTTTAAAGTCATTATTTTTCATTAAAATCTGCTGCTGTTATCCAAAAGTTAATAGTGGGAATATGTCTGACTGACAATAAATACAGCCATAGTTCCACAGTTATTAATGCCAGTAACAATTTGGGATTCAATAAATGACTATGGCATTGTGGCATTTACCACTCAGACGATAGCAGGGAACTGGGCTCCTGACAGGTCTTCTGAAAAGAAACACACACACACACACACACACACACACACACAGAGCAAACCTATAATATTTTTCTGCTGAGGGCCACCAAATGCATAATGGCAACTAAATGGAATTTTACAAAGTGCAGAGTTCCAAAGTCTGATTCATGATACAAGAAAAGAAATTACAATACAAATTACAATACAAATACAATAAAATACAATACAAATTCCTTAGGCTGGAATTTGGAAGTCTTAAGGCAGCATTGATATCTTATTATACTTCTCCAGATTGTAAAGACACATTCAAAAAATTCACTAAAACCCTTGCATGTTTCTTTCAGCCTGTATGTTTCCAACTGGGATTGTGCCACTAGTCACTGGTTTCCATGCTAAAGTGGGCTGACACTAGGTTAACCTTGGCCCATGAATCTTAACAGGAAACTAGAGATGCATAAGGTGCATTAGCATATTAAAGTCTGCAACACATGGATGCAACCATTTTTCAAACGCTTTATTTCTGACTTACTAATTAACATTCTGCAAAGAAACATTTTACAGAGTAGTAGTTTGGAAATGCCACCTTAATCTATTAATGCCACTGCTTTCTCCCCATCCCCCTCCCCATTTACACAAACATATTGAAAAATTTCATGGTTCAGTAGAAATGAGGCTGCTTTCATATCACTCCAATTGATAGGATTCAGATGCTGAAATGATTGGAGAACTATGGCCACCTAAGAACCATTCTGCTGTGCATTCCTCCACTGAACTATTAGCCTGAGGATTTGAGCCTATCCCTTTCAAGACCCAATTATTTTCTCCCTCGAAAATTTTGTTGATACTATGTGTTTTCACTAATAAAGTCGTGTTGATTAAAGGACCAATTCAGAATTTTTGTTATGAGTTATAGATTTTAATACTCATTATCTGGGATCACAAATGTCCCAGTGGACCCTCGACGATGTAAATCCTGCTGATATGAGTCAATGATAAAATTGTTTGTTTGTTTTTTAAAATTTTTGTATTTTATATCTTGAATATTTGCAAAACATGAGGTAAAACATGAAGGCACCTGGCAATGATTGCAGATACATATTATTCTAGTCTCCTTCATCTTATCTTTTTAATTTTTTTTTCATGAAATGTCAAAACATGGTACAATGTAGTCTTCATTACTACAAAAGTAGTACTTACAGCCCAAATAAATAAAGTCAAGGGATTTTTTATCTCAGGAAAATTACCACTACAATGCATTCTTCATTACTGCAAAAGCAGTACTTGAAGGCCAAATAACTAAAACTAAAGGAATTTGAATCTCAGGAAAATTACCACTACTATGTATTCTTCGTTATAACAAAAGCGGTACTAACAGCTAAGAAGCAGTAACAGCTGCCCTGAAATACCACAAAACTGCTCACATAGGTGCATTCTACTTGCTACATGTGGAAGCAATGATAGGCCCTAAGATTGAATGCAGGGTAAGAATAACTTATAGGAGTTCCAATCTCCTGAAAAGTACCACTGCAATGCATTATTCCTTATTACAAAGGCATTATTTACTGTCAGAATCTAGAAAAGCAGGGAGTCAATAACACCTGGAAGCAATGAATGGCATCAAGGAGAAAATGACTGAATGAAGACAGGCAATAGCTTATTCTCACAATAAGTACATTCTCACAAGAACGTAGTAGCTGGGAAACATAGTGAGAAGGTTTATCACACAGAAATAAAGGCAAAACCTGTCAAAAATTTAGAAAATTCACACATCTGGGAGACATAACCTAAGACAATGTTCAGTCTACACAGAAATGAGCCTCCACCTCAGGGTTATTGAGTTTCATGAATTTCAAAAGGCTCCCACATTGATGTTAACTGCATGGAAATCAGGCTACCTCCTTTCCAAAGAACTTCAAAGACATAAAAAGTGGGTGGGGTGTTGAAAGGGCTAGTTTTCTGGATTTTCTTGCATCTCATGGTTTCTCATCTCTTTCTGTTGTAGCAGAAGCATCTTTTATTGCCCAGTTAGTTTTCAAACTCCACCATTGTTGGGGTTTTTGTTCTCTCCTCCTCTGTAAGAACTCTCATATATCATCACAACAAAAACAACCGATATGACAGATACGAACTTTCTTGAGAGCAGAGTCATTTCTGTTTCACCTGTGCTTAACCCAGTGCTTGTCACAGTTCAAAGCTCAGTAAATGTGACTAATTAAATGAAAACTATCAGAGCTTTTCACAAATCTGTTCTGTCTGCTATAATTGTTGACAAAGTTTTGTGACCAGTGTTTTCAAGGCTTATCACTGTGCTCCCAATCCTAATTGCTTCATGCTGGTCATCAATAAGCATTTACTCAGCAACCACATGAAAAGATGAGTGCTTCAGTTGGAAGAGCATAGTCAATGTCACTTAAATGTGTACGTAAAAAGTTTTGAAATGGTGTATCTTTGGCTATGTGTATTTTCACCAAAAAAAAAAAAAAAAAGCTGAGAATTCAGAGGGTTAAAATGTTGTGGGGTTGTTAACCAAAGTCATAAAACAGCATGTGTACTACTGTTACATGAGAAACTGTTTGTTCTGTAAGCCTTCACCTGAAGTACAATAAAATATTTAATAAAAAAAAAAAAAAAAAGATGAGTGCTTCACAGGGCAAGTTTAATTTCAGCTAACAGAATGTGGAAAAAATGCTATCATAACTCTTAAATACCTTTTCATACTCACTGGTTTGCCCCCTATAGTATCAGGTTCCCAAGTAGATCATCACTTATTCAGGATAGACTAACAGCCTCCATAAAGGAGACTATTCAAAGCACGGCCTGGCTGCTTTAATTTTCTGATTAACTAAAGGTTGTGAATGTTTCTGTGATGCTGGAGCTATGCCACTGGTATTTCAAATATCAGCAGGGTCACCCATGGTGGACAGGTTTCAGTGGAGCTTCCAGAACTAAGACGGACTAGGAAGAAGGACCTGGTGATCTACGTAAAAAAAAAAAAAGAAGGCCAGTGAAAACCTTATGAAAAGCAGCGGTACATTGTCTGATATATGCCGGAAGATGAGCCCCTCAGGTTGCAAAGTACTCAAAATGCGACTGGGGAAGAGCTGCCTCCTCAAAGTAGAGTTGACCTTAATGATGTGGTTAGGGTCAAGCTTTTGGGACCTTCATTTGCTGATGTAGCATGACTCAAAATGAGAAGAAATAGCTGCAAACATCCAATAATAATTAGAATATGGAATGTATGAAGTATGAATCTAGGAAAATTGAAAGTCATCAAAAATGAAATGGAATGCATAAAGATCAATGTCCTAGGCATTAGTGAGCTGAAATGGACTAATATTGGACATTTTGAATCAGACAATTATATGGTCTACTATGCCCAGAATGACAAAGAGGAATGACGTAGCATTCATCATCAAAAAGAACATTTCAAGATCTATCCTGAAGTACAATGCTGTCATTGATAGGATAATAGCCATACACCTACAAGGAAAACCAGTTAATAGGATTATTATTCAAATTTATGCACCAACCAATAATGCCAAAAATGAAGAAATTGAAGATTTTTACCAGCTTAATAGGATTATTATTCAAATTTATGCACCAACCAATAATGCCGAAGATGAAGAAATTGAAGATTTTTACCAACTTCTGCAGTCTGAAATTGATCAAACATGCAATCAAGATGCATTGATAATTACTGGTGATTAGAATGCAAGAGTTGGAAACAAAGAAGGATCTGTAGTTGGAAAATATGGCCTTGGTGATAGAAACAATGCTGGAGATGGCATGATAGAATTCTGCAGGACAAGTGACTTATTCATTGGAAATACATTTTTTTTAACAACATAAACAGCGACTATACATATGATCTCACTGTATGGAATACACGGGAATGAAATTGACTACATTTGAGGAAAGAGACAAGGGAGAAGCTCAATATCATCAGTTAGAACAAAGCCAGGGGCCAACTGCAGAAAAGACCATCAATTGTTCCTATGCAAGTTAAAGTTGAAGCTGAAGAAAATTACAAGTTCACAAGAGCCAAAGTATGGCCTTGAACATATCCCACCTGAATTTAGAGACCATCTCAAGAATAGATTTGATGCATTGAACACCAGTGACTGAAGACTAGATGAATTGTGGGATGACATCAAGGACATCATTCATAAAGAAAGGTACTTAGAAAGACAGGAAAGAAAGAAAATACTAAGATAGATGTCATAAGAGACTCTGAAATTGCTCTTGAATGATGAGTAGCTAAAGTGAACAGAAGAAGTGATGAAGTAAAAGAGCTAAACAGAAGATTTCAAAGGGTGGCCGGAGAAGACAAAGTAAAATATTATAATGAAATGTGCAAAGACCTGGAGTTAGAAAACCAAAAGGGAAGGACACTCTCAGTATTTCTGAAGCTATAAGAACTGAAGAAAAAAATCAAGCCTTGAGTAGCAATATTGAAGGATTCTATGGGCAAAAATTGAAGGACTTAGGAAGCATCAAAAAAATGGAAGGAATATACAGAGTTGTACCAAAAAGAATTGGTCGATATTCAACCATTTCAGGAGGTAGCATATGATCAAGAACTAATGGTACTGAAGGAAGAAGTCCAAGCTGCACTGAAGGTGTTGGTGAAAAACAAGGCTCCAGGAATTGACAGAATACCAATTGAGATGTTTCAACAAACAGATATGCAAGGCTGGAAGTACTCACTTGTCTACACCAAGAAATTTAAAGACAGCTACCTGGCCAACTGACTGGAAGAGATCCATATTTGTGCCCATTCTAAAGGAAGGTAATCCAACAGAATGTGGAAATTATCAAATGCTACCATTAATATCACACGTGAGTAAAATTTTGCTGAAGATAATTCAAAAACAGTTGCAGCAGTACATCGACAGGGAACTGCCAGAAATTCAAGCCATATTCAGAAGAAGACGTGGAATGAGGGATATCATTGCTGATGTCAGATGGATCATGGCTGAAAGGAGAGAATACCAGAAACATGTTTACCTGTGTTTCATTGACTATGTGAAGGCATTCGACTGTTTGGATCATAAGGAATTATAGATAACACTATGAAGAATGAGAATTCCAGAACCCCTAATTGTGTTCACGTGGAACCTGTAATAGTCCAAGAGATAGTCATTCAAACAGAACAAGGGGATACTAGGTGGTTTAAAATCAAGAAAGGTGTGTGTTAGGGGCATCCTTTCACCATACTTATTCAATCTGTATGCTGAGCAAATAATCTGAGAAGCTGGACTATATGAATAAGAATGAGGCATCAGGACTGGAAGAAGACTCACTAACAATCCGCAATATGCAGACGGCACAACCTTGCTTGCTGAAAGTGAAGAATACTTGAAGCACTTACTGATGAAGATCAAAGACTACAGCCTTCAGTATGGATTACACCTCAACATAAAGAAAACAAAAGTCCTCACAACTGGACCAATAAGCAGCATCATGAGAAACGGAGATTGAAGTTGTCAAGGATTTCATTTTACTTGGATCCATAATCAATACCCATGAAAGCAGCAGTCAAGAAATCAAAGGATGTATTGCACTGGGCAAATCTGCTGCAAAAGACCTCTTTAAAGTGTTAAAAACCAAAGATGTTACCTTGAAGACCGCGGCACACCTGACCCAAGCCATGGTATTTTCAATCACCTCACATGCATGTGAAAGTTGGACAATAAATAAGGATGAAGAAGAATTGACACCTTTGAATTATGGTGTTGGCAAAGAATATTGAATATACCATGGATTACCAGAAGAATGAACGGATCTGTCTTGGAAGAAGTACATTCAGAATGTTCCTTACTAGTGAGGATGGTGAGACCTCATCTCTCATACTTTGGACATTTTATCAGGAGGGACCAATCCCTGAAGAAAGACATCATGCTTGGTAAAATAGAGGATCAGCAAAAAAAAAAAAAAAAAAAAAAGCCCCTCAAGTAGATGGACTGACACAGTGGCTGCAACAATGGGCTCAAACATAGCAATGATTGTGAGGATGGTGCAGGACCTGGCAGTGTTTTGTTCTGTTGTACATAAGGTTGCCATGAGTCAGAACCTACTCAGAGTCAGCAAACAACAAATATGCTCCAATCTGCTGCCCTGCTTTCTTTGAGAGCTTGTGGTTTCGTGAGTTCTTCTCCTGAGCACCAGTTCTGTGCTGTGTCAGAGATGGAGAATCAAAGTTTCTTAGGATTTTAGAAGTGAGAGGGTCTTAGAAATTATCTAGCAGTTGTTATAATCCCCACTACCACTGAGTCAATTTGACTCATAGCAACCTCATAGGGTTTCCAAGGCTGTAAATCTCTATGGAAGCAGGTTGTCACATCTTTCTCCCCTGGAGCCGCCAGTGGTTTCAAACTGTTGGCCTTTAGGTTAGCAGTCCTGTGCTTTAACCACTGCGCCACCATGGCTCCTTAGTTTTTATAATAGCAGTGGTAAAAATCTCAATACCTTAACTTTCTATGAGCTTTAAGCTTTTAGGAAGTATCTCCTCATATTATTTGATCCTCAGCACCAGCCTATGAGTTTAGCAAAAAATAGATAGCTGGAGACACTTAGTGATTTGTTCAATGTCTGAAAACACAAAGCCTTGGTACAGGTTTTTTTTGTTTCTGAGTGTAGCATGATTTTCTCTCTTCTCTGAAGAAGGAGGAAGAGGATAAGTAGAAGGAAGAGGAGCAGAAGGCAGTGGGAGGGGGAGGAGTAGAAGGAGAAATAGCAAAAAAAGAAAAACGGGGCAGGGGAAGAGGAGGGGCGGAGAGTGAAGAATAGGGAGAATTAAAAAGAAAAAAAGTAGAGAAAAGAAGAGGAGTACTTGATTCAAAGTGGGTATTAAATATTTTTGAATGAGTAATATTTCATACAGGCACATAAACTGTGCTTCAGTTTCCTCATATTTAACATGGATAATATTTCTACCTCACATATTTGTTATTAGGATTAAATGAATTTATATATACAGAATAAAATGTTCTGTACAGCAGAACAAAACGTTGCCTGTTTCTAATCCATCTTCACTATCATAGGTATATTTGAGTCCATTGTTGTGACCACTGTGTAATTTGAATATCTTCCAACTTAGGGGGCTCATCTTCTAACACCATATTGGACAATATTCTGTTGGGATCCATTAGCCAATTTTGGTGAGTAGATCACTAGGCTTTTCTTCCTATCTACCATGGGTGATCCTGCTCGGATTTGAAATACTGGTGGCATAACTTCCAGCATCATCATAACAACAGGAACGCCACCACGATATGATGAATTGACAGATGAGTGGTGAATATATCTGTATCTATCTATGTATATATACATACATTCATACATATAAATATATACATATGTATATATATATATCTTAGAATAGTGCCTAACACATAGTAAGCACTCAAGTGATGTTGGCCATTATTAAATGCAGTATTTTACAATTTACAAGCAGTATTGAAAATATTATCATAGTTTATCTTCAAAATAATCCTTTGAAGTCAGTGATCATATTCTCATTTTATAGATGAACAAGTGGAAACACTGAGAGTTTAAGTGACAGCATCCAGGTGGCATTATCTGGATACCTGCCCGGCACATAGCTGCCTCCTTCATCTAACCACAAATGGAAATGGAGACTCCTGTGGCTATGGAAGCTAAAAACAAAGATGAAGCTATTTATGCAAAGTCTGGAAGAGCATGGTTGCTACCTGGTTTCACAAGGCAAAAGTTTAGTATAATTAGTAAACTAACTTTTAGAAATAGTAATTAGCTTGTTTCTGCAGATTTATGTATGATCAACAGTCCCTACTCTCTAACTCCTGATTTACAGAGAAGTAGACACCTGGTTATCTGAGAGCTGCTTAGCAGAGATTAACCCCCTCAGTCCTGTGACATTTGTCTTCTTAAGCAAACTAACATTTCAGAGAAGAAAGGATTTCAAAGGACATTTTAATGAACCTGTGAAAAACCAGCTAAAACCGTTCAGACTTCTCATACTCTCTTTGTTCCCCTCTGACTGTATAAACCCCAATGCTGCCACATTTCTTTGGAACATGCAGTTTAAGCTGTGTGTTCTCCAATCTGCAAATCATTGATCGAATAACAAATTTCTAACATTGTTTTTAACTTTGTTTCCTTTATCAGAAATTCTTTTACACCCCACAGGACAAACTGATGTGTCCATGGTCTCACAGTTAATTTAGGTACAGGACAGTAGGCTAAATATATACCAACCCTAGGACACAACTTAGATATTGGGAATATTTTATTTTGTCTTTCACTGTCCTTATTGCCAGCTTGTTATCTTGTGATTTGTCTCTCTTTATGAGAATAGTTCAGAAAGAAAAAAGGAAATCAGCTAAACAAATGATCTAGCTACTTGAGCTCTAGCTAACTAAGATTTTACTTTCTAATTATACCTTCATACAAGAACATTGTGTAAACACTAAATGTAAGGCAGAGACATGCTTGGAAGGAGCAGGTAACCAGCTTTAGCTTTCACTGCATTTGTAACTCAACACTAGCTAGAACCCAGAGCTCCCCTAACCCCAATCTGGAGTCTGTGTTGACTTTTTCTCTTTCTTTTCCTTTTCCTTTATCTATTTTGTTACTTAAAAAATTTGCCAATATAGATCCTCAAGCCAGCTGGATCATAACCCATGCTAATTCTCACCGAGAGGGAACAAAAAGAGTATGGCTCCCAATGTACCCTTTAATGCAAGCTTAAATTAGGTTGCAGCAGATGACATGTCTCATACATTCTGTCTTGGTTGGATTGATCATGTGTGCAATCCTGAGAGTTGTCTCCTCTCTTTTAATTGAGAAGCAAAAATACTAACTAGCAATTTGCTCATGGTTAGAATATTCATTAAATCAGATGTTACATGGTCATGCTATATTATAATTTGGAATTAGATAGGCTGAGTTAAATTTTAACCCTACTGTTTACTTACTACATGTTTAGCCTCTGAAAAAGTCACTTAAACTTTTTGGAGTTCAGTTCCCCCATCCAAACACTGGGGTTATAATGTTTACCTCTGGGAATAGTTGGAGGATGAAACAAGTTCATGAGTTAATGAAATTTTTTCAGTCTAAAATGCTATTTTCTGTTATTAAATGAGTAGGCATTGACTGTTGAATAGCTATCTTTGATTGAGAGGTGTTTGGCATGCCTTAACTCTACCAGTTGCTGTTGAGTATGGTGACTCTGTGAGTGTGAGAATAGAACTTTGCTCCATAGAGTTCTCAGTGGCCTTTCTTCCCATGAGCCACTTGGTGGATTTGAACCTCCAACCTTGCGGTAGTAATTCCACATGTCAATCTTTTGTACCAGCCAGGGGCTCTGAGTTAACGCTAGTCCCTCACTTTCAAAATCCTCAGAGGATGGATCTCCCATTGTGAAGCCTTGCTGCAGAAAGTCAAGCTGAGGAGCACACAATATTCAGTCTGAGTCTGAAAGGAACAATGCTTTCAAGGATTTAGGGCAACTTCATTTAATCTTGCAATAAGATAAAGACCAGGCTCTCCCAAGTTGATCCTCACTCTGTGAACATCTCTGCCTTTGTCTTTCTGTTAATTCTGTCTTGCTGGCCTGGACTAATACTACAAGGCATTTAGTTGTGTTAATTAAAAATACCAGCCAAGCAAGATGCTTAAGAATGTTGCTGCCAAAGGCAGTCTCCAGTTTTAAACAGCCTGATTGATTTAAGGGTTTTTAACCAACTGCTCTATAAATTCCATGGCCAACAGCTTTGTGCTATGGAACAGCAAGTAAAGATTGGAAGCCCAGTGGCTTGCCAGCTCCCTAATATATGATGGAGACACAGGAAACGGAAAGAGAATGAAGCTTAATAGTCTCAGTATAGTGAGAGGTGGTCTCTGGGGAGAAGACTATTGGACAACAAAGTGAAATTATAAATACTGTCTCAGAGTCACATGTAGAAGGGTTAGCTGCAGTGACTTACAGTGACCAGAAGGGAACTTCGGAAGGTTTTGTAGCAGGAGCTGTCAGACTGAAAAATGGCAGTGGATTAAGTTATTTGTTGGAGACATAGAAACTTTTTGGCAGTGAGGGTGTTTATTTATCCCAGCCCTGTGAGGTATCGGGGAAGAGGTAGCAGATAGGACTCTGTGGTTTGGGGGCTGGGGCAAATAACCTTCTTCAGAGACCATTAGAGCAGCTGCCTATTCCATATAGTGCTCTACTGTCCAGATAGGGTCCATGGTGACAGTCCCAACTGTGAGCAAGGCACACCTGGATGGCTCCAGGAAGCAGAGAGCAACTCTGAGATTTCAAATAATCTGTCCACATGCAGGACTCCTTCTAATGGGTGAGTGCAAGGGAGCAGGACCCAGTCCCCTTCCTCCCAATATCCTAAAGGAGGAAATTTAGCAGAGTGTTAAGGTCCAGAAGAGTTAGCTTGGATTTAGACATGCTCTTGAATGTTCTGAAACATGAGAGAGTTTCTCTTTGTGTTTCAGAACTACAATCTAGACTCTCCTTTTTTAGCACTTGAAATGAAGACATGGAGTCATATGCTAATATAACGCTTATCAGACTTCATTGTGAACTTGAAGCACCTATGAATTTTAATTACAATACAGATGTTTGGGCCTCCATACAGACCTATTGAATGATAATTGCCAGGAGTAGTGTCTAAGCACCTGTATTTTTAAGAAACACCACAGGTGATTTTGATATTTACAGAAGGTGGAGAAGTACCATGCTCATGGGTTCTTAACCTCCTTACAAAATATTATCAACAGAATGCAGAGAGTCGTGAGTCCACTAGTAAGCCTTGCTATCCAACCATTCTTAGTTTTAACACTTAGTTGTTGTGGGGTTTGGGCCAGTTACTTAATCTTTCTAATCCTTAGATTCTTCAAATCTGGGGATAATGACAGTAACTGCACATAGCATTGATATGAAGATTATGAAGAGTTTATATGTGTTGAAAAGGAGCCCTGGTGGCGCAGTGGTTAAGCACTTAGCTGCTAACTGAACGGTCTGAGGTAAGAACCCACCAGCTGCTCCATGGGAGAAAGACCTAGCTATTTGCTTCTGTAAAAAATTACAGCCTTGGAAACCCTATGGCGCAGTTCTACTCTGTCCTATAGTGTTGCTAAGACTCCGAATCAGCAATGGGTTTGGATATATCTTGAAAGCTCAGTCCAGTGTCTGACACATAGTAAGTACTCACTAAGTGTGCACTATTATTTGTTTATTCCATTTCTGAGCTATGAGAATAAATCCGTATTTGGTCTTTGTTCTCTTTAGGGTACTAACAAAATACAAATACCCCTGAAAGGTTCAAGTTGTTAAAAAGAGGCAGCATATAATGGTGGAAAGAATAAAGGCAGACTCTCAACCTACTTCCTACTCTACTAAGCTTTCTTCTTTGTTGTTGTTAGGTGCCGTCGAGTCAATTCCAACTCATAGCAACCCCAGGCACCACAGAAGGAAACACTGCCTTATCCTGTGCCATCCTCACAATCATTGCTATGTCTGAGCCCATTGTTGCAGCCACTGTGTCAATCCATCTCATTGAGGGTCTTCCTCTTTTTTGCTGACCCTCTATTTAACAAGGATGATGTCTGCAATCCTTAAGGTTGTGTGTCAACTTGGCCGGGCCCTGATTCTCAGTGGTTTGGCAGTTATGATGTAGTTTGGCAGTTGTAAAATGATGTAACCACCTCCATGATGAGATCTGATATGATGTGATCACCTCCATGATGGGATCTGCTGTGAGTAGCCTGTCAGTTGAAAGGGAGTTTCCATGAGGGTGTGGCCTGCATCCAATATAGATGGACTTTCTGGCAAGGCTTGAGGGCTTTTGCTCACTCTGAATCCTGCAGCTGGCTTCTGTTTGTCTGACCTCCAGTTCTTGGGACTTGAGCTAGCAGCTTACCTGCCAATCTTGGGATTTGTCAGCCTCTGCAGTCTGTGAGCTAGCAGCCTGCCAGTTTACCTCCTGATCTTGGGATTTGTCTGCGTCCACAGGCTATGAGCCGGAGGCCTGTTGTCTGACCTACCAATCTTAGGTTTGCCAGCCCCTGCAGCTACGTGAGTCAGGAGAATCCTCCAGCCTGACCCACAAACTTAGGATTTTCCAGTCTTTACAATCACTTGAGCTAGTTCCTTGACATAAATCTCTTCCCCTGCCCCCCATATACATCAAGACGCTTTACTAGTTTTGCTTCTCTAGAGAACCTAGCCTAAGACAATGTCCTTCTGCAGGGACTGGTCCCTCCTGATGACATGTCCCAAGTACATGAGACAAAGTTTTGCTACCCACGATTCTAAGGAGCATCCTGGCTATACTTCTTCCAAGACAGATTTGTTCATTCTTCTGGCAGTCCATTCAATATTCTTCACCAACATCATAATTCAAATGCATCAATTTTTCTTTGGTCTTCCTTATTCATTGTCCAGCTTTTGTATGCATATGAGGTGATTGAAAATACCATGGATTGGATCAGGTGCACCTTAGCCCTGAAAGTGATGTCTTTGCTTTTTAACAATTTAAAGAGGTCTTTTGTAGCAGGTTTGCCCAATGCAATATGTTGTTTAATTTCTTGCCTGCTGCTTCCATGGGTGTTGATTGTGGATCCAAGTAAAATGAAATCCTTGACAACTTCAATCGTTTCTCTGTTTGTTGTGATATTGCTTATTGGTCCAGTTGTAAGGGTTTTGTTTTCTTTATGTTGAGGGGTAATGCATATTGAAGGCTATAGATTTCCATCTTCATCAGTAAGTGCTTCAAGTCCTCTTCCCTTTCAGCAAGAAATGTTGTGTCATCTGTATATTGCAGGTTGTTAACGAGTCTTCCTCCAATCCTGATGCCCCATTCTTCTTTATATAGTCCAGCTTCTCGGATTATTTGCTCAGCATACACATTGAATAAGTATGGTGAAAGGATACAACCCTGACACACCCCCTTCCTGATTTTAAACCATGCAGTATCCCCTTGTTCTGTTCAAACAACTGCCTCTTGGTCCATGTACAATTTCCTCATGAGCACACTTAAGTGTTCTGGAATTCTCATTCTCTGCAACATTATCCACAGTTTGTTATTATCCACATAGTCGAATGCCTTTGCATAGTCAATAAAACACAGGTAAACATCTTTCTAGTATTCTCTGCTTTCAGTCAAGATCCATCTGACATCAGCAATGATATCTCTCATCGCACGTTCTTTTCTCAATCTGGTTTGAATTTCTGATAGTTCCCTGTCAGTGTACCGCTGCAACTGTTTTTAAATTATCTTCAGTGAAATGTTACTTGTGTATGGTATTAATGATATTTTTTGATAATTTCCCATGCTGTCGGATCACCTTTTTTGGAATGGGCACCAATATGAATTTCTTCCAGTCTGTTGGCCAGGTAGCTCTTTTCCAAATTTCTTGGCATATATGAATGAGTGTTTACACTCTTTTCTCCATTTGTTGAAACATCTCACTTGGTAGTCCATCAATTCCTGGAGCCTTATTTTTTGCCAAATTTGAACTCTTGACTTTTAGTTCCTTTTGTTAGTAAATTGGGAAAAAATATTATCTCAAATGGTTTTGTGATGATCAAACAAAATATTGTACTTGACAGAGCTTTTTAAAGCATACTATAAAATATAATGTTAGCTGTTATTTTTAATTATACCTGACCAACTTTAAAAAAATACAATTTTTTATAATTTTGAGGTGGACAAAATACTGTGCACAGTCTGATTTTGTATGACCCAATCTAAGAGTGATTTTTTATATTTTAAAGTTTTGGAAAAAAAGGAGAGAAATATTGACAAACCATATAAGCCCTACAAAACCTAAATTATTTACTACTTGTCTTTTCACAGAAAGAATTTGCTGACTGCTGCCCTAGAACAGCTTTCTCAAAATTTAATATCATTATAAATCATATGGGGATCTTTTTAAAGTGCAGATTTTTATTCAGTAGGCCTGGTGTTGGGCCTGAGAGTCTGCATTTCTAACAAGCTACTAGGTGATGCCAAGGCTACTTGCGCAAAGACCACATGTTGAGTAGCAAGGGCCTGTACATTTGGACTTAATTGGTTTAGGGTAGGTTCTGGGTTTTTCTTATGCTTTCAAACTCACCAGGTATTATAATGTGCAGCCAGGGATAAGAGCACCTAAGTAGAACTAGTCCAATCAGCTGTTAGCTTAGAAAATAGAAGCAAACCTCTAGGGATGTGATTCAAGACAGATGGATTCTTCTAATAGGAATGAAAGGCCAAACCAAACCGAACTACTCACAGGGTAGAATTGCCCCATGGGGTTTTCAAGGCTATAAATCTTTACAGAAGCAGACTGCCACATCTTTCTCCCAAGGAGCGATGTGTTCAAACCTCCGACCTTACAGTTAGCAGCTGAATGCTTAACCACTGTGTCACCAGGGCTTCTGGAATATAAAGAATGGCAGATAAAGAGGAAAGAGCTTGGCTGTTAGCATCCTATGCGTAAAATGCATCTGTTCAGTTCTGGAATTTTGATGGCCCAGAGCTTTTGTCTGCTTCCTTATTTTACCAACTTTGGTCCTTGACTTCTTTTCGAGGACCTCCTTCTGGATTTACTCCTTTGCTTTCCTGGTCCAATAGTACCTGGATGTGTTCTTTGCATTGTCTGACTACACTCAACTTGACTTCTGGTTTACCTGAATTACGTAGATGTGTCAGCCCCTTCTGTTGGACTTAATTCATCTTCCTGGTCTCAACTTGAAAATATGAATAATAGAATCTTATGTATAAGAGCTGGAAAAAGGCAAAAGACGATAGATACTGTAGCGGTAAGAGGTGAAACACTCTGTACTTCCCATGTGTATCGCTCTCCCACTCGCTATCTCCTATAGCTATACAACAGTATGCCATAAAGCAAGGTAATGTAATTAGCATTTAAGTGTATGAACTATAGGACTGATTACTTTCCCTTTAATATTTATCAGATGGATGAAAATATTGTCACTGAAAATAAAAATCTATCTTCTGCTTTAGGACCCCAGGGAAAAACAATAAGGTCATCTCTGATACTATATATATTTGCCAAAGTTTTTCAGGAATAACTTGGTATTAGTAGGTGAAAACTATTTGGATAAAGTCTTTGGGTCTGCTGGCTGTTTTACAGAAGTGGAACTATTCTGAGATTCTGTGATTTTAGGCATTTGCCTCTTTGGCCCTTTGATTGACTGAGTTAAGACTGATATGAAACATGTTACCAGCCAGAAGAAGTGGGAAATAGTGACAAAGATCAGGTAAACAGGGCTATAACCTTTCTCTGTAGTGACTGGGAAGAAACACAACATAATAGAGGTGACCCTTGAACAGAGTAAAGGGAGATGCCTCAGTGCTAGCAATAACAAAAATCAATTCGATTTGGACTCCAAGCCTCAGGGTTATGTTTGACCCAAGCACTGTCAGGTGCAGCGGTAACCACTGCAGAGATCCTGCTGGTGTGGCTGTGAAGCAAATGGATCAGTGGCCCAGGTCCCCCAAAGCTAACTTTTAATAAATTGTCAGCAAACACACTTCCTTTTAGTGCCTTAAGCTCCCCTCTGTAGTACTTGTTATATATCTCACAAAACAAGTTGAAAGTCCCGCAGAGTTATCATTGGCCATAAGTGGCCCTTTATCATCATTAGACAAAGATGATAGTCTCTGTCTCCTGAATGAAGGGCTTTATGTAAATAGGCCCATGGTCCCAGTCCAGAAGTAGTATGTTCAAGAACCCATTCCATAGTAACCTTAAACTGTTAGTATCCTTTGGACTGAGTCTATTGTCAACACAAATGTGATATGATGATGTACTGTCAACATAAATGTGAAGCATGCCTTATAAGTACAAAAGAGAAAAAACAAAACAAAACAAAAACAGTACATCTACCAAAAGCTATATTTGAGATATTCAGGAATAACTCATGAGGACTTAACTCATGGTTTAGAAAAGGAAATAATCAGGACTGATTTGGGCAAATTTCAGATTCTTTATTTATTTTTTTAAATTTTGATTATCCAAAGTCACAAAAATCTTCTGAGTACTTCCTAAATATGGCTTTATATTTGAGTAGGACTCATGATCATTGTTGCAGTTAAGTATGTTTATAAAAACTAACAAGCACGTGTGTTTTTGTCTTTGTGATTTGACTTTAATGGATTACAGTATCTCCCCAGGTTTCTGATGTCTGATTTACAGACAATTCATACTTGCCCTTTACTGTTATGTAAATTTGTCCTCACTTTGAAATGATTGAACCAACACTTACAACAAATTCTTCATCACAATCACCTTTACGTGCTGTATGTGCAGCTTTTAAATCGTTGAAAAGGCTTCCAGCCTTTTATTGCTCCAAAACCAAAATCCAAAACCAAAAACCAAAACCCATTGCTGTTGATTCCAACTCACAACAACCCTATAGAACAGAGTAGAACTGCCCCAAAGGGTTTCCAAGGAGCAGCTGGTAGATTCAAACTTCCGACCTTTTGGTTAGCAGCCGAATGCTTAACCACTATGCCACCTTTCTTGCCCTGAAGTAAGGCTACATAAGAACTGTATGCACCTGTTCTGACTTACCTACACATTCTTAAAGACACATTTATGAATGGATCTCATTGTAATGTCAGGGACTACCTATATAAGAGACCCGAGTAGTCATGTGCTTTCAAGTGTATAATAAGCAGAATTAAAACCTTGAGTAAGGAAAAAACAAAACCAGTTATTATAAAGATAACAGGGTTCTGAATAAACACACATGTCCCTTCACATGAGTTTTTTTGTACTTGATCGCTGTGAACATGTGGGAACATAATATCTATCTCATTGCACTGTACCAAAAAAAAAAAATCCCAAACCCATTGCTGCTGAGTTGATTCCAACTAATAGCCACCCTATAGGACAGAGTAGAACTACCTCATAGGGTTTGAGGCTTAAAATGGAATTCCACATATGCTGGCTTGAAAAACACATCTCATTTTAAGTAATTTCCATCAAATATGCACACACTCTTATTGGGCTGTGTCTGGCTCTGTATGGGGTGAAATTTGGAGATGCCAGTGGGGTCTGGTGGTATAGTCTCTTGGTGGTGCTAACAGTTAATGCGATTGGAGGCTAACTAAAATGTTGGAAGTTCATGTCCACTCAGAGATACCTCAGAAGAAAGCCCTGGAGATCTACTTCTGAAAAGTCAGCCATTGAAAACCATATAGAGCACAGTTCTATTGTGACACATATGGGGTTTCCATGAGTTGGGCTTGACTCAACGACACTTGATGTTTTTTAGTGTGATCTGGTCAGGATCCATGGAAGTACCCCTTCCACATTCACGAAGTCCACTAGCCCTCCAGTCCAGCATCCTGAGAGCTCCTCCAGTCAGCAGGTAGGGGTGGGGAAGGAGGCAATTTCAGCTGCCCAGACAGAGAGCTAGAAAATGGGCAGAATGAGAGCACAGCCCTATACTGGGTCCAGGTAAAGAAAAACAAAGCATGTCCTTTATGCCAGCAAATATGCTTTCTGTAACTTAATCTCCCTCTGTCTCAATTTCTTCATCTATAAAATAGAGCTAATGATAATGACTACCATACAGGTTTTTCATGAGAATGAAATGAGTTAATATATGGCAAGTAATTAGAACAGTACCCAGTGCACAGTAAGTGCTACATACATTTAAGTTGTTACTATTAAAATATCTAACAATCACAAAGTGGATTCTCAATAAATGATAGTCATCAACTTCCTTCTACAGTTATTTCTTTATTCTATGCTGAAATAAAAAAAAGAACTTGAGTAAGCCAGACACCAGTTCTTCCATTGCCATACTCCCAAATGTAATTTGTCCTAAGTTACGTAATTAGTAAGTGATTGGGACTAGAACTTGACTCTTGGTCTAGCAAAGTCCCTAGTCCAAGAATCTGAAGACTCTGTTCTCTCAAATTGTTGTCTACCTGCCCTGTGGCATTTAGTTAGAACTGCGAGTTGGTGAGAAGTGGTAGTTTCTTTGTTTGCAGCAAAGTTGAGCGTGCAAACAAACCCTTCACAGGGAGAATCAGAACAGCTCATAAACCCAATTCAGCAGACACCCACTGCAGTTACCTGTAGCTTCCCTAGTCATGGTTAGAAGTTCATCCCAACCATTCCAGGGGGGAACATGATTCCGGGGGGGAAAAGCAAAATCCAGTTACATGACACTCTGAAAGAGGCTACCAAATGAACTGACATAACTGTAATGGTTTTAAAACTTCATTCTTGTTTAAATTGAGACCAGTCTGTTCACTGTGGAGATTAAACCTAATGAGGCAGTTAGAGGTGACTAATCCAATGCAGACGTTTTCCCTCATGTGTCCCACTGTGGTGGGGCTTGCACTGCTGTTCTATAGAAGGCTATGTCTGACAGCAGGTGTGACACAGCTGAGGTACCTGCTGAATACACCTGTACAAGCTCAGCAGGATTTGTGTGTGATGTGTCTGTAGGACACAGGGATGAACAGACAGAATTCAGCAATACTCTAGCCAAGGGAGAAAATGTCAATGATTAAAAAAAAGAAGAAGAAAAACAAAATGATGATCAACAAATTGAAGACAAAGCTCTTTCTTTCATAATGATGTTATTGTGTGCCATCCAGTCAATTTTTGACTCATTGTGACCCCATGTGACAGAGTAGAACTGCCCCAAAAGTTTTCTAGGCTGGAATCTTTATGAGAGCAGATTGATAGGTCTTTCTCCAATTGGGTGGATTCCAACGTCCAACCTTTGGGTTAGCAGCCCAGTGCATAACAGGTGCACCATTTGGTTATTAAGACTCTTCTGTTTCTAAATCTGGGCTTTTTCCTAGGAAAGAGTTGACTAAACAATGGATGTAATAATTTTGAGACCTGGGTCTTCCTTGGAAGCTGGAGAGGAAGAGGTAAGAACTTGATGCACCCAAAGCAGAGGTAGTGTTAGACCACACTAGAGAAAAATGTTTGAATCAAAGAAATTTCCTGGTTCTGTCCATGAACTCTGCTAACACACACTTAAGACTAGAATAGTCCCTGAGTAAAGGCAATAAAGTTAGGTTTGTGGGTGAGGCTAACAAGATTTTCAGAATGCTGTTACCCAGAAATTTTCAGTGTCTGGAAGCAGTCAACTCATTTAACATTTAATGTGGATGTTGTTACATGAAGTTTCATGCAAATTAAGTAGGCTAACATTGTTTGGTGGCAAGAATATTTGTCCTGCATTTCAGATATTCCTAGGAGTGTTGAGAAAGGGAAATCTGCTGCTCCTTGGCAGTGTTTCAAAAGCTAATTACCCAAAAGTGGATTTATGAAAGACTGCATAGATTGCAGAGCCCTGGTGATGCAGTGGTTGAAATGCTTGGCTGCTAAGGGAAAGGTAGGCAGTTCAAGCCCACCAGCCGCTCTGTGGGAGAAAGATGTGGCAGTCTGCTTCTGTAAAGATTACAGCCTTGGAAACGCTATGAGGCAGTTCCACTCTGTCATATTGGGTCACTACCAGTTGGAATCATCTTGACGGCAATGATTGCATAGATTGTTGTTCTACACATGCTTCCAAAAGTGAGACTTTGATTTGCGATTTTTCTTAAACTCTTCTGCCTTCATGCTGTTCCTACATCGAGGATGTCTCTTGCCTTGCCCCTGGGTTTCTTGCAAATGCTCACTTAGCTTTCACGACTCTGATTAACTGTCACTTTCAATAAGAGGCCTTCTATGACAGTCCTCTGTAAAATGGGCCAATGCCTTTGTGCCACCAATGTGCAAAATCATGGCATTGTTAATAATCCATGACATTTATTATTTAAATGTTTGTTCCTCTAGTAGATTAGTAAATCCTCCCTGGTGGGGGACAATGTCGTTTTTTTTAAATCTTTGTTGTTGTTGTGTGCCATCCAGTTGATTCTGACTCATAGTGACCCTATACATCTACAATACCTATAATGATCCTTGTAACTTAGATTTCCTTAAATGTCTGTGGAAGAAAGGAAAGGAGGGAGGAAGAGGAGGAAGGAAAGAAGGCTAGAAACATCCTTACCCAAAAAGGCGGGGGAATTGCATACTCCTGGATAATAAAAAAGAAGCCCTGGTGGTACAGTGGTTACAAGGCTCCGCTGCTAACTGAAAGGTTGATGGTTCGAACCTATATGTATATATATATACATACATACATACATATAAAAGCATAAGACACACAGTAGTTTCTCAAGGATTTAATGATTAAATATTGGCCAAATACACTAGAGACTGATTACTTTAAAAAATTCTGAACAAAATAAAATAAAGCACATCTGGCAAAGACTCTGACTTGAGAATTTCTGTGGATCAAGATAATTTTTTGGTAAACATCAATTTATCTTTGTACTGCTAAAGCAATAGCAACAGCAAATTTTTCTCATTGATAGAATGCCTCCAAAACAGCTTACATTGTACACTGACTTTTCCTGCCAGAATTAATTTTCAGGGGTGAGACTTTTTTTTTGTCTCTTTAGTCCATGAAAGTGCATTGTCTACATTAAAATCCCTAGGCTCATAAGTAAGGCAGAAGCCCATACTGAAGCAATTAGCCATTAAAATAGAAAACTGACCAGAAGCACAATGAATTCGATTGGCAGATTGCCCTTTCCACACACCAGAAACCCATTTCCTCCTGAGTGCTAATGTACATCTCCAGGAGGGCTTGATTCTGACTAGCTATTCTTAGTGTATATTTCCTCAGCACTCATTCAGTCAACCCACTGTGCTTACAGAAAAAGTGGGTAGCTTTCCCCTTACCTCTCTTTCATTACACACTCTGCCTCCAGCACCCAAGCTCACTAGCTCATTAGTGTATAATCTCTCTTTCTCTCCTTCCCTCTGATGCTTTCTGTTCTCCTTCTTCTTACCCACCCTTCAAGAGCCAACCTGAAAAAACAAAACAAAACCCATTACCATCCAGTTGATTTCAACTCATGGCCACCCCGTGTGTTATACAGTAGAACTGTTCCACAGGGTTTTCCTGGCTGTAATCTTTTTGGATGCAGATTGCCAGGCCTTTCTTGCATGGTGCTGCTGGGTGGGTTTGAACTGCCAACCTTTGTGCCACCCAGAAACTTTCAAGACCCAGCCCAATCTTATAATTTCATTTCTTTTTTGACCCTACCATTCCATAGTATACCCTTTGTGGTTTATCCTGTCTTTATACTCTTTGTATACTCTTAGAAAAACAAGCTAAATTTCAGCACATGATAGGTGCTCAGAAAATGATCAATTTTTGAAAGATTAAAGAATCTTCCATAAAGTCACCCCCGATGGATTAATAACAACCCTTAACTTGCGGCAGATCTCACATACATACATAAATACACACACATACATACTCATATATACATACACGCACACATACATACATACAATTTGTCATGAGAAGAGCAAAGTTTAGATTGTGGAACATCTTATGTTCCAATCCAAGTTCTGTCATTTACTGGATTTGCATTCTTGAAAAATTACTTTTAACCTTGGTTTTACAATTTTAAATAGGATTAAAATACCTGCCAAGAAGCCATTTCCATAACTGCAGAAAGAGATAACAATAGTACCTACATCATAAGTTTAATTGTGAGTGTTTAATTACAAGCATGCAATAAAATTAAAGATTTAAAAGTTATGCTTGACACATAGTAGGTGTCCAATACATTCTGTTATTATCATTATTATTATTGTTAATAAATGTGTCATGCATCTAAAGCACCTAACATACTATTTGGCACATGGTACACTCTCAATAATAAATGGTAATTCTGCACCTTCTTTTGCTTTCTTCCTTAGGTTCTCCCTTTTATTCTAAAATCTGAGAACTCTACCCAGGTTTCCACGGTCAGTATTGAGTGAACTTACAGTGAAGTTTTCCACATCATTTTCTCAGTAGGAAAATGGCTGATACATGACTCACCTCTCTTAATAAGCTGAAAGCCGATACCACAATGCTAGGGAAAGATGTACCAAATAAGGTCTATCCACTTGTCCTGTAACACTGATGGCATAACTAACTATGCCAGACATTGTTCCAGCATTGGGAACATAGCAGTGTTTAAGACAGACAAGTGCCTCTGTGTTTTGGATTTACATTCTAATAGCAGGGAAAGATAATAAACAAATAATAAAATGAATAAAAATTTCAGATATTGACACATATTTTGAAGAAGAGAAACAGGGCAACATGCCCAAACGTAAAGAGAGGGTGGGATAAATTAGATATGGTGGTAAATGGAAGCCCTTCCCGCAAAGGTATCACTTGAACGGAGACAAGTATGATGTGAAGGAGACATATGCAACAATTCCAGGAAATAATGGTCTGGGAGGAGATAATGCAAAAGGCCAGAGGCAATAAAAAAAATGTGGTCCTCATGTTACTGTTATATTGGTAAATTCACAAGGAACGGGTCAAAGATGATAACTGATTGCACTCTATGGATGTACGTCATTTGTCAGGCCTTGGGTTCTGGCTACGAACCTATTCTTGGCAAGGGAATATTATGAGTTAGTTCACACTGCATTTTGCATGTTCACCATTCATGGCATAGTATCAAATGATTGTATTAGAAAGATGAACATCAAGCTCTTCTTTTTATAGCCAATCTCTCTCCTTCAGGACAGAATGCTATAAGCCTTCATTTCCTTATTCAGCATGATTCCCCACTAAGACCTTATTTTCAGAATTACATCAATAATCGTTTTCCCATGATGGCTCATCATATTTGGAATCCAATTCACTGCTGTTTTTACAACTGATTAAACTTTTCACTCCGCTGTATCTTAGCTATAATGTGTCAACAGTTTTGTCTACATTAATAACCTTCCAATGCAGAGGTGCCATAATTAAGCATCTTGTTTTGACAGAATTGTTACAGTACTAGCACTTAGAAGGAGAAAAAAAAAGCAAGGAGTAAAAAAGCAATTTATTTTCCTAATGTTTAGTATTTATTTGTGAAGTAGATGCTAAACACCTGTATATCCAGTGCTCTACAAATAAGTGGATTAAAACTGCTTGCTGTAGTATTTTATGTTATCAGTATAAAGTGGTACTTATAAAATCATGATACAATTAATTTTCAATCTAAAAAAAATAAAGAGCCTTAGTAAAAGCCAAGGTTTAAAAATATTTGGGAAAATTGGTGCTATTTTAGTATTTAGCGATTTATTTCCACATGGATGGAGAATTAATTTAAAACAAAAGTTACTGAAAGCATACTATGGATAAGGTACTATATTAGACACTTTAAGAGATTAAGAAAAATAATTAGCTATAGATTCTTCCTGCTTCTGGGAGTGCATAGTATAGAAGAAGTCATAGGATATAAACCTGAAGAACTATTAAATATTGATCAGAAAGTTAAAATTTTTTATGAGAGGTTCAAATAAAATGTTATGGTGGTTGAGAGACAGGATTGATTAGGTTTTATAGGAAAGCTGGTGTTTGAACAGAACACTTCTTGAAAAAAAAAGAAGTTGATTCCTCATGAGCAAAAGAATAGAGGTTGCTGCTGTTTGTTGTTGTTAGCTGTCGTCAAGATGGTTCCGACTCATAGGGACCCTATGCACCACAGAACGAAACACTGCTTGGTCCTGCACCATGCTCACAGTTGTTGTTATGCTTGAGCCCATTGTTGCAACCACCGTGTCAGTCCATCTTGTTGAGGGTCTTCCTTTTTTTCACTGACCCTGTACTTTCTCAAGCATGATGTCCTTTTCCAGGGATTGAGCCCTCCTGACAATATGTCCAAAGTATGTAAGATGTAGTCTCGCCATCCTTCCTTCTAAGGAGCATTCTGGTTGTACTTCTTCCCAGAATAGAAGTAGGAAAATATGAAGATGAATGGAGAATTTGAAGTAATAGTGTAGGACTATACTAAAGAATGGAGCCCTGGTGGTGCAGGGGTTAAGAGCTCGGCTGCTATCCAAAAGGTCGGCAGCGTGAATCCACCAGCTGCTCCTTGGAAACCCTGTGGGGCAGTTCTACTCTGGCCTATAGGATCACTATGAGTCGGAATCGACTCGATGGCAATTAGTTTGGGTTTTTATAGTGAAGAATGAACTAGTGAAATGTGAAATAAGGATATGAAAGAAGGTGGGAAATTTTAAATGGGATGCTGTTAGCTGAACAAAATGGAAGATTGCAATTAGAATAAAGCATCCTGGTTGGCAGCCCCTGAATCTCCCCAGGTGGCATTATTCTGATAAATTCTCCTTCCTTCCTCCCTTCCTCTCTTCCTGTCTCCTTCCTCCCTCTCTTCTTTCTTTCTACATTTTCATAGTTTTATTTCTTTGACATGCATTTATTGCGCTGAGGATAAGTAATGTACGAAATAAACATCATCCCTTATGGTGCTTATTTTTATTTATATTCTAGTGGGAAAGACAAAAATCCTAATCGTAGGAGTTCTGGCAAAATGGCACTCTAGGCAGAAGCACCACGCCATCCCTCCACAGCAAAGATCCGAAAAACTAAGCTGAACAGAGAATACAACAATCTTGAAACCCTAAAACATCAAATGAAGAGATAAAGAACTCACCCAAGCACCAAATGGAGTGAGAAAACTGACAGAGAATGGAGAGCAAGAAGAGATTCATGCAGAGGTCCCCTACCAGCTAATGCAGTGTGGATCTGCCATCTTGGACTCCTATCGGAGACCAGCAAATAGGGGGTAAGAGAAAACAGCCTCACGGAGCGTCCAGTGGGAGACCAAACAACCGGAAATTTGTGATATATGCTTTCCCACCCCCCAACCTTCTTCACCCTGACTTGGCCTCCTATGCTTCCCACAGTCACAGTCTCTTGACCTGGAAACAGTGGCTGCTTGGATTCCACACACCTAAACAGGTGGCTCTCTGAGTGCCATTTGTTGGCTGCTGGTGTTACTTTTTTTCCGCTTCTTTTTATTTCTTCCCTGCCTCTCCCCACCTCCCCCTACTTTTGCTCAAGTACCTCGCTCCGTGTGCCATCTTTGCTTCTTCTCGAGGGGCTGCAGAGCTCCGGTAATTTGTGATATACGCTTTCCCACTCTCTACCCTTTTTCACCCACACTCGGCCCCCTCCACTTCCCGCGGACACAGTGTCTTGTCCAGAAACACCAGCCCACACTAGCTGGCTCTCTGAGTGCCATTTGCTGGCTGCTAGTGTTGCTTTTTTTTTTCTGCTTCTTTTGATTTCTTACTTGCCTCTCACCACCTCCCCCTCCCTTCGCTCAAGTACCTGGCTCCATGCACCATCTTTGCTTCTTCCTGAGTGGCTGTGGAGCTCCATTCGAGTGTGGAGCTGCTTCCCAGTTTGGGCTGCTGTGCTAGTGGGATCCCGGGGCTTTTGTTCATTTGTTTGTTTTGAATTGTTTGTTTGTTTTCCTTTTCTTGAGTTGGGAGGCCTTTCTGGCCAGGCTGAGCTGCATGGCAGGAAGACTCCACTTTGGCTTCCACAGACGTGCAGAGGGATCCCTGAGTGCATTTCTTTTTAAGTTTTTTTTTTTTTTTATGTTTCTTTGGGGGCCTTTCTTTTTTCTTTTTTTAATTTGTTTTGTTTTCTTTTCCCTCTTTTTCCCTTTTTGTCTTTCTTCATTGCTCAGTTTCTTGTCTCTTTATATTTTCTTTCTCTTTCTGTTCCCTGAATAACTGGCATTGTATACCTCTACGCCTTCTAGCCAGGCTGTACTACAACACCTGAGAGCGACTTCCCCAGACCTCATGGCTGCACCAGTGGGATCCCTGGGAACTTTGTGTTTCTTTAACCTTTCTGATTCTTATTTATTCATTTCTTTTCTTCGTACTCCCCTTTCTATTTATCTCCATTACATAGTCTCTCATCTCTCCACTCCAATGGCAAGCTCCCCTAGCATTCTTTTTTGTTTGTTTGTATATTTTTGGCTCCTGTTCCTCTCTCCTCTCTCCCATATACATCTTAACTCCACACATAACAATCTCCCCACTGCATCCTGCCTACCTGCACCATGCATTTGACATCACACCACCAAGCAGCACAGGCACAGCCTACGGGAACCTGCCCTGCACTGATTACTGACCCGCTCTGGTGGCTGTAGTAAGTGCCACAAACAACCCATCCCAGTAACTCCTCTTCAGCTAGACCTGCCCTGCCGTACCATATCTGAGTAACTGACCCTGCCAGTTGGAGAAGGAGGCGAAAAGTATTGTGCCCACAGACGAGCAAACAACAAAGAACACACAGTCTGCCTGTTCAGACATAGTCAAATTTTTTTTGAAAAAAGGGACGAAACAAACAAATCTACAATCAATAAATGAGAAAAATAACTACTGAATGCCCCGAAGACAAGAGACAATATCAAAACATTTACAAAAACAGGACAGGATGGTTCCAGTAGGTGTCCAAAATAAAACACAAGATGACTCTCCTCTGGAAGAAAATGCACTAGAACTACCTGATAGGGAATTCAAATCTCCAATACTCAGAATTCTTCAAGAACTGAGGCAAAAAGCTGACAAACATGAGGAAAAAATAGACAAATTCATGGAAAATACAGACAAAAAATTGGAAGAATTCAGGAAAATAATGCAGGAACAAAATGCCAAAATAAATTCACAACTAGAAATTATACAAAGACAACAATTAGAAATCCAAAAGATAAACAACAAGATTTCAGAAATGGACGATGTCATAGAAGGGCTGAGAAGCAGATTTGAAATGGTGGAAGACAGGATCAGTGGAATTCAAGACAAACACTTGGATACAACACCATTTCAGGAAAACTCAGAAAAAAGAACAAAGAAAAATGAAGAGACCCTGAGAGTTATGTGGGACACAATTAAAAGCAAAAATCTGCAAGTGATTGGAATTCCAGAACAGGAGGAGAAAACAGAAAACACAGAGAGGATCATTGAGGAACTGCTGACAGAAAACTTCCCCAATATCATGAAAGATGAAAAGCTGGCCATCCAAGAAGCTCAATGAACCCCATATAGAAGAGACCCCAAAAGAAAATCACGAAGGCATATCATAATCACACTCACCAAAGCCAAAGACAAACAAGGAAACCTGAGAGCACATCGTGAAAAACAAGAAGTCACATACAGAGGAGAAACAATAAGACTAAGCTCAGATTATTCGGCAGAAACCAAGCAGGCAAGAAGGCAATGGGATGACATATATAAAATCTTGAAAGAAAAAAATTGCCAGCCAAGAATAATATATCCTGCAAAACTCTCGTTCCAATTTGATGGTGAAATTACATCATTTCCAGATAAACAGAAATTAAGGAAATATGTAAAAGTCAAACCAAAATTACAAGAATTATTAAAGTGAGTTCTTCGATCTGAGGACAAACAGCTTGAGCTCACAGGCAGAAACTAGGATGCAGGATCCTACCAGCCAGATACCAATCAAGGAAATGACCTCTCGAGGACTATCCAAAACCAAAAGAAATACAACAGGGAATCAGAGCTGTTAATCAGTAAATGACAACAACATCAAAACCATAAAAGAGCAAATAAATGGCATAGGTATAGAACCTTCTAATGGAGAGAAAGGCAAGGCGATACCAAGTAATGGTAGACTGCTTCAAACTTAGAAACATAACGGTAAAATTTATGGTAACCACAAAGAAAGTTAACAAACATACTCATAAAAAAAAAAAAGAGGAAAAACATAAAGTCTCAGCAAAAACAAAACCTACAAAAACAAAAGAAATGAAAAAAAATCCACAAACAAAAGTAACTCAGCACAAGAGAGTAAGAAGAACAAAGAAAACGTCAGCACCACAAAAAAAAGCACTACAAAATGACAGCAACAAACTCATATCTATCAATAATTACACTGAATGTAAATGGACTCAATGCACCCCTAAAGAGACGGAGAGTCACAGAATGGATAAGAAAACAGGATACATCAATATGCTGTCTACAGGAGACACACCTTAGAAACAAAGATGTGAATTTATTAAAAGTCGAAGGTTGGAAAAAAATATATCAAGCTAACAACTACCAAAAAAAGAGCAGGAGTGGCAATTCTAACGTCAGATAAAATAGACTTTAAAATAAAATCTACCATAAAAGACAAAGAAGGACACTATATAATGATTAAGGGGACGATCCATCATGAAGACATAACCATAATAAACATCTACGCACCCAATGACAGGGCTCCAAAATACATAAAACAAACTCTAACAACACTGAAAAGAGAAATTGACAGTTCCACAATAATAGTAGGAGACTTCAACACACCACTCTCAGTAAAGGAAAGAACAACTAAGAAGAAACTCAGCAAACATAAGAAGACATAAAGGGCACAATCAGCCAACTTGACCTCATAGACATATATAGAACACTCCATCCAACCGCTGCAAAGTACACATTCTTTTCCAATGCACATGGAACGTTCTCCAGAAAAGACCACATCTTAGGCCACAGAGCAATCCTCAACAAGATCCAAAACGTTGAGATAATTCAAAGTATCTTCTCTGACCACAATGCCATCAAGGTAGAAATTAACAATAGAAAGAGCAAGGAAAAAAAATTAACTACATGCAAACTGAATAATATCCTGCTTATACATCAGTGGGTAATAGAAGAAATCAGAGATGGAATCAAAAAATTCCTAGAATCAAATGAGAATGAAAACACATCATACCAAAACCTTTGGAACACAGCAAAGGCAGTCCTCAGAGGACAATTTATAGCAATAGATGCACATATCAAAAAAGAAGAAAGGGACAAAATCAAAACATTAGCTACAGAACTCAAACAAATAGAAAGAGAACAGCAAAAAAAGCCAACAACCACTGGAAGAAAGGAAATACTAAAGATCAGAGCAGAAATAAATGAAATAGAGAACTGAAAAACAATAGAAAGAATCAACAAAACCAAAAGTTGGTTCTTTGAAAGAATCAACAAAATCGAAAAACCACTGGCCAGACTGATAAAAGAAAAACAGGAGAGGACACAAATAACCCAAATAAGAAATGAAATTGGGGGCATTACAACAGACCCAACTGAAGTAAAAAGGATTACAACAGAATATTATGAAAAACTATACTCCAACAAATTTGAAAACCTAGAGGAAATGGATAAATTTCTAGAAACACACAGCCTACCCAAACTACAACAAAGTGATGTTGAAAATCTGAACAGACCCATAAGAAGACAAGAGATTGAAAAGGTAATTAAAAAACTCCCAACCAAAAAAAGCCCTGGGCTAGATGGCTTCACTGCAGAATTCTACAAAACACTTACAGAAGAGCTTGTACCAGTACTTCAAGCTATTTCAGAGCATAGAAGAGGAATTAACACTTCCAAATTCATTCTATGGAGCCAGCATAACGCTGATACCAAAATCAGGCAAAGACGTCACAAAAAAAGAAAATTACAGACCAATATCTCTCATGAATATAGATGCAAAAATTCTGAACAAAATTCTAGCCAATAGAATTCAGCATCATATCAAAAAAATAATACACCACGACCAAGTAGGATTCATACCAGATATGCAGGGATGGTTCAACATTAGAAAATCAATCAACATAATCCACCACATAAATAAAAGGAAAGAAAAGAATCCCATGATCATCTCAATTGATGAAGAAAAGGCATTCGACAAAGTCCAACACCCATTCCTGATAAAAACTCTCAATAAAATAGGTATAGAAGGGAAATTTCTCAACATAATAAAGGGCATCTATGCAAAACCAATGGCCAACATCATTCTTAATGGAGAGAGGCTGAAAACATTCCCCTTGACAACAGGAACAAGACAAGGATGACCTTTATCACCACTCTTATTTAACATTGTGCTGGAAGTTCTAGCTAGAGCAATAAGGCAAGAAAAAGAAATAAAGGGCATCCAAATTGGTAATGAAGAAGTTAAACTGTCCCTGTTGGCAGATGATAATGATACTATACACAGAAAACCCTAAAGACTCCACGAGAAATATACTGGAACTAATATAAGATTCAGCAGAGTAGCAGGATACAAGAAAAACATTCAAAAATCAGTTGGATTCCTAAACACCAATAAGGAGAACAATGAAAAGGAAATCAGGAAAACAATACCATTTTCAATAGCTCCTAAAAAGATAAAACACTTAGGAATAAATCTGACCAGGGATGTAAAAGACCTATACAAAGAAAACTACAAAAGACTACTGCATGAAACCCAAAGGGATCTATATAAATGGAAAAACTTACCATTCTCATGGATAGGCAAACTCAACATTGTGAAAATGACAATTCTACCCAAAGCAAGTTACAAATACAACACAATCCCAATCCAAATACCAACAACATTCTTCAAAGAGATGGAAAAACTAATCATTAACTTTATATGGAAAGGGAAGAAGCCCCAAATAAGTAAAGAACTACTGAAGAAGAAGAATAAGTTGGAGGACTCACACTACATGACTTCAGAACCTACTATATAGCTACAGTAGTCAAAACAGCCTGGTACTGGTACAACAACACATACTTTGACCAATGGAACAGAATTGAGAACCCAGATGTAAATCCATCCACCTACAGTCACCTGATCTTCGACAAGGGACAAACTCCATCAAGTGGGGAAAAAACAGTCTTTTTAACAAATGGTGCTGGCAAAACTGGATATCCATCTGTAAAAAAATGAAACAGGACCCATACCTCATGCCGTATACAAAAACTACTTCAAAATGGATCAAAGACCTGAATATAAAGCCTAAAACTATAAAGTTCATAGAAGAAAAAATAGGACCAACACTTCAGGCCTTAATACATGGCATTAACAGGATACAAACCAGAACCATCAATGCACAAAACCCAATAGATAAGCTAGATAACTGGGATCTTCTGAAAATCAAACACGTATGGTCTTCAAAAGACTTCACCAAAAGAGTCAAAAGAGAACCTACAGACTGGGAAAAAATTTGTGGACAGTACAAGTCAGACAAAGGTCTAATCTCCATAATCTACAAGAAAATCCAACACTTCTACAACAAAAAGACAAATAATCCTATAAAAATTGGGCAAAGGAAATGAACAGACACTTCACCAAAGAAGACATTCAAATGGCCAACAGACACATGAGGAAATGCTCACGATCACTAGCCATTAGAGAAATGCAAATTAAAACCACAATGAGATACCATCTCACCCCACCATTACTGGCACGAATCAAAAACACTGGAAATAACAAATGTTGGAGGGGCTGCAGGGAGGTGGGAACTCTTATGCACTGCTGGTGGGAATGCAAAATGATACAACCATTTTGGAAAATGATATGGCGCTTCCTCAGAAAGCTAGAAATAGACATACCATTCGATTCAGCAATCCCACTCCTAGGAATATACCCTAGAGAAATAAGAGTCATCACTCAAATAGACATATGCACATCTATGTTCATGGCAGCACTGTTCACAATAGCAAAACGATGGAAACAACCTAGATGCCCATCAACAGATGAATGGATAAACAAACTATGGTACATACACACAATGGAGTACTATGCAACGAGAAAGAACAACAATCTGTGAAGCATCTCATAACATGGATTTAATTGGAGGACATTATGCTGAGTGAAATAAGTCAATCACAAAAGGACAAATACTGCATGAGACCTCTATTTTAAAAACCCATGACAAAGTTCACACACAAAGTGTAACAATCTTTATTGGTTACCAGTGATGGGAGGGGTGGGGAGGAAATACTAAATAGACAATAGGTAAGTGGTATCTTGGGTGAGGGGTGAGACAGTACACAATACAGGGGAACCTGGCACAACTTGTGCAAGGAAAGGTCATGGAAGCCCCATAGACACATCCAAACTCCCTGAGGGACTGAATTGCTGGGTGGAGGGCTCTGGGGACCATGGTCTCGGGGAACATCTAGCTCAATTGGCATGACACAGCTTATAAAGACAATGCTCTACATTCTACCTTGGTGAGTAGTGTCTGAGGTCTTAAAAGCCTGTGAGCGGCCATCTAAGATACTCTACTGGTTTCATCCCTTCGGGAGAAAGGGAGAATGAAGAGAACAGGATACAAGGAAAAGATTAGTCCGAAGGACTAACTGTCCACAGCTACCAAGACCTCCACTGGACTGAGTCCAGTACAGCTAGATTGTGCACGGCTACCACCACTGACTGCTCTGACCAGGATCACAACAGAGGGTCTGGACAGAGCTGGAGAAGGATGTAGGGCATAATTCTAACTCACAAAAAAAAGACCAGCTTTTCTGGCCTAAAGGAGTCTGGAGAAACCCTGAGAGTATGGCTCCCAGACACCCTTTTAGCTCAGTGGTGAAGTTACCTCCAAGGTTCACTGTTCAACCTGGGAGTGGACAGCCCCATAAAACCAAATGAGACTAACAAGGTACAGGAGTCCAGTGACAAGGGCCAGAAAGCAGAAGGGGACAAGGAAGCTGGTGATAGGGAACCCATTGTTGAGTAAGGATATTGTTGATGTGTTGTGAGATTGTTAACCAATGTCATAGGGCAACATTTGTAGTAACTGTTAAATGAGAAACTATTTTGTTCTGTGAGTCTTCATCTTAAGTGAGAATAACAGCACAATTGGAAGAGCGTAGTCAATGTCACTGAACTGTGCATGTAGAAATATTTGAAACGGTGTATCTTTGGCTATGTGTATTTTCACCAAACCAAAAAAATGGTTGAGAAGTTAGAGGGTCAACGTGTTGTGGGGTTGTTAACCAATGTCATAAAACAACAAGTGTGCTTCTGTTTCATGAGGAACTATTTGTTCTGTAAGCCTTCACCTGAAGTACAATAAAAAATAAATGAATAAATAAATCCTAATCATAAAAGTAAGCAAATTTGCTGTAATATAAAGAGTGATAAGAAGGAAATAAGAAAGGAGGAAATTAATAAGAGTTTTATTTGCCTAGAAAGGGTAGTTGAAAAAGATTTTTCTGAAAAAGTATCATTCAAGCTAAGATTTTTTTGTTTTTTAATATGAAGAGTCTAGTCTTTTAAAGAGAAGCAAAAGAGCATTCCAAGAAGAGAAAATAATACTTGCACAGCCCCTGAGCAAAGAAAGACTGGCATGTTCAGGCTACTGGAAGAAAACAGGAATGGATGGAGAGAAGTGAACAATGGGGAAAGAAGTAGGCAAAGGCCATATTAAATTTGGTTCTGAATCAATGGGAAATCAGTCACTGGTAAATTGTAAGGTTGCTTTTACTGCTGTGAGAAAAATGGATTGGTGGTGATGGGGGGAGCTAGGGTTAATTTAGGAGACCAGCTAGAAGACTGATGTCCAAGAGATGAGAGTGGACTATAGTGTCGTTAGTGTATGGTTTTCAATAGCAGTGGAAAAACTGATAGAAATAGAAATATTTGAGGTATTTTAGAAATAAAAAGGCAACAGATGATGGATTTACGTGATGAGAGGAAAATGGAAGATCAACCAGTTTTGTGGGTCTAGAAAATTGATATTATAGGTACGATCTGAGAATGTAGGTGGTAAATTGATGCTAACCTCAAGAATGCTGTTAAAAACACCGGTGGTGCAGTGGTTAAGAGCTCAGCTGCTAACCAAAAGGTCAGAAGTTCGAATCCACCAGCAGCTGCTTGGAAACCCTGTGAGGCAGTTCTACTCTGTCCTTTACGGTCGCTATGAGTCAGAATGGACTCAACAGCAAAGGGTTTTATTCGACAATACCAAGTGCTGACCAGGATGGGAATAACTGGCACTCTCATTCAGTGTAAAACTGGAATTTTCGTTCATTGCTAGTGGGAATGCAGAACGGTACAGACACTATGGAAGAGTTTCACTGTGTTTCTTGTTTTTTTTTTTTTTTTTTAGTAAAGTTAAACACACACTTACCATATAATCCAACAATCCCACTCCTGGGTTTCACCCAATTAAAATGAAAACCTACATTCATGCAAAACCTATATGTGGATATTTACAGCAGTTTTATTTATAATCATCAAAAACTGGAAATGACCCAATATCCTTCAACTGGGGAATGGATAAAGAAACTGTTTATTCATATGTAATTAAATGCTACTCAGCAATAAAAAAATAAACTGCTGATGTATGCAACAATATGGATAAATCTCAAATGCATTATACTAAGTAAAAGAAGCCAATCTCAAAAACACTGCATACTGTATGATTATATTTATATGACATACTGGAAAAGGCAAAGCTATAGGGATGAGCAACAGGTCAGTGGTTACTGGGAGTTAAGGGTTCGGGGAAGTTTTGTTCACTACAATTTTTTTTGGTGGGTGGAGGTGATGGAACTATTGTATATCTTGATTGTGATCATAATTATATGACTCTGCATTTGTCAAAACTTATCAAAATGTACATCAGAGTGATTTTACTGTACATAAATTTTAAAAAAATAAAAATATAAATACACACTGTTCATATATACTGATGCATGTACTGGGAAAGGGCCTACTGCTCTGATAGAGAAACTCAAGATCCCATCCATGTCACCTGCTTAGCTGATGCCAAGGTAGATAGAAGACAATTGTGATTAATGAGGCTAAGCTTACAGTAAAAGGGGGTGAATCATCTTGGAGAATGTTTTTCTTATTCAGGGTGTGACCTAATCAAGGATTCCTCATTAGAGTATAAACCGTTTGAGCACAGGAACCCCATCTTACTCATCTTTGTTTTGACCATTTTTACTTAATACAGTGCCAGAAATAATTCTTGGAAGATTTCTCAAATTATATATAATGAGTTCCATTTTTCATGTTAGCTCAGAGCTATGTAATTTCAATTAATCATATACTTTTGCCTGAATTATATGAGTAAGAACAAAAATAACAGTATTATGAGACATCTAGAAAATCCCATTATTTTTATTTCTACATATAGTGGGCCAAAATTTCCTACACTTTAGATTTATGATCACATATATAATGTGAAAAATAGTACTAAGGCATTTACTGTACTAATTATGGAAAAAGAACACCTATAAAACAATTTCCAAGGAAGTTACTTCAAGGTTAAATCTTTATTTTGGGAGAGATTTATGCTGAATAATCTAGATAATTATAACAATTCCTAAAATTAATTTGTTATGGAGACATAGCTTTTGTCATTACTTGGTATAGAGAATTTAGTATAGTCAAGTGATTTTTATGCCTTTGTTCAAAATATCAGCATATCCAATTAAAGCCTGAGAAATATTTTAGATTGCATGTTGAGCGTAGATATCTTTACAGGCAAAATGGATAAATTGAATAAACATAATTAGAAACCAGATAGTGAGGCTTATCTAAAGTCATTAAAAGCAGTGGACAGGAGAAAATGAAGAGGCAATGAGCTTTGTGCTAGTTAAGAATTAGGAGCATCTCAAGTAGCTATTAATAGAAACTCTGGTAGCAACTGTGAAAACAGAGACACATCAGTAAAATTACTCTTGAAGATCACACCCAGGTTATAATTGAAGCTGGTCTATGTTACAGGCTTAATATTGATATCGAAACTGTTAAATCCAAACCTTCAGAAATTGTTGTAATCATAAAAATCAATCTTCAAATTTTGGAGTTTGAAAATCCCAAATGAGTTTAAACATTTGTACTTCATAAATTTGTGGATGTATCTATCTTAGATTTATATATTTTACATACATATGGTCTCAAACAAAATCTGTGATTCAAATGTCTACCTATGAGAAGTCTAATGGAAAAGAGGACAAATATCTTCCCTAGACTCTCAAATATAAATACTTGGTATGGAAATACTGAGCATTTCTAATTATATATTGTGGTATACATTAAAGACTATTAATAAGGATGATTCAACCATAGGACAACAATAACAAAATCAAATCTAATAAATGCCTTTGAAATATAAAGTTGAAAAATATCAAATTTCCAACAAAATTGTATATGCAATGATGTTTTGAGCTCTACAGCAAGCATTTGTAATCTCTGAGTAAAACGTTTGTTAGGTAGAAGTTTATTACAACTTTAGAAATCAATTCTGAGAAACCATGCTCCCATGATCTAGAAGGAGAAAACTAATATTAAAAGAAATAGACCACATTGCTCTGAATAATATCAAGCTAGATGGCCAAAATAAATATTAACCAATACTATGGAGACCATTAATCAGAATACTACTCAGACAATTATATTAACCAGATATTGTTTGTGTAAGTGATCTGGACAAATATGGAGCTTCTGATTTTACAAACATAGATTTGATAAGTGGCTAACCCAGGTAATTTGGCAATAGTTCATTAAAATCCAAATCCAGTGGCTGTGGTGGTGGGCTTAAGCTTAGCAATGGATATGAGGATGGTGCAGGACTGGGCAGTGTTTTGTTCTGTTGTACGTAGGGTTGCTATGAGTTGGAACTGACTCGGAGGGACCTGACAACAACAGTTAATATTGAAACTTGCAACAGTTTGGACTTTGCTTGTAATATGCTTTTCTAGATACATTAAAAAACAAACACTACAGACATGATCTAAGCAGGAGAAAAACCTGATCCCTTGTGAACCCTTATTTTTGGATTCAGACATGTTCTACTCTGCATCGGGCCAGGAATCTGTGTTTAGCCATCCTGTTGCAGGTGGGTATAGGTATTAAACTCTCCAAGTATTGTTCTATGCCTATAAACCCTAGGTAGAAGGTACTTTGAATTCTCCCTGACAGCAATCAGCAAACTACCAATCCATTGAGAGGGGCCCACCACCACGGCAACTTCATCACCTCCCTACCTTGTACAGGCTTACAAGGAGACACCACTCCCGAGTCACTATATTCCTTATATCTATTTACTTTTATGAGTCCTGTTAACCAGTCCTCTTGGTAACCACCATATGAACTCACAGCATTTAGAGTGAAATATTTATCAAGGCCACTGACCATATAATATTAACAGAATAAGAGAGAGCAATCACATTTCATAAAGAGAAAGATATACCACTTAAGCTAGCCCCAACCATGGTGTGACTGAGGCCTGTCTCTGGGATAAAACCAGGGGCTCTGGTCCAGCTCCAACTTTCTTACACTCCATAGAGCAATCTGCATTAAATACTCTCAGTTTCATTTTAGCAAGTATCTCAACGAGCATCTCTCTAACAAGTTACTTTCTACTCACCAGGACCTCCTATTCTCAGACCTGAGGGCTCTGATTATTTGCTCCCTCTATAGCAATCATCCTGAGAAATTATAAGTCTTTGTCTTACTTATCTAATGCTGCTATAATACAAATACCCCAAGTGGATGGCTTTAACAAACAGAAATTTATCGTCTCACACTTTAAGAAGCTAGAAGTGCAAATCCAGGGTGCAAGCTCTAGGGGAAGGCTTTCTCTCACTTCCAGCTCCCGGGGAAGGTCCTTGTCCCTTCAGCTTGTTTCCTGGCTTCTTGGAGATCTCCACATGGCTTAGCATCAATCTTCCCCCATCTCTGCTTGCTACCTTGCTTGTTTAATGTCTTCTATATCTCAAAAGAGACTGACTCAATACACACCCTACACTATCCTGCCTCAACATAACAAAGACAATCCATTCCCAAATGGGATTACAACCACAGGCATAGAGGTCAGGATTTACAACATATATTTTGGGGGGACAAAATTCAATCCATAACAGTCTTTGTCCTTTCATCCAGCCTCAAAAACTCCCTTCTCATCAGCCTCCAGATAACTGCAGTCACCTTACACTTTTAAGTCATCATTTCTCAAAGGATGCAAGTATATGTATAACATAAACGCACACAATGCTCCTTAGAGAGCATACAAACAAATTAAAAGTATTATTCTAGGATCCAGTAAAATTGAAACATGCTATGTACTAAATTTCCCGCACCCCACTTTAGAAATCCATAATGCATTTTGTCATACTGAAATTTTGTGAAATCCTACAGTAGAAAAACCCTGAACTGTAAATTAAGCAACATTTGCCAAATTTGTATTTGACTAAAGAATCTCTTTAATCTGAAAATCTCTATTAACGTCATTCTAGATCTAGAATTCTTCAAAATATGCTTTGGAAAATGTTACTGAACATCAAACTATTTTAACGTTTTGTTGTGATTTTTTATTTGTCTCTCTAATTAGTTTTTAAGTCATTATGGTATAGATAGAGGAGCCCTGGTGGCACAGTGTTTAAGTGCTCAGCTACTAACAAAAAGGTTGGCTGTTTGAATCTGCCAATCGCTCTGCGGGAGAAAGATGTGGCAGTCTGCTTCTGTAAAGATTTACAGCCTTGGAAACCCTATGGGGCAGTTCTACTGTGTCCTATAGGGTCCCTATGAGATGGAATCGACTCGATGGCAGTGGGTTTGGTTTTGGTTTGGTTATGGTATACATGAGGGCATCTCACCAATACTTCTTATTCTCCTCCTTCTAGGACCAGATGGCAATTTTCCTTTCCCATTCTCTTGAAGTCAGGCATGGCCATATGCTTGCTAAAATCACAGAAATACGAGCAGAACTAATGAGTGTCACTTTCAGGCAGAAGCATTTAATTCCTAGTGTGGATCTATCCAGAATGCTCCCAACAATGCTATGAAGAAGTGATTATCATTCCTACATTGTGAATGTCAAAATTAATTTTCAGAGAAGGCTGGGACAGGATTCTAATTTGTGTGTTTCAAAGCTCATGCTTTTTCTACCACACCTTGCTTCCTGAAGTTGATATTCACATCACACTAAGAAAATGTTAACTTTTATATTCACATATCATCTTAAAAAATGAAAGTTATTCTTGGAAATGGATTTATTTTTGTGTCTATTATTCATGTGAAATTCAGGACACTACTCCACCTAAAGTTCTGGTTTCATTCTTGTAAGTGGCTTGAGTTAAAGCCAACATGATGTATTTCCCAACAAAATATAGCTATCTATGCACTTCTTCCTTTGAGTTAATAGAAAGATGATGAAATATAATAATTTTCTTACACTATTAAAGTAGCTCAAACCATGTTAATTAATCGGGGTGAGAACAGAAGGATGAGTCCTATCTTTTCTGTTAGAATATTACATGAGTATTCAGTAGAAAAGGAATCTTGATCTGCTTTTTTCTCTAGTTTCCTTTGTATTGTTTGGGAAATTCATTGATGTCTTTAATTTGTAATGTCCTCATTTTTAAGATAAGGATAGTAACATCTGCTTTGCAAGTCTTATAGGTATTTTTTTAATTTATAAATGTGTGAAAATTAAATTAGATCACATAAATTTAAGAAAATACCATTTTGGACTTAAAAAGATACTATAAATGTTCAGTATTGTTATTATGCTCTCCTAACTCACATTTTTCCTTTTTATTATTTTTTCCAAACCTTGTATCATTCTTTTCCATATGCCGACAAGAAAAGTTAGAATTGCCCACCATTTCAATACTATCTTTACCAGCATCCTAAACCTTCAACACTAGATAACTCTACTAGTCATTTCCGCATTCCTGAATTTTAGTAGCTGAACATTGCTGGAGAAAGTATGCATCAGAACATACTTGAACCATAAAATAAGTCTTTAATAGCACACCTAAGATTTACCATTTCTCTCCTGTTCTGCCCAACCATTTTACACATTACCAATTCTCCTAAAACTCTGATGTTCTCACTGGAGTGATCCAATCATCCACGCATATATACCTGCTTACAGAGAAAATTTCTTTAGCATATGTGCATTAAGTCTACTAAGTATGTCATTGCCTTGTGTGCTGGGGATACAGTGATTCAAAACACACATCTGGTCTCCTAGTCCTTAGAGCTGAAGGAAAAACTGACAACAAATAATGTGAACAGATTTCAAATAGATAAATAGATAGATGATTAGAGAAAAAAATAATAATAACAACGCATTTCCTGGACTCTCCTACAACTCAGTGTCACTATATAACTAAGTTGCAGCCAGTGAGATGTAAGAAATGACTTGTAGTGCTGCTAGAAGGTCCTCTTAAAAGGGTAAGGATGAGCCCTTCCTTTCTGCTTCCTCCATCCTTCTGCCTAGATTTTGTTGTAATTGTAATGGGAGGATGTTGGCAGGAGTAGGAGAAAAAGTCTGTGGAATATGATCAGATTTGCATTTTAGAAGGAACACTCATTGCTCTCTGGAGAATGGACTACTTGGAGCATATTTGAAGCAGGACTGGTCAGGAGCAACATGATGGTAGCTAGGGCAGGTGCAGAAGAGATGATGGAAGTCATCATATTTTGAACGTACTTGGAAGTAAGTCAACAGGATTTGCCAAGATCTGGAGTTGGAAAGTGGCAAATGGAAAAGAGATGCTTCAGTATGACTCCTAAACTGTTGCCCAGGCCACCTGGGTGAATTGTGGTGCATTTTATGAAATGAGAAAGACTGAGGAAGAAGTAAGTCTAAAGGAAAGCTGAGGAAGTGATGGATGAAAAGTTCTACGTTAGATGTGCACGCCAAGCCTGGCTTGCCTGTTAAGACAAGTGAGTGGAGATGCAGAGAAGACAGTTGAACATGTGAGTATAGAACCCTGGGTATAAAATGCCCTGGGCATATAAATTAGGGAGTTATAAACATATGGGTGGTATTTAAGCTATGGGGCTGGATGAGATAACTAAAGAGAGATAATAGATTAAAAAAAAAAAAAAGAGGATTATAAGCCATATAGCACTGCAACTTTTAGAGTCTAGGCAGAGTGAGGAAAACCATTAAAGAAGTCTGAGGAGAAATCTGTGAGGTAGGAGGGAAACCAGGAAGGTGTGGAATCACAGAGCCAAGGAAGAAAGTGTAGCAAGAAAGGGTATTAAATGCTTAGAAAGGTTGAATAGGAGAACAACACAGAACTGATCATGACTTTGGCAAGATGGAGATCACAACCTTGATAAAACGCTGTACCAGAGAAGTGGTGGGAATGAAAATCTTATTAGAGCGGAGAGGTGAGGGCAAAGTGGATAGGTTTTCTATGGAAGAGCAGAGAAATTAGGTAGTAGAAGAAGGAAGATGTGTTACAAAAGGAGAGTTGGTTTTTTGTGTGTGTTTGTTGTATTTCTTGTTTTTAAGACAGGGAAATGTTAAAAATACATTCTGTATTTTTATTAGGGGAATTCTGGTTAATTTTGAGTCCTACAATCTCAAAGAGCTAGAAAGATTTCCAGCCACAGAAAACATTTTGACAGGACATTTGCTTGCTAATTAAATCCTCAGGACTACAGCAACACAGTAGGGCTAAATACAGATAACATAATATGGCCTGTCGTTTGCACAGCAGTAAATTAGAATCATCAAAAATAATTGAGTCCACAGATGTTCTTTCTAAACACCAAAAGCCAAAATTTTTAAATGCTTTTTCACAGCTACGCTCTGAAATACCCATTATTAGTGTCCTCTTGCTCGAAGCATCAGCGAAAAAGGCCAAGGACAGAATAGATTATTAGGAAGAAGGTTTAAGGGTGAGGGGTAGTGTAGGCTGGGGAACCTAAGTGGCAAGACTGAGGCTTGTTCAAGGAAAAAGAAGAAAAAAAAAAATATATATATATATGTATATATATGTTCTGTAGGCCAATCAAATTGGAGTAATCTAGTCAACAGAGAGAAATTAATGCAGGTGAGGGCAGGCTAGAACATGATAGGATAGTACCTAAAATATAAGTGGCAAGGTTGGCCTTAGAGCCATGAGGACAGGGATTATGTCTGCTATTAAATCCTCAGTGCCTAGCATTGTGCTCAAGACATACTAGATGCTTAATACTTATTTAAGTAAATGAATGAATTAATAAATCTTATGTTCAATAGTTTTAGCACAGTATATTTTATGACAACAATTTTAATTCTGATCATTGCATCCTCAGATTAAAATACTTGGGGGCTCTCCATAACTGGCTTAAAAAGTAAAAAAGTCCTTAACCTGGTACACAATGCACTTACTAACTAGTCTCTGCCTCTCTAGTTCTCCATCTTCTACTAAGTCTACAGGGCAGCTAACAACTTGTTCTACAAGTACATCATCTTGTTTCCTGCCTTGGTCCCTTTACCGTGCATATTTTTTCTGTTTTTGTAAAAACTCCCCCTCATCAGCTAACTCCTAATCACCCTGTAAGACTCAGCTCAAGCACTATTCCTTCTTGGAATACTTCTCTGATCCTCCTTTCTGAACTAGAGCTTCTCAGCATACCCAAAGCCCGTGTGCAAACCTCTTACATATAATTATCATTTTATATTAAAGTTGTTCATTAACTTGTCTGTTTCCATCATTAAAAAATTAAGCTTCTAAAGGAAATATGCTTTTTATCTCTGAATACCTAGACCTAGCTCAGGACATTTAATTATTGTCATTAAGTAAATAAATGATATCTGTTGTATCCCAAAGACCGCATATGATTTAATTAGCCAAAAATGTTTACTCCCTAAACATGTTCAACAAATGGTATTTTCTGTATTGAAATCCTCCTTTTATTTTCTTGTTGCTATCTGATTAGAAATTCAGATTCTTAATGGGTCCTCAACGTTAAAAGAGCTTGAAATATAAATATCATACAAAATAATGCAGCAGCATCATGAGTTAGTGTATCCAAAAACCAAACCCACTGCCATTGAGTCGATCCCGACTCATAGTGACCCTATAGGACAGAGTAGAACTGCCCCATAAGGTTTCCAAGGTGTAAATCTTTATGTAAGCAGACTGCCACATCTTTCTTCTGTGGAGTGGCTGGTGGGTTCGAACCACTGACCTTTCAGTTAGTGGGTGAGTGCTTTAACCACTGTGCCACCAGGGCTCCTTTTCAGTTAGTGTAGGAATGGCAAATGCCAGAATTTCTACCTGCTATTTCTTCATCCTTTGGCAACATCCCTAGTTAATCATGGTAGTCTTGCTGAGACTGGATGTGGCCTTAGTAACTGTGTAACATAGTTTTTTTGGGCGCAGTCAGTATCAGAGTTAGCATAGGAAGTGAACTCTCTGTTCTATCCCTGAGTTAGTACAATGGATTAGATGAGAGTAATGCCCTGGGTAAATGAAACAAAGTTCAAGTCAACTTTGATGGGAGGAGGGAGATTACTATATTAAGGAAGGTTCAAAGCATGGGGTGTTCTATGGGAAAAGAGCAGGTAGCCGGATGGCACTAGGTAGCTGCCAAAAGGAAGTAGCTTGGTTAGTGAATGAGCGAGACCACAAATGACTTTGGGATTTTTTTTCTCAAATGGCCTAGTATGGTTCAGTAGTTTATTTATAAGACAGTAATTTTTTTTCCCAGCCCCAACATATATGCCTATGTATGTTAATGCAACTTTTATTCATCAAGTAGGTTATAGGCTTGGCCAGGTGCAAAGGAACAGATTGATCTTAAAGGGTCAGGATTCTGATACCCAGAAATATAGATAAAAAGCTACCTGAACAAGGGAATGCCTCAGCAGAATTTTGAGGTTTCTAGTGTCAGACAGTACTGCTGTATAACAAAGACTGTGGGCTATTTGAAGACAATGACCTCAGCTTAATTATCTCTGAATTGCCCAGCACATGGGCCCAGAATGTGGTTGGCACCCGATTAATGATTGTTCTAGGACTACCAGCAGTGTATCATGGCAACAGTAGAGTCTCTTAATATCTACAAAACTTGTTCTGACAATGTAGGGAATACTGGTCCCATGAACTCTCTCTGAGAAATACACTAGAGAACAAGCTTTAGGCAACCAAGAATGACTGGAAAACCTGTGGCATGAAGTCCAGACATGAGCTTTGAAATAAAAACAAAAAAGAAAAAGGCAGCAAAATAGTTTTTAAATGTCATGTATTCTGACAATGTTACAAATCAAACTGTGTCCTCCTAAAAGAAATGTGAAAGTCCCAACTTCTACACCTGTGGATACGAACCTGTTTAGAAATAAGATTTTTCTTTCTTATGTTAATAAGGTCATATCAGAGTAAAGTGAGTCCTAAGCCTAATCACTTCTGAGTGGTGTCTTAGAAAAAGAGCAGAACAGACACAGAGACACGTACACAGTGGAAGACAGACACCACGTGAGGACCCATCGACAGGCAAAGGAACACCTAGGATTGCTGACAGACACTAAAAACTAAGAGAGAGGCTGCAGAAGGAATCAACATGGCCGAGACCCTGATTTGGACTTTCAGCCTCCAGAACTGTGAGACAGTAAGTATTGTTCTTTAAAGCCACCCACTTGTGGTAATTTTAGTTACAGCAGCACTACCAAACTAAGACAGACTATATAGATATACTATAACTAACAAAAATGGGAGGAGAGAAGAGTAAGTGGAAAGTAGACTATGCTTGCTGATGGTTTCATTGGTATCAGCTGGCAATGAAAGGATTATCACTTGCAACCAAAAGGCAAATGAAGTAGCAAAAGTTTAAGTATTTATAAAAGTACAATGATAACTTTAAGATAATATTTACCATTAATATTGAATAATGGAGAAAGAGGGGCGAGTTGAGAAAAAAGTATTTCTAGCTACCTTCAGTATTGCTCATCAATAGAAATTATCTAAGAAAGATGGCATTAAAGATATTATATAAAGTTACTGGTGTATGGTAACCACTAAAACAAAATGATAAACTACCATAAATACCAAAATAGACACCAATAAAAAGCTTTTAAAATATGACCATGCAGTGAAAGTTTGTGTTTGAGCATATGTATACATAAATAGAATGTAAAACTGTATTACAGAAATTAGAATTTCTACTAGTTTATCAATAAATATAAATGGACTTAACTTTAATGTTGTTATAGTTGTTGTTAGTTGCTGTCAAGTCAATTCAGATTCATGGTGACTTTAACAGAGAAAGAAAAAAAGATGTTTAGATTGGCTAACAGATCTATATCCAACATTTACTGAATACAATAGGCACACCTAATACAAAGTGATCCAGAAAAGTTAAAAATAAAAGGATGGGCAAAGATATAGCAGACAAATGTAAATAAAAGGAAAGAAGTTATATTTTTGATATCACACAAGGTAGAATTTAAGGCAAAAAGGACACTTCATAAATTAAGGCCACAATTAAAAATGATAATAAAATTGTTAATAACTATGTACTAAAAAACACAGCAGCAAATTTGAATTGGTCATATTATAATAAATTCATTAATTTTTCAAAAAAGACGTATTACCTAGCTCCCACCACAGGAAAGGAGTAAAAGTAAAGAAAGTTCAGAAACAGTGAGTTCATCTAGTGCCCATATTGAGGAGTCCAGAGGTAATGGCGGATTCCAGGTCTGGGGAAGGATAGATTTTCGATGAGCCTGGGACATCTTTTGTGCCAGAAAGCAAGAAGATGATCAAAGACTTACGGTCCAACATGAAGGGACTCCTACTGGCCAAAGTTTTAAAGATGATACAATTTAAGCATCAAGAAGAATAACTGACAATAGAAACTCATTGCATATATAAAAACCTGTAAGTTCATGATGGCATTTAAGAGAGAGAGAGAGTTCACGTCACACCTATCCCAACTACATTGGAAGTAACGTGACCCAAGTCCTTTTTTTTGAAAAATTTCAGTTAAATGCTTTTTGCATTGGAATTGTATTTCAGGTTAACCAAATCACCCTTTTAGATGAGAGAATGTTCTTCTTTATAGAAGAATTATAGCTAATAAATGTAGAAGAAATGATAGAATTAGAAAATATTTTGCAACATTTAATGCCTTAATTCAGTCTGAGAATAATCATTAGGAACAGAACCATCACAGGAAATGTTGATAGGAAAATGAACAATAGAGGGATGAGGCTGTCACAGCCTGAACACTTTGATAAACCAGCATCACCAGAAGGGAGATGGTCATGTATGTTGTGTCTCTTGATGTGTTAAATATAAAGTATACAGCACCATCTATGAAATATTCTTACAAAATTATTGAATTTGATTCTAATGGAGTGTCTAGAGACTTTACTGCCAGTTTACAGAAAATAATAAAGATAGAGGAAGCAAAAAAAGACATCTAGAATGTGGGAAATTCTTCAGATTAACTGACCAGGGTTATTTTTTTAACAAGTCAATAGCATGAATATAAATATATATGCATATTTACATATGTGTATATATATATGTATATATATATACATCAATGGTATAATGTTGGCATAATTTTGCTAGGTGTGATAACGGTATATTTCTTATATAACAAAATGTGCATAGTATTTAGAGATACATATTGAAGTCTACAGGTTGAAATAATATCATGTCTTGGGTTCATTTTAAAATGCTTCAGAAAGAAAATATAATAGAAAGAGATGAATGAAGCAGGTATGCAAAATCTAGATAATTGTAGGGTCTGGGAGATGTGTTTGTGGGGACTCGTCATATTGGTGTCTTTCTTTTGTGAATCTTTGCAAATTTTTAAAATGGTTCTTACTAAACAAAAATAAGTAAAAGAAAAAAGTACTTGACTGTTTAATAAAATCTGAGAGTAATAAAAGGAATAAGGCTTCTGTGAAAACACAAAGCTCCAATTAGGAGCAGAAAACTCTGATGGCTAATTTGTTTTCAAAAATAAAACATGTACACAGCACATAAAGTCATTTTTTATGAGCCTTACTCAAATTGTAATGCAACTGCTAACCTCTGTAAATAGGACTGTTATTTATAAAAATGTGCCCTGAGGCAATTTATATTTATTATCTTGTCTAGGACTAAAACCAAGGAAACCAAATTCTAGTCAAAAAAAAAAAAAGATTGTATTTCCTTTCTTCCTGAGCCTAGCCTAAGGAAGATTGGTAGCTTTCCTTTTGTCTGCATTTTTCCTTTTGTAATGAAGTATTTAAGTTTATTTGCTAGCAAGACCTGTTCTGTGGTCAGGAAAGCTCTCTAGGGATTTGGTATTTAATGCCAGCATGAGGAATCATGGATGGTGAAGCTGATCTAGCATTTGACTTGTAAGAAATGCTGAGCCAAGTTATCCCACAGTAGCCTAGAGAGGTCTGGCAGTATAGTGTGTCCTTCTATGTATTCACAATCAAAAATAAATCACAAGATTAGTTTACCTAGCAACAAGCAATGGGATGTAGGGTTTCAGAGAAATCAGAAAGACTTGATCTATGCAGCTGAATGTCAGGCATCTTCACAATTCTGTTATAACTCCCTAGGATGGACACGGAGGGATGCATTGCCCTAAGTGAAATTGTAAATCAGTGAAATTTGTCTTTTGACATCCGCTAAGCTCCTTGGTTCTTTTCTTTCTATTTTGATGTTGCTCTCTTCCTTTTGTCCAAACTTATGATTTCTTGGTCCTTTTGATCTATGGCAATGATAAAGTGATGAATATATTAACCATAAGAAGCCCATGTCTTCATAGACAAACATTCCCAGGACTACTGACATTTTAGAAGTGATGATATTTGACCTAAAGTGGCAGCAATTTATGGTTAAAGCAATTGACTTCTAACTGAAAGGTCAACAGTTCGTATTCACCAGTGGTTCCACAGGAGAAAGATGTGGCAGTCTGCTTCCCTAGAGATTTACAGCCTGGGAAATCCTATGGGTTCTCTATGAGTTGGCATCAACTCCACGGCAGTGGGTTTTACCACATATTTTAAGTGGCAGAGGGGAAAACAAAGGCAGCCACACCTAACAATAACTGCTAACACTGATTAAGCATAGACTATGTGCCAATTCTCTGCATGCACAATTCATTGAATCCTCACAACAATCCTATGATATATGTGCTATTATTGTCACTTAATTATAGGAAACTGAGACACAGAGTAGAAAAGCAACTTGCACAAGTCCACACAGCAAGTTGTGGCAGAGCAATATTAGGGCTCATTCAGTTAAATTTAAACTAGTGTTAACTCTAAACGATAAGCCAGTGTGCTAGGCAATTTGCATTATATTCCTCAGAACAATTTGATTGGGTAGGAATTATAAGCCATCTTGTAAAAATGATGAAACTGGAAATATTATATAAATTAGCTAAGGTTATATAGCCACATAAGGATAAGAGCCTAGTGTTCAAATATGAGGTCTGAACAGGTGATATAAATTTGAACTTTGTATAAGTGGTACTTTAAGCTATGGACAGGGATAAAATCAGCCAGGAATAGAGTACAGAATTAAAGGAGAAAATGATCCAAGCTTAAAGCTTGAAGAATTGTAATATTTGATGGCCATATAGAAAGCAGAAGTCCGCAAGGATAGAAAGGTGTTATGATAAAGATGAAACAAAAGAAGTGTAGTGTCGTAGAAACCTAGAGAATTTTCAAGAAAGAAAACAGCAAGGGATGAGAGAGCTTAAGGTTCTCAAACCAACAACTAAATTATTATTTTTTTTAGGAATTGCTGTGCGTACTTCTTCTTAGAGCCCATTACACCGCTGAAATAAGTCATATGCCCCTACCAGAAGGAAAGTAGAACCAGATCTGATTGATGACTTGGAACCTCTACTACCTGCACGGTGCCCATCACAGTGCGGATTTTCAACAAATATGAATATTGTGTATGAGAGAGAATCAATGAACTAATGAATAAAAATATTGAATGAATGGATGTGATAAAATTAATATACCTAAGGCCTATAATAATAAAGTTATTGAGATTTAGATAAAATTTAGTATTGATAATTATAAATGACCACTGACCATATATCTTTCCATTCCTCAGAAAGTTGCCACAAATCTCAGGATATTCATTCTTATATCCTTAAAATAATACTAATTTAAGGGTTCTCTAGAGTTAAATAAAAGAGACCTAGTGGTGCAAACAGTTAAGTGCTCAGCTGCTAACCAGAAGATTAGCAGTTCAGACCCATCCCGTGGCTCCATGGGAGAAAGACCTGGTGATCTGCTTTCATAAAGATTACAGCCAAGAAAACCCTCTGGAGCAGTTTTACTTTGTTGCATGGGGTCACTATGAGTCAGAATCAACTCAATGGTACCCAACAACACCAGAACCAAACCGGTTGTAGTCAAGTTGATTCTGACTCTGCGACGCTACAGGACAGAGAAACCCTACTCCATAGGGCTTCCAAGGCTGTAAATCTTTACAGAAGCAGACTGCCACATCTTTCTCCTGCAGAGTGGCTGGTGGGTTTGAACTGCTGACGTTTTGGTTAGCAGCTGAGTGGTTAACCACTGCACCACCAGGGCTCTTCAATAGCAACAAGAAGAATTAAATAAAGTCCAACTAAAAAATGTTGAATGATCTCAAGCCTGTTTGGAACACTAGGAAAAATATGTATGGATGATTATACATTTAAAAGTAATGATATAAAGATGAAGCTCAGTGATTTAAAGAATGGTCCTCTGGTGCAGGCAGCATTTTGAAATTAGCATATATAGTCTTCACCACACACTGCCCCCACTACTCTTCCCATTCTATAACTTTTCCCATTCGCCTACTTGATATCCCCACTCTTTAGTGTCTATGAATCTACTATTCTCCTGATATACCCCTAAGCATACTTTTAGGGGAGATTAAAATGGAAAGTATCTTAGGCCATCTGATTTTAAATAGGGAAACCAAAGCCTAAGTTAAATTGTAGAATTTCAGCCTGGATAGTTTACTAGATAGGATCCTTGTTCCCAATTCTCCACTGTCTATCTATACTAAAATTTTATGTACATGTCCTTTGCAGCATCACTTCTCATTGTCTCACATTAGAGACTGTGGAGTATATTTCCTCCTGATGTTGACGTTGAACTTGGTCATGTGATTTGATCTAGCCAATGAGAACAAGGCAGAAGTGACAGTGTGCCAGTTCTGACTGAGTAGAGTCTTTAAGAAGCATTGTTTGCTTCTGTTGACCTCTCTTGAACTTCTGCCGTCTCCATAGAAGAGCATGCATTGGGTATCCACCAGTCCTAGAATGAAACGTGATAATGATCTGAAAACCCAATATGCAGCCTGAACCCAAGTGCAGCCAAACACAGCGGAGCTTAGCCAAATCCAAACCAAGACCACTGAACCAGAATTGACTTACAGATCTGTGAACACGAAAAATAATGCTTTTGTATGGCACTGAGATTTTTGGGCTTGTTTGTTACGTAGCATTATTGTATCAATAGTTGACTAATATAGAGAGAAATTCATTATGACCACAAAGTTTCCCAGTACTCCTAAAAGCTCATTTTGTAGATGATCTACTACTTTACTTTGACACATTCATAATTGTGTATATATTCCTGACATTTAGTATCAAATCTGGAATTTACTACAGAGTTAGCTTTAGAAATAGAAAAAGAAAATACAGTCAAAACCAAGACCCTAGGAAGTCAGGCACCAGTACTATAAGGAAAGAAAAGCTCAGGCAGCCATAAGGGTAGGCATCTATCCAAAGGCAACATGAAATTTGAACAATCTCTTATAACAATGCTTCAGAAGGGCAAACCTCTTAACAAAGTAAAGAAGAGAACAAAATTAGAAAGAGGTGTCTAATTCTCCCTTGATTGTTAGTTTTTGTTTTTCTTTTCCTTCATGCACTTTGGAACTCTGTTGTTAGGTGCATGTATGCTTAAAATTGTTGTATCTTCTTGATGGACTGACCCTTTTATCATCATTTATAAAATGTCTATATTTCTAATAGAAGTTTTGTCTTAACTTTTTTTTTTTTTCACTTTAAATATATCATCCTACTGCCTTCTGGCCTCCATTGTCTCTGATGAGAAATAATGTGTTGACCTTACTGCAGTTCCTTTGTACCCGATGAGTCCTTTTATCTTGCTTCTTTCAAGATTTTCTCTTCACCTTTGGCTTTCAACATTTTCACTATGATGCATTAAGGTTTGTAACTCTTTGTGTGCAAGGAGGATTTCTCTCCTAGAGTCTTTGGAGGTAGTGTGGCCCTCCCTGCCAAAACCTTTATTTCAGAATCCTGGCCTCCAGAACTGTGAGAATCAGTTTCTGTTGTTTTAAGTCACCAAGTTTGTAGTAACTTGTTTTGTCAGCCCTATGAAACTAAAGAAGGCCCCTTTAGAGCAGGCCATGGCTCAACTGCCATAGACTCTCATTGTTCTTATTGAGAATTAGTTTCTCCATTTACTGTGTATGCTAAGGACAATTTCCAGAGATTTGTGTTTTCATAATTTTTGTCGGCTAAATGATTGTTTTGCTGGGAGATGATCCATCAACCTCCTCACACAGCCATTCGTGAAGTCCCACCTCCAAAACCAAAACTGAACTTACATTCCCTTGCTCCCTTCTCTCAGAACCCTTAGGTGACTGACTAATTAACTAGTTGTCATGAACTGAATTGTGTTCCCTAAAAATATCTGTCAAGTTGGCTAGGTCATGATTCCCAGTATTGTATGATTGTCTACCTTTTGTCATCTGATGTAATTTCCCTATATGTTGTATATTCTATCACTATGATGTAATAAGATAAATTAGGGGCAGTTATATTGATGAGATCTACAAGATGAGATAGTGTCTTAAGCCAATCTCTTTTGAGATATAAAAGAGAGAAGCAAGCAGAGAGACATGGGAACCTCATACAATCAAGAAAGCAGTGCCGGGAGCAGAGTGCGTCCTTTGGACCCGGGATTCCTGCGTGGATAAGCTCCTAGTCCAGGGGAAGATTGATGACAAGGACTTTCCTACAGAGCTGGCAGAGAAAGTGTACCCCTGGAGCTGATGCCCTGAATTTGGACTTGTAGCCTACTAGACTGTGAGAGAATCAATTTCCGTTTGTTGAAGCCATCTACTTGTGGTATTTCTGTTACAGTAGTGCTAGATGACTAAGACACTAGTTAAATTCCTATCTTCCTCTAATCATATTTGAAATGAAGTGGGGAAGAAAAGAAATGAAAAGGAGAAGCAGTAATAAGAGATGAAGGGAGAGAGATGGAAAGTCAGAGGGAGAAAACAGGGTGTAAGTACCTTTAAAAGTTAGAAAACCTCTTGCCAACAATAACCTTATTTTTTTCCTGACAACAATCTCACAGAGGGAGGCAGAGTAAGAATGATCACCTCATACTTCACAGAGAAGGATATCAAGGTGAATAAGGGTTGGTAATTGTCTTAAAGTCACATGATAAGCAGAAGAGCCCAGACCAGACCCCAGGTCTCTTGACTCCTGGTTTTGTGCTCTTCCATTACACTCTGCAGCCCAGATTGCCTGTGGATATTTAAAGGGGCTCTAGTAATGTTACAACCTATAGGAAGGAGAAATGTGGGGCTATCTGGCACCGTGGTTGAACCATCTAGGAAGATAACTTTAGGAGAAGAGATTTTAGTTCTTTCTAATTCACATCACTCAGATAGCTACTGCATATCTGTCAGCCTACTCTAAATTTAAATATCTTTTCTCTTAGAGTTTTGAATGACTGTTTACTTTAGATGAAAGTCTCCCTTAAAGATTCCATTCTGAGTGTAACAGAGTGCAGTGTTTCAAAAACATTTGAAGGGACAGATTTTACATTTCCAAAACATCAGTTATGACCCTCACACTTTGCCCTCTTGGAGGACAAGATGATAAGCAAGTCCATAGTTGCCCACCCCCTTTAGATCCTCTTTAATACATGAGTACTAGAAGTGTCTTAATTTTATGACTTCTTTTGTTGGCAAAAGACCTTGCAATGAATGCCTCAATTCCTCTTTTCTTTCTTTCTTTCTTTTTTTTTTTTAATAAAAAACTAAGCTGTTTCCCTGACCATGAGGCCTGTGTGGCTCCTTTCAGGACAGATAAGAAGCATCAGAAAGCAGTGAGAGCATGGCCCAGATCAGATTGGCTCTTACATTCAAAAGTTCTCCTCCTCAAGGTAGCTAGTTATCCATCTTCTGGCTAAGAAATATTGACACACAACAAGAAGATAATAAAGAAAACAGGCTAATAAGAAAAATTTATATTGATTCATATTCAAGAATTATGAATGGGAATTTGTTCATATATCCTGATGGATCACTTGAGAATGTCAATTTTAAACTATAATACATTGCTTGATATTTAATTCCTTCTTGAAAATGATAGATATCAGCTACTTCAGGCCTTGAGATACACACTCAACATCTACCCATCTATCTAATGCCAACATTACCCAAATGAGTACAGTGAGACTTAGAGAGCAGAAAATCACAGAGTCAATTAGTAGTCAGAACTCTTCTTATCTTCTAATTTCCTATGAAAGATAATCTCTTGTATACACCATATCAGTCCATTCCAATGCTGGCAGAGTTGAATTTCCTGCCTGGTTAACTGAGTTGCATGGATTTACAACCTCTCTTCAAAGGCTTGAAATCAGATGGATAGAGCCAGGAAAGGAACAAAAGGATGACCTCCTGGGAAATAAAGAGCATAGGTGCACCCATTATCCGTCCAGATTTTTTTTAAAACATTAGAGTAGAGTAGATAGATAGAGCTCATCAACTTCCATCTTTTTAATTTAAAAACAATGAGCACTTTCCTTTCCTATAATCGAAAGAAGAGAAAGAAAAAGAGAAAGAACAGGAAGGAAGAGCAACAGCTGCAGGGAAAGCTTGTCAAGAGGTAGCCTTGTCTGGGTGACAGTGAAGTGTTGATGTGTATGGTGCTTGAGAGATTTAGTGAGAAGAGAAAACGCTGAATGACCCTGAACATCAGTGTGCACACTGATGTTGATGGATTTGAGCATAAATTGGCCAAGGAAAAGTGGTTGCAACAGATAGGCAATGCAGGAGCCCTGAATGCATTTCTAATTGGATTCAAGAGATATGAGTAGGCAATCCACATTATGCTGGTCATTACATTCCTTATCACAGTCCATATTTCCCCAGGGATGAGGGAGAAAAGTCAGGTGGGAAACTGACGAAAATGCAAGCCAACATAGAATCTTCTCTTGCCTGGCTATGCTCCTACCTCCCTCTGTGCTACTTTATGTAGATTTAATACACAATTATAATTTTGATAAGGGAGTCATTTCATTGGACTATGGAGTTTACATTTTATGTTTCCCCTTTAAATGATGTATCTTTTTTAAATGATAGGCTATGAATGGGAACCAGAGGCATTCAAGCTATGCTAGGCTGGGTTTTCTAAGGTGATTACCCATTATTGCTGAGATGCTTCACAGATAATAACTCTCAGAGAGTCACCTAGAATTGAGCTTCTGGATGTCAGTAATTCACATGTCTTTCAGTGACATTTATAGATTTTTTTCCCGTATTCTTATTTTAATAAACCTATAAGGCTTAATTCTTATTCTACTCCATTGATGGGACACGTATGGTTTCATTTTATAGGTTGTTTTTTTTTTTTCTTCTAGATTCCATCCTCCCCTGGTGTTATGGGAACTTACAGAATCCTTTCAGGTCAAAACTGGAATAAAGTTTAGAAACCAACTAATCTCCAATTTCATTTCATGAGAAAATTCATATCCAAAAATGCCTAGTGACTAAGCCAAGACCACAGAAATAGTTTGTGGCACTGCCTAAACTCATCTCCCTAAAGGAAACTGGTATTTTAAAATAACTGGCAAAAAAAGAAAAAAGATACATATGCTGTGGCTAGAAATTTCATTCTGTGTCAATTTGGCATACAGATGGTGGAAATTGTTACGACAAAATTAAAACAAATATGTGGAAATAAAGCCTTGTAAGAGGAAAAGAAAAATTGGTTTTCTAATCAAGCAGGCATATATAATTTAGGTAGTAATTGACCAACAAATGGCATGCATTGTTGTTTTTAGACCAATTATAGAAATCATTTGTAAGTTAGGAAAATAGCTGAATCCTGCAAAGATGAACCATAAATCTTTATCTTTATCTTTATGTTTGCCTGTAACAAAGCCGCCATAACTTATGGGCATGAAATAGTCTCCCAGAGAAACGTTTGTGTATGTGTGTGTTTTCCCTTTTAAGTTTTCTTATAAATAGAATTTAAAAAGTCATTCAGTTTCTGACCAAAGATGCTGTTTACTCAGTAATATGTTTGTTATTTGGTTAAGAATATTTCTTAAGTATCTGCAATCTGTAAAATAATACCAGATTATGCAAAGGACAGCCCATGTTCAAGAAAAAAAAAATAGTAATCAGAATTAGGGAGTCTCCAGAAAGAGGATTTGGATATCATTAAATTAAGGGTGAATCCCTTTACAAACACCAGCGCTCCTACTGGGGCCGGATATTAGAATGTCCTAGGCAGCCACAAACAAAAATTGAGATATCCAGGTCCATCCTTTAGAAATTCTAATTCAATTCTCTGTATTCTCAAGTTCTTTCAGTGACTCTCATGCATTCAATTCTGTTATGGATTTAATTGTGTTCCCCAAAAATGTGTGTCAGCTTGGCTAGGCCATGATTCCGAGTATTGCGTTATTGTCCACCATTTTGTCATCTGATGTAATTTTCCTATGTGTTGTAAATCCTGCCTCTATGATGTTAATGAGGCAGGATTAGAGGCAGTTATGTTAATGAGGCAGAACTCAATCTACAGGATTAGGTTGTGTTTTGAGTTAATCTCTTTTGAGATATAAAAGAGAGAAGCTAGAAGAGAGACAGGGGACCTCATGGCACCAGGAATGAAGAACCAGGAGGGGAGTGCATTCTTTTGACCCACGCTCCCGGCACAGAGAAGCTCCTAGACCACGGGAAGATTGATGACAAGGACCTTCCCCCAAAGCCAACAGAGACAGAAAGCCTTACCCTGGATCTGGCACCCTGAATTCAGACTTCTAGCCTACTAGATTGTGAGAGAATAGATTTCTCTTTGTTAAAGCCATCCCTTGTGGTATTTCTCTTACAGCAGCACTAGATGACTAAGACAAGTTCATACATGGACTTTCAGGAACCATTACTTAAAATAATACTGTACTTCTCCCGAGAGTCAAATATATTAGAGCAACAGATTACAAGTACTTACTGAGCGTATTTCGTAGCAAACAATGTGAGCATGAGGACTTTCAAATATTATTTCATTAAATTTCCCCCAACAGCCCTAGGAGGTGAATATTATTGCCTGAATTTTTTTAATGAAGGAACTGAGCCTCAGAGAGGTTAAGAAAATAACCAAAGACCCCAAACCTAAGATTTCAAGTCCTCTGATCTTTGTTGTTTTTGTTGTGTGCTGTCGAGTGGATTCCGACTCATAGCAACCCTGTATGACAGAGTAGAACTACGCCAGCAGTCGCTCTACAGGAGAAGACCTGACAATCTGCTCCCATAAAGATTACAACCTAGGAAACCCTATGGGGCAGTTCTACTCTAGCTTACGTGGTCACTATGAGTTAGAATCGACTTGAGGGCACTTATGGGGACAGATCACCAGGTCTTTTCTCCTGTGGTGAGTTAGCAACTGAGCACTTAACCACGGCTCCACCAAGGCTCCTTCCTCTGATCAGAGGAACTGATCAGACAGCTGTGCTCACACAGGTGGTTGCTGAGTTTGTCTTTTGAGGATTTCACTCTGATGCAAACAAGCTGTGTGACCTGGAGCAAGTCACTGTCCCTTTCATGGCTTCTTTCCACAGTGGTTGACTACGCATCCCGAGTGAGGGGAGGGGCCATGTCTTTCCTGCTCGCATTGAAACTGCATCATCTGGTCCATATTAAAATCTAAATTAGTACTTGTTGACTTAATGAGAAGGGTTGGGCTTATATGATCCTTAAGGTCCAATTAACTCCAGTATTTTCTGGCTCTTTCCTTTCTGGCACACTCTCATCTAGGTCCTTGCTCTAAGCTACTCCATTTATGCCCTGTATTGACAGTTTAAGCAAGTGCTTCCCTGTTGGGTCAGTCCCTTCCTCTCTCCCTTTATTTCTCATTATTCTACTTGTGGCCATCAACAGCTTAAAGAAGTCTGAATATCAACCCACCTCCTCTGAAGCCTGATTCGATGTTCTCTCGTGTATCTTTCACATTTGTGTTTTCTCTATATCTTCATTTCCATTTGCCCGACGCTTTCTTTTTATAAAGAGGTACTACAGAGTGAAACTGAACTTACTTAAAAATTCAAATAATAAGCCTGGCACCAAAGAAAAATAATATTGCTTCTATATGTGCTATGAAGCTACTGAGAAGAAAGAAAGAAACAGCAAAAACAAAATAAAACAAAATCTTGAAGTTTGGAGGAGACCCTGAACACACAGATATTCAAAGTCAAATAGCAATTTCTTCATAAGGTGCAAGATTAGGCGAGGTAACCACACTTTGATAAAAACTTCATGTCAGCCTAGTGATAAATGGCACCAACTCTTAGAATCACAACTCTCACTTCTGGGAAAAGTCTCAATGGTCTTGCTCAACCCCTGTTCTTCACTAATGAGACCCTGATTGAAATAATTTCTTTTCCTTTCCTACCTGCAGGTAGCATATTAGGACTGCGTTATTTATTTGTTTTTGTTTTTTTTCCCCAGTGGGCTAACCTTCTGAGATCAGGATGCTTTTCTCAGGACTTTTGTTTTGTCTGAATATAAGTTTTTGTTTTTTTTTTTAATGTCCCCCATTGCCCTTTGTAGAACTGGAGTAACACTGAAAATGTAATTGCTTTGGGCAACTGACAACTAATTATCCCAAAGCAAAAAGAAGGCTACGCATTTAGATAATGAAATGTCAATCAGTGTAATAGAAGTGTCACTTACTTAATACTTCTCTGGGTTTGAAAGGACTGCACGTTATTCGAAGATAACATCCATGTATCTCTGCATCCAGAAACACTGTGGGCGCACACATACTGTGGCTTTCTCTACATACCTAAAGGTACTGCACCAGTAACACAGCTCCAAAGACTGGGATGTAGAAAGCTGTGTGTCTGTGTTATCTGTGTGCATGTGTGTTATCTGTGTGTCTGTACGTATGTCTGTCAACTTGCAGGATTCTGTCAAATGCTGGTCTTCTTGATCTAAGGCTGTGAAGCCTGCATCTACAGCTGCATTTGTGTAGATAGACAGGATGTTTTGCTCAGAGGAAGCCGCAGTGCCCTTGACACTGAACAGTGCCAGAAATCTAACTCCATACCATCAAGCAAGGATTTTGGATGCTGAAAAAGGAAATTTTTTCCATGAACATTTATGGGAAACCCTGCTCTGTGGAGTAAAAATGATAAGGATGTGCTGTTGATAATCAAGCTGGGTTGTTATTTGTATGTAATAATTTAGAAATGGGGAAGGAAGGAAGGTAGCCCTATGTTTTATTAAATAATACAGACATTGCATCAAATAGTATATTTTGTTTTCCTTGGATCTTTCCATTTGCCCTCGTGCTTGGATCAGATTTTAACTTTTTCATGACCCTAATATATGTCCACCTTCAACCCACAGAGAAAAGACGAACATCCTCTGTTGGAAGCACGTGGCATCTCAGAAGTGATTTCTTGTAACTCAATGTAAAGGTTAACAAATCTAGTGCCTGACCGACTTGATGTCACTGAACAACAACATTGTCACATAACTTCAGTGAAGCCTCTTAAAGACCCCTTTGTGTTACTCACATGATAATGACCAATTAGCAGTTCTGATGGTGATAAAATACATGTAAGGCTGTCACTAATTCTGCCTCTTATGGCTGAAGGGCTGTACTGCCCAATAACTAAGACAGGCACATTGATTAATAATTATACAATCTAAACGCATTAAGCTTGAGATTCTCCTTTAGATAACACGTATTTATATATTTTTCTCATTCATAAATTTATACACAAATTGTTTTGTGACATTGGTTGCAATCCTTGCAATGTGACAGCGCTCTCTACCTTTCCACTCTATGTTCCCTGTATCCATTTATTCAGTTTTCCTGTCCCTTCCTGCTTTCCCTTCTTGTATTTGGGCAGGAGTTGGCCATTTGGTCTCCTATATTTGGTAGAACTATGAAGTTCATGTATGTTATTGTTTGTTTCATAGGCCTGTCTAATCTTTGTCTGAAAAGTGGACTTCAGGAGTGGCTTCAGTTCTGAGTTAGTAGGGTAAGGCAACACAGAAGCGCTCACTCTGTAGGACTCTGGGTAATTTCGTATGGAATTATATGCAGCGATTAAAATGTTTTAAATTACATACATTGGAATAGTATAACTGGGAAAAAAGCAAGATTAATATTATCTGACTGCCACTGTGAGGAAGAAAAAACAACAAATAAGCACCAAAGAAGAAATGGAAAAAAAAAAAATACACCAAAAGGTTAGAGGTGGCATATATTTTGGTAGTGGAATTAAGGGTAAAATATTATTTTTCTACTTTTCTATATATCCTATATTTAAAAAAAGATGTTTACTTTACAATGAATATAAATATATATGTATATTTAAACATGTGTATATATATATTTAGAGATAAAAAGACATTTAAAATTAAAAAAATCTAAAACTATATAAATATCACAGAAACATGGAAATTTGGCGTGAGTCAGGACAAATCTTACGTAGCTTCACATTCTTCTTTCTATAATGTCCCTGATAGATGAGACTTCTGGTAATAGGGGTAGTTTTCCTTCATAATCTAACTCCCTCGAATGTTGGACATCACTAATAGTCAAAAATTTCTTCCAAAGATGAACTATAACATGCCTCCATATCATATATATGCCTTTGGCATAGTGCCACCCCATGTGGAAGTATAGGTCACGCACCACACAGCTCCGTAGATTACAATGTGCATGGCACTCTCTGAAATTGCGCAGTGTCTTAGCCCTGCCTTGGTCTATGACATCACCTAAACTGGACAAATCCTTTCTCATCTTCCTTGTTCTCTTCCTCTTGCTCCTTTTATCTTTCCTTTCTCCTTTCTCCTGACCTCTTCAGAAGGTATGGCCTCAAGTATTGCATGTGGTTATTATACTTGTCTTACATTTTTTCCTGGGCAAAAATGACCCAGTGGGTTTCATCTTGAATTTCCAAATTTTTGAAGTTTGTTTTTTGATTCCAGAAAAAAAGAATGACAGCACTGTTTTGGATGATTTTTATTGCCTCGTCATCAAGGAAGCCCTCAACACAAAAGTGCTGAGCATGAATTCTTTAGCACCAGTGACTAAAGGTGAAAAAGGGGTTGGGGGGCAAGTAATAGTTCACTAAAGAACACCTGATATTTGCCAGCCCAGGCTTAGTTTCTTTGAGACTTTGTAAAGATTTACTCATTTAATTTTTACAGCAAACCTGATTAATAATTGTTATTACAGCCACAGTTCTACCCTGGAGTCACAGGGAATAGCTCCCTCAGCTGGTCATGCTCCTTCACCACTGAGCTCTTCCACATACCATTCCCTCTGCTGAAATACCCTGACCCCCTCAATTCCCTCTGATGTTCATTCCCTCTTTTCCCTAGCAAGCTCCTACTTATCCCTTTCAAGACCCAATTATTTTCTGCTTTGAATTTTCATTAATAATGGAAGCATGCTGAATCATTGAGTCTTGTCGAATTTTTGGTAGGTAGTATGGATTTTTTTTTCTTGCTCCCCCCCCCCCCAAAGCCTACCCTTAGAGTCCAGAGGAACATACATTTCCCCACTAATTCAACCCCCCATCCCGAGTCCCTCCAAAGTCCACTGGGACATATGTGTCCCAAAAATTGTTCTCAGAATTACTATTTTTCCTACCAAAAATGCACACACCTCATACAACACCCGTAGAAACAATAAATTGCAGCACATGCCTGTTTTCTCAGGTTCTAACAGTCACAAAGGCCCCTGTCTTGTGGCAGCATGCACTGTCAGTAGGAAAGCAGCCTCCCAATGAACCTGAGAGGCAGAAAAATTTGACAAGCAACTGTGTATCGCACTGGTCATGAAAAGGTTATCACTCAGGTTCCAGATTAGATGCACCCAATTCCTTGATCCTCCATGTTTGTATAAATGCCCTCCCTACTTGCTTCCAAACACTTTTCATTTCCAATATTTCACCATGTGAATTTGTTCTGTAAACACCTGTGTTCTAGTTTGTCTTCTATAATAGACTCTAATCACCATGAGATCCAGGTCTATGTAAAAAGAGCAAAGCATTGTGTGGTACAGTGTAGTAAGGATATAGATCCTGGATATAGATGCTTCAAAGGTTTGAAGTCCATCTCTACCACTTATTAACTAAGCAGCTTCAGATCAGTTGCGCGAATGCTTCAGTTAGTTCATTTTCAAAATGAGAATAAGATAGTAACATACATTGTATTATTGTTGTGAGAGAGAACACAGGTGAAGCACCTAGAATAATGCCTGACCCTCTGTAAGTGTTACTCAATATTATAGGCTTATTCATGAGTGTGTTCTAAATACTGACACATCGAAGAGGCACCTAATTTTCTGTAGTATTAATAAAAGGTCCAGGATCAGCTCCGATGTCACCTCCTCCATGAAACTATTCCAGATGGCTCTTTTGGAAGAGTCTGCCTCCAAACTCTTATGGCACCTTATGTCTACTGTTTAATAGCACTTCTCATCTATTATACTATATCTAGTGAATGTTTTTTGCATGTCTTCTTTCCATTACTAACCCAAAAGCTTCTAGATGGCAGGCTCCGTATTCATCTCTCTATCCTCCACAGCACCTCGCACAGAAAACAATAGTTAGATTCAGTAATGACTCAATAAATCTCTTTGAAGACAGGCTGGAAATGGAGGGTAAGCTGAAGAGAGGGCTGGAGTTTGGATGTTAGACTAAGAATTTTGGATGGAGGCTGTTGAAAGAGGACACACGCACACAAACACCCTCAACAATAAGTAATCCTGTGAAAGGTTGGTGATTCTTACTAATGGGTGGTCTGTTCAAACACTGTCACATACAGAGACAGCTTCATGTCATAAAAACAGAGCCAGACTGGTACAGCCTTTGCACTGAAAACCATAAAGGGCAAATCTGGACTCCCCTGAACCAGCTGCTTTGTGTCCAGGAAGTAGAAGGACTACTGTGGGATTTTTACATGGTCCTTGGTATAAAGCCCTGCATAGCACATGACTGATAAAGGAAAAGAAAGAAGTTGTTCTTCCAAGAGACATCACTGGATTATAAACATCCAAGGCTAATGATTTCTAGTTCAGAATATTGAACTGGAAATGTGAAGAGGAGGAATGATTTGCACAGCCGTCAATTTGTTGGAAAGATGACAGTATATCATATGGGAAGTCCAGAGAGAAAATAGAAATAAAAGTTTATAGGGAAAAGAAAAAAATGTAATAAAAGTGAATATGTCTGAGAAAGTTTTCTGAAGTATGTGCTGAGAATAAAATGTCTTCTGAGTTGTTCTTTCTTTGCTTCTTGGATAACCTGCCCGTGAGTATGCACTGTGCTTTCCTTGCTTACTAGGTCACTTGTAGTGAACAATTTCCCGTGGGAAATTATTCATTACAGATGAGTAAGTCAGCACAAATAAGTCTGTGCTTACCTTGCTTACTGGGTCATCTGCCCCTATCAAGGACTGTAAATTTAAAAAAGAGGCTTTGATTCTGCAGGAAGGTGCTGTGGGGTTGGGAGAGAGACAGATGCCAGCCGTACCTAGAAGCAGATTCTTCGATGTGGTGAAAAAATGTGAAATTGTTCACTACAGATGATCTGGTAAGCAAGGTGGCACTGTGCTTACCTTGCCTATTGGATAATCTGCCCCCGTGCATGAACAATGCACACTAGACTATTGTTTTAAAAAAGTTTGGAATATTTAAATCTACTTGAATATTGAGAGGTAGTGACTTGCCCCAATCCAAATTACCCTTGTTAGAATCTACTCGCATTTAAAATTTACAATACAATTGTTAAGTCTGTTTTTGGTGAATATATAATAGTTTAGTGGAACAGGATTCTGGGAAAATGAAGGTAAGAAAGCTGAAAGAAACACTCCAGCTCCACTTTTCTGTTGAAACCACGTAAGAGCCAATCTATTAATGGGATTTAAGGCTTGAATCCTAGCACATAAGCAGGAAAACAGCACTTGGATGTAAATCTTGCTCCTCGTCTCTCCATTTCATTCTGATTATATACCCATATATTCAGAAGAGAAGTCTAGTTTCCATATCTACTCACCTCCCCCTTGACCACCACCACCAAGATTTATTTCTGCAATTTTCACCTGGTTTCCTCCCATAGAGTTTGCAAATGTCCCCAGTGAAATTTTCCCAAGAGAGTCAGATGCTTTCTCTCTGTCTTTATTTGTCTTGACCTTTCTGCAACATTATCTATGGCTCTTCCCTCCTTCTCTTAGCTCAATCCTTCCTTATTCATTCTCCATCCTAAGGACAGACAGATGAAATAAAGTTAGGACTGATTTAAACTACAGAACAACTGTCAAGATCACTCTTTTGCTGCACTGTAATTATAATGGAAAGTCTTTCTTGCTACTTTTCTACTTTGTTATGGAAGAAAAACATGTGGGAGTAAGACCCAGGAACGTGGAATTCAAAGCTAAGCCCATTACTAGGCAGCAATGTGATCCTGGACCAAAGATAACTTTCTGGGCCTCTATTTTATCATCTACAAAATGAATGGATTAGACTAGATGATATCTATGGTGCCTTAAGACTCTGACATCCCCAAAGCAGAATGCTTAAAAACTGGTTCTGTACCCTACTTATGTGACCTTGAACTCTAGTGTCATTTTCTTACTCCAAAACATCAATACAAGGACTCTTCATAATCCAAAATATCAAAATATCATAATGCAAAAACGTTCCAAACTTCATCATCTAAATCAGGTATAGGTGACACCTGGGAATGGTCCATTCCAAGGATAAACTACTCTGTATCTACAGACCTATGAAACTAGAAAATGAGTTCTCTGCTTCAAAGTACAATGTGGGACAAGCATAGGCTATACATTCGCATTCCGAAAGGGAGAAACTGGAAGGAAGAAAAGGGTGCTGCCTAGAGAAAGTTCACAACCCGGTGGGGAAAATTCCATTAGGTTTCAAGGCCTACTGGGTGACAGTGGAAGTTCAGGCTTCCCACATGATCTCCACTGACACCACAGAGGGGGAGACTCATTATCTGCCGTTGGGGAAAAAAATTCCCACTCCCTACGTGGCCTGTTCTGTCCTACCATAATTGGGATATTGGGGGACCTCATTACAGCTTCATGAGGGTGGCAGTCTAGGCTCTCCACTTGACCTTTGCTGTGTGTGTAGGGTGGAGCTATCCTTTTTTCTGTGGGGTTTGCCTGGAGTAGATTTGTTATTGTCTAAACCAGAAACAATGACCTTTTCTGGTCTTCTGGCTAGAGAGAGATTATCATTGTTGTTTTTTGTCTGCACTTCTGGGCATTTTGGGTTGTTAGCTTCTTTAGCTTCAAGCCTGGGATATATGAGACACAGAGAAAACCCAGGAAACTCACCACTGCATTGTTCCCCTGGCCCTGAGTTCCTTGGCTATCTGCCTCTTTCTCTCCACCTTCAGAGTTTTATGTTTGTCTTATATATTACGACCAGGGGTTTTTGTGGTATGCAACAGAAGCATAATAAAAATAAAGTCTATTACATCTTCCCAGAAGTGGAAGTCCCTCAAATGCTGTATTAAATGGGGTGTAATGGACATTTTGTTTACTGCTCAATATCTGAAAACTCTTCCTTGGACTATGGAATCTGTCATTTATGGAGTGTTGGTGGGAGGCAGAGTTTTGTCTCTCACTTATGGAAGCTGAATGGGCAATATACTTGCTTTCTCTGAACCCAGAAGCTAGGGCCTGGGTATAGGACTTAAGCTTATCCAATCAGATACCATTATAGAGATTTTGCGTCTGGAGTAAATGGCACACAGAAGAGAAGACAGTTTAGAAATTTTTAACTGCTAGTAATATCATGCAGTCTGCAGTGGCAGCTGTAGCACTCAGCGTCCAATGGCAGCTACAGGGGTGCCTAACTCTGCAATTCCCACGACAATACTGTAGTTGGTGTTCTAGCCATCTACTTGGTCCTTGAGGACTTTATTGAGCCTCGTCTTTCATCTTTTCCTTACATTTTGTGATCTTCATTATAGTCTTCCAATTCCTTTCAGTTCCAGTTAACCAGAGACAGTTTCTATTGCCTACAACCAAGAACCCAGATCGGTTCAACAGAGACTCTGAATGGTCCCAGAGTAAAACCATTTGCAAGTGGTTAAAAGATAATAACAGATAGACTTTACTTCCTTTCAAAGTTTTAGGTTGGGCTGAAACACTACTGATGCAAGAAAGAAGTTCTAAACAGTGAAAGTATATTGCAGCCAAAGAGAACTGTACTCCCCACTTAGAGACATAGGAGATGCCCAGAGATGAAAAACAAAGAGAGAGAGCTCAGGTGGGAGAGAGAAGCAACACTTCCAGAACTTGACAACCACTTTCATTTAGCCTTTGCTCTTCTCTAGCACAAATAATATATAGTCTGTTCAGAGAAGTCTCTCTTGGTACCATGTTTACTGTTTCAAACTATGAAAAAAATATACACCAGATGATTCGAAGATAATCTTCTCCTGCTCAAAATGTATATACTTGCAAAAGACAAATATTCAGGGAATTATTGTTATGATGATTTTTATAAGTCATTCATTACAGTAGTAATTTATAAATGACCCAAAAATATTCCGGAAAAGGTACAGTCAGGCTGTACATATAGACTGCTCATGTATTCCAAGCCCAAACTCCAAGTACGAAAATAAAATAAGTAAATACCACTAGAATTTTGGGACCTATGATGAACTCAGAACATAAAACAGAATCCCACGGAACAGCCAGAAACCAAGTGGTTCCTTTACAGGCAAATTCCTTTTGGCAAAAAGCCTAGGCCTGATTAAAGTCTTTCCCAAGTTCAAAGACAGGGGAGATAGATGGGGCTGCACACTGTAGATATGGACAACTCATCAGAACCGTCACTGTATTTTTTGGAAGCATTAGACCAATACAGACAAACTCAACCTCTTCTCTCACTGTGATTTGCTATACTTATCTGGCACGCAAATGTTCTTTGGATTAAAGCTGCTTTACAACCAGAAGATTTTTCTTAAATGCCACTTCAGAGCAGGCAATTTTTAACTTTACCATGCTTCGGATAAATAAAAATGATTCCTAATTCTTTTATATGCATTTTTTGCTCCGTGACAAGTCTTCACATCTATTACATCATTCATTCTACCCTCAAAACAACCTGTGAGGTAGGTAGGAAAAAGAACTCTACTATACACTAAGTAACATCTTAAATATCATATTTAATTTTTAATTCAAATTCATTCCTAGACAATGCTTAGAAATTCCCAAAACTAAAAAAGCCTTCACAAAAGATTTGGTACAAGTGGAAGTTTTATTATTATGTAGGTAAGTCTTTGTGTACGTATATACATACGCTCAGAGTACACCAAAACCCAGAAGTCCCCCGTTCACCAAGGAACTAGATCCAGGTAGATAAATCATTATACACACACACACACACACACACACACACACACACACACAGAAGCACACATACACACACACACACATACATCTACACCCTATGTTGTTGCAAAACATCCAGATATAATCATCCTAGGTCTGTGACTAACCTACTTTGTGACCTTGGACAAATCACATCATCTTTCAATTTTATTATCTACAAAATAAAGGAATTTTACTAAACGATCTCTGAGGTAGATAATAGCTCCCAAATCCAAAGATAACTTGTTCAGTGTTATTCAATCCAATGTTATTTCAAGTTGAAAAATCAACAATGCTTTTTAGCAACTACTAACCAAATGATCTTTGCTTTCCATTAAGGAAGAAGAGTACTGCAGAAAATGAATAAATTTGAGGTTGTAATTTTTTTTTTTAATTATCTAAAAGATTCTTAAGTTATATTCACTGAAATCCACAAGTGGTAGAATCAATTTGGGGGAAAAATATTTATATATAAAACTCTGACATCAAGTCGATTTTGACTCATAGCAACCCTATAGGACAGAGTAGAACTGCTCCGTAGGGTTTCCAAGGAACAGCTGGTGGATTCGAATTGCCGACGTTTTTGGTTAGCACCAGAACTCTTAACAACTGCAGCACGGGGGCTCCATATATGTGTGTGTTTATGTTTGTAGGTATATATGTATGTATTCATCTATTCATTTTTCTATGAAACAAATGAAATCACATCAAAGATTCATTTCCTGTGAGTTTCCCAGGTCATAGAATGTGAAGATTGAATAAAGCAGACATTCAAAGACACCTCTTTACATGGAAGTTTCAATTCCAGGCTATCAAGGCTTGAACTCTTAAGCTTCTATATTCATATCTGTTTCAAAACAGTGACTCCCAGGGAGTATAGCACTGCAGGCTGTTGGGCCTGCTTTGGAAAAAAAAGAACACACAATAATTTTCTACTATGAATTGTGTGCTTAAAAAATACATGTATATATTTCTTTGCTGTTATCCTTTATTTAACTCTTCCTTTTAATATAATTTTTCTCTTATCCCTACAAGTTTTCAGTTGATTTTGTCACTGTATTTATAATGATCCTGTCTAAGGCCCAAGCAAGGGACCTCGCTAATCCTTTCAGAAATACAACCATGTTGTAGAGTCTTGAGTCTCCTTTTCGATTTCTAGGAAGTTGCTAGTGATAATATCACCTAGGAGCAGAAGAGGACAAACAGTTTCAAAGAATTTCTCACCTATCCATTCCCTGATCCAGCCGTGTGTTTTTCATGTGAGAAGAGTAGGAAATTGCTCCTTATCCTATCATAGCCCATATGTTTGTGGTGGGACCCCATGGGCATTCCTCTTTCTGTTCAAAATATTTCCACTACTTGAGTCATCTGCATTTCAAACACTAGTCTAAGAAATATACACACCACTTGGGTCATTGTATAGTCTTATAAGGAACTACCTGGAAATCTGCAACTAATATGAAAGTGTAAACTCTGAAATGTTTATTCGTAAGTTCATAAAAATGATATTGCTTTCCACATAGTCAATAATTACACTAAAGTAAAGAAGAGATGGTAATCAGGCAAGGAAACTAGATTACTGGAAACAAAATACCCAGAATGGAAATAATGAGAATGTTGACACATTGTGAAAAATGTAACCAGTGTCATTGAACAGTTTGTGTAGAAATTGTTAAATGGGAACCTAATCTGTTGTGTAAACTTTCCACTCTCACCAAAAACACAACAAAATATTATTACAAATAAATAAATAAAATAAAAATATTTAAAAAGATATTGCTTTATCATTACATATTATTTACTGATGATAAAATGGAGAATGCCTGTTTTTAAAATCTTTTATGAAAATACAAAATTCAGGAATATTTAATGGAATGTTTATTTACTGTGTGGATTAAAGTCTTCAAAAACTCAGACAAATTCAGGAGTTGGAAAATCTGGTTTCAAACACTTGTTCGTAACTAATGCATTAACAGCCATTCACCAAGTCATTCAGCTCCTCTTAGACCCTGTTTCCTCATCCACGAAAGGAAGTGGGTTTGGAAATTCTAAGCACCCTTTGGTTCAGACACAGTAGGATTCTTCATCTCACACCAAACCCCAAAACCCATTGCTGTCGAGTCAATTCTGACTCATAGCCACCCTACAGGACAGAGTAGAACTGCCCCATAGGGTTTCCTAGGCTGTAAATCTTTATAGAAGCAGACTGCCACATCTTTCTCCCACAGGGCAGCTGGTGGATTTGAACCGCCGACCTTTCAGTTAGCAGGTAAGCACTTTAACCACTGTGCCACCGGGGCTCCTTTATCTCATACATTGGCCTATTAAGGTGAGAAGTTAGGCCTCCTGGACAGTTTTCAAAGCCAAAATGAAGTAGATTGAAAGCTTGCTTCCAACATAAGAGAAATAATAAAACTGTTCATGGGACATTACAAAATGATATCAAAGAAGACAGAGACAATTTACCTACTCTGGGAAAATAGCAAAATAAGATAAGAAGAGAAAGGAAGCAGCGGGGTGGTGGTGGGATGTTAAAACTGAGCAACAGGATTCTGAATGAAGGAGGATGGACAACACACTCTGGGGCAAATAACTCTGTGGAGGGAAATGTTCAAAAATTTTTCAGCCTTAGAGATGGCAACCTGAGGACCTTAAACCAACAGACCGAATGTGCAAAGGTATGTTGTAGAGGAGATTATTTCTTCATTGGATCACAAGATGCACTTTCAACCCTCTTTCTCCCCCTGCCCCATCACACCCAGCTTTGGCATTCTAACATTCTCTCTTAACAAAGTATAGTTCCTAAGAGTATTAACATATTAAGTCCCAGGAAACTTATCATAAAGTTTCTCCAGCCTTGACAACATTCACCTGGATTCAAGTAGGCTGGTCAATGGGCCAAAGTATAAAAATCCAGAAATGAAGACTTTGTCCCCCTTAAGGACCCACAAAAATATGGTGGCTCCTTGAAAGCTGAAGCCCTGAGCTCTAGGGGGGTTTTCTCTCATAAGCAGCTTGTGCACTACCTTCCTTGGTTTGCCAAATTGGCTTGGAACTTCCAAACAAGGTTTAATAGCTGAAGCCCAACTGCTCTCAATGGAGAGTCATTCCAATAGCAGTGTTGCAGAATGAATCAAGCATAGAAGGGGATCGAAAATGCAGGGGTTTGGATGGCGTTTTAATTCACATTTGGCAGTAGGGAGCCCTAGACTCACAATTAAGCTGAAATTTAACTCTAGGTTTCCTCCCAATCACTTTGTCTCCACTACATGTAAATTTTTAAATGAAGGCCTAACCTGCTCTCTAAGGAAACTTTCTGCTACAGCATATTAGAAAGAAAAATGACACGATGAAGATTTAAATATGGAGAACACATTTTAAAGCTTCGTGCTATTAGACTAACCAGTTATAGTGATGATAACTGCAGCACGGTCTAGTGAACAAGAAATAGAATGAGGCAAGTAGAAGAAACATTCATTCCAATTCAACCTCTCTCATTAACTCACTGAGCTCTTTCTCATAAGTCAAAATATTTCAGCCCCCATTTTTAATGCTTAGTTATTAAAAGAATTAGTTTACTGTCTTCACATAAGATATACATGGAGTAAATAGGTAAGAAAGTGGATTGAAAACGTAACGTGCCTCTATTTTTAAAAGGTACTGTAGGGTAATGCACTTCAATCTAAAGAGCTTAAGAATCACTACAATCACTTCTTATGGAGGCTTACAATACCACTTCCCATCAGGAAAGTGGAATTGAAGTGTCCTCAATATTCTTATGCGTTGTAGCTAAATGTGGTTTGGTTTTATTGGTGTTTGATTAAGCCTCATTTATAATCTGGTCCCAAAATTCACAATCTATAGAAAACAATTCCAAGAAAGAAAGTAGGATTCTATTTTAAAAGCAGGAAAAGACAGGCATAACACCCCAAATCTTCCATGAAACCACACCATTTTAAAAGGCACTATTTTACAAACTTTCATATGGTTGAAAAAATGAAGGTTATGGAACTATAGCATTACAGTAATTGAACTGCCTAAACCCAGAACTCCTGGACCAGAGTAATTGTAAGTTTACTCTGCCACTTTGCATGGGAGTGTATACCTCCAAAGAACCACCCCTGTCTTGCCCCAACTTCCCAACTGAGGATAATAGTTATGCACTCATGCAGGTCGCAATAATTTATATTGCAAATATATATGTAGGAATAAATCCTATCCAACCCCTAAAGATCTCCTGATGTGGAAAAAAATGTTCCTTGCTTAGATCAATCTACCTCTCTCTATTCTAGAAACATTAAGATCACTCTGTCACTACATCCCAGGTCCAAGCCTACTTCATATTCCTTTTGATGGATAATAGATGTTTCAATAAATTGAGAGACAGCAAGGCCAGAGAAAGTAATCATTCTTTCTAGAAAATCATTGAATTGAAATTCCCTAAAACTCCAACAGGGAACAACTCACTTTTCTCACTTACTGATGTGCTTGTATTCACTCACTCTTTCATTCAATAAATGTGTACTGAGAATCTGCTATGCATCAGACACTGTGCTAGGCTTTAGTGATACAAGGTTGGCTAAGACAATTCGGGCTCTCAGGGCGTTCGTTATATAGTTTGGCAGAACAATAAGTAAATAGACTAATTGCAATATAGTGTGATAAGTATTATGTTAGGTCAGGCACAGGGTGCTGGAGGTAGGGAGGTGGTCAAGAAAGGCCTTCTGGAAAATTCTTCTGAGTTTTGAAGGATAGGTAGGCATCATCTAGCAATAAGGGTGAAGATGGGTACTGGTGTCTTGAAAGTAGTCCAATATATCTGAACCATGAGCTGGCGAGTTGAGAAAGATGATAGAGGTATATAGGATATTTCTTTCAAAGGTGCACTGATATCTACTCAAGGTATAGTACAAAGCTTTCTGTGTGGTATAGTGAAGAAAAAGACACAGTCTCGAGTCTTTAGACAGTACAGGAAATGCTAAGTTTGGATCAGCTATAGAGATGATGTGTACATTTTACTAAATGTCAATTTCACAACTAAGACTTAATGCCGAAACATGTTCATTGAAGGAAAATACAAGCTTTAATTTCTTTTTCACAGAGTAGAAACTGAAGTGGGAGAAATAACACGTTCTTAAGCAATTGAGATATATTTCCATTTCACAGATGAGCAATTCAAGGACAAAGGTCAGCTAGGTATAACTCTATCTTAGGATAGCTACTAAAAGCAGCATTAAAATTTACTAAAAGCAGACAACCATGTCTAGACAACAAATTATATGGCATAACGATCACTTGACATGTACCTGCAAAAACCCAGGTTCTTCCTCTAACTTGACGAGTGATATCAGGCAAACGGCCACCCAGTCTATAAATGAGGAGAAGACGCCTTTCATTTCTAACCTTCTTGGATTGTGAAACACTATGCTTTCAAATACAAATAACTTACTTACCCACTAATTTCAGAAAAGTGCAATTGGTAAAATAATCTTACTATATTTTATTGAAGGTATGCCAACCTGGCATATAGGTCAGCCTGAGGTTTTCTTCATAAACTTTAAGATTACAAATTGCTCCAGGTGATGAAGCTCCTTTGAACAGAGGTCCCTATGGGTACAGAGCTGCTCCCAGCCAGATGCCTAAACAGCTGCCCTTAGGAACTTCTCCACGTTCTACGTGTCTATTCTCCACTTGCTTCCATCTCAGCATTCACCTGCAGATGCCGTTGGTCAAGATGGCGAGTGCGAGAAAACCTATACACAAATGACTTATGTCCTGGACTCTCAGCAGACACCATCTGGTCCGTGTAAAGTTTATAGGAATTTTGAATCACTGTACAATTGATGGCTTTTGTATCATTTTTTTCCAGTCTAGCCTCAAATTTGTTACTTGTAAAAGTGACCTTGGGACTTGGATACAAATGTTTATTGAGTGCTTACTATGAACCTTTCGCACTTCCAAGTATGATAAATATATTCACCCACCCATTTGTTCCTTTGTTGTTATTGTATACTGACGAGTCGATTCCAACTCACAGCGACCCTACAAGACAGAGTAGAATTGCCCTATAGGGTTTCCTAGGCTGTAATCTTTACAGGAGCAGGTAGCCAGGTCTTTTCTTCCATGGAGTTGCTGGGTGGGTTCAAACAACCAACCTTTCGGTTAAAAGCCAAGTGCTTAACCATTCTGCCACCAGGTTCCTGATTTGTTCGTGTAATACCTATAATTACTATCATTTCTATTATACATCTAGCAAGTGAAGAAAACATTTGGGACACAGAGGCATTAGGTAATTTGTCCAAAGTTACGTACTTAGCAAACTAGAGTCAGAATTCTAACCTAAACAGCCAGAGTCCACCACCTTCAATTTAAACCACTACACTCATTGCCTCTCCTGAGTGAAGTCACAACTATTCTGAGCTTCAGTACCCTTATCCTGAGGATACTTCACACTTGGTGAAGTGATTTTGTGGTTACAAAGTATTCTCATTCTTTACCTTTTCTGGAACCAATACAAACCATCTGAGGTTGTCACAACAGGTATTCATATCTCCATTTTGGACAAATAACTAAGTCTTAGAGGAGCTGACTTGCCTAAGGTCTTGAGAGTCTGAACTACTCTAGGTCATCTGACTCATTCACTATTTCTAACAAGAACTCCTTGACCTACTGCATAGCATTTCTTTTCTTTTTTTTACTGCATAAGTTAAATAAGAATAGAAACACTTCATGAGGGCCATTCTATACTATTCCTCTTATCTTTTAAGGACCTATGATTTGGTTAAGCAGATGGCTGGGTGACAGCACTTTCACACTGAGAAAGGCAACTCACAGTTAAAAAGTACTATTGAGAATCCAGAAGAACAAATACTCCAAACTTGGGTTAAACTCACTATGTATGCCGTAAGTGAGAAGTCACGCTCCTGAAATCAAGAATTTAACACTACAGCAGATCAGGATTTTCAACAGCATAAACAAGAAACAGGATGTTTTGTGTTGAATATGTTATATATGCATTAACCCAGGCTGGGTTACTCAAAAAGACATACTTGCAAATATTTGTCAGCAATGGAATCAGTGGCTTGAACTACTCCATAAGGGTCTCCTGCATAACCAAATCAAAATCAAAACCAGGTTAGAGTAAACTTGCTCAGATACCTGAATGAGGAAAACATTGTTTCACGGAAACATCTGAATATTCCGAGAAGGGAAATTGACATAGTATGGAAGCAAATGCCCAGGGCTAGCAATTAAGCGATCTGGATTTTAGGATTGATTTGTGATGACCTCTTATGCAAGACATTTTGACCTTTCCATTGTTGTTGTCGTTAGGTGCTTTTGAGTCAGGTCTGACTCACAGTGACCCTGTGTACAACAGAACAAAACACTGCCTGGTCCTACATCATCCTCAGAATCATTATTATGCTTGATCCCATTGTTACAGCCACTGTGTCAATCCATCTCGTTGAGGGTCTTCCCCAGTACTACTTAATTATCTATAACATGGCAATCATATACCTGTCCTGCTGGCTTTGATGGCTTAATGTGAAGTTCACATGAGAAAGAAACTTAAAAGCAGAAAGAAAAAAAAAAAAAAGAATTGAGCTATAGCTGTAAGGAGTTAAGTGATCTAAGCAATATAAGAAATTTCCTCTGGATGGGCCAACAGTTCTATGTATTTCTGGGAATAAACATTTACTGACAGCACATAATGTGTGAGGGACTATGCTCAGCATTTCTCACAGTCAATCTCATCTGATTTTACAGTCTTGATAGTGTGTCATTATCAGTTTACTGAAGAGAAAATTCAGGCTCAAAATCATATAGCTAGTAAATTATAGCACGGGAATTCAAATCTAGGTGCATCTACCACAGAAGTCACTGGAAGAGAAATAGGAGTACTTGGAGAGTACAGTATAATGATAAACAGTGAATGAGAAGCTTTGAGGGGGGAAATAACTTGATGTTTGGGGGCTGGGGATGTCACTTGAGACATTTTAAGGCACACTTTCTATGAGTCTTATGTTTACGTAGAATTCTTATTTTAAGGTACCTGAGGCCATTTGTTCATTCCCTAAATCAACTAACTTATTTCTGTTTTTCCACAGTGACAGGCTGTGCTCCTCTCCCTTCAGTCTATTTCCTTTATTATAACAGAGACCTTGTGAAAAGATCAGATGGGTGGAATAGGGTGAATCTGTGACCCTTCTCAGGGAAAACATCTCAAAGAACTTGTCCTATGGAAAGAGGATGAACTTAAACTGCTTCCTCTTTCATCATCATCATCATCATCATCACAGTTTTACTGGTTTTAAATCTAGAAACCACCCCCCCCACCCCCCACATTTAAGCAAGTCACTTAGCCTTTCTTACCTCAGTGTCCATATAGTTAAAGTAAGATGATTGGTTCAGGCTATTTCTGAGGTCCTTTCCAGCTCCAAATTTTGAGAATTGTCAAATAAATCATAATAAGCTCACTCTGTACAAGACAAAAAAGAAAAGAAAGTGACATAAATCAAAATCCCTGCTCTTCAGGGCTTAGAAACTAGAAGGTATCTAGAAAAGCTGGGATCCACAACAAAAATTAGTTGGAAAGGCATTACTAGGAAAAATTGAAGCGCTATTGTTATATATATAATATCCAATGATTCTTATCTTCAGAAGGTTAAATTGGGCTCTTTACCTCTTTTCTTTGTCAGACCACCCTTTCCTTCCCTACCTGAGATAACCCCTTCATTTTCACTTTTCAAAGTTATATTCATGATTCAAAGACCACACCTCAAATACTACTTCTATCAAAAGTCCTTCCTCCCTTGACTAGAGAAGATCTCACCCTACTTTGAATTCCAGCTCTGTTTTCTGATTGGCTTGTATAACACCATAGGCACCATGGATGAATTGTATTTTGGAGGGAGGGGAGGGGCTGATTCTGAAGTCTGGCTCAACCACTGATTAGCAGTGGGCCTCCCAAAGCCTTCAATTCCTCTCTAGTAATAGCTTGATAGTAATTCCTTCCTCACAGTGCTGCTGTACAGATTAAATGAGGTAACATGTGGATGGGCTTAGAAGAGATTCAGTGATCGTATCCGCATCTTCCCCTGCCAATTACTTTACTCAGCTTTCTATTCGAGTCATTTGTGTATCTGTTTGCCCCTCTCCAGTAGAGAGTAAAATCTGAGCACAGGAAACTCTTTTCCTATTCATCTCTGAGCATTTTCCTCCCCACCCCACCCCTTCTTCCAACCCACTATCTAACCCAGACTTCTCTTTGTTTATGTGCTGAATCTTACCAAATAGGTGTCAGTCTGTACAAACTGTGTCCTGGAGCCTGTTTAGAATGTTCAGCAATATACGCTTCAACATTAGCAGGGACAGTGTGGGAACATTTCTTTTGTCTTCCTCCCACTCTTCAACCATCACTTCCCTGTCCACCACTTTGGAGAGAAGGCTGCAGTCAGAGTCATTTCACCGTAAGAAAATCATTGATTTCCTGATGAAACCCCTGTCATTGAATATGCAGCCTCTGGCACAATCCCTGAGGGAGAGAACACATTCCCACAATGCACTTGGCCAATTTGTGCTTCCTGCCTTGGTGAGCACAAACCCTCCTGACCCTGGAAGACAATCAGCAGGAGCCTGAATTATGAAGCATGAATGCTCACCATTTCACCATCTTCAACTGACATATCAGCTCTTGTTATTGAAGGTCACCCAGCTACTGAACCTCCCAGAAAGAATCAGTCACTTTCCTCTTTCCAACATGCCTTATCCTGTGCCCCTCCCCACCCCACTCTCCTTCCTCCCCACACTGAGCTCCTACCTAACCCTTTTCCCTCTTCATTGGTCCCCTTTGCAACTTCCTGAGGATCTGGCAGTTTTCCACTGCGTCCAACCTACCAAGCTGTAAATACCCGACTGAGAAACACAAAATGTGTTTGCAGGACTTCTGATGGCTCCTCATCTAAGCCATAAATATGAAATGCATTTTGATATTTCTCAGAGAACCCTCCATCTCCCAGATTCAATTGGCAGCACAAATCTACTCCCCACAAGACAGCACCAAAATCTGAACTTTGCAGTTTCCAAGGCCTGTTCAGGCAGCTACACTGTGCTAACAAAAGTCGAACATTATCAGGTCGCATACCCTGGGCGGCCACGTCGTAAAATGATTATTTCTAAGCTGTAAGCAGTTCAGCTTGGTGGTATCTGAGCAACATAAACAGCTAAATTGGTGGCATCTGAGATTCTGATGTTAAGGACTTTCTGTAGCTGCGGCCACAGTACAGGAAGGCAGAAGCCATTTTGTAAGAGTGCAGGCTTAGAAATCAGACAGATTTCTGTTCTGCCACTTACATGGTGTGTCACTTGGGAAATTACTTAATGTTTCTAAGCCTCAGATTCCTCATAAAAATAAAATAGCAAGAAATACCATACCTACCAAATGGAATATTTGTAGAAGTGCAGTAAGACAGTGTATATAAAGTACTTGGCTTAGTATTTGGCGTTTATTAGGTACTCAACTGGAGGTGCCAATTAAAAAACAAACAACAACGACAACAAAAAGACCCCTATATCTATTACAGGACAGAAATGTTTACACCAAAATAGTGTCTGAACCTCCGAGATAGTCTCATTCTGGCTGAGCTACCTGGACCAGGAGCAAAATCTAGAAAGACTTGATTTTCACCTCAAGATCCCTGCTCTTGACTTCATTTTTTCTCCTTCGTCCACTTGGAGCTAGGATCAGGCCAGGATTAACTGGTGTTCTCCAGGAGTGATGCTACAGTCATCTAGGAAGGATTCTGTAGGGTAATTGTTTACTTGTCTGTCTCTCCCATCACGATGTAAGTTCTCAAGGACAGGATCTATAGCTTTCATTTCTTTATCCTTATTATCTTGTTTGTGTTGAACAGAAGGCCAAAGTTTAATTGTTTAGTGACAGGCCAGCACCCAGCTAATACCTCTCAGAGTTTGTTATTTTCTTTCTCGCAGTGTTCACTATTATTATCTCTTAAATGAAAGGGATTGTCAATGCACATGGTACTGTGTCATGTGCTTAGTTTACATGTTTTGTTTTATTTAATCTTCACAATAATCTATGAGATAAAAGCTCCTGTTATTCCTGTAGTACAGATGAGAGAACTAAGGCTTAGAGGAGTTAAATAAACTTGGCAAAGATCATACAGCAAGTGACTGAGCCTTGTTTAAGAACAGGGCCCACTGACTAAATACTCATTCACAAATATTGATAGTTCTAATGAAGTTGGACAACCACTATGAAGGGTTGTTGATGGATTTCATTATGTTTCAAGTTTTTATAGACCCCTGAGACCTGGGTTCCATTCCTGGCCAATGCATCTCATGCATAGACACCACCCATCTGTCAGTGGAGGCTTGTGTGTTGCTATATGGTGAACACAGAAAGTGGAGCCTCCAGAATAAGACAGACTAGGAAGAAAGGCCTGGTGATCTACTTCTGAAAATCAGCCAATGAAAATTCTGTGGATCACAGCAGTCCAATCTGTAACTGATCATGGGGATGGTTCTGGATGAGGCAGCCTTTTGTTCTGTTGTGCATGGGGTCACCATGATCCGGGAGGTGCTTAGATGGCAGCTACTAACAACAGCAACCCTAGATCAGAGCAGCTGATTCTCCTAGAAAATGGAAGAACTCAAAACTATTTACATTTGCTATTACAGCTACTGCAGTTGCCACAGATATCTGGCATAAAGTATAAGGAAGATTTCTGATGAGAGATTTCATATGATGTTTAATCTATTAATAATACATCTCAGAGGCAGCACATGGCCGGATAGTCACGGGGTCAGACTTGATCCTTTTATTCTCAGAATTCATACCTCACAGTAAAATCCATAGTATCAGTGTAACCTTCCTTGTATAGTGCCTCCTGGTATGAGACAGGGCACATGCCCTACCCCATACATCCTCTCTGGGCTAAGGTTTCCAAGCTGAGGCCTGAGGTGGACAAGAGGAGGAGACTCTAACAAAGTGTTGGTACATTGTGTCATCATTTTTATATAGTTCAGCCAAAAGAAGATATTGATGTTTGTGAGACATGGACACGTCAGCTTAGAGATGAGGCAAACAAGTCTCCTTGGACAGGAATGCATGACTGTAGCTGGGGGGTAAATGCCAGCTGTCACCTAGAACACTTCGAAGGGATCTTACTTCCTACAAAAGTCCTCTCCAACTTTGAGGCTCTAAGACATGTCTAGAGACGAGTCTAAGACCTCTGTTCTTGGTCCTGCCACAGGCCAAGTTTATATCAACGATCAGGTAAAAAAAACTCCCAAAGTAAGTTTAACCTATTTATGGCTAACTCAGAAACCAGAGTCAGTGGGGAGGCAAGAAAAGTTTTGAGGATGGTGGAGTGATTTACTGTGTAACAGAAGCTAAGATGAACTTTTCTGGAATCTTTACTAGAAAAAGGAGCCCTGGTGGTGCAGTGGTTAAGAGCTCGGCTGCTAGCCAAAATGTTGGCAATTCGAATCCATAAACTGCACCTTGGAAACCCTATGGGGCAGTTCTACTCTGGCCTATAGGATCACTATGAGTGAGAATTGACTCGATGGCAATGGGTTTGGTTTGGTTTTAGTAGGAAAGTCACAATGCCTCCTTACCAAAAATAAATCCTGTCCCCTCTGCCCCTTTTTTTCATGAGCCCCTGGTCAGTGCACAACATCCTGTAGCCTCAGATGAGCCTGGCTAATTGATTCTTTTAACATTCAGGGTGACTTTCTCAGATGGTTTCCTCATAACCTTTTTGGCTGCTTCTAATCCTATTAGCAACTTCTTATTACAGAACATTAATGCGGTTGTATCTGATTTCATTTTTTTTTTCCCAAAATCCTACAAAATGCAGCAGCTTATTAGTGACTTTTATGTCATGTGGTTTTAGCAAATTTGAATGCTAATGAGATGTGACTGAATGGAAAATCACAGCAATAGGGTGCTTGGCTTCTATATTTGCCGCATCGGTTTTAGTTCATAATCGGGGTACCAGCATTTCGTTTACCTCATGGTTATTTTTGAGGCAAAAAAAGGTTCTGTATATTTACAATTTTTCTTTTTTATATATTTTATTGTACTTCAGGTAAAGGCTTACAGAACAAATAGTTTCTCATGAAACAGTAGAACACATGTTGTTTTATGACATTGCTTAACAACCCCACAACATATTAACCCTCTAACTTCTCAAACTTTTTTTTTTTTTTGGTGAAACTACACATAGCCAAAGATACACCATTTCAAAAATTTCTACATGCGCAGTTCAGTGACACTGACTACGCTCTTGCAATTGTGCTGTTATTCTCACTTAGAATGAAGGCTTACAGAATAGTTTCTCATTTAACAGTTACTACAAATGTTGCCTTATGACAATGGTTAACAATCTCACTACACATCAACAATATCTTTACTCAACCTTGGGTTCCCTATCACCAGCTTCGTTGTCCCCTTCTGCCTTCTGGCCCTTGTCACTGGACTCCTGTACCTCGTTAGTCTCATTTGGTTTTATGGGGCTGTCCACTCCCAGGCTGAACAGTGAACCTTGAAGGTAACTTCACCACTGAGCTAAAAGGGTGTCTGGGGGCCATACTCTTGAGGTTTCTCCAGTCTCCTTTAGGTCAGTAAATCTGGTATTTTTTTGTGAGTTAGAATTATGCTCTACATCCTTCTCCAGCTCTGTCCAGAACCCTCTGTTGTGATCCTGGTCAGAGCAGTCAGTGGTGGTAGCCAGGCACCTTCTAGCTGTATTGGACTCAGTCCGGTGGAGGCCTTGGTAGCTGTGGACAGTTAGTCCTTTGGACTAATCTTTTCCTTGTATCCTGTTCTCTTCATTCTCCCTTGCTCCCGAAGGGATGAGACCAGTGGAGTATCTTAGATGGCCGCTCACAGGCTTTTAAGACCCCAGACACTACTCACCAAGGTAGAATGTAGAGCATTGTCTTTATAAGCTGTGTCATGCCAATTGAGCTAGATGTTCCCCAAGACCATGGTCCCCACAGCCCTCTGCCCAGCTAGCTATTCAGTCCCTCAGGGAGTTCGGATGTGTCTATGGGGCTTCCATGACCTTTCCTTGCACAAGTTGTGCTAGTATCCCCTGTATTGTGTACTGTCTCACCCTTCACCCAAGATACCACTTATCTATTGCCTATTTAGTGTTTCCCCCCCACCCCTCCCATCCCTGGTAACCAACAAAGATTGTTACATTTTGTGTGTGAACTTTTTCATGGGTTTTTACAATAGAGGTCTCATACAGTATTTGTCCTTTTGTGACTGACTTATTTCACTCAGCATAATGTCCTCCAGTTTCATCCATGTTATGAGATGCTTCACAGATTCATTGTTGTTCTTTCTCGTTGCATAGTACTCCACTGTGTGTATATACCATAGTTTGTTTATCCATTCATCTGTTGATGGGCATCTAGGTTGTTTCCATCGTTTTGCTATTGTGAACAATGCTGCCATGAACATAGGTGTACATATGTCTATTCGAGTGACGACTCTTATTTCTCTAGGATATATTCCTAGGAGTGGGATTGTTGGATCGAATGGTATGTCTATTTCTAGCTTTCTGAGGAAGCGCCATATCATTTTCCAAAATGGTTGTATCATTTTGCATTCCCACCAGTAGTGCATAAGAGTTCCCACCTCCCTGCAGCCCCTCCAACATTTGTTATTTCCAGTGTTTTTGATTCGTGCCAGTAATGCCGGGGTGAGATGGTATCTCATTGTGGTTTTAATTTGCTTTTCTCTAATGGCTAGTGATTGTGAGCATTTCCTCATGTGTCTGTTGGCCATTTGAATGTCTTCTTCAGTGAAGTGTCTGCTCATTTCCTTTGCCCATTTTTTAATAGGATTATTTGTCTTTTTGTTGTAGAGGTGTTGAATTTTCTTACAGATTATGGAGATTAGACCTTTGTCTGACTTGTACTGTCCAAAAATTTTTTTCCCAGTCTGTAGCTTCTCTTTTTACTCTTTTGGTGCCAACCTTTGACTTTTAATAAATTCACGTTTGTTTCTAAGGTGTGTCTCTTGTAGACAGCATATTGATGGATCCTGTTTTCTTATCCATTCTGTCACTCTCCGTCTCTTTAGGGGTGCATTGAGTCCATTTACATTCAGTGTAATTATTGGTAGATGTGAGTCTGTTGCTGTCATTTTGTAGTGTTTTTTTTTTGTGGTGCTGAAGTTTTCTTTGTTCTTCTTACTATCTCATGCTGAGTTACTTTTGTTTGTGGATTTTTTTTTTCATTTCTTTTGTTTTTGTAGGTTTTGTTTTTGCCGAGAATTTATGTTTTTCATCTTTATTTTTATGAGTATGCTTGTTAACCTTCTTTGTGGTTACCATGAATTTTACCCTTATCTTTCTAAGTTTGAAGCAGTCTACCATTACTTGGTATCACCTTGCCTTTCTCTCCATTAGAAGATTCTATACCTATGCCGTTTATTCCCGCTTTCATTGTTTTGATGTTGTTGTCATTTATTGATTAACTGCTCTGATTCCCTGTTGTATTTCTTTTGGTTTTGGATAGTCCTCGAGAGGTCATTTCCTAGATTGGTATCTGGCTCGTACGATCCTGCATCCTAGGTTCTGCCTGTGAGCTCAAGCTGTTTGTCCTCAGATCAAAGAACTCGCTTTAATAATTCTTGTAAGTTTGGTTTGACTTTTACATATTCCCTTAACTTCTGTTTATCTGGAAATGACCTAATTTCACCATCAAATTTGAATGAGAGTTTTGCAGGATATATTATTCTTGGCTGACAATTTTTTTCTTTCAAGATTTTATGTATGTCATCCCATTGCCTTCTTGTCTGCATGGTTTCTGCCGAATAATCTGAGCTTAGTCTTATTGTTTCTCCTCTGTATGTGCCTTCTTGTTTTTCACGAGCTGCTCTCAAGATTCTTTGTTTGTCTTTGGTTTGGGCGAGTGTTAATATGATATGCCTTGGTGATTTTCTTTTGCGGTCTCTTCTATATGGGGTTCTTTGAGCTTCTTGGATGGCCAGCTTTTCATCTTTCATGATATTGGGGAAGTTTTCTGTCATCAGTTCCTCAATGATCCTCTCTGTGTTTTCTGTTTTCTCCCCCATTCTGGAATTCCAATCACTCGTAAATTTTTCTTTTAATTGTTTTCCACATAACTCTCAGGGTCTCTTCATTTTTCTTTGTTCTCTTTTCTGAGTTTTCCTCAAACAGAGTTGTATCCAAGTGTTTGTCTTCAATTCCACTGATCCTGTCTTCCGCTGTTTCAGATCTGCTTCTTAGCCCTTCTATGACATCATCCATTTCTGAAATCTTGTTGTTTATCTTTTGGATTTTTAATTGTTGTCTTTGTATAATTTCTAGTTGTGAATTTATTTTGGCATTTTGTTCCTGCATCATCTTCTTGAATTGTTCCAATTTTTTGTCTGTATTTTCCATGAATTTGTCTATTTTTTCCTCATGTTTGTCAGCTTTTTGCCTCATTTCTTAGAGAATTCCGAGTATTAGAGATTTGAATTCCCTATCAGGTATTTCTGGTGCAGTTTCTTCCAGAGGAGAGTCATCTGGTGTTTTATTTTGGATGCCTACTGGAACCATCCTGTCCTGTTTTTGTAAATGTTTTGATATTGTCTGCTGTCTTCAGGGCATTCAGTAGTTATTTTTCTCATTTATTGATTGTAGATGTGTTTGTTTCATCCCTTTTTTAAAAAAAAATTTGACTATGTCTGAGCAGACAGACTGTGTGTTCTTTGTTGTTTGCTTGTCTGTGGGCACAATACTTTTCGCCTCCTTCTTCAACTAGCAGGGTCAGTCACTCAGATATGGTACAGCAGGGCAGGTCTAGCTGTGAGGATTTACTGCGATGGGTTGTTTGTGGCACTTACTACAGCCACCAGAGCGGGTCAGTAATCAGTGCAGGGCAGGTTCCAGTAGGCTGTGCCCGTGCTGCTTGGTGGTGTGATGTCAAATGCATGGTGCGGGTAGGCAGGATGCAGCAGGGAGATTGTTATGTGTGGAGCTAAGATGGATATGGGAGAGAGGAGAGAGGAACAGGAGCCAAAAACATACAAACAAACAAAAAAGAATGCTAGGGGAACTTGCCATTGGAGTGGAGAGATGAGAGACTATGAAATGGAGGAAAACAGAAAGGGAGGAGGAAGGAAAAGAAAAGAATGAATAAATAAGAATCAGAAAGGTTAAAGAACCGCAAAGTTCCCAGAGATCCCACCAGTGCAGCTATGAGGTCTGGGAAAGTCGCTCTCAGGTACTGCAGTACAGCCTGGCTAGAAGGTGTAGAGGTATAAATGCCAGGTATTCAGGGAACAGAAAGAGAAGGAAGATATAGAGAGACAAGAAACTGAGCAATGAAGAAAGTCAAAAAGGGAAAAAGAGGGAAAAGAAAACAAAACAAATTTAAAAAACAAAAACAAAAACAAGAAAGGCCCCCAAAGAAACAGGAAAAAGAAAAAAAAACCAACATAAAAAGAAATGCTCTCAGGGATCCCTCTGCACGTCTGTGGAAGCTGAAGTGGAGTCTCCCTACCACACAGCTCAGCCTGGCCAGAAAAGTCTCCCAACTCAAGAAAAGGAAAAGAAAACAAACAAACAATTCAAAACAAACAAATGAACATAAGCCCCGGGATCCCACCAGCGTGGCAGCCCAAACCAGGAAGCAGCTCCACACTCGAATGGAGCTCTGCAGCCCCTCAGGAAGAAGAAAGATGGCGCACAGAGCCAGGTACTTGAGTGAAGGGAGGGGGAGGTGGAGAGAGGCAAGTAAGAAATCGAAAGAAGCAGGAAAAAAAAAAAAAGCAACACTAGCAGCCAACAGATGGCACTCAGAGAGCCAGCTAGTGCGGGCTGGTGTTTCTGGACAAGAGACTATGTCCATCGAAAGCAGAGGGGGCCGAGTGTGGATGAAGAAGGGTAGAGAGTGGGAAAGCGTATATCACAAATTACTAGAGCTCTGCAGCCCCTCAGGAAGAAGCAAAGATGGCGCATGGAGTGAGGCACTCGAGCGAAAGGAGGGGGAGATGGCCAGAGGCAAGGAAGAATTCAAAAGAAGTGGAAAAAAGGAACACCAACAGCCAACAAATGGCACCCAGAGAGCTGCCTGCTTGGGTGTGTGGAATCCAAGCAGCTGGTGCTTCCCGGTCAAGAGACCATGGCCATGGGAAGCAGAGGAGGCTGAGCCAGGGCGAAGAGGGGTGGGGGGTGGGAAAGCGCACACCACAAATTACCGGTTGTTTTGTCTCCCGCTGGATGCTCCGTGAGGCTGCTTTCTCGTACCCGTTTGCCGGTCTCCGATAGGAGTCCAAGATGGTGGATCCACGCTGCATTAGCTGGTAGGGGACCTCTGCATGAATCTCTCCTCGCTCTCCATTCTCTGTCAGTTTTCTCACTCTGTTTGGTGCTTGGCTGAGTTCTTTATCTCTTCATTTGATGTTTTAGGGTTTTCAGGATTGTTGTAGTCTCTGCTTGGCTTAGTTTTTCAGATCTTTGCTGTAGAGGGACGGCATGGTGCTCCTGCCTAGAGCGCCATTTTGCTGGAACTCCTGTTTACAATTTTTACAGAAAATGATTGAGTGGGTTTCACTAGTGGACTGTTGAACAGCTTTGCAAATTATAGGGACGGGCAGGGAAAGTAGTGGGAAGATTACAGTTGCACTGTGTCCTCTGAAGACTCATTTGTTACCCTACCCCCAAAAGAAGTGGAGAGTAATGGAGGAGCATGGCAATTATGGTGGTCTTATCTAAAATAAACTTATTAAATGAGACAGATTATTTATTAAGTAGTCAGAAGCCAAATGATTAAACAGCTTTTCTTGCCATTGAATCCCAAGCAGAAATCAATGTACATTATACATTTGTAGCAGCTGAGATTGCAAAAGACCCAAGGACAGTATAAAGTCTGTGATTTACTGAAATATTTCATCAGTGTAATGGTCAAGAGATGAAGTGCAGTTTTCACACTGAGTACAACTTATATCTTGTTCATGTTTGTATGTGTTAGAAAAGCTACTTGCATGAGCTGCTCAATTGTAGTATTCCTGTTGCAAAACCGTAACTGTCCAACTAAAAAGAATTGTCTCTACATTCAGGGCATTTTTAAGAATGAGAAGCTGCTTTATGGAGACTTATATATTGTCATTCGACTGTAGATGGTGCTTCCCAATGAATCTGGTATGGTTTACGACAGTCCCATGAATTAGGGCTTGTTAAACGCACCACCAGGTGTTCCCTGGGCTGGCACGCAGCACCAAAGGGCAGAGGAGAGACTGGGGCTTATGCCCTCATATAATTCAAACAATTCACTTGATCCTTTAACACAAACAACTTTTGGAAGTTTACACAAGTAGTAGTCCTGCCAATTTAAAATTTAGAGAAATACATGAAATCACAATAAAGGGAGGAAAAATATAAACCTAAACGACAATGTGCAACAGCTGAAGGCTTTCCTTCTCCTTGATTATCAGTAAAAGTGATATTATTTAATTGCTTGTGTAATATCTACTTCTAGAAAGGGTTTGAACTGGCTTATAATAAGAGTCATAAATAATATAAGTTCCATTTGTTTATTATTATGTATCAACTACCCCAAATCTCAATGGCATAAAATAACAACCACTGTATTCTTCTCATACTTTTAGGTGTCTGGAATTTGGAAGGAAAGAGTGAGGATGGCTTGTCTCTACCCCACGATGACTGGGATCTTAGCTTCGGTGTTTGGATATCTAAAAATTGCTGGGATGGCTCAGTTGGGACCATGTCTAGATGCACAGTTTTTTTTTTTTTTTTTTTTTTTTTTTTGGAGTTCCTTGGGTCTTCTGTGAGCTGCCTCTGCTAAGAATGGTATGTCCAAGGTAATTTCTTCACGCACACATCTGTCAGTGCTGGAATGACTAGAAGAGCTTGGGCTGGGTAGGCCTCTCTTTCTCTTCATGCATGCTCCCCAGGCAACTAATGTAGGCTTCCTCACAGCATGTCAATCTCAGAGCATTTTTACTTCTTACATGATGTCTAGCTTTACCTTGAGATCCAAGAGGTCTTAGAAGCTGGGAAGCTTCTCATGAATAACCTAACCTCAGAAGTCCCAGAACATGACCTTTGTCGATCACATTCTAGTGATCAGACAAATCAACAAGGCTGACCTTGATTCATGAGGTAAGGAATTAGGTGATACTTTTCAACAGGAGGAATATCACAGAATTTGCAGCCATTTTTAAACTACCACCACAGGCGTAGGATACTTAAAGATATTTTTAAAATAAGAAGACTGTGCAATTGAGGGAACAAATGATTATGATATAAAACTAGGCTAATGATAGCTCCTAGCATGAGCTTAGAATTTAATTTCGAGCTTCCTAGTGATCAAAGCAAAAAGGAAGGACCAGCAACGTATTGTTCACTATCTCAAATCATGCTAGATTCTTAGAACAATTTTTTTCAATTATTATTTTCCAAAGAATAGACTAACAATCAACAAAGGCAGCACATGAGATGTATTTTATTCAGTTCCTTTCTATATGAATCCCTTTTTGCCCCAATAACCCAGTTCATTCCTGCAGTGGTAGTCATTCTGGAACTGAAATTAACAGTTAGGATGGAGCCTTAGATTAAGAAGGGTAGGACAGGAAAGAAGAGAAATGAGGGTGATCTGATGAAAAAAAAGAAAAAGAACAACAAAGAAAAAAATAACAAAGGGAGAGAAAGGGAGAAAAGGAGGGCGAGCAGGAGAAGAAAGAAGGGAGAAAGAACTAGATGGACAGAACTTTGGACTGCTCAGCATGGTAAGAGTTTCACAGGTTACAAATTCAAACTCAAATGCCTATAAGGGTCTTGAAGGTATATAAAATACTGGAAACATGAAGCATAATAAGACAATGGAAAGAAGAACATGCCCTGTCTAAAAGCATCGCCTTATTTTTTATTAAGTTGGTTATAAGCACTGTACTGCCAAACATACTCATGTCTACGTTTGGATGGTTTCAGGCTGCTACTAACTGCCAAGTTGCATCCCTTGACTTCTGCTGCTATGGAACAATTCTGAGTGCTCCCGATGAAACATAAGACTACTGGATTTCTTGAGTCCCTTCTCAGCAGAAAGACCCTCCCGGATGGCACTGAAGGACCAATCACAGGTAATCACAGAAGTGACCTCTCTCTGTCCCCAGTATCCTCAAAGTTAGGGCCTATGTCCTATCTCCTCCTCTGAAATAGTCATTGTGGAAGAAATGAGAGAAAGTATTTTTATGGAACATTATGAATAAATTAATGAGTTAATCTAGGCTGCTGTCAATTACCAACTCTTGATCAAATCCAAAGTCTTAGAACTGAGAAATGCATCAATATATTCTGTAAGGCAAGTTACTACTATGCTATTTACCTGATTGCTACTTTTTAGATACATACGTTAAAAGCAAAAAACACCAAGAAAAGTTAGCACTGTTTCTTTTTAATGAAAAACATTTTTTCCTTAACAAAAGTAGAAATTTTAATAAAATAAAAAATAAAACATTATACTTTCTATAGCCGTGGTTTCCCCCTTTTTAAAATTCTTTAGCAGAGGCTGATTGTGTTTTCAATTATCTGAACTCCCCTTAGACTGATAAAGTCCCTGATTTTTGAGCTGGGCATATGGCTACTCAGTTTCCCTTTCTGTTAGCTTTTTTTTTTTTTTTTTTGAGTTTAATCGCCCTACCTTTTCCGGTTGGGAGGGATTCAAACCTGGGTACTTTGCATACCCCTGCCTGTACCCATGGTTCTCCTTTCATTGTGCCATGCCATACTCTTCTCTTTCCATTGAAATGTGTACCATCCATTTAGGTCTTACTTTATGCTCAGAGATGACTTTTTCAAGGTTGCTAAATAGTAATGGGCAATAATATATCTCCTATGAAGGACAGCTGTGGTTCAATGGGATCCTTTGATGCCTAAATCCAAAGTTAACAAATGGTGGATTTTTCAGACACCACTCAGGTCAGCTGTGGTTGGGAGATAGTCCATACACCTAGTGGGTCATTCTGAGACACCTAACTCAAATGTGGAGCTCTGGCAACACAGTGGTTAAGAGCTCAGGCTGCTGACTAAAAGGTCGGGAGTTTGAATCCACCAGCCGCTCCTTGGGAAACTTATGGAGCGGTTGTACTCTGCCCTACAGGGTCACTATGAGTCGGAATTGACTCAGTGGCAATAGGTTTGATTTGGGGTTTTAACTCAACTGTAACTAGATATTAGCCTTTGCTGAGATATGGAAAGCTCAGCTGAGTTCCCCAAATGATGTCTATTCTCAGTAGTTTAGATCCTTAATGTTACCTTTGATGGCCAGTTTGTTCTGACTCATTGACTGGAGAAAATTAGGTGAGATATAAGAAATAGGAATTGTTACTCCTTTTAGATTGGAGTTGATTATCATGAATAATGAGGTGAACTTTCTAGTAAAATGGCCCTATCTTTTCCATTCACCTATTTGCCCATTAGGTACCTGTATTCCATGGGGGAAATAAAAAGCTTCAGTTCCTCCCTATTAACACATTTTATCATTCAGTCTTAATTGCAGACACAGACTTTTCTAGTCTAATGTAACAGAACAAAAGATATGAAAAAAGTTCTATGAGAAAGGGAAGAATTAATTTTATTTTAGAACAAAGAAAATGTATTTCAGGTGGGGGCATTCCACCTGAATCCTCTGGTTTCATGAATAGTTCATCTTCTTGATAATGGACAGCTGTGTTGCTATAAACTTGTAAGAGTCAACTAACTTTGTTTAGAGCTGGAGTCATTAAAAGTTGAGGACAGAGGAAACGGACTCTCTCCTTCTAAGTGGGCACTTTCAGTGTGGAATTACAAGCTTTCTCATAACCATTAGACTGACATTCACAGTAATAGAATTTATCATCATTCACTCCCTGCCAAAAAGAGCCAGGAATTAAAAGAACCTGTCCTTCACTATTAAGTACTGCACAATTTTCCCCTTCAGGATCTTTTGTGAAGATCCTACCGGTCCTGTTGATATTTTTTTCCTAATGGAATTTTTTTTCCCTCTATAATTCATTTCTAAGTCACCCCAGCAAGTACTCAAATAGAGCAGATTAGAGACTCTTTTTAATGAAGGTCCCAGATGTGGATAAATGTAGGGGCTATATGCAATTGTGTGTCTCAGAGAAACATTAATCTGAAGCTTAATGGGGTCTCACAGGAATCACCAAAGCCATCTATTTCCTAAAGGTGAAAGAGGGAAGCCAAGGTTCGCCTCAGGACAGATTGACAAAAGGAAAAATGTTGCTGGTGTTTGGGGTTACCACTGATGAAAGGGAATGGAAACTGAAGCCCAGAATTTATGATTATATGACCTTGGTAAGATTTCATAAAGCTTTGTAACTTTTCCCTATTTGTTACTTTATTAGTACCCTGAGGATTTTCCTGAACCAGGAGACTTGTTAAAGGAGAAAGACTTTAGTAGCAGCCTGCATCTTCCTACAGCTAGACTTGGGAATAACAGATCTCCAAAGAACAAAATGTTGGTGGCCACTAAAAAAAAGGAGAGTGAGAATATAAATAGGTTCCTTGGGCTCACAAGGAACAGAACAGTTGACATGGCCTGAGCAACAGTCCTAGAGGTTTGGTATTCACAAGACGCTTATGGTTCTTCCACATTCCCACACTCCTAACATAACTGCAAGCATTGTGTCAGTTTTAATTAAAAAAAAAAAAATTGGGACCATTAGAAGAATAACAGCTTAGCAGAATTAATATTTTATGTGATTAATTAAATATTATTGTATCCTTAAGATGAAGGTCTCAGAGCACTGAATTCATAAGAAAAGAGTGAATGAGGTGTCATTTATATCTATAATTTTTGAAATGTCTGTTTTTGCGAACTTTAAGAGTAAGGAGTGATTTGGGATGGGAAAATTTTTTCTTTAATAGATTTAGTTTTCTGACATACTTATGGGCAAGAATTGTTTGGAGAAGGCCAAATATATAATGTTGGGTGTGGGGGAGAGCTATACTTGAAAGGATATATTGATTAGTGCTGTGGGTTCTTCTTTGTATATGATCCAAAGATGACAGGGCTTTGAACACCACTTAAGATGAATATTTTCAAAATAGCAGACAATAGTCACTGATTATGTAAATATGTTTTTATCAGGAGAAACACATGATTGTAGATCTATTAATCCTAGGAGAACAGGAATAGCCATTATGAGAAGAGAAAGATAGAGAATAATATGGACAAACCATTAAAGTTCAACCACAAAATTCCTAGGTATCATACTGAACCAATATTATGACTAGATTTATCATAAAACAAAAAAATACTTCCCCAGTAACTCTTGTGGTACTTACTCTTCCAACATTAAAAATATCTTTTTTGGCACTCTCTTAACTTTCTAGAGTAATTTGATACAACCATTCTGGAAGGCATTTGGCAATATATAAGAAAAGTCTTAAAACCCCAAAATTTCATTCATTCTAAGACATTTTTCCACAAAGAAACATGCATACTGCATAAGCATGTTTTATAATACTAATAAATAGAAATGACCTAAAGTTCTGATAATAGGAAATTAGCTAAATAATCTATTGTATGTCCATGGGACTGAATACTCTGTAGCCATTTAATGTAGATTATAGAAGTTGATTTAATCATATGGGAAAATAGTCACAATAAATTGAATAAATTTTATGGCTATTCCATAGCACTAGAGTTTCAGGAAAATCATGGAGGGTCTTGAAGTCATATATCAATGCACTGGAAGAATGAAAAACAACTGTGCTGAAGGAGGCCTGGAAATATTGTGTGTTGCATTGATTTCTACCAGGTCACAAGGCAACTACTTGCTCCAAAGGAGACCAGGGGAATGAAGATGTGTTGGGTTTTGATTTGTTCATTCATTATTAATTTACTTATTCATTTATTCATTCAGCCATCATTTCATGCTGAATGCCTTACACATGCTGAGCACAGGGCTAGATACTGAAGTGTGAATTAAAAGTGCGGAGAGAGGAAGCTGGATGTGCAAATAGAAAATGTCTCAAGAAGGTCTTTGCATGTCTTACACAAGATTTTGGGTAATCTTGTAGGCGATGGGGAGTCAGTGATGAATTTTGAGCAGAGAAATAACAAGATTAGTTATTCACATTAGACCATTTCAGCAGCAGTGGGGAGAGAGAACAGAACTAAAGTAGGGATGTGGTGATTAGGCCTTTGAGGCAGTCTGAGTGAAAGCTGAGGAGAACCTAACCAAGGCAGATGTCCAGGAAATGGAGAGAAGAGGACAAATAAAAAAGATATTTGGGAAGTAATTCTGGACATGTAGGCTGAGTATAAAAGGGGCAGAAAGAGTGGACACTTTTGGATGAGTCCTAGGCAGTGTAGCACTCTATGGCACTTTATTCTTCTTCGGTGTACTGCCACTGGGTGTGGAGAGATATTTATATATATAGTCAGTACTGATAAGCTGGTTCCTGTCTTCAACCATGGACATTTTTTAGGCAATCACTATACTGTCTATGGTCTCCTGTGGTAAAGTAAGACACCACTGAAGTCTAAACCACTGTAATTTCTAATGGAACTCTAAATGATAATAATGAAAATGAACATTTATGGAGCACCAACAATGTGCCTAGCTTTGCACTGAGAATTTTACATACATTACATCATTCATTCCTCACAGCAATACTATGAGGTAGTCATCCTCACTTTATTGTTGTTAATGTTGTTGTTAGGTGCCTTCTGGTTGGTTCTGACTCATAGTGGCCCTACGTACAACAGAACCAAACACTGCCCAGTCCTGTGCCATCCTCACAATCATTGTTATGCTTGAGCCCGTTGTTGCAGCCACTGTGTCAATCCATCTTGTTGAAGGTCTTCATCTTTTTCACTCACCCTCTACTCTACCAAGCATGATGGCCTTCTCCAGGGACTGGTCCCTCCTGATAACATGTTCAAAGTATGTGAGATGAAGTCTTGCCATCCTTGTTTCTAATGAGAATTCTGGCTGTACTTCTTCCAAGACAGATTTGTTCCTTCTTCTGGAAGTCCATAGTATATTCAATATTCTTCACCAACACCATACTTCAAAGGCATCAATTCTTCTTCGGTCTTCCTTATTCATTTCACATGCATATGAGGCTATTGAAAACACCATGGCTTGGTCAGACACACCTTAGTCCGTAAAGTGACATCTTTGCTTTTTAACACTTCAAAGAGATCTTTTGCAGCAGATTTGCCCAATACAATGCCTCCTTTGATTTCTTGACTGCTGCTTCCATGGGCGTTGATTGTGGACCCAAGTAAAATGAAATCCTTGACAACTTCTGTCTTTTCTCCATTTATTGTGATATTGCTTATTGGTCCAGTTGTGAGGATTTTTGTTTTCTTTATGTTGAGGTGTAATCCATACTGAAGGCTGTGTCTTTGATCTTCATCAGTAAGTACTTCAAGTCCTCTTTCAGCAAGCAAGGTTGTGTCATCTGCATATTGCAGGTTGTTAATAAGTCTTCCTCCAATCATGATGCTGTGTTTTTCTTCATATAGTCCAGTTTCTCAGATTATTTGCTTAGCATACAGATTGAATAAATTTGGTGAAAGGATAACCTGATACACAACTTTCCTGACTTTAAAACACACAGTATCCCCTTGTTCTTTTCGAAGGACTGCCTATTGATCTATGTACAGGTTCCTCATGAGCACAATTAAGTGTTCTGGAATTCCCATTGTTCACAATGTTATCCATAACTTGTTATGATCCATACAGTTGAATGCCTTTGTATAGTGAATAAAACACAGGTAAACATCTTTCTGGTATTCTCTGCTTTCAGCCAATATCCATCTGATACCAGCAATGATATCCCTCGTTCCACATACTTTTCTGAATTGGCTTGAATTTCTGGCAGTTGCCTGCCGATGTACTGCTGCAACTGCTTTTGAATGAACCGCTTTACAAATAAGAAAATGAAGCTCTGAGAGATTAAGTCACTTGCCCAATGATGCAATTAGCACACGGCACAGCCAGGATTCAAACCAAGGCTGTCAATCTTTTATCAGTATACTCTAGACTGTGTTAATTACTCTCTGAAATTTCAGATGTTCATAGAAACAACTTCTTTCTGCAAAAATTATAGATGAGCTTTGGAAATCTGAATGGCAGTGTAATTAGATAGAAACATTGGACTGAGGGTTGAGAGTCTAATCTCCTAGTTGGAGCTGGGCCTATAACTTGCTGTGTGACCTTTCTTGTCACGTAACAGCGCTGGGACCCATTTTCTTCATTTTACAAATAAGTAGATTGAATTAAAAACCACTTCCAAAATGTAATTTATTATGGTGACATAAGAAATTCGAAATCACTTCATCTGCATGGGTCAGAATTTCAAAGCATAAAATGGGCCTACATACAAATGGAATCTGCTGTTTTCAGACGTGGAAATGCTATGCTCTTTGTGCATAGGAAGTAAAGAGAATGGCCTCTGCTAAGCATTTTGGTGAATTGATCAGCTCACATCAAATACTAAGATGTACCCTTAGCCTTCTCAGAATCTCTTACTCTATCCCCTTAGAACGAGACCTTAGGTTAAAATGAGGCAGAGAGCTCTGATAAATTGCTTCAGGGTCAGAGTTGACATGGACTCACCCTTAGTAAGATGAGTTAAATGATCTGATAAAGCAGTTATGACCTGACTTTATTAACCTTTAAAGGCAGGCAGTTGCAGAAACTCCTGGAAAAAATGAAGTTAGGGATTGTCTGGGGAATTCATATTCCTTTCCTCAGGGAAATGTTTGGATATATATAATTATCAGGGGATATATATCAACCACTGTGAAAACATCCCTTGGGCATTAACATGGAAGCCTATTGAGCTAACAATGTAGATGCTCAACTCTCAACAAGGAAGGCAGTTACACTGGCCTGCAAAAGTTTAGTATTTCAAAATCTTAATGTTGAGATAATTTCTAAAGGCAATTTACTCCAGTGTTTTCTAAATGATTGTCCAGAGATAAATACTCACGAATGCAAAGTTTTCATTGGTCCAAGGCAAAATTAGAATAAGAACATTGCAGTAAATTTTTACTTTCTGGGGTACGTAGGGTCACTATGAGTTGGAACCGACTCGATGGCACCTAACAACAAGTAAATTTTTAATAAAGATATATTTATTCAGTTTAAGAATTTTTTTTCCCTAATATTATATACTTTGAACTCAGTAAGGATTTTTTCTTTTATTAAATGATAATTGAATATAAAGACTATTCTTTGCTGTTTCTTGTTTCTATATATACTTGGAAAAATAATACTTGAGTATTATTTTTTAAAAATTTCTTCTATTTGGTGAAATCTAAATTTCTGGGAACTAGTAATCTTATCCGATCAACAATCTTTTCCATTCAACGTTTGAAACTCTCTATTGTTTGGATCAAACAGTCATCCAAACTATACTTCAACTCTGCTGGGGATGAAGAAGTCAATTCCCCATGAGCAGCTCATTCCATGTTTAGATGCTGCCAGATACTTATGTCTTTGTCATATTGTGTGAAAATAAGTTTTTGGGTAGTTCAACTCAATAATACTACTTTCATAATACAAATGTTATAGATAGTAAAATGTATAACTTTCCCAAGCTAGTGAGTGACAGAGGGGACTAACTTCAGGCCTGTCATACTTCAAAGCCCACATCCCTAACAATTACAATATACTGCTTTCTGAGTCTTACCTATTTACATCTTAAAGATCAAGTCTAGTCTCTCTATCACTTGATAAGCTTTTGTACATTTAAAGACAGACTTTATGTTTGTTTGAGTTTTTTTTCTTAGCTAGGATGAATATGGCCAGTTTCTTTAGCTGTTGCTAACGTGACAATTTTCCTTTATATCCCTGCATCATGACAAATTCTTATAGATAGCTCATTCTTGATTAGTTACAATTCTTATGTGAGTCAATATGGGGCTGTGAAAAGAAGATGGGCTTTGAAAACAGACCCACCTGGGTCTGAGTCTTGGCTCTGCCACTGACTAGTTCTGTATCTATCAAGAATTGTTTATCAGAGTTGAGTATCTGTTTCCTCACCTGTAAAATGGGGATGATACCCAATAGTGTTACTGTGAAGATTAAATACAAAATTCTAATCTTAAGTGGATTTTTGCTAATTTAGTCAACAGAAAACTAAACAACAAAAATGTATGTGTGTGTTTATGTGTATTTAGACAATGATAGATAAAAATGAAGTAATAATTAACTTCGTAGACATTGTTAGTTCCCCTAGATTACCAAGATATCAAATAATGAGGGAGAATAGGTGAAGTTTAAATTTTCCTATTGTTCTGATTTACATCAGGATTCAAGGATTAGTTACAATTAACTTTCTATACTTCTCCTCCATTGATCACCTGATGCATATGCTTCCCTGAAATTGAATTGTTATCCAAGCACAGCAAATTAAACTTCCAATTTAACAATTAAAACCATCAGACTGATGAATGAGGCTGCGATGCTGATTTATTCTGGATGAGATTCTGGCTCCCAGGTATAAGTTAGGCTGCCTTTGTTTCAAAAGTAACTTCGTAGGCTGGCTCCGGTGGCACCAGCCTGCGACTGATCTCACAACTATCACAATCACCAGCCACCTCTACTCTGGAGATGGTGTTCCTTAAGGTATTTAGGAGTGAGTCACTTACTGGGGTGTGATTCTCCCTTCACGGCCATTAAGCACTGATTTTTTTTAATCCAAAAAAAGTAACCGTCTGAAAGAAGTTTTTAATTTGCCTCTCATTCTTCTTTCAAGCAGATAGATAGTAGGTAGGTATGTAGATAGATAGGTGGATAGGTGGGACAGATAGACAGACAGATGGACAGATAGGTAGATAGCAGACAGACAGACAGAAAGACAGAGATGGATAGACAGATAGAAAGACAGACAAATAGACAGATAGATAAATAGATAGACAGATAGATAGTGTGATGGTTAAGATTGTGTATCACCTTGGTTGGGCCATGATTCTCAGTGCTAATATGTGATCACTCCCCTGACAGAATCTGCTGTGAGTAGCCAATCAGTTGAAAGGGAGTTCCTTGGGAGTGTGGCCTGCATCCGAATATAAGCAGACATTCTGGTTTTTTGCTTGCTCTGGATCTTGTAGCTGCCTCCTGTTCATCCGACCTCCGGTTCTTGGGACCTGAGCTATCAGCTTATCTGCCGATCTTTGAATTTGTCGATCTTCACAGGCTATGAGCAGGGGCCCTGCTCTCCGACCCATCCATCTTGGGTTCACCAGACCCTGCAGCTATGTCAATCAGGAGAAGCCTTGCGGTCTTGCCTGCCGATCTTGGGATTTGTTGATCTTCACAGCCCGTGAGCAAGAGCCCTGCTCTCTGACCTGTGGATCTTGGGTTCACCAGCCCCTGCATCTATATGAATCGAGAGAAGCCTCCACCCTAATCCATGGACTTGGGACATTCCAGCCTCTACAATAGCGTGAGCCGTTTCCTTGATATAAGACTCTCTCTCTATATGTTTATACACTTTATTGGTTTTGCTTCTCTAGAGAACCTAGCCTAAGACAGATAGATAGATAGATAGATAGACAGAATAAACTGGCCTTCATGTTTTCTTCTTGGACTGTTCACTCCAAATGAAAATTTCTATTAAAATATACCCACAATGTCCTAATTACATGAAAGCATTATGTTGTAGTGGACATAAACCTTTGGAATCGGACAGATATGGGATCAAATGTTTGTTTCAACATTAACTAGTAGTTCTATACTATAACTTACATCTTGGGTACCTAGCTTAAATATTCAGCAGGCCACTGCACATAATAGATACACAATAAATTGCAGCTCCCATGGAAACTGGATGATTTTTTTTTTTTTTAATGATCTGGGTCTCTTTCTTCAGCAGTTGTGGCTTCTAGGGACATATAAAAAATATAAAGGCAGTAAGATCATAGCAACTTGGGACATTTTATTAACTTCACAAAGTCAGACAACTGTATGGGAGACAGGAACACCTTAAGCTCTTGTAGAAGTTCAATATCTTTCACCTCGAAAACCCCTTATTCTCAATGTTTAGTATAAAGGTCATTCTTGAATCTATCTTTTCTGGAATCATACATTCTTTATAACATCAATGGAAAACAGAAACAACACCTGTAAGATTTCTGGAGACAAGACTGACTTCATTTTAAAGATCACAACTTGTTTAATTTGTACAAGAAGGAAGCAGAGAATAAGGAAGGATAGTGCCATAAATTAAACCAGCTTAACAGAAGGAGCTTATTAAAAGAAAAGTCTACCGTGTTTTTTCGCAAATAACACGTCCAGGAAAATAACGTGCCTACACATATAAGGCATGGAAATTATGAAATTAAGTAAAACAGTTCTGGCATAGCTTGCCCATGCATATACTGCGCCTGTCTCATGACATTTCCAGATGTGAATTTCGGCCTCATTCACCTATCCTCCCATGTTAGAGGTAAATCTTCTCATTCTGTTTATTTTCTTTAATTTCCTGCTTGTGTGTATGAAAATAGTCTGCAAAGTTACTTTTGATCATAATTGTATAATAAAGGATAAGCCATGGTCAAGAAGTCATGGATCGAGTGTGATAATCCCCCAGGAATCAGAAATAAACAATAGAAACTTAGCATTTGTGTCTATTAATTTAAGTTGATAATTACAGTGCATTAGCTCAACAACCGAATGTGAAAATCTTATCAGATCATCTTAAGTGAAACGATTAGGTTACGTTAGTTTTGCTAATTTCATAGTTTATGTCTTCTTAGTCAACTGAAGTTAGCAACGCGTAAAAACAATTGTCATAGCACTCTTACAAAAATAATGTGGTGGGGGGCTTGTGCGGTTGGAAAAAAACATGTAACCTGTGTTATCTGGGAAAAAATACAGTATATGCCAATATCAGGGCACTCAAGCTAGCCTACCTTTAGCTAGCTGTTAAATCCTCAGAGGGAGATGGTAGATGAGTTGTTAAATGTTCCTCCTTGTCTGCACGTCCTGCTTCATTGTTTTAATATTAAGCTCTGCGGCCTTCTGTATGTTAAGAAAATCTCCCTAACATTTCCTGTTGTGTCTTCAGCAGTCACCAAATAACAAGGGCGAGCAATTAATATGCAACAGTGTGCCGTGAGCACAGCAGAATTACAAACATACAAAAAGATTTCATAATTTAACTACAACAATTGAAGGCCTTCTATCCCCAGTATTCCTTGTTCTTTTGCTCCAAAATCATATTCCTCCGTATATTGGAGAGTCTTAAGATCTACCATGCAAACAAGCACATTACTGCTTAGATAGGCAACGGAAGAGAGAGGAAGTGGGAAAAGAGAATGTTATTCTCTGGTGATTAAACCTCTTTTATTTTCTTTTTATTACAAGTGTTTTCACTTCCACTAAAATACTCCATGTGTATTTCCCACCAATGTACAACAGGGAATTTATGAGACCTTTCCTGGAGGGTAAATAAAACTGTCAAGGAGATTCCTAATGCTAAGAGATTAATATTATCATAATTACATTTAAAAAATAAATTAAGAAAGTGCCAAAAGAGCCCCTCACTGACTTTATATCTCCATAAAATACAGCCAAGCTGACATCTATGGCCTGTCTGTGGAGTAATCTGACTTTCTTTCCTCCAGGGCTGCTGGAGTGAAGGACCCATGTGTCAGCAACTCCTTTATCAGCTCTCACCTTCCAGAGATTACTAACTATTCACAAGGCAATCATGAATATTCACTGGAAGCTGAAATTAGGCAAACCTTGCCCAGCAGAGTACTGCACTAGTGTGTACTGTTAATACACTGAAATTAAGTCTCCCTAGAATGTTTGAACAGGGAATTCTGGTAAAAGAAACTATGTAATTTAGCAAAAGTCAAACAACAAAAAGCTTAACCCATATCATGCTTGAGCTTCACCAGTAGAGAAAAGAGCACTGAGCATCTTGTTGGAAATCTGAATTAAAGCTTTGCCTCTGCTATTTATTAGGTTTAATTCTGCCTTCGGGCAAGTTATTTAACCTCTCTTGGCCTCTGCTTTCTCCTCTCTAAAATGAGAATAAGATTTACTCGGTTTTAAATGTTGGACAAGTGACTTAACCTTAACCTCTCAGGAATTTAGCTTCTTAATCTGTAAAATGGGAATCATGATTCTTGCCTTACTTCTCGCTTCACAGAATTGTGAGGGTAGTGTTTCTGGTCTTCCCACTTTGGGCAAGAGTACTCACCAAAACGTGCTCAGCTGCTAACCTAAATGTTGGTAGTTCAAATCCATCCAGAGGCACGTTGGAAGAAAGGGCTGGCCATATGCTTCCAAAAAATCAGCCATTGAAAACCCTGTGAAGTACAGTTGTACTCTGACACACATGGGGTTGCCATGAATCAGAACTGACTTGACAGCAAATGGTTGTTAACAGGCTTACTCACCGAAAAGCTATATTAGTTACACTCGAGATCAGGCAGTTTGCCTTAACAACACCTGAGGGTTTTCTTCATTTGATTCTCTACCGGAAACAACAAAAGAACTAACTCCACATGAAGAACTAAAGCCATTTACTAATCGTCAACATAAGCAAGAAAGTACCTGATAGAGCACAATTATAGTCATAGTGTGGTTAATTAAGTATCCAGGGTATTAGATCTGTAGATGTTCCTGACTCATCAAAGTGTGAATTTTTAAACCCAAGAACTCTCGAGAAAAAAAGTTTATTATCTAGGGAAATAATGTGCATTTTATTAAAAATTATTCTAGAGTGGTATGGTTTTAGCTATCAGTCTCTCTTATTATAGGATGTAGAATTTAATGTGAGTTGTGAATTTAATGTGATTGTCCTGGTCTCAGTCTAGATCATCTTTTCTTTTCTGCTTTTGTGATATCCCCCTCCCCATATTCCAGTTCTGGCTGGTGGGTTTTAATATCAGGTCTGATTTACTTCTTGTATAGTACTCTGTCTCTTAAACTGTAATTGTTCAAAGTTCAGCCATCTAGGCTGTGGGCTTTTCCTTGGCTACAACAGAGTTTATAAATGAATTTCCTATTAGCTATCACAGAAATTCGTAAGCTTAAGGACTGCAAGGAAGGGTTATTGCCCTGTGAGATATTTATGAGGATTCACGTTGCCTGCTATGGGGAGATTGCTTTTATAAGCATCCCTGGTTTTAAAAGTGGGAAAGAACTATATTTCAGGTAAATACTCCCTGGAAGTATCTGCCCCATTACTCAAATATCTTGTGCCCAAGGCTGCATAAGCTAAGATAAAAGCTCTCCATTTGGGACAAAAGGTTTTCACTGACCTAGGGTTACAAATGGGCTTTTTAAATAACTAAACAGTGCACAAAACTGTTAGAAACATCGCCCTAAAATGCAGAAGCTCTCTTTCTTATCTAAGCAAGAAGAGACTAAAGTTGATCTTACTGAGCCCTAGAGTTCTGCTCTCCCTCCTCTTGGCTCCCATAAGCACTCAGCACACTCCATTTCTATTCATCCCGCATCATATCTTGATTGTTTGCTGGCTATTTCCCGTATCAGACTGAACTGCTTGAAGAAGCAATGATGTTTTACTTATCCAGTAAATTTGGGGGTTTGTATAGTGACTAGCACACAGTGATTAGTTTATTGATTAATTGCAAACATTGATTCTAATTACCCGCAGAAGGTATGAATGAGTTCTGACCCTAATGCATACCTCGTTCGTGGATTTTTGAAAATGCAATTCCTGATACCTGCTTGTGTTCCTGTGATTTGATGCTGACTCCTCTTCTCCAAAATACGGCTCAGAAATAAATATTCTGCTTGAGATTTTACTGTATATGATTTTCAGATGTACCACAATAGTAAATGTATGCTGGAATGAGAATCCAGTAATTAAGCTGGGCATGCTGCAAAGCTGATAATGTCTTTGAAAACATATTTTCTAGAAAGCACGCCTATCTTGGATTTTTTTCTTCTAATTTCCATTCCATCCAGACAGCCTTCATGAGCACTAACTTTCTCTGCATTATGGGTACCTTGTTTATTTTTTCTTATTTATTCTTCCCACAGATAGGTCATTACTAACCACCTAATGAGCTATTCTTTACATAGGATTTATATGGAAGCAGCACAAAGCTTATCCTATTAAGATTCACTGCAGAACATATGCCCTAAAAAAATGGCCTGATGTAATAAAGGTAGAAGGAACATTACCTAATACACGGTGGACGTTTTCATAAAGAAGTCCTGGTTTGTGATGTTGAGATTTGTCCTCTCTCTTGGGTCTGTTCCATACAGGCCAGAGCACAGGTGTTGTGTGCGTGCAGAACAAATGCATGTGGCTTTGGAGTTGCAATCTGCCATATGAATGACAAGGCAGAGAGTGTCCTTAAATAATTAATGGCTGTATTAGATCTGCAGATGTTACAGTCTAACACATGTGGTGCATGCTTGCATGGCACACAGCAGTGGTGTCTGGAGGAAACTGTTCATCTACCAGGGAACTATTACATAATTGATTAAAATAATCTTAGGGAGCTGGGACAGCATTCTACCCTGCTTTTCCAATGGCTGAGCCAGATATGAGGAAGCATTTTAAAAATACAGAAATCTGGTTTTGTTTGATGTAATTATCAAATATTCTTTTGAATACCTACCCTATCAGTCATTGTCAAACTTTAGTGTGCATTTGAATTAGCTGCTGCCTTGTTAAGTGCAAATTTCTGAACCTAACTCCCAGAAATTCTGAGTCAATAGATTAGTGGGGCCTTGTCTTAGTTTCCTAGGGTGGCCATAACAAAATCTCACAAAGTGGGTGGCTTTAAGGAACAGAAATTTATTTTCTCACAGCTCAGGAGGCTAAAAGTCCAAGTCAGGGTCTCGGCCATGCTGATTCCTTCCATGCGACTCTCTCTCAGTTTCTGGCGACTGTAGGCAACCCTTGGTATTCCTTTGCTGCTTACAGATGCATCTGCCTTTGTTATCACTTGGTGTCTCCTCCTGTGTGTCTCTCTGAGTCTGTACTCACTTTATAAGTCAGCACTCAGAAAGGAGTAGGTTTAGGATCCGTCCTACTCTAGTATGACCTCAACTGATTCAACTGATAAAAGAAGAACTCTATTTCCCTAAACAAGTTCACATTCACAGGTACAGGAGTTATGGTTTCAACATATCTTTTTGAGAAACACAATTCAATCCATAATAGGCCTGGAAGTCTGCAGTTTCAATAGGGCCTAAAGGTGATTCCATTTGGAATTCCATTTGGAAAGATTGTATCATATGCTCCACACTATGCCAGGTGTGTAGAAAAGTGGGGCCTCTTCCATGCTAGAGCCTTGAAGAGGTTGCTTTCAGATTGTGGCTCAGCTCTCCTTCCTTTATTAATTTTAATAATATTAATGATAAAAGTACTCCTAATTGTTATTACTAACATTTATTGAATACTTCCTACAATGTACTAGGCACTTCGCATACATTATCACATTTGATCTCCAAAACAACCCCATAAGGAGGTATGATTGGTATTCCTATGTTATTATGAGGGAACTCTTAGAGAGCATAAGAAACTTGACAGCTACCATATAGATTAAGTGACAGAATCCAGGTCAGGCTGATTCTAGCCCATAGTCTTAACCACAGTTCCTGCCTAGACAATAGCTACCCAATCTGACTCCAAGACCAGCCCTCTTTTCCTCTGGAGTTCAACCCAGGCTGTACTTGGCTTTGTTTCCCTACAAACCAGTAACGAGTTGCCATCAAGTCAATTCTGATTCATAGTGACCCCATGTGTGTCAGAGTAGAATTGTGCTCTATAGGATTTTCAATGGCTGATTTTTTAGAAGCAGATCATCAGGCCTTTCTTCCAAGGCATCTCTGGGTGGACTTGAACCTCCAACCTTTTGCTCAGCAGCCGAGTACTCAACTATTCATGCCAACCAGGGATACAATTATTTCCCTACAGTCCACATCTAAAGTGAAATTCTCTAGTCAAGCTGCCAGGCTGGGCCCTAGCACTCCTGCCTACCAAAGGATATAACAGAAGTATGCAACATGGCTCTGCTCACAAGAAGCTTACGGCCTGATGGAAATCGACTTATGGGTAAAACAGTAGGAAACATAGGCAATGGTAAATAATTCAATATGAGATTGGAGGACTGAGCTTCAAAAGTTCAGGCTAAAGAGTCAATGGTGTCACACTCCACCAGGCCAGCAGCAGGAGTGGCTCCAAGAGGCACAGGTCAGATTCCTAAAAGAAAGGCAGTAAAAGCCAGATTAATCAGATCTAGCTTTATTAGAAAACTTACAGATAGAAGTCGACGCCAAGATTCTCGTGACAGACAAGAAAGTGTTAAGTCACTTGGGTAGAGATCCTTGTAGGGCAGAGTGGGATGTGGGTTTATATACTTAGTACTTAAATGCAAGGATATGTGCAGGGGAACCAGGAAAAAACATGTCTAATCTATGATGGATGAGCTGTTTTTGTACTAGTTAATAGGTTCCAACTGGCATTACCATAAAGTTATGTGTTTGGTGAGTTTTTTCCTGGCCCAGATCACTGCTTGGTTAGGTGTTCTGGTTCTTTGCCAGAGTCCTTGGTGGGTTGGACCCATCTTGTATTGTTCATGGTCCTCACAAGTGGGGACTAGAACAATTTGTAAAGACTCTATGTGAGAGTTGGAATTTAGGATACACATTTAAAGGTAAGTAGAATAAACATGAAGAGAGGTTAGGGGATAGGAGATGAGAGAAAAAATAGACATACTAAATCTCTAGTTTGGCATCTGTCTTCTTGCTCATATATGTCTTCTTGGTCATGGAGTCTACATCCCCTCCACAGAGGCATAGTGGCAGGGGGTGGTGTGGGGGGCACTCGCCCCTGAGGGGGCACCAGATGAGGCACGAAACGATAATCTGAGGCATCACAAATATGAAAGGTGCCTGAATGAGGCAGCTGGATGGGGTGAGGGGAAAAGGAAGGTGCTTCTTTTGATATATGCTATCAATATCTATTCGTCTTGTTACTTTCCTCCAACACAAGAATCTCCCTGATGACTAACATACAGGTGGCCATCAAGCCTCTTGTTTGTACTTTTTCAGTGACAAGAAACCCACTCCCTTCCGTAACATCCAACTTTATTGTTGGACACTGTTCAAACAGTAGACCCTAGTTTTGCCCTCTGGAGTAGCACGGAGTCAGACAATAGCATGAGGAAAGACAGAGCCAGGAACGAGCACTAGGCTTTCATAGGATATTGGGGAAAACAGTCTGACTCCAGGGAAATATTTATTTGGAAGACTAGTAGGAAATGATATTGGAGAATTCCAGAGAATCTGGGAAGGAAGATGGGAGGGAAGGGACTTGAATGAAAAGAAAGACGAGAAGGAGAAAGGAGAGGAGGAGGAAGAGAAGAAAGAAAGGAAGAAGTCAGCAGCTATGAGATATTAAATGCTATTCCATTCACTCAGTAAATATTTATGCCACCCCTTGGAAACTCTGTGGAGCAGTTTGGGATTGACTTAATGGCAATGAGTTACTATTATATCAGATACTATAGTAGGCCTTGGGAATGCAATGATGAAAAAGATAGATAGGGTACCTGTTGTAGCAGCCACGACAGGCTATATTATGCAACCCTAAATCTCAGTAGCGGCACAATTTTATATCTCATGCATACTACAGGTCCTTTGGGGGACTCAGCTCAGTGTAGTTACTCAGGGCCCAGACTGATGAAGGTTGCATCTCAAAATACATTCCCATGATCACTGGAGCAGAACAAAAAGAATGGGGTAAATAGTGCATCAGGTCTTAAATCTTCTTCCCAGAATGACCATAGCACTTTTTTTCATAGTTCAGGGTCCAGAGCAAGCCATACAACCACGACTAACTTCCAAGTTGGCAGAGACGTGCAATCCTCCCACAGGCTTGGAAGGAGAACTGGAATGTTTGGTAGAAAACATGAATGATGACCATGCCTGCCTTTATGCAGTTTGTAATCTAGGTACTAGGTTTAGACAGGCAAGAAAACAGGCAGTTACAATCAGTACATAAGTGCTCTGAAATGGGAAGAAGACCTTGGTGAGAAGCACTTAACTTTGACTTAGAGAGGTCAAAGAAGAATTCTAAGAAAAATTGGTAAAGCCAGAAGAATGAGTACAAATGTAGTTGAATGAAGAAGGAATTGGGAGAGGGATTGGCATGAGGTTAGACTTGAAAGCCTATAAGGACATAGTATATTTGAAGACCCATTTGAAAATAGTGGGATCACAGAGTATTGGGGTGAGGAGTGACTGCTAAGGCTGGAGAAGTGAGTATTGCTCAAACTATTCAGGGCTGTGTGAGCCACATTAAGGAGTAGCTTACCATAGAACAGTATGGGACCATTTGCTAGACCGGAAAAAGACCCCTGGTTGAAGTGTGAAGGATGCATCATGAGAATCCGTTGCCATTGAGTTGATTCTGACTCATGGTGACCCCATGTGTTACAGAGAAGAATTGCTCCATAGGGTTTTCTTGGCTGTAATCTTTATGGAAGCAGATCTTCTGAGGTGTTGCTGGATGGGTTCAAAATGCTAACCTTTAGGTTAGAAGTCAAGTGTAAACCACTTGCACCATCCAGGGACCTTGCGTTGTGGTAAAAAAAAAAAATCCAAACCAAACCGATTGCCATCGAGTCGATTCTGACTCATAGCGACCCTACAGGACAGAGTAGAACGGGCCCATAGTGTTTCCAAGGCCGTAAACGTTTACAGAAACTGACTGCCACATCTTTCTTCTGAAGAGTGCCTGGTGGGTTAGAACTGCCAAACTTTCAGTTGGCAACTGAGCGCTTTAACCACTGCACCACCAGGGCTCTTTTGCATTATGGTAGGGGTGACAATATTCTGTTTGTAAGGAACTTCCCATATTTATAACAGATCAACAACATAGTTATTATTATTACTTTACAGATTAAAAAATTAAAGTTTTAGAAAGGTTAAATGCCTTTGCAAAGACGATAAAGTTAATAAGCAGCTGTGTTGGGGAGAGGAAGTAGGTGAGATCCAAAAGCTGAAATTTATTTGATTTCAAAGTCCATACTCTATCCATTTCATGGTGTTGCCTCCTGATTATCCTAGAGCATAAGCATATCACAGGAAGTGAATTCTTGATGATGAACTTACAACCTAACCTCTTAACCACAGGTTTTCTCAGAGAAATTTGACATAGAAGTGTTTATTCTTTATAGCCTACCTCATTTACCCTGGCGTGAGTGGGTCAGCATTTGAAGGGGATGAGGTGGCTGGCCCATTGCCTCTTCAGTTTCCACAGTTTACAGTGTCAGGATAACAATTCTCTTAGCTGCAGAAGCCATAAGGGGAAAATGAGGCTGTAATGGACACTGCTTCAAGTGAATGGGGAAATTTTTCTCCTTGTCAGAAGTGTCTGCTCAATCTTGGAACTAAAGACCAGCCTGTATTGCTCTTGCCTCTCACGGCTCAAGATAGCAAAGAGGCTGGACAAATAAATTCAGTTTGATCTGACAAGGCAGCAAAGGGGACAGCTCACTTTCCATGCTTCCCCTGGTTCCACAATCCAAGGATAAGATAGAACTAAGGGCAATTTCCATATATCACACTGCAATCTTCTCTAAGAGTGATTTTCAAAATTGTTGCTCATAGGGGTGTCATTTGTTCAAATACATAGTCCAAGATTGTCCTTTGCTCAAGATTCCGGTTGTTCTCAGAAACTGCCTTTGAATCAAAGTGCTATTTTCAATTTTTGCAGTTGCCTTGGTACTTTCCATGGTGCTGACAAAGGGCCTAAGTTAATAATATTGTCAGCTTCTAAGGTTTGATCAGTTATTTATCCTGTTTTAAAATAACTACTAATGTGCATTTCTTGGTATATTCTTGATACGATTTGCTATTGCTTTAACCTAAATTCAAATAAACAGCATATTTCATTAATGGTTCCTGAAATTTGCATTTTAAATTTTGAATTTAAGAGAGGTCATTATGAATGGGGTTTATATGTGTGTAGATGAAGAGTCTGGATGACGTTTAATCATAACAATATTCACATAATTAGCTTTATTGGGGGCAAGAAATGTTTTACTGTTCACACGTAGGAGATACTCCATAGGTATTAGTTGAACAAATAAATGACTGATTTGTTAGCAGGAGTTATAATAGTCCTTTTATATTTCTATACTCTTTAATGAAAGGGAGTAGTTGTGGTTTAGTCGTAGAATTGTCCTCTTCCATGTGGCAGACCTCGGTTCAGTTCCCAGCCAATATACCTCATGTATAGCCATGATTGATCTATCAGTGGAGGTTTGCATGTTGCTATGATGCTGAACAATTTTTTGTGCAGCTTCCAGACTAAGATAGACTAGGAAGAAAGGCCTGGAAATCTACTTTTGAAAAAGCAGCCAATGAGAACACTGTGAATCACAACAATCTGATCTGCAACCAATCACAGTGTTGCACAATCATGGCCCAGGACAGAGCAGTTTCATTCCATTATGCACAGGGTCACCATGAGTGGGGGGCCGACTCGATGGCACCCAACAAGAACATTATGAATGGGGTTTGTGTGTGTGTGGATGCAGAGTCTGGAGGATGTTTACATAATAATAATATTCATATAATTAGCTTTATTTGGGACAAGAATTGTCATACTCGTTCACACACAGGAGATATTCAGTAGGTATTAGTTGAACAGATGAATGACTGAGTTGTTTGTAGGGGTAACAATAATACTTTTATATTTCTATACCACTTAATGAACAATTTACTGAATTATGTGCTTTCATATTTTTTAATCTCATTTGAACATTTCAAATATCTTATGAGGCAGACAGGATTTGTTTCATTATTTCCATCAGAGAAGGCCCTGCACCTGATGATGGATGGAAGGGAATTTGAATACAGGTCTTTTCATAACCACTTACTGTGTAGGGTGAGATCTACAGTTGACCACAAGGACTTGCCTTAAAAAAAAAAATTTGTGAAATACATAGAGAACCTCTTTGCCCCTTTCACCCTCCCATTTATACACTTTTTCCTACCTCAGGGGTTCCCCAACTCTGAGAAACCCTCTTGCCTCTCATCTATCCTTTTCCAAATCCACTTTCAGAAAGGACCTGAGAAATGCTGTCATACCAAACCGTAGCTTAATAGTGACCCCTTTTGGAATATTTTCTTTTTAACACAGTATATCATATGATCTTGGTCTGTCCACTGTCTTCTTGACTATTAAAGTGCAGCTGGTTTGTCACACACCATAATGCAAGATGCTTGTAAGAGTTAGCCAGCTGAGGTTAATATCCCTGGAATAGGTACTTGTCTGGGCTTACCCTCCTGCTTGTCTCCTTGACTTGTTCTTATAGCACATCCATCCCATGGCATCATAATCTGGATCCTGCTATGTGACTCAGGACCTTTCTGTTTTTGTCAACTATGTAGACATTCTTCTCCAGTTTATCTCTGTCCTTAGCCAGGCTAGCCCCACTATCAGCAAATGGCTATCAGATATGGATCAACCCTCCTTCCCCCACCCCAAAAGTAGGATTTCTGTCATCAGCAAACAAGTAGGAAAGTTTTAGGGGGAATTAGGGACATTCTGGAGCCCCTGAAATCTGCTTAAGATTGACTTCTACAACCACTTATCATAGCTGATGTCTTCTGTGGAAGGGAGGATGTTAAAACTTTGTTTAGAATATTTATGTAAGCCTTTTCACAGCTCTTGCTAAATATGCCTTCTAACCTTTCCCCCTTCACATCCCTCCTACCTTCAGTTCCCCAACTCCAAACACCAGAGTGTATGGGTAAGTGGCAACCCCATCACCCAACATCTCTTGAAGAGATCTCACTCAAAACTCAGTATTTGGGCACCCTAGTCTGAGCCTATTACCCAAGGCCCTAATTTATCTAGAAAAGAGAGACAAGGAAACACCATGTCCTTCTGGCATTTTCTAACCTTTGAAATCTTGACTCTCAGAAATTAGAACCTACCTGAAATCTTTTCCCCCCTGTCAAAATTTCTGGAGCCAAGTGGCAGCTTTAATTGATTACTTTCACCCCTTGCTCACACATGCCCTGGTATGACAAAGCTGATACAAGTATTGATAATGACAATGTTGTTATGTTATTAGGTACTGCTGAGTCGGTTCCGAAACATAACAACCCTATGTACAACAGAACGAAACTCTAGCTGGTTCTACGCCATCCTCACAATCGTTGCTATGTTTTATCCCATTGTTGCAGCCACTGTGTCAATCCATCTTGTTGAGGGTCTTCCTCTTTTTCACGACCTTCTACTTTACTAAGCATGATATCCATCTCCAGGGACTGGTCCCTCCACATAACATGTCAAAAGTATATGAGACAAAGTCTTGCCATCCTAGCTTCTAAGGAGCGCTCTGGCTGTACTTCTTATATAGTCCTTTGGGATGACAATTTATGGAGGAGTTGAAGGTTAAAATAGAACAGAAGCCTGAAAAAAAACTATTTTTTTTACCATCAAGAAACAATTGAGATGCAAAGGCAGTTTGCAAAAATTATATGTTTGGGGAAAAGTGATTGAATGATGAGTGACAGTAAGAAAGAATTTATAAAATATGTATACAATCACACTTAAAACTAGGGAAAATTGCTGTTTTTATTGGAACTGAGAGATGTGACCTAAAGACACACACAGCTAGGACAGAATAACAATCCCTCCACTGGAATTATCTACTCAGTTCCTGAGCCTCTATCAGGATCACCTTTCCAAATACTACATACATTTTCCCCTTCAGGCCATGTAGATTTGTTATTCCTCCTCCAGTGGGTTTCCTATAAGCCAAAGCAACAGTCCCAACCACTTGGAATTAAGCAAGATTTAAAAATACATAAATAAATAAATAAATAAAACTTGCCCTTGAGTTGATTCTGACTACTAGTGACCATATAAGACAGAGTAGAACTGCCCCATAGGGTTTCCAAGTATCACCTGGTAGATTAAAACTGCTGATCTTTTGGTTAGCAGCTGTAGCTCTTAACCTCTGTGCAACAAAAGAGTCTATAACAACAACAACAAAAAAGACACTGGAGGGACTTCCGGCTAAATGGTGCTCTAGGCAGAAGCACCAAGCCATCCCTCCACAGCAAAGATCTGAAAAACTAAGCCAAACAGAGAAAACAGCAATCCTGAAACCCTAAAACATCAAATGAAGAGATAAAGAACTCAGCCAAGCACCAAATGGAGTGAGAAAACTGACAGAGAACAGAGAGCGAGGGGAGATTCATGCAGAGGTCCCCTATCAGCTAAAGCAGCATGGATCCACCATCTTGGACTCCTATTGGAGACCAGCAAATAGGGGGTATGAGAAAGCAGCTTCACTGAGCCTCCAGCGGGAGACAAAACAACTGGTAATTTGTGATATACGCTTTCCCACCCCCCACCCTTCTTCACCCCCACTCGGCCTCCTCTGCTTCCTGCGGCCACAATCTCTTGTCCAGGAAGCACCGGCTGCTTGCATTCCACCCACCCGCACTGGCCGGCTCCCTGAGTGCCATTTGTTGGATGCTGGTGTTGCTTTTTCCCGCTTCTTTTGATTTCATCCTTACCTCACACCACCTCCCCCTCCTTTTGCTCAAATACCTGGCTCCGTGCGCCGTCATTGCTTCTTCCTGAGGGGCTGCAGAACTCCATTCGAGTGTGGAACGGCTTCCCGGTCTGGGCTGCCACGCTGGTGGGATCCCGGGGCTTTTGTTTGTTTTAAATTATTTGTTTTCTTTTCCTTTTCTTGAGTTGGGAGCCCATTCTGGCCGGGTGGTGCTGTGTGGCTTGGAACCTACCCCCTCGGCTTGCACAGATGCGCAGAGGGACCCCTGAGGACATTTTTTTTCTGTAGTTTTTTTTTTTTTTTCTGTTTTTTTGGGGGGATTTTCTTGTTCTTTATTTTTTTTTAAATTTGTTTTGTTTTCTTTTCCCTATTTTTCCCTTTTTGTCTTTCTTCATTACTCAGTTTCTCGTCTCTCTATACCTTCTTTCTCTTTCTGTTCCCAGAATACCTGGTGCTGAAAACCTCTACGCCTTCTAGCCAGGCTGTACTACAACACCTGAGAACAACTTCCCCAGACCTCATAGCCGCACTGGTGGGATCCCTGGGAACTTTGCTGTTCTTTTTCCTTTCTGACTTTTACTTATTCATTCTTTTCTTTTTTTCTTCTTCTTCTTCTTCTTCCCCTTTTTGTTTTTCTCCATTTCATAGTCTCTCATCTCTCCACTCCAACGGAGAGCTCCCCTAGCACTCTTTTTCGTTTGTATGTTTTTGGCTCCTGTTCCTCTCTCCTCTCTCCCATATCCATCTTAGGTCCACATATAACAATCTCCCCCATACATCCTGCCTACCTGCACCATGCACTTAGCATCACACCACCAAGCAGCACAGGCATGGCCTACTGAAACCTGCCCTTCACTGATTACCGACCTGCCCTGGTGGCTGTAGTAAGTGCCACAAACAACCCGTCCAAGTAACTCCTCTTCAGCTAGACCTGCCCTGCTGTACCATATTGGAGAAGGAGGTGAAAAGTATCGTGCCCGCAGACGAGCAAACAACAAATAATACACAGCCTGCCTGCTCAGACATAGCCAAATTAAAAAAAAAAGGACAAAACAAACAAATCTACAATCAATAAACGAGAAAAATAACTACTGAATGCCCCAAAGACAGCAGACAATATCAAAACATTTACAAAAACAGGACAGGATGGTTCCAGTAGGCATCCAAAATAAAACACCAGATGACTTTCCAGTGGAAGAAAAGGCACTAGAAATACCAGATAGGGAATTCAAATCTCTAATACTCAGAATTATCCAAGAGTTAAAGCAAAAAGCAGATAAAAATGAGGAAAAAATAGACAAATTCATGGAAAAGACAGAAAAATTCATGGAAAATACAAACCAAAAAATGGAAGAATTCAGGAAAACAATGCAGGAACAAAATGCCAAAATAAATTCACAACTAGAAATTATACAAAAACAACAATTAGAAATACAAAAGATAAACAATAAGATTTCAGAAATGGACGGTGTCATAGAAGGGCTGAGGAGCAGATATGAAATGGTGGAAGACAGGATCAGTGGAATTGAAGACAAACACATGGATACACCTCTGTATGAGGAAAACTCATAAAAAAGAACAAAGAAAAATGAAGAGACTTATGAGAGAGTTATGTGGGATACAATCAAAAGCAAAAATTTTCAAGTGATTAGAGTTCCAGAACAGGGGGAGAAAACAGAAAACACAGAGAGGATCATTGAAGAAGTGCTGACAGAAAACATCCCTAATATCATGAAAGATGAAAAGCTGGCCATCCAAGAAGCTCAATGAACCCCTTATAGGATAGACCCCAAAAGAAAATCACCAACGCATATCATAATCACACTTGCCAAAACCAAAGACAAACGAAGAATCCTGAGAGCAGCTTGTGAAAAACAAGAAGTCACATACAGAGGAGAAACAATAAGATTAAGCTCAGATTATTCGGCAGAAACCATGCAGGCAAGAAGGCAATGGGATGACATATATAAAACCTTGAAAGAAAAAAATTGCCAGCCAAGAATAATATATCCTGCAAAACTCTCATTCAAATATGATGGTGAAATTAGGACATTTCCAGAAAAACAGAAATTAAGGGAATATGTAAAAACCAAACCAAACTTACAAGAATTATTAAATGGAATTCTTCGATCTGATAACAAACAACTTCAGCTCACAGGCAGAATATAGGATGCAGGATCATACCAGCCAGATACCAATCTAAGAAATAAACTCTCAAGGACTGTCCAAAACCAAAAGAAATACAACAGGGAATCAGAGCAGTTAATCAGTAAATGACAACAACATCAGAACAGTAAAAGAGGGAATAAATGGTGTAGGTATAGAAACTTCTAATGGAGAGGAAGGCAAGGCTACACCAAGTAATAAAAGACTGCTTCAAACTTAGAAAGATAAGGGTAAATTTCAGGTAACCACAAAGAAAGTTACCAAACATACTCATAAAAATAAAGAGGAAAAACATAAAGTCTCATCAAAAACAAAAGAAATTTAAAAAATCCACAAACAAAAGTAACTCAGCACAAGAGAGTAAGAAGAACAAAGAAAATATCAGCACCACAAAAAAAAAAAAAGCAATACAAAATGACAGCAACAAACTCACACCTATCAATAATTACACTGAATGTAAATGGAATCAATGCACCTATAAAGAGATGTAGAGTGACAGAATGGATAAGAAAACATGATCCATCAATATGCTGTCTACAAGAGACACACTTTAGAAACAAAGATGTGAATTTATTAAAAGTCAAAGGTTGGGAAAAAATATATCAAGCTAACAACCACAAAAAAACAGCAGAAGTGGCAACACTAATCTCAGATAAAATAGACATTAAAACAAAATCTACCATAAAAGACAAAGAAGGACACTATATAATGATTAAGGTAATGATCCATCATGAAGACATAACCAAAATAAACATCTATGCACCCAATGTCAGAGCTCCAAAATACATAAAACAAACTCTAACAACACTGAAAAGAGAAATTGACAGTTCACTATACTAGTAGATGACTTCAACACACCACTCTCGGTAAAGGACAGAATATCTAGAAAGAAACTCAGCAAAGATACAGAAGATCTAAAGGCCACAATCAGCCAACTTGACCTCATAGACATATATAGAACACTCCACCCAAAAGCTGCAAATTACACATTCTTTTCCAACACACATGGAACGTTCTCCACAATAGACCACATCATAGGCCACGAAGCAACGCTCAACAAAATACCAAACATTGAGATAATACAAACTATCTTCTCTCATCACAATGCCATCAAAGTAGAAATTAACAGCAGGAAGAGCAAGGAAAAAAATTAATTATGTGGAAACTAAATAACACCCTGCTTAAGAACTACTGGATAATATAAGAAATCAAAAATGGAATTAAAAAATTCCTAGAATCAAATGAGAATGAAAACATATCATACCAAAACCTTTGGAACACAGCAAAGGCAGTCCTCAGAGGATAATTTATAGCAATAGATGCACACATCAAAAAAGAAGAAAAGGACAAAATCAAAACATTAACTACAGAACTCGAACAAATAGAGAAAGAACATCAAAAAAAGCCCACAGTCACCAGAAGAAAGGCAATAATAAAGATCAGAGCAGAAATAAATGAAATAGAGACTAGAAAAATGATAGAAAGAATCAACAAATCAAAAGTTGTTTCTTTGAAAGGATCAACAAAATTGACAAACCACTAGCCAAACTGACAAAATAAAAACAGGATAGGATGCAAGTAACCCAAATAAGAAATGAAATGGGGGACATTACAACAGACAACTGAAATAAAAAGAATCATAACAGAGTATTATGAAAAATTATACTCGAACAATTTGAAAATCTAGAGGAAATGGACAAATTTCTAGAAACACACTACTTACCCAAACTATCACAAATTGATGTTCGAAATCTGAACACACCCATAACAAGAGAAGAGACTGAAAACGTAACAAAAAAAACTTCCAACAACAAAAGCCCTGGCCCAGATGTCTTCACTGGAGAATTCGACTAAACATTCAGAGATGAGCTTACACCAGTACTACTCAAACTATATCAGAACATAAAAAAGGAAGGGTTACTTCCAAATTCATTCTATGAAGCCAGCATAACCCTGATACCAAAACTAGGCAAAGACATCACAAAAAAAGAAAATTACAGACCAATATCTCTCATGAATATAGATGCAAAAATTCTTAACAAAATTGTAGCCAGTAGAATTCAGCATCATATAAAAAAATAATACACCATAACCAAAGTAGGATTCATACTAGGTATGCAAAGATGGTTCAACATTAGAAAATCAATCAGCGTAATCCACCACATAAATAAAATAAAAGAATCACATGATCATCTCAACTGATGCAGGAAAGGCATTCGACAAAGTCCAACACCCATCCCTGATAAAAACTCTCAATAAAATAGGTATAGATGGGAAATTCTTCAACATAATAAAGGGCATCTATACAAAACCAACAGCCAACATTATTCTTAATGGAGAGAGGCTGAAAACATTCCCCTTGAGAACAGGAACAAGATGAGAATGTCATGTATCACCACTCCTATTTAACATTGTGCTTGAAGTCCTAGCTAGAGCAATAAGGCAAGAAAAAGAAATAACTGGCATCCAAACTGGTAAGGAAGAAGTAAAACTATCCCTATTTGCAGATAATATGATACTATATATAGAAAACTTAAAAGACTCCATGAGAAAACTACAGGAACTAATAGATTCAGTATAGTAGCAGAATAAAAGATAAACATATGAAAATCTGTTGGATTCCTATACACCAACAAAGAGAATGACGAAAAGGAAATCAGGAACACGATACCATTTATAATAGCCCCTAAAAAAATAAAATACTTAGGAATAAATCTAACCGGGGATGTAAAAGACCTATACAAAGAAAACTACAAAACACTACTGCAAGAAACGCAAAGGGATCTACATAAATGGAAAAACATACCATCCTCATGGATAGGTAGACTCAACATTGTGAAAATGACAATTCTACCCAAAGCAATTTACAAATACAATGCAATCCTGATCCAAATACCAACAACATTCTTCAAAGAGATGGAAAAAGTAATCATTAACTTTATATGGAAAGGGAAGAAGCCTCAAATAAGTAAAGCACTACTGAAGAAGAAGAATAAAGTTGGAGGACTCACACTACCTGACCTCAGAACCTACTATACAGCTACAGTAGTCAAAACAGCCTGGTATTGGTACAATGAAAGACACATTGACCAATGGAACAGAATTGAGAACCCAGATGTAAATCTATCCACCTATGGTCACCTGATCTTCGACAAGGGCCCAAAGTCCATCACATGGGGAACAGTCTTTTTAACAAATAGGGCTGGCAAAACTGGATGCCCATCTGCAAAAAAAAGAAACAGGACCCATACCTCACACCATACACAAAAACTAATTCAAAATGGATCAAACACCTAAATATAAAACCAAAAATTATAAAGACCATAGAAAAAAAATAGGATCAATGCTAGAGGCCCTAATACACAGCATTAACAGGATACAAACCATAAACATCAACACACAAACCCCAAAAGATAAGCTGGATAACTGGGATCTTCTAAAAGTTAAACACCTATGCTCTTCAAAAGACCTCACCAAAAGAATAAAAAGAGAACAGTACAAGTCAGACAAAGGTCTAATCTCCATAATCTACAAGAAAATCCAACACCTCTACAACAAAAAGACAAATAATCCAATTAAAAAATGGGCAAAGGAAATGAACAGACACTTCACCAAAGAAGACATTCAAGCAGCCAACAGACACATGGGGAAATGCTCACGATCACTAGCCATTAGAGAAATGCAAATTAAAACCACAATGAGATACCATCTCATCCCGGCATTACTGGCACGAATCAAAAACACTGGAAATAACAAATGTTGGAGGGGCTGTGGGGAGATCGGAACTCTTATGGACTGCTGGTGAGAATGCAAAATGATAACAACCATTTTGTAAAATGATATGGAGCTTCCTTAGAAAGCTAGAAATAGACATACCATTCGATCCAGCAATCCCACTCCTAGGAATATATCCTAGAGAAATAAGAGTCGTCACTCAAATAGACATATGCACACCTATGTTCATGGCAGCATTGTTCACAATAGCAAAAAGATGGAAACAACCTAGATGCCCATCAACAGATGAATGGATAAACAAACTATGGTACATACACACAATGGAGTACTATGCAATGAGAAAACAATGATGAATCTGTTAATCATCCTATAACATGGATGAAACTGGAGGACATTATGCTGAGTGAAATAAGTCAATCACAAAAAGACAAATGTTGTATGAGACTTGTAAAAACCCATGAAAAAGTTCACACACAAAAGGTAACAATCTTTGTTGGTTACCAGGGATGGCAGGGATGGGGGGGAAATACTAAATAGGCAATATATAAGTGGTATCTTGGGTGAATGGTGAGACAGTACACATTACTGGGGAAACCAGCACAACCTGTACAAGGAAAGGTCATGGAAGCTCCAAAGACGCATCCAAACTCCCTGAGGGACTGCATTTCGGGGCGGAGGGCTGTGGGGACCATGGTCTCGGGGAACATCTAGCTCAACTGGCATAACAAAGTTTATAAAGAAAATGTTCTACATTCTACCTTGGTGAGTAGCATCTGGGGTCTTAAAAGCCTGTGAGCGGCCATCTAAGATACTCCACTGGTCTCACCCCTTCGGGAACAAGGGAGAATGAAGAGAACAGGATACAAGGAAAGGATTAGTCTGAAGGACTAATGGACCACATCTACCAAGGCCTCCACCAGCCTGAGTCCAGTACAGCTAGATGATGCCTGGCTAACACCACTGATTGCTCTGACCGGATCACAACAGAGGGTTCTGGACAGAGCTAGAGAAGGATGTAGAACAAAATTCTAACTCACAAAAAAATGACCAGATTTACTGGCCTAAAGGAGACTGGAGAAACCTCAAGAGTATGGCCCCCAGACACCCTTTTAGCTCAGTTGTGAAGTCACTTCTGAGCTTCACCGTTCAGCCAGGGAGTGCACAGCCCCATAAAACCAAACGGCACTAATGAGGCATAGCAGTCCAGGGACAAGGGCCAGAAGGCAGAAGAGGATAGGAAAGCTGGTGATAGGGAACCCAAAGTTGAGTAAGGATAGTGTTCATGTGTTGTGAGGTTGTTAACCATTGTCATAGGGCAACATGAGTACTGTTTAATGAGAAACTATTTTGTTCTGTAAACCTTCATCTAAAGTGAGAATAGCAGCACAAATGGAAGAGTGTAGTCGATGTCACTGAACTGTGCATGTAGAAATTTTTGAAATGGTGCATCTTTGGCTATGTATATTTTCACTAAAAAAAAAAAAACAATGTCAACTAGGGAGAGGGTTGACATGTCGTGGGGTTGTTAACCAATGTCATAAAACAATATGTGTACTACTGTTTCATGAGAAACTATTTGTTCTGTAAACCTTCACCTGAAGTACAATATATATATATAAAAAAAAGACACGTATACTATGAATACTATAGGCAAGGACAAAGATGTGTCTTAGCTCACTGTCTCAGGCAATTGTCAGTTTCTTCCTCTGCTCCACTTACTTCTAGCCTTTTTGCTGCCCAGTTCTCAATGGTTCATTACCTGTTCTGTGAAGTGCAGCCAAGAAAGGGAATTTAGGCTGGTGCCAATGTTGAGAAAACATAGCTGTATTTCCTGACCCCAGCAACATAAACAGTTACTTTGCTTGAGACAGTTTCAACAGAATTGAAACTCTGTCACTCAATTTAACCTCTGTTTATCCACACATTCCTAGTTTTTCACAAGATTTTTGTTTTCTCATGAAAAGACTAATTACTTTGATGTTTCTAAACTTCTCAAGCTGCTTACTCATCAGATAAGTAAACATTGTTGTGTTGTTGTTAGTTGCTGTGGCTTGTCCAAGTAGGAGATATGACCTCTTCAGCAAATTGCTACTGTAGCAGACACACATCTCAGTTCTCCAAAATAAAATTCTCTTTACTTTACTATGTTAAGGTAAAGTCCCAGACTTAGTGATCTGACATATTAGCTTCTAGAATTGTGTCTGGTAAAGATGTAATTAACTTCTTTCTGTGCAAAAGGTGAACCCAAAAGTTACTCTTTTCCCTCACAGGACATTAGCTATTTTTGTATTTCATCCAGCAAATTTATCCTTACAATTCTTTATTATGTTGTCAATAAATGCATTTTGAACAAGTCTTAACATTGTATGGGGTCTCTTATTAATTAGTTGAATAAATCTTTAATATATTCATTTATACTTGTACATATATTTGTATTTTATATTTGTATTAACTTTTTGAAAATTACACTTCAGCAGTTTTGGAGGTTGTTGCACTGAGATACCCAGGTGGACTAACCTGATGGAGCCAATTAAAATGAGTGACTTGAGAAGTGCACCTATCAGGCTGTTTAATCTCAGGCACATCTTTTCTTGGCTCCCAGAGTGAATCTCAAGCAGTGATAGAACTTGAACCTTGCTGACTCTCTGTTTTCTAGGTTTACTTTTGAGTCTTTTCTAATTTGGGGTATTTGTGTTGGCTTCTAGTTTGTACATGGTGTACAAGCTATTCCTGCTAGTGGTAGCAGTGATGGAGAATTTGGTTTTAGGATGCAACTGTCTGTGATCTCTCTGGGATGGATGATGCAGACCCATTTTCTGTTGGAAGAAAGTGGAGAATCTGATTTGGTACCTTTTGTTCATCTGTGTCCTTATCAATTTGTAAGCTCAAACTAAGTAGGAATGTGTGCCCACTGTGAGAGAGAATATGTCTTTACCTGGACTGGTAAACTTTTATGTTTCTGTGTTTATTTTTAACCTTTGGCATTGTAGAACTGAATCTATTAAAAGCTCTATGTTTTTGTTTATCTGTCATTGATAAAAATCTTCATCTCTCATTGCAAAAGTATAAAATGTTTTCCTACCTCCAAAGGATATTAATAAATTAGATAAGAATGTCTCTTAAATTAAAAAAAGCTCTGCTCTCATGGCTTACAGAGATAAATACATGTTTAAAAAATTTAAAATTCCCCAAAATTAGAGAGGCTTCCAGACTTTAAAAAAAAAAAAAAAACTTATTAAAAGAAATTACTGACTCAGAAACACTTTTATGTAAAATTAAGATGAATATTTGGACACATTAGACTGATTTGATCATTTTGGTTAAGAAATAAATAGTAGCCATAAGTCTTATCCTTGAGTTTATCAGTATAGTATATGAAGCACGCATATATTTTAGTTTTAAACAAGATTTTGATTTGTTTTCTCATGAAAAGACTGATTACTTTGATCTTTCTAAACTTCTCATGCTGTTTACTGATCAGATAAGCTAACATTGTCAGTTGTTAGTTGCCATTGAATCGATTCCAACTCATGATGACCTCATGTGTGTAGAATAGAACTGTTCCATAGGGTTTTCAAGGCTGTGACCTTTCAGAAGCAGATTGCCAGGCCTTTCTACCAAGATGCCTCATAGTGGGTTCAAACCGCCAACATTTTGGCTAGTAGTTGAACGCTTAACTATTTGCACCACCCAGGGACTCCTACTTAATGTAGGAATATAATGAATTGGCCTTCTTAAGGAGATGCTATGCTTATGATTTTTTTTTTTTTAATCAGTGTGTATGAGCTAAGACTTGAAACAGGCCTCATGGACCTACTTAACACAAAAGAAAGCTAAGTCTCAAAGTTTTTTCCTGGTACATGTACATAGTAAGCTATTAAACTTAAGTGGAATGAATGAATGAATGAGCTCATAGAGCAGAATTAATCCTAAAATCTAAATTTCCTAACTCCTAGTGCTGGGATCTTTTTTTCTTAAAACACAGTTTCCTGGGGCATGGAAGTGACTAGGAGAGAAGGTAAGACTGAAGCTGAAGTGGGAAGACCTGGATGAGGTCCCAAGCCATTTCCTACCTGTCTGACTTGAACAGGTCACTCAGCATCTGAGCCTTAGGTTCCTCATCTGTAAAACGGAACATTTAATGCCTTCCTAGCCCATACCAGAAAGTGGCTCACAGGGTCAAACAAAGCAATCTATATGGTATTTTCTAAATTATAAAATACAAGACTATTCTTATTATCTAAGTCCCCTAATTGACTGAGAGGTAGGAAATTTTATTAAAAATACATGGATCAAGAAAGCCACAAGTTTGGAACATATTTATCAGCTATACTGATAAAATTTTTTATCATACTTGAATGATCATGATAAAATTCTCCATCTAGCCAAAATATTTTATTATAAGGAAAATATTTATCCAAGATGTGATATGTGCTGAGCACCAGAAATATAAGGTACAAGATGTGGGTAGTCACTTCAGTAAGCTTATAATCACATTCTGAAGGAAAGATAATCTAAAAGTTTATATAATAAGGAGGTGGTAGAAATCTATGCCATCTACATTCTGAGAGAGGATGATCATCAAGGGCTAAGAAGGTCCATGAAAACTTCTTGGAGGAAACGAGATTTGCGCTGGACTTTGAAGTGGAGAGGAATAGGGGAGAGGGAAATTCCCATAGGAAGAGCAATGTGGGCACTTAATAAAAACACAGAGATAAGTGATATTCTTGAATTGCATGGTTTGTGCTTGACTTACAACCTAAAGTTTGCAGATTTGAATCCACCCAGATGTACCATGGAAGAAAGGCCTGACGATCTGCTTCTGTAAAGATAAAAGCCAAGAAACCTCTACGGAGCAGTCCTACTCTGTAACACATGGGGTATCCATGAGTCGGAATTGTCTTGACTGCAATGAGTTATCTGCCCCTACTGTGTGTCTCATGATAATTATAGTATTCACTACTATAGGTAACACTTCAGCTTATAAAATATTATCATTTACATTATCTCCTATCATCATAGTATCAACCTCATAATAACTTACTCTAAATAAGCAATGTGACTTAGAGATGCTGAATCAAAAACTTAAGTTCTTACTACTACATGACCTTGCCCCAGTATTGTGATGTTTAAAAGAGCATTTGCTCTCCTGTTTTTTGCTTCTAGATAGTTCAGAGCAAAAAATATCAGAATGATAAATGTCAGGAAAAAAAGAAATAAGGACAAACCAAAAGGTGTTGTGGACCACAATAACACTGTCCTATTCATAAATCCATTTTACTTAGCAGAAAACACAATGGGCCTCCAAATTATTATTACCATATATGCTAAGCTGTAATTGAGAATTTTTTTCTTCATCTTTTTCTCTGTACATTTGACTCTAGAAAATCCAAGTTATTCCAAAAGAAGTCATTCCTGTCAGCTGCCAGCTGTTCTGGATAATGTTTAATCAACTGATTGAGTTGGGTGCATATCTTAAGATATATAGTCATTTTGCCTGATTTGAGATTCTATATATTATCCACATGCCATATACTGTATTTGTATTCTGTACCAGAATTGCACTTATAAATTCTTTCCCCAGTGACAGTTATGATTCTTCACAAACTCAACACTTAAAATATTTAACTAGCATAAAAAAGATATGGCACAATCAGATAGCTGGAATAAAATGTTACTTAAGGCATTATTAAAAATGTTATGATCTCAGAATGTCATGTGGGTCTGTAGGCAGTAAAAGCTACAAAGATGGAATAATACAAAATAACTTCATCACAGAATTCATTTAAAAATTCTGGACAAATTGGGAATGTATGCTAAAATGCATATTAAAATGTATAACTTCTAAAAATTCAGTTCCACTTCTAATAGTATATCCTGAAAAAACAGCCAGAAGCGTAGACAAATATGTATGTACATGGAAGTTCATTAAAATAATGTTTATAATAGCCAAAGGGGGGTATGTTTCTAATGATATGGAATTTATTAACTATGTTATGGTACATCCATAGGATAAAATATAAAGCCACCACTAAAAATAGAGGTCTGCACCTACTCTCATCTTTAGTCTGGCTCTTCCTTCACCCTATAGCTCTGGAGCTTTGTTACTCAATGTGTGATCTGTAGACCACCAGCATCAGCATCAGCATCAGCTGGAAGCTTGTTGGAAACGTGGAATCTCAGGTCCCACCCCAGAGCTACTGAATCGGACTCTGCATTTCAAGAAGATCCCAGGTGATTCCTATGCACATTACAGTTTGAGAAGCCAGTGTCACGTACTCTTGCTCTGTCGATAATGATACTAAGACACAAAGATACCCCATAGTGAGACAGAAGCAAGGTTGGCTTGCAATCAATCATCTTTTCACAATGATTATTTGACTGAGATAATGCAAGATGTTTGTTATTTTTGCTTTTGGCAGGGTCCTTCCTGGGACAAGAATTCATCTACTAGCAGATAATAGGCGCCTGGGTAAAAAGCATGGGTTAAAGCACTTATCAACTAGCCTGTTCCCGGATTCTCTGGGTTAGACCTTCTCTTTAACCCCATTTTAGAAAGTATTTGAAGTGCCATAAGGAAGTCATATTTAAGTCATATAGCCACAGCGTAACATCTCAGACAAAAACAAAGACAGCCAGCTCTGAACCTTTGTCAGGTATAAAAGAAGATTTCTGGAATAAGACTGAGCTTAAAATTGATGGATCTTGTAAATACATAGTATCCTGAAATACAAGTCCATTTATTATAAAAGTTAACCTTGAGGCCACTTTGGTGCCATATGCAACTAGATTTTTGAAAAGGCTTTCAATGCCTCACTTGAGACCTTATATGAATTTCTTTTCAAATGTTTAATAATCACAAGATAAAGAACAAATACTGTCTCATAGGAAAGCTCTGAGAAGCATGACTGATATTTTATTTATGTTGGCCTCACAATTATTCATTCAGTCACTTTTGAGTACCAACTATGTGGCAGGAACTGTGGATTTAAGATTGAATGCTAAATGATTTCTATCCCCCAAAAGGTTCACAGTTTAGGCAGAAGAGCAGCAAAATGGCTAAGTAACTTAAGTTCAGTGAGGAACACACTGAAACAGCAGCATGATCCAAATGCTTAGTGGGAATGCTTATTTCTTTTTGAGATTTGGATAAATGTAGGTTTCTCAGAAACAGGAACACTCTAATCTGGCTTCTATCCTCACTACTTCATTAATACTCTCCTTGCCAAGAATGTCAGAACCATGTGATTTATTCTCTACCCCATGCCTAACGTAAACGGGTTAGTAACTATCGTTTGCTGAATGACTGAAATAGGTGGCTGACCTTCTTTTAGGTGTTTATGTGTTCTTCACCCAGTCTTACTTCTCGGTTAATGGCTCTAACATCCACCTAGTTGATCATGGGAGTCATCTTGAGTCTTTTCTTTCTTTCACCTCCATAATGAATCCATTAGTAAGTTCTCTTTGTTCTACCTCCATCATATATGCCCAATCCCCACTTTCTCCCTTTCCCCTGCCACCACCCTAGCCCAAGCCACCATCATTGCTCACTTGGACCACTGCAGTAGCCTCCTATGTGGCCTGCCCAGTTACTCCCTTGCTCCCCACCAAATCATTTTTCTCACTTTAGCCGGAGAGACTGTAGTGTGATACAGATCAAATAATGCTATTGTCATTAGTTGCTATTGAGTCAGCTTCTACTCATGGTAACCTTATGTACAATGGACCAAAACATTGCCTGTCCTGTGCCGTCTTCACGATCCTTGGTATGTTTTGAGTCCACTGTTGTGGCTATTATGCCCCTCCATTTCAGTGAGAGCTTCCCTTGTTTTCGTTGACCCTCTACGAAACGTGATGTCCTTTTCTACTGATTGGTCTTTCCCGATGACATGTCCATCATCATGTCTGTCAATTTGTCATAGCAGGGGGAAAAAAATCTAGGTTCACCCACCCCAGATGTCTCCATAAAGACTGCAAGGATTCTCTGTTCCAGTTTACTGTCATCTCACCATAGGCAGAGAATCAGGATGGTTTATAAATGCTTTGTATGCGGGTACTAGCTCTAAGTCATGGCCCAGAACCTACAACATATAAGTGATTTTTTAAAAAAGAAAATCCAGAGAATTTGGAACTGTTGAAACACCGTTACACAAAGATAAATCAAGTTAAGAGATCCAAAGGTAATAATGTACCTTTCAGAAGAATATTTGCCTGCTGAATTAAACAATAACAGGAGGCTTGGGAGATGCTCTGGCAAGCTAAGCGGCAGCCAGCAAATGCACAAAAAGTACCAATTGGAAATTTCAAACTCAGTCTCCCCTGAAGATAAGTTTTAAACAGTTAAATGTTTTAAAATTCCCTAATCTGACTTACCTCAATAATTCTATCCTTCTCACACTTTCTGATTTGTAATCATTATAAGTCAGTTTCTCTCCCAAAGGCAAAATCTGCAGAAATATGTGTATATATATATATATATATATATATATATGCATATATATATATATATATATACACACACATAGACATTTATATATATTCATTCCAAGGCAGCCTACTGCTGACGTGGTTTTTCTCTCCTATTTTTATGTTGTACAGAAAGAGCTATAAATCACTGCAGAGCCTCTTTGCCACCTAGTGGGAAACTTAATTTTGCTATTTCTTCCCAATCTCTTGTTTTCCCAGAGGTAATGGAAATCCATGCAAACCAAAGCAGAAAAGGGAAAGACTTTGTCTACGCCTTCAGCATAGAATATCAGAAAGACAATGAATGTTCCAGAGAGAAGACATTTCAGAGGTTAGAAGTGCAACAGTAACACTCTCCCAATGTATTCTGAAGCCTGGTCTTCTTTGGTAGCTTTGTCCTATCATTTTTTCTGCATTCGTCTTTTAAATTGATTTCATCAGATCAGTACTGTACATAAAATCTCATTCTGAAAGGTACGGCCCTAATAAATTAGTTACATCCAAATTCAACGTGCCTATGGACTTCAAAGTCTCGAGAGAGAGAAAGAAAAAGCTAAGGTTTAAATGTCCAGCTATTAAAAATCTGCATCAATAATAAAAGTTTCAATCTAATGAGTGCTTACGATGTACAGGACGCAATATGATAATGTCTGTGAAATGCTAAGCACGTTGCCTATCACGTAGTAAGGGCCCAATAAATGGTAGTTAATTGGTGTCAAACACTGTGTTACGTACCTTACATTTATTATCTTGCTTTGTCCTCCCTAATGCCTTGTAAGGCAATAAATATTTATGCTCATTTTGCATATGAAAAACTGAGATTTGGAGAAGTTCACTGATAAATGGGGAAGCCAGAATTTTGACTCTTGTGTGTCTGGCACTAAAATCTATTTCATAACCTGTACTCTTCCTGTCCTAGTAAATAAAATAAGGCACACTTTACACTCTTGGGAGTAAGTAACAGATCTTCTAAGACAGAATTCTGTGGCCATGTTATCTACCTTTTATACAATAATACATCCTTCTACCTCTCTGTGTGTTTGTATGTTAGATCAAGGAGCAATAATATTTAACCTGAAATGCCATGGCCTGTGAATAGATCAGTAAAGATCTTAATGGCATCCAGTGGCCTACATGAGAAAACCCCATTATTTCAGAGAACCGCTGATAAAATTGTTACTATTCAAAACAGTTTGTTATCACCATGGCAGTCTGGATACCATGGATCAATGAGTAAAATGTTAACACATTTGGGGATAGTATAGCTCAGTGGCATGTGACGGGCCATAGTGGTTATAAGCACGAACTCTGGAGCCAAACAGCCTAGGACTGAATGATGGCTCTGCCATTTACTAGCGCTGTGACTTTATGCAAGCTGCTTAACCTGTATGTGCCTCAATTTCTTCATCTTAAAAAAAAAAAAATACTACCTACACCACTGCGTTATTGAAATAATTAAATTAGTAATTTAATACAAAGCCTTTAGAATGATGTCTGGCAAATAGAAAGTGCACAGTAAATCTTCTACACCATAACCAATAAATCTTTTTTTCTGGTGACTTTAGTTTCTTTGAGAAAACTGAGACAGCTCACTAGACTCAAAATGAGCTCCACCAATAATGATATGAAGAAAGTTTTTTTCACAAGAATTTCTCTGAGATATACAGCTCTGTCTTTGACTCTAAGAATGAGCATACACGTGCTTGTTATGGAAGCTAGGCCCTCCTCATCCCTAACCAAACCCATAGCACCTAAGTGTTGGCTGGGCCAATAGCTCTTCATAGAAAAGATAAAACTTTTGCATAATACAAAAAACAAACAAACAAAGCTGAAATTCCAGTGGTGAGAGGCTGTGGGTTGGGGGAGAGGGGGAAGGAAAGGAAAGAGAGAAATCAGAAAGATTGAGGGATGTTTGGGAAAAGGATGTCAGAAAGAGAATTTCCCAGGAGCAGTAGCATAAAAGGAAGTTTGAGAGAATAGGACTGTCTAAGAAGGGATTTAAGTTGTGTGTTAAAGCTGATCTCATCATCATTTCTCTACAAAATCTAAAGTCTACATTTCTCATTAATGTTTTCGTGTGAGGAAATTCTTTTAGAATTTTAGAAATTCTTATGAATACCCAAAAACAAATCTTAAAAAAAAATGCACAGAGAGAGAAACTAGAGACAAGGAGTTTGTAAGAGTGGAAGTCCCAGATATTAGTAAAAATCATGGAGACAGCTACAGACATTCAAGGCCGTAGAAGTGGATGGAGCCTTAGTCGATTGCATTTGGATCACCAGCAGACAAAAGGACTAACCTCTGGGTTATATTCATATGTTCTAACTGCCTTAATGATGTTTGAAAACTGATACAAGATCAAGACATTGTTTTATTTTATTATTGAATTTTTTTAAACTGCAGGAGTGTAACCACCAGAGCATATTGTGTCATTTTATAAGACATTTAGCAGAAGTATGGTCTCATATAGGATCAAGATTATAGACTGAAAATATCCTACACAGAAGAAAATTAAGGGGAAGTAATGCAGGCAGTGATCGATGGGACTGGTCACGGTGATGAGACAGGTTAAAAAGCTGAGTGTAGAACAAAATTCATCTCAATTAATAATAGATATTTTAAATTTTCACAAAAATGTTATATCCATAATCTCATTTAATCTTTATACTAATCCTATTATGGAAATAGGGGAGGGGATATTCATCCCATTTATTTGAAACAGACCCAACAACTTTTAATAAGTTACATCTTTAGTAGTAGAACAAACTGGGGTGCAAATCCAAGTTGTTTCACTTCCAGTCTGGAGGTTATTTGTTCTTTCATTCAAGCATTTGTTGAAGACCTACTAGCTGTCTTTATGCTGTCTCGCTGTGGCAAAGATCCCTTGACCACAAACTATGCCTTGATAATAGCAGCCATCAGGGTCAAGAGTTCACAAATATCTAGCTAGGGCAGGAAGTGGGTAAGTTGTGTATCCAGGGCTTCTTCCCACTGTTTGTACATCTATAGCAAGTATATCCCTGCAATAGAGGTAGATTGGAGCACTGAAGACGAATTTCCACAGTACTTTCAGTAGCTGCAATGGAAGTAAATCCATGTCTCTGATCATCAGTTTCCGTATGTATAAAACGAGAATAACAGTACTCACTTAATAGGATTACTAGAACACTGAATGAGTTCATGAATAGAAGTACCAAGCATAGAAAGTGCTTCATAAATGTTATTTATTTTTATTATTATTCTTTTACACAAAAGACAAGGTTAATTATTCAAGCAAGATCACACAGCTAGTAATGAGTAGAGGCTGGGATTTGTATCCAAACCTATCTGATTGCATAGCCGGGGTGTGTAACCACCAAGCTATTCTGAAGCAGAAATATAGTTACGTCTGGCAATGAGATTGAAGCAGAGGGTCAATGAAAATGAAATTGAAATGGTGAGCATAAGAAAGGGAAAAAATAGTAATAAAAAAACCTTTAGAATAACTTGACTTGATGAAAGCAATGACTGGATCCAGTGAAAAGAAATACAACTTAACGAGCCTCAGGGCAAAAAAAGTAAGAACAGGGATTATCATCTTAATGGCTCATTTGCTTCCAAACATTAAGCCAGTGAAGGATGGAGAGAATATTGGAGGCTAATGCACACCAGAAACCTTCCCTGCTTCAAAGAAATCAGAAAGAACATTGAAAGGCAATATGGGCAGATATGATAAGCTAACACAGAAAAGGCAAGGAAATTTACAATGGATATTTTTACACAAAAGTTAGAAGGAAATTCACAAGTACATAAGAAATGAAAAAAAAAAAAAGAATTGTCTTGTAAATTAGTGTCAGAGAAAGTGTGAAAAAGAACATAATGAAATGTTCTAATGCCTCCCATAATGTTACCAAACATATGAAGTTTCAGTATTCCTTATCAATGACTACATTTAATACATAGTTTTAAATAATTTGATTGGTCGAGATAGATCTATCAGATTGTATCAGTTACCTATTACATCCCACTTTTAGATATCAATATCTGCTTCAGTTGTCTTTTGCTGTGCAATATAATAACCCCAACTTAATGGCTTTAAAGCAACAATGGTTTATTCTTTCTCACAACTCTGTGGATTGACCGGGCAATTCTTTTGTTGGTCTTGCTTGAGCTCACTTATGTGCTGCATCCACCTGAGGGTCAGCTTGGGCATGGACTTAGCTGGTATGGCTAGGATGGCTGCACCTCTCTTCCCATGGGACGTTTTATTCTTGTTTGTTTGTTTTCCTCAGCTATGGCAACCTCAGGACAGTGTTCAAAATGTCAAAAGCAGAAGCTGCAAGGCCACATCAATTAGGTCACTGTCGTGGATTGAATTGTGTCCCGCAAAAATATCTGTCAACTTGGCTGGGTCATGATTCACAGTACTGTATGATTGTGTAATCTGATGTGATCTCCTTATCTGTTGTAAATTCTATCACTGTGATGAGGTTATACTGATGAGGTTTACAAGATTAGATAGTGTCTTAATCCAAACTCTTTTGAGATATAAAAAAGAAGCGAGCAGAGACACATGGGAACCTCATACTACCAAGAAAGCAGTGCTGGGAGCAGAGTGTGTCCTTTGGACCTGAGGTCCCTGTGCTGAGATGCTCCCAGATCAAAGGAAGACTGATGCATCAGAAGGACCTTCCTCCAGAGCCGACGGAGAGAGAAAACCTTCTCCTGGAGCTGATGCCCTGAATTTGGACTTGTAGGTTACTGGACTGTGAGAGAATAAATTTCTCTTTGTTGAAGCCATCCACTTGTGGTATTTTTGTTAGAGCAGCCCTAGATGACTAAGACAGTCATATTATATTGGTAGGAACAACTGAAGAAAAAATTCAAGCCCTGAGTTGAAATACTGAAGGATTCTACAGGGAAAATATTAAATGACATAGGAAGCATCAAAAGAAGATGGAAGGAATACACAGAGTCACTGTACGAAAAAGAATTGATCAGTGTTCAAGCATTTCAAGACTTGGCATATGATTAGGAAGTGATGGTACTGAAGGAAGAGGTCCAAGCTGCACTGAAGGTATTGGCGAAAAACAAGCCTCCAGGAATTGACCCAATACCGATCAAGATGTTTCAACAAACTGATGCAGCACTGAGAGTGCTCACTCATCTATGCCAAGAAATTTGGAAGACAGCTACCTGGCCAACGGATTGGAAGAGATCCATATTTACGCCTATTCCAAAGAAAGGTGATCCAACTATATGTGGAAATTATTGAACAATATCATTAATGTCACACGCAAGTAAAATTTTCCGGAGATCATTCAAAACTGGTAGCCACAGTACATCGACAGGGAACTGCCAGAAATTCAAGCTGGATTCAGAAAAGGATGTAGAACAAGGGATATCACTGCTGATGTCAGATGGATCCTGTCTGAAAGCAGAGAATACCAGAAAGATGTTTACCTGTGTTTTATTGACTATGCAAAGGCATTCAACTGTGTGGATCATAAGAAATTATGGATAACATTGCAAAAAATGGGATTCCAGAACACTTAATTGTACTCATGAGGAACCTGTACATAGATCAAGAGGCAGTCATTCGAACAGAATAAGGGGATACTGTGTGGTTTAAAGTCAGGAAAGGTGTACATTAGGGTTGTATCCTTTCACCATATGTATTCAATCTGCATGCTGAGTAAATAATCCAGGAAGCTGGACTATATGAAGAACAGGGCATCAGGATTGGAGAAAGACTCATTAACAACCTGTATTAGGCAGATGATACAACCTTGCTTGCTGAAAGGGAAGAGGACTTGAAACACTTACTGATGAAGATCAAAGACCACAGCCTTCAGTATGAATTATTTCTCAACACAAAACAAAAATCCTCACAACTAGACCAATAAGCAACATCATGATAAATGGAGAAAAGATTAAAGTTGTCAAGGATTTCATTTTACTTGGATTCACATTCAATGCCCATTGAAGCAGCAGTCAAGAAATCAAAGGACTCATCGCATTGGACAAATCTGCTGCAAAAGACCTCTTTAAAGCGTTAAAGAGCAAAGATATCACCTTGAAGATTAAGGTGTGCCTGACTCAAGCCACGGTGTTTTCAATCGCCTCATATGCATGTGAAAGCTGAACAATGAATAAGCAAGACCGAAGAATTGACTCTTCTGAGTTATGATGTTGGCAAAGAATATTGAATGTACCATAGACTGCCAAAAGAACAAACAAGTCTATCTTCGAAGAACTACAGCTCCTTAGAAGCCAGGATATTGAGACTACATCTCACATACTTTGGACATGTTATCAGGAGGGAACAGTCCTTGGAGAAGGACATGATGCTTGGTAAAGTAGTGGGTCAGAGAAAGAGAGGAAGACCCTCAACAAGATGGACTGACACAGTGGCTGCAACAGTGGGCTGAAGCATGATGATTGTGAGGATGGCGCAGTACCAGGCAGTGTTTTGTTCTGTTATACACGGGGTCACTATCCATCGGAACCGACTTAAAGGCACCTAACAACAACAGTATATTGGTAGAGCAAGTCACAAGGTCAGTCCAGATTCAAGGGACAAGGAGGTAGACATCACCCCTTGATGGAAAGAACTGCAAAATGTCACGGCTGTGGTTTTCAGTATACCTCAGGAAGTGCGATAGATTGAAAAATATGAGAGGGACTTCTGGATGGTGTTCCTTTTTTCCTTAAATTATGAGATTTAGTGACCTAGATGGAGCCCTGGTAGCACAGGGGTTAAGAGCTATGACTGCTAACTAAAAGGTCAGCAGTTCGAATTCACCAGTTGCTCCTTGGAAACTCTATGGGGAGTTCTACTCTATCCTACAGGGTTGCTATGAGTCAGAATCGACACGACAGCAATGGGTTAATGACATAAATAATCCCTGGAAAACCTTAAATCCATGAGTGCTGCATCTCCCTCAAAACGAATGACTTCATTTTTTTTTCTCCCGCTCCTATATACCGTTGGTGTAGTGGTTAAGCGTTTGGCTGCTAACCGAAAGTTCGGCAGTTGGAATACACCAGCCACTCCTTGGAAACCCCTATGGGACAGTTCTACTCTGTCCTGTGGAGTTGCTGTGAGTTGGAATTGACTTGACGGCAACGGATTTGTTTTTTGTTTTTTTTAATACTTTCTTTCAAATGACATTATAGAAAGAAAAGCAAGTATGACCTTTGTAATTGTTCACTGAAGAATCCAGATTCAAAATAAATAGATGTGTTGAGAGAAATAGATGTGGTTTCTTATAAATACCTAAACTTCTCACATTTAAAGAATTAAAGATTAACCTCGTTGACCTGATATATCACATCTCAGAATCCTTTACAAGTCTTTCAGAAACGTTATTAGGGCTTTTTCATGAAAGAATGACCATGTATAGAATTGAAAGTACAAAATTTTTGAGGCAGAAAAAAAATGAATCAAAAAACATATATTTTCAGCATAAAATGCTCCTCTTAAACAAGGTTTATGAAACAACTTTTATACATATTGGCAGAGACTGTTAGATATACTTGAAGTAAATTATGTGAAGGGAAAAAAGGTATGTGAAGGGTATCAATATACTATGTTAATATCATGCAGCTTTTCCTCCCCTTCTATGTTCATTTAATTAACATCTGCTTGGCAAACAAACAAAAGCCACTGGTTTAGGGTGGGCTCTGAGCTAGACAATTAATAAAAGGAATAAGACATACTGTGTGTTCATGACAGTATATGTTCTCTTGTTACAGTTCTCAAACCTTTTGGTCTGAAGGCCCCTTTACACTCTTAAAAACTATTGAAGACTCCAAAAAGCTTGTATTTATGTGGCTTTTATCTACTGATATTATACTAAAAATTTCAACTGAGGTGTTTTCTAAATATTTTAAAATAACAATACTAATTCCATTGTATGTGAACATTAATGAAATATTTTACGAAAAAGTTTTACACTTTTGCAAATCTACTTAATGTCTGGCTAATAGAAGACAGCTGGATCCTCCTACCTGCTTTTGGATTCAATATGTTGCAATATCACATATCATGTAGCCTCTGGAAAATTCCATTGGACACTGATGAGAATATGAGAGTAAAAATGGTAAATAATGTCTTAGTATTTTTATGACAATAGTTTTTACATAAGTAATTACAATGAGATAAGTACAGGTAATAGCATCATTCATAAGTTGCTACTAGAACGTTAAAAGAGGAAACTACAAAGCATCTACCATGTGGAGAAACCCACTGGATGGAAAACAGTGATGACACTTGAGGCAGTGAGAGTACCATGAGCAAAGGTGTGGAGGAGAGAGAGAGCATAGTATATGGAAACATAGGAAGAAACACTGAGTAGAAATAAAGGAAAAGTAATAGGTGAAACCAGTAGAGTAGTTTTGGATAGAGTGAAAAGATGCCTGTACATCTTCCTTAAGAAATATTCAGATCCTATTTAAATAGGTTAGCATCTGAGCTCTTTACCACTGTGCCACCAGGGCTCCACTAGCACAATAAATTTGAAAGAGAAGAAATAGCTAAGCAATGGGCTATTTTCACTAAGGAGAGGAAGAGATCAGAGTGGATGAAAGCAGAGGAGCAAGGTATTATGAATTAGGTGCTAAATGAATGCATCTTCTCCTCACTGAACATGTTTCTCTCTTGGTGTTCTTTATCTTGATGAATATATCATCTTGTTCTTTATCTTGGCCCAACCATCCAGCCAACTACCCAGGCCTTGGCATCCTCCTTAACTCCATCTCCTTCACACAAAGCCTATCGCTCCCTAAGCCCTGTCAATACTATCTTATTAGCTCTTAAATCAGCTTCTCATCTCTGTCTTCACTGACACTATCTTAGGTCAGACTACATCTCTGCTATAGACCCATATCCGGTCTCTCTGCCTCCCACCTTGTTCCCCATTAACTGTAGAAAACTATTATTTTTCGCCGAAAGCGGGACACTTTTCAAAGTGAAAGGGGTGCTTGTTATGCATTGGACTGTGTCCCCAAAAAGATATGTTCCTGTGAATGTGACCTTGCCTGGAAATAGGGGTTTTCTTTTGTTATCAGTTAAATTAAAGGAGGTCATGCCACAGAAGGGTAGGTCCTAATTCTAATTCCTTTTAAGTAATGTCTTAAAAAAGGGAAGAACAGATATGTAAACACCATCACACACACACAGAAGGAAGACGCTAGGTGATGATCTGTTTTCAAGCAAAGGAACACCACCAAAGGCTGGGCCATGAGAAGCTGAAAGAGACAAGGAAGGATCTCCCCCTAGAGGTGACAGGGAGAGAGATCTTAGCCCTGCTGATGCCCTAAATTCTGACTACTAGCCTCCAGAATTCTGAGAAAATAAATTTCTGTTCTTTAAAACCAATCACTCAGTTGTATTTTGTTATGACAGTGCTATTATCTGTTAGGATAACATATGTAGACCAGGACTATCCAAGGCAAAGCAGGACATTCCTGCTCATTCCTGGTCAAGATTTTTTTTAAGTAGAATTTATTTAAAAAAAAAAAAAAAAAAAAAACAGAACAAAACATTTATTGAGTAAAAGAAGCCAGACAGAAAAAAACACATGCTGTGTGAGTGTATTTATATAAAATTACTATTATATAAAATTCTTGAGAAGGAAAAACTAATTTTATTTTATTGTACTTTAGATGAAGGTTTACAGAACAAACTAGCTTGTCATTAAACTGTTAGCACACATATTGTTTTATGACATTGCTTAACAACCCCATGACATGTCAATACTCTCCCTTCTCAAGCTTGGGTTCTCTATTACCAGCTTTCCTGTCCCCTCCTGCCTTCTAGTCCTTGCCCTCGGGCTGGTGTGCCCCTTTAGTCTCATTTTATTTTGTGGGCCTGACTAATCCTTGGCTAAAAGGTGAACCTCAGGAATGACTTCATTACTGAGCTAAAAGGGTGTCTGGGGACTATACTCTCGGGGTTTCTCCAGTCTCTGTCAGGCCAGTAAGTCTGGTCTTTTTTGGACTTAGAATTTTGTTCTACATTTTTCTCCAGCTCTGTCCAGGACCCTCTGTTGTGATCCCTGTTGTGATCTCTTAGTCCTTTGGACTAATCTTTCCCTTGTCTTTAGTTTTCTTCATTTTCCCTTGCTCCTAAACGGGTGAGACCAGTGGAGTATCTTAGATGGCCGCTAACAAGCTTTTAAGACCCCAGACGCTACTGACCAAAATAGAATGTGGAACATTTTCTTTATAAATTGTGTTAGACCAGTTGAGCTAGATGGTCCCTGAGACCATGGTCCCCACATCCCTCCATCCAGTAATTCAATCCCAGGGAGTTTGGATTCATCCATGGAGCTTCCATGATGTTACCCTGAACAAGCTGTGCTGGCTTACCCAGTATTGTGTACTGTCTTACCCTTCATCAAAGTTACCACTTATCTATTGTCTATTTAGTGTTTTTCCACCCCCGCCCCTCCTCTCCCTCATAACCATCAAAGATTGTTTCTTATTGTGTGTAAACCTTTTCATGAGTTTTTATAGTAATGTCTCATACAATATTTGCCTTTTGTGATTGACTTATTTTACCCAGCATAATGCCCTCAAGATTCATCCATGTTGTGAGATGCTTCACAGATACATCATTCTTTATCACTACATAGTACACCATTGTATGTATGTACCATGGTTTGTTTATCCATTCATCCCCTGATGGGCATCTAGGTTGTTTCCATCTTCTTGCTATCATGAACAATGCTGCATTGAACATAGGTGTGCATATGTCTATTCATGTGACAGCTCTTATTTCTCTAGGATATGTTCCTAGGAGTGGGATTGCTAGATCATATGGTATTTCTATTTCTAGTTTCTAAGGAAGTGCCATATCATTTTCCAAGATGGTTGTACCATTTTTCATTCCCACCAGCAGTGTATAAGAGTTCCAGTCTCCCTGCAGCCTCTTCAACATTTGTTACTGTTTTTTGTTTTTTTTTTATTCGTGCCAGTAATGCCAGGGTGAGATGGTATCTCATTGCGGTTTTGATTTCCATTTCTCTAATGGCTAGTGATCGTGAGCATTTCCTCATGTGTCTGTTGGCCACTTGAATGTCTTCTTTGGTGAAGTATCTATTCATTTCCTTTGCCCATTTTTTAATTGGATTATTTGTCTTTTTGTTGTAGAAGTGTTGGATTTTCCTGCAGATTTTAGAGATTAGATGTTTTTCAGTCTTGTAATGCCCCCAAATTTTTTCCCAGTCTGTAGGTTCTCTTTTTACTCTTTTGGTGAAGTCTTTTGATGAGCATAAGTGTTCAATTTCTAGACGATTCCAGTTATCTAGCTTATCTTCTGTAGCTTGTATATTGTTAGTTATGGTTTGTATCCTGTTAATGCTGTGTATTAGGGCCTCTAGCATTGATCCTATTTTTTTTCTATGGTCTTTATAATTTTTGGTTTTATATTTAGGTGTTTGATCCATTTTGAATTAGTTTTTGTGTATGGTGTGAGGTATGGGTCCTGTTTCTTTTATTTGCAGATGGGCATCTAGTTTTGCCAGCCCTATTTGTTAAAAAGACTGTTCCCCATCTGATGGACTTTGGGCCCTTGTCGAAGATCAGGTGACCATAGGTGGATAGATTTACATCTGGGTTCTCAATTCTGTTCCATTGGTCAATGTGTCTTTCATTGTACCAATACCAGGCTGTTTTGACTACTGTAGCTGTATAGTAGGTTCTGAGGTCAGGTAGTGTGAGTCCTCCAACTTTATTCTTCTTCTTCAGTAGTGCTTTACTTATTCGAGGCTTCTTCCCTTTCCATATAAAGTTAATGATTACTTTTTCCATCTCTTTGAAGAATGTTATTGGTATTTGGATCAGGATTGCATTGTATTTGTAAATTGCTTTGGGTAGAATTGTCATTTTCACAATGTTGAGTCTACCTATCCATGAGGATGGTATGTTTTTCCATTTATGTAGATCCCTTTGCGTTTCTTGCAGTAGTGTTTTGTAGTTTTCTTTGTATAGGTCTTTTACATCCCCGGTTAGATTTATTCCTAAGTATTTTATTTTTTTAGGGGCTATTATAAATGGTATCGTTTTCCTGATTTCCTTTTCGTCATTCTCTTTGTTGGTGTATAGGAATCCAACAGATTTTCATGTTTATCTTTTATTCTGCTACTATACTGAATCTATTAGTTCCTGTAGTTTTCTCATGGAGTCTTTTAAGTTTTCTATATATAGTATCATATTATCTGCAAATAGGGATAGTTTTACTTCTTCCTTACCAGTTTGGATGCCAGTTATTTCTTTTTCTTGCCTTATTGCTCTAGCTAGGACTTCAAGCACAATGTTAAATAGGAGGGGTGATACATGAGATTCTCCTCTTGTTCCTGTTCTCAAGGGGAATGTTTTCAGCCTCTCTCCATTAAGAATAATGCTGGCTGTTGGTTTTGTATAGATGTCCTTTAGTATGCTGAAGAATTTCCCATCTATACCTATTTTATTGAGAGTTTTTATCAGGGATGGGTGTTGGACTTTGTCAAATGCCTTTTCTGCGTCAGTTGAGATGATCGTGTGATTCTTTTATTTTATTTATGTGGTGGATTATGCTGATTGATTTTCTAATGTTGAACCATCTTTGCATACCTAGTATGAATCTTGCTTTGGTTATGGTGTATTTTTTTTTTATATGATGCTGAATTCTATTGGCTACAATTTTGTTGAGAATTTTTGCATCTATATTCATGAGAGATATTGGTCTGCAATTTTCTTTTTTTGTGATGTCTTTGCCTAGTTTTGGTATCAGGGTTATGCTGGCTTCATAGAATGAATTTGGAAGTATCCCTTCCTTTTTTATGTTCTGAAATAGTTTGAGTAGTACTGGTGTAAGCTCATGTCTGAATGTTTAGTTGAATTCTCCAGTGAAGACATCTGGGCCAGGGCTTTTGTTGTTGGAAGTTTTTTTGTTATGTTTTCAATCTCTTCTCTTGTTATGGTTCTGTTCAGATTTTCAACATCAATTTGTGATAGTTTGGGTAAGTAGTGTGTTTCTAGAAATTTGTCCATTTCCTCTAGATTTTCAAATTGTTCAAGTACAGTTTTTCATAATATTCTGTTATGATTCTTTTTATTTCAGTTGTCTGTTGTAATGTCCCCCATTTCATTTCTTATTTGGGTTACTTGCATCCTATCCTGTTTTTATTTTGTCAGTTTGGCTAGTGGTTTGTCAATTTTGTTGATCCTTTCAAAGAACCAACTTTTGATTTGTTGATTCTTTCTATCGTTTTTCTGGTCTCTATTTCATTTATTTCTGCTCTGATCTTTATTATTGCCTTTCTTCTGGTGGCTGTGGGCTTTTTTTGCTGTTCTTTCTCTATTTGTTCGAGTTCTGTAGTTAATGTTTTGATTTTGTCTCTTTCTTCTTTTTTGATGTGTGCATCTGAGGACTGCCTTTGCTGTGTCCCAAAGGTTTTGGTATGATGTGTTTTCATTCTCGTTTGATTCCAGGAATTTTTTTATTCCATTTTTGATTTCTTCTATTATCCAGTAGTTCTTAAGCAGGGTGTTATTTAGTTTCCACATAATTAATTTTTTTTCCTTGCTCTTCCTGCTGTTAATTTCTACTTTGATGGCATTGTGATGAGAGAAGATAGTTTGTATTATCTCAATGTTTGGTATTTTGTTGAGCGTTGCTTCATGGCCTATGATGTGGTCTATTGTGGAGAATGTTCCATGTGTGTTGGAAAAGAATGTGTAATTTGCAGCTTTTGGGTGGAGTGTTCTATATATGTCTATGAGGTCAAGTTGGCTGACTGTGGCCTTTAGATCTTCTGTATCTTTGCTGAGTTTCTTTCTAGATATTCTGTCCTTTACCGAGAGTGGTGTGTTGAAGTCGTCTACTATTATAGTGGAACTGTCAATTTCTCTTTTCAGTGCTATTAAAATTTGTTTTATGTAGTTTGGAGCCCTGTCATTGGGTGTGTAGATATTTATTACGGTTATGTCTTCATGATGAATGGTGCCTTTAATCATGATAGAGTGCCCTTCTTTGTCTTTTATGGTGAATTTTGTTTTAAAATCTATTATATGTGAGATTAGTATTACCACTTTTTCTCTTTTTTGGTGGTTGTTTGCTTGACATATTTTTTCCCATCCTTTGATTTTTAATAAATTTGTGTCTTTGTTTCTAAGGTGTGTCTCTTGTAGACAGCATATTGATGGATCCTGTTTTTTTTTTTTTTTTAATCCGTTCTGTCACTCTCTGTCTCTTTATGGGTGCATTTAGACCATTTACGTTCAGTGTAATTGTTGATAGGTATGAGTTTATTGTTGTCCTTTGTAGTGCTTTTTCTTGTGGTGCTGATGTTTTCTTTCTTCCTCTTACTCTCCTATGCTGAATTCCTTTAGTTTGTGGATTTTTTTTTCATTTCTTTTGTTTTTGTAGTTTTTTTTTTTTTTACTGAGACTTTATGTTTTTCTTCATTTTGATGAGTAAGTTTGTTAAGTTTCTTTGTGGTTACCTTGAAATGTACCTTTATCTTCCTAGGTTTGAACCAGTCTATTGTTACTTGGTATCGCCTTGCCTTCCTCTCCATTAGAAGGTTCTATGCCTACACCATTTATTACCTCTTTTATTGTTCTGATATTGTTATCATTTACAGATTAACCTCTCCGATTCCCTGTTGTAATTTTTTTTGGTTTTAGATAGTCCTTAAGAGTTCATTTCCTAAGTTGATATCTGGCTGGTATGATCCTATGTCCTAGATTCAGCCTGTGGTCTGATGTTGTTTGTTCTCAGATCGAAGGACTCCCTTTAATAATTCTTGTAAGTTTGGTTTGGTTTTTACATAGTCCCTTAATTTCTGTTTATCTGGAAATGTCCTAATTTCATCATCATATTTGAATGAGAGTTTTGCAGGATATATTGTTCTTGGCTGGCAATTTTCTTCTTTCAAGGCTTTATGTATGTTATACCATTGTCTTCTTGCCTGCATGGTTTCTGCCGAATAATCCGGGCTTAGTCTTACTGTTTATCCTCTGTATGTCACTTTTCGTTTTTCTCCAGCTGCTCTCAGGATTCTTTGTTTGTCTTTGGTTTTGGCGAGTGTGATTATGATATGCCTTGGTGATTTTCTTTTGGGGTCTATCCTACATGGGGTTCGTTGAGTTTCTCGGATGGTCAGCTTTTCATATTTCATGATATTAGGTAAGAATTCTGTCAGCAATTCTTCAATGATCCTCTCTGTTTTCCATTTTCTCTGCATTCTGGAACTCCAATCATTCCCAGATTTTTGCTTTTGATTGTATCCCACATAATTCTCAGGGTTTCTTCATTTTCCTTCGTTCTTTTTTCTGAGTTTCACTCAAATAAAGTTGTATCCAAGTGTTTGTCTTCAATTTTGCTAGTCCTGTCTTCCATTGTTTTAAACCTGCTCCTCAGCCCTTCTATGATACTGTCCATTTCTGAAATCTTGTTGTTTATCTTTTGGATTTCTAATTGTTGTTTTTGTATGATTTCTGGTTGTAAATTTATTTTGGCATTGTGTTCCTATATTATTTTCTTGAATTCTTCCATTGTTTTGTCTGCCTTTTCCATGAATTTGTCTATTTTTTCCTCATTTTTGTCTGCTTTTTGCTTCAACTCTTAGATAGCTCTGAACATTAGAGATTCGAATTCCCTATCAGGTAGTTCTAGTGCCTTTTCTCCTACTGGGAAGTCATCTGGTGTTTTATTTTGGACATCTACTGGAACCTTCCTGTCTTGTTTTTTATATGTTTTGATATTGTCTGCTGTCTTTGGGACATTCAGTAGTTATTTTCTTCATTTATTGGTTGTAGATTTGTTTGTTTCAGCTTGCTTTTTTGTTTTATTTGGTTATGTCTGAGCAGGCAGGCTGTGTGTTCTTTGCTGTTTGCTCGTTGTGGATACGCTATTTTTCACCTTCTTGTCCAATGGGTAGGACCAGTTGCTCAGCTATGGTGCTGCAGGGAAGGTCCAGCTGAAGGGGAGGGGCGAGAATGGGTTGTTTTTGGCACACACTGGGGCTGACAAGGTCAGCTGGGGGTCAGTGTAGGGCAGGTTCCAGTAGGCCATTCCTGTGCTGCTTGGGGTGTAATAGTCAGCATGTGGTGCAGATAGGCAGGAGGGAGAGGGAGGATGAAGTTTTGATGTGTGGAACTAGGTTGGGTATGGGAAAGAAGAAAGAGAGGAGAGAGAAACAGGAGCCAAAAAAAAAAGTGCTAAGGGAGACTGCCATTGGAGTGGAGAGACTAGAAACTAAGAAATGAAGAAAAACAAAGAGGAAAAAAATTAAAAAATAAATAAAAATTTAAAAAAAAAAGCCCCCAGGGATCCCACCAGCACAGCTGTGCAGACCAGGGAAGCAGCTCCCAAGCCATGCAGTACAGCCTGGCTATAAGGGGTGGAGATGACGCACAGCACCAAGTATTCAGGAGGCAGGAAAAGAAGGTAAGTAGAAAGAGATAAGAAACCAAGAAATGGAGAAAAATAAAAAGGAAAAAAAGAAAGAGAAAAGGAACAAACAAATAAAAAAGGAAAAAACAAAAACAAAAAACAACCCAGGGATCCCACCAACATGGCGGCGTGGACCGGGGAAGCAGTTCCCCAGCTGAGCAATGCTTCATGGCCTGTCAAGAAGAAGCAAAAATTGAGGTGAGAGGCAGGGAAGAAACCAAAAGAGGCTGAAAAAAGCAACACCAGCAACAAAGAAATGGCACTGAAGAAGCTGACCAGTGTGCGTGGGGTGAATCAGTGCAGCATGGAACTGGCGCCTCCCATGCCGTGGTCGTGGCCCACCAGCAAGTGGCGAAGGCCTAACGGGGGAGGTAGGGTGGGGGGTAAGAAAGCGTGTATTGCTGGTTACTAGGTGCTCTGTCTCCTCCTGGGAGCTCTGTGAATCAGCTTTCGCGTACTCCCTGTCCACTGATCTCTGACAGGAGTCCAAGATGGTGGATCCATGCTGCATTAGCTAAGAGGGGACCTCTGCTCATAACTCTCCTCACTTTCTGTTCTCTGACAGTTTCTTATTCCATTCTGTGCTTGGTTGAGTTCTTTATCTCTTCATTTGACGCTTAGAGTTCCAGGATTTAAGTTTGTCTCTGTTTAGTTTTTCTCGTCTTTGCTGTGGAGGGACGCTGTGGTGCTTCTGTCTATAGCACCATGTTGGCTCCATCTTTTATTATTCTAATTTTCATTGATAGAAATAAGAAGAGTTGGTCTTAGGGTGCCAGATAGGAATTGATTGCACAAGTGCATGAGGGAAATTTCTTGGTGATAAAAATACTTTACATGTTAATTGAGGTGGTTGTTACATGGGTGTATATGTTTGTCAAAACTTGACAAATTGTACACTTACAAACCATTGCTTTTTATTGTACATGTATCATACTCAAACAAAAAACAGTAGTGCTAAACATAAAATAAATAAATATAATTAAAAGGTTTATTTTCCCTAAAAATCCATTGCTTACCTCTCTGGAGGCTGCTAGTTCACTCTATATTGGAATTTGTTTTGCACGTTAATCACCAGGACTCTATGCTTTAGAGGAAAAAAATCACTGTTTAAGGCACAGAGAAAATGTCAATGATCACTTAAGAATGGTGGTAGTAGAAATAACTATAAAACTACAGTTAGATGATTAAAACAATGTCCATAATTCCACCAGCAGCCCCTTCAAAACAATCTAGGCTTTTACTATTAGACACTTTAAAATTCTTCTAGCCTCTACCCATTCAGTTTTAAAACTGCTTCCACATTGTAGGTAGCTGTTAGAGCAGCACCCCACTCCTGGTATCAAATTCTGTCTTAGTTATCTAGTGCTGCTATAACAGAAATACCACGAGTGGGTGGCTTTAACAAAGAGAAATTTAACCTCTCACAGTTGAGATGGCTAGAAGTCCAAATTCAGGGTACCAGCTGCAAGGGAAGGCATTTTCTCTCTGTTGGCTTTGGAGGAAGGTCCTTGTCATCAATATTCCCCTAGTGTAGGAGTTTCTCAGTGCAGGCACCCTGGTCCAAAGGATGCACTCTGCTCCTGTCTCTTCTTTCTTGGTGCTCCTCTCTGCTCTATTCTCTCTTTTATATCTTAAAAGAGATTGACTCAATATACAATCTAATCCTGTAGATTGAGTCCTGCCTCGTTAACATAGCTAATCCTGCCTTATTAACATCATAGAGGTTAGGATTTACAACACATAGGATAATCACATCAGATCACAAAATGGTGGACAACTACACAATACTGGGAATCATGGCCTTGCCAAGTAGACTCACATTTTGGGGGGACACAATTCAATCCATAACACATGGCTTGAGTCAGTCACACTTTTAGTCCTCAAAGTGTCATCTTTGCTTTTTAATACTATAAAGAAGTCTTTCGCAGCTGAAAACTAGACAACTTAAATTTTGACATGTATGATTCAGATTACATCTTATTGAAACATTCTGTACTATGTCACGTGATTATTTCTGATCTTGCTTTAGCAGTACCGTTTTCTTCTTCCAAAAGCCTTGTAAGTTTTATATATTGAGGTGAATTTCTTACATTTTTCTTCAAGCTATCTAAATGAAAACAGAGAAAAATTCAACCCTGTTAATGTGTTTTACTAAATTATAAATTATTTCAGTAGAGGTGACATATAACATGGAAAATCAGAGTAGTACAGTTGAAAAGTTGCTTAGAGCTCATCTGTTCCAACCTAGCATCCAATAGCTGAAGTCCCTGAACAACAGGCATGATTGGTATTCACCCAGCCTGTATTTGGATACTTAGAGTGATGGCAAATTCACTGTCTTACAATAACCTCTTTCACACTGGGATTAAATTAGATTGTTGAAAAGGTCTTCTTTAAGTTTACTCTAAATCTGCTTTACAATAGCATTTAGTACATTTCTGCACTTTACAGAAGATTTTCTCAATTTTGCATTATGAAATTTTGGGCTGGATAATTCTCTGCCATTGAGGCTGCCCTGTGCATTGCAGAGTTTTCAGCAGCAACCCTGGCCTCTAGCAACTCCTGGCTGGTACTATTATTCTTTCCCTAGAATCCATTCTCAATAAATGGTATGTTTGCAGTTTAACAGAGATAAGGAGGGAGGACTTTAAGGAAAAATAGAAAAAAATGCATTTCCATGAATCAAAAAGCCCCCAAAGTTTTCAAAGGAAATGACATTGTTAAATGTCGTTGTTAAATGTCACTGATTAGATGCCAGTAGCACACATAACCTCCCCTCATTCGTGATGATAAAAAATGTCTTTGTATATTTCCAAATATCTTCTCAGGGGAATATCACTGCCCATTGAAAACCAATGCTCTAGAGTAACCCAAAAGAACAAAGGCTATGGACTAATAATAATCTAATCTCAAAATCCCATTTACTCTGCCAAGCTGTGTGATCTTGGGCAAGTTATCTTACCTCTCAAAGTCTCAATTTCCTTATTTTTAAGATGAGACTAACATCTACCTCAGAGGGATGATGTCAGATTCTGTGAAAACAGATGCGAAGTACATAGCATGGTACCTGGCATCCAGTAAATGATCAATACATGGCAGCTCTTTTCAAAGTCTCAAAGAGTTCTTGCTGATTGGCTGACTCTGGAATAAAGTTACAACTCAAGCCTTATACAATTAAAAGAAAAAGTACTGAGCAGTATATAACTACAGACTTATACGAACAGTAATAATCCTCCATTTTTCAGCAGTCCTGGCAGTGTGGGAGCATGTGCCTCCTAAAAATACTCAAAGTGAAAATCGATTTCAACCCACAGACATACACTGTATTTTTACGGCTTCAAGAGCATTGTCAACTGTGCAGGTAGTATTATGCTTTCTCTGGAATCCATTCTCAATAAATGCTGGGTTTGCAATTTAACAGAGATAAAGATAGAAGACTTTAAGAAAAATACAAAAAACGTATTTCCATGATTCAAAAAGCCCTCAAAGTTTTCAAAAGAAGTGACATTGCTAAAGCAATATCAGAATTAATTATGTTTAAATGTCACAGAACATTTTAATGCAATTTAATTTAAATCACATACATTTCTGCAGTTTAGGAAATGACTCTCTGTATTCATAGCTAAAGTTACAGCAAATACCAATATTTTTTTTTTTATTGTACTTCAGGTGAAGGCCTACAGAACAAATAGTTTCTCATCAAACAGTAGTACACATGTTGTTTTATGACATTGGTTAACAACCCCACAACATATCAACCCTCTAACTTCTCAACCTTTTTTTTTTTTTTTTTTTTTTTTTGGTGAAAATACACATAGCCAAAGAAACACCATTTCAAAAATTTCTACATGCACAGTTCAGTGACATTGACTATGCTCTTTGAATTGTGCTGTTATTCTCACTTAAGACGAAGGCTTACAGAACAAAATAGTTTCTCATTTAACAGTTACTACAAATGTTGCCCTATGACAATGGTTAACAATCTCACAACACATCAACAATATCCTTACTCAACCATGGGTTCCCTATCACCAGCTTCCTTGTCCCCTTCTGCCTTCTGGCCCTTGTCACTGGACTCCTGTACCTCGTTAGTCTCATTTGGTTTTACGGGGCTGTCTACTCCCAGGCTGAACAGTGAACCTCGGAGGTAACGTCACCACTGAGCTAAAACGGTATCTGGGGGCCAAACTCTCGAGGTTTCTCCAGTCTCCTTTAGGCCAGTAAATCTGGTCTTTTTTTGTGAGTTAGAATTATGCTCTACATCCTTCTCCAGCTCTGTCCAGAACCCTCTGATGTGATCCTGGTCAGAGCAGTCAGTGGTGGTAGCTGGGCACCATCTAGCTGTACTGGACTCAGTCTGGCAAATACTAATTTTATAAATTTTTTCCTTCAATATTTTAAAGTTATCACATATAATATAAGGCACTAATTTAAATTTTAATTTTAGGTAAATAACAAACAATATTTTAGTACAAGTATGTTCCACATGTTGCATAAAATATACTTAGACTAAAAAATAATCTATCGTTTACTTAAAATTAAAATTTAAGTGAATATCTTTTAAATTTTGATTTTTTCTAAATCTGGCAACACTACTCAAGATGCAGTGCATTCATCCTGATCTTGGATCTTACAGTCTTCGCCTGAACTACATATTCCTAGCCCTTCTCCGTTACTCAATCTCCCCAGTCCATACTGTAGAGGATAATGTCAGTACATAGCATCCTTCAAAATAACGTAGCTTCAACCTGCCTTTACTGCTTTAATTAACTCTTCTCCTCCAGCACATACACATGAACACATTTCTTTCCATGGAAACCTCTGCTCCAGCCACATCTTAGTTTTCATATGACTTTACTTCTACCTATAACAAGCTTTCCTTACACAATCTCCTGCCTTCTGCCTACTGTATACTTACTTATGTATCAAGTGAGAACACAAATGCGGCCCCTTTCTGTGGCCTCCTATTCCTCCAGATAGAATTAGGGAGTCTCTCACCTGTGGACTTGTGCTCTTACTAAACTATGTATCTATTCCTATTGCATTACTTATACTATATTCTAGTTACAGTGAAAGTCCACTGTTATGGACAGAATTTTGTCCTCCTAACCCCCTTCCTCCCCAAAAAGATATGTTTAAGATCTAACAGCTGTACCTGTGATCATTACTTTGTTTGGAAATAGGGTCCTTGAAGATGTTATCAGTTAAGTTAAATGAGGTTCTATCAGAGGAGGGTAGGTTCTAATCCAATCTGCGCGCTGTTCATATAAGTGAGGAGAAGAGACGGAGAGACACAGGGGAAAGATGGCCATGTGAAGATGCATCTAAAAGGCAAGAAACACCAAGAAATGTCTGGGGCTACCAGAAGCTGGAAGAGACAAGCAAGCGTCTTCCTCTAGAGTGGATAGAGAGAGCATGGCCCTGCTAACACCCTCCATAACTGTTAGACGATAAAGTTCTCTTCTTACAAGCAACTCAATTTGTGGTATTTTGTTATGGTAACACTAGGAAACACAAATGGGCTCAAGTATAACAACAATGGCTCAGGACCGGCCAGTGTTTCCTTCTATTGTACATAGGGTCGCTATGAGTAATATGAGCAGGAATAGACTTGGTGGCACATAACAACAACAAAAGGAAACTAGCACACACAACGTAACAAGAAACTGAATATTACTTGATTCATGACTAGTTCCTTTCCCTTACCTATCCCCTACTCTTACAGTAGGGTAAGAAGTGAGCTGACGTTTCATCTTGTCAGAGAGGCAAAGGGGCAGGAAGTGGAGAAGAGTTACTGCAGCTAACCCAATCTTAGGAAGTATTGTAGGGAGGTAAAGAGTTGATATCCAAGTCTCTGGTGTTCCCTGAGCCTAGTCTCCCTGATTTGTGAACAGAACGGGCTCCATTTAACCGGGAGCTTCCTGAATTACTGACAGTGTCTAGGAAGGCTACATCCCTATTTAAGCTGGAGCAGGCAAGCACCACCAGGTGGTGCCAATCTACAGCTGTGAATGGAAAAATATAGGCTGAATCCAGGAATCTGAGGAAAGTCAGCTCTGCCCAGACTTGTATTTCAGTAACCTTGCAATACTGAGATCTTAGTTTTTATGAGATTAGATGTTTGGGGGAACCTACTTATAAAATTAGGGCAGAGTTTTCTGTGTTATTTTTATGCCAATGAGTTCTGTAAGTGCAATGACTATGGTTTATTTATCTCTGTAATCTCAGAGTGCCAGGCTCAGAGTAAGTAGTTCATAAAGAAACAGGCATTTGTTGACTTAGTAAAGGAAATATAGTAAGATCACTGGCTTATCAAATGCAGAAAAATATCTGAATCTAGTTTAAGTATGAATATACGAGTTCACCCAACCTGCCCAAACCTGTTGCTTATCTCATGGTTTTGAGTAAAATGACTAGTGGTTTAGCAAAGTTATGGGACCGCAGTGGTGCAGTGGTTAAGCGTTTGGCTGCTAATCAAAAGGTTGGGAGTTCGGATCCACCAGCTACTCCTTGGAAACCCCATGGGGCAGTTCTACTCTGCCCTATAGGGTCACTATGAGTCAGAATCGACTTGACAGCAATGGGTGGATTTAGCAAAAGTGGCTGTAAATTAAAAAACAATTAGAGAAGTTTTTATTAAATTATAGAATGAAGAGTGATGTTGAAACTCCAGTGAGAAAATACCCTGGGAATTTTCAACCAATGCCACATGCAGGCCACGTCTCAATATATTTTTAGATGCAAATTTTGGTAGGCAGAATAATGGCTGCCCAAAGGTATCCATGTCATAGTCCCCAGAACATGTGAACATGTTAGGTTACATCTCAAAGTATAATTTAAGGTTACAGATGGAATTAAGATTGCTAATCATCTAATCTTGAGATGGAGAGATTGCCTTGATTATCCAAAGTAATCACAAGGATCCTGGTAAGTGGTCCTTGAATAGGGAAGCCTAAGAGTCCGTGTTAGGGTGACAGAATCTGAGAAAGACTCAATCAGCCATTGCTGGCTTTGAAGACGGAAGAAGGCCATGAGTAAAAGAATGCAGACAGCCTCCAGAGGCCTGAAAAGGCAAAAACAAAGCAGAATCTCCCCTTGCAGGCTCCACAAAAGAACACAGCCCATTCTAACACCTCGATTTTAGGCAGTGAGATTTATTACAGAATTCTGCCCTACTGAACTGTAAGCTAATAAATTTGTGTTGTTTTAAGCAATTGTATTTGTGGTCATTTGTTACAGCATAGAAAGGAAACTAATACACAAATAACCATGATTTTTTTTTTTTTTGGTCCATGATATAAGTAAGGATTGGGCAAGAGTCTCCTTTATCGCTAAACTTCTCTCTGCCCTCACACTCTTCCTTCTCCAGGAATTGATATTGCACTCCATTATGAAGACTCTTTCTCAAAGATGAATTTGTGAGTGACAAGGCTGCCTGCCCTTCCTTTCTCAAGCCATCCTGGAAATATCTGCTAGGAATATTTGCACATAGGCTACGACCCAATTCAAACTAGAACATTCTAAGGAATGGAAATATCCTACATTTAGGGTGAAATGTGAGTTTACAGTCTACTCTATTTTTTATCCTGGGCACGACTTTTATCTGGACTTCATTTTCCTCATATGTCAAATGGTGATTCTAATTCTTGCTCTAATATCTTGTCCCATATTTTCAGTTTAATAGGTAAATAATCTCAGAGAAATGCTGCGTCTGGGAAGTCCTCCTCTCACCTCAGCATTCTGATCTGGTACCCTGCATGAAAAACTCAAAGGAAGACGTAGTGATTTACTAACAAAGGGCAAGCTAGTCAGCTTTGTGGTCAGGTCAGACAACTAGGTTTTCTGTAAGATGGAGAGACACAAAACCCCCTGGACTCTAGATCAGGGGTTGGCCAACTATAGCCCTTGAGCTGAATCCTGTTCATAGCCTATTTTTGTAGATCATGAGGTAAGAATGGTTTGTACATTTTTACAAGATTGGAAAAAAAAGAAAAAGATGAGGAAGAGGTAGAAGGAGAAGAACAAGGAGAAGGGGAAAAGGGAGGGGAAGAGTGAGGGGAAGGAGCAACTTTTGCTGTGTCCCAAAGGTTTTGGTAAGATGTTTCATTCTCATTTGATACTATGAATTTCTTCTCATTTGATACTATGAATTTCTTTATCCCACCCTTGATTTCTTCTACAACTCAGGAGTTTTTAAGCAGAGCGTTGTTTAGTTTCCATGTTCTTAATATTTTTTCCTAGATGTTTCTGTTACTGATTTCTACTTTTATGGCCTTATGATTAGAGAATACGCTTTGTGTTATTTTGATGTTTTAGATTCTGTTAAGGCTTGCTTTGTGGCCTAAAATGTGGTCTATTCTGGAGAATATTCCATGTGCATTGGAAAAGAATATATACTTAGGTGCTATTGGGTGGAGTGTTCTGTATATGCCTAGGAAGTCAAGTTGGTTGATTGTGGCATTTAGATCTTCTGTATCTTTATTGTTTCTTTCTAGATGTTCTGTCCTTCACCAAAAATGGTGTGTTGAAGTCTTCTATTATTGTGGAGCTGTCTATTTCTCTTTTCAATGATGTTAGAGTTTGTTTTATGTATTTGGGAGCCCTGTCATTGGGTGTGTATATATTTATTATAGTTATGTCCTCCTGGTGTATGGACTGTTTAATCATTACATAGTATCCTTCTTTATCCATTATGGTGGATTTTGCTTTAAAGTCTATTTTATCAGAGGTTAGTATTGCCACTCCTACTCTTTTTTTGGTTGTTGTTTTCTTGATATATTTTTTTTTTACCCATTGAGTTTTAGTTTACGTCTTTTTGTCTAAGGTGTGTCTCTTGTAGATAGCATATAAACAGATCATTTTTTTTTTTTTAATCCATTCTGCCACTCTGTCTCTTTACTGGTGCATTTAATTACATTCAGTGTAATTATTGATTGGTATGAGTTTACTTCTGTCACTTTTTCTTTTTTTTTTTTGTGGTGTTGACAATTTCTTTATTCTGCTTAATTTTCTGTGCTGACTTCTTTTTATTTATGGACTTTCTTTTCATCTCTCTCATTATTGTTGATTTTGAGCTTGCTGAGTCTTTATGTTTTTCTTCTTTTTTATTTTGATGAGTAGGTTTGTTAGCTTCCTTTGTGGTTACCTTGAAATTTACCTTTATTTTTCTAAGTTTAAACCAGTCTTTTATTTCTTGATATCACCTTAACTTCCTCTCCATATAGAAGTTCTATGACTATACTGTTTATTCCCTTTTTTGTTTTGATGTCATCTTTTTTTTATTCTTTTTTCTGATTTTTCCTCAAATAAATTGGTGTCAAGGGATTTATCTTCAATCTCACTAATTCTGACTTCCATTGTCTCAGTTCTGCTCCTTTGACCTTTTATTGAGTTGTCTAATTCTCAAATTTTATTGTGAACCTTTTGACTTTCTAGTTGCTATCTCTGTATGGTTTCTAGCAACCTGTTTATTCTGTCGTTTTATTCTTGTATTGTTTTCCTGAATTCTTCTATTGCTTTCTCTATGTGTTTCTTGGCTTGGTCTGAGTTTTGCCTGATCTCCTTCCTGATCTCTTGGAGGGCTATGTATACCAGTCTTTTGGTTCTTTCTCAGGTAGTTTCATTGCCTTATCTTCTTCCAGAAGGTTTCCTGGTTCTTTATTTTGGTCACTTGCTAGAGCCATCTTGTCCTGCTTCTTTATGTGATTTGCTATTGACTGTTGTCTCTGAGGCATCAATACATTATTTATTTCTTGTATTTTTGTTTACTGCATACTGTATTTTTGTTTTGTTTTGTTTTGATATGCCCAAGTAGGCTTGGCATGTGAGCTACTTTGGTTGTTGGTGTCACTGAAGCTCTAACATTCTGTCTCCAGGTGGTCAGAGCAGCTACTATGTGTGCGAGCCCAGGAATCTGTTCACTGTTCTTACAGGGGTGCAGTTATTAAGGGCACACACAGGTGTCTGGGTCATTGGTCACCAAGTGTGTGGTGCAGACTCTCCCCTACAGTCTTAGGAAGGCAAGGCTGTGTGGGGGCATTTGGAGCAGACACAGGTCTTGGTTGCAGTGTGAGGCAATGTGTGGAGCAAGGCAGGGGGCTGAAGTCTGCCCCCGGGTACCTGGATGGAGGGAATTTCCCTGTTCCCTAGAGTGTGTAGTGAGAGGGATAGTGAAGCTGGTCCTTGGGCACCTGGTGCCATTGTCTGGAGGGATTGGGAGGCACCACTAATTCTCAGACCCCTGTCATCAATGACTAGATGGAGTGGGTGGTACCACCAGCCCTCAGGTCCCTAGTGTGGGTGGATGAGGCCCCTTCTTAGGAGGTGAGGTGTTGTCGAATGTCACAAATCTTCAGCTTTCCCTTGACTGCTGCAGGTGAAAATGGGCTTCAGGTGTATGCCCGGCTGTTTTATGCTAATGAGGGCACAGGTGTTGAATCAGCCCAGAAAAGACTGGGTGGAGGTGGAGCTGAGGGACGCTGTAAGTCCGTGGACCCCTGTATGGCAGTGTTGGGTGAAGGGGCAGGGCCTCCCAACCAGCCCTGAGTTCCTGGCTTAGGGGATATGGCACTGTTGAGTGTTGTGGGACTGGTGTCACAGCAGGTTGTGGGGTGGGTAAGGGGAAGGAAGTGCTTCTCCACCGTGAGGCTCTAGGGGAGGGGTTATTTTGCCAGCGCTCACAGTAGGTTGAGAGCTTGCACTCAACTTTTCAGGTCTGGTGTTTCTCCTGTTTGGTCCTGGAGGTGTGTGCAGATTTGCTGCTGTTTGGCTGCACCAGCTGTTGTGAGCCTTGGCTTGGGATTTTGCTGCTTGCCTCAGCCCATGTGTGCTAGGCAGACTGCTAGTAGGGAACCAGTGAATCTGTGTTCTGTAGCTTCCTGTTGCCACTGCTTTTAAATTGTCTCCCCTTCCACCTGCTGCTCAGTCTGATTATTCACTTTGTCTTTGATGACTATGGTTCTTAGATTGTCATACTTATTTGATTCATTTGTTTTTTCCAGTCTTTGCTGTAAGAAGGATGGCAGGAAGTGTCTGACTATTCTGCCAGCTTGGCCCCGCCTCCTCTGGTGTAGATTTCAATAATGCTATTATTATGTACTAAAATCATCATACTTTAGAGTGTGGATTCATGATTAAGGTAGTATAGGTACCGATAAAACACACTTACAGTGTGTTTTACAAATCTTAACTAACAATCATTAAGGTATAGGTTAGAGACAATTTGTATGCAAATGAACTGTGTTATTTGTCCTGAAGTATTTTTAAATTACAATTTTTATGATAATTTCCCACACAAACAATAACACTATACCTCCTGTTTAGGGATGGTGGTATGCATATGTATTCAAATATTCAAATATGTCAAACGTGTTAATCAATTAATCATTAAGGTGTCACAGGTACCAATTAAACACACCTACAATGTGTTTTACAAATCTTAACTGACAATCATTAAGGTATAGATTAGAGATAATTGTATGCAAATGAACTGTGTTATTTGTCCTGAAGTATTTTTAAATTATAATTTTTACAGTAATTTCCCCCACAAACAATAACATCATATCTTGAGTTCTTGCCCTTAATTCACAAAAGTTACCCATAATTTTAACATGACTATACATCTCAGGATTTTTGTAATAGGCCTGATTTCAAAGATTTAAATATTCCTTTTATTGAAGGAATATTATTTATATATTTACTAAGTGTTTTTATGTCCCTTTCTTCTATCCAATGAAGCAATAAATCATACAACTAAATATGATTTAATTTGCATACTTTTAAAATATTTTGCACTAATAAATTCACATTTCAAAAAAAAATCAGATCCTCTGTCAGACCATGTTAACTGATTTGTTTTGTTTCAGAAATATGATAATCAACATATTACCATCCAGCCTTAGCTAAAACGCATATGCATTATTCCACATCAGTAGATGTTTTCAGTTCAATATTTCTTTGACCCCTTTCAGCCTTTCCTTAGTTCATTTTATTCTCTTTGTTCCTTTTCCTTATTGGCCTTTATTGAGCTGGTTAATAATATTTATTATTTTTTGTTATTGTGGTCTATCATTCTGAGAGAAGTTGTTAAAATCTTTCAACCATAATTGTTGATTTATCTATTTCTTCTCACTTTCTAGATTGTAACTTTGTATATTTTGAGACTATATTGTTAACTGCATATATTTTAGGGAACTTATTATTGTTCCTTATCAGTATGTGATGTTTTTATTGATGCTTTGGCAATTTTTGCCTCAGATTCTTTATTATCTGATATTAAAATTATACCAAACTTTCATTTAGCTGCTATTTATCTTTTTTTCATCTTTTCATTTTTAATCTTTCTGTGAACTGTAGCTTTAAATGTGAAGGAAGGTTAATGGATCTCAGTGATATGCTCAACAGTTAAAGTGGTTTGCCCTACAGTGACAGGAAAGTATGGCCTGCCAGGGAGGAGAGCCAGAGATAGCTATCTATTTTCTCTCTTACATGTGTGTTAATGGCACACTCCCAGACTGACCTGGTGGATCATTCCCTGTTGCTGTAACGGAGCAGGAAGGGCAGAGCCTCACCACCCACAGATTGCGGAATAAGATCAGGCCAACCCTGGAGACTAGCTGGAGTGAGAATCCAATAACAATGAGTACCCAGGCCAAACTGGACACTTCTGAGGGTGAAAGTAGACTCGATTAACAGTTACACTGGACAACCAGCATAAACTAGGACTGACCTGGGCAAAGTGACATATATGGCCACCCTAATTCTTCCCCCACCTTCCACCTCCACTCTGTGGACTAGGTAATTAGAATAGTGTTCTCGAGGAAGAAATCCAAAGAGATGGAAAAAAAAAAAGAAACCTAAAATTGTCTTCACAGATGAAGAAAATTGTACTCAAGTTAATAGCAAAACAAAACCTACATATACGGAACTCAGTATATTGCAGGAAAAGTTAATAAAGCACAATGCATATCTATACATATCCCAGCAAAATCTCTGAATTAGATGACTTAAAAAAAATTCTCCAAGTATCTGCACAGAAAAAAAAAAAAGGAAAAAACACTACAAAGAAGCAAGAACCATTCTTGCTTCTGACCCCATCTTAAAGTGCTTAATATCAGAAAACAATGGAGTAATTTACACAGTGGCACAGCCGGGGGGTGGGGGGGATGGGTAGAGGGGGTAACTTGCCCCCGGCTCAAGTCCACTAATAAATTCACGTTTCAAAAAAAAATCAAATCCTCTGTCAGACCATGTTAACTGATTTGTTTTGTTTCAGAAATATGGTAATCAACATATTACCACCCAGCCTTAGCTAAAACACATATGCATTATTCCACACCAGTAGATGTTTTCAGCTCAATATTTCTTTGACCCCTTTCAGCCTTTCCTTAGTTCATTTTATTCTCTTTGTTCCTTTTCTTTATTGGCCTTTTCTATAGGCTGCATGAAAATGCAAGACAAAGCCTAGGGGAAAAAAAAATGCTATTTGGCTGCATTGAATTGCTCTCCAGAACAACGCTGCATATTATATTACAATGACATAGATTATAACAAGAATGGAGCACTTTTCTCATTATATGAATATAATGAGAATGATAAATTGGTTCAAATAAAGCCTATTCAAAGCACACTGCTAAGATTTCCATCTACTCCTTAGATGCTCTATATAGCCCTGTCTCATAATGCCATTATCTTTTCTGGAAATTAAAAAAAACATAGTTGGCATTTTAAAGAATCTGTCACATACACTTTATATATGCATACTAAAATCTCTCCAATTTCAAAAACATTTCCCTGTCAGAGTACCGTTCAGGCAGTCCTTAATCTGCTTGCCATTGTGTTTAGGGGAATTCTGAATTACTAAAGATGATGTATGGTGTAGTGGAAACAGCACCAAACTCGGAGTCAGCTGACCTGAGTTCTAGTTTCCACTTTATATTATTTTCTATTGCTGTTATAACAGATTAACACAAATTTGATGGCTTAAGACAACAAATATGTATTATCTTACAATTCTGTAGTTTAGAAATCTGGTATGGGTCATATTGAGTACAATTAAGGTGTGTGTAGTGTTGAGTTCCTTCCAGAGGCTCTAGGGGAAAGTTCGTTTGCCTTTCCCAGCTTCTAGAGCCCCCCACCCCCATTCCTTGTCTCATAACCGCCTTCTTCCATCTTGAAAGCCAGTGATTTTGTATTTCCCTGACCATTCTTTTATAGTCACATCTCTCTCTGACCCTGAACTCAGCTAAAAAAGATCCTTTTAAGGACTCAAATAATTCGATTGGATCCACACAGATAATCCAAGATAATCTCTTCCATTTTAAGGTCCTTAACCTTAATCAAAGGAGCCCTGGCGATGCAGTGGTTAAGGGGTTAACCAAAAGGTTGGCAGTTCGAACACCCAGCTGCTCCAAGAGAGAAAGATGCGGGCATTCAGTAGCTTTGAAACCCTATGAGGACAGTTCTACTCTGTCCTACAGGGTCAGAGTGAGTTGGTATCAACTCGATGGCAATAGATTTTTTTATGGGTAACCTTAATCAAAGGCGTCCTGGTGGCACAGTGGTTTAAAGTGTTCGGCTGCTAACTGAAAGTTCTATGGTTTGAAGCCACCAGTTGCTCCACTGGAGAAAGAAGTGGCATTCTGCAGCCTTGGAAACCCTATGGGGGCAATTCTATTCTGTCCTGTACAGTCACTATGAGTCAGAATCTACTTGAAGGTAAAGAGTTTTTTTTTTTTTTTCCTTTAACTTAATTATATCTGCAAAGGCCCTTTTTCCATGTATGGTAATATATCCACAGATTCCAGAGATTAGGACATGGGCAACTTTGGGGGTCCATTATTCTGCCTACGAAAAACCTCATCACAACCACTTGCGACCTTAGTAAATCATTTAACCCTTATAGCTCTCAGTTTTCTCTTTAGCAAAATGGAGATAATTACTCACTCTGCCAACCAGGTAGTATTGTTATAAAGACTGAACAAGAGAATAAATGTGACGTTCTTTGCATATTATAAATTAGCTTGTATCCGCAAGGCTCCAATCAGTAGTCTCAGATTTGTGTAACAATTTGTTAATTTATTCATTAGTAAGGCATCTCTGGGTAGTACAAACTATTAAGCACTCAACTACTAGCCAAAAGGTCGGTGGTTGGAACCCACCCAGAAGTACCTCAGAAGACAGGTCTGGCAACCTGCTTCTGGAAGGTCATAGCCTTGAAAACCTTATGGAGCAATTCTACTCTGTACACATGGGGTCACCACGAGTAGAAATTGATTCAAAGGCAACAAAAAATAACAACAAAGAACAGTAAAAGAAGCGTTTAGGATTGAAGTGAATTTATTACTATATGTAGTCAATAAATAATTATTGAGTACCTACTATATGTCTGACACTATTCTGTACTTAACAGGTTCAGTAATGAACACAATAGATGAGGTGCCTACTCTCATGGAGCTTAAATGGAAAGATAGACTGGTCATGTGATTGAACACTGGGTGCCTATTCCAGTTAGAGTGAACAAGGAATACCTCTGTCTCAGGGAAAGACCAATCAGTGAGACAGAGGCATAATATGCTGACAGTGCTATCTAATTTTAATCCGAATTCTAGACTACCAGCTATGTTTTTGAGAAAAAAGTGTTTTTCCTCAGTGGTCAAAACCAGGATGTGAAACCATATGCCCTGAGGGATATGGACCAAGTGACTATCCATGTGCACCTCTCAAAATACACATACTCAGGAAGAGTGCTGTCTGGTTGCTCTTGCCAACGAGGTATTTTTACAAGATAAACCAAAAAACCAAACCTGTTGCCGTTGAGTTGATTCTGACTCATAGCTACCATATAGGACAGAGTAGAACTGTCCCACAGGGTTTCCAAGGAGTGGCTACTAGATTCGAATGCTGGCCTTTTGGTTAACTCTTAACCACTGCATCACCATCGCAAGATTAAAAAAAAAAAAAAACCTATTGCTGTCAAGTTGATTTGCAAGATAGACAAAGAAAATACATTTAAACATCTTGTGACCATGATCTAATCATCCCATGAGAACTATCTGTAATCACTAACTTTAAGTATTATTAATCAGTAACCAATCAGAGTATGATTATTACAATATTCATTGATTTTCCTGTAATTACCCTCCTTATGGTCTGTTTGCTCTTTTTACCCCATAAGAATACTTGTATAACAAACCCCCCCCAGACTACCTGGTTCCATTTTCAGTGGACTACATAGTTCTCCAGTTGCAGTTGTTTTAAACCCTTAATAAACCTCTTTGTTTTACTTTGAAACAGCGTTCAAGTTTTTCTCTACAACACCTCCCATTAGGAAGTAATATTTAAGCTGAGAGCTAAATGACAAGGTCTTATGGATTGAACTGTGTCCCTTAAAAAGATATCTTGAAGTCCTAACCTGTGGTACCTGTAAATGTGACCTTGTTTGAAAGTAAGTCTTTTAGGATGGTCTCAACTTTAATTATATCCAAAAACCCCATCTAGTTTTGCTCTAAGAACAAATCCAGAATCACTGATTGATGCTTAGTCTCCTTGTTATTATGGAGATGAATCCTCTTAGTTCAAAAACCTCTGATATGAAATGATAAGTTAGTGACCTTACACACTCTTGAAATACAATGATGACACAGAAGTAGGCTCTTTCAGAAAGGGAAAGAATGAGGGAATGTCTCCAAAGCCCTGGGACGATGCTGTACTACACTGGCCTATAGTAATTCCAAAATCTTGCTGGGCAGAAATTTCAAGGGGTCACTACCCTCAGGCTGAGGAACATTTTTTAGGCCTGGATTCCACTTCATAAGAATAATTCATCAGTCCATTGTTGAATCTTGGCTCTACTCTCCGTAAATTATTTCCTCTCCCATTATCTTCTTTGGCTTCATCTGAAGAACGCATTTAAGAATATGCCCTCCTAGGTTGCTGAGTAGCTTTCCAAATCAGCTTTCTAGAAGTTTGGGGTCTAAGGGTTATTTTAATTCTCACATATTCACAGGTTTATAGTCCTTTTGCCAGCACACCTCTCTCAAAAACTTCCCTATCTTTTTATGTGTTCAATGGCAGTCAGCTCTAGGTATCAGTGTTGTTGTTAGGTGCCGTGGGGTCAGTTCCGACTCATAGCAACCATATGTACAACAGAACAAAACACTGCCGGGTCCTGCGGCATCCTCACAACCGTTGCTATGTTTGAGCCTATTGTTGTAGGAAGCCCATTGAGGGTCTTCCTCTTTTTCAATGACATTCTACCAAGCATGATGTCCTTCTCCAGGGACTGGTCCCTCCTGATGACATGTCCGAAGTCTCACTGTCCTTGCTCACTTGTCCTGTACTTCTTCCAAGATAGATTTATTCCTTCTTCTGGAAGTCCATGCTATATTCAATATTCTTCACCAACATTTTAATTCAAAAGCATCCATTCTTCTTCTGTCTTCATTATTCATTGTCCAGTTTTCACATGTATATGAGGTGACTGAAAATACCATGGCTTGGGTCAGGTGCACCTTAGTCCTCAAAGTGACATCTTTGCTTTTTAACACTTTAAAGAGCTCTTTAGCAGCAAATTTGCCCGATGCAGTATGTCGTTTGATTTCTTGACTGCTGCTTCCGTGGGCATTGATTATGGAGCCTAGAACGAAATCCTTGACAACTTCAATAATTTCTCCTTTATCACGATGTTGTTTACTGGTCCAGTTATGAGTTTTTGTTTTCTTTATGTTGAGATGTAAACCATACTGAAGCCTATAGTCTTTGATCTTCATCAGTAAGTGCTTCAAGTTTGCTTCACTTTCAACAAACAAGGTTGTGTCATCTGCATATTGCAGGCTGTTAATGAATCTCTTCCAATCCTGATGTCACATTTATCTTCAATAGCAACATCAAGACTCTCTTCTGGGATCTCTCTCTCTCTTTTCTTAGTTACTACAACCTTGAAACTATAAGACTTCAGTGGAAGAATGACAACCCTAGAATATTTTTGCTAAAATTTTTTTTCCAAAAAGAGAATTTACTGGACTCCAATTTAACCCATTCAATTTTAACATGGACATTATGACCACATCCTTAACTTTATCCTTGCCAGGAATTTGAGCTTTAAACACTCAAATCACTCACTGAAGTTTTTGGTTTTATTTTATGCCAGTTGGAAATAAGAACCTGTTGTATTTTCCATGCCTGAAAGTCCTTCAAGTTGTGGACTTACTCAATTCCTACAGGAGACACTTTTTGGGGCCCCACTCATGTCTCACATGCCTTACCTCTTCAGTTTTTGCTAGTCAAGTTTCAATTAACAGTATCTGCATCTCATTCCCTTTGAAATTTCTCCAAAGTTCTGGAAGGATGATCAGTCTGTATGCGTGGCAGGCTGGAAGTGGCAGAGAACTATACCTATGCACACAGCAGCTCTAAATATTCCAGCTCTGCTGACACACCCCTCACCCAAGGTGGGTTAACTCTGAAATATGGCTTCTATACCACTGTCAGAGTTTCCACATGGAGTTAAGCTACAGTTGCCGATGGAGGTAGCTAGTTTGAATATATATTCTTTACGCCTTGCCTTCCCTTCCTTCTCTCATTTCCCCCTCTCTCAACTGGTGTTTTGTGCTCATCCCAAGTAAATTACTTGCACGTGAATCCTCATCTCAGGATCAGCTTCTGGAAGAATTAAAACTAAAGGAGTTCCCTTTCATCTCTGTTTGAAAACTTATCAATTCTTTGCTGTGCTCGATTATTTCTTGAACTAACTTGTCAAATAAAGCTAATATTAACCAACCTATTTTACCATAGTCTATTGTTGTTATTGTTGTTGTCAATTTCTTTTTTAAAAGTACAAGCTTATTTGATATCTTACAAACAATTGCATTCAATCGTTAAACTGAATAGCATGGAAGTTTTTGTATGAGATGGTATTATAATTAAATTTGCATGTTATTGTTCTATTTTCTATTTTTTCTTGTCAATTGTTGAATTTTATTTTTAAATCATCTATTTCATCTCAAAAGTATTGACTAATACTTTATAATATTTTTTAAAATGATTAATTTCAATGTTGTTGTTGGGTGCCATCAAGTTGATTCCGATTCATAGCAGCTCTGTGTGACAGAGTAGAACTGCCCTATAGGGTTTCTAAGGTTGTAAATCTTTTACAGAAGCAGACTACCACATTTTTCTCATGGAGCGGCTAGTGGGTTCCAACAGCTGACCCTTTGGTTAGCAGCCAAGCATGGTAACCACTGCCCAATCAGGGCTCCTTAATCTCTTAATGTAGATGTAGTTATTTCCCCTTTGTCTTTCTGTAGTTTTATTTCTGTGGGTTGAGTGCAGAGACAGTTTCTATTTTACCTCCTCCTAACTCCTCCTGTTTACCCGCCTCAGTCTTTGTTGTTGTTAGGTGCCATCAAGTCGGTTCTGACTCACAGTGACCCTATGTATAACAGAAGGAAACACTTCCCAGTCCTGCGCCATCCTCACAATCATTGCTATGCTTCAGCCCAGTGTTGCAGCCACTGTGTCAATCCATCTCTTTGAGGGTCTTCCTCTTTTTCAATGACCCTCTACTCTACCAAGCATGATGTCCTTCTCTAGGGACTGATCCCTCCTGATATCATGTCCAAAGTATGCGAAATGAAGTTTCATCATCTTCACTTCTAATGAGCATTCTGGCTGCACTTCTTCCAAGACAGATTCGTTCGTTCTTCTGGCAGTCCGTGGTATACTCAATATTCTTTGCCAACACCATAATTCAAAGGCATCCATTCTTCTTCAGTGTTCCTTATTCATTGTCCAGCTTTCACGTGCTTATGAGGCAATTGAAAACGCTATGGCTTAAGTCAGGTACACCTTAGTCTTCAAAGTTACATCTGTCTTACCAGAGGTTTATCAAACTTGTTGGAGTTTTCAAAGAACCCTATTTTGGGTTTATTAATTGTATCTATTTTGTATTGTCTATTTAATTGACTCCTGCCCTTAACTTTATTATTTCCTTCTTTCCTGACTTTTTGGGTTAACTCTATTCCAATTTTTCTAGCTTCTTGTTTTGAACTATTAGCTCACTTGTTTTTAATGATTGCTGTTTCCTCATAAACACAGTGAAAGTATTAATTTTTATTTTTTTACCAAGTACTACTTTAGAGTCATTTCACAAATTTCCACATGTGGTGCTTTTATTGTCACCTAGTTCTAAGTATTTCATCATTTTTTCTTCATGATTCCCTCTTTAACCAAATGATAATTTAATCCTTTTTTTTTTTTTTTAAGTTTCAAGGCATATGGAGTTTTAAGCTATTCTTTGGTTACTCATTTCTAATTTTAATGCATTGTTATCTTGTTATCAAAATACATAGTCTGTATGATGTTAATTCATCGGAATGTCTTGTGATTTCATTTGTGATCTAGTAAAGGATACTGTGGTAGTCTCTCCACATAGTTCTTTCAGGGCTGACTCACCTATCCCCCAGTTGCTGGGTGTATCAGCTGCTGATAATTCCCAGCATATCCCTCACTGATAATCAACCCGAGATGCAGGAAAATGCCTCTTGTAAGGTTGTGCCCCTTCCTGAGGGCTGGCTGCAGCCAGTGACTGGCTCAGGTGGGCAGACAAAGCCCTCTTAGTTCGAATCAACTCTGAAGGGCCTTCCCAGAGTTCCAGTTAGAGGTGGCTGAGCCTTAGTTTCAACCCCATTGTGGGTCAGCTTCTCCCTCTGCCCAATCCTGCTGTTTTCACTTATGTACAGAGGTGTCTTTCAAAGGCACTTCTCAATAAATATTCTGCATACAACCTCCCACATTAAAGTCTGTTTCTAGGGAACCCAATCTAAGACATTGGGATACATTTAATATTTATGGTTGTGGCATGTGTGTATTTTGTGTTTGCTGATATAAAATTATGTAGGCATCTTGTATATTGAGCTGGTTAATAATATTTATTATTTTTTGTTATTGTGGTCTATCATTCTGAGAGAAGTTGTTAAAATCTTTCAACCATAATTGTTGATTTATCTATTTCTTCTCACTTTCTAGATTGTAACTTTGTATATTTTGAGACTATATTGTTCACTGCATATATTTTAGGGAACTTATTATTGTTCCTTATCAGTATGTGATGTTTTTATTGATGCTTTGGCAATTTTTGCCTCAGATTCTTTATTATCTGATATTAAAATTATACCAAACTTTCATTTAGCTGCTATTTATCTTTTTTTCATCTTTTCATTTTTAATCTTTCTGTGAACTGTAGCTTTAAATGTGAAGGAAGGTTAATGGATCTCAGTGATATGCTCAACAGTTAAAGTGGTTTGCCCTACAGTGACAGGAAAGAATGGCCTGCCAGGGAGGAGAGCCAGAGATAGCTATCTATTTTCTCTCTTACATGTGTGTTAATGGCACACTCCCAGACTGACCTGGTGGATCATTCCCTGTTGCTGTAACGGAGCAGGAAGGGCAGAGCCTCACCACCCACAGATTGTGGAACAACATCAGGTCAACCCTGGAGACTAGCTGGAGTGAGAATCCAATAACAATGAGTACCCAGGCCAAACTGGACACTTCTGAGGGTGAAAGTAGACTCGATTAACAGTTACACTGGACAACCAGCATAAACTAGGTCTGACCTGGGCAAAGTGACATATATGGCCACCCTAATTCTTCCCCCACCTTCCACCTCCACTCTGTGGACTAGGTAATTAGAATAGTGTTCTCGAGGAAGAAATCCAAAGAGATGGAAAAAAAAAAAAGAAATCTAAAATTGTCTTCACAGATGAAGAAAATTGTACTCAAGTTAAAAGCAAAACAAAATCTACATATACGGAACTCAGTATATTGCAGGAAAAGTTAATAAAGCACGATGCATATCTATACATATCCCAGCAAAATCTCTGAATTAGATGACTTAAAAAAAATTCTCCAAGTATCTGCACAGAAAAAAAAAAAAGTAAAAAACACTACAAAGAAGCAAGAACCATTCTTGCCTCTGACCCCATCCTAAAGTACTTAATATCAGAAAACAATGGAGTAATTTACACAGTGGCATAGCCGGGGGGTGGGGGGTGGGTAGAGGGGGTAACTTGCCCCCGGCTCAAGTCCAGGCAGATGTCAGACAAGGCCCAGAATGACACACTGAGTTGCCACAGATATGAAAGGCATCTGAAGAAGCCAGACAAGAGAGGAGAAGGCGCTTCTGCTGACGCATTGCCCCTATCAACATCTATACATCTTGAAATTGGGGGGTGTAGTTTAGAGTTTGTCCCTGGGCGTTCAAATTAGGGGAAGGGCACAATTTAGAGATTGCCCTGGGTGCCCATTACCATCACTATCTCCTGAATTTATAGAGAATTTGAGAAGGGAAATATTGTGATCTTTAGAGGTTCTAGTTAGCCAACTTATCTCGTATGCATTAATCCCAGAAAAAAGCCATTCTCAAATATACAAGAGCTAAGAATATGCCACTAACTTAACTTGGTCAACCAGACAGTAAGTAAAAATAGGAAAGCAAGAGTGAGGAATTCATAAAATAAAAAGAAACCTGGAAAACTCAAAAGAAGTATAACATCCAAATCATCTGAATAGTGCTGAAAGCAGTCAGTGCCATACCGCATCAAGCCCAACATAGTACTGAATCTGTACGAAAGCGGAAGGACTCAGAATTCCTTTCACAAGGACACCAAAATGAAACTTAAATGTTAATAATCTCATTAACATCATTATCCTGTTCAATGGGAGTAATCCCGTAATAACGTAAAAAGAATTCCCCCAGAAAAGCCTTTTTCTCAGGTGGATTTACCAACATATTCCAAAGTCCAATTAAATATCATTGCAGCTCCTCTATTTAATAATTTAGGTCATTCTTTTAAAAAAGCTTTCCAAAAATATACCAGAATGTTGATGTGACTTTCCTTGGTTATTCGGTCAGGACTGACTTGTTTCTTCATTATACTTTTTTATAGTTTAATATTTTAATGAACATTTTATATATGTGTATATATATATAATAAATTTCGTATGAAAAGGAACCAAATGCTCAAATCTCACTTTCCCTGAGAAACAGAAATTACTAACTATAAGCCCAGCTCATCATTCTTCTCACCCCCATCTTACACTCCTAAGCCGTATTTCGAGGAATTTTTATCTACCGCAAGAGCAAGGATGTCTATCCGGGCAATAGATGATGACAGAATATACAAAATAGAAGAAAACTTAAAGATGTTTTAGTTCAGTGGTTCAAACTCAGGTGCAATTTTACCCCCAGGAGACATTTGGCAATGCCTAGTGGCATTTTTGGTTGTCACTAGAGGGCGTGGGGGCTGCTACTGGCATCTAGTGGGTAGAGGCCAGGAATAATGCTCAACATTCTAAAATGCACAGTACTGCCCCCTCAACAAAGACTAATCCAACCCAAAATGTAAATTGTGCCAAGTGTGAGAAGATCTGGTCAAATCCAATCCCCCAATTTTATATATAAGCAAATAGAGGCTCAAAGACATTACAACTCTTGTCCAAGGTTGAACAATTAGTATGCGGCAAAGAGAGTAAATGCCAAGTGACAAAGTCAGTAAGTTTGTAGCAAAGAGAGAAAACTACAAATGACCATGTAAGAACTTAGTTGTTTTAACCTAGAAGCAGAGAATAGCCTAAGTGAGGCCCTATCTCATCCACATGAACAGTTTGCATCTCTCCCGTGGGCAAGGGTCCATGCCGTTCCCAAACTGTGCAGACACAGGTTTTTCCTGCTCTCCATCAGAGCCAGTCTATCACATAGGCTCCTGAAGACCCTCAAATCACCCCTAAAAGTTTACAGTTTCATTAATTTTCTTTATGTGAAAGTAGACAAAACCCAAGCACATTTTCTCAGGCCATTAGATACAGGAAGAAAGAAACTGAATTGAAGCTATCTGGGCCAAGGCCAAATCAGAATTTTAATATCCTTGATGTTAAAGTCAAAGAATTATACCAAGTCTCTTGTTTAGAACTATGAATTTTGAATCAAATTACATTTACTCAAGGATTTTTTTTTTTTTTTATCTCAATTATTTTGTTGTTGTTATTGTCGGGTGCTCTCGATTCCAACTCATAGCGATTGCATGTGACAGAGTAGAACTGCCCCATAGGGTTTCTTTCTTTTTTTTATTGTACATTAGATGAAGATTTACAGAGAAAACTAATTTCTCACTGAACAATTAATACACATATTGTTTTGTGACATTAGTTGCCAACTCCACGACATGTGAACACTCTCCCCTTCTCCACCTTGGATTCCCCATTACCGGCTTTTCCTGTCCCCTCCTACCTTCTCGTCCTTGCCCCAATGGGCTGGTGTGCCCATTTAGTCTCACTTTGTTTTATGAGCTGTCTAATCTTTGGCTGAAGGGTGACTCTCAGGAGTGACTTTATTACTGAGCTAAAAGGGTGTCCGGGGGCCATACTCCTGGGGTTTCTCCAGTCTCTGTCAGCCCAGTAACTCTAGTCTTTTTTTTGTTTTTTGTTTTTTTGAGTTAGAATTTTGTTCCTCATTTTCTCCAGCTCTGTCCAGAGCCCTCTATTGTGATCCCTGTCAGAGCATTCGGTGGTGGCAGCCAGGTATGATCTAGCTGTGCTGGATTCAGTCTAGTGGAGGATGTGGTACTTGTGGTCCATTAGTCCTTTGGACAAATCTTTCCCTTGAGTCTTTGGTTTTCTTCATTCTCCCTTGCTCCTGACAGGGTGAGACCAGTGGAGTATCGTAGACAGCTGTTCAGAAGCTTTTAAGACCCCAGATGCTACTCACCAAACTAGAATGTAGAACATTTTCTTTATAAACTATGTTTTGCCAATTGAGCTAGATGTTCTCTGAGACCGTGGTTCCCACAGCCCTCAGTCCAGTAATCTTGTCCCCCAGGGAGCTCGGATGTGACTATGGAGCTTCCATGACCTTGCCTTGGACAAGTTGTGCTGGCTTCTCCAGCATTGTGTACTGTCTTACCCCTTACTAAAGTTACCTCTTATCTATTACCTATTTAGTGTTTTTCCATCTCCATCCCTCCCCTCCCTCACAGCCATCAAAGAATGTTTCTTTTTGTGTGTAAACCTTTTCATGACTTTTTATAGTAGTAGTCTCATACAATATTTGTCCTTTTGTGATTGACTTATTTCACTCAGCGTGATGCCCTCTAGATTCATCCATGTTGTGAGATGCTTCACAGATTCAGCTTTGTTCTTTATCATTGCGTAGTATTCCACTGTGTGTATGTTCCATAGTTTATTTATCCATTCATCTGTCGATAGGCACCTAGGTTGTTACCCAATGATTTTTAGGTCTGTGAGGCTAGATAAAATTGTGTGAAAGTGCTCTATAGGGAGGTGCCAATTTATAGGGGCTCCAACAAGTATAAATGATCCAGGCAAAGCCTTAGTTACAGCCAGGAAAATAATACTGAGTCCTAAATACAAAGGCAAAGAAAGAAATAGGACATATAGTAACAAGGTGATATATCAAAGTTTCAAGAGCAGGACAAATAAAGTTCAGCGTTAAAACTATGAATAGGGTGAAAATTCTTTGTGATTTTTTCATGTTGCTTTTTCTATGTCACTGGAAAAAAAGCTTTCTTAAAGAGGCTGTACAAAGCTCAATAGTTTGAATTTAATTTTAGTTTTAATAAAGATTATAAATGCTGGAGTCTGAGATGAAGCCTTGGGTTTCTTTGGTCCAGCACCCAAAATAAGGGAGCTTAGTACTAGACCAAGGGCCTGACACTGCAGCCAAGATTCTGCTAGGAAGTAGAAACTGCAATGAGTGACTGCATGACTGGGTTAGTGTGAAACATAGATTATAAAGAGTGAGCAAACAATACTCCTATTTATTCAAGTGATTCTCAACTGCTTTGGGTTTCCTGACCAGCCAATCATGGGCCAATCTAAAGGTCAAATTTGAGAAGGAGGATAAAAATACTGGAATGGGGCGGCTAAAGGTTACTTTTAGTTTAAGTTATTTTTAGTTTAAGGAGTCTAGTTCCACATAAAAGGAACGGGGAAGTTAGAGAGAAATAGTAGAAAGCACATGGGTATTGGAGCCAGACTGATCGCGGTTTCCATTCCAGCTTTTTCCACAAATAATTAATTACCCTTCCTTGAGATCCTCATATTTTTCATCAGTGTAATGGAAGACTCTTACCTAGTAGATGTTAGACTCAAAATGAGAAGAAACAGCTGCAAACATCAATGAATAATCAGAACGTGGGTGTATGAAATATGAATCTAGGAAAATTGGAAGTTCACAAAAATGAAATGGAATGCTTGAAGAATGATATCCTAGGCATTAGTGGGCTGAAAAGGACTGGTACTGGACATTTTGAACTGGGAAATCATACAGTCCACTATGCCGGGAATGACAAATTGAAGAGGAATAGCATTGCATTCGTTGTCAAAACGACCATTTCAGGATCTATCCTGAAGTACAAGGCTGTCAGTGATAGGATAATATCCACACACCTACAAGGAAGGACAGTTAATATGAGTTATTATTCAAATTTACACACCAAACAAAGATGAAGAAATTGAAGATTCTTACCAACTTCTGCAGTCTGAAATTGATCGAACATGCAATCAAGATGCATTGATAATTACTGGTTATTGGAATTCAAAAGTTGGAAACAAAGAAGAAGGAACAATAGTTGAAAAATATGGCCTTGGAGATAGAAACGATGACGGAGATCACATGACAAAATTTTGCAAGACCAAAAACTATTCACTGCAAACACGTTTTTCAACAACATAAACAGCGACTATACATGTGGACCTTGCCGGATGGAACACCCAACAGTCAAATTGACTACCTTAATGGAAAGAGACAATGGAGAAGCTCAATATCATCAGTCAGAATAAGGAGACCATCAATCGCTCATATGCAAGTTCAAGCTGAAGAAAATTAAAACAAGTCCACAAGAGCCAAAGTATGACCTTGAGTATATTCCATCTGAATTTAGAGACCATCTCAAGAATAGATTTGATGCACTGAACACTAATGACCAAAGATTAGTTGTGGGAATACATCAAGGACATCATACATAAAGAAAGAAAAAGGTCATTAAAAAAACAAGAAAGAAAGAAAATATCAAAATGGATGTCAGAAGAGACTCTGAAAGCTGCTCTTGAACATAGAGTAGCTAAAATGAATGAAAGAAACGAAGTAAAAGAGCTAAACAGGAGATTTCAAAGGGCAGCTCTAGAAAACAAAGGAAAGTATTATAATGAAATATGCAAAAACCTGAAGTTAGAAAACCAAAAGAGAAGAACACACTTGGCATTTCTCAAGCTGAAAGAACTGAACAAAAAATTCAAGCCTCGAATTGCAATGCTGAAGGATTCTATGAGCAAAAAATTGAACAGTGCAGGAAGCATCAAAAGAAGATGGAAGGAACACACAGAGTCACTGTACCAAAAAGAATTGGTCAATGTTCAACCATTTCAGGAGGTAGCATATGATCAAGAACCGATGGCACTGAAGGAAGAAGTCCAAGCTACAGTGAAGGCACTGGTGAAAAACAAGGCTCCAGGCATTGACGGAATACCAGTTGAGATGTTTCAACAAATGGATGCAGCTCTGGAAGTGCTCACTGTCTGTGCCAAGAAATTTGTAGAACAACTGCCTGCTCAACCTACTGGCAGAGATCTATATTTATGCCCATTCCAAAGAAAGGCGAAACAAAAGAATGTGGAAATTATCAAATGATATCATTAATAATCACATACAAGTAAAATTTTGCTGAAGATCATTCAAAAACAGTTGCAGAAGTACACAAACAGGGACCTGCCAGAAATTCAAGTCAGATTCAGAAGGGGACGTACAATGAGGGATATCATTGTTGAAGTCAGATGGATCTCGTCTGAAAGCAGAGAATACCAGAAAGATGTTTACTTGTGTTTTATTGAGTATGCAAAGATGTCCAACTGTGTGGATCATAACAAATTATGGATAACATTGCCAAGAATCGGAATACCAGAACACTTAATTGTTCTCATGAGGAACCTGTATATAGACCAAGAGGCAGTTGTTTGAACAGAACAAGAGGATACCAACTGTTTAAAGTCAGGAAAGGTGTACGTCAGGGTTGTATCCTTTCACCATACTTATTTAATCTGTATGATGAACAAATAATCTGGGAAGCTGGACTGTATGAAAAAGAACAAGGCATCAGGATTGGAGAAAGACTCATTAACAACCTGCGATATGCAGATTGACACAACTTTGCCTGCTGAAAGTGAAGAGGACATCAGTTGATGAAGGGCACAATAGAGAGAAAGCATGTTCTGGCATCCTAAAGTATTGTTTTTGTGTTTAGCATCTAATTTGTCTTAAAATAGTGTAGTTTAGTCACTTACTCTGTATGTAAATTTATATATGATTCATAATTCTTGACAATTACAACTTTTATTTGAATTAGGAGAATACCACATTAGTTTATTACAAATGTGAGTTGTTATTTTAGTGCTGCAAGTTGCAAATATACTTCTGTTCCATACATCTCTAAGGATGTTGTTTTTAACTATAACATTGTGCTTCACCAAAATTTCTGTTCATATTATCACCACAGTAACAAATAATTTTTTCTTAAATGTTAAACTTTTACACTAAATTTGTAATAGTATTCAAAATGATTTCAGATGTTTTATATTTGAGAAAACAGATTCTCAAAAGCTTTAATTCCATGATTTGCTGAAATAATTGAAATATTATTGGACTTACCTGATTTTCTATTTAAAGTGTCTGATGATACCTATAAAACTTCCATCACTAAAAAACATTTGCAAAAGTCTTTTGCTAATAGAGCTAACACATTAGTTATTGTTCATTTTTTGTATATATCCAAGGAAATGTGGAACTGGCAATGAGAAACTTTGTAAGTATAGTCATTTGATTGAATCTAACAGTCATGCTTCACAGAGTGCTATGTAAACATGCAGTTACCCATGTTAAATCGTCACCTTTAGGCACATTCTTCTTAAGATAACAACTAACTTTTGAAGTAGACACAGATGCATCTTCAGCAGATTTATGTCTTCCTGTAGTAAGTGATACCACTCTGGCCCCAGTGGTGGATGTAAATATTAACATTTTGTGCAAGTAACATAAACATCATAAATTTTAAGAGAAAATTGAGTACTTATCATTTTTTATGACACATTTTTATTTTTTTAACTCATTGCTACCAAAGATCTACTGCAAAACTAAATGAAGGTGGTGTTGTTAGGTGCCTGCGAGTTTGTTCTGACTCATCACAAGCCTAATGTAAAATACATATATATATTTTTGCTTATTGTCCATTTGAATACCTTCTTTTTTGAAGTGCCTATTCAAGTCTTCTGCCATTGGGAAGGGGGGTGTTTTAGTGTCTTTTCTTATGGAAGTGATCTGTATGAGTTCTGGTGGCACAGATGGTTAAGCCTTTGGCTGCTAACTGAAAGTTTGGTGGCGGGAACCCACCTAGCGGCTCTGCAGCATAAAGATCTGCTTCCATAAAGAGTAACTGTCCCCCACCCCCACTGTTGCCGTGGAGTGGATTCCGACTCATAGTGACCCTATAGGACAGACTAGAATGGCCTCATAGAGTTTCTAAGGAGCTGCTGGTGGATGTGAACTGCTCTTAACCACTAGGCCACCAAGAAAACCATATGGGGCCGTTCTACTCTGTCCTATAGGGTCACTATGGGTCCGAATCAACCCCACGGCATCTAACAACAACATATGACTTCTATATATTTTCAGGATATGAGTCCTTTGTCAGACACACGCATTGTAAATTATATTACGACTATTTTCTCCTAGTCTATAGTTTTCCTTTTCCTTTTCTTAGTTGTGCTCTTTAGTAAGAAGCAGTTTTTAATTTTGATAAAGTCCTATTTACTTACCCGTCTTTCCGTCTGTCCCTTCCTCCCGCCATCCGTCCATCCATCCCTCCGTCTGCCCATTGGTCTGTCCATCTGTCCGTTTGTCCATCTATCTATCATCTGTTTATGGTTGTGTATCACACCAAAGATATCTTCGCCCAAAGGCATAATCTCATGTTTTCCTCCAGCCCTCTCATTTAAATCTATGTTCTACCTCAAACATATTTTTCTGTGTAGTCTGAGGTAGGTGTCAAAGTTTCTTTTTCCATTAGGCATTTAGTAGCTCCAAAGTCGTTCTTTAAAACGACTTTCCTTTCTCCTGTTAAATTTTGTTGGAATCTTTGTCAAAATAATTATTATTCTTTTATACCAAAACAGAGAGGGTAAATCACTTTTTTAATGGTCATTATGCACTTCAGCACAAAATGTCCTTACAGGACCAGAGAAAAAAGAATTTTAGGTCACTTTAGGAATTTAAGCCAGCTGGACCCTATGTTAGCTTTGCAATCAAAAGCCAGCTGATTGCTCTCTCTCTCATTTCTTTGTAACCATTTCTCACCCTTACCAGCTACAAGGACTGTCCAATTTCTGTTTTAATTATATGGACTCCTTGATCTAAACAGTTATTTCCAGAGATACCCAATCACCTGGTTTCTAAATGGCTTTGACTTGAAAGTCTTTTCTGCTTATTTCTGGGGTTAGTAATTTGTCCCAAATCCCCAAAGATAACATAACCCTTCAGCTACAATGGTATGTGCTTAGAAAAGTTGCAACTAGGGAAACTGAAGACAAGGCCTTCCGGTATTTGGCACAGTGGGTGACCTTGAGCATGTCACTTATTGGTCCTCGTTCTAGTACCTACATCTATTAAATCATGGTGCTAGATGGTTGATCTAAAGAACCTTCAGGCTTTGACATTCTAGGATTTAATGAGAGAACTGGGTGTTTTTCCTTGATTAACTGCCTGTACTTCATCGTTCATTGGTGTGTTTGATAGGAGGGAAAAGAGTGACTTTTTTTTTCACTCCTTTTATTCAACTACCCAATCCAATTAACTCCAGTTAAGATTTGTAGCTTTAATTAGTTAGTCTGATGGGTTTTTTTTTTTTTAAACCTCATAAATGTAAATCCTTGCCCTCCCTTTTTCAGGCTTGGCAGCTGTCTTGCTCCTTTTAATTTGAGCTCCTCTCATTTGTGCCACCTTCTGATTCATTATTCTTTGTTCCTGTTTATTGATTATACCTTTTTTTTTCTTTGCTCCTTATAGTGATAACACCTTGCTTAAACAGAATTTTAGGAGCAGAGTCACAAAGATTTCAAACGACAAGGCAACTCTTTCATTCATGGGAATGTTAAGTATTGCCAAAGGGCTTCTAGCCCAGTTAAACCTGGACAGTATATCATACATTATCCTTCTGTAAACTGCTGAAGTTGCCACCCAAGTCAAATTTCTGAGAAGTGCCAGAGAAAGCCCTCACACCCAAATATATTTCCCACAGCTGCCCATGTTCACTGACTCTTGGCTTTGTAAATTTTATTTTTGTTTATTTTCATTTTATTGTATTTTTTCTACATCAGGTTATATTTAATAGAAACTAAGTTTCATGAGGGCAAGGGTTTTTGTTTGCTTTGTTAACTGCCATGTTCTTAGCACAGAAAATAAGGCGAAAATAATGGATGCTGAATAAATACTTGTTGAATGAATGAATTTATAAATTTAAAAAATGAATAAATTAAATAAATTTATTTGTGTTGTGTAATTTGTTATTTTACTTCAAAACTCTCGTCTACTATTATTAAGGGTTTATTAATCTGATACCATATCTAAAGCACTTATTATGTGCCTGCTATTGTGCTCAGGGTTTTAATCTGTATTTCTGTATTTACTCCCCAAAACAACTCTATGAGGGAGCTATTATTATTATTTTCATTTTTAATTATTAAATTCAGGTTTAGAAAGGATAAATAACTTACTCAAGTTATCAGAGTTAGCAATTGACAGAATCAGGATTATGACTCAATTGCAAAGAACCAATATCAGAAACATTTAGCCATCAAGAAACGAAAAAATAAAAACCCTTAAATTTCCATCACCATAAAATAATTATCATGAGAATTGTAGAATAACTCTGCCTAACTGTTCTTCTCACAAATTTTATGCAGTCAAAAATGCTGTTATCTGAAGGTGGTTGAATTAAATATCATGTTAGATATTACAACTGAAAGGTAAATTATAAATCATCTAGGCTAGCTCCCTTCATTGTAGATAATGGTGACAGATCATTCAATGAAAGGTATGGTCTTATTCTTACACACAGTTGCCTGCTCTCCTGGGTCCAACCTTGCTGTTTCTCCTTCTGTTTGCATCCTTGTCTTACTTGTCACAATGTTTCCAACCATGATCTTGACCCTCCTGTTTCCAACTATAGTTTTAACACTTGATTCCATTTGGCCCAGTGACTAGCTCACTGTGGCACCTTGATCATGAGTAGAGATCCTGATTTTACAGCCCAGCTTCCCCAAACAAACAAACTCCACATTCGCAAACTTCCTAATGTAAAATAATCCAGATTTCCTTAAACTTTCCAGGGAAAACCAAACCAGGCTCTAAGGAAGTTTGTATTAGTATTAAGTAATATTAAGTAAAAGGGGGAAATAATAGTTAGTTCATGACTACTACATACTGTATAAGCATCCTTCTCTCACCTGTCATATAATACATCCTCAAAAATTCCAAGAGGTTTCTTCCCTTCTTTAGGGTGTTGTGATCATTGACTTTTGGGGCATAAAAATATGCAAGTTTCCAGGTGTATTTCCTTTTCTTATTTTCTCATTCATTATAGTTTTTTTCCACACTATTTCATCCATGTTGAAAAGCAAGGACTGTGTCTATTCTTGTATTCACTAGATGGATAAGCGTTGGATCAAAACCAAGGTGGTTATAAAATGTGTCCAGTTCCCATTTTTATAACTTTTTCCTCCCACCCTTTTTTAAAATAACCTTTTATTCCAAGTCTCAAGTATTTATTAAATGCTCCAAATAAGACGCCTAATACCTATAAAGAACAGTATTGCATGTTTACTATATGTTAGCCACTCGTGTAAGTACTTTATTATAAAATATAAACATGTTTTATAGTCAATCAAGGAGGGAAAATTAATTATAAGTACATGGGTCTTAGTTATACACACCATAAGCCAAACTACATACTTACTTGTGTAAATATTTATTATGAACACATTTATTCCTCACATCGACCCTATCATATAGGGTACTACTGTTATCACTAGACAGATAAGAATACTAAAGGATAGATTCCCAAAGCTCTTACATGACAGAGCCAGGATTTAAACTCAGACAATCTGTTTCCAAAGCCTAGGCAATTTACCACTTTTCTGTATTTAGCCACCTTTCTATATTTAGCCCACTATTTTCCAACTAAAGCTCTCTGGGTAACACAAACAGTTTGTACTCCACTACTAACCTAACGGTTGATGGTTTCCTGAAATCAACCCAGTAGCACCATGAAAGAAAGGCCTGGAGATCTGCTTTTGTAAAGATTACAGCCAAGAAAACTCTACTGATCTCAGTTCTACTTTGTAACACATGGAGTTGCCATGAGTCAGGATCAACTCAACTGCAACAGGTTTGGTTTTTCAATTATCAATCAAAGGAAAGTAGATTTGCTTGGTTTTTTTGTTGTTGTTTTTTAATATTGGTAGATGCTGTCATCCAAAGTTGGTTGAATTCAATGTCATGTTAGATATTAAAACTGAAAGGTAAATTATAAATCATCTAGGCTAGCCCCCTTCATTTTTCAAATAAAATAAAATAAAAAAGAGACAGATCATCGAGTTGCCAAGGTCACAGAGGTTACCTGGGACTGGAACACAGATTTCCCCACTCCACTGCTCACTTCACACCATCACACAAAATCAAATGTACTCAAACTTTTAAGAGAGTATATCTCTTGATTTAATCTATAGCAGTGATTCTCAGGTGCTTTTGATCATTAGACCACTTTGTCAATGCAAAAACTCCCGGATCCACCAATTCCCAGCACTCCTTTCTATTACTACAAAAAAACCACTGCCATCAAATTGATTCTGACTCATAGCAGCCCCACAGGGTTTCCATGGCTGTAAATCTCTACAGAAGCAGACTGCCACATCTTTCTCCCTTGGAGCCACTGGTGATTTCAAATAGCCAACCTTTTGGTTAGCAGTTAATTGCTTTAACCACTGTGCCACCAAAAAACCAAAACCAAACCTGTTACCCTCGCGTCGATTCCAACTCATAGCAACCCTACAGGACAGAGTAGAACTGCCCCATACAGTTTCTAAGGAGCACCTCGTGGAATTGAACTACCAACCTTTTGGTTAGCAGGTGTAGTTCTTAACCACTATGCCATCAGGGTTTCCACTGTGCCACCAGGGCTCCTTATTACTACAAAGTAAAGCTAAAAAAAAAAGGAAGAAAAGAAAGAAAAAAACCACCCAAGGCTAACTAGAAGAATAACATATTTTATAGTCAATCCAGGAGGGTAAATTACTTACAGGTAAATGAGTCTTAGTTATACATACCATCAGCCAAACTGCATACCTACTAAACATTAAAAATAATTACTGATTCCCAGAGAAGAGAATAAAATTGTTGTTCATTAATAGGTTACATGTTTTAATTTTCCTCCCACCTGGAATAGTCCATTCCTCAGCAGAACATTCTCAACACATCAGAAACTTCAAGTCTCCCCTGTTAATTTCTTCCCCTTGGTTTCCTTTTAAATTCCTCACATTTCAGGAGGCCTTCCATGACACTCACCATGCCACCAGTATGGTAAGGTTTCCTCCTCTGTAATGCCGTAGAGTTATAGACTTACCCCTTCGCACATTATTTATAACAGATATCACAGTTGAGTGTTTGTGTTCCCTCCAGAAAACTAAACTATTTAAGGGCAACACTGTGTCCTCTGTCCCCATACTTATGTTTTCTGAGTGAACAAATTAATAAGCATTGGGAATGAAGTTTGCACCAAGCCATACCCTGCCCAAGCCATACTCTGACCAATCTGGCTTTCTTATGACCATCATTACCAATTCATGAGAGTTCTTATGACCATAGAATGGAGCAACAATAAGAAGCCTCAAAGAAACATAACCCATCACCTCAGCCTTATACGTCCACACTCTTGTGTTCTGCGCTAACTTCTTGATTCCATAAAAACTCTCCGTGAATCCTAATATAGTGCTTCTCTGTCTTTTGTATTCTTGGGCACATTTTAAATTCTGAAATTTGCATCCCTCTCTTGAAGATTACACTTTATTTTCAGGTATTACACTCAGTATCCTTTCAGAACTCTGTCATTATTGAGTAGAACATTCAACTAAATTACCTCCTTCACTTGTATAACCATGACAGACATCCCACGTTCCCCTAAATACGCCATTTCCATGTTATGATACCATTTTCACCTTACTTGCAGCAAGAGGTACTCATCTATATACAATTTTGTGTGAATCTCTCAGCTCACCATTCTATCTGCTATATGGCAAAGTAATAATATGCATCCTTAGTTTCTTCTAAAGCAAATTTCGTACATTCTTTAAAATTTGGCTGGCCCAGTACCGAAAGATTTGCCTGACATCTGTTTGCCATAGCTGACTTGTTGAAAACCAGTTCCTAAGAGGATTTTGCCCACCTCCACATCTCTGACCAACAATGAGAATCATTTTCCCTATGGCCCCTTTGAACACAGAAGCTCACACCTCCCTCAAACAAAAGTCTTAACAGGATAGCTACAAGTATTTCAGAATAGGTAGCTCTTGATTCTCCATCCCATAAATTTCTTTATTGCAGCACCATTATTATAATGTACGCATTTATGCTAGCATTACCTTATCAGTCCCTAAATTTCTGTTTTAGAAAGATCAAGGTGATATTGTTGCAGAAAAGAAAAACAGAAAAGTAATTATGTATCTAGAAGTCTCAAGGGTCGTCATTCCAATCTTCTCTGGTATGTACGTTCTTTCTGTATGTCAGAATGGACCGAGTCAACTCCTTTTTCTTTAAGGGAAATGAAAAAGTTAATTATCAAGTTTCAACTAATTCAAATAAATTATAGAGCAATGCCTGGAGATCTCTATGGGATTTTATGTCCCTTCATTTTATAAGACCCAAACCTAGATGATGATTCTTTGCCACTCAATGTGTGCGACGAAGGGGGTGTACACTCTTGTGTTTAGTATTTAGTTATTTTTAACAAGCACTAGGTTTTTTTTTCTTAAGAAAATAATAAAAAGAGCTCACAGAAATCATCCAGTGTCTTAGTCACTAAATACCAGCCAGATAAGCAGTTTCACTGCATTTAACTAATGTGGCTCATATCCATACAGTCCACCCCTCCCACTCTTACTATCCTTGCTATATTGTTTCTGCCATGAAAACGAAGAGTCAAAGTTAAACTTAAAAAATGTGACAATCAAGATATAAGTGGCAAAAATGGCAAATAGGAGTAAAGAAGTTATCCCTTCTACTTTATTTTTGTAAAACTTTTTCCAATCCTCTATTCTCAGACTTACCATATTGCATATAAATATAATTTATATATATAATATATAAATATAATGCAATGCCCTGCCCACAGAATTTTATAAGTGATGAATCATGGATTGCAGTAAGCATCAAAAGTTTCATAATGATAAAAGGAACCAAACTCGGTGTAGACAAATGAATAAGACTTGGATAAATCAGATTAGGCAGTAATATGATTAAGACACAGAGGAGACAATGAACCTGGCTCACTACTACTAATTAGTAGATTAGTGTAGGTACAGAGGTAAAGATGGCCTTAGAATCCTATTTCTCCAACCAATTTAATCTCAGTGGTATGTTCCTTTCTAGTAAAAAAGAATGACTTAAAATCTTTTCTTCTTCTATTTTCCCACTCCAGTACTTTTAGTGAATGACTCAGGTCATTTAGGCTCTTGGTGACTGACAATTATATACAGGTTACAAAGCAGTATGAATAAATAAAAGAAAAATCTGTTATGGAAGCTCCATAGACACATCCAAACTCCTGAGGGACCAAATTGCTGGGCTGAGGGCTATGGGGACCACATCTCAGGGAACATCTAGCTCAATTGGCGTAACATAGTTTATAAAGAAACTGTTTTACATTCTACTTTGGTGAGTAGCTTCTGGGGTCTTAAAAGCCTGTGAGCGGCCGTCTAAGATACTCCACTGGTCTCACCCCTTTGGGAGCAAGGGAGAATGAAAAAAGCTAAATATACAAGGGAAAGATTAGTCCAAAGGACTAATGGACCACAACTACCATGACCTCCACCAGACTGAGTCCAGTACAACTAGATGGTGCCCAACTACCACCACTGACTGCCCTGATAGGTATCACAGTAGAGGGTCCCAGACAGAGCTGGAGAAAAATGTAGAACAAAATTCTAACTCACAAAAAAGACCAGACTTACTGGCCTGAGAGAGACTGGAGAAACCCAGAGAGTATGGCCCCCGGACACCCTTTTAGCTCAGTAATGAAGTCACTCCTGAGATTCACCCTTCATCCAAAGATTAGACAGGCCCATAAAACAAAACAAAACTAAAGGGGCACACTAGCCCAGGGGCAAGGACTAGAAGGCAGGAGGGGACAGGAAAGTTGCTAATAGGGAACCCAAGGTTGAGAAGGGAGAGTGTTGACATGCCGTGTGGTTGTTAATCAATGTCATGAAACAATATGTGTACTAACTGTTTAATGAGAAGTTAATTGTTCTGTAAACCTTCATCTAAAGTACAATTTAGAAAAAATTTTTTTAAGAAAAACCTGTAAGGACACATTTATCACAGCTCAACTGAAAGTCTTAATTATTAGGAAATAAAACTATTTTGTGAAAAATGCTTCATTAACCAGTGAGAAAATGTCAATAACTTGGGAAAGCATTTATCTGGATAACACTGGAGATGCTGAGTGATTAGTTACACTTTTTAATGGCATAAAACTTTCTCATATGAAAATGTCATCTGGAATGTTATCGTTTAAAACTCAGTAATGAAAACAAAAACTAAGTAATGCAATACCTAACTGTCCATAAAATAAATTGTATCAGTTTATAGAAAAAGAGATCTCTTCCTGCTTCTATCATTTAATCTGGTTTTGCTTCAACTTTAGCCTTAAAAAAAATGAAAAGCCCACAGTTACAATTTATTACGAAGTCTATTTAGGAAGCTACCATCTTCAGTACTTTCCTGCCCAATAGGTGTCATTAGTGTTTTTAGCCATAGTCTCCACAGCAACTTGGATAAGACATTCATTTCCTTCCTCAGTTTGCATTCACTCAGCACCTTCCATGCTCTGATCATTACTGGACTCTGAGGGGATTAAAGAAAACGACAACAGCAACAACAGCAAGAAGGCCAAGCAGGACTAACAGTCATCCACACCCCGGCCCACCTTGACTGTTTTCTCAGCCCTCCTGACCTGAGACTGAGTTTTGAGCTTAATATTCCTTTTCCAAAACATTTCAAGACATTTCATGCTATTTTCAAGGCATCATCCTGTCTACCAAGGAATCTACTGGATACCTTGGAGTCGCCCTAAACTTCTTCTCTCTGGTATCTAACCTGATAGGTAAACAAATCTTTTCCAGGCTTCTTCAGAAGACGCTATTCCATCAATTCTTGATCTTCATCCCAACTGCCATAGCCTTGGCTCAGGCTTTCCTTCTCTCTAACCTGAACTGTTATTATCTTAGTGCCCTAACGGATCTCTCTATCCTCAGTACTTTCTTCTCCTGTCTATCTCCCACACAAGTTCCCTAGCTATATTTCTACAAGATAATTGAAAACAAATAGACAAAAACACCGATCATTGTCTGCTTAACTGTTGGGTTACAGCTGCCTTTAGGGAATGGCTCAAATTCTGTAGCTTATACATATATATTTCACAGTTTTCACCTCACCTTCACATTCCTAACTATGTATGTGCCAATAAATCAGACTTCTTACCATTGCCCTAATCTGTCACTCCCCTGGCCTATTCAGGATTTTTGCACTTGCTGCCCCCCTCTACCTGGAGTCTTCTCAGTTCTTTGTTTGACATTACTCATCCTACAAGGTCTACTTCTACTGTTAACCCATCCTCAAAGATTACCCTGGCTTTCTCAGGCCATGCGTCACTCTCTCCTCTGGGATTCTCTCACAGAATTGTGTTCATATGTCTATCATGGGGCTTAATTTACTGTATGATACACAATTATTGTTCATCTTCTCTTCTGTATTATGTGGCACAGGAGTATGCTCTGAGTGCTCTGGAGCATGGGTGAGGGATGGATTTCTTCTCTTTGGGTAATTCTATAAAAATATCCACTTTAGTATACTTCAGATAATGCCTCTCACCCTGTCCTTGAGGATCTTCTACCTTGTAGTTACATGCCCGTTTATAAACGAGGTTGCCTGTGATGCCTGTTGTTGACTTCTACATATGATCCACCATTTCTTAAATCATTGGAAAAATGTAGGGATCTAAGATTATCATACTTTGTTTTTGAACCCTTGATCAGACATCCCCAGCACCATGCTCCCATACATCTCTTATGGACTGAACCGTCAATCTCAATTTTTTAAATACCCAGATGCTTCCCTATTAATTCAGTCAATATCCTCTTTATCTTGTCACTTGCATTTACCTTCTGGCATTTTTTTTTTTTTTTTTTTTTTTTAATATATATTTTATTGTACTTCAGGTGAAAGCTTACAGAGCAAATAGTTTCTCATGAAATAGTAGTACACATGTTGTTTTTTGACATTGGTTAACAACCCCACAATGTATTAAGCCTCTAAATTCTCAACCTTTTTTTTTGATGAAAATTACAGATGGCCAAAGATACACCGTTTCAAAAATTTCTACATTCACAGTTCAGTGACATTGACTACGCTCTTCCAACTGTGCTGTTATTCTCACTTAAGATGAAGGCTTACAGAAAAAATAGTTATTCATTTAACAGTTACTACACATGTTGCCCTATGACAATGGTTAACAATCTCACAGCACATCAAGAATATCCTTACTCCACCTTGTGTTCCCTATCACCAGGGGGCTTCCTTGTCCCCTTCTGTCTTCTGGACCTTGTCAGTGGACTATTGTACCTCTTTAGTCTCATTTGTTTATTTATTTATTTATTTATTTATTTATTTATTCTTATTTTATTTAAACACCATTTCAAAACTTTTTACTTACACATTTAAGTGATATTGACTATGCTCTTCCAATTGTGCTGCCATTCTCGCCCAAGATGAAGGCTTACAGGACAAAACAGCCTCCCATTTAATAGTTACTACAAATGTTGCCCTATAGCAGTGGTCAACAATCTCACAATACATCGACAGTGTCCTTATTCAATTTGTGTTCCTTATCATCAGTTTCCTACTCTCCCTCTGCCTTCTGGCCCTTGTCACCGGACTCCTGTACATCGTTAGTCCCATTTAGTTTTACTGGGGTGTCCATTCCCAGGCTTAACATCGAACCTTGAAGGTAACTTCCCCTCTGAGCTGAAAGGGTGTCTGGGGGCCACACTCTCGAGGTTTCTCTAGTATTCTTTAGGCCAGTATATCTGGTCTTCTTTTTTTTTTTTTTTTGGGAGTTAAAATTATGCTCTACATCCTACTCCAGCTCTGCCCAGAACCCTCTGTTGTGATCCTGGTCAAAGGAGTCATTGGTGGTAGCCGGGCACCATCCAGCTGTACTGGGCTCAGTCCCGTGGAGGCCTTGGTAGCTGTGGACCATTAGTCCTTCGGACTAATCTTTTCCTTGTATCCTGTTCTCTTCATTCTCCCTTGTTCCCGAAGGGATGAGATCAGTGGAGTATCTTAGATGGCCGCTCATAGGCTTTTAAGACCCCACACACTACTCACCAAGGTAGAATGTAGAGCATTATCTTTATAAGTAGTGTCATGCCAATTGAGCTAGATGTTCCCCGAGATCATGGTCCCCAGAGCCCTCCGTCCAACAACTCAGTCCCTCGGGGGGTTTGGATGTGTCTATAGGGCCTTCATGACCTTTCCTTGTGCAGGTTGTGTTAGTTTCCGCTGTACTATGTACTATCTCATCTCTCACCCAAGTTACCACTTACCTATTACCTATTTAGTATCCCCCCCCCCCTCCCATCCCTGGTAACCAACAAGGATTGTTACATTTTGCATGTGAATTTTTTCATGGGTTTTTACAATAGAGGTCTCATACAATATTTGTCCTTTTGTGATTGACTTATTTCACTCAGCATGATGTCCTCCAGTTTCATCCATGTTATGAGATGGTTCACCGATTCATTGTTCTTTCTCGTTGCATAGTACTCCATTGTGTGTATGTACCATAGTTTGTGTATCCATTCGTCTGTTGATGGACATCGAGGTTGTTTCCATCGTTTTGCTATTGTGAATAATGCTGCCATGAACATAGGTGTGCATATGTCTATTTGAGTGATGACTCTTATTTCTCTAGGATATATTCCTAGGAGTGGGATTGCTGGATCGAATGGTACGTCTATTTCTAGCTTTCTGAGGAAACGCCATATCATTTTCCAAAATGGCTGTATCATTTTGCATTCCCACCAGCAGTGTATAAGAGTTCCCGTCTCCCCGCAGCCCCTCCAACATTTGTTATTTCCAGTGTTTTTGATTCGTGCCAGTAATGCCGGGGTGAGATGGTATCTCATTGTGGTTTTAATTTGCATTTCTCTAATGGCTAGTGATCGCGAGCATTTCCTCATGTGTCTGTTGGCCATTTGAATGTCTTCCTTGGTGAAGTGTCTGTTCATTTCCTTTGCCCATTTTTTGATAGGATTGGTTGTCTTTTTGTTGTAGAGGTGTTGGATTTTCTTGTAGATTATGGAGATTAGACCTTTGTCTGACTTGTACTGTCCAAAAATTTTTTCCCAGTCTGTAGGTTCTCTTTTAACTCTTTTGGTGAAATCTTTTGAAGAGCATAGATGTTTGATTTTTAGAAGATCCCAATTATCTAGTTTATCTGTTGGGTTTTTTGTGTTGATGTTTATGGTTTGTCCTTCTGGCATTTTTAAGGCCACATTTAATATTGGAATTTCTCTTTCTATCCTAATTTCTGTTAAAGTCTGCGTCTGTTTTACTCAAATCATTCATAAAAGGATCCTTTCACTTTGAAATATTTCCTAATAATTAAAGGAAAAAATGTATGAATATACAGAGAATATTAATTTTACAATGAATAAATTGGTGATTATCTCTGATCCCACCATTCATTTATTTATTCATTTGGAGGATTCAGTGTCTAGTTCCTGTGCTGTGTACTAGGGCTAGAGTAGTGAGCAAGATAGAAGTAATTCCTGACAATATACAGCTTACGGTCCAACCTGTATCTAAATATGCAATATCTAAAACTCTCACCCAGAAACCTACATAATATATTTGTTTCTTTACTGTAACAGAACTGTAAAATAAAATTGATCTAAATCTGCCTGGCACTCCACATAAACCTAGCAAATTTCTTGATTGCTTTTAAGCTTAAAGGATACATGCCTAGGGGTCAAAAAATGTTGAGTAACCTCACAAAATGACTTTAGGTTATTGGCATAATTCTTAATAATATGACAAAAACAACAATAATAATAGCTAACACATTCACAGTGCTTTATATGTACTAGGAACTCTTCAAAGTGTTTTACTTATGCTAACTTAATAGTCACAGCAACACTATGAGGTAGACACTGTGTTCCTGTGAGCTATTTCTGTGGAAGAAACCATCCCCAAAGTTAATGTCTTTAAACAACCACATAAATTTGTGATTTGGGTAGAGCTTGGTGGAGAGAGCATATCTCTGCTTCACTCAGTGTCAGTTGGAATGGTTCGAAGGCTGGGGTTATAATCACTCACATGCCAGGCTCTTGATGCTGTCTGTGTGCTGAGAAGTCAGCTGGACCAGTCACTGAAACACCTACGTGTAGCCTCTCCATACGCTCCAGGCTTCCTCACAACATGGTGACTAGGTTCAATGGATGAGTGTCCTGAAAGAGAAAATACATGGAAGTTGGATCACCTAGCCTCTAAATTCACACAGAATTACCTCCACCACATTCTGCTAGTTAGAAACAAGTCACTAAACCTGATCCACATTCAAGGAGAGGGGAATTAGACTCTATCTTTTGTGAGTGCAGTGTGAAAAAAAAAAATTTGCAGACATGTTTCAAAATCAACACTTACTGTTGTTATCACACCCACTTTATAGATGAGGAAACTGAGGCACAGAAAGATTGAGTCATCCAAGATCACATAGCTAGTAAGTAGTGGATGCAGAATTCATACACAGTCATTCTGGTTCCAAATTGCTGATATTAACAACTATATTATAATTTCTCATATTTCTAATATTCATTGATTAACTAGTGAAGAGCTATGCTAAGCATATTGTATGAAATATTTCAGGTTTTCAATAACCTCACACTTAGTATAATTTCCACTTTATAGATAAGGAAAATGAGACTCATAGAGTTAAATAATTTGCCCAGTATGCTGCACCTTATTTCTTAGCAATTTAATTTGAACTCAAACCTCTTCAACTCTGAGGCTTTGCTCTCTCCTGTGGGACCATCCAGAAAAAATCTTTTCATTTTGTGGCCTAAAGTAGATTTGATTTGCCCCTTGTCACATTATACAAGTTAATTTCTTAATCTATCCATTTCTCTCTTCATCATATGATGTTATTATCTTCTATATATAGAACATGTCTGACTAAATGTTCTTAATATTTATCTGATAATGAATAATGGGAAATAAAACATTAGAAATTACTAGTTATCCTGGACCCTACCCTGTACAAGATATTTAAATTAGTTACTTTTATCCTCAGTCAAATGAGTGTAAAGATGTATACGTTATAGAGCTATTAGTGTGAGGATTAAACGTGGGAGTTGACATACATGGGGTCTCCATGAGTCAGAACCAACTCTATGGCAACTGGTACTGATGCATATAACAGCCATCAAATAAAAGATGCTCCAAAAATCTTGGCATATTGTTTCTTCTCTTTAAGCAAATGAAACTCATTACTGTCAAGTTGATTCCAACTCATAAAGACCCTGTAAGAAGGAGTAGAACTGCTCAGAGGGTTTCCAAGGCTGTAAATCTTTATGGAAGCAGACTGCCACACCTTTCCCCCCATAAAGCGGCTGGTGGGTTCGAACAGCCATCCTTTTGGTTAGCAGCTGAGCGCTTTAACCACTGAACCACCAGGGCTCCTTCTTCAGGAAAAAGATTGCCAAAAAAAGCATTTACATATTCCAAATCAATGTTATGATATAGTGTTTCATCAAATTACATGTGTTTACCTGTAGTGTTAACACTTAAAGCTTTTGATGTCATCAAATTATAGTTATCAAAATTTATATTTAAAAAAATCAGATATTGTTTTCTCCCTATTCTATTACTGATTTACAATAGGAAAGAGTACCCAGGCATGCTGTATCCTCTGCACCTCATTTAGATCATCTAGACAGCTTATACAGCCCAGGTGGCGTAGTGGTTAAAAGGCTGGCTGCTAACCAAGAGGTTGCAGTTTGAATCTACCAGGTGCTCCCTGGAAACCCTGTGGGGCAGTTCTACCCTGTCCTATAGGGTCGCTATGAGTCAGAATTGACTTGAAAGCAATGAGTTTTGTTTTTGGTTTAATACAGCTTATAATAAAGCAAGGGAGCTCACATATGAGTGCACTTGTCTGAGTTTCAAATGTTAAGGTTGTTGGAAAACATTTCTTCTAGGTTCCAGACAAAAAGGTAAGATTTTGGATCCTCTACTCTTCTTTTCTATTATAAAGGCCAGAAAGACTTCTTTAGATCTTCTAGGATCTGCTTTCAGTGACTTGCCCATATCTGGGAAGGTTTACTGTTAGTCCACTGCTAGAAGGCACCTGTTAGTCCTTTGTGTTTATCTGAGATTCCACAATCCCTTGGCACCACTTGCAATCCTGACTTTTCTCATGCCCTCTAGCACAGACCTTTTCTCTCATCAGACGTATGAGGGATTTCGACACTCCAAGTTTCCCATGTTGCCGCCAATCTTCATGGAAGCTGTCTTCCCCTTATCCCGTCTCCAAATAGCCATGTTGCTTGGCAGATGGCATTCAAAGGTGTGCATCATGTCTTACAAGGCCTGTGGCTGCCAGAGGAAGAAAAATAGCTAAAAAGGATCTAACACTTGTGTTGATCTGCAGGTGCCTGTCATGGCCCGGCACGCATGGCCATAGGCAAGATTCCAAATACAGAACAAGAGGGCATGTTGCCATTGCAGCAGATGGACATGCAGAGAAGTAGCCAAGAGCCTCTGTAACAAGCACCATGAACGTGGCTGGAGGACAGGACGTGAAGCCAATAACATTCAATTGGATTTTTATCTGTAGCTTGGAAACTCCGGGTTGAGGAGCAATGTCATTTCTAATTATGGCTTCAGTCAGGCATGCTCCCACCATAAGAACTAGGATCTGTGACTGCCACAGATAAAGTGTTGGGCAGCAGGAGGCCAGCTGGGTCTTTGAAGCTGTCAACCGAGCCAGCAATGAAATCTGTACTTGGGATAAGAATTGCTTCTTCTGGAGCTAAATCAGCAAATGCAGTCTGGTTGTCAGAGCTGGTTGTCATTTAATAAAAATGGATCATTGTATGCTTGTGTTATTTTTCCTCTTCTTTCACTCTGAGTGAATAGGAAAATCAGGTGACTCACAAAGCGGTCAGAGACTAAATCCTGCCTGTACTGGCAAGACAGACTAGGCTGGACTAAGGCAGGGCTGTACAGAACAGAAAAACAAAGAACAGAGAGAACACTGGACTCTGGATGAATACTGGTTAAAGACCCTGCAGGGCTACAATGGAGGGCTATGTTAAGGTCTTGGACTCAGAAGTCACATCACCAGTTCCAATCCCAGCAGCATAGCATGCTAGCTTTGCAACTTTTGTCAAGTTACTAACCTCTCTGAACCTTGATTTCCTCATCCAGAAGATGGGGATTATAGTGTACCACCTCTTCGGGCAGTTGTGAGAATTGAATGAGTTAATGTGTGTGAAGAATCTAGAACAATGCCTGGCACATACTAAGAACCACAAGTATTAGCTCTCATAATCACATGTGAAGGTTGTCACAGATAAGCTTAAACTAAATTATGTTTGAACTCCAGACAAAATGTGTCCTTCGTACCAACCTGGTTCAATTGTATCCTCCCAGCCTTTTGCATGTTATCATACTGAATTTCTCCAACAGAACTATTATCTAGTATTGCCACCGTATGGCAAGAATAACCCACCTACCTACACCCAGTCTCTGCAAATTAAGACACATGAAAAAGAACAAGATCATTTAAGAGTCATCCCTCAATCCATTGCTTGTTTTATTCTTATATTTTTATTTTTATTAAGTTGAGAATGAATAAAGTAAGGTAGCTACTTTTGATTGGCATGTCCTAACTAGAAAAAGGTAGAAACAACAATGGGGAAATACAGAGGAAAAACCTGACAGAGAGAAGAAAATAACTCTTCCTGAGTCACTACCTGCTACATTCATCCTTTCTGAGGAAGTTCAAAAGACAAACCAGAAAGTAGCTGCTATAGGTCAGGGAGGCAGCAACTCAAACTATTTAAGAGTTCAGGCTATCATTATGTGGCTTTAAGTTAAGTCTCTTAAACTCTTTAAGGCTCATCTTCTTCATCTGTAAAATGGGGTTAAGAATAGTTTATAAATTATACAGTTGTAGCCAGAATTAATTAAGACAATGAGTGCAAAGTACTTTGCATAAAGTTTGGCATAGAGGCAACACTAATGAAATACTAGTTTTTATTATTGTTTTACAAATACATACAAGAGAAACAGAAGAAAGGGAAATCTATAGCTTTGGAGTGATGAAAGTTTTACTAAAAAGGAAAGGGATTTATAGAGTAACCAAAAACATGAAGGGAGGAACAGGGACTATTTCAAGAGCATAGAGACAGAAGTTTAAGTCTTGAACCTTTCCATGCTATTCTATAAAAAGCAACAATGTTCTAGTCCAGACTCCACGAGAACTACCATCATCAAATTCGTATCAAATATAGAGGAAAATGATGAAGAAAGAGGTCCAGTGGTTTGGCAAAGAACTAGGTAGGGCTAAAATTTCAGTTTTGTGGCCTCAGATCCAGTTCTCTCTTCCTGCACAGGCTCAGAACCATTAGAGACCTCTCTAAATGAAGATCAATGGTGACACCGCATTCTGGTCCTGAGAAAACCCCTCTGTGCTGTTGTGTGCTGCTTAGCTGCTGACTGAAGAGCCCAAAGCTGTGCTGCACAAAAACCACATATCTCCCTTGAGGTCAAGGATACTGACATTTTCTGCCCAATTTGGAGGTTCTTTATCCACAAGCTACAGTAAATCTGATTCAGCCTCATTCTCCATGTCACTGATAATACTCACCCTGGCAGCAGCATCCGTCATGCCAGAGAAACAAAGTGAGGAAGGGGAACTAGATTCTAACATCCAGGTATGATGTATGATGAAGGGGTCTGCAACTTAGCTCCTGTTTTTTTCAGCTAGAGTGAAGTTACTGCCAAAGAAATTTGGAAGCAGTTAAAAAACAAACAAACAAACAAAAAAACTGGACCAAATCTCACCGAAACAGATATTTGTCACTATCTTATCTGACTTACTAAATAGCCTATTCAATCAACTGTACAAACTTGCTCACAAACACCCTTGTGTACATGATGACATAAGATGAAGGTGGAGATAAGAGGGAAAAAAATAACAAAACAGGTCTTCATGAGAAAATCCATAGTATTTAAAAAAAAAATAGGGTGAAAATATTGTTGGGAGATAAGGAAATGACCATTGTCTTTTCTCACAAAATGCTTTGTATATTCTGGGTCCCAAGCCATAGTGCATGGATCATTGGAGATATGGCCATGGCCCCAAATCCAAGTTTGGAAAGGAACACACAAAGAAAGCCTCAGTCTTCTCCCTTACCCATCTGTAGTGGAGATACGTCTTACTGTTGTAGCCTTTCTCTATTATTATGCCATGAATCAATGCTTCCACATTCCGTGTGGTCCTGGTGGAGCTGTCAATTACAGTGACCACTTGTCATGGTTTGAATTATGTCCCCCCAAAAATGTGTGTATCTATTTGGCTAGGCCATGAATCCTGGTACTGTGTGATTTTCCTGTATGTTGTAAACCTGCCTCTATGATGTTAATGAGGGAGGATGGGTGGCAGTTGTGTTAGTAAGGCAGGACCTGATCTACAAGACTGGATTGTGTCCTGAGGCAATCTCTTGGGATACAAAAGACAGAAGTGAGCAGAGAGACAGGGGGACCTCACACCATCAAGAAAGCAGTGCCAGGAGCAGAGTGCGTCCTTTGGACAGGGGTCCCTGCGCCGAGAAGCTCCTAGTCCGGGGGAACACTGATGAGAAGGCCGACAGAAAGACAAAGACTTCCCCTGGAGCTGACGCCCTGCATTTGGACTTTTAGCCTACTTTGACTCTGAGGAAATAAACTTCTCTTCGTTAAAACCATCCACTCGTGGTATTTCTGTTATAGCAGCACTAGATGACTAAGACAGCACTACTTCCACCATAACTGCAACCATGTGATTCAGGCCTGCTAATTAGAAAATTCCATCCCCCTGGCTACAGTGACTGTTTCAAGAATGAGCAAGAAGTCCAAGCCTCTCTGATATTTGATAGTTTGAGACTGAGAGTTATTTTTGGGTCACAGGCTATAAGAATATAATTTTGGTCATCTCTCCAACTACAGAAAGTCTGTATGAGAATGGAACCTACAGGTAGAAAGAAGAACTAAAATATGGAGAGAGGAGAGATAGGCAGACAAGAAAGAGAGCCCCAATGACATCATTCTGTCACCAAATCTAGCTATGAAGAATCAAAACCAAAAAACCCAAACCTGTCACCATGAAGCTGATTCCGACTCGTAGAGAACCTATAGGACAGAGCAGAACTGCCCCATAGGGTTGCCAAGAAGCGATTGGTGGATTCTAACTGCTGACCTTTTTGGTTATCAGCTGAGCTCTTTTAACCACTGAGCCACCAGGTTTCCATGAAGAATCAAGCTGCGCCTCAGTTTCCAGATGTGTGAGCCAATAAATTCTCCTTTTACCTTTAAGAGTTTGAATTGGGTTTCTATGCCTCTTCTCCAAAAACGTGCTAAGACAGCATCTATTGGCGTCTTTTGTGATCCTAGTCTCTAGGACCATGTTTTATCAGTGCAAAACGAATGAAAACAAGTTTGCTTCTGACATTCCTTTTGACTGGAGGAATGTGATTCAGACAAACCATCTGAGAATATAAGACAGAGGCAATTCTTTAACTCTGGTGGTCTGAATTACTCAGAAAATTTAACTGCCTTTAAAAGAGCACTGAGAAAAAAATTAGGATATACATCATATATTAAAAAAAAAGGAAAGAAAGAAAACTGTTGCCGTCAAGACAATTCCAACTTGTAGTGATCCTATAGGACAGAGTAGAATTGCCCTATAGGGTTTCCAAGGAGCAGCTGGTGGTTTCAGACTGCTGACCTTTTGGTTAGCAGCTGAGCTCTTAATCATTGTGCCACCAGGACTCCACACCATACATACATACATATATATATATATATATATATATATATATAGATGTATAGTGCATAAGGAGTGGGTATCTTCCTTCCTCTATACCTATGATCAGCTATAAGTTAATAAAAGCTCAATTTACCAATTGGATTTTTTCTCTAGAACTTATGGTCATGTCAAAATTGATTTGCTATAGAGACAGAGCAATATTTTGAAATATTAATCAATGCTTTTTCCAGGATATTTCTCATTTCCCGACCACTTCCCTGAATTAAAACAACTGGGCATTTTGTCTTTACTATTACAGGGATGGTAAACCCAGTAGAATGCCTGGGTCGGTTTCCAACTTTTGAGCTGTAAATGCCTAGGCAGAAGAAAGTCAGAGGGAAGTGAAGAGAACTGAGAAATTGATGTGATTCCTGAGAAGAAACACTAAATTCTAAGTGGCTGTGTGGTGCATGCCACACCCCACTCACCCTTCCCCCCTCTTCCCATAGTCCACCCCTCCCCCATTCCCATAACCCACACTTGCCCCCTTCCCATAGCTTCAGAGCAGGCAGGGAGAGCAGCCAATGGTTTTCAATGTTTTCAGGAGGGGCTCTGAGACATCAGCAGAGAGAGCCAGACATAAACAAGCAACAGTTAGCACAGCAACAATCTCCAGGGATCGATGACCCAGGACCAGAGCAGATGACTGATATCACAGATGACAGTCAGGAACCAGACATCACTGTGCCCTGCAACATGAGCTACAGAATTTAGCTGCCACCCTGGAGGAAAGGGGCAGGACTTTTAACTGATTGAAATTTTAGTTCCTGTCACCAGGGGAATGAAGCCTCGAAACAGAAATGATATTAAGTTATAGAAAAACAAAGGTTACATTTCTTAAGCCCTAGAGTTTGTGAGTGAGTAGAGATTCATATTCACTACCGAAGTTTTAAAAAAATACCTTTCTGGGGTAAAATAACCCAGAAAAAATCATTGATTCAATATTTGCATTTGAAATTATGGATCACTAAGCTTAATGTATTGTGTTAAAAAACCAAGTTTTGTTGTGGGCAGTCAGCACTAAACTCCATACTAGGTGTGGCCTTCACATCTCCTGCGTCTCTTTGACTTGTGCCTGGGGATATTTCTTCTTCCTCTTCCCAAAGAATCCTCCAGCCCAGTCCGACCATCTCATAAGGGTGAGCTGTTAATCACAAGGAAGGCTGGGCCAAAGATTGTAGCTAACTCAGCATTTCTGCTATAGGACCATCAACTCCAAGCCCACATCCTGCTGACAGAGGGTCCGACAGCATCCCATCTGTATGCGAACCCAAATGCTGAGAAGTATGGGAAACCAATTCCCCTGCTCCCAATTAGCATTACCTTCTATGCAGAAAAGACTGATTTTGTCTTATTCTACTGTTCAATATATTTCCTTTTTCTTCAAGAAGGGAATAACATTTATTGAATGCAAAATATATATCAGGAGACATGCTAGATGCTTTATGTATATTATCTCTTTTTATACTCCATTTTCAAATGAGGAAAGTGAAGCTCAAAGATGTTTAGTGTGATGGTTAAGATTGTGTGTCAACTTGGCTGGATCATGATTCTCAGTGTTTATATGTAATCACTCCCATGATGGAATCTGCTATGAGTAGCCGAACAGTTCAGAGTTTCCTTGAGGGTGTGACCTGCATCCCAATACAAGCAGACGTTCTGGCTTTTTACTCGCTCTGGATCCTGTGGCTGCCTCCTGTTCATCTGACCTCTGGTTCTTGGGACTTGAGATATCAGCTTATCTGCTGATCTTGGGACTCATCGATCCTCACAGCCTGTGAGCGAGAGCCCTGCTCTCCGACCTACTGCTCTTGGGTTCACCAGGTCCTGCAGCTACATGAATCAGGAGAAGCCTTGCGGTCTTGCCTGCCAATCTTGGGATTCGTCCATCTTCATAGCCTGTGAGAAAGAGCCCTTCTCTCCAACCTGTTGATCTGGGGTTTGCCAGCCCCTGTGGCTACATGAACTGAGAGAAGCCTCTATCCTGATCCACAGACTTGGGATGTTCCAGTCTCTACAATCGTGTGAGCCGTTTCCTTGATATAAACCTCTGTATATATTTATACACTTTACTGGTTTTGCTTCTCTAGAGAACCCAGCCTAAGACATTTAATGACTGATCTTAGATTATACTGCTGATAAAGGATAAGTTGGGAATTGAAGTAAATTTGCTTGACTCCAAAGCCCACCTATTATTGAATGAATACACCATGGACTGCCAGAAGAATGAACAAACCTGTCTTGGAAGAAGTACAGCCAGAATGCTTCTTAGAAGCAAGGATGGCAAGACTTGGTCTCACATACTTTGGACATGTTATCGGGAGGGATCAGTCCCTGGAGAAGGATATCATGCTGGTAAAGTACAGGGTCAGCGAAAAAGAGGAAGACCCTCAACTAGATGGACAGACACAGTGGCTGTAACAATGGGCTCAAACATAGAAACGATTGTGAGGATGGCACAGGAATAGGCAGTATTTCATTCTGTTGTACATAGGGTGGCTATGAATCGAAACTGACTCGAAGGCATGTGACAACAACAACCAAAGCCCATACACTTTGACTGTACCACACACCTCTGAAATTTGAACCAGACTGTTATTATCATATTGTTATTGTTATTATCATTGTCATTATCATTGTTATTAGTTGCTGTCAATTCAGCTGTGACTCTTGGTGACCTGTTGTATAACCTAATGAAACTTTGCCCTGTCTTATTCCATTTTCATGGTCATTACCATGTTTGAGTCCAGTCAGACAATATCCTGTTCTGATCCATAGGGTTTTCATTGGTTAATTTTTGGAAGTAAGTGGCCAGGCCTGTCTTACTAGTCTTTCTTAGTCCAGAAGCTCTGCTGAAATCGGTCTACAATGGGTGATCCTGCTAGTATTTGAAATACTGGTGGCATAATTTCTAGCACCATAGCAACACCCAAGCCACCAAGTACAACAACTTACAGACAGGTAGTGGTAAACCACCTTAAAAGGTCCTTGATGGCTTAGTGTTAACTGAAGATTCATTAAGTGCTGTCTGGGTGATCTATTTGAGTAAGGTTCATCTTTGCTACTTTTTGGTCAAGAATCCTCTGCTCCTATGTTTCATACAGCTGGGGTTTCTCATCTTCAGGTCTAAGCTAAAATGTTTTCTCCTAAGAAATACTGACCCTGATGACCTTATCTAAAGCCGCCCCCCAGCCCCAGCCTCTAGCACATCAGTTTTACTATCCTCATTGCTTATAACTTCCTGAGATTTTCTTCTTTTTTGTTTATTTTATTTTCTATCTCCTCCCACTGGAAATCCCCCACATGCCTTTCAGCAAGTTTCTGAATTCCACTCTTGTGTTCCTGTCCTGGTATCCTCACAGTAGCCAGGCTGATCCTTTTAAAATGTAAGTCGAATTATGATATTCCTCTACTCAAACTCCTCAAAGTCTTCCTACCTCACTCAGGACTACCGTAGTTTTAAGCAAATAAGGCTCGCCTTCTATGTTTGTTTGCCAACCACTCCCTCCGCCAGCAAGGTATTTCTGCAAGCACACTATGCTAATTTTTTCTTAGAGCAACATGTAAATACCAAGTCCTTACTCAATTTGGTCCCACTACCCTGGTGGCGCAGTGGTTAAGTGCTGGGCTGCTAAAGGTCGGCAGTTGGAATCCACCAGTCACTCTGTGGGGGAAAGAGATGACAGAGTCCCTAAAGAATACAGTCTTGGAAACCCTATGGGGCAGTTCTACTCTGTCCTATAGGGTTGCTGTGAGTTGGAATCCACTTGAGAACAACAAGTGGGTTGGTCAGACCTCTCTGAGAAGGAGTCCTGGTGGGACAGTGGTTCAGCACTTAGCTGCTAATTAAAAGGTTAGCAGCTCAAATTTATCAGCTTCTCCACAAGACAAAGACGTGGCAATCTGCTTCTGTAAAGATTACAACCTTGGAAACCCTATGTGACTGTTCTACTCTGTCTTATAGGGTCACTATGAGTCAGAATCAACTCCACAGCAATGGGTTTGGTTTGTACCTCCCTGAAAGCCTCTCCCTCTATTCTCCTCAACTGACTCTGCCCCAGTCACTTTTTCTTGAACACACAATTCATCTGCCTGGAATGGTGTTGACCCAAATATCCTCATTCTTCACTGTCTCACTTCCCTCAAGTCTCTCTGCTCATTCTGCCTGATCATTTAGGATAATAAAGTTACATAATAAATGTTCACTTTTATATTTAACAAAAGTCATTTTACAGGCATCCTCACAAGACTAATTAATTGTTTGATTCTACTGACCTTCAAGGATACAAACTTATAAAGGAAGACATAAAAATTTGCTCATCATGCTATTTCTAGAAAACAATAGATTTAATCTATCCCCTACTGTTCAAAGATTTAAATGATTTCATTTGGCTTTTCTACTTTTTTTTTTTTTCATTTCTGCAAATTGGCATTTATTTATTTCCTTCACTGGTTCATTTATTTGTTTACTCTTATTTTCAATGTACGTCTTTCAGCACCTGCTAAGTATTCAGAGGTGGAGATACAAAAACGAGCAAGACCCAATTACTGTACTCAAAAGTCTCACACAGTCTACTGAGAGACATTCTGTAAACCATTAGGAAGGACACTGTGAGATGTGCCACCTTGCTGTTTCCATGGGGGAGTTCTTTATTTAAACCATCCCAGAACTTCATTCTCAGAATTACAAAAGTAAAAAGAGCCTTCTGGAATTTCATTTTTAGGGGGCCCGTATAACAAAAGATACACATTATACATTGATAAATGCCGTTTTTACAATTTGGGGCTATTGTCTTTCTTTAATCTACTTGAAGCAATAATTCTGGTGTAGCGAAACTAAAACAAACCAAACCCATTGCATCAAGTCGATTTCAACTCATAGCAACACCATAGGACAGAGAACTGCTGCCCCACAGGGTTTCCAAGGAGTGGCTGGTGGATTTGAACTGCTGACTTTTTGGCTAGTAGCCGAGCTCTTAACCACTGCACCACCAGTGGGGGCCCCGAGATGTAGTGGGGCTACAACAAACAATTCCCCCATTTATAAAGTGTTTTATAGTTTTATAAATCATTTTAAACCTCAAGCACAGTAATAAACGCACCAACCACTTGACACAACTCTGAGGCTCCCATTCTCCTTGACTAGAGTCTAGGGTACAGTGGAAATAACATAATCTACATTAGGTATATATCAATTTTCATGTAAGAAAACCTAGTGCATGGTTGGTTTTATAAAAAGTGAGTGTGAAGAGGGACTTTCAAGGGTCTGATAAAGTAAGCACAAGCCAGCCCATAGTTATTTAAATACGTAATCACAGAGAAGTACATTTTTGCTTAAAAGTTTCTATAGAACAATCATTATCTATTTGTTCTCCCAATTTCTTAGGCTCTATTAGTGGAACTTAATAAAAAAATAAATAAATAGAATGGTCTTTTGAATCACCTTAAATCTTCATAAAGTTTATCTGCTTCCAACATAGCATAATTAGAGGAGTTTAGGGCGGGCAAGAGGAGAATGAGATTGTTCCCTTAAGGTAATTGGTGTGTGATTATTACTTAGCAGGAAATTGTGTGTTGTATAATTTTTTTTATTGTTCATTGCTGCCACTTCATTATAATTTGAAAAGGCTGAACAAATCCAAAAATAAACAACAAAGTCTTAAAATGCTAAGTTGCCCTAATGGCAATAAATATCTTTAGTTGTTTTGGTAATCAGTTATAAAAAAATTAAGGTTTGAAGAGCGAGCTTATATTACACATCCTGTCTATTGTCGGATTCAAGTTTAACTGCATGTATAGGCACAATACAAACATTGTAAATAAAAGTGCATTCAACACACAAAGAACAGAGTTAGTGATTGGTCTGCTGGTAGAGTCATTTATAGAATGGCAAATAGAAGAATTCCATTTTTGGAATTAAATTACCATGCTGATCTATAATGTTCAAATCAATTGCATAAATGATAAATCTCAACTTTACTGTGAAGCAGAGAGTGAAGTATAGGATTGGGGCAATTGTCCAAATAATTTAGGCTTGAAAGGGAAAACACACACACACACACACACACCTCCCACATACACACACACTTTAGCCTAAAATAATCAGAGTGTAAGGTCTAAATATTTTGTATAAACTAATTCCCTCACAATAAGAATAGACCAGAGTTTTTGTGAATATTGTGGTACAGTGATCCATGCAGATATTCAAAACAGTCATGTCTCCATTCATGTATACATAGAGTTTCCTAAATTGATTGTCTTTCAGATCTGGAACATCTGGTTTCAATCTCAAAATTTCGATTTGGGTAGTTTTAGAATGTTAAGACTTTTTCCTCCGTCCATTTTAACGTTTTTCTCTAAATAGATTAAATCTCGTGATTATATTTTGTATTTTTTGACAGGAATAGGGCCTACTTGGGAGTACAGTTCGTATATATTTGTAAATAATAGTATATTGAATATCTAGTGTATTATTTGCATAGCATCTCTCATCTACACACACACACACACATACACACACACACACACTTACTCACTCAAACCTCTTTCTAGGAAAAATAATCCCTTGCTCTTTAAATCACATCAGCAGAACTACCAGTGCTTCTATATTATTCAACTTCTGCTTCAACTTATTGTCCAAGACGAAGCATTTTCGACTCATGCTGACCCAATCAGAGCCCTTGCCTGAGATTTTTGGGATTCAGAGAAAGAGTAGCCTCTGGCAGTAGAAGCTAAAAAAACATGAAATTTAGCAGCTGTGGGTGGCCACATCAATTACCATGCAGGAAAAATCCATCTTACTTAGGAAAAGAGAGAGCTGACCCAGTGGTAAGCAGAGAAGACGGAAGGAAAGAGAATCCAGACAGTGATTAAGACCCAGTTGTATCCTTTCCCCAAGCCCAATTTTGTGCTGAAAAATTCCTTTGCTTCTTTGAGTGAATATATTTCCATTTTAGCCCAAGATAGATTTTGGTTTTGCTAATTTGCAACTAAACTAATAGAAATTGGCATGCAATATATGATCATCTTATTAATACCAGCAAAAACAAATCAAGGATGGTACATTTATTACAATACAGAAAGAAGTATCCTAAATCACATATTAATCTATTTCAAAGCCAGCATATAAACAAGATGAATCTTATTACATCTTGTAATACCTACCCCCCTAAAGAATGAATGCACTCCTCATAGAATTGAGTTAACCTAACCTAAATATGTAATTAAAATTTTCAAAAATACTGTTAATGTTGGTGTAAACCTGTATGCATACATTTAAATCTGTATAGATTTAAAATTGTGAAGGCCAAACTGTCTTCCACTTCAAGGCATTTTGACAAGTTGGTGTCTCTCTCTGAAACACTCTTGCCCAGATATTTCCATGGCTTTACTCTTCCTCATGCAGGGCTTAATCAAATATCACCATTTCTGTCATCTAAAGAAAGTAAACTGTTCCCACCTTTATTTACTCTCTTTTGTTATCCTGTTTTATTTTCATTATAGCCTTTCTACAATTCTTATTTATTTGTTTATTTCTTTACTATCTATCCTGACTAGAATATAAGCTTCAAGAGCAAAGAAACCTATCTGCCATGTTCACCCAGCACTCAGAACAGTGCCTGACCCACAGTAGATATTCAGTAAATACGTATTGAATGAATGAAATATCAGACTGCTTTCTTCCTGCCTGGACGGTTGAAATCAAATGACCATAGATTTAAAATCAGTTAATGATTTTTTTTTTTTTTTTTTTTGGTAGCAAAAGACAAATGATTATATTGTTGGGAATGCGAAATGGGAGAATTACCCAGGGTTACCAGCTGACTACTGGCAGAGCCTCTGAGGGACTCAACATATTTTCAGGGTGGACTTTCATCTTGAAAATCCAAGTTGTATTTTCTTACTTATCCAAAGATAACCCAATTTTCAGTAGAAGACTAACACCAATGTTCATGCAATCAGACACACACCAGCAATGAACAATCCAAAAGTGAAATGAAGACAACAAATGCACTTAGAATAGCATCAAAAGAATAAAACATTTAAGAATGAATTTAACCAAACAAGTTCCAGAATGGTACACTAAAAACTATAATAACAAAAAACCAAACCCATTGCCATCGAGTTAATTCTGACTTATAGTGACCCTAAGACATTGTTAAAAGAAATTAAAAATCACTTAAATAAGTGGAAAGACATCCCATGTTCATTAAATGGAAGACTTACTATTGTTAAGGTAGTGAATTGCTCTACGGATTCAATGTGATCCCTATCAAAATTCCAACTGCCATTTTTACAGAGATAGAAAAACTGATCCTTAAACTCACGTGGAAATGCAAGGGACCTCAAGCAACCAAAGGAATCTTGAAATACAAGAAAAAAAATTAGAGGACTTTCCACTTTCAAAACTTACTGCAAAGCTACATTAATCAAGACAGTTTGGTACTGGCATAAGGATAGATATAAATAGAGTAGAATTGAGATTCCAGAATAGAATTGATTTTCAAACAAGGTGCTATGACCATTCAATAGGGAAAATACAGTCTTTTCAACAAATGGTGCTAGGACAACTGGCTAACCACATGCAAAAAATGTATTTGGATCCCCCCCTAACTGCATATAAAAATTAACTAAAAATAGAATAAAGACTTAAACATAAAGGCCATTGATATAAAACACTCTGAAGGATATATATGTGTAAATCTTCATGGACTTGAAATGGGCACTGTTTCCTAAAATATAATACCGATTATATCACAACCACAGAGAAAACTGATAAACTGAACTTATCAAAATAAAAACATTTGTGTATTAAAAAACGGTATCAGGATAGTGAAAAGACAATACACAAAATGGAAGAAAATATTTGCAAATCATATACAGTATTTGTACGCAAATAACACAAAGCTTCTACCTCTATTTGCCAACCGCTCCCTCCCCCAGCAAAGTATTTTTGTAAATACACTATGCTTTTTTTTTTTTTTTTACAGTAACACGTTAAAAAAAAAATTGACATAGAGGCACTTAGGAAAATACCTCTTAGGAGGAGGAAGTGGTTGGCAAACAAATGTAGAGGGTGCGTGTTATTTGTGTAAAAATACAGTATATGCTAGTGTTGTAGTACACAGAATATGTAAAGAACTCTTAAATTCAGGAATACAAAGCCAAATAATCCAGTTATAAAATGGGGAAAATGTTTGAATAGACATTTCTCCAAAGAATACATACAAACGGCCAATAAGCATACACAAAGATATTATTGTAGTTAGGTGCCAGAGTTGGTTCTGGTTCATAGAGACACTACCTACAACAGAACAAAACACCTCCAGGTCACATGACATTCTCACAATTGTTGTTATGCTTGAGCTCATTTTTGCAGCCACTGTGTCAATCCATCTTGTTGAGGGTCTTCCTCTTTTTCGCTGACCCTATACTTTACCAAGCATGATGTCCTTCTCCAGGGACTGGTCCCTCCTGAAAACACATCCAAAATATGTGAGATGAGGTCTTGTCATGCTTGCTTCTAATAAGCATTCTAGCTGTACTTCTTCCAAGACAGATTTGTTCTTTCTTCTAGCAGTCCGTGGTATATTCAATATCCTTTGCCGAGACCTTAATTCTAAAGCGTCCATTCTTCGGTCTTCCTTATTCATTGTCCAGTTTTCACACGCATATGAGGTGACTGAATATACCATGGCTTGGGCCAGGCTCACCTTAGTCCTGAAAGTGACGTCTTTGCTTTTTAATACTTTAACGAGATCTTTTGCAGCAGATTTGCCCGGTGCAAAGCGTCTTTTGATTTCTTGACTGCTGCTTCCATGGTCATTGATTGTGGATCCAAGTAAAATGAAATCCTTGACAACTTCAATCTTTTCTCCATTTCTCATGATGTTGCTTATTGGTCCAGCTGTGAGGATCTTTGTTTTCTATATGTTGACATGTAATCCATACTGAAGGCTGTGGTCTTTGATCTTCATCAGCAAGTGTTTCAAGTTCTCTTCGATTTCAACAAGCAAGGTTGTGACATCCGCATATCACGGGTTGTTTATGAGTCTTCTCCAATTCTGATGCTGTGTTCTGCTTCATATAGTCCAGCTTTTCAGATTATTTGCTCAGCATACAGACTGAATAAGTATGGTGAAATGATACAACCCTGACACACAACTTTCCTGATTTTGATCCACGTAGTATCCCCTTGTTCTGTTTGAACGACTGCCTCTTGGTGTATATACAGGTTCCTCATGAGCACAATTAAGTGTTTTGGAATCACCACCCTTTGTAATGTTATCCATAATTTGTTATGATTCACACAGTCGAATGCTTTTGCAGAGTCAGGAAAACACAGGTAAACATCTTTCTGGTATATTCTCTGCTTTCAGGCAGGATCCATCTGACATCAGCAGTTATATCCCTTGCTCCACATCATCTTCTGAATCCAGCTTGAGTTTCTGGCAGTTATCTGTTGATGTACCGCTGCAATTGCTTTTGGATGATCTTCAACAAAATTTTACTTGTGTGTGATATTAATGATGTTGTTCGATAATTTCCGCATTGTGCTGAATAACCTTTCTTTGTAATGGGTACAGATACGGGTCTCTTCCATCTGGTTGGCCACGTAGCTGTCTTCCAAATTTCTTGGCACAGATAAGTGAGCACTTCCAGCACTGTATCCGTTTGTTGCAACATCTCAATTGTTATTTCATCAATTCTAGAGCCTTGTTTTTCGCCAATGCCTTCAGTGCAGCTTGGACTTCTTCCTTTAGTACCATCGGTTCTTGATCATATGCTGCCTCCTGAAATGGTTGAATGTCAACCAATTCTTTTTGGTACACTGACTCTGTGTGTTCCTTCCATCTTTTTTTGATGCTTCCTGCATCATTTAATATTTTCCCTGTAGATTCCTGAAATATGGCAACTCAAGGCTTGAAATTTTTCTTTAGTTCTTTGAGTTTGAGAAATGCAGACCGTGTTCTTCCCTTTTGGTTTTCTGTCTCCAGATCTTTGTACATGTCATTATAACACTTTACTTTGTCTCCAGGAGCTGCCCTTAGAAATCTTCTATTCAGCTCTTTTACTTTATCATTTCTTCCTTTTGATTTAACTACTCAGTGTTCAAGAGCAACCTTCAGAGTCTCTTCTGATATTCGTTTTGGTCTTTTCTTTCATTCCTGTCTTTTTAATGACCTCTTGCTTTCTTCATGTATGGTATCCTTGATATCATTCCATAACTCGTCTGGTCTTCCGTCATTAGTGTTCAAAGCGTCAAATCTATTCTTGAGATGATCTCTAAATTCAGGTGGGATATACTCAAGGTTTTACTTTGGCTCTGGTGGACTTGTTCTAATTTTCTTCAGCTTCAACTTGAACTTGCTATGAGCAACTGATGGTCTGTTCAGCAGTCGGCCCCTGGCCTCGCTGACTGATGATATTGAGCTTTTCCATCGTCTCTTTCCACAGGCATAGTCAATTTGATTCCTATGTATTCCATCTGGTGAGGTCCAAGTGTGTAATCACCTTTTATGTTGTTGAAAAAAGGTATTTGCAATGAATAAGTCACTGGTCTTGCAAAATTCTGTCATGTGATCTCCGGTGTTGTTTCTATCACCGAGGCCATATTCTCTAACTACCAATCCTTCTTTGTTTCCAACTTTTGTATTCCAAACACTAGTAATTATTGATGCATATTGATTGCATGTTCGATCAATTTCAGACTGCAGAAGTTGGTAAAAATCTTTAATTTCTTCATCTTTGGCCTTAGTGGTTGATGTGTACATTTGAGTAATAGTTGTATCACCTGGTCTTCCTTGTAGGCATATGGATATTATGCTACCACTGACAGTGCTGTACTTCAGGACAGATCTTGAAATGTTCTTTTTGAAGATGAATGCGACACCATTTCTTTTCAATTTGTCATTCCTAGCATAGTTGACCACATGATTGTCTGATTCAAAATGGCCAATACCAGTCCATTTCAGCTAACTAATGCCTAGGATATTTGTGTTTAAGAGTTCCATTTCATTTTTGATGATTCCCAACTTTCCTAGATTCATACTTCACACATACCATGTTCCAATTATTAATGGATGTTTGAAGCTGTTTCTTCTCATTTTGAGTTGTGCCACATAAGCAAATAAAGGTCCTGAAAGCTTGACTCCATCCACATCATTAAAGTCAACTCTACTTTGAGGAGGCAGCTCTTCCACAGTCATATTTTGAGTGCCTTTCAACCTGAGAGGCTCATCTTTCGCCACTATATCAGACAACGTTCCCCTGCTATTCATAACGTTTTCACTGGCCAATTTTTTTCAGAAGTAGACTGCCAGGTCCTTCTTCCTAGTCTGTCTTAGTCTGGAAGCTCCGCTGAAACCTGTCTACCAAGGGTGACCCTGTTGGTATTTGAAACACCGGTGGCAAAGCTTCCAGTATCACAGCAACACACAAGCCACCACAGTACAACAAACTGACACATGTGGTGGACACACAAGGATACCTAACATAATTAGTCATTAAGGAAATGCATATCAAAACCACAATAAGATGCCACTTCAGACGTATTCCAAAAAAAACCAAACCCATTGCTGTTGAGTCAATTCCGACCACAGTGACCGTATATGACAGTACAGCTGCCTTATACGGTTTCCAAAGAGCAGCTGGTGGATTTGGACTGCTGATCTTTTGGTTATTAGCCAAGCTTTTAACCATTGCACCACCAGGAAGGCTTTAAACAGAAAGACAGACAATAAAAAGTGTTGGAAAGAATTTGGGAAAATTGAAACTCTATTATGGGAATATAAAATGATGCAGCAACTATGGAAAACAGTTTAGTGGTTCCTCAGAAAGTTAAACATTACATTACCATATGAACCAACAATTCCACTCCTAGGGATATATCCAGAAGAATTTAAAATATGTCCACACAAAAACTTGTATATAAACGTTCATAGTACCATTATTCCGAATAGCCAAAAGGTGAAAACAACCAAATTTCCGTCAACTACTGAATGGGTAAACAAATGTGGTATATCCATAAAATGAAATATTATTGAGCCATAAAAATTAATTAAGTACTGAAACATGCTACCATATGGATAAACCTTAAAAACACTATGCTATGTGAAAGAAGCCAAACACAGAGGGTCATATATTGTAATAATTGCCTTTATATGAGATATGCAGAATAGGTGAATTCATAGAGACAGAAAGTAGATTAGTGGCTTCCAGGGGGTAGGGGGAGGAAGTGATAAGAAGTGACTGCTAATAAATATGAGATTTTTCTTTGGTGTGATTAAAATGTTCTGGGATTAGATAGTAGTAATGTTTTCACAAACTTGTAAATATTCTAAAAACCACTGAATTGTAACTTTTAAAATGGTGAATTCAATGGTATGTGAATTATATCCCAATTAAAAAGAATTCTTTATGCTGGCTTATTAGGGGATTATAGGTCATGACATCTAAAATATCTCTGTCAAAATGCTCTACATTCTACCTTGGTGAGTAGTGTCTGGGGTCTTAAAAGCCTGTGAGCAGCCATCTAAGATACTCCACTGGTCTCATCCCTTCTGGAGCAAGGGAGAATGAAGAGAACAGGATACAAGGAAAAGATTAGTCCAAAGGACTAACTGTCCACAGCTACCAAGGCCTCCACCAGACTGAGTCCAGTACAGCTAGATGGTGCCCGGCTACCACCACTGACTGCTCTGACCAGGATCACAACAGAGGGTTCTGGACAGAGCTGGAGAAGGATGTAGAGCATAATTCTAACTCACAAAAAAAAGACCAGATTTACTCACCTAAAGGAGACTGGAGAGACCTCGAGAGTATGGCCCCCAGACACCCTTTTAGCTCAGTGGTGAAGTTACCTCCGAGGTTCACTGTTCAGCCTGGGAGTGGACAGCCCCGTAAAACCAAATGAGACTAACGAGGTATAGGAGTCCAGTGACAAGGGCCAGAAGGCAGAAGGGGACAAGGAAGCTGGTGATAGGGAACCCAAGGTTGAGTAAGGATATTGTTGATGTGTTGTGAGATTGTTAACCATTGTCATAGGGCAACATTTGTAGTAACTGTTAAACGAGAAACTATTTTGTTCTGTAAGCCTTCATCTTAAGTGAGAATAATAGCACAATTGGAAGAGCGTAGTCAATGTCACTGAACTGTGTATGTAGAAATTTTTGAAACGGTGTATCTTTGGCTATTTGTATTTTCATCAAAAAAAAAAAAAAAGGTTGAGAAGTTAGAGGGTTAATATGTTGTGGGGTTGTTAACCAATGTCATAAAACAACATGTGTACTACTGTTTCATGAGAAACTATTTGTTCTGTAAGCCTTCACCTGAAGTACAATAAAATATAAAAATAAAATAAAATAAAATATCTCTGTCAAAATCTTACTGTTCAACAAAGCACAACTTATAAAGTTATTCACCAAGTTCAATCCTCCATTTTTCAGGTAAAAACAAAACAAAACAAAAAACTCTGATATCCAGTGTAGTTAAATGATTCACTCAAGATTACATTACTAAGACAGAGAGATAGAGAAGGAGAAGGGGAAGAAAGAGAAGAAGGAGAAGGATGGGAAAAATAAGAAGAGGTAGAGGAGGAGGAGGAAGAAAAAGAGAGACTAAGACCATAACTTGCCAAGACTTTTTTCACTACCCCACGCTACCAGCATGTACTTTGCACAAAGACAAGGAGTTTATGGAAGAATTGAGAGAATGCAATTAATTTTAACAACAATAGCTAAGAATTAAACTATGCTTTTTAAATTCACCAAACATTCATTTACTTCATTTATGCTCACACCATCCCTAGCACAGTAGTATAGCACTCAAGCCCTGAGGTTGGATAGATTGAATTCAAACTCTGTTTTTACAACTTTTTAGTACTGTGATATTAAATAATAAACTTAATGTCTCTAACTTTATTTTCTTCATTTTTAATAAGGGAATAATAAATATGTCTACCCTGTGGAACTTTTGGAAAAATTAAATAATATATGTAAAGCACTTAGCACAATGCCTGACACTATATGAATAATTATTTAATATTAGCTATTATTATCATGTCTACAAGCTAGGAAGTATTATCTTCCCCATTTTATGTGTGAGGCAACTAAGGCTCATAGAGTTTAATATCTTGCCTAATATCTCACAGTAAGTAAATGGAACTCAATACAGATCTTCTGGCACTAAAACCTACATCATAGCTTCACCCTATGTTTGAAAGATATTCCAAAACTGCAAACCTGAGTGTGTAACTACAACAATTAGATTAACATTGAAGATCAAAGGAGAGAGTAACAAAAGAAGTAAATCAAAATCTTGATCAGAAGACCTCTTTCACAATCTTGCTTCTAGATCCAGGCTAGTAAAGTAGAACTGAGGGCCTCAATCTCCAAGTTCCACTATCACCTTCATAACTGTAAAGAAAGAACAGTTGTACTCCAGTAAGAAATGATTGCAGCAGAGATGAAATATTATCTTAATAGAAAGAACTAGAATTTATTTTGGAGAAGGATATACTTTGTTTATGATGATACTTTTGAGGGTCAGGCTCTGAGGTCAAGAGCATCAGTAGAAATCATGAAAAACATAGGGACAGCTCAATCACTCTGAATGAGTACATAAGGTGTATATGGTTTTTCCCCTGAGGTGGAATGAGCATGCAGGGAGGAGGCAAGACAATGAGCCAGTGAGTGACATGAGGTTGGTGGAGGGGGTAGCTAATGACAAATCCCAGGGGTGGGGTGGCTGGAAGACTTTTGAGAACAATGACACTTGATGATCACCTTGCTTTAAGATATCTACAATTTTCATTGAGAACTGTATATTATTAGATTCAATCCTTGGTCTTAAGAAGCCGGGAGTCCAGGTGACATTTGGCATTTCATATATTTTCTTATAAAATAATAAGTTAGCTAACATCTATTAACCCTTGTGCATGGGGTCACCATGAGTCAGAGGCTGACTCGACAGCAGCTAATGACAATAGGAGATAATAGTCTCAGTAATGGATGGAATCAGCTTATTATGGTGACGCCCTATGTGTCTTTTTAAGAGGCTCAAATTTAATTCTGTAGCATTTCTGCTTCAACAATATAAGCAGGATTTAAGGCCCACCCCTGATATCTCTGTACAGACAATCCTAAACTCAGATTTACCAATGTACCAGTAAGAAGGCTGTCAGTACCCTATGTGGTTTCTTGCAAAGACTCCACAAGCCTAAAATCCAATCCCTATCTTCACAACGTCAAAAGTTCTCTCCTATTTATTTACTCAAGGTTGATCACATTCTAGGGGAATAATTGATAAATAATCAACCTCACTAGAGATTGATTATTAACTTGAAAGCAAATTTCTTGATTTGTAATGAGAAACGTTATTGCCTCATGGACCAAAATTCTCATGTCAAGTGGTTTATATATTCTCTTTCTAGTAGGGAGGTTTTCTTGGGAACTGAATTAATATCAGAAAGTTGCTTGGTAAAGACAGAGATGAAGGAAAGGAAATATGATGATATAAATAAATTTATAATTCATTGCTTTCTCTTCTGTAGGTTTATAGCACTTGAGTTATACCTCTCTTTTTGTTCATTCCACAAACATTTACTCAGCATCTTTTATGTCTCTGTCCCATATTAGTTGCTGAGGTATGCAAAAACAAATAAAACCTAGCATCTGCCATCAGTAAGAGGACACATGTGGAACCAACATTAATCAAAGTTCTCATATGTGCCAGGCTCTATACTAGATGATTTATGTCCATATATCATTGAATTTCTACAACAAATGCCTATGAGATTTTAGATTTTATTTTGTCTCTCTGAAGATGAGGAAAAATTTAAAAATGAAGAAAAATGCAATTTAAATGACTTACTCAAGATCACAGAGGTAAGTGGTTACATATTATATATATTTTTCAAAACTCATCAAATTGTTTAGGTGAAGGAAAGGACAACATACAATACAGGGGAAATCAGCACAACTGGACTAAAGCAAAAGCTGAGAAGTTTCCTTAACACAACCAAACACTTTGATGGACAGAGTAGCTGGGGCTGGAGCCTGGAGACCATGGTTTCAGGGGGCATCTATGTCAATTGGCATAACAAAGTTTATTAAGAAAATGTTCTGCATCCTGCTTTGGTGTGTGGCATCTGGGGTCTTAAAAGCTTGCAAACAGCCATCTAAGATGCATCAATTGGTCCAAACCCACTTGGAGCAAAGGAGAATGAAGAACACCAAAGACACAAGGAAAATACTAGCTCAAGGGACAAAAAGGCCACATAAATTAGAGACTCCATCAGCCTGAGACCAGATAGATGGTGCCCAATTATCATCAATGACCACCCTGACAGGGAACACAACAGAGAGTTCCTGACAGAGCAGGAGAAAAGTGTGGAGCAGAACTCAAATTCTTGTAAAAAGACCAGACTTAACAGTCTGACTGAGACTGGAGGAACCCCTGAAGCCATAGCCCCCAGACGCTGTGTTAACCCAGAACTAAAATCATTCCCGAAGCCCACTCTTCAGACAAATATTAGACTGGACTATAAAACTTAATACTCATAAAGAGTGTGCGTCTTAGTTCAAGCAGATACAGAAGACCAAAAGGGCAGCTCCTGTCTGGAAGAAGGACGAGAAGGCAGGAAGGGACAGGAACTGACTGAATGGACACAAGAAACCTGGGATGGAAAGCGGGAGTGTGCTGTCACGTTATAGGGATTGCAACTAATGTCACATAACAGTATGTGTTATAAATTTTTGTATGAGAAATTAACTTGAGCTGTAAATGTTTACCTAAAGCACAATAATGGAAAAAAACTCATCAAACTGTACACTTAAAATTGGTGAATTGCATTGTATGTAAGTTATACCTCAATTAAAAGAAACCATATTAGAGAGCCAAAGAAAAAATTTATAATTAAATTTTTGGAGGAGGCTTCTAGATCCTATGTTGTGAGTTCCCACCTCCCAAGGGAGAAAGGGAAGAAGAGTGTTACCTACTTTACTGTAAGACTACTTAGGGGGTTTCCATGGTATCACTTTTAAAAAAATAAACAAAAAACAAAACTTGTTGCCATCAAGTCGATTCCAACTCATAGCGACCCTATGGGGCGAGCAGAACTGACCCATACAGTTTCCAAGGAGCGGCTGACGGATCTGAACTGCCAACCTTTTAGTTAATAATGAAATGCTTAACCACTGCGCCACCAGGGCTCCGGATGTTATCACTTAGAGAACATGAAATGTGTTTCTTGTGGTTCTCCAGATGCTTAGGCCTGATTCACATCTGAGAATGTAAAGCAGGCTAGGCTAGATTAACAGGATAGAATGAACTTGACCTGCATTTCCAATTTGTTCGAATATGTATTGGCCCAAATATGGTCACTTGAGGTCGTCTTGGTCCTAATCAGTAGGGCTACATAGAGAGACTGAAGCATCCCAGCAGCAAGAAGCTAGAGCAGACACTGAATTGCTAAGGGCAGAAGAAGAAGCCAACAGTAATTACCTAGAAACAGATGTACCTACCCAGGTCAAAGTGTGTGGGAGAGAAGTCCCTAGCATTGGGAACCTTTAAAAAAATTTAAGAAAGCATATCAATCAATTCAATCCACAAACATTTATTAAGTCTTTAGACAGTATTCAGCACCATTTTAGCATCAGCATCAGTACACAATACAGACAAAAATCTTGGCATTCATAGAGCTTACATTGTAGTGAGGGGCGCAGTCAATAAACTTTATTGACATAACTGGTATCACTGAATTGTACATGTGAAAAATGTTAAATCGGCAAATGTTGCGTTATGTATATTTTTACAACAATAAAAAATGTTTTAAAAAATTAAGATAAAGGGAATGAGAAATGCCAGAGTAGACAGGTAGTGGGTATCATTGAGAAGGTGACAATCTGAGAGAAGATGTGAAGGAGGTAATGTTAAGTTAGCCAAGGAGACATGGAAAGAGTGAGGAGAGAGCCCCCCAAGTAGAGGAAACATGTGGACACTTGCCTGGCATGTTTAAGGAAGAGGAAGATTAATGTGGCTGTTGATAAATTAGTAGCAAAAACTAATTAGTGATGAAACCAGAGAGATAATGGGGATCAGATTATGTAGGGTCTTGTGGACCACTATAGCAAATTTGGTTTTTGCTGTGAGTAAAACAGGAAGTCACTTTGGCATTTTAAGCTAGGGCCATACTGGCTGTTCACTGAAAATAGAGAAAAAGAACAAAGGTGGAGGCAGAGACCTGGTAGGAGGCAATATCCAGTTGAGAGATGATGGTGGCTTAGACTTTACTAGTAACAGTGGAAGTGCTGAACTCTGGAGGCATGTTGAAGGTAGAGCCAACAGAATTTACTGACAAACCAGATTTATGGAAAAGAGGAAGAAGTCAAGGAAGACTCCAAAGTTTCTGACCTTAACAATTGGAAGGATTATTTCCTGGAATGGGTAGATTACAAGTGGAAGAAGTTTTAGAAGAATAATTAGTTCAGCTTTGGACATCTTAAATTTGACATGAGTACTAGAAATCTATGAAAATATGCTATAGGCAAATGAAAATATGAGTCTAGAGAATAAGTGAGAAATCTATATCAGACAAATTTAGGATTCATTATCAAAAATATGATATTTTACACAAGAGACAAATTTTCTTTCAAAATTCAGGAGTACAAGGTAACCATTTCATTTAAAACTACCCTATGCCCTTACCTCCACACCTTACCATCTCCCACTGTTGTGTGAGAGACAAAAGAGTGGAATTAAGGGAGCAAAAACTAACTATACTTCCATACCTGAAGATTACTACAGACCTTACTTTGCGGGTATGCTCAGGTGAAGGTGGAGACTGACCTTTGAATGAAAATTGAAATGTTTAATTAATATCTTGGACTGGACCATCTAATCTCTAAATTAAAGCTGGACTTGCAACTTGGAGGAGTCATAAATCAATTTATTATCTAAGTGTAAGTTGCAAAGTCATGGGATATGTGCAAGTTTCAATCCAAGGTCTTAGGAAGATTACTCCTGATAAACATAAAGATAATTAGAAATAATAATAATAAAAACAAAGTAGCTAGTAATTATTTTAGCATATCAATTACATTAATAGTTTATGCATTATAATTCTTTTTACTTATCTACTTCTACAACAATATAAGAAAGAATACATTCACTGTTTAATCGGAAAGAGCTTTCAATTATGAAGGAGTTTGTTAAAGTATGAAGCTTTTATGAATCTATGCATAGGTGAAGGTTCAGATCTCTGCAAGATACCCTGCTCAACACTGAGCAAATTCTCATAGCCAATCGCTCTCCATTGATATTTCCACTTTTCCCGCAACCAGAGGCAACAAATGCCCTTAATTAGGTGCTTGGAAAAATAGACTATGATAAGGCAAGCTACTTATAAAGGTATTTGACTAGCTCGGTACCCTTACTTTTATGCAGATGCAGCTCATCAGCTCAATTGCTCAGCTTCAACAATAAGTTATGGGTTGAAATGTCATTATGATAAACACATCTTACTTGATGGCTCAAAAAGCTTCCCGACTTAATTTACTTCAATTTTCCCTTTTTATAGCAGAGTTCTCTTCTGAAAACTGCATCAGACTTTTATGACTGTATTAGAGGAGGAAATTAGAAGTGTTGTTTTTACAAAGCACTCAGAGAAAGCATCAGGTGTCGGGACCTAAAAAGGGCTGTCAGGATGATCTTGGCATTAACTGGTGTTCTGGCTGCTTGAAGAAGCCTAAAAATATTCACCAGCACATTAGCCCAACTGTCCAGACACACATAACAGGAGGAAGCAGAGTCAGAGGCAGCTATTTGTTATTTAAATAGAACATTAACATTAACGTAACAGGCGGTATTTGCTTATTTCAGCAAGACCACTATCATAAACTTTGCAAAGTAATACCTTGCCTTTAATAGCACAGCTCAGGAATCATTACAAGCATCAGCCACAATACGTCTAGTGTAGTAATGGATAGAAGGTCAAACCAGAATTTCCCACCCCACATTACCAGTTTGTAAAGGTAACCTAGAATAGTAAAAGCTTCAAAAATATGGCACTTGAACACAGCACTTTGGATTCAAAACAGATTGAGAGCAGCAGGAACAATGCAGCTACCCAGCATATTGTAAGGCTGCTACCCCAGCTAAAGCTCCAAGGGCCCAGATGGCCTTTCTTGTATACTCCCAGCTCTTCTACTCTCAGATTACTGAAGATCAGGCAAAGCCATTCCTTCAAGGAAACTCTAAATCTCTGCTTTATTCTCAAAGGTAAACATGTGCAAGGTATGAAAGACTCAGGTAGGAAATCAATCTAGATAAAATGGTACTCTGAAAGGAACACTGATTACCTTTTATGCCCATTTATACCACGAGAATTGCTGTTGCTTGCTCTTTTGCAAAGAATGCTTGCTTCTTTAAATTAGTACGTGCTCCTTGTAGAAGAATCGCCTCACCTGCACACGAAAGCTAGACAATGAATAAGGTAGACATGAGAAGAATTGATTCCTTGAATTATGATGTTGGTGAAGAATACTGAATACAAAAGAAGCATGAACTAATCTGTCTTGGAAGAAGTAGAACCAGAAGGCTCCTTAGGAGTGAGGATGGTGAGATTTTGTCTCATGTACTTTGGACATGCTATCAGAATGGACCAGTCCCTGGAGAAGGACATCATGCTTGGTAAAGTAGAGGGTCAGCAAAAAGAGGAAGACCCTCAAGGAGATGGGTTGACACAGTGGCTGCAACAATGGACTTAAACATAGCAATGATTGTGAGGATGGCTCAGGACCAGGCGGTGTTTCATTCTGTTGTACACAGGGTTGCTATAAGTTGGAACAGACTGGATGGCACTTAACAGCGACAACAACAGAGAGAGAAAGAAATTAGGAGACCGCTGTGGGTTTTTTCAAATTATTTCTCCACTTTGTATCACAAGAAATGCCCCATCTAAATCCAAAACTTTATTTTAAATGTTTATATGATATCTTATGTGTATATCATATTTTGTCTAACCAGTCTCTAAATGTTGTACATTTACATTATTTCCAATCTTTGACATTATAAATAATGTAATAAATATGCTTGTAAAAAAATCATTGTTCGCATCTCTGATTAGTTCCTCGATTTAGATTCCTAAAAATGAAACTGTTATATCAGAAAACAAAAGTTATTTTAATCGTCTAGACACATACCACTGAATGGCATTTGAGAATATATCTTTACAGTAGCAGTACATGAGAATAACCATGACATTACTCTCAGCCAATAAGTATCATCTTTTAAAAAATCTTTGCAAATTTTATAAATTGATAAGGCATATTTTCATTTCAAAATTAATTTATTTGATTACTAATAAAGTTGACTATTTAAAATATATTAGATAAGAGACAGATTTTTGATTGTTAATAAAAAGTCAAGCATATCTCTCAGACAATATCTGGAAGGGTTCTTTAATTTGGAATTTTATGAAAATCAAAAGAATTTATTAAGAATAAATGAATCCAAACTATGCAATACTAATTAGATACATGTTATTGTAGAGTAACTAAGAAAAACTATTCAAATAAAGTCTAAAACCTATGAAATGAGGTGTCACTATAAAGTTCCATTAAGAGAAAGTATTTAGAAAGTTTGAGAAATTAAAATACTTACATTCAATATGAAGCCTCGTCACAACATGTGCTATCGATTCCTTCCTTGTTTCACAGCTGTAGTAACTATACATCTGAACTTCTCAGTCTTTGATTACACATTTGCTTAATTTTTCTACTATTCATAATGTTGAAAATTGGTTTCTATAAAGGGTTACTCTTCCAATTTGGGTTCTTTGCTTTTTTTGACAGGCAAGAGATACTTTTATGGAACTACCACTGTCTTTTCATGATAAATGGTAAAGAATTGACATTGTCAAGAATTTCATTCTTCTTGGATCAACAATCAATGCCCATGGAAGCAGCAGTCAAGAAATCAAATGAAGTACTGCACTGGGCAAATCTGTGGCAAAAGACCTCTTTAAAGTGTGAAAAAGAAAAGGTATCACTTTGATGATTAAAGTATACCTGACTCAAGCCATGGTTTTGTCAATTACCGCGCACACGTGCAAAAGCTAAACAATGAAAAAGGAAGATTGAAGAAGAATCACTGCATTCCAATCATGGCTTTGGTAAAGAATGTTGAATATACCATGGACTGCCAGAAGAATGAAGAAATCTGTCCTGGAGGAAGTACAGCTAGAATGCTCCTTAGAAGAGAGGGTGGTGAGACTTTTTCTCGCTAACTTTGGACATATCATCAGCACAGACCAGTCGCTGGAGGACATTATGCTTGGGTAGATGGTCAGCAGAAAAGAGCATGACCCTCAATGAGATGGATTGACGCAATGACTGTCAACAGTGGGCTCAAATATAGCAACGGTTGTGAGGATGGCTCAGGACTGGACAACCTTTCGTTCTGTTACCCATGAGGTCATTAATAAATAGTAGCCAATTCGACAGCACCAGACAACAACAACAATCACTGTCTCTCTAACCTGACCATCGTTTCTGTCCTGTATTCCCCAATCCTCTAAATGTTCTATATTATTTTATAACAAGAAGGCCATTTTAAGTTCGTAAATGTCACTTGACTGGGATTCGAAAGGAAAATGTATTTCCTCTTGAGCATTTCACGTTACCGTGATACTTTCTTTATAACACCCTACAGGTAATAACTCAGGAGAATTTCTCCTTCCTTCCTCCATGCTCAGTATATGGCAAGCTACAGAGGTGCTGTAATTTAAACAAATTCCATCATATACAGTCACATACAGATGAAAATTGATGAAATTTTTTTTTATAAACAAGGCCAAAATTTGCAAATCTGGATAGTCCTAAGATAATATATGTGGATATTCCCAGAATCAACTGTTCAAATTTGATTGACAAAAGAGAAAAAGGGAGACAGCAAAGATAAAAAGTGAGAAAAAAATATGAAGAGCTAAATCTATTAGCTTGGTAGAAAGTACAAACTAAATTAAAATTAGTAGGTTTGATGGGGAAAATGAAAGAGAATTAATATTTTTTAAGCATCTACTAAGTGCCAGATACTGTATATTATCTACTTGACAATAAGCTAGTGACTAAAATAAGGATAACTTCTATTTTCTAAGCCAAGCATTATGCTAATGTTATTACATTTAATCCACAGGACAGTCTTATAAAATATATATTATGGGGCCCATTTACAGATGAGAAAACTTAGATTTATAAGTTTTCAAGATAAAATTGCTAAGTGGTAGACATAAGATTATGCATACAAATTTGTCTGACTACAAGTTAAACCAATAACCAGTTTACATTAGTTGATTCCAACTCATGGCAAATCCATGTGTCTAAGAGTAGAACTGTATTCTACAGGGTTTTCAGTGGCTGATTTTTTGGAATTAGATTGCCAGGACTTTCTTTTGAGATGCCGCTGGTTAGACGTGAACCTCTAACATTCTGGACAGCAGGCAAGCAAATTAGCCATTTTCACCACCCAGAGACTTCGTCTCCAAGTTACATGCACTTAATTCCTATGCTTTACTCTCTCCCTTTGAGGTATGTATAATTACCAATTATAGAGCTTAGAAGTTGAGGGTCAGATCCATTAAATAACTTAGTCAAGGACATTCAAAACCTAAATCTGTTTTTCTCCAAACCCCTAGAATTACCCAACATCAAGGGAAATAAACATTCAATTGTTAAGCACAAATCTCCTGGGTGTAGAAATACGTAAAAAAGCCATCAAACAATGTTAATTAAATTAATACATAAGGAGCTTCTGATTATTCTTCTAGCTAAGAAAAGTGAAGGTCCTCACCAATCCTAATTGGAGGGAAAAAAAAAAAATCCACTCCAGAAAAACCAGTCTTGGGAGAAAAAAAAGCAAAAGAAAAACAACACCTTCTCCTTAGGTCAGGATGTTAAATATAATTGATTATATCTGCTTTGGTGTGAATAATTAGAACACACAACTCATCAACAGAGCAAGCCACTTGAAACAAATCGTTTGGAAATGTCAATAATACAAGAATGGAATTCTGCTCAGAGCAATCCTTTGAGTTTTCCTAACTGCCTAAAATATTAATCCCTATAACAAGTGATGGCTCCACCATGGAAATTCTGATTTGCAGGTTTCAGGACAGCTAGAGCATATCTCAGTATAAACACATGCCAAATGTCTCTTCCAACAATGAGTCAGAAAAATTCTCTTTGAGAAAGACTGTACAGAGATGTAAAATACTCACAAAAAGTTAGAGGTTTTTCGAAGGATAGAACTTAATGACCAGAAATTCCATGGTTTCTTTTCTTTAAATTTACTTCTCTGGTCCTCATTCTAGGATTTATCAAGTCAGCTAGGTAAGGCCATCTTCACTACAGAACTTGCTCTTCTGAATGTTGAAAAGACTCTCTCTACTCTAATAAACCTTACATTAAAAATGAATCAAATATTAGCAACAGGGCATGTTGCCTAATATCTAGCCTCTAGGTTAAATAAAAAATAATAATTAAAAACAAAAATTTTCCTAAGACTGAATTGGCTTTTAGTACAAATCTCACATCCCATCTACAGCTCATCTGTCCCCAGTCTTGAGCCCTAATTAACGAATAACATGCAGAAATGGGTTTTATCATAAGTGAAACTCATATTGATTGTTAACAGCCATCTCCAGTGCTACCAACAGAACTTTCTTCAGCGGCAGAAATGTTCTATATCTGTGTTTTTCAATATGGTAGCCACTAGCTACAAGAACTTACTAAAGACTTGGTTAGCACAATTGAGAAACTAAATTTTAAATCATAATTAATTTTAATTGCTTTATATTTAAATTTAGTGAACAATTTTATGCCAATAAATTTGGCAACTTGAATAAAATAGCTGAATTTCTTGAAAGAGATAAGCTACAAAAGCAAACTTAAGAAGAAATAGATAGCCAGAGTAGCCCTATATCTATTAAATAAATCGAATTTATAGTTAAAAATCTTCCAACAAACTAAAATTCCAAGCCTAGTTGGCTTCACTGGCCTATTAAACATTTAAAGAAGAAATAATACCAGTTTTACACAACTTCTTCCAGAGAACTGAAAAGGAGGACAATCTCCAACTCATTTTATGGGATCAGCATTACTCTGATACCAAAATCAGATGAAAACATTACAATAAGAGAAAACTGCAGACCAGTATCCCGCATGAACATAGATGCAAAATCTTAGAATTACCATGTTCTTGTTATTGTGTGCCATCGAGTAGATTCCAACTCAGAGTGACCCTTTGGACAGAGCAGAACTGCCCCGTAGGATTTCCAAGGCTGTAATCTTTATGGATTAAAAGCTGTAAATCCTCACAACCGGACCAATAAGCAACATTATAATAAAGGGAGGAAAGATTGAAGTTCTCAAGAATTTCATTTTACTTGTATCCACAATCAACACCTATGGAAGCAGCAGTCAAGAAATCAAAAGATGCATTGTATTGGGCAAATCTTCTGCAAAAGACCTCTTTCAAATGTTAAAAAGCAAAGGTGTCACCTTGAGGACTAAGGTGTGCCTGACCCAAGCTGTGGTGTTTTCAATCGTCTCATGTGCATGCGAAAGCTGGATGATGAATACGGAAGACCAAAGAAGAATTGATGCCTTTGAGTTGTGGTATTGGTGGAATAGTGAATATATCATGGACTGCCAAAAGAACGAACAAATCTCTCTTGGAAGAAGTACAATTGGAATGCATCTTAGATGCAAGGATGGTGAGACTTTGTCTCACGTACTTAGGATATGTTATCAGGAGGGATCAGTCCCTGGAGAAGGAAGGACATCATGCTTGGTAAAGCAGAGGGTCAGCAGAAAAGAGGAAGACCCTCAACAAGATGGATTGACACAGTGGATGCAACAATGGGCTCAAGCATAACAACAATAGTGAGGAAGGCGCAGGACCAGGCAGTGTTTCATTCTGTTGTACATAAGGTCACTATGAGTTGGAACTGACTCGACGGCACCTAACAACAACAACAATCTTCACAGAAGGAGCTGTGGTGGTGTAGTGGTTACGTGCTCGGTTGCTAACCAAAAGGTCAATGATTTGAACCCACCAGCTGCTCCATGGGCAGTCTGCTCCCATCAAGATTTATAGCTTTGGAAACCCTATGGGGCAGTTCTACTCTGTCCCGTAGGGTCACTGTGAGTCACAATTGATTGGATGGCAATGGATTAATCTTTACGGAAGCCAACTACCACATCTTTCTCCCATGGAGTGGCTGATGGGTTCAAATCACCAGTCTTTCAGTTAGCAGTCAAGCACTTTACCACTGTATCACCACGTCTCCTAGAATTACCATATGACCCAGCCATACTCCCCTAGATACATACTCAAAAGAACTGAAAGCAGGAATTCAAACAGATACTTGTACGCCAATGTTCATAGCAGCATTTTTCACAATAGACAAAAGGTAGAAGCAACATAAGGGTTCACCACCAGATGAATGAATAAACAAAATGTGATATACATATATATATATAAATATATACTATGAATAAAGTTATGATATATGTTACAAGATGGATGAATCTTGAAAACTTGTAAGTGAAATAAGCCATACACGAAAGGACAAATATTGTATTATTCAACTTATATGAAGTATCTAGAATAGCCAAATTCATAGAGATAGCTGGAGGAAAGAGGGAATAGAGAGTTATTGCTTAATGGATACTGAGTTTCTGTCTGGGGTGCTAACAAGTTTCAGAAACAGACAGTGATGATAGTTGTACAACATTGTGACTGTAATCAATGTCACTGAAATATACACTTAAAATGGTTAAAATGGTGAATTTTGTTATGTTTTACCAAAATAAAAATTTTTAAAGGAAAAAATTTTTTTAAAAGAAAGCATTCATTTTACTTGAATCTACAATCAAGCAGTCAAGAAATCAAACGAGGCATTGCACTGGACAAATCTGCTGCAAAAGACCTCTTTAAAGTGTTAAAATGCAAAGCTGTCACTTTGAGAACTAAGATGCACCTGACCCAAGCCATAGTATTTTCAATCACCTCATATGCATGTTAAAGCTGGACAAAGAATAAGGCAGTCCAAAGAAGAATTGATACCTTTGAATTATGGTGTTGGTGAAGAATATTGAATATACCATGGACCACCAGAAGAACGAACAAATCTGTCTCGGAAGAAGTACAGCCAAAATACTCCTTGGAAGCAAGGATGGTGAGACTTTGTCTCACATACTTTGGACATGTTTATCAGGAGGGTCTAGTAACTGAAGAAGGACATCATGCTTGGTAGAGTATCATTGGAAGAGAGGAAGACCTTCAAACAGATGGATTGACACAGTGGCTCCAACAGTGGGCTCAAGGATAGCAACAATTGTGAGAATGGCACGGAACTGGACAGTGTTTCATATATAGGGTTGCTGTGAGTCAGAACCAACTCAGTGACACCTAACACCAACAGTCTTTATGGAAAGAGACTGCCGTATCTTTCTCCTGAGGAGCAGCTGGTGGGTTCCTACCACTGAGCTTTCGATTAGCAGCCAAATGCTTAAACATTGTGCCATCAGGGCACTTTTGGACAAGAGCAGCAGTATGCAAAATCATGTACAGAGAAGTGAATATAAGAATGGCTTCCATGACAGGAAGTCCAGAGTGTACTCAATTTAAGGCATTAGCATAATGAAGGAAAGTAGAAGGACCATAGGCAGCACTGAAAACATAGAAAAAGAAAAGTCAAGAAGTTGTTCTTTGTCCGTTTCCTTCAAGCACTGTTCTTTTGGGCTTACCCCTTGGAGTATATATGAAAGTATCAGAGTGTTAGAAACCAAGCTGTAGACCTATGCATTGTATGATTGTTGGATGCTTAGCAGAATCCCTGGCTTCTACCCACTAGTTGTCAGTAGCATCCTGCCCACTTCCCCACTGGGAGAAGTCATGGATATCAAAAATATCTCCAGACAATGAAAAACATTCCTTGGGTGGGCAAAATTGCATCTGGCTGAGAATCACTGTTTTAGGCTTATTTCTGTGTAAGATAATACATTTTCCTTATGGTTTTAGGCATTTTAATTGGGTCTACAGCCAGAGCATCCTAATCCAGAACCTTGTGGAATCAACTACACCTTTTTTCCATTTTAACCTCTTTGTTTTTGTTCCGTTATCTTTGTTTGCAAAACAAAAAACAAAAACATCTGATATTTCCTTTTTTCTCATTTCCTCCTCTCTTCCTGACTTCTCCTGTCCTCTTGTCCCTTTCTTCTCTTTTCTTCCCCTTCTCTTCCACTCCTCTCCTGTCTCTTCATTTTCTACCTTCTTCCTTCCTTCCTTTCTCCTTCCTTCCTACTTTCATATATTCTTTTTCTTTTCCTTTCTTCCTCCCCTTCCTCCCTCCCTTCTTTCCTTCTTTTGAATCAGAAAAATCATGAGTCTAAAAAGTAGCCATCAGAGTTAGTTTTGTTAAGTCAAGACCATTGTGATTCATGCATTAAATCAAAGAAGTTAGAGTGACAAGGCCACTTGTCAACTGATTGTTGAATAGAATGGTGACGAATTATTGCATCCGCTCCTCTTTCTCAGAGAGAATGTCAAGCAATGAATCGTGTTCTTTGATTTGAAATCTCCTGATGAGGAACAACAAAATATTCTGCTCACAAACCAGCCAGAGTCACTCCAGGCAAAGCAAAGTGGATACAGCATGTCAGAGGAAAAAACCACACACAAATGACATTGCCCAGGAATCACTTGTGAAAGGCCCTTACTCTTGTCCTACTGCCACTGATGTCAGTCATTCCCCTTCATGATGACAACCATCACCTCTACATTTCTGTATGTTTCTGAAAAAGAAGTTCTTATATGAAATCAGGATGAAATTTATATTACCCTGAAATGAGTTAGCATGAAATAACTTTAAGACATGTACTAAAATGGCTATTGGAAGCTAGAGAATATTCTCCTTCTCCAGACGTCTTCCATGGCAGATAAAATATAGGTATAATTACAGATTGTCAGGATCAAGTTTTGTTCCAATTTAACATAATTAAAAATAGTTCTATAAAATTCAACATTCTTTTTTGTAGCAAGAATAACTTACTATCTTCTTCCTGTAGTTGGAAAACTAAAAGTCTAATGGAGCATTTCCTTTTCAGACTTAAAGCACCATGTTTGTGAAAGATGCATTTAAACTCAATGCCAAGGCTTTCATTAACTATGTTATGACAATTAAATAAACAGCTTTACAATTTAGAGGCAAGTAAATACCACATTTTGGATGGAATGTCTAAATCTTAAAAGACATACGTAGCTTTTTAAATGCTTTGTATGATTATACCACCTGGCAGATTTTATCACCCAAAGAAATTTCAGATCTACTCTGTAAGAATTCTAGAAAATGATCATCCAACCTTGGCTGTAATATTTTGTTGCAAAGTGCTTCCTTTCTCTCTTTCTTCCTCCTTCCTTCCTTTCACAGTATGTATTGAGTGTTGTATGTAACATGTTTGGTGTCAGATCTTTTGATACAATAGTGAACAAGACACAATCTGTGCCCTCAAGTAGTTTACAGTAAAATAAAAAGGTAACTGCAATACAGGATGAAATCATCAAATATTTACTGGACATCTACTGTGCACTATATAGTTTGCTTGGAGTTGCTGTTGTTAGGTGTCATTGAGTTGGTTCCAACTCATTGCAACCTTATGTACAACAGAACAAAACACTGCCCAGTCCTTTGCCATCTGCATGATCATTGCCATGCTTGAGCCCAATATTGTAGCCACTGTGTCAATCCATCTCATTGACGGTCTTCCTCTTTTTCGCTGACCCTCTATTTTACCAAGCCTGATGTCCTTCTCCAGGGACTGATACCTCCTGATAACATGTTCAAAGTATGTGAGACGAAGTCTCGCCATCCTCACTTCTAAGGAGCAGCCTGGCTGTACTTCTTCCAAGAGAGATTTGTTCATTCTTTTGGCAGTCCATGGTATATTCAATATTTTTCGCCAACACCATAATTCAAAGGCATCAATTTTACTTTGGTCTTTCTTATTCATTGGCCAGATTTTGGATGCATATGAGGCAACTGAAAACACGATGGCTTGGGTCAGGTGCACCTTAGTCCTTAAAGTGACATCTTTGCTTTTTAACACTTCAAAGAAGTCTTTTGCTTGAGCAGCCATCTAAGATACTCCAAAGGTCTCACCCTGTCTGGAGCAACGGAGAAAGAAGAAAACCAAAGACACAATGGAAAGATTAGTCCAAAGGACCAATGGACCACAATTACCACAGCCTCCACTAGACTGAGTCCAGCACAACTAGATGGTCCCATCTGCCACCATTGACTGCTCTGACAGGGATCAGAACAGAGGGTCTTGGACAGAGCTGGAGAAAAATGTAGAACAAAATTCTAACTCACAAAAAAAAAAAAAAAAAAGAGCAGACTTACTGGTCTGACAGAGACTGGAGAAAACCTGAGAGTATAGCCCCTGGACATCCTTATACCTCAGTAATGAAGTCACTCCTGAGGTTCACCCTTCATCCAAAGATTAGACAGGCCCATAAAACAAAATGAGACTAAATGGGCACACCAGCCCAGGAGCAAGGGTGAGAAGGCAGGAGGGGACAGGAAAGCTGGTAATGGGAAACCTAAGATCGAGAAGGGGAGAGTGTTGACATGTAGTGGGGCTGGCAACCAATGTCACAAAACAATATACGTATTAATTGTTTAATGAGAAAATTGTTTGCTCTGTAAACCTTCATCTAAAGTACAATTAAAAAAATTAAAAGAAAAAAAAAAGGGGTCTTTTGCAGCAGATATGCCCAGTGCAGTGCGTCTTTTGATTTCTTGACTGCTGTTTCCATGAGTGTTGATTGTGGATCCAAGTAAAATGAAATTCTTGACAACTTTAATCTTTTCTTCATTTATCGTGATGTTGCTTATCATGAGGACTTTTGTGTTCTTTATGTTGAGGTGTAATCCATACGTCTTTAATCTTCATCAGTAAGTGCTTCAGGTCCTGTTCACTTTTGGCAAGCAAGGTTGTGTCACCTGCATAATGCATAATATAATTTTTACTTACATTAAGGCAAAACCTGCCTCTGTGTAATGTTAATTCCCTAGATCTAGTTCTTCCCTCTGAAAACATGCAAAATAATTCTAATCCTTTTGCCATATTCAATAGTCTTGTCAAAGAACAGTGTTTCCTTCTTTTCTTGGCAGGCACTAAAGAATAAACTCAAATGGCTTACGATTATTTACTAGATGAGACATAAGTCTTTGAAATTTTTCTAGCATGGGAAAATACGGAAGAAATCTTGCCTGGAATTTTACATCTTTGTTAATTCCACTTGTGATAAAATACCTAAAAGAAAGCACTAAGAGGTGTGGTCTTTCACAGTTTCCCTTGCCCAAAATTTGTTCTACAAACAGTGGTATTGATGAGTCAGCCTCACCATTGACATAAAAGTCAGTGCTCAGATTAGCATTCCAGCCTGCACGTTCATTTTAGATGGTACAAAATGCCAAGGGCCTTACAGGACCAATGTTATCAAAGTTGTATTTGTTTTTTGTTTTGTTTTTTTTTTTTTTGATGGTGTACAATAGAGATTTTAGTTTCCCTTCATTTCCTTTCCTTTTGTAAAAAAAATCTTTAGAAGTGTGATAGGGAATTTTGGATTTGATGTATGAATTGTTAACTAATAGAAAAAAAGGAACTGAACTAGTTGCTGTTGAGTCAGTTTCAACTCATGTCAACAGTATGAATTATCTGAATAAAACTTTGGCTCATCTATCAGGAAGCTTGAATTCTAGTCCTAGTTCTGCCATTAATCACCTTGGGAAAGTCGCTTAATTATTCCAAGTGTGATATCATCAACTAATGATAAACATTCCTTAACACTCCTTTTATTTCTAGCTTTCTATGATTTTTAAAGGGTAAAGCAGCTCTGGTGATGCAAACAGTTAAGTGTTTGGCTACTAACCAAAAGGTTGGCAGTTGGAACTCACCTAAAAGTGCCTCAGAAGAAAGGCCTGGTGATCTGCTTCTAAATGCTCACAGCCGTGAAAACCCTATGAGTACATTTCTACTCTGAAATGCATGGAGTCACCATGAGTCAGAACCAACTTGACCGCAAGTTGTTTTTTTTTTTAAATTTTTCCAAAGAAATAGTAATAATCATGAGAATCATATCAAAATATATATATATAACTTTTTCCTACACCCACCAGTTGCCTCCCACTCAGTAAATCTAATGAATCCTATATTTATCTCACATAATATCTGAAAATTAAACTTATAGGCTAAAAGGTGAGGGTAGCTCAAGCAAAACTGATAATAATTGAGTGTCTTCTAAGCACCACAGAATATGCTAGATTCTTGATATATATTTGCTAATTCAATCTTTTAATCGCTTCTTTTGTATGGCTTTGTCACAGCTTTCCCAGCCCATCATCACTGTATTGAATTAGAGGACAGAGACTGTGTCTTTTTTTTATTTTTTCAATCTCTGAATACCCTCAACCTACTACAATATTGATAAATAATTCTAAGTGTTTTATAACTATCAACTCAGTATCTGGCACATTTTTAAATGCTTAGTACATCTGTGTCAAATGAGTGAATTCATAAATGAGTTAAAAAATAATTTCTCTAGTACACTGATGTTCATTGCAGCACTTTTCACAATAGTCAAAAGGTGGAAACAACCTAAATGTTTATCAACAGATGAATGGATAAAGAAAATGTGTATGTACATACAATGGAGTATTATGCAGCCACAAAGGGCCAGCATCATCAGATAATCTAAGTTTTAAAAAGTGGCTGAAAATCCAAATTTTTTGGAAATCCCTCCCCCTTTTTTTGATGGATGAAACAAAAAAAAAAGATTGTAAATCAGATCTGTCCTGAAGAACTCCACTTTTTTTTAACCTCAGACCTAACCTAGATCTTTTTGACTCTTTTTTTCAGCCCTTCTACTGAATAAGTAATCATGTCCCGTATCTTAAAAACTATTTTTCTTTCTACATATCCCCACTATCAGTGAAGTCTAAACTCTCTTCTTCTCATGCCTGGATTGCTGTAATGATCTTCTAATTGGTTTCATTGCTTATTTGCCAGACAAATCATTCTGAAACACTACTTTAATTAGTGTGATCCCAAATTCAATAGTGGCTCCCTAGCTCTTACTGCATTAACTCCACATCCTCCTCCCTGCCTTTGAATATTCCCTATAATTGGATTTTATCTTATTTATTTAATCTTCTTTCTAAAGACATATATGGAGTCCCAGCCAGGCTAGTCCCAACCAGCTGTCATTATAGTTGCCATGTTTGCTATTCCCTATGCCTTTTCTCATGCTAGTCCCCCAACCTGCAATACACTCTAACTTCTCTATACCTAGCACACTTCTATTCCCTTCATGAAGCCTTCCTTGGTATCTAAGATCATATTAAATACACACTACTTTCTCTGAATTTGTTTCCACTTATGTTCGAGAACAAATAGTTTAACATTAAATTATGCTCCAATTACATCATATGTTAGTCTTATACTTCTAATAGAATTGTAATCCTCTTAACAGCAAGTATCATATCTTATTTTTATTTGGGTCTTCCATTGTACATAGCATGGGTGCTGAAAATCTTAGGAGAGCCTTAAAACTTAAAAAAAAAGAGTACTATGGTTGAATGAGCATGGAAACCTGGGTTACACAGACCTGGATCTAAATCCATACTCTACCATATAACAGTTGTGGATTTGGGGCTCTGATAATCAATTTTCTGATAGGAAATAATAATAGTTAATATATACATTGAATGTATTATTCCAAGCACTGTTTTACTTTGTATCTATTAACTACTAATCATCACAACAACCCCCAAACTAGACACTATTCTTATGTCCTTTTAATAGATGAGAAAGTAAGGCATGGAAAATAAGGTTAATTTTCCCAGGTCACAACAAATTTGAATTAGAGTTAGGATTTGAACTTTGGCAATTTATATACAGAGCCCACACTCATAACCACAGTGCTGTGGTAGTAATATAGTACCTACCCTAGAGGGTTTTTGCCAAGTGGTGTTGATGGTATTTGGATAAGTAGTAACTGTTACACCTTTAGTAAATCACTTAGTTTCTCTGATCCACTTCATCAGAGCCACTGAAATATACAACTGAGATAATTCAGAAATCTGTAAATGACACTATATAAATTATTGTTGTTTTGTTATTATTATTATACTGTGAAGGGCCTCTCAGCCTTTCCATCACTAATAAATTGTATTTTTTATTTCTTCATAAGCCATTGTAATCAATGCAATCAATAGTTAATCAGGGCTTCTGACCTGCCACAGATAACAGATGTAGAAAACTGAGCAGATAGAATCCCAGGCCAAAACAAAGGAACTTGTTTTTTGTTTGTTTTGGTTTAAGCCTATAGGTGTTATCATGAAGGAAAAAGTGTAATATCTACTAGGTTTTATATATCTATATCTATATATCTATATATACCTATATATAGATACATATATATGTAAATGGAAGAAAGCAGACAAAACCCACATCATTGCCTTATGGATCCCAAGTTGAAAATTATGCTGGTTGGTAGAGAAGATGAACTGAGACCCACACACCTTCTACCCTCCTTTCCCGCAGATTTGAAGATCCCAAATGGCCTTCAATTCTCTCAGGAAAGGTTTCACTGATTGCCTCTGGTACACCAACAATTGATACTTAATATTTGGTTTTTCAGTCACTCCTACAATGACTGCTCTCTCCTTTGACTCAGGAGTTATAAAATCTTGCTGTGGATGTGTTCTGATCGAAGCTCTGAGGGAGATGAATGATAATTCTTCAAGTGAGAACTTCTAAGGTCAGTTATCATGAATAACCCATAGGAGAGAATTAAATGAGATAGATCTTTCTTCTGGAATGGAAACACCCTGTCCTCAGAATGAGGGTAAATTAGGGACCACTGGGGTAGAATTTGCTAAAATAAAATTTGCAATAGAATGTAGAAAAGTTCTCAGGAACCTCTGTTACAACAATGAGGACCTATTTCCTTGGTAACTATGACACCTAGAGTCTTGCTGTAATGCAAAGACTGGCAGACACTATTAGCTTGGAAGAATACTGAACAATTATATTGGCTTTATAGCATTCCCCACACCTTGAGAGTTAAAGAGTATCTTCTTAGGCCCAGCCTAACTCAGCCGAAAACATTGTTAAGGATTTTATAATTTTTAAAAAATTACAACAGCTTTCCACACCCCTTCCATCTAATACTATGTCCTTTTCAAGACAACACCATATTCACAGAAGTAGTTGGGGAAGAAGGGAAAGGGTATGGAAGGGGGAGGAGGTGATGAAAAGAAAACAGTTGCTGTAACTTCGCTCTTGTCCTAAAAGTCTTTATCTCATTTTTTAAAATTCCAAATAAGCTATGATCAGAATTCTTGGCAGCTTGTGCTAAACATCAGAAGTCTAAAATTTTACATATTTTGAATCTCAAATTGAGGAAAAGAGAGGTTCTTCACCTTTCCATCTCTAATTTTGTTTATAGAGGGTTGTATCTAGGTTCAAAGCATGAAATCGTATTTCCTTAATAGGTGTAATCCAACTTGATTAGCTATGAAGGAAAGAAACTAATGAAAACAATTGTGTAACAATGGGGTCACTTATTGCTGTTCTACATAAAGATGAAAATATTAAGTCCCCTCTCAGTTCACGAATAACTCTATCATTAGACTTCAATATGCTTGATTATAACTCAACTTTACTGTATTACAAAAACATAACAGCCTTGTTTTTTTAAAAGAGAACCAACTGTGAATATAAAGTCTGCTGGCACAGAGGGGGTACTAATTAGGTTTTTATTTAGGAATAAAAGTTCCAGCATTGGCCTTATTTGCTCTTTTTCTTTCCTCCTTGCTGGTCATTCTCTTTGCCCCAAAACAGTAGTGCAACCAAAATAAAGTGAGCCAAACAATGCTAAAGCAACTCTTGCAGAATGATCCCTTGTTCACAAAATTAAGACAAGACATTATCTTATCTAGTGATAAGATGTATCATTCTCAGAAATTTGGCAAAGGGGAAATTTTCTGAGAAACCAAGTATTTAATTTTATCCTGTATTTTCGAAGTGATAAAAAAATGACAAAGGGTTTATTTTTTAAAAAATACCAATGAGAAATAACCAGTATTAGAAAAAAATCAAAAGGGAAAAAGATGCCACTGTTTTTACCTCTCCCCTCTGAGCTACCTATAGCACAGCCTCCCAGTGTTCCATAGCACCCTGGTATGCCACAAGTAGGATAAAGGTCTTCCCAGATACTGATCCCCACAGCCCTCTGTGTGGCCATACGTACATGTTCCACACATAGTGAAACCTCACTACTAAAATGCTGAGTGATAATTCCATTTTGTGTCAAAGTGAATGTGGAAGGACATATTATCCACTCACCCAGCTGAGTCACCACACACACAGATCATGATCTCCACTTTCAGCATTTAGGCCACATTCCATATTTTGACCAAAGTCTTAGAGAAGATTTTGCATTCAATATTCCCAATTACATAAATGGCGTTGGCATAACAATATTTTCCTAAACAAGTAAAAGCAGGAGTTGGTAGGTAAGCTAGGACGCAAAATGATGGCGAGACTGCTAGAATCTGGTTGCTAGTTCTCAAAATTGCTTTCAAAAATTTTTCTTTTGTAAAAAAAAAAGAATTTATCCACTCTGTTAGTTATATTTCAAGTCACACAGTCTGTGGGTTCCCCCTGCTGGCTCCTTAACTATTAGGACTCTGAAGATAAAAAGACTTATGATACCCATCTACTGAAAATCAACTATAGAAACAAAGTCATCAGACTCCTGATACTGGAAGATGGTGGTTTGGAAGGACAGAGATGTAGAGTTATGACTAAGTCTATCTGAGTCAAGAACCAGTGAAACAGCCCATCCTCTTTGACCTGTTCATCCATATAATGTTTTTATTAATTATTGTTGTTGTTGTTGTTGCTAGGTGCCATTGAGTGCTTTCCGACTCATAGCAACCCTATGTACTACAGAACGAAACACTGCTCGGTCCTACACCATTCTCACAATCGTTGCTATGCTTGAGCCCATTGTTGCAGCCACTGCGTCAATCCATCTCATTGAGGGTCTTCCTCTATTTTCATTGACCTTGTACTTTACCAAGCATGATTTCCTTCTCCAGGCACTGATCCCTCCTGATAACATGTCCCAAGTATGTCAGATGTAGTCTCGCCATCCTTGCTTCTAAGGAGCATTCTGGTTGTACTTCTTCCAAGACAGATTTGTTCGTTCCTTTGGCATTCCATGGTATATTCAATATTCTTCACTAGTACCACAATTCAAAGGCATCAATTCTTCTTTGGTCTTCCCCATTCATTGTCCAGCTTTCACATGCGTATGATGTGATTGAAAATACCATGACTTGGGTCAGGCGCACCTTAGTCTTCAAGGCGACATCTTTGTTTTTGAACACTTTAAAGAGGCCTTTTGTAGCAAATTTGCTCAATGCAATACATGTTATTTTCAATTTCAATTTCTAGTTGCTTTTGAAAGGTCGCCAACTGTGAGCCAAGATTCCCCTACAGTTGTGGTAAAGTAGCGTTTGCCCCTCTGAGATGGGGCATGCCCACTGGAGTTCAGCAGTTACTGGTACTCCTTATGATCTGACCCACACTGAGGCCTAGTGTCAGTTGCCCATAATCATCAGGCCTGAGCATTTATATCTTTTACACTTGGGCCATTTAACTCATTATTGTTTTGTGCCCAGGTACCACCAGGTATTTAAGTCTTAGACTGCTGCTTTGAAGCAGAGTTCAAATATTACTTGCTCCAAAAACCACCACTGATTCTGCCATACCCTTACACCTCAACCCCTTTCGAGCTAAGTATTTTATTTTTTTATTTTTACATAAAATGATCAAACATGCCTTGGCAAAAGTACATATATATGAAAACTGTAATTCAGGGTTTAACTGCATATAATGAGACAGCTTTTATCACTTGAAGTTTAAATATGAGAATAGTACATATTGAGAGTTCTCTTAATGGAGAAAAAAATATCACAAGAGTATACTTTAGAGTTACTGTTTCATTTCTGAATCCATTTCTACAGCTGCAGCAGGTGAGAAGAGAGAGAGGTATCCAAAAGACTTTATCAGTCAAATAGCAGAAGAAAAAAAAATGTACTGTCACTGAGAAAGGGACGAAAGAAATATTTGAGGTCTTTTAAGAAAAGACCACATAATCTTTTCAAGACCTGCCCAAGGCAGGCTGGAACTGAAGAAACCCAAACCTCCTTTTACACTGCATTTGGATAAAAAACAAAGCCTTATTTACTCTGTCGTTATGTGACCCCAAGAAACCTGAACCTACTATTTGGGCTTACTGCTTCTTGATAACAGAGATTCCAGGCTTTGGTGGTTTACCAAAGCAGTTGTTAAGTTTACTCTACTTATATATTTGGCATGAAATAAGTTGGTTCTTGTTTTGCTTTGTTTTCTTAGGCAATGCAATGGTTAAATAATGGTATTCTGAGAACTTTCTGTTTTAAGGTCTTCCCATCCAAATTTAGTTTCTTCCCGTCATTCACTTATCACTCCATATACCTCACTTTCCACATCTCAGGAGTTCCATTTCTATTATGAAATAACAGAATGGAGCAGTGTAAAGAGTCTTAACCTAGGAGTCAGGTTTTTCTGGTTCCAAATCACATCTCTGCCACCAACCAATTTCTGGGCCAGTTTCTCCCACTGACAGAATGTGAAGTTTAGAATACAGAAAAGTGCATTTTTTTCCTACAACTTCTACATAATTAGACATCTGAGTTCATGTCCTTACCTAGTTTAATCTTTTAAATTGAAAACAAAGGGAAGTGAAACGGTCCATGGCTGGTGTATGAGATTTGCATATGACCCAAACATGAGTAAAGTACATATAGAGGCCCTTTTCACATCTATTTTATTTTAGCAGGATTATTTCATAATGATCCCCTGTTGTTGTGTGATGAAATGTTAGTAAAATGAAACCTGAACAGCTCAAACTGTGTAATGAATTGCTATCAGCATCATATACAATAACTCACTGTCTTAGTCATCTAGTGCTGATACAACAGAAATACCACAAGTGGATGGTTTTAACGAAGAGAAGTTTACTTCCTTAGAGTCAAAGTAGGCTAAAAGTCCAAATTCAGGGTGTCACCTCCAGAGGAAGTCTTTCTCTCTCTGTCGGCCTTCTCATCAGTGTTCCCCTGGACTAGGAGCTTCTCGGCGCAGGGACCCCTGTCCAAAGGACGCGCTCTGCTCCTGGCACTGCTTTCTTGATGGCATGAGGTCCCCCTATCTCACTGCTCACTTCTGTCTTTTATATCTCAAGAGATTGCCTCAGGACACAATCCAGTCTTGTAGATCATGTCTTGCCTTACTAACACAACTGCTACCCATCCTCCCTCATTAACATCATAGAGGCAGGTTTACAACATACAGGAAAATCACACAGTACCAGGAATCATGGCCTAGCCAAACTGATACACACATTTTTGGGGGGACTAATTCAAACCACGACACTCACTGATCCAAGCCAGCTAGGATGACACCCGGGCAGTCAGTCTCATACAGTAGTAGATGGGCAGGTTCTAATGGCTCAAAAGTGCTGATCATATTTAAAAATTTTCTGAAAGTCCCAAAGGCCAAGTGGGCCATATCTGGCCCATGGGTTGAATAGTGGGCACCAGGTATTAGATGGTCATTAGTATCTCTTCACTTTCTGATAATGCTTGCTAAAGTATTTTCCAAAGCATGTTCCATGGGATGTCACCCGCTGCTCTAAAGAAAAATATGGAGGCAGTAGTTCTATAGTTATTTATTTTATATTGAATTGAATAAAATATGTAAAAACTACCTCTCCAAGTCTTTAATATGCCAATATGTGATGTGCTTTGTGAATTTGCATAAGGTGGTAGCTATATTAGTGTTCAACTAGATTTAGTACCACCCTCTAGAGGTCAATTAGAAATTTATTGCAGTAATTTTGATTATCATGATGGCTAAGGACCCCTACTTGCATTTAAAGACCAGGTACCATGGATGCTAAATGCCCTGCAATACTTCGGACAATTGCACACAACAAATAATTGCCTGGCACGAAATACTAGTAGCCTGTCATTGACATCAATAGAAAATGCAACATTCACCATAGAAATGTGATCACACAGTCTTTAATTTGGAGAGCAACTTGTGAGGTTAGTATTACCAGGAATTCATTTTGAGAAAGCTAGTCTAAAGACTTAGGTTGTACCGCCAACCTGGCTCCACCTCATCCCATCCTGCCCCGCCTATTAATTTCTCTTTTTAACTGGTACTTGATGAAGACTACAATTATTTCAATCCCTCTAACCAAGGTGAAATGGAAGGCAGTGTGAGATATTTGCAGGCAGAAATCCTACCTCAAACCCACTAAGTCAGAAAATCAACTTTATCCGTTTAGGGTATTAACAGCTTACTTGGCTTTCTTCAAATATTAGACTGACTCTATAAGCAAAGCCCTTCCACACTGTCAGACAAATTTCTCAAGTGGAGGAGAGCCACCGTCTACCTCCTGGGACTGGTGTCGAGACTTTGACCAAAGAAGAGGAGATACAGACTTAGAAAGTTATTTTTTTGAAAAAAACAAAACAACGACTGAGTCTTATATGTCCACACAATCGGCTGTCGCAATTCCTTCACCCCCACATCAAAAGCCTGTTCCTCTCCACTTTCACACAACTCCTCTCAAATCGGTGCCCTTTTGAGACATTTTCCCTCCTTAACTGCTGTTTAGATACAGTTCATCATCTGATTTCATCTATAAATACTGAAGGGATTTTCAGGAGAATAGAGTGGGGGAGAAACAAGGGATGTGATGGTCATTTTCTTTACACTCTGCTGCCCGAAAACTAGCTATTAATTTATTTACCCATTACAAAGCCACTTAGCTAGGCCATCTTGAGACAATCAATATGTTTGGAGTTTCAATTTCCCTGTCTGGAGTTACTAAAATTAACGACCTCAAAATGTGTTGTATAAATAAAATGAGATCATGTAGCAAAACTCCTTGGCCCTGGCAAATAAAGTTAAGTGCTCAACAGATGGTAAAAGTGGTTATTTTTATTATTAATAATGGTGAGGCAGATCTTCTGATTCTTAGTCCACAGTTCTTCAGCTATCTGCAGTGCTCAAGGAGACCCTACTGCTTCCAGGGTGGCTGAAAAAGTGGCTTTTCTGTGCAGCTCAAACTACTGGTGCAACAGACAGCACTGCAGCCCACTAGCCTGATTTCTTAGTCACTTTCCCAGGCTTCTTCTTTCCATTCTCTTCACCATCATTTAAAATTTCAGTCAAGAAGGCAAAGCAGCAGAGACCACCAAATTAACAACTTCAATATTCGTCTCTGTCAAATGTATCACTTCTTTTCCAATCTGAACTGACCTTCTAGGTAATTTCTAAATAGCATTTTATTTATTAGCTGTGATTAGCTTGTCCATTTGGCATCTTGTAGGTAATATTTGATAACCTGACTCAGTATGAGAGAGTGAAGGGACCCACGATTGTCAGAATTGACAGGAGCCTTAAATAGTAACTAGCCCACTCACACTTCTTTTTTACAACCTGGAAAAATGAGACCTAGAAAAGTCACTTGCCAAGACCTCACAGTGGGTAAGCTGCTTAACTGAGGCTGGAATCTGGCTCTCTTGATTCCTTTAGAGCGTAGAGTATCACAGAGCATACCTATTTTAATTTTAGCTCAGCGTCGCTTGTAACCATAAGCCAAAGAAACAGAAAAACTCAGCTGTAAGAACCTTTATAAACTAGCAGTGCATTAGCTTAAATTCAGAATGTACACGACTCGTGTCAGGGATTTTTACTAAGAATACTAACTAAATAATACTATCTCAACAAAACAAAATTTAGGCCTGCAAATACTTGTCCTGGAAGGAACCCCTGGGGTGAGATGAGGAGAATACCTCTTAATAGAATTCCCACGTGGATCTTCCCATTGGATCCCACCTCTTATATAACCTCCTTTTGGACACTGTGGCTTAAAAAGGGCAATAGCTGTCCCCCTCACCTCTGTTCTCCTTAGAGATATGGGGAGGAATTTCCAGTCATTACTTACATAGTGAGGGGAAGCAAAAGGACCATGTAGTGTATGTAGATACACTACAGAGCCACCACATTCCTCTGATGTTATGCTGCATTTCCTGGGCACTTCAGCCATCATGGCCACCTGGATCTTCAGGGCCCTAAGACCCACATACCTCCCTCTCTCTTCCTGAGGGAAGTCTGCCACTGCCTTCTTTTTCTTCCATTCACTCAGTGTCTCTCATTAAACTCTAGCCTTTCTTTTCATTTTTCTTAGTTAACTTTGATGGGCCATTAACACCAGATCCTTAATCATTCCTCTTTTCTGGATGGAAGACAGGATTTAATCTTCTAACCCTTCCAGGGGGTGAGGAAAAATATTTGCATTCAATTTTTATACAATAGCAAAGAAAGACCCCGCAAAAAATTATGTTTCCATCTTAAAATCTTCTGAATATTCTGCCATCATTGTAAATGTGAGGAAAGGATGTAGGGAGTCACAAAATCCAAATCACCCTACCACAACTCTGTTGGCTCTCTGTTCTCAGTTTCTGTTTTTTTCAATGGGTTTTCTGCCTGGTGAACTTTCTCACTCCCGTTTAATCCTTAAGATTTTCCTTCTTTTATTCCTTCTTAGACTTTTCCATTCCTATTCTTGGGCACTTACAGTAGGAAAAAATAAAGGGACATAGAGCCAATACAGTTTGGGACAAAACAATAACCAGAGCCCTCCTCTTCCGTAAAATTGGGATAATAATAGAATCTAACCTATAGTGTCATTATGAAGATTAAGAGGAGACACTTCCAAATGTTTTCCTCTTCCTTAACGGAAGCTCAGTGTTCCCTAAGCAATGATTTCTTCTTTCCCTCTCCGTCTCTCACCCCTGGTAACCACTAACAAACTTGTCTCTAAATGTTTGCCCAGTCTAGATATTTCATATAAGTGGGATTGTGGTGATGGCTGCACAACATGATGAATGTAATTAATGTTGCCGAATTGTACACGTAAAAAATTGTTGAAATAGCAAATGTTTTGATACATATACATACATGAGCCCTGGTGGCGCAGTGGTTAAGACCTCGGCTGCTAACCAAAAGGTCAGCAGTTCAAATTCACCATCCACTCCTTGGAAACCCCATGGGGCAGTTATACTCTGTCCTACAGGGTCTCTATGAGTCGAAATTGGCTCAACAACAACGGGTTTGGTTTGGCTTGGTTTGGTTTGGTTTGGTTTATATGTATATATTTACCACAACAAAAAACAGGGGGGATGCTTCATATAAGTATTTAGTACATCTCTTGGCATGGAAAAGCACCCAAGAAATGTTTACTATTATTTTTACTTTTACAACAAAATTACCCCCAGGAAGTAACAGTATGGTAATTTTTTTGCAGTGAAGAGTCTCACCTCCATAGTACACACCCCTCCCCAAGACACTATGAACCTGGCACTGTTAGAAGAAAAAAAAGCAGTTAATCCTTTGCTTTGGTTTTATCAGCTGCAAATCTGAAATGGAATTAAAATAGGGACTCTCTGGTTTTCATTTAATAAAGCTAACTGTGAACTCTGTACGCATTGCTCTGCTCTAGGCCAGGGTGGGGCGGCATAAAGGGAAAAGGCCATCATGCTGAGAGCAAGATGAATAACACTCCGCTGCTTTTTGGGTCAACTGAAGTTTATGTTTCCCTTTCTTTCATGTTATTTATATTTGCATTCAGCAAAATTACAGGAAAAGTATTATTCATAAGCCTTGATTCCCTAGTGTCTCTTGCCCAGAATGTGGTTTCTGGTCATTTGACTGCTTCCGGAACTAATCACCAAATTCTGATTTATATGGTTCCTGTTTCTCGTTCTTATTTGAGTGGAATTATCCTGAGCTAGAAAGCTCCTGTCCTATTGGGCATTTCCAACAAATGTGTTTTTACTAAAAACCAGAATAAGACAACTGTTCTAAAAAATATCAATGGACTAAGAAGGCCACCTCAAGAAAAACTGCTTGAGTTTCACTAAGCACATGCATATCCCTCAGGAAATATATGTATAAGCACTAGATAAAGTGCTATGTAAACTACTATTGAAATTTTAACTATATTATTAAACGGTTATTACCAATATAAATAATAATAACGACAATGAAACATATCTCCAAAAACCTTTCCCAAAAGAAAGAAATAGATAAATTCAAGGGGGAATTTTCAGAAACAAAATCCTAATCATGCGATTATAAATTATGAAGAAATAAGGGAGGCATTCAGAGAACCCAATCTGGGTCTACACAGAGCAGTCAAATGAGTTCTGATTTTGAAAACAAGCACAGAAAAGAGGGAACATAATGTTCTTTTGTACATATACAAAAGCCTGTCAGGAAATAGTGTCACAAAGGCTAAATCCCAGACAGAAACAACAGATGTCCACTACAGAAAGGCAGCTAATATTTTGGAAAAGCTTTTGACAAGCTGCAACAGAAACACAGATAAATTTCTATACTTAGATCTGAAAAATGAAGACACATTTTCAAGAAAGCAGAAATTTGACCTAACATTATTTCAGGTAAATGAAAGAGTTTTAGTTGACTCAAGCCAAGATTTTAAACAGTTGTTGTTGTTAGTTGCTGTCGAGTAAATTCCATGTGTGCAGAATAGAATTACATTCCCTAGGGTTTTCAAGGTTGTGACCTTTAGGAAGCAGATTGCCAGGCCTGTCTTCCAAAGCACCTCTGGGTTGGTTTGAACTCGCAACCTTTCCACTAGTAGTCGAGTGCTTAACCATTTGTGCCACCCGGGGACTTCTAAGATTTTTACCTGACTTCCTAACAGAACTAATAAATCCTCACTAAGTAAATGGAAGTATATAGCAAAAGAGCCACTCTACTCTGAACTGCAATTGAATTATGTGCCCAGGCCTGAAGGAGCATCAAATTTTAGGAAGGACAAGATTTTCAAAGTTTCCCTCAAATGAAAAAAGCAAAAATGTGGAAGGATAAAAATAAAAACTATGTTTCAGATCCTCCAAAAATGTTTTAAGTAATTGGTGCTTAAATCTGACTTGTCAATTTCTCCTTAATGGAAAGACATGGTCTGACTTTTAGCACTCATTTAACAAATGATTACTGAGTTGCTAGTATATCCAGACACTATTCTTGGTTATCTAAGTTTTATTTTCTCATACGCTTTTATTTTATTGGGTGGCTAGAGACAATCAACCGGTGACATGTTGCTATCTAGTAGACTCCAACTCATGGCAACCCCATGTATGTCAGAATAGAACTGTGCTCCACAGGGTTTTCAGTGGCTGATTTTTCAGAAGTAGATCATTAGGGCTTTCTTCTTAGGCACCTCTGGGTGGACTTGACCCTTCCACCTTTTGTTAGTAGCCAAGCACGTTAACTGTTAACTGTTAAACATTAACAATAATCTAGTATGTAAATGTATAATGCCAAATGGTTATAAGTGCTAACAAGGAAAAAAATGTAAGATGAAGAAGAGGACAGAGGTAAAAGTGATAAGGAGGGGACAGAACCCCATTAGGCCCTTCCTCCACAGAAGCTCCCCCATTCTGGACCCTATGCTGCTCTCCTCTTCACTCCTCCACCCTACATCATAATGAACTTGCTGCATATTCTGCATTCTATCTCTGACAAATAAATCTTTGCTATGATACTACAAAGTGTACTAAGAATAACATTTGACATGATTTTAAAATGATCCATAGTCTGCTGTTCTGCATTAATCTCTAAAAGAGATGAAGCCTTAGGTCCATATCCAAACAAGGAACAGTGGCTGCTCATTCCTTCAATGCTGGCTCCTAACAATTTACAACTTAAACTTTGTGGATTTGTCTTAAATGCTGCCTGTCTTCTTTGTTTTGAGGTCAGTTCTTCTAAAAACTGAGTTCCCTTGCATAGAAGTAAAAGCTATACTCAGTGCTCAAATTTATCTAGTTTTCTACTGAAACAATAAAAACAATAATACTTTATGTTGTTTTTACATATTACAATATAGTTTACACATATTTACTTACATGAGTATATAGTATTTCACAGATTGAAACTACTTTTCTAGCTATTTCATTAATCCTCACAATAATCATACGAAGAATTATTATTCCAATTTTACAAAGGAGATCAATGAACTTCATTGATGAGAGTACTCAAAGCCCTAATATTTAACAAGTAACACAGCTACTAACAGAAAACTAGGAGAAATAGTTTATGGCTTTGGCTTGGAGAGGATTCCATTTTAAGAGTGTTCCACTTGCCAATTTAGAAATAAGGAGTTTAGACGAGGTGAGGTTTAGGCCCCTTTCAGTTCTAAGTTTGTGGTTTTGCTTCAGTGGTTTTTGTTATTACAGGTTCAACTCTGTATCCATATGGTAACATCCCATGGTAGTATATTTGGATTATTAAAAGAACTTCTAAAGTCAAAGCTGTCTATCAAAGGAGAAACTCAACTTTCATGTTCCCCTTGTGTAAAATTAAGAGACTGGATAAGAATATCTCCAAGGTATTTTCCAATTCTATTATTCTACAATGCTTTTTGTACTTATTTTTTCCATCATCTTTTTCTACTGTAAATATGCTTACCAATGTTTGTCCATTTTTCTCTATAAATTCATGAGAAAAATCTGTGTTCCCTAAGCACAAATGCACAGATGACTTCAGAAGTTTAGAAGCAGCCAATCTGAGTCCACAAACTAGAATGAACCAGAGATCTGCATTTTCTGAGCAGGCTCATTTAAATATAGCTTATCCAAGAATATGAAGGCTTTCCTTTTCAAACCGCAGATGACATTTCATTCATCTCACTCAAAATCTCCTATCCAAGGACTCAAATGAAACCACATTTAAAGAGGATACTCTATAACTAAGGTTGTACCTATACTGCATGTACTCTGAAGAACTTCCAAAATTTCCAGAACCTTCTGCACTGAGAATGGGGTTCGTGTGGGCATTGCAAAACCAGAGTGACTGCTCATCATCCATATTCAGATGATGTAGCTATTCATTCCCAAATTTAAAAAGAAAACTTATAGTACAGCACTAAAGAAGCAAAGCAAAGGGGAGAGAAGAAACTCTACAACTCAGGTGAATTTGTAATCCAAAGATTAAGCAAACTGTGAAGGAGGCATTGTTGATCTATAAAGACTCCTGCCTCCTGCTGTATGGTCCCGCTGTCAGCTTCCCACTTCCTTCCAGCCTCTGCCCAGCTACCATGAAACAGTTCCTCATCAATTCACACTAAACTACAACTCCTCCACACTCCTCCACACACACACACACACACACACACAAGTAAGCAGCCCATCCATGCTGGTATATCTTTTTCTTCATAATTGCCTCTTCCTTCCCCTCTCCTTTCCCCTAATCCTACGAGCACTTTTGTTCTTACTTAAGTAAAGATTTCTTGGTTGTAAATAATGAAGTATTTGATTCAATTGGCATAGTGGCTAAGAGCCAGATATTGGGAGCAGAAAAAACTACTCTGCCTCTTACTATCTCATATTAAGCCTCACTTTCTTCATCTATAAAATGGGGATATTACCTTCTCTTACTTGCTTTTTTTGAGTACATAGTCTCTGCCCAGTAAATGTAGCTATTATTTCTGTTGTTATCACATTAAAGAGAGATAATTCTTCCAGATGAGTATAACTTCCCACGGGGGAGAGCCAGGAAGAGCAGTTTGCAGTTAGATGGCCTCGTGGTAAAATAGATATTACACTGGACTGGGCTTTGGAAGATCTGGCATCTAGCCCCGGCCCCGCCTCCTCTTTGTGTAAACTTAGGCGAGGTCTTTAACCTCCCAGTGAGTAAAATATCCTATCATGTACCTTTCAGCTCTTACTAGTTATCATCCTATTTCTTCTCAGCTTATAGTTCATTGCCTGCTCTGTGAAAATAGAGATGGGTCCTTTAATTATTTTCCTTCACTAGCTGTCACAATGTCAAGCTTTGCCAGTAGGTGACACTGGACAGTTATGGCAGAAAGAAGGAATTTTCCTTCCTGGTTCTGGTATGCTGGCTCAGCAGGCTTCTGCAGCCTGGTTATCCCAGTGTCCAGCTCCTCCAGCACCCAGTTCCTGGTCCCTGCAGTGCACAGCAGTTAGCAGCACCCAGCAGGCAGCAGCTTCCCCCAGTATCCCCAGATCCAAACAACCAGGCAGTTTCATAGTGTAATGCCTCAAGTGAGACAACTTTCTATGAACAGCTTTCCCTGCCCCCTAGAAAATGGACTTCCAGCAAGTTCCAGAGGGAAGATTTCTAGCAAGTTGCATTGGTGAGCCACCACAGCAACTTCTCTGCCATCTAGTGAGTCACAGCTGTGCCTTCAACAAGGACTGGGTTTCAGCCCTGAGGGCAAAGGGAGGACCTTTCTTGGGTGCTCTATTTCAGCCTTAGGGCTGCTGGCTACTCCTTATGTCTGCTATTCCTGTATTCTTTAGAATTCTCTTTACTTTTTGCTTGTCAATCCCTCCTTACTCCAATCCTTGTTATTGCTAATAATTCTTTAAATTTTTCCTGTACAAATTACTGTGTGGGTTTTTGTCTTCTGATTGGGCCTTCACTGATACACAGCTCTAGGATTTTGAGACCCAGAAATCCTGCAATTTCAGGGGTGATTAGGAATGGGAACTTCTTATCTCAATGTGAAACCTGCCTGAGGAGCATTGTTTCTGGAATGAGATGTCAGGGAAGGATAACAAGGCCTTTGGAAGGGGAGAAACATATTTGAAGGACTGATACATTTTCACTTAGCATGCAAAACAGATACACCTTTTGAGTCCCGTATCATCTAAATAATTAAGAGATACATTCAAAAGCCTTGACTTGGTTCTGCACCAGATACAATGGAGAGCTGAAGTAAAAGAAGCTACAGTAGTTATTACACTAAAGCCAGATTTAATTGGAAGCAAAAGGAGCTCCTTACATAAGGTCAGTCTCATTGAAAGGATAATAAATTGCATATAAAAAGAAAGAGAAGGAGGAGGAGCAGCAAAATGTTGTACGATTGTCTACCTCACAATTTTTTACCTGTTCTTTCAGCCTTGGGACTCAGGGTTTCAAACAGTGACATGAAAAGCTGATTAACAAGTCAAATTATACTCGGCCACATCAGATCTGTATTTTCTTCCTTTTATATAATAACATTTTTATCTGTATACACTTGTGTTTTTCATCTTATCGGAGATTTCCTTCCAAAAGCATCCTCTAAGCACAAGGAAACCATTTTATTTTTCTTTCATCCTTCCACAATCCCAGCAAGGGTTAATATATCAAAACATGACTGCAACATTAGATTCTCTGGTCGTGTGGTCTCTTTTGACCTCTTCCTTCTTGTTCTAAGTATTTTTATGTGCTCAATCATTAGACCACTGTTTTATATTTGTACCTATTCAATTACATCAGGAGTGGATCAGGGTAATTTCAAAATCTTGTTATAGTGAACAGGCAGGACACTGTGCAGTCTGAAATAGACATAAAATGTTATATCCATGATTGTCTTTTTATTATATTTGGACCAGCTAAACTGTATGTTGTAAAAGGCAACACAAAATAAAACTGAGTCAGTCAAGGAAAGCAGATTGGATACCCTATAAATCCACGGTAACCAACCCTGGTATACTCTCAACACTGCCAGTCCATCTTTCTACACTTGTCTGGTTAACTCACTCTCCTTCGATTAAATCAAACCTTATCGTTGTTGTTGTCAGGTGCCGTCCAGTCAATTTCAACTCATAACAACCTTACGTACAACTGAACAATGTACTGACAGGTCCTGTGTCATCCTCACAATCTTTGCTATGTTTGAGCTCAGTGTTGCAGTCACTGGGTCAATCCATCTCCTTGATGGGCTTCCTCTTTTTTGATGACCCTCTACATTACTAAGCATGATATCCTTCTCCAGGGACTGGTCTCTCCTGATAACATGTCCAAAGGATGTGAGACAATGTCTCACCATCCTCACTTCTAAGGAGTACTCTGGCTGTACTTCTTCCAAGATAGATTTGTTTCTACTTCTGGAAGTCCATGGTATATTCAGTATTCTTCTTCTGTCTTCCTTATTCCTTGTCCAGCTTTCACATGCATATGAGGCAATTGAAATCACCACGGCTTGGGTCAGGCACACCTTAGTCCTTAAGGTGATACCTTTGCCTTTTAATACTTTAAAGAGGTCTTCTGCAGCAGATTTGACCAATGAAATACGTCACTTAATTTCTTGACTGCTGCTTCCATGGATGTTGATTGTGGATCCAAGTAAAATGAAATCCTTGATAACTTCAATATTTTCTCTGTGTATCATGATGTTGCTTATTGGTCCAATTGTTAGGATTTTTGTTTCCTTTATGTTGAGGTGAAATGGCATACTGAAGGCTGTAGTCTTTGATCTTCATTAGTAAGTGCTTCAAATCCTCTTCACTTTCAACAAGCAAGTTTGTGTCATCTGCATATCGCAAGCTGTTAATGAATCTTCCTCTGATCCTAATGCCATGTTCTTTTTCATATAGCCCAGCTTCTCAGATTATTTGCTCAAAATACAGACTAAATAGGTATGGTGAAAGGATACAACCCCGATGCACACCTTTCCTGACTTTAAAACATGCAGTATTCCCTTGTTCTGTTTGAACAACTGCCTCTTGGTCTACATACAGGTTCCGCATGAGCACAATTACGTGTTCTGGAATTTCCATTCTTTGCAATGTTATCCATCATTTGTTATGATTCACACAGAAGAATGCCTTTGCATAGTGAATGAAACATAGGTAAACATCTTTCTAGTACTCTCTGCATTCAGCCAAGATCCATCTGACATCAGCATGATATCCCTCGTTCCAAGTCCTCTTCTTGAGGCTTGAATTTCTGTCAGTTCCCTGTCGATGTACTGCTGCAACCATTTTTGAATTATCTTCAGCATGATTTTACTTGCATGTGATATTAATGATATTGTTTGATAATTTATGCATTCTGTTGCATCGTCTTTCTTTGGAATAGGCATGTATATGGATCTCTTCCAATTGTTTGGCCAGGTAACTGTCTTCTAAATTTCTTGGCATAGATGAGTAAGCACTTTCAGCCTTGCATCCATTTGTTGAAACATCTCAGTTGATATTCTGTCAATTCCTGGAGCCTTGTTTTTCATCAATGCCTTCAGTGCAGCTTGGACTTCTTCCTTCAGTACCATTGGTTTTTGATCTACCTCCTGAAATGATTGACATCAAGTGGTTTTTTTTGGTACCGGGACTTTATGTATTAGTCATCTTCCTTTGATGCTTCCTGCGTCATTCAATAATTTGCACATAGAATCCTTCAGTATTGCAACTTGAGATTTGAAGTTTTTCTTCAGTTCTTTCAGCTTGAGAAATGCCAACCGTGTTCTTCCCTTTTGGTTTTCTAACTGCAGGTCTTTGCACATTTCATTATAATATTTTACTTTGTCTTCTTGAGCCACCCTTCCAAATTTTCTGTTCAGCTCTTTTACTTCATCATTTCTTCCTCTTGCTTCAGCTACTCTATGTTCAAGAAAAATTTCAGAGTCTATTCTGACATCCATTTTGGTCTTTTCTTTCTTTCCTGTCTTTTTAATGAGCTCTTGCTTTTTTCATGTATGATGTCTTGATGTCATCCCACAATTTATCTGGTCTTCCGTCATTAGTGTTCATTGTGTCAAATCTATTCCTGAGCTTGTCTCTGAATTCATGTGGGATATACTCAAGGTAGTACTTTGGCTCTCATGGACTCTTTTTAATTTTCTTCAGCTTCAACTTGAACTTACATATTAACAATTAGTGGTCTATTCTGCAGTGGGCACCTGGTGTTGTTCTGACTGATGTTATTGAGCTTCTTCATCGTCTCTTTCCACAGATGCAGTCAATTTGATTCCTATGCATTCCATCTCGGGAGGTCCATGTGTATAGTCACTGTTTATGTTGGTGAAAAAAAGGTATTTGCAATGAAGAAGTCGCTGGTGTTGTAAAAATCTATCATGTGATCTCCCGTATAATTTCTATCACCAAGGTCATATTTTCCAACTACCAATCCTTCTTCTTTGTTTCCAACTTTCACATTCCAATCACCAGTAATTATCAATGCATCTTGATTGCATGTTTGATCAATTTCAGACTGCAGAAGTTGGTAAAAATCTTTAATTTCTGCATCTTTGGCCTTAGTGTGTGGTGTGTAAAATTGAGTAATATTCGTATTAACTGGTCTTCCTTGTGGGCGTATGGATATTATCCTATTACTGACTGCATTGTATTTAAGGATAGATCTTGAAATGTTCTTTTTGACGATGAATGCAATGCTGCTCCTTTTCAATTTGTCATTCCTGGCATAGAAGACCATATGATTATCTGATTCAAAATGGCCACTACCAGTCCATTTCAGCTCATTAATGCCTAGGATATTGATCTTCACGCGTTCCATTTCATTTTTGACGATTTCCAATTTTTCTAGATTCAACCTTCATACATTCCACTTTCTGATTATTTATGGTGTTTGCAGCTATTTCTTCTCATTTTGAGTTGTGCTACATCGGCAAATGAAGGTCCCAAAAGCTTGATTCCATCCACGTCATTAAGGTCGACTCTACTTTGAGGAGGCAGCTCTGCCCCAGTGGTCTTTGAGTGGCTTCCAAACTGAGAGGCTCATCTTTCAGCACTATATCAGAAAATGTTCCAGCACTGTCCATAAGGTTTTCACTGGCCAATTTTTTCAGAAGTAGATCGCCAGGTCTCAGTCTGGAAGCTCTGCTTAAACCTGTCCACCATGAGTGACCCTGCTGGTATTTGAAATAACCATGGTATAATGTCCAGCATCACAGAAATACACAAGCCACCATAGTACAACAAAGTGACAAACAAGTCATCTGTCAAATCTTACTTCTCCCTTTTCCTTCTTAAACTTAAGCGGATAAAGTCACCAGCTACTTTACACAGAAAATTTCAGTCATTACACAAACATGCATATGCACATGGAAACAGAAATGCCTCCTCTTCTTGCCACCAAATACTCAAACTTGCCGTATATACGTAACTAGCCTAATAGTGTTTCTCACTTGTCCTGTCTCCTATCTTAGGGCAATACCTTCCTATATGCTTTCAGTCTCATCATCTTCCCTCTTCTCTGGAAAATTGCAATGTTGATTATCCCTCTTATTCCTTTTGTTATACATTGCAACATCTCCCTGAGTTCTTCCATTGGTAAGCATACTCAAGTCTTTCCCATTTAAAAATAAAAAATACTTCCCTGAATGTCATCTCCTGTACCACTTAACAACCTCTCTCTCCTCACCTTTAAGGCCAGACTTCTACAGAAAAAAAAAAAGTTCAACTCACCTCCAACTTACCCTTCAAACTATGCTAGTCTGGAGTTTTGCCTTCACCATTCTACTGGAATAGCTCTCATGAAGTTCACTCAAAACCTTATGTTGCTATATCCAGTGAATACATGTAGTCTTTATTTTACTTAACTTCATAGTATTTTTTGACTCAGTTGACCAGTCCCTGTTCTTGAAACTCTTTTTCCCTCAGGGTTGCAGGACACCATATTCCTGGCTGCTCACTTTAAACTCCTTTGTTTCTATATCTGGTTATTTAATGTTGAAGTAGTTCCTAAAAGCTGTCAGACATCCTATTATATTTTCACTTTGTACTTTCTCCATTGGAACTACCATCTATGCCCATGTCTTCATTGCTACCTAAACACAGGTGATTCCCACATTTACATATCCAGCTCAGATACTTCCACTGTATTTCAAATATGATTTTGGAACAGTCACTTTGACACCTTCCACAGAATGTCTCTAAAGCTCTTCAAAAGTAGTAATAAATCCAAAACCACACTCATGACACTTCTTCCTCCACCAAAAATTGTACCCTTCTCATAACTGACCATGTCTCATTCATTTAGCTAAGACTGAAACCTTGAAGTTATCCTTGATACCTCCTTTTCCCATGTATCCTATATCCAATCCATCACCAATTTGAGTCAATTTCATCCTGTAAGTATTAATCAAATACACCCACTTTTTAAATCTTCACTGACATATCCCAGTTCAAGACATCATCATCTTTCTACCAAGAAATTTCCATAGTCTCATCAAACGTATCCCTGTACCCATGTTTGCACTTCTTCTCACCTACCTTACCCTAATACATTTACCATGCTACAGCTAGGGTTGTCTGATGATATCACCTCTGCTTAAAACACCTTAGTAGCTTTCCATTTCTCTTGGGATGTAGAGCAAAATCCTTCAGTGGCTAACGAGACTCTTAGTCAGGTCCTTACTCACCCCTCAATTTCCCTGACCCTTGCCATCTCTGTTTCAGCTACCCTGGCCATCTTTCAATCACTCAAAATGTCATGCTATTTTTTGCCCTAGTTATGCATGGAATATTCCTACCTCCTTGCTTCACTCAGGTAACTCCTAATTTATCTTTTAGATCCTACCTCACTCATCACCTCCCCTAGGAAGCCTTCCTGATATTCCTATCTAGATCTATCAAATCTTCCTATCATATGTTCTCATGGCAACACTTACCCCTCTTTCATTAAATGTGACAGCTTTATAATGTTGCATTTACTTATGCAATCAATCATTTAATTAATCTATATCCCCCTATAGACTACACACTCATGAAGAACAGAGAAACATATCTGTGTATTGCACTCCTGTAACCTAGCATAATGCCCGGTTATCATTAAGGATTTTTTGAGTACATAAATAAATTAACGAAATTTTCCTAGTTTTTGAATATAAAATCACTAACAGCAGACTTTCAGAATTTAAGGGTAATATTTAACTATTTACAGGAGATGGAAGGAAGGCATTTTGTGAACTTCACTTTTTTTACTCTTATTGGTTAAAATGTGTTTCTCAGGGACCTGGGTCCCCTCAGAAGTGGCCCAGAGGTCAACTGGAGGGAGTGGGTAGAAAGGGGAAAAATTAAGTGTCAGGGATTCAAAACCCTTCCCAACCTCTCTGCTCCACTTTTACCAGACTAGTTTCGATTTTCCCTGTGTTGTACATTAGAGTTCCATGGAATACTTTGTTTGAATGAATGTCTAGTCCACTTCTTTCTCCCTGCAAAAGGTTTGAAAACTACCTAACAAGGTAAATCTCATTATACAGAGGAGAAAACCAAGACCCACGTTAAATAAGTGAAATAACCCAAGGCTACAAAGGTGGTTGATGTAGATTCTCTGTATTAGATGGAAAAGTGAAAAAGCCCCAAGAATAAAAATATCCCCTGGAAAGAATATAGTATTCCTCTAATAACAAAGAAAGAGGACTCCTTTCCCTTTCCTCTTTCTCCTCTTTGTTTGATCCCTTCTCCCTCTTGCAACATTTGCTATTCTGTCAAGGAACAGACTTCACAGAATAAATGAGAATATTTCATTTTCTGACTTTGTAAAGGAAAACCACTCTGGTAACTAAGTTTCTCAGGCAATTTTCATCTGTCACTTGCCAGGTGGAAATTCCAGATATTTTTTAATGCTGAAACTCACCTCAAATAACTAATTGGCTATCACTCATTTTTATTTCTGAAGTGAATTTGAAAATATTCAAGCATTAGCTCAATCTGGATAGATATAATTCATGTATACCAAGGAATTCTAATAAATAGACAACAAATTAGAGGCAAAAAATGCATTGTTACACATATTGGGGAAAACTGTCTTTGCAAACACCAGAGGGCACTAAATATTGGAGAAAAAGTCAGAAACTGTACAAAGTATACATAGATTTTCTCACTAGAGGGAGCTAAGAAAAAGTGACATTAAAACAATGTACTACATACACTCTTGAAAAGTCTCTCTCTAAATAGAATATACATGCTAGTTCAAGATAGACAAAGGAATACTTATTGTAATCTAGAGAAATATATTACTATTAGGAGAATTATAAAGAAAATGAACCAGAAAAGACGATCTTTTTCTCAGGAGTCTTAAAGTGATAGAAAATCTGTATCGTATATATCATCACTGTATCTCTCCCCTCTTTTGCTCTCTCTTTCTCTCACCTTATCCTTTTCCCTCTAGTACCATCTCCAGCTCTAGTTCTATCCCTGTAGCTACAGCTTCAAAGCTATTATGCAAAGCAATAAAAAATAATGAAAAAAATCTAAGTCCAACAGAAAAAAGCATGAAAACAGAGAATTCACAGAAGTTGCAGAATTACTAATAGCAAAAAGAAAGAAAAGAAAAATATGTTCAGTTTCAATAGTAAGCAATGTAATATAAAACAAAAACAAAATTATAATATTCAATTCTGATGCGCATACAGCAAAACAGGTGAAAATTCTCAGGTTTAAAGATGTTTATCTGTCTGTCTGTCTATCTATCTACCTACCTATCTATGTATCTACACACATGCCTTCACATTGCTTTCCAGAAAGTTTTTACAAATTTAACACTCCCACTAGTAGTATATGAGAATGCCTATTTTGCTATATACTTACCGGCATTTAATAACATAATTTTGTATTCGTTTTATATTGCATTGCTTGATTACTGTTGGCGCTGAACCTTTTTTTCCCTCTTATAATTGTTTTGCCATTAGCAATGGTATTACTTCTGTGATTTCTCTGCTATTATATAATCTGTAATCCATATTCCAATTTGTTCTACTATACCAATAATTTCCTTTACAGTGTTTTTCTCCAATCAAGAAACCAACTCAGGATTACACAGTGCATTTAGCTGTCGTATCTGTTTAGTCTCTTATAATCTGGAACAGTTCCTCAGGCTTTCTTTGTCTCTGGTGACACTGACATTTTTTAAGAACACAAGACAGTTGTTTTGTAGAATGTCTCTCAACTTGTGTTTGTTTCCTTAGAATTAAATTCAGGTTATGCATTTTTGTTCAGGATATTAACGTTTTCTCCTCAGTGAATCGCATCAGGATGTCCCATTTTTGATGATTAATAAGTAATTTGTGGGAAGATGCTTTAAGATAATATGTACTCTGTTTCTCATCAAAATTTATACTGTAGATTTATCACCCTTTGATGAGCCTTGCCTGAATCAGTTACTACTGGAATAATTAGGAGATGGTGATTTTCTAAGTCATCATTCCTTCTACTTTTAATAGTTGGCATTCTACTAAATTCCAACTCTACAAGACCTTTTTCCTTTCTCCCCCATTTGTTAATTTATTTTCTTATTAGTAGTACATGCTATTACCCATTTATTAGCAGCACATGGATTTTTCTTTTAGTCAATGGGTTGAAATACATTACTATCATTATTTATTTTGATGTTCCAATTGTTCCAGATTTTGACCACTGGGAGAACCTTCAGGCTAACCTTTCTGTCCTTTTGACACATCCCATCATTTTTCGAGGACTTCCTTACTTTCTGACATCACAAATGGTTTCAGGCTTATCTTGTACTTTTCCCACCTGAGCCCTGGAAAATTCCCATCCACCACTACAGGGTTCTTTCTAGCCTTCCTCTAGTTCACATTTGTCTCTTCCTTCTCTAAGATTATAAACCCTGCCTCTAAACATCACCAACATATTTACTCATTTGCTCAATCCTGTAATACACAAAAAGTAGTTTCAGAAATGTATGTTCACACCACTGTGAAAAACAAACCTAAATAGAGTTTAAGATTACTTTAGTTCTTTTTGTCTTTAGATTAGCGGTACATATCAAAGTACAGTGTTCAGAGTTACTTACTTAGTCCTTTTATCCCCTTCAATGTGGTTCTGTTATTTAAAATACTAGTTTTTACACAGATAATTATAGTTGGTTAAATTTAGTTTACTTGAAGAAAAAAAATTGAAGGTTCATATGGGCTTATTAATGAATTTCAATTTGATTGCAAATTAGAAGTGTTTCCATTTACTTAGTTTTTCACAATGTTTATTTTTTCTAATTAAAATCAAAACAAAATCCCAAAGAAGTCCTACCTTTCAATAAAGATTGATACAGTTGATAAATATCTGAGAATGTGCTCGTCCTAATTCCTGAATTTAGGCAATGTTGTATAAATTTAAGCCATCTTAACTGTCTTAACTGTCATCCTTAGAAGCAAGGATGGCAACACTTTGTCTCACATACTTTGGACATGTTATCAGGAGGGACCAATCCCTGGAGAAGGACATCATGCTTGGTAAAACAGAGTGTCGGCAAAAAAGAGGAAGACCCTCAACAAGATGGACTGACACAGTGACTGCAACAATGGGCTCAAGCACAGCAATGATTACAGGGATGGCGCAGAACCAGGCAGTGTTTCATTCTGTTGTACATTGGGTTGCTATGAGTTGGAACCAACTCGAAGGCACCTAGAAACAACAACAACTGTCTTGAGTGAGCAGAAAAGGGGAATCTTTTCAAGTCTCCATCCAGGGTCAGGGAATATTTCCACTAAATAAATTTTTAAGAAACATTTGAAGGTTAACATGAATTGGTGTTTCAATTATGGCATAAATTGTTTTTCCATTTTGTTGGATTAACACAATAGCCACAACAATGGGCTCAAACATGAAAGACCATGAACATGGTGCAGGACCAGACAACATTTCATTCTGTTATCGTAGCCGGCACAACAGCAATTAACAACAACAATACATATATGTGTACGTGTGTGTGAGTGTGTGTATGTATATGTATGTACACATATATGTATATTTATGTGGCACTCACCCACTCCACTGTCATTGAGTAGATTAAGACTCATAAGAATATAGGGCAGAGTAGAACAGCTCCATGGGGTTTCCAAGGCTGTAAATCTTTATGGAAGCATACTGCCACATTTTTCTCCTGCGAAGTGGCTGGTGCGTTCAAACCCCTGACTTTTCAGTTAGCAATCGAGCACTTTAACCACTGTGCCACGAGGGTTCCTATTTTCTGTTTCTGACCTTGAACTCCTCCCATTAACCTAATTCACTGTCCTTTTCCTCTGTTACATATCTTGGCTTTATTCCATAGCTACAATTTGCATGCCTTCTTTTGCATCAAGACTGCTTTTAACCTCTACAGGTACAAAAAGGCCAGATCTAAATGGGTATTGGCACCTTTCCTGAGAACTCTTCTACAAGGCTAATACAACCACCAGATCCCATGCTCTCAATTCTCAGTCCAAGTCCTGTGGTTGAAATGAACTAAAGTCCAGCAGTTACAGCCATAAACTTCTTATCAACAGACTTTGAAAATTGTTGCAAGTCATGAAAAAGCTGTAGTAAAAGTTCAAAGCCTTTGATGATTCATCAATTCAACAGATTGGCCTTGGGAGAGGGGCTATTTGTCTCTGTCAATCTCTTGCTCCTACATCAACATCCCTTCCCTTTCTTACTTTTTCCTTATATAATGAATACACTGCCTGGACTGGAGCTGTATGTGGTTGGGTGATCTCTCATGCCAAAGACCTCTTCATGAGGTTTTCGCTTTGGCTGGAGGAATGAGGATTATTGTTGTTTCCGTACTGTTTCTCTCTTTCCTCCCTTTTTCTCTCTTTATTTTTTGTAAGAAGCATCAAAGAAATGGAAGAGATGTAGAGAGTACAGGCAGAGGCACCATATTAACTGCCCACCAAACTCCTTGGATTGTGTGAGATGTCTGGAAGGAAAAGTAGTTAAGACCAGAAAATAAAGATATTACTGCCATGAAGGTCTTAGTCACTGCCATGAGATTCTAGGAACTGGCACTGCTGCTTTGGAACTTGGTCGCCAGAAGTCATTGCCCTCCATTCTTTATATTACCAAGACTTGCTGTAGCCTCCAGGGACATTAGCAGCATTAGGAAGATTAAGAGGTCACACGCTTGATGGGATGTGTGTATTATCAAAGGCAAGTCGAGATTCCCTCAAATGGATGTAAAGACTCTGGACTGTGACAAGGAAGAGCTGAGCAAGATGCAACAGGTGCTATATATTGGCCATAACTGCACACAACAACAATAACTGAGCTGAAAAACTGGGTTTCGAGCATGTTTAACAGATCCTCTTTTAGGATGCCTGGAAATGACCACCGGAGAAGCTGCTGAGACTGTAGCTGTAGGGGTACATTGAAAGTGCCTACTGGGGACAATGGTTAGGTGGGAACCTACTTTCCTTTTGCCTCCACTAAAGAAACACTCCTAGCCTCCCTCTTCATCCCTAGCCTCTCTATATATCTTAATTGTTCCTCCATGGGACTAAATAAGTCATCTGATTGGTGGCCATCACTTTATCCATATTTTCTCATTGGGTAAAACCAGGACTTTAAATGGGTTCATTCTGGTTTGACCCCCTGCTGAGAATTTGCATTTCCACCTCAGATATACTGAATCAGGATCTACAGTTTAACAAGATCCCCAGGTGATTCTTGTGCATAATAAATTTTTTGAACAACTGCCTTGTTAAAAATCTAAATTCTGATTCAGTACACCTGGGGTGGAAATGTAAATTCTCAGCAGGCGGTCGAACTGGAATGAACTGATTTCAAACCCTGGGTGACATGAATGTGTTAAAAGGCTATAAGCACTGGGAACTTGTAAGGTGACAATTCTGGGAGGCTATAGGGTTCTGCCTTTTTTAACATGCGATCTGCTTAAGTCTAAATTTGATGTCGGGGTTTGAGGGTGGTGGGAACATTCTAAGCACTTTGGGCCACAGACTAATGCCTATTCTCCAGTTGGCTTCATCAGTAATACAGCTGATGTTTTGTTCTCCACGTGTCTGTACCCTGTGTTTTATTTCTCAATTAGTTCTAAACTCAGGAAAGATAAGATTGTTATTAACTGACCCCATAAATCTCCACCAGACTAGAACAGTTACTTTGTTTGGTGGATGATAACGTGACATGTGGCTTCACTGAAAGCTATTAGCTGTGAAAACTTAAAAAGTTTAGATGTATCTTAAATTGAAGAAGTCCAATGAGACAAATACTTACCATATGACTTCAGAAAGACAGTTGACATCCTAAGCTGGACTTTGAATGAAATGTATAAATATTTCAGGAACCAGAGTTTAAGAGGAGTGGTAATAGTGTTACAAAGCAATTTTTTATAAATACTCCTAAGAAAAGGCCATAGAAGTGGCAGGGGGAGTGGGTGAGTAAGAGCAGAAGCTCCAAAATTTATGTATGAGAGGCTTAAGGAGTCAAACTGGTTTGAAGATGAGGCTAGTAGACTTAACAAGCACTGTTGAAAAACACTTAGCTTACATCCCCCACGTTTGGGGAGAGGGAGAGGGAACACTGATGAAAATTGGGAGGACAAGTCACTTTCCTTAAGGCTAAACTTGTACCACCACTGTATGTTTGCCAAATTAAATAAAGTATAAGCTGTATCATACCAAGATTCAGACACTCTGAATTCTAATACAGAATTTTTCATTAACTAGTTGTTAATGTTAATATTAAGCAAATAACTTGATCATTCAGGGTCTATGTATCCTCATTTGTTTAAAAGAGAGCAGGATGGTGGAAGATAGCTTGATTGGTGGGTTGTAAAGTCAATTCGGTGTTTTTCATTTTCTAGAAAAATAATCATATTTATTTGAATTTTGTTTTGCAAAGTGCATATACTTTTTACCCACCATCTCATCCCTATGGGGCAGGAAGCCTAAAAATACCTGCTAGTTACGCTGTACTTCACTGCTACCTGTAGAGAAAGGCAGCCTCAAGTAATTCACTACTCTGGCCATGGTTGATGGAATTATTTCTATTTCTTCCTGGATACCATACAAACTATATTTTCCAGTTATGTTAGTGCGGGTCAACTGACTGAGTTCTGCCCAAAGGGGTATGAGCAGAAGTACTGTTCCTCACTTCCAGGCTGGCTCATGACACCCACTCAAGATATGGTATATCACTTCTCTCCCCTACATTCCCTAACTGGAACCCAGTCCAGATTTCTACATTCAGGGCAAACTTGAAAGCCATAGGTGGATAATGGTAAACCTTGTCCTGAATGATTGAGAAAAACATTGATCACTTGGTATGTCTTATATTTTACTTATTTTGGGAAACCTACAGTGGTAGTACCAATTCTGGCTTAAGGAAAGGGCCTTATCCTCCAGATTTCCATCAGTGTTCCCAGTGGACTTCAGTGGAGTAAGAAATACAATCCTCTTCCACTCTTAATTGAGGATTATCTGTCAGAGCAGTTAATATTCTCCTATATAATACAAGCCACTATGATGATGAGTATTCTATTCAATTAGATCCTTTCTAATTAGGAAGATTGATAGCCATAGACACAGCATAGGGAGATATTCCATGAAAAATAAAAGACAGTAAAATCCAAACATCTCAGAGTGATCCATTCTGCCTACATGAAAGAGCCCCTACTTTTTCTTCTTATTTCCTATCCTACCAGCCAGTCAAACCTTACCCATTTGGTCTCTCTCCTGGTCCTTAAATACACTGAACTCATTTCCACATCAGGGTATTGTGTATGCCACTCCCTCTGCCTGGATTACTCTTCTCTCAATTATTTGCAAGGTTAGCTTCTCATTATTCAGGCCTCAGTTTAAACAATATCTCCCAAGAGAAGACTTCCTTGATGTCCCTCTTATGGATTGAAATACACCCCCCCAAAAGATGCTTTGTAAATCCTAACCTCTACGCCTGTGGCATTTGGGAATGGGTTGTCTCTGTTGTGTTAATTAGGCAGGATTAGTGTAGGGTGTATCTTAAGTCAATCTCTTTTGATATATAAAAGAGATTAAACCAGCAAACAGAGCAGAGATGGGGGAAGAGAGATGCCAACCTATATGAAGATGTCCCAGGAACAGAAGCTCAAAAGAGACAAGGACCTTTCACCAGAGCTGACAGAGAGAGAAAGCCTTCCCCTAGAATTTGGACTTCTAGCCTCCTAAACTGTGAGAAAATAGATTTCTGTTTGTTAAACCTACGCGTTTATGGTATTTGTGTTACAGCAGCACTAGATAACTAAGACAGTCCCTATATAAACTATATCTAAAGTAGCCTCTCTCGAGCGTCTAACCCAATCATTATGTATCACATTTCTCTGCTTGTGTGCATATAACCTTCTGAAATGATTTTTAAAATAATTTTACTTGTACTTAATTGTGCTCATGAGGAAACTGTACATAGACCAAGAGGCAGTAGTTCTAACAGAACAAGGAAATACTGCATGGTTTAAAACCAGGAAAGGTGTGTGTCAGGGTTGTATCATTTCACCATACTTACTCAATGTGTATGCTAAACAAATAATCTGAGAAGCTGGACTATATGAAGAAGGACATGGCATCAGGACTGGAGGAAGATTCATTAACAATCTGCAATACGCAGATGATACAACCTTGCTTGCTGAAAGTGAAGAAGACTTCAAGTACTCACTGATGAAGATCAAAAACTACAGCCTTCAGTATGGATTTAACCTCAACATAAAGGAAACAAAAACCGTCACAACTGGACCAGTAAGGAACATCATGATAAACAGAGAAAAGACTGAAGTTGTCAAGGATTTCATTTGATTTAGAGCCACAGACAATGCCCATGGAAACAGGAGTCAAGAAATCAAATGAGGTATTTCATTGGGCAAATCTGCTGCAAAAGACCTCTTTCAAGTGTTAAAAAGCAAAGATGTCACCCTGAGGACTAAAGTGCACCTGGCCCAAGCCATGGTATATTCAGTTGCCTCCTATGCATGCAAATGCTAAACAATGAATAAGGAAGACTGAAGAAGAATTAATGCCTTTGAATTGTGGTACTGGAGAAGAATACTGAATATCCCATGGAATGCCAGAAAAATGAACGAATCTATCTTGGAAGAAGTACAGTCAGCATGGTCCTTAGAAGTGAGGATGGAAAAACTTCTCACTTACTTTGCACATGCTATCAGGAGGGACCAGTCCCTGGAGAAAGACATCATGCTTGGTAAATTAGAGGGTCTGCAAAAGAGAGGAAGACCCACAACGAGATGGAATGATACAGTGGCTGCAACAATGGGCTTAAACATAGCAATGATTGTGAGGATGGCACAGGACAGGGCAGTGTTTCATTCTGTTGTTCATGGGGTCGCTATGAGTTGGAACCGACTCGATGGCACCCAACAACAACATCCTTCCCCCCAACACACACGTACACACACATACTTACACTAGAATAGAAGCTTGAGTAGAAAAGAACCCTTATTTGTCTGATTCACTGCTCCATCTCCAAAGCATAGAACAGTATCAGCAACACTGAAGATGTTCAATAATATTTACTGAATAAATGAATGAGTGAGGAGAGAAGGGGGAAAGAAGAGGAGGAAAAAAGAGAAAACTGTTAGAGCACTAGAGAAAAACACTGACTGCATCCTTACAATAAACTCCCATTAGTGAAGACCTGGATATATCTCTTTATTGTGCTATAAAAGAGCCTAAAATATACTATACTATATTATAATATACTATACTAAACTCATGATGGTTAATTTTATGTGCCAACTTGCCTAGGCTATGGTTCCCAGTGGTTTGGCCAAACACTAGACTAGCTGCCATTCCACAATGTAATGTTATCACTTTCCATAATGTAACCTAATGTAATGGAGTAATCATTCAGTTGAAAAGGGAGTTTCCTTAAAGTGTGCTCTATCCACAGACTAAAAATAGATATTTTGGCAGAACTTACTCTTTCTCTGCTCTGCACTCTTTCTGTCACTTGCCCTACAGATCTTGGTACACAAGTCTGCAGAAGTCTCCAGCCTGCCTTCTGACTTATGGGTTTTGAAATTTCCAGCCCCCACAATCATGTGAGACAATCCCTTGAAGTAAACCTCTCTCTCTCAAATATACATACACATAGAAATATTCAGTAGATTTCCTATCTATTTCACTCCTAGGGACACTATGACTAAGTAGACAACCCCATAAATCCATGTGAGTCAGACTAGTCTGATTACTGCTGTGACTCCGCTGTCCATTACAGTAATTACATCCACCTTTTCTTTGTTGATTGAGCACTGCCCCTTGGCCCCTACTTCTATGGGGTCCAATCAGCCCATGTAATTAGGTATCTTAGTTCATTTAGAAGAGTTCCCACTGTCAAATATGACTTACGTAAAACAGCAATCAAAACAGTCTTCAAGGACGCTGGGGCCCCCTTCCCAAATTTGTTCCTCACTGTTGTATAAAAGGTGTGTCCTCTGGGCACTCCATGTGTGAGTCTGTGGGTCTAACTTGATAAATCCACTCTAATGTGCCAATATCCCTAAGCCTTTGGATTCCTTCTTCTACAGAATGTCAAGGCAGGTCTGATACTTCAACTTGATTTAGTGTAGGTCACCATGTAACCCATACTTCAGCAACCCAACCAAATAAACTATTAGATCATTTCCTAACCTCTTGAGCTGAAACACTGAATGAAGACTCTGTGCTTAGTAGGCCCATATCAATAAACTCAGACTGATCCAACTTCATGTTCCTTGTACCATTATCCCACATCCTTAACAGCCATTCCTACACATATTGTCCAGGTTTCTGTTTGTACATATTAGAAAAGTCAAGCAGTTCTTTTGGAGTATAGTGTACCTCCTCCTGGGTCACACTTTGTACTTCACCTTTTGGGGCTTACTAGGACTTGTCTAGTTATAGGACTTGTCTAGAACATTCAGCATTGTCTTGTAAGGTATCTACCTCAGGTGATGCCCCAGGCAGCAACTCAGACAAAGGCTCTTCAGACACAGCTGGGATAATATCATCAAATAGGGGTGGAGGGTCTAATGGTTTTACTGAGGAAGGTGGTTTACCAGACAAAGATGGAGTAATCTCTTCAGATGGGAGAGGGCTGGTTCTGTTGGCAAGAGTGATTCAACAGAATTTAAGGGCTCAGTGTCCCCAGCTTCCTGATTATCTGCCACTGTGTCCCCATCTCAAGTTTCAGGATCCAATTTCTTCCCAATCACTGCCTTCACTTTAACTTCAGACACCACTCAAGTTTGGGAAATCAGTTGGCGTTGTACTTCGGCCACTCTTACGATAAGACTCTTGGTTGAGTTTTTGGCAATATTAAGCCTTTCTTTCAAGGCACAACTGGAAACTTTGAGGTCATTTATGTAGCACTTGAGCTTTGACTCTGAAGCTCTGAGCTCATCTTTCTTTCACCACTTTATCTAGTGATAGAAGGACCAATCAATCAGCTTCCTTATACTTCTCATTATGATAATATTGTAGAAAGAGATCAAACATGCAATCACCCAGAGACTCATCTCTCACCAATACCTGATCTATTGGTGGTATTTTGAATATTTGATATTTTGTATATTTCTATTGCCACCTCACCCCATGGATTAACAGTGCCCTCTTTACGGCTGGAAGCAGAGTCATCAACATCTTTAAGACTAACGAGACTTGAGAATCAATTTAGAAAACTCATCCTTATAATTTTGTTTCTCTAGAACCACTCTTGGTATCACTCCAGAGAAGCAAAACCAGTAAAGTGTCTATATGTATATGTATATGTGTGTATATATATATATACATGTACATATGTGTATGTATATGTATACAAAGAGAAAGAGATGTATATCAAAAAAATGGCTCACACGGTTGTAGAGGCTGGAAAGTCCATGGGTCAGGCTGGAGGCTTCTCCTGACTCAAGGACTTAAGTAGCTTCAGGGTGGCTGTTTTAGTTATCTAGTGCTGCCATAACAAACACCACAAGTGGATGGTTTTATTTCCTCACAGTCAAAGTAGGCTAAAAGTCCAAATTCAGGGCGCCAGCTCCAGGGAAAGGCTTTTTCTCTCTGTCAGCCTTCTCATCAATGTTCCCCTGGACTAGGAGCTTCTTGGCGCAGGGACCCCAGTCCAAAGGACGCGCTCTGCTCCTGGCACTGCTTTCTTGATGGTATGAAGTCCCCCTGTCTCACTGCTCACTTCTGTCTTTTACATCTCAAGAGATTGCCTCAGGATACAATCCAGTCTTGTAGACCAGATCCTGCCTTACTAACACAACTGCCACACATCCTCCCTCATTAACATCATAGAGGTAGGATTTACAACACATGGGGAAATCACACAGTACCAGGAATCATGGCCCAGCCCAACTGATATACACTTTTTTGGCGGGACATAATTCAAACCACGACAGTGGCAAACCCAAGATAGGCAGGTCAGCAGCTAGCTCAAGTCCCAAGAAGCGGAGGTCAGACGAACAGGAGCCAGCTGCAGGATCCAGAGCAAGCAAAAGCCTGTAAGCCTAGCCAGAAAGTCTACCTATATCGGATACAGGCCACGTTCCCAAGGAAACTCCCTTTCAACTGATTGTCTACTCACAGCTGATCCTATCATAGAGGTGATCACATTATTATACGACTGCCAAACTACATCATAACTGCCAAACCACTGAGAATCATGGTCCAGCTGAGCTGACACACAACTTTAAGGATCACAATAGACAAGTCCTTAACTTCTCTGATCTTCCGCTTACTCAATTGGGCCTCACAGTAACCATCTCACTATTGTAACAGTTTCACTTGATAGGGAAGTCCCCTTCTTCCCCCTCTGTCTTTCCACTACCCAACCCAGTCCAGCAGTTTTCCCGTGATCTGGGATTCATTTTTCTCCTTCTCTCCTCCCCATGCCCAGCCTAATGTTCTCATTCACCCATATGCATCCTGAAAAAACTTGTGATCTCAATGAATAAAACCTTAATGGTTCAATCTAATCTGTTAGGGAGTTAACTTTGTTAGGGCATCCCCCAGATATATTTGCATAACATTAGCTGGTAATCACTTATGCATTAGACCACATCCGATAGACTGTAAGAGTGTTTCAGCTGTCATGTGTAAAATCAATAAACTGTTAGGGGGCAGAATAGCACAGCGAGTAAAAGCATGAACTCCGGAGCCCATCTTTGTTGTTACTTGCTGTGGAGTTGATTCTGACTCATGGCGACCCCCCATGTACCTTGGTGAAAATCCTGGCTCTTCCACTTACTGGTTGTATATCTTGGGCAAGTTACTAAAACCCTCTCTGTCTCAGTTTCATCATCTGGAAAATAGGAAGAATAGCATCTACAGCATGAGGCTTTACCAGGATTAAATGAGTTGATACATTTCAAGGCCTTAGAACAGTGCCAGGGTCAGAACTGAAATCAGTTGACTAACATAAACAAGAGGAAGACCTCTGAATATAAAGAAAATGATACATATTCTTGTACTATTCCTTAATTCAAAACAGCTAAACTATTCTACGAATGGACTTGCAAACTCTGACTCAGAGAGAAACACCTCATGCTCCTGCCAAATGAAGGTCAGGCCCGCAAAGCTTTATGAAATGAGATGCATACTAGTCACTCATTCGTGCATTGAGAAGACAAATAGATAGCCCAACCTAGACACAGACCCCTGGTTGCACAGTGGTTAAGACCTCAGGCTGCTAACCAAAAGGTTGGCAGTTTGAATCCAACTGCTCCTTGGAAACCCCATGGGGCAGTTCTACTCGTCCTGTAGGGTCACTATGAGTTGGAATTGACTTAACAGCAATGGGTTTGGTTTGATTTTTGACCTAGCTACAGACATCACATACACTCATACACACACACACACACACACTGCTTTTTTACTATAGAATAGTTATAGTACAGTATAGTAGTTATGAGCATGAGCTTTGAATGATATTCAGTTTCTTTATCTGCAAAATGGAAACAATAATAATAATACATGCATCATAGCATTGTTGGGAGGATTAAATGATATAGCAAAATGTTTTAAACTGTGTTTGTTACAACAACTCATAACATTTGTTTTGCCTGTTTGACAAATGAGCAGACTGAGACAAAAAAACAAAAACCCATTGCTGTCAAGTCAATTCTGACTCATAGCAACCCTATAGGACAGGTAGAACTGCCTCATAGGGTTTCCAAGGAGTGCCTGGTGGGTTCAAACTGCCAACCTTTTGGTTAACAGCCGAGCTGTTAACCACTGAACCACCACCAACCTGACCCGTTGCTGTCGTGTTGATTCCAACTTATAGCAACCCTGTAAGACCAGGGTAGAACTGCCCCATAGGGTTTCCAAGGAGCGGCTGGTGGATTCGAACTGCTGACCTTTTGGTTAGCAACCTGAGCCCTTAACCACTGTGCCACCAGGACTCCACACTGAGCCACCAAGAAGATGTTAAATATGTACACAAGATGATTGGTGGTAGGGCTACTTTTATTGAGCATCTGTCTATACTGGGCTAGGGTCTTCAGAGTCCTCAGCTCACCTAATCCTCACAACCATCCAGAAAGGGCATTATGCCCATTTCATAATTGAGGAATCTAAGGCCCAACAAGAACCAGAAGATTGTGAAAGATCACAAAATTTTTAAGTGTCAGAACAAGGATTTAACTCCAGTTTGCTTGCCCAACGTGCTATTTTCTTTTCCTTGGTTTCTCAACCTTTATCACCGGGAGTCCTGGGGGTGCAGTGGTTAAGAGCTAAACCTGCTAACCAAAAGGCTGGCAGTTGGAATCCACCAGATGCTCCCTGGAAACCCTATGGGGCAGTTCTACTCTGTCCTATAGGGTGGTTATGAGTGGGAATCCACTTAACGGCAATAGGTTTTGGTTGAGTAGTAAGATGGAATCATATGAAATTGATAGGGAATATATAGGTCAAAAATGGTTCAATATTGGCAATTTCATATGGTTCAATGTATACTTAGAGATATGCTGTGCAGAAATCATCATAACTTACTACCACTCCTTCTTCCTTATCTTTGCATTTACTTCCTTTCTTAAACTCACAGTTTAACGTTCTGTAGGTATAAATACTGATTTGAATGGAATAGCACTGGAAAGAGTATTAGGAGCATAAGATATGCTCTCTGCTCTCAGGTTACTACAATCTAGTGGAGAGATGAGACAATCTCACAAGAAACTATCAGAGAGCAAAACAATGAAGGATTTTTCATTGTTTTGAAATGAATCGAAACATCAGTCAATGAATAGTCATCTATCAAGAACTGTGCTTGCCCCTAGGGGATGTAGAGATGAATAAAAGAGATATGATTCTTGCCCTCATGGAACAATGATGTAAAATATGCTCAGAGTGTCCATCTGTTGTTTTCTCTTTTGGCTATAACACCCTACTTGGACAAGTGCTAGTCCTTCAGACCCTTCCGTGGAGTTGATCTTCAGGGCTTTTCTCAACCTCAGTGAAAGTTTCATTTTAGAACCAGCCTATCTTTATTTTACAAACTCTCATTTGTTTGTCTTTGAAGATGTTTTTCTGGCAAGTCAGGATTAGAGACATTCCCTTAATGTAAAGCAAATATATAATTAAGTAGGGTTGGCTCATTTTCTCTGCGAGTTACTGTTTGCAGCTACAAACAAGTATCTGGCTTGGGGAAACCTAAATAAAGAATTTGATTAACAACTATCTGCTAAAAACATGAAATTACAAACCACAAACAGGCTCAGTTACAGGCATGCTCATGATCTGGGGGCAGTCAAATATATTCTTGATGCTTCTTGTTCCACTAGTGAAAACGGTGTAGCCACTGGGTGGAGGACAAAACCCCAGATGTAACTATTTGAGGCAATGCAACTCTTTAATTGCACTCTCTTTGTACTCATGGTTGAGATTGTAACCAAATTAGATACTTTGAAAATAGCCCATATTTTCATAAGCATATTTAATAAATGGTCTGGCCAACTTTAGTATACATAATTGTATAAACTCGAAGCTCCTGTATTTCAGTCAAGTTTGGTTTTCTATTTCACCCAAGTTTTAAGGACCCCTTTAGAAATGTAATAGTGTGCATAATATATTTTAGGAAACATGAATTGGCTGCCAGCATATTTGGATCCAAGCATTAAGTCATCTTTTAATGGGAATGTGCTATTTCTCAGAAGCTTTTCTGTCATTGCGACAGCACTAAAGATCACCTGAATACTGCATAATGGAGCGCTTTAATCAATATGGGAGTACATTGGGTCTTAAGAGTTCCTTCCATTGCTTTAAGCAATATTTTTATTGGCATCTTTATACATTCTATACTTTTTTAAAGTCCAGGAATCTTTGGATTTGCTTCATAGATTTCTAGAAGTATTACAGACTAATAAAAACAAATCCTTTCATGAAAATAAAAGAAATAAATATACATTTATCAAAAAAGGCTCTAGCTTTTCCAAAAACCTACCAGTTAAAATCAACAATAACTACTCCAATGCTATAACATGACAAAGGCGTACCACAGTCTAACGTTTGAGCAAATGAAGACATGAGTTATTATGTTTAATTCTCCAAACCACCTTGTGAGATAGTGAGTGGAAAAATATCAAATTCCCATTTTTCACTTCTCTGTCATTTCTATTCTGACACCAGCTACACATGTCGCACTTCTTCCTCTGATCCTAACCATCCGGAGCTAGGTCAGATCTCACAAGTTAAAGGACACAGTCCTCCAGATGGCTAAACCAGCCCAAGACCTCAGATGCCAGTCACAAGCTTAGGAGTCCCCATGACGCTCTCACCTCTGACCTAACCAAAAACCCGTGGCTGTCGAGTTGACTCCGACTTACAGTGACCCTATAGGACAGAGTAGAACTGCCCCATAGGGTTCCCAAGGCTATAAATCTTTATGGAAGCAGACTGCCAAATATTTCTCTGACAGAGTGGCTGGTAGGTTCAAATCACCGACATTTCGACCAGCAGCTCATTGCTTAATCACTGCGCCACATGGGAAGGCTCCTTCACTTCTGACCTACTGGCTACAAATTGAGGGATTTCCCACTATCTCTTCAGGACGCCAGCTATAAGCTTGGGAGTCCCCAGGGTCCCTCCCCCTCACTTCTGACCTGCTGACTACAAATTTAGGGGGTTCCCTCTACCCCATCAGGATACTAGCCATAAGTTCAAGGGTCCCTAGCCCCCTTCACTTCTGACGTATTGACTGCCAGTACTACCTCAGGTTCAAAAATTCCCTAGAACAACTCACAGAATTTACGGAAGTGCTATACTTATGATTACAGTTTTATTACAGCAAAAATGATACAAATGAAGAAATGCATAGGACAAGGTCTTGGAGGGGCCCAAAAAGGGATATGCAATCCTCCCAAGCACATCGATGTCTTTCACCAACCAAGAATCCCATGGAGCTTCTGTGCCCACAATCTTTCTGGGGCCTTAATGCACAAGCATGATTGAATCAAGCCCCCACCCCAGGTCAGCTGATATCCCTCTATGTGGTGCTCCTTCTGGCCAGGGCTGCTCCCACATGAGTCATCTGATTATCATAAACTCTCAGGTGTAGTCTAGAGGCTTACAAATAACAAAGGCATCTCAATTACCAAGGAAATTCCAAGGGTTCAGATTTCTCTCTCAGGAATCAAAGACAAAGATCAAATACTCTGGGTAAAGTTAACCCCTTTCACCCACCAAAAACCAAAACCAAACCTGTTGCCTTCGAGTCAATTCTGGCTCATAGCAATCCTACAGGACAGAGTAGAACTGTCCCATAGGGTTTCCAAGGAGTGAGGTAGATTTGAACTGCTGATCTTTTGCTTAGCAGCCAAACGCTTAACAACTGTGCCACCAGGATCCCTTTAACCCACAGAATAGGATTTTTTTTTAATCGATAAAAAAAACAGAAGCTCACAGAGGTTAAGAGAACCCTCAAATATCACACAGATAAGAAATCAGACAGCTAGGATTTGAAATCAGATCCACCAAACTCCAAAGCCAATGCACTTCCTCTTAAACAATATTGCCTGGTTGGAAGGAAGAAAACCAACTAAAAGTTGCTGTAGAAATCAAGGAGGGAGGCAGTAAGGTGATAGTGGTAGGAATGGTAAGAAAGCAGTGACTTTTGAATGTCGGACAAAATTGTGTATGGTGGCTTCCAGGTAGATAAAATCATTTTCAATACCTGATGAGGGAGACATTTCAAAAGAAGAAATGACAGCAAACTGGTAGTTCAGATATATGCTGTAAAAATATTAGACAAAATAAAAACTGACTTTAGTTTTCATCTTGAAAGCAATTATAGTATGGTGGTTAAGATAACAAACTTTGAATAAAATCAGGCTCCTCCGGACTCAAGTCTTTGCTCTGTCTTTTAATAGCTATGTAAGCCTGAGCAGTTACTTAACCTCTTTTAACCTCAGTTTCCTCAACAAGTAAAAAAAGTAAAAAATGGAGATGTGAGGAATATAATAATAATGCCACCTTAGTCTGTATTTCCCCTTAACAGCAGAGCCTGAGATAAGACTTGTGTACAGCTGATTTGGGGAAGTGAGCCAAAGGAACAGGAATGGGGGACTGAGAAGGGTGAAAAATGAAAGGAAAGCTAAACCAAGGCTATGTTATCAAGCTAGCTGCCACTGTGTTAGCTGGGGTCAGTCCTCCTGGGGACCCCCTGAGGAACTGTGTAGAATGCACCTCAAAATTGCCCCTACAAGGAATGGAAAAGGGGCATATTTATCCATTATCCCCCATTGATTAGGGGTTGTCTCATGTTGTGCTAATACTCTCATACTTACAGGTTTGCACATGTGTTAGATTAGGGGCGTGGATACTCATAGGCAACCCATACTGTGGTGGTGGAGAAGCCCTGGGCAGAAAGCATGAGATACTTAGTAGAGGTTAAGCAATGTGCTGTCAGGTTATACCTATGCATAACTAATTGACATAGCAAAAACTGGAATAAAAAGGTGAACAAAAAAATATAGTGATAGAGAGCCTATCTGTGGTTACCATGGGCCAGCAGATGGCGACAGGAGATTGACTGCAAAGGGGCATGAAGCACTTTTTGGATATGTTCTATATTATGAATGTGGTGATAGCTGTATAACTGTATACATGTCATAAAATTCATCTAATTGCACACTTAAAATGGTGAAATTTAATTATTAATACAAATCATATCTCAATAAGTTGATTTAAAAAAAGAGGGTGAACTTCCGGGCAACATGGGGCTCTAGGCAGAAGCACCATGCCATCCCTCCACAGCAAAGATCCAAAAAACTAAGCCAAACAGAGAAAGCAGCAATCCTGAAACCGTAAGCATCAAATGAAGAGATAACTCAGCCAAGCACCAAATGGAATAAGAAACTGACAGAGAACAGAAAGTGAGGAGAGATACATGCAAAGGTTCCCTGTCAGCTAATGCAGCACAGATCCACCATCTTGGACTGCTATCAGAGACTAGCGAACAGAGGGTACGAGAAAGCAGCTTCACAGAGCTTCCAGCAGGAGACAGAACAACCAGTAACCAGCGATATACACTTTCCCACCCCCCACCCTTCTTCACCCCCACTCGGGCCTCCTCTGCTTCCTGTGGCCACAGTCTCTTGGTTGTGAAGCACTGGCTGCTTAGATTCCACTCCCCACCTCCCACACTGGCCAACTCCCTGAGTGCCATTTGTTGGCTGCTGGTGTTGCTTTTTTCCGCTTCTTTTGATTTCTTCCTTACCTCTCACCACCTCTCCCTCCTTTCTCTCAAATACCTGGCTCCGTGCACCATCTTTGCTTCTTCCTGAAAGGCTGTGAAACTCCACTTGAATGTGAAACTACTTCCCAGTCCATGCTGCCAAGCTGGTGGGATCCTGGGGCTTTTTTTGTTTGTTTGTTTATTTTGAATTGTTTGTTTGTTTTCTTTTTCTTTTCTCAAATTGTGATCCCGTTCTAGCTGGGCAATACTGCACAGCTTGGGACCCACCCCCTCAGTTTACGCAGACACCCAGAGGGATCCCTGAGGACATTTCTTTTTTTCTATTTTTTTTTGGGGGGGGGGGTTCTTTTTTTTTTTTTAATTCATTTTGTTTTCTTTTCCTTCTTTTTCCCTTTTCTCATTACTCAGTTTCTCATTTCTCTATACCTTCCTTCTCTTCCTGCCCCCTGAATACCTGGCGCTGAGTGACACCTTTATGCCTTCTAGCCAGGCTGTAATTAAACGCCTGAGAGCAGCTTCCCCAGACATCGTAGCCGCACTGGTGGGATCACTGGGAGCTTTGCTTTTCTTTTTTCTTTCTAATTTTTATTTATTCATTTTTTTGTTTTCTTTTCTTTTTTTTTCTTCTTCTCCTCTTTGTCTCCATTTCATAGTCTCTCATCTCTCCACTCCAATGACAAGCTCCCCTAGCACTCTTTTTTGTTTGTTTGTATGTTTATGGCTCCTGTTCCTCTCTTCTCTCTCTCCTCTATGTCATACCCATCTTAGCTCCACACATCACAATCTCCCCCCTCCATCCTGCCTACCTGCACCATGCGCTTAACATCACACCACCAGGCAGCACAGGCACAGCCTACGGGAACCTGCCCTGCCCTGATTACTGGCCTGCCCTGGTAGCCGTAGTAAGTGAAACAACCAACCCATCCTAGCAGCTCCTCTTCAGTTAGACCTGCCCTACCATATCTGAGTGACTCACCCTGCCAACTGGAGAAGGAGGCAAAAAGCATAGTGCCCACAGACAAGCAAACAACAAAGAACACACAGCACGCCTGCTCAGACATAGTCAAATTAAAAAAAAAAAAATGATGAAACAAACAAATCTACAATCAATAAAAGGTAAAAATAACTACTGAATGCCCCGAAGACAGCAGACAATATCAAAACGTTTGCAAAAATAGAACAGGATGGTTCCAGTAGGCATCCAAAATAAAACACCAGATGACTTTCCAGTGGAAGAAAAGGCACTAGAACTACCTGACAGGGAATTCAAACCTCTCATACTCAGAATTATCCAAGAGTTGAAGCAAAAAGCAGACAAAAATGAGGAAAAAATAAACAAATTCATGGAAAAGGCAGACAACTTTCTGGAAAATACAGACCAAAAAAAGGAATAGTACAGGAAAATAATGCAGGAACAAAATGCCAAAATAAATTCACAACTAGAAATTACACAAAAACAATTAGAAATCCAAACGATAAACAACAAGTTTTCAAAAATGGACAGTGTCATAGAAGGGCTGAGGAGCAGATTTGAAACGGTGGAAGACAGGATCTGCGAAATTGAAGACAAACACTTGGATACAACTCTGTTTGAGGAAAACTCAGAAAAAAGAATGAATAAAAATGAAGACACCCAGAGAGTTATGTAGGATATAATCAAAAGCAAAAATTTGTGAGTGATCAGAGTTCCAGAACCAGGGGAGAAAACAGAAAACACAGAGAAGATCATTGAAGGACTGCTAATAGAAAACTTCCCCAATATCATGAAAGATGAAAAACTGGCCATCCAAGAAGCTCGACAAACCCCATATAGGATAGACCCCAAAAGAAAATTACCAAGGCATAGAATAATCACGCTCACCAAAACCAAAGACAAAGAATCCTGAGAGCAGCTTGAGAAAAACAAGAACTCACATACAGAGAGAAACAATAAGACTAAGCTCAGATTGTTCAGCAGAAACCATGCAGGCAAGAAGGCAATGGGATGACATATATAAAACCTTGAAAAAAAATAATTGCCAGCCAAGAATAATATAACCTGCAAAACTCTTGCTCAAATACAACGGTGAAATTAGGACATTTCCAGATAAACAGAAATTAAGGGACTACATAAAAACCAAACCACACTTACAAGAATTATTAAAGTGAGTCTTTCAATCTGAGAACAAACAACTTCAGCTCACAGGCTGAATCTAGAACGCAGGATTGTACCAGCCAGATACCAATCTAGGAAATGAACTCTCAAGGACTATCCAAAAACAAAAGAAATACAACAGGAAATCTGAGCAGTTAATCTGTAAATGACAACAACATCAGAACAATAAATGAGGGAATAAATGGTGTAGGTATAGAACCTTCTAATGAAGAGGAAGGCAAGGCAATACCAATTAATAATAGACTGCTTCAAACTTAGAAAGATAAGGATAAATTTCAAGGTAACCATAAAGAAAGTTAACAAACCTGCTCATAAAAATAAAGAGGAAAAACATAAAGTGTCAGTTAAAACAAAACCTACAAAAACAAAAGAAATGAAAAAAAAATCCACAAAAAGGAATTCAGCACAGGAGAGTAACAGGAACAAAGAATACATCAGCACCACAAAAAAAAAGCACTACAAAATGACAGCAATAAACTCACATCTATCAATAATTACACTGAATGTAAATGGCCTCAGTGCACCCATAAAGAGACAGAGAGTGACAGAATGGATTATAAAACAGGATTCATCAATATGCTGTCTACAAGAGACACACCTTAGAAACAAAGATGTGAATTTATTAAAAATCAAAGGTTAGAAAAAAATATATCAAGCAAACAACTACCAAAAAAAAGCAGGAGTGCAATACTAATCTCAGATAAAATAGACTTTAAAACAAAATCCACCATAAAAGACAAAGAAGGACACTATATAATGATTAAGGGGATAATCCGTCATGAAGACGTAACCATAATAAACATCTACACACCCAATGATGGGGAACGAAAATACATAAACTCTAACAGCACTGAAAAGAGAAACTGACAGCTCCACAATAATAGTAGGAGACTTCAACACACCACTCTCAGTAAAGAACAGAACATCTAAAAAGAAACTCAGCAAAGATACAGAAGACCTAAAGGGCACAATCAGCCAACTTGACCTCATAGACATATATAGAACACTCCTTCCAAAAGCTGAAAATTACACGTTTTTTTCCAATGCACATGGAATGTTCTCCAGAATAGACCACATCTTAGGCCACAGAGCAATCCTCAACAAGATCCAAAATGCTGAGATAATACAAAGTATCTTCTCTGACCACAATGCCATCAAGGCAGAAATTAACAACAGAAAGAGCAAGGAAAAAAAATCAACTACATGGAAAATGAATAATACCTTGATTACACATCACTGGGTAATAGAAGAAATCAGAGATGGAATCAAAAAATTCCTGGTACCAAATGAGAATGAAAACACATCATACCAAAACCTTTGGGACACAGCACTCAGAGGACAATTTATAGCAATAGATGCACACACCAAAAAAGAAGGGACAAAATCAAAACATTATCTTCACAACTCAAATAGAAACAGAACAGCAAAAAAAGAAAGCCCACAGCTGCCAGAAGAAAGGAAATAATAAAGATCAGAGGAGAAATAAATGAAATAGAGAATAGAAAAACAATAGAAAGAATCAACAAAACCAAAAGTTGGTTCTTTGAAAGGATCAACAAAAACGACAAACCACTGGCCAGACTGACAAAAGAAAACAGGAGAGGATGCAAATAACCCAAATAAGAAATAAATGGGGGACATTACAACAAACCCAACTGAAATAAAAATGATCATACCAGAGTATTATGAAAAACTATACTCCAACAAATTTGAAAACCTAGAGGAAATGGATAAATTTCTAGAAACACACTACCTGCCCAAACTACAACAAAGTGATGTTGAAAATCTGAACAGACCCATAACAAGAGAAGAGATTGAAAAGGTAATAAAAAAAAAAAACCTCCCAACAACAACAAAAAAAAAAACCCTGGCTCAGAAGTCTTCACTGGAGAATTCTACAAAACATTCAGAGAAGAACTTGTACCAGTACTACTCAAACTATTTCAGAACACAGAAAAGGAAGCAACACTTCCAAATTCATTCTATGAAGCCAGCATAACACTGATACCAAAACCAGGCAAAGACGCCACAAAAAAAAGAAAATTACAGACCATTATCCTTCATGAATATAGATGCAAAAATTCTCAACAAAATTCAGGCCAGTAGAACTTGCATCATATCAAAAAAAAATAATACACCATGACCCAAGTAGGATTCACACCAGGTATGCAAGGATCGTTCAACATAAGAAAATCAATTAATGTAATCCACCACATAAATAAAAGGAAAGAAAAGAATCACATGATCATCTCAATTGATGCAGAAAAGGCATTTGACAAAGTCCAACACCCATTCCTGATAAAAACTCTCAACAAAATAGGTATAAAACGGAAATTTCTCAACATAATAAAGGGCATCTATGCAAAACCAACAGCCAACATCATTCTTAATGGAGAGAGGCTGAAAACATTCCTCTTGAGAACAGGAACAAGACAAGGATGCCCTTTATCACCACTCCTATTTAACATTGTGCTGGAAGTTCTAGCTAGAGCAATAAGGCAAGAGAAAGAAATAAAGGGCATCCAAATTGGTAATGAAGAAGTTAAACTCTCCCTGTTTGCAGATGATATGATACTATTCATAGAAAACCCTAAAGACTCTGCGAGAAATCTACTGGAACTAATAGAAAGATTCAGCAGAGTAGCAGGATACAAGATAAACATTCAAAAATCAGTTGGATTCCTACACACCAACAAAGGAACGATGAAAAGGAAATCAGGAAAACAATACCATTTATAACAGCCCCTAAAAAAATAAAATACTTAGGAATAAATCTAACTGGGAATGTAAAAGACCTACACAAAGAAAACTACAAAACAGTACTGTGAAAAATCCAAAAGGATCTACATAAATGGAAAAACATACCATGCTCATAGATAGGTAGATGCAACATTGTGAAAATGAAAATTCTACCCAAAGCAATTTACAAATACAATGCAATCCCGATCCAAATACCAACAACATTCTTCAAAGAGATGGAAAAACTAATCATTAACTTTATATGGAAAGGAAAGAAGCCCCAAATAAGTAAAGCCCTATTGAAGAAGAAGAATAAAGTAGGACTCACACTACCTGACTTCAGAACCTCCTATACAGCTACAGTAGTCAAAACAGCTTGGTACTGGTACAATGACAGAAACATTGATTAATGGAACAGAATTGAGAACCCAGATGTAAATCCATACACCTACGGTCACCCGATCTTCAACAAGGGCCCAAAGTCCATCCAATGGGGAAAAGACAGTCTTTTTAATAAATGGTGCTGGCAAAACTGGATGTCCATCTGCAAAAAAATGAAACAGGACCCATACCTCACCCCGTAACAAAAACTAATTCAAAATGGATCAAAGACCTAAATATAAAGCCGAAAACTATAAAGTTCATAAAAGAAAAAATACGACCAATGTTACAGGCCCTAATACATGGCATTAACAGTATACAAACCATAACCATCAACACACAAACCCCAGAAGATAAGCTAGATAACTGGGATCTTCTAAAAATCAAACACCTATGCTCTTCAAAAGACCTCACCAAAGGAGTAAAAAGAGAACCTACAGACTGGGAAAAAAATTTTGTACACTACAAGCCAGACAAAGGTCTAATCTCCATAATCTACAAGAAAATCCAACACCTCTACAACAAAAAGACAAATAATCCTATTAAAAAATGGGCAAAGGAAATGAACAGACTCTTCACCAAAGAAGACATTCAAATGGCCAACAGACACATAAGGAAATGCTCACGATCACTAGCCATTAGAGAAATGCAAATTAAAACCACAGTGAGATACCATCTCACCCCCGCATTACTGGCACAAATCAAAAACAATAGAAATAACAAATGTTGGAAAGGCTGCAGGGAGATCGGAACTCTTATGCACTGCTGGTGGGAATGCCTAATGACACAACCATTTTGGAAAATGATACGGCTCTTCCTTAGAAAGCTAGAAATAGAAATACCATACAATCCAACAGTGCCACTCCTAGGAATATATCTTAGAGAAATAAGAGCTGTCACATGAATAGACATATGCACACCCATGTTCATGGCATCATTGTACACAATAGCAAAAAGATGGAAACAACCTAGATGCCCATCAACAGATGAATGGATAAACTATGGTACATACACACAATGAAGTATTATGCAACGATAAAGAACAATGATGAATCTGTAGAGCATCTCATAACATGGATGAAACTGGAGGACATTATGCTGAGCGAAATAAGTCAATCACAAAAGGACAAATATTGTATGAGACTTCTACTGTAAAAACCCATGAAAAAGTTTACACACAAAAAGTAACAATCTTTGTTGGTTACGAGGGATGGGAGGGGTGGTGGGGGGAAATACTAAATAGACAATAGATAAGTGGTAACTTTGTTGAAGGGTAAGACAGTACACAATACTGGGGAAGCCAGCACAACTTATACAAGGAAAGGTCATGGAAGCTCCCTAGACACATCCAAACTCCCTGAGGGACTGAATTGCTGGGCAGAGGGCTGTGGGGACCATGGTCTCGGGGAACATCTAGCTCAATTGGCATAGACAATGTTCTACATTCTACCTTGGTGAGTAGCATCTGGGGGTTTTAAAAGCCTGTGAGCAGCCATCTAAGATACTCCACTGGTCTCACCCCTTTGGGAGAAAGGGAGAATGAAGAGAACAGGATACAAGGAAAAGATTAGTCCAAAGGATTAATTGACCACAACTACCAAGGCCTCCACCAGACTGATTTGAGTACAGCCAAATGGTGCCCGGCTACTACCACTGACTCCTCTGACCGGGATCACAACAGAGGGTCCTGGACAGATCTGGAGAAGGATGTAGAACAAAATTCTAATACACAATAAAAGACCAGATTTACTGGCCTGACAGAGACTGGAGAAACCCCAAGAGTATGTCCCCCAGACACCGTTTCAGCTCAGTGGTGAAGTCACTCCTGAGGTTCACCATTCAGCTGGGGAATGGATAGCCCCATAAAACAAAACGGGACTAATGAGGCACAGCATTCCAGGAATAAGTACTAGAAGGCAGAAGGGGACAGGAAAGCTGGTGATAGGGAGCCCAAGGTTGAGTAAAGACAGTGTTGACGTGTAGTGGTGTTCTTAACCATTTTCATAGGGCAATATGTGTACCAACTGTTTAACGAGAAACTATTTTGTTCTGTGAACCTTCATCTAAAGTGAGAATAGCAGCACAACTGGAAGAATGTAATCGATGTCACTGAATTGTACATGTAGAAATTTTTGAAATGGTGTATCTTTGGGTATGTATGTTTTCACCAAAAAAAAAAAAAAAATGGTCCTCCAAGGCTGAGAAGGGAGCGTGTTGACATATTGTGTGATTGTTAACCAATGTCATAAAACAATATGTGTACTGACTGTTTAATGAGAAAATATTTGTTCTGTAAATCTTCACCTAAAGTAAATTTAAAAAAATTAAAAAAAAAAAAAGAAGGTGAGCCAAGATGTAGAGCTGCCACAAGAGGTGTCTGATAATAATTATCTATGTTAGTCATCATGAGGCTTCAATGTAGTAATACATGGAAAGTACATTGCCTGATACATAGCAAAAGTTCAAACAATAGCAGTTATTATAATTATTGGAATATCAGTGTGGTAAAAACAGTTAATGTGCTCAGCTACTAACCAAAAGGTTGGCAGTTTGAGTCCACCTAGAGATGCCTTGGAAGAAAGTCCTGGCAATCTGCTTCCAAAAAATCAGCACTTGAAAACCCTGTGGAGCACAATTCTACTCTGACACACACGAGGTCGCCATGAGTCAGAGCTGACTTGACAGCAACTGGCTTTTTATTATCATTTAATTACTAACTTGAGATAATCCTGATGACTTTTAAAGTGGAAGTATTGGGAAGTTGAACTTGTTTGGGGAAAGATCGATTTAGCCTTGGATTCATTGAAACTAGGGTAATGTTAGAATATTAACTCACTTCCCCAAATCAGCTGTACACAAGTCTTATCTCAGGCTCTGCTATTAGGGGAAATCCAGGCTAAGATGTCATTATTATTGTTTCCCTCACTTCTCCATTTTTAGCTTTTTTTAATTGTTGAGGAAACTGAGGTTAAAAGAGGTTAAATAAGTGATTTACAAATTTCATAGAGACTTTGAAGTTTTCAGTGAAAGGTAAGTGTGGAGGTGAATATTTGAGTAAGAAGCTCAAAGAAGTGATAGTTAATGGGAAAAGAGTAAATGAGAATAATAAGGGAGACTCTGGTGAAAGAAGAGCCAAGGGTACAAAAGAAAGAAAGGTGAAAACTACCATTTATTTAATGTCTGCTACCTGTCAGGGACTTAACACTATTTAATTCTCACAACCACCCCATTTGGTGGATATGATCATTTCCATTACATATACTACGAAATTAATGTTAAAGAGGTTAACTGACTAGCTCAACGTTACGTAGCCACCAGATGGCTGAGTGATGATTGAAACCAGAGACAAGTTGCCTGATCCAGAATGGACTGATATTAAAGTCCATGCTCTTTCTTCCACATCATACTTCCTAAAGAGTGGGAGAGTCAAAGTGATGGTTGAAGACTCGGTTTCTTTCAGAACTATGGTAGGAGGTAGAAAAAGATTGGATAGTAAGGAAAATACAGAGCCAATAGGTGTAGACTCCCTGTTGGAAAAGTTTATCTGTGAAAGATCGGGGGAAATTGTAACATAGATGTATCTACTCAAGCCCCAAAGGGTCCAGATTCTTACTATATGATCCAGAAAGTCTAGGCCATATAGGTTCATATTTAACCCCGTATTTATGTGTTTGCTCAAAGAAAAATAACAATCCTAAGTATCTGTCGTTTACACTAGAAGATATTACTTTGAACTAAAAGACTCTTACTACTATGAGAATGTACCTGGGTGGTGCAAATGGTTAAGAGTGCAAAAGGTTGGCTATTCGAGTCCACCCAGAGGCACCTTGAAAGAAAGGCCTAGTGATCGACTTCTAAAAAATCAGCCATTGAAAACTCTATGTAGCACAGTTTCACTCTGACACACATCGGGTCACCGTGAGTCAGAACTGACACAACAGCAACTGACTGGTTGTAGCAGAGATGGGTCTTAGTTTTCAGGGGCCTCAAACTCTCTGTGTTGCCTCTTTTTGCCATTTGCTGCCATTGCTTTTCAAAGGTTCAGCATCTGTCTTCCAGAGAGAAGCCAAGAGGCTGGTGCTCAGATGGGGAGGCCAAATTCCGATTTACTGTCTCTGACTTTAATAGTTTCTTTAGGTAAATTTTATAGTTTCTTCAGAGCTATAGTTTATCAGCTTTATTTTCTCAGAATGGCACTTGGCCACTTTGAGACGTTAGTCCAAGTGTGTAATACAATTACTCTTCCAGCTGCTGGCAAGCAATAGGTATTAGAGAAGTCTGTTACTGGCTAGGCTAAAGCAGTAGAAAATTTCAGGATTGACTGTGGTCATATCATTCATTCATTCATTCAGGAAATATTTATTGACAATCCTCTGGGTCAGGCACCAATCTAGGTGCCGTAAATACAACAGTGAAGAACCAACAAAGTCTTGCCTTCATAGATCTTCATAAACAAATAAATATGCATAAGTAAATAAGTATACAGTCAGAAAGCGATAACTGCTATCAAAATAAATAAATAAATAAATAACTAGGGGTAAGAGGATAGTGATGAGGGATTGTTATCTTAAAGTAGTCAGCAAAGTTCTTTCCAAGGAAGTGATATTTGCACAGAAACCTGAACAACGTAACAGGGAGAACCATCAAGCATCCATATGAAGGTCTTTTACAGGGAGGGGAACAGCAAGTGCAAACACCCTGTGACGGGAAAGTGCCCATTGTTCTCATTGAGGAACAGCGACCAGTGTGGTAACAGAGGGAGAGAGAGGTAGGAAATAATAATGGAGATTTAAACGGGGCCAGGTCATGTAAGATAGCCTGGGATCCTGCTGGCAAGGAAAGTGTTTGGATTTTTCCTGTGTGTGATAGAATGCATTGGAAAATCAAGAGTGGGGAATTGTCATCTGTAACATTAGCTTCTATCACAAACAGTCATGGGAGAGAATAATGCATTCTTGTTCTTTATCTTTTGCTGAGACGGCTCCCCATGATCTCTTTATTCTGTGAACCAGTGCCATTTTTCTAGTTATAAGGCAGAGTGAATATGGCATCCAAGGCATTTAGATGGGCAAATATCAGTCTACGATACTTAATGCTATGCATAGGAGTGCTAAGGATTAAAACCTGCCTTTCTGATGACCATGATGACTTCAGGCCAGCCTGTAAAGTGAGTCATTCTTAGAAGAGGGAAGAACGCAGTCAGGATTCAAAGAGATCAGTTTTGTCAATAAAGAGACTTGGCACCTCCTCTGAAGCCAGGGGCTAGTGAATGAAGAGTCTGTGTGCAGTCGAAGGTGCCTGCAAATTCCAAAGAAATGACTGAAGTGACATTTTCTGAGTCCCCAAACTACGATTCATATCTACTGGGAAATCCATTACTTTATCCCTGACAGTCAGTAAAAATGTCTCACATTTGTCACATTTTTATCATTTCCAGAGTCCTTTTACATATATATTCTGACTTTCACAACAACCTTGGGAGATGGGTGGAGCAGGTAAGAGCCTTAATATTCATAGATGAGGAACCTGGGACACAAAGAAGTTATCTGCCCATGGTCATCATGCTGCCCAGCTTATTAAGGGGCCAAGACAGGGATAAAACACAGGTCTTCTGACTCTGGTACAAATCTCTACACATTAGAGCCCGCATCTTTATGTGGACTGTAGTGATGTTGAAAATACATGGAATAAATGAAATTTTTAGGGGTAAAAAACACTGAATGCTTAATAGCCCAAAGGATGAAACTCATTCTAGGACAGCCCTGGTGGTGCAGTGGCTAAGCCCTTGGCTAACAGAAAAGTCAGCAGGCTGCTTCTGTAAAGATCTACAGCCTCGAAAACCCTATGGGGGCAGTTCTACTCTGTCCTGTAAAGTCACTATGAGTCGGAATCGACTTGACAGCAACGAATTTGGTTTTTTTTGGTTATGTAAAGAATTAGAGAAAGTAAATAGATCCAAACTACAGACTGGAGGTGTCATATCCTTGGCTTACATAACCAGAGGGAGGAGAATTCTTTAGATGACTTCCCAAGGCCTTTCCTGGCCTTTAGAATCTAGCTCATGAACTTATCCTCTACAGCCTCCATTAAATCCATCTAGTCAGTCAGGCTCCTAAATAAAAACATTCACAAGCATGTGTTCCTCAATTGTAATACAGTTAACTTCCATACAGCTCAGGCTTTCACACATGATATACTGACACCCCTAAAGTGCCTTTCCTATACCAAATTCAGACTTCCATTCATCAACTGATAAACAAAAATTTTAAGCTGCGTATTGACAGACTGGTTTCCGAAGTATTGCCATTTATATCTTTATAGCTGTGTTTTTATAATCATTTACATTTTTTTATACTAACATTAGTATAAAAACATAAAAGGAAAATGGAAACAAACAAACAAAAAAAAAGGTGCAACCGGATGCTTGTAATAACATAACTGAAACAAAGACTAAAATCATTTGGAGGGCTGAAAGAGATAACTCCTTGGCCCCAATCAAGTACTTACCTTCTGTTCAATTACATTAAAAGAACATGTATGTACTTCTCAGGGGCAGATTACCGAAAAGCCATGGGTAGCATGGTGCTTACCTTGCTTACCAGATCATCTGCAGTGAAAAATTTCACATTTTTCCACCACATCAAAGATTCTGCTTCTAGGTATGGCTGGCATCTGTCTCTCTCCAAACCTCCCAGCATCTTCCTAAAGAATCAAAGCCTCTTTTCAAATTAACAGTCCTTGACAGGGACGGACTACCCAGTAAGCATGGTAACCACGGGTTTACCTGCCTGTGCTTATTTACTAAGCTGTAGTATACAATTTCACATGGGTTTCATGTGATTTCATGTGGTGAAACCTATGTTAAATTGTGCACTACAGGTTAGTAAATACAAGTAAACTCAGGCTTACCTTGCTTACTGGGTAAACTGCCCCTGGTACTTCTGGAAATGTATGGTTAAATACTGTTTCTAAAAGGCAAGTGTGATGGTTAAGATTGTGTGTGAACCTGGCTGGGTCACGAGTCTCAGTGTTTTGGCAGTCGTACAATGTTATGATCACTTCCTTGCTGAGATTTGATATGTGATCACCCCCGTGATGGGATCTGCTATGAGTAGCCAATCAGTTGAAAGGGAGTTTCCATGGGTGTGTGGCCTGCATTGAATATAAGCGGACATTCTGGCAGGGCTGAGGGAGTTTTCGCTCGAGCTGCAGCTGGCTCCTGCTTGTCTGTCCTGCGGTTCTTGGGACTTGAGCTAGCAGCTTACTGGCGGTCTTGCCTGTGTATCTTGGGATTCACCAATCTTTGCAGCCTGTGAACAAGAGCCCTGCTCTCTGACCTGCCAATCTTGGGTTCACCAGCTCCTGCAGCTACGTGAATTAGGAGAAGCCTCTATCCTGACCCATGGACTTGGAATGTTCCAGCCTCTACAACCATGTGAGCCATTTCTTTGATATAAATCTCACTCTCTATATTTATTTATATGCTTTACTGGTTTTGCTTCTCTAGAGAACCCAGCCTAAGACAACAAGGTATAGTGATTGAGGAAATGAACAGATGCTAAAATTATAAACGGAGGTGCAGCATAAAATATTTTCAGTGATACAAATACAGAAAAAAAAAAGTCTCAAGATCTAAAGAGTTATGGATAAGGAAGAGACTGTTATCAAAAGAACAAAACTGGCATTCAACTTCTTGTTAACTAAGTTTAAGGATGTTGATAAAATATCAGCAAATTCACCATCAAATTATCCCATTTAATTTTGGGCAAAATAATCAACATTAAATAGTTTCTCATACATGCCATTTCAAACATTGTGAAAATTAAGAAATATGAAACAGGAAATTATATAAAATTATAGAAAATAACTTTATTGCCTTTATTTTTATTTAATCTATGTAAAGCAAAGATTGTATTGATCTGTTTAATTCCAGTATCCATAGCACCTTTCTTTGGAATAGGCATAAACATAGATCTCTTTCAGCTGGTTGGCCAGTGTCTTAGTCGTCTAGTGCTGCTCTAACAGAAGTACCGTGAGTGGATGACTTTAACAGAGAGAAATTTATTTCTTCACAGTCAAGTAGGCTAGAAGTCCAAATTCAGGGTGTCAGCTCCAGGGGAAGGCTTCTTCTCTCTGTCAGCCTTCTCATCAATGTTCCCCCAGACTAGCAGCTTCTCTGCGCAGGGACCCCGGTCCAAAGGACGCGCTCTGCTCCTGGCACTGCTTTCTTGGTGGTATGAGGTTCCCATGTGTCTCTGCTCGCTTCTCTCTTTTATATCTCAAAAGAGATTGCATTAAGACACTATCTAATCTTGTAGACGTCATCAGTATAAGCTCATCATAGTGACAGAGTTTACAACACATAGGGAGATCACATATAACCTCATCATAGTGATAGAGTTTTCAACACATAAGGAAATCACATCAGATTACACGATCATATACAACACTAGGAATCATGACCTAGTCAAGTTGACAGATATTTTGGTGGGACACAATTCAATCCATGACAGCCAGGTAGGTATCTTCCAAGTTTCTTGGCATAGACGAGTGAGCACTTCCAGCACTGTATCTGTTGAAACACCTCAACTGGTATTCGGTCAATCCTTGGAGACTTGTTTTTTGCCAACATCTTCAGTGCAGTTTGGACTTCTTCCCTCATTGCCATTGGTTCTTGATCATATATTACCTCCTGAAATAACTGAATGTCAACTAATTCTTTTGGTACAGTGACTGTGTATTCCTTCCATCTTCTTCTGATGCTTCCTGCATCGTTCAGTATTTTGCCCATAGAATCCTTCAACACTGCAACTCGAGGCTTGAATTTTTTCTTCAGTTCTTTCAGTTTGAGAAATGTTGAGTGTGATCTTCCCTTCTGTTTTCTAACTCCAGGTCTTTACACATGTCATTATAATACTTTACTCTGTCTTCTTGAGCCACCCTTGGAAATCTTCTATGTAGCTCTTTTACTTCATCATTTCTTCCATTTGCTCTAGCTACTCCATGTTCAAGAGCCACTTTCAGAGTCTCTTCTGACATCCAGTTCTGGTCTTTTCTTTCTTTCCTTTATTTTTAATGACCTCTTGCTTTTTTCATGTTTGATATCATTCCACAATTTGTCTAGTCTTCAGTCATTAGAATTCAATGTGTCATATCTATTCCTGAGATGGTTTCTAAATTGAGGTGGGATATACTCAAGGTCATACTTTGGCTCTTGTGGACTTGCTCTAATTTTCTTCAGCTTCAACTTGAACTTGCATATGAGCTATTGGCGGTCTGTTCCACAGTCGGCCCCTGGCCTTGTTCCAGCTGATGATATTGAGCTTTTCCATTGTTACTTTCCACGGATGTAGTCAATTTGATTCCTGTGTATTCCGTCCAGCGAGGTACACTTGTATAGTTGTTGTTATGTTGCTGAAAAAAGGTATTTGCAATGAAGAAGTGGTTGGTCTTGCAAAATTCTATCATGCAATCTCTGGCATCATTTCCATCACCAAGGCCACAGTTTCCAACTACCAAACCTTCTTTGTTTCCAACTTTCGCATTCCAGTTACCAGTAATTTTCTATGCATCCTGATTGTATGTTCGATCAATTTCAGCATGCAGAAGTTGGTAAAAATCTTCAATTTCTTCATCTTTGGCCTTAATGGTTGGTGCATATATTTGAATAATAGTCTTATTAATTGGTCTTCCTTGTAGGCATACGGGTATTATTTTATCACTGATGGAGGTGTACTTCAGGATAGATCTTGAAATGTTCTTTTTGACAATGAACATAAATCCATTCCTTTTCAATTTGTCATTCCTGGCACAGTAGATCATACGATTGTCTGATTCAAAATGGCCAATACCAGTCCATTTCAGCTCACTAATGTCTAGGATATCGATCTTTATGTTCCATTTCATTTTTGACAATTTCCAATTGTCCTAGATTCATACCTTGTACAGTCCATGTTCTGATTATTAATGAATGTTTGCAGCTGTTTCTTTCATTCTGAATCATGCCACAGTGGCAAATGTAGGTCCTAAAAGCTTGACTTCATCCATATTATTAAGGTCCACTCTACTTTGAGGAGGCAGCTCTTCCCCAGTGGTCTTTTGAGTGCCTTCCAACCTGAGGGACTCATCTTCCAACACTATATCAGACAATGTTTTGCTGCTATTCATAAGGTTTTCACTGGCTAACTTTTTTCAGAAGTAGATCACCAGATCCTTCTTCCTAGTCTGTCTTAGTCTGAAAGCTCATATGAAATCTGTCCACTATGGGTGACCCTGCTGGTATTTGAATACCAGTGGGATACCTTCCAGCATCACAGCAACATGCAAACCCCCACAGTACGACAAACTGACAGATGCGTGGGGGCTTGCCACACTATTCCAAAGAAAGGTGATCCAAATGAATGAGGAAATTACCAAACAATATTATTAATATCACATGCAAGTAAAATTTTGCTGAAGATCATTCAAAAGTGGTTGCAGCAGTACATCAACAGAAAACTACTAGAAATCCAAGCAAGATTCAGAAGAGGATGAGGAATGAGGGATATCATTGCTGATGTCAGATGGATTCTGGTGAAAGTAGAGAATACCAGAAAGATGTTTACTTGTGTTTTATTGACTATGCAAAGGCATTTGACTGTGTGCATCATAACAAATTATGGATAACGTTGCAGAGAATGGGAATTCCAGAATGCTTAATTGTGCTCACCAGGAACCTGTACATAGATCAAGAGGCAGCCATTTGAACAGAAACAAGGGGATATTTTGTAGTTTAAAATCAGGAAAGATGTGCATCAGGGTTGTATCCTTTCACCATACTTATTCAATCTGCATATTGAGCAAATAATCTGAGAAGCTGGACTACATGAAGGAGAATGAGGCATCAAGATTGAAGCAAGGCTCATTAACAACCTGCATTATGCAGATGACACAAACTTCCTTGCTGAAAGTGAAGAGAATTTGAAGCACTTAGTGATGAAGATCAAAGACCACAGCCTTCAGTATGGATTATGCCTTAACAGAAAGAAAACAAAAATCCTGGACCAATAAGCAACATCATGATAAACGTACAAAAGATTGCAATTGTCAAGGATTTCGTGTTACTTGCATCCACAATCAACACCCATGGAAGCAGCAGTCAAGAAATCATTGCTTTGTGAAAATCTGCTGCAAAAGGTCTCTTTAAAGTGTTAAAAAGCAAAGATGTCACCTTAAAGACAAAGGTGTGCCTGACCCACACCATGGTATTTTCAATCGCCTCATAAGCATGCAAGAGCTGGGCAATGAATAAAGAAGACCAAAGAAGAATTGACGCCTTTGAATTATGGTGTTGGCTAAGAATATTGAATATACCGTGGACTGCCAAAAGAACAAACAAATCTGTCTTGGAAGAAGTATAACCAGAATGCTCCATAGAAGGGAGGATGGTGAGACTTCGTCTCACGTACTTTGGATATGTTATCAGAAGGGACCAATCCCTGGAGAAGGACATCATGTCTGGTAATGCAGAGGGTCAGAGAAAAAGAAGAAGACCCTCAACAGGATGGATTGACACAGTGGCTGCAACAATGGGCTCAAGCATAACAATGATCACGAAGATGGCACAGGACCAGGCTGTGTTTTGTTCTGTCGTACACAGGGTCGCTATGAGTTGGAACTGACTAGACAGCACCTAAACAACAACACAGCACCTGGCATACAGGAAGAACATAAAACATTCATATTTGCAAAAACTGAATCAAACACTGATACATAACCAAGTGGTGGAAACCAAATACTTCTATCAATATTAGCAATTTATTATAATTTCATGTAAGACTATTGATTGATTTATGCATATTCACCTTTCAAATGCAATTCCTAAATACAGCATGTCTGCAAGTAAGGAATTTCCCATAGTCTCCAATTACTTAACCAGAACAATGTATTTCTAGAAATTTAAGTAGGAAATGCATTAGCAAGGTATAGAGGAAAAAGTGATTTCCAATTCTGAGTTAATCCTGGCTTAGACAGTCACCAGAACACTTCTCTCTGGGCTTCAGTTTTCTAATGTGTAAAAAGGGATTCTCAGTTCTCAAATATCAGTAAACCCACTGCCGTGGAGTTGATTCTGACTCACAGAGACCCTATATCAATACACCAAACCAAAACCATTACAGCTGAGTTGATTCTGACTCATGGCGATCCCATAGGACAGGGTTTCCAACCTGTAAATCTTTATGGAAGTATACTACCACATCTTTCTCCCATGGAGCAGCTAGAGGGCTCAAATCACTGACCTTTCCATTAGCAGCCGAGCACTTAACCACAGCGCCATCAGGGTTCCTCTCCTATATCACTAGGAATAAAAAAAAAAAAAAAGTATAAAAAAAATGATTAAGAGTGAAGACTTCCTTGGTTACCTCCTCCTTATTCTCAAATCTTCCCATCCCTGCCCCAAACTCATAGTCACTCCCTCCTCAGTACTATCAAGGCTCTCAAGCTCAGACTTATCTTGCCCTTAGTTCACCATCACTCATTTGTTTCTACTTTGTTGTTGTTAGCTGTCATGGAGTCCCATGGCAACCCCATGCACAAGAGAGGATCAGATGGTTGTGACCCATAAGGTTTTCATGGGCTGATTTTTGGAAGCAGATTACCAGGCCTTTCTTCCTAGTCTGTCAGCTCCTCTGAAACCTGTTCAGCCTCATAGCAACACAGAAGCCTCCACTAACAGATGGTGACTGTGCTGAGGTGCATTGGTCAGGAATCCAACCCGGGTGTCCTGCCTATGGGGAGAGTTCTACCACTGCCCCACCACTGCCTGTGGCTGTTTTTTCCCTTATTAGAATGTAAGTCTTCTTATCCCCAATTTTTATGAGCTGGCAGTTGCTAGGCCCTCAAAAACATAGAAGCAATTCAGAGAGGCCTGTGAGGAGTGGGCCTACCTACTCTGCTTGAGGCTGAAGCTCTCAGGACAGTAAGAGATCCTTTGAAGTGGAGCACAGCTCAATGTAATGTGGATTAATTGGATTGTGCTCCTCACAACATATCTAGGGATGGGTACTATTACCATTCTCAGTTCAAAGATGACGAAACTGAAGGTTATAAAAATTTGCCCATCCAACTTTTAAGTGGCAGACGATGAATGTGAACCCAGGCCACAATGTATGACTTCTCCCCAACTGTAGAAGACAGTGATCCGGTCTGGGGTCCTAGAAGCAGCCCCTGCCAAGAAAAAAAAAAAGTTAATACCCACGCGCCAGAGGCTAGAGGGAGAGGTCTGTTGGAATCTTGGAGATCCTGGCCACCCGCCGGCCTTAAGGGGTGGGGGGGGGTCCCTTTAGGAGAGGGAGGTTTTTTCTCACCCGACAAGAAATAACTCCCGAGCCGGGACGGGGTTCTCTCCCGGCGCCACCCGCGGTGGGCGGTGGGCGGTGGGCGAAGGGCCAGGTGGTTAGATGAGGACCAGGTCAGTCTGCCTAAGAAACAGCTGCCTAATCAGTTGGGACCGAAGGGGGCGGGTCCAGAGAGAAGGGAGACGGCAGGATTTGGGAGACAGGAGTCTTAGATGTGGGCCGACCCTGTCGAACGGAACCAAGGAAGCCTGTTGAGAATGGAGCTGACCGGCGGAGAAAGCTGGGAATCGATGGTCTCCGGGGAATGGTTGGAAGCGGTAGAGCCGAAGCCGGGGAGCTCGGACCGCCCGAGTGAAGAGGCGCTGTCCCTCACAGACTCGGCCGGGGCTAGGGGCGGGGAGATAGCGGTCCCTGCGGGTGTGGCGCGGGCGGACCTTGAGGTCTGGAGGCGGGGAGAGAGCGACCCAGCTGAAGGGAAAGGAAACCAGCGGGAGAGCCAGACTAGAAAGGACCAGGGGAAGCACGGAGAGACGAGAAGGCCGAACGACAAGTACGGGGAGAAGTTCTGGGAAGAGTCCAAGCAGGGCTTTCCAGAGAGGGACGTGAACTGGAGGGGCAAGGGCGAAGAGAAGGTAGTGAGGCCCAAGGTCAAGGGGAAGAAGAAGCATGACTGGCTGAAGAAGTCGAGTCCAGTGGAGACCGAGGAGGAGGTCCAGGCCGGCAAAGACGAGAGGGACTTAGCCTTGAAGATCGCGCAAACGTGGAAGCAATACAGGCGGCCCACGATCAGATTCGGCATCTGCCCCACAGCTTCTCGCGTCCGGTCTTCGGGGTCCGTCGCTTGCCGCAGCTCCGCCGTCAGTGTCATTAACGAGCTGGCGAAGATGGGCGACCCAGATGTCTTCGAAATGGTGGTGGCGGAAGGTAGGAGCCCATGGAGCGCGAGGGTGGCAGGCCAGGCTGAGTGTGCGGACCCGCCACGCCCGGTGCGGGTACCGCGGGGAACGTTGGCGTCGCTGCGACCGGTGTCCCGGGGATGTTCGCGGCGGGGCGCGCCCTGCGCAAGGCTAGGGACCGCAGGACGGAAATGTCTGCCGGGGCTGGGGAGGGGAATGTCGGCGCTCCACGTTTTTCTCTGTTGTTCCCTTGCACCCTGGGCCTGGGCCCTGCGCCCCCTGCGGTTCCGGGGACCACCCTCCTTGCTCCTCTGTGTGCTGTAGAGCCGCTGAGTAATGTCCTGAGGCGAGGCGGATGCGCTAGGCAGGAGCGCTGCGGCGCCGGGGCTTCTGAACCCAGGCACAGGTATGGAAGGGTCTCCCAAAAAGAACTACCATTCAGGGTGTGTAGGGAGCTGGCCCCTTGAGGCCTTTTGCCTCCCTTTCTTTGCCGGTTACTGCTCAGGCTTTGAGATGCTCCTTACGGGAGGGGCAGACCCTAACGTCTTTGAGCTTGAGATTCCACGCACTTGGAAACGCTGCTGTTTTACCAGCTTTCATTGAACCTTTAGTTCTTGTGGGAAATATTTGTCCATTGTTTGCCAAGACCTTTGGTCAGAACTGTATTCTGTGGATGTATTTTAGTACACACATTTTCCTAAAAATGCACATATTTTTGGGTTGATATTTCCTGTACCTCATTTCCCTCAATGACTATTTTCACCTTATGTTTAGTATTACGCAAGGAAACAAACTTTTTTAAACCATGGAAAATCGCAGCCTAGTCTTCATAAACCTTCCCCCCCCCCCCCCCCCCCCGCAAAACAAACGAACAAACCTATTGCCGTAGAGTCGATTCTGACTGATGCAACTCTATAGGACAGAGTAGAACGGCCAGATAGGGTTTCCAAGGAGTGGCTGGTGGATTCGAACTGCTGACCTTTTGGTTAGCAGCCGAGCTCTTAACCACAGCGCCACTAGGGCGCCATAAGAAACCAAAACCAAACCCATTACAGTTGAGTCGATTCCGACTTATAGTCCACACTAGATAGGGTTTCCAAGGAGAGGCTGGTGGATTTGAACTACCAACCTTTTGGTTAGCAGCGAACTCTAAAGCTAAACTCTTAACCCACTGTACCACCAGAGCTCCATAGGAACCAAAAATACAGTGCAACATTGCATCGTCTCCTTCCTTTTTTAACAGCTTTATTGAGGTATAATTCACATACCATAAAATCCACCTATTTAAAGTGCATAGTTTGATGATTTTTAGTATATTTACAGAATTTTGAATCCATCACCATAATCTAATTTTAAAACCTTTTCATCACCCCAAATTGAAACCTCTTTAGCTGTAACTCCCCATTTCAGTGACCCCAATCCTCCACTCTCAACCCTAGGCAGCCACTAATATACTTACCTATAGATTTGCCTTTTCTGGACATTTCATATAAATGGGATCATGTAATATTTGGTCTTTTGTGACTGGCCTCTTTTCTCTTAGCATAATATTTTTGAAGTGCATCCGTGTTGTGGCAAGTATCAGTGTATCGCTCCTTTTTATTGCTCAATAATACTCCACATGTTATCCATCCATCAGTTCATGGACATTTAGGTTGTTCCCAGCTATTGGCTCTTAGGAATAATGCTACCATGAATATTCACGTGGCACAAATTTACCCTCTACTACTAACCTAAAGGTTGGAGGTTTGAACTCACCCAGCAGCTCGGAAGAATAAAGTCCTGGCAAACTACTTCTGTAAAGAAGCACTATAGACCCAGAGATAAATTACAATACTGGGACTTATTGTGATTTTTTTTTTCTTCCCCTAAAGAAGGAGTTGCTTTGGGGTTAAGAAAGCACATGTAGTCAGACAGCTCTGAGTGTGAATCCTGGGAATGTGACTGTAAGCTGTGTGCCCTTCAACAAATTGCTTAACCTCTCTCTTCCACTTTACTCTTCTGAAAAATTGCTGTGGTAGAATTTTATAAGCTACATAATATGGTTGTTTTGAGAATTAAAAGGGTTAATGCATGTACTTTGCATAACTCAGTTTCTGGCGCATAATGAGAATTTAATAAATACAGAATATCTGGTATTGTCCCCACACCCCCTCCCCTCCTAAAAAAAGATTATAGCTAAGAAAACTCTATGTAGCAGTTCTGCTCACTGGACAGCAACAGGTTTTTGGGTTAATGACTAACAATGTTCAGCATCTTTTTATATGCCTATTGGCCATTCATACATCTTCTTTGGAGGAATGCCTATTTAAATCTATTGCCCATTTAAAAAAATCAGTTATTTGATTTTTTTATTATTGAGTTATAGGTGTTCATTATATGTTCTGGATATAAGTCTCTTATCTGATGTATGATTTGAAATATTTTCTCCTATTCTGTGGGTTATCTTTCCAAATTCTTGATGGTGTTACTTGGAATTCAACCCCTCTTTTTTTCTAAAATCCAGATTAATTAGAAGATAGAAGGAAATAAAATGAAGCTATTGGAAACCCTGGTGGCGTAGTGCTTAGGTGCTATAACTGCTAACCAAAAGGTTGGCAGTTCGTATCCACCAGGCGCTCCTTGGAAACTCTGTGGGGAAGTTCTACCCTGTCCTGTAGTGTTGCTATGAGTTGGAATTAACTCGATGTCAGTGGGTTTGGTTTTTAGTTTTTTATTAAAAACTTTAAGCTTTGATTAATGGCTCTGCTAAATGATGCAATAAATTCATTTGCTATGAAAAATGATTGGTGTTCAATGGTGTAAATGAATGAATGAAATGAAAATTAGAAGTCCATTTCCACAACTCTTGAACTTTTTTTCCTTGTCTGCTGAGAATTAAGGAGCCCTGGTGGTGCAGTGGTTAAACACTCAGCTACCAACCGAAAGGTCTATGGTTTGAAACCACCAGCCACTCCGAGAGAGAAAGGTGTGGAAGTCTGCTTCCATAAAGATTACTGCCTTGGATACCCTGTGGGGCAGTTCTACTCTGTCCTATAGGGTCGCTGTAAGTTGGAATCAGTTCGTTGGCAATGGGTTTGATTTTTGATTTGCTGAGAATTATCCTCCTAATTTCAGTAATCTGCACATCTAAATAGATAGGTGTTTCTTCTTTTTTATTTAAAGCATTCAGTAATTCCTTATAATGTTCTTCCAAAATAAAGCTAGGAGAAGGAATTCTTCCTTCAAGGAACACTGGAGGACAAAAATGTGGAATATATAATGTTCTATGTATAATGAAGGAAAAAAAAATCAATATAGTATTACAGAGATTGACCATTACCCTCCTTCAGATGTTAGAAGTATGATCTAATTTATCCTTTTGCATTTACTTACTAGAATCTATACTTAAATTAGTATCACTTTAGTATGAGGCCATATGGCGGCTTGAGTCCATCCCATGAAGTTTTAGAACTTTTCCCCAAATGATTTCAGTTTTCTTTCTCTTTGGCAAAAGCCTTCATAACTTCTTTACACTCCATTTTATTGTGATTGAAACTATGTGTCTGTGATTTGGATGGAGGTGGGAGAAAAGAGTGGTGATGAGGAATACCATATACTTGATGGATGGGTCTGATGACTTCATCTTGTCTAATTTTCTGCCTCATGATTTGTTCATAAATCCAGAACAGAAGCAGCAGAAGTGTGTAGTATTGGTGAGAGCAGGGTGGTCCAAACCACTGAAATGACTAATTTTTTTCCTAAATGTTTCTTAATATGACACTTGTTTTGGTGGGTTGATTTTACTTCCCATTACTAAGACCTCTGTTATTACTAGGATAGTTAAAAAAAAAAAAACTTGTGATACAGATGGTTAACTCTCTCCACTACTAACTGAAACATTGGAGTTTCGAGTCCACTCAGAGGCACCTTGGAAGAAATGCCTGGCTATCTACTTCCAAAAAATCAGCCATTGAAAACCCTGTATGAAGCACAGTTCTACTCTGACACACATGGGTTTGCAACTCGATGGCAACTGGTCTAGTTTTTAGAAAAAGTGGATTATAATGAGGATGTGTTTTAAACACAGACAATGCAAAGGATCTCAGAATCCTGTTTCCAAATATAATTGTTCTTCCTGGAGTTAAATGACACAATTATGAAAACAAAACTATTGGCTGAAGAAGACTGAATATTAGGCTCCGTAGCATCAATTTTTAGGAGCAGTTTTATTTTTGTGTATTTAAATATAAATAGGTTTCTTAGAGTAAATTTACTGAATAAAAGTAAACCTTTGTCTTTTCTGTAATGTGTTCTCAAATCATCTTTGAAAATTAAATATGAGAAAGTCAAACAATTGATTTACATGGGACAAGAAAGATTTCATCCCAGAGAGAGAATGTTAACACTTTGCCTTGTAATAGTTAATGATTTCTAGGATTTGTTACATGTTCTTTGAGTATTTTCTCCACAATTGAACACATAAGCAATTAGCAATCTCCAACTGGCTATTTTCTCCCTATCTACTAAAATGAAATTCTAAGGACAAGGTATAATAGAATATTTGAACAGTAACATAAACACTGCTAATAAAATGTCAAGGTTGCAGAAATCGAATTATTGACTAGTTGTTCTGATTTGAAATGATCATTCTTTGACTGATTTATGATACATTCAGCATTGGAAAGGGCAGTGTTTAGGGATGTTAAGATGCTTATAATTTAAAAGGTGAATGTATGAAAGTCAAGGATTGCTTTTATCTTTACAATTACATTAAGCACTATGTTAAATCAAACCAGCTATCCTTGTGCGTATTTGATTGCATGTATTTTATTTTATGCTGCTGGTCAGAGTGTAAACTGAGAGGGCCCTTTGGTAAGTGCAAGAGCTATTTATGGACTGTGGGTTTGCTGGAGTATGTATTCTTAGTAATGTGCTTTCAGCAAAAACTCATAGTTCAATCTTTGGGCTAGCTTTACTTTTAGCTCATGTCTGATGATTCTCCACAATGATTGGTACCGAATCCTTCATATCTGTCTGGTTTCTAGCCCACACAAAGAAATAGTCATAAGGCGTTTCCATTCACTTCAGAGGAAGTTGGAGGGATAACAAGAGGTTGTTTCAGAGTTGTTACCTTCAAATCCTGCCTCTTCAGATAGGCCACTGTTTTGACAGAGGCCTGGTGATTATGCATCATTGTTATAACTTTATAGTTTGTGAGTGAGTGTACAAGTGTGTCTGAGTCTATGGCATGCATGAGCATCTGGTTGTGTGTGAGAGTACATGAAGTATGTGTAAGAGGGAGCATAGTGTGTGAGGAAATAAATTGATAGTCTTCAATCTTTCTGCTTTTCAGAAAAGAATACAATTTATAGTGTGCATTTACGCAGAAGCGTTCAGGTGCTGTTCCCAGCTGGGCTCTCAAGGAGCTTGCAGTCTTGTGAAAACCCGCTGTCCTCAAGTAGACCCCTGACTCATGGTGACCCCCTGTGTTACCATAGGATTTTCTTGGCTGTTATCTCTCTGGAAGCAGATGGCCAGACCTTTATTTTTCAGCGCTGCTGGGTGCGGTTGAACACAAACCTTTTGATTAGCAGCCAAGCTCTTAACTGTGTCACCCAAAACACAACAAACACAAAAAACCACTTCATTCTGACTCATAGCAACCCTATAGGACAGAGTAGAACTGCCCTTGGGTTTCCAAGTCTATAAATCTTTACGGAAGCAGACTGCCACATCTTTCTCCCTTAGAGCGACTGGGGGCTTCAAACTGCCAACTTTTTGGTTAGCAGCCGAGCACTTTAACCACTGCTCCACCACGGCTCCTTTGTGTACCACCCAGGGATTCCTAAAATGCTCTATAATCCTAGGTTACGGCTTGTACTTGTTTGATTGCTCTGTGGTTACATCTATATTTTTGTCTGATGCATTGTTTTTCTTCATAATCATGATTACTTATGTTCTCAAGGAAATAAACACCTCCCTAAGCCAGTGCTCAAGTACACTGTTGAGGGACAAAGCATGTTTTTCCTATAATCCCACCCCTTGTCTATGTATTATAAAGGTTTACTGGATTGGTCTCCTTTTCATTCAAAGATCCAGTGAGAGATGGTCAGGATATTGTGGAGTTCTGAGCTGTACATCTAGGCACTATTCATGGGTAAAACTACTGTAAGATGTTTTATATTTTTGAAAACATTTTGACTTATAGTCTTGTCTTTTATATGAGAAAGTCTACACTCAGAAAAGTGCTATGCTTGTGATAATTACTAGCATTTTAAGAGCAGATCTTGCAACAAAAGGATCTGAATACAAAAGCAATTCTTTCAGCTTTATTCTGACACTCTGAAACTAATCCCAGAGTATTTACATCAGTTTTGAAAATTAGTATGGAATAGAATATATCCTAATAATAATAACCATATAAACAACAATAACTAACAGGTATTGACTTGCTACGCAGGCAACACTTTATGTTCTTTATCTCATTTAATTCACAAATAAACCTTAGGACATAGACATTCCGAAAAACCAAACCCATTGCTGTCGAGTTGATTCTGACTTATAGTAACCCTATAAGACAGTATAGAACTGCCCCATAGGGTTTCCGTGGAGCAGCTGGTGGATTCGAACAGCTGACCTTTTGGTTAGCAGCCAAGCTCTTACTTACTGCGCCACCAGGACTCCAGATAGACATTAGTGACATATGGTAGAATAGAGCTTTGAATTTATGTCACACTTTAAGTTGCAAGAAAGGTTAGGAAATCTTTTTTTTGTGGGGGGCTGGAGACACATTGCTGCACAATACAATTAGGATTCTGTTAGTAAAGGAATCCTTGGGAGGTGCAAATGGTTAACAAGCTTGGCTGCTAACCAAAAGGTTGGAGGTTCAGGTTCACCCAGTGACACCTTGGGAGAAAGGCCTGGGAATCTAGTTTGAAAAAAATCAGGCATTGTAAACCCTATGGGGCACAGTCCCACTCTGACACACATAGGGTCACCATGAAATGGAGTCAACTCAAGGGCAACTGGTACTGGTAAGGAAGAAAGAGAAAAAAGGATAGTTGTGTGCATCTGGCAGCTTCTTCTGTACTAATCACTCACCATTAACAATCTTCACCATTTTATTGAATGGCGCCCCCACTAACTGTTAAAGCTTAGCAGTCATCAGTCCTCTTTGTCTCATCACCTCCACATCTGAAATTTGATACCAAATTCTTTCAAAGTTTTACTCAAATATATATAATGCATCTACTTATTTTTATATGCACTGCCCCAACTCTAGTCCAGACTACCATCATCTCTCCTGTGGTTTATTGCGGCAGCCTCATAATTTGTCTCCTTCTTCCTTCTTGCTTTCTTTCAACCTTTTCTCCACTCAGCAGCTGGTACTTTTCTTAGAATGTAAATACTGTTTAAAAACTCTAGTAGTTTACCATTTCACTTAGAAAAAAAATCCAGACTCATTCAAAAGACCTACAAGGCCCTCTGCAAACTGTTCCGTCTCTACCTCTCCAACCTCACCTTGTGCCCCTTTGCCATTTACCTAATCCTGAGTTTGTTTTCTTTGAACACCTCAAACTATTAGCCCAGCTCAAGCAGTTAGCCCAGTGCCTGGTGCATGGCAAGTTCTCAAACCAGTTTGCTTTAGCAATAGCAGCAATAGTGGTAGAAGAACCTGGCTCCCTTACTGGCCTGCTCATTCATCCGCTCAGTAAATATACATCAAACGACTTTAATTTACCAAGCAATGTGCTAAGAGAGCAAAACCAGAAATTGTCCCTACCTTTCAGGAATATGGAAAACCTGGTGGCATAGTGGTTAAGAGCTATGGCTGCTAACCAAAAGGTCGGCAGTTTGAATCCACCAGGTGCTCCTTGGAAATGCTATGGGGCAGTTCTACTCTGTCCTATAGGGTTGCTATGAGTTGGAATCGATTTGACAGCAACAAGTTTGGTTTGGCTTTTCAGAATATACAGTTTCTTGGAAAAAAGATATTAATCAAAACATGCACATATTCATGTAAAATTGAAACTCTGGTAAGTGCCACAAAATAGAGATACATAAGATTATTTGAACTAGTGAGTTAGATGAGAGAAGGCTACCCTGAGGAAAAAGTAGCTTTCAAGCTGAAATCTGAAGGACGGGTTGATTTGTTCTAGAGGAAAGAAAGAGAAGGAGAATTCCTTACAGAGGGAACAATGTCTGCAAAGGCGCCATAGCGAGAGGGAGCATGAAGCTGAAAGAAGTTACAAAGCTCTGAAAAGAACACTAGTGGGCTAGGGTAAGGGAGTGAAGTTGGAGAGGTAGGTTGTTTGTAGTAAATGTTAAAAAGTTTGTTGCTAAACTGGCAAAGGCCAAAAGCCAATATCAAGAATGATTTCTGTCTTTTATTGTCAAAGCTATGAATGATGCATTTGATTTTTAAAATAAAATAAATTTTTAAATCAAATAAATGTTTCTTCCACAACCAGTATTTATTTTCACATATAGCCTCGCTTGGAGCCCTGGTGGTACAGTGGTTACAGAGCTATGGCGTGCTACGGCTGCAAACCAAAAAGTCAGCAGTTTGAGTCCACCAGCCGCTCCTTGGAAACCCTATAAGGTTGCTGTGAGTCAGAATCGACTCGACAGTAATGGGTTTGGTTTATTCGGTATAACCTTGCTTTTATGAATAAAAAACAAAATGCTTCTGTATAGAAAACTTAGAACTTTATTCCCTTGTTGACTCATAATGGTTGAACTTGTGTCAAGTATGGATTCATCTCTACAGTGGATTCAATGATCAGAGAGAACAAATGAGTGATTTTCATGGTCTGTTAAAAGGAATTGAACTGTTATAAGCAATGTACAATTAATTTTATTGAACATATGCTTAATATTGTTTTGTGACATGAGTTGTGTTTCCTTATTTTCTCCAGGAAATTTTTTTATGTAGAAAGTTTTGACTTGAGAAATATTTCCTGAGAAATATTTCTGTGTTTTTTTGCAGCTGGGGGTCACTAGAGAAGAAGACTCCGAATTCTATATTTAACATTTTTTTTGTGTCAGAAACCTATTTGAACACATATTTCAGTTCAAGTAGCTCATCACGTACCATCACTAAGTTATCTGTGCAGCAAGAAAGTGATTTGACAGATTTAAAACCTGGGTTGCTATGAGTCGGAATCGACTAGATGGCAACAAGTGCTCTGTTAGTGCTTTACTTACAACCAAACCCAACCCACTGCAGTCAAGTCGATTCGGACTCGTAGAGGCCCCATAGGGTTTCCAAGACTGTAAATCTTTACGGAAGCAGACTGTCACATCCTTCTTCCGCGGAGCTGCTGGCGTTTTCAAACCATTGACTTTTCGGTTCACCGTCGAGTGCTTTAAAGACTGCGCCACCAGGGCTCCCTTACAACAGTCTGGTTCAATTCCATGAAAACAAGCAGAGAGAATATGAAATATTAAATGGGCATTCATGCTGATGTTTTCCTCTCAGTGAGTTTGTGTCTATGAATTGATAACTGCGTTGGTGAGAATGAACTTTTTTTCTTAGTGGTCAAGATTGCATTTTATACATCTGTATTTGATGCTTTTCACCTAGGTTATAGACTGTTTTTGGTGACAGTTTCTTTTAGAGGTTGTTTTGAACAGCTTAGCTCCAGAAAGATCTTGGATGTTTAATTATTCCATTGTGTTTTTTCTTTCTTTATTTTGCTTCATTGCTCAATTCCTGTTACATTCTTACGGAGGCTTTTGAAGATATTCTTGGCCACTTTAATATGTTTTTCTCTTTCTTATTTAGGGAAAAGAGACAATAGAGAAGTAGACTATGATTTTCAAATGAGTGAGGTAAGTTAAATATGTATGTATTAGCTTCCCTATCTGTTAGAACAGAAAATCAAGACAAGTTTAGAAATGTACTTCATATGAACACTTAGGTCTTTCTTCAGTTATTTTCTCATACTACATTCTATGTATTTTCTCCTCTGAGCTATTCATTTTTTAACGAGTAAAGCAAATTCCATGTTTTGTGCAGATTTAATATTGGATCTCTCTAGATGTTGTGAGAGAGCAAACATAACTGGATTTATTTTGAGGCTCCCTGTGAAATAAACTCAGATATGTTGAGCCTTGATATGCAAGACAATATTATTTGACCTAACACTTTTCTAGAGGTATAATACATGTATAATATGTGATAGCTCTTTATGTTACAGTTATTAGTATTTGATTAGTGCTTATTGATGACTGCTTGAGTACAAGTGACTCAACCTGAATTAAGTAACACAATTTGTGAAAATACAGAATTCTTTTAGTCAAAGACCTTATTTTATTTATATAATTTTTCAAAAAGATACTAAGAATTTATATTGCTTCAATACGGAGTGTAAGCACAGTAAAGGTGTTTTAGATAAAATAATCTCAGCCCATTGGTCCAGAATGGCTATCCCGGAGGAAGATGCTCTTGAATTCATTCCGTGTGCTCAGCCAGATATAAATAAGGTATTAAAAAAAGTAATAAATGAGCTCTGGCCAGATTTCAAACAATCACTGTAATTCCCACCCTGGGAAACACATATTACTAGAATAGGTTGACTGCATGCTCATTGGCTGGATAAGCTGGTTAATTTAAGATTCCCAGAAGTTCTAGGATTCCTTGAAAAGTTCAGTGACCAAAATGCTGACAGAAACCATAGGATATCAGAAATGGAAGGAACTATGAAGATCATCTGTCCAGTGATTTTTACAGTGAAGTTTGCAGACCACCTGCATAAGAATTATATGAACAATTTCTTAAAAATGCAGACTCTTGAGCCCAACCTCAGACTACTAATCAGAATCTTTGGGAATAAGGCTGAGGAGTCATTATTTTAAAAAGCAACTTAAGTGCTCCTTATTGTCATTGAAATCTAAGAGCCATTGTCATAAAGCAGAGTCTCTACAGCTAAAGTGATATAAGATGGCACAGAAACAATGGCCTAACATATTTATTGAATTACTGAGTAAGTGAATTCGAGACAGTTATCTGGAAAATAAATAACAAGAAAATTATAGCTTTTGTGTCTTTGGAGTGAGCTACGGAAAGGTTGATCTTATGAGATTGATTTAATCAAATTTAAATGATAATAAATTCATTCTTGTTATCATTTTGTTCATATTGACATAATAATAATGTGCTCCTCCCAGATCGTTTTATGTATAGCTCATGTTAACTTCAATTACAGTTCGTGTTCTGTCCTTCTATGTGTATCTTTCATATTTATATATATATATTCCAGATTTAAACTTCTAGGACAGAAAAATAATTTTATCGGTTCGTACTTATGCCATTTCTTGTCCCTTTGCACATTTCAAGAAGGGATATTGCTTCCTTGCCTTCGAGCTCAGGTTGAACACCATTTGAAACGATTTTGCTCAGAATTTTAATGTTTTAAGTTTGGTTTGCCAAACTGAGAAGTTTATTTAATTAAATTTGAGTCTTAATTCTTCAGGTATATCATATCTCATCATTTTGAGTAAATTTCTTTGTTGTGCTTTTTTTAATAGAAAGGCAGTTAGTGACAGGGGAATGGTAGAATGTTGTATGCTATAGTAGAGTAGCACTCTCATGCCTAATTCACTTTTAGATATTGCCTAGATTTATGTCTAACATATCTTTTTTAACATGAAGTACTTTGGAATAAAAAGAATAGAAGATGAAGAACTGCTGGTAAATACTCGAGTTATTAAATTGGTGTATTATTGAATCAATCACTTCTAAAGTGACTATAGCGTTTGCTTCCAGAAGGATGGAGCAAACACATTTTCCCCATTCTTTCTGCTAATTACAGTTAAAAACCCCTGGACATTATATATAAAACAAACATACGAAGACTTTGAAAGGTGGAGAGAAGGCAGACAAGCTAAGGACCTTGAGACCCAAGGAACATTGCAGTTAGTTTCCTGGATTTTATTTTCACCAGTTATATTTCATACTGGGTGCTAGAGAAACCAGCAACCTGGAAATGCCAACTGACACAGACAAGTAAAGCCCAAAGAAAAGCGTGCTGTTTCTAGCACATGGCCAGGAAAGGGGTGGTCTAGGAGTACAGAAAACAGTTGATCAATAACCACTTTATTGTAGCCAAACACTGAAGAAAAATATTATGCCCCCCCATCATCTCTGCCAGAGGCCAAGTAGATATATTAGATTTTCACCCTCATCTGTTTTAATGAGGTGCCCCAACTCCCTGTTGGTGTGGTGTCAGACAAGGCTGACTAGGGAGCTGGGACTTTCATCCTCACTGAGTGGTAACTAGTCCTCCTCCCTTCCCCCAACACAGTGCCAGTGGAGATCATGTGAGAAGCCTGGACTTCTACCACCACCAGCAGTAACAAGGCATCCTAAACTCTCTGCTGTAGTGGTGTTAGAGGGGGCCTAGTGATAGGCCAGGAGTTTTATCAGCCCTCAGAGGTAATGAGGCCATGTAGGGAGCAGTACCAAGCACCTTTATACCTCCTAGCCAGGGTAGTATCAGTGAAGGCCTAATGGTGAGCCTGAACTCCCACCCCCATCCAACAGTAAGTACCAAGTAACTCCCCCACCCCCACCCTGGGTATCAGTGGCTGAGTGGGGAACCTGGATTTCCACTCCCAACTGGCAGTCGCAAGGAGAAGCCTCTCTTTCCCCGCTGGAGCCATGTTAGAGGAAGCGTGCTAAAACAAATCCAGAGTCTCATAACATAATACTCAAAAAGTCCAGGTTTCAATTGCAAATCACATATAACACCAACAGCCAGAAGGATCTCAACTTGAATGAGAGAAGACAATCAACAGATGCCAACATTGACATGACACAGATGTTAGAATTATCTGATAAGGATTTTAAAACAACCATCATAAAAAATACTTTAAAGAGCCATTATGAAAATTCTTGAAAAATTAGAAAGTCTCAGCAAAAATTAGAAGTTATGAAAAAGAACAACATGAAATTGTTAGAACTAAAAAATAGAATGACTAAAATAGAAACTGAGTGGATGGGCTCAACAGCAGAATGGAGGGGACAGAGGAAAGAATTGTCTAATGTAAAAATAAAAGAGTAGAAATTACTCAATCTGAATGATAGAGAGAAAACAGACTGGGGGAAGAAAAACAAAGCCTCAGGGAACTGTGGGACAATAACAAAAGTTCTAATTTGTACGTTCAGAGTCCTAGGAAGAAAAGAGAGTGGGGCTAAAAAAGTGTTTAAAGAAATATTAGCTAGAAAATCCCAATTTCCCAAAAGATACATACTTACAGACTCAAGAAGCTGTGGAAACTACAAACAGGGTAAGCCCAAAGAAATTCACATCATAAATTAAAACTAGCTCTGAAAACTACAGATGAGGAAAAAACAAATCTTGAAAGCAGTAAGAGAAACAGTACCTTAACTATAGGGGGCAAATAATTAGAATGATAACAGATTTCTTGTCAGAAACTGTGGAGGACACAACATTTTATAAGTGCTCAAAGAACTGTTAATCTAGAATTCTATGTTCAGTGAAAATATCTTTGGGAATAAAGGAGAAATCAAGACATTTTCTGATGAAAGATAACTAAGAACATTTTTCACCAGAACACCTATTAGATTGCCTAAAGGCCTAAAGGATATTTTTTAACGGAAAGAAAATGATAAAAAGTGGAATTTTATGATATCAGAAAGGAAGAAAAACAGAGTTAAAAATACGAATAAATGCAATAGATTTTACTTCTCCTCTTGAGTTCTTTGAATTATGCTTAATAGTGAAGCAAAAAGTTTAACACCGTTTGATGCAGTTCTCAATGTATATACAGAAGTATTTAAGAATATGATAAATTATGTATATGTATAATGTAATATTAAGAGCCACCATTTAAAAAGCTATACAGAGATGTAGTCAAAAACTGTATATATAAATCAACATGGAATCAGATAAAATGTTCAAGTACTTCACAGGAAGGTAGGAATATTCAAACAGAAACAAAAAACAGGGAAAAACAGAAAACAAAAATACATAGTGGCAGAATTAATTCCTCATACATCAATAATTACATCAAATGTATATGCTCTAAACACACTAATTAAAAGATGGATTTTCAGGAAATCCATTAAAGTAAAGGGATTAAAAAGATATATCAAGAAAACATTACTCATATTATGAGTTTGGGACCTTTTCTATGCTCTGAAATACCTTTAGTAGTAGTAGTGTTAACTCTTCTTGGAAACTTTGGTAGAATTCTCCGTTGAAGCCATCCGGGCCAGGGCTTTTTTTTGTTGTGAGTTTTTTAATTACCTTTTCAATCTCTTCTTTTGTTGTGGGTTTATTTAGTTGTTCTACCTCTGTTTGTGTTAGTTTAGGGAGGTAGTGAGTTTCTAGAAATTCATCTATTTCCTCTAGGTTTTCAAATTTGTTAGAGTACAGTTTTTCATAGTATTCTGTTATGATTCTTTTAATTTCAGTTGGGTCTGTTGTGATATCACCCATCTCATTTCTTATACAGGTTATCGGCATCCTCTCCTGTTTTTCTTCTGTCAGTTTGGCCAATGGTTTATCAATTTTGTTGATCTTTTCAAAGAACCAGCTTTTGGTCTTGTTAACTCTTTCAATTGTTTTTCTATTCTCTCTTTCATTTCATTCTGCTCTAATTCTTATTATTTCCTTTCTTCTGGCACCTGGGAGCTTCTTTTGCTGCTCTCTTTCTACTTGTTTTAGTTGCAGGGTTAATGTTTTGATTATGGCCTCTTCTTGGATGTGAGCATTTATTGCTATAAGCTGACCTCTGAGCACTGCTTTTGCTATGTCCCAAAGGTTCTGGTAGGATGTGTTTTCATTCTCACTGGTTTCTATGAATTTCTTTATCCCATCCTTAATTTCTTCTATAACCCAGTAGTTTTTGAGCAAGGTGTTGTGCAGTTTCCAGGTGTTTGATTTTTTTTCCTTGCTTTTTCTGTTGTTGATTTCTACTTTTATGGCTTTATGGTCAGAAAAGATGCTTTGTAGTATTTCAGTGTTTTGGATTTTGTTAAGACTTGCTTTATGGCCTAATATGTGATCTGTTCTGGAGAATGTTCCATGTGCGTTGCAAAAGAAAGTATACTTGGCTGCTTTTGGGTGGAGTGTTTGGCATATGTCTATGAGATCAAGTTGGTTGATTGTAGCATTTAGCTCTTCCGTGTCTTTGTTGAGCTTCTTTCTGGATGTTCTGTCCTTCACTGAAAATGGTGTGTTGAAGTCTCCTACTACTATTGTGGAGGTGTCTATCTCTCTTTTCAGTGCTGTTAGAGTTTATTTTATGTATTTTGGAGCCCTGTCATTGGGTACGTAAATATTTATTATAGTTATGTCCTCCTGGTGTATTGACCCTTTAATCATTATATAGTTTCCTTCCTTATCCTTTGTGGTGGATTTTACTTTAAACTCTATTTTGTCAGAGATTAATATTGCCACTCCTGCTCTTTGTTGAGTGTTGTTTGCTTGATGTATTTTTTTCCATCCTTTGAGTTTTAGTTTGTTTGTGTCTTTAAATCTAAGGTGTGTCTTTTGTAGGCAACATATAGACAGGTTGTGTTTTTTTATCCAATCTGCCACTCTCTGTCTCTTTATTGGTGCATTTATTCTGTTTACATTCTGTGTAATTATTGATAGGTATTGAGTTTAGTGCTGTCATTTTGATGTCTTTTTTGTGTGTGTGTTCACAGTTTCTTTGTTCCCCTTAATTTTCTGTGCTGAATCTTTTTTTAAAGTATTTTCACCTTTTTCATTGTTGATTTTGTGTTTACTGAGTCTTTATATTTTTCTAGTTTTTAATTTTGACTTGTAGGATTGTTAGTTTCCTATGTGGTTACCTTAATATTTACCCCTATTTTTCTAAGTTTAAAGCAGTCTTTTATTTCTTTATATTGCTTTGACTTCTTTTCCATATGAAAAATCTACGTCTACATTTTTTAGTCCCTCTTTTTTGTTTTAATGTTGTCAACTTTTACATATTGATATCTCTGTTTCCGTATTTTCAACATTTTAGCTTTAATGTATTTTTGTGACTTCCCTATCAGAGTCAGTATCTGGTTGCTCTGTCCCGTGTTCTAGTTCTTGCATTGTTATCTGATGTTATTGATTTTCTAACTGGAGGACTCCCTTTGGTATTTCTTGTAATTTTATTTTGGTTTTTGCAAATTCCCTAAACATCTGTTTATCTGGACATACCCTAATTTCGCCATCATATTTGAGAGACAGTTTTGCTGGGTATATAATTCTTGGCTGGCAATTTTTTCTTCAAGGCTTTATATATGTCATCCCATTGCCTTCTTGCCTGCATGGTTTCTACTGAGTAGTCCAAGCTTATTCTAATTGACTCTCCTTTGTAGATGACTTTTCTTTTATCGCTAGCCGCTCTTAAAATTTTCTCTTTATCTTTGGTTTTGGCAAGTATGATTATAATGTGTCTTGGTGACTTTCTTTTGGGATCTACCTTATGTAGAGTTCAATGAGCATCTTGGATAGATATCTTCTCATCTTTCATGATATCAGGGAAGTGTCTATCAACAAATCTTCAACAATTGTCTCTCTATTTTCTGTTATACCCCCTGTTCTGGTACTGCAATCACTCATCGGTCATTTCTCCTGATAGAGTCCCACATAACTCTTAGAATTTCTTCATTCTTTTTAATTCTTTTATCTGATTTTTCCTCAGATAAGTTGGTGTCAAGTGCTTTATCTTCATTGTCACTAATTCTGACTTCTACTCCCTCAGTTCTGCCCCTGTGACTTTCTGTTGTCTAATTCTGAAATTTTATTGTTAATCTTCTGGATTTCTGATTGCTGGCTCTCTGTGGATTCTTGCAGCCTATTAAATTTGTCATTATACTCTTGAATAACTTTTTTAAGTTCCGCTACTGCTTTGTCTGTGCTCTTTGGCTTTCTCTGCATTTTGAAGAATTTCCTTTCTACTTTCTTGAAGGGTTCTGTGTATTAATCTTTTGTATACTGCCTCTGGTAATTCCAAGAAATTCTCTTCCTCCAGAAAATTTCTGGATTCTTTATTTTGGGAGCTTGCTGAAGCCATCATGGGCTGCCTCTTTATGTGATTTGATATTGACTGCTCTCTCCAAGCCTTCAATAAGTTATTATAATTTTATTTTATATTTGTTTAGTGTGTCCTAGCTTCTTGTTTTGTTTTGTTTTGATATGCCCAAATAGGCTACTCACGTGCGTTAGTTTGATCATTAGCGACTTTGAAGCTCTAACTTCCTGTCATCAGGTAGGTCTGTAATGAGGTATGTGTGCCCAGGAGTCCATTAAATTTTTCTCTATGGATTCAGCTCAGGTGTCCAGGCAGTCTGTCACCGAATATGTGGTGTAGGTTCTCACCTACAGTCTTAGAGAGGCATAGGTGATTGGGGTAGGTACAGGTATCTAGCTGCAGTAGGGGGTCATGTGCTGAGCAAGACAGGGGACTGACAGCTGCCCCTGAGTGTCTGAAAGGAAAGCATGTCCCTGTTCCCTAGAGCGAGTAGGTAGGTGAGTTTTGCAGCCAGACTATGAGCACCGTACTCTGTTGGCTGTAAGGACTGGGGGACACCAATTATTCTTGGACCCCTGTAGCGGGTGGCTAGCTGTCGTGGGTGGGGCCACCAGTCCTCAAGCCCCTGATGTGGACAGGTAAGGTGCCTGCTTAAAGGGCAGAGCAGTGTCAAGTGTCACAAATCTGCCACTTCCCAGCTGAAACAGTTGAAGTTAGACTTCAGATGTTTACCCTGTTGTACTGTGGTAATGAGGGCTTATGCTATTGAGATGGGTCCACACAAGTCTATAAAGGGGTGGAAGGCACTCAAAGTCTGCTGACCTCTTATGGCTGTGCTTAAACAAAGGAGCTGTGCCACCCTGAGTTCTTGGCTTAGGGGAGCCAGTAGTGTATTTTTTCCCTGTTTGTTAATTTGTTCCCACTCCAAGGCCAGGAGAATGGGTCAGGGTGCCTTATGGGATCTACTTCCAGCCCAGGGGACTCACAGTTTGCTGAAGCTGGCCGGACCTGGTGCAGAACAGGGAGGGAGGAAGTAAATGGGAGAGAGGTATTTCCCAAATGAGTTTTTTTTTTAATCTTCACAAAAGGCCACATGCATGTACTTATCTTTAGCCACTTGGGTGCTGCTTATCACTGGTTCATAGTGTCCAGGCAGAATCTCTGCTGCCGAATCTCTTTCAATGTGGAAAGTGCCTCCCGAGCGAGTGAGCAGAGCTGTATGCCCACCTCTCTGCGCACCTCGAGCCGATCTGGGCTAAAGGGCTGCAGCTCCCACCAAGTCAGGTCAGGCAACTCCTTGCTGCTTCCAAACCGTCTCTCTCTTTCCCCCACCACTCACCTCAACTTTGCCTTGTTCAGGGCTCCTAGATATTCATGTACAATCAAATCACTTGTTTTTTCAGGTCTTTGCTGTAAGAGGGACATAGGAAGCCATCTGACTACTCCGCCTTCTTGGCCCCGCCAAAAACATTAATTGAAAGAAAATAGGAGTGGCTATATTGAGGGACAGAGAGGAATATGACATAATGATAAAATAGGGTCAATCCAACAAGAAGACATAACAATCCTAAAGGTGTATGCACCAAAAAACAGAATTTCACAATCTGTGAAGAAAAAATTGTTAGAACGAAAAAGAGTAATACAAAAATCCATAGTTATGTTGGAGATTTCAACACTTCTTTCTCAACAGTAAGAGGAACTACTAGATAGAAAACCGGGAAGGATATAGAACTTAACAACACCATCAACCAATAGGATGTAATTGACGTTTACAGAATACTCCACCTAACAACAGTATGCACATTCATTTCATATGCCCATGGAACATATATTAAGATAGTCCATATCCTTGGACATAAAACAAACCTCAACAAATTTAAAAGAACTGAAATCACACAGAGGATGTCTTTGACCATAATGGAATCAAACTAGAAATCAGTAACTGAAAGTTAACAGGAAAATCTCCAACAATTGAAAACTATACTACATACTTATAAATAATCTATGGATCAAAAAGAAGTCTTCGGAGAAAAGTTTTAAAAATACATTCAACTGGATGAAAATACAACATATCAAAATTTGAGAGATAAAGCCAAAGTAGTGCTATGAGGAAAATTTGTAGTACTAAATGCTTATAGTAGTAAATAGGAAAAGTCTCAAATCAATAATAAACTCCCATCTCAAAAAACTTGAGCACAATAAATCCAAAACAAGCAGAAGGGAGGAAATAAAAAAGATAAGATCAGAAATCAATGAAGTTCAAATGTGGAAAACATGAAAGAAAATCAGTAAAACCAAGAGCTGGTTCTCTGAAAAGATCAATAAAACTGACAGAACTCTAGGTAGACTGACTAGAGAGAGAGAGAAAGAGTAGAATGGAAGACAAAAATAACCAGTATCAGTAATGAAAGAATGTCTATCATTATAGGCTCTGTGGATATCAAATGGATAATAAAGGAATACTACAGACAACTCTACACACATAAATTTGACAACTTGGATGAAATGGGCCAATTTCCCAGAAGGTGTAAACTATCACAACTATAACATAAAATAGATAATTTGAATAGTTCTACATCTATTAAGGAAATTAAATGTATAATTTAAAGTTTCCCATAAAAGAAATCTACAGGCCCAAATGGTTTCACTAGAAATTTGACAAATGTTAAAAGAAGAATTAACACCAATTTAACACATTCCCTTCCAGAAAACATTTTCCAATTAATTTTAAAAGGCCTGCATTACCCTGGTATTCAAACAATACAAAGACAGTGCAGAAAAAGAAAACTACAGAATGATATTCCTCATGAATACAGACCCCAAAATCCTTAGCAAAATGTTACAAATAGAATTATACACTATGACCGAGTGGGATTTATTCCAGGTATGCAAGATTCATTGATTATTTGAACATCAGTTGATGTTCTTCACCATAGTAAAAGGCTGTTGTTGTTGTTAGCTACTGTGGACTCAGCCCTTGCTCATGGCAACCCCATGCACAACAGAGCAAAACACTCCCAGGTCCTGTGACATTCTCATGATTGGTTGTGGCTTGGACTGTTGTGATCCAGAGATTTTTTCATTGCACAATTTTTGAAAGTAGATCTCAAGGCCTTTCTTTCATTAAAAGAATAAAGAATAAAAAAACATGATTATAACTTTTATTAAAAAAATGCATTTGTCAAAATTCAAAACCATAATAAAAAATGCTCAGAAAGCTGGGAATAGAGGGAAACTCAACTCAACCGACTCAAGTTGGTAAAAAACATCTACAAAAAAATCTACAGAAACATTATAATGGTGAAAGACTATTCTTTCCCCCTAAGATCTAGAACAAGGTAAAGATGTCCTCCACCACTGCTATTCAACATAGTACTACTGTAAGTTCTAGCTGGTGCAAGAAGGCAAGAAAAGAAAAACCATACAGATCAGAAAGGAATAAATAAAAATGTCCCTATTTACAGATAGAGGAGCCCAGGTGGTGCAGCAGTTAAAAGCGCTCAGCTGCTAACTGGGGAGAAAGATGTGGCGGTCTGCTTCCATAAAGATTTACAGCCTTGGAAACTGTATTAGGCAGTTCTACTCTGCCCTAGAGGGTTGCTATGAGTCAGAATCAACTCGACAGCAATGGATTTGGTTTTATTTGCAGATGACACAATGGTCTACATAGAAAATCCTGAGGAATCTACCAAAAAAACCCTCCTAGAACTAATAAATTTGCTTAGCAAGATTGTAGGATAAATAAGAATAATACAGAAATAAATTGTATTTCTGTATACTAGCACTGAACATGTGGAAACCCGAACTGGTATACAGGTTTAATGCAAAATCTCAACAAGACTTTTTATAGATATACACAAGATTATTCTAAAATTTTTATATGGGAAGGCAAAGAAACTAGAAGAGATAAAACAATTTTGAAAAAGAAGAATCACTCAACCCATTTCAAGACTTATTTTTAAGCTGCAGTAATGAAGACTGGTATTGGCTAAGGGAAAAGCACATAGAATAATGGAACAGAATAGAGAGGCCAGAAATAATCCCATATAAGTGCAGCCAACTGATTTTGACAAATGTGCAAAAGCAATTTAATGGAGAAAGGGTGTCTTTTTAACAAATGGTGCTAGAACATTTGGGTGTATATAGGCAAAAATATAAACCTCAACCTAAACCTCACACCTTCTACAAAAATTAATTCAACTTTGATCATAGATTTAAATGTAAAACATAAAACCATAAAACTTTCAGAAGAAAATAAAGGAGAAAATCTTTGGAAACTAGGGTGAAGGGTTCTTAGACATCACATAAAAGAATGATCCATAAGAGGTAAAATTGATAAATTGCACTCATATTTAAAAATCTTTTGCTCTGTAAAAAATACTATTAAGAGGATGCAAAATCTACCAACTGGGAGAGAATACTTACAAACAATATGTTTTACAAAGTAGTGTATTTATTTATAATATTTTAAGAACTCTCACAACTTGATAGTAAAAAAAAAATTAGAAAATTGACAAAATACATGAAGAGACATTTCACCAAAGATGACATATACATGGTAATTAGACACATGAGAAGACGTTCAATCACTAGCCATTAGGGAAATGTACAATAAGACCAAAATTTGATATCATTTGATACCTATTAAAACACCTAAAATTAAAAAATATATATATTGACAATACCAAATACTGGCGAGGATGCAGAGAAATTGGTTCTCATACACTGCAGGTGGGAATGTAAAATGGTAAAGCCACTCTGAAAAAACTTGGGAAGTTACTTTAAAAACTAAATATTCACTTTTCATGTAACTCAGTATCACACCTTTGGACATTTCTCCCACAGAAAAGGAAACTTACATTCACATTTTTCATAGCAAATTTATTATTTTTGTTAGTATCCAAAACTGGAAACAACCAAAATGTCTTACAATAGCTGAATGGTTAAATGAACTGTGTACATCCTTACCAGGGAATCCTATGCAGCAATAAAAAGGAATGAACTCAATAAACACAACTTGAATGAATTATGCTGAGTGAAAAAAGCCAATCCTGAGAGGTCCTATAATGTATGATTCCATATTTATAACACTATTGAAATGACAGAATTACAGGGATGGAGAAAAAACAAGTGGTTGCCAGGGTTTGTGGATATTGAGGAGGAGGGAAGTGGCTATAACTAGCTCTATATCTTAATTGGATTATTTCTTACCTAAATGTACACATGTGATAAAATTACATAGAACTATACACACACATATTTTACTGATGTCAATTTCCTTGTTTTGATATTGTAGTATAGTTATGTAATATGTAACCATTGGGGAAACTGGGTGAAGTGTACATGGAATTTCTCTGTACTATCTTTGCAAATTCCTGTGAATCTATAATTATTTCTAAACAAAAAATTTTTTTAAATAATACAACTTATTTCACTTTGCTTAGTGCCAAATTGGTTTCTCCTGCTGATACTTGAATGCCATGAAAACACTAACTCTATATAGTAGTCAATTTTTTTTTTTTAATATTTTATTGTACTTCAGGTGAAGGCTTACAAAACAAATAGTTTCTCATGAAACAGTAGTACACATGTTGTTTTATGACATTGGTTAACAACCCCACAACATATTAAGCCTCTAAATTCTCAACCTTTTTTTTTTTTTTTGATGAAAATACAGATAGCCAAAGATACACCGTTTCAAAAATTTCTACATACACAGTTCAGTGACATTGACTACGCTCTTCCAACTGTGCTGTTATTATAGTAGTCAATTTTTAAAAGACAGATTAATAATAGAATATACATCCAAGCTTTGAAATGAGGCAGGGATAACTAGAATCAGTGAGTTGAACAAGTTTATAGTTATGATGAATGTTTGGGCCTTTACAGGACAGAAAAGAATATGTAGAAATTCTGGGTTCATTATGTGAAAATTATTCTATACTTTCAAAAGGCTTTCTGTGCTTTCATGATTGCACAAACTTTTAAAAGGCTTAATTCTAGAGTGTTAACTCTGATTAATTGATACGGTCATCATTGAACATTGTTATAGTATTTTTAAAGATACAGAAAATTCATGTGAATTGAAAATTTATGATATGATAAATATATATTAATGTGTGATATGATCACTAGAGTATAAGCAAAAAATAAAATAGCCAGCATTTATTGTTAACTTCCCATCTATTATCTTATTTATCCTCATTCTGAGGAAATTGTGTCATATAAATGTTAAGGAACTGCTCATATTAATGTAGTTTTACACAATTCCAAAAAAGGTTATGAGGACTCTATAATACGAGATTGTAATAAACTTGTTTATTGTCATATCTATTAACTGTTGGAGCTAGGATTATGAACCCACATATTATGTTTCTAGAACTTGTTCTCTTAAGCACTCTACAATATTACTTCTCTAAGAAATCCTGTTTTAAAAACTCTGTTACAAGTGGGTTTTTTGTTTGTTCTCGTTTTTTGTTTTTTCCCCCTGAATTTCATAAGGAGCAATTCCAAATCATTCTTCTTATGCCCAAAATACTCAGGATGGGTACTTAGCTTCTGTGATGATTCAGTAAATCTTCTGAATATTGTCACGTTTTGTTGGAAGGGGAAGTTTGTGTCATTCTTTCATCTCTTTCTATGTTGTACCATTTCATTCTGTTTCTTAATAGTTGGAGTCAGAGAGGGACTCAGCCTAAGACAGGCAAACAATGGCCACAGATATTTGAAGAGGGAAGTGTAGAATTGAGAACAGCACAGATTCTCCGTTTGCCTAAGCCTAAAAGACATTGAGAAATGAGTACAAAGGAATCTGTTATTTTGTTTTACAGTTTGCAAACTGAAGACAGACCAGAGGTTTTGATTGGAAAGACAGAGCAAACTTGTTTTTCCTGAAGTGAGGGATTATAAAGTGACTAGCCTGGTTGCTTTTGGAACATTTAATATACTGTTTTCTTGTACCATCCTATAAGCAAAACAACTGACCTTTCTCTAGGAAAATTGAATAAAATATGTTATGAGAAGTCTATATAAGTTGAAACTACTTATTTATTGTGTTAAAGGCAAAAATGTAGATATATAGGCAATACGCACAGTATTTTATTAGGGGCTGCTAATTCAGAATCGAGTCATTAAGATATTCACTAGATTTGTTTGATATCTGATGTACTTGGATATGTTAATGGAATTCATTCAATGTCCACAAGTAAACAGAATCACCTATAAGTGAAACAGGATGTTGAGCACATATTCACTCATGGAGACTTTCAGTCTTACTAGAGCTCTTCCCACTTATTTCAGTATAACTTTAACATCATAGATGCCCTTTGATTAGTCCTTAAATATGTCCCTAGCACCTTTTATCTGCTATTTCAAAACTGATTTGCTCAGCATCACCTTGGCATAATGAGATGCTGGTTGTGATTTACCAAGGACTAGGTAAGTGAATTCCCAGTTTGGGCATGTGTCATAGGTCATTCTTGTTGGCTTCTACCTCTCTGTAGCTCTTTGCTGTCTCTGTCACTAGGCAGTGCTGAGAAGTGACTGGGTGTGACTTCAGGCGCATGTGCTGTGGTGTGTTGACTGTTGTGGAGCACAAGGATTTGAAATCCCTCATAAACTGAGGGAGGCAACAGTCACCATTACTTTAATCATAAAGTAGTGTGTGTGTCTTTGTCCGCATGTATGGATTTTTCTTGGTTATAGGTACACATATAAGTGCATCTTCCAAAGTATTTATTACTTTCAAACAAATGTTGAAGGGCATAAAATAGCCAATTAATTATACCGTTCCTATTGGTCCCATTCAGGATTTAGCATCATTAGAAGACTAGAGTTCCTTTTTATTTCTCTATAGTACAGTAGTTCTTAACTGTTTCTTGGGCCATAGATTTTTTTTATATATATAATTTGATAAAGTTACCTCTAAAATTCTCATTTTTCTCAATTTCTCTCACTCCCCCCCTCACATACACATGCACTCATGAACAGACATGCATATGTAACATATATGCATGCAAAATTTTACATACAATTTCAGGTATTTCGTAACTCCCCTGAGTTCCAATTTTAATATTTCTACATAGAGAACCTAGAGTTTTTGTTAGTAGAAGTTAAAGACATGCCCTACCCATCTGAATTACTGTTAACAGTATTGTATCTTCCCTGTGGTGCTATTAGCAGAGCCTGAGCAGCAGAGAGACCAGCTTTCTCATCAGGGAACAACCAGGGGTAAGCAGCACTCGATACTATCTTGCATGGACAGAAATGGGTATCTTTCTGTAGTATGCAATGATGATGCTATCTTTCCCAGTTCACAATTGTTTTTCAGGTTCTTATACATGGTATTTGAGAATTTACTAGCTTGGTTAAAAAAAAAAGTAACAGCAGGCATGTTAATGAGAATGGCACATGAAGTATAACACTTTGCTTATATTTTAATTTCCCAGTTTTATAAATGAGAAGATCAAGGGTCTAAGGAGTTTGATGACTTGACCAAGGTTATCAACATGTTTAAGGGACAGAATCTGGACTAAAACTCAAGTTTCTGAGGCCTAGTTCAGTATTCTTTCTCCTTTACATGACTCTTCTTACCTGTAAATAAGTACTTATGTAAGAATAGTCATGAAGAGGTAGGATTTATTTAAAAATATAATTTGAATATCAATTAAGAGGATAATAAAGATATTTAAATTTTTTTCAGTAGTTCCTTAGTAATTACAAGATGCTTGCTTATTCCCATTCTTTGCTATGGGAAATAGTTATATTCTACTGACATCTTTAATATAGATGATATTTTGCTTTTCACTAGATTACTAATCTTTAGTGTTCTGGTATTAAGCTTGTAGGATTGGTGAAATTATAGTAATTGAAGTTGTGTTACTTAATTTTTATGTAATTACATTTATTTTTTGATCATGTAAAACGTTTACATGATTACAAAGTTGAAAACCATAGATTGAGCAAGGTTTTGTGAAACCTGAAGCTTGTATAATTTTGGTGATACTCTTTAAGAAAAATAATACAAAAATATTCTACTTTAAAGGTTTACAAAAATATTTGACTATGACTACAAACTGCTAGAGTCCTTCCTAAATCCTTGGAAGGGGCCAGTGCAAGTCAGAGGCCCTAAAGCTTAGACTGCATTAGCTTGAAAATAAATCTGTCTCAGGTTAACACTATGAAACAAAGCACACTCAGAGAAAACTTTTTTCCATCCTTGTTCTCTCAGTTCTTCCATAGTGGCCATTTTTATTTGGTTTATCCTTGTAGTACTTCCTTTTAAAAAAAAAAAAAAAGTAAATATATCTGTGTGTGTTTGTAGCTATACACATACATGTGTATATTCAAATTCTCCTTGCTTCTTGCATTGAACGTATCATACTGTATATACTAGTCTGTGCTTTGGCTTTTCACTTAAAAACATGCTTGAAGTTAGCTCTGTATTGTGTGTAGATTTTTTTCTCATTTATTTGTATACTGCATAATGTTCCATTGTAGGGATGTAGCATAGTATATTTAGTCAATCCCTTTATTGATGGACTTATGAGTTGTTTTTAATCTTTTGCTATTACAAATACTGTTGTAATGAATACCCTTGGGCATTGTTCTTAAAATATGTTTGCCAATGTAGCTTTGGGATAGAGTCTTTCTAAATGGCATTTAGGGATCAAAGAATAAATGTATATGTAATTTTCACATATGCTGACAAATTTCCCTCCATTTTGCCATTGCTTGAGAGTGCCTATTTCCCTACAACCTCACCAGCAGAGTATATTATCATGATTTTAGATTTCTGCCTATCTGATAGTGAGAAATGGTATCTCAGTGTAGTTTAAATTTTCATTTTCATTTCTTTCATTATGAGTCAGATGTGCATCTTTTTATATGTGAATGGTTATTTTTATTTATTTTGCTGGATAATCCTCTTTGTATATTTTGTTTATTTTTTCTCAGACTACTAGGTTTTGCTTCTTTTTTTCTTGATTTGTAGTAGCTCTCTGTATATTATCCCCTTGCTGGTGATATAAGTTGCAAATAATTTCCCCAATTATGTTATAAGCCAATAATTGAACTTTTAAATTCTAAATCTCTTTAGAGTGATTTGTGATATTTCATTCATTATGTTGACATTGTCTTTGGTTATAGTTAAACAGTAAGTTGTTAAAATAAACAATATTTTTTAAATAAAATTTTAAATTTAGAACAGTTTTAGATTTATAGATTTATTGAGAAAATGGTACACAGAATTTCTGTATACTGCACATTCATTTCCCCCATTATTAACATCTTACATTAGTATATTACATTTGTCACAATTAATTAATCAATATTGATGCATTATTATTAACTAAAGTCCATACTTTATTCAGATTTCCTTACTTTCTATCATTGTAGATTAGTTTTTTCTAAAGTTTTATGTAATGGAATCATACAGTATAAACTATTTTGTGCCTGATTTTTTGTTTCTTTTGCTCAGCATAATATTTTTGAGATTCATGTAAAACTCCAAATGATACTGATAAGTTGACTCTTGTTGAATATATCAGTAGGTTTGTTTTTTTTTTAATTTCTGAGTAGTATCCCCTTGTATGGCCTACCAACATATGTTTATTCTCCTGTTGATGAATATTTGGGCTGTTTTCAATTTGGGGACCATTATAAATAAAGCTGTTATGAACATTTATCTAAAAAGTATTTTTGTTATAGACATATATTTTCATTTCTCTTAAATAATTTCCGAGGAATAGAATTTCTGGATCATATGGCACATAGAAACTATATGTGTAACTTTATATGAAACTTTATATGTATATGAGTATATATGTGTACATGAAATTTTATATGTTTTGAAAAATGGTTGTGTCATTTTTCACCTGTAATGTATGACAGTTCTAGTTGCTCTACATACTCATCAGCACTTAAAAATGTCAGCTTTTAATTTTAGTTATTCTAATGAATGGGTAGGAGTCCTTGGGTAGCACAAATGGTTAAGCCCTGGACAGCTAGCTGAAAGGTTGATGCTTCAGACCCAACCAGAGGCACCTTGGAAGGCAGGCCTGGTGATCTGCTTCCAAATGGTTACGGCCTTGAAAACCCTGTGGAGTGCAGTTCTACCCTGACACACACGGGGTCGCCGTGAGTTGTAATTGACTAGATGACAACTAACAACAATAATAAATGAATAGGTAGTGAGATCTCGTTGTGGCTTTAATTCTGATTTCCCTAGTGAATAATGATGTTGTACCTCTTTTCATGGGCATTTTGGCCAATTATGTGTCTTTTGTGAAGTGTCTGTTCAACTCTTTTGTCCATTTTTAAACTGGGGTTGATTATCTTCTTATTGACCTGTAAGAGTTGTTTATATATTCAGTTGTATGTATTGCACATGTTTTCTGCCAGTTTGTGGCTTATCTTTTCATTTACCTGGCAACGTCTACAAAAGCAATTTTTAAAAATTCAGAATTTTCCCACTAAGTATTATGTTGGCTGTATATTTCTGATAGATGCCTTTCATAGAAGTCCATTTTTCTCTCTCTCTCTCTTTGTTTATAATGGAGGAAGGGGCCCACAAAGGCAAACATGCCTTGGGCCCATGAAAGTCATAATGTAGCCCTGCATGTCCCCCTAGTGTATGACTATTTCATTTCCCTTAACAAATCTTTTATGAATGTAGGAAAACATCTGAGAAAAGCATTAGTTATGAATCTCATGAAAGATCCCAAGAAAATTAAAGTACTGTGGTGAAATGTCTAGGTCAACAGGTGAATATAATTTAAAACATACTTTTAAATAACGGCAATATTAACTCCTATTTAGTAGGTACCTTAGTCAACAAAACAGGAATTTTCATTCCAATAATTACCAGTAACTTTGACCTCTTCAACTTACTCTAGGAAAACAACAGGAATTTAAACCATTTATTGATAATGTTTTTTACATTCTGTATACTTTCATTATGCTGTAAAATGCACACAATGCTTGCTTTTTTGTGCCACAGGCTTGGCTTTCTTTCAAATATTATTGATTATCCAAGATATTTTTAGGTAATTGCCTTGGCATTTTAAAAATGTTGACCATGGTAAATGAAGATTGGAGACAACTCAGCATTTAAATAATGAAATGATTTTTCCTTTTTTCCAGTATTCTCTCTCTCTCCTTTCTTCCTTAATTCAGTTCCACAAATATTTTTTATTTAAAGTCACTGTATAAAGCATTTAGAGAGACTTTTGAAGTCTCCTCTTTTCCTTTCCTTTATTCTTCATTGTTTTTTTCCTATTTTTCCCCTCTTACCTTCATGCTACCCCTTTCCCCTTCCAACTTTAAATATCACACACACACACGCACACACACACACACACACACGCGCACACACACACACATGCACAGAGTGATGATACGGAAGGTTTGTTTGTTTGTGTGTCTGTTTTTTGGAGTCTTCATTTTGGTCCCGTATAAGATTTGCTGACTCTCTATTGGTTGCTTCACAGACTGCTAAGCGATACAATTTGTTCCTGAGGCGGCGTCTCATGGTAAAACCAGTGCCGAGTGATGCTGCTCATGCTTTGAATGGCTGCGATGATAGCCTGGGTCATTTGTCTTACTGAATACTGTTGATTTTTGAGGGGACTTTTTCACTGATTCCTAGTCTTCAGGAAACTGAGGTTTTAGAATGATGTTTCTTAATCTTTTTTGGATCTGATGGAAGCTATGGATCCTCTTCCTAAAAATGCACACAGGCACATAAAGCTTACATGCACTTTCTGAGGGTTATGAACCTACATAAGGAATCCATGTTTATGAATTTGAGATTAAGAAACTCATTCAAACAGAAGCCACCCAGATGTTTGCATCATGGCAAACAGACGTTTCTTAGAACAAACCAAATATAAACACACAGAGATACACACACTGCAAAGTATGATCTTAATATCTCACCTTGAGCCAAGTAAAAAATGATGTAGTTTAATAATATTCAATTACATGTAGCAAAATTACCAGGTTTTTTTTCTGTCCTACATGGCTTCTCATTAACAGTCTTAGGACATGTACCTCATGGTAATTTACAAAACTGTCAGTGATTATTTTATTTTATTTTTTAACTTTACTATTTATAGTGAGGGCGCAACATAACAATAGAAATTTGGGTTTCCTAGTTAGCCCTTTGGCTTTTAGGAGAAGGAAAGTAAATATGCCCATTTTGACTGAGCACTCAGGAAAATAATTGAAGTCATTATTTTTTTAGCTACTTTGTGTATTTTCTAGTCCTCAAACAGTCCTGGTGCAATTTTTGTTGATTTCCACGTGCACTTATTCTGCCACCAGAACTGCTCTTTGTGGATCTGGATTTAGCTTGTCTGAACAACATGAGCACCTCTATACACTTTAGTCATTTAAAAAAGCAAAACCAAACTAGCCAACCAAACAAAATACAGCTTTCACAGACTTAGAGCAAAAAGAGTGTTGTTTTCTTCTCTAATTTTATGCTTTAATTATATTTAATCTAATAAGGATATTTTCTCCCTCAATTGGTTTCCACAGTTTTGGTAAATGTCATAAAATATGCTTATGCTATAGTGATTTCCAAGAGTGCTAATGTTTTATTCCTTTTCTTTTTTAGTGATCTGTAGTCGAGTGTAGCATGATAGTTTGAGTTTCCTCAGGTTCTTTTCCTTTCTTTTAGGAAAAGGGAGGTGAATAGACATCTTTTGGTTGGGTTGCAAAGAACTCTGACTTAACAATTGAGTTACTATATTTTGCTACTTAATCTCAAGACTCTCTGCATTTTTTTTTTTTTTTTGTCTCTTTACTTATTTTCTATCCATCTTCTTCTGAGGGTTGGGAGCTAACTTAGTCCTTTCTGAGGCACATCAGTCATCATATATAAAAATACAGTTACTCTGTTCATAAACCACAAGTCAAAGAGGAGATTTTTGTTTATTCATAAATGACTGATCTACATTCATTCCCTTTTATGGGAGGCTGTCTGGCCTGATTAGAGTGAAAAACAGCATAAAGTACCTTAAAAGAAAGTCATAAACTGGTATATACACTGGTTATGAAAATTAAACTCATCCAGCTCCCCATTATCAGGTTAGCTAAAGTAATTGGAAAGTTGTCTATATTATAGCTTTACATCACAGAGTGAGAGAAATCCACTGAATCATTTATTTGAATCATTCTACATATCACATAGGAGCCGTTATAAGTATTAAGTTTTGCATATTGCATATAAACTCTGAAGACGACTGGATCAGTGAAACATGAAACCTTGCTTTTCGAAAGTGTCTCTAGTGTTTTTGCCATTTTGAAAGGCAACAACTTGGAAACTTGAACTTGTTTGTCTATTATACTGAGAGAATTGATAATCAAATGTAAACAAAGGATTGATTTTGACTCACCTGAGAAACTGATGCTGAAGGGAGCTTTGCATGAGAGCTTACTTGCCGTGAGACCAGCTGGCAAGCTACCTACCTGCTTTCTGATTTATAACTGCACCTTGTTTTTGTTTTAACCCTTCAAAAATTGAATTAGAAAATGAAAATTTTATAAGAACATAGTATAAGCATTAATCATAAATTAATTTTTCTGACAGTGAGGTTCTGTTAATTGCTCTAATTAATCTTACCCAACAGAACTTTGTGTAATGATGGATGATTTTACTGACTCACTGATATGTTGTTTAGTGAAGGTAACAAGCATCTCTCTGAATATACATTTCAGGATCAATGTATGCATACATTCACTTTATATTTTGGCATAATTGCAGCATTTTCATTGTGTGTGCATATAGTTAATGTGCTTAGCTTCCTCCTGAGTCCTTGTTGTTTTATATATATATATATATATCACCTATGTGGAATTTTCACTTACTAAATCAAGCATATTCTTCTGTTGATAAACATTCTGGTTATTTTTCGTGACCTGGCATTTCAGGACTGAAAATATTAGCTGGGGACAAAATTGTAGATAATTCTTTTCATGTTTTTATAATTGGAGGATAAAATTATAGTTTACAGCTGTGTCATTTATGTCTCCTGCAGTTTAAAAAATGTCTACAAAGCAAGGATTCTATCTTCTTCCGAGATGGGATTAGGCAAATTGATTTTGTGCTTTCCTATGTTGATGACATAAAGAAAGACGGAGACATAAAAATGGTAAGTACTTAGTGAATGAGAAACAGCAATAACAAAAGGAAACACATTCTATAGTTTGAAATACAGTCAGTCCCCGGGTTATGAACTTCCAAGTTACGGACAACTCGTACTTGCCGTTTACTCTTACTTGTCCTTTAATGTTGTATAAATTTGCCCTCACTTTGAAACAATTGAATCAACCCCCTACTCGCAACAAATTCTTTGTCACAATCACCTTCACTTGCTGCACAGGAAGCTCTTAAATCATTGAAAAGACTTTGAGCCTTTTCTTGTGCTAAACTCATTGCCTTTGAGTCGATAGAAAGTAAGGTTAAATAAGAACCGTATGCACCTGTTCCGACTTCCCTACAAATTTTACTCAAAGACACATTTAGGAATGGATCTCATTCACAACCCGGGGAGTGCCCATTGAATTATGTCCTGTAAGTCAGAGGACTCTGAAGTGATACTGAAAGCTAAAATTGAGTGAGAAGACTAAAATACAGGCAGCCTGAGACTGGAAGTGTGATATCCATCTTATTTTTTGGACCTTTTGGAAACTAATGTCTTTTTATTTTTCTTCCAAGTAGTTGATGTATTTCTTATATAGCTTTCTTTAGATATTAAATGGGACTATGAAATTTGAGATAAATGTCAGAATATAGTCTATCTATTATATGCAATTTTCATTTTGAAAACTTACAACTAATCCATCTTTTCTGAGTAGCCTCCACATTATGATCCATCTCCTTATCCTATTTTATTTTTGTTATAATACCACTTTCTGTACTTATTTATTCATTTTTATTTGTTTATTATATGTCTCCATTACCATAAATTAAGTTCCATGAGGCCAAAAGATTTTGTCTTGTTCATTGCTCTATACCCAAATACCTAAGACAGTGGTTTGACCATAGTGAATGTTCAGTAACTATTAGATATTTGAAATAATGAATTAATAATATGCACACACATACATTTACTTATATACTTACATCTGAAATGAATGCCAGGCAAAATTTTTAAAGATGACTATAGATATTATCCCCAAAAGACTGTATACATACCCAGTTCTGTCTTTTTCTTGGACCCTCTCTCAGAAAACCTTTCTATCAAACCTCTGATTTATGGTCAGTCATCATCTTCACCTCTTTTCTAAACGTCCTTTTCAAACCTGATGCTTCACTGAGGTTTGCTGCTTCCCTCTACAGCCCTCTTGAATAGTCGTTGTTTTTTCCTTACACTGCCTTTTCCTGGAGATGGGGTAAGTGCCCACCCTCCACGTATCTTATTGTTGATTGCAATCCATTCTCCCTCCCTTCTCCCTAAAATTCCTGACTCCTGTATGTCATTTTGTCTTATTATCACTACCCTGCTTTGTTACTGTCATCTCTTGAATCCCTGCATCTTCCCTTTTATTTCTCAATAATTTTAGCTCCTGACTCACTGTAGTTCTCTCCATGAATTCTCCTTTTTTAATTAGTTAATTTCAATACATACATAAATGATTAGTTTGGCACTCTGGCCTCTCTGTTTCTTGAACTCCCCTTTTTCAATTATCTTAGCTTCTACCCCAACTCACCCATTTACTACCTCCTGGAACTTGATAAGAGGAGCCCTGGTAGCCCAGTGGTTAAGGGCTTGGCTGCTAACCTAAAGGTCAGTGGTTCAGATCTACTAGCTTCTCCATGGGAGAAAGATGTGGCAGACTGCTTCCATAAAGATTACAGCCTTGGAAACCCTGTGGGGCACTTCTACTCTGTCCTGTAGGGTCACTGTGAGTCAGAATTGACTCAGTGGCAGTGGGTTTGTTTTTTTGGTTTGGAACTTGTTATTGCTAATAACTGCAATCCCTTTATATTCTGATTCCATGCTCAACTGTTTGGCTAATCACTTAAGTATTTTTGACCCATCCTACAGTCCCACCAGGACCCTCGACACAATTGTTATTCCACCTTTTCATTGTTCCTTGTCCCCCTCTTTCCTGTCTTTGTTGTTGTCATTAGCTGCTGTTGATTCAGCCCCTGACTCATGAAGACCCCAGCACAATGGAACAAAACTCTGCCTGGTCCTGTGCCATCCCCATAATCGGTTGCGGATCAGACTATTATAATCCATAGGGTTTTCACTGGCTGATTTTTAGCAGCAGATCAGCAGGTCTTTATTCCTAGTCTGTCTTAGTCCCATGGTGTTTTCAGTTGCCTCATATGAATGCAAAAGCTGGACAATGAATAAGGAAACCCAAAGAAGAATTGATACCTTTGAATTGTGGTGTTGGCGAAGAATATTGAATATACCATGGACTGCCAAAAGAAAGAACCAATCTGTCTTGGAAGAAGTACAACCAGAATGCTCCTTAGAAGCAAGGATGTGAGACTAGGTCTTACATACTTTGAACATGTTATCAGGAGGGATTAGTCCCTGGAGAAGGACGTCATGCTTGGTAAAGTAGAGGGACAGTGAAAAAGAGGAAGACCCTCAACAAGATGGATTGACACAATGGCTGCAATGATGGACTCAAGCATAACAACGATTGTGAGGATGGCACAGGACCGGGCAGTGTTTTGTTCTGTTGTACATGGCGTCACTATGAGTTGGAACATACTCGACGGCACCTAACAGCAACAACGTCTTAGTCTGGAGGCTCCACTGAAACCTGTTCAGCATTATAGCAACATGCAAGCCTCCACTGATAGATACGTGTTGTATTAGGTACACTGGCCTGGAATCAAGCCCACGTCTCCTACAGGAAGATGAGAATTCTGCCACTGAAACACCAATGTCCCTATCCTCATCCAGCTTAAATTGCGTGGTCAATAATTGTAATCACTCTTATACATACTGTTAAGTCTTTTGCCTCTCTCTCAATTGTATTTACTTGGCAAAACCACAACTCTAGTTAAAGTCAACTTTCCACCTATTAAATGCAAGCACTAATGCAGAAAGAAAAACACACAGCTCACGGACCGATTTTACCTTATGTTTGTGACCATAGATAGACACAACTGAGTCCTTAATGAAGCTTGGCAATCATAATTATACCCCTGTTATCTTCAGTCGCCTACGATCCTGTATGACTGTTTTATAATTTCTTCTTTCTTATACCTCTGATACCTCTTTTCTGTCTTCAAGCTTAGCTGACCCACACTTTTCTACTTCGCTGAGAAAAATGAAGCAAGTAGAAGATAAATTCTATAAATTTCTACCACCATGTATATCCATCCACCTGCTTCTTCACATGTATGATGTGACTTTCTTCTTGTTATCATAGATGAATTATTTATCCTCCTATTTAAAGCCAACCCGTTCACTTAAGCACTGGGTCCCATTCCCTTTTGTCTATTCTTTGAGGGTCCTAATACCACCCCCAGGTTTCATTATTCACTAGAAGAACTCACAAGATACAGCATATTATTATATTCATGCCTATGAGTTATTACAGCAAAAAAAAAAAGAAAAAACTACAGCAAACTAATATCAGCAAAGGGAAGGGCACATGGGGTAAAGTCCAAAGGAAACCAGGTGCAAGATTCCAAGAGTCTTCTGCCAGTGTAATCACACAGGATGCACTTAATACCTCCAGCAATGATGTGTAACAACACATGTGAAGTGTTGTTTCAGAGAAATGTATTAGAGACGGAGTACTTAGGTTTTTATTGGCCTAGGATGGTCCATGGATGATTATGTAGTCACCTTCTGCCTAACACTTACCAAAATTCTGTATTCCCAGAGGGAAGCAGGTATTCACCATAAACAACATTGTTTTTGCAAATAGTTTAGACACAGTGAGCCACTCTATCAGTTCGGGGAATAGTGAGAACCTTCCTGAAACCCAAATTACCAGATGTCAGACAAGTGCCAATTTTGCAAGCAGGCCTTCCTAAGGACAGCAGTCACAAACCTGCTATATTAGCTCTTTTTTGCACACCTACTTAAGAATATCACTATAACAACTTGCTCCTCTCTCCTAAATTATATTTTTTGTTGTTTGTTATTCTTTACTAGACCATAACTTTCAACACACAAGTATCTGTTAATTCTCCCAACTTAAAAAGAAAAAGTAAGGAAAAAAAAAAACTTCTTTTGACCCCAGTTTCCCCATCACCTACTGCCCATTTCTCAAATTGTTTCTTCCCATTTTGAGAATTATAGTGTAGATGAAAGGTAGTATGTGGTACCAAGATCAGTGCAATTCATACAGCACTTTTTTATACAACAATGGGAGGGCAGAGAACCTCATCCAAAGGCACAGCCATTGTGTAATGATTCTACATATCACTGAACATAAATCTGTTTATTTGTTTTGCCACAGGAAAGAAGAAGAGAGTTTGAAGTAAATCTTAGAAAAACAGGTCTTGAGTTGGAAACTGAAGACAAAAGGGTAAATGTAATTGTTAATTTATACCGGAAGCTTGGTGTTTCTAAGTGTTGTTTTCTCCTATTCTGTCCTTTGACATGAGAGACTTTGTGTTTAGGGGCAATGCAATAGTTCTTTTGGCTACAGATATGTGTGCTTGACATGGTTAAGGCTCTGGTCTTCCAGGTAATTAGATCTGTGCCCTGAGTATGAGATGATCAGTGGAGCACTTTAAATTCTATCCAGGATAAAAAGAAAAATGAAGAGACTGTCTTTGCTTCATATCTGTCTCATTTGAAGGCTGACTGTAATCTGGCACCCTAGCTAGTTAACCTGGATAACTTCCAGCACATCCTGTTATTTAAGCCAAGATAATTTTTCTATTGCATCAATATGCCAAGTTCTCTTTTTTAATCTCCTGCCATTTACTGGTTTTCTAAAATTTCCTCGTAAGTTGTTTGCAAATACCTACTTCAGTTCCCACCTTGCCATAAAACTTCTAGAACTCTTTAATTCTAAATTAATAATGTCTATTTCTTATTTGGAAACACTGGTGGTATAGTGGTTAAGAGCTACGGCTGCTAATCAAAAGGCTGGCAGTTTGAATACACCAGGCGCTCCTTGAAAACTCTATGGGGCAGTTCCACCCTGCCCTATAGGGTCACTGTGAGTTGGAATCAACTCCACGGCAACAGGTTTGGTTGTTTTTTTTTTTTTTTTTTTGGTTAGTTCTTATTTTTTTAAAACTGAACTAATGAATGTGTATTATACCACACAATTTATAACTTATTGTTCACTTCTGTAAGGAATCCTTATTATCTAAAGCTCTTCGTCTATGTGTGGGTTATACATAGAAACTGGGTAGAAGAAGAATGAGTACATTTTGTAATTGTGTATATCCTTTATATAACAACAAAAAAAAATTGTGAGTTCATTGCTAATCTCTAAAAACTTAGTGGTTGCTTAGAACCACGTAAAGAGCTGTGGATTCTGGGATAAGTCTACACTGACCATGAAATATATGTATTTTTAAATTTCTTGCTCTCTCTGTCTCTCTCTCTCTCTCTCTCTCTCTATATATATATATATATATATATATATACATAACTACCATGCATCTTTTAGTTTGCTGTACTGTCATGGCTTGCATGTTGCTGTGATACTGGAGACTTTGTCATGGGAATTTCAAATACCAGCAGGATCACGCTCGGTGGACAGATTTCAGTGGAGTTTCCAGACTAAGACAGACTAGGAAGAAGGACTTGATGGTCTACTCCTGAAAAAATTGGCCAGTGAAAAACTTATGAAAAGCAGGAGAACATTGTCTTATATGCTTCCAGAAAATGAGCCCCTCAGATTGGAAGCCATTCAAAATAGGACTGGGGAAGAGCTGCCTTCCCAAAGTAGAGTCAACATTAATCATGTGGGTGGAGTCAAGTTTTCGGGACCTTCGTTTACTGATATGGCATGACTCAAAATGAGAAGAAACAGCTGCAAACATCCGTTAATAATCAGAACATGGAATGTACAAACTATACATCTGGGAAAATTGGAAGTCATTAAAAATTAAATGGAATGCATAAAAATCAATATCCTAGGCATTAGTGAGGTGAAATGCACTGGTATTGGCCATTCTGAATTGGGCAATCATATAGTCTGTTATGCCAGGAATGACAAATTTAAGAGGAATGGCATCACATTCATTCTCAAAAAGAACTTTGAAGTTCTAGGAATGCTGTCAATGATAGGGCAATATCCATATGCCTACAAGGAAGACCAGTTAATATGACTATTATGCAAATTTATGCACCAACCACTAAGGCCAAAGATGAAGAAATTGAAGATTTTCACCAACTTCTGCAGTCTGAAACTGATGAAACATGCAATCAGGATGCATTGATAATTACTGGTTACTGGAATGAGAAAGTTGGAAACAAAGATGAAGGATCAGTAGTTGAAAAATATGGCCTTGATGATAGAAACGATGCTGGAGATCACATGATAGAATTTTGCAAGACCAATGACTTCTTCATTGCAAATACCTTTTTGCAACAACATAAATGGCGATTGTACATGTGGATCTCACGAGATGGAATACACAGGAATCAAATCGACTACATCTTTGGAAAGAGATCATGGGGAAGCTCAGTATCATCCATCAGAAGGAGGCCAGGGACTGACTACAGAACAGACTGTCAGTGCTCATATGCAAATTGAAGTTGAAGCTGAAGAAAATTACAGCAATTCTACAAAAGCCAAAATATGACCTTGAATATATCCAACCTGAATTTAGAGACCATCTCAGGAATAGATTTCTAATGACTGAAGAGCAGGCGAGTTGTGGGATGACATCAAGGACATCATTCATGAAGAAGGCAAAAGGTCATTAGAAAGAAAAGACCAAAATGGATGTCAGAAGAGACTCTGAAACTTGCTCTTGAACATTGAGTAGCTAAAGCAAATAGAAGAAATGATAAAGTAAAAGAGATGAACAGAAGATTTCAAAGGGTGGCTATAGAAGACAAAGTAAAGTATGATAATGACATGTGCAAAGACCTGGAGTTAGAAAACCAAAAGAGTAGAACACGCTCAGCATTTCTCAAGCTGAAAGAACTGAATTAAAAATTCAAGCCTCCAGTTGCAATACTGAAGGATTCTACTGGGAAGATACTGAACAACGAAGGAAGCATCAAAAGAAGATGGAAGGAATACAGTTACTGAACCAAAAAGAATTGGTTGACATTCAGCCATTTCAGGAGGTAGCTTATGATCAAGAACCGAGGGTACTGAAGGAAGACGTCCAAGCTGAACTGAAGGCATTGACAAAAAACAAGGCTCCAAGAATTGATGGAATACAATTGAGATGTTTCAACAAATGGATGCAGTTCTGGAGGTGCTCATTTGTCTATGCCAAGAAATTTAGAGGACAGCTGCCTGGCCAACTGATTGGAAGAGATCAATATTTGTGCCCATTCCAAAGAAAGATGAACAACAGAAAGCATAAATTATCAAACTATATCATTAATATCATACAAAAGTAAAATAATGCCGAAAATCATTCAAAAGTGATTGCAGCAGTACATTGACGGGGAACTGCCAGAAATTCAAGCAGGATTCAGAAGAGGACATGGAATGAGGGATATCATTGCTGATGTCAGATGAATCATAACTGAAAGCAGAGAATACCAGAAAGATGTATACCTGTGTTTTATTGACTATGCAAAGGCATTCGACTGTGTGAATCATAACAAATTATGGACAACATTGCGAAGAATGGTAATTCCAGAACACTTAATTGTGTTCATGTGGAACCTGTAAATAGGCTAAGAGGTAGTCATTCAAACAGAACAAGGGGATACTGTGTGGTTTAAAGTCAGGAAAGGTCTGTGTCAGGGTTGTGTCCTTTCACCATGCTTATTCAATCTGTATGCTGAGCAAATAATTTGAGAAGCTGGACTATATGAAGAAGAACATGGCATCAGGATTGGAGGAAGACTAACGACCTACGATATGCAGATTACACAATCTTGCTTGCTGAAAGTGAAGAGAACTTGAAGCACTTACTGATGAAGATCAAAGACTACAGCTTTCAGTATGGCTTGCACCTCAACATAAAGAAAACAAAAATCCTCCTAACTGGGCCAATAAACAACATCCTGATAAATGGAGAAAATTTTGAATTTGTCAAGGACTTCATTCTACTTAGATCCACAATCAACACCCATGGAAGCAGCAGTCAAGAAATCAAACAATATACTGCATTAAGCAAACCTGCTGCAAAAGACATCTTTAAAGTGTTAAAAAGCCATGATGTCACTCTGAGGACTAAGGTGCACCTGACCCAAGCCATGGTATTTTCAGTTGCCTCATATGCACGTGAAAGCTGGACAATGCATAAGGAAGGCCAAAGAAGAATTGATGCTTTTGAATTATGGTTTGATGAAGAATATTAAATATACCATGGACTGCCGGAAGAACAAACAAATCTGTCTTGGAAGAAGTACAGTGGGAAAGCTCCTTGGAAGCAAGGATGGCGAGACTTTGTCTCATGTACTTTGGACATGTTATCAGGAGGGACCAGTCCCTGGAGAAGGACATCAGGCTTCGTAAATTGGAAGGTCAGCGAAAAAGATGAAGACCCTCAACAAGATGAATTGACACAGTGGCCGTAAGGGCTCAAGCATAACAACGGTTGTGAGGACGGCACAGGACCAGGCAGTGTTTCCTTCTGTTTTCCACAAGGTCTCTGTGAGTTAGAACTGACTCAATGGCACTTAACAACAACAAATTATATGTAGATATATGTGCATGTATATGTTGTTGTTGTTTGTCATTGAGTCGATTCTGACTCGTAGCAACACTTGTATGGCAATGGTTAAGTTCTCCACTGCTAACCAAAAGGTTAGAGGTTTGATCCCACCAGCTGCTTTGTGGGAGAAAACATATATGTATACACATATATATGTATATGTGTGTGTAGGTATATGTACCTATATGTATATATATACACAGCTGTGTATATATGTATATCTAAGCATATATTTTTAACATTTGCTTTTCTAGGAGTTTTGCTGAGAAAAAATTCAATGAATTGAAAGTACTGAGACATCTTTAATTTGAGATTTTATAAAAGTTTATTTCATTTCTAAGTAATAAGCGATCATTAAGTTTTCTGTTATCTTGCCTCCTTTTTATGCAGGACTCTGAAGATGGAAAAACTTACTTTGTCAAGATCCATGCCCCTTGGGAGGTATTAATTACCTATGCTGAAGTGTTGGGAATGAAAATGCCTGTTAGGGAGAATGATATTCCCCCACCTGATCCAAACCCCTTTAGCTGTGTACTTGGGCCTCTGAAGCTCAAAAAGTCTGTGAAGCATCCTCATCCTGAATATTTCACTGCCCAATTCACCAGACATCGGCAAGAGCTCTTCCTCATTGAAGACGAGTCAACCTTCTTTCCATCTTCAGCAAGAAACAGAATTGTAGGTAGAAAAGACCTTTGTGTATATCCCTTCAAGTAAGGGATGTTTACCTGTTTGTGCTTTTGTACACATGCATGTAAGATACTATGTCTGTAAGGGTGTTTTTGAGTAAATTTTAATAAATATTTGGTAGTTTGGTGCAGGCTTGAAAATCCATTTGGATTACTTAAACTATTAGCCTCCCTGTATCTCAAATTGTTGTTTAAAAATGAATGGTTGACAGTGTGGATACAATAAGGAAAAGGTATCATGCAGTATTGGGAAAGCACTTAATTGGGAGCCAGAGGACCTTGGTTTTGTAATATCTTTGTAAAATGGTGTTGTAAACTTAGAGTTTAGTTTTATACTCTCAGTGCATAGTAAGAGGAATTGGAAAATGTGGTGTTTTAATTTTTTTAATATGTAGATAACATTGAGAAACCTCAGAATTTTTTTCTCTTCATCTGAAACCATTTTCAGCCTTTTAAATAGTAATATTTCATCTTCCTTTGTGGTACTAGGATGTTTAAGTTTCTCATTTAAGACCTCTCTCCTAAGGCATCATGATTCCTATTCTACTGTTTCTTTGTGTCAATGTAGGGCTAATATCCATCTCATTTGTTATGCAAAAAATTAAATGATTTAACATATGAAAGGCTTTGAACAGTGCCTGGCATGTAGTATGTGCTCAATAAGTGTTAGTGATTATAATTATTGATCTGACTAATCTTTCACATCCTTATGACAGATAAATTATTCTGTTTAGTTCCAGGGTATTTTGTTCATTGCTAAGGGAGGATATGGAGTCAATGACTGAATCACATACCTGTTAGGTTTCTTTAATTGCCTCTGAGAGATTTACAAGTGCTCACTTTTAAATTTTTTTTAAATTTTTAAAAATTTTTTTTATTATTCTACTTTAGGTGAAGGTTTACAGAACAAATATTTTCTCATTAAACAGTCAGTACACATATTGTTTTATGACATTGGTTAACAACCCCTGACATGTCAACACGTCCCTTATTGGCCTTGGGGACCCTTTATTTTTTTTTTGGTGAAAATATACATAGCCAAAGATACACTATTTCAAAAATTTCTACATGTACAATTCAGTTACGTCGATTACGTTCTTCCAGTTGTGCTGCTATTCTCACTTTAGATGAAGGTTTACAGAACAAAATAGTTTCTCATTGAACAGTTAGTACACATATTGCCCTATGACGATGGTTAAGAACCCCACTACATGTCAACACTGTCCTTACTCAATGTTGGGTTCCCTAAAATGTGCTCACTTTTAAAAGCAGAATATCAGTTAATATCTGGTATGAGCAAGCTCACTGCTAGTTGTTTTAAGATCTGAATTCTATGTTGCCCTAGGCAAGTAGTCTGTGTTGCTGAAAAGACTATTCTACCTGACGTCGTTCCCAAGTCAGTCATTGCAAGGATATTAAAATAACATCTTTGTAATCAGTGTTTCTCAGTGGGGTAAAATTTGGAAGATACGTATAAAAAAACCAAAACCAAATCCAGTGTCGGTTAGTTGATTCCAACTCATAGCGACCCTACAGGATAGAGTAGAATTACCTTCCAGGGATTCCAAGGCGAGGCTGGTGTATTCAACCTTTTGGTTAGCAGACAAGCTCTTAATCACCACGCCACCAGGGCTCTGTATTTGTTTTTACCATTAACAAAAAAGTTCTAGAATGTAACCTTTCCTCCCTCCCCTGCCTGGGCTATCTGCATGGTATGATCAGTTTAGGAGATATTGACATATATTTGTGTGTGTGTGTGTGTGTGTGTGTGTGTGTGTGTGTATTTGTATATTACAAAATTATCCAAAATTGATGTTGTTGTTAGGTGCTATCAAGTTGATTCCGACTCATAGTGACCCTATGTACAACAGAACGAAACACCACCCGGTCCTGTGCCATCCTCATAATCGTTTCTATGCTTAAGACCATTGTTGTAACCACTGTGTTAATCTATCGTGTTGAAGGTCTTTCTCTTTTTCACTGACCCTCTAATTTACCAAGCATGATGTCCTTCTCCAGGAACTGATCCCTCCTGATAACACGTCCAAACTATGAAAGATGTAGTCTCGCCATCCTTGCTTCTAAGGAGCATTCTGGTCATACTTCTTCCAAGACAGATTTGTTCATTCTTTTGGCAACCCACGTTATATTCAATATTCTTCACCAACACCACAATGCAAAAGCATCAATTATTCTTCAGTCTTCCCCATTTATTGTCCAGCTTTTCACATGCATATGAGGTGACTGAAAACACCATGGCTTGGGTCAGGCGCACCTTAGTCTTCAAAGTGACGTCTTTGTTTTTCCAACACTTTAGAGATCTTTTGCAGCAGATTTGCCCAGTGCAGTGGGTCTTTTGATTTCTTGACTGCTTCTTCCATGAGTGTAATCCAAAATTGCATACATGTATGTATAATATCCCCAACCCACTGCTGTCAAGTTTATTCTGACTTGTAGGGATCCTATAGGACAGAATAGAACTGCCTGATAGGGTTTCAAAGCTATAAATCTTTATGGAAGCTGAGCACTTAACCATTGTGCCACCAGAGCTCCCATATATAATATTATACACACACACACACACACACACACACACACACACATATACATATATATGTATCTCATATAGGTCACTAGCCTCCTCCTCCTTTTTCAATTATTGCTTTCCCCCTCTTGCAATGGTCTTTTTGAATAAAATTTTTCCTTACTGAATCCAGTTTGTTTTCATTTGAAAATACTATACCATGTTTATTACCATAGCTTTATAATAAGTCTTAATATCTAGTAGAGTTAGATTTTCCTCTTTGTTTTTACCCCAAAAGAGAGTTCTTATTTTAGTGAATCTTTCTTAAGGAAATAAGGTAGGTAAAATAGTTGGTACTCATCATGTTATCTATAAAAATTAAAATCAGCTTGCATAAATTATGACATATTTACAAAGATGGAATATTGAGCTGTCGTTGAAATGAATGGCTAGATTAACTAAATATGATGATTCAAGGACAACAGTCATTCCAGTCAACAATGCTTGAATGATGCAATATAAAAAGGAGGTAAGGGAAATAAATCTAAAACAGTGCTAAAAAGATCAAAAAAATAGAAAGCAGAAAAACAGAAAATCTAAAAACTCCTGGAAGGCAAAAAGCAGATGAGATTGAATTTACAGAAATACAAGAACAGAGGAGGCCAGAGCCCAGTTTACATGTAGGAGAAAACTAATGTAAAGATACAGTGTTTGCAAAGTGATTGCAGAGATATGATAACCTTGAGTTAATACATTTAGGTATCAGGAGCAGGCCCTGAGTAAATCATGGGAGTAATTAACGAAGAAATATTTAAGACTTGGCTAAGTATCAATTCTACCCCACATTCCCTTAACTGAATTGTTAGTAGCACTAATATTAGACTTTAACACGAAGTGCTTATTATAGTAGGAATTCTTGCACAAAGGACTCCTAGAGGAGCTTGGGACCAGAGAAGCAAAAGAATTTATGACCCACCCCCCAGGAGATGGAGAGCTCTCACATTCAGGAGCTAAAATACCTGAAAACTCCACACAGCCCCACACTCTACATCTTCCCCCAAACACCACAGAGAAGCTTCCTTCTGTAATCAGAGCTTATATTTACATTAGACAAAGTGAATATTGTTTTAACAGTTGGGAAAAAAATTGGAAAACAAATGTGGAAATTACCAAATTCAGAAATGTGATACTGTTTCTATACTTGCCTTGTAGGTTTACTATATTCTCTCACGGTGTCCTTTCAGCACAGAAGAGGGGAAGAAAAGGTTTGGGATTGAAAGACTACTAAATTCTAAAATTTATTCATCTGCCTTCCCACTCCATGATGTAAGTATAAGTTTGATTTTTAAATGCTGAGCCTGTTTTCCTTCTCCCATTTTCAAAGATTGCCTTATTGGGAGAGGGAATCTTCCATTTGCTCCTCCTTTTATGACGGGTTGCTAAATTCTTGTTCATGTTGAGAAAATCCCCAAAGACTTCCTAACACCAAACTGAGAACTTACCTATCACGCTGAAACTCCCCTTGGCATTAATATCTCTTGAAATTGAGGTTTTAAATGGAAATTAATTTAAAACAATTACTACATTTGCACAAGAGTTTTCTTTAGAACCCATTTGGAAAACAGCAGTTTCACTAAAACATTTTAGAATATATATTTGAAAATTTCTATCTGTACCCGGCTGATCTTTCCTCATTTGTAAAATTTTGAAGTCATTTGCATTTATTTATTCATTCATTAATTATATAACTTGTTTCAATTATATGCAAAGCATTCTACTAGATATTGCTGGAATACACAATGAACTAGAGCACACAGACTAGGAATTTGTTAGAAACAAAGCATGAACATAACATCAAAACAAGCAAAAGCCTTCAGCCCATACAAAAGATTCAGGCAAACAACCGAGATTCAGAAGAATGAATATTTGGGGCTGGAGGATCAAGGAAAATTGCATGTAGAGAATGATGAGTTTGTTATTTTAGGTATTTCCATTGTTTATTTTCCTAGAGTTAAAAACAATCCTATATTTTCACTACTAATGCCTGTAAAATCTGTCAGTGTATGAACCTACTGAGCTTTATGAATAGAAAAAGAAAAGTTATATAAAAAGTGACATTTTATATGATATACCCATTGAGATAAACTTGAAAATTTTACTTGTCAGCCAAGACTCTGTCTCATTTCTGGGGGTGACAAGAGGGAAACCTTCCTATTTGGATATTTAGTGTTTAAATTTGCAAGTAGAAATCACGTGACTGAACATGTATACACTCCTTTGAGATCATCTGTTGGAGTGTTCATTTCTTTTGCTCCTGTTTTACTCTTCCATACTTACAAACAAAAATGAAAATCCATAAAATTGGACCAATGAACAACATCATGATGAATGGTGAAGAAATTACAGTTGTCAAGGATTTCATTCTTGGATCCACAATCAATGCCCATGGAAGCAGCAGTCAAGAAATCAAAGAATATATTGCATTGGGCAAATCTACGTCAAAAGACCTCTTTAAAGTATTAAAAAGCAAAGATGTCACCTTGAGGACTAAGGTGCATTTGACCCAAGCCATGATATTTTCAATTGCCTCAATGCATATGAAAGCTGGACAGTGAATAAGGAAGATCGAAGAAGAATTGATGCCTTTGAATTATGGTGTTGGGAAGAATATTAAATATACCACGGACTGCCAAAAGAACAAACAAATCTGCCTTGGAAGAAGTACAGCCAGAGTGCTCCTTAGAAGCAAGAACGATGAGACTACGTCTCATACTTTGGACACGTTATTAGCAGAGTTCAGTCCCTAGAGAAAGCCATCGTGCTTGGTAAAGTAGAGGGTCAGCATAAAAGAGGAAGACCTCAACGAGATGGATTGACACACTGGCTGCAACAGTGGGCTCAAACACAGCAATGATTCTGAAGATGGAGCAGGACCCAGCAATGTTTCGTTCTGTTATACGTTAGGTTACTATGAGCCAGGGCCTACTTGATGGCACCTAACAACAACACCAACATACTTATAAAAGGCTTTTTGATGCTACATTCTCTTCACGCGAAATACGTTCAATATGTAAAAAACAAATTTTTCCAATGAAACAAGTGGCAGCTAAACTATTGCCCAGATTTTTGAAGATAGTGTTCCTGTAACAGTTTCCAAAATCCACAGCTGATCTCTTTAAACTATTGTGTCACCTTTCTACTATCAATATTTATTTGACTCTAGGTCAATTTAACACTGGTGAATTGATTATTTGTGGTATGTTTTCTATAAGGGTACAGTAGATTTTCTTAAAATGAGTTGTAGTTTTCAACAGGCATATCAATCCAGTTGCATTTAACTTAAGTGTTAGAGAACTCCTCCTACTCACCCTCCCCCCAAAACGCACACACCCCCACATACACACATTTTCTTTTTTCTTTTAGGGCATTAATTCTCTTCTTACTATCACCGGTCATAAAGCCAAAATAATAACCTCAGTTGCCAGTAACTTTAATCTATGCGTCTAGGATTCCAGCAGAGTCACACTTACTGGAAATGTAATGTTACTAGCTAGCAATAGAGTTTGCTGTAAACTTATTAATTTAGTTTTATTTCTTCTCTTCTGAATGCAAGTTTAGGTGTTGGATTTTTTTCTTATGTGCTTTAGAGAAACATTTTTAAACAATACTGAAATAAGCAGCTTTTTTTTCTTTTTCCTCCTATTTTCGCTCTCAATATTACTCAGTAGGATTAACTACAGGAGGAAAAGAAGTTCTAACCTAGATGCTTTAAAATTTTATTCCTTATCATAGGTGCTAAATTTTAAACTGGCTAGTCATTCAGTGTTGTACTCAGCAGATCACTTGTCTAGGCTAACAGTTATAAGGAATGTTTTAAATGGCTACTTTGTAGCTCGTACTAAAGGAGTGTTAATAAAACTACTCAGTCTAATGGTGGGGCAAGAATTTATGCATGAAACAATATTGAGGCTCTTAAGTGCTAATATTCGTTGTATATATTTTAAATTCTTTGGGAAATGCCTATCAATGATAGCCAGTGAGGTCAGGACAGATTCCTGTCATAGCCATGTGACTTTGGATCAGTCACTTAACTCTCCTAAGGTTTAATTTTTCCATCTATGAAAGAAAACAGTTAGCCTACTGTAAAGTCCCAGACTGCTATATAGTGATATGAATCTCTAAGTTGTAAATATTGTATTAGGATTTGAGTAAAGAAAGGACATTTCAGGTGAAAGGAACAGCTTGAATAAAACCAGTTTTAAACTTTCACTTTTCTTCTTACATAACTGGGTGCTAGAATTTAACAAATAGAATTTAACAAATAACTATTACTATAGTTTATACAGAATTTATTAAATACCTTCACATTACTGAAATATTAAAATCTAGAAGTAAAGAAAGCATTAGCCTCATTCACTAACCTTATAAAAGCAGTGTTCATTTACTTCTTTGTTTTTTGCTTTGTCCTTCATGTCCCCTCTTCTTGAATATCTATAGGGCCAATATTGGAGGCCATCAGAACCTCCCAATCCTGTCAATGAAAGATACGTACTTCACAAGAATTGGGCTCGGTTTTCCTATTTTTACAAGGAGCAGCCTTTAAATTTGATTAGGTAAGTTTCTTACACAAGGATGAGACCGATTAAAACTTGATGATGTGATTTTTATTCAAAATAGCATCATATTCTTTTCTTTTTACTGCTATTTTTGTCTAGTACATTTCACAGCTTCTCAAATTTCATATCAACACCTTGATCAGTATTTCATTTAAAGGCAGAATGTTGTGCCAAAATCTCTGTGAGAGGCAATAGAGATAGCACAGTGGTTAAGAGGCCAGGCATTAGTATTATTTAGGCTAGATTCAAATCCATGCTCTGCCTTTTAGAAGCTATATGAACTTAGTCAAGTTACTCAACCTCTATGTGGCTCACTTTTCTCATCTTAAAAATGAGAATAACGATAGTACTTTACCTTATGGGGTTTTTTGATTATTAATTGAAATATGTATATTTTTTAGCAAAGAGGCTAGTACTTTAATAAATGTTTAATAAAATGTTTTAATAAAAGTTAGATTTTTTTTTCATTTTGTATTTTCTAATAGCATCCTGGAATTTTGAAGATAGTAGAAAGGTTCTGTATGGATATTTGTGTATATGTGTTGACCTCAGAGAGCTATGAAGATCATTGTTCTGTGACTCCAGTTCTTTTAGACCATTTCATTAGCTAAGCAAGAATACTATGGTTGCATGTCCCTGTTTTGAGCAATAGCAATACTACTTATGTAGAGAATGTTAGGAGACTCCTGTTATGGTTTTGCTACAGGAACAATCAGATTACAGACCCCTTGCTATTATAGGCAGTGTTTTTCACTTGATGATTTATGCTTGTACTGCTCTGCTTGCACAGCATCACAGCACCCGTTTTAAGAGATTGATTTTGATGCATCCATCCAAATCATTGAAATGTTATCTCAACAGATTGTTTAAGGAGAAAAAGAGGGGAAATTTTAAAGAAATAAATTAACGGCAGCTAGCAAACATAAGTTGGTGCTTTCTGTAAGTCATTTTCTTTAGATGGATGTTTTAATTGTTTTCAAATAGTGGTCATTTAATTTTTTTAAATTATAAAAAATAGCACAAGTCTATCAAAAAATTTCAAGTAACAAAGACATATGCAAAGTTTTAAGTGAAATACTACCTCCATCGTACTCCACAGAAGTAACTACCCTTGATTCAGTAGTATCCATTCATTCATATTTTTATGTGCATGTGTCCAGGCATGGACCATCAACGTGAAATTTGTGTCCAAAAGTAGAGGGTTCTTAGAGGCTGAAGAAAGTAGCAGGCAACACCAGGGTGGCAGTAAACGAGTTTATTAGGGAGACTTAGATACAAGGCCAAGTCCAAGTCCTGGGTGGCTGCAGGACCAGAGTAGTTCTCTGCACCCCACAGTGGGAGAGCAAGGTTTTATAGTGGTAGTAGATACAGTGGCTCTACGCCAGGGGCTTACATAAGGATGACTTAGCAAACTGTAGTGAACTAGCAGACCACATGAGAACACTCATGCTCAACCTTGCAAAACATGTTTCCCTTTCAGTCCACCCCTCAAAGCCAGCTTTCACAATCTGTCACACTCTCCGTCTTGTGCCATAGTATGAAAGACTCCTTTCCCTCCCCGCTGGGAACATATATAGAAGTGAGGTTGGCCAGGTGCCATATGGTGCCCACGAATGTGCAAGAGACAGAGAAAGTTACTGTGTGCCCAGAACAGAGGGAAGGCTTCTCCGATAAGGAGAAGGAACCGGGAGAAAGAAGGCAACCCAACTCCCAACCTCCTTGTCAGAGAATTCTCTGGGCCAAGACCTTTACTTAGACAGCCTTGATGGGCAGTGTAGAGGCAGACCATTCTCCCAACAGTCCACCCCTGACTCCCATCAGGGTGCCATAAAAAGAAACAAAGCAGTACCAAGTTCTGGTATGCCCATCAGCCAGTTTGGACATTGAGCTGCCTGTCTGTGGTTTGGTGTATAAGTCTGGTGGATGTTACATCTGTGCATCATTTGAGGCAGCATTTAATGAGGATTACTAGTAGGACTGTTCCCAGCAGATTGATTAGGCCTGCTTGGAGGAGAGATCCCAACTAGCCATCCCAGTTGTGGCTTAATCCAAGCCAACTGAAAAGATTAAAGGGTTGCATTTGTCTAATCTTCTGTATGTATAACATTGTCCTGATTCATTTATGTAAAAACAGCATATTTCTCCCAACATGGCACATTATATAAACAGTACACATTTCAGTACAAGTAATACAGAAGTTCTCTTTTTCAGCAAAATTGAACAAGGTATTACCATTGCCAGACCAGGCTAACTCAGACTTGGTATAATCAGCCAAAGTACATTGGATGCCCTGGTCATATTCTGTAAATTCTCCATGTCTAGAGTAACGTCAAACTCAGTCAAACTATCTAGTCCTGTGCCTTTTACGTTTTTAATACCCAGAATGAAATTTCCTTCTAAAGTTAGAGCACTCCCCACAGGCTGCTTTTATATTTCAAAATATGTTTTCCGTGAGTAATGGAGTCAATTGTATTCATTTTCCACATGATCTCCTCAGTACACCAAGTTACACATTCAGTTGGTCGGCGAGGTATCTTCCTTGTTGACAGATCAGCTGGAATAATGTGGGGAGATGACTTGTCATCTCAGTTTAAATGTTGACAGAGCCAATAGTTGGTGTAATTGGTAGCTCTAGCACAACCCTGTATCACTGGGGTCTGTGGATGAGGGGGCTGTCCATCATTGTGATATAATCTGGGGGAAAAAAAAGATAAAATATTAACAGTTCCTCTCTCTCCTTCCATATCTCCCATGAGACTTGAGGTGAGAGTTGCCCAGGTATAACCACCCAGGTTGTCTTTCCTAGTCTTGAGGCAGTGACCTCTGTTGCAACCTACATCTTTTGTCAGGAACAGTTATATACAAAAGAAACATATTTTATAGACTAGACAGTTTGATCAAACATACAAAGCAAATGAGAAATGCCATTGCAGCAAACTGCTTCATTGAGACTCCAGACTGCTTGCCTGAGACGCATAGTTCAGGCTGGGGTTATCTTGCCCTCTCTCATCAGCTGTTTAAGCCTGTCCACTGAAGTGTTCAATTGCCCCGATGACTTGGAGGTGATACAGAGCATGAAGAGTTTTTTCAAGATCCCGTGGAAGCCTCTGTATAGGATAAGAGTCCCTGACGTGATTTCCCTGCTGAGAACACCCTGGCCCGCTGGTTCAGGAATCTGTCCCTGGGAAGATTTTAACGCTGGCCAGGGTCTCATTGGCAAGTCGGCTTTTCTATGCTGTCTGTCATTTTCTGATGACAGTGGCAGTCCATGTATGTAGGCCCACCTAGTCTAGGATGATGTTTGAATCTCCATGGGCCGTCCTGTCTTAAATCCAGGAGGTGGTCAGTGGCACATCTGTTGGCTCTGGAGCAGAGGATGCTTCAGCCTCTGCAGTCAGTTGGCAAGAGTGGTCTACTTGTTGGTTGTTTTCCCCTCTCAGCATAGGGGCCTTTCTGATCGCCATCCACACAAATAACAAAAGCTTATCAGGAGCAGAGTTGGTTGATTTTTTTTTTTTTTTTTTAATCCAGATGTCTCATCTCTATAGTGGCTTGCTTTATATGTCAGTCTGAGGGTTGTCAGTGGCCAGATTGAATAGCCAGGCTTTTAGCTGTAGCCCACATAACAGTTTCCATGTACTGCACTAAAATGGCCCTAACTGCTGCAATTCCCATCAGGACTTGGAGGCAAAAGTTTACAAAACTGTACATTAATACATCAGCATCATCAATAAATATAATAGGGGTTTGTTAGGCTTTCAGTGGATTTATCCCTAGTCAGGCTTGGGAAAGCGTCTCAAAGACAGTGACCTCAGACCCGAAAGTTTTCCTCATTTTGGTGCCAGGTGTTATAGAGATCACAGTCACCTGTGCAATGGTAGCTAAAAACCCAAGACATGCAATTCTTTTCATTTCCTCATTGAACTTTAATTGTAACATAAGGCCTTTGGCTCTCCCTGGTGACAGAGGGACCTAAGCTTAATCTTCAATCTTTATTATTTCTGAAAGTCAGAAGATCTGGGCAAAGATGGCAGAGCCCTCAGTCTTTGTGGAGCCACCCCTCAACCATACCAAGCACAAGCATAGGTTCAGCCCAGTTGCCTGGTAACATGGAGGCAGCCCCTCCTCTTTTAATATTCTCCTTACCTATTGCAGCTGTGACTATGTTGCTGCTTGGTTATCTTGGTGGGGGTAAGTTATCAGAGAACTCCAGAGAGGGCCTCTTAGGTCTCTTCAAGGCTGCTCAACACAAGCTATCTTGAGGGCTTTTGACTCCTTTTTTTTTTTCCCCTGCTGTTTTAACTCTTGCTTTGTGCTGGGTGTTACAGGGTGTTCACAGCACGGGGACCTGCTTAGCCCCTCCAACTATCCCCAGCCCCATTGTTGGAGGGCTTTGAGCAATGGCTAGGGGATTGTTCCTCTAGCCCTTAAAGCCCCCATCTTTACACACCTGCAGGCTAGTGTTTCTAATTGCCCATCCTGTTCGCAGACATGGCTGCTGAATACGTCGGTTGTGGCCACACACAACTGCCACACATCTCTTTCTAACTGTAACTCTTCCTGCAAAGCTCTTATGTACACTTTAGCAGCTAGTTGGGCTTCAGTGGCCAGCAGAACAGCCCAGAGTAGTGGCCATGCCATGGCCGCTACTGCTGTCTTAGCTTCTTTTCCACACTTATGAAAATGTGTGTCTGCCTACAACTGGGCTATGTCACTTGGTGTTTTCAGGACATCCCTGTACTCACGTGGTGGTCCACAAGCAAAATAGCAGATGGGCCAGACCTCCCCACATGCAGGTTGCTGGCCAGCCTAGGATATCCCCCGCAAAAAAACATGTGGGCCAGACCTCCCCACATGGAGATCACTGGCCAGCTGGTATTTGCCCTGCAAAGGCCTCACTGCCACTCACCATTTCCTTGGTCTCCTGGCTGGCTTGCCAATTATCCAGGCATGGACCAGTAACATGAAATTTGCCTCCAAAAATGGAAGGCACCAAGAGAACAAAGAAAGAGGCACGCAACTCCAGGGTGGCAGTAAAGGAGTTTATTAGGGAGACTTACATAAGAGGCCAAGTCCAAGTCCTGGACGGCTGCAGGACCAGAGCAGATTTCCAGGCCCTGCAGTTGGAGGACAGAGGTTATATAGTGGTGGTGGACAGTAGTGGCTCTGTGCCAGGGGCATATGTAAGGATGACTTAGCAAACTGTAGTGAATTAGCAGACCACATGAGGGCACTCATGTTTGGCCTCACAAAGCCTGTTTCCTCTTCAACATGCATAAGAAAACACATGTACAAATGGATTATTATTTCTTTTTTCTTAAAGTAATGGCATCATTATCTACTTTTTTGTGCTGAGGCTTTCTTTTTCAGTAAATAATATATTATTCATATCCTTCCCTATGAATACACATATCTCTCATGCTTATTAATAGAACAATTATTACAGATTTTTCATAGTTATTTATCTATTTTTCTTTTGAAAAACATTAGGCTGTTCCCGGTTTTTCACAATTAACAATCAATGCTGTGAAGAACAACCGCAAATAAATATTGTGCTCTTGAAGAATATTTCTATAGGTTATTTTCAAAGAAGCAAAGTTGTCAGAATGAAGGTTATATCTTTCGTATTGAGAGCATTTCTTCAACTAACATTATTTAATTGTCTGTAAATAGTTTCTGCTATAAATGTTCCCAAAAGGGCGGGTTATATAAACCTAGTGATATAAAAACACATTAAGTCTCAGTGCTGGTTTATCAGTAATATCTTTCTAAAACTTGCTAATTTTCTTTTATAACAAGGAAGAGCTCAGTATAGCTTAAATAACTTTAAATTTTTCTATTCGATTTTTATAATTATTTTCTATTTTTAGCAAGTTATATTGCTTTTCCATTTCAGTAGTGAACTAATTTTTCTAAAATAAATTTAAAATATTTTTAACAGAGAATTTAATGTAAAGAACTGATAACTAGATATAAAGTTGTTAACTAAGTAACTGTAAAGGCAAAAAAGATAGTGCAAGCAGAAAGATGCCTATTCAATTAGAAAGGAATTTTGAAAACTGAAGAGTTGGTTGAATGGAATTAATATTGAAAATGAGAAAAATATTTCAGAATCTTCTCACTGAGAAATGGAGTTTATATATACCCTTTATGTTCAAAATTGCCTTCTTTTTGAGTTTGTATGGAAATTACTATTTAAATTAAGTGCTCTTATAGAATTATATAGAGCTACATCTGCTAACCAAAAGATTGGCAGTTCAGATCCACCAAATGCTCCTTGGAAACTGTATGGAACAGTTCTACTCTGTCCTATAGGGTTGCTAGGAGTCAGAATGGACTCAGCGACAATAGGTTTGGTTTTTATTAGAACTCCAAAGGGATCCCATCTATCTACCTAGGGATCAGTCTTAGTTACTTAGTGCTACCATAACAAAAATACCACAAGTGGGTGGCTTTAAAGAACAGAATTTTATTTTCTCACAGTTTTGGAGGCTAGAAGTCCAAATCAGGATGTCAGTATGTCTATGCTCTCTCTCTATATATAGGCTGTAGGGAAAGATCCTTGTCTCTTTCAGCTTCTGTAACCTGGGCTTTTCTTGGCATTCTTTGCATTGCAGATGTATCTTCCTATTGCGTTTTTTTTTTTTCACCATATATGTCTCTGGGTCTATTCTGCTCTTTTTATAAGACACTTCTCAGAAGGAATTGAGTTTAGGACCCACCTTACTACCATATGGACGCATTAACATAACACAAGAAAATCCTATTTCCAAACATGGTCACATGCACAAGCATAAGATTTAGGACTTCAGCATATCTTTTGGGGGACACAATTCAGTCCGTAGCAGGAAATGGGGAAAGGCTTCAGAGATTTGGTAAACTGAGGTCTATATAAATAAAAAGTGGAATTAACCAGGTTAAAACAAAAACAATATAAACAACAAAAAAACCTGGTTTTCTGAGGCAGAGAAAACTATGCTCTTTGGTTTCTTAAGAGACTTTATTTAAAGAAAAAGGAAAAAATACCCAAAACTTGTTGTTGTAATTTGAACATTTATACCAAGTAATGCTGTGACTTTTCAGCTCTTTGTAAGGCAAGAGCTAAGCTGTATACTTTGTAGACCTTTTATTAAGCAGTTTTTTCTGATTTCTCAGTCTGCTCTCTAAGTTTGAAGGAAGATGGAAGTATATACATACAACCACTCTCACCTAGTATGGTCAGAGTACTGTCTTCAATTTTGGAAAGAGAGGTAGAGCAAAAATCTGCGCAGATTACAAATGTGATTTTGATTTGTTAAAATTAATTTCTAGAAGTTCCTTTGCAGAATATTCTGTGGTTTATTTCAGAAACATTTAAATTGTCTGTAAAATTTAGAAACCCTTCAAAGCAACTTATTACTTCAAAATTAAAACATAAGTTACACTCAGTTTACTTCCTACTTTTAAGTATTATCTTTGTGTGTGTGTGTTCTTTTTTAATCCTTACACCAATTTTATAAAATAAGCATCATCCTGTATTCAAAGATTTGTAAACGAAACTTAGAGAGTTTAGTGACTTTCCCAAAATTAAATGGTTAGAAAGCAACGGAGCTAAAATTAAAATCCTGGCCTGCCTGAATACAAAACCAGGACTCTTGGGACCATATCATTCTTACAGACACTGATTCTAATTTTACCCTCTTTCACAGGAAATATTATGGAGAAAAAATTGGTATCTATTTTGTCTTTCTTGGATTTTATACAGAAATGCTGTCCTATGCAGCTGTAGTTGGCTTAGCTTGTTTTGTTTATGGCTTATTATCAATGGAAGGTGACTCAAGCAGGTAAGCATAACTGAATTCCCCAAACTAGTTGAAACTATTATTATTATTTCCCTGGTATTTGCTTCAGAATGTTTCCTTACAACAGCAGATAACTGATATGTCTATGGCACAGGTTGTTTAGTATGAAAAAAGCCCAAACATAGCAGTTGCTCTCACCTGGCACTTTGTGGAGAATTTGTTTTTAAGATCAGCTCTTAAAAATTCTGTTCCTTGTAGCATGACTTGAGTTACTACAGAACTCCTTCCTCATTGCGCATTCAGCCATATGTGAGAAGCTGTATAAACAGGTTTTCTGATAAGAACAGCTTTGGACTTTCACCCAAACACAAATCACTTTAAAATAACACCACTGTTCCCCTGCAGCCGTGAAATCTGTGATCCTGAAATTGGAGGGCAGATAATCATGTGCCCACTCTGTGACCAATTGTGTGATTACTGGAGACTAAATACTACGTGTTTGGCCTCAAAGGTATGTATGCACTGTGATATGTTGAAAAGACTTGGAATTTTCCTCTTTTTGTATTGTGTTTGGTACTAAGTAGTCTTTGTGATGTTGTTACTTTTACAGTTCTCCCATTTATTTGATAATGAGTCAACAGTGTTCTTTGCAATATTCATGGGAATTTGGGGTGAGTACATAGTCTCATGACAACCAGCTTTTTCATATTATATGTTATATGGTCCATTCATATATTATATATTAATGACATATGTTACATACCAAAGATGGTTTTAGATCACTGTGACTTTGCTGGCATCAATACATTGATGAAGTGTGGCCTAAAGTTTGGTCCAAAAAATCTCTCTTAAAACCTCTACTCATTTCTCTAAGATACTATTTTTGAAGCTTAAAATGTATTTAGCTCATACTGTCTTCCAGTGCCGTGGTAAAAATAGGTTCAATAAGTACTTAATTCAGGAGAGACTAAACATAAATATTTGATTGTTGGAGGATATTGAGTCACGGGTAGAAACTGGAACAAAGATAGAAACTATTGAGGGTTAATAGATTAATTTTTAAATCTCTATTTCTTGTGTTTATTTCTAGTTCTAGCTTCCAGTTCCATTTTTAAATAATCTTTCATATAAAGTGGAGCACCCCTTAACTTTGGAAATGTCCCAGTGCTTCACCTTTTTCATTTCAGTTGAGAAGTAGAAGTGTTATGAAGTTTTTCCTATCATCAGTGAGGAAAATATTTTTGGAAGATTGACTCAGCAAGAGGAGTCCTATAGATTGGCCTAAAATGTATCCCAAAGCTCAACATAGACTTTTCTTTCCACTTAAAACAAATCTTTGGGACAACTGGGTCTCCACATGCAAAATAATGAAGATAGACTCATACCTCACATCATATATGAAGATGAGCTCAAAATGGATCAGTGACCTAAATGTAAGAACCAAAATCATAAAACTCTTAGAACAAAACAGGGATTATGCTGCAGGACCTAGTTTTTGACAAGGGATTTTTAGATAGAACACCAAAAGAATGTGCAACAAAAGGAAAAAAAAATAGATAAATTGAACTTCATCAAAATTAAAAATCTTTGTGCATCAGAAAACTTTATTAAGAAAGTGAAGAGACAATGTACAGAATGGAAAATATATTTGGTAACCGTATGTCAGATAAGCGTTTAATATCCAGAATATATTAAAAACTTCTACAACTCAACAACAAACAAGACAAACAACCCAGTTTAAAAATGGGCAAAGGACTTGAATAGACATTTCTCCAAAGACATACAAATGCCAATAAACACATGAAAAGATGCTCAATGTCATTAGTCATTAGAGAAATGCAAATCAAAATAATGATATACCACTTCACACCCACTAAGATAGCTGTTATCAGAAAAATGGAAAATGACAAGTGCTGGTGAGGATATGGAGAAATTTGCAACACTCATCTATTACCGGTGGGAATGTAAAATGGTCAGCTGTTGTGGAAAACAGTTTGGTGGTTCCTCAAAAACATAGTTATCATATGGCCCAGCACTTCCACTCCTAGGTATACACCCAAAAGACTTGAAAGCAGGGACTCAAACAAATATTTGTACACCAGTGTTCATTGCAGTATCATTCACAATAACCAAAAGGTGGAAACAACCCCTGTGTCCATCAACAGATGAATGGATAAATAAAATATGACGTACGCATACAACAGAATATTATTCAGCCGTAAAGAAAAACGAAGTTCTGATATACGCTATAATGTTGATAAGCTTGAAAACATTCTCAGTGAAATTAGTCATACACAAAATGACAAATATTGTATAATCCCACTTATATAAAATATCTAGAAGAGGCAAATGCATAGAGGCAAAAGTTTATTAGCGGTTACCAGGAGCTGGGAGGAGGGAAAATAGGGAATTATTATTTAATGTCTACTGAATTTCAGTTTAGGGTGATTTAAAATTTTGGAAATGGATAACAGTGATGATTGCGCAACATGATGAATGTAATTAATATCACTGAATTATACACTTAAAAATGGTTAAAACGGTAAATTTTTGTTATGTGTATTTTACCACAAAATTTTTTAACAAGCACCAAAAAAAAAAAAAAAAAAAAACCAAACCCACTGCCATTGAGTCAATTCTGTTCTGACTCATAACGACTCTATAGGATGGAGTAGAGCTGCTTCAAGGAGCAGCTGGTGAATTCAAACCTCCGATCTTTTGGTTAGCAGCCAAGCTCTTAATCACTGTGCCACCCAGGCTCCTTAACAAGCACACGTATGTACATTTCAAAACTTGGAAAGTGTAGCCTTATGGAGGCAGAAAGACACCAAAATTTGTGAGTGTGTGTGCAAAGCAGAGAAAATCCCTCTGCTTGGCTGCTATGGTCTGAGGAAAGAAGCCTAGATAACTTCATGGAGCAAGAACTGTAGATTTGAAGAGAGAATACAGGATAGAGAAATCGTACCTAAGCATTCATTAGCACTCTTAGGTTTGGTAAATTGGTGTATGGACATCTCTTTGTCATGAGGCTGCCAAATCCTGCCTTATCATTACTTGGAATCAAAAGTGAATGATAGAAAAATTTGGAAGGAGATAGTGGTGATAGCACAATTAATGTCACTGAATTGTAAATGTAAAAATGTTTAAAATACAAATGTTTTGTTCTATATATATATATATATATACACACACACACTTAACTCAATCAAAAAGTGAATAATAAGGGTACAATTTCCAATAAATGTAATAGTTTTCCATTATTTCTATTGCGAGAGATGGTGCCCAAACACCAGCCTTATACTTTATCACAAATAGGGGAACAGCCATATGTGAAACACTCATCAGCACTGTAGAGTGAATATTATAAAGAAGCTTTGCCATCAGTTAATTTTTACAGAAAAGTTTATTGTAGCCATGAATTGATTTAGCTTTGGCTTTTGAGTACCTTGATCAAGTTCTATGAAAATAGAACTTCAGGGACATTTCTCTTTGTACGATTTCTGGTAAACAATTGATCTGAATCAAATGATGCATTTGTAGAGTGGGTGTTAGGATAACTATCCAGATATTAAAAGAACAACACTAGTCCAAGGGGTTGAGGTCTAAAAACAATGCTGTGGTTGGTAGTGGAGGGTAAGAAGTGCTTTTCTTTCTTTTTTTTTTGGTTTGTTTATAGTGAAAATACATACCCATGATAAAAAATTCAAACAATGTATAGAAGTTGAAAGAAAAATTACCTGAAATTTAATTAATATTTTGGTGATCATTTTTCAGGCTCTTTCACTATATGTGTGAGCCTGTATATACATATAATTTTACATAAATGACAATATTATACATGGTTTTAAGCCTAAAGTTTTTAATACAACAAATAATGAGTGCTGGAACTCTTTCCATATCAATAAATATGTAGGGATGACTTGGCCAAGATGGCAGCTTAGTCAGACACACCATGCCATCCCTCTACAGCAAAGACCCGAGAAACCAAGTGAAACAGATGCAGATGACAATCCTGGAATCCTGAATGTCAAAAGGAAGGATAAAGAATTGGATCGAACATTGTTTGGAAGAAGAAACTGAACAAAGGCAGAGAGCAAGGAGTGATATGGAGCGGCACAGCATGACCATCTTGAGACAAAGCCATCACCAATCCTGGATGAGGAGCACAGAAAGGCATTTTCACGGAGTTCCCAGTAAGAGACAGAAAAACTGTGTAGACATAACCAGAGTGAAGCAAGGTGAGCAGAACATGATCCAGATGTAAGGAAGGAGGGTGAGAGCTCCAGGGATCCTGGTGTCCACAGATGAGGGAGGGAGCCAGGATCCAGAAACTGCTCTACTCACCAGTGGTGGTCCGAGACCATTAGGGTGGGTAGCACACACAAAAAATAGATACGTAGTGTCAGCAGGTGGTCCCCCACGTGACCTGACTCAGGGTAGCCACCCACCGACTTGCACTTGGTTGGGGCCAGGCTTGGATTGTTGGCTGCAGCCAATGGGAAGTGCCCAGGCACCCACATCTGGTGACCAAAAGAGCACACTCCCCCTCCCCCACCCTCCTGATCATTAGCAGCAAGAATTCCCATACCCCTGCCACCCTGCCTGCTCGGGGACCATAATGTGAGCCCCTCCTCCCACCCACCCAGCCCTGTCTGCCACCCTCCCACCTGATGAGTGGCAATAAGCACCCTCCTGTGCTCCTGCTCACCCACCACACACCCCTGCCTGCCAACCCAGTGAGCAGCAGAGAACGAGCTCCTGCACCCCTGCTCACATGACACCCAGCCCACCAGTTGACTCAGTGAGCAGTGGAGAGCGTGATCTCTTGTGCCCGTTCATCCACCACCCACACCCTCCGACCCAGCAAATGGTGGAGAGCATATTCTGTGCCTGTGCTCACTTGCTATCCACCACAGGCTGCCAACCCAGTGAGTGGCAGAGAGCACATTCTCTCACCCCCACTCAACCATCACCCACCCCGCCCCTCTGAACTGGTGAGTGACAGAGAGTATGCTCCCTTGCCCCTGCTTGTCTACCATCCATCCTAGCCCACTGACCTGGTGAGTGGCAGAGTGTGTGCTCTCACACCGCCGCTCACCCACCACCCACCCCTGCCCACCAACTCAGCAAGTGACAGAGAGCATACTCCCACTCTCCTTCTTGCCCAGCATACCTGCTGCACTGCCCACTCTGTGAGTGCCATCACCCACTCCTGCACTGCTGGACCAACAACAGGCAGCAGCCAATGCCTGCTTAACCCACCCTCAGATGGCCCACATGACCAGTGAACAGTGACACATGCTCACGCTGCCAGCTGCTGACCCGCCCACTCAGAGACAAATAGCACTCCCATGCCACCAGACCAGTGACCAGCAGAGTACACTTGCCCCACCCAGCCTGATATATCAAAACAAAACAAAACAAAAATCCAGGACAAAGCAAACAAACACACAATCAATAAATAAAATAACACCTTAATGCTTTGGAGATGGCAGATATCACATTATATAAAGATGCAGAACAAGATGGCTCAAGCAAATGACCAAAATAAAAAGGCAGAAAACCTTCCTGAGGAAGAAATAGTGATGGAACTGCCTGATAACTAATTCAAAAGACTCATTATATATAGGATCCTCAAAGAGATCAAGGAAAACACAGACAAAACTCTAGAAGATTTCTGGAAAACAATACAAGAACAAAATGACAAAATGGACAATTAGAAACCATACAAAAACAGCAACTAGAAATCCCAAATATTAATAGTAAAAATATCAGAAATAGATAACTCAATGGAAGGACATATAAATAGAATTGAATCAATGGAAGTATGTATCAGTGAAATAGAGGACAAAACACTAGATTTCAATTCCTTTGAGGAACAGTCAGAAAAAAGAATGAAGAAAAATGAAGGCAGCCTAAGAGTTGTGTGAGACACTATCAAAAGGAATAATTTATGCATGATGAGAATTCCAGAACAGGAGGAGACAAAAAAGTATGGAAGGAATTTTTGGAGAATTGCTGCCAGAAAACTTCGCAAATATTATGAAAGACAAGAAGGTTTCCATCCAAGAAGCATAATGAATCCCATACAGGATAGACCCCAAAAGAAGGTTACCAACACATATCATAATCAAGCTTTCTAAAACCAAAGACAAAGGAGGAAAAGAATTCTGAGAGCAACTTGGGAAAAACGAAATATCATCTACAAAGGGGCGCTGGTAAGACTAAGCTCTGATTTCTTGGCTGAAACCATGCAGGCAGGAAGGCAATGGGATGACATATGTAAAAGCCTGAAAGAAAAGAATTACCAAGAATCATATATCCAGCAAAATTGTCTCTCAAATATGGTGGTGAAACTAGGACATTCCCAGATAAACATAAATTAAGGGAATTTATAAAAACCAGACCAGCCTTACAAGAAATATTAAAGGGAGTCCTTCAGACAGAGATCTAACAACATCAGACAACAAACTGAGATTAAGACACACAATAGCATCACCCAGATATCAACCCAAATAAAGAATTCTCAGAATTAAATAAAGCTACAAAACTGAAAGCAGGAAACCAGAGATGTCAATCTGTAAACAATGACAAACTCAAAATGAAAAGGGAGAATAAATGGTATAGTTATAGAACTTCCATATGGAGAGGAAGTCAAGGTGCTATCAAGAAATAACAGACTGTTTTAAATTTAGGAAGATAAAGGTATAATTTCAGAGTAACCAAAACATTAATAAACCTACTCACCAAAATAACAACAAAAGCACAAAGACTCAGTAAACCCAAAATCATCAACGGAGAAGGAAATGAGATGAAAATCCATAAACAAAAAGAACTCAGAACACAAAATTTAGCAGAACAACAACAACAAAAAAACATCAACACCATAAAAAAAAGCATAACAAAATGACAGCAGTAAATTCATACCTATCAATAATCACACTGAATGTAAATGGTTTAAATGCACCAGTAGAGACAGAGAGTGGCAGAATAGATAAAAAAAAAATTACTCATCAATATGTTGCCTACAAGAGATGCACCTTAGACACAAAGATATAAATAGGTTAAAAATCAAAGGATGGGGGAAAAAAATACAAAGCAAACAATAACCAAAAAAGAGCAGAAGCAGCAGTATTAATCTCTGATAAAATAGACTTTAAGCTAATCCATCATAAGAGACAAAGAAGGATATTATATAATGATTAAAGGGTCAATTCATCAAAAGGATATAACCATAATAAATATTTATGCACACAATGACAGAGCTACAAAATACATAAAACAAACTCTAAAAGTATTGAAAAGAGAAATAGTTCCACAATAATAATAGGAGACTTTAACACACTGCTTTTGATCAAGGACAGAATAACTAGAAAGAAACTCAGCAAAGATTCAGAAGATCTAAATAATGCAATCATCTGACTTTACCTCACAGACGTACACAAAACACTCCACTCAACAGCAGCACAATACACATTCTTCTCCAGTGCACATAGATCACTCTCCAGAATAGACTGTCTTTTAGACCACAACGCTAGCCTCAATAAATTTAAAAACATTGAGATAATACAAAGCATCTTCTCTGATCACAACACTATGCAACTAGAAATCAATGACAGGAAGAACATGGAAACTCAATAAAACCTTACTTCAAAAACAATTATTAATAGAAGAAATTAAGAATGAAATTTAAAAAATTCCTAGAATCAAATGAGAATCAAAACACAACCTTTGGGACACAGCAAAAGCAGTGCTCAGAGAAGAATTTATAGCAGTAAATGCACACATCAAAAAAGAAATGGCCAAAATCAATAGCTTAACCCTACATCTCAAAAAAAAAATAGAAAAAGAGCATCAAAAGAAGCCCACAGGCACCAGAAGAGAGGAAATAATAAAGATTAGAGCAGAAATAAATGAATAATAAATGAATGAACAATGCTAGAATTTGGTTCTTTGAAAGGATCAATAAAATTGACAAACCACTGCTCAAATTTACAAAGGAAAAGAATGGGAAGATGCAAATAACCAAAATAAATGAGAAGGGTGACATTACAACAGACCAACTGAGATAAAAAGGAATAATAAGAAAATATTATGAAAAATTGTACTCCAACAAATTTGAAAAATGAGAAGAAATGGACAAATTTCTAGAAACACATTACCTAACTAAACTAACACAAATTGAGGTAGAAAATTTGAACAGACCCACAACAAAGGAAGAAATTGAAAAGATCATTTAAAAAAAAAAAAAAAAAAACTCCTGACAACAGCAACAAAAAGCCCTGGCCCAGACAGCTTCACTGGAGAATTCTAACAAACATTCAGAGAAGAGTTGACACCAGCTCTACTCAAACTACTCCAGAACATAGAAAAGGAAGGAATACTCCCTAATTCGTTCTATGAAGCCAGCATGACTCTGATACCAAAGCCAGGCGAAGACACCACTAAAAAAGAAAATTACCAATATCCTTCATGAATATTGATGCAAAAATTCTCAACAAAATTTCTAGCCAATAGAATTCAATAGCATATCAAAAAAATAATGCATCATGATCAAGTGGGATTCATACTAGGGATATAAAGACTGTTCAACATTAGAAAATCAATCAACATAATTTACCACATCAATAAAACAAAGGAAAAGAATCACATGAACATTTCAACTGATGCAGAAAAGGCATTTGATAATTATCCAACACCCTTTTCCGATAAAAACTCTCAGCAAAATAAGAATAGAAGGGAAATTCCTCTGCATAATTAAGGACGTGTTCAAATCTACCAGCCACTCCTTGGAAACCATATGGGGCAGTTCTACTCTGTCCTGTAGAGTCACTATGAGTCGGAATTGACTCAATGGCAATGGGTTTGGTTTGATTTTTTGGTATCCAAAACCAACAGCCAACATCATACTTAATGGAGAGAGACTGAAAGCATTCACCTTGAGAACAGGAACCAGACAAGGATCCCCTCTATTGCCACTCTTATTCAATATTGTACTGGAAGTCCTAGCTGGAGCAGTAAGACAAAAAAGGGAAATAAAGGGCATCCAAATTGGTAAGGAAGAAGTAAAGCTATCCCTATTTGGAGATGACATGATCCTATACATAGAAAACCCCAGAGGATCCATAAGAAAGTTACTGGAATTAATATAAGGGTTCAGCAAAGTGGCAGGGAACAAGATCAACATAACAAAAATCGGTTAGATTCTTCTACACTAACAGAGAGAACTTCGAAAAGGAAATCAGGAAAACAATACCATTTACAATAGCCCCCAGAAGGGTAAAATACTTAGGAATTAATCTAACTAGGGAAGTAAAAGACTTACACAAAGAAAACTACAGAACTCTACTACAAGAAACCAAAAGAGACCTACATAAATGGAAAAACATACTGTGCCCATGGACAGGAAGACTTAACATTGTGAAAATGTCAATACCACCAAAAGCCATCTATAGATATAATGCAATCCTGATCCAAATTCAAACAACGTTCTTTAACAAAGTGGAAAAACTGATCTCCAGCTTTATATAGAAAGAAAAGAGGCCCCGGATAGCTAAAGCGTTATTGAAGAACAAAGTAGTAGGCCTCACACTTCCCGATCTGAGAAACTACTATACAGCCATGGTAGTCAAAACAGCCTGGTACTGGTACAATGACAGACACATAGACCAATGGAACAGAATTGAGAATCCAGAAATAAATCCATTCAGCTATGACAGTTGGTCTTTGACAAAGGGTCGAAGCCCATTAAATGGGGAATAGATAGTCTCTTCAACAAATGGTGCTGGCAAAACTGGATATCCATCTGCAAAAAAATGAAACAGGATTCATACCTCATACCACATACAAAAACTAACTCGAAATGAATCAAAGACCTAAATGTTAAACCTAAAACTATAAAGTTCATGAAAGAAAACATGGGGACAAAGCGAGGGGCTCTAATTCATGCCATAAGTAGACTATCAAACATAACTAAAAACACGTAAACAGCAGAAGATAAGCCAGATAACTGGAACCCTCTAAAAAGTAAACACTTATGCTCATCAAAAGACTTCACCAAAAGAGTGAAAAGAGAACCTACAGACTGGGAAGAAAATGTTTGGCAACAATATATCTGACAAGGGTCTTATCTCTAAAATTTATAGAAAACTTCAACACTTTAAAAACAAAAAGACAATCCCATTAAAAAATGGGCGAAGGACATGAACAGATACTTCACCAAAGAAGACATTCAGGTGGCTAACAAACACATGACAAGATGCTTGCGATCATTAGCCATTAAAGAAATACAAATCAAAACTACAATGAAATACCATCTTACCATGGCAATAATGGCACTGATCAGAAAAAAACAGAAAGCAGCAAATGCTGGCAAGGATATTGGGAGATTGGAACTCTTATACACTGCTGAAGTGACTGTAAAATGGTACAACCACAATGGAAAATGTTATGGGACTTCCTTAGAAAGCTAGAAATAGAAATACCATACAATCTAGCAATCCCACTCATAGGTGTCTGTCCCAGAAAAATAAGAACTGTGACAGGAATACACATACACACATTGATGTTCTTTGCAGCATTATTCACAATAGCAAAAAGATGGTAACAACTTAAGGGTCCATCAATGGATGAATGGATAAAAAATTTGTGGTACACATATACAGTGGAATACTATGCAATGATAAAGAATAATGATGAATCTGTGAAACATCTCAACATGGATGAATCTGGAGGACATTATTCTGAGTGAAATAAGTCGATAAAAGGACAACTATTGTATGAGATCACTATTATAAAAAGTCAAGAATAGGTTTACAGACAGAAAGAAACATTCTTTGATAGTTATCAGGGATGGGAAGTGGATGGAGGGAAGATCATTAACTAGATAGTAGACACGTGTTAGTTGTATTGAAGGGAAAGGCAATACACTGTATAGGAGACGTTAGCACAAAGTGACCAAGGCAAAGGAAAACACTTAGAAGAACACAAGAATACAGGGCAACAATGGTAAATACTATAACATTTACAATTCTGCAACAACAGTAATAAACAATAATTTGTGAGTGAATACATATGTAGATATGAAAGCTAAATAGGTGTGGGAGGTCATATGGGAGTACACTCCTGTGCATATATAGGTATGGTTGTGGATATTTGTACGTACATTAAGTGTTGCATGTATATTCATATGTATAATAGAGCATATGGGGGCACAGTTATGGCAACTTCTTAGACATAACCAAACACCTCATGGGATGAGCTACGGGGCGAAGGCTAAGGACCATATAGTCTTGGGGGACATCTAGGTCAATTGGCAAAACATAGTTCGTAAAGATAATGCTCTACATCCTAGTTTCGTGAGTAGCCTCTGAGGTCTTAAAAGCTTGCCAGTGGCCATCTAATATACAACTATTGATTCTGTAATGTCTGTAGCAAAGGAAAATGAAGAAAACTGAAGACTCAAGGAAGCAATTAGTCCAAAGGACTAACGGCCCACATAAACCACAGCCTCCTCTACCTGAGAACCAGAAGAACCAGATGGTGCCCAGCTATCACTACCTACTGCTCTGACCAGGAACACAATAGAAGGTCCTGGTTAGAATGGGTGAAAAATGTAGAACAAAATTCAAACTCATTAAAAAAAAAAAAAAACAAACTAGACTTACTGGTCTGATAGAGACTGGAGCCACTCCCAGAGGCCACCTTTCAGCCAAATTATAGACTGGCCTATAAAATAAACAGCAACCATAAGTAATGTGCTCCTTAGAACAATCAACTATATGAAATCAAAAGGACAACAATTGCCCAAAAGCAAAGATGAGAAGGCAGGGAGGGGCAGGGAACCCAGACGAATGGAGAACCCAAGGTGGAAATGGGGAGAGTGCTGACATATTATGGGGATTGCAGCCAATGTCAAGGAACAAACAATTTGTGTATGAATTATTGAATAGAAAACTAATTTGCTGTGTAGATTTTCACCTAAAGCACAATAAAATGTTCAATAAATAAACATCTAGGTAATGGTGTGTGTATGTGTATTTATGACTGGATAATACTGCCTTTCATGAATTTATCATACTTTAACCAGTTCTCTATTGTTGAACATTTATGTCACTTATAGTTTTTTACCATTATAAATAATTCTGGGATAAGTATCCTTTTACACTTGTACAATTATCTTCTAAGAATAAATTCCTGGCAGGTTATTTGCTGGGGAAAATTACACTTTCAATATTAAAATTTTGCTGTGTATTTCCAAATTGCCCTACAGAAAAGATGTACCAGTTTATACTCCCACAAGCATTCTATGAGTTTTCCTGCTTTCCACACCCTGTGCAAATCTGGATATGGCTTTATTTGCATTTATTTGATTATAGGTGATACTGAACATGTTGCTAATATGTATTGAATTTTGGCGTTCCTTGCCTTCTGAAATGTTTAATTCATAGGTGTTTTGTATAATAAACATAGTAACCTTTTGTCTACCACATAAATTGTAAATATTTTCTCAGTTTGTCATTTGCACTTGATCTTCTTCATAGGCAATATAAGTTTTAATTTATATGTACCCATGTGGTAAAACTTTCCATTATGACTTTTTTTGTTTCATGTGTTTGTTGAAAAACAAAACTGAAAACAAACAAATGAAAAAAACACCTTTCCCACTCCACGTTAATGGTCACCCATATTTTCTTCCAAAAGTTTAATGGTCTCTTTAATACATTTTAATCTAATTCTGCAAGTATTTTAAAAGTATCTGCCTTGTGACAGGCACTTTTCTAGACAATGGAAATTCAAATACATACATACATGGTCTTTGACTTTAAGGCACTTTTAGTATACATTTCTCCATAATTATAATAGTTTATGAACCAATCTCATCACTAGATTACATACTCCTTTAGGGAAGATGCCATGGCTTTAGTCTCTAATTCCAGTGCTAGGCATGTGGTATGCATTCAAATGCCTGTATTCATTTACTCAACAGATACCTATTGAATTAAAAATAATAATAATTTGGACTCTAATTGTATTCCTTATATGTGAAAAATGTCAAATCTTATTCAGGCACAATCTATAAGGGTTCCTTTAATTTTCAGAAATCCTTTTCAAGGAATACCTGAATCCCATGATTTCTGTAGACTCAAGTAATCACAAGAAGTCCACAGGAATCATAGGAACAATTTTGTTTTCAGTACATATCTTTTCTCCTCCCTTATAGCACAATTTTTGCCAAATATTTTATACCATTGATTTCTGTTACAACCCCATTTATGTTTATCAGATATCTTATTTCTACTTCAGAATTTCAAGCAATTTCAAGATAAAAGATGGTTTAACTGTTCAGTGTTTTTCTAAGTTTTAGCAATATATTAAAAATATCCAATCTGTTGCATAGCCGTGATAACCAAATACTACTTCTAAAATGTATGATATTTTTGTATGTAAATAAACAAACAGGTATTAAGATATCACTTAATTGTACCAGGCGCTCAAAATCTTGTTCTCCCTAATAATAGTGCTATCTACTGAGTGTTTAAGTAAAGGAATGGATAAATGAATAAGTCTTCTGCCTCATGAAATTCACAGTCAATATTAAATGAATAAATGAATTAAATACAACTTGTCCTTAAGAAAGTCACAATATAATTTGAAACAATATATAATAACTAGTTTCATAAAAGTACATTTGAAGTGCGGAAGGAGTGCAGGAAAAAAACGAAAAAAAAAGTTGCCTTGGAGTCAATTCCGACCCATGGTAAGCCCATGTGTTTCAGAGTAGAACTGCACTCCATAGCGTTTTCAATGGCTGTGATCTTTGGAAGTAGATCACAATTCTTTTCCCCAAGGTACCTCTGGGTGAATTCAAACTGCCAACCTTTTGGTTAGTAGCCAAGTGTTTAACCATTAGCGACACCCAGGGACTCCAAGGAAGTGCAGAGGAGGAAGGAATTACTTCGTGACCTGGAGAATTGAAATAACTTTTGTAGAAGAATGGAATTTTAGTGGATTTTTTAAAAAATATAATTTTGATGGGTAAAAAGAGGTGGAAAATATATTCTAACAATGGAACAATCTGTTTTGAGGACAAGCTTCCAACAGTTTATCCTTTGTGCCTTCAACATCATGAATTATTTCCAAGAGTCTCTTTAAGGTGAAGTTTTTTGCTATTGTCACTTCCCCTGGGACATCTTCATTCTTTTTGAGATGACTGCTTTCCTCATTTATGTTGATAGGTTCACCTTCACTAAGTTCCACTGGCTGTATATATAGAGTCTCTTAAACAGCAGCAGTATCAACATTCCCACAGCCAGTGATTTCATCTGTAACTCCCATTTATGTTTGATTTGAATTTCATTGTAGCATTATCACTTTTCATTTCTTTGATGCACTTTCATTTTTGTTGGTCAATTCCCTCTTTTAATTGTCCACTTTTGTAAAATGTCATGTGGGTTTTTTACTGGGAGATGAGAAAACAACACAACTACGTGCTTTGCTGTCTGTACGTGAACTGAGTAATGTGTGCAGTGACCAAGCACACTTTCAACAGACTTTGAAAGAAATCATGTGATTGGTCACTTATCATGATGTGCCTCTATTATTTATGCAGTGACTTGTGGACTGAATAACTAACATCAGATTTTGTATTTTATACATTTATACTTAGTGTATCACGGTAACTAAAATTTCAGACATGTTGTTGAAGGACTAGTGGTATTTAACTAATTTGTGGAAACTGAAATCCATGCATGCATATTGGAAACACGCCAAGCAACGACTCCTTGTATTTCAGAATTTTTGAAGGAATAAAGTAAATGAGCTAAAGGACACATAACTGAATATATGAGCAAATGAACAAACTAAAAACTTTAGCAGTCAGGTAGTAAATGTATCTGCATTGTAAAGAATGGATATTGGAAACAGACCACTTAAATGACTGTAATGATACTTGAAGAAAAATATAATTAGGGCTTTAAAAATGTGCAGATAGAGTCCTTAGTTCCTCGCAATTATTTAAGAGGTAGGAGTGAGGCAGAGGAAACATTCAGAGTTGAATCTTTAATATTTGATAAAATTATAAGTTAATATTGTTTGTATTAGTATTCTATTCCTAGATATATACCCAACAGAAAGGTATGCATATGTCCACCAAAAGACATATACAACAATGTTTACAGGAGCATCATTTATAATAGCAAAAGAAAAACTAGAAACAACCCAATTATCCCTCAACCGGGCATAGATAAACAAAATTATGGTTTAGTCATACAATGGAATGTTTTATGGCAATGAAAGTAAGTGAAATTTTGCTATGTAGAGCAACATGACTGTAATCTATAAACATACAACAATCTATACATAGGCATGGAAATGATACTAAGTTAACATGCGAATTTTTTTTAGACTACTTTTTGTATGACATAATTTATGTTTAAGTTAAAAGACAGGGAAAACTAACCTATAAGGTTAGAGAAACTAATCTACAATGTTATAAATCAGGATGCTGGCTACCTTTATGTCTTGGAAGAGTCACAAGGGAGGGCTTCTGGGCTCCTGATCATGTTTTATATGCGTGCTAGGTGTTGTTAACTTTTTGAAAGTTCTTGGGCCTGTACATTTATGTTTTATGCACTTATTCTGCAAATAAGTAATTCGTCAATTAAAACTTTATTACAGAATAGATTTTGTTGAGGAATGACTTACGTTTTCCTTAAACATGCTTCATAGATAATTCCCTAAGTCTGAGAAAGTGGTACAGTTGCATGAGTGCAGTCAATAAAAGACTCATGCCAACAAAATCTAGATGTTTAGTAAAAAATTAAGTTTATATACAACCTCAAATTATCTGAATGAAAAGGGTAATGTGCCTGAAAAAAAATTTCTTGCTTGGACTACTGTCTAAGAAATTAGCTTGATTTTGTAAATGAGTTATTTCAAAATATTTCTTTATATATTATTATGCAAACCTTAATAATTTTGTAATTTTACTATAAAGTGTAACAATGACAAAATAGCCGCTTCAAGAATATGAACCACCATGCAACAAATGATTAAAAGTAGAAAAAATAGAGTTATTATTAAGTTTATCTTTCCATTGCCTGATTGTTTGTTTTCATATATTTACCCACCTATAGTCACACTGTTTCTGGAGTTTTGGAAACAGCGACAAGCCAAACTGGAATATGAGTGGGACATGGTAGACTTTGAAGAGGAACAGCAGCAGCTTCAGCTGAGACCTGAATTTGAAGCTATGTGTAAACACAGGAAATTGAATACAGTGACTAAGGTAACTTAGGAAACTGTGAAATGGGCAGCATATTCAGATATACACACTGCTATGGTTTCCCTCTCAAATAATGATGTATATTTTAATTTGCCTTTAAAATCTCCCTTAATACATAAATCATATAAACTACTTGCTTCTGGAAAAAAACCCAAAAATACACACACACAGTACATATATGCCAAAAACCCATTGCGATCAAGTCAATTCGGACTCATCGTGACCCCGTAGGACAGAATAGAAGAACTGCCCCGTAGGGTTTCCAAGGCTGTATATCTTTATGGAAGCAGACTGCCATATCTTTCTCCTGTGAAACAGCTGGTGGGTTCGAACCACTGACCTTCCAACTAGCAGCCAGTTGCTTAACCACTGTGCCACTACGGCTATACATAATATATATGTGTATATACCTGTGTATCTGTGAAAATTTCCAAACACATACAAAAGTTGATAGAACTGTATAATGAACCCCATGGACCCGTTACCCAGATTTAATAATTACTCGTGGCCAATCTTTTTTTCATTTGTGCCCCTACTCCAGCCACCACCAGTATATTATTTTGAAGTAAATCCCAGGCTTTTTATCATGAAATATATGGTTTTCATACTAAATCAAAAAAAAGTAAAATGGGAAATAGTGTTTGTACTGTGGGCTTTGTGTAATGTGTACATAAATACATAGGCATGGAAATGATGCTAAGTTAATATGCAAAAATAAAAAGAGTAGTTGTATTAAATAGTGGGCCTATGAATGATCTCATTAGACAAAATTTTCTTCACATAGTCCAGTCTAACTGATTATAGTGGGAAGGTCCTTGCACTGGGACCTGGGGCCTGGGCTGTCCTGAAGGATTTTATCTAAAAAATAAAGAACTACTCAAGTTTGTTTACATCAACTTGTTAGTCTGTTGCAAGGTAGTCATGGCAAAGCATGCAAGTAAGTCCTCAAGATGCTCATTTAGAACTAGAGAATCAGAATTAACCATTAAAATGTTAGTTCACTGATTAGAGTACAAATATTTAGACTTCAGGCTTTGACGAGTGGTCTCAGGAGGAAGACTTGACCACTACTCAAACTCACAGGTTGTTTTCCACAGCTAGGGTCTGAGGTTGGATGTGGTGGGAAGTATCTCAGCAGGCTTTTGGTCTTCAGAGAAAGAGTCAGAGGGACCTTTTGCCACTGGCTTCCCTCAGAGAGTGAGCAGAAATTCAGGATTTATGTATGATTTTTTAACCTTTACTTCACAAAATAAGGATTACATGATGTCGTACTTAACCAAGATTAGTATGTTTTATTGCCAAATAAGGGGATTGTTGTATGGCATATTTATGTCTCAAGGCCAATTTTTAGAGATTTGACTTATTACAAATTAATGAGGTTGTTGTATGACATTATGTCTCAAGGCCAGTTACAGAGACTTGATTAGTATTACATTTCTTTATTACAGCATGCAGATGCATAGCTATCTTAGAAAGGTTGTGTACTACATGCTTCTCACAGCTTAATTACCTATTTCCAAGGTTAAAACAACTTTCCAGTGATTTACAGTCTCTACTGATGTACAGTTAATGGCTAGAGAACATCATAGAAGTATACCTATTTAGATTTCTGAGTTTAGAAATTCTTTATTTCTAACTCCACATTATAAGTAACTTATGCATAGGTATTTAAAAGCACTATAAAAAGCATCATTACAGTGTAAAGATAATTATAGAAGCATACATGACAGTGACTTAAATACGTAGGTGATTTGAGAGCATCACAAAAAACATACATAAGACGGGGAAACCTAGATTTTAGGATCCTTACCTGGCAAATTAGCTTTGTGTTCTTGACTGAGTCATTTGATTTCTTGATACCTCATACTTTTCATGTGAAAACTGAAGATACTTTGCCTTCCATAGACCAAGAGCTTGGCTACATATTCTTTCAGCCCCTGCCTTTCCAGAATCTATAATCACTGCATTACCTAATGCTATAAAAGGGAATAGAATATGTCTCAAACACAATCTCTCCAGTAGACTTCCCTACTCTGTTCAGGACGCTCTTCTTGCAGTACAGCACTCAAAATTCTTTTCACAGTTTAGACATTCACTAAATGTTTATTGAATTGCATTGAAACACCATAAATAATAATTCAATAAATGAATAAAGGAGAAAAACCTTGGAAAATACATCAGCAACTTGGGTGGCAGTTTGAAATTATGAAAATATATTAAAAGAGATAGTGACATGACAATGACATATGTATCTATTGCTAAAATGTAGCTTTCCACAAGTTATAGCAGGTCCTCTTGGGAGGTTCCTGCTTTATTGGGCTCTATGATTTTGACTTCGGGAGAAAGATGTGACAGTCTTCTTCTGTAAAGATTTACAGCCCTGAAAACCCTATGGGGTCACTATGAGTTGGAATAGACTCGACAGCAATGGGTTTGGGGTATTTTTTGGTATGATTTTGACTACTACTTGGAGTCCAACACGGATGGTGGATTTTGAAATTTGGTGTGTTTTCTTCCAAAATACAGGAGATGGAACCTCACATGCCTCTATATAGTCGTATTCCATGGTACTTACTCTCAGGAGCCACAGTGACATTATGGGTGAGCATTTCTTTAAAAACCTTGATCATCTGTTTAACATACAATCATATTTGGTTAATTTCAACATTTGCTTTTATCAGTGATTGCTCTTCATTCCCCCTGCCCCTGTTTTTCCCTGCTTACACTTCTTATTTAAACTAATTTATGTGAATTTTCCCTAATTGAACCTTGGAAAAGACCTAGGGGGAGAGATAGGTGCTTTTATCTTAGAGCCAGTCTTTTTTTCTCCCCACTCTTTATGTAATTAGATCATAACCTGAAACTAGAATAGAATAACAAACTTACATTGATTGCAGACTCTGGTTAGTTTTTTTTTTTTTTTTTTTTTTTTTTTTTTTTGTTATTTTTTTAAACCATTAATTTGTCTTTATCTCTACTGAAAACATCTGCACAAAATGAATCAATCCATACTATTAAAAGTTCATTCTCTTGCTCAGATAAACAGAGGAAAACATTTCTTTTTATACTTGAAGAACTTAATTAGGATATCCCATTGTTAGAGAGTCAAGTTTTCTCCAAGTCTTTAATAGATGGCTCTGTCACTGTACTGTATTCCCTACCCTTCCCTTTTCAAATTTGTGTCCTCTAACAGATGACCCTTAATTTTAGGAAAAGAGGCAGTGTTACCTAGAAATAGTTAGCAGATTGAAGTATAAATTATTAGTAGTTATAAGCTACAGCTTAACCTCACCAATCAATATTTTTCCGTAATTTTTTATCTTTAATGTTCCTTGCTGAAGCTATTTCTTTTTCTACGTGTTTTCTTAGACATTTGTTTTCTTAGATGGTATAACAGTCATTGAGGAAAAGTGATAGAATAAAAGGGGACAATAATCAATTCGAAACACTTCTTGAAAAACATTCTAGGTTGTAGTCCCAGAACAATTACTCTGTTTTGGATTTCTAGTTCTCACTCAACTGGAATAGGTTTTTCAACTTTAAAATAAACTTCTCCAATTATTGATATAAAGTCTTCCCTAGATCTTTCTCTTTTTGCAAAATGGGAAATGTACATAATTTATAGGGAATCTATACAAATATCTAAACTCCTAGTCATAAAACCACTAATGGTATTATTTTGAGAGTAAATGAAATAGAATTTTTAAATTTATTATTCTTGAGAAATAAGTAATCTTCATAGTACTTGTTTAGCTATAACCCAGTGCAGGGGTTGACCAATGTTTTCTGTGGAGGGCCAGATAAATTTTAGGCTTTGTGGGCCCTTTGTCATTTCTGGCACATATTCTTCTTTACAACCCTTTAAAAATGTATTCTTAACTCTCAGGCCATACAAAAACAGACCATAGGTAGAGTTTAGCTTCTGACCATAGTTTGCCAACTCCTGCCAGAAGATAAGCCTAGAGCATGGGAAATGAATATTTTTTCTATTTGAGGCTTAAGCACTTGCTACCATATGCCTCATCTCTAATCCTTGTACGTTGCCAGTAAATATTTCCTGTCATCTATGGTGACAGATAAGCTGACCTGGTTTGCTTTGCTAAGTTTAATATAATGAAATGAAGGAAGTAGTATATAATGTTTCAGATATGTATGCATCACAGAGGTACAGGGACCAGAGTGAACAATCATTTCCCTTCCTCAGATGTCTCTTGTCATCGCCTCTATGATAGCTGTGATTGTGTACCGCCTGTCAGTCTATGCTACATTTGCTACCTTAATGGAATCTGAAGCAACCTTAGAGCCTGTCAGACGTATCCTTACTCCCCAACTGACCACATCACTCACAGGATCATGCTTGAACTTTATTGTCATCTTGATCTTGAATTTCTTTTATGAAAAAATATCTGCCTGGATCACAAAAATGGGTAAGCTGGCTGTAGTGGGTTGAATTATGTCCCCCAAAAAGGTATGTTCAAGTTAATCCCCAGTGCCTGTGACTATTACTTTATTTGGAAATAGGGTCTTTGCATATGTAATCAGGTTAAGATGAGGTCATACTGGATTAGAGTAGGCTGTACATCCAATGACTGGTGTCTTTATAATTGAAAGGAGAGGAAGATTTGGATACAGACACACACACACAGGGAAGATGACCATGTAAGGACAGTCAAAAAATTGGAGTGATGCATCCAGAAGCCAAAGATTGCTGGCAACCACCAGAAACTAGGAGAGAGGCATGGAACATATTTTCCCCTAGAGACTTGAGATGAGGCTGCCAGCACTGTGATATCAGACTTATTAGCCCCCAGAACTGTGAGAAAATGCATTCATGTTCTAAGCCATCAGGTTTGTAGTAATTTGTTACAGCAGTCCTGGGGTACTACTACTGTAGCCAGATCAGCAGTGTGAGTCTGAAAAGGGATTTCTGTCAGTATTCTATGTCCATTTTGGGTGATCTCCTAGGGGATTTGTTTTCAAAGGGCACATTTTAAGGTAGTTTTGCTCTGTAGGTAGACCCATATTCTGGTACTTTAGAATCCCCTAACAGTTATATTCGGCCTCATTATAATGGAAGCAAGAAGAAGAAATAAAAAGAATTAGGACTCTTTAGATTTTTTTAAGTAGTCTTGTCTTAATCCTACCTTGGTGGAACTGCAGCCCTGAAGACACAATGGTTAAGAACTTGGTTGCTAACCAAAAGGTCTGCAGTTCAAATCCACCAGCTGCTCCTTGGGAACCCTATGGAGCAGTTCTTTTCTGTCCTATAGGGTTACTATGGGTCGGAATCAATTTGACAGCAATGGGTTTAATGGTTTTTTTTTTACTTAATCCTCCCTTGGTGGAACTAGTTGAATCCTAACCCACAAATCCTCACTTATCTCAGGACACATAATTTTTACTTCATGTGTATTAATACACATGAAAATACCTTAGAAAATAACACATTAGATACCTGAGAAGATATTTAATTTTAAAACCTGTCGTGAGACAAGCAGAGAATAATCAGCTCCTCCCAAATAAATCAATTTAGTGCTTCTCTTTTTAGTTGCCATCTCTTAGAAACTGGATTATTTTCTTTTTAAAATATTAAAATATCTCCTAAGGCATGAGGGAAAGTGAGGGGGGCCATAGGTGAGGTGACTGATTCAGTCAGAGAGAGGAGCACAGAACACAATTGCTTCTGGTCTTTTCACCAGCAAGTGGTAAGATTAGAGACTCCAAATGGGGCATCAGCCTCCTCTCTGCGTGCTGTCTCCAGGAGTTCATGGACAGTTCCTCCCCAGATTTGTACATTGACACCTTCCCTGATGCTAACCACAAACAGCACATTATTTACTCAGCACTCAAGTGAGCACTGGGAGGCAAAATTTCCTTAAATACTATCTTCACATTTGGGGTTTTTCTCTCCTAATATTACTTCCTATCTCTGCTAGCACAGGTAGAATACCATAGCAGATAAACTGCTTTTAAAAGTAGCTGAAACCGTCACAGCTTTCTTAAATGAGAAAATCACTTGAGTTTACATTAGACATTATGTAGGAAAGCAACTAAATCCCACTAAAACGGAGGATTTGTGTGTGTCCTCAGGGTAATATTAATTACTATTTCAGTATTTCTGTAAATATCATGGATTTGGCTAGATCAGATCATGCTATTGGGAAATTATCAGCTCACAAAAACACAGTCTCTTAGTCTTTATGCCTCATGATGCTCTGTTATGTTGTGAAGAGAATCTTTATTTTCTTACCTTTGGAATGCTTTAAATAATAGATCATAATCATGCATTTTGAGTAAAGGAAAGGGAAAATGTGTACAATTACTGCCACTTTTTGCTGTCACACTGTTTTATAAATTGATACAATCATTTAATTAATGAGAAGAAAACATCACTCAGTTTGGAAATCATCTTCTGCCCTTGACATGGTCTTATTTTGTTTAACCTTGGCTGGAAACAGAAAAGAGAAAGATCTGACATGTTTACAGGATACCACATAGTGTATGGAGTTAAGCGTAGCCTCTTTAGTTGGATATGAATTCCACATTCTGATTTTGTGAAGTTAGGCAAGTATTTTACCCCTCTAAATATAATAATGTTTGCTTCCTAGGTTTTGCCAGTGGTTAACTTAATGCAAATTGTCTAACAGAAAGTCTGGCACAAGTCCATAGTTACTTAATATTGGGTTAGCTGTAACCAGCATGGGGAGAATTCCATCATATTCTCAGAATAATAATGATAAGATACCCACTTGCCCCAGGGAATAGAAAATTCAAGGAGAAACAAGAAGGTACATTAAACCTTGGTGTTTGTTTACTTACCAGAAATTCCTCGAACTTACCAGGAGTATGAGAGCAGTCTTACCTTGAAAATGTTCCTGTTTCAGTTTGTAAACTACTACTCGTCCATCTTCTACGTGGCTTTCTTTAAAGGGAAGCTTGTGGGATATCCTGGAAAATACACATATATGTTTAACATTTGGAGAAGTGAAGAGGTAAGAATTCTCTTGATAGCTAGGATTTGTGGCTTTAATGACTCAGGGTTTAACAAGTACCTTCTTTGTGCCCAGTCCTATCCCAGATATTAATAGATACAAAAGAAGTCTAAGACTTTGACACTGTCTACAGAGAGTATAGGTATTGTAATCTTGTCATTTGAAAGACTTTTCAGTGCCTTTTTAGCAAGAAGTTATATTGTGCCTATTGTTTGGTAGTAAAATATGAGCTATGGAAAGGGATATGTCCCTCATTCGTGGAGAATTCCCACAAAGGATGAACGATTAGCTTCTGGGGGATATAGCAGAAAGGGTTTTACCATGAGATAATAGAGTTGGACCAGATCACTGGTTTCCAAACCTGGCTGTGCATCCAAATCACATGGAGAAAATACCAACTCCCAAACCTAACCCAGATATGAAGATTCAGTTTTTTCTAAGAATAGGACCCAGAAATCTATATTTTTAATACATTCCCCAGTTGAATATAATACAGTGAGCCTGACCCTGGTCCAAGATCATGTTTGAAACTGTTGGGCTAAATGTTTTTTTAATATCTTTTCCAACCAAAATTTTGAGATTCTAATCTTCTGAATTGAGATTTCTTTTAGTTGTTGCTAGAGTTCATCTTTCATCAGTCACTTTTATTTTCCCCCTCTTGCTACTGACTAGTGCGATCCTGCAGGCTGCCTAATAGAATTGACAACCCAGCTGACCATCATAATGTTTGGGAAACAGATATTTGGAAACATTGAAGAAGCCATTTATCCGTATGTATGACTTAAGAGTTTTTTGTTTGATTTAAGTAACCATGATAGATTTCCTCTGGAAGACAATGGGCTTCTTTGATTATCATGGTGCCTTTATAGCAAACTTTTAAGTCAACAAAAACTCTACTTTTAATCATCGGATATGAATACATTAAGGTAATACAGGCTTTGAAACATGTATCTCTATTGTTTGAGTCAAGTTTTAGGAAAGATCATTATTGTCCTCTCCTCTGAAGATTCCACAAGAAAATTGAAATCTTATAACCCCTGTAGACTATTCTACATGTTACAGATTATTTCTTAGGATCTCTAAAACTTGAATTCTCTTTATAAAAATATCCGTCAGTCATGGAAACATATAGGAATAAAAATTGGTTGTCTATGAAATGCTGGAGAACTTCCAGCTCAATATGTGAAGGAATTGCTCTCTGTTCCAACAACATAGCAATAATGAATACATAACACAAAGAGGAAATTAAAATGGCAGCTAGTCTCCAATACAAGATGACCATCTTCATGGATAGAAAGAGATAGAATCATAAAGTCATAAGCTTGTGATCTTATAGGGCTTCTAGTTAGGAAATGACAGCGTCAGGGTTTGGCATCTATAGGATAAAGTTGACTGAAGGTGCTCTACTGAGACGTCCACTGAGACGGGCAATGGCTTGAAGCCAGGGACTGGCTTTATTTTCAGCCATTCATAAAAGAAGATTGGACACCCTTCTTTCCTTCCCACCCATACACACACAGTTTCATAGTGCTGCCTGAGATTCTATTTCATGTGTTTACAAAGGAAGAACATGGACTTAATCTTAAAAACAGTAACTGAGCCAAGCCTTCTCCTAGCTTCATGATTGGATCCACCACATCTCCAGTGTTACTTCAGGTAAATAACTCTAAACTGTTACTTTAAGTCTTAGTTCTAAATTGAGAACCAGAAGGGCAGAATGGAGGCAATTCCTAAACCAAACACAAGAGGGAGGAGAGTTATGCACAGAGAGACAGAGTCAGGTAGGAGGAAAACAGGCAAGCAAATAAATTAAAAAATGCAATGTGAGCCTAGCTGCAAACCAAAATTCAAAAAAACCCAAAAGCTGATGAGATTTAATGTTAACAAAGCTCCTACCAAGGTCAATTATCAGACCGTTAACTTACTCCAACAGAAGTTAATTTTATAGAAGATTCTGGCAAAGCCTGTAAAACAACAAATAGTGGAGGTGATAGTTTCATTAAAAGTGATCAATAAATAATTAAATGAGAACAGACAGAAAAGAAATAAGAATAAGCAAATATGGAAAATAATCAATTAGAAGTCTTATAAATGAAAAATACTATGTTAACTTAAAAATACAATAGATGGGATCAACCCCTGACTGGACAATGTTGAAGAATGAATTAGTGAATTGGAATATAGTACTGAGAAATCCTCACATTCTGTAGTGCAACAGAGAGATAAAGAGATTTTAAGAAAATTAAAGTGACAGGAGGCTAGATTGACAGGCTTCCACATTAACCTAGTAGTTCCAGAAAAAGAGAATTGAGTAAATGGTGGAGGAAAGAAGATTTAAATAGGTAATTGCTAAAAAGTTTCCGGATATGAAGGAAAACATGAGTTCCAGAAACAAAAATAAATTCATAATAAGACACTAGGTAAAGGAAATTTAAATTCACATCCAGATACTTCATGGTGAAACTACAGAATAGCAAAGATAGGCAATCTTAAAATCTATCAGAAGAGAAAGATGACTTCAGTTTCCAATCTGGCATGAAAAGAGCTTGGAAGTTATCACTGCCATCCTCACACCAAGAAAAAAGCTAAACAAACTGAAAATCAACAGCTCTTTTTAGAAGATGCATCAGATAATTGAGGTCACAGGGTAAACAACTACCCTGAAAACTGGAGAGACAGGCGAATACATAGAATCACATCTTACTAGGAATAAAAGCTTACCACTGGAGCCAGCAACCGATAGTAACACTTAAAGGGTAATTGATTAATTGCTGGAGACTGAATTGTGGTGTAGCTGGAGAGATAAAAACCCTGGGGGCCCAATCTTATGGTAGCTCCTAAATTTTCATGAGTTTTGCCTCACAATTTGTGGAATGAACTTCCTGTGTCCAGTCTGGTATGTAAAGAGCTTGGAAGTAACCCTCTCCTTTCCTCAAAAGCAAAGGTTGAAAATCTAAAAATCAACAACTCTTTTTAATCCATCAGAGAATTGAGGTCATAGAGCAAAGCACTACCCCAAAAGCTGGAGAGACAGACAGGCTAATACTGAGACTCACTCCTTACTGGGTGCACAGACTGCTGATGCAGGACCAAGTGTTGGGTAGGGCTATTTAAAGGGTAATCGACTAATTCCCTGGGTGGTGCAAATGGTTAACTTGCTTGGCTGCTAACCAAAAGGGTGGAGGTTCAAGTCCACCCGGAGACACCTCAGAAGAAAATACTGATGATCTATTCCAAAAAATGAGCCATTGGAAACCCTATAGCATACAGTTGTACTCTCAGTCACATGGGGTCGCCATGAGTCAGAATCAACTTTCCAGAAATTGGCAGTTGGGGATAATAACTGTCAAAACCATCGAAAAGAAAAAAATTTGATCAAGTCAATTAGAGTTAACAGTTTATTTGAGTGAGAAGCTGTTTGCAAACAGGGAGCTTCCAAGCTGAAAGTGATTGGGGCTTCCTTAAGCAGCATGAGTAAAACCAAAACTGGTGCCATCAAGTTCGTTCCGACTCATAGCGACATGAGTACATGGTTTTTAAAGGCAGTTAGGGGATTTCCAGGTAGGGAAGTCATAATGATTGGTTCTTAGGTATGTCTTTAATTGAAAGAGGATTTTACAAAGTGGGCCTCTTTCTGTCCTTGGTTCCATAGTTAATACTTACCTGATGGGAATTGTTTGTAGCTGGTATGGCAACTCAGAAACATACTTCAGTATCAAATTGTCATTTTGGGAAAGTCCCTATGATCAGAACATCTTGAATACTCCCTATTGTTCCATCAAAGTTTGTACCTGGTACAAATGGCCATTAGTAATTTTTAGTTAACATTTGACACCAGTGTAACAAAGACGGTTTCCTATTTTCTTCTAGAAGACTTAAGGTTCTAGCTTATATATTTAGGACTACCATCCATTTCAGAGTCAGTACTTCCAGCATTGCATCTGTTTGTTGAAACATCTCAACTGGTATTCTGTCAATTCCAGGAGCCTTGTTTTTTTGCCAGTGCCTTCAGTGCAGCTTGGATTTCTTCCTTCAGCACTATAGGTTCTTGATCATATGCTCCCTCTTAAAGTGGTTGAACGTTGGCCAATTCTTTTTGGTACTGTGACTTTGTATTCCCTCCATCGTCTTTTGATTCTTCCTGTTTCATTCAGTATTTTGCCCTAAATCCTTCAATACAACTTGGAGCTTGAATTTTTTCTTCAGCTCTTTCAAATTGAGAAATGCCAAGCATGTTCTTCCCTTTTGGTTTTCTAACTTCAGTTCTTTGCATATTTCGTTATAATACTTTACTTAGTCTTCTTGAGCTGCCCTTTGAAATCTTCTGTTTCGTTCTTTTACTTCACCATTTCTTCTGTGTGCTTCAGTTACTCCATGTTATAGTGCTGGTATAGTGCTGGAAGATGAGCCCCTCAGGTTGGAAGGCACTCAAAATACGACTGGGGAAGAGTTACTCCTCAAAGTAGAGTTAATTTTAATGACATGGAAGGAGTCAAGCTTTCAGGACTTTCATCTGATGATGTGGCACGACTCAAAATGAGAAGAAACACCTGCAAATGTCCATTAATAATCAGAACAAGAACTGTACGAAGTATGAATCTAGGAAAGCAAGCTTCAGTCTATTCTGACATCCATTTTGGTTTTTTCTTTCTGTCTTTTTACTGACCTTTTTCCCTCTTCATGTATGAAGTTCTTGATGTCATCCCACAGCTCGTCTGGTCTTCCATCACTGGTGTTCAGTGCGTCAAATCTGTTTTTGAAATGGTCTCCAAATTCATCGGTGTATACTCAAGGTTGTACTTTGGCTTCCGTGGACTTGTTTTAATTTTCTTCAGCTTCAACTTGAACTTGCATATAAGCAGTTGATGGTCTGTTCTACAGTCGGCCCGTGGTCTTGTTCTGACTGATGATGCTGAGTTTTTCCATTGGCTCTTTCTGCAGATGTAGTCAATTTGATTCCTGTGTATTCCATTTAGAGAGGTCTATGTGTATAATCACCATTTATGTTGTTGAAAAAAAGTATTTGCAATGAAGAAGTCATTGATCTTGCAAAATTCTATCATGTGATCTTCAGCACCATTTCTATCACCAAGGCCATATTTTCCAACTGCCAGTCCTTCTTCTTTGTTTCCAACTTCCACATTCCAATCGCCAGTAATTATCAATGCATCCTGATTGCATGTTCTATCAATTTCAGACTGCAGAAGTTGGTAAAAATCTTCAATTTCTTCATCTTTGGCCTTAGTGTTTGGTGCATAAATTTGAATAATAGTCGTATTAACTGGTCTTCCTTATAGATGTATGGCTGTTATCCTATCACTGACAGCATTATACTTCAGGATACATCTTGAAATGTTCTTTTTGACGTTGAGTGCAATGCCATTCCTCTTCAAATTGTCAGTCCCAGCATAGTAGACTATATGATTTCCTGATTCAAAATGGCTAATACCCATCCATTTTAGCTCACTAATGCCTAGGATATGGATGTTTATGCAGTCCATTTCATTTGTCATGATTTCCAATTTTCCTAGATTCATACTTCATACAGTCCTTGTTCTGATTATTAAAGGACGTTTTCTCATTTTGAGTCGTGCCAAATCATCAGATGAAAGTCCCGAAAGCTTGACTCCTTCCATGTCATTAAAATTAACTCTACTTTGAGGAGGCAACTCTTCCCCAGTCGTATTTTGAGTGCCTTCCAACCTGAGGGGCTCATCTTCCAGCACTATATCAGACAGTGTTCTGCTGCTACTCATAAGGTTTTCACTGGCTAATTCTTTTGAAGTAGACTGCCAGGTCCTTCTTCCTAGTCTGTAATAGTCTGGAGGCTCAGCTGAAACCTGTCCATCATGGGTCCCTGCTGGTATGTGAATACCAAGGGCATAGCTTCCAGCATCACAGCAACACACAAGCCCCCACAGTATAACAAACAGACAGATGCGTGGGGGTTTTATAACTTAGCATTGTTAAAATCCTAACCTACTCAATGAGCAAAAAAAATTCTTATTTACTTCTAAAATTAAAAAATATATATGTTGTTGTAAACGTATATATGACATAGCATATGTCAATTCAACATTTTTCAGATGTGTAACTTAGTAATGCCAGTTATATTAATAATTCTGTACAACCATTGCCCTTAATTTATGCTAGATTTCCCATCACCATAAACAGCAACTCACAGCTTCCCATACAATGGTTCCTCCTCCACCCTCCCTCCCACCCCTCATAACAACTAATAAACTTTGGTCTGTGTACTTTTGCTTATTCTTATCATTTCATATGACTAACTTGTTTCACTCAACATAATGTTTTCAAGATTCATCCATGTTGTAGCAGGTATCAGAACTTTACTTCTCTTTGTGGCTGAGTAGTATTCCATTGTATGTATCTGTTTTCTTCATCCATTCATCCACTGATGAACATTGTTTGTTTCCACCTTTTGCTAATGTGAATAGTGCTGCAGTGAACATTATGTACATGTATCTGTTTGCATAGCTACTTTCAAGATTCTTGGGTATATAACTAGGAGTGGAATTGCTGGGTCACGTGGTACTTCTATGTTTAAATTGTTTGAGAAATTACCAAAATGTGTTCCTCAACAGCTGTACGATTCTGCATTTTCAACAGCAATGAATAAGGGTTCCAGTTTTTCCATATCCTCACCAAAATTTACTATTTTCTGTTTGTTTTGTTTTGTTTTTTATCTGAGCCATCATAGTGGGAGTGAACTAGGACCTCATTGTAGTTTTGATTTACGTCTCTCTAACGGCTAAAGACTTTGAGCATCTTTCCATATACTTGTTAACCATTTGAATATCCTCTCTGGTGAAATATCGATTCAAGTCCTCTGCCCATTTCTTGATTGGATTCTTTGTCTTTTTGTTGTTTAGTTGTAGGATATTTTATTGCTTTCTACTCTTATTTTCATTATTTCCCTTCTCTTTACTTTGGTTTTAATTTTCCCTTCTTTTTCTAGCTTCTTTAGGTGGAAGCTTAGAAAATTATTTGTGCACCTTTCTTCCTTTCTAACGTAGACATTTGTTGTTTGGTGTGTGTGTGTGTGTGTGTGTATGAGTATATATATATGTATACAGATATAGGTTATTAGACCCTTATCAGATATATGATTCCCCCCAATCTTTTTCCAGTCTGTAGGTTGTCTTTTTGCTTTTTTGATGAAGTCCTTTTATGAACAAAATTTTATAATTTTTATGAGATCCTAAAATTTTTAACATTATTAACATTATAGTCTTTCACATTTAATTCTTAATATATCAATGATTTTTATGTTTGATATGAGGTACAAATATAATTTCTTACAATTATGTATATGTACATAAATGATACTATGGCAAATAATATATATATATAATATATAAAAATGATACTATGACAATTAATATATATGTTGTCATAGTATCATTTATTGAGAAGTTTTTCTTCCTCATTTCCCATGATCTACAATATCACTTGACTTATACAGCACATGTGTGGCTCTCTCAAGGTCTCTATTCTGTTCCATTGTTCAGTTTGTCTATCCTTTTACTAATACTAAAATCAGTTGCTGTTAAGTTGACTCATAGCAATCCCATGTATGTCAGAGTAGAATTGTGCTCCATAGGGTTTTCAGTGGCTGACATTTTAGAAGTAGATTGCTAGGCCTTTCTTCTGAGGCACCTCTGGGTGAACTCAAACCACCAACCTTTTGGTTAGCAGCCAAGGGCTTTAACTGTGTGCACCACCCAAGGACTCCACACCCATATTACACTCTCTTAATTAATACAGCTTTATAATATGTCTTGATATGCAGTAGGGCAAGTTTTCCCACCTTATTCTTCTGTAGAAATATTTAGGCTGTCCTTTGGCTTTTGTCTTTCTGTACAAATTTTAGGAACATCTTGTCAGATTTTACTTGGAAAAAAAGTATTTTGATTGAAATTGAATCTGTAAATCAATTTAAAAATAACTGACAGATTTTATTATAGTGAGTCTTCTTATTCATTAACATTTACTTAGGACTTTATTGGCTTTAAATAAAGGTTTTAAATTTCCATATATATGTCTTATAAATCTTTTGTCAAATCCATTTCTAGGTACTTTTTATTTGTCCTTTTAGATGCTCTCTTTTTAAAAGCTGTGCTTTCTACAATTGGACTAAACCAAAGCTAAGAAGTTTCCTGAATACAGCCAAACACTTCAAGGGACAGACTAGCAGGGGCAGAGGTCTGGGGACCATGCTTTCAGGGGACATCTAGGTCAATTAGCATAACAAAGTTGATTAAGAAAATGTTCTGCATCCAACTTTGGTGAATGGCATCTAGGGTCTTAAAAGCTAGCAAGTGGCCATCGAAGATGCATCAATTGGTCCCAACTCACCCACAGTAAAGGAGAATGAAGAATGCCAAAGTCACAAGGAAAGTATTAGCCCAAGAGACAGAACGGGCCGCATAAACCAGAGACTACATCATCCTGAGACCAGAAGAACTAGATGGTGCCCGACTACCACCTATAATTGCCCTGATGGGGAACACAACAGAGAGTCCCTGATGGAGCATGAGAAAAGTGGGGTAGAGAACTCAAATTCTAGTAAGAAGACCAGACTTAATGGTCTGACTGAGACTGGTGGATCCCCAGAAAGCATGGACCCGGGACTCTCTGTCAACCCAGAACTAAAACCATTCCCGAGGCCAAATTTTCAGACAAAGATTAGACTGGACTATGGGACATAAAATGATACTCATGAAGAGTGTGCTTCTTAGCTCAAGTAGATACATGAGACTAAATGGGCAGCTCCTGTCTGGAGGTGAGATGAGAAGGCAGAGAGGGCCAGGAGCTGGTTGAATGGACATGTGAAATTGGGTGGAAAGGAGGAGTGTGCTGTCACAGTATAGGGAGAACAGTTAGGGTCACATAACAATGTAGGTATACATTTTTGTTTTTGTATGGGAGACTAACCGGAATTGTAAACTTTCACTTAAAGTACAACAAAATTAAAAAAAAAAAAAAGCCAGCTGTACTTTCTAACTGACTGTTGTGGGTATATAAACCCCCTTTCCATCAAGTCAATTTCGACTCATAGAGACCCTACAGGACAGAGTAGAACTGCCCCATAGGGTTTCCAAGGAGCAGCTGGTGGATTCAAACCGCCAATCTTTTGGTTAGCAGTCTGAGCTCTTAACCACTGTGCTACCAGGGCTCTTGTGGGTATACAAGAATGAAAAATATTGATCTTATAGGCAGTCACCTTGATAAATTCCTATTATTATTCTAATAGTTTTTGTCTAAATTCATTTGGATTTTCTATTTAGGCAGTCATATAATTGTGAATAATGATAGATTTTATTATCTTTTCCAATTATTTTAGCTTTAGTTATTTCTTTATTTGTTTGATTCTTTCATCTGATTGTGCTGTTAAGATCTCCAGTAGGGTCTTAAATGTGATCATGTATACTCTTATTTTGTTTTTAATTTTAATGGGAATGCTTCTAACTTTTCCTTATTAAGAATAATGTTTATTCCAGGTTTTTGGTAGATTCTTTTGATCAGATTGAGATAATTTACTTCTATTCCTAGATTTTTGTAATAAGTAGGTTTTGAATAGGTGTTTGAAACACATCAAATGCTTTTTTCTGTATCAACTGAGATGCTATTATCTTCTTATCCTTAAATCTGTTAATGTGGTCTATTACATTAATTTATTAATATTAAATAACCCTTGCATCCCTCAAAGTAATCCAATTTTATCATCACATTTTTTTTTTATATAGTATGGTATTTAATTAGTTGTTATTTTGCTTGGGATCATTGCATCTATTTTCACATCTTAGACAAGCTTCTACATTTTCCTTTCTCATACATTTTCTATTGTAACCTATTCCCCATTTTCTTAAATATCCCAAGTATAATACCTCTTCTAAGTATCATCAAAGCCTAAAGGTTAATAAATTTAATTGAAAAAAAAATGCTCCTAGTGCCTGACCCCCTTTTCTGCATGCTCTTCAATAGAACTCTGTCTAAGTAAATATATTTCTGTGGGGAGAATTAGTATTGTCTTATTAACCATATGAATAAAGAACTCATGACCATGGCATGTGTTGTAAAGAGAACACTGGAGTTTGACTTGAATGTTAGCTGTACTCATATCTCTACTTAGTCTGTGATCTTAATTTACACTTAACCTCCCTGACTCCAGTTTCTAGATATATTACTCCAACTCTCTGACCCATATCTCTTTAATTCTATTTCATGTATTTACTTATTTCACTTCCAACAGCCTTGCTTTGAATTGGTGGAGACGCCGAAAAACTCGGACCAACTCTGAGAAATTATACAGTCGATGGGAGCAGGATCATGACTTGGAATCTTTTGGAAACCTTGGTCTATTCTATGAGTACTTAGAAACAGGTAATTTCCATCTACTGTCCTGAAACACAGAGTTAGGCTGAGTAAAATAGGTGCTTTTCAGCTCTTAATATGTGTTTGTGCTTTGCATTCAGTAGGTATTCAATAAATCATTGAACGGTGGGTAAAGAGATAGATGTACCAATATGGAAATTGGTTGACTATTTCCCTGAATGTTAACATTGTTGAACTAAATCAAGTAAGGTTCACTTTTTAACACCTACCTCAAATTAACTTTAATAGCTATTTCTCCTTTTGTCTGCCCCTGTGATTAGCTGAGAGGGAGAATACATTGAAAATCATTTTCAGAGTGTGACATACATTTAGTGTATGTCATATACTTTCAGGATAAAAAGAGGAAGGCTAAAAGCAGTTATGTAGGGGAAACCTAAACTGAACTCAAGAAATGCATTAAATATCCCAGGTATCGAACATAGAAGAGATCTTGAGGTAAAAATACCAGAGCAATAATGCTGCGGACTTCTCGTGTAGTCTACTCAGAGTCTTTCCTCTCAGTCAACCTTTTCTGCTTGTCTGATGGAATTAAGGAAGCCTATTTCTTTAATTTATTTTCAAGGCCCATAAAATCATAGTGGAATGAATAAGATGAACCTGAAATTGTTCATGATTCCACAGTATAATACATATCTATAACACCTGGATTAAAATAGGGAAATTTAGGACAGTTAGAAAGATGTTCTACTTTATAGAGCTGGTCATAAAATTAGGTAGTCCTTGACTTATTGGGTAATAAGGCTGTAAATTATAATTAATTGTCTAAGTTTTCAGTGAATTTATACAATAAGTGCATCAGATTATTACTAAATTAAAAGATGAAATCAAGGTTTCATAACAAGTTTCACTACCGTTTATTGAAGCACAACGAAGAGTTTATTTTGGATTCTTTATGGGAACAGTCTGGGAACTAATCTGGGAACAATTCTGCAGAGTAGGAATTATTTGCAGCATTCTATGTTTGAGGAAACTTAGACTTGGATAGGTTAATTTATCTGCCCTGGACTACACAGACAGAAATCTGTGATTTGAACCTAGAGCATTTTGGTCCAAAGCTGATGCCGTTTCTATTCAATTCTGTCTTAGTTATCTAGTGCTACTATAACAGAAATACCACAAGTGTATGGCTTTAACAAAGAGAAATTTATTCTCTCACAGTCTAGGAGGTTAGAAGTCCGAATTCAGGGTGCAAGCTCCAGGGAAGGCTTTCTCTCCCTGTCAGCTCTGGGGTAAGCTGCTTGTCATCAATCTTCCCCAGTCAAGGAGTTCCCAGGGCTGGGACCACTGGTCCAAAGGATGCGCTATGCTCCCGGCACTGCTTTCTTAGTGGTATGAGGTCCCCATGTCTCTCTGCTTGCTTCTCTTTTTTATATCTCAAAAGAGGTTGATTTAAGACACAACCTAATCTTGTAGATTGAGTCCTTCCTCATTAATATAACTGCCTCTAATCCTGCTAATTAACATCATAGAAGTAGGATTTACAGCACATAGGAAAATCACATCAAATAACAAAATGGTGGACAATCACCTAATACTGAGAATCATAGACTCGCCAAGATGACAGATATTTTGGTGGGGACACAATTCAATCCATAATATTCTACCCTTTGGCCCCCCAAAATTCATGTCCTTACCACATGTAAAACACATTGAACTCATCATATCATAGCTAATCTCTTAATTCAAACTCCATATCCAAAATCCAATAATTCTTCTTTATCTGTGAAATCTAGAATACAAGTTATCTGCTTCCAAAGTGCAATGGTGGAACAGACACAAGATAGATATTTCCATTACAAATGGGAGAAATTGGAGGGAAAGGAGGGATAACAGGCACCAAGCAAGTCAGCAAAACACATTACATTAACTCTCAAGGCTTGAAAATAATTCTCTGTTCTCTGAGACCTTTTAGACAATGGCCCTGCCCTCCAGACTCTTAAGTATTGGCCACACTCTCCAGATTCTGAGTGGAGGTCCCTCAACCCTGAGCTTCAGGTCTGCCTTCCAGGCCCACTGGAATGGCAACTCTGTTTCCTTGAATTTGGGCATCTCCATTCCTAGTCCATCTGCATGGCAACTCCACCCTTTGAGACCCCAGAGGTCATGGCCCTATCCTTTGAGTCTGAGGCAACTCTGCTTCCTGTGTTCCTTGTCTCTTTAGCTTCTGCTTCCTGGTTGCTTGGCCTTTCTTCCCTTGGACCTCTTCACCCAAGTCTGCCCTGCTGGGGAAAGTGTTCCAAAGCTCTTTAGCTCCACCAGTAAGTGCCTGGAGGCACCCCCACTCCACCAGTAAACTTTAGCCAGAAGGCACTCAGCTTTCTTGCTCCCTGAGTGGGCTCCAGCACTGTCTTGCACTAGTCTCCTGGTTCTGCTGCTGCCGTTTCTCTGATACTGCTTCTCATTGTCTTTGTCCTCTCCAATGTAACGGCTCCCCTCACTTCCTTCTGAGTCCTCACCAGAATTGTCTTTGATGTCCATAATTCCACCAACAGTCTCTTCAAGTCAATCTAGGCATTTACTATTAGGTGCTTTAAAATTCTTCCAGTTGTATCCATTCACAGTTTCAAACTGCTCCCACATTTTAGGTATCTGTTAGAGCAGCACCCCACTCCCAGTGCCAAATTCTCTCTTAGTTATCTAGTGCTGCTGTAACAGAGATACCACAAGTGGATGGCTTTAACAAAGAGAAATTTATTCTCTCACAGTCTAGGAGGCTAGAAGTCTGAATTCAGGCAGCAAGTTCCAGGGGAAGGCTTTCTCTCTCTGTGGGCTCCAGGGATAAGGTCCTTGACATCAATCTTCCCCAGTCAAGGAGCTTCTCAGTGCAGGGACCCTTGGTCCAAAGGACATGCTATGCTCCCAGCACTGCTTTCTTAGTGGTATGAGGTCCCCATGTCTCTCTGCTTGCTTCTGTCTTTTATATCTCAAAAGAGATTGACTTAAAACACAATCTAATCTTGTAGATTGAGTCCTGCCTGGTTAACATAAGTGCCTCTAATCCTGCTAATTAACATCATAGAAGTAGAATTTACAACACACAGGAAAATCACATCAGATGACAAAGTGGTAGACAATCACAAAATACTGGGAATCATGGACTAGCCAAGTTGACAGATATTTTTGGGGGACACAATTCAATTCTTAAAAAATACCAAAATATAGCAAAACAAAAAACTACCAGTTGCTGTTGAGTCACTTCTGACTCACAGTGACCTCAAGTGTGTTAGAGTATCACTGTGCTCCATAGGCAGGCTTTTCAATGGCTGAGTTTTCAGAAATAGATTGCCAGGCCTTTCTTCTGAGGCACCTCTGGATGAACTCGAACCTCAAACCTTTCGTTTAGCAGCTGAGCACATTATCCATTTGCTCTGCCCAGGGATGCATTCTAGACAATACTTCCTCTTCATTTCACATCTCTTGGTTTAGTAGAGAAGAGAGTAGAGGAGGCAGTCAGTACATATTTGTCCACTTGGTTTAGTGGATAACAGGACTGATCCAGTCTTATGAGAAAAGATGAAATCCAGAGACATTCGAGATTCATCTAAAAATAGAACTAGTGCAAGATTGAGTGGGTTTTCCCCCCCTCTTTTAGTCAAAAGCCATTTTTAAGTTTCTTATTGTTTTTCCTTCAGTCTTTAGGAAAGTTTAAACTGCTAGTTCTTTTACCCCGAGCATTGTTGCAAACAAAAGAAGAATGTGGAAGGAAGCCTACTCACATAGACACATAACATTCCTGTTAAGTGTTAGTGAAGAAAGTAACACTTACTTAGAAAGATGTCAAGATAGTTCGGAGATTCAGGACCTTAACAAATACCTCAGTCTAGAGAATGTATATTTCTTTTCCTCATATATAAGTTGTTTCTGATTTCTTTAGACTATTTGTTTTCTTATTCTTGATCCATTTATTATACCCAAATATCTTATTTTGCACTGTCTTTTTTCATCTCTTGGCTGCTTCAAATTAATAACGCTCATAGTTTAGCAGCTTTATATGCTCAGCACATGCTAAACATACTAAAGAATAAGTCATTATCCCTGCTCTCAAAAATCACATAGATTAACAAGATAGAAAAACTTGATTACTCCACAAATGTGTTAATATGTAAATATAAAGACTAGACCACCATAGACCTAAACTTAGCCCATAATAAAAAGCAAAGAAAAATAGATCCTTTCTTCAAACAAGTAGATCTCCAAAGGGAAAGCAAGGAAGAAGGTGAGCTATGCAAGTCCAGTTTCTTCTTCCAATTCCTACAAGCTAATATGTCACTATACTTCCTATGGGGAGGAGGAAGTGAGCAGATAGAAAGATGCCTAGAGTACTTTTGCTGACGAAGATCCCTCCAAACTGAAGGAAGTGGCAAGAGATGGGCAGATTGTCCCCACTTTCTCTCTCCACAATATTGAGTTTTTGCCCTTTTTTTTTTTCCCCTCTCTCTACAGTTATCCAATTTGGATTTGTTACATTATTTGTGGCTTCTTTTCCTCTGGCTCCTCTTCTTGCTCTTCTGAACAATATTATAGAGATTCGAGTCGATGCCTGGAAACTTACCACTCAGTACAGGAGACCTGTAGCTGCTAAAGCTCATAGCATAGGAGTTTGGCAAGACATTCTTTATGGAATGGCTGTCCTTTCTGTTGCAACTAATGTAAGTAGACCTACTTCAGTGAGGTGACTTTGTACTGTGTTTTGTTTTCTGGGGGATGAAGAGATGTGAATGACGCTCAGCTTATCTTTATTACATTGATTTCATCACAGTGACGGTCCATAAAGATAAAACGTTCCTGAACTTTTATACACTAAACAACTCAGAGAAACCTATGACACACAGACCCATAGAAATATAAGCAAAATTTGTAAAACCATCCTCATTAAAATATCATAACACGTGTTACATAGAGTGTGACAAAGTAGACAGAAAATAAGTACTGACATAAAGGATTTGAATAATGTATATTTATTGTATATAACTGGAGCCCAGGTGGCACAGTAGTTAAGAGCTATGGCTGCTAACCCAAATGATGGCAGTTTGAATCCACCAGCTTCTCCTTGGAAACACTATGGGGCAGTTCTACTCTGTCCTATAGGGTCGCTATGAGTCAGAATTGACTTGATGGCAGCGGGTTTATGGGTTTATTGTATATAAATATATTTATGTATTGCAAACAGAGAATATACAACAATTACCCGTTACGTTTATGGAGCGTTTATTTAAAAATGATAAGCAAACTAAATTCTCCAAAGTAGAAATCATACAGTACACATTCATCTACATCAATGTTTTAAAAATAGAAGTTGATTATAATAGAACTTAAACAAAAATCTAACCACTTACAGACATTCTTCTATGTAAGCTCTGTATAAAGAGGAAACAAAATTGAAATTATAGCATGTTGTTGTTACGTGACTTCGAGTTGATCCCAACTCATAGTGACCCTATAGGGCAGAGGAGAACTGCCCCATAGGGTTTCCTAGCTGTAATCTCTACAGAAGCAGAAGGCCAGGTCTTTTCTCCTGTGGAGCTGCTGGTGGGTTTGATGTGCTGACCTTTCCATTGCTGCCAAGCACTTTAACCACTGTGCTACATGTTAAAACCAAACCTGTTCTCATCAAGTCAATTCTGACTCATAGCAACTCTGTAGGACACAGTAGAACTGCCCCGCAGGGTTTCCAAGGAGCAGCTGGAGGATTCGAAGTGCCAACATTTTGGTTACCAGCTGAAAGCTTAACCACTGTGCCGCCAGGGCTCCTCTGTGCCACCAGGGCTCCTTAGTTGCAGCATGTTGTTGTTATTGTTAGGTGCCATCTAGTCAGTTCTGACTCATAGCAACCCTATGTGCAACAGAACGAAGCGCTGCCCGGTCCTGCGCCAGCCTCACAATTGTTGCTGTGTTTGAGCCCATTGCTGCAACCACTCTGTCAGCCCATCTCGTTGAAGGTCTTCCTCTATTTCGCTGACCCTCTACCTTACCAAGGATGATGTCCTTCTCCAGGGACTGGTCCCTCCTGATAACATGTCCTAAGTACCTGAGGATGAAGTCTCGCTATCCTCGCTTCCAAGGAGCACTCCTGCTGTATTTCTTCCAAGACAGACTTGTTCGTTCTTCTGGCAGTTCATAGTATATTCATTCTTCGCCAAAACCAGTAATTCAAAGGCGTCAATTCTTCTTCATTCTTCCTTATTCATTGTCCAGCTTTCTCATGCATATGAGACAATTGAAAATACCATGGCTTGGGTCAGGCTGACCTTAGTCCTCAAAGTGACATCTTTGCTTTTGAACACTTTAAAGAGGTCTTTTGCAGCAGATTTGCCCAATGCAACATGTCCTTTGGTTTCTTAACTGCTACTTCCATGGGCACTGACTGTGGGTCCAAGTAAAATGAAATCCTTGACAACTTCAGTCTTTTCTCCGTTTATCATGATGTTGCTTATTGGTCCATTTGTGAGGATTTTTGTTTTCTTTATGTTGAGGTGTAATCTATACTGAAGGCTACAGTCTTTGATCTTCATCAGGAAGTCCTTCAACTCCTCTTCGCTTTCAGCAAGCAAGGTTGTGTCATCTGCATATCTCAGGTTGTTAGTAAGTCTCCCACCAATCCTGATGCCACATTTTTCTTCATATTGTCCAGCTTTTTGGATTATTTGCTCAGCATACAGATTGAATAAGTGTGGTGAAATGATACAACCCTGACGCATAACTTTCTTGATTTTAAACCATGCAGGATCCCCTTGTTCTATTTGAAAGACTGCCTCTTGGCCTACGTACAGGTTCCACATGAGCACAATTAAGTGTTCTGGTAGTCCCATTCTTTGCAATGTTATCCATCAGTTGTTACGATTCTCACAAATGCCTTTGCATAGTCAATAAAACACAGGCAAACATCTTTCTGGTATTCTCTGCTTTCAGCCAAGATCCATCTCACTTCAGTAATGATATCTCTTATTCCACATCTTCTTCTGAATCAAGCTTGAATTTTAAGCAGTTCCCTGTTGATGTGCTGTTGCAGCTGCTTTTGAATGATCTTCAGCAAAATTTTACTTGCATGTGATATTAATGATACTGTTGGATAATTTTCAAATTCAGTTAGATCACCTTTCTTTGGAATGGGCACAGATGTGGACCTCTTCCAGTTGGTTGGCCAGATAGCTGTCTTCCAAATTTCTTGGCACTGATGAGTGAGTACCTCTAGCGCTGCATTCCTTTGTTGAAACATCTCAATTGTTATTCCGTCAATTCCTTGAGCCTTGTTTTTTGCCGTTGCCTTCAGTGCAGCTTGGACTTCTTCCTTCAGTATCATCAGTTCTTGATTATATGCTACCTCCTGAAATGGTTGAACGTCGACTGATTTTTTTTGGTACAGTGACTCTGTGTATTCCTTCCATCTTCTTTTGATGCTTCCTGGGTCATTCAGTATTTTGCTCATAAAATCCTTTGCTTGAGCAATGCTGAGCAAGTTCTTCCCTTTTGGTTTTCTAATTCCAGGTCTTTGCACGTTTCGTTATAATACTTTACTTTGTCTTCTCAAACCACCCTTTGTAATCTTCTGTTCAGCTCTTTTAGTTCATCATTTCTTCCATTCACTTAGTTACTCGAAGTTCAAGAACAAGTTTCAGAGTCTACTCTGCATCCATTTTGGTTTTTTCTTTCTTTCATGTCTTTTTAATGACCTTTTGCTTTCTTCATGTATGATATCCTGATGTCATTCCACAACTTGTCTGGTCTTTGGTTATTAATGTTCAGTGAGTCAAATCTGTTCTTGAGGTGTTCTCCAAATTCAGGTGGGATATACTCAAGGTCATATTTTGGTTCTCGTAGGCTTGTATTAATTTTCTTTAGCTTGTAGTTAAACTTGCATATGAGCAATTGATGATCGGTTCTTCCTTCTTCTGACTGATGATACTGAGCTTCTCCATCGTCTCTTTCCACAGATGTAGGTGATTTGATTCCTGTGTTTTCCATCCGGTGAAGTCCACAAGTATAGTCGCCTTTTTGTTATTGAAAACAGGTATTTGCAATGAATAAGTCACTGGTCTTGCAAAATTCTATCATGAGATCTCCCGTATAGTTTCTATCACCAAGGCCATATTTTCCAACTACCGATCTTTCTTCTCTGTTTCCGACTTTTGCATTCCAACCCCCAGTAATTATCAATGCATCCTGATTGCATATTTGGTCAATTTCAGACTGCAGAAGTTGGTAAAAATCTTCAGTCTCCTCATCTTTGGCCTTAGTGGTTGATGCGTAAATTTGAATAATAGTTGTATTAACTGGTCTTCCTTGTCGGTGTATGGATATTATCCTATCACTGATATTATCCTATGACTGACAGCATTGTACATTAGGATAGATCTTGAAATGTTCTTTTTGATGATGAATGCAACACCATTCCTCTTCATTTTGTCATTCCTGGCAGAGTAGACAATAGGATTGTCTGATTCAAAATGGCCAATACCAGTCCATTTCAGTTCACTAATGCCCAGGTTATCAATCTTTGTGTGTTTCATTTCATTTTTGACAACTTCCAACTTTCCTAGATTAATTATATTCATATATATGTATGTATTAATTATAGCATAAGATTAGTTAAAATGAGAACCTGTAAGAATCAGCTAAAACCACATTTACAGAAAAATTCATAGTTACAAATACTTTGTTATTAAAAAAGAAGACTGGAAAACATGAGCTGAGCGTGTAACTGAAAAAACTAAGTAAGAATTAACAAAGATATATACAGAAACAACAAAATTAGAAAATAAATCAGTAAAATTCGTAGTAAATCACAAGTCGGTTCATTGAAAAGGCAAATAATTTGGGCATTTAGGCAAAATGCTGGCAATACTGAGCAAGAAAAAAAAGAATTACAGGGTACAGATTAGATTTAAAAAATTATATTGCGCCTATTTATTTCAATAAATTTAAAAATCTATTTGAATTGTCACTCTTTTAGAAAATAAAACTTGCCAAAATGTTTTCAAGAAGTGATAGAAAACCTAAACAAAGTAGTCATGGATGTAATATTAAAGGTATTTAACAGTCTACCATCAAAAATGTAGAGTCCTATGGCTTTAGAGTGACTTATCTAACCTAAGTAAATATGTTGTTTATACTATTCAAACTTGAAAAATGGTGGCAAAATTTCATTCCTATGGAATCAGATACTGAAATTACTGGCACTGAACTGGAGAAATTTACTGGTACATGGTGTTCTATCTCTCTAGTCCTTCTCCCCAATCTCCTACACACACATACACACACACAGTGTTAGCTTAACTTACAGAGTTGGTCCAAGCAAATGAATTTGTTTAAGGACAGTAGAACCCAGTTATGAAACAATAAGAAATAACAAGACAATCAAAACATGGTTCTTAAGTATTGGCCCAAGAGACAGAACGGGCCACATAAACTAGAGACTTCATCAGCCTGAGACCAGAAGAACTAGATGGTGTCCGGCTACCACCAGTGAACGTCCTGACAGGGAACACAACAGAGGGTCCCCGATGGAGCAGTAGAACAATGGGTTGCAGAACTCAAATACTAGTAAGAAGACCAGACTTAATGGTCTGAGTAAGACTGGAGGCGCACGGAAAGCATGGCCCCTGGTCTCTCCATCACCCCAGAACTAAAACAATTTCCGAGGCCAACTCTTCAGACAGGGATTGGACTGGACTGTGGGACATAAAGTGATACTTGTGAAGAATGTGCCTCTTAGACAAGTAGATATAAAAGATCAAAGGGGCGGCTTCTGTCCAGAGGTTAGAGGGGAAGGCAGAGAGAATAAGGAGCTGGTTGAATGTTCATGGGGAATCGGGCGGAGGGGAGGAGTGTGCTGTCGCAGAATGGGGTGAGCGGTTTGGGTCTCATAACAATGTATGTTAAAAAAAAAAAATTCTGTATGGGAGACTAACTTGAAATGTAAACTTCATTTAATTACATCAATAAAAAAAAAAAAGACAAAACATGGTTCTTAGAGACAGATACAATTAGGTTCAGTTCTCAGCTTAGCCACTTTCTAGCTATGGGATATTAAACCAGTCATCACACACTGTGTAAATGAGCTGTCTTTCTTTAGGCCAAAGACTGGTATATTAGAGTGGTTTATAAAAGGGTTTTAATAATTTTGAAACATCCATATGGCTTATGAAACTGAAAGATGTACAAATATAATGTGTTTAAATTGTATCAGCGGCTCATGTTCTCCATTGTTCACTTTGTCCTTCAGGCCTTTATTGTTGCATTTACATCAGACATCATTCCTCGCTTAGTTTACTTCTATGCCTACTCAACAAATGCCACGGAGCCTTTGAAAGGATATGTCAATAACAGCCTGTCGGTATTCCTAATAGCTGATTTTACAAACCGCACTGCACCCGCGGGGAAACGAGACATCCTCACTTGCAGGTTTCCTTTTATTTGTTGAAGTTTTAATTTTGCCCTTTAAATGTGTAACTTACTTCCCTAATCCCTTCATTTTTCTCTTAGTGTAAAGAATTTACTTAAGGCAATAAAAATCCTGAGTAAATAAAGTTCATCAATCCTAGAATTCACACATTGTATGATTCTGAATGAAAGGTAGAATGCCCCCAAGTAAGAGCACTTTATGAGTAAATATAATGCCAGTTTTGAATTTTTTCTTATTTTCTAAATTGACTGAAAAAATTTCCCAGCCAACAAATGTTCTTTGTCTCAATATTTAATATATAGAGAGCATACAGTATCATCATATTATATGTACGAGTTGCTGTGAGCCAGAATCGACTCAACAACAATGAGTCTGGTTTTATATGTATATATATACATGTATATACTGGTACATGGTAAATACTATATAATTGTTGGCTATTGTTATTTTAATCTTATTTAGGGATTTAGGGATTTTAAGGGTAATTTTTAACCATATTTTTATCTTAAGCATTGACATTAGAATTTAGCTGTTGCATAAAATGATCATTCTTAACCACCACATAATAAGACTAGGTAGCGTTATGAGAGCTGTACTTAAGAGGAGAGGAAACCTTCTAAGTTGTGGATATTGTATATAATGGCTTATTCACTTATAAGTAATTAAGAAGTAACAATATATCCTTTGACTCATTCGCTATGATGGTTCTGAATGATGCAACAGAAAGAACTCCAGACTAGAAGTCAGAGGTCTCAGCTTATCTTTTCTCTGACTCTGTCTAGCTTTGTGACTTTAAGCATGCAAGCTCTCTTGACCTAAATTTCCTATTCTGTAAAATAAATGTGTGGGTTTTTTTTTACATAGATTAAAAAAAATAATAACAGAGGAAGCCAATTTATACAAAGAGTTCTAAGAAAAATCTTTGACTAATCTTTCTCCCACCTACTCACAAAACCGTGACAAATAACGAGCATCTACTCTGTTTCAGGCATTAGGAACTAAAGATTTTTTTTAAAATGAGTACTATGTATCTCTTGTCCTTAAAAAGCTCAGTATAACAAGGAAATTCATTCCAATCACCATGTACCAAGTTCCTAATCTATGTCATTTGCAGGGGTATGGGAGATGAGGTGTCAAGAATGATTTTTAAGTTCTTTCATATTCATGACTCATTGTAATATTCACTTAGATATGGAGCATAGGATGAAGATCGTTATTAGGTGGTAAGACAGCCAATATCTTAAGTAAGCCAGGGGATATACAGTCCTTGCATTCAGAAGAGAAATCTAGGCTGAGGATGTATATTTGTTAATAATTTATATTTAAGTAGCAATTGAAGTGAATAAATTATTTAGGGAAAAAAATTAAAATCAGAATAGAAGAGGTCCTTGGACTAAGTCTTTGAAGAATATCATATTTAGTGACCCTGAAGATGAGAAAGAGCTCACAAAGTTGAGCACTAAGAAAATTCCAGAAAGGTAGTGAGAAAAGCAAAACAGTATCGTGTCAGGTAAACTAAACAGTTTCAAGAAAATACAAGTGGTCAACGATTTCAAATTCTATTCTTGAAAGATCAAATAAGATGAAGATTAAAATGTTTCTTGAATTTAATGACAGAAGACAATTGGTTCCAGTGGAGTGATGGAAAGATCCAAGTGTGTTAAGAGTAGGAAGAGAGGTACTAGAGACAGCAAATTTGGGTAACTCTTTTGAAAAGTTTGTCTTTGAAGGGCAGGAGAAAAATTTGTCTTGTAAGTCTGCTGCTAGATCTACACTGAACATAGATATCATAAGGCAGTGATTTTGGTGTACAAAAAATAGAAATAAGTTTCATAATAGCAGTTATCTTCCTATGACCTGGCTTTTGTGGCTAACTCAAAAGATCTTTTAATAAAAATAATAAGAATTAATGCTAGGTCTCTTCCAGTTGAAGATACAGCTAATTTTTGCACTTACTTCTGTTTTTTAGGTACAGAGATTACAGATACCCTCCTGAGCATGAGTCAAAGTATTCTCCTAATATGCAATTCTGGCATGTCCTTGCTGCCAAGATGACCTTCATCATAGTTATAGAAGTAAGCCTTTCTTAACCTTCATTCCAATTTGTCTCTCTTCTGTATGTAGGCAGATATTTCTAAAGGTGTCCGTTCATGAGAAAATTAGCATTATCCCTATAAATTATTTTTGAAGGAAGTACTTGTCGTAAGAAGCAACTTAGAGATGTTTCCAATACAGTGGGTGTTAAATGCCTATTACGCACTTAACTATGATTGAAGATATCATGGTGACATGAAAGAGAAGGACAAATATAACCTCTTCCCTTTAGGTCAGGAACAGGAAATAGAGACCACTGATTTGTATTGAGTATCTGCTTTGTGCTGGTTTCCAGAGGCTATTTTAAGGCTTTATATATATTATCTCATTTCATTCTCATAACAACCTTATAAGCTATACTTTGTCATTCTCCTTCGATGAATGAATCTGAGATTCAGCAAAATTAAGTAGTTTTGTTAAGGTTACTCAGCTAATATTAGAACTTGGTTTCAATGCCAGGTGTATCTCCTTCCCAAGTCTATGTTCTGTCCACAATATTATGCTTCTTCCCTTCTGAAATATCTAGTGTGAGTATGGAGATAAGACATGCAAGAAAATATAAATAATGCGAGGGGGTATTTGACTAAGTTATAAATGGAGTGCTACAAATAATAAAGATAATGAGCGTTAATAGGAGAGAAATAAATGTAAGTCAGACTATAAGTCTACGTTAAAACCCAGTAATAGACAAGTCTCATCCAGCCACATACAAATGCCAGTCAGCTTCTGTTTAATTTATTTTTATCAAAGTTGTACATGTAAATAATTTAAAAAGTCAAATAGTTATGCAGCTAATAAAGTACAGTCGTATGTACTATTCCTTCCCATTCTCAAATCCTGATCTCCTCAGGCAACCATTTTAACTTTTTTAACCCATTGTTCTGGTAGTTATTTCCATATTTTAAAGGAAAGTGCTTTATGTTGCTGTTGCTTTATTTTTTAGTTTTGGATACTAATTATAGAACCTTCTACCAGGGCAGATCACACCCACACACATGCACATATACACACACACGCACACAAGCTTGTATCCTTTTCCTGCCTCTCTATAATACAGCATAATTCTAATAATGTCTTTGATTTTCCTTTATATTTCCTTTAGCACGTTGTGTTTTTAGTTAAATTTTTGTTGGCATGGATGATCCCTGATGTTCCAAAAGATGTTGTCGAGAGAATCAAGCGAGAAAAGTTAATGACTGTCAAGATTCTCCATGACTTTGAGCTCAATAAATTAAAAGAGAACTTGAGAATTAATTCTGATCTTTTCGCCAAGGAAGTCATGATTCAGGAAAACAAAGTACAGCTGGCTAAATCAACAATGTAATCAGCATAACAAGCAAGCAGCTGGTTGCCTGCCTCACTTCACTTTTTCCCCTGGGTTTAGGGCCAGGGGCCAGAAGCCATGGTCAATTTTAAGTCTTCCTCTTTTTGTTTTTTTCTAACTCAAAGTTTTTGTACACTTTTATAGAAGCCAACTTTGTAATGTTGGAAGAGTACTACTTTTTTGCTTCTTTGGTTGGGTCCTCCAGATATTGTTTACCAGATTCTGTAAATGATTGTTAAAAGTGCATGTGGAAGCAGAATGTTGGAAAATCATGGGATGTTGCAGTGTGGAGTGCAATACTGGACTTGGGCTGTCCCATCACCCTCCAGTGCATCTGCATATTTTCATGGTCTTCTATCGGGTTGTTTTATATCAAGAAGAATGTTAGGACAAAACAAAATGTAGCAGAGAGGCCTACCAAGCCATACATATCCTGCCATTTTAAAACATGCAAATGAAAAACCAAAATCAGATAATATAAGAAAACTCACATATTAAAGAATATTGGGTAAAATATCATGCCAGGGATTTGTTCCTGAAATCATCCTGAGTAAGTTAAACTTCCATCAGAATCCCAGATAGTCCTTCCAGGTAAATGCAGAATTGATTTTTCAAATGACTGAACTTTTAGGTTTCAACAAGGAATAACTACTCTGTTCTTTAAAGATAATATGTTGGTAGCAGTAGTTTCAAGACTGTGAATTGTCTTATCTGGAAAATAGCATTATGTAGGTATTGGATTGCTTCAGGTCTTCATGTAAACAAAAGGTATTATAGAGAAGTAAATGTGTTTTCTTAGAATTTAAAGAATGCAAGACAATGTGTATTGATTAATTTAATGACCTTAGTCTAGAAAATTGTTGAATATTGTTTAAAATCATTTTTCTTTTAGAATGTCTATTTTGCATCATGAAGCCTTTTGAGCATTAGGTATTTGTATAAGTTAGGTACAAGTTGTTTATGAAATTCGATCTCTTTGCTTTAATCTCAAATATTTTTAATAAGTTCACAACCTTTTCTATTGATGCACCAATTCATACAATGCTCAGTGCCTTGTTACTATGCCTTTGACACACAAGAAGTGGTATTTTGGCTGTTGATTTGATGTGATGAAACATCTCAAATATAAACTTGTTTTAGAGAAACTGTCAGCTTAACACCAGCCACAGAGTTTAATACCAAATGAGAATCAACCAAGAATGATGTAATGGAGCTGATAGCTAAGTAAACAAATGTTGTGTTGAATTATTCCTCTCAAACTTAGGCCTGTGATACATGTATACCAATTCTTGTCCATTCACTTTAAAAAATACAAAAACACTATATACATACAACGTGTGTGTATGTATGTGTGTGTATATGTATAGATATGCATGTGTATATGTATGTATGTATATATAGAAATACATGGACACATATATATGTGCATATATATACACACACAAACATATATATAATGGTATATACAATATACCACTATAGAGTAAGAGATACAGTCCAGTTGTATAGTATTTGAATCTTTAGTTTCAAATTACCTTTACTTACAAAAGAATAGTGGTTTTTAATCACACACATAAGAAGAAATTTATCAACAATTTGTTATTAAAAAAAAAAAACCCTAGTGTTTGATTATCTGATACTAATACATTTTGATGGAATTGCCAGTATTAAGTAGATGGCAGATGGTCTTAACTAATGATCGATATTAAGCATATAGAACTGGGGATTATGAATTTTATAAAACCATGAAACAGTTACCCCAGTTTTGGCAGTATTGATTTTGTCATTCACTGGGTAGATTTTATGAACATTTTTGTGTAATTTGAAATTATATCATTATTGAAGGATGATTTCTCATGTGGTGGGAGAAAACCAGTCGTGCTTGAGAAAACCAGTCTAGGTTACCATGCAGTAAGCCAGAGATGCTGTATCTTTGGCTTGTTTATTATGATGTTGTACATTGCACACAGCTTGTATTGCTTCTGTTCTGGGTGCTGATAAAAACAAGGAAGAGCATGGATATTGGTTTATTGGATATAAGCTTTCATTGTTATGGCTTTAAAGTATTTGTAGAGATTGTAAAATAAATAAAGGCAAATTTAACTCATGAAGTTATCTATACAGTGCAATTTTAAAACAAATTCAAGTATCGTATTCTAGAGTGTATAAAGAAGCCACCAAAGAAAGAAATCATTTCTAGATAAGTTCATAATTCCCTGATTGGTTGATATTTTTCTTTTAAAAGGTTATTGGCAATACTTTGAATTCAGCCTTTCAATTATGTACTCAGAAGTTTCTCCATGTTTCACAGATTTTAAAATGAAATACAGGTATCCTTCACTTTCCTGAAAGTGTGCTAAACAAAATCAGGAGTGAAAAAGCTCCAGATAGGTTTGTCTCATCTCATTAAACCTGTTAGGTACTGTGGGAGGGCTGAATTAAGAGCATCTGGCCCCTAAACATAAATTGATATTTATCAGTATGGCAGATTTTGTTTTCCCTCCAATTAAACTCATAGTTGTTTTTACTTAGGAATATTCCAGGAAGCAATTGAGATTTTATTTGAGATAATATTAAGTGCAAAAACCAAGAGAATACTTAATTCTTTTCAAATGCCCTCTCTTATCCTTTCCTTAATTGATTTTTCTTTGTACGTGAGAAGCGGAAACCACCTCCAAAGCCTTGATTTTAGAGGTGTGCATCAAGAAGGGTGTATCTTAATTAAATGGTATGCTGCCTTATTTTTGCTGCACCTCATGACTCCTCCTAGCTTTCAAGTTCTTTCTTTAACCAAGTCATCCAGCAAGCCATCAAAGGGAAGATGGAGGAGAAGAAGAAAAAAAAGGAGAGAAGGGGTGGAGAAAGGAGAAGAGTTCTCTCCTTATAAATCCTGTGTATGTTTCTATGAGGGTGAGAGGTATCTGATGGGGAGACTTCGTGCAGCTGTGGGCGGTAATGTCTGTTTCTCGAAAAATCTAATGAGGGTAAGAGAAAGGTAAATTTCAAGTTGAAAACTATTATGTGTCCAACGTAAGCATTTAATTTCAAAATGATTTTGTAGCGTCTGGTGCTGTGTGTGGCCCTGGATTCCTGTTGATTGGCTTCAACGGAGGGTGAGGAATTTGTGCTGTTTATTCAAAAGGGAATCTATGGTTTTGAAAGAAGCTCTCTAATAAATTGTTTTTAATTGGTAATAGTTATTATGTTATCAAAGAATTTTATTAAGGAAAATATCATGGCAAGCCTGCCACCATAAATATCTAAGAAGCCTTTCACCATAAATCACTGTAACTATTATGTTTTTCTTTCTCAAGACAAATTTTTACTCTTCTACTTTTGTGTGTAATAATTCAAGTATGTTAGTTATTTTAGCATTATGTAAAAATTGATGAGACTGTCAAAGAATAGTATGGTTTAATGAGTGTGAGAGTCCTGCTTTGATCCCCTCAAAAATCTTTACTTAGGGATGTATTTCTTATGAGTAATTATGTGCCAAGGTATTAATCTGGAAAATAAGTACTCTTTTCTTTTTTTCTTTCTTCATTCCACTTTTTTTGGAGGAAGTGGGTTGGGGAGGATATACAAGAAAATTACTCTTAAATTTGGAGATTTACATGTATATAAATCTCAAGATATTCAAATTCCTGCAGTGAATAAAATAATACTTAGTTTTAAACTACATTTTGACCTGAACTCAGTTTATTCTTACAGTAAAATATGGGTATAATTTTTTCTGAGTATGAGTGCTCATAAGAGAGTTTTTTAAATCATTGTATTTGCTTAGAAATATTAAAATATATTACATATAGTATGTTTATTTTTAAAAATTACATGTTTGATATATTTAGAGATGAAGATTCCATGAAGTAAGAAGGCTGGAGGGTCCAGAAAAGTGGGGGTCATAGTTTTTCTTGTTTTCTCTGGTTCTATTTTCTACTTTGGAAGGTGATACAGGTAAATAGAAAGGCCCAAGGAGAAAAAAAAATGCTGAAATATTTTCCAACTTTTTTTCTGTTCTTATCTTTCCAAGAAGAAGTTCACAACCATCTTCATCAGAATTATCTGAGCTCTTTGTTAGAGATACAAAACCCTAGGTTATATTCCAGATCTGCTGAAGCAGAGTCTCTGAGAGGAGTTTTTTAAAAGGTCTAGGATTGTTTGTTTAAAAATAGCTTTGTTGAGATATAATTTGCATATCATAATATTTTTCTATTTGAGATATACAATTAAATGTTTTTAGCATATTTACAGTGTATGCATCACCATAATCTAATTTTGGAGCATACTCATCATCCCAAAAAGAAACCTTGTACCCATTAGCACTCACTCCTTACCCCCTCTCTCTCAGCCCTAGGAAACCACTAATCTACTTACTATTTTTATGGAAATCTCCTATTTTGAAAACATACGCTCTGGGCTTTTTATCTTTTAAAATCATTGAGGGCAAACAAAATATATCTGTGGGCAATATTCAACCTATGGACCTCAAGTTTGACACTTCTGATATAGGTATAAAATATCAAGGAACTTTGCCTGAAGTAGGTGACAACTGAGATACAAAGGAGTCCATAATTTACTAAAAATTGATTTATGGGAGAGTTCCAGCAAAACAGCGCTCTAGGCAGAAGCACCACGCCGTCCCTCCACAGCAAAGATCCAAAAAACTAAGCCGAACAGAGAATACAACAATCCCGAAACCCTAAAACATCAAATGAAAAGATAAAGAACTCAGTCAAGCACCAAATGGAGTGAGAAAACTGACAGAACGGAGAGCGAGGAGAGATTCATGCAGAGGTCCCCCACCAGCTAACGTAGCATGGATCCGCCATCTTGGACTCCTATTGGAGACCAGCAAACAGGGTACAAGAAAGCAGCCTCAAGGAGCGTCCAGCGGGAGACAAAACAACCATTAAGTTGCGATATGCGCTTTCCCACTGCCCACACTTCTTCATCCTGACTCGGCCTCCTCTGCTTCCTGCGGCCACAATCTCTTGACCAGGAAACACCGGCTGCTTGGATTCCACACACCCAAACAGGCAGCTCTCTGAGTGCCATTTGTTGGCTGCTGGTGTTGCTTTTTTCCGCTTCTTTTGATTTCTTCCTTGCCTCTTGCCAACTCCCCCTCCTTTGGCTCAAATACCTGGCTCCATGTGCCATCTTTGCTTCTTCCTGAGGGGCTGCAGAGCTCCAGTAATTTGTTATATATGCTTTCCCACTCCCTACCCTTCTTCACCCACACTCGGCCCCCTCTGCTTCCCGCGGACACAGTCTCTTGTCCGAGAAACACCAGCCCCCACTAGCTGGCTCTGAGTGCAATTTGTTGGCTGTTAGTATTGCTTTTTTTCTGCTTCTTTTGATTTCTTCCTTACCTCTCACCACCTCCCCCTCCTTTTGCTCAAATACGTGGCTCTGTGCACCATCTTTGCTTCTTCCTGAGGGGCTGTGGAGCACCGTTTGAGTGTGGAGCTGCTTCCCGGTCTGGGCTGCCGCGCTGGTGGGAACCCGGGGCTTTTGTTCATTTGTTTGCTTTGAATTGTTTGTCTTCTTTTCCTTTTCTTGGGTTGGGAGCCCATTCTGGCCAGGCGGTGCTGCGTGGCAAGGAGACTTCCCCCTTGGCTTGCACGGACGTGCAGAGGGATCCCTGAGGGCATTTCTTTCTTCGTTGGGTTTTTGGTTTTTTTTTTCTGTTTTTTAGGGGCCTTTCTTGTTCTTTTTTTTTTTAGTTTGAAAAGATCAAAAAAATTGATAAACCATTGGTCAAACTGACAAAAGAAAAACAGGAGAGGAAGCAAATAACCTGTATAAGAAATGAGATGGGTGATACCTCAACAGACCCAACTGAAATTAAAAGAATCATAACAGAATACTATGAAAAATTGTACTCTAACAAATTTGAAAACCTAGAGGAAATGGACAAATTTCTAGAAACTCACTACCTACCTAAACTAGCACAAACAAAAGTAGAACAACTAAATAAATCCATAAAAAAGAAGAGATTGAAAAGGTGATTTAAAAATGCACAACAAAAAAAGCCCTGGCCTGGGTGGCTTCACTGGAGAATTCTACCAATGTTTCCGAGAAGAGTTAACACCACTACTACTAAAGGTATTTCAGAGCATAGAAAAGGAAGGAATACTCCCAAACTCATTCTATGAAGCCAGCATAACCCTGATACCAAAACCAGGTAAAGACATCACCAAAAAAAAAGAAAATTACAGACCAGTATCCCTCATGAACATTGACACAAAAATCCTCAACAAAATTCTAGCCAATAAAACTCAGCAACATATCAAAAATGTAATTCACCATGATCAGGTGGGATTTATACCAGGTATGCAGTGATAGTTCAACATTAGAAAAACAATCAATGTAATCCCTCACATAAATAAAACAAAAAACAAGAACCACATAATCTTATCAATCGATACAGAAAAGGCATTTGACGAAGTCCAGCACCCATTATTGATAAAAACTTTGAACAAAATAAGAATAGAAGAGAAATTCCTCAATATAATTAAGGGCATTTATACAAAGCCAACAGCCAGCATCATCCTAAATGGAGGGACTTTGAAAGCATTCCCCTTGAGAATGAGAACCAGACAAGGATGCCCTTTATCACTACTCTTATTCAACATTGTGCTGGGGGTCCTAGCCAGAGTAATTAGGCTAGAAAAAGAAATAAATGGCATCTAAATTGGTAGGAAAGAAGTCAAAGTATCTCTATTTGCAGATGATATAACTTACACACAGAAAACCGCAAAGAATCCACAAGAAAACTACTGGAACTAATAGAAGATTTCAGCAAAGTTTCAGGATACAAGATAAACACAAAAAATCAGTTGGATTCCTTTACGCCAACAAAGAGAACCTCAAAGAGGAAATCACCAAATCCACACCATCTACAATAGCCCCCAAGAAGATAAATTCTTAGGAATAAATCTAAGCAGAGATGTAAAAGAGCTATACAATGAAAACTACAAGACACTAATGCAAGAAACCAAAAGAGACCTGCAGAAGTGGAAAAACATATGTTCCTTATGGATAGGTAGACTCAACATTGTGAAAATGTCAATTCGACCCAAAGAGATCTACAGATACAGTGCAATCCTGATCCAAATTCCAACATGGCTTTTTTTTTAATGAGATGGAGAAACAAATCACCAACTTCATATGGAAAGGGAAAAGGTCCTGAATGAGTAAAGCATTACTCAAGAAGAAGAACAAAGTGGGATGCCTCACACTATCTGATTTTAGAACCGATTAGACCACCCCACCATGGTAGTCAAAACAGCCTGGTACTGGTACAACAACAGATACATAGATGAATGGAACAGAATTGAAAATGCAGAGATAAATTCATCCACCTATGAGCGGTTGTTATTTGACAAAGGCCCAAAGTTTGTTAACTGGGGAAAAGACAGTCTCTTTAAAAAATGGTGGTGGCATAACTGGATATCCATCTGCAAATAACTGAAACAAGACCCATACCTCACACCATGCACAAAAACTAACTCAAAATGGATCAAAGACTTAAATACAAAATTGAAAACGATAAAAATCATGGAAGAAAAAATAGGGACAATGCTAGGAGCCCTAATACACGGCATAAACACAATACGAACCATAAGTAACAATGCACAAGCACCAGAAGAGAGACTAGCTAACTGGGCGCTCCTAAAAATCAAACACTTATGCTCATCAAAAGACTTCACCAAAAGAGTAAAAGGACAACCTACAGACTGGAAAAAAATTTTGGCTACGACAAATCCAATCAGCGCCTGATCTCTAAAATCTACAAGATACTGCAAAATCCCAACAACAAAAAGACAAATAACCCAATTAAAAAATGGGCAAAGGATATGAACAGGCACTTTGCCAAAGAAGATATTCAGGTGGCTAACAGACACATGAAGAAATGCTCATGATCATTAGCCATTAGAGGAATGCAGATCAAAACTACAGTGAGATATGACCTCACTCCAGCAAGGCTAGCACTAATCCAAAAAACACAAAATAATAATTGCTGGAGAGGTTGTGGAGTGACTGGAACACTTATGCACTGTTGGTGGGAATGTAAAATGGTACATCCACTTTGGAAATGGATTTGGCGCTTCCTTAAAAAGCTAGAAATAGAAGTACCATATGATCCAGCTATCCTGCTCCTTGGAATATATCCTAGAGAAATAAGAGCTGTCACACGAATAGATATATGCACACTCATGTTCATTGCAGCACTGTTCACAATAGCAAAAAGATGGAAACTACCTAGTTGCCCATCAATGAAAAAGTGGAGAAACAATTATGGTATATCCACAATGGAATACTACGCAACGATAAAGTACAATGATAAAACCGTGAAACATAACATGGAGGAATCTGGAGGGTGTTACGCTGAGTGAATTTCGTCAGTCACAGAAGGACAAATATTGTATAGGACCACTATTATAAGAACTCACGAAAAGGTTTAAACACAGAAGAAAACATTATTTGATGGTTAGGAGGGTGGGGAGGGAGGGTGAGGGTTATTTACTAACTAGATATTAGATAAGAATTATCTTAGGTGAAAGGAAGGACAGCACACACTATAGGAGAAGTCAGCACGACTGGACTAAACCAAAGCTAAGAAGTTTCCTGAATACAATCAAACACTTTGAGGGACCGAGTAGCAGGGGTAGGGGCCTGGGGACCATGCTTTCAGGGGACATCTAGGTCAATTGGCCTAACAAAGTTTATTAAGAAACTGTTCTGCGTCCTACTTTGGTGAGTGGTGTTTGGAGTCTTAAAAGCTGGCAAGTGGCCATCTAAGATGCATCAATTGGTCCCAACGACCTGGAGTAAAGGAGAATGAAGAACACCAAAGACACAAGGGAAGGATTAGCCCAAGAGACAGAATGGGCCACATAAACCAGAGACTTCATCAGCCTGAGACCAGAAGAACTAGATGGTGCCCGGCTACCACCAATGACTGCCCTGACAGGGAACACAATGGAGAGTCCCTAATGGAGCAGGAGAAAGGTGGGGTGCAGAACTGAAATTATAGTAAGAAGACCAGACTTAATGGTCTGACTGAAACTGGAGGATCCCTGGAAAGCATGTCCCCTGAATTGTCAGCCCAGAACTAAAACAATTTCCGAGGCCAACTCTTCAGACAGGGATTGGACTGGACTGTGGGACATAAATTGATACTCATGAGGGGTGCACCTCTTAGCTCAAGTAAGTATAGGAGACTAAATGGGCGGCTTCTATCCGGAGGTGAGATGGAAGGGCGGGGAGGGTTAGGAGCTGGTTGAATGGACATGGAGAATCCGGGGTGGAGGGGAGGAGTGTGCTGTCACAGTGTGGGGAGACCAGTCAGGGTCATGTAACAACACATGTATAGATTTTCGTATGGGAGACTAACTTGAAATGTAAACTTCATTTAAACTACAACAATAAAAAATAAATAAATAACAGCTTTGGAGAACTTGTACCACCTGATTTCAAGACTTAAAGCTATAGTAATTAAGACAGGGTGGTATTGGCATAACATATAGATAATGGAACAGGATACACAGCCCAGAAATAGATTCATACTTCGGTGTTGCATTGATTTTTACAAAGGTGTCGAGGTAATTCAAGTGGAAAATGGTAAATTTTTAAACAAGTGATGCTGAAACAACTGGATATTCACTCGTATGGAAAAAAACAAACCCCAACCCTTACTGCATACCATACGGAAAACGTAACTAGAAATGGATCATGTACCTAAAGCTATGTGAAAATGTAGGAGAAAATCTGTGCAACCTTGAGGTAGGCAAAAGTTTCCTAGATGGATTACAAAAAGCACAAACAAAGAAAATTGGTAAGTTGGACTTCTATCAAACTTAAGATCATCTGCTCTCCTAAAGACACAGTTATGAAAATGAATAGGAAACCACAGACTCAAAGAAGACATTAGCAATACATATATCTGACAAAGGACTTGTAAGAATATGCAAAAACTTTAATTCAACATTTAATGATTAATTAAACAACCCAATTAAAAAATGGGCTCAGGAGGGTCGAAGTAACTTCCCAAAGATATGCTGAAGCCAATATTTTAAAAAAAAAAAAAAACCTGCTCAAAAGGGAGGTGATCTGCCTGCTAAAAAGTAGTTTGCATAGTTGGGAATTTTAGTTGCAATGCTAAGTATTTATGAAGGCTACCCTAGAAGATTTGTGATATAGATTGATATATTGGGTCAGAAATCATTCATTTTTATTATCATACACAGTGTGGAGCAAGAGACAGGAGGCTATAGACAGCAAGCAGAGGGGAAGCAAAAATACCAACAAGGGGTTATGGTAATGGTGGTTTTAGATTCCGAATACCAAGATACTACTCCATGATATCAGCAGCAAGTCCCCTTCGTGAGTCTCTAATGGATAGTGGGTCCAGAAAAAAGCAGGGCTCAATTTGTGGGAGCAAGATGTCTGCAGCACCTGTGTCATAGCTGCAGGAAGATTCCAGGGTGAAGGAAGCATGGGCTGGAAGCACTGTGCCTTGCTGAGTTTCTTGTTTTGGCAAAATGCTCTTTCTGGGAAGATAAAAGGTTACTTTGCTTCTTATGGAGTCACTAACATATTGAAGGGAGGAAAAAAAAGAACAGGGCTTAACTGAAAGAATTTTTAATTTTTTAAGTAAGATGATGAATGAGGGAATAGCTTATAAACAAGTCATGTGTTGTCTTCATAATTTTTTGGAATACCCCCCTTTTCTTTCTTTCCTCTTTCATTATTTTTGTTACTTTATTCTTCCTCTTGCTCTCACCTTCCTTCCTGCCTCCCCGCCTTTTCTTTCTTCTCCTCTTTTATAATCATCTGATTAGAGCAACCCAGTAAAACTTGTCACAACTAGAACTGTCTCACTCCTTGTTTGGAAGAGATAGAGGATGTTCTATGCTGTCTCTGCTAGGAATAGTTTTGCAGAGTCATGACATAAAGGTTATAAAAGAGCAAAAAAAATGCAAATTCCTTAGTTCTGCAGAAATCCAGACTGCAGCAGAAATTATCCACGAGCTTTTCCATCGTGAAATTTTATGATTCTTTTAAACATTTTACATATAGTTTTTAGCAATATATTCAAATATAACCCATTATTTTTACTGTAATATTTTATTAAAATTCTAGCAGTTAACTTATACAAGCCCAAAGCACAAAAAAATATTAGAAAATAGTGTAAGATACTGTTATACTTTTTTTTTTTTTAAATATTCTAAGATGAATAAGGCATTGTGGTAAAAGAGGATGGAGCATCCAAGGAAATTTACAGTTTGCAGTCATTATAGATGCTATCAACTCAAATTATTGGCAGAGAAATATGGAAGTCACATACCACTGAGTAAGGGGAAAAAGCATGCTATGTAACAGCATGCATAGCATGAGCCGTATCAGTTAAAATAGCTTACTTAACTGAGGTGGGATGACTTAAAATTAGACATTTATTATCTCTAGTAACAAGAAGTCTCATAGGTATACAATTTTAGGACTGGTTCATTATTTCATTTATACAAATAAGGACACTAGCTCATTCTTTCTTTGTACTTGACGATACTTGACTGTTGGTTTTTATCCTTGTTTTCATCATTTCGTATTATAAGATGGCTGCTATAACTTTAGGCGTCATAGTGGTATTTGAGGCAGGAAGAAGGTATATCATTCAGGGACCTTAGTTGAAAACAACAGAGTCATCCTTGCAAGTTTAAGTTAAAAAGTGATTTACAGTACATTCAGCAGTGTGTGAAATCATTGGGAGGGTAGGGAAAAGACCCTAGGCCCAGCTTCCAAGACAAAATCCCCAATCCTAAATCTCACCGCAGAACAAGCCAGATGAAGAAACTTCAGTCATGGCCACTGCTCAGCACTAAATTCCAGGAACATGGTTTTATTTGGAACTAGAATTTACTACCACTCAGGAATGTCACCTAAGCATCGGGTGACCGATCATCCAGGTTTGCTCAGGACTGGTGGAGTTCCTGGGATATGAAGCTTTTACTTTTTAAAACTGTAACAGAATTTCTGAGGATGCAGGACTTTCAGTGGTAAAGCCATGAACACCCTGGACAAAACAGAATGAATAGGTCACCACCACTGGAAAACCACGGTCTTTGCCTCCAACAATACCGAAATCCAGATGTGTCACCTACCAACCACCATGCTGGCAAAATGGAAAATCTACACAGATCCTGATTCCTAACTGTGTGCACTTCCAAATCAGTCTCACGAGGATGTGTCTTATAGATTGGACTCGGATGTCTGCTCAGGAATGATTCTGCAAAGTCAGGATATACAGGTTGTGAAGATTCCGACTTCTATGCTAGGCAATTAAAAAGATAATGGGTGGTCACAAATATGATAAACATCTACTTCAAAAGGTGAGGGGGCAGTGATAACCAGTTTGCCTCTTGCTTTCCCAGAAGACCTCTTTGGCCAGAACCGGGTTACATGGCCAACCACAGCTGCACAAGAGACTAGGAAAATGAGTATTGGGCTTCTCAGTCTCTATAGTGAAAGGCCACAAGGGAAAAATGACTGGGAAATGGCATTGGAGGAGTCAACCAACAATGTCTGCCACAAAAACATTTATGGGAATTTGTATACTTCTTTCTATATTGACACGGGGTGTTGTTTGCAGCAGTAGCTTTTAAAAATTTTTTCTTTAAGATATGGTCTGCAGACCACTAGATCAGAATCACCTTGGATTTTTAAAAATGTCCTTACATTTTAAATTCTGAATCCTGGGTCTACACTGCATATATTAAGTCGCAAACTCTGGGAGTTGAGTGAGGCCCGAAGGAATCTGCATTATTAATAAGTCTCCCAGGTTATTCTGATGCACATTAAAGTCTGAGAGTTACCAATACAGAGAGATATTTCCCAAAATGTAAACAAAAGTTATATCTGGGCGGTAGGTTTAAGTGAATTTAAAATTTTATTTTCTTGTTTTACTGTTTCAATTTTTAGGACAAGCAAGGAATTTTTTAAATCTGTTTTTAAAAGAAAAAAGGAAGCAAACAAAAATACTCTTAATTTTCTCAAGGTAAAATGAAAGAATGAATGAATGAGTGAGTGAACAAATAAATGAAGGGCATACCATGGGGAAGAAGAAGAAGAGCCTATAGGAATAGTGGCAAATTCCACATATTGATGACTCATAGTGACCCAATAGAACAGAGTAGAACTGCCCCCCTAGGGTTTCCAAGGAGCGGCTGGTGAATTTGAACTGCCAACCTTTTGGTTAGCAGCTGAACTCTTAACCACTGTGCCACCAGGGCCCAAGGCTGAATATAAGGACTGTAAAACAGGCTATGTGAAAACAGACAGTGAAAAATGTGGCCTAGAAAAGAGCAGGTTAAAAAGTGAGGAAATGTTTGCTTATAGTTATTACTCTTTATAGCCTTGCTGGTTCACATTTTTATTCCACATCATTCCTTACACAGCCATTCTTATGCTGTTTAGACCCACAAGCAACTCCATTATAGAGATGGGGCAGGTGTCATTAACTTTATTGTACGCATGAAAAAAAAAAAAACTGAATGTCAGAAATTTCAACAGTTTCTTACACCTTAGTAACAAAGTTTGACCTAGAACAATAGTGACTTGTTCTCTCCTACCAATGATAACTCTTCTTTCACTGTGGTCACATAGCTGCCTATACCTGGAATGCAATGGCCTGAGAAGAGAAAGGGAGTTCTACACAGGAGAGGATGCAGCTCAGGTGCCATTTCCTCTGTGAAGCCTTCTATAACCATGTAGATAGAATAGATCTTTCTCTCCTTGTCTTCCCACTTCCTCCTGGACAGTCCTCTGCTACTGTTCCCACAATGCACCAGTAAAGGAGTTTATTTGCATGTCTGTTTCCGCTACCAGCTGAGTGTTTCTTACTGATAGAGACAGTCTGATTCATCTTTGTATTTCTATTATTTAGCATAGTACTCAGGACTGTCTGATTGCTTTATAATAATGGTAAATTGAAGAATGAAAAACATAACAGTGTATATGTGTACTTTGAATCAGATGAATCTAATTTTAGGTTATCACTCAGACACTTAAGGGCTTTGGGACCCTGTGCAATGATCAGTTTTCTCATCTGCAAAATATTGCATTGTTATACTATATTATATTATGTCGTTTCATACTACACATCTGCTTCATTAGAGTTATAGTAAGGATTAGATGAAATACTACATATAAAGCTCTTCAAACAGTGCCAGAGACCTCAATAAATGGACAATGATATATAAGTTTTTAGAAATTGGGATGGTATATCAATCAATGCGTGCATTTGTTTAATTTTGTCTCTTCAGCTGAAATAAAAGCTCCATCATTCTGGAAAATTGCCTGCCTTGTTAATTCCTTTATCCCTAGCACATGGAATGGAGTCTAGCACATAGTAGGTACTTAATAAATATTTTATCAATAAATGAAGGAATTGAATTTCGATGGAAATATATAGAGGAATTTAAAAAAATGTCTAAAGTTAATCACACTAATCATCCTCTCCTCTGTGAGTTCACTAAGGGAATTTTAATACTTAAGGATCCCAAAGATGAACCTTTATTATACATTGTATAAGTGCTAGATATCCCGACACAGACCCCTGAGATGCAGCATGCAGCTGGAGCTTGCAATCTACATGACACCTAATACCTTTCTCTCAATCTGATCTTTGGAATTGTACCAAGCTTTGTACAGTAATATGAAGGAAGAAAGTCAAAACAGAGAAGACGAAAGCTCAGTGTCCTCTAAGCAGTGAGTTGCCGTTAAGAGTGATGGGAAAATTTGGAAATGGATCATATTAATGGTTGAAAAATGTGATAAAAAGAATGTTGAAAAGGCAAACAATCTGTTACCTGTGTATTTTACCACGATTTAAAAAAAAAAAAAAAAAAAACAGGCATCAAGAGTGTCTTGTCTACTTAACTTACTGCCTTAGTTGCATTAATAAAGAAGATGCAAAAGGGACAACACAAGGAGGTCTTGACCCTTTGACACAGTAACCCAGCCCACTAGTACCAGTGGCTTAACTGATGTTTGGATTTTATCCAAGGAATCATTTCTCTTTCAAGGGAGGAGGGAGATGGAAAAAGGGAGTAGGGGCCCTCCTAAAAAAATTTTTTATATATATATATATATATATATATATATGTATATATTTATATAAACATATATATATATATATATATGTATATATTTATATAAACATACATATATATACATTTATAAAAATCCACTTCTGTCAAGTCGATTCTGACTCATATAGTGACCGTATAGAACAGAGTAGAACTGCTCTATCGGGTTTCCAAGACTGTAAATCTTTATGGAGGAAGGCAGACTGTCACTTCTCCTGCCGTTCTAAACGGGTCCTTTAGATTAGCCACCAAGAGCTTTAACCACTGTACCACCAGGGCTCCTATATACATGTGTGTGTATATATATACATAGATACACATTGTTGTCAACTGTTGTTGTTAACTGCTGTCGAGTCATCCCTGACTCATGGCAACCCCACGCACAACAGAACAAAATGCTGCCCAGTCCTGCATCATCCCCATAATCTATTGCAGATAGGACGCTTGTGGTTGTAACTGGCTGATTTTTGAAAGTAGATCACCAAGCTTTTCTTCCTAGTTAGCCTAGAAGCTCAGCTGAAACCTATTCAGCATCACAGCAACACACAAGCCTCCACTGACAGATGGGTGGTGGCTGTACATGAGATACATTGGCCAGGAATAGAACTCACGTCTCCCACGTGGAGGGAAAGAATTCTACAACTGAACCACCACTGGTCCCTACAAATATATCTATATATATAGACACACACACACATTTATATATATATATATATGCATATATGTAAAATGTGTATGTATTTATAAATAAAAAACTTTTTTTGTTTGAGTTCACGTATCCCTCCAAGATAATATCCAGTTTGTTACTAAGAGAGAGTTCATCTTCTTTCCGGGGCCACTTTACAAACATAATCCAGGGATAGACTCTTAAACCTGTTGGGATAATGGAACTGTGGTCCTGAAGCTTAATTAGCAGATGAAATAAATCCTCAAAAGCCCTTCTTTCGGGAATTGTATGCTGATGCATCTTAATCTTAAATGGAACAGCTTTTCCCAGTAGATGAGCCAAGCAGGGAGATCTTCTGTAAGTGTGGAATAGATCTAGTTTTCATTTCAGATTCCAAAATATCAACTTGCAGTGTGGCCCTGGACAAGTCCCCTAACTTTCTGCTCCTCAGTTTTCTCATCTGTGAACTAAGGGCTCAAATAAGCTTTAAGTTTTAAAATGAAGTAGACCTACTTGTGACTTGTGGCTCAGCAAAAAATGTCATTCTTTCAGCTCTCTCTATTTAAGGAAATACAAATGACTTCAGCCATCAAACTGTCGGCCCCCAAAAGGAGATATAAAACCTGTGGGATTCATGACTCACTAAAAAGAAAGTGACATTTCCACCTGGATTTTAAACCAGGTCAGTCTGATGGCAAAGCTGTGCTGCTACATTGCCTCTACTGCTGTAAAGGCAATGCAGGCATAAACATTGCATGCTCTGCAATAGCCCGTTTATTCCGGAACACCAATCTATTCTTAGGGTAGTGAATGATTTTCTTTTAAAGTTTAAAGCTGCCTTTCGATGTTCACTCGACAGTGTTTTTTCTTAGACTATAGAGAAACACATTAAATTGCTGAAAAGTCCTGAAGAGCTTCCATGATGAGTTTTCAACCCCCCTCACACTAAAACATTGTTGCCTCAAGTCACTTCACCTGCTAAAGAACCAGACTTGCCTTAGCCTGATCTGTTTCAACTGCCCTCCCAGAAGCTTTACTTCATTTACAAAAGACCACACTAAGGCTAGAAACAAATTGGATTCTCTGAACTTTTTTTTTCCTGGTTCTAAATGGGATTGTAAGGGCCATAATAGTGAAAATAAGTAGGGGGCAGTGGTGTTAGGCAGTTCTTCCCTGGGACTTTCTAGCTCCTTTGGTTAGAGAAAATCTCTAATGAGGACAAGCCCATGGGCACCGATTCAATTTTCACACTATTCTGCGTACAAATTTTCTTCCTAGATTTGGCCAATGACCTAGTTCATTCATTCACTTATTCAGTCATTCATTTAACTAATTAGATGCCAGGCACTAAGAAAAATATTAATACTAATTAGTAATTTTTGAGTACTTAAAATTTGTGCAGACAATGCGTGATGGATGCTTTATATACAGATCTCATTTAATCTTCCCAACAATTACTTAAGGTAAGTAATGTTATTCTATTTACATCTGAAGAAACTAATATTTCGGCAAATAAAGGAACTCACTCAAAGTGGAGGAGTAAAGGAGCCAGAATTCAACCCCAGGCAATCTGAATCCATATCAAACTAGAGTTCTAATCCATGGAGTCTAGTCTAGTCCTCCATAAGGGGGCCATATAGTAAATAATAATCTAATATACATTCAATTATTATTTGACTGTAATAACTGATCAATCACTGTGAATTGTGATGAGGACCGAAAGAAGGATTGAGTGCTATAAGATTCTATTGAGAGTATCTGAGAATGTTTCCCTGAGGAAGCAACACCTAAGCAGGAACACAAGTATTGAGAAGACGTCAGTCAGGTAATAAGTGAGAGGGTGGGAAGCTTTCTAGGCAGAGAGATTTGCGTTGTAAAAAGAAAACGATAAATCAAAGAAGCTAGGATTTAGTGATTGGTTAATAAGAACCAGACTATACTAATCCCTTTGTAGCTATTCTGTCTTTTAATCTTCACAGAAATCCTTTAGCATACATTTTGCCATTATCCTCATTTCAGTTATTCAGAAACTGAGACTGGGTAGAGTTAAGCGACATAACCAAGGACGTACATTGAGTAAGGGTGGGGTAGGGACTTGGGGCAGTCTAGCTCTAGAATTTATATTCTTAATTACAGTTTGTGGTTAAGAGCTTGGCTGCTAACCAAAAGGTCGGCAGTTTGAATCCACCAGCGACTCCTTGGAAACCCTACTGAGCAGTTCTACTCTGTCCTATGTGGACACTGGGAGTCAGAATCAACTCGACGGCAATGGATTTTTTGCTGTAAGTAGGAAGGAGCCTGGTATATACTATAGTGGATTGAATAGTGTTCCTTCAAAGTTCACATCCACCTGGAACCTCAGAATGTGACCTTATTTTCAAGTAAGGTCTTTGCAGATGTAATTAGTTAACTATCTCAAGATGAAATCATCTTAGATTTAGGGTGGGCCCTAAATCCAACGACTAGTGTACTTATAAGAAGAAGGGAGGTAAAGGCATAGAGAAGAAAGCAACTTAAAGATGGAGGCAGAGACTGGAGTGATGAGTTCACAAGCCAAGGAATGTCAAGGATTGCAGGCAATCACCAGAAGAGGCACAGGCCGGTTTCTCCCTCAGAGCCTCCAGAAGGAAACAACCTTACTGACACTTTGATTTCAGACTTCTGGCCTCCTAAGTGGGGAGAAAATAAATTTCTGTTGTTTTAAGCCACTTAGTTTGTGGTAATTTGTCATGGCAGCCCTAGGAAATGAATACAACACTGTTCTCCAAAAAGGAGTCTAGTAGTAAAGTTTAGGTGGATTTATTTATTCAAAAATTCTATTAATTTGATATAACGTGTCAGGTATTTTTTCAGGAGCTATGGAAAATGCACAGAATTCCAATATGAATCCATTTTTAAGGACTGCAAGGTAGACAGTGACGAGTGTGATATAAAAGGTTTAAATAGTAATAACAACTCTCATTTATTAAACACTTTTTAATGTGCCAGGAGGAAGGTGGCTTAAATGCATTATTTAATTTAATCCACAAAAGGTAGGTATAATTCACTCCATTTGACAGATAAAAAACCGAGGCTCACAGAATTTCAATTACCTCCTCTAATATTGTACATTTCTGCCAGTGACAGCTAGGGCTAGCTCTCCATTTCCAGTGAGGGGATAAGGGAAGGCACTTCATTAAAGAGAATGCATTTGATCTGGGTCTTGAATGATGAGTAATGTCTGGCCATTGGTGAATGGAGGGCAGGGAAATGGCATCATGGGTGAGAGTAAAAATCTGCCTAATGGCAGAGGAGCAGAGAATGGGGCTTTTGTGAGTAACAGAGTGCTCCAATATGTTGAAGTGTATAAAACCCTAAAAAGGAAAAGTGGAAAATCAACTTGGAATGAAATCAGTTTTTCATGAAAGAGGAAACATCAGGAGGAACTGGGAGATTATTCTCAAAAGAGTTTAAGTTCTGAAAGATTTTGCTAAAAGAAGTGGAAAGACCAGTGTTGCTTGAGAGGGATGAATCCCACAGGGGTATGGAAAATGAATTGGAGACAAGGAGACACTGGGGACCAAGGATCCATTTAGGAGTCAAATGCTATGAGAAAGGAACAAAATCCATTCATATTCCTAACCCAAATTATTCATTTATTCAAAAATATCTATTGAGCACATTCTTTGCAGGAGGGAATATTCTAAGTGCTGGGAATAGAGTTCTGAATAAGACAGGCACAGATCCCTGCCATTCAGGAATTTTCTATGGTGGGCTGAGAAAGCCTAAACACCAGACAAAAATAAGACAAAACAAAAGAACCAACAGATACTGTGATAGGCAGAATAATGGCCTACCAATGATGTTCGTTGACAAAATCCGTAAATCTGTGAATCTGTTACCTTATGTGGCAAAAGGGACTTTGTAGGTGTGATAAAGTTAAGGATCATGAGAGGAAGTGATTATCCTGTATTATACAGGGAGGCCCAATGTAACAGTCCTTATAAGTGAAAGATGGAGGCAGAGGTGTCAGAGAAGGAGGTGTGACAATGGAAGTGCAGGTCTGAGTGATTGATTGCTGACAGAAGGCCACAAGCCAAGGAATGTAGGCAGTCTTTAGAAGCTAGAAAAGGCAAGGAATGAATTCTCCCGTAGAACCTCCAGAAATAACTCAGCCCTGTTGACACCTTGACTTTAGCCCCATGAGACCCCAGTCAGACTTCTAACCTACAGAACACTAAGATAATAAATTTGTGTTGTTTTAAGCCACTAAGTTTGTGGTCATTTGTTATAGAACATGACCTGTAATACAGATTGTAAACTAATGCAGAAAGTAAACAGAAAAATAAATATTATTTTTGTTGTTGTTAGGTGCCTTCGAGTCAGTTCTGACTCATAGCTACCCTATGTACATTAGAATGAAACACTGCCCAGTCTTGTGCCATCCTCACAATTGTTGTTATGCTTGAGCCCATTGTTGCAGCCACTGTGTCAATCTATTTCATTGAGAGGCTTCCTCTTTTTCACTAACCCTCTACTTTACCAAGCATGAAGTCCTTCTCTAGGGAATGATCCCTCCTGATAACATGTCCAAAGTACGTAAGATGTAGTGCCTCCATCCTTGCTTCTAAGGAGCGTTCTGGTTGTACTTTTTCCAAGACAGATTTGTTCGTTCTTTTGGCAGTCCATGGTCTATTCAATATTCTTTGCCAACACCACAATTCAAAGGCGTCAATTCTTCTTCGATCTTCCATATTCATTGTCCAGCTTTCATATGCATATGAGGCAATTGAAAACACTATGGCTTGGGTCAGGCGCAACTTAGTCTTCAAGGTGACATTTGCTATTAACACTTTGAAGAGGTCTTTTGCAGCAGATTTGCCCAGTGCGATGCATCTTTTGATTTCTCAACTGCTGCTTCCGTGGGTGTTGATTGTAGATCCAGGTAAAATGAAATCCTTGACAACCTCAATCTTTTCTCCATTTATCATGATGTTGCTTATTGGTCCAGTTGTGAGGATTTTTGTTTTCTTTATGTTGAGGTGTAATCCATACTGAAGGCTGTAGTCTTTGATCTTCATCAGTAAGAGCTTCTAGTCCTCTTCACTTTCAGTAAGCAAGGTTATGTCATCTCCATAAAGCAGGTTGTTAATGAATCTTCCTCCAATCCTGATGCCCTGTTCTTATTTTTAGATAGTGCTATCATCTGGAATGAAGAAAATTTTTAAAAGGGTAATTTGTTAGGGAGATAGTGAAAAGTTCCTAACACAAAAACACACTTGGCCAGTGCTGATGGCATGTAGGGAGATGATAAAGACAGAGAAGTGGGCTTCATTAGAGAGAAAACGCTTTACAATTCTGCACATGATCATCTAACTGTGGTCAGAAATTCTAAACTGGTATAAGCATGAATAACAGGGATTTTTTTTCTGATGAATGTCATAGTTTTTCTACCCCTGAAAAACAGGAACATATGCCTCATTTCAAGGTTTACACAGTAGATGTAACCTTTCAAATATAAAATGGACACAGATTTCCAATTCAGTTTGGAATTGAACATATGGATTTATGTCTGCTTCTCCTGGAATCTGACTAAAATGATAGTTAAAAAAAAAAAAAAAATTAAGCTTTAAACCCGCTAGGATAAAGGGAATGGGGGAGAACGTCACAGCATTCAGAAGATACTAACAAGATTTTGGACGATGGAAAGCTGATGGACAAGTGGAAAGCTATACAGATAATGGAGAAAGATGAAACTTAAGTGCCTCCCAGTGGGAAGCCAACAGGAAGCAACCTGATTCACGCAAAAACTCTGGAAAAACTTGGGAGTTGGAGTTACCAGGTAACTCTTAAATCAAAGTTGAGGGCTTGGGTTAAAAACAAGATGGTTTGCTGCAAGTCTATATAAAGAGGACTTAGACTTATCCCAGTCTGTGAAAACAGGAAAATGTACCTCACCCACCCTGGCAGAAGATGCAAATTTATCTCTGCAGAGGGTAAATCATAGAGACCCAGGCCTCAAGGAGAGCAGGCACAGGTGAGATTTGGGGTGAGATAGAAACCCCAGGAACATGGAAACCTAAGAAAACAACATCAACAAATAGAATGATGCAGTTATGAACCCCAAGGAAAAGAAAATGTTGTATAATAATGGAAACGAAATCAAAGTAGCCTTTATAGTTTTATTGTGAGCGATAACAGGTAGATTGCTTGAACTGGAATTCTAACTCTGCCACTAACTAGTTGTGTGACCTTGGTATAACTGCTCAGCATTATTTTAATAGTCATTATGTATACATTGAATTTTGACTTAAATAAAAATAATGAGAGGATAGGGGAGAGTAAATATGAGAAAAATAGAGGATGAGGGATAGTATCAGTATGTATGTGTGTGTGTATGTGTGTGGGTGCATGTGTGTGATGGTTAATGTGTCAACTTGGCTAGGCTATGATTCTCAGTGGTTTGGCAGACACTATGTAATCATCTTCCATTTTGTGATCTGACGCGTTTAGCCAATCAGTTGAAAGGGGAGCTTCCTTGAGGATATGGGTTGCATCCAGGATATATGGATGTCCTGGCAAACCTTGCTCTCTCTCAACCCTACAATCTTCTCATCATCTGACCTCTGGTTTTTGGGATATAAGCCACAGAGGCCTCCAGCCTGTTGCCTGACATGCAGATTTTGGGTTCATCAGCCCCTTCAACCATGTGAGCAAGCAGAAGTCTTCAGCCTGTCACCTGACCCACAGATTTGGGACTTGGCTAGCCCCCTCAATTGTGTAAGCCATTTCCTTGAAGTAAATTTCTCTCTGAATATATCTATATACGCTTCACTGGTTTTGCTCCTCTATAGCACAGACAAAATGTAAGTCTAGACTAAGACAGTAAATGTGTGTGTAAGAAAGAACAAGATAGAGAAGGAGTTAAAACTAATTCCTCATCTTTCAAAAGGGGATATCAACATATAAGTCAAAAATTATAAATCAGTCAATGCATATAGCACTTAATCTGTGCCACGCAGTATTCTTCTTCTTCTTTTTTTATATTTTATTGTGTTTCCAGTGAAGGTTTGCACAGTAGGTTAGGTTCCCATTCAACAATTTCTACACAAATTGTTCAGTAACATTAGTTACATTCTTCACAATGCATGAACAGTCTCAATTTTTCCTTCTAGTTGTTTTGTTTCCATTAATCTAGTTTCCCCACCCTCTTACATTTTCATCTTTGTTTTAATGTAATTGTTGACCATTTGGTCTCATATAGATGATTTTTTAGTAGAGCACATTACTCACGGGTGATATTCTTTATTTTGTGAACCAATCTGTTATTTAGCTAAAAGGTGACCTCAGTGGGTTAGTTGCAGTTCAAGGTTTACAGAGTGTCTCAGGGTAATAGTTCTGGGGAGTCCTCCAGTCTCAACCGGTCCAGCAGGTCTGGTTTTTTTATTTTTGTTTTTTTAAGAATTTGAGATTCTATTCCACTTTTTTTTCTCCCATTCCATCAGGGTCCATCTATTGTGGCCCTGATTAGAACAGTTAGTAATGGTAGCTATAACTTTCAGTAGACGGAATGTGTCAAAGATCTGCTGTTTTAAATTTAAAAAAAACTTTAAAAAAATTCTACTTTTAAGCTAGGTACATATATCACTTCAGTAAAGTAAAAAATATTAAACGTAAATATATAATGGATTAGAGATATTTTTGTATTGTCTTACCTGCTATGACAAAAAAAGGGTTTTAATTTTTATCATTGTCAAATTTTGTCTCCCTATGATATGAAATAATGAGATATTGAAAATTACTCTCCCCTCCCTGTCTCCTCTCTTTTGATATTATAGCCTCTGAGGTAGGAAGAACTATAATGCTAAACTCCGTTCAAACAGCGGGATAACTATTGTACACATTTTGCTTGTTCTAATATTGTTTCAAGACCCAATTCAAGATTGAAGACTTTTCCTAGAAGAAAAATCCAAATGGTCAATAAAATAGGAGTTCATTTGCTTCCCAGTCTCAGTCTAAGAGATGTGAGTCCTATCAGATCCTTTGTCCTGAGGAAGAATTTTTAGATTATGAGTGTCTTCTACCTTGAGCCCATGAGTAGGAAGAGTAAGGGTTGTTGGTTGATACCAATTGCCATTGACATATTTTCTTCTTTCCACTCACCAAAAAAATATAATTCCTTTTCCTCTCTAATATCTGCTATAATAACAGTGCTGAAACATAAGAATGGGCTAAGGAAATGAAATTTCCTTGCTGGAAAACAAGTTAGCCCACAGAAGCAATTTCCCAAGGCCATTTGACTCAATCACTTTCAGATTGATCTAAGCAAGAGACCCATGTCCGAATTCTATTCTGTTGTACTGTCTCTGTGTCTCTGAGTATTTGTCTTAATCTTTGAATGAATGGAAAGTGTGATTGTCGTATCGGAAAGAAGATTAATTTTTTAAAATATTTCATCAGCTCACATATAGACTCTTGCGATAGTCCCCTTATGACCTGGGACCCCTGTCTCTGTGTTCTCATCCCACAATTTATCATATTATTGGCTGATTAAACTTCTTGTAATGTTACTGTGTTTGATCAAATCATTTCCCTTATCATAAACATTTTAAATTTTTCTAATTATCCATAGATAATTTATAAATTCCTTAGTTAAAATCTGAGCTCTCTGAAAACAAGATCTGCATCTTATTTATCTTTTTTCCCTGGTGCCCAGCAAAAGACCTGGCACATAGCCAAAATTTAGAAATGTTGAATCAAAATTTAATTGACTTAACTTGGAATTAAAGGCCTTCCTTTTCAGCCTTTCTAATATTCTGTCCTATGAGTATTCTTACATGATCCTTCCCTTTTCTCAGTGTTTTTAGTTTACATTCTAAACCTTAAATACCTCTACCCACTCTTCTTTCATCCTTCCATTTCCCATTTGTATTAGTTTCCTGGGGCTGCTGTTGCAACAAAGTAGCACAAATTGGGTGGCGTTAAATAACAGAAATTTATTCTCTCACAGTTCTAGAGGATTGAAGTGTAGACTCAGGGTGTCAATAGGGTCATGTTCTCTCTGAAGTCTCTAGGGAAAAATCCTTTCTCGTCTCTCCCAGCTTCTGATAGCCTCAACCATTCCTTGGCTTGTGGCAACATAACTCCAATTGCCTCTGTCTTCACAAGGCCATCCTCCCTTTGTATCTCTCTGTGTGTCTTCCGCTCTTTTTATAAGAATATCAGTCATACTGGATTAGGACCACCTTACTCCAGTATGACCTCATTCTAAGTTACTCAATTACTACTGCAAATACCCTAGTTCCAAATAAGTTCACATTCACAGATACTGGTGGTTAGGATTTCAACATATAATTTTCAGGGACACAATTCAACTCAGAACACTACCTACCCAATACTTGTAAGGTGTTATATCAAGATTGTCTCAGCTGCAAGTAATGGAAACCTCAGCTCAAATGCACTTAAGTTTTAATTAGAATGGGCTTGATTGGCTCAAAAATTTAAAAAGTTAGTCTAGTTAGGTTTCAGGTGTGGTTTGATCAAAGCTCTAACTCTGTTTCTCTGCAATGAACGACTGACGGAATAGAAAATCAATATCCAAAGAGTTCAAATGAATGGACCCAGGTCTCTCTTTTCTACATGATAATATCTGCCATGGTTCTCATAACAATGTTGTTGTGCTGGTGGTGTTCTGTTGAGTGGATTCTGACTCACAGAGACCCTATAGACTGAGCAGAACTGCCCCCCCAGGCTTTCCAGGGCCGTAATCTTTAGGGCAGCAGATAGCCAGGTCTTTTCTTCCTGGGAGTGGCTGGTGGATTTGAACCTCTGATTTTTCAGTTAGCAGCTGAGTGCTTAACCATTGGGGCACCAGTTTTCCTTCATAACAATCTTAAGGCGTTATTATCATAACCCTCCCCCACAGGCACTGAAAATTGGTAAGAGGTGCACTTTTTCCGTCTCTATCAGTGCTCTTTTCTTATTTGTGCTAGAAAAAAAATGCAGATAATATTAATAGTGTGTGAAACACGTTTGCTGGCTAACTTTCAAACGGTTTCAATCAACCTGCTTTATGTTGGTCTTTAACGCAAAGAACTATTTTTCTCTTTTTACCACGAGAGGGCAGCAGTTAGAAAATGGTTACCACCGCCCCGTTTTTCTTTAATAGCTGTCTCATTATCTTCTTGTTGCTGTTGTTGCCGTCATTGTTTTTATTTACCCAGAATTATAATTAGACTATGCTTATAGCAGTTGAATATTCTGGATTTTAAATATTCTGTCCAATTGACAAATTGTGTATTCAGATTTTTGTTTTGGAAAACGTCACTCTAAATGAAGTGGAAATCCCCCACCCTCTGCCTCTGGATTGCTCAAGTAGATTAGAAAATAAAGTTAAATCGAAAATCTCCAGGTGTTTGCAGCCAAATGGGACATTTCAATAATGTTAGATGCCTCCTTTTAAAGAGGATAGAATTCCACAGTCTTGAATGACTAACTTGTCATTACTTCCAGAGGAAGAGGATTAGTTATCCGGGATGATGAAAGCAAAGTTTAATCTCTATAGGACCCAAAGGGAGGCATTTCAATTAGGTTAAGTTTTCTTCATACCCAGATAATATTACATATTGTCACTCCATCTATTCATTTATCTGTAAAAGACATTAAATCATGATGATATTTGCATTGGTTGCCTTCATATTAAAGTATGTTTTTATTTTGTTATTTTTACAAGTTACATATCTTTCCTGATTTTGTTTTTCCAGTCTTCCTTTATACAATTATGCCTTTTACTCTAAGAGAATTTTTTTTTTTTTTTTTTTTTTTGGTTAAAGAGGATAATAATTTCAAAGTCCTTTCAAGGTCTCTATGAGTCAAAATCGACTTGACAGCAACGGGTTTTTGATTTTGTAGTGTATCGCATTATGTATATTGTGGAATTCAAAATTAGAAATAATTCCATGGCATTGAAAGAGCAGCATTTGGTCTCTATCTATTTAAAAACTTGGATTTCCCCAAGGCACAATGGTACCTCATGAATTAAGATTTTTTTTTTTCTGCTTGAGTACAGAAAGAAAGAACTGGAATAGACATAGAAATCTTTGTAATGGCAAATTCAAATACAGAGTAGATGCATACATGAAGAACACACTGCATACATGATTACATACATGCATTTTTGGTCGTTAAAACAGATGCTTAAGGTAACTATGTACATTTCTTTAAAACTCCCTGCTTCCAGTTTTTTAATCAGATAGCTCACAGAGAAATCAAAGGACAGTTTATACTAGGCCACTAAATACGGCAGTGCAGAGTATTGGGTTATGTACCAGATGTGGTTCTCAGGACAAACTAACTTATTTCTTCTGTCTCTGTCTCTCAAGAAATTGTATAATGATAATTTCTTGGAAATGTCTCTGAGGCTAACACTACAAAGTAAAGTCAAATAAAGCTGAACGAAAAACTCCCCACTTAGGACAATGGTCTCGGGGAACATCTAGCTCAGTTGGCATGACACAGCTTATAAAGACAATGCTCTACATTCTACCTTGGTGAGTAGTGTCTGGGGTCTTAAAAGCCTGTGAGCGGCCATCTAAGATACTCCACTGGTCTCATCCCTTCAGGAGCAAGGGAGAATGAAGAGAACAGGATACAAGGAAAAGATTAGTCTGAAGGACTAATTGTCCACAGCTACCAAGGCCTCCACCAGAACAAGCCCAGTACAGTTAGATGGTGCCCAGCTACCACCACTGACTCCTCTGACAAGGGTCACAACAGAGGGTTCTGGACAGAGCTGGACAAGGATGTAGAACAAAATTCTAACTCACAAAAAAAAGACCAGATTTACTGGCCTAAAGGAGACTGGAGAAACCCTGAGAGTATGGCCCCCAGACGCCCTTTTAGCTCAGTGGTGAAGTTACCTCCGAGGTTTACTGTTCAGCCCGGGAGTGGACAGCCCCGTAAAACCAAATGAGACTAACGAGGAGTCCAGTGACAAGGGCCAGAAGGCAGAAGGGGACAAGGAAGCTGGTGATAGGGAACCCAAGGTTGAGTAAGGATATTGTTGATGTGTTCTGAGATTGTTAACCATTGTCATAGGGCAACATTTGAAGTAACTGTTAAATGAGAAACTATTTTGTTCTGTAAGCCTTCATCTTAAGTGAGAATAACAGCACAATTGGAAGAGCGTAGTCAATGTCACTGAACTGTGCATGTAGAAATTTTTGAAATGGTGTATCTTCGTATTTTCACCAAAAAAAAGGTTGAGAAGTTAGAAGGTTGATATGTTGTGGGGTTGTTAACCAATGTCATAAAACAACACGTGTACTACTGTTTCATGAGAAACTATTTGTTCTGTAAGCCTTCACCTGAAGTACAATAAAAAAATAAAAATAAAAAAAAAAGAAAAAGAAAAACTCCCCACTTAAAAACCCTTGATAAGAAAAAAGGCACAGATGAATCCTAGAGCTTATCTGTATAGCCTAAACGTGAAAGAAGTATGTAATTTATTAGAGTGAAACTTGATTTAGGAATTCAAAGTCAAATAAAGCCATACTGTCAAAAAGCTTTTTAAAGCAATTTTCTCTTTAGGAATGTTCACTATCTATGTCTATTATAAAAAACTACAAACCAGCGCTGAGTTAGTAGTGAGGAATGGAGTTTTAATTCTTGTGGAATCCAGATTTCTGAATTCCATGGAGGTTGAATGACTCACCCAAGCTATCACTCTGAGATAATTTTGAACCTTAAAAAGCAGAAACTGGTCTCCTAGAAGTCACCTTTAAGTCAAACAATAATCTAGCTTAATTTTTAAAGAATGTTTGCTTTAGATATTTTGCTCTTTTTGAGAATTATCTACGTACAGTTTCGGAAAATAGAAACTTGTAAGTTCAGGCTAGAAGCTCTGTTTTAGGGCCAGTGTCAGTGATTACTTTAATTGTTCTTCAAGACAATGCTCTACGGAATCCTGAATAACCAACCACAAGTTGTTTTATCACTTTATTGTTGTTCAAGACAATGCTTGCTATATGGAATCCAGTGTAACCACAAATTGTTTTACCAGTTCTGTTCTGGCCCTTTTCTATGGCAATGTATAATTACTAGTGATAAGATGGAATATAAAAATATGGAAAAATCCTTCTTCTTTGGAACATTCTTGACTCTCTAGTTAGAAGTATTGCCTGATTTGCAAATCATATGTTAAATAAGCTTTAAATCAATTTCTGTTATTGGCTTAATATTTTTTATTTTAGCAATGGGTTTACTATCACCCAGAAAAGGGCCTAACTGACAGTAGGTGCAAATATCTGTTCAATGAATATTTATTAAAATAATAAACAGAAACTGTCACATTCAAAACATCAGAAGTGAACACCCTGAAGTATTTCTTAGAATATATTTTCCTTAAAAACACCTTAGCTGAGATTTATGAATAGCCTTAATATGATGCCTTTATCTCTACCACTCCCTACCCCCTACCACTCCCCGCCCCACCAGGAGGGAAGGAAACTCACCAAACACATTAGTATTTCAAAATATTTATACAATGATCACACTTTATTCTATTCAAACTACAATCTTTAATTTTTTTCTATGTGATTGCCATACCATCTCTAAATCTACAGTGAAGTTTCCTTATAACAACTGGTTAATTGAAAGGATTCTCAGACAATCTGCTTATTTCTAAAGACGTTTAGTATCTGACCTGACAATTGTAAATGTATGACCCACAAAAGAAACTTCATATTTTTAGATGTAAATTTTAATTTACCTGTTGCCATCGAGTCAGTTCGGAAGCATAGTGACTGTACAGGACAGAGTAAAACGGCCCCATGGGATTTCCAAGGCTGTAAATCTTTATGGAAGCAGACTGCTGCATCTTTCTCCAAAGAGTAGCTGGTGGATTTGAACTGCTGACCTTTGTTAAGCCGAGTGCTTAAGCACTGCACCACTAGGGTTCTTAAATTTTAATTTAACAAATACAAAGGGAGAGGAAGGAAATAAACGAAAAACGGTAGTTTTAATTACTTAAGGACCACAGTTGCTTCTAAAATATTAACATAACCTTCCACCAGAGGGCAACATTTGCAAGACATTTAAATGATCCCTACACTAGAAGAAAAGTTATTTCCTCAGACAGGGATGTAAATAAATGCATACCAACCACACTGCTGTTGAGTAGTATCTTATGTACATTTCAAAGAATGCTATGAATAGAAAATAGAGATTGTCTGTTAATACAATTATTTAAACAAATGCATGTAAAATTCAATATCTACTCATAGTAAAAAATCAAAAGGCAATAAATTGACTTATTCAAATATATAAGAAGTTGAGAAAAGAAGCTTATTTCTATACATTACTGGGGTTTTTTTTTCAGTACACTGTTAGCCATTTAGCGCAAATATAATGTAAAAATCTTAGGATGAGGAGAAGCAAAGGAAAAGTGGTTTTACATCAATGAGTAATTAATAAAAAATTCATAGAATTTTATAAGTGGAATAATAAAGAAAACTTACTACAAGCCTTTATTTATGTAAATGAAGAAACTGAAGTTTATTAAAATGACTAATTCAAAGTTCTAGTGATGATCACCAGAAGAATCAGAATCCAAACTCAAGTCAGCTGATTTCCGTGTTCCATATGCTAATTACCCAATACTCAAAGTGTTGTCCCTGGGCAAGCAGCCCTAAAACTTAGAACTGTTCAATCTCAAGCTCCACTCTAGACTTATTGAATCAGAATCTGTGTTTCAACAAGATTGCAAATTGTGAGATGTATGATTTCACCCAAGGTGCTTCCTCATTACTGGTTACATGACTTCAGACAATGTATTAAATCTCATTTTACTCCTCAATAAAATAGGAATAAAACTATTTTAGCTTAAAGAATAATTACGAGGAATAGATGAAATCATGTAAATGAAAGGCATTCATAAATTGTAATATGTTGAACATGTTCATTACATCCAATGAGACACTCTCCTTTCATTGTTGACTATTTGGGAAGGCGGCATAATTCTTCCCCTACAGGAAGAGTTGCCTAATGATGCAATTTTGCTGTTGTTGATGTTAGTTGCCCTTGACTTGGCTCATAAACGACAGAACAAAACGCTGCCTGTTGCCCAGTCCTAGGCCATCTTCACTGTTGTTGGTATGTTCAAGTCCATTGTTATGACCACTGAGTATTTTAAGTAGCTTCTAACCTAGGGGGCTCACCTTCCAGCACTATATTGGACAATATTCTATTGCAATTCACAGGGTTTTCATTGGCTGATTTTCATAAATAAATCATCAGGCATTTCTCCTAATTTGTCTGGGTCTGGAAGCTCCACTGAAACCTGTACACCATGGCGACCCTGTTAGTATTTGAAATAGGGTGGCATAGCTTCCAGCATCACAGGAGCACACGAGTTAGCACAGTATGACAAACTGACAGGATACAATTTTAGGCCCTATTTAAATTGCATGGAAGATATTGTGGGTAAGAGAGGGTGTCCAGAAAAAGAAAGCTTTTCTTGATATCCCTAAAATAATATCATACCTGTTTCTACTAATATTTGTTTGTAGAAAGATAAACCTGGTAAATTTAGGGTAAAAAAAATTAGTGTTTGGAATTTGGTACTCTACATGAAGAAAATCTGTTGGGTTAGTAGATAGTGTCTGAATATATGTCTCCTGTATTTGGGAGTAGGAATTAATTTAAGGATGCCATAAATGGCATTCTTCACTATCAGGCGGCCTTGTAACAACTCTTGTAATCTTCCACATGTAAGTTTTCCCCTTGTTCATGACTTTGTGCAAGATATTGCCTCTGGTTGGGATGCTCTCCAAGTACCAATACCCCTCCCCACCCAATTCCACTGGGCTGGCATCACCTACACAGGGCTAAATTTCTTTTAAATTATTAAGACTGAAAAGGACACATCACCTCCTAAAATCCTTTCCCTCCCAAGCTGAGTTATTTAACTCGTCTAATTCCACCCACAAGGATTTGTAATTGTATTTCATGTGTCTATTTCCCAAGTTGCTTATAAGATTTTTGAGCGGGCATTCATAGAACCTAGTGCAATTCATGGCACTCAATGAATATTTTTAGAATGAATAAATCAATATTAACGGTTATCCTGATTCAGGCACTCAGTTAACCTATCAACAGAATGTAGGAGAGAGACAAACAGCATTTTGTCATTAAAAGTGAATGTAATTATTTTACTCTAGATACAATGCTTTTGTGTTGGATTTATAGGGCTTGGTGTCCCCTCAGGTAAGTATAGTAGAGACATAGCAATCAGGTTTCCTGGTGGTTTAGATCTCTAGTCATTTGGGGTAATATTTAAGCAGGAGTACTTTGGGGGATCATTTTTTTATCACCATCATAGCTTCACAGATATTTAATTATGACTGCTTTTTTTTCATAACTTTGCAAATTTCCAAAGTCATGGATCTCTCTAAATTTATCAAATTGAATGAATTGCTCACTATGGATTTGACAAATATAGATATTTTGAAAAGTGCTTAGAAGAATCAAGTCCTAAATAGCTTGAATCTTATGTCTGCAGGGAGGTAGTTTGTTGAGGCGTTTTTTTTTTTTTTTCCTTTCTTTCTCATACTTGATCTCTTTTGTGGATAGATACTATGTTGAGGTATTCCAGAGCTTTATAAAAATATGGTTCAATTTTTTTGGTGATACACATTTTAATGCATATTTATCAAAATAAGAGAAAGACACCTCTGGTATCATTTTCTTTATCATCGTTCATCATGGAATATAATTTGATGATGATCTCATTTAATGATAGCAGATGGTTTTAGCTCCTTTAGATTATTTCTTTATGCTGTCCATTCAGTTTATATATATTTGATGTATCATTTAGCTGATTCAGGGAACATTCTTGCATGATTCTGTGTTTAGATCCATGCTTCACGGTCCTGAAGTACAATGTACTCCCCCTGTTGGTGTCAATGAAATCCAAGGTTTTTGACCTTGAAAATGTAGTTCAAGGCCAATCTGTTTTGTAAGCATTTGCTGAATTGTATCTAAGATGTTTGTGAGTCCTGTGAAATGCATTAATAATTAATACCAAGCTGGCATAGTTTTCTTGCTTTGGTTAATGAAATGGATCCATTGATGCCATATCTATATATGTGAAACCAAAAGTCTTTCACGACTATCTGTGTTAAGAAAAGATAGTGTAAAGAAAAAAAATATAACAGCTATTAATATGTTTTTAAATTAAAATAAATCTTGAAAACACAATCAATGAAGTGTTTCAGAAGATGATAATTTGTTGATAAGCACAAGGCATAGCCACAAAATTCATCAGTTTATTGACATTTCAGCAGTGTGCTGTAAATCAGTTAAGTGAAGAAGCTTAAAATTTGCAAGAAATTTATATTAGACTTCCTGTCTTTCATTTAACTGAGTTTACAGTTTCTCTCTCTCTCTCTCTCTCCCCCTTTCTCTCTTTTTCTTCTCTCTCCCCTTCTTTTCCTATCAGGGGTTAAAAAAAAAACAAAACACATGAACAATAGAATTATGCATTTTCTTGCAAACGTTGTATATTCAAGGGATCCCTGGTGTCCAGGAATATCGCAAACATAAGTGAAATACATTGTAAGCTTCCTTCCCTGCAACACTGTCAGTGCTGGCGTCAGCGTGCAGGGCAAAACGTGGGAAACTAAAAGTCACTTGTCAATTTTTAATAAAGCCTTCGTCCCTTGTAGAGTCAAATGCACCATTCTCCCGGCAAACCCTGGATATGATGACATCTTCCCACTTGGTTTCCATAGCATCCATTCTTGAAGAGCCCCAGAATGGTCCTTGGTCAGGTTGATCCGCCCACCTCCCCTAGGTCAGGTTGATCCGCCCATCTCCCCTAGAAAGTTGGCTTCCCCTTTTACTGAAACTTACTCTTGTCCGTGGTGCTGAACCATTTTGCCGAGACCCACTCAGAAGGGCGCTGTCAGCCGTGCTGAAAAAATCTTCGCGGCCGCTGCCAAAATCAGAACGTGTATTTGTTATTTACTCACGTTCTCAAAGAACAGCAAGCCTTCTCCATCTTAATTCGACTCTATTGCAGAGCAGAGTTGCGCCGGCGTGAAGGAGATCATGGGCAGGGAGGAAAAACTAATAGCAGCATTGCTCACCTGAGACCTGACACGCTCCCAGGAGTTTTGGAAGTGCTCTGCTCCTTACGGCAAAGACACCATTTTAAAAGTACTCTTCTTGTGACTTTACCCTTACACATATGGGTTCTTTGATACTTCCGCCCCCTCCTTTTAAAAGCCAGCGCGGATTCTGACAGCAATAAGCCCTTCAAAACCGGGAATTTACACTGTTTCTCAGTGAACTGACTTCCAGGACAAGGACTCCTCTGCACCCGCCCAAATACCATGGCACTGCGTGCGCCCTTTGCCACCGGATCCTCCCCTTCCAATGAGACTTTCTGATTGTGTCTACCAACTCTCCTATTAGGAAACCCGTGGGTTGCATGCAGCTATTCGGTTGTATTCTCGCTCTCTTCTCACTCTGCCTCCCCTCTCTCGCTCGCACTCTTACTGGAGACACACTAATACCAATTCGCTGAGAAGAAAAAGCCAACAACTACCTTAAGCGATTCAGACAATATGCGCAACCCCCTCCTTTCATAGCGATAACTATTTAAGTCTGGCAGCAGCCGACACTAGTCTTTGCAAGAATGGAGTCGGTAAAACAAAGGATTTTGACCCCAGGAAAAGAGGGTTTAAAGAATTTTGCTGGGAAATCCCTCGGCCAGATCTACAGGTAAGAGAAAGCAAAACCATGCCTGCCTGGGGCTCAGCATAAAAAAAAATCTGCAGGGCCATTTCTGTAAACCCTGGTTGCTTAGAGAGACTGTAATATGATCAGAAAGTCTTTTGTTGCTCCTTGCTGAGCCGGGCTGCTCTGGAAACCTGTTTATTAATTCAGCAATGTTGCACTAAATGAACCTGTCTGTTGTATGTATGTGTGTGTGTGATTTTTGTTTTGGTACCTGCAGATTCTCAGCCATTTCAACCCTGGAGTTATCCTCTTTACAATTGAGAAATGGCCAATACCTGGTCAAGGAGCCCTTCTTTTGGTGCTTAAAGCTACCCAGAATTAAATTATTTTGATGTAAATAAATGAGGAAAAAATAAAAGCCTCTAAAAATTAACTAAGACAATCCAAAGAGTAATGGCAAAAAGAAATTTAGATCCCAGCTTAAAAACCACTGGAATAGAGAATCCCCCAGTGGAATCTTCCTTCTGTACTAAAGGAAGGGGAATCAAAATATATCAATAATTGATAGCTGAAGCAGTTCCTCTCTCTGAACCTGAAACAATGTGTGTGTATTTTAATTATGTGTCCTCGCCTAGAATTCTTTTTCTTGCATGGAAAATGCCACAGTGGTTGTAGGAATAATAACCGTCAAAATAGGTTTGAACCTACCAGAGATGATTTTAAAAAAAGAAAAGTTTATCCTCCCGATAGCCTCTATACTAATTATGCTGTAAATGTAACAAATTTAAAATCTTTCAAGTGTGTTACATTAATACACCTCTTCTTAAAAATGTGGACTACATCAAGAAGGGAGAGCTGAGAGAAACGTGCAAAACGATTCCAACAGGGCACTAATTTTCAATTTGGGAAATTGAAGCCTTTTGAAATGTATAGGAAATGTAAAGAAATTGACTAAAGCGACTCCCTGTTTTCAAATCTCTTTGGTTCGGGTGGGCTTCAAGTAGGAGCCAACATGCTCCTATGCGGCAGTAGATACCGCAACGGCCCTGCAGCCCTGCAGCTGCCCCAAAAGAACTGTTCTTTCCCAGCCCAACTGCTATCAGACGGGGAGTTCAGCTTTGCATGTGTGAGCATACGAAGCCAGTGTAAAAAAAAAAAAATCACATTAGCTGATTTTTTTTCTCCCAGAATAAATAAATTACATTTTCTAACACTGGGGTTTAGGAATCAGCACTAAAATAGCCTAGAATATCTTTATGACTTATTCCCCAGGTGATATTTTGGAGAATATGAAAGTCGTACATTATTTTCTGGTAGCCTCAAATTGCTTTACCGCAATATCCCAAACTCTACATTTTTGGAATTGACCTAAATATTTCATTTGCTTCTGTGTGTGCATGAAAACAACCGTGAGTGAATATATATATCATTTAAAAAGCACATCTACAAATAAACTACAAGGTTAGGAAAAATCTGCAAATTGTAAACGGAAAGGTTCTTTGTTGGAATATCGGAAGTATCAATCCCAAGATTTCACAGAAATGTTACCCTTTACATTATTCGTTTTTTGAACAGAAATTTCACGAGTATATTGTGAATTAGAACAACACTTACTGCCTTTAAGTAAAACCATTCCACCACTCCTCCTCTCCCTTCCCCCAGGAACGAAAGCGCGAAGGAATTGAATCCTACGGGTGAAATCTTCTGAAATACTATGCAAATTTTAAAAATAATAATTACTGTGAGATTTTCCACGTCGATGTGCAACATTTTAAACAGAGTTGATTGGGGCGCGTTTGTATATGTGGGAGTCGCATTTTATGGTTTTGAAAATGGGCCCGAGATTTTTCGGTGCTTGTAACCCAGATAGTAATGACGCAAGATTGTGAATAATTAATTATTCATGTTCTGGCAGTAGGAAGCTTAGGTGTCGGCCATATGTTGCGGAGGCCTTTGTTTCAAACTCGAGTAAAAAAAAAAAAAAAAAAGTAAGATTTGTAAAGGGGGGTAAGCAGTGAACCTCGGGCTGGAGGAGGGGGAAGTAGAGTGTGTGACTCTCAGCGTTCACAGCCCTTCTCCGCGTGGGCACTGGCCAGGGGAGGCCTTAGTCCCTGGAGACCCTGGGCTCAGCTGGGAGGCGGGATCCCGGCGTCCTCAACCTGGAAAGCTTCAACTTGGCTGGAAAAAAAGGAGTAGCGTGGGTGCGAGGCTGTAGCAGGGTCCGCCCGCACCGGGGCAGCAATCCGGAGGCTGGGTAGCTGGATAACACCCACCGTCGCGGGGGTAAAGCACTGCGGAGGGAGGCGTCTACACTGGTGCTCGGCAGGCGCCGCTCGCATAACCCCTTCGCACACAAACTGCAGACCCCGCAAGAAAGTCAGGCCCTAGTGGCGGGTGCAGCTAATCTTCAGGGTAGATCCTGAGGGAATGGGCAGGCTTTAGGCCTGAAGGTATTAAAATTGAAAGGTCGCTGCCAAGGGGAGGGGAATGGGCAGACTGCCAGAGGGCCTTGGGGGTCAGGAAACCAGGTGTCGCCCCACCCTAACCCCTGAGGGAGGAGAGAACAGATCAGCGTCTGTCCCCCACCCACGAGTTTCGAAGGCTGGGAGTGGGGAAGAATGCCGGCAATGGGTGCCTAACTCGCGGTGTCCTTGCCTCCCCTCGCTCTGCCACGCAGGGTGCTGGAGAAGCAGCAAGACAGCGGCGAAACCATCGAGCTGACGGAGGATGGGAAGCCCCTGGACGTGCCGGAGAAGAAGGCGCCGCTGTGCGACTGCACGTGCTTCGGCCTGCCGCGCCGCTACATCATCGCCATCATGAGCGGCCTGGGCTTCTGCATTTCCTTCGGCATCCGCTGCAATCTGGGCGTGGCCATCGTGGACATGGTCAATAACAGCACCATCCATCGCGGGGGCAAGGTCATCAAGGAGGTGGGCAGCTCCCGGATCGCGCCGGGCCCGCCACTTAGCCTCGTAAAGCCACTTCACCTGTGCCAGCCCTGTTTGCCCCAACTGCAAGACGAAGGAAGGCCGGGATGCTCCCTAAGTCCCCGTCTAGCTCTGCAAATCTAGAATGCACCGCAGTATTACGATCACCTCCCTTTCCGCTCCTGGAGCAAGTCGCTTCGGCTCTCTGGGCCTTTCTTTCCTCATTTGCAAAGTAGTACAATAGTGCCGGGGTCACTAGGTTTTTGTGAAGTGTGGCTTCATACAAGGTGTATGCGCCTAGCCTAGCAGCTAGCTGGGCACAGAGTCGGTGACTAATAACGTCCGCTAAATTTAAACAAAAAATTTTCCTTTTACCCTAAGGAATGGGCAGCATATTATAATTTTTTCCTTACCTCCTCCAATTTCTTCCAAAACATTATTAATAATCAATATAGAACAGAAATCAAATCAAACTATGCGCATCTCGGCAGTTCCATCCAAGAGGACTTTAGGAAACTTAGGGATGCGAGTAGGAGCCACAGCAGAAGAGTCTCCGAGGTATTGCGAGTCCAGCCTCGTTGTAATCTTACGGTGTGTCGGGGGTGGTGAGGCCTAGGGAGGGCAGAGTCATGTCAAGGTCGCAGAAACCCGAGAGTCCCCACTCTCTGTTTATGGACCAGGGTAGCCATAAGACCGGCGGCGGAAGGATTGGTAGAGACATTCCAGAATGGGCTTTGGTTGGGGAGAGGGGAGCTCCATCGATCCCCTGGGGAGTCCGGAAGACTCTGCAAATTGCGTTTAGTTTCAAAATTTTATTCGAACGGAGAAAAACTGTCCCCAGGTCCCTGGGCGGATAAGCACCCTTCCACCGTGCCGATGCGGCTAATTCGCCCCAGTTTAATTTGAGGCTCACCGCTTGGGGCCCGGCGGATGAGAGAAAGGCCCACGAGGCCCTGGGCGGCGGTAGGCCGCAACTTTCAGAGACATCCCTCGCCTACAGTTCTTACTTTTTGGAGCACCCCTTCCTCCCCTCTGACTCTCTAAACTGCCCCGTCCGTTCCAAGTCTTTCCGGCTCCACTCCCATCCCCCACTTTGCGAGGACATCCTTCCTGCACTTTCCGTCCCCATTTCCTTCCCCCAGATTTCCCCATTTGGGTCTCGAGTTAGCTTCATTCTCCAAGCGTCGCTACGTCCGCACCCGCCCAAGCCGCCGTCGGTTAAATGGACCCTAGTCCGGCGTCTCTCTCCCCAGCCGGCTAATGGAGAATCTGAATTTCCAAAATTGGGGTTGGACATTCTTACAATCTGAGCGGCAGACTTCCGGCCTGAGGGCGCTGCAGATTCCTCAGTCTGGTCCGACCTACCTGAAAGTCTTCAGGGAGCAAACCCTGGGTGCCTAGCGGAAGCCGCGTTGGTTATTTGGCTTGTCCCCGCTATTAATAACAATATATTTCGTTAATGAGCACGGTTTTTCAGTTAAAAGAGGCATTTCTTCTCCATAACGGGGTATAGAATAGTTTCGTTAGGAAACAAAAATTCAGCCACCCCCACCCCGGGGATAGAGGGAGTGCCCCGGGGGTTGAGGGACTTTTGGGCCTGCGAACCATGAACGTGAGTTTCCAGCCCAAGAACTGATCATTTTCTTTCTCCCTCCCATTTGGTTTGTTTCCTGCCCTCATAGAAAGCCAAATTCAACTGGGACCCAGAAACCGTGGGGATGATCCATGGTTCCTTCTTTTGGGGCTACATCATCACCCAGATTCCAGGCGGCTACATTGCTTCTCGGCTGGCAGCCAACAGGTAACCCACCGGTTCCGGGCTGGGGGGTGTCGGGCTGGGAACCGCAGAGGGGGCAGCGGAGGCTGCGGGCGGGGACGACAGCCAGTGGGTCTTGGGAACTCTGGGGAGCGGTCTCCTAGTCTGTTGGCTCCCCTGGAAGCTGGGGCGCTGGCGCCTTCTTCCAGAGGAAGACGCCCGAAAGAATTTGGGTTGCGCCACTAAAGACGCAAACTGTCGAACCCTCTGCGGTAGTTGCCCATGTTTTTCGCGAAATGGTCAACGTACATTGCGGCCGGGTAGGAGCTGAGGCCGGGAAGGGTGTGGGCTCCGGGAGGGGGGCCGAGACTACCGCGCGGCCTAGGGGACAAAGGTGTAAGGGGCGTCACGTGCTGCGCTCCCGTCGGCGGGTCCCGCGGGTGACCCGGCTCCCCGTGGCGCTGACCTCCAGGCTGGGGGCCTCGATCGCCAGCCCCAGAGCCCGCCCACATGGTGCTCTGGGTTCGCAGGATTGGTTTCTATGGAGGCTGGCGGCATTTCAGACGCCTGGGTTCGATTACACCTGGTCGTGAGCTCCTCTGGGAAGGGGCGGGGTGGGCGGAGGCGCTCTGCTGCGGCCCGCGGCCTCCCGCCTTGCCGCAGTGGCTGCAGGCAAGGTCCTAGCGCCCGCCTGCAGTAGTGCCCCCAGTGCCGTGATCAGAGGCGACCCCGAAGCGCGGTGCGTCTGGACTGATGAAGTGGGAGTGTAGGGATCAGTGTAGCGACCAGAATGTGAAGGTCAGCTTTGTTGTCTTCAGTGTGCGTATTATGATAAACAAAACTATGTGCTCATTAAGTCTAGGAAAGAACCCAAGCACAGGGCCTCCCAGGTCTTACTACTTGTCATGACTTCGCAGCTTTCTTCAGAACTTGAACCATCATCTCCCGAAGTCACAATTTAGACGGAAGACTAGAGTTAGGCACCTCCCTAGTCATGGCCATGTCTCCGCCTTTGTCACCTGGCTCCTGTCCACCTCTCACTGAAATCTCCCAGGCTCCAACCCGAGGCTTTTGTCACCTACTAGAAAAACATAAAGGTACCTTCTCGGTCCTCTCCAGGGCTTGGGGAGGAGTTCTTGGAGATTTATTTTAGTTTAGCATTCCTAGGAAGGGAAATTTTGGAGAGTCCTTCAGAATGTTGAGAGGAGAGTGCAATAGATTACGAAGAACTGTGACTTTGAATACCGTTTTTACCTAACAGGGCTGACGAGCACTCAGACTCAGCAGGTGATAAGAAATAATTTTTAAAAACGAATCAGATGAAGATTATTAGCTGTGTGAGAAACCAATTTTATGGATGGAAAAAGCAAAGAAAACTTTGATATTAGAAAAATTTAAAAAAATTCTCTTACATATTATTGATAAGGAATGTGTTACTTTTTTGGTTTTCAAATCCCTAATGCATAATATCTTGAATCTTTTTTTTTTCCCTTTAGGGGAAAATTACTTTCTGAAACAAACAAACTGCCCAGAAGAAGATACTCCAAACTTACATATATAAAATAATTTACTTCAGGGGAAAACATTCAACAATGCACCAATAATAATAATAATAATGATACAAGAAGCCTAATATGATGTCAAATGAAGATATAAAGGCCGTGCCTTTAATTCATTATTCAGAGTCAAAATCTTCAGCTTGCCAAATGTTAAAATGCTAACATTTTCCTGCCAGGAAAAGACAACTGGGATGCCCCAGCTTTCCCTCAGTGTGATGCTAGGAGGTCAATAAATAGGTTTTCCTGTTTTGTTTTTTTTTTTAAAAAGCAAGCTCATTGCTATCACTCGTGTGGTGTTTAGCAATGAAAAGACTGATACTGACTCAGGTTCTGATTTATTTGATAGATTTTCCTCAAAAAAAAAAAAATTCGGATTTTTAGAATTCTTATTTGGATCTGAATTCCCCTTAAATTTAAATTGGTATTCAAAGGAGGATAGCTTAATATTTTCACATACAATATCTTGTGCTTTACAAGGCTAAGAAAATCAAGTGAAGAATTATGAACATATTGAAAATTATTGAGCGTAACTTTCTTATCACAGCTTAGTATTTTGACATATTGGCTTTTTTTGTACAATAAAACAAATACAGCTGAAAGCAGATTTTTAAAATCCGTCTAACACTTGCTTTTCTGGTTATAAAAATATTATGTGCTAAATGAGAAAATATATATAAAATAAAAGATAAAAATCTTGAATAATTTCATCATCCAGAGACACCTATTATTATTATGTTGAATTCCCTGATAGCCCTAGAAAAGCTAGGACTTTTATCTTTTAAATTTTATCTTAAAAGGTTTGTTTTTAACTCAAGATTTGAGAGTCTTTTTTTAGAATTGGCTTGAAAGATGTATATTTCTTAATATATTATGATAGTTTTTCAACAACCATCAAAAGCAACACAGCAAGAACAGTTTTCCAACTACAAGTATTGTATGTCCATTCAAATAAGCTTCTCCCTACACATCATCTAATAGTAGAACAAGACTTCCTTTGAGTGGTATACTGGGGACAGATTCCTTTCCCTCTGCGTGTGAAAGAGGCTCCCATTGGAACGTGTTTGCCATGGAATCACTGTTGTGTGCGGAACTGGAGTAATGGAACTGAGATGTGTGGAGACAGCTCCTCAAGAGAGAAGGAAGGGCTCCTGATTACATCTCCGGGCAAATTTCTGAATGAAAAACAAACAGCAATGACTTAATTTCTCTTTTTTACGATTAAGCAAAAATAGCCTCACTCTTGGTCACAATACAGATTCTTGGTCCCTTTTCTGGCACAAATCTCAGTATTTTTGCTTTCCTGCTCATGGCAGGAGGAGCGGGGGATCAATGGAGGAAGTAAATTCCTTCCCAAGGGAGAGCTATACATCATTTTTTCCTTTGTCTTTTTAAAAAGAGCTATTGCACACCACAGGCAGGAAAATTTAGTCACCTCCATGGGGAGCCTTAGGATAGGAACTCAACTGAAGAATCATCACAAATTCTGTAGTCTTTTAAGATGAGAACATAATTAATGTAGTGATACAAAGGTTGTTAGATGCCATCAAGTTTGTTCCGACTCATAGCAACCGTATGTGCAACAGAATGAAACATTGCCCAGTCCTGTGCCACCCTCACAATCATTGCTTTGTTTGAGCCCATTGTTGCAGCCACTGTGTGAATCCGTCATGTCGAGGTCTTCCTCTTTTTTGCTGACTCTCTTCTTTACCAAGCATGATGTCCCTTTCCAGGGACTGGTCCCTCCTGATAACACGTCCAAACGTAAGGCAAAGTCTTGCTATCCTTGGTTCTAGGGAACATTCTGGCTGTACTTTTTCCAAGACAGATTTATTCCTTCTTCTGGCAGTCCACAGTATATTCAGTATTCCTCAGCAACACCATAATTCAAAGGCATTGATTCTTCTTTGGTCTTCCTTATTCATCGTCCACCTTTCACATGCATATGAGGTGATTGAAAGTACCACGGCTTGAGTCATGCACATCTTGGTCCTCAAAGTGACATCTTTGCTTTTTAACACTTTAAAGAGGTCTTTTGCAGCAGATTTGCTCCATGCAATGCATCTTTTGATTTCTTCGTTATTACTTTTTTTTTTTTTTTTATTGTACTTCAGGTGAAGGCTTACAGAACAAATAGTTTCTCATGAAACAGTAGTCCACATGTTGTTTTATGACATTGGTTAACAACCCCACAACTTATTAAACCTCTAACTTCTCAACTTTTTTTTTGGTGAAAATACACACAGCCAAAGATACACCATTTCAAAAATCTCTACATGCATAGTTCAGTGACATTGATACGCTCTTCCAATTGTGCTGTTATTCTCACTTAAGATGAAGGCTAACAAAACAAAACAGTTTCTCATTTAACAGTTACTACAAATGTTGCCCTCTGACAATGGTTAACCATCTCACAACACATCAACAGTATCCTTACTCAATGTTGGGTTCCCTATCACCAGCTTCCTTGTCCCCTTCTGCCTTCTGGCCCTTGTCACTGGACTCCTGTATCTTGTTAGTCTCATTTGGTTTTACGGGGCTGTCCACTCCCAGGCTGAACAGTGAACCTCAGAGGTAACTTCACCACTGAGCTAAAAGGGTGTCCGGGGGCCATACTCTCGAGGTTTCTCCAGTCACCTTTAGGCCAGTAAATCTGGTCTTCTTTTTTGTGAGTTAGAATTATGCTCTACATCCTTCTCCAGCTTTGTCCAGAACCCTCTGTTGTGATCCTGGTCAGAGGAGTCAGTGGTGGTAGCCGGGCACCATTTAGCTGTACTGGACTCAGTCCAGTGGAGGCCTTGGTAGCTGTGGTCCATTAGTCCTTTGGACTAATCTTTTCCTTGTGTCCTGTTCTCTTCATTCTCCCTTGCTCCTGAAGGGATGAGACCAGTGGAGTATCTTAGATGGCTGCTCACAGGCTTTTAAGACCCCAGACACTACTCACCAAGGTAGAATGTAGAGCATTGTCTTTATAAGCTGTGTCATGCCAACTGAGCTAGATGTTCCCCAGGACCATGGTCCCCAGAGCCCTCTCCCCAGCAATTCAGTCCCTCAGGGAGTTTGGATGTGTCTACGGGGCTTCCATGACCTTTCCTTGTACAAGTTGTGCTAGTTTCCTCTGTATTGTGTACTGTCTCACCCTTCACCCAAGATACCACTTATGCATCTTTTGATTTCTTTTCTGCTGCTTCCATGGGTGTTGATTGTAGATCTAAGTAAAATGAAATCCTTGAGAACTTCAATCTTTTCTCTGTTTATCATGATGTTGCTTACTGGTCCAGTTGTGAGGATTTTTGTTTTCTTTATGTTGAGATGTAATCCATACTGAAGGCTGTAGTCTTTAAGTATATATATATATATTTTTATTGTACTTCAGGTGAAGGCTTACAGAACAAATAGTTTCTTATGAAACAGTAGTACACATATTGTTTATGACATTGGTTAACAACCCCACAACATGTCAACCCTCTAACTTCTCAACCTTTTTTTTTTTGGTGAAGATACACATAGCCAAAGATACACCATTTCAAAAATTTCTACATGTACAGTTCAGTGACATTGACTATGCTCTTCCAATTGTGCAGTTATTCTCATTTAAGATGAAGGCTTACAGAACAAAATAGTTTCTCATTTAACAATTACTACAAATGCTGCCCTATGACAATGGTTATCCATCTCACAACACATCAACACTATCCTTACTCAACCTTGGGTTCCCTATCACCAGCTTCCTTGTCCCCTTCTGCCTTCTGGCCCTTGTCACTGGACTCCTGTACCTCGTTAGTCTCATTTGGTTTTATGGGGCTGTCCACTCCCAGGCTGAACAGTGAACCTCGGAGATAACTTCACCACTGAGCTAAAGGGTGTCTGGGGGCCACGCTCTCTGGGTTTCTCCTGAAGGTTGTAGTCTTTGATCTTCATCAGTGAGTGCTTCAAGTCCTCTTCACTTTCTGCAAGCAAGGTTGTGTCATCTACATATCGCAGGTTGTTTATGAGTCTCCTCCAATCCTGATCCCTCATTCTTCTTCATACCACTGAGCTTCTCGAATTATTTGCTCAGCAAACAGGTTGAGTAAGTATGGTGAAAGGATATAACCCTGACACACACCTTTCCTGATTTTAAACCATGCAGTGTCCCCTTATTCTATTCTAAGGACTGCCTCTTGGTCTAAGTACAGGTTCCTCATGAGCATAATTAAGTGTTCTGGAATTCCTATTTTTTGTTAATAGAATCCTTCAGTATTGCAACTTGAGGCTTGAATTTTTTGTTCAGTTATTTCAGTTTGAAAAATGCCAAATGTGTTCTTCCCTTTTGGCTTTCTAGCTCCAGGTCTTTGCACATTTCAGTATAATACTTTACTTTGTCTTCTCTTGCTGCCATCTAAAATCTTCTCTTCAGCTCTTTCACGTCATCATTTCTTCTTTCAGCTTTAGCTACTCTTTGTTCAAGAGCAAGTTTCAGAGTCTCTTCTGACATCCATTTTGATCTGTTTTTAAATTTTCTGTCTTTTTAATGACTTTTTCTTTATGTATGATCTCCTTCATGTCATCCCACAACTCCTCTGGTTTTTGGGCATTAGTATTCAATGTGTCAAATCTGTTCTTGAGATGGTCTCTAAATTCAGGTGGGATACACTCAAGATCATACTTTGACTCTCATGGACTTGTTTTAATTTTCTTCAGCTTCAACTTCAACTCGCATATGAGCAACTGATAGTCTGTTCCGTAGTCGGCCCCTGGCTGATTTGATTCCTGTGTATTCCATCTGGTGAGGTCCACGTGTATAGTTGCCATTAATGTTGTTGAATAAAAGTATTTGCAGTGAAGAAGTCGTTGGTCTTGCAAAATTCTATCATGTGATCTCCCGCATTGTTTCTATCACCAAGGCCATATTTTCCAGTTACTGATCCTACTTCTTTGTTTCCAATTTTCACGTTCCAATCATCAAAAATTTTCAAAGCATCAATTTCAGACAGCAGAATTTGGTAAAAATCTTCAGTTTCTTCATCTTTGGCATTAGTGGTTGGTGCATAAATTTGAATAATAGTTATATTAACTTGTCTTTCTTCTAGGCCTGTGGATAGTATCCTATCACTGACAGTGTTGTATTTGAGGATAGGTATTGAAATGTTCTTTTTGATGATGAATGCGAAATTGTTCCTCTTCAATTTGTCATTCCCAGCATAGTAGACCATATGATTGTCGATTCAAAATGGCCAGTACCAGTCCATTTCAGCTCACTAATGCCTAGGATATTGATCATCAAGTGTTCCATTTCATTTTTGACAATTTCCAATTTTCCTTAATTCATACTTCGTACATTTTGCATTCCAATTATTAATGCATGTTTGCACCTGTTTCTTTTCATTTTGAGTTGTGCCACATCAGCAAATGAAGGTCCCAAAAGGTTGACTCCATCCATGTCATTAAGGTTGACTCTGCTTTCAGAAGGCATATTTTGAGTGCCTTCTAACCTGAGGGGCTTATCTTCTGGCACTGTATCAGACAGTGTTCCACTGCCATTCATAAGGTTTTCACTGGCCATTTTTTTTCTGAAGTAGATTGCCAGGTCCTTCTTCCCAGTCTATCTTAGTCTGGAAACTTCATTGAAACCTATCCACCATGGGTGAGCCTGTTGGTGTTTGTAATACCAGTGACATAGCTTCCAACATCACAGCAACATGCAAGCCACCATATTACAACAAACTGAAAGATGAGTGGTGGGATACAAAGGTGGTGGAGGCAAATTAATTTTGTTTTAGACAATGTAGGGATAGGGCTGATAGTAATGCAGACATTTTAAAAAAGTGAAATTGCTAAGGAATATTTTTACCCTTAATTTAAAGAACTGTGAGGAGGATGGGCAAGTGTTTAATGGGAGTAAACAATAGAATATTTGCAAAGGGCATGGACAAAGAAGGTCAGATATGTTTAATTGTTTGGTCAACATTATGTTTTTAATGCATTTCACTGATTCACAAAGACTATTCCTGCCTTTATCCAGGTGGCAATATTGTTTCAACCCTTTTAAAAATATTCCCCTACCTGCTCCATCCTCCCTGAATTTCTAACCCTGCTTTAATATTTTGCACAGAACTTATCATTATCTGCTATAGGAATATTGTACTTACTTATCTGTTTATTGTCTGCCTTTCCTGGATAAAATGTAAGCTCAGTGAGGGCTGGTAGTTTTGCCCATGTTTTTTTCATTGCTATATTCCTAATATCTTGAAAAGTGCCTTGTCCGTGATAGGTATGTGTTGAATAAATGAAACATCACAACAAAGTGTTTTGGGCTTTTTAAAAAGGCAGTGTAGTTTAGTGGTTAAGATATACCTCTAAAGCCAAATGTCTGGGTTTAGACTTCTGAGTGTTCTACTTAATAGCTGAATGACAAAAAAAAAAAAAAAAAAAAAAAAAAAAAAAAAAATCACTTAACCTTTCTAAGCCTCAGTTTATTTTTCTGTAAAAGAGGACTAATCAAAGTATCTACCTCCTATGGCTATCATGACAACTAAATAATATGGGTAAAGTGCTTGGAAGTGCCTGGCATTTGATTATTGCTGCCTTTTACCACTTATTATTGAGGAAATCTTAAATTCAGAAAAATAAATGGAAGAATAAAAACTCCTGTGATCATTCAGCATTACTTTTGTTTAAATTTGTCTTAAGTATGTGAAATGCAAATGGTTATTTCAGCTGTGATAAAAAGGCTTCTTCCCATGTCATATTTCTGTCTTTCAAAATGAATTTTCCATATGCACTATTGGCAATTCAAATGATTTTTTCATGGAAAATATTACAAAACTCATTTGAAGGCTTTTAAAAGAGTTGTCTTTTAAAAATACATTTTTAGCCAAGAGTATAGAGACTGCTAGTAATTCAGTGCATGCAATCTGTAAATTCTAGCCAGGCATTATAAATACACTTAGAAAAATCCATTTAAGCTTGACGTTAAACTTCCTTGTTGAACGTTATGTTTATTTCTCACTGCCCCTTTTATTTAAAGAGGGTTCAGTTCCTAGTATAGCATTTTGTCTTGTCAGGTATTTGTGGGTTTCTAACATGACTTTGGAAACCCTGGTGGCGTAGTGGTTAATAGTGACGATGGTTAACCAAAAGGTTTACAGTTTGAATCTACCAGGTGCTCCTTGGAAGCCATATAGGGCAGTTCTACTCTGTCCTGTAGGGTCACTATGAGTCAGAATCGGCTGGATGGCAATGGATTTGGTTTTTGTTAACATGACTTTCGCTAAAGGAAAAAACGTTCTTTATTTGAATTAAAAATTGAGGTTTTCACAAGGTTGTAGCTCTTGGTGAACTCCCTATAACACAAAGAATCCAAATTAAAGCTGGACAGGACTCATCTAATCCAACCCTCCCATTTTACAGATGAGGAAATAGAGAATCAGTGAGGTGGTAATGTGCCCAGGGTCACAAAAGGATTGAGACTAGAACTCAGGTGTCTGGTAATTTATCACCACAGGTTACCTCTACTCTGAAATTTAACATCTCTGCCTGATACTGTGTGCTTCATTGAGAAGTTCACTTTAAAGCAGCAGTTGAGCCATCTGCTCTCTGAATGAGTGACTACAATCTATCATGTCCCAAATCCAGGGGGGAAATTCACGAATTAGAGATGTCTTTAGCAAACCCAAGCGATCGTTAGGTTTTTGTGGCAGGAGAAGCCTACAGTGTTTGTGTCTATGTACTGACTCTTGAAGTATTTGGCCAAAGCATGGGTAATTCTGTTATTTTCTGTGTAAAAGGCAAAATCAAAACCTTATAATGGCTTAGAAACATAGTGTGATTTTCTGTAGTAGAAAACATGGAATTAAGAGCTTCTTCCCACAACTCTGTACCTTTGGAAACTGGACTCCTAGAAAGTTGCAGACATTTGAGCATGGCTGTGGAGAGTGCAGACCTTTCGTCTGCAAAAGAAAGGGGATCCATCACTGGAATTTTCACTGACATAACTGGATTCATATTACAGATCTAAGAAGGGAGCAATTTATTCTTAAAAATGAACACATTCAAGTACATGGATTTTAAAAGTATTTACTAATGTGAATTTGCCTTTATAAAAATGAAAATTTGATATGATCTAGGTAAACATTATGGCTTGCCTGATTATGAAATATTCTCTTGTGAGACTGATTTTTAGAAAGAGGAACAAAGATGTTTTAAACACAACACCTTCATAATATTTTAAGCCAAGCAAGGAGTGATTTTACTGTTGCTTTTCTGTCTTTTTCCTTCACATATATAAAAAATAGAGATGTGTTTTATTTTTTATTGGAATACGCATTGGAAATGAATTCCTATGCCTCATCACTGAAAACACACTATCTATTTATCTGTCTGTCTCATTTATGTATCTATCTTACCTACCTATCTAATCTATCTGTATATTTTTTTCCTCTCTTCTTACATATACACTGAGGCATCCTTTGCAAGGAGGGGTTCCTTAACCCTTCCAGTGAGAAACATTTGCAAATTTATTTTTTGTGAGAAAATAATTCAGATTATGAATATAAACAAAACCTACTGCAAGGGCCCACCATCCTGCTATAGTGGAAACGGTTTATAGACGCCCTGTCTTCTGGGCCAGAGGTGACTTTCTCTGTCTCACTCATCTAGCTGTCTATCAAACATCTAGCCCCTTTCCCATTGTGGGCGCTATAGGTCAGGTATCTGGGGCAATGCAGAAGAGGCCTTTCTTTTCCTGACAAAAGAAAATACCCTTCCCCGCAAGATGAATAGATGGATTGGGGCGGGGGAGTGGGGCGGGGGGAGGAGTCTCCAAGGGCTAGCACGTGCTTCCTTCCCTTCTCCTCTCCCCTCCCCTTTTCTAGCTCTGCTGCAGCATCCTCTACTGCAGTGCAGAGGCAGCCTCTGGAGGGAGGGACGTGAATTGAGGGAGGAGGGAGTCTGGTGGGCAGCTGGTGGAGCGATTCTCCCGCTGCCATATGCCACTGTTGGGGCCTTCTAATTTCTCTGTCATGAGTGATGAAGTCATTTTTACAACTTAATGATGTACCAAGGGACCCAGAGGGGTGACTTGTGCCTGTGTATTCCTTTTTTAATATGGGAGTGGGGGCATCAGATGTGACAAAGGGAGGCGCCAAGACCCTGGTTTGATTACATTAAATAGATTAAACAGCCTGAATCAGTCTACTGCAGACCCTCCAGAAAAGGATTAGTCCCACACCTGGGGTGAGGAACACTAGTCCCCTGTTAAGTGACAAGTCACTGCCCAAATGGAAATTGATTGATTCTGGAAAAACGTATATCATCTGTAGAAGCAATGAGTCACCGGTGTTTCTGTCACTTCTTCAGGACAAATCTATGTGGGGTGGGCTTAATATGTGAGGGTGTTAGTGGCTGTAAGCCCTAGAGGAAGAATATGACTGGGAATTTACAGCTAACTCACTCTACTCCACATTGAATGTTAATCTTCAGACAGGGTAAGATGCAGGCTTTTAGCAACTGCCTTTGCTTTCCCAAACATTTCTTATCACGAATACTATTATTCTTCTCAATTCTGGTAATCTCTTTAGTGATATAGACACATACACACACACTCACACTTCTTTCTCTTACAGCTTGAAATGATATCCCATATAATTACTTTAACAACAGTGGTGTGTGTGTGTGTGTGTGTGTGTGTGTGTGGGTGGGTGACAGACAAAAAAAAACCAAACAAACAGAAATTAGGTTTTAATTTGAAAATAGTCTAATTGAATTCATTTTAGTATGTCATTTGCTGCAGAGGAAATCATGAGGAAAACAACAATTTTAAGTAGCTTTCAAGTGGTTTATTATGTTAAAAAGCTACTTTAATAAGCAAATGGCCCTTATTTTATTTCACAGAGCTTGTAATGATGTTCTTTGAAAAACTCAGAGCACCCATCAGCTCCTAATCCTGTTCTTAAGAGAGAGAAAAGTTAAGATTTTACACATTACTTTGCACGTTTATTTCCTTTTTTTCCTCAGCCCAATTACTGTTGATCTATCTCTGACTTATAGTCACACCAGGAGTGGGTTTCTTTTGTACTTTAAATGAAGGTTTACAAAACAAATTAGCTTCTCATTAAACAGTTGGTACACATATTGTTTTATGACATTGGTTATCAACCCAAGGACATGTCAGTATTCTCTCTTCTTGACCTTAGGTTCCCTATTGCCAGTTTCTCTGTCTCCTCCTGCCTTCTAGTCCTTGCGCCTGGGCTGGTGTGCCCCTTTAGTCTTGTTTTGTTTTATGGGCCTGTCTAATCCTTGGCTGAAGGGTGAACCTCAGGAGTGACTTCATTACTGAGCTAAAAGGCTGTCTGGGGGCCATATTCTCAGGGTCTCTCCAGTCTGTGTCAGAGTAGTAAGTCTGGTCTTATTTTCTGAGTTAGAATTTTGTTCTCCTTTTTTTTTTTTTTTTAAATATATATTTTATTGTACTTCAGGTGAGGGCTTACAGAACAAATAGTTTCTCATGAAACAGTAGTGCACATGTTGTTTTATGACATTGGTTAACAACCCCACAACATATTAACCCTCTAACTTCTCAACCGTTTTTTTTTTTTTTTTTTTTGGTGAAAATACACATAGCCAAAGATACACCGTTTCAAAAATTTATACATACACAATTCAGTGACATTCACTACGGTCTTCCAGTTGTGCTGTTATTCTCATTTAAGATGAAGGCTTACAGAACAAAATAGTTTCTCATTTAACAGTTACTACAAATGTTGCCCTATGACAATGGTTAACAATCTCACAACACATCAACAGTATCCTTACTCAATGTTGGGTTCCCTATCACCAGCTTCCTTGTCCCCTTCTGCCTTCTGGCCCTTGGCACTGGACTCCTATACCTCGTTAGTCTCATTTGGTTTTACGGGGCTGTCCACTCCCAGGCTGAACAGTGAACCTCGGAGGTAACTTCACCACTGAGCTAAAAAGGTGTCTGGGGGCCATACTCTCGAGGTTTCTCCTGTCTCCTTTAGGCCAGTAAATCTGGTCTTTTTTCTGTGAGTTAGAATTGCGCTCTACATCCTTCTCCAGCTTTGTCCAGAACCCTCTGTTGTGATCCTGGTTAGAGCAGTCAGTGGTGGTAGCCGGGCACCTTCTCGCTGTACTGGGCTTGTTCTGGTGGAGACCTTGGTAGCTGTGTACAATTAGTCCTTCGGACTAATCTTTTCCTTGTATCTTGTTCTCTTCATTCTCCCTTGCTTCCAAAGGGATGAGACCAGTGGAGTATCTTAGATGGCCGCTAACAGGCTTTTAAGACCCCAGACACTACTCACCAAGGTAGAATGTAGAGCATTGTCTTTATAAGCTGTGTCATGCCAACTGAGCTAGATGTTCTCCGAGACCGTGGTCCCCACAGCCCTCCACCAAGCAATTCAGTCCCTCAGGGAGCTTGGATGTGTCTATGGGGCTTCCATGACCTTTCCTTGTACAGGTTGTGCTAGTTTCCCCTGTACTGTGTACTGTCTCACCCTTCACCCAAGATACCACTTATCTATTGCCTATTTAATATTTCCCCCCCACCTCTCCCATCCCTGCCAACCAACAAAGATTGTTACATTTTGTGTGTGAACCTTTTCATGGGTTTTTACAATAGAGGTCTCATACAATATTTGTCCTTTTGTGACTGACTTATTTCACTCAGCATAATGTCCCCCAGTTTCATCCATGTTATGAGATGCTTCACAGATTCATTGTTGTTCTTTCTTGTTGCATAGTACTCCATTGTGTGTATGTACCATAGTTTGTTTATCCATTCATCTGTTGATGGGCATCTAGGTAGTTTCCGTCGTTTTGCTATTGTGAACAATGCTGCCATGAACATAGGTGTGCATATGTCTATTTGAGTGATGATTCTTATTTCTCTAGGATATATTCCTAGGAGTGGGATTGTTGGATCGAATAGTATGTCTATTTCTAGCTTTCTGAGGAAGCGCCATATCATTTTCCAAAATGCTTGTATCATTTTGCATTCCCACCAGCAGTGCATAAGAGTTCCCATCTCCCCACAGCCCCTCCAACATTTGTTATTTCCAGTGTTTTTGATTCGTGCCAGTAATGCCGGGGTGAGATGGTATCTCATTGTGGTTTTAATTTGCATTTCTCTAATGGCTAGTGATCGCGAGCATTTCCTCATGTGTCTGTTGGCCATTTGAATGTCTTCTTTGGTGAAGTATCTGCTCATTTCCTTTGCCCATTTTTTAATAGGATTATTTGTCTTTTTGTTGTAGAGGTGTTGGATTTTCTTGTAGATTATGGAGATTATACCTTTGTCTGACTTGTACTGTCCAAAAATTTTTTCCCAGTCTGTAGGTTCTCTTTTTACTCTTTTGGTGAAGTCTTTTGAAGAGCATAGGCTTTTGATTTTTAGAAGATCCCAGTTATCTAGCTTATCTATTGGGGTTTGTGCGTTGATGGTTATGGTTTGTATCCTGTTAATGCCATGTATTAAAGCCCGAAGTGTTGGTCCTATTTTTTCTTCTATGAACTTTATAGTTTTAGGCTTTATATGCAGGTCTTTGATCCTTTTTGAAGTAGTTTTTGTATACGGTGTGAGGTATGGGTCCTGTTTCATTTTTTTGCAAATGGATATCCAGTTTTGCCAGCACCATTTGTTAAGAAGACTGTCTTTTCCCCATTTGATGGACTTTGGGCCCTTGTCAAAGATCAGGTGACCATAGGTGGATGGATTTACATCTGGGTTCACAGTTGTATTCCATTGGTCAATGTATCTGTCGTTGTACCAGTACCAGGCTGTTTTGACTACTGTAGCTGTATAGTAGGTTCTGAAGTCAGGTAATGTGAGTCCTCCAACTTTATTCTTCTTCTTCAGTAGTGCTTTACTTATTTGGGGCTTCTTCCCTTTCCATATAAAGTTAATGATTAGTTTTTCCATCTCTTTAAAGAATGTTGTTGGTATTTGGATCGGGATTGCGTTGTATTTGTAAATTGCTTTGGGTAGAATTGTCATTTTCACAATGTTGAGTCTGCCTATCCATGAGCATGGTATGTTTTTCCATTTATGTAGATCCCTTTGGGTTTCATGCTGTAGTGTTTTGTAGTTTTGTTTGTATAGGTCTGTTACATCCCTGGTCAGATTTATTCCTAAGTATTTTATCTTTTTAGGGGCTGCTGAAAATGGTATTGTTTTCCTGATTTCCTTTTCATCGTTCTCCTACTGGTGTATAGGAATCCAACTGATTTTTGAATGTTTATCTTGTATCCTGCTACTCTGCTGAATCTTTCTGTTAGTTCCAGTAGATTTCTCATGGAGTCTTTAGGGTTTTCTATGTATAGTATCCCATCATCCGCAAACAGGGACAGTTTAACTTCTTCATTACCAATTTGGATGCCCTTTATTTCTTTTTCTTGCCTTATTGCTCTAGCTAGAACGTCCAGCACAATGTTAAACAGGAGTGGTGATAAAGGGCATCCTTGTCTTGTTCCTGTTTTCAAGGGGAATGTTTTCAGCCTCTCTCCATTAAGAATGATGTTGGCTGTTGGTTTTGTATAGATGCCCTTTATTATGTTGAGAAATTTCCCTTCTATACCTATTTTATTGAGAGTTTTTATCAGGAATGGGTGTTTGTTCTCCATTTTTCTCTAGCTGTGTCCAGGACCTTCCATTGTGATCCCTGTTAGAGCAGTCCGTGGTGGTAGTCTGGCACCATCTAGTTGTACTAGACTCAGTCTGGTGGAGGCCATGGTAGTTGTGGTCTATTAGTCGTTTGGACCAGTCCTTCCCCCGTGTCTTTAGTTTTCTTCATTCTCCCTCACTACTGACAGGGTGAGGCCAGTGGAGTATCTTAGATGATGGCTTACAAGCTTTTAAGACTACAGACACTACTCACCAAAGTAGAATGTAGAACATTTTCTTTATAAACTATGTTATGCCAGTTGAGCTAGATGTTCCCCAAGACCATGGTCCACACAGCCCTCAGCCCAGCAATTTGGTCCCCCAGTGAGTTTGGATGTGGGTTTTTAAGCTACCACTTTAGTTGCCAATTACAAAAAGGAGGACTTTAAACAGAATGAAATATCAACAGTATACATTTAATTAATAACTGTGGTTTGATTATTTCTTCAGGGAAAGTAATGTTTTAGCTTTAGTTTATTGCTGAGAAAATGTGTGGTGTTTGCTAGAATTTTTTATTGATGGTTCATTTTAATATACAGTACTGTATAAATCTACTGCCTGATTTTATAGAGAATCTGGATTGAGAATTCAAAAAATCTAAAAGATCCAAATAATGGATAAGTCTTTATTTAAGGAAATTCATTTATTTCTCTAGAAAAAGTTTTTTAAATATAAAGTCTAATTCTTTTCTTTATTTTTCTGCTCATTATTTATTCACTTTTCCGTTAAAGAAGTGATCAGATCTTCAGTGAATTTCTTTATTGAAATGGATTATAAACAAACAAAAAGAAGAAGAAACAATATAAATCAGAAATCAAAGCTTAATTTTACCAGTAAATAATTGATAATCAGGTTGACTGAAGTCTTAAACGTCTCTCCTATTATCACCAATTCATAAAGATATTATCAGATAATCTACATTATTATTTGATATGTTATGAAATTTGATATTTAGTCTATGGAAAAAAAAATTGAAATGCTCCTAAAGAAACCCACAATGGAATATCACAAGATAAAAGGATTGTAAAAATCAACCTAAAAACAGCACTAATGTTTGCTTTAGGCCTACTGAAGTTAAGCAGTAACATGATCTCTTTATATAATGAAGTAGAGGACAGTGTTTTCCTTCTTTCCCATAAGGGGGAAAAAAGTCTAGACATTTGACTTTCAGATTAAAGTGGGAAAAATAGAAAAAAGAGAAATCCAGCTCAATTGACTTGAATGACAGAAAGTATCCTCTCACCACGTAAAGTGGAAATGAATGAGTGATTATCAGAGGAGCTTTTCAGTCAATACAGAGCAAATCATTTAGTGAGAAAAATGTCTTTCTTCTCCTAAATAGTAGATATTTGGATTGCAGCTAGGGAGAGAGAGAAGGTACGGATTATAAATTATCTTCATAATTGTATTAGTTCTCTATTTCAGGAGGTAGATAAAATTATATATATTTATATGTAAATATCACTAAATTTTTATGTGAGTCATATTTCTTCTTCACAGCAACTCTGTAAGGCAGGCATCCTCATAATGGTTTTACCAATAAAGAAAGTGAACCACACTATAGCAGATTTATTTTCCCAAAGACCACTAGGTGATAAGAGGCAGAAGTGGTAGTGAACTCCAGTATGTCTGATTTCAAATTATGTGCTTCTTTACTAAACACATTTCTCCTATTGAGTACATTTTCTGTGTGTTTTCTTTAAAAACTCTATCTTCTAGTTCCTTTTAAAAATCATTTTATTAGTTAGTGCTGGGCTAGGTCGATAGAAAAGAGTAAATACATGGGTGTGGAATCGTTTTAAAGATTTATTTGCATGGCTTTGATTGCTAGATAAGTCTTTTGTTCAGAGCATAAATTTGAAAAACCTGTAATGGTGGATATTATTTTCAGTGAAGTAATGTGAAATCTAATTATATGTATCAAAGTTGAGACCAATACTAGGGATAATAAAACTCACATGTATATTAATGTTTCCTGGTGTATAATCGCTTTTCCTCTGTCAAAATATCAAAGATACATTCGATGCTTATGGTTTTTTCTTAAACATTTTTGGCAGTGTCAGGGCAAACAAAATTGATGACTGTCAAATGAGCATAATATTATATACGCAAGTACATTAAATATTCATAAATGTTGAGGTTCTTTAAGAGGACAGTATATCACCTCTGAAGTATTATCATCTAATTTCATTTTGAAAGCAGAGATTCACAGACAACAGTTTCAAGTTTCAGAGGCAGATGAGCATCCTGCAATGGACGAACAGTGAAATGGCAGTTGGTTTTAGGAGATTCCACAATGTTATGTGAAAGAATTAAGGATGAAGCCAGACTGGGCAATGTATTTGACTGAACTCAGCAACTATCTCAAGTGAGGATTTATCCACATTCGTACTCTAAATTCTAGCTCATAGTTGCCAACCTATAGTTATTATATGAAAAGTGAATTACCTTCCTGGGATTTTTATGATCCCTAGATGAGTAGTTTGTTCCCATTGTAAAGTTCAAGAGCAAAGAAATGATCGATTGATTGAAAAGGTATTGGGAGAAAGAAGATTCAAAGGAGAAAGATCTATAATCACCTACATATACCTCAGGGAGGGAAGTTAATATTATGCTTTTTTAAAAGTCTTTTTACAAAAGTAATTGGGTGCTCATTTCTTATGGAAATGCCATATACAAAGCACTCTGACAGCACCATGGTGTTTTCAGAAGTGAAATAATACCTGAGCCCTAGTCTCCAAGAGACACAAATGAAGTAAGGGGAATATATGACCTTTTGGCCTAAGTCTTATAAAAGGGAGCTAGAGTGCTTCAGGAGTATCGGAGAGAAAACTGACTAGTTAGAAAACAGGGGTGTGTGTATGTGTGTGTGAGTGTGTGTGTTTGGGGGGGATATAAATGTATTGGGGGTAAGAATGGGGGAATCTGAAGACAGATGTATTTGATTTAAAGAAGACTGTCAATTTTCCTTGATTATTTGCAGCCTTTGTTTGCTGTTAGGTATATTAGATGGACTATTGGGGTGCAGATTAAGAAGCTGATGCATTATAGATAAATTTCATATAACTTAAGAGTGGAAGATAAAATTCCCCCTACATGTCCTCATGAGCTTTAAGCTGCTAGCATTTCAGAATGACATGGGGCAACTGATTCCATGGTCACAAAAACTGCATTATTTAGTCAGGGCAAATACAGTCTGGAAAAGAATAATGAGAAATAATAATTCTCTGAAAACTTTATTGAATGTTAGGAAATTTCTACATAATAATAGCTCATATTTATAAACCATTTACTATGAACCAGAAACTGTGCCCTTTGTTAACTGATTCATTTAATCTTCATGATAATCCTTTGAAGTACGGAAACTTATCTCCATTTTACAGATGGAGAAACTGAGGCTTAGAGATTTAGGTAATGACAACTTGCCCAAGGTCATAGCTAGTAAGATTTAGATTTGGAATCTGAATTCTCGCAGTGTAACCACAGAGCTTGTATTCTTAACTCATATTAGGTCATGATGTTTTTTTGTCCCCCCAGAAGATATAACCAAACAAAAACCAACCCCCTTGCCATTGAGTTGATTCCAACTTACAGCAACCCTGTAGGACAGAACAGAATTGCCCCATTGGGTTTCCAATGAGAAGCTAGTGGATTTGAACTGCCCACCTTTTGGTTAGCAGCCAAGCTCTTAACCACTGTGCCAGGACTCCTCTATGGTCAAAGGCAAGCCCCTTATTTCAACTGTCCACTGTGTTCATTCTAGGCCTGCCTTCTAAACCTGTCCCATTTTTGGTGTCCTGGGGGAATACCAGGGGCCCTGGTGTCACAGTGGTTAAAGTGATCGACTGCTAACTGAAAGGCTGGTGAGTCAAAACCACCAGCAGCTCTGTGAGAGAAAAATGTGGTAGTCTGCTTCCATAAAGATCTACAGCCTTGGAAACTCTAAGGGGTTGCTATAAGTCAGAACTGACTCCACAGCAGTGGGTGTGTTTTTTTTGGTTTGTGGCAATTTCAGCATGGTATTACTAAGCCAATGAGCACTGGTGGCATGACAGTTAAGCACTCAGCTGCAAAGCAAAAAATTGGTGGTTTGAACCCAACCAGAAGCTCCACGGGAGAAAGAACTGGCAATGTGTTTCAATAAAAATTACAGCCTATAAAACCCTATGGGGCAGTTCTACTCTGTCAAATGGGGCCCCTATGAGTAGAATTGACTCAGTGGCACCCAGCAACAACTGATAAACCCCAAAGCAGGATCAATATCACCTGGGAACTTGTTAGAAGTGCAGATTTTGGGGCCCCACCCAAACATACTGAATCAGAAACTCTGGCACCCAGTAATTTTAAATGTTTTAAGATGCCTCTTTCCCCACCCAGGTGATTCTTGTATATGCTAAAATCTGGAAACCACTGTGCTAAACTATATTATTGAGCTTTTTTTCCATACTCAGTTCTACCTCTTCCATTTCTTTATTGAAACCCAGATTTTTCTTCACAAAACCTTGACAAAATCCTCCCTAAATGAGCCTCCATGTTTCACTGCTTCAAAACAAAGGAAGGAAGGGGAAGAATCATGTTGTCACTCCTCACTGTTGCTACTCTCCACTTTCAGCATATTTTCTTCTTTCAAAGTTTTTGTTATTTTATCTGCTATTGCTGGCACCGTTTGTACTAATACTTATTCTGCTGCTATCAGAAAATAGTAGAGGTTAGTGTTCAAGTCGTCAAGATCTACAACTAGACTGAATAAACATAAACCACTGTTCTTTCACTATCAATGTGGTCTTGACAAGTTACTTAAACTTTCTAAAAATGTTGTTGGTAAAATTAGAACGTAGAACAGGGAGTGGCACTGTCTTAGTCATCTAGTGCTGCTATAACAGAAATACCACAAGTGGACGGTTTTAACGAAGAGAAGTTTATTATCTCACAGTCAAAGTAGGCTAAAAGTCCAAATTCAGGGTGTCAGCTCCAGGGGAAGTCTTTCTCTGTCGACCTTCTCATCAGTGTTCCCCCAGACTAGGAGCTTCTCGGTGCAGGGACCCCTGTCCAAAGGACGTGCTCTGCTCCTGGCACTGCTTTCTTGATGGTATGAGATCCCCCTGTCTCTCTGCTCACTTCTGTCTTTTATGTCTCAAGAGATTGCCTCAGGACACAATCCAGTCTTGTAGATCCAGTCCTGCCTTACTAACACAACTGCCACCCATCCTCCCTCATGAATATCATAGAGGCAGGTTTACAACGTACAGGAAAATCACACAGTACCAGGAATCATGGCCTAGCCAAATTGATACACACATTTTTGGGGGGACATAATTCAAACCATGACAGGCACATACTAACCATTTGGTAAACATTAGTAATTATTATTTCTTCTTGACTGGCTAACATTTATGGATTTATTTTTATGTGCCAGGCACCAGAGTAAGCCATTTGGGTGCATTACTTCATTTGGCCTCACATTAGTCCTCTGAGGTATAATGCAGTAATAGCACCATTGTCTAAGTTCTAACATCCTTTAAATGATAAGAATATGTCAGACACTCTTCACTTGCAATATAACTCATAGGTCCAGTTAATATCGCCATTTTGTAGATGAGTACAGAAGCCCAGAAAGTTGTTTAACTGGCCCAAGGTCACAGAAGTAATACATAACCGAGATGGACTTTGAACCCAGTCAGTCTGGCTCCAGAACCTATGTTCTTAACCACTACACAGTGGTTTTACAGATAAATAATCCTTTACAGACAAGGAATCTGCAGTCTAGAGAGGTTAAGTAACTTGCCAGTTACGTAGTTGCTAACAGCCCCAGAGTCTTACAAATATATTGGTGTCATATTTATGTCACCCTTTTTCCCTCTACCACCATCAGTGACTTTGACCCCTTGTTCCCTTTAAGTCATCATCTCCCCTGTGCTTACGTGGATCCTGATCACCTTCTGACTTCCCGGATTTACAGATTCCTCTCTCCTCAGCTCAGTAAGATTCATATTCACTCCACTTTAGGAGCATAATCATTGCTTATCCTCTGTGATCACACCAAACTCCCTCATCTCCAAGATTCTGTGGGCATATGGAGCCTGCTCGTCACCTCTTTGTCCTATCTCCATTTCCTCAAACCATCCTCAAGCCCTCTTTGCTTATCATCCCGTTCTCTAGATTTTCTTATTTCTCTTACTCACCTGTACCACCATGCTCACCCATTTTCAATACAAGCCTAATTTCTGATACATAATGTATCTGTGTTTGAACCTTTGCTGATCCACTGCCTCTTCTGGAATTTCCTCCTTTGTCTCTATATCCATCTTCCAAGGCCTAGCTTCAGAGTTTCTCTGTGAATGGTTTGCTCCCTGGTTACCCTAGATAGAATGGATTTCTCTCCTATTGTCCATTTGTACTCTTCTTGTGGCCTTTGGCATATATTGTATCATGGTTGCTTGGCTCTGTCTTTCCCCCCCTGCTAAACTGAGAGCCATCTTTGTCTTTTTCGGAGTGCCTAGTAGCATCATATACCAGAGGCTCTGGATTAAAATTTCAGCTCTACTGAAAAAAAAACCAAAAACCAAAAACAGTTGTTGTTGAGTCGACTCCAATTCGTGGTGACCCCATGTGTGTCGGAGAAGAACTGTGCACCATAGGATTTTCACTGGCTGATTCTTTGGAAGTAGATTGCCAGGCCTTTCTTCTGAGGTGCCTCCAGGTGAACACGAATCTCCAACGTCTCAGTTAGCAGCCCAGTGCGTTGTTAACAGTTTGCACCACCCAGTGCCTCCTCAGCTCTGCTATTTACTATCTGTTTTTTCTTAGTCCTTCTTCGTGTATTAATTTCCTTAGTTGTAAAATGAGAGCAATGTCTATCTCAGAGAGCTGTTGTGAGGATTAAAGGAGATAATGTAGGTGGAGATAGTGTAGTAAAGGGTCTGTAAATCTCAGCCCTCTTCTCAGCCTAGTAGTCTGATGTAAATATTGTTTCACAAAGGCTTGGTGTGAATGCATAAGTGAATGTTGAATGAGGTGGCTACTTGCATTTTGACTGTGGGTGCAGCAAGAAAAAGTGTAAAGGCGTCTCAGATAGGACAAGAATTTTGATAATCAGAATTTTAATTACTTGGATATTGATTTGGGTAGCAGTTGTAGAAAAATAAAGAAGAGATTCGAAAAAACATGATGCATTTTATTCTTAACTAGTTAGAATAAAGTGAATGCATTTTCCTGATGCAGTGATAATTAGTAATACAAAAGATGATTGATGAAATTAAGGAATTTAACTTAGGAAGCAGTTAGGAATGTCACAAGGTTGTATTATTAGGGTCGCTATTTAGGACACCAGCCGCTTCTTGGAAACCCTGTGGGACAGTTCTACTCTGTCCTATAGGGTTGCTATGAATTGGAATCGACTCGATGGCAACAGGTTTGGTTTTCTAGAGCCCTGGTGGTGCAGTGGTCAAGCGTTCAGCTGCTAACCAAAAGGTCGGCAGTTCGAATTCACCAGCTACTCTTTGAAAACCCAGTGGGGCCGTTCTGCTCTGTCCTGTGGGGTCGCTGTGAGTCAGAATTGACTCGATGTCAATGGGGTATTCAGGGCAGGAGCTAAAAGTAAACATGTAAACTGATCTATTGCCATTTTACTTCATGGACATCAGTGTGATTTCAAGTAGCTTTGTGAAGATTATTATTTTCACTTATACTTTAGAATCCTGAAATACATTCCTAACTACCTAGCATGTGTATAATCAGATGGTAAATCGTAGAGGCAAAACCACTGGCTTATGAAATCAGACAGAAGTGGATTTGAAACAGTACTTCTCTACTTATAACTGGTTACAATTAAGTTCTCTCAATCTTAGTTTCTTCATCTGTAAAAGGGGTATATTAATAATAACCACATCATTGTTTTGTTGGGTGATTGTGAAATTTAAAGCATATTTAGTGTTAGCATGATGTCTAGCAAGTTGAATAAGCACCCATTAAATTTATCTATTTATAGTGGTTCACTGGTGGAATTTTTGCTTTCCATGTGGGAGACCTGAGTTTGATTCCTGGCCAGTGCACCAGCCACCACCCTACCACCTGTCTGTCAGGGGAGACTTGGTTTTGCTATGATGCTGAACAGGTTTCAGCGAGCTGCCAGATTAAGACAAGGCTTGGAACTGGTTAGTTCTGGTTTGAAACCCTTTTGAGAATCAGCATTTCTAACAAGTTCCCAGGCGATGCTAATGCTGCTGGTTAGGGACCAATTCTGAGAACCACTAGCAGAACAGTGGTTCTCAGAATTTATTATACATAAGAATCACCTAGGGATCTTATTAAAATGTAGGTTCTGATTCAGTATATCTAGGGTGGAAATGCAAATTCTCAGCAGCGTTTCAAACCTGGCCAAACCAGTTCAAAGCCCTGCCAAAAAAATTAGCCAGTGAAAACCCTGTGGATTATAATGAACCCATACCATTATTCATGGGATTGCCCTGAATTGGGGCCTGACTGTCCAGCAACTAAAAATAACACAGTGGGTACTCGACAGATATTTTGTAATTGTTTCAGCTTTACTGAGGGGTGATTTTGCAATGTCTGGAGACATTTTTGGTTGTCAGGATCAGAGAGGGGTGTGCTACTGGTATGTAGTGGGTAAAGACCAGTGACGCTGCTGAACATCTTACAGTGCACAGGACAGACCCCCACAACAAAGAATTATCTAGCCCGAAATGTTGATAGTGTGGAGGTTCAGAAGCCCTTAACTAAAGAATTGGTAAAACTAATCTGTCTCCAGCTTATCTAGAGCTGTCAGTATTTAAAAACCCTCCAAAGAGGGAGACAATTATTACTGCAAGTTCTATTCACAGAAAATAAAATTCATGCATCATACCTTCAACTAATTATAAGAAAAGAAGACAACATATTAGATAAACCTGGCTGAAAACTTTAAGATGTCTGTTCTTAAACCATGGCATGCCACATTATCACCTGGATTGCTCCCAGAATATTCTGATTTGGAAAGTCTAGGGAGAGAAAAAGGAGCCCTGGTGGCACAGTGGTTAAGTCCTCAACTACTAACCAAAACGTGGACAGTTTGAACCCATGAGCCGCTCAGCAGGAGAAAAGATGTGGCACTCTGCTTCTATAAAGATTATAGCCTTGAAGACCCTATGGGACATTTGGTTGATATTAGAAAAATGGAAAATGGTAAGTTTTGGTGATTATGTGGAGAAATTAGAACCCTTATCCATTGCTGGTGGGATTGTAAAATAATGTAGCCACTATGGAAAACAGTTTGGCAGTTCCTCAAAAAGTTAAACATATGACATATATGTTTACTTAAAAAGTTACTGTGTGACCCAGCAATTCTGCTCCTAGGTGTATACCCCAAAGACTTGAAAGCAGGCACTCAGGCAGATACTTTTTTTTTTTTCCTTTTTTTTATTGTTGAAATTAAATGAAGTTTACATTTCAAGTTAATCTCCCATACAGATTTTTTTTTTTACATACATTGTTATGAGACCTTAATTGCTCACCCCATTCTGCGACAGCACACTCCTCCTTTCTGCCCCTGATTCCCCATGATCATTCAACCAGCTCCTGACTCCCTCTGCCTTGCCATCTCACCTCTGGACAGAAGCTGCCCCTTTGGTCTCTTGTATCTACTTGACTAAGAGGCACATTCTTCATGAGTATCACTTTATGTCCCACAGTCCAGTCCAATCCCTGTCTGAAGAATTGGCCTCGGAAATTGTTTTCGTTCTGGGCTGATAGAGAGTCCAGGAGCCGTGCTTTCCGGGGCGCCTCCAGTCTCAGTCAGACCATCAAGTCTGGTGTTCTTACTAGAATTTGAGTTCTGCACCCCACCTTTCTCCTGCTCCATCCAGGACACTCTGTTGTGTTCCCTGTCAGGGCGGTCATTGGTGGTAGCCGGGTATCATCTAGTCCTGGTCTCAGGCTGATGAAGTCTCTGGCTTATGTGGTCCTTTCTGTCTCTTGGGCTAATACTTTCCTTGTGTCTTTGGTGTTCTTCGTTCTCTTTTACTCCAGGTGGTTGGGACCGATTGATGCATATTAGATGGCCGCTTGCAAGCTTTTAAGACCCCAAACGCCACTTACCAAAGTAGGATGCAGAACATTTTCTTAATAAGCTTTGTTATGCCAGTTGACCTAGATGTCTCCTGAGAGCATGGTCCCCAGATCCCCCTTCCCTGCTACTCTGTCTTTCAAGGTATTTGATTGTATTGAGGAAACTTCTTAGCTTTGGTTTAGTCCAGTTGTGCTGGCTTCCCCTTTAAAATATGGAACACTTCATGGATTTGCATGTCATCCTTGCACAGGGGCCATGCTAATCTTCTTTGTATCGTTCCAATTTAAGTATATGTGCTGCCAAAGCGAGCACTCAAGCAGATACTTCTACACCAATGCTCATTTGCCACTTATTTCACAACAGCCCAAAGTGGAAACAACCCAAGTGTCCATGAACAGATGAATGGGTAAATAAAATGTGGTATATCCATACAATGGAATATTATTCAGCCGTAAAGAGAAATGGATCTGATACATGCTATGATGTGGGTGAATCTTGAAAACATGCTGAGTGAAATAATTCAGGCACAAAAGGACTACTGTAGTCCCACTTATGAAATATCTAAAATAAGCAAATTTGTAGAGAACAAAGTTTATTAGAGGTTATTAGGGGCAGGTAGAAGGGGAAAATGGGGAGATATTGCTTAAGGGGCACTGAGTTTCTGTTAAGGGTGATGAAAAAAAATTCAAAATGAATCATGGTGATGATTGCACAACATGGCGAATGTCACTGAATTGTATATATAAAAATGGTTGAAATGGCAAATGTGCTGTTATATATATTTTACCACAGTAAAAAAGAGACTGAAATTATTTAAACTTAAAGCAATAATCATTAATTAGAATACATTTTAAATCAATCTTTATAATAATTATAAATTTTGAAGTATATTTTATAAAGACAGGTTCTGGAATTTTACATTTATGTTCCAAAAAATAAATTCATATTTGGCAGAAGTTTAATATCACTGCCTGTGTGGCATGTTAATGGAAATAATTATTCTTTTAAGAAGAATTTTTTAGGAAATAAGTTTTTCTTTAACTTGAAACCAAAGAAATCTATTCAGCAAACAGAACAGAGGATTATTCATCTGATGAGTGACCATTTACCTCAGTGAAGAGAAGCCACTAAGAAGGGCAGGCAGATACTAGGCTGCATCAAGTAAACAAAAATATTTGATCAGGCATATTATTGACAGAAAAAGAAGCACTGATGCACGTCAGCCCTTCCTAAAGTTGTTTCTGAAATTTCAGTAGCAGATTTAGTAATGATTAGGGTCCCATAAAGGAATCCACGTCTTTAAACAGTTACATTTATATGTGTCCCCTGAGAGATTCAGTGCTTTTATGAGGCAGCCAACTTGACTGAATTCAAGTCTCCATGTTTGACTTGAGAAAACATACGTAGAACACAGGGTTTAGCTTGTTAGAGATGAAGCCCTGCTGGTTCAGTGGTTAAGTGTTAGGCTGCTAACCAAAAGGTTGGCAGTTTGAATCCACCACCCACTCCTTGGAAAACCTATGGAGAAGTTTTACTCTGTCCTATAGGGTTGCTATGAGTTGGAATTATGTTAGAGATAGTGTGTCCAAAAACATTTCTGAAGGAAAGTCTAAAATTACCCTTTAAGGGGAATATTTTTTTCTCTGTATGAACATCATTGAAACTTTTTTTTTTTAAATAATGGAATGGAATTTTTACTTGCTAATGGATAAAGTCTTAGGCATCATATTTCCAGAAACTCCTTGAATTGATGTGTGTATGTATGCTGCTAGAGGTGTGCTTCAAACACCAGCCCCCCACAAAAATTAAAAAAACAAAGCAAAACACCTAAAACAGATACACATTAAGTATTAGCTATTTGTATTACTCGCTAGAAAAGAGCATCATGTTTGGTAAAGTAGAGGGCCAAGAAAGACAAGGAAAACCTTCAATGGGATGGGTTGACACAACAGCTGCAAAAACAGACTCAAACATAGCGAAGATCATGAAGATGGTCCAGGACCTGGAAATGTTTCATTCAGTTATGCGTTAGGTCACCATGAGTTGAAGCCAACTCAAGGGCAACTAACAACAAAAAATTGGTTATTATAAAAGTTTGTGCTATAGGATCTAATCATGAGATTTTATAAGGCATTTGAAATATGAGTCCATTCATAAATTTTCTATGTATATGCAGCTGTATAATGTGAGGCATAACTGTATTCATTCATGAATTCATTATTCTTTCAAAAACTCTTCAGTGAATGTCTACTGTGTGTTGGCACTGTACCATGTGCTCAGTGGATATAATGGGATATAACAATGGGCATGAAAAACAGGCTGTTGCCCTTTTGCAGCTTACATTGTAGGTGGGTATCTTAGGCATCTAGTGCCGCTGTAACAGAAATACCACAAGTGGATGGCTTTAACAAAGAGAAATTTATTTCTTCACAGTCAAGTAAGCTAAAAGTCCAAATTCAGGGCATCAGCTCCAGGGGAAGGCTTTCTCTCTCAAGAATGTTCCCCAGGACTAGGAGCTTCTCTGCCCAGGGACCCCAGGTCCAAAGGACGTGCTCTGCTCCTGGCACTGCTTTCTTGATGGTATGAGGTCCCCCTTCTCCGCTTGCTTCCCTTTCCTTTTATCTGTTGTAAGGTAAAAGGTGGTCCAGGCCATGCCCTAGGGAAACTCCCTTTACATTGGATCAGTGATGTGACCTGGGTAAGGGTGGTGTTACAATCACAAAATGGAGACCATCCACACAGTTCTGGGAATCATGGCCTAGCCAAATTGATACACACATTTTTTGGGGAACATAATTCAAACCATGACAATGGGTATAGACCAAACACATGTACAATGAATCATTCAGTATTTCCAATTTGTAATAAGATACAGGAAGAAACCACATACACTAGATCCTTATTTTATTTCTTGTGTATCCAATAATGTAGAATTTTAAGATTAGAAAATCACCTATTTGCAATGGCTAGCCCATCAAGTTCAGAACATATTTTATTCCTTTAGAAAAACTATCTTAAAATTGTTTGTGATGGTCAATTGCCTTAAATGTTTAACATGAACTGACAGATTTAGATCTGTGTGTGTAGTAAATGTTAAATCATCTGAGCAGTGTTACCATCTCCAACTTCCTTTCTGTTTCAGGGTCTTTGGAGCTGCCATACTTCTTACCTCTACCCTGAATATGTTAATCCCATCAGCAGCCAGAGTGCATTATGGGTGTGTCATCTTTGTTAGAATCTTGCAGGGACTTGTTGAGGTATGGAACTGCAGTATGATATTATTTTAAAATGGGTGTGTTAATGATAGCCAGGTTATCTTTGTCTTGATCAACAAATAGATACATTTTATTAGACTGTGTATATGTAGCATTAAAATAAAGAAAGGAAACATTGGAAAAGTTAGGTAATCCGATATTTTATCTATATACAATTCTAAACTACAGATTTGACTGGTTATCTCCCCTTCTCCAGAATTGAGTGGGATTAAATATTTTAGTGACTATTTGAATTTTTAAAAAAGTGAATAACAAAAAATGGTACTTTTGTTTAAATGTTGTGGTAAGAATTTTTGAATTCATCCTTTGCTGGTGGTAAACTTGAATTAATTCTTTCTTAGAGTTTGATACTGAGCCCTTGTTGACTTTGAACCAAGCCATCTGAATTTTTACTGATATATTCCATTGAATATACTCTTCGTCTTATTGTAATGATCGGTGTTTGCTCCTTCAGTATGCAAATTTTAAAAGAATACCATTTAAAACTTTGAGTTTGGCCTACCTAGAGCCCCTTCTTTTTCCATGAAGTTAGTAGGTAAATCAGAGAAAAGTTTTAAGGTGCTGAAAACATCCACCCCTCCCAAAAAACAAAAGAAAGAAAAAATGATAGGATCGAAATAATAGGAAAGGGCTGACTGTTTTAAAGGTCTTAAGGTCTAGACACTGCTTGCACTAAGTGTGAGCACCAAGTAAGTGTCATCTTCCCCTGGATGGAGTCCTTTTATTTGGGAATCACTGAGTTTAACACCTCACTAAAAGGTATCCCAAATTTCTCTAACTGTTCAGAATTAAAGACGAACTGAGAAATACTGAGTCTTTTCTTTCAGCTTAATCTGGAAGAAAATGGAGGTGAAAGGCAGACCTGAAGGGTGGGGAGAATTTGAACTTGTCACTAAAAAGAGGCCATGTTTTCGTTGGCCTAAGCTGAAAGCTTTCTGAATGGCATTTCCAGGAGGCAGCAAGAGCTGAGGAACAGCAGCTTTCCTTAAGACCCTGTGCCCATCGTATAGGAAACAATAACAGAGAAGGAAATGTGCTTATTTTCCAGTGACACTGAAATCTAAATGGTGATATTTGCCTTTCCCCCATCACAGGGTGTCACCTACCCGGCATGTCATGGAATATGGAGCAAATGGGCCCCTCCTCTAGAGAGAAGTAGATTGGCAACCACCTCCTTTTGTGGTAAGTACTGTGTGCAGATGTAATATGGTGGGTAAAAGTATAGGACCAACTTGGGTAAGAATCAAATGTTTGGTAAAGCTCATCGGTAAAGCCAGCTGTGTGTGTGTGTGTGTGGTTTTTTGGGGGGAAGAAGTGTTTTTGGCCACTGTTTCAATCCCTTTCATTCTTACTGATGTCCTTAAGTCCTCTGTTTTTTCTTGTGTCAATTTTGGTACTGTATATTTTTCTAGGAATTTGTTCATTTCATCTAGGGGTTCAAATATATTCATGGATGGTTTATTTAGTACTCTTATTATTTTTAAATCTCTACCGTGTCTTGAATATGTAGGTGACATCTGCTTGCGTAGTCCTGTGTTTCTGTGTACGCATGTGTATTATTAAATACTATTAAATAATTAAATAATAATATTAAATATTATTTATAATATGGGTTCTTAACCTGGTTCAAAAGTCATGGGTGAGTTTTGGATCTGTGAATTTCCTGGTCATACTTGTATTTGTACATATGGTATGGGTTTTTATTTTTGCCGCTGGAGAGACCTTTTTATCTATTTTTCATCCATAGGTTTCTTAAGACTTTCAAAAGATTTTCAAAGAAGTTTCAAAGCACTTATTTCTAGGGTGTATAGTACAAGTTGGATTTGCCATGTGTGTGTTTTGTGGGGAGGAGGGAGTATGTTTATGGGTATGAGTGAGGATGCACGTGAGTGTGCAAATACATGCTTGTATGAGCCAATCAAGGAACATAAGATTGAGTCAAGAATTTCCATTGGTTTCACTTACCTTCCTCCAATTCTTTTTCTGCTTTAGGTTCCTATGCCGGAGCTGTGATTGCCATGCCTTTGGCTGGCATTCTTGTACAGTATACTGGCTGGTCTTCAGTATTTTATGTCTATGGTATGTTGCATTTCTATATAGTAGAGTTAAAAAGAAATGTGCATAAGCTAAAAGAAAAGTGATATATAGCAGTGATATAGATCACTGGATATACTTTTGTATTTACTTACCTATTTTCTGCCCTTAAGGGTCCTTTCCCTATATTTGGAATTTAAGGAAAATAATTCTATTATTTTCCCTACATTGCTATCTCTTATTTTTAAAAGTAACCTCATTGCTGATGGAAACTTTGTGATGCATGACATAAATCATGTTTGGTTATGAAGAAAAATAATCAAATTATTCTTGATTATAAGCTGAGTAGAAAGGAAGAGCTAGGTAACACCTGATCTCTTCTTTGCTTCTGCTTTCCTGGTTAATTTCCCTGACCCTGCCTCCTTAAGATTAAATGGGGATAGAAAGCTGGAAGGTGGGAAAAGTGTTGATACAACAGTTCAGTTTTGTGATGAAATATCAGCAGTCAGCTGATGCAGCAGCACATCTTAGTTCTTATGTCCCTAGAATTAAAGGAGGTTAAGACCCCAGATTAAAATTGGAAATGAAAAGAAACGCTAAATCCAAACATCCTTTCCAATCACTTTTTACCCAGAAGTTGAAAGCTTACCATTTCAAAGTATCTCTATAGTCTTTCTCTCTAAGAGGCATTTTTTTTTAAATAATGAGGAAAGGTGAAATAGAAGAGATCTGGATTCCAGCTGATATTGTCACTGATTAATACTGTCTTTGAAAATGGACATGAGAGTCTGAAAGATTAATGAAGTCATGTGGTAGAGCAATTTTTGGCTGCTTCCAATTTGCCCTGATTCATTCCTATTTTAAAATTTTCCTTTATTGAAGTAAAATCTAATGTTAGCAGAGTCTTATTAAATATTATTGCTAGTATGAGTTCTTAACCTGGTTCAAAAGTCACAGATGAGTTTTGGATCCATGAATTCCCTAAATCATACTTGAATTTGTACACATGTTGTGTGTACCCCCCGACAAGAACTCTTCATCTTATTTTTCATCCATAGCTTTCCCAAGACTTTCAAAGAAGTTTAAAAGCACTTAATTATAGGGTGTATAGTACAAGTTGGAACTGCCATTCATTAAATCCTCTATTTTGTGGCTTAACCCATTACTTAATTGAAAATACGATATGACTTTACAGTAAGAATACCAGTTTCTGCAAGGCACTCATGAAAACCAGCCTCATTATTTCAAGCTGTACCTCATGTAATGTTTATCATTGAATGGTTCAAAGTCAAAGTGTAAACTTTAGATCATTTGAAAATATCACATCATAGTACTTGCTATGTGTGACAAAAATTGGGTCTTTGAGCCACGTATTCAAGATTCAGTTGTTTGAAAAATTAATAAATCTTACATAGTTAGTTAAGTTTTAAAAAAAGATGTATTTAAAGCAATTAGCAGAATGCTTGGCACAGAATACATTCGATAAATGGTAATGATTATTGTCACTAAATTACAGGAGCTCTCATTTATAGGATGTTTATTTTGTGCCAAGCACTGTGCTGGCTGTTCTATACATTATCTGCTTTAACTTTTCTTCACCACAGTCCTATAAAAGAGGAATTGAGATCCCATTTATGGTGGAAGTTTTAAAAAATTCAGTTTCTGATTTGATCATACAGCTAATGAATGATGCAGTCAGCCTTTGAATCTGGGAGAGTCTTATTTTATAACCACTACACTATATCGGATCTTCACACTCTGACTCCAAATAGTGTTTGCTGTCATCTTTAGTAATTAATAGGAAAACGGCACATCAGAAGCTATGGTATTAAGGAACACTCAGAAAAGATTGAACCGTCAGAAAAAAAGTATTATAAAGATCAGGGACATTTAGATTGTTACCCAAGGGAACAAGAGAATAATACTAGGAAACAATGAAATGGTCAGCTGCTGGGAAATCAGAATCAGTCACTTGAAATTCTTTTATTAATGCTTATAGATTTATGTTACAGAATAATGACATGTTTTAATGGTGAAATGTTAAGTAAAGAACGGATGAAAAAGGACTTGCAAACAGTTTATTGTGTTAAAATTTATAACTTTCATTTTTCTGAAGAATGATCCGTAGGCAATAGTGTGTGCTAAAACTAATATAGTATACAGTCACATAAAGTGTTATGTTATTGTATTAATTACAGAGACTCATTTTTCATGTAATATAGCCGCTTGGGCTTAAAGGATCTGTTGGATTTTATTCAGTAGCCTATTTACTAGATCTGGAAGCATTAGCAGAAGAAGGAAATGAGCATTTCTCTTCTCCGGAAATGCAGATCATTTTCATATATTTAAGCAAACAAATAATAAAAGGATTAATCACAAACATAACTCTTTGAGGACAGGAAATGTGTCCCGTTCATCATATTTCTCACACTTAGCAGAGTGCCCGGCACAGTAACTGTTCAGTAATTACTTATCGGTTGTATGAATGCATTCAAATCACCACATGCATTTAACAATTATTTATTGTTTCTGTGTACCAGGCATTGTTTAATAGAGACAGAGATAAAACCACAGGGCCGGTGTTCAGGAAGCTTGGAGTTCAGTGGTAAAAAACAAGAAGAGATGTCTAAAGTCTGTTGGAGAAGCTCAAATTCTCCATCCTATAGAACGTGTTTATGATAAGAATATTGTAGTTTTAGTCCAGAAAAATGACTATTAAATTAAAGTATTTGTGATAGCTTTCTTTGACTTCCTCCCTGTGCATCCTTACTTGCAGGAAGCTTTGGAATGGTCTGGTACATGTTTTGGCTTTTGGTGTCTTACGAGAGTCCTGCAAAGCATCCTACTATTACAGATGAAGAACGTAGGTACATAGAAGAAAGCATTGGAGAGAGTGCAAATCTTTTAGGTGCAATGGAAGTAAGAACTTTATTATGGTGTATATTCCTATTCTTATCCCTCACGCCACCCCCCTTCAACCAACCAATTTATGAATCTATATTCAACAAAACTAATTTGATATCCATCATGATTTTTTAAAATCCATCCATATTCCCTGAGCTATTTAGGAACGTTTACCACTTTCTCCATCTGTAATTTCTTTTTTTTCCCTTTATCTTTTCTTAAGCATCTTCTAATCAGCCCTAGATTATAGCTATGATTGCAAATATAAGTTTTTAAAAACAGTTCAAATTCCAAATCACCTTGCACAGTCATGAAAAAGGCTGTTTCGTTTATTGAATATTTTAAATGTGGGTTTTATGTATGCATATTTATATGTGATATAGGAAATGTCCAATCAATAATTATCTGTTAATAGACAGCTGACATTAAAAAATTCTTAAATTCCTAATATAATTTAACCATTTTTTTGATAAACTGTCATCATTTTTCAGAATTTTTATTGTGAAGTTCAACTATTGCAAAGATGATGTTGTAAAGCCATTTTCTGATTATGATTTGGTTTCTTGGACAGGATCTGCCTATTGAGAGAGAAAACAGTACTATTTCAGTAACACAAATGCTTTAGTCCATATGACATGAATATATCTTAGATATTAATTAATGAATAGCCACCTGATATTATTAAAAAACAAGGAAAAAAAAAACAAACCAGTGAAAATCGTATAATGAGACAGATTCTATAATTCAGCAACCTAATCAGTAACTCAGTTTCCTTATACTAAGGGTTGAAGGTACCATGGACTGGTTGAGGGAAAACAATGCCCCATTGCACATTATACTTCCACTTTCTTTCAGTAGGTTTCCCCCTCCCCATTCTAAGTGTTTTTGATTCCAGCCTTGATGCTCTGTTTGTTAGAGAATGGCCATCTTTGACATCTCATCCTAGGTGAAAAGGTCTGTCACCCATTATTGCTGAGCATAGCTTGGCTTTTAATGAAGAAAAAAAAAAAAAAAATCCGTACTGGATATCACTCAGAAGTTAAACTTCAGTGATTTAAAAAAAAAAAAAAATCCTTGCATTGAGGTTGTTTCATGAGTTGGATAGACTGGCATTAGAATTTTCCCCCTCCCGTTTCCTTCTGTAAAGGGACTTATAACTTCTTTCTAATAGGGGATGTTTAAGAAACAAGTGGTGATGTGGGCGTGTGAGGGTTGACAGTGTGCTCCAGTGCTCCCCAGCTGCAGTTGCTGTGTTGTTGTTAGTTGCTGTGGAGTGTATTCTGACTCAAGCCAACCCCATGTATGCAGAGTAGAATTGCTCCAGAGGGTTTTGAAGGCTGTTACCTTTTGGAAGCAGATTGCCAGGCCTATCTTCCTAGGTGCCTCTGGGTGAATTAGAACCACCAGCCTTTCAGCTAGTAATAGAGTGCTTAGCCATTTGCACCACCCAGGGACTCACAGCAGTTGCTGTGAGGAGAAGCTAAAAATAGGCTCGTCTATAGGGGGTTCAGAAGAAAGTCCTGGTGATCTACTTCCAAAAAATCAACCACTGAAAACCTGTGGAGCACAGTTCTACTCTGACACATATTGGATTGCTCTGAGTCAAAATCTACTCCAGGACAACTGGTTTGGTTAATTCACATGTCTTTCATAGCTGTTTGTTTTGAGTCTGGGTTCAACTAAGAATCACACATTGCGGTTAACTCTAACGTCTCTTAAATATCTTTTTTCTTTAAAATTCTTACATTTAAATGTAACATACATATAGAAGAATGCACAAATCATAAGCAGACAGCTTGCTGAAATTTTATAAACTAAACACACCTGTGAAAACCAACGCCCAGTTCAATAAACAGAACGTTATCACAATACCATATTCCCCTCTCTGGCCCCTAATAATTTTTAAGGTACAGAATTAGATACTTCTACATTTGATGAAGTGCCTTACCACCTGAAGAATAAAAGTTTTCCAGTGGAAGTGGTCTTGGCATGAATAAAAGAAACACCTTAGCAGAAAAAGTTGTTTACTTCTAATATTCTGAAGTCATTTCCTACAAAAGTAGATTATAATGCAGACTTTCCTATAGTTGGCCATTTTTATTATCTTTATTGAAATTTTTGAGCAATAGCACTTTTTGAATCCATCTATGAGGCAGTCACTGTAAATTTCTATTCTAAGCCACAGTACTCATTTACATACCATTAGGACAGATTTTTGGTTTGGTTTGGTTTCTCTTTTGAATTATATGTATTTATGACGATGACAGTGTAACTTATTATATTGCTTTCAAAGTGATCTTTAAAAGGCTTAATTATAGTCACAATCAATACTTGCAATTTTGAGGATTTACCTCTAGGAATAATTACTAAATCTGTGTCAAAAATTTTTTGCCTCTTCTCTTACCAATTTGGATAGGTCAGGTGTCCCAGACTAGCATTAATCAAAGTTATTTTAGTCTATTGTTTCTTTCTCAAATGGTATTTTGTTCAAAATAACATAATCGAGAAAGTGTTCTAAAATATGAGAGACATTTTTGACATATTAGTGTTGGGAGGAATCCTTGCTTTATATTTGGGAATATACAGGATCTTTATGTAAACTAGGTCTGTTTTTTTAATAGGTGTCGTAAGCAAAGGCAATCATATTTAAGTTGAATTTGAACTCAGCCTGAATTTTGTAAATATCAAATATTTATGAATATCATAAATAACTAGTTATGGCAGGCTCAGAGTGTGCTGGGTGGCCAAATTCTATAACCCAGCTATGTACACTTGTGAGTTTACAGAACTTTGCACTCCGGTGTCACACGTGATACCCATTGGCTAGCAAGATAATTTATAGATAGATAGTGGAATCATTGACTTTAGGTAGGTTCTGGAGTGTTACATTCTTAATTTTTCTTATCTTTATCCTTCCAACTGTTTTAAATTCTCAGAAAGTTTTGGGTAAAATCCTTTGGATACCAACAAGGTCACTGATTTGACAGTGAGTTTTAGCTGAAGCATGATCACTGCCATAACAATGAAAAACAAAAACAACACTCCCCTCTCCCCGCCAAAATGAAAAACAAGACAAAACTTAGACACTAAAAATTTGTGCTTTTGAAATTACTTCTCTGTAAGCATGTAACCTTGTGTATTCCTAAAGCTGGAGAGGCTGGTAACTTAATTTTTTCTCTTCTGTTAATGAGTCATGTAGCTAAGCCTACCTGGATTGTTGCAGTTAATGGTTTTCTACTTCCTGCCCACATGTTCCTCATGCCACGCCATACTCATCCTGAAGATGCAAAGTACTCTATCATTCCCATTTATGTCAGACAATATTTTAATGGTCAGAATGACTCTCTTTTTGGGATTTCAGAAATTCAAGACTCCGTGGAGGAAGTTTTTTACATCTATGCCTGTCTATGCAATAATTGTGGCAAACTTCTGCAGAAGCTGGACTTTTTATTTACTGCTTATTAGTCAGCCAGCATATTTTGAGGAAGTCTTTGGATTTGAAATCAGCAAGGTATGTAGAAAATATTGTTATTTAAATATTGGAAGACTTTTGTATTTGTTAAGTGAATATCAAGTTCCTCTGCCAAGATTTTATCTTCTAAATTTTATGAGTTATTCATTCATTCTTTTGTTTATTCATTCAACAAATAACTGATGGAAAACAACTGGTGCAGGGAATACAGACAACACAGAATCAGCCCCTGCCCTTATGGAGCTTACATCCCACTTGGGGTGGACAGCAGTATAGCCTTCTTCCTACAATAAAACAAAGCTGCCTTTAAGTCTCAGGTCAGTAACAACATAACAGTGAGGGAAAAAGTATTCTATTCTAATGAAGTTATATTTATATGATTACCAATCTAACTCTTCCTCTTCAATGCTTTAAGAAATCTGTGCAGATAAAAGATACGAGCATAGCAAAAAACATGCAGAAAAAGTCTTGCATTTTGTTCATCCAGTTTATTCATTTAACAAGCATTTCGTTGAACATGATATGCTAAGCTTTATGTTGCATTCAGAAATAAAATATGGTTTCTGTCCTCAAAGACTTCACAGCTTGGTGGTGTAGACAAAAAAATAAGTTACTAATACAGCACAACATGTCAAGTGCCACCCACAGCCATTTGTGTGTGGCTATGGAAATGGAATAATTCTGAGATTTTTTTAGATACCGGTAAAATGAAAATGAAATAAGAATACTACTCTGTATTTACGTAGGAGGTTGAAGTTTAAAGTGATACTTTCACACCCACGAACAACCTTATTTGGTTGACCCGTTGGATAACTATCATAAGATCCACTTAGCTAACAGTGAAACAAAAAAGAGGGAAAATATTTAAATTGCCAAGACCATGCAGATAATAAATGTCAGAATCAAATTTAGGCTCAGATCCTTTGATAGTTGTTTATATTCCTCTTATCTGTACCATTTCAAATTCAGGTAAACCATATATTCATTCAGGCATTTAGAATGTATTTGATGAATGTCATCCATGTGCCAGACCTTTTGCTAAATCCTAAATACACTTGTCTGTAATGGCAGGGGTTTTGCTATTTCTCTTCATGTCATTACATAAGTCCAGCTGGGCTCACTATTCATATTATGCCTCTACTTGAAAGACTATCCAAGGCCTGGGACTAAAGAAAATCCTAGTATAGGAGTAGCTATTCTAAGAGCTCTTTTGTAATCCCTGTTTCTAAGGAAACTGTTTCCTCCATCCCTGAGAAGAATGGCTGCTTCAGGCTGGGCTCTTCTCCCTGGAGCTGATCAAACATCGCAGGGTACCCTTTGGGAGCTCTGAGAGGTGTTACACTTCTCAACAAAGGCTGCTGGAGGTGCGAGTCCATTTTCATAATCTAGGACGAATATGACACTGAGAGGCTATTAATAAAGTCAGGTGTCGTGTGGGGAGTGAGGGAGCCAACTGATGTTAATGAGACTGTGTGGTCATTCTCACCCTGTGGCTCCAATTAATTGAAAATGCTTGAGTAAAAGCAATGACATTTTGCAAAAGCTAATTGTAATAACCAGATGGGTTGATTTGATTCATTTGTTATATTTTTAACTAAAACCTTGGACAAATGCTACACACACAGATTTATTTGAAGATTTTAAATAGACTGGCAAAAAAAAAGCCTCTCACCTGAAAAACGTTTAGAGGAAGTGATGAGAAAAGAGAGCATGGGCTTTGGATCATTGCTGATACAGCTTTGAATCCAAGCAAGCTCCACAACAACCTATGAATACATAACCTTAGGCTGTTTTCTGATTAATTTGAAACCTTAATTTTCTTATCCATAGAATAATGGTATTAATACCTTCTATCAGAATTTTTAGCAAAATTTAAGTGAGACAAGATATTTATATGGGAGCTAGTTCTTCTCTATCTCTGTTAAATTGGGTATCCTACCGACAAAACTACAAGTGCTATGGCTTAATATTCAATCAGGCATATTGGCTCAGTTAAGGAAGAATTATAGATATATCGTAACCTATGCTCATATGTAAAATTTTTAGCTCCTTGAGAATGGCTTATCAGGGGGAAGACAGTGTAAAATTAATCAGGAACAGGTTTGAGACATCAGGTTACTGGAACTAGCCAAATGAGAAGAGACAGTCATTCATTTTCAGTCTCATATTTAGGGGAAGAGTAGTGTTGAGTGGCTGCTCTTTGCTCTGGGATACCAGCCAGTTTCTGAACAGGATATGGATCCACTGGGGAAAGAGGAAGTCTAGACTGTGACGCAGAGAAGCAAAGAGGAGGGTGAGGTAAAGTCTAATGATTTGGGATATCTATGAAGAATCAATCAGTTTTTGACTCCAAACATTTAGCCTACTCTTGCAAAACCTTAATGAGCGAATTGCTGTGCAATTATCATGAATAATGATACAGTAAGAAAGTTTTGATCATTCTGACCATGTGGTAAATGATTACTCATCATAAGTCACTCAAAGCTGAGAAGACAGTTGAATAATTTTCATGAAGTTCTAAACTCCTGTGACCCTGTTGAGGTTACATGAAGAATATGTCTACATATTGCCTAGGAAACTGGGAGATTCAGTACCCTCAAACGCAAGTCAAAAAACCAAAGCCAAACCCGTTGCCATTGAGTTGATTCTAGCTCATAGTGACACTATAGGACAGAGTAGAACTGCCCCATAGGGTTTCCAAGAAGCAGCTGATGGGTTTGAAGTGCCCACCTTTTTGTTAGCAGCTGAGCTCTTAACCATTGTGCCACCAGGGCTGGGCTAAAATATCCCAAAATTTATTCAACCTCGGTTGTTACCTCTTTGCATTTCCCATAGAGCGTTCTACACACATGTTGCTGAGAGAGCAAATCAATGAAGTAATCAAATGTTTCTTTGAGTAGATAGTAAATAGCAGAGGATGTTCAATTTACGAACTTTTGACAAATCTCAAATTCTGGGTCAAAATGCAGGCCAATTTTGTGGACTGAAGAAGCCCAGGTCACTCTCAACCTTTTATTCTACTTCTAATGAATATTACAAATACCACATGCACATCCTAACATGGTGCCTTTCAGAATGTTTCAAAGATGTCTTTCCATGCATTGATTGCTTTAAAGGTGTATACTTCAGTTAAGGATAGAGAATCACTTTTTCAAGATGTTATTCACAAAAGCAATGATGTTTAGCCTAATGTTAGTTCAGCTTCTACCTTTATTTATCTCACACTAATTGAGTTCCTAAATGCCAGGATTTGAGCTAAACTGAGCACATTTATACGTGTTGTCTGGTTTTATTTGATTTTTCTCTCTCAAAGAACAGTGGTGCCACACACAGTGGTTAAGAAAGAGCTCAGTCTTTGAACTCAGAGCTGACTCAAAACTTGGCTCTGACAGTCATGTAATTACTCTAAGTCACAGTTTCTTCAATGCAATGGGAATACAATAGTAGTAACTTCCATCTGGGGGTGAAGAGAAAGTTAAATTACTCTAAGCTACTTTAGAATCATTCACTATTTCAATTAATCATCACACCAACCCAACCAAGTTTATGATCACTACACTATACCACTGTAAAATAGAACAGAATCCTTGTTTCAAACCTACAGTAATCTAATTGGAAAGACATACGTGTACTCCAATAATCTCTAGTAGCTACCATGTAACATGCCAGGCACTGTTCTTTAAAGTATACTTAGTAAGAAACTTCCTATATATGTTTACATTCAAAATTTGCCAAGTCCATGTACGTAGTAATATATACGTAAAATGCACTTTATTCATACTTCCTGCCTTCATAGTTCCTAGAACAATGTCTTGCACATAATTAATTGTAATAAATGCTTGTTGAACTGATGCTGGTTGGTTAGGTTTTTGATTGGGCTGTTTAGTCTAAAATTTATATAGAAACCATACACCACTGTATGGCAATGTGACCAAGTATTGTTACTTGACATAGAAAATGGATAAATGGAAGAATTGATCTGCTTTTTCTGGGCTCATAATCTATAGAAACTAAAATCATGCTGTAAAACTCACAAGAAAAAAAATATTTAAGATGAAGTTAAAGTTTTTACTTTATTATGAATCTAAAAATGAGTTTTTCAAATACAGCCTCTTCAAGGTTTGTAGAATGTTTTTCCTCTCTCTCTTCCCCATTCTCTCCAGTTTTCCCTCTTCCTCTCTCTCTTCCTCACTCCTTTTGTTGATAAATTTGTACAAACATACTTAAGAAAATAAAGTGGACACATAAATGTGATTTGCTGTGTGAGTTTAAGGACGGTTGATTCATAAGCTCAACATTTACTGACTCAAAACACAGTGAAAAATAAGTATTCCCTTCATCTAAAAGATATAAAGGGGTCAAAGTAAATTCACTCAGATTTTTTTTAAATTTTAATTTCTTCTATTGTAGTTATTACTTATTCTAGTAAGTGTAAGTGGTCATTTGGAGACAGTTTTTTCCCTTCTTTGTCTATAAAGAGTATATGTTGGATTCAGAAAACCAAGATCGTGAAGTCACTCACATTATTTGTGGTCTCGTATACTCCTCCCCTTCTTGGTTTCCATCAGGTTGGCATGCTGTCTGCTGTACCACACTTAGTAATGACAATTATTGTGCCTATTGGAGGACAAATTGCAGATTTTCTAAGAAGCAAGCAAATTCTTTCAACTACTACCGTGAGAAAGATCATGAATTGTGGTGGTAAGTACATAAATGGCATTAAGGGCATGCTTTTCACTTCACTAAGTTCTTAACTACTTGAGTGAGTAACATTTTATGCATGTTACATTACATAGTTGTAGTTAAATTTGTTCTTTGATTGTTCTTTAAAAATTGTTTTCCCGTCACACTGCAAACTCTTTATAACTCCGCAGTAATGTATCCCACCATACGTCTGTCAGTTTGTCGTACTGTGGTGGCTTGTGTGTTGCTGTGATACTAGAAGCTATCCCACTGACATTTCAAATACCAGCGTAGTTACCTATGGTGGACAAGTTTCAAAGGAGCTTTCAGACTTAGACTAGGAATAAGGACCTGGCGATCTATTTCTAAAAAATTTGGCCAGTGAAAACCTTATGAATAGCAGAGGAACATTGTCCAATGGACTGGGACAGTGTTTCTTTCTGTTGTACATGGGGTCTGTATGAGTCTGAACCGACTCGACGGCATCTAATAGTGTATCATTTGTATTTATTGTAACTAACTTGACCCTTCCCACCATTGAAACTTTAGGTTGCTTTTGATGTTTAATAATACAAGGAGAGCTAATCATCATAATTAGCAATCATCTCAGTGCAAAAACTATTACTACTATTATTATTTTTTAACATAGAGTCCCTGAAGTAGAATTGCTAGGTCAATAAGTATGAACATTTTTAGCACTCTTGGCTCATTTGTAAAACTTACATGAATTTCTCAGCTGTTTCCGTATGTTTGCTTCGGAAGGTTTTGGCATGGAAGCAACACTGCTTCTGGTCGTTGGCTATTCTCATACTAGAGGCGTAGCTATCTCATTCTTGGTACTTGCAGTGGGATTCAGTGGATTTGCTATATCTGGTAAGATACTTTTTTGTGTGTGTGCTTGCAACATCCTGATTTTTGGCTTTTGATAATAGACATATATTTTCTACTTTCCTCTTTGATATTTTGACTGTTGAAAAGGTTTTCTCAACATAGTTCCACAAGAAAAGAAAAATAAAAAATGTTTTAGATTTGATACTGCTTGCTTTCCCCTTCTTACCCCTCCCCTCTCCAACCCCCCCTTTTTTTTTCTGGTTAAAGTAGACTGTGAAAATATTTTCTTTTCTCTGTGGAGGAGAATTATTTAATCCACGTTACTGGTAAATACTGGATGAGAAACCATACCTCATTCCATTCTCATCATATCCCTGAGCTAAATCATCAGAAAGTAGTTACTAAGCGCATGCTAAGTACCCAGTAACTTGTAAGAAGTTGTGGTGAGTATGGTAGAGAATATTTTATAGACACTTACTTCTAAGAGGTTTAGGATTCTCTGAGTGAAAGCTTATGTGTGTATTTCAGGTTTCAATGTTAACCACTTAGATATTGCTCCAAGATATGCCAGTATCTTAATGGGCATTTCGAATGGTGTTGGCACATTGTCAGGAATGGTTTGCCCCATCATCGTTGGTGCAATGACAAAGAATAAGGTAAGAGGGAGCAAAACAGATCTCAGTTGTAGAAGATTCTCTATCATGGTTGGGAAAAGAGTTAGTATGTCCTCTTTAGCAGTGTTTCTCTGGAGCAGTTACCCCACTTCTGAGTAGGGAAGATAATTGAGGCTCAGAAGAGAATATCTCCCCAAGAACTCTGAGGGAGCTTACTTCCCCAACCTCTCAGCACATTTTAAGATTTATGATATCCCTGGTGTGGTGAATACCCTTTTGCTTCTAGAGTATTAGAAAAGGCAAGCAGAAGACTTCTGAGATTTATTTGTAAACCTCAATATAGACTCCTCTTCAGTTATCCATGGAAGGATATTTTTATGGCTTATTTATAGAGTTTATATATAGAGTTTCAAAATTAGAGTTTACAAGAAAGAACTAAAAGGAGGGGGAGAGAAAGATACTTAAAATCAATGGAAATTAAAAGAGAGATTCTGATAAAAAAATTAACAGACAATAGATATATTTGGAGTTTTATTTCAGAACCTTAACATTTTTTAAATTTTAAATAATGAAAATCATGGCATTTTAGAAGGTTTCTGTTAGCATATTGGCTTTATATAATCACAACCTAGGTTTCCATTTAAGATAGTGTTTATGAAAAACTCAACAGTGGAGCATGCAGTGAAGATGTTAAGCTTTCAGTCATGGGAAGTTTATTCTCACAGTGTCACTTTTTGTCACTGCAGTCACGTGAAGAGTGGCAGTATGTCTTCCTGATCGCAGCTCTAGTCCACTATGGCGGAGTTATATTTTATGCAGTATTTGCCTCAGGAGAGAAGCAACCCTGGGCAGACCCTGAGGAAACAAGTGAAGAAAAGTGTGGATTTATCCATGAAGATGAACTCGATGAAGAAACAGGGGACATTACTCAAAATTATATAAATTATGCTACCACTAAGTCTTATGGTGCCACAACACAGGCCAATGGAGGTTGGCCCAATGGATGGGAAAAGAAAGAGGAATTTGTACAAGAAGAAGTACAAGACTTATACACCTATAAGGACTCAAATGATTATTCATAACAAAGCTAATTGCTAGATTTATTTTTAGTGTTTGTGATTACATTAATTGTGATTGCACAAAAATTTAAAATAATGTGGTATAAACATGTTAACATTTCAACCTGGCAAGTCTTGCTGTAAAAATGAAAACAATCCCATGAAGTTACCATTAAGTGCAATCTGTAGAAGTTGTGAAATTCCATCATTTCCATTCAGGTCATCCATTCTAGCATTTGTGATTTACAGGTTGACTGGTCAAAACTGTACAAGCAAGTAGTTACTCTTTGGGTTCATCACCATTTCATAAAGCATCACCATTTAATAAAGCACAACAAAAGCAGGTGGCACATTCCATATTACAAAGGTTAGGAAGCCAAAGCTAATTGATCATGAAAGATGCACTTATATATTTGTTACCCTGTATAGCAAGATATCACACAAAAGTCATGTTTAACAAAAAGTGAAGCTGTCATGTTTGCTGCATCAGGCATTGGCGACATTTGTTGAGTGTAAATCATGTAATTGGGATATCTCTCAATCAGAGAAGTATATTGTGAGCTAGCAACTAGCAAGATGTGTTGAAGAATTATTGAGATTATATAATGTGAGATATTTTGGTGTACCTCAAAAGGAATGTCTTGCAGTGTTTTACATGAAATGCTTGGGCACAAATATTTCTGTGAAAGAGACCTTGTAAAATGAGGGGTATGCTTCATGTTCTTCCATTCATTTACCTAACACTATAAAGCACTTCACATTTCAGAAAAATCCAACTTTTCATTTAGCATATCAGATAACGTTTTTGCAAAAAATATAAAAAAGAAACAGACTTCAGTGTATTTTTATTACAACTTTGTACTGGTTGTAACTTGCATTAGGAAAAAAAAGATATATACACCTTTAAGAATCTAATAAGAAATTTGCTAAAGAGATATAGCCCTTAAAATGCAATAGTAAAAATAAAGAAAATAGAAAATCATTTAGATACCTTTCGTCCTTAATAATTAAATACTATATGAAACTCGTGCCACAGTGCTATATATAATATGAAAAGATAAACTTAATAGAGATATTGTAAGTAGACAATTTTATTATTTAAAGTCCCATTTAGAAGATATTTGTCTAAAATATATAGGACAATAAATTATATTAAAGTTATATCTATATAATACATATCCATGCACAGAAACATAATAAACAGTCTTTACACAAAACCAAAAATAGCATACACCTAATGCTGGGGTAGGGGATTGCAATTTCTACTTTCATAAAGTCATAGAATTCTAGATGGGGAAGAGACATTTTGCTTGTCATTTCTTAATATAACTCAGCAGGAATTGCAACGTTTGTGTACCAAGCAATAAGTGCAATGCATAAAATTTCCTGTCTGTATATTACCTTCATTTTGCTTGTGGCAGCTGTTTGGGTGGTTGGAATGATTTTTTTATTTTTAAAAAGTTAACATCAGATCTCTTCAATGTTCTAAAATGATAATAATGCATTCCCCAATTCAAATCAAAATATTATTGGTGTATTTAATTGTCTCTTCTGAATATTTGATCTGTTCGTTGTATTGTGCTAGTGACTGGAGGCCCTGCTACTGCAAAGATAAAACATAAAGTTTGTTTATAAAATGCAAACCATTCTTGACCATAAGAAAAATAAAAATATCTTTTGCTTTGTGTCTCCAAGTGATGTAATGTGGTCATAGCTTTTGTTGTGTTGAATGAAAAGATGTGGACTGTCATTTTGTTGCCGCAAAAAAAGTGTTAATAAAACGCTCTATTTATCCTTTTGTAAAAAATACATTAATTTGGGTTTATTTGACTTAGTTTGTAGCTTTTATGTGAATTTAGCTTACGGATGTGCCACCAAACCAAATCTATGCTTGAGAAAAACAGCCTTTTTAGCCACTTGAAGCTTAATGGCAGAATGTGGTATTCATTAGATTTTCTGGGATATGGTTCCTTAGAGTTTTAAGTCAGGATGTAGGTTTCTGAGTCAGGCTCCATCTTTCAGTGATAGCCTGCTCATAACTGCTGCTAAGTTTAAAGAACAATTTAGGGAAAAAAATGCAAAGCTTGTCAGATCAATGATATCACTAACATTGATTACACACTTACCCATGCTGGACACTACCCTGATCATTTTAAGTATAATATGTTATATAATAGCCCCTGGGTGGTGCAAATGGTTGACCATTTTGGCTGCTAACTGGTTTGAGGTTCAAGTCCCCAGAGGCACCTGGGAAGAAAGTCTTGGCTATCAACTTTTAACAAATCAGCCATTGAAAACCCTATGGAGCACAGATCGACTCTGACACGCATGGGATCACCTGAGTCGGAATTACTTGACGACTTGACTGCAACTGGGTATATTTAAAGTAGGTACTCTTTATTTCCAGCTTACAAATTAAGGAATTAAAACGCAGAAAGCTAAAGTAACTTTCCCAAGGTAAAATAGAGTAATGATATTACATTGTAATGTTTCAGTCAAACCATTGAGCAGTGAACAAGGTTTATCAAGACAGCCAACTGAATGTAGAAGGAGAGGCGATCATTTAGCTCAGATTCCCCATTTAGCAGATGTGTACAAAGAGAAGATTACAGTTATATAGCATTCGAATCTGAGATTGATAGAACTTTACTTCTTAAAGGGACTTACAAGATGATTTAGTTGGCTCCCGTAATTTAACAAATGACACTAGCGATCAATAAAGGGAAGGGACCTGATCAAGAAGACACACAGATAAGCCTTCACCTGAAGTACAATAAAATAAAAAAAAATAAAATAAAAAAGACACACAGAGTGTTATGGATTTAGGAATAAATTATTGCAATTAGCTGTGCTTTTGTTGTTTTTATGTTTATTTTCTTGTTTCACCAGGTTTTTATCAAATAAGTAATTTATTTCTTGCTTCAACTACTACCCCCACACCCACCACTCATACCCAAGAGTATATGTGGTGGTGGGAGGTGAGGGAACGTTTCCTCTTCCTACAATCCTCTGCATACAGAAACTCAGCCAGAGACCTAGCCTAAGTTTTCAGGAGGCTCTCATGCCATCTCCACATAACTTAATGACGGGAATGAAAATGTCTTGAGTCTGTTGTTGTTGTTGTTAGGTGCTGTTGAGTCAATTCTGACTCATAGCGACCCTATAGGACAGAGTAGAACTGGCCTATAGGGTTTCCAAGGAGCGGCGGTGGATTTGAACTGCCAACCTTTCGGTTAGCAGCTGAGCTCTTAACTACTGTGCCACCAGGGCTCCATCTTAAATCTAGTGCTACATAATTTCCAAAATTCCACAACACGAAAGTTCATGTTCCCTACAAGAAAATTGTTCTAATGATGCCTCCAAATATTACCACTATCCATGTTCATTTTCTCTTATTTCAATCATACAAAGTCAAGCTCTCCTTCTCCTCATCCTCCTTTTTTCCTCCTTCTCATCCCACTGCCCATCCCTATCCTGACCTTTATATCTATTTCAAATTTTGCAATTTGCAAAATTCTTCCTCATGTACTACCCTATTTTCCCTCACAGCTGCCCGTAAAATAGAAAGGCCCCGTATTACTCATATTTCTATTTTCTAAGTAAGGAGACTGGAACTAAGAGGATGTAATTAACTTCATGAAGATTTCCCAAAGTTCCCGTCCCAGCTTCATAAACGGGTGGAGTCAGAAGAGAGATTTTCTTGCTGTGGTAAGACAGCATTTTCTTTTAAATCACTTTATTGCTCCTCTGATTATAAAAGTGGTACTTTCTTATTGGGGGGCTGGGAGAATCTTCATTAGGTAAAGAACTGTGTTTAAAAAAAAAAAAAAGAAAAAGGTAATCAATAACCCTACTATCCAGAGGTAAACACCATTAACATTTCCAGAATCTTTTCTATGAAATTACTCAGATTGGTTACCTGAATTATATTTCTATTTCTATTTTATGAATTTTATGTGACATAAAATAAGTGCAAAACAATAGGCATGATAGAAACTATATAAAATATCAAAATACATATTTATAAAAAAATATCAAACACTGTATGCTGTGTAATCCATTGCCATTGAATCCATTGCGACTCATACAGACCCTATAGGACAGAGGAGAATTGCCCCATAGGGTTTCCATGGAGCCCTTGTGGAGCAGTGGTTAAGAGCTATGGCTACTCACCAAAAGGTTGGCAGTTCAAATCCACCAACTGCTCCTTGGAATTTTCTACTCTGTCCTATAGTGCCACTTTGAGTCGGAATTGACTTGATGGCTAAGGGATTTTGTTATAATTTTTTTATTGTACTCCAGATGAAGGTCCACAGAACAAATAGTTTCTCATTAAACAGTACACATATTGGCCTATGACAATGGTTAACAACCCCATGACATGTCAACACTGTCCCTTCTCAGCCTTGGGTTCCCTGTCACCAGCTTTCCTGTCCCCTTCTGCCTTCTAGTCCTTGTCCCTGGACTGCTGTGCCTCATCAGTCCCACTTTGTTTTATGAGGCTTTCCAATCCCCAGCTGAATGTTGAGCTTTGGGAGGGGCTTCACCACTGAGCTAAAAGGGTATTCGGGGGCCATACTCTCAGAGCCTCTCCAATCAGTCAGGCCAGCAAATCTGGTCCATCCTTGTGAGTTAGAACTCTGTTCTATATCCCCCTCCAGCTCCTTCCAGGACCCTCCACTGTGGTCCCGGTCAGAGCAGTCAGTGGTGGTAGCCGGGCACCATCCAGCTGCCCTGGACTCAGTCCAGTGAAGGCTGCGGTAGCTGTGGTCCGTCAGTTCTTTGGACTCATCTTTTCCTTGTATCTTGTTCTTTTTATTCTCCCCTGCTCCCACGGCAAAGGGTTTTTATAGGGTTTCCAAGGAGTGGCTGGGGGATTTGAACTGTTGACCTTTTGGTTAGCAGCCTGAGCTGTTAACCATTGCACAACCAAGGCTCCATATGCTGTGTAGTAATAGTATAAAGATGTAGTTTGGAAGGATAAAAGTATTCATCGTGTCTGCATTTGGAGAGGGAGGGAAGAGAATGGACTTGGCGAAAATATGAAAGATATTTTGATTTTTTTTTTTAATTTTAAAGAAGAGCAGAAGCAAATGTAAGAAAATACTAACGTTTGTTTATTCGGAGAATTCACATAAGAGTTTTTGTTATATTTTTCATGGTGCTTTTCTATTTTAAAATACAAAAACAAGCTAATCAGATATTTTTTTCTCCAGGGAATATAAGTCTTTTTATTTCCTTTTTCGTTTCAATGGCTGGGCTTTTAAATGAAGAAGATACTGTCATGATCTTTAAGAACATTTGACAGTTTTCTGAAGCTGTAGAATTTAATACAACAGCTTGGGGAAAATGTTTTCATTTTATAAAGTCATGGTAAAGGTAGAGTTATACACATTTATGAATCAAAATGAAGCTCTGTGTGAAACCAACAAAAGTGTGCATAAGAATAAATGTCACCAATGAAAACCATCTTTCTGACAGATTACATCAGAGTCTGTTGGACTGCTTCTCAAAGATTTGAAAAAAGAAAGGGGGGGGGATGTCTATCTCCCTGAATACAGGGTGGAAATCAGTATGTCACTATTAGTCCAAAGGCATGCTAACTTTGTCAATTCTAGCTGCAATAAGATAGAAAAAGCAGAGTTGTTTAAGTTTTAAATCTGCCATCACCCCTCTATATAATCCAAGGTAAGTCATGTAAGGTGTCTGGGTTTCAGCTCCTCGTCTATAAAACAAAGGGATTGGTTGACCTCAATGGTTACTAAAGATTCTCCCAGCTCTGAAATTGTCTGATTTTATTCTCTCTGACAAATTGTTGAGTTCCTCAAGTCAACTTTAACAAGTATTATAATTGTTCCCAGAAACTTTCTGCCTGCATTCATACTAATATTTTGTGTATTAACCACCCATTTTGATAGCTAATGGGATGGACATTATTGGGGAGACCCCTCTCCACCCCAGTGGGCTTCTTCCTATAATGCTCCCTGCATCCTGAATCTTTTGGGAAACACCTTACACATTCTTAAAGAACTCGAGATTTGAAAATTTCATGAAGCTGTTTACCAACTAAAGGTCCTGCAGTGAGTTGGAATACTTTTGTGGAAATTCATTGTTCTAAGCTCTAATCATAGGTCTCACTTAACTTTTACTAGTTTAATAGAATATATTATAGAGTTCTGGCACTGGAAAGGACCATAGAAATACATGTTCAAACCCTTTCATTTTATAGATGGGTAGGATGAGGTCAGAATGGTGAAGGAACCGGCCCCAGTTTACCCAGCTGGTCAGTCACAGGTAGGTAATTAGAACCCATATTTTGGGACTTGTAATCTATGCGTTTGAGATAATTTAAAAAACACTCTTTCATTCAATAGGTTAGTTTGTCAAGCAAAAAATATTAAGAACCTGTATGTGACTGGTACTAGGAATACAGTGGGGAAAAAGACTAAATGGATCTTGTTTTCGTAGAGCTCTCAAAATTATAAATTATAAATTAGGAGTGCAACAAAAACTTATTAACTAAATGGAAAAATTAAGTTACATTTGATATGTACAGCATAGGTAAAATGATATTATCCTTCCTATCAAATTAATTCTTCTGAACGGAAGGGAGTCATAGAAAGATAGAGAGAAGACACCAAGCCAGACTTGGAAAGAGGAATAGATGTTTGTCTACCAAATAAGTGGAGGAAAGGTACAGAGTCAGAAGCATATCATTAGCAAATCATGCAGATGGGTCAAGGATGGTGTATTTGGAGGAGACTGAGTAGAATGGAGTTGTCTGAGTACCAAGTGTGCCCGGGAGCAGATATGAGGCTGGAAAGGACAATTGAGTTAGCTGTGTAATGCCTAATATACCAAACTAAGGTGTGCAGAATTTCTCCTGTAATTGAAGGGACTTTAACGGAGGGGGTTAGAAATGATCAGACCTGTCTTGTAGATTGATGCACAGGAGTAGGGAAAGACCAGAAATAGGTTCTGTACAAGAGTGCCAAGGAAGATTAGGTGGTAGGGGAAGGAGACCGCTGTGCCCTGGGGACGGTGGTATCTTTGTAGATGTCAAGACAAAAGCTTGGCATATTCATTCCTTCCATGTCCACCCACTCACAACTAAAAATCCAGAGCAGGATGTGGACAATCAACACAGACTGACAAATGCATGATTCATGCTTTCTGCACCTTGTATAACAATTCCAAGGCAAGTGACCCACTTGCCCCTGGTTTCCAAAACTTAGTACAGAAAGAACCACACGCAGTATCTACCAGATGAAAATAATGTTCTTCTCTCTTTTCCTTTCTTCTGTTTCAAAATCCTGTCTGAAATATCAAGGTTATACACAAGGAGAAGAGAAAGTGTCTCAATTTATACTTTGTTTTCTCTCTTGTATGTAGGAGCATATTTATTCCAAAAGTATTGCCAAGTTAGTCTCTTTTCTCCAGAAAACCAATGCACTCGACCCAGGGAATAATAGATTCATCTTAATGGTAGATTCAACTTAAGCTTCAGAACATATCCTCGTCATTTTTTCTATGTTTTTTCCATTGCCTTTCTTTTCTTTCTTTCTTTTTCTCTTTTTCTTCACAGAGCATGTTCTAGAAACATAAAAATTTGATGTATAACATGAGGGATTTCAAGGTCAATATCTTACCTCTTTATCAGTAATGATAGACAGTATATTAAAAGCATACAAAGTTGTAGGTGATCCAAAAATACTATACCCTCATTAGGGGTTGACTAGTCCAATGGGAAGAGCATTGAATTTGGCTTCACATCACCCCTCTGACCACTTATAAGCAAACCACTTAGTTTTTCCAAGTCTCAATATCCTCATCTGCAGAACAGTCACAATGCATAACTCAGTGAATTGTGGTAAAAATTCAATAAGCTGATTTGATTTGCAAGCTTTGTAAATTTTATGAAGTACCAATCAAATGCAAGCCTGTAGGGTTCCTCCATTGGGGTGAAGGTAGTATGTCTCTCAGAGGTTACTAGTAAAAAGGAAATATTTAACTGGATGTAAACACATTAAACCATTAGTCTTATGAATATTTCATGATGTATTTACAGGTTTTCAAAATGTTTTGAGACATTCTCCTTTATTTGATTCTCACTACAATTCTGTAAGAAAAAATGGAAAAAGGTCATTACTCCAATTTTTTTAGATGAAAAATGCAAGAATCAGGAAGATTCTTTGATCTTCCCAGTTTGTGCCTAGAACTCAGGCCAAGTTCTGATTCAGTTCCACCACAGTACTCCTTCCTGGATAGGATAGACTCAAGTGAAATGAGTTCCAAGAGGAGTGATAATTGAAAAGGAGCTCCTTCCCAGGAAGGGTAGGCTTGTGGGTATGTTCCAGTGGGGACAGAGGAACAGCTACATGACTGCACAGAAACCCTGTGTAAGGGTGAGGAGAAAGAGAACGCTGAAAAGGAAGGGAATGGGTATGTAAGACTGGGATGTCATGCTTTTCTCTGCTTACTGACAACTGGTTACATTTATTTCCATGTAGCCCTTGCTTGTTATTGCTTTATGATTGGTGTTTACTTTTGTGCTCTCCAGTAAACTCACTGAATCTAGGGATCCTATCTTACTTCTTTCTGAATTTTCCCACTTTGCCCAAAATTATGCCTCTCACCCAACAGTTGTTAATTGAGTTGAGGAGAAGAGTGCCCAACCCCAAATCTGCTTGCTCAGAACACCTTCCAACAGCTACTAGAAGAACCTATCAAGTTTTTAAGATCATGCTCAACTCGTGACCACAGAGCAGCTATTCTTAATGGTTTCTCCTTCCTTTCTCACTTCTGTTGTGGGGAATCAGAATCTTGAAAATTGTTGTTAGACATGGCTTAGTGTAGGCAGTGGTTTCCAGAATTTTCTTCAAGACATGTAGGAACATGCTCCTCTGATCCCACCACTAGCAAGGGCAGCAATTGTAAAAGTGAACAGGCATTGCGAATGGTGAGGAAGACATCAAAGAGATGCCGTGCTGCCATTCTGCTGACAAGGAGTTGGTCTGACAAGACACGTTGTTGATCCTCTCAAGGATCAGATGGCAGAAGCCCTATATCAAAGAGCAAGAAATAAAATGAGCACTGGAGACAAGGGTATAAAACAAGTGTACTTGGCTGTGTGACTGGTATCCCAAATCACTCAGGAGTCTGATTTCTTCCACTTGGCAGTTTGTATCTTAGTCTATGTTTAACCCCACTCAGAAAATTCAGTGAAGCCATTCAGGATAATATCAACATCGGTTACTGCAGGAGATAGAGCTCTTATTTGGAGTAATACATTTGTTTAAGAATCAACAACTTTGTATACCTCAGTGTAAGATCTTCAGAAAAAACAAACCTGTTGCTATTGAGTCCATTCTGATTCATAGCAACCCTATAGGACAGAGTAGAACTGCCCCATAGGGTTTCCAAAGAGCGGCTGGTGGATTTGAACTGCTGAGTACATGAAGTTCTGAAAACTTTCCTGAAAATCAAATAAAACCAGAATCCCTCTAAAGAACTCTGCTTCTGAGTCCTAACGAAGCCACTTAACCGTTAAAACTGATGTCTGCTCCTGGCTCAGTGTCCGGCTTCCCTTTTGGGAAGCATCCCTTGGGCTCCCATATCCATCTGAGTCATTGACAGGGCCTCTGCTGTATTGTGCACCGGAGAGCAAATGCATTCACAGATGTTACTACTGTGCTACTACAAAGTGCTTCTAGTCCCTGGCACTATTCCTGCTACCACCATGCTGGCTAAGGGGGCATTGCTCTCTCACAGCTCCTGCTTCTGGATATGAACCACCCCTGGCCAATGAATCACAAAGAGGCAGATGAGGTTTGTTTATTTTTTTTATTGTGGTATGTATATGGGTAAGAGAACATTTGCCATTTCTACAACCATCACATGTACAGTTCAGTGACATTAATTACCTTCATCATGTTGTTCAACTATCACCATTAGCTCTTCCTGAATTTTTCCATCACCCTTAACAGAAGCTCGGCGTTGTGTTTTCTTTCCCCTCCCCATCTACAACCACAATAAACTTTGGTCTTTGTACACTTGCCTATTCTAGATATTTCGTTTAATTGGGATTATACAATATATGTCCTTTTGTGACTGACTTATTTCACTGAGCAGAGGCAGATGAGTTTTGAAACGGACAACCCTTCTTTCTGGTTGAGACTGCCTCATGGCAGGTCATACTTCTTGGCACACAGGGTTCTGGCTGGGTTTCAGTCCCCAAGTCTCCCTCAGCCTGGCCTCTTTTGTGTAGGTCACATCTTATGCAAAGGTATGGGGTGATCTTGTTATCTTTCGTTTACTACTTGAATCCCTTTTTTGATCATTCACAGCACAGCTGAAAGCAAGCCAAAGATGTTAACAAAGGTTTATCAAGATCCCCAGGTGGTGCAGTTTGCCACAGTCTGCTAGCCTGAAGATTGGTGGTTTGAACTCACCCAGCAGTTTTGTGGAAGAAATACCTGGTGACTGCTTCTGTGAAGATGACAACCAAGAAAACACTATGGAGCAGTTCTACTTTTTTACACATGGGGTCACCATGAGTTGGAACCAATCTGAAGGCAAGTTTTTTTGTTTTTTTCTTTCATCGAAGAAAGGACCTAGGATTACAGAAGAAGATTTCAATGCAGATTTTCAACTGGTCCTACTGGGATTACACACTTAAAGGCCTCCAGGGATGATGCATATTATGCAAAAGAATGAGGAATATTAGTGGGGTGTGGTAGGAGGGAGAACCCATGCCCAGCCTAAAGAGGGCAGCAGCTACTCAGTAGTGGCAGATTGTGGCCAGGTGGGAATGATGATAGTTTCTTCAAGAGAGTCTGAAAATACAGGTGTTTATGTAATATTCTGCAATATTTTGAACTTTGGAAACCTAATGGCATCTTAAAAATCAACATGAGCTGAGCAAAATGTCTCTCGGCTGATTTGGTGCTCAGGCTCATACTTGGAAGCCTCTGGGCTGGCAGTTTTAGAGGCTACATGACTTGGCTCCTCCTCAGGTGTTTGTTCAGGATGCCCCTGCACTCATTACAGGTCTGATTTCCTGGCAGACTCTAGGGCTAACTTTCTGCCTCACTCCTAGCCTATGTCCCTGTGGCAAAAACAAGCTTTTTCCCTCCACCTGCACTTGACAGCAACTAACAACAACAAGCATCTGTGCTCAAAAACACCTATCCACCTCAGAGGCCCAGCACAAGGGAACGAAGTCCAGATAGAGAAAACATTTTCCTCCTTATCCAAGTTTAAGGCCTGCACTCTATTCATTCACTAAATATTGACCATGTAACCGTGCACGGCTAGGTACTGTTCCAAGTATATTTGTTTTTATTTATGTCATGGAGTTTTTCACCTGTCTAAGGGGAAAGATCTTTTAAAAAGTAAATAAATGAAAAATATAATTTCAGAATGATATATGTTGAGGTAAACGTAAAAGAGAGTAATGGGATATTAAGGACGGTAGAAGGGTGGGGCACTATCTTAGATTGAGTTGTCAAGAAAGTCTCTCTGAGGAGAAATCTTAGGTAGAGTTTCTTAGAAGCAAAGCCTGAGATGGGGATTCCTGTGAGTGATTTATGGAGGTGTGCTCTCAGGAAAATGGGAACTAGGGCAACAGGAGGGGGCAGGGGAAGAATGCGAAGCAGGTGTGTGGTCTCAGCTGTGGCTCGCTTCATCCTGGTCCCACCAAAAGCTCTAGAGCATGAATTCACAACAGAGTTGGTTCCAACATGAGGCAAGAGGGTGTACTTTTGAGTCCTCATGTCAGTCAGTCATTGGTTACAGGCTGCATATTTGGGGGTGGGGGAGGAGGGACAATGTCTTAGGCAAGATGGCCAAGGTCAAGTCTTAGAAAAAGGGGGCAGCTCTGAGTTGCTAACAACCAGTCTTCCCATACGTTGGGAGATGGGTGCACCAGCCTAGCAAAGAGGATGTGAATGGTAACTAGATAGCAGTTGTTGGCTGCTGCCTAGTCAGCCCAGACTCATGGCAACCCCAAAATCAGTTGCAGATCTAACCATTGATATCTGTAGGGTTTCATTGGTTGATTTTCAGAAAAAATATCACCAGGCCTTTCTTCCTAGTGTGTCTTGGTCTGGAAGCTCCCCTGAAATCTATTCAGCATCATTCCAACATGCAAGCCTCCACTGACAGATGGGTGGTGGCTGTGCATGAGGTGCAATGGCTGGGAATCAAACCCGAATTTTCCACGAGAGGCAAGAATTTTATCACTGGAACTGCCAATGTCCCCCATATCCACTACAGAAGGTGATATTTGATCTGGAATCCAAAAGATATGGAAGAGGCTGCCATACCAATATCTGGAGGAAGAAGTCTTCAGGCAGAAAGAATGGCAAGTTTCCCTCACAGAATGGGAATGAGCTTGGCCCTTGGTTCTGGAACTCAGTGGGAATGTGAAGAATGGGACAAAATATAGTTGAAGAAGTAGGTGAAGAAGGAACACCTGTATAATTTCCTGTAAGAGTTATGGGAAGCCATTATAAGGTTTTATACAGGCAGTGATATAATATGATACAAATTTTAGAAAAAGATTCAAGGTTCCTTTGTGGGGAGTAGATTATAGGGGAAGCAAAAACAGACAGAGAGACCAGTTAGGTTACTGCAGTGTCCAGTTGACAGACGGTGGGGTTTAGACTAGGGAAGTAGCCTAGAAAAGATGAGAAGTGGTCAGAGTTGTAAACTGTTTTGGAGAAAATGCTGACAGACTTTCCCCATGAATTAGATTGTATAGTGAGGGAAAGAGAAGAATCAGAGATGACTTCTAGAATTTTTTGTATCTGGGGAGATGATGTTGCTACTAAAATAGGCTAGATAGGAGGAAGAGAAAGTTTAAATTGGGGAAATTAATAATTGCACTTTATACATGCTAAATATGAGATGTCTATTAGACATTCAAGCACAGCTGTTAAATAAAAATTTGAGTAAGTCTAAAGATCAAAAGTGAGGTGAAGGATAGAGACATAAAATTGAGAGTTATTTACTGAAGATAGTATTTAAAGTCATGGAAGAGAGTGAGATCAGCAGAGAGAGAGTATAGACAAGAGAAGGCAGCCCAGGGTCAAGTTCAGGAGCATTCAATATTTACAGCTGGGGCAGAGGAGAGGAAGCAGTAATGAACACTAAGAAGATGTGTGGAAAAACAAGACTTGGGATTTACAAAAGTTTTGATGAATCTTGTGTTTGACTAGCCATCATCCATTTCACCCGTTCTTTATGGTGCAGTACGTGTGGAATTTGGGTGAATTGACCTCACCCCATTTCCAGAAAGTGCCCTGATTAGTATGAACCAGTCAAGATAATCTCATCCCCCTTGGCTTAGTGATTGCTTTTGGTAATGCTGTCTTAAGTCAATTAGTACATGCCATTCCCTTGACTAAAAGATCCTATTCACTATGAAGCTCAGGATTTTATTTCTCCATAGTAAGAAAAAAGCTATCTTTTCTTCTTGGTTGTAAATAAGGAACTGATTAGTTTTTGTTGTTGTGTGTGTGTGTTTTGTGTGTGCTTTAGATGAAAGTTTACAGCTCAAGTTAATTTCTCATTCAAAAATTTATACACATATTGTTTTGTGACATTGGCTGCAATCTCCATAATGTGACAACATGCTCCCCCTTTCCGCCTCATGTTCCCTGTGTCCATTCGTCCAGTTTCTGTCCCTTCCTGTCTTCTGGTCCTGCTTTTGGGCAGGAGTTGCCCATTTGGTCTTATATGTTTGATTGAACTAAGAAGCACGTTCCTCACATGTTCTTGTTTATTTTATAGGCCTGTCTAATTTTTGTCTGAAAAATGGGTTTTGAGAGCAGCTTCAGTTCTGAGTTAGCAGAGTGTCTAGGGGCCATAGTCTTGAGGGCTTCTTCCAGACTCTGTCAGACCAGTAAGTCTGGTCTTGAATTCTGTTCTATGTTTTTCTCCTGTTCTGTCTGGAACTTTCTGTTGTGAACCCTGTCAGAGTGATCGGTGGTGGTAGCTAGGCACCATCTAGTTCTTCTGGGCTCAGGCTGGTGGAGACTCAGATTTATATGATACTTTAGTCCTTTGGTCTAATATTTTCCTTGTGTCTTTGATTTTCTTCATTCTCCTTTGCTCCAGACAAGATGGGACCAATAGATGTATCTTAGATGACTGCTTGCAAGCTTTTAAGACCTGAGACACTACTCACCAAAGTGGAAAGTAGAATATTTTCTTTGTGAACTATGTTATGCCAATTGACAAAGACGTCCCCCGAGAGTATGGTCTCCAGCCCCTAGCCCCAGTAACTCTGTCCCTCAAGATGTTTGGATGTGTCTAGAAAATTTCCATGCCTTTGCTTTAGCCAAGTTGTACTGACTTCCTCTATATTGTCTATTGTCTTTCCCTTCACCAAAGTTGACACTTGTCTACTACCTAGTTGGTGATTTCTCCTCCCTCCCCATCATTGTAACCATCAAAGAATTTTTTTTCTTGTGCAGACCTTTTCTTGAGTTCTTATACTAGTGATGTCATACAACATTTGTCCTTTTATGACTGACTTATTTCATTCAGCATAATACCCTCCAGATTCATCCATGTTGTGAGATGTTTTGCAGATTCATCATTGTTCTTTATTTTTGGGTATTATTTCACTTGTGAATGTACCATAATTTGTTTATCCATTCATCTGTTGATGGGCATTTAGATTCTTTCCATTTTTTGCTATTGTGAATAGGGTTGCAGTGAACATTGGTGTGCATATGTCTATTCATGCGACGGCTCTTATTTTTCTAAGGTGTATTCCTAGGAGTGGGATTGCTGGATCTTATGGTATTTCTATTTTTAGCTTTTTAAGGAAGCACTATATCGATTTCCAAAGTGGTTGTATCAGTTTACATTCCCACCAGCAGTGCATAAGAGTTCCAATCTCCTCACAACCTCTCAACATTTGTTATTTTGTGTTTTTTGGATTAGTACCAGTATTGTCGGGGTGGTATTATATCTCATTGTAGTTTTTTTTTTCTTTTCCCTGAGATAATCTTTAAACCTTAAATCAAAAATATCCCTTGAAGTTTTCTTAAAACCAAACAATAGTTTAGCTTACCTAGTAAATAATGTCTGCCTTGAACATTATGCTATTTTAAGGTCTACCTATATGGTATCATATTGAGAACTGCAACTCCAAAGAATAGATAGGAACCTTAGGGGGCAGTGAGTTTATGTTAGTGAAGAAGGAACAGCTCAGAAAAGGAGGGTGAGAATGACTGCACAACTTGAAGAATGTAATCAATGTCACTGAATTGTACATGTACAAACTGTTGAATTGGTGTATGCTTAACCCTGATGGTGTAATGGTGAAGAGCTACAGCTGCTAACCGAAACGTCAACAGTTCGAATCCACCAGGAGTTCCTTGGAAACTCTGTTGGGGAGTTCTACTCTGTTCTATAGTGTCACTATGAGTCGGAATCGACTCGACAACAATGAGTTTGGTTGCTGTATATGCTTTCTTTTTTTTTATTGTGCTTTAGGTGAAGGTTACAAGCAAATTCATTTCTCATTAAACAATTAATACACATATTATTTTGTGACATTGGTTGCCAACCCTGCAACGTGTCAACACTCTCCCCTTCTCAACCTTGGGATCCCCATTCCCATTTGTCCAGCTTTGCTGTCCCTACCTGTCTCAGTCATCTAGTGCTGTTCTAACAGAAATCCCACAAGTGGATGGATTTAGCAAAGAGAAGTTTATTCTCTCACAGTCCAGTAAGCTACAAGTCCAAATTCAAGGCATCAGTTCCAGGGGAACACTTTCTCTGTTGGCTCTGGAGGAAGGGCCATGTCATCAATCTTCCTTTGGTCTGGGAGTTTCTCTGTGCAGGAACCTCAGGTCCAAAGGACGCACTCTGCTCCCGGCACTGCTTTCTTGGTGATATGAGGTTCCCATGTGTTTCTGCTCGCTTCTTTCTTTTATATCTCAAAAGAGATTGCATTAAGACACTGATCTTGTCAACCTCATCAGTATAACCTAATCACAGTGATATAATTTATAACATATGAGGAGATCACTTATAATCTCATCACAGTGGTAGAGTTTACAACACATAAGGAAATCACATCAGATAACACAATCATACAGTACTGGGAATCATGACCTAGCCAAGTTGCTACCCACATTTTTTGGGGGACACAATTCAGTGCATGACACTACCTGTCTTCTCGTCCTTGCCCCTGGGCTGTTGTGCCCATTTAGTCTCATATACATGGTTGAGCTACGTGTATTTATTGTTTGTTTTATGGGCCTGTCTAATCTTTCACTGAAAGATGAACCTCAGGAATGACTTCAGTACTAAGTTAAAAGGGTGTCTAGGGGGCCATACTCTCAGGATTTCTCCAGTCTCCCTCAGACCAGTAAGTCTGGTCTTTGTTCTTTTTTTGTGAGCTAGAATTTTGTTCTACATTTGTCTCCAGCTCTGTCTGGGGCCCTCTACTGTGATCCCCATCAGAGTAGTCAGTGATGGTAGCCAAGTACCATCTAGTTATGCTGGACTCAGACTGTTGGAGGCTGTGGTAATTGTGGTCTATTAGTCCTTTGGACTAATCTTTACCTTGTGTCTTTGGTTTTCTTCATTATCCCTTGTTCCAGACAGGGTGGGACCAGTAGATGTATCTTAGATGGCCATTCACAAACATTTAAGACCTCAGATGCTACTCACCAAGTAGAATGTAGATAATTTTCTTTATAAACTATGTTAGGCCAATTGAACTAGATGTACCCAGAGACCATGGTCCCTAGCACTCAGCCCAGTAGCTTGATCACTATGGGAGTTTGGAGGGGTCAATGAAGCTTCTGTGACTTTGCCTTGGTCACATTGTGCTGGCTTCCCCAGTATTGTGTACTGTCTTATCCTTCACCAAAGTTACCACTTATCTATTGTCTAGTTAGTGTTTTTCCCTCTCCACCCCTCCCCTTCCTCATAACCATCAAAGATTGTTTCTTTCTGTGTGTAAACCTTTTCTTGAGTTCTTATAAGAGTGGTCTCATACAATATTTGCCCTTTTGTGACTGACTTATTTCACGCAGCATGATGCCCTCCAGATTCATCCATGTTGTGAGATATTTTGCAGGTTCATCATTGTTCTTTATTGTTGCATAGTATTCCATTGCCTGTATGTACCATAATTTATTTATCCATTCATGTGTTGATGGGCATTTAGGTTGTTTCCATCTTTTTGCTATTGTAAATAGTGCTGCAATGAACATGGGTTTGCTTATGTCTATTTGTGTGACAGGTCTTATTCTTCTAGATTATACTTCTAGGAGTGGGATTGTTGGATCTTGCAGTATTTCTGTTTCTAGCTTCTTAAGGAAGTGCCATACTGATTTCCAAAGTAGTTGTACTATTTTACATTCCCACCAGCAGTGCATAAGAGTTCCAATCTCCCCACAACATCTCCAACATTTGTCATTTTGTGTTTTTTGGATTACTGCTAGTATTTTGGGGTGCGATGGCATCTCATTGTAGTTTTGATTTGCATTTATCTAACGGCTAATGATCATGAGGATTTCCTCACATGTCTGTTAGCCACCTGAATGTCTTCTTTGGAGAAATGTCTGTACATACACTTTGCCCATTTTTTAATTGGATTATTAGTCTTTTTGTTACTGAGGTGTTGAAGTAATTTGTGACCTCTAGCATTGTCCCTATTTTTTCTTCCATGATCTTTATCGTTTTAGATTTTATATTTAGGTCTTTGATCCATTTTGAGTTAGTTTTCGTTCATGGTGTAGGTATGGGTCTTGTTTCAGCGTTTTGCTGATGGATATCCAGTTATGCCAGCACCATTTGTTAAAGAGACTGTCTTTTCCCCGGTTAATCAACTTGGGGCCTTTGTCAAATATCAGCTGCTCATAGGTGGATGAATTTATGTGTGGATTCTCAATTCTGTTCCATTGGACTATGTATTTGTTGTTGTACCAGTACCAGCCTGTTTTGACTACCATGACAGTATAATAGGTTCTAAAATCAGGTAGTGTGAGGCCTCCCACTTTGTTCTTCTCCTTGAGTAATGCATTACTTATTCGGGGCTTCTTCCTTTTCCGTATGAAGTTGGCGATTTGTTTCTCCATCTCATTAAAAAATGCCATTGGAATTTGGATCAGGATTGCATTGTATCAGTAGATCACTTTGCGTAGAACTGACTTTTTTTGAGTCTACCTATCCATGAGCAAGGTATGTTTTTCCACTTATGCAGGTCTCTCTTGGTTTCTTGCAGTAGTGTCTTTTAGTTTTCATTGTATAGATCTTTTATGTCTCTGGTTAGATTTATTTGTAAGTATTTTATCTTCTTGAGGGCTATTGTAAATGGTATTGATTTGGTGATTTCCTCTTTGAGGTTTTCTTTATTGGTGTAAAGGAATCCAACTGATTTTTGTATGTTTATCTTGTATCTTGAAATTTGCTGAAATCTTCTATTAGTTCCAGTAGTTTTCTTGTGAATTCTTTGGAGTTTTCTGTGTATAAGATCATATCATCTGCAAATAGAGATGCTTTAACTTCTTTCCTACCAATTTGGATGCCCCTTATTTCTTTTTCTAGCCTAATTGCTCTGGTTAGGACCTCCAGCACAATGTTGAATAAAAGTGGTGATAAAGGGTGTACTTGTCTGGTTCCCGTTCTCAAGGGGAATGCTTTCAAAGTCTCTCCATTTAGGATGATATTGGCTGTTGGCTTTGTATAAACACCCTTAATTTCATTGAGAAATTTCCCTTCTATTTCTATTTTGTTGAGAGTTTTTATCATAAATGGGTTTTGGACTTTGTCAAATATCTTTTCTGCATTGATTGATAAGATCATGTGGTTCTTGTCTTTTGTTTTATTTATGTGATGGATTACATTGATTGTATTTCTAATGTTGAACCATCCCTGAATACTTGGTATAAATCCCACTTGATCATGGTGAATTATTTTTTTGATATGTTGCTGAATTCTATTGGCTAGAATTTGGTTGAGGATTTTCGCGTCAATGTTCATGAGGGATACTGGTCTGTAATTTTCTTTTTTTGTGGTGTCTTTAGCTAGTTTTGTTATCAGGGTTATGCTGGCTTCATAGAAACAGTTTGGGAGTATTCTGTCCTTTTCTATGCCCTGAAATACCTTCAGTAGTAGTGGAGTTAACTCATCTCTGAAAGTTTGGTAGAATTCTCCAGTGAAGCCATCTGGGCCCGGGCTTTTTTTTTGTTGGAAGTTTTTTGATTAACTGTTCAATCTCCATTTGTGTTAGTTTAGGTAGGTAGTGAGTTTCTAGAAATATGTTCATTTCCTCTAGGTTTTCAAATTTTGTTAGAGTACCGTTTTTCGTAGTATTCTGTTATGAGTCTTTTAATTCCAGTTGGGTCTGTTGAGATATCACCCATCTCATTTCTTATACTGGTTATCAACTTCCTCTCCTGTTTTTCTTTTGTCAGTTTGGCCAATGGTTTTTCAATTTTGTTGATCTTTTCAAAGAACCAACTTTTGGTCTTGTTAAATCTTTCAATTGTTTTCTATTCTCTATTCCATTTAATTCTACTCTAATTCTTATTATTTCCTTTCTTCTGGTGACTAAGGACTTCTTTTGCTGCTCTCTTTCTACTTGTTCCAGTTGTAGAGTTAATGTTTTGATTATGGCCCTTTCCTTTTTTTGGATGCATTTATTGCGATAAACTGACCTCAGAGCTCTGCTTTTGCTATGGCCCCAAGGTTCTGGTAGGATGTGTTTTCATTCTCATTAGATTCTATGAATTTCTTTATTCCATCTTTAATTTATTCTATAACCCAGTAGTTTTTGAGCAAGGTGTTGTTCAGTTTCCATGTGTTTGATTTTTTTTTCTTTGCTTTTTCTGTTGTTGATTTCTACTTTTATGGTTTTATGGTCAGAAAAGATGCTTTGTAATATTTCAGTGCTTTGGATTTTGTTAAGGCTTGCTTTATGGCCTAATAGGTGGTCTGCTCTGGAAAATGTTGCATGTGCTTTGGAAAAGAAAGTATACTTGGCTGCTGTTGGGTGGAGTGCTTGGTGTATATCTGTCTCAGTCATCTAGTGCTGCTCCAACAGAAATACCACAAGTGGATGGCTTTACAAAGAGAAATTTATTCTCTCACACTCCAGTAGGCTACAAGTCCAAATTCAGGGCATCAGCTCCAGGGGAACGCTTTCTCTGTTGGCTCTGGAGGAAGGTCTGTGTCATCAATCTTCCTTTGGTCTGGTAGAGTCTCTGCACAGGAACCTCAGGTCCAAAGGACATGCTCTGCTCCCGGCACTGCTTTCTTGATGGTATGAGGTTCCCATGTGTCTCTGCTCGCTTCTCTCTTTTATATCTCAAAAGAGATTGCATTAAGACACTGATCTTGTCAACCTCATCAGTATAACCTCATCACAGTGATAGAATTTACAACACATGAGGAGATCACATATAATCTCATCATAGTGGTAGAGTTTACAACACATAAGGACATCACATCAGATAACACAATCATACAATACTAGGAATCATGACCCAGCCAAGTTGCTACACACATTTTTGGGGGGACACAATTCATCCATGACAATATCTATGAGATCAAGTTGGTTGATTGTAGCATTTAGCTCTTACGTGTCTTTGTTGAGCTTCTTTCTGGATGTTCTGTCCTTCACCGAAAGTGGTGTGTTGAAGACTCCTAATACTATTGTGGAGCTGTCTATCTCTCTTTTCCGTGCTGCTAGCATTTCTTTTATGTGTTTTGGAGCCCTGTCGTTGCGTGCATAAATATTTATTATAGTTATGTCCTCCTGGTATATTGACCCTTTAATCATTACATAGTGTCCTTCCTTATCCTTTGTGGTGGATTTTACTTTAAAGTCTGTTTTGTCAGAGATTAATATTGCCACTCCTGCTCTTTTTTGAGTGTTGTTTGCTTGATATAAATTTTCCATCCTTTGAGTTTTAGTTTGTTTGTGTCTTTAAGTCTAAACTGTGTCTCTTGTAGGCAGCATATAGATGGATTGTGTTTTTTTAATCCAATCTGTCACTCTCTGTCTCCTTATTGGTGTATTTAGTCCGTTTACATTCAATGTAATTATTGATAGGTATGAGTTTAGTGTGTCATTTTGATGCCTTTTTTGGTGTGTGTTGTTCACAGTTTCTTTGTTATCTTTAATTTTCTGTGCCGAGTCACTTTTCTTTATGTATTTTCTTTTCATCTTTTTCATTGTTGTTGATTTTGTGTTTGCTGAGTCTTTATATTTTTCTAGTTTTTTGTTTTGATTTGTAGGATTGTTAGTTTCCTTTGTGGTTACCTTAATGTTTACCCCTATTTTTCTAAGTTTATACCAGTCTTTTATTTCTTTATATCGCTTTGACTTCCTCTCCATATGAAAAATCTATGTCTACATTTTTTAAGTCCCTCTTTTTTGTTTTAATGTTGTCATCTTTTACATATTGACTTCTGTTTCCCTATTTTCAGTGTTTTAGCTTTAGTTTTTTAGTGTTTTTACTTTTGTGACTTCCCTGTCTGGGTTGATATCTGGTTGCTCTGTCCTGTGTTCTAGTCTAGAGTTGTTATTTGATGTTACTGATTTTCTAACCGGAGGACTCCCTTTAGTATTTCTTGTAATTTTGGTTTGGTTTTTGCAAATTCCCTAAACTTCTGTTTATCTGGAAATGCCCTTTATTCACCATTGTATTTGAGAGACAGTTTTGCTGGATATATAATTCTTGGCTGGCAGTTTTTTTTCTTCAAGGCTTTATGTATGTCATCCCATTGCTTTCTTGCCTGCATGGTTTCTACTGAGTAGTCCGAGCTTATTCTAATTGACTCTACTTTGCAGATGACTTTTAGTTTATCCCTAGCCGCTCTTAAAATTCTCTCTTTATCTTTGGTTTTGGCAAGTTTGATTATAATATGTCTTGGTGACTTTCTTTTGGGATCTCCCTTATGTGGAGTTCAACGAGCATCTTGGGTAGATATCTTGTCATCTTTCATGGTATCAGGGAAGTTTTCTGCCAACAAATCTTCAACAATTCTCTCTGTATTTTCTGTTACTCCCCCCGTTCTGGTACTCCAGTCACTCGTAGGTTATTCCTCTTGGTAGAGTCCCACATAATTCTTAGGGTTTCTTTATTTTTTAAAATCCTTTTATCTGATTTTTCCTCAGATAAGTTGATGTCAAGTGCTTTATCTTCAATCTCACTAATTCTGACTTCAATTGCCTCAGTTCTCCTATGACTTTCTATTGAGCTGTCTAATTCTGAAATTTTATCATTAATCTTCTGGATTTCTGATTGCTGTCTCTCTGTGGATTCTTGCAGCCTGTTAAATTTGTCATTATGCCCTTCTCTAATCTTTTTAGTTTCCTCTATTGCATGTTATGTGTTTTGCTTGATTTTCTTCCTAATTTCTTGAAGAGTTCTTTATATTAAGCTTTTGGATTCTGCCTCCAGTAATTCCAGGAAATTTTCCTCCTCTGGAAAATTTCTAGATTCTTTATTTTTGGAGCTTGCTGAAGCCATCATGGATTGCCTTTTTATGTGACTTGATACTGACTGTTGTCTCCTAGTCATCAATAAGTTATTATATTTATTTATTTTATATTTGCTTACTGTGTCCTAGCTTCTTGTTTTGTTTTGATATGCCCAAATAGGCTGCTCATATGAGCTAGTTTGATTATTGGCACCTTTGAAGCTCTAATGTCCTTTCATCAGGTGGTTAGATCTGTTAGTAGGTATGTGAGCTCAGGAGTCAGCCCACTCCTGCTGTATTGATTCAGCTCAGGTGCCCAGGTAGATAGCCCCTAAGTGTGTGGTATATGCTCTCACTTACAGTCCTAGACAGGCATGGGTGATTGGTGTTGGCACAGACATCTGGCTGCAGCAGGGGGACACACTCTGAGCAATGCAGGGGGCTGACGGCTGCCCTGAGTGTCCAGGAGGAAGGCATGTCCCTGTTCCCTCAGGTATGTAGGTGGGTGGGTTTTGTAGCTGGTCTATGAGCACCTAATGCCATTGATTGTAAGAACTGGAGGGTACCTCTTATTCATGGGCCCCTATCACAGGTGGCTAGGTGGTATGGGTGGAGCCACCGGTCCTCAGGCCCCTGATGTGGGTAGGTGAAGACTCTGCTTAATGCACAGAGCAGCGTCAAATGTCAAGAACCTGCCACTTCACAGCTGAAACAGTTGAAGTTAGAGTTCCGGTATATACCCTGTTGTACTGTGGTAATGAAGGTCTACACTGTTCAGATGGGCCCACACAAGTCTATGCAGGGGGAAAGGCACTCAAAGTCTGTGGATCCCTTATGCCCATGCCTAGGCAAAGGAGCTGTGCCTATCCTGGGTTCCTGGCTTAGGGGAGCCGGCAGTTTATTTTTTCCCGTTTGTTAATTTGTTCACTCTCCAAGGTAGGGAGAATAGCTGCAGGCATGTGACGGATCCTACTTCCAGCCCAGGGGGCTTGCAATTGCTGAAGCCGGTCCAGGACCCAGTGCAGAGCAGGGAGCGGGGAGGTAAATGGGAGAGAGGTTTTTCCTTAAGGGGGGTGTTTTTGGTCCACGCGGTAAGCTGTACTCAAGCACTTATCATTTGCTGATGCGCACTGCTTCTCACTGGTTCTGGGTGGCTGTGTAGACTCTCTGGTGCTGGGTCTCTTCTGGTGTGGAAAACGCATCTCCTGAGCACCACCGCTTGCCTGCCTCACCGCTCACCCCCGAGCTGATCAGGCCTGAAGCTCTCAGACTCTTGCTGGGTCAGGTCTGGTGCCTCCTCGCTGCTTCTGAATTGCCTCTCCCTCCGCCTGCCACTTAGTCCAGTTCCTCAACTTTGCCTTTGATGTTCAGGGCTCCCAGATTGCCATATATAATCAAATCACTTGTTTTTTCGGGTCTTTGTTGTAAGAGGGTCCACCAGAAGTGTCTGACTGCTCCTCCATCTTGGCCCCGTCTGTGGTTCCCATTCTTAAGGGAAAAGCTATCAGTCTTCCTCCATTTAGAATGATATTGGCTGTTGGTTTTGTATAAATGCCCTTTATTATGTTGAAGGATCTCCCACTATTCCTATTTTCCTGAGAATTTTTATCAGGAATGTGTTTTGGACTTTGTCAAATGCCTTTTCTGCTTCCATTGATATGATCATGTGATTCTTTTCTTTTGTTTTATTTATATGGTGGATTATCTTGATTGATTATCTAATGTTTAACCATCCCTGCATACCTGGTATGAATCCCACTTAGTCATGATGTATTTTTTTTTTTTTTTATATATTGTTGAATATTAGTGGCTGAGATTTTGTTGAGAATTTTTGAGTCTATATTCATGAGGGATATCGGTCGGTAGTTCTCTTTTTTTGTGGTGTCTTTACCTGGCTTTGGTGTCAGGGTTATGCTGGCTTAACAGAATGAATTTGGGAGTATTCCTTCCTTTTCTATGCTCTGAAACACTTTGAGTAGTATTGATGTGAGCTAGTCTTTGAACAGAAACCCTGGTGGTGTAGTGGTTAAGAGCTACAGCTTCCAGCCAAAAGGTTGACAGTTCAAATACAGCAGGCGCTCCTTGGAAACCCTATGGGGCAGTTCTACTCTGTCCTGTAGGGTCCATATGAGTTGAAATTGACTCAATGGCAGTGGGATTGATTTTTTTTTTTTTTTGGTTATTGTTTGAACATTTGGTAGAATTCTCCAGGGAAGTTGTCTGGGCTAGGACTTTTTTTTTTTAACCCTCTTCGATCTCTTCTTTTGTTTATGGGTCTGTTTAGTTTCTCCGTCTTAGTTTGTGTTGTTTTTAGGTACAGTCAAGTCGATTCCGATTCATAGCTACCTGATGTACAACAGAATGAAACACTGCTGGTCCTGCACCATCTTCACAATTATTACTATGTTTGAGCACATTGTTGCAGCCACTATGTTAGTCCTTCTCTTTGAGGGTCTTCCTCTTTTTCACTGACCCTCTACTTTACTAAGCATGATGTTCCTTCTCCAGAGACTGGTCCCTCCTGATAACACGTCCAAAGTATATGAGACGAAGTCTCGCCATCCTTGCCTCTAAGGAGCATTCTGGCTGTACTTCTTCCAAGACAGATTTGTTCATTCTTTTGGGAGTCCATGGTATATTCAGTATTCTTCACCAACATCATCCTTGCCTCTAAGGAGCATTCTGGCTGTACTTCTTCCAAGACAGATTTGTTCATTCTTTTTGGGAGTCCATGGTATAATCAATATTCTTAACCAACACTGTAATTCAAAGGCATCAATTCTTCTTCCATCTTCCATATTCATTGTCCAGTTTTCACATGCATATGAGGTGATTGAAAACACCATGGCTTGGGTCAGGAACACCTCAGTCCTTGAAGTGACATCTTTGCTTTTTAACATTTTAAAGATATCATTTGCAGCAGATTTACCCAATGCGTTGTGCAAAAAAGTAACTAACGTTAGTTTAGATAGGTAATGTGTTTCTGGAAATTTGTCTGCATTACACAGGCTCAGGTAGCAGGATTCCAGTGATCCATAATTCCCCCTTCCCACTGTTTTTAATTGTCTTTCCTTCTACCTATTGCTCAGTCCAATTCTTCAGCTTTGTTTTTGATATTTATGGTTCCTAATTGTCACGTATATCTGATTCACTAGTTTTTTTTTTTTTTTTTTTGGTCTTTACCGTAAGAGGGATGACATGAAGCGTTTGAGTATTCTGCCATCTTGGCCTCGCCTCAGAACTGATTAGCTTTAGATGTGACTGGAAGCTATCTTATAACCATAATAAGCACACCTAAGGAAAAAGATCATTCAAAAGTGGTTGTAGCAGTACACCGACCAGGAACTGCCAGAAATTCAAGCCAGATTCAGAAGAGGACATGAAACCAGGGATATCATTGCTGATATCATATGGATCCTGGCTAAAAGCAGAGAATACCAGAAAGAAGTTTATTTGTGTTTTATTGACTATGCAAAGGCATTTGTCTGTGTGGATCATAACAAATTATGGATAACGTTGCGAAGAATGGGAATTCCAGAACACTTAATTGTACTTATGAGGACCTGTACGTAGATAAAGAGACAGTCATTTGTCTCTTGAACAAGTGGGTACTACATGATTTAAGTCAAGAAAGGTGTGTGACAGGTTGTTTCATTTCACCATACTTTTTCAATCTGTATGCTGAGCAAATAATCGGAGCTGCTGGAGTATATGAAGAAGGATGGGGCATCAGAATTGGAGGAAGACTCATTAACAACCTGCATTATGCAGATGACAAAACCTTGCTTGCTGAAAGTGAAGAGGACTTGAAGCACATACTGATGAAGATCAAAGACTACAGCCTTCAGTATGGATTACACCTCAACATAAAGCAAACAAAAATCCTCACAACTGGACCAATAAGCAACATTATGATAAATGAAGGAAAGATTGAAGTTGTCAAGGATTTCATTTTACTTGGATCCACAATCAATGCTCCTGGAAACAGCAGTCAAGAAATCAAAGAATGCATTGCATCAGGCAAATCTGCTGCAAAAGACCTCTTCAAAGGGTTAAAAAGCAAAGATGTCACTATAAGGACTATGGTGCACCTGACCCAAGACTTGGTGTTTTCAGTGATGTCATATGCATGCAAAAGCTGGACAATGAATGAGGAAGACCGAAGAAGAATTGATGCCTTTGAATTATGGAGTTGGCAAAGAATATTGAATGTACCATGGACAGCCAAAAGAATGAACAAATCTTTTTTGGAAGAAGTACAGCTAGAATGCTCCTTAGAGGCAAGGATGACAAGATTTCATATCATATACTTTGGACATGTTATCAGGAGGGACATATTATCCTGGAGAAGGCCATTATGCTCGATAAAGTAGAGAGTCAATGAAATAGAAGAAGACCTTCAACAAGATGGACTGATATAGCGGCTGCAACAATTGGTTGAATCGTAACAACAATTGTGAGAATGGTGCCAGACTGAGCACTGTTTTGTTCTGTTGTACACGGGGTCTCTATGAGTCAGAACCAACTTGACAGCACCTAACAGCATCAAGGAAAAAGCTGACTTAGAGAAAAACAAAACTGAGAGAATATTGTAGAAATAGAGTCAGAGCCTGTACCAAACTATACCTGAATTCGCCCTGTGCTACCTTTGAACTTTTCACGTGTGCGCGAGCCAATAAACTCATTTTATTTTTTTTTTAAGTCGTGTTTATAAATCTTGCCATCCACAGCCTTCTACTTGATGCAGAATTTGGTAGAGAAGAGTATTTCAGGAAGGAAGGAGTGAGTGCAGTGTCAAATACTTCTGAGGGTTATTTAAAGGAGGACAGAAATTAATGATTGGATTTTGCAGCAGGGAGATTATTGATGACCTTGATAAATGTTATTCCTTTTGTGACAAAGTAATCTAAAGGGAACACATATAACTCCACAAGACAAACTATATTTTGGAGAAACACCACTCTAAATCTGTACTTGGAAAATAAAACTTAGAAATACAGTATTCAGGGATGCAGCTTTGCCCAGCAACAACAAACATTCACATTAGCACATCAAACAGTTTAGCACATTAATTTCACAGTTTCTCAGACACCTCTGGTTCTGATTAGAGTCTCTGTAAAACACTTGTAAAAATAAATGACCAATTTCTGTGATTTTCCAAGATCCAAAAATTGTCTACCATAAAGATATAGTTAAGTTCCCATCTCTTGTGTAATAAAAAGCAATTGAAATGACAATTTCTCCACTTTCTACCAGGCCATCAAGATTTCAACAACCTTAGAGTTTGTTGTTCCCCTTAATCTACTAATCTTTGCATGAAGAAAATCCTTCCCAACTCATGACCCAGGAATGCATCTAAGCTCTTGAGATAATGACAATGTAGAGTTCATTTTGCTTTTTCACATCCTTCTCTTGGAAATCACTGCCTTTTCCCTCAGCATTTGGTAGCTAGTCTTCTTGCCAAGTCCACAGCTAATCTCTAGCTCAGAGTGAGCTGAAACACTGCTGTTGTTGTTGATGTTAGGTGTCATCGAGTCAGTTCTGACTCATAGAGATCCTATGTACAACAGAATGAAACACTGCCTAGTCTTGCGCCATCCTCATAATCCTTGTTATGCTTGAGCCCATTATTGCAGCCACTGTGTAAGTCCACCTCATTGAGGGTTTTCCTCTTTTTCACTGACCCTCTACTTTACCAGGCATGATGTCCTTCTCCAGGGACTGGTCCCTCCTGATAACATGTCCGAAGTATGTGAGACATAGTCTTGCCATCTTTGCTTCTAAGTCCTGAGTGAAGGAATCTGCAGGATATTGCTATACATTGGTAAATGTAGCTGATTAGATGAGATTAACTCTTGACATGAATTCTAGGCATGTTACGTATAAGGAAAACAGCTTTGGGCATGTACAGGAGCTGAAGAAGCAGTGGTCAAAGTGTCCCAGAGAAAAATCATTAGCTAGGAGACGCAGAGAAACAAAGAAACAGTAAAAAAGGTAGACAAGAAAGGTAAAACAAAGAAAAGAATCTGACCCCAAGACTGCTGCTTTTCAGTCTCAGTAAACGCTCTCATCCTGGTTAGATACAATTCCCTCCAGACAAGACTTTGTCTGGTAGGTGGCTGGTAGGACCTGAGAGGAGGATTCAGACTGTCTTCAGACACAGTATTTTTTTTTAGACTCTAAGAAAGCCTTCTCTGGAAGGACTGTGCTTTGGACTTACCCTTTTTGCTTCTAGAAATATGGACATTTATAGGAATTAAATTACTTTCCTCCTTACATTCATCAACCCTGGCTCTCCTCCACTGATCAAAATGTCTTCTGGCTGTATCTGCTATTTCTCTCTGCTGCAAATCTGCACGCCTTTTTCCCATCCCATTTCCCTCCTTTCCCATTTATAATTTATCTCGGTGTGACCTTTTGATAAGCTTAAGAACTACAGCAGTATGTGGTCTTCAAATACAGGAGAAGAGCATATATTTAAAAGAGAGGTTTGATTAAGATGGACAGTTTAAAGATCAGCCATTTTTTAAATCCACTCTGTATGAATGGCATTGCCTGTAAAATCATCATGAAGAGAAACTTCACAATGAGTCTTTTGGCTCACAAAGTGTTTTGTCCCTTCTTTGCGAAAACAAATGGAATGATCAAGAAAATTCCAGGCCTAATTAGACCAGAGTATATCTTCTAGCTAAGAGTTTCCACTGATTTCTCATTAGGATGAACTGGTAGTTAATATTAGAATCTATGTATTAAACAAACATGCATTGAACACCTTCAAAGGGCCATGAAACAACCCAGAACTTAAGTGCACAATTTTTCATGATAGGCAGATCTGTATTCGTTTACAAACCCACTGCCTACACACATTTTAAGCCCCAGCACATCTACTAACATCTCATTGTACGAAGAAAATCACATGACTGAGGCCACAGATAAGGAGGAGCGGCATTCCAACATTTGTGGGAGAAACTCCAACATTGCATGGTATAGGGCATGGATACAGGAAAAGTTGAAGAATTGGAACAATGATTCAATCTATCATGCCTTATAATATTCATTAATCCCTGCTTATTTCTCTTCTTACTCTTCACCTTTTACCAATCCTATATAAGTTTTAAACAAGGAGATCAAAACAGACCACGAACCCTACAACCGAAGCCTTTTCTATAGAATTCCTGAAGCTACTGGGGCTAGGTGGCAAATTAGGTAATGCTTATGGCCAAGTTAAAATGTTGGATTTTATTCTAAGTTCAATGGGAACTCATTGGAGGATTTTAAGCAAAGAGTAAAGTGAATTATTTACTCTTTAAAATGATCACCATGGCTACTAGATTGGAGGAAAGAACAGGAATTAAATTATTATAAGTCAGTTGCGGTACTGAAGTGGTATTGTGGATAAAGAATAGTGGATACATACTTTTTCATCTTATGAGATATAACTGGCATACAGAAAAGAAAACAAGACTTAAGTGTACAGCCCAATGACTTTTACATATAGATAAACAATATCTCCACCAACCAGATATAGATATATAACATTTTCAGCACTACAAAACACTCCCTCTTCCTCCCTACCACTCAGATCCTCCATGAAGTTAATGACCATTTGACAGGCATCACTACAGATTAACTTTTCTTTTTTTTTGCGTTTCATATAAATAGAACCGTACAGGATGCCCGCTTCTGTCTCTGGTTTATTTGCTCACCATTATGTATGTGCGATTCATCCACATTATTAAATGTAGCAATAGTTCATTGTTTTTTCTTTTCTGTGTAGTATTTCCTTGTGTGAATATACCATAATTTCTTATCCATTCCACCATTTATGAACCTTTTTCCTTGTTTCCATTTTTTAGCTACTCTGAACGATGTTGCTATGAATGTTCTTCTACATATCTTTAGGTTGACATCAGCTCTCATTTCTATTGGGTATATAACTAGGAGTGGAATTACTAGGTCATTGAACATAGATATGTTTAATTTTATTAGATACTGTTATATGGTGTATTCAGTGTAGACATTTTAGAGTATCCCTATAACTCTAAGCAGTATCCCTGGGGCGAAGACATCAGAAGAGCCCTAGTACAAATGAGTGTTTCCAACTGATTGCCTGGGCCAGGATGATATAGCATATGAAAGGCTCCAGCAAAGAAGGCACATGTCACCAGGTGAAATTCTTGAGGACAAATATCGACATTTGTCTTTTATTTTGATAATAGTTGTTATTCCTTAATGTGAAACACAGGACTGAATTTAGAAGAGATTTTGAATCATATTTTTAACTGAAGTAGTAATAGTAGTAAAAGTAGTTCACCTCAAGGAACTTTGCTTGGTATCTCAAGTTCTGCCATCTGCAGTAGCTCACCGTTTCCTTAAAACAAATTGTGCTTTCATATTTTATTTACTCTTGTTAAAACAAAGGCAGAAATGGAAATCTTCTCTGGTCCTTTTCTTTTAACACTGTCAGTTTACCAGATGAGGGACTAGTCTGAAAAGAATGAATTATTTGAAAGGAAAATTTCTATGGAGCAGTCAGGGAAGTTCCAAAAGTTAGTGAAGGGACTATGTAATGGCCATTCCACAATTCTGTAGAGTCCTATATTAGGAATCAAAAGATACTGAATCAGTTCCCCCAAATCCTAAAGGGTTTGAGGAGGCTTAACAAGGTTTAATATCTTTTTTTTTTTTTTTGAGAACACATTCGTTTATTTATCAATATGTCATTGCTGTTCAATATGTTAGCTTTAGCAATTATTTAAGCAGAAACACACTCTAAGCCAAAGATGAGAAGCTGAAGAACAACTAGAGAATATGGCCAGCACATTGAGGAAACAAATGGGGACAAGGGCATTAGTAAGTGAATTCTTTTTTTTTTTAAATATTTTATTGTACTTCAGGTGAAGGCTTACAGAACAAGTAGTTTCTCATGAAACAGTAGTACATATGTTGTTTTATGACATTGGTTAACAACCCCACAACATGTCAACCTTCTAACTTCTCAACCTTTTTTTTTTTTTTGGTGAAAATACACATAGCCAAAAATACACCATTTCAAAAATTTCTACACACACAGTTCAGTGACATTGACTACGCTCTTCCAATTGTGCTGTTATTCTCACTTCAGATGAAGGCTTACAGAACAAAATAGTTTCTCATTTAACAGTTACTACAAATGTTGCCCTATGACAATGGTTAACAATCTCACAACACATCAAAAATGTTCTTACTCAATCTTGTGTTCCCTATCACCAGCTTCCTTGTCCCCTTCTGCCTTCTGGCCCTTGTCACTGGACTCCTGTACCTCGTTAGTCTCATTTGGTTTTACGGGGCTGTCCACTCCCAGGCTGAGCAGTGAACCTCGGAGGTAACTTCACCACTGAGCTAAAAGGGTGTCTGGGGACCATATTCTCAAGGTTTCTCCAGTCTTCTTTAAGCCAGTAAATCTGGTCTTTTTTTTTTTTTTTTTTTTTTTTTTTGTGAGTTAGAATTATACTCTACATCCTTCTCCAGCTCTGTCCAGAACCCTTTGTTGTGATCCTGGTCAGAGCAGTCAGTGGTGGTAGCTGGGCACCATCTAGCTGTACTGGACTCAGTCCGGTGGAGGCCTTGGTAGCTGTGGACAATTAGTCCTTCGGACTACTCTTTTCCTTGTATCCTGTTCTCTTCATTCTCCCTTGCTCCTGAAGGGATGAGACCAGTGGAGTATCTTAGATGTCCGCTAACAGGCTTTTAAGACCCCAGACACTGCTTACCAAGGTAGAATGTGGAGCATTGTCTTTATAAACTGTGTCATGCCAATTGAGCTAGATGTTCCCCGAGACCGTGGTCCCCACAGCCCTCCACCCAGCAACTCAGTCCCTCAGGGAGTTTGGTTGTGTCTATGGGGCTTCCATGACCTTTCCTTGTACTAGTTGTGCTAGTTTCCCCTGTATTGTGTACTGTCTCACCCTTCACCCAAGATACCACTTATCTATTGCCTATTTAGTATTTCCCCCCCACCTCTCCCATCCCTGCTAACCAACAAAGATGGTTACATTTTGTGTGTGAACCTTTTCATGGGTTTTTACAACAGAGGTCTCATACAATATTTGTCCTTTTGTGACTGACTTATTTCATTCAGCATAATGTCCTCCAGTTTCATCCATGTTATGAGATGCTTCACAGATTCATTGTTGTTCTTTCTCATTGCATAGTACTCCATTGTGTGTATGTACCATAGTTTGTTTATCCATTCATCTGTTGATGGGCATCTAGGTTGTTTCCATCGTTTTGCTATTGTGAACAATGCTGCCATGAACATAGGTGTGTATATGTCTATTCCAGTGACGACTCTTATTTTTCTAGGATATATTCCTAGGAGTGGGATTGCTGGATCGAATGGTATGTCTATTTCTAGCTTTCTGAGGAAACGCCCTATTCTTTTCCAAAATGGATGTATCATTTTGCATTCCCACCAGCAGTGCATAAGAGTATCCATCTCCCCGCAGCCCCTCCAACGTTTTTTATTTCCAGTGTTTCTGATTCGTGCCAGTAATGCCGGGGTGAGATGGTATCTCATTGTGGTTTTAATTTGCATTTCTCTAATGGCTAGTGATGGTGAGCATTTCCTCATGTGTCTGTTGGCTGCTTGAATGTCTTCTTTGGTGAAGTGTCTGTTCATTTCCTTTGCCCATTTTTTAATAAGATTATTTGTCTTTTTGTTGTAGAGGTGTTGGATTTTCTTGTAGATTATGGAGATTAGACCTTTGTCTGACTTGTACTGTCCAAAAATTTTTTCCCAGTCTGTAGGTTCTCTTTTTACTCTTTTGGTGAAGTCTTTTGAAGAGCATAGGTGTTTGATTTTTAGAAGATCCCAGTTATCTAGCTTATCTGTTGGGTTTTGTGCATTGATGGTTATGGTTTGTATCCTGTTAATGCCATGTATTAAGGCCCGAAGTGTTGGTCCTATTTTTTCTTCTATGAACTTTATAGTTTTAGGCTTTATATGCAGGTCTTTGATCCTTTTTGAAGTAGTTTTTGTATACGGTGTGAGGTATGGGTCCTGTTTCATTTTTTTGCAGATGGATATCCAGTTTTGCCAGCACCATTTGTTAAAAAGACTGTCTTTTCCCCATTTGATGGACTTTGGGCCCTTGTCAAAGATCAGGTGACCGTAGGTGTATGGATTTACATCTGGCTTCACAGTTGTATTCCATTGGTCAATGTATCTGTCGTTGTACCAGTACCAGGCTGTTTTGACTACTGTAGCTGTATAGTAGGTTCTGAAGTCAGGTAGTGTGAGTCCTCCAACTTTATTCTTCTTCTTCAGTAGTGCTTTACTTATTTGGGGCTTCTTCCCTTTCCATATGAACTTAATGATTAGTTTTTCCATCTCTTTGAAGAATGTTGCTGGTATTTGGATCGGGATTGCATTGTATTTGTAAATTACTTTGGGTAGAATTGTCATTTTCACAATGTTGAGTCTGCCTATCCATGAGCATGGTATGGTTTTCCATTTATGTAGATCCCTTTGGGTTTCCTGCAGTAGTGTTTTATAGTTTTCTTTGTATAGGTCTTTTACATCCCTGGTCAGATTTATTCCTAAGTATTTTATCTTTTTAGGGGCTGCTGAAAATGGTATTGTTTTCCTGATTTCCTTTTCATCGTTCTCCTTACTGGTGTATAAGAATCCAACTGATTTTTGAATGTTTATCTTGTATCCTGCTACTCTGCTGAATCTTTCTATTAGTTCCAGTAGATTTCTTGTGGAGTCTTTAGGGTTTTCTATGTACAGTATCATATCATCTGCAAACAGGGACAGTTTAACTTCTTCATTACCAATTTGGATGGCCTTTAGTTCTTTCTCTTGCCTTATTGCTCTAGCTAGAACTTCCAGCACAATGTTAAATAGGAGTGGTGATAAAGGGCATCCTTGTCTTGTTCCTGTTTTCAAGGGGAATGTTTTCAGCCTCTCTCCATTAAGAATGATGTTGGCCGTCGGTTTTGCATAGATGCCCTTTATTATGTTGAGAAATTTCCCTTCTATACCTATTTTATTGAGATTTTTTATCAGGAATGGGTGTTGGACTTTGTCAAATGCCTTTTCTGCGTCAATTGAGATGATCATGTGATTTTTTTCCTTCCTTTTATTTATGTGGTGAATTACGTTGATGGATTTTCTAATGTTAAACCATCCTTGCATACCTGGTATGAATCCTACTTGGTCGTGGTGTATTATTTTTTTTATATGATACTGAATTCTATTGGCTAGAATTTTGTTCAGAATTTTTGCATCTATATTCATGAGAGATATTGGTCTGTAATTTTCTTTTTTTTGTGATGTCTTTGCCTGGTTTTGATATCAGCGTTATGCTGGCTTCATAGAATGAATTTGGAAGTGTTGCTTCCTCTTCTATGCTCTGAAATAGCTTGGGTAGAACTGGTACAAGCTCTTCTGTAAATGTTTTGTAGAATTCTCCAGTGAAGCCATCTGGGCCAGGGCTTTTTTTGGTTGGGAGTTTTTTTTATTACCTTTTCAATCTCTTCTCTTGTTATGGGTCTGTTCAGATTTTCAACATCACTTTGTTGTAGTTTGGGTAGGCCATGTGTTTCTAGAAATTTATCCATTTCCTCTAGGTTTTCAAATTTGTTGGAGTATAGTTTTTCATAATATTCTGTTATAATCCTTTTTATTTCCATTGGGTCTATTGTAATGTCCCCCATTTCATTTCTTATTTAGGTTATTTGTGTTCTCTCCTGTTTTTCTTTTGTCTGTCTAGCCAGTGGTTTGCTGATTTTGTTGCTTCTTTCAAAGAACCAGCTCTTGGTTTTGTTGATTCTTTCTATTGTTTTTCAGTTCTCTATTTCATTTATTTCTGCTCTATTCTTTACTATTTCCTTTCTTCTGGTGGTTGTGGGCTTTTTCTTGCTGTTCTCTTTCTATTTGTTTGAGTTCTGTAGTTAATGTTTTGATTTTGTCCCTTTCTTCTTTTTTGATATGTGCATCTATAGCTATAAATTGTCCTCTGAGGACTGCCTTTGCTGTGTCCCAAAGGTTTTGGTATGATGTGTTTTCATTCTCATTTGATTCTAGGAATTTTTTGATTCCATCTCTGATTTCTTCTATTACCCACTGATGTGTAAGCAGGGTATTATTCAGTTTCCATGTAGTTGATTTTTTTTCCCTTGCTCTTTCTATTGTTAATTTCTACCTTGATGGCATTGTGGTCAGAGAAGATACTTTGAATTATCTCAACGTTTTGGATCTTGTTGAGGATTGCTGTGTGGCCTACGATGTGGTGTATTCTGGAGAATGTTCCATGTGCATTGGAAAAGAATGTGTACTTTGCAGCGGTTGGAGGGAGTGTTCTATATATGTGTATGAGGTCAAGTTGGCTGATTGTGCCCTTTAGGTCTTCTGTATCTTTGCTGAGTTTCTTCTTAATTGTTCTGTCCTTTGCTGAGAGTGGTGTGTTGAAGTCTCCTACTGTTATTGTGGAACTGTCAATTTCTCTTTTCAGTCTTGTTAGAGTTTGTTTTATGTATTTTGGAGCCCTGTCATTGGGTGCGTAGATGTTTATTATGGTTATGTCTTCATGATGGATCATCCCCTTAATCATTATATAGTGTCCTTCTTTGTCTTTTATGGTTGATTTTGTTTTAAAGTCTATTTTATCTGAGATTAGAATTGCCACTCCTGCTCTTTTTTGGTAGTTGTTAGCCTGATATATTTTTTTCCAACCTTTGATTTTTAATAAATTCACATCTTTGTTTCTAAGGTGTGTCTCTTGTAGACAGCATATTGATGGATCCTGTTTTCTTATCCATTCTGCCACTCTCCGTCTTTTTATGGGTGCATTGAGTCCATTTACATTCAGTGTAATTATTGATAGATGTGAGTTTGTTGCTGTCATTTTGTAGTGCTTTTTTTTATAGTGCTGAAGTTTTCTTTGTTCTTCTTACTGTCTTGTGCTGAGTTACTTTTGTTTGTGGATTTTTTTTCATTTCTTTTGTTTTTGTAGATTTTGTATTTTCTGAGACTTTATGTTTTTCGTCTTTATTTTTATGAGTTGGTTTGTTAACTTTCTTTGTGGTTACCATGAATTTTACCCTTATCTTTCTAAGTTTGAAGCAGTCTACCCTGACTTGGTATCGCCTTGCCTTCCTCTCCATTAGAAGGTTCTATACCTATGCCGTTTATTCTCTTTCATTGTTTTGATGTTGTTGTCATCCATCGATTGACTGCTCTGATTCCCTGTTGTATTTCTTTTGGTTTTGGATAGTCCTCAAGAGTTCATTTCCTAGATTGGTATCTGGCTCATAGGATCCTGTGTCCTAGGTTCTGCCTGAAGGCTGAAGCTGTTTGTCCTCAGATCGAAGAGCTCCCTTTAATAATTCTTGTAAGTTTGGTTTGACTTTTACATATTCCCTTAGTTTCTGTTTATCTGGAAATGACCTAATTTCACCATCAAATTTGAAAGAGAGTTTTGCAGGATATATTATTCTTGGCTGACAATTTTTTTCTTTCAAGATTTTATATATGTCATCCCACTGCCTTCTTGCCTGCATGGTTTCTGCCGAATAATCTGAGCTTAGTCTTATTGTTTCTCCTCTGTATGTGACTTCTTGTTTTTCACGAGCTGCTCTCAGGATTCTTTGTTTGTCTTTGGTTTTGGCGAGTGTGAATATGATATGCCTTGGTGATTTTCTTTTGGGGTCTCTTCTATATGGGGTTCATTGAGCTACTTGGATGGCCAGCTTTTCATCTTTCATGATATTGGGGAAGTTTTCTGTCAGCAGTTCCTCAATGATCCTCTGTGTGTTTTCTGTTTTCTCCCCATTCTGGAATGCCAATCACTTGTAAATTTTTGCTTTTAACTGTGTCCCACATAACTCTCAGGGTCTCTTCATTTTTTTTTTGTTCTTTTTTCTGAGTTTTCCTGAAACAGAGTTGTATCCAATTGTTTGTCTTCAGTTCCACTGATTCTGTCTTCCACGCTTTCAAATCTACTTCTCAGCCCTTCTATGACATCATCCATTTCTGAAATCTTGTTGTTTATCTTTTGGATTTCTAATTGTTGTTTTTGTATAATTTCTAGTTGTGAATTTATTTTGGCATTTTGTTCCTGCATCATCTTCCTGAACTCTTCCAATTTTTTGTCTGTATTTTCCATGAATTTGTCTATGTTTTCCTCATGTTTGTCAGCTTTTTGCCTCAGTTCTTGGAACATTCTGAGTATTAGTGATTTGAATTCCCTATCAGGTACTTCTAGTGCATTTTCTTCCACAGGAGAGTCATCTGGTGTTTTAATTTGGACGCCTACTGGAGCCATCCTGTCCTGTTTTTGTAAATGTTTTGATATTGTTTGCTGTTTTCAGGGCATTCAGTAGATATTTCTCTCATTTACTGATTGTAGATTTGTTTGTTTCGTCCCTTTTTAAAAAAAAAAATTTGAGTATGTCTGAGCAGGCGGACTGCATGCCCCTTGTTCACTCGTCTGTGCGCTCATTACGTTTCACCTCCTTCTCCAACTGGCTGGTTCAGTCACTCAGATATGGTACAGCAGGGCAGGTCTAGCTGAAGAGGAGCCACTGGGACGGGTTGTTTGTGGCACTCACCACAGCCACCAGGGTGGTCGGTAATCAGTGCTGGGCAGGTTCCAATAGGCCGTGCCTGCACAGCTTGGTGGTGTGATGTCAAGTGCACAGTGCAAGTAGGCAGGATGCAGCGGGGAGATGGTTATGTGTGAAGCTAAGCTGGATATGGGAGAGAAGAGAGAGGAATAGGAGCCAAAAAACATACAAACAAACAAAAAAGAATGCTAGGGGAGTTTGCTGTTGGAATGGAGAGATGAGAGACTATGAAATGGAGAAAAACAGAAGGGGAAAGAGGAAGAAAAGAATGAACAAATAAAAATCAGAAAGGTTAAAGAACTGCAAAGTTCCCAGGGATCCCACCGATGCAGCTATGAGGTCTGGGGAAGTTGCTCTCAGGTTTCACAGCACAGCCTGGCCAGAAGGTGCAGAGGCATACAACGCCTGGTATTCAGGGATCAGAAAGAGAAGGAAGAGACAGAGAGATGAGAAATTGAGCAATGAAGAAAGACAAAAGGGAAAAAGAGGGAAAAGAAAACAAAACAAATAAAAAAAAAAGAAAAGACAAAAAAGGAACAAGAAAGCTCCCCCCAGAAAAATAGAAAATTAAAAACCCAACGAAAAAAGAAATGCATTCAGGGATCCCTCTGCACATCTGTGGAAGCCGAAGGGGAATCTCCCTGGCACGCAGCTCCTCCTGGCCAGAAAGGGCTCCCAACTCAAGAAAAGGAAAAGAAAACAGACAAACAATTCAAAATGAACAAATGAACAAAAGCCCCAGGATCCCACCAGCGTGGCAGCCCAGACCGGGAAGCAGCCCCACACTCGAATGGAGCTCCGCAGCCCCTCAGGAAAAAGCAAAGACGGCACACAGAGCCAGGCACTCGAGTGAAAGGAAGAGGAGGTGGCGAGAGGCAAGCAAGAAATCCAAAGAAGCAGGAAAAAAAAAAAAAAAGCAACACCAGCAGCCAACAAATGGCACCCAGAGAGCCGCCCGCCTGGGTGTGGGGAATCCAAGCAGCAGGCGCCTCCCAGTCAAGAGACGGCGGCCACGGAAAGCAGAGGAGCCCGAGCCTGGGTGAAGAGGGGTGGGGGGTGGGAAAGCGCACACCACAAATTACCGGCTGTTTTGTCTCCCACTGGACGCTCCGTGAGGCTGCTTTCTCATACCCCTGTTTGCCAGTCTCTGATAGGAGTCCAAGATGGTGGTTCTGCGCTGCGTTAACTGGTAGGGGACCTCTGCATGAATCTCTCCTTGCTCTCCATTCTCTTTCAGTATTCTCCGAGGTTTAATATTTTTAAATGCTAGCCTTAATTCCTTCACCCAGGGACAGTGATTTCAAAGGTCCTCCTCAAGAAAAGAGTGCAGAAAATGAATTCTGGGTAACATAGAGTTTGGTTCAGAATCAGAATTATACCATTGGTCTTGATGGTTGCTAACTTGCCTACACAGCAAAGATGTCATTTTGAAGACTAATGTGCACCTGACCCAAGCCATGGTATTTTCAATCACCTCATATGCGTTTGAAAGCTGGACAATGACTAAAGAAGATCAAAGAAGATTTGATGCATTTGAGTTATGGTGTTGGTGAAGAATACTGAATATACATGGATTGCCAGAAGAATGAACAAATCCATCTTGAAAGAAGAACAGCCAGAATACTCCTTAGAAAAGAGGATGATTAGACTTTGTCTCATGTACTTTGGACGTGTTATCAAGAAGGACCAGTCCCTGGAGAAGGACATCATGCTTGGTCAAGTCGAAGGTCAAGGAAAAAGAGGAAGACTGTCAATTAGATGAATTGACACTGTGGCTGCAATAATGGGCTCAGACATGGCAACGATGGTGGGAATGGTGAAGGACTGGGCAATGTTTCATTCTGTTGTACAGAGTCACTATGAGTCAGAACTGACTTGAGTGTACCTAGCAGGAACAACATTAGCCTATACAGAATTCTGATGTCTATGCTTTATAAAGTCCCAAGGTGGTGCAAATGGTTAACATGCTCGGCTGCTAATCAAAAGGTTGGCAGTTTGAGTCCACCTAGAGAAGCCTTGGAAAAAAGATCTGGTGATCTAGTTTTGAAAATTTTGAAAACCCTCTGGAGCACAGTTCTACTCTGACACACATAGGTTGCCATGAGTCAGAATTGAGTCAACAGCAACTAATTGTGATGGTACTGGTAGTATGCTTTATAAAAATGTTCTTACCACTATAAAACATTATATCACAAATTACTTATATATTTGTTTATTATGCTTCCTTTTCCTGAGTACAACTCCATATAGGCAAGTCATTTTTTGTTTAGTTTACTAATATATTCTTAGCACTTAGAACAATACCTGGCACATGGTAGGTGCTCAATAAATTATGAATAAATGATGGATCTTTTTGTCTCCACTAATATGTCTGACCTTTTGCTTGTTTTCAACCTCATCCAATCAATAATCAATCAGTTACCTATGTGCCTAATTTGTACAGCATACCATGGCAGGTATTGACTGAACATGTTTTTGGTTGGCCACATCTTTCTGTCTTCCTACCTTTTCCGTTCTTCTTTTCCTGCCTTTCCAATTGAAAATGGCTATGCAGTTCTTGGCCTTGAATTAGTGTATTAAAGATGCCATAATATTCTCCTGGTCAGCATTCCCTTTACTGAAATTTATCCTATCTCCAGGAACTTTGGAGACTACTAGAGTGACCATATTTGGACTAAACCAAAAAAACAAATCCACTGCTGTCAAGTCAATTCAGACTCCTAGTGACCCAATAGGACAGAGTAGAGTTTCCAAGGCTGTAAATCTTTATGGAAACAGATTGCCACATCTTTCTCCCACAGAACAGCTGGTGGGTTCAAATTGCCGACCTTTCAGTTAATAGCCAAGTGCTTAACCACTGCACCACCAGGGCTCCTCATGTTTGGACTACATGCTCTAAATTTTTGGACAGAATTGAATGGGCTAGAGCAGATACCTCATCCAGTAGCAACTCAAGCATAGGATTCATTCTTTCTATCTCTTTTTGTTTCTTTATTTCTCTGTTTTTCTTTCTCCCTTTCTTTCTCTCACTCCTGAATTTAGATACAAAGGTTTAATCATTTATTCAATGATAGGCACTAACATTAAAAGATCACTTAGAGTTCTGACTACAGCCTTTGCCATGGTTAACAAAGCCTCAAAAGAGAGAACATAAGAGACTTACAGAGGCAGCAAGACTTCAAAGAAGATAATGGAACAATTGTGCGGAGGCGACCTGAGATCAGAGTATTTGTGCTCAAGGGGTGACACCAAACCAAAACCAAACCTGTTGCTGTTGAGTCTATTCTGACTCATAGTGACCCTATTGGACAGAATAGAACTGCCCCATAGGGTTTCCAAGGAGCACCTGGTGGATTCGAACAGCCAACTTTTTGGTTAGCACCCGTAGCTCTTAACCACTGCACCACCAGGGTTTCTGAGGGGTGATACAGTGTCATAAAAATTCTATCTCCATTTTTGATGGTGACGGCTGACAGTTTTCAAGCCCCATCACTCCGTTTTCCTTTTCTCTCACATCTGAGCACACTAATAAGAAAACCCAGGTGCTCCCCCTTTTAGCTCCTGTAGGAAGCTCAACTCACGGAAGTCCTGGCCCTGGGACCCCTCCCCCTAGCCCTACTCTGTAACCACAAGAAACCCCACAGCCAGATGACCTTCTCTGTTCTCTCAAACCAACTCCAGAACTGCTTTGGAGCCTGCCCTGTTCCCTCCAGAAAGTCTCATTATGTGAGTTATAAATCTTTACATGACCTTTTGTTTTGTGTGGCATGTAATCCAACTTTGTGGTAGGGTGGCCATTCCATTTTTGTGACGTGGCTATGAGATAGAGAAAGAAAGAGAGAGAAAGCAGTTTTCAGGTACTATTTTAGTCACTCTAGGGCACAGATCTATTCCATTTCTTGCCCTTACGTGCTTTCAACATAGCTTCTTACCTGCTTATTCTAAACTCTATTTTACCTAGGTTAGCTTTAGTAGGTTTCTCCATTTTTGGCAACCACATGATTCCGATTATGACACCTAGTGACCACTCTTCCACAATATCCCACGGGCTTTTCAAAATATTGGCACTTTTTCATAGGTCACATGTGGCCTTTACTGACTTGATTTTATTGAATTTCTTTCTGGTACACCCACGGAATGAGCTAACTAATATTGGTCATATAAAAATAATCATTTCTGACTATAGATAAAGCTAAGTAACAGGAAATACCTGACTCATATGTTCCCAGAGCAAAAAGTGTGAAAATTACAGAGACTGTGTCATTGGGACTGAAATGATCTGCCTTCCTGGGGAAACATGGTAGAGTCATTCTTTTTCGCTGTCAGAGTTGCTGTTAATTTTGTCTGAAATTGCCAGCCAAGAGCAGGAATACGTATGAGGATGAATTATTGATTTTCACTTGGGTTCTGATTGGAGCAGGTTTGCAGCTCATTTCCAAGTCACTCTTCATCTTCATGGCAACAAATACACAAATCAGCTTAACTTATCTCTTTAACACTTTTCATGATAAATTACATTTGTAAAACAACTAACTCTTTCTTTATTGGAATCAGCAAATTAAGAGCTATAGATTCTTCAAAATTTAGAAATAACAACTTTCAGTAAAAAAAAAAAAAAAAAAAAAAAAGATTGATGGAAGGTGAGCACAGCTTGCAGAAGATTTTTTACATCTTGTGGGCTTGAGAACCAAAAAGCTTTCTGTGGAAAATATTGTTGACATTGATTGAAGAATGTGTTCATTCTATCAAACTCGATTCTTTACATTATGAGAGCTTTAGTTTAATTATGTTAACTCTCTGTGCTTCTACAATCTGCCCCCCATCCCCTCATCCCTCACATAAGCTGAGAGGTGACATCTCACGGTGCTCCTGAGCTAAGCTGCCCTACTCTGAAAGCACTCATCCTATATATCTTTTTTGTGTGCTGTGTCCTCTGTAGTGCTGAAGAGCTCTCATCCCTTTACTTCCATTTGCTTAGGAGACAATGCTTTCAAAGAACAACTTGGATGGCTGTTGGCCACAGAGTAGGCCCCTCACTGCTCAGCAGCTGTTTGAAAGCTTCAGGTCCTAACTTGCATGAGGGTTTGATCTTTCAGGATTTTATTTAATGAGGATGGTGACAGGCTCACAGCTTCAGAACGATCCACCTGTCTAAAATAGGCACATTTTACCAGAAGCCCTAATAATTCAAAACCATTTCAGTATGGTCTCTCTACAAAAAGACATGCTGTCTTCTCTGTCAAGTTGGGAAGCGAGGCTTACCAACTTAAACACCAAAAAAAAAAAAAAAAAAAAAAAAAACCCACAAAAACTAATATCTCATATTAGCATCCATTCCAGTGGCTCTTCTTTTGCTTGGGAACGTTTCTGGAGAGAAAAATTTAGCTAGGTGCAGACCATGCTCATTAAAATTATATCATCTTAAATATTATTCCTTCAATTTCCTTCGCTATGATTCATTTTATTTTGAAGAATCTTTGAAAATATTATAATTATTTTAGATTTTAATTATATATATATTCTCTCTCCCATAATATATGTTATATATTATCTTTACATGTATATTTCCTTGGGTGTCAAGAAACATGTAAGAACCAGATAATTTTTGAGTTTCTTGGTTAAAACTTAATGAACAATAGCTTCTATTCCTGGAGATTATTACAAGGACTGCATGACTGAATTGAAAGCCAGAAGCTGAATGAACATTATTAGCCCAAGACACATTTTTCCATGCTATGGAACTGTCCTGAGATGGCTCAAAGTATTTAAATTGTCTTTAGTTTATTTGTTATTGTCACACTCACCTCCTAATTAGAGGCATGGGTGCAAAACTTCATGGAATTGGGAGGGGAAGAGGGGACTGGAGTGCAAAACTCCTGTGTTTTTATTTTATAGGAAAGAACTATCAAGCCCAGGAAGAGAAGGTTCTGGGTGCTGAGCTAATCCTAATGAGAAAGTGAATAGCTAACTCATTTGTGTGATTTTGGAGACATGGAGAACTTCCCTTCTTCCTGCTCTAAATGTATCCTTTATTCATTCAATCCAAAATACATGTATACAGGGCCTACTATGTGCCCAGATCTGAGCCTAGTATGAGATACAAAGATGAAAAAGAGACCTGCTTCTGCCTTCTGATAGTTTACAGTCTAGCAGGGCATACAGAAAATAAGACAGACACATACACACAATGATAAATGTTATGATAGGGGAAAGCAGAAAATCTATGGAGCACTGAATGGAAGCCATCAACCCAGTCCTGGGAGTGAAGGGCAGTTTTCTAAAGGAGTGATGATAGACTGACACCTGAAGGACCAATGGATGTTAGTTAGGTAAAGGAGGAGAGGAGGACAAAAAGGAAAGATAAGGACATTATGTGCAGAGGGGAGAACAGGAACAAAGGGTTGGAGGCAGAGGGAAGAATCACATCCCATCCAGGTGCCACCATTTATTGGTGGCTTGACCTTGCACAACCACTTATCTTTTTCAAATAGCATCTTCCTCATCTGTAAAATGTGGATAATAATGCTTATCTCTTACCGTTACTAAAAGTAAATGAGACAATATATATAAACTGTCTCCATAGTTAGCAATTTATAGAAACCCAATTTCAACTAGTTTAAGTATAAAGGGCAATGTAGCGGAAAGATACTGTGGCATGTCGTAGAGCATGAAAACCTTAGGGAGGGCAGGATGTAGCTGTTGTCTCAGGACCAACTACAATCAGAGATTCAAATGCCATCAGAACTCTGTTGCTTCTCATACCCACTTCCATCGACATGTGGAAGCCATGATCTCCCAACAAAAAGTCAGCTTCTGAAATTTATGTTTTTGGCAGTAGCTATTCAAAGAGGGTCTGCTTCCTTCAATTCTAGTTCCAAAAGTCTCAGGAAGGGACTCTAACTGGTTAGATGCCCACCTGCACGCCATCAACTGTGGCCAGGTAGTGAGGTCATAAAGTACAGGTACTCAAATGGTAGCTCCTGAAGTAACTTCAAAGGTGGATATGAAAAAAAAAAAAAAAACCATTGCCATCGAGTCAATTCCAACTCATAGTGATGCTATAGGACAGAGTAGAACTGCCCCATAGAGTTTCCAAGGAGTGCCTGGTGGATTTGAACTGCCAACCTTTTGATTAGCGGCTGTGGCTCTTAACCACTACACCACCAGGGTTTCCATGGTGGATATAGAGCTTCCCAAAAGGAAAAAGAGCTAGAAAGACAGTCCAGAGCCTTGTTTTAAATAACACTGATAAAAACTATGTACCTTTGGTGAACATTTACTATGTGCAATGCAGTGTGCAAACTTTTCTAGATGCAATATCTAATTAGATGTTTATCTTGTGAGGCAAGTACTGTTATTATATCACAGATGAAGAAATTTTTGCTTAGAGAAAGGATCGCTTGCTCAATTTTAATACAGCTCACAAGGTGAGAAGCCAGTTTACCAAATCAGGTTTGCCTGGCTCTGAGTTTGAGCTGTTGGCTATTATGCACATTTAATTTAATAAATGTCTCCTTTCAGCACAAACCAGACTTCTCTTTACTGAGCAGAAGAATTCCGGACCCTGGTGAAGTGGGAAACAGCTCATTCCCTTTTCCCTCCAGGGCTGGTCAGAAGTTACAAGTAATTCTTCCAGGAACCCAAAGGCCAGAGCAGAACTCAAAGAGAGGAATTTCTTTAGAAGTTGTAGGTCATACAACTTTGATGTGCTTCTATTACCCATGTCTATATCATCCTCCTCTTTCCAACAGAGTATCAAATATCACACCTTTAATGCTAAAAAGTGACTTTCACATATGGATGCTGATTTTTCATAAGCTTTGGTGGTACTAGTCTTCACCTAAACCTATAGATCTCACTAGAAATTAAAGAGATTTGAGCCTATGATTCCAAAAGTGGATGTGAAGAGATTCTGATAGAAATTTTTAAAAGACAGATGCATCCAGTGCCAGCAAATGGATAGATTAAAGAATGGACTAAGTCTGAGTTGATTCAAGGTTTTGCAATTAGGGTTTCATAATAATTGCATGTATTGCACACAGATGTTCTTTGACATTCTGGGTCTACCAGAATGTTCACCTCAAGTTTCTTCACTCAGATCTTCAGGGTGTATATTTTTTTGGTATGTCTTGGAGTAAAGGATGTACTTATGGCTTTGGTAAGGAGGAAAGGGAAAGATGATGGTTGAGTATAATTGCAAATGTATTCATTCATTCATTCATTTGTTCAACAAATAATTATTGAGATGGAGAAAAATGTGACTGAGGCAGGAATACAATGGTGGCTTAACTTTTATCTGTAATATTTTATTTTAATGTTGTTGTTGTTAGGTGCCATTGAGTCAGTTCCAACTCATAGTTACTCTTATGTATAACAGAATGAAATGCTGCTCGGTATTAGGCCATCCTCACAATAGTAAGTATGTTTTAGCTCATTGTTGCAGCCACTGTGTCACTCCATCTCATTGAGGGTTTTCTTCTTTTTTGCTCACCCTCTACTGTACAAGCCTGGTGTTCTTCTCCAGGGATTGGTCCCTTCTGATAACATGTTCAAAGTAAGAGAGATGTAGTCTCTCCATCCTTGCTTCTAAGGAGCCTTCTAGCTGTACTTCTTCCAAGACAGATTTGTTTGTTCTTCTAGGAGACCATGCTATATTTAATATTCTTAGCTAATAGCATAATTCAACTTCGTCCATTCTTCTTTGGTCTTCCTTTTTCTTGTCCGGCTTTTGCATGCGTATGAGGCAATTGAAAATACCATGGCTTGGGTCAGGCGCATCTTAGTCATTAAAGTGACATCTTTGCTTTTTAACTCTTTTGCAGCAGATTTTCCCAATGCAATATGCCATTTGATTTCTTGGCTGCTGCTTATTTTAATATTCTGACACAAACAAACAAACAAAAAATATTGAATTGTTGAAGCTTATTATGGCTATAAAGATGTTTGTTTTAAAGCCAAGTAGCTCGAATTTAATACATAACACTTGGTTGTGAATAAGAAGGAAGATAAAAGGAAATGTGATTCATTCCCATAACAAATAAAACCACTCTACTTTGCTGCAGTTATAAAAAATGCACCGTTATCATTTCGCGCACGAAGTCCTAATGCACCAGCCTCATGAGGCTTTCAATGTCATTTCTGGGAATGCCTCTGATTACGTAGTGCATTGTTTCTGTATGTTCTGTGCTGGGTCCGGGGGGTTTGTGGTCCACTCTGTAGCTTGAAATTAAAAAGGAACATCAAATTGGAAGGCACAGATCTCTTAGAATTGCCTTACTTCAACACAAAATAGAAACTTCCTGTTTGAAATGTTATCTAGTATCCTTACTATAAAGAACCTAAGCCTCAGGCATGACCTATAATTTATCCTAGAATTTTATATTGCCCTATTTTGAGTTCTAATACACGAGGCAAGCCATTGTTTTAAATTTCATTTCCGTTTTATGAAAATTTGGGGAAAAAAATGAAAGCTTATCTTATAATGCATTGGAAAGTACTATGCAAGGTCCTAACTAATTTTCCCTTTTTTCTTTGCCTATTTATAGCCTCGGTTTCTAGAACAGTACCTGGCATTCAAAAGGTTCTCAGCAAAAATCTTTTGAGAAAATAAATGTGTCAAGGAATGAAAGAATGAATGACTAAATAAAAAATGTAGCTGCTACAAGCAGCTGATAAATGTACCCTTCAAAACGGCTTGTATAGTTAAACTCAATGCCTTACTAGCATGACAGCTAGTAACAAATGGAGTCTGGTGTGCATCCTGTATTTTTGTCTTTGTCCATAAGCTTAGGTCTTAACACATGTTTATGAAGTAAAGTTTCGAGTTTAAGAATGAGTGTAAACTTCTATAATCTCTGTATAACTACTGCTCAGTACAAAAATAGCCTTAACATAGTCAACGTTTTCATCTTCTTAATTAATATTCCCTGATTATTGCTAAAATGAAAGACAGATTTAGCTAGAAGTCAGTAACAAATATGTTCCTTCTAATCTAGATTGTACACAATATGAAGCAGCTATAGTCACATATCCTTAACTTTATTTCTTTGACTTATTTCCATGTTCAGAAAAGTCAGTCCAATTTTCACCTTTTTCCCAATCTTGCCTATCTCTTAATTCAAAGGGTAGTCATTCTTTATGAGTGATTCACAGAGTAGGAAGTGGCAGGCAGGAGAATTATGTCCTAAAATTCAATAAATACTTCTTTCTTATGCATGGGAAAACTCTAGACTTGCCTGTAGAGAGATGTGGCAAAATGGATTAAAACAAATCTACTTTTCTGCTCCTTCCATGACTCTAATGCAATGCCTGTGATAACATCAGGAATCAAATCATCCTCTTTTCATATGCTCGTAATAAATCAAGCTTTTCCGGAGGTCATAGCTGAAAGTGGTGTTTATTTGCATCTCAGTTTCAATCTGTACTTAGCATCTTGCCTCAAAATGCTTCTTCCTAAGAACATGTGTATGCTTATCAAAAATGCCGATTACACTTGTCCTTCAAGGTTATCATACCAGACTTCATGCCCCCTCTTCTGAGTGCTTTGTGTATCCAATTTGTAATTTACACAGATCAGACACTGGCTTATTCTAAATCCTCTAAAGTGTGAAGTCTTACTAGTGACCAAATCTAAGGCAAACTCTCCACACATATCTGGACCAAGTCTCCCCTCCCAATGCACTTTCGACTATTTGAATGGGACGTGGTTACAAAAAATCAACTTACAGCTGAAGATCATCAAGTCAATTCCGACTCACAGTGACCCTTCAGGACAGAGTAGAACTGTCCCATAGGGTTTCCAAGGAGTGGCTGGTGGATTTGAACTGTCGACCTTTTGGGTAGCACCCAAGTTCTTTAATCACTGTGCCACCAGGGCTCGAAGGTTACCATGGGAGATAGTTTTTCCTCTCCTCTGTAAATGTGAACCTATATGCTTTGAGAAGTAGATACATTTTTGGGTATCTATCTATTCTTTTCTTTTTGCCCCACCTTTTCTAAGAAGACCCCTTTCCCCGTAGAGGTGGCCCTCCAGATCCTTCTGATAATATATGACCACAACCCCTAGCCACAGTGTTTGCAGCAGAGGTAAGTACTTGGCCCAATCTGAGTCAATCAGCTTTTCTCCACAGGAATTCGGAAATTTGATTCTCAGATATTAGCTACTCTGGTTTGGTAACCAGAACTGTGAACTGGGTTGGAGTAGCCGCTGCTTAAAAAACTAAAGACAGCTGGTCTGGAGAGACAGAATGATGCAGAGAGAAATATCATACTACTACAGAGGACATAGTCACAGGATGTGATAATTTTCTCATTCCTTGTTCCAAGGCACTGGGAGATCGTTAAACCTGTGAGATCACACCTTCGTCCTTATAATGAATAGCCCCTTTGTATATAAGTTGCTATGAGTTGACTTCTGTTACTTGTACCAAAAAAACCTTGATTAAAATACCATATGGACTCTATCCTGGCCTAATTTAGTTTATCATGTATAAGGGTATCATGGAGTCATTGACTGATACAATAGTTATTGACTCCATGCTATATCCAGGAACATGCGAGGCACTGAGGGCACAAGATACAAAGATTATATATTTGCAAACATAAGAGAAGAGATAAGCTACATTTGTTGAGTGCCTATGGTGTACCAGGGTTTTTTCAAATACTTTTTAAGAAATTTAGTGCCAAAACCATGCAGTGTAAAAGACTTATTCTCATTATTCAACAAATATTTATCGAGTATCTACTATGTGTTATGCTTTGTTCTAAAAGTTGGGAATAAAATAATGAACAAGATAGATATGGCCTCTGCACTCATGGATTTATATTCTAGTGGAACAGAGATATAATAAATAGAAAAGTTCTATGAAGAACAAGCAGAGTAATATGATAGACAGTGAACATAAGGACTATGTGTGTGGGGGGGGGAGGGGGAGGTAGGAGGAGAAGCAACATTAGAAAGGATGGCCAGGTGACATTTGAGAGGAGACTTGAATTATGATAAAGCCTAACCACATGAGGAGCATTCTAGGTTATAAAAATAGCAAGCACAATACCCATGAGGCAGGGACAGGTCTGTGTGTTGAAACAACTGGATGCAAGCTAGCATGGCTGAGGCACAAGAATAAAGAGAATAGAAATAGGCAATGAGGTTGAGGAGGAGAGGGCAGGGACCATATCAGAGCCTTGCAGACAACTGTAAGGATTTGGATTTGTTTGAAGGGTAGTGGAAAGCCATTAAAAGGCTTGAGTAGAGAAACAATATGGTCAATACGTTTTCAAAAGATTTTGACTGCGCACAGTTTATAAAGACAATGTTCTACATTCTACCTTGGTGAGTGGCGTCTAGGGGTCTTAAAAGCCTGTGAGCAGCCATCTAAGATACTCCACTGGTCTCACCCCTTCAGGAGCAAGGGAGAATGAAGAGAACAGGACACAAGGAAAAGATTAGTCCAAAGGACTAATGGACCACAGCTACCAAGGCCTCCACTGGACTGAGTCCAGCACAGCTAAATGGTGCCCGGCTACCACCACTGACTCCTCTGACCAGGATCACAACAGAGGGTTCTGGACAAAGCTGGAGAAGGATGTAGAACAAAATTCTAACACACAAAATAAAGATCAGATTTACTGGCCTGAAAGAGACTGGAGAAACCCCGAGAGTATGGCCCCCAGACACCCTTTTAGCTCAGTGGTGAAGTCACTTCCAAGGTTCACTATTCCGCCGGGGATTGGACAGCCCCATATAACAAAATGGGACTAATGAGGCATAGAAGTCCAGGGACAAAGACTAGAAGGCAGAAGGGGACAGGAAAGCTGGTGACAGGGAATCCAAGGTTGAGTAAGGACAGTGTTGACACGTAGTGGGGTTGTTAACTATTGTCATTGGGCAACATGTGTACTGTTGAATGAGAAGCTATTTTGTTCTGTAAACCTTCTTCTAAAGTGAGAATAGCAGCACAACTAGAAGAACGTAATCGATGTCACTGAATTGTGCATGTAGAAATTTTTGAAATTGTGTATCTTTGGCTATGTATATTTTCACCAAAAAAAAAAAAGGTCGAGAAGGGAGAGTGTTGACATGTCGTGGGGTTGTTAACCAATATCAAAAAACTGTATGTGTACTGACTGTCTAATGACAAAATATTTGTTCTGTAAACCTTCACCTGAAGTACAATAAAAAGAAAAAAAAGGTTAAAAAATAAGGATTTTGACTGCAGCAACAGAATACACGGAAGAGTTTAAGAGTAGAAGAAAGGAGAGCAGTTAGGAAGCTGTTGCAGGTGTTGAGGAATGATGGTGGCCTGGGCAAAGGCAGTAGCAGTCTAGATGTAAAAAAGCATGTGGATTTGATATATGTTTTTGGTAGCTAACAAAATTTGCTGATGGATTTAGGAGGTAGTGAGGGAGAAAGAGACAATAAGAATAATTTCCAGTTACTGACTTGAGCTACATTGTTAGGTGTCACTACAAATGGAGAAAAACTGGAAGAGAGATGAGGTTTATGTGTTGGAGGATGGTGGTGAAGAAACAAACAGAATAATGAGTTCTGTTCGGGCATGTCAAGTTTTAGCTGCCAGCAGGCTTCTAAGTGAGATGCCAGGTAGGCAATAAGATATATGAAAAAAGAACAAAAGGAAGAGATTAAGCCTGGAGACAGCAATTTGAAAAGCATCTAGAATGAAGGCAGGTGTCATGGATTGACTTGTGTCCCCCCAAAATATGTGTCAACTTGGTTAGACCATGATTCCCGGCATGGTGTGATTGTCGACCATTTTGTCATCTCATGTGATTATCTAATGTGTTGTAAATCCTACCTCTATGATGTTAATGAGGCAGGATTAGAGGCAGTTATGTTAATGAGGCAAGACTCAATCTACAAGATTAGGTTGCATTTTAAGCCAATCTCTTTTGACATATAAGAGAGAAAAGTAAGCAGAGAGACTGGGTGACCTCATATCACCAAGAAAGCAACACCGGGAGCAGAGTGCATCCTTTGGACCCAAGTTTCCTGCACTAAGAAGCTCCTAAACCAGGGGAACATTGATAACAAGGACCTGCCTCCAGAGCTGACAGAGAGAGAAAGCCATCCCCTGGAGCTGGTGTCCTGAATTTGGACTTCTAACCTCCTAGACAGTGAGAGAATAAATGCCTCTTTGTTAAATCCATACACTTCTGGTATTTCTGTTATAGCAGCACTAGATAACTAAGATGCAGGAAGAATGTTAGAGTTGATAGTATGGGATAAGGGAACTCCTAAGTGGTAATTCTCTCTCTTTCTCTTTCTCTGTGTGTGTGTGAGGTATATTATGAGGTGAAGTTGTTCATTATCTAGGACAGTGACAAAGTGAATTAATCAGAAAAATATAAGGAAATTATTAGTGATATTCAGTGCTTATATGAAATTTGTATTCATGAATCAAAAGTGAGAGTAGTCAGCCTAAAACTGTAAAGTTCATGGAAGAAAAAATAGGACCAACACTTCAGGCCTTAATACATGGCATTAACAGGATACAAAGCATAACCATCAATGCACAAACCCCAACAGATAAGCTAGATAACTGGGATCTTCTAAAAATCAAACACCTATGCTCTTCAAAAGACTTCACCAAAAGAGTAAAAAGAGAACCTACAGACTGGGAAAAAATTTTTGGACATTACAAGTCAGACAAAGGTCTAATCTCCACAATCTACAAGAAAATCCAACACCTCTACTACAAAAAGACAAATAATCCTATTAAAAAAATGGGCAAAGGAAATGAACAGACACTTCACCAAAGAAGACATTCAAAGGGCCAACAGACACATGAGGAAATGCTCGTGATCACTAGCCATTAGAGAAATGCAAACTAAAACCACAATGAGATACCATCTCACCCCGGCATTACTGGCACGAATCAAAAACACTGGAAATAACAAACTTTGGAGGGGCTGCGGGGAGACGGGAACCCTTATGCACTGCTGGTGGGAATGCAAAATGATACAACCATTTTGGAAAATGATATGGTGTTTCCTCAGAAAGCTAGAAATAGACATACCATTCGATTCAGCAATCCCACTCCTAGGAATATATCCTAGAGAAATAAGAGTCGTCACTCGAATAGACATATGCACACCTATGTTCATGGCAGCATTGTTCACAATAGCAAAACGATGGAAACAACCTAGATGCCCATCAACAGATGAATGGATAAACAAACTATGGTACATACACACAATGGAGTACTATGCAATGAGAAAGAACAACAATGAATCTGTGAAGCATCTCATAACATGGATGAAACTGGAGGACATTAGGCTGAGTGAAATAAGCCAATTACAAAAGGACGAATATTGTATGAGACCTCTGTTGTAAAAACCCATGAAAAAGTTCACACACAAAATGTAATAATCTTTGTTGGTTAGTAGGGATGGGAGGGGTGGGGGGGAATACTAAATAGGCAATAGATAAGTGGTATCTTGGGTGAAGGATGAGACAGTACACAATACAGGGGAAACTAGCACAACTAGTACAAGGAAAGGTCATGGAAGCCCCATAGACACATCCAAGCTCCCTGAGGGGCTGAATTGCTTGGTGGAGGGCTGTGGGGACCATGGTCTCGGGGAACATCTAGCTCAGTTGGCATGACACAGCTTATAAAGACAATGCTCTACATTCTACCTTGGTGAGTAGTGTCTGGGGTCTTAAAAGCCTGTGAGCAGCCATCTAAGATACTCCACTGGTCTCATCCCTTCGGGAGCAAGGGAGAATGAAGAGAACAGGATACAAGGAAAAGATTAGTCTGAAGGACTAATTGTCCACAGCTACCAAAGCCTCCACTGGACTGAGTCCAGTACAGCTAGATGGTGCCCGGCTACCACCACTGACTGACTGCTCTGACCAGGATCACAACAGAGGGTTCTGGACAGAGCTGGAGAAGGATGTAGAGCATAATTCTAACTCACACAAAAAATAGACCAGATTTACTGGCCTAAAGGAGACAGGAGAAATCTCGAGAGTATGGCCCCCAGACACCCTTTTAGTTCAGTAGTGAAGCTAACTCCGAGGTTCACTGTTCAGCCTGGGAGTGGACAGCCCCGTTAAACCAAATGAGACTAACGAGGTACAGGAGTCCAGTGCCAAGGGCCAGAAGGCAGAAGGGGACAAGGAAGCTGGTGATAGGGAACCCAAGGTTGAGTAAGGATATTGTTGATGTGTTGTGAGATTGTTAACCATTGTCATAGGGCAACATTTGAAGTAACTGTTAAATGAGGAACTATTTTGTTCTGTAAGCCTTCATCTTAAGTGAGAATAACAGCACAATTGGAAGAGCGTAGTCAATATCACTGAACCGTGCATGTAGAAATTTTTGAAACGATGTATCTTTGGCTATGTGTATTTTCACCAAAAAAAAAAAAAAAGGTTGAGAAGTTAGAGGGTTAATATGTTGTGGGGTTGTTAACCGACGTCATAAAACAACATGTGTACTACCGTTTCATGAGAAACTATTTGTTCTGTAAGCCTTCACCTGAAGTACAATAAAATATTTAAAAAAAAGAAAGTGAGAGTAGTCAACGTAGTTTGGTGATTTTCTTTGGCAATATACAATGCTCCAATGCAGGGCACAATGAACAGATAGATGGGTTGGACCAGAGCTAGATTTTTTTCCAGTTCAGGGCTTTAGCATGAGGATTAGAAAAAAAGGGTCAATAATGTTTAGGAAAGAGTGATTATAATGATGGAACATGGAATCCAATCTGATTACTAAGAGATATGACGTATTGCTGCAGTAATGACTCTGAACTTTTTCAGGACTTCTCACCCCCTCTCACATTGGTTCTGACTTGACCAACTGACTTTTTTTGGCTAATGGGATATTAGAAAATGTGATAAAAACAGAGGTTTGAAAAACGTTTGTGCACTGAAGAGCTCTTGGTGCTTTCAGAATCCTACCATCCCCACCATGTTGATAAGCTTGATTTAGCCTACTGAGAGGATGAAAGATACATGACCCAGTCACTCTTGTTATTCCTACCAACTACCAAACAGGTAAGTGAGGCCATCCAAGACCAACCAGTTCCCAGCCAACCTACCAACTGACCATGGACTCATAAGCAAGCCCAGCTGAGATAATCTGAGCCCAGCCTAGACAAGAAGAACCATGCAGCAGAATTGTAAGCTCAATAACTTACTTGTTATGTAGCAATAGCTAACTAATACAAGACAATATGTGGATTGTGAGAAAGGGTAAATGGATTGGTGTTCTAAGGAAGAGAGAAGGACTGGTATAGCGAGAGCATAAAAATAAATCAGCAGAAAGAGCAATTTTATTGCTATTATTTATTATTATTATCATTTTGACATCAAAGAAATTGAGCTTCAATGCAGAAAATAAATTTTCCCAAAGTAATACACAACAAGTAGAGAAACAACAACAAAAAACCCAAGCCCATTGCCACTGAGTTGATTCCAACCCATAGAGGTCCTAGAGATCCTAAAGTACAGAGTGTAACTGCCCCACAGGGTTTCCAAGGAGTGGCTGGTGGATTTGAACTGCTGACCTTTTGGTTAGCAAACATAGCTCTTGACCACTGTGACACCAAGGCTCCCATAGAGGACGAATGAGTAGCAAAAAGACAAGTCTTGCCTGACATTGGTGGCACAGTAGAAAGAACATCAGACTTACCAAGCGTTCATAAATTTTTTATTGAGTTGGTATGAATGTTTCAGAAAATTTAGTTTAATCCCTCCTCTAACAAATGAAATAATACATACATATGTTCCCATCATTGCATGCCATTTAAACATTGAGTTATTACATATTTATTGGGAACTTTCAATGGGCCTGGCATGTGCTAGGCAGTGGGGATCCAGCTAGTGGAGCCTCATGAAGGTTTAATTGGTGGCAAGAGACTCTAAAACTAAAAGTCATGACAATCACATGTATAATTCCAAATTATGTTAAGTAGTAAGAAGGAAAAACATAGGGGACTTTGTAAATATATAATAGGGGAGCTTCATTTGTTGATGGTAGCAGAAGTTAGAGAAGGCCTCCCTGAGGAGAAACATTTAGGCCAAGACTGGAAGGATCAGTAGAGGTTATTAAGGAGAAATCTCTCTGCGCCTCAATTTCCTCATCTGTAATATGAGAGAATTGGACTTAGTTCTCTTCCAGCTCTAAAATTGAATTATTCACCAAATTTAGATGTAGGGGATTTAAGTTTGACTGGAAAACAGATGTGACCATTATTCAGGAAGTGGCTGGTTTTTACATTCATATGGATTATTTATTATATAGCTCAGTGAGAAAAGATAGTTAAAACTGGTATTTGGGCATCCAGTCTCTTTCCAGTTTGCTCATTTCAAATCCTCTACCTTGGACTCAGCTCTCTTGGGATTTTCATAGTATCTTTTAATCAAAATCTTGAGCATAAACTATATAAATGGCTCCAGATTTCTCTTTCTATATACACAGAGGGACTGAGTTATTTCCTTCTCCATATATAATAATCTCTCTAATGGAAAATATGTTTCAAATTAGGCATCTATTCCACGAATAAGTTCAATGTGAATGCTCTATGTCAACATTTATGAGACTATTAAAAATGAAAAATGTACATTTTATGTATTTATAAGAACTCTGAGGAGCCCTGGTGGTGCAGTGATTAAGCGCTCGGCTGCTAACCAAAAGGTCGGCGGTTGGAACCCACCAGCTGCTCCTCAGGAGAAAGATGTAGCAGTCTGCTTCTGTGAAGATTACAGCCTTGGAAACTCTATGGGGTAGTTCTACTCTGTCCTACAGGGTCGCTATGAATTGTAATCAACTTGATAGCAGTGGAGTTTTTTATACACTCTGGATTCATTTTTTTTGGAAATATTAGCATCTCAATCCTCGTGTGAGTAAAACCATTTCACTTTAACTTGCAGTTCATTTTAAAGAAAAAGTAGATAAAATAGTTACTCTAGAGGCTGGTCGTGCGGTATGAGCACAGTAGTTCTGAAACTACACTCATATGGAACTTCGGAGTTCCTTGAACTAGGCTGGAACATTGCACTTCCAAAGAGAGAAATGATTTTTAAATTTTACATTTTAAAATCTCCATATATATTTACTGATATTTGATACTTTCGATAACTTGTCTTAAAAAAAAAAAAGAATGATTGAAGAAGAAACATGTGGAAAAACTCAGAAATGGAAATTCATGTTTCCTTTGAATGCTTGACTCTCCACTCCTGCCTCCCGACCTCCCAGGACACTCCCAGTTAAATAGAGTCATATCTTCTGCAGACAAAATATTTCTAGTTCACATGACATAATTTAATATGTATTTCATGATACTACATACACACTAATTCCCATCAAAATCTCTAGCATTCCAGCTAATAAAAACAAAAGAGAACCATCATTTTCACATATAGAGAGGCCTTTTTAATTCTATTACAACTCTTCAACACCACTCAAGGTAACTTCTTGTCCCCACGCACATATATTCAAAGTAAGGATTAAAATCCAGGAAATGCTGAGACCACAATTTTTCTCCATGCAAAGTTCACTGCAATTGCCTGTCATTCAAAGTTGGCCAAGAGTCAACTGAGTTCCTATTATAAGGGTCATATGTTTGTTATGACATAGAAGAGTAACAAACTTGCCAAAGCTTTGCCTGTCTAATCCCTCTACACTTCCACTCTCCCTGGAGCAAGCTGGGAAGTGGCCAGGCAAAGGGGGAAATACACTTGGACCTGGAGCAGACAATAGGGAATGTCAAAGCTTAAGGAGGGACTAAAGCCAAAAGCTTTCCTGATAACTGAAGTCCTACAAGCCAAGGACAGCGTCTAAAAGTTTATAAAATACAAGGGGGACAAGAGATTATATCAAGTTAGGATACAGAATCAGGAATTGGGACTTTGATGATAAAAATGAGCACAAGAGTACTGCAAATAATTAGGCAGGAGGCTCTTTGCTTAGCCTCCAAACATGAATTTTGCCTGGAATAGTCTAGTGACATGCTTGTCCAGGTCAGTGCAGCAGGGTAACAAAATCTTACCCAAAATTACTGGACATAATCTCTACAGAAACCTCCAAAATAGGCTTTTTTCCTGCCTATAGATAGCCTATTGAATCAATATTTGGAAGAAAAAGAAAACTGATGCTACTATAAACAGCCTTTCATAATAAGTTTCGTGGCATTTGATACCCCGCTAGCCAGATCTCTTTACTAATTGGCATTGAAGCATGACTACCGATGATAACCAATAAGAGTTTATGATATCTCCAACCATCAAAATATCCATATTTACTTTATCAAGGAGAAATTAAATTATGTTTAGTGAGGTTTTCGTATGTTTCATGATATGATGGGTTCTTCTATAACATGTCTGGCATAGATAATGTCTTACAGAGATTATTTAACTAGAATATCCTATTTTAAACTAAACTGACTTCATTAGACTTTGGGAAAAAAAGGTTTTGTTTTTCAAATGATTGCGTGGTTAGTTTAATTTATCAACACGGATTTGCATTGTGCTTACCATATTCCAGTCTCTGGATAGGGAGTAACATTTAGGACAAATAGATGCAATTTCCAGACTCAAGTAATTTTTTCATTTGTGACAGAGAAAAGGCAAAACACCAGTACAATAGAGGCTGAGCTGTGCAATAGCTAGACAGAGGATGCTTTGGAAGTCTGTAGGAGAGTAGCAGGTATTGCAATATCTATCCACTGTGATGGTCTAGTTAAGGGAAGGTTGAACTGAGCACATTTAACTTGAGATGATTAAGCAAAAATGGAGGCACCTAGGGAAGGGTATTTTAAGCTTATGGAAAAGCATATGCAAACTCCAGTGAACATGGCATGCAAATAATTCACCGGGTATGGAGTTTAAGGGGGTGCAGATAAGAAGACATGAGGCTACAAGGGTAAGCTAGGGCCAGATTAAATTAATTTTATGCTCCTAGAAAATAAATGTATGTTTTTGTCTCTGTGTGAAAAAGTACAAAATGTTCCTCACCATGTTGGTTTAATGGAAAAATGAATATTTCATTAGTAGAGATTTAATTATATTATTATCTAGATCTTCTTTCTCACAGTTACTCATGAAATGATTGAGATTTCAACGTATAATTCTGAAAGAGTAAGAATAATGGGGGGACATTAAGAGAAAGCATAACCTCTGGAATCAGATGGACTTGAGTTTGGATTTCATCTCCTTTACTTCCTGACTCATAACTTTGAGAAAATTGCAAATTTTTCCTATGTGGAAATGCAGGCTTGTTGTGGGTTGTAAATAAATAACGCATAGAAAGCTCTTAGCCCAAAGTTTGCAATGCGTGATAATTTTAACTACTCATTTTTCACATGTGTGCCTTTCGTCTGCAAACACTACTCCTGTTATTAGAAACAATGGATTATATACTAAGTGATCTGCAGAAGGGGAAGTGATAAACTTGGCAGTAGGTTTATGACTTCAGATTAATTTGCATTTAGGACCAGTGGCAAAAAAATATCTGTCTTCCCTTTGGGGTTATCAAAACACATTTCCACATGTCTAACATCCCAGGCTATTCAATGCCGTTACATCAGTCTGAACATCTAAAATCGTCTCCCATGTGGTACCTCATTATTGCCTGCCCTCTCAGAATAGGACTATATTTGACAGACTAGTCCATTCAGCATCAAAACTGGTACCCCATTCCCAATTCCTGGTAAACTCAATGTTAAAGGCTGAGACTATGTCATCCTTTATAGCTTTGATATTTAGATTTGAAGATTATATCAGCTCGATCTTCCAGCGATGGAAATCAACTCTGGCTGTTTTGTGTATGTGTATGTATTTTTTTTTTTTTTGGTAACAGCTTTATTGATGCATAATCCATATACCATAAAATTCACCCATTTAAAGTGTATGATTCAAAAGTTTTTAGTACAGTATATTATCAAAGTTATGAAACTATAATAACAATTTTAGAATTCAGTTAACTTTTTTTTAACAAAGAGAATGCATTGGAAGGATATTATCAATGCCAAGAAATGATACAAAGGCTGAAGAACCAGGCAAGATGCAACAGTAGGGTGAGGATATGACCTCATAGCCATAAGAGTAAGCTGCAATTGCATTCTCCAATGGGCTTCTGAGGTTCTGATCATTCACATAAGATTGAGCGTCCTGGGAGAAACTGTCACGTTGGCTTTGATTACCACCTGGCTGTACTGAAGCTTCAAGGGTAGGCAGTGAGTAACTAGTTTTACCACCCAGCATAGACTACATACAGTGTAAGGGGAATGTAGTCTAGAAAAAGGCGATTAGGGGACTACAAAATGCAATTAGTGTCCTATTAGGGCAAGAGATTAGGCACTGGGCCCCAAGTGAAAAACGTCTACTGCCATGCTTATTAGATATTCAGTATCTAAACCAACGTTCTGTTCCTATTCATAAGGTTTTCACTTGCCATGTTTTTAGAAGTATATCACCTGGTCCTTCTTCCTACTCTGTCTTAGCATGGGAGCTCTGCTGAAACCTGTCCACCACGGATGACACTGCTGGTATTTGAAATGCTGGTGGCATAGCTTCCAGCAACACAGCAACACAGCAACACAACAAACTGACGGACAAGTGGTGGAATACTGTGTGGTTTAAAATCAGTAAAAGTGTCAGGGTGGTATCCTTTCACCATGCTTATTCCGTCTGTATGCTTACAAATAATATGAGAAGGTTTACTATATGAAGAAGAATGCAGCATCAAGACTGGAGGGAGACTTACTAACAACCTGTGATAAGCAGATGATACAACCTTGCTTGCTGAAAAAAGGAGGACTTGAAACACTTGCTGATGAAGATCAAAGACTACACCTCAACATAAAGAAAACAAAAATCCTCACAACTGGACCAATAAGCAACATCATGATAAATGGAGAAAAGATTGAAGTTGTCAAGGATTTCATTTTACTTGGATCCACAATTAACGCCCATGGAAGCAGCAGCCAAGAAATCAAACGATGCATTGCACTGGGCAAATCTGCTGCAAAAGACCTCCTTAAAGTGTTCAAAGTCAAAGACGTCATTTTGAGGACTAAGGTGCGCCTGACCCAAGCTATGGTATTTTTGATTGCCTCACATACATGCGAAAGCTGGACAATGAATAAGGAAGACCGAAGAAGAATTGACACCTTTGAATTATGGTGTTGGTGAAGAATATTGACTATATCATGAACACCTAGAAGAATGAACAAATCTGTCTTGGAAGAAGTACAGCCAGAATGCTCCTTAGAAGCAAGGATGGCAAGATTTTGCCTTGCATACTTTAAACATGTTATCAGGAGGGACCAGTCCCTGGAGAAGGACATCGTGCTTGGTAGAGGGTCAGTGAAAAAGAGGAAGACCCTCAATGAGATGGATTGACAAAGTAGCTGCAACAATGGGCTCAGTCATAACAACAATTGTGAGAATGGCACAGGACACTATGCTCTGTTGCACATAAGATCATTATGTGTCAGAGTTGACTTGATGGCACCCAACAATGACTTCTAAACCAAGAACTAACTTAAAGTAATGGTGAAATTTTAAAGAAAGAGGGATACTTTTTTTTTTTTTTTTAGGGAGGGGAAAGGATGAGGGTTGGAAGGTTTTAGACACACTTCTTTGCTTAGAACATTGATCACTTAGCCTCCAAGTAAAACTAAATCTGTCATGAGGATCTAGTTCATCATATAGAATGCCAGAGGGCATCACAGACTTTGTCCAGTGTGAAATTCACTTCTCTCCCTTTTTTTTACTTTCATTCTGAGTCCTGTTGAAATGATTTCCTGAAATGATTATCTCTGCGGCAAAATCCCAGGAAAACTGCAACATGGTTTGTATGTCTAGCTCACCAATAGAGGGGGAGGGAGGGAGTCAGTAATTAAAAAGATGCCTTTATGTCATTGGAGATTTTTACCTCTTTCGTGGTTATTGCAAAATATATTCCCAACTAGGTGGAAGTTGGCATTAAATACTTCAATAATCCCTTCAGCTCTGAGATGCTATGATTTCTTAACTTCTCAGTGAATCGTTGCATGCAGAAAGAAAACTCCACAAGGAGTCACTAGATGTCTATGAGAACTTTGGAAAACTTTAAAAAAGAAGCCCTTAGTTAAATGTGCCATGAAAGTATAACATAAAGTTTCCAAAGACTGTCAAAGGATACTTTAAATAACCAAACCTCAATTTGTCTAATTAGAATGTAGGAAATATTTTGTGGGTGAAATTGGTTTTATTTCCCTCAAAAAGTAAATGTGAGACCCACTGGGATTTTGACCCTTTCTATTAAAGGATTTATTTTGGTATCTGTGAGGCTATCCTAGATTCCCTTAGTAATATGGTCACAGATAAACTTAGAGGCCCAAAGCAAAGTGTAAACCTCACTCTCAAAATGAATCAACCATATGTTTATTTTGATCTTAAGTATTTATTTTTTCCCAGGCTTGTTCCAAAAGGGATTTGAGGTAGCTTAATAAAAATGCGGGTACAACCATAAAATGATTCAAATACAAAAATGATGCAATCAGAAACATGTCCTTATGTTAAATATTCATTTGATATCAATTTTAATGCATAAATATTAGTTACTTTCCCACTGCTTCTATCATTTCCACTAGTGGCCTGAAAGAAATGAAAGAGAATAATCTTTTGACTGTTCAAGAACAATGACATGAACTGACCGTGATGAAACTTGTGACGTAGGGGAAGTGTGAGTTACCCCTAAGAGCAGTCTGGTGCCATTGGCTGCTATTTTCAGGACCCTTGGCAACATGCGTAACCCTACACCCTTTATTAGACTTAGCCATCCACTGTCCCACCCTTTTGGATCCCTCCTTCCTAATAGAATAGCTGGCAAATTGGCTCAATTAATTCCTGACAATAGGTCCTGTTAACACTCTCCCTCCTTTCTCTGAAGATATGTCCACATTTAACCAGAGCCCATAAGGCAAAGATCATACTTTTAGGCAAAGCTGGCATTATACTGGTCTTCTGGCTACTACATGGTTCTCCTACCTACTCTAATGGTGTGATAGAGTCCCTGGATGGTGCAAATAGTTAATATGCTTGGCTGCCAACAAAAAGGATGGCAGTTCAAGTCCAATCAGAGATGCCTCAGAAGAACTGCCATTGAATAGCCATTGAAAACCCTGTGGAGCACAGTTCTACTCTGACACACATGGGGTTCTCATGAGACGGAGTCAACTTGACAGCAACTGGTAACTGGTGGTAATGGTGGGATAGTGGCTGTCAAGATGGGAAATGGAACATCATATATTTGAGAAAGCATAGCTACATGGTGCATTCATCTATACATCTATTATTATGTACCTTTAATGTATCAGGAAACCCTGGTGGCATAGAGGTTAAGAGTTCGGCTGCTAACCAAAAGGTTGGCAGTTCAAATCCACCAGGCCCTCCTTGGAAACTCTATGGGCCAGTTTTACTCTGTCCTATAGGGTCACTGTGAATCAGAATCAACTACATGGCAATGGGTTTGGGTTTTTTTTTTTTTTTTTTTTTTTTTGAGTTTAATGTATCAGGCATGGGGCATAGACATATTAAAGGTATAACGACGAATAGAAATTTAAACCTAATTTTGAGGGGCTCACAGATTAATGGTCAAAACAGATAGATAAATATGCTTTATGGTAATGTGGTAAGGATCACAATTTAGGTATCTATGCGAGTATAGAGGAAAACCCATAAACCTGCTTAGAATAATTGAGGAAGAATTTTCATAGAAGATACGTTATTATATCTGTGTTCTAAAAGAAGAGCCAGAGTTTGACAGGCAAAGTGGGAGGACCTCCTATGCAGAGGGAAGAGCCAGGGTTAAACAGAGAATTGATGAAGATAATGACTTCTTTGGGAAAGTTGTATCCGCGTGGTGGTGCAACAGACAAGAGCTGGAGCCAGACTTCTGGGCTTGTACCCTAAGGGTTATTAACTGTGGATGATAAGAGCATTGCTTAATCTCTCTGTGCCTCAGTATATGCATCTATAAAATGGAAAGAATAATATTAGCATAATAGCCCACAGGTTGGTTGGGAGAATTAGAACAATATCCAGCACATAGTAAGACTCAATTTGTATCAACACTTGTGGCCTCTCTGGCTGAGCACATGAGATGAGGAAGGCAGAGTCAGTACGTGAGGTTCAAGTGGCTGGAAGGGACCAGGTGGAAATAAAAGCCTGCTGGGCTCTGCTGAAAGCTTGGTTATGTACCCTGAGGGGGTAGCCCTTATGGATCTTCGATTAGAGCGTCATATGGCCAACCACTTCTCCATTTATAAATTAGGGGTTTATGGAAAATAAAATCCGAATCCAGAGCGTATATGTTCTCTGAAAACGCATAGAATTTGCTTGCTCAAGACCTGGACAACCTTTAGCTGATTTAATCTTCCCAATGTAGTAAACAGATGTTCTCAGGTGAATACTGTTATATCTGCTCTAAAAATTAGGTTGGAAAGAAAGACGGGGTCCAACAACTTTCGGCCAGATGAATGGGTATGTGGTATGGGTGATGTGACTCAGGTGATGTATCATCCTTTAACTGCTGAGCTCATAAAATGTGTGCTTTGAAAAATTTCTGGGTGATTGCAAAATGCAGCCCTGAAAAGTCATCAGAGCATGTAGCACTTTTCCCTGGCTTGCACTAAAATATACTTTTTCCAATTAATACCTTATTAATAATAACTTTACCATTAATACCTTGTTAGTAATTAAATTAATAGAGAAGTTAAAAAGGGAAAATAAAAATAACTGTCAATCTATCATTTCGGAGTTTAATTTTTCAGCTACATATATATTAAATATTATGTGTAGTATTTTATAAAAATGGAGTCATTCTATACATTCTATTTTTAGCATTCTGTACATTCTTTTCACTTAATGCTACACTATGAGTGCTTTGCTACATCATTAAATATTCTTCTATATCTTCGCTTTTAAAAGCTGCATAAAGTGTTATCATATAATCCAGCTGTAGCAATTTTTTTTAACTCCTGGACATTTATGTGCTTTCTATATATTTTATTGTTATAAAATAGTGTAAAAAATAAACATTCTTGTGGCTGTATCTCTGCCCAGGTCCATGATTTTTTCCTCAGGATAATTCACGACCGGCAGTTCCCAAGCCTTAAAAAGGCCCGAGTTAAATACCACCATTGGTTGGGCCTGGGTTCTCCCACAGACTATGACCACCATGTTCACTCCTGCCCGAGCTGGAAGGGAGCAGTTTCCCTGAAGGGTCAAGAAGTCTTGTACGAATGAGATGACAAGGTCATTCTCTGCTGTTCTGGGGCCTGGGTGCCGGGATCACAGAGGAAGTTTTGAAGGATTCCACTTCAGCGTAATCTGGCATGAGAGCCAGGCCTCTTACCACTCATGTATTTCTATCTTAAACCAGCAACTGCTTTTCAGTTGTAAATCCTCTAGGGAGAGAATGAGACAAAAAATGAAAGTCTTAATGCTTGGTGGTCGTGTATTGTACTAAAATATTTCTTTGAATATTCCTTAATATTATTATGTTTTTAACTGACACTCATTTTTATTTCCTTTGGTACAATGTAAAAAATTAAAGAAATATTTCCTTTCCAAACCAAATGCAAGTACTTGGATGTCTGAGGGGAATAACAAATGATCTGAGTGATCCAGACTCTTCTATTAAAATCTTCATACTTCCGTTGGAGGAAACTATATTTTTAAGTATGAATATTATTTATTTACAAATACACATTGGACCTGTTGACACAATTAAAATAAAACTTGTTTTTTGCTTTTTTTTGTTATGTAAGTAATGCTTGTCAAATAGTTTGTTGTTGTGTGCTGTCTGGTCAATTCTGACTCAGTGACCCTATGTGACAGAGTAGAACTGCCCCATATGGTTTCCTAGGCTATAAATCTTGATGGGAGAGGATTGCCAGGTCTTTTCTCTCAACGGAGCCACTGGTGGGTTTAAACCAATGACCTTTTTATGTTTGCAGCTCAGTGCTTAAGGAACAAGAAACAAGATCTGTAATTCCATCACCAGAGGTAACCATAGATAACACTTTCCTTGTTATATACATTTAAATGAAATAAAAATGGGATCAGGTTAGTCACTATTTCCTGTTTTTCTCTCACCAATAAATCATTTAAAAATCTTTCAAGGAATTACGCATTCTTTCATTTCGTTTAAAAAAGATACATAGTATGCCCTTGTATTATTTTTTTAACCAATTCTCTATTTTTTGAACATCTAGCTTGATTTTTAAAATTAATATAAACATTGCTGCTATGAGCATCTTTGCAGCTATATTTTGTTTAAATCTCTAATTATTTCTTGGAAAAATTGCTCTAGGAAGCTTGTGCTAATTCACCATTTCACCAGTAGTATACGAATGTTTTGCAACACCCGTGGCAGCACAAGGAGCCCTGGTGGTGCAGCGGTCGAAGCACTCAGATGCAAACTAAAAGGTCGCCACCAGCCACTCTGTGGGAGAAAAGATGTGGCGGTCTGCTTCTATAAAGATTTACAGACTTAGAAAGCCTATGGGGTAGTTCTACTCTGTTCTATAGGGTCATCAGAATTGACTTGACAGCAGTGGGTTTGGGTGGGTTTGGTTTGTCAGCACTGGGGGTTATCAAAAATAAACAAAATAATCCTTACCAAATAGCATACCTTTGCTATTTTAATTTGCATTTCTTTGATTATTAAAGAGCTTATGCGATTTGGTTTTTTGGAATTACTATTGTTATTTACTCACAATTAAAATGAACACTTGTTTGCTAATTTATTTCCCCAAATGCCGCTTCACTGGGCATTCTCATTAACCATAGCCGGAGAGAATACTGCATCAGTAAATAAAACCATCCAACATTAATAATAGGGAGGAGAGGGAGAGAAGGAAGCTATATAATTATTAATGGTTTACATCTTGAGGAACTGAAGCCTCTAAACGTCAAAATGGTTCCAAAGTTAGAATCAGGGAATTAGAGCTGCAGTTGAATCCTTGCTTTCCTTGCTTCCTTCTAGTTTATTTGGCTGCACTGCCTTGGAGAATTGTCTGTTTCACTGCCTTGCTTGTAATGCTGGCCCTGGAGTGGTGGGGAGAACCTTTGAAACACACGGGTAGGTTTTTAGAGCTTCAGGAAGCAGACAGTTGCGCAAAAAGCAATAGTTAGGAAACCAAGCTCTCGAAGGACCGCATTAACTCGTGCAGTAACAAGTTCAGGGACGTTCTGTGTCTCAGCTGTTCAATAACCAGAGACGGGGAGAAAAGAAGGTTGCCATGGCGATGCCTTGCCGCACTTGCCGCCTAGGGGAGTGCTGTGCTGAGGTGGCCTTCGGCAGATTTAGAGGAAGCTGTGGCAGTCACTTGGCCTAGGCCTTGAGAAGTGCCCCAAATGCGGGGTGCTGACCGGAGACGGACACGCCCTGGCGGCGCGGCGGGTCGCATTGGGCGCTTGGGGAGGACAGATCTCCTTAGCACAGAGCAGCCCCCTCCCTGTAGCTATGTTGCTGGCAGCCATTTTAGCGAAGCTCTGCTTCCTCGCTCCTTCCCGGCCGAGGCCTCAGTAGGGAGGTCAGTTCAGGCCCAGCAATGTGGGCTTACCCACGCGCTCTCTCGCTTTTCCCCATTTTCCGCGCACCTTGGCGTGGGGTAGGGTTGGTTTTCCGTGGTCGTTTGTTTAGTGTTCGGGGAGGATCTGGAAGTGGAATTCTCAGCTGACTGTGCTGCGATTTCACATCTTGCACTGAGGAGAAAGGAGCCGCACATGCGATTCCAAAGTGAAGGCTGCAGCCTTGGCGCACTTGGCAAGGGACTTTTATTTCATACATCATTTGCATTTTGCCGCAGTGATTTTGGAGGCAAAGCAGACAGACTTGTCTGGGACCAAGACTGCTAATTCACCTCACTCGTAAGGACACCAAGCAGATGCTATTCGTGGTGTTTGCCTAGTAAAGAGAAAATACTCAGGCAGGAGAAAATACTCAGGCAGCCCGTGTCTCCATTTAACTCTGCTGCTGTCGGGAGATGCAAAGTAGCGCCTGGCTAACAGTTGGCTTTATTAAATTCGGTCGCAGTGACTGCTTTAGTAGTTTCATTTTTCACCTGATGGATGAGCTGACACTGAACTGTGGCATTTTATTGATCTGCGCTGCGTTTTTGTGTTTGCTAGTGCTGCATAGCATACTGTCTAGTCCAGAACTGGTCTGATTTTTTGACAACTGGAAGTAGTGACTTCTATAATTGTAGTGATGTAATCCAATGTTAAATCCTCTTAGGAGCAGGAGCTCAAGTGGAAAAGATAGTTAAAGATAGTGATAATATGGGTGGGAGGTACGAAAAAGATGACAAAGCAAAAAACATTTCTACTACCATCAAACTAGGAGCAGAGGTCATTAATAATTCTCATAGTTCCAGAATCTAAGAGCCAAAGTAAGGTTCACTGAGATCATCTTGTCTTGTTCATTGAGATCAGCATTGCCTTTTTGCAAATGGAGATATAAAGATTTGAAGAAGCTAAGTGAATTTCCCGAGGTCACACGGGCATATAAGCATACTGCTTTTCTAGTTTGACTACACTAAGTCAAATACACACACACACGTGTGTGTGTATCACAACAAAAATGAATGTTAGTGAGTCTATGTTGGAGATGAAGGATGATTTACTACACACTTACGTCAGTGGTTCTCAAACTCTTGATATGAGGACCCCTTTATACTCTTAAAATTTTTAAGGACTACCAAAGAGCTTGTGCTTATGTAGGTTACATCTATCAATATTTACCATACTAGAAACCAAAACTGAGAGATTTTAAAAATCCTTATTAATCCATTTAAAAACAGCAATAAAGCTGTTACATGTTAAGACAAATATATTTTTATGAGAAATATAGGGAAAAGAGGGACATAGATTTACATTTTTGAAAATTGTTTCAATATCTGGCTTACAGTTAGCATCTCATATCTGCTTCTTCTATCTGTTTCAATATATTGTTTTGGTTAGAATATATGGAGAAGATCTGGCTTCACACATACATATAATTGAAAAAGGGAGGACCTGGTAGACCTTTTGATAAGGTCTCTGGAAGTGGTGCGCTGGTAAATGTTTTAATAACCAGCTCATGGGCGTGAGAATTTCTAGCATTTGCTAATTTCCCTGGTGTAAATACTTCCAACATGGTTGATAACATAGACTTGGGAAGAAATGCACAGTAGCAAACCATTTTATGTATTTCTAGCCATACAAGTGTTATAAATAACCTCAGGAGCATAGATAACAGTAAAATATACTGAAATAATTAGGAAGTGATGGGTGTTGAGTATTTGTTACCTTTATTTCAATATAGTTTGTTAAATTGTAAGTTTTTATAATTTAATTTTTAATAATGGTATTGTTTAACAGTTGGCTTGCAGAATTCTTGGAAATTTGACAGTTGGCTCTTACATGATGATAGAAGCCAGCTCTAGCACACTACTGCACCTAGAAGTCCTCAGAGAACCTTTACATTGGGAACCATTGTATTAATTAATTCAATTAACAAAAATTAATTTAACTCTTAGATTGTGCTAGTGTCTGGACAGTACATAGGTTGAAATTCAAACATAAAATGAGTTGTTTATGTTGTTAGCCGTCATTGAGTCCCTGACTCATGGCATCCCCATGCATAACAGAACTAAATGCTGTCCTGTTCTATATCATCCCCATGATCCGTTGTGGATGAGACCCTTGTGATCCATAGGGTTTTCATTGACTGATTTTCAGAAGTAAATTGCCAGGCCTTTCTTCCTAGTCTTTCTAAGTCTGAAAGTTCCCTTAAAAGCTGTTCAGTGTCATAGCAGCACCCAATTCACCACTGATAGACAGGTGGTGGCTGTGCATAAGGTACATTGGCTGGGAATTGAACTCAGGTATCCAGAATGGAAGGCAAAAATTCCACTGAACCACCAGTACTTAATAGTATCAATGATAGGGAAAAACAATTAGCAAAATTAATTAGGATAATTTCAAATTAATTATTAACTCAATTAGTTTGAACTTAAATCTCTGGCTTCTTTAATCCATCCCCCCAGTGGACAAGGTGTTTGAATTTCCTCCAGAAGTGGTAGATGTTACTATTTTGTATTTTGTAGTAGAGCTGTAGGCTAAATCATTTTTATCAGATAGCTGTAATCTGCACATAAGCTCTCTCCAAAAGTAAAATATTATCATTACCAAGAGAAGTATATAAACTACTGTGATTTACGAATTGAACCTTCTCTGCTATAGGCAGCAGTATTTGTTTTGTCTTCAGGGCAACCAAGATGTTCCCAGATTTGAGGATTCATACTCATGGTGAATGGTTGTGATGTGTGTTGACATGGTGGAAAATTAGTCATTAGATGAGTATTTATTGATCATCTACTATGTTCTAGAAGCTGGGGAGCTTATCACCTTAAGCAGCCACTCAGTGTTTAAAACCAGCATTGATCAGGGGTATTTCCCTGAGAACTGGAAATGAGTGTGAGACTAGCATTCCCCTGAGCATTGTTAGGACAAAGTGTTAAGAAATACAATGTCCTTTTTCATTCTATTCCCTAGCTATGTCACCTGTTAACACACAAACACATGAACATATTCTTTAGTGACATTGGATCACATTTGCTTTGGTTGCAAACTTGCAGCATTTGAAGTGATTTGGTAATAAAGTTGTTTTTTTTCTTTAGTGTCAAATGTGACAGAAAAGTAATTAAATTACAATAGAGATTTGGCAAGGGTCTTTCCAAAGGTCCTTGTCCTTATAGACTAGCAGGTTGTGCCGCTGCCACATGCTGGAATTGCCAGAATGTGCTTCCACTTCAGATCTACAGCCTCTGATTGGGCAGGGTCTGCTTTGTGTAACTGTTTGCCATTCAACAAGGCACACCTTTAGAAGAGGTGTAGAACGTCGGGCCTAGTTGTCAGCTATGGAAAAATCGATCTGTGGTGATCAAAAAACCAAACCCGTCAATGTGGCACACGATGCTGCACCTCTTACTCTCCTTTTCTCATCATCTAGGGTTTTAGAAAGAAAGAGCTGGGGATGAGGTAGACAAGAAAACAACTTCATCTGATTTCCTTGGTTTGGTGCAGTGAATTCCCTTATTTGGTCTTTGCCTTTGGTTTCGGGGGAAATTAACCTTAGGGGAATTGCCTAAGTAATCAAAGTATATTGACTACACCTGAGAATTTGATGGGCACCGGTCTGGCTATAGAGCACACCTGGTAACTGATAATGAGCACTTGAACTGACAGGTAAAAACCTTGGAAAACGGGAGCTTAGAGAGCTTTTCTGCTTTGAGAGCTGTCTCTGTTGGTGAAGGGAGAGATGTGTTCTCCTTGAGAAAATGGAAGCTTAGCTTTGGGGACCCTTCCAGACTTTACTTGTGTACCTCTTCCTGATGCTGATTCCTTTTACCCCTAAATTGTATCTATTTACTCCTGGGTTGTATCCTTTTACCTTAATAAACCACATAAGCATAAGTACAGTCCTTGTGGTCTGTGAGACCTTACAGCAAATTATTGAACACCACAAAGAAAGAGAGTGAGGGTGGGGGTTGGGGTGGGGAGGTGTCAGAGATAATGGGGAAGTGGGAAAGTAGAGATTGGATTAATCTCCACATTTTGACAACTGGACTCCTGGTGGTCTTTATCTGAGAACATGGTCTTGATTCTGCACACATTGCCCTTACGGTTATGGATGGAAGCTCCAGGGCTCAGGTTCTCGGCGGTATGAATAACTCTGTGATGCTGGATAAATCTACAAGAAGTTGGACTAAATGCCTTTAAAGTTCCCTCCAGTTCTAGAATACTTCCATGTCAAACATAAGATGCTATAAAATAAAAGTTCATAAAGACTAAACATTTCTTGATATTAAAGCTAGATATTGCTGTGACAAGATCACCTCCTCCAAATCCTCACTGCAGAGGCAGCTTGTTGGAGTAATTAAGAACTTTGAAATTGGACAGGGCTGAATTTGAATCCCAGCTCAGCCACTTGTTATGTGACCTTAGTATGTGCTAATCGCTCTTTTAGGTGCAGATACATCAGTGAACAAGAACGATCTAGGTTACTAACAATCTAATGAGCTAGATAATAAACAATTATTTAAAAATATAATAGCATGTAAGCTGATGACAGTTACTGTAAAACATTGGTTTATTGGTTTATATGTATATACATACATATGTTTGTCTTGGGACTTTTTTATAATCTTAAATTATGGAAGAACCCAAAGGGATTTTATTTATGTGGGTCATATATAGTAATATTTATCATATTAGAAACAAAAACAGAGAAATTTAAAATTATTCATCTAAAACTAACAACTCATTACATGTTAATATAAAATATCTTTGTGAAAATTAACTAAAAAAAGTGAAAAGAGTGACATTGTTTTACATTTTTGGCAAATCACTTAAAGTATAGCTTATCTTATTTTTGATGCAAATAAAGTCCTCCCCCCAGCAGGTATTTTTGTAAGGGCATTATGCTAATTTTTTTTTTTTTAACAGAAACATGTAAAAAAAACTGGTATATCAGAACTTACAAAAATACATGGGTGGGGCACAGTTGGCAAACAAACATAGAAGATGTACATTATTTGCATAAAAATATAGTAATAGAAGACAGCTGGATTCTGGATTCACATATCTGCTTCTGTATTCAATCTCTTGTGATATGAATGTTGTGGTTGGAAGTACATGAAGAATAGGCAGCCTCACATAGATAAGTAACTGGAAAAGGGAGAATGAATATAATAGCATTTTCAGATAATTGTGGCTATTCTTTGATACTGTACCCAAAGCCTGAGAAGTGGTAGTTTCTTAAAAGTTAATTACAATGTGGAATTTAGAATCATACCAATGAATTTTTCATAATCTGCTGTGTTGAAAGTCATCAGTCCATCTTGAATTTTGAAAGAGTCTTTTATCCACATGTGATTTTGTAACATGATCATTTGAAAAATATTGGGTCACTGAGTTATACACATCTTCCAAATATTGATATATTTCATTAAATAATATTTAAAAAGATCACATTTGTTAGTATCACCAGTGATCTCATCAGACAAGTCTTTAGGTATTAGGGACTTTCAAGCTTATGGTGACACATTAAAAAAAAATTTAACTCTAATTTTTGCTGGAAGTCTTGAATTTTATCACTAGCGCAAAAAAGTCTTGAATTTTATCACTGGCACAAAATACTATCGGTTGTTTTCCTTGAAGTGACAGGCTCACTTTGTTCATTTTTGAGGAAACGTCTGCCAAATACCCAAGTTTGTCGGTTGTTCTTTTGAATAAAAATGCTGTTCAAAAAAAAAAAAAGTCTAATTAGGTGCTCAACTCCGTCACACAAATGCTTTTTCTAGAGATAATCATTGTACTTTGGTACACAGCAGAAGTGCTTTATGTGTACTTCCCATTTCATCACATGGATTATTGAAAAGAGTGTACTTGAGGACTGAGATTTAATAAGATTAGTACATTTTACTACTTCATCAAGGATATTCTTTTTTTAAATTTTTTCCCAGACAAAAATTTATACATACATTGTTATGTGACTCTAATTGCTCTCCCCATACTGTGACAGCACACTCCTCCTTTCCACACCTGATTCCCCATGTCCATTCAACCAGCTCCTAACCCTCTCTGCCTTCCCAACTCACCTCCGGACAGAAGCTGCCCGTTTAGTCTCTTGTATCTACTTGAGCTAAGAGGCACACTCCTCACGAGTATCAGTTTATGTCCCACAGTCCAGTCCAATCCCTGTCTGAAGAGTTGGCCTCAGAAATTGTTTTAGTTCTGGGCTGATAGACAATTCAGGGGACATGCTTTCTGGGGTTCCTCCAATCTCAGTCAGACCATTAAGTCTGGCCTTCTTACTAGAATTTGAGTTCTGCACCCCACTTTTCTCCTGCTCCAACCAGGACTCTCTGTTGTGTTCCCTGTGAGGGTGGTCATTGGTGGTAGCCGGACACCATCTAGTTCTTCTGGACTCAGGCTGATGAAGTCTCTGCTTTATGTGGCCCTTTCTGTCTCTTGGGCTAATCCTTTCCTTGTGTGTTTGGTGTTCTTCATTCTCCTTTACTCCAGGTAGTTGGGACCAATCGATGCATCTTAGATGGCCACTTGCAAGCTTTTAAGACCCCAAATGCCACTCACGAAAGTAGGACGCAGAACATTTTCTTAATAAGCTTTGTTATGCCAGTTGACCTAGATGTCCCCTGAAAGCATGGTCCCCAGACCCCCACCCCTGCTACTCTGTCCCTCAAAGTGTTTGATTGTATTCAGGAAACTTCTTAGCTTTCGTTTAGTCCAGTTGTGCTGACCTCCCCTGTAGTGTGTGCTGTCCTTCCCTTCACCTACGATAATTCTTATCTACTATCTAGTTAGTAAATAACCCGCACCCTCCCTCCCCACCCTCCTAACCATCAAAGAATGTTTTCTTCTATGTTTAAACCTTTTATTGAGTTCTTATAATAGTGGTCTTATACAATATTTGTCCTTCTGTAGCTGACTAAATTCACTCAGCATAATGTCCTCCAGATTCCTCCATGTTATAAGATGTTTCGTGGCTTCATTGTTGTTCTTTATCGTTGTTCAGTATTCTGTTGTGTGGGTATACCATAATTTGTTTATCCATTCATCTGTTGATGGACATCTAGGTTGTTTGCATCTTTTTGCTATTGTGAACAGTGCTGCAGTGAACATGGGTGCATGTATCTATTCATGTGACAGCTCTTATTTCTCTGGGATATATTCCAAGGAGCGGGATCGCTGGATCGTATGGTACTTCTATTTCTAGCTTTTTAAGGAAGCACCAAATCGATTTCCAAAGTGGTTGTACCATCTTACATTACCACCAACAGTGTATAAGTGTTCTGGTCTCTCCACAACCTCTCCAGCATTTATTATTTCGTGTTTTTTGGATTAAGGCTAGCCTTGTTGGGGTGAGATGATATCTCATTGTAGTTTTGATCTGCATTTCTCTAATGGCTAATGATCTTGTATTCTTAAATGTAATTTTTTTTCTTTATTTTCTGTTGTTGTTTCCCTGTGATTACATGGTGATTAAGAATGCATAACAGTGAAGAAGCTAGTACAGTTTTGTACTAATGATTCATATGATGGCATCAGTGGTTCTCATCTATCATTGCCCACTTGGTTTAGCAATATGGAGGTCATTGGTGGCTTCATATGGTATTGGGAATGAAGCTTAATTTCAGTGGATTAAGGATGAAGAAAGGATACTTGTAGCCTATTTTGAGAGACTGAATGGTTTTCCTTACATTTTGTTATGACAATTTTCAAATACACAGCAAAACCAAAAGGTTTTTACAGTGAATCCCTGTGTACTCATCATCCAGACTCTGCCATTAACACTTTTCCGTACTTGGTTTATCATGTATCTGTCTACACATTCACCACTCTATCCATACATCAATCTCGCTTTTCAAAGTCCTTAAAAGTAAATTGTAGACCTCAATAAACGTCCCCTAAATACATCAGCATGCATATCTTTAAATAGAGTTCAATATTTGCTTACAGATTTTTTCTTTTGATATAAAATTTACATACATAAAATGCACAAATCATAAATGTACAATCATTAACCTTTGACAAATGTAGACATTTGTGTAACTCAAACACCTGTCAATATACAGAACATTCACATTACTCCCAGAAAGTTCTCTCATGCTTCTTCCCAGTCACTCCATCCCCATCCCCTTAGGCAACCTCTGTTTTGATTTTATCCCTCCATAAATCAATTTTGCTTATTCTAGGGTTTAATATAAATGGAATCATACAGTATAGTCTTTTATGCAAAATTTTATTCACTCACCGTAATGTATTTGAGATTCATTTATGTTGTTACACATATATTGCTGAAAGTATTCCATTTGATGAATCTGCCATCATTTGTTTATTCATTTTCCTGCTGATCGACACCTGAGCTGTTATGAACTATCACTAGAAAGACATTTTGTGAATGTAAGTGTTCATGTTTCTTGGGTAACTATCTTGGACTGGAATTGCTGGGTCATAGCACAAATATATGTTGAATTTTATAAGAAACTGTCAGATCTTTTTTCTAAAGTCTTTGTACCACCTTACATTCCACCAGCAATATATGAGAGTTATAATTGGATTACATTTGAGGTGATGTTCTCACCAACACTTAGTATGGTCAGTCCTTTTGATTTTGGCCATTTTTGGCCATTCTTGTAAGTTTCTAGTGATTTCTTATTGTGGTTTAATTTGCATTTTCCTGATGACCAACTCATTCCTGTGCCTATTGGCCATTTGTACATCCTTCCCTGTATTGTATCTGTTCAAAACCCCTGTCTATTCCTCAGTTATGTTGCTTGTCTCTACACTGCTGGACTACAGGAGTTCTTCTTATCTTGGATATTGTCCCCTTACTAGATACATATCTTAAGAAAACGCTTGCCCAGGTGAGACTGACTTTTATCAATACATTGTTTAGGTGGTGACAAAGTCACTGCCTTTTTAGTGGGCCATCATCTAACAAGGATTTACAGTAAAACCTGTGAAAGCTGGAACCTGTGTAAGGCAGAAACCTGTCAGAGGAAGGAAACCCAAATATTTTCCACTAACAGAGAATGATAGAAAAGTGATAAGACTGTGCCCTGTCAAAGGCAGAAAACTTTTGAGACCCAGAAAAACAAGGCGGTCTTGTCAATTTCTGTCTCTCACAGGTTACACTGTATCACAGATTGGAACATAAGACTGTAGAACACTTAAAAAAGCATTAGCTCCTTTCCTCCTAAATTCTAGAGTGGTTTTATGGTGCAGGGTGAGTTAAATTACAATGTGAAGTCCTGTATATATTTTATGGGACCCATATTTGCAGGACACATCATTTCTCAGTCGTTGTTAAATTGACATTTTTTTTTTCTTAGTCGGGTCAAAACTGTGGTCTGTTATTTTGTTGTCACTTTTTATGAGTTGCATTTTCTTACATAAAATATTCCAATCACTTGTTTATTGCTTCTATTTCCTATTTCTGCAGCAGCACAGAAACTTCCAGCCAACAACTGTGGGAGAATTATTAGTTCCAAAGGGATTGCCAGAGGTACCACTATATAAACATTGGAAGGAATAAAAATTCTGTCTTTCACTCTTAACCCTGATCATTGCTGCCTTTCTCTAGTAGGGAAGATACATCGTTGAAAAACAACTCCATTTCTCTGTATTAGAAATGTAAAGAGAGCTCTTTCTTTAGTCTCTTAATTTGTTTTATTGGTATATTTTTCCTTTTACTTCTTTTTTCCAGCTAGAGAACATAGGTCTGTTTCAGAAAAATACATTTGCTCATCTTATACGTTTGGAAACTTTATGAAGTGTGTTACTTCAGTAGAAGACCTCATTAGTAATTCCAACTCTTCATTTTTTTGTTGAGGCCTTGAGAAAGTCTCTCTTATTTCTGTCAGCAGTACATGTCATTCTAACAGTTATTTTTCTTTTTCAAAATATATCAAAAGCATAGCCTCCTCCTCATTCTCATATATTTTTGAGAACCAGGAACTTAGCAGTTTCTTGATTACGTCTAAAAAGACAGGAAACTCTTTGGTCTCTTCACTTACTTTTCTTGGTACTTACTGAAGTGATTCAGACCTGGACCCTGCTCTCAATTGGAAATCAATACACTGACTGGCTAATGGAGCCACAATCCATGGCACCTGACTGCTTAGGGAGTTGTTGGAAGTTGAGACACAGAATCTACCTCATTGGAGTTATTGGTTTGAATCTTTCGCTTAAAGTACTCAAAAGCTTTCAATTTCATAAAAAAAATTACTCTGGCATTTGGTGTGAGTGGGGATTTAAAATAGTAGACTTTACCAGGTATGCACTTGCATGAAGTTATGGAATAGACAGGCTGGGGAGATTTCCATGACTTCTTTCACCTGGGCTGTGTTGGACACATTAGAACAAAGTCTCGGAAGCCTGTCAGGATTCTTCATTATCCAGAGTCCATGTTCTCCTTTGATCTTAACTGAGAATTCCTCCAGTTGCTGCCACTGTATCAAGGCAGTTCCACAAAAGCCAACCACGGGTACAAACAACAGAAAATTCACACACCCTTTCAAATAAAAGGGAAATGGTAGACTAGAGCCCTCATTTGTTCCTTGATTAAATATTTATTGAGTGCCTACAATGTTACAGATGCCCCTGTTCATTGCCGGAGCACACAGCTCATATCTAGTAAGAGAGACAGAAATCTATGCTTAGTTACAGTCTATTAGATATTAAATACAGAAATGTGTACAGAGATCTGTAGGTGCTCAAGAAAGGGCCTACCTGCACATGAGGGTATGTTTTTGTATATGTATGGGTGTGTTGCATGAGGTAACCATGGTAGTTAGGGAAGTTTTCTGGAGAATTTGATCTTTAGCTAAATTTTGAAAGGTTGGGTAGAAGTTAGCTAGGTCAGTAGGGTAGAAGGGGTATTTCTGGTAGAAGAGACAGCATTTGCAGTGACAGGAAGCCATGTGGGAAAACAGCCTGTTAAAAAAGGTCTGGTCGCTTAGTCTGATTAGAGTTTAAGGTTCAGTGGGGAAGGGTGGAGAGACATGAAGCTTAAGAGTTTTGTCAGATCATGAAGGTTGAGTTATGTCATGCTAAGGGAGTAATAAGTGGGTCACCAACGAGGTTTAAGCAAGTGAATGTAATGGTCAGATCTTAAGTTTAGAAATAATCACTTTTGCAAAGTAACAAATGCATCCAAAGGGGGCAGAACAAATATAGATAGTAAAATAGAAGACATGGCTAGTGTTCAGTATATGCCAGCACTTTTCAGCATGTTTTACATGCACTAACTCATGTAATCCTCCCAACAATTCTATGTGTTCAGTGCTATTATTATCCCCATATTACAGATGGAAAAACTAAGGCACAGAGCAGTAAAACAACTTGCCCAGGTTCACTCAGATAAGTGGCAGAATAAGAATTCAAATCCAGCAGGTTGGCTTTCCATGCCCTTATCATTATGCTAGACTTCCTTTCAATATCTGGTAACACTTTGAGAGCATTCTATTTGCCAGTTGGTGTTCTAAGTGTGTTGTATGAATTAGCTAGTATACTAAAATCACCTTATAAGTTAAGTCTTATTATTATCTCCATTTTATAGGTGAGAAAACTAAGCAGAATGGCTCGTTTGTTCAATATCACACCATAAGTAATAGAGGTGGGGTTCAAACCAGGCAGTATGAAACCAGAACATATGCTTTCCTTCTCTGTGTTGTATGGATGTGAGTAGGTTGGTTACACGGTGTTGAAATAATTAAGGCAAAAATAATCGTGGAGTGATAGAGGAGATACAGGATCTAGATCTAAGGTATATTGTTGTTGTTCTTAGGTGCCATCGAGTTGGTTCCCGCTCATAGCGACGTTATGCACAGTAGAACGGAACACTGCCTGGTCCTGCACCATCCTCATAATGTTGCTATGCTTCAGCCCACTGTTGGAGCCATTGTGTCAGTACATCTCATTGAGGGTCTTCCTCTTTTCTCTGACCCTCTATTTTTCCAAGCATGATGTTCTTCTCCAGGGACTGATCCATTCAAGTAACATGTTCAAAGTATATGAGACGTAGTCTCTCCATCCGTGCTTCTAAGGAGCATTCTGGTTATACTTCTTCCAAGACAGATTTGTTAGTTCTTTTGGCAGTCCATGGTATATTCAATATTCTTTGCCAGCACCACAATTTAAAGGTGTCAATTCTTCTCCGGTCTTCCTTATTCATTGTCCAGCTTTCGCATGCATATAAGGCGATTGAAAACACCATGGCTTGGGTCAGGCGCACCTTAGTCCTCAAGGTGACGTCTTTGCTTTTCCACACTTTAAAGAGGTCTTTTGCAGCCAACTTGTCCAGTGCAACACATCGTTTGATTTCTTGACAGCTGCTTCCATGGGTGTTGACTGTGGATCCAAGTAAAATGAAATCCTTGACAACCTCAATTTTTCTCCGTTTATCATAATGTTGCTTATTGGTCCAGTTGTGAGGATTTTTGTTTGCTTTATGTTGAGGTGTAATCCATACTGACGGCTGTAGTCTTTGCTCTTCATCAGTAAGTGCTTCAAGTCCTCTTCTCTTTCAGCAAGCAAGGTTGTGTCATCTGCATAATGCAAGTTGTTAGTGAGTCTCCCTCCAGTCCTGATGCTCCGTTCTTCTTCATACAGTCCAGCTTATCGGATTATTTGCTCAGCACACAGTTTGAATAGGTACGGTGAAAGGATACAACCCTGATGCATACCTTTCCTGACTTTAATCCATTAAGTATCCCCATGTTTTGTTCAAAATGACTGCCTCTTGATCCATGTACAGATTCCTCATGAGCACAATCAAATGTTCTGCAATTCCCATTCTCTGCAATGTTATCCATAATTTGTTATGATCTACACAGTTGAATGCATTAGCATAGTCAATAAAACACAGGTAAACATCTTTCTGGTATTCTCTGCTTTCAGCCAGGATCCATCTGAAATCAGCAGTGATATCCCTGGTTCCATGTCCTCTTCTAAATCTGGCTTGAATTTCTGGCAGTTCTCTGTTGATATACTGCTGCAACCACTTTTGAATGATCTTCAGCAAAATTTTGCTTGCATGTGATATTAATGATATTGTTCGATATTAGGAGGTGGATTTTATGGGATTTTAAAAGTTAATGAAAGAACAGTGGGGAGTGAGAGGGAGAAATTAAGGATGGTCTGGGTGATGGTAGTAATATTCATTAAAATAGGAAATGTAGGAGAAAAGCAGATTTTGTAGGAAAATTTGTAAGTTCAGTTTTGAACATGTTCCCTTTCAGGTGCCTGTGGGACATTCAAGTAAATATGGCCAATGATCAGTGAAGCTTTGAGTTAGGTCTGAGAGTATGCTTTTGGGAACTATAAATATAAGGGAGGTAGTTACTGATATGGACATAGGTTTTATTTCCAAGGGAGAATGGGTAAAATGAGAAGAGGAACAGACCAAGGATAAAACCTTGATAAACACCAACATTTAGGACATTGGTTTTCAGACTAATTTTTAGCTGTGGAAATAATTGTGCAAATGAAATAGTATAAGGAATGTCATTTTATAGGAGATATGAAAAGCTCTGGTTGAATGGTTCTGGTACTGGTGAAGACTGGGGCTATTGGTGGGTTCTGGAGGCTGTAGGTAGGGACGGGAATGGTGGGGGCAGAGTGCAGTGAGTAGGCGGTGAAGCTTACCAGTTAAAGTTCCTGTATTAGTTATCTATTGCTGCATAAAAAATCACCCCAAAATTTAGTTGCTTAAAACAGTAAACATTTTCTGTTTGTGATAATTCTCAGAGTTTCCAGGGGTCAGGAATTTGAGTGAGGCTTAGCTGGGTGGTTCTGGCTCAGGATCTTTCATTAGGTTGCAGTGTAGTTGTTGGCCATGGCTGTGGACTGAACCTAAAGGCTTGACTGGTGAGGTATCCTCTTTTAAGCTCACTCACATGGTGTTGGCAAGTCTCTTGTCCCTTGTCGTGTGGGTCTCTCCATATGGTTGCCTTATGACATGGCAGCTGGATTCCTCTGAGTGAATAAGCACTCCACGAGGACCAAGAAGAACTCTCCCAAGATGGAAACCACAGTTATTTTATAGCCTAATCTCAGAAGTGACATCCCATCACTTTTGCAGTATTATAAAAGTGAGTCAATAAGTGAGTCAGTAAGTCCAGTCCACACTCCAGGGGAGGAGATGACACAAAGGTATGAATACCATGCAGCAGAGATCACTGGGGACATCTCTGAGACTGCCTATCCCAGTCCTCATTCCCACAGCATCCCCTTCTTAGGAATTCATAAAGCCTAGTTTTAAAACCACCAATTTAAGTAATGGGCAGAGCTCAAAAGGAAGTGGGCCAAAAGGAACTATAGAGGTATGAGAAATAACAGGGTGGGTTTTATCCTACAAACCACTGAAACAGTGAGTTTCAAGAAGGCTGGAAGTATTAAAAATGTCAGATACTATACTGATGTCAGAAGCTATCCTTGGATGTATCTTTGGTAACCTAGGCAGTAACACTTGCAGAATATTGTTGGTGTAGAAAGTGGATTACAGTAAAGAGTGAAGTTGTGAAGTCAAGGAGTAAAAATAGTGAGAATAGGCTACTTTTTAAAAAATGAATCCTGTTGTGAGGGAAAAGGCCTATGGGTGACACAAACACATTGCGTTTGACTGTTAACCTAAAGTTTGGCAGTTTTAACCTACCCAGTGGCACAATGGAAGAAAGGCCTGGCAATCTGCTCCAGAAAGATTGCAGCCAAGAAGACCCTATGGAGCACAGTTCTGCTGTGTACCACATGGAGTTGCCATGCGTTAGAGTTGACTTGAGGGCAATGAGTTTGGGTTTAGTTTAGTTGTGAAGGAAGGAGAGTGTGTGCTAAGTAGTGGCAATCTATGCTTAAAGGAAAGTTTTTTTTTTTTTTTTTTTTTTTAAATAAAGATGCAGCGTATGAAAGCCTTTCTGATGATCAGATGTCTTTGTAGTATTAATAGTGGAGAGGGGAATAAAGCAGTTTTGGACATGCTCCTTCAGTGCTCCATCCCAGTGAACAAGGCCCCTGCAATCACCAGCCTGCGTTGCAAAAGAGTAAAGCAGAGAGCCTATGCCGTACACTAATGTGGAATAAAAATTGGAAAAGCAAGGCCAAAGGGAAATGAATAAAAGTGTTTTCTGTCATCTAATTTGCCTCCTGATAATTTGTTACAGTGTCCTAAAGTGTTATGTTGCTGTGACATAACACAGTGTTTATTCTGTACATTTGGATCTTCCATGTAATTGATTTTTGTTAGAAAGGTAATGCTCTTCCAATTGCTTCCAATGTAATTCAGATTCTGGAATAAGTTCTAGGAAGCACATTTCTCTGAATATGCTTCCAACCAAGTTCATTTCCCCACTTCATTATCTTTTACCCTAATACGACTTCTTCTGGTTCTTTTAGTAAAAGGCAGCACCACACTTTGTCTTACAGAGGGAGTTTTAGTGTAGTGGTTTAAGTCACAGATTCTGGAGTCAGTCTATCCAGCTTCACTTTTTAGCTCTGACACTGATTTGCTGTGTGACCTTGGGCAAGATACTTAATTTAACCTCTCTGTGCCTCAGTTTTATCACCTGTAAAATGGTAAATGTTGTACCACCTGCAAGATGGCAGAATCTTTCTCACTAGGGTTGTAATGAGTATTAATTACTAGCAGCTAGAAAAATGCCTAGCATACAGGAAGCACTCAACAAATTCCAGCCACCACCATAATCATCATCATCACCATCATTATCATCCTATCACCTCCACCGGAAAGTGAGTCTCATTGACTCCTCCCTCTTCCTTCATCCTTCCACATCTGACTAGCTACTGAGTCTACGCTACTTTCAAAGTAGCCAGTGTCCTTGTCTTTACTAAGAAGATTCTAGTTTGAGATATTAGATACAAAGCCTACCTGCTTGAAACTGTGACAGGTTATCCCAGCCCTTGTCTCAGAAATGGTCAATGGCATGGATTACCAGTAGATTTTCCACAGTTAGCATAGCATTCAGTGACCTTCCGAATCTGCTTCTATGTTTAGGCCTTCTGTCTATCACTTGTGCTGTTCTCTCAGCCCAGTATAGCTGTTCTCCCCTCCCCTTCTGTCTTAGTCATCTAGTGCTGCTATAATAAGAAGTACCACAAGTGATGGCTTTAACAAAGAGAAGTTCATTCTCTCACAGTCCAGTAGGCTACAAGTCCAAATTCAGGGCTTTGGCTCCAGGGGAATGCTTTCTCTTCGGGCTCTGGAGGAAGGTCTATGTCATCAGTCTTCCCTTGGTCTGGGAGCATCTCAGCACAGGAACCTCAGGTCCAGCGGACGTGCTCGGCTCCCTGCACTGCTTTCTTGGTAGTATGAGGTTCCCATGCGTCTCTGCTCGCTTCTGTCTTTTATATCTCAAAAGAGATTGGCTTAAGACAGTATCTGATCTTGTATACCTCATCAGTATAACTGCCGCTAATCCATTTTATTACATCGTAGTGATTTACAACACATAAGGAAATCACATTAGATTACAAAATGGTACACAGTTATACAATACTGGGAATCATGACACAGGCACATTGACAGATATTTTTGGGGGACACAATTCGATCTATGACACCTTCCATCTATGAAATGGCTCCTAGTACTTCAAGGCCTGAAACAGTTCAGCTCCTCCATGAAACTTTTTCAGTCTTCCTAATCATAAGTATTTGCTCCTTCTTCTGTATTCTACAGTATGTTGCGGTTGCCTCTATCAGATATCTTATGTCTTTCTGCTTTGTGTTATAGATACTTGTTTAGATCCTTGTGTCTTTCACTAGACTATAAATTTTCTTTAAACCAGGGGCTATATCTTATTGGTCTTTGTATCCAGGTCAGTAATGAGCACAGTACTCTGCTTATTGGCGCTCATAGCATGTTTGTTAAAGGACTTAATGGGTGAGTGAATGAATTAAACTGGTGAATATTGAGCGCTCTCAGTTTGAAGTCTTCCTATCAATCATTGGCAGTGAATCTAGAAAGCCCACCATTAGAGATTCATTATTTTGTATTATCATAATTCTCATCTCTTTAGAAGCCACAGCTCTGGAAATAATAAGCTATTAAATCCAGAACATTTTCCTGTGAAGGTATTTATCAAATCAGAGACAAAAAGACAATGAAAGAACTGGGCCACAAGGAAGGTGGAATATAGTTTTGTTTGTGATTTTACTTAGGGCTGAACTTCTTTGTAAGATTCAAACAACTAAGGAGCCAGAAAAGAGGCTTGTATCAGATTATTTTTTCTTTAAATCACACTTTTATGTGGGAGGCATACAATGAGTCTTAGTCATTATCAGTTCTGAGTCATGGCTACCCCATGTGTGTCAGAGTAGAACTGTGCTCCACAGAGTTTTCAATGGCTGAGTTTTTGAAAATAGTTTGCCAGGCCATTCTTTGCAGGCACCTCTGGGTGGACTCGAGCTTCCAAACTTTGGTTAACTGATGAGCGCATTAACTGTTTGCACCACATAGGGACTGTATATACTATAAACCAAAAAAACCAAACTAGTTGTCCTCAAGCTGATTCTGAATCATGACAACCTCGTGTGTCTCAGAGTAGAACTGCTGTCCATAGGGTTTTCAATGGCTGATTTTTCAAAAATAGATCACCAGGTCTTTCTTTCGAGGCACCTCAGGGTTAGCAGCCAAATGCATTAATCATTTGCACCACCCAGTCACTATGTAGTTGGTGCTATTTGACTAGTGGTTGCTTTACTGAGTGTGGGACATCCAATTTCTGGAGAAGGTGGAGCTATGCAAATCACCAGCATGTGAAAGGGAGTCCACAGGCTTCCAGGTTCAGGTCTACCTACTTACTTCTACCTTCTACTTGGTGCCTCTGTAGTCTGGTCCTTTGAGGAAGCTGTTTGTTACAGAAGCCATATTCTGTCAAATCCATTACTTCCTCAAATCCTGTTTATCCTAATCTCACATCTGTTTTGTGGGGAAGGAGCTCTCAGGCTGGATATTGTAGTTTTCTGTGTTTGCTGAAGCAGAGAGAGCTGTGATGGGTTGGCTGAGCTGCTCCTTACTTCTGCAGCCTTGACTGGAAGAGGCTGTGGGGCTCCCAGCACCACATGGGGGTCGGGTTTCTCTGGGTGGCATTTTGACTGAAAGAGCAGAGGTTTGTCTGCCCTAGCCACTATATCTGGAACCCTCAGGGTAGTACTTGGGTTCTTGCTTCCCACCAGTGTTTACAATATACCCCTTGCCCACAGGGCATGACACAATATTATCTTCCAGTTTTCAGGCCTGGACCCAAAAAAAAAAAATTTTTTTTTAAAAGTATTTATGCTCTAATTACACTTCATTACTTTTTAACTAAAGATGTCGTTTCACATGGGTGAAGAATCCAGTGCAATTTGAATAATTTCAAAGCAGCTGCAGAAAACCTGCACTTGGGGGCCATGTTCAGGAAAGACACCTTCTCCAATTTGTGAGATAAAATATCACATAGCGATTTGTGCTTCAGTGAAGCTTAGAAATCAAGATCTTTTTTTTTTTCCTTTCCTCCCTCCTAGCTTTTCTTAATCGATCATCTTCTGGCAATATCCATGCAGCAGTTTGCTTTTATTTCTTTATAGCTTTTACTCCTGTCCTCTAATGTTGTGATTAAATCCAACCGATGTTTCAGTAGATCTTTACTCCTACTACCTCAAAGCTATCACTCTGACTACTGTGGTTTTTTGAAGAAGGAAATCCTAGTAGAGCCTCTAGCACCGTTTAAAATGAATTGTTTTAAAGGAGAAAAGTTTCTTCAGTAGCTTAACAACAATCTCAGTGAATCAAATATCGTCCCTCTCATTTCAGATTGAAATCTCATGTTTTGGCTGAAGCTTCCTGAAAGGAGAAGGAGTTCAGTTTGTCCTTGAGGTTCTCACTGCCAGGTTTCTGGCAAGAGAACTGATTTCTTGCAGAGGGCTGTAGAGTCCTCATTCAGAAGATCCAGCTGAGAGATTCACCCCAACTCCCACATCTGCAAGAAATATTAATTTTGTTAAGTCTGACTTTTGTTTTGGTTGGGAAATTGCTGAGATTTTCTAATGAGTGTTTCCTTGTTTTAATCCTCTATGTTGATTTTAATTTGTACAGTCAGATGGGATGGGTGACTAGTTCTTTAAAAATTCATGTAAAAGTTTTAATAATTAGCAAAAAAAGAAAAAATGGAGCCACGGAGGTAACTCTGCCAGGTTGCCAGATCCATGACATGGTGGTTAGACATTAGTTCCCATTTCTGCCACTGTTGACTACCTCACTGAGTATGATCTTGGACAAAGCCCTTCACTACTTAGGGCTTTGTTTGCCTATTTTGTAAACTGCAGGATTGGACCAAAGGTGTTTCCCTGATTGCTCTGTGAGAAACAGTATGATCTTTGACATGCTGATAGGTGTTCTGCATAACAACCTACAAAATCTAAAACAAAATGAAAACTTCTGCAGTCAAATAGGTGTGAAAAATGCCGTCTAATATATTCTTCTCTTGGAGATGCACTGTTCCTATTAGCATTTTAAAGCCTTTGAAAATTTCTGTAGTTATAAAAAAACTTGTATAAATCTGTGTTCCTCAAACTTAACTGACCATTGTATCAGGATAGAGACCGAATTATGCTGCTATAGCAAAATGCATCCAGATCTCATTGACTGCTCAGATTACGCGTCCAACCTTGTTTCATGGCAGCAGAGAGAGACTCTCCTTTACAGTCAACTCGGGGATACCAGCTGAAAATTACAGGTTGTTTTGCCAGAAGTAAAAGAGGAAGTTGAGGAGGGTCTCAAACCAGGCCAATTAAGTGCTGCACCTAAATATGATGTGGGCATATCATTTCCACTCACAGCTCAATGGCCAAAACCAATCACTAATCAACCAAAGGGAGACAGGAAGTGCTCAGAATGAAGGAAAACTGCATAGTGGTGAGCAGAACTAATGACAACCAGAACTTTGGAGCCCTTTTGTATTTTAAGAGCTATAACTAACTTGTAGAACTCCTTTCTGGAAAACTCTGTAATGGATGGTTTTTTTAAGGGCCCTTCTAGCTCTGAAAACCCACAATTCTATGTTGTAGTCATAGAAAACCTTTCCCCTTTCTAGTCAGCCTGTGTGTTTCTCTAGGAGAAAGCACCTTATTTTATTAGCTAAAGCTTTAAGAGATGAACCTTTTAATTGACTGTAGGACCTTTTGGGATATTTGGTTTATATCAAAGCATATCTTCCTGTCAATCACTGGACAAAAATGACCACTTATATTTGAGTCCAACTGCATACCCTTAAAAACTCTAGTAGCATAATGGTTAAGAGCTCAGCTGTTAACCAAAAGGTCAGCAGTTCAAATTCGCCAGGCGCTCCTTGGAAACTCTATGGGGCAGTTCTACTCTGTCCTATAGGGTCGCTATGAGTCGGAATGGACTTGACGGCAATGGGTAATGGGCATACCTTAGATTAACAGAAAAAAATGAGGTTTGCCTGTGACTAAATCCGGTTGAAAAACAGAATGTAGGTAGTTGTCTCTTGGGTGATTAAGGGCATTTTTTGAGCTCTTTGCATTGAGGGCCCTCTTCTGCCCACTTGCTGGTGCCTTTTAAGTGTCCTCAACAATGAGATAAAAAATGATTCACCTGCTAGAAACAAAAGAGACATGAGGATCCTATATATTCTATTAATCTGAATCTGTCCCTCCCCTTGCCCATTATACCCATAAACCCATAAACTTCTCAGGTGTTAAGGATGTAAATAAGGTCATGTCCTCGCCTTCCCTCATCCCCGCTCTCTACCTATTTCTTGTGACCTTTTTTCTTTTTTTTAAACCGTAATACCTCTTTGTCTTCTAAGGAAATCATAAGACTGCAATCCTGTACAAATGAGAAAGGCTGCCTTTAGGATACTGTAATTTTCTTTCTAGTATGGGGGTTACAGTTTATAATGTTTAGGTGAACTGCTGACTTGTCTCCAGTAAGAGAGGTTCAATCCAATCCATATATGGTTCAGTCTGACCAACTGCCTAGCAGAGACCTCAGTGGCCGGGTGATATTTAATTTGTCACAGAACAGCCTGAGGCTATGATAAATTCATAACCTTCTACCTCCTTTGCCTCAATACACACAGGTTTGTTGGCAGGTTTATAACATTCTGGGAATAGAGGCAGATTTATAAACATTTGGTAATGCAAAATGGAGTTGAGCACAGCACTGTGGACAGTCATGGTTTGTGAATTGCTAATAGCCCACGAGTCCAGCTTAAATATACATCACATCCTGAGACATTAATCAATTCCTAAAGCTGAGGGAACACAAGATTTGTCCTTCAGGGACACAAAATGCCTATTTCTAAGAAAGTAATCATTATAAGGAACACACAGGCATTCTAGACCTTGGAGCTGTTAGCACCAGTATATATCTTTTGTTTCAGTTTTGAATGAAAAGCGTTTGCAAGAATGTGCTCATGGTAGATTCAGCGTGACTTTTTGAAAAGAGAATAAGTATAGTGGCTCATATGTAAAATCCATGAAAAATTAATGGATTTATGAGTGGGAGAAATCAGAATCTCTTCTTTCTTCTTTGTGCTTTGCTGTCACACACAGATGGTTTGCTGATGGTTTCTTTTCAGTTGTTTTCCAAGGTACAGAATCCTTATATTTTTCTGTTAAATCAAAATACATTTGAAGCCCTTGGAGATGCTATGCCTACATGCTCAGCATCCTCAATATTCTTTTGATGATTTGACCAGCATCACGTGAAATATCTTAAGCAACCTAGCATCCTCCCCATTTTAAAGATGTGATAACTGAGATTTAGAGTTTTAAAAGCCTAGTCAAAGATATTTACCTAGAATGTGGTTGAATTGGGATTGAAAATTGGACCTTCAATTTATAAATCTAGAGCTTTCCCTGATTGTGGCAATTGCTAATAGAATTAATTTCCTGGTCATGTGCTTTAGGTATTATTTGCTTATAAAGTGATTCCTTGGGTTTTAAGCAGGGCTTCGAACTGGTTCTTCCCAGTTCAGTCATGGCTGAGGAAGCAGCACCAGAACAGATCCAAATTTTAGACATGTAAACCAGAACCACAGCCGGAATGGGAAAAATTATGCGTCGAAGCCCTGCTAGAAACTTAATCTGAAACTTGGGCAGTGTACTCATTGCGTATCAATCAAATCTCTTGCCTGTTAGATTTTTCACAAAGTTTGAAACAGCAGTGCCCCGCTCAAAGGCTCAAAGATGGCAGCTGACCTTGCAGCTTTGAACGTATGTCTCTGTCCTCAATCCTGGCAGTAATCCGGTCTCAAACATCAGGCTCCTGAAAGGGCTTACTACACCTCTCCCGAGTCTCCCATTCCAAGGCATCGACCTGTAATTTTTCCCATTCTGGTTATGGTTCCAAATCACCCCAATTTAAAACATTCAGGTCTGTTCTAGTTTCACTTCACCGGACATGACTGAACCTATTTGAACTGGTTCAGAACACTGGCCTTTAAGAAGGTAATGTAACTCCCAATAAAAATATGTTGCAATGAGAGAAAATATATCATTAAAACCAAAAATTTGTTGTAAAGTATATACCATATCATACCTAGAAAATTTAAGAACTTTTAAATTGCCCTTTGATGTCTCTGTTCCCAAACCAATGTTCTGGTCAGTTGAGAACTGACCTGGGATTGGGAACATTAAGAGTTTCTCCATGAAACTACCATTACGGGGAAATATTTCTCTCCTACTCTACGTGTTTTCTGCCATGTGAAAGGAGCTCAGCCAATGTATCTTCTCACCTTCCTCTGTTCTCTTCTGTACTCTGATCTAAAGGCAGAAGAGTGACTTATTTGATTAGTATATTTGGGAAGAATTAACTGGGCATAGGCATACGGAGCTCAGCCACTCTCCTTTTGGAAGTGGGCTTTCTGCTCTGTTCCTCCAGGGACTAATTCTGCCCCTGTTAAAGACAGAGAGGCTTGTCTCAATTCAGCATGGCTGTGACTGGGTGAATAAGTCTGCCTGAATGCACGGTATGCAAATTAGCTGGCCCAGCTCAACCGTTATCTGTCAAAATGTGGTATTTGGGCTTCTACCTGCTACTTCTTGGCCTTATTTGTTTATTTTTTTCTTAAATTCTGGAGTGATTATAGAGGTCCCATTTATTGGGCATGCTTAAAGATCTCAATAGCCATGAGCCCTGAATTTATATATCTTTTAAAACTACATTTTCATTTTTAATTTTGGAGTATTCACTGGAATATTGAGTTCCACAGGCTGTAATATAGTTAGTAATAATAACTGCAGCAGATACTGTGTATGATATTGCACTAAATGATTTTTCTCATTTAATCCTCATTGTAATAGTTTTGACGGACATATATATTATCCTCAGCTTTTAGATAATGACTGAGATTTGGATTCAGTGCTTGTGTAAATTGGAACACGTCCAGGAGGTTCTGGTTGTTAGCCTTCAGGTGCTGGTGGGGACAGGCAACAGACAGTAGTTTTCCTATGCCTGTGTCAGACAAAAGAAAGCCACTGAATGCTTTTGCATAAAAATGTGAGACCTGTGTTCTTCCTGCCACAGCAGGGCATTTTGTCTATACCATTCTTTCCCTTCTTTTATATCCAATCTCCCCTTCCCTCCTTCCTTCCTTTCCTCCCTCCTTCTTTCCTTTTCTCCCCTCCCTTTCTCTGTTCCTCTCTCTTATCTATTTATTTTATTAACATCTCACTGACATCTTTGCTTCCCCTGTTACTGAAGCTGTGATTTGGATCATTGCCTCTTCCCCCTTCTGCTCTGACTTGCTCAAAAACTGCAATTTTACCCCCTAGTCAATTAAATCCAACCATTGTTGGCAGAAAAGCAGCTCTTAAGTGACAGTATAAATTATTTCTCAACAGGGCTCATATTCCTCCTCATGTTTATGAGATAATTGGAAATAAATCTGAGAGTGTAAAAAGTAGCAAGGGTGAAAAAGATACTAAGATAATTTTATACCAGACTCTTGAAATCTCTTAGAATGTTTTACCATCTTGGGTGAATAAATGGCCCAATTTCTTAAATATTATATTTTTTTAAAAGTTTTCTTCTGGGGTTGATGTTGTTTGAGTACGAAGTATAACCCATATAGCAAAATATTGTAGATTTTCTATATTTACCTAAGTTCACTATTGATCCTAATTCAGAAGCAGTTAATTCTTAATTATTGCATTGTCAGAGAATCATACAGTGTGATTTATCCAAATTTCTGTTTACTAAAACATTACCAAATAATTTCAACATGGATTATCAATATTAAAGAAAAATATTAAGATTTTTACTAAAGGAACTAGATTATATACACACACACACACACACACACACACACACACACACACACATATATATATATATATATATTTATGGCTCATACTCTTAAATTTCTACATTCAGTCTGGCTGATTTAGAATCCCAGCCTTGTGACTTCCTTGAGTGAGTATCTTAAACTTTCTAAGGCTCAGCTTTCTTATCTGTAAAATGATGAATGCAACAATTCCTACTTTCATAGGGTAATGGTGAGAACTAAACAGGAATAGACTAGTTTCTAGCATATATTAAGTGTAATGATTTTAAAATATGTCCACAAGTGCTTTGATACCCCTCTCTTCAAGAGGTGGAGCTCAGGTCCCAACTCCTTGATAGTGGGCTGGACTTAGTGACTCACTTCTAGTGAATAGAACGTGGCAGGAATGACAGCTTACCATTTCCAACACTAAGTCATAAAAGGAATTGTGTTTTGGTCACTCTCTCCAATATCTCATTCTAGGGAAAGTCAACTGCCATGTCGCTAGGACACAAGCTGCTCTGTGCTCCCTATAGGCCTTCGGCCCATGTGGTGAAGCACTAAGGTCTTCAGTCAACAGCCAGCAAAGACCTGAATCCTACTGCCAACAACCATGTTTGGGAGTTTATACACAGATCCTCTAGCCTTCAGATAACAGAAACTCAGCCATCAGCTTGACTGCAACCTCATGAGAGACCTTGAGCCAGAATTACCCACCTGGCTGCTTCTGGATTCCTGACCTTCAGAAACTATGTGAGATAATAAATATCTGTTGCTTTAGGTTAAGTTATAGGATAATTTGTTGGAATTAGATAGCTAATATGGGAAGCACTCAAGAAATGTTAGCTGCTGTTATTATTCATTCATTCTTAGTAGTTGTAAAAGTTGTTTTGAGGCACACAACCACATCCGTCTTTTAACTGGCATCTCATAAGTCTGCATTTGGCAAAAGTGGGCAAAACAGTCCATGTCATTGCTTTAATGTGGTTTCGAGTTGGTTTCTAAATTCAGATCTAGCTGTGAGTTAAATACTTTCACTTTATAAAGAACAGCTTGATAACATTATAGAGAAGAATGTATTTTTAAATAAAGTGAAGATAGTACTGCTCAAACTTCACTGATGCCCAAAATAAAAGGTTGAGCATGTGTGCACTTGTTATATATAGGTATATTTCACATGTTATAGGTATATGTATTCCCCTTGTCCAGGTGAGAATAGCTCAGAGACTGTAAATGACTTCCTAAAATGGTTTAGGAATGAGAATATAGAATGAGAATTTGAACCCTAGTGCATCTGACTCCAAACCTTGTGTTTTTATTACTACATTCCATTGAGAAAGAAAAGATAGGATCAGAGCCCGTGTTCAAATTGCATCAGGCAACTTATTTAGGTAGACTGTTCTCTTAATGAAGTGGGAGTCCTGGGCTTGTTCCTATGGGGGTCAGTGGTTCTGCACAGAGAAACATTAGATTATAGCTAGGGAGCACATGCCAAGGACCATAAGTCAATGGTCAGTGAGATTCCTTCCAAAGGAATGGGGAAGGTTTAGGATGAGGAATAGTGGAGGCTAGATGAGGCTAAGGATGACTCAGCACAACCTATCACGACTGTTAGGAAATCCAAATCCAGGGCTTGTCTGCCTTGCTGAGAATGAGTCAGTTGTTCCTCTTTCCCTAACATTTCACAAATCTACCTGAAATGATCAACTTTGTCACAGGAAATGGAAAGACATAAAGAATACTGAAAACAGTCCAAGAAAAGTATTCTGATATCCATTAAACATGGAGATTTGGTGTCATTTCACTATACTCTTCATGCACTAAGATTTTCTAAGAATATTTTTCTCAGTGAACAAGGGGGCAAACCTATAGCTTTAACTTATATGTAAGTTTGGTTTATTTTTTGGTTCGCGGGGGACTCTAAGCAGGTTGTTTTTCAATAGCACAGAAGTTCATAGGCTCTTTCTGCCTCCTAAGAAATTTGACGGATTCCTTCCCCTCTCTAACAAATGGCTTGACATTTCTACTTTACCGATTTATTTATACTGTAAAAGTAGCCATATCAGCCACCAGGCACTTCAACAAAAATCTTGTATTATTTCTTACCAAATCGATACTTGTTATAACAAAGATAATAGTAAAATTTCAGCTACTGTCCAGTTATTGAAGGTCTGGTGTCTGACCTTTGGAGTGTGACCAAAAAAGGGAATTCAGAGGCTGATAAATGTGTGATTCCACAAATGCCAGCTAATAACCCTCTTTGCATCGGTTTTACAGTCCTCAGGCAGTGAAGGCTACCACTCAAATAGCTCCTGGCCATGCATTAGTCGGTCTGACCCTGAGAGCCAATTGTTTGAGCAATGGGATCTCATGGTCAGCTAGTCTAAGAAGGGATGACCAAGTCAGCTTTTGCCTGAATTTCAAGCGTTGGGAACATTCTTGAGGTTAGATCCAAGCAACCCAACCCTATTGGGAGTCACAAAAACCAACAGTTGGTAACAAAGAGTTGAGAGTATATGTGTTATCCAAGGAACAGGGCAATTAGGAGAATTGAACATTTCTATTCCTATTTATTGGCTGACAGCCCTAGAGGTTTGAAAACAGACTGTGCCATTTACTTGCTGTGTAAACTTAGATAAGCCACTTCACCTCTCTAAGGCGTCATGCCCTCATCTGAAAATCAGGATGATGCTGGTACCAAGCTCAGAGGGTGTCATGAGGATTTAACAAAATTATATATGTAAAATTATTAAAATAATGCCTAGTACATGTTAATGACTCAATAAATGTAATCAGTAGTAACATGTAAATTGCTCAATAAATGTAAGCAGTTAATAATAATAAACAATAGTAATAACAACTATTGCCATTTTCCTGGTTACAAAGCCTATTTACTTTTTAGAAGAAAATCAGGGTAAATTTGCCATTCTTTACATTTAGAATGACAAATGCCAAGTGTGTGTGTCTGCGTGTGTGCAAGTGTGATGGTGGTATTAGGGGTGTGGACATTTGAAATAGACCCTGCTGACTATTACCCACCTATTACCTACCTAATGCTTCCTTAAGGGGCACTGCAGAAAGGATCTGCTAGCTCTTTATAGTTGAGCCAGGCTGCCTCGTGTATCTGCTCAGGTTTTGTACAATATAACTCCAGGGCACATGGGTTCACACAGGCTATGAGTTGGAATTGACTCAACGGCATTGGGTTTGGTTTGGTTTTTGGAGGATGCGAATATGGTGGCCCTGGATGACACAGAATCTAAATTGACCACAGTTAGAAACAGATTCCCAGTAATTCAGTGGAAATGAGAATTGATTCAGTTCTTACCACATTTGTCCTCTCAGCAGGATTTGACATAATCTATCATTCACTGTTTCCTGAAATACTTTCTTCACTTGGCTTCTGGGATATATTCTTGATTTTCTTCCTACTTCAGTGACCACTCCTGCTCAATCTTTTTGACTGGTTTCTCCTTGTCACCTCAGTTTTTCATTCTTAGAGTGCCCCAGGACTCAGTATTTGGGCCTCTTCTTTTCTGTCCACACTCACTCCCTTGGTGATCTCATCCGTTCCTTTGTCTGTAAAACCATCTCTATCCTGATTATTCCAAAATGTATAGCTTCAAAACAGAACTCGTTCCTGAATTCCAGGCTCCTATCCAACTGCCTACTTGATGTCTCCACTCAGATGTTTAAGAGGCAACATAAACTTGCCTTGTTCAAAACCAAACCCTGGAATACTCCTGCTTCTAAACCCTGCATCTCCTGCTCCTCCTGCTCCTTCCCCATTGCAGTAAGTGCCAACTCTGTCCTTTCACAGCTCAGGCCACAAACACTATAGCCTTCAACTTCTCGTTCTCACACACTGCATGTATAATCTATGGGCAAATTCTGTTAGCTCTACCTTCAAAATACTAATGGAATCCAAAAGCTTCACACCATCTCCACTGCTTCCACCCATGTCCACGTTATTTGTAGTATGGATTATTTTGATACCTTTCAACCATCTATTTACTGACCATCTCCAGTCTATTCACAACTCAACAGTCTCAGTGATCATTCTAAAATGTTGAATCAGATCTTGTCGCTTCTTTCTTTAATTCCTCACAGTTTTCTGATCACACTCAAAACCAAGCACTTGTAATGGCATACAGGGCCCTAGTGATCTATTTCCCCTAGACCAATCTACTCAACTTCATTTCTCATCCTGTAACTCTGCTACTCTGCTGCATCATTTTAACCTTTTGCTCTTTTTGGAACAAGGCAGTTACACACGTATCATAGGCTCTTTGCACTTGCTGTCCCCTTTGCCAAGAATACCCCCTTTTTTTTTTCTGATACCTTGACCACAATGCAGTCTCCATAGATGGGGTTTATGTTTTGTTTATTGCTGTATTCCCAGATCTTAGAAAAATGTCTGGCATGTGTTTGTTGAGTGAATAAATGAATGATTTAAGCTCCAGTTAAGCTGCAATTATTCCTATAGGGGGCACTATGCTTAAAAACATTGTCAGCCACAGCTTTTTTTCAAATAAAAAGAGACCTATGACATTCAGTGTATCCTCTTAATTTTGCAATAGTGTATACAGAGGCTTGGAAAGGAACAGTAATTTGCTCAAAACTTCAGTAAATTAGTAGAAGATTTGGGACCAGAATGTAAGTCTCCTCAATTTGTTACTTGATCTGGTGCTCTAGTGGCACAGTGGTTGAGAGCTCAGCTGCTAACCAAAAGGCTGGCAGTTTAAATCCCCCAGCCACTCCTTGGAAACCCTATGGGGCAATTCTACTCTGTCCTATAGGATCACTATGAGTTGGAATGGACTCGATGGCAACGGGTTTGGTTTTTTTGGTTTTTCTGCTGCTCTGTTCAAATTAGTCTTAAGACATGCTAGAAGGCTCCAAAAGGAAACACAAAAGTCTTGTTGAAAGGAAAAATATAGACACTGATAGGAAAAATCCAGGGCTTGCCAGTGGCTCTTGAACCATCAGTGAGTAGCATAAGTTCATTGGAAAACTAGGTACAAGAGAAATTAAAATGGAAAACATGGCTCAGAAAGGAGAGATCATAAGATACTGAAGAAAATTTTCGGGTTTGGTCATTGATGACTGATTGGTTGATGCATTCATTCACTTACTTACTGCTGGTGCCAGATACTGTAGTAGATGCTGAGGAATATAGATAAACACTGTCTAGTATGTCAGAGGCTGACATTTTTTCGAGCAGGATGAGGAGGAGCAATGGAACAAGGTGTGCATTACATTATGGGGGGGTGTGTGTGAAGGGGAGTTCACAGGAGAGGCAAGATATGGGTTGAGTCTTGGAAAACACGCAGTGTTTAACAAATAGAGAAGGAATGGTGAGGTGAAAAGGTGGAGGGAACAACACTGGCAAAGTCATGGTGGTATGAGAATACATATGTTCCAGGAGTAGACACTAACCGAATCGGTCTGGAGCAGTAGGTCGGTGGAAGAGCACAGAGAGGAGGGAGGACTGGGTAAATGGACTGAAGCCAGTTGGTGAATGGTCTTATAGGGCTTGAATCTATAAACACATTTCTAAAGGAGAAACTTTTTTTTTTGCTAAATCTCAGGAACTTTATGCTGTTCTTATATTCTATGCAATTTCCTAGATATTAACTTTTCTATTATCTGTGTCTGCATATCCCAAGCCATTTTTCATGTGCTTTTATTCTGAGGAAAAGTTTAATATGATTTCTTCATTAATCTATGCCACATTCACAGATGGACTTCAGTGAGGCCAAGACCTGGCTCTGATATACAGGCATATAGTGACAGAAAATTGAGAGAATAAAAAATATATATCCTTAGTTGTACATTCCACACTGTAATTCTTTTTAGAGAAGACAAAATATATGTTAAGCTTAAAAACAGAATGTTTTACTTATATACCAGATGAACAGCCTATAGTGTAATTTTAAAGTACTGAAAGAGAGTTGTGAAGTTTACATGGTGTAAATTATATGCAAGGAAAAGAGAAGTGTTAGATTTATACAATATAACCTCCTTTTATATTACCACAAAAATGGAGGAAAACAATGAAAATGCCTGGAAAATTCTGGAAAAACAAAAGATGATTAAGAAAGATTAATAAAAGATGAAAGTTCTGTGATATTGCTGTGATTAATCAAATAGATAATACTTTATATGCATTTGTCTGCCAAGGTGCTGGAATTTTTTTTAGTAGATGTTTATAAAGATGTTGTTGTTAGGTGCCGTCCAGTTGGTTCTGACTCAGCGACCCTGTATACAACAGAACGAAACACTGCCTGGTCCTGCGCCATCCTCACAGTTGTTGGTATGTTTGAGGCCATTGTTGCAGCCACTGTGTCAATCCATCTCATCACGGGTCTTCCTCTGTTTTGCTGACCCTCTGCTTTACCAAGCATGATGTCCTTCTCCAGGGACTGGTGCCTCCTGATAATGTCCAAGTATGTGAGACAAAGTCTTGCCATCCTTGCTTCTAAGGAGCTTTCCGGCTGTACGTCTTCCAAGACAGATGTTTTTGTTCTTTTGGCAGTCCAATGGTATATTCAATATTCTTCACCAATACCATAATTCAAAGGCATCACAAAAGAGCCAGGGGCACTGCCTCCTTCCCTTAGTTGACAAATAACTACAGAGGCAACAGTCAGAAATTGGAAGAGATCAGAGAAAGAGGATGCAGTCTTTCCAGATGATGTACGGAGCCTGCTCTAATGGAATTCTGGTCACGTAGTCTAAAGCTCAGACCTGCTTTGGTTTAATCCGCTTGCTGAACATTACAGTCGAGTACAGCCATGTTGATCCAGGCCCCTACATACATAATTTATATCTCCTAAATTAGATCTTGCTTATTTCCCTTTGCTTGACAAGTTATATTGAAAGCTGCGATGGCGAAAATACAGCACTGTAATAGGCTTATGTATGTATGTGTCTCTGTATGTACTTAAAGCATTTATACGTATAGCTCCAGTGTTAAGATATGTCATTCCCTCCCAGGTATATAATGTATGATGAATGCAGACAGTATTAGATAATAAGAAGGATTTCAGCCTCCTTTACTTTGGCAAATTATGTGGGCACTGCTTTGTTGAAAATAGGCCCACATTCCCTTAAAGAATTGGACAGGTCATGAGCATATAGCACTTCGCACCTTCCTAGGTTGCGAGCAAGGTCTGTATTAATTTACTAAGCCTCCCAGTGAGGGATTCTGCAAAGATCTGCCCATGACAAGAACAGCAGAGACAAAGATTTAAAACCCAAGGAATGTGAACACATTGTTTTCAATGCTTTTAAGAGAATTCTAGAAAGATATAATCCCTGTTTCCACGCTTTCCATCTTCGATTGAAAGAATGGGATTTGAAACAGTATAAGGGGTTAGAGGGCTACGCATTTCAGGCAAAGCTGAGACACACTGTCATTTTCACGGCAGTGTGATACTTAAACATCAGCAACTCCATACCAAACCCAGAGTAGGACTGGAGAAAATGCTTTTAATTATATCACCTAGTAAGTAGCCCAGGAAATGGACTTTGTTTAATTCTATCCATGACATTTAGCACAATTAAAATAATGTTTTAAGAAAAATATATTTCTTCAAAATTCTTTCAGGAATGACTTTGGAGTGGCAGTATTGTTTACGCAAATCCTCTTGCTTATCTACAACATATGCACTTGGTCTTGTAGTCATCTTTGCTCATTCCGGATCTGGTAAAAGGAGAACCTGGTTTTCTGAGGTGATGATATTTATAGTTCAGCATCATCAAAAAGCAATTCCTTGCTTATTTGGGATTCGAAGCTCAGCCGGGTCTCCCTTGTGACTCATTCAGTATTCATCTGGGCTGTATGCCTGCCTGCCTGTGCAGCGCTCTCATGAATCCTTAATTCTGTTTGAACTTAGTAGTGTCAGAGTCACTTTCTATCAGCCCGCCCACTCAGCTGAACTGCACAGGCTAGTTTGTGCAAAACATCACACTCCTGTTCTAAGATTGATTGGGCATTGGGCCACCACAACAAAGATAAGGGAGGTCAAACTCAGCACCTGTGGTTTACTTTTTAGACCTGATATCATCTTCATCCCTTCTGATTTCTAGAACTGACATGGGTGATTTTTCTCTTTAACTCCATGTCTTGTTGAACCAGCCATATCAGCACTTTATCACTGATAATGCAATGAAATATTAATGATGTGCTGCTCTCACCCTTGATCCATACAACAAAGCAGTTGGGACCAACTGATATGATGAAGCCAGATCAGACTGATATGTGGCAGCCAGATCAGACTGATATGTGGCCAACCCTATATCATGGCATCTTTCTCATTTCCCTGCTTTGCTCTTCCCTGGGGTGATAGGGGAGGTATGGATGGAGTGCTGGCCAAGTGTATGGCCCCAGGAAGTGCAGCTGAGGAAGGTAATGGCTGCTCATAGAGGTCAGAAGTGGGGAGAGCCAGAGGACAAGCTCAAACCTAGTCCTTCCATCCACAAATCAAGGGCAAAAACTTAAACATGTGACCCATTCAGATGATCAGGAAGGATAGGAAAATAGACTCAGCACAGGAGCAAGTGCAGGGAAAGGGAAGATGGATTTAGGACAATTACAGAGAACAGGGTTTGCGTGATGGTGGCTTTTTTTTAATTGGTTGCCCACGGTGTGGTATTTGTTACAGCTGGCCTGATATAGAAGCACAAGGAGCAGGGGAGGCTTTGCAGTATGTAAAATATTTAAAGATGTTGAAAACTTAGAGACTATTGGATTATATGACTGATATCTCCCCAGTGGCCCTTTAGTAGCTGGAACTAGAGATATATCAGATGTGGTCTCTATCTTAAGAAGTTCACCATCTGCAAGAGGAGATGGAAATGTAAATAAGAATACTCACAGGATCACTGGGAAGTAATGGTCTCATTTTATAAGGAATTAGTAATAGTGACTGTCATGGTTTTAATTATGTCCCCCCAAAAATGTGTGTATCAATTTGGCTAGGCCATGATTCCTGGTACTGCGTGATTTTCCTGTATGTTGTAAACCTGCCTCTATGATGTTAATGAGGGAGGATGGGTGGCAGTTGTGTTAGTAAGGCAGGACCTGATCTGCAAGACCGGATTGTGTCCTGAGGCAATCTCTTGAGTTATAGAAGACAGAAGTGAGTAGAGAGACGGGGACCTCATACCATCAAGAAAGCAGTGCCAGGAGCAGAGCGCTTCCTTTGGACCGGGGTCCTTGCGCAAAGAAGCTCCTAGTCCGGGGGAACATTGATGAGAAGGCCATCAGAGAGAAAGCCTTCCCCTGGAGCTGATGCCCTAAATTTGGTCTTTTAGCCTACTTTGACTCTGAGGAAATAAACTTCTCTTCGTTAAAACCATCCACTTGTGGTATTTCTGTTGTAGCAGCACTAGATGACTAAGACAGAGACATTTATTGAAAACTTACCAGTTACCAGGTACTGTAGTAAGTGCTATACCTATATTTCCATATTTAATTCTCACAACCATGTGAGATAGGTACTATTATCTCTATTTTACTAGTCAAATAAACAGGCTAAGAGAAGTGAAAAAATAATCACCCAAGGTTATAAAGCTAATAAGTTAGGTATGATTCTATGACTTATTATCTTGGCAACTACACCATTCTGTTCTGTAAGATACATTTTAAGATACATGTTGAGAAATACGGGATTCACTAGGAGAGTATCAAGAATAATGTGGAGACTGAAATTCATGAACTATGAGCGAGACTCCCCTCTCCTGTTTTTAGTGAGTCTGCTAAGATTAAACACCAAGGTCTAGAGATGGAGGCATGTATTGTGGCTTCAGGTGCAGATGAGGAGTGGGGCCTTGGTGAGCTGTTCTGCTTGAAGTGGAAGGAAGACAGGTTTACTCATGGATTCCTGAACCATTTTTTCTCTGCTCTGGCTTCCAGGTTCCTCTGGCACCACAGATTGGGAACCCTGCAGTAATTGCACTGAGCAGTTCTGCCTATGAAAAACAGCAAAAATAACAACACGTAAGCAATGTTTAGCTTAGAGAAGAAATTTTACAGAACTCTTCACATATTTTGAAGGGTTTTCATATGGAAGAAAAGCAAAAAAAAAAAAAAAAAAAAAAAAAATTGTTCCGTGTAATTTGAATGGGATGTAACTGGAACAAGTTGGGTTGTAGCTTGATAAGTAATTATTTTCCAACAGCTAAAGCTACCAAAAATAGAAGTTGGCCTTGTAATAGAGTTCTTACTAACTAAATGAATTAATGTAGAGGCTATGTCACCTTCTGTCCAGAGAGGTGACTTTCAGCTTTTAGGGCCCATAAGAATCACTTGGACTGCTTGCTAAAAATGCTTATTTCTGGACCTGGTAACCAAAGATTCTGACTCAAAGGTCACTTGTGGGGATCAAGAAACTTTTTAGTAAGTGAACTTGAGGACTCTGTAAGAAGTCCAAAAAGAGGCTCATAAATTAAAAATGCCGGTGAAAAATATTAATCTGGAGACTATAAAAAGGAATTTCTCCGTAAGAGGAAAAGAAGTTCGATTACATGACAAAGTTTCCATTCAGTTCTATGTTCAAACTCAGTCTGTCTCTCTACTCAGAGCTCCTATTGTTTTATGTAGTCTTCATCATATCATTTCACACTTGATTATGTTTTGTCTCTTTCATTATTTTTCTTGTCCATTGAATATTTATTGAACATCCATGTGCCAAGTACTATTCTAGATGCTGAGGATACATTATAGGACAAAGCAGACAAAACCCTCTGCCTTTGTTTATATTATAGTGAAAGGAGATAGAAAATAAACAAAATAAATGTTACTTCATAAATATTTCCTAGATACAACCACACATAAGCTCTTTTGCAGAAGGACTATGTCTTATTTAGCATTTATACAGTGCCTGAAACAATGCTATGCAATAATAAACCCATTGCCATCCAGTCGATTCCGACTCATAGCGACCCTATAGGACAGGGTAGAACTGCCCCGTAGGGTTTCCAAGGAGTGGCTGGTAGATTTGAACTGCCAACCTTTTGGTTAGCAGCTGTAGCTCTTAACCACTGTGCCACCAAGGCTCCATGCAATAATAATAGGCATTCAAAATTGTATTTTAAAGCAGGAAAGAACCTTTAAAATAAGAATAGATTTAGAGAAAAACCCCAAAAAATATTTATATTTTTCTACTGTAAGCCAGATTAATCCTGGTGGTTTCACTGAAGATTTCTTTGTGTTTTATGATGGGAGATTTTTTTTTTAAGCCAATGATTCTTTTTCTACATTAATAGTAAAAGTGTATCCAGAACAAGTGACACTGGCTTCTCAAGGTTTTGGAGAGATAGTGAAGAACCAAAAGTCTTTGGGGCATAAATAAAGATGATGAGGGGCTTAACATGCCATGGTGTAGGACAGGGGTTGGCAAACTTTTTTTTTTTTAATGAAGGACCAATAAGTAAATATTTTTGGCTTTTTGGGTCTTAAGGTCTCTATTACAACTACTTAACTCTGCCACTATGGCAAGAAAGCATCATAGATAATAAGTAAATAAATGGCCACGTTCTAATAAAACTTTATTCATAAAAACCAGTGGCAGACTGGAATTGGCCCTCAGGCCATAGATTGCTGACCTCCACTTAAGAAACACAGTTGAAAGGAACTGAAGTATTTAGCTTGGAGAAATGAGAAAGAGAACACCTTTAATATTTTCAAATATTTGAATGACTTCTATGCAGAAAAGGAATTTGACCTACAGTACAAGACCAGAAGATCTGTGACCAATGAGTGGAAGCTTTATACCAGAATATTTTGGCTGAAAAAACTATGACTTTGTATCAATACTTAGAGTGGTGATGAGTTTAATGAGTTTACTATTACTGGAATGTTCATGGAGTTCCTGGGTAATGCAAATGGTTAATGCTCTTGGCTGCTCACCAAAAGGTTCGAGGTTCAAGTCCACCCGTAGGTACCTTGGAAGAAAGTCCTGGTGATCTTCCTCCAAAAAATCAGCCACTGAAAACCCTATGGAGCACAGTTTTACTTTGATACACATGAGGTCACTATGAGTCAGAGGTGATTCAAGGGCAACTGGTTTTTTTGGAGGTAATAGTTTTGGTTTTTTTTCCCCACTTTGGAATGTTTGGGAGCAGACAAAAGACTCTGACGAACAATTTGACTGAATGTCCTATGAGGTTTCTTTGAATTATGAGATTCTAAAATGAACATCGATTTTAATACACAGAGCAAGACAAAATAACTTACATTGACACAGGGACACAGGTAAATTGAGAGCCCAGCAATTTCATATGTTTAATTTTATCTGTGGTAAATGAATTACTGGGTGAAAAACAAGCTCTGCTAAATGTTAGGTACACATAGTAATGAGCGGGTTAAAAGTAATCAAATCAAACATTAAAAATAGGCTAAATATCAGCTTTATTCCCAGGGAGTTTGATATATAGATTTTTATAGATTTGAGATTGTATCTAGCAAATGAGTTGATCATTTGAAAAGTAGATAGATTTCTCTCCACTCCACCGATAAAAAAGAGAGACCAGTGACCCTCTTCGCTTTTAAAATTTAAGAGATTTTAAGTTTCTGAGCCTCTTTTTGGACTTCTTATAGAATTCCTTTGTGTGTTTTATGATGTTTTATATTCATGAAGCTGTAAATTCTAAAAACAATAGTCCTCCCTGATGGATGTGCAGATCCATAAAATTAATAAATACAGTGATTTATTCAGAGCCTATTGCCCACTGATAAAAATTAGAGCCAGACAGTGTCCAAAGGATAAACATGACAAGGAGCTAAATGGTTTAGAATTTGTGGCTATCCTTAACATGCTACCCATGCGTGCCAAAAAGGAAAACCCTCTATCAGCCTGAGCTCGATTTCTACCTCCCAGTGGAGGGTCAGGAGGGGTGAGCGATTTCAATCAATATCCAGTTGTTAGAGTAACAGCCATGTCGGTTCTGGATGGCCGACTGGGTGAAAACATGTTTGTTCTACTTAATGTGACAGTGTTCTGTCAAATTAACAGCTACGATGGCAGGAGCAAGCTTGCTTAATGTGTTGGAGTCAGTTCCACAGAGAATTTATCATCAACATGCAACCGAGAGGGACCCCCAACCTCATTACCAGGGTTTATTTGTAGATAATAACTGAAGGTATAGCATGTACTTACAACAGGATTGTCTGCTTTTTAAGCAGTTCGGCCGCATGTTCTTTATCAAATGCTATCAAATGCTGCCCTCTTAACTCTCATCAACTCTATATGATCATGCTCGGTTGGTTAGTGTTTAAATACACCAAGTAAAGTGGAAGATTTAAGCAACTGTGTTGAGATGATTTAGTGAGATGACATAATCATTTGAAATAACCATTTATTTCACGTCCAATTTTGTCTACGGTAAGTCAATTATTGGGTGAAAAAAGCTATGCTAAATGTTAGGTACACATAGTAACAAGCAGGTTAAAAGTAAACAAATACTAAAAATAGGATAAATTTATCAGTTCTATTCCCAGTAGGCATGATTTAGAGCAGACTTAAGGTTATATCCAGCAAATGTGTTGATCATTTGAAAAGTAGATTTCTCTCCATTTCACAGATTAAAAAAAAAAGAGGCCAGTGTCCCTCTTCCCTTTTAAAATGTGAGGGATTTGTAATTTCTGAGTCTCCTTTTGACTTCTTATAGAATCCCTTTTGTGCTTTATGATGTTTTCCATTAATGAAGTTATAAATTCTAAAAACAATAGTCTTCCCAGGTGTATTCAGGCAACAGGGAAGAAGAGGAACTACCCAGATGATTGCCTAAACCCTGGATTCACTGTGAATACTTAGGTACAGATTTCCTCTCCAGGTGAGCTGATGTTCTAAAACAGGGATCACAAACTCTTTGTCAGATTCATCTAACAGCTAGATTGTGTTTGGCTCATATACTATTAAAAAAGAAAAGTTCTCTATCACTTTACAATACGGAAATTTCACGTGTAATTCTGGATGTCTTTTTCAATTAAAAATATGAGAGGAGTTGGTAACAAGCCAGCTTTGTCACATGGCAGTAGTTGTCTGGAGCTATGTGGTAGGCTGTCGGTTTTAGACAGCTGCATGTTTGCCATGGTGCCCACTGGGCCTGCTTTATTCATTTATGTGACCCAAGCAGACCCTTAAAGCACTGAAGCTTTCCATCCCTGATCTAAAGGTTAAATACTGATTTCCATCATCAGACTCATGGAAGGAAGGCAAAATATTATGGCATTACTACTCATGGAGATTGGTAAGATCCTCTTTGCTTCTCCCTTCCTCCAGCTGGAACTGCTGATCTGAGAGCCAGAGACATAGATTCTAATCTGGTAGTCAGCTCTGTGATCTTGGGCAAGTTCTGGATTCAATCTGGTCTTCAGGTTTTCTGTCTATACAATGAATGACTGGGCAAAATTGCCCTTAAACTGCATGACTTTATGATGGTGTGGTTGCTATAGTTTTGATTTCATTGCCTGTTTACGCCTTGGTTCAGTTCTCATGTGACACATGAGTGTGCCTTTCTCTCTGGGCATATATAGATATAGCTATATAAACATATAAATGTAAACGTGTGTGTGTGTGTATTGTGTGTGTATATATGTTTGAATGAAATATACAAATGGCCACATTTGCTGGAGAGTCGCTTGTAATGAAAATCTTTCAACTGTGTAATTCCTGGCCTTTGACTGGCTTTAGTGCTAAAGAATCTCTCCCTGGAAAGATAGCAGTTTTGTCTGCTTTTTTGTGCCTCAGGAATCCAAGGAGATCTTTCAAAAGAAAAAGAGAAAAAAAAAAACTACAACAACAAAACATTTAAACCTATCAATTCCCGTCAAGTCGATTCAGACTCATAGTGACCCTATAGGACAGAGTAGAACTGTCTCATAGAGTCTCCAAGGCTGTAAATCTTTATAGAAGCAGGCTGCCACATCTTTCTTCCTTGGAGCAGCTGGTGGGTTTGAACTGCCTGTCTTTTGGCTAGCAGCCAAGCACTCAACCACTGTGCCACCAGGGCTCCTAACATATAAACAGTGATATAAAATTTATAAAATATTTCTGGATGGCTTACTATTTTTTTTCATTATTTGGATCACAAATGACTTTCCTAGAATGACTGGCCCCAATTTCAGAAGAAAGTCTAGAAACAGAGTGAATATAGTACCCAAACCTGCAAGACCTTCATTTGAATCGTATATTCACTTGTGTTTGCTGTCTATTGACATGTAGGTACAGATGTCTGAAGCCAACTTCATTCCTCTTTGTATAACAGCAACTGCATAATGAACCAGGAAATAATGACAACTTTTGTATCTCCGCTTGCTTAGATCAGAGGAAAACGTTTTTATTTCACCTTATTAAATGTCAAATAACCCGGTAATGATACAAATCTGAACTTGCCCTTTCAAAGAAGTATTTTTAAAAGTATATTAAGTTTGTAAAGAAAAACAATATCTTAAATAAAAGGGAACACACATTTTGGATGGAATCTATCCATTATGGAGCCACCTGAGGCCTTAATGATTTAGTAATGTTTCTCTTTGAAAAATGGGCAATATTCAGAAGTCGATTAAGAATCTTTGATTTAACGCTCAGTTGGAACTGAGGAGAGAGACTGAGGTTATTTACTGGCAGATAATGATAGACTAGACACTGACATTCTTCCAGACATTAAATCATTTGCAGTTTCTCTTTGGCAAGTATAAAGCCTCAGAAATTAATGGTGGGAGCTAATCCTGATTCACCCAAGATCATCCAGCAGCAGCAATAACATTTTCTATCAAAATGTTAAAGGTGGATCAAGTTTGTTTGTTAAAATGTGCACCAAATAGCAGGATAAACACGTAATATATTCTATTTTGAATTTAAAAAATATAGCAGAGTTTACAGCTATTAATGAGGAAATGAACTAGAAACCAGGGCTTCGAACTGGTTGGTTCCGGATCAAACCCCTGCTGAGAATTTGTGTTTCTAACAAGTTCCCAGAAGTTCCCAGGTAATGGTAATGCTACTCGTTAGGGAACCACTAGTAGAGCCAAACCCATTGCCATCAGTTGATTCCGATTCATAGTGACCCTCTAGGGCAGGGTAGAACTGCCCCATAGGGTTTCCAAGGCTGTAAATCTTTATGGAAGCAGACTGCCACATCTTTCTACCACAAAGCTGCTGGTGAGTTCGAACTACCGACCTTCTGGTTAGCAGTCATGCATTTTAACTACTGCACCACCAGGGCACCACTGGTAAAACAGTGGTTCTCAAAATTTATTATACAGGTATCCCGGGCTTTTCAAAAGTTCGCTTTATGCCACTTCGCTTTCATAAAAGACTTACATTAGTACCTGCTTTTGCTAACCAAAAGAAATCCAAAGAGGATTTTCGCTTTTATGGGAAAAAGGTGACAAATGGAAATAACGTTTGCCCTTTGTTTTGCAGTGAGCTGTTAAAGAGGCAGCGCGAACCCCAAGCATGCAGAGTGGTGTTGCCAAGCTCTTTATCTGGGAACTACACTCAGCATCTCAACATCAAGCTGCCATAGTTTTGAACTGGGTCTGTGAGTATCTGTGCTTTATGTATCTTGTGCATCCGTTAGCAAAATGTGTCCTAAGGTATCAGGAAATCCTAAGATGGCTTGTAAGGGCTTTATGTGTTATTTGGTGTGATTTAATAGGTTATTCTTTGGGCCTGGAAGTGCTTAAAATTCTTTCCCATATATATTAATGGTAATTGCTTCTTTGCTTCATGCCATTTCAGCTTGTGAAAGCTTTCAAAGGTACTCTCTACTTTTGGATAGCAGAGTAAATCTACATAAGAATCACTGGGAGATCTTGATAAGACGTAGATTCTGATTAAGTATATCTGGGGTTGGAAGCCCTGCTAGAACTAAGAATATTAGAGTCTGCAAGCAAACCTGATTTTAATTAGCGGGTCTTTCCCCCCAATAAAATCTTGATTAAAAATGAGTTGAAGAAAAGAAATATCTGAGGAAGCACAGTTACTGGTTTGGCTGGAGAATAAACTTTTTTTTTTCTTTTATTTGTAGCCTTACTGTTGAAAATCTTTCTAAAAGAATGTTCTCTTCCCTTAAGCTCAATTGGCCTTTTACTGGACACATATCACATGCCAGACACTATGGTAGGAGGCTAAAGAGACTACCAGAAACAATCCCCTTTGCATTTAAGCAACTTTTGCGCTTAGAAAGTAGAACATATTGAACATAAGTGAATAGTTTTAAAACAATATGTATTCATGGAGTCTTTCAGATTTATCATTCTGAGTTTCAGCCCCTGGCTGGGGATGGAAATTAAGAATGGGGGAAGGATCACTGGATTTAGAAACAGAAGACTTGAGGATGAGATAATATATGTGAATGAATGCTCTTGGCACAATGAATGGTACTTTAAAATGTCAACAACATGCATATGTGTTTATTGATTGTATTAAAGGCATATGATAGACATTATTTTATTGATTAGTTCCCTGAGAAGAGCTTAAAGGTGGGGAGGGAGTTGGAGGTTGCCAGTTTTTTGTTACTCATTCAACCAAGCATGTATTGTGTATCTATCAGAGTAAGACTGATTCATACAGGCCGAGTCAAACTAAGCTGCTCTGATAGAACATGCAAAGGACAAAACCAAATTTGGGGTCCCAAAATTCTTCAAGGAAATTGAAATCTGAAGAATACTGTGAAAGATAGTACGTTTTTAGACATATCTTTGAAATTTAGGGCAGTTGTTCCCATGAAATGAATGAAAGAACGATCAATCTCAGAAATTCAGACAACACTGAAATCTCTTAGGTAACTTAAAGTACAATTATTCATAACCTAAAAGGGAATCCTTTTATGTAAAATGTTGTCACAAACTGCTATAAAGAACTTACCTGCTGCGCCTTCAGTATAACTATTGAAATAGCATTAAATAAAAATTAAAACCAAAAATACCAAACTCGTTGCTGTCAAGTCGCTTCTGACTCATAGCGACCCTATAGGACAGAGTAGAACTGCCCCATAGGGTTTCCAAAGCTGTAAAACTTTACAGGAGCAGATTGCCTCATCTTTCTCCTGTGGAGCAGCTGGTGGATTCAAATTACTGACCTTTCAGTTAGTAGCCGAGCCCTTAACCACTGTGCCACCAGGGCTCCTAAATAACGATTAAGGAGCCATTAATTCATCAAAAATATACTGAGCTGCTATTATATTGCTAGAGGTATCAGATGGTGAAGAAATACAGAAGAGGTTTGAAGTTGACTATATCCCCCAGGAGTGTACAATCTTTTGGGAAATACATACTTGTTCATAAATACATAAAAAAACTACGTTTAAAATGTAATAAGTACAAACAAGTATTATAATGGTGATATAAAGTAAGGAGCAGTTATTTTTTTCAATATGTTAAGGATCAAGAGGCAATAATGAAATAAACTATGAAGATACCCCACAGTGACAGTTGAACATTCTCTCTCATTCTGCATTCACCTCTGGATATTTGAAAATCACCTTAAGGCAGAATTGTTGTCATGCCCTAAAGTCAGCATAGTGACTTTCTCTTTGCCCTTTCCATGTATTTGGCTTTCCATAAATTCTTAAAAATTCCAGCTTTTGTTCCCATATCCTGGCCTATGGGCATTCATAAACCTAAGAAGGATACATGTTGCCCTGTGTTCCATCAAGCATGGATAATTTAGGAGCTTCAAACTTGAGATGTGGATCTTAGTTCCAGAAAGGCTGAAGTGGCTAGAAAATATTTGAAGACACTGTTCACCATAGCTGTCATGACATGTCCATAACTTCAGAAAGAATGGCTATACCTTTCGAAGAGGGAATATTATGATTCCATATAAACCTTAGTTAAACCCTTACTATGACCTACAGAACTCTAGATAATCTGACTCTTGATTACCTTACAATCTTTTCTCAGCTCTTTCGCCCTTTGTTCTCTCTTCTCTAGGGACCGGCTTTCCTTCTGTTGGTTATAGTTAGACCCTCCTTGGGTTCTTCTTCTTGGCTGTTCCCACATCTTTCAGATCTTTGGCCAGTCACATCCTTCTCATCATTTAGTTTCAGTTCAAATGTCACCTTTTTGAAGAGGTCTTTCTTGACAGTTTTACCTTTTGCATCATTTGTTTTCAGGTATAAGTAAAAGAAAATGTGGTTCAAATTTGCTTAAATAAAAAGGAAACTTACTAGCTCACGCAGAGGAAGTCCTGAGGTCAGGCAAGTTTCAGGTGGTTGACTTAGCAGGTCAACATGATTTTTCCCTTTTCTCCACTCCAGAATCCTTCATACCAAGAGATAAAGTTATTGATGTCTCATGGCTCTTTCTTAAAAATGAGAAAAACTTTCTCAGAAACCTGCTGCAAACTTGTCTCTCAACTCATTGGATAGAACTGGATAATATGCTTATTCTTGAACCTATCATTGATAAGGTTGGTGGGGTTATTCATAATGATCAGAGTCCTCGCCCTTTGAGCTGAAGTGAATTCCATAAACCACACACTGCTGCTATTTGTCAAAAGAAGGAAAGAAATTGAGATAGAGAATCAGCTGAATAAACAGCTATAGAGATCTAAACCCAAAGACTTCTAATATTTCAAAATGTTGTTTTAAGTAAATTTTCCAAAGTTGGAATGATTTCCCTGGATTTATCAGTAAGTATCTACAGGATTGGTAACCTATGTCAGATGTCTCTTCTCTTCCTCTTCCCTACCTCATCTGAGAGGGAATGAAGAAGTCTTCTTGACTTGATGTGGGTAAAAGACCACTGTATCAAAGTTCAATAAACTTGGATTGTAGTACTAGCTCTGTACTACTTACTTACGTAGTTGTTGTTGTTAGGTGCCATCAAGTTGGTTCCAACTCACATGAAACAGAATGAAACACTGCCCAGTCCTGTGCCATCCTCACAGTCCTTATTATGCTTGAGCCAATTGTTGCAGCCACTGTGTCAATCCATCTCCTTAAGGATCTTCTTTTTTGCTGACCCTCTGCTTTACCAAGCATGATGTCCTTCTTCAGGGACTGGTCCCTCCTGATAACATGTCCAGAGTACATGAGATGATCTCACCATCCTTGCTTCTAAGGAGCATTCTGGTTGTACTTCTTCCAAGACAGATTTGTTTGTTCTCTGGCAGTCCATGGTATATTCAGTGTTCTTCACCAACACTATAATTCAAAGGTGTGAATTCTTCTTCGGTCTTCCTTATTCATTGTCCAGCTTTTGCATACCTATAAGGCAATTGAAAATACCATGGCTTGGGTCAGGTGCACATTAGTTCTCAAAGTGACATCTTTGCTTTTGAACACTTTAAAGGGTCTCTTGCAGCAGATTTGCCCAATACAATGCATCATTTGACTTCTTGACTGCTGCTTCCGTGAGGGTTAATTGTGGATCCAAGTCGAATGAAATCCTTGACAACTTCAATATTTTCTCCATTTATCATGATGTTGCTTACTGGTGCAATTGTTAGACGTTTTGTCTTCTTGATGTTGAAGTGCAATCTGTACTGAAGGCTGTAGTCTTTGATCTTTATCAGTAAGTGCTTCAAGTTCTCTTCACTTCCAGCAAGCAAGGCTGTATCATCTACACACTGCAGGTTGCTAACGAGTCTTCCTCCAATCCTGATGCCCCATTCTTCTTCATATAGCCCAGCTTCTCAGATTATCTACTCAACATACAGATTGAATAAGTATGGTGAAAGGATACAACCTTGACGTGCACCTTTCCTGATTTTAAACCATACAGTACCTCCTTGTTCTGTATGAGTGCCTCTTGGTCTATGTACAAGTTCCTCAAGAGTACAATTAAGTGTTCTGGAATTCCCATTCTTCAAAATGTTATCCATAATTTGTTATGACCTACACAGTGGAATGCCTTTGCATAGTCAATAAAACACAGGTAAACATTTTTCTGGTATTCTTTGCTTTCAGCCAAGATCCATCTGACATCAGCAATGATATCCCTAGTTCCACATCCTCTTCTGAATCTGCCTTAAATTTCTGACAGTTCCCTGTCAATGTACTGCTGTAACCATTTTTGAATGATCTTCAGCAAAATTTTACTTGTGTGTGATATTAATGATATTGTTTGATAATTTCCACATTCTGTTGGCTCACCTTTCTTTGGAATGGGTGTTACTTATTTAACCTTGTATCAATTCACATGTCTGATCTTCCTTTGTAATAGGAAGGGACTGTGTGAAATAAACCCAAAGATTCTTCCACTCTCTAAGATTTTATAATTGCTAAACATCTAGAGGTAATTAATAGTGAATCTGAATCCCAGGAAACTTTCCATGATCACTTCCTGAGTCTCTTGTTTAACCAACATCTGGCCCCTTTTGCACAGATTGCTGTAGAATTTTATTCTGGTTTTGGCAGGCTTACTTTGGGGAGCCATTTTGCTGGCTAATTTAGGTCATGTCCTGTTATCCAGCTAGATCATAATAATAGTAGCAACCACTTACAGAACACTACACGCTGGGCACTGTTCTAAGAACTTCAATAGTTAACTCATCCAAGTCTCATTAATAGCTTTATAAGGTAGATGTTATTGTTATGCTTATTTCATAGATGGGTACACTGAGGCATGGGCAGGTTATGTAAATTGTCCAGATTTACACTGTGATTATGTGACAGAGTAGTGTTCAAATCCAGACTAGCCTATGACTCTACATACGTGTGCTAAACGAATACACTATATTGAGTATGGAATAAGAAGGAAAGATGTCAAGAGGAAGTCTACAGCTAGAAAGCAAGGAGCCAGGCTCCCAAATAATTATATCAGATACACAAGGCAATTAAGCTAGTCAAACAAATGTGGGAGAATATACTAAAAAGTTGATTTCTATTCTAGTTTGCTCTCAGAATTTTGTCTTTGTGGTCGTCTGCCAAATATATGACTTTAAATATGAAACCAACAAAATGAAATCGTTTCTTGGAGAACACTTTTGTGGTTCACTCTGGCATGCCAAGTTAAGAATATCTGTCTTACATTTTCAAGCACATGTGTTGTAGTAATTTTACTGGGTAATGAGTTGGTTTCTATTAAAGACATTTTATTTTTGCAGGGGTTGGGGATGGAGAAACATTATGTGGCAGGCAATGAAATATTTTACTTTTTCAAATTGCTTTAGCTAATCACCTCCAGGTGAATTTTCTAGGAACTCTCACTTTAACCATTTGACTGCTATGGATTTCAGCCAGGGCTTCAAACCAGTTTGTTCAGGTTTGAACCCCTGCTGAGAATTTGCATCTCTAACAAGTTCCCAGGCAATGCTAATGCTGCTGGTTAGGGATAAATTCTGAGAACCACTAGTAGAGCAGGTTCTCAAAATTTATTTTGCATAAGAATCACCTGGGGATCTTGTTAAATGTAGATTCTGATACAGTATATCTGGGTTGGAAATGCAAATTTTCAGCAGGGGTTCAGACTGAAATCACTGTTTCCAAGCCCTGATTTCAGTGTTTGGGTGTGACTGAAGGCTTTGGGTATGAGGACATGGGACTCAGTGATGAGGAATGGAGGAGTTCAGGGTTTGAGGGAAACGATCAGAGTATAATGGAAGAAATGTGGAACCTTCATCTGAAATTTAAAACTTGAATGGGACTTAAAGTCCATTTATTGGATTCAACAAAAAATATTTCAAGACTCAATAATAGCTAATAACTGGAGGCAGATATAATTTATCAGATCTAGCATAGTCTCTACTTTACAATTTATCACGTGACAGAACAGAACATTTTTATTTATCTACCCAGCATCCATTTTTTTTCCTTTTTTCCTTATTAACCAAACCTTAATATTGCTACTAAACATTCTATTCCCCAAGCCACCTTGCAAGAACAACAAAACTCATTGCCATTGAGTGGATTCCAACTCACAGCTGCCCTATAGGACCGAGTAGAACTGCCCCATAGGGTTTCCAAGGAGCAGCTGGTGGATTCAAACTGCTGACATAAAGGTGGCCATATGACAATGTTCTGGTCAATGAGACATAGGCAAATTTTCACTGGGGATTTCTGGGAATGCTGTCTCTCTCCTCCTGATTGGTGGCCAGGAAAGTCAGCAGCTATTTTGTAACTATAAGGCAATAGAAAGTGTTATGTATGGATCATGGCACAGAAAGACGGAGAGACCCAGATTTATGATTCATTGTGAAGCTGATGCAGCAGCCCTAGTCTGCTTAGGCCCAGAATTCTTGTTTTCTGGTGGAAAAAAAAAACTTTTGTGTGTGTTATGAGGCCTACAGGGGTATTCTTACTGCACTTTATCCTGGTATATGCCCCCTTCCAGTGAGCTCCAATTTGCAGGGGTGATGGGCTCCTACCAGTGGTGTCTATAACAAAGGGAAGGAGGACATGATGGTCCTTTCATTGCAATGGCTATTCTTGAATAGGAGTGAATTGCTCTTGGTGTTCTCTGAGAGAGAAAATGGATGTGACTTGATATCAGTTGCAACAACCTGCTTAATTTAAGCATAAATATTAGTGGAGGAAGAGAAACTAATGAGAATTCTACCAGAGGGCAAGTGAACAAGAACAGCTTGGTGTCTGATCCCCACCCCAGAGTGGGGTATGGGAAATTCCACCTATGAGAGGCCTGAGCCCTTCTCATGGAGGCAAAGCCACATAAGGTTGGTGGCAGTCTTCAGTGTTCTGGGAATTTGAACACAATCCAATTGGGTAGAATTCATTTGAGGCTAAATCCCAGAAGGAGATGAGATATTTAGTCTGTAAATTCCATTAAGGAAATTTGAAATAACTTTGAGGAGAGAATTCAAGAGGTACCAGAGAGTTAAATGGGTACAGACCACGCATTTCATCTGATGTTAAGATACAACCTTGAGATGAAGGCTTACATGTTAAGGATGGCAGATCAGAAAGGGCTTTATAGCATCATTAAATCTAAACTAACCAGACTTGGACTTCTTTTGTTGTGAGACAAATCCTTTACTTGTTAAAACTGCTGCCCATTGGGTTTTCTGATATTTACAGCTGAACTCAGTCCACACTGATAGATTTCTTCTCTTTCAACACATCCACTTGGTGAGTGCTCAATAGATGTTTGATAAGACAGGGAAAAATATCTTGGATGAAAGAAAGACCTTGTGATAAAGAAGACTGGCTGTGATTATCCTGGCCAATATAATTTCTGCTTTGTGTCATGTTTCTTTGTTGTTTGCCTAGAAACTTTTAGGCTCATTATACTTGGATGAGTTCCCTGAATATAAATTACTTTATCAGTTGAGGTAGGTTGAGGTCTCCTAAGGACATGTGGGCATTTTGACTTTCTAAAGACAGCTGGAGAAAGGTAGGATAAAAGGGAGGAAGGAAGGAGAAGCAAAGGGAATAAGCAGATGGAAATTAAGCATCTATACTTATGCCAGTCATGGTACAAGACATTATGTAATTTTATTTATTCCTTAGAACAGTTCTTCAGGCATCTTTTATTAAACCCATTTACAAGGTCAGAAATAGGAAACTCGACAGCAAGTAAAATACCTTACTAATAAGTAGCAGAAGCCAAATTTCACACCCAGATTTTCTTACTCTAAGCATTTAGATTTTCTGTAACTTTGCCCTGAGGGAAACACTATCTTTAGTGTACTGGACAATTATCAAACCTGCTCTTTGCTTTGGAGGAAAATGCTATCTCTATCTCCCAAGGCCATTTACTATGCAAAAATCCTTAAAAAGACACTCTGGAACAAAGGCAGCCAGTACCTCTGCTTGCAATCAGTGGAAAAATAAGACCCATGGCAAATTATCTCCCAATGGTGTCTCTTTTGTAGTCTTCTTTCCTGGTTCCTCCAACCCTCTCCCTCAGACACCCCTTACCTTACCCCTTCCCCAGCTCCACCTAAGCGGGAGCTGGAGTTTTTCAACCCCTTTAGTCCCTCCTGCATGGAAGAAAAAAATTAAAACTCATTTTAGGCAATAAAATGTTGAGAAGGTATCCCAAGGGGTTTTTACATGATCTTTGCAACCAACAAAAGCATAAACATTAATTCATTAGCTCATATATTTATTCAATATTTACTGTACAAATACTATATAGCTTTCATTTTAAAGAGGGAAAATTATAATAAGTAAGCAAATTAGCCATTCAGATACCGGCAAGAGTAAAACAGTTAACAGTATGAAGTGAAAGAGAACTGGTTTGGTGCTTTTGGTCTGGGAAGGCCTTGTTAAAGAGGTTAAATTTCAGCTGAGAAATCAAGGATAGGAAAAAGTCAACCATGACAAGAGCCTGAAAAAGAATATTTCATACAGAAGGACTAGTAAGAGTAAAGGCCCTGAAAAACAAGCCCCAGCTATTAGGTTGAACCATGTGAACCTGCTAATTTTGTACCTCAAAACAGATAAATCTTGGGAATTTCATAGTATTCAACCTATAAATGTTAGTAGGCAGGAAGTGACTGCTATAAGGATTATATGCACTTCTTGAGAATTTGGTAACTTAATCTCATTGAAAATAAATTAAAAAATTCTACAACATTCTGCTAACTTTAAAATTAATGTATAAAACTATAAGCACTGTGTACTTTTCTGAGGTTTTATTTACTAATTAGTAGGTTTTTTTGAGCCTAGATGTTTTATTTAATAAAAACACGTATATTTAGCCAATGCTCAGGTAAAAACATTAGTTTTCAGCCTTTTGTTTTATGCTATGATAGAACCACGGTCTTGTTTTGTCAACATTTTTTTTTTTAGTGTGCCTTAGGTGAAAGTTTATAGCTCAAATTAGTTTCTTGTTCAAACATTTATACACAAATTGTTTTGTGATATTGGTTGCAATCCTAGCAATGTGTCAGCACTGTTCCCCTTTCCACCCCAGGTTCCTTGTGTCCGTTCCCCAGTTTTCTGCTTTCTCGTCTTTGCTTTTGGGCAGGTCTTGCCCATGTGGTCTCCTATACTTGACTGAATTAAGGAGTGCATTCCTCATGTGTGTGATTGTTTTATAGGCCTGTCTAATCATTGGCTGAAAGGAGGACTTTGGGAGTGGCTTCAGTTCTGAGTTAGCAGGATGTCTGGGGACCATAGTCTCAGTGGTTCCTCCAGTCTCTGTCAGACCATTAAGTGTGGTCTTTTTTGTGAATCTGAATTTTGTTCTACATTTTTCTCCCTCTCTGTCTGGGACCCTTTACTGTGATCCCTGTCAGAGTGGTTGGTGGGGGTACCAGGCACCATCTAGTTCTTCTGGGCTCAGGCTGGTGGAGGCTATTGTTCATGTGGTCCTTTAATCCTTTGGGCTAACACTTTCCTTGTGTCTTTGGTTTTCTTCATTCTCCTTTGCTCCGGATGGGACAGATGCTAATAGCCAAAATAGGTTGTAGAACATTTTCTTTATCAACTATGTTATACCAATTGACCTAGATGACCCCTGAGACCACGGTCCCCAGCCCTCAGGACCAGTAACTCAGTCCCTCAAGGTGTTTGGATGTGTCTATAAAGCTTCTATGACTTCGCCTTGGTCAAGTTGTGCTGACTTCTTCTATATTGTATGCTGTCTTTCCCTTCACCAAAATTAACATTTGTATACTATCTAGTTAGTGATTTCCCTCTCCTCACCCTTCTCGTCCCTCTTAACCATGGTCATGGATTGAATTGTGTCCCCCCAAAAATGTGTGTATCAATTTGGCTAGGCCATGATTCCCAATGTTGTGTGGTTGTCCTCCATTTTGTGATAGTAATTTTACATTGAAGAGGATTAGGGTGGGATTGTAACACCACCCTAACCCAGGTCACATCCCTGATCCAACGTAAAGGGAGTTTTCCTGGGGTGTGGCCTGCATCACCTTTTATCTCTTGTAAGAGATAAAAGGAAAGGGAGCAAGTGGAGAATCGGGGACCTCATATCACCAAGAAAGAAGCACCGGGAGCAGAGCATGACCTTTGGACCCAAGGTTCCTGCACAGAGATGCTCCTAGTCTGAGGGAAGGCTAATGATGACAAGGACCTTCCTCCAGAGCCAACACAGAAAGAGAGTCTTCCCTTGGAGTGCCCTGAATTTGGACTTTTAGCCTACTTTACTCTGAAGAAATAAATTTCTCTTTGTTAAAGCCAGCCACTTCTGGTATTTCTGTTGTAGCAACACTAGATGACTAAGACAACCATCAAAGATTGTTTCTTTCTGTATGTAAATCTTTTCTTGGGTTTTTATAATAGTGGTCTCATGCAATATTTGTCCTTTGGTTATTGACTTATTCACTCAGCATAATGCCCTCCAGATTCATCCATGTTGTGAGATGTTTCGCAGATCCATCATTGTTCTTTATCTTTGTGTAGTATTCCATTGTGTGTATGTACCATAATTTGTTTATCCATTCATCCGTAAATGGGCAGTTAGGTTGTGTCCATCTTTTTGCTATTGTGAATAATGCTCAATGAACATGGGTGTGCATATGTCTGTTTGTGTGACAGCTCTTATTTCTCTAGGATATATTCCTAGGCATGGATTGCTGGATTGCTAGATCATACAGCTAGATCATCTCTAGCTTTTTAAGGAAGCGCCATACCATTTTCCATAGTGGTTGTACCATTTTTACATTACTACCAGCAGTGCATAAGAGTTCCAATCTCCCCGCAACCTCTCCAACATTTGTTATTTTCTGTTTGTTTGATTGGTACCAATAATGTTCGGGTGAGATGGTACCTCATTGTAGTTTTGATCTGCATTTCTCTAATGGCTAATGACTGTTAGCTACCTGAATGTCTTCTTTGATGAAGTGTCTGTTCGTATCCTTTGCCCATTTTTTAATTGGATTAATTGTCTTTTTGTTATTGAGGTGTTAAAGTATTTTATAGATTTTAGAGTTTAGACCGTTGTCGGATATGTTGTAGCCAGAATTTTTTTTCCAGTGTGTAGGTTGTCTTTTTACTCTTTTGGTGAAGTCTTTTGATTAGCATAAGTGTTTAATTTTTAGGAACTGCTGGTTATCTAGTTTATCTTCTGGAGTTTTTGCGTTGTTAGTTATGGTTTTTATTGTATCTATGCCATGTATTAGGGGCCCTAAGGAGCCCTGGTGGCTCAATGGTTAAGTGCTTGGCTGTTAATTGAACAGTTAGTGGTTCATACCCACTCAGCTGCTCTGTGGGAGGAAGATGTGGCAGTCTGCTTCCATAAAGATCACAGCCTTTGAAACCCTATGGGACATTTCTACTCTGTCCTGTAGGGTTGCTATGAATTGGAATCTACTCGACAGTGCTGGGTGTTGTCCTTCTTTTTTCTTCCATGATCTTTATGTTTTAGGTTCTATATTTAGGTCTTTGATCCATTTTGAGTTAGTTTTTGTGTATGGTGAGAGGTATGTGTCCTGTTTCATTTTTTTTTACAGATAGATATCCAGTTCTGCAAGCACCATATGTTATGTCTTTTCCCCATTTAATGGATCTTGGGCCTTTGTCAAAGATCAGCTGACTGTAGGTGGATGGATTTATGTTTGGGTTCTCTATTGTGCTCTGTTGGTCTATGTGTCTGTTGTTGTACCAGTACCAGGCTGTTTTGACTACCATGGCTGTATAGTAGGTTCTGAGATCAGGTAGTGTGAGGCCTCCTACTTTGTTCTTTTACAGTTTTATAGTTTTATTAAGGGTAAAAATTGCTGAACCATTTACAAGAACGCTGAGAAACCATAGAAGAAATGTTAATGCAACTTGAGAGGGTGTTATGGATTGAATTGTATCCCCCCAAAAAATGTGCTTTGGTTTGGCTAGTCCATGATTCCCAGTACTATGTGGTTGTCTACCATTTTATTATCTGATGTGATTTTCCTAAGTGTTGTAAATCCTACCTCTATGATGTTAATGAGGCAGGATTAGAGGCAGTTATATTAATGAGTCAGGACTCAGTTTACAAGATTAGATTGTGTTTTAAGTCAATCTCTTGAGATATAAAAGCAAGAAGTGAGCAGAGAGACATGCGGACCTCATACTACTAAGAAACAAGAGCCAGGAGAATAGCACATCCTTTGGACCTGGGGTCCCTGTGCTGAGAAGCTTCTCTACCGGGGAAGATTGATGACAAGGACCTTCCCCCAGAGCTGGCAGAGAAAGAAAGCCTTCCCCTGGAGCTGGCACTGTGAATTCAGACTTCTAGCCTCCTAGACTGTGAGAGAATCAATTTCTTTGTTAAAGCCACCACTTGTGCTATTTTTGTTATAGCAGCACTAGATAACGAAGACAGAGGACATGTCAAACAGCCTGCTAGTCCAAAATGAAACTCTACAAAGAGAATCACTGGTAATGAAAACAGGAGAAAGCAGTAGGAATAAACAAATAAAGATACTGTATATCAACAAACTATAATCTGTATGGAAGAGTTTAACATAGAGAATATCTGTTTCAATTGTGAGTTCTTTGAAGTGAAATAGTGTAAATAAATAAAACATTCATTAATAACTGTTAAATTATTCTAAGAATGTTTATTTTATGCATAGGGATGGCTATATCACAATATCTTGCTAATGATTTATTGTGTTAATTCTATGGAGAATATTTGCATTTAAATATTTAAATCTTTACAAGCATGCATTAATAATAGTGTAATTTCCAAAGGCAATATTTTATGATGGGAATAGCCTTTGTAATATATCCATCAAGTTATAGAACCTAAAATAAACTTGCCTTCTTGAGTAATTAAGAGGTTGCCCTGAATTTAAATCTTGGTTTCAGTATCTAATTGCTGCATTATGAGCAAGTAAATTAACCTAGTTTAGCTTAGTTTCTTCATCTGTGAAATGGAGATAAAAGTATGTATCTTAAAGAATTAAGGATAAGCAAACTCATGTATATAAATGTTTGACACAGGGAAATCTTTCAATAAATGTTAGTAATTAGTGTTATTGTTATTAGCATTTATAAAATGTAAAGATTCTATATGAAACTATTCCAGTAACTGCTAACATGCTCAAACATTAAGCATATTACCTAAAATTTTGTGAGATAATAAAAGGATACAGGAGTAAAACCGTTGGTGTACAGGAAAGAGTATTATATTTCAGACAAAATATTGAATTAAGAAATCTCACATTTCCATGTTTAATCAGCACCAACTATAGCCAAAGACCAGTCACCAGTAGGAATTGGGAATTGTCTGGGCTAGATTATTTAATTTGGCTTCATTAGACTGCCTTCCATGAGGGCAGGGCTCAAATCTTATTGATCTTTCTATTCTCGGTATTTACCATGAACCTGGCACAGACCTAAATGCTTGTCATATTATTACTCATAATAACCTCATGAGGTGGGTATTATTATTATTGCCCCCATTTTACAGATGAGTAAATTGAATCACAAATATGTTAAGTGACTTGTCCAAGGGCACACACAGTAAACTGGAGGGCTGGGTCTCTGTCCAAAAGCCACACCCCTGACCACGAAGCTGTACTGGCTCTCATTGTTTGCTGTGTACATCTACTACACACGAGGTATAAAACAGGTTTAAGTTTGGAATTTTATTCTGTTTGCAATTTTTATCTATTCATTTGTTACAACAAGGAAAAAGAAGAAAAACGAAAATGGATTATGAACATCATAAAAACATTCTCAAAAGTTATCAGCACGCTAGTATTTACTAACACCTATGCATCCCATCTCAGTGATTCTTGAGCACGCAAACTCCATTGAGAACTAGCTGATAAAAACTATGAACATTCTACGTACAAAAATCCTCTTGCAATAGTGGGGACTTCACAGTCACTCTGCAGGCAGTTCAAATACCTCAGATTAAGAACCCTTAGGACATCTTAGTCAGAATAAGCCTGAGGCGTACGTATGCTTATGCTCTTTGAGCACTGAAGAAACGAAGATTAGAGATTTAAAATATTTTTGCCCAGGTCACATAGTTAATGAGAAGGAACGCTGAAACTAAACCTGTATCAATGTGGATCCACATTCTGCCTATTTCCGTTATACGAAACTGTTTCAAATCTAATTCTTTTATTTACTGGTTTAATTTATTGTTGGGTGTCTGAATTTATTTATTTTTACTTGAAACTCAGAGAAATTAAACAGAAAAAGATCTGATTGCTCATGTTGTACAGTGGCAATTATATTTTGAACTTTGAAACCTGGAGTCTAAAAATGAAATTATTAAAAAATATCTGTCTGCTAGGAGGTTTTGACATGAGAAAATCATGCCTCATTAGCTGATACAGAAAGGCATTCTTAAACTGCCTGCCTGGCTTTGATTTCACTAACTGGGTACTGGTATTATGGTTTGATACATCTATGGGATGACAGGACTTAAGGTAAGTTAATTCAGTTCAGAGTATGGCCTAAGATACAAACAGACTTTAGATACAAAATTGTATCCAAATTGTATAGCATTTTAAAATAGAAAATTATAATTAAATTCCTATGCTGGAAATGACTTTTGGCTTGAGAAATGTGACTAGGTCCAAAGGGATTGTGAAGACTTTTAGGCTTGAGAAAGCATCATTATAGCATTAACATTTACACCATTGCTTGAACAATTCTAATGGAAATAAGAATATCTGTCAAGGAACAAAGAACAACACACTGTTAATTGTTTTTGCTATAAGGGAAAAAGGTCTAGAAGAAAAGTGCGACTGTGAACATATGATTTAAAACACTTTGACATCTCACCTATGGTATGGTCCAGTGTAGCCTTAATCTTTAATAAAAATGAGGACTGTGTGTTGTCCGGGGCTCCTAATTCGCCATTGGGAAAAAAAATCATACTTGACAATATCCTTTTAACTTGAAGTTTTGAAATAAATTAGCTTTGTGGTCTTGAATCAAAGCCAAACAGTTCTGAAGTTAGTTTCTATGTACCAGATGCTTCCATGGTAGAAACTTCCCTCTGAATATGCCTGACTTCGCATAAACACCAAGATCTCAACGATTGTTTAGCTCATTTCAAATTGTTGGTTCTTTCTCTCTCTCCCTATTGTTTTCTTTTTCCTTTTTCTCCCCCTTATTGCTGCACTGGCTAGAACCTCCAGTAAAATGTCGAATAGAAGTGGCAAGAGCATATTTCCTTGCCTTTTATCTAATATTAGGAAGAAAGCATTCAGTATAAATATGTATGTATTCTAATTTTAATTATCTTTTACTCCATACATGTCTTTATCTCTCCTTGTCCCAATATCACACAGTTTCAAGTTTTAATTACCCTAACTTATATAATTGTCTTAGTCATCTTGTGCTGCTCTAACAGAAATACCACAAGTAGATGGCTTCAACAAAGAGAAGTTCATTCTCTCACAGTCCAGTAGGCTACAAGTCCAAATTCAGGGCATCAGCTCCAGGAGAAGGCTGTCTCTCTGTCGGCTCTGGAGGAGGGTCCTGGTGATGCATCAGTCTTGTTTGGTCTGGGAGCTTCTCTGCCCGGGAACCTCAGGTCCAAAGGATGCACTCTGCTCTCAACACTGCTTTCTTGGTGGTATGAGGTTCCCCTGTGTCTCTGCTCGCCTCTCTCTTTTATATCTAAAAGAGATTGGATTAAGACACCAGCTAATCTTGTCAACCTCATTAGTATAACCTCATCACAGTGATAGAATTTACAACACATAAGGAGATCACATATAACCTCATCATAGTGATAGAGTTTATAACACATAAGGAAATCACATAAGATTATACAATCATACAGTACTGGGAATCATGACCCAGCCAAGTTGACAGATATTTTTGGGGGACATAATTCAACCCATGACAGTAATGAACATCTTTATTTCAAGTAATATGTGGTGGCTTTAACATTCTTTTCTTCTTCTATTGTTATTGTTACCTTTGCTTTATTTTGGTTAGATTTTGCACTGTATATCAATTTTCAAATATTGAGTGCTGATAGATGTATGTATAGCATATATTTGGATTAATTTCACCCATCTCCTTCTCTCTCTCTCTCTTTTTTTCCTATTATACAGTAGTCAGAGTTCAGTCAGAAAAAGATAAGCCATGCTAGGCATTTCAAATAGAAAGCATATAATACAGAGAATTGGTTACAGAGGTATTGTAATTATTTAAGAATCGAAAGAGAGGTGGTAGAGTGGTACTAGAGGAGTAAGAGGTATATCCTGGGCTCTGGAAACCACTTCCAATACCCCCATCCAGGAGTCCATGGACTACTGCAGTTTAGAATGGAACCACAAACAAGGTGATACTGTAAGTGGGCTGAAATCAATAAAGAGGTGCCATATACTGCCTGGACTGCTAGATTCTGCAGCTGCCCCACACTCACTCTAGCATTTGCCCACAACTACAGTATCTACGGGTACCAGAAGCAGAACATGCTTCTTCCTGTTTTCTGGTCTCCCACTGGTAGAACCTAACAAGAGACCAACAGGCATGGTAGTCTGGAAAATGTGGTTTGCAGTCTCCCAGCCCCACAGAGTGGAGGCTAGGGTGAGCTTGGGCCTCAAACAGCAACTAACCAGCACACACTCATTTTCCTTGTTTATTGTTTTTTCCTTTCCTGTTACCCCTCGGACTGATCACACTTTCTGTGTTACTTTTCTCCCTTCTACTGTCTTTGAAGTTATGTACTCCATTTCTATTTTATCATTACCTTTATACTTAGGGTACTGTAGTGCAATTGATTACTTTTGTGTGGCCTTTCCAGCCATGGTCTTGTAACTCTCACCCAAGTGATTGGGTGAGACCGTGTGATAAGGTAATTGTGGCCCACCGAGGGCATTGGTCGGTTTTGCTTTAAAAGAGAGCCAATTCTAGAGCAGAGAGGAGGATCCTACCATCACGAAGGAAGAACAGCCAGGAGCAGAGAGCGAGTCCTGTGGACTCAGGATCCCTGCCCTGAGAAGCTCCTGGAAGCAGGGGACCGAGACAGAACAAGTTGTAACACTGAAGATGGTAAGAAGCGTAATCAGGAGAGACCTGGCAGCAGAGACCCAGCAGCAGGAGACAATGCAGTGGACTTCCCAGCCCATGGAGAGAGAAAGCTGAGTACCTTTGGGGAGAGGCCTAGAGCCAGGGAGAGGCGTGCCTGCTAGAATGGTTGGAAAGAGGCTGTCCTGATGGAAGAACTGTATCCTGAGTGTTCCTGAGCCTGAATTGTAACCCATGACTTCCCTACTAAACCCCATAATTGTGAGTATGGCCTGTGGTTCCGTGTGGCCATTGCAATGAATTGTTGAACCCAGCAGAAAAGTAGAAAGTGCTGTGCAAGGGAAGGTTGGTGTCAGAACTGGTAAAGGTGGAGAGAGGAGGCATGTCTGACCCTCACCTCACAGGAATCAGCCTTAGGCTGTTGATCTTGGTTCTCCTTCCCCTTTATGGGGTTGGACGAGGTCAGACACTGCACCCATGCTGTTTTTATAGGTACCCGGCTGAAAATATTGTAAAAATGTGATTGATATATTTACTACTTTCCATGACAATGCAAGGACAAGTTTAATTCTAATAACTCAGTCCCAGCTTCTCTGTAATTGTGTCAAGTATTTTAGTTTCTGCTCTGTTTTAAAACACTTTCTTTACCCACGTTTTTATGATTAAAAGAATTACCAATATAATAATATAAGGATTATGTTTCTCATCAGTTACAAAATATTGTCAGCCATTATCTGTTTGAATATTGGTTCTCCCCAGTCTCTTTATTCATTCCTTCTAGAACTTGTATTGGCTATGTATTGAACTATCACACTTTCTCTCCTCCAAGTCTCTAAACTCTTTTTCATATTCTCCACTCATTTATAGTTGCCTCTCTTTATTTATCTTTTTACCACTACCAATTCTGGGTAGTTAACATCTATCTTCTTCAAGTTCACTACTCCTCCATTCAATTGTAGCTATTTTTTATAATAAATTTAAATATAATAATAAATTTTAATTACAATATCAATATTGTACATTTATAGTTCTACATGTTTCACATCTACTCTTTTTGTCACAGTATCCTGTAATTTTATTATGGTTTATAGTTCTTTTATAAAATCATCTTTAATCACTGTAGACACACTTAGTTTAAACATACCCTCCGTTTGTTTCATACAGTGTGTCGATATTCATGTGATTACTAACTTTTTATTGTGACTTCATCTATAGCCATTCCCCACCCCCTCCTTGGGGATGCAGTCTTCACTGAGTAATAGAGATATCCCTACAGAACAATTTTTTATTGGCTTCTGACAGGTGTCTCAGAGGTTTTCCTGTTTATAGAAAAGTATTTTCATTAATTTCTCAGCTTGAGATAGCTTAATAGAAGGTTGTTAAATTTGACCTGCATGTGGTATACCAAAAACGAAACGAAACAAATCCACTGCTGTCAAGTTGATTCCTACTCATAGCAACCCTATAGAACAGAGTAGAACTGCCCCTTAGGGTTTCCAAGGCCGTAATCTTTACAGAAACAGACTCCCACATCTTTCTCCCACAAAGCCTGTTTGAACTGCTGACCTTTTGGTACCACTGCACTGCCAGGGTTCCTTGATGTGGTATAGGCTCAGAGTTTTGGTTTCTAATGGGAGATCGCCCCCCCCCCGCCCCCGCCCCCAAGACAGAATCAGAGTCACATTCTCTTGTCATTTTCTGGACTGGGTTTTTCTAATCCCATGTATGTGAAGTGGACTGCCCTAATAATGTCTTAGCTTTATGCAGTATCCCTAGTTTCGGCATCAAACCACTGCTGGTCTGCTTCTGGGCAAGGAAGAAACCTTAGGCTCTAAACTATATGGCCTGTATCAGGGTTTGCTACTCCCCAAGCTCTTACAGGCTTAACACTATTGCTTACCTTTTTCAGTATGAGTTTTCCCCTTTTTTTCTGGAAACTGGGATTCTCCTCTTTCTTCTGAGTACAGCTGTTTATTTATTTATCATTTTGTTAACTTTTATCCAGAGTTATTGTGTGTTTGTGAGGGAGAAGAAGAGTCTGGTTGATCAGTTATTCATGTTGCCAAATCGCAAGTCCTGCTTACATATTTTTGTATATTGGCTCTTGCAAAATTAGCTATAATTGCAACAGGCTTTCCCTGAATAATTTTTGAAAACTCAGTGATTAGTACTATACACAATCAGCTTGTTTATATCTCATTTTAAATTCACAAGCAGCAATAATTTACTATTTAGAATCGTATTACTGGGGAGCCCTCCCTCTCTTTTTTAAAGCTCTTTCCGGGGAGAAGTGGGATTTTTCTAAACTATTGAAGAATTTTCTAAACTAGATTTATATCAGGTCAAAGAATTTGGCAGAAGTAATTGCTGATTTTTAGAAACCGTTTTTTGTTGATGTTTCCTTAGACAATTTTGTCAGCTTCCACTGACTTAAGTCAGTTGTTCCTAGGTCTCTGAGCACTGCTACTAGATAGGAAAAATGTAAAGAATGGCTATAAGTAGGAAACACAAGTCATAAATACACCAACTGCATATAAGCAGCATTAATTATAGCTACTTGTAGATGACATAAAATTACAATACTCTTCTACAAGTTGTATGAGTTTTAACCCTCCACTTGCTTTTTTTTATTAAAACATTTCACCATGTACTTTGGCAAGATCTGCACCACGTCATTCTGAAGGTTCTTAGAGTTGGAACACCAAACTCAAGAGTCCAGCCCTCAACCATCTCATATATTGTGTTCAACTGGGAGATTACCATGTCCCTATGACCAAATGGCAGGAGATAGTTAAGCTAAGATTTTCTTAAGGTCTTATGTCCTGGAAATGGCCCTTACAGATTCACACTATAGTGCACGTATGTCTATATCATGCATGCAGAATGAATGATTTATTGAACCCAAGTCAAACTCTATGCACATGATCCTCATGGGATAGGATTTTCTGAAAGGGAGAGAATTCTGGTGGTGGGGCAGAAAGAATACGGGCTTGATAGGCAGAAAGACAGGAGCTTTGTCATTCATCACTATGTGACGTTTGACATGTTAAAGAATTTCAGGTTCTGCACCTGTAGAATAGAGATAATGTCTCCCTCACAGGGTTCTTGTAAGAATGAAAAAAAATAAAATAATGCACATAATTGAGTCCCGCCCTAGGTGCTTGTTATGGATAAAATTGTTTTCCCCAAAACATATGTGTTGAAACCCTGGCCCATCTACCTATAACTATGATCTGTTTGGAAATAGGGCTTTCTTTGTTATGCTAATTAGGTCATACCCAAGTAGGGTGGGTTCTAAATCTAATCAATTCAGAGTTACAAAAAGAACAGAAAGGGCACAGGGAAACACACATGGAGAAGACGAAGACAGGCAATGGAAACACATGTATCTGCAAGGATTACCAGCATCTACTAGAAGGATTACCTCATCTGGGTCCTAGACAAGGAAGGACCTCCCTCTGAAGCCATGCCCTGAATTTGAATGTCTAGTCTCCTAAACTGTGAGAAAATACATTTCTGTTTTTTAAAACTACCCACTTGTGCTATTTGTGTTGTGGCAGCACTCAGTGACTAAGACAGTGCTCAATAAATGTTATTTTCCCTCCTTGCTTAGTTAAAATTTTGAATTCATATAATTTTACATCCATAAATCTGGAACCCCCACGTGTCTGTCAGTTTGTCATACTGTGGGGGCTTGCGTGCTGCTGTGATGCTGGAAGCTATGCCACCAGTACTCAAATACCAGCAGGGTCACCCACGGAGGACAGGTTTCAGCTGAGCTTCCAGACTAAGACATATTAGGAAGAAGGACCCAATAGTCTACTTCTGAAAAGAATTAGCCAGTGAAAACCTTATGAATAGCAGTGGAACATTGTTTGATATAGTGCCAGAAGATGAGCCCCCCAGGTTGGAAGGGACTCAAAAGACAACTGGAGAAGAGCTGCCTCCTCAAAGTAGAGTCGGCCTTAATGACGTGGATGGAGTCAAGCTTTCAGGACCTTCATTTGCTGATGTGGCATGACTCAAAATGAGAAGAAACAGCTGCAAATATCCATTAATAATCAGAACGTAGAATGTACAAAGTATGAATCTAGGAAAACTGGAAATTGTCAAAAATGAAGGAACACATAAACATTTATCCTAGGCATTAGTAAGCTGAAATGGACTGGTACTGGCCATTTTAAATCAGACAACCATATGGTCTACTATGCCAGGAACGACAGCTTGAAGAGGAAAGGTGTTGCACTCATCATCAAAAAGAACATTTCAAGATCTGTCCTGAAGTACAACGCTGTCAGTGATAGGATAATATCCATATGCCCACAAGGAATACCAGTTAATAGGACTATTATTCAAATTTACGCACCAACTACTAAGTCCAAAGATGAAGAAACTGAAGATTTTTTCCAACTTCTGCAGTCTGAAATTGATCGAACATGCAATCAGTATGCATTGATAATTACTGGTGATTGGAATGTGAAAGTTGGAAACAAAGAAGAAGGATGGGTAGTTGGAAAATATAGCTTTGGTGATAGAAATGATGCCAGAGATCGCATGATAGAATTTTGCAAGATCAATGACTTCTTCATTGCAAATACATTTTTGTTACCAACATAAACAGTGACTATACACATGGACCTCTCCAGATGGAATACACAGGAATCAAATCAACTACATCTGTGGAAAGAGATGATGGAAAAGCTCAATATCATCAGTCAGAACAAGGCCAGGGGCTGACTGTGGAACAGACCATCAATTGCTCATATACAAGTTCAAGTTGAAACTGAAGAAAATTAGAACAAGTCCACGAGAGCCAAAGTACAAACTTGAGTATATCCCACCTGAATTTAGAGACCTTCTGAAAAATAGATTTGACGCGTTGAACACTAATGACCGAAGACCAGACGAGTTGTGGAATGACATTAAGGAAATCATACATGCAGAAAGCAAGAGGTCATTAAAAGACAGAAAAGAAAGAACAGACCAAAATGGATGTCAGAAGAGACTCTGAAACTTGCTCTTGAAGGTTGAGTAGCTAAAGCAAAAGGAAGAAATGACGAAGTAGAAGAATTGAACAGAAGATTTCAAAGGGCTGCTTGAGAAGACAAAGTAAAGTATTATAATGACATGTGCAAAGAGCTGGAGATAGAAAACCAAAGGGGAAGAACATGCTCGATGAAAGAACTGAATTCAAAATTCAAGCCTCGAGTTGTAATAGTGAAGGATTCTATGGGGAAAATATTAAATGATGCAGGAAGCATCAAAAGAAGATGGAAGGAATATATAGAGTCATTATACCAAAAAGAATTAGTCGACATTCAACCATTTCAAGAGGTAGCATATGATCAGGTACCGATGGTACTGAAGGAAGAAGTCCAAACTGCACTGAAGGCATCGTCGATAAACAAGGCTCCAGGAATTGACGGAATATCAATTGAGATGTTTCAACGAAGGGATGCAGCACTGGAAGTGCTCACTTGTCTATGCCAAGAAATTTGGAAGACAACTACCTGGCCAACGGACTGGAAGAGATCCATATTCATGCCTATTCCCAAGAAAGGTGATCCAATGGAATGTGGAAATTATTGAACAATATCATTAATATCACACACAAGTAAAATTTTGCTAAAGATCATTCAAAAGTGGCTGCAGCAGTATGTCAGCAGGGAACTGCCAGAAATTCAGGCCAGATTCAGAAGAGAACATGGAACCAGGGATATCATTGCTGATGTCAGATGGATCCTGGCTGAAAGCAAAGAATACCAGAGAGATGTATACTTGTGTTTTATGGACTATGCAAAGGCATTTGACTATGTGGATGACAACAAATTATGGCTAACATTGCGAAGAATGGGAATTCCAGAATGCTTAATTGTGCCCATGAGGAACCTGTACACAGATCAAGAGGCAGTTGTTCGGACAGAACAAGGGGATACTGCGTGGTTTAAAGCCAGGAAAGGTGTGTATCAGGGTTATATCCTTCCACCATACCTATTCAATCTGTATGCTGAGCAAATAATCTGAGAAACTGGACTATATGAAGAAGAAAGGGGTATCAGGATTGGAGGAAGACTCATTAACAACCTGCAATATGCAGATGACATGACCTTGCTTGCTGAGAGTGAAGAGGACTTGAAGCACTTACTGGTGAAGATCAAAGACTACAGTCTTCAGTATGGATTACACCTCCACATAAAGAAAACAAAAATCCTCACAACTTGACCAATAAGCAACATTATGATAAACGGAGAAAAGATTGAAGTTGGCAAGGATTTCATTTTACTTGGATTCACTATCAACACCGATGGAAGCAGCAGTCAAGAAATCAAAGGACACATTGCATTGGGCAAATCTTCTGCAAAAGACCTCTTTAAAGTGTTGAAAAGCAAAGATGTCACCTTAAAGACTAAGGTGCACCTGACCCAAGCCATGGTATTTTCAATCACATCATATGCATATGAAAGCTGGACAATAAATAAGGAAGAAGGAAGGAGAATTGATGCCTTTGAATTGTGGTGTTGATGAAGAATATTGAATATACCATTGACTGCCAAAAGAATGAACAGATCTGTCTTGGAAGAAGTACAACGAGAATGCTCCTTAGAAGGGAGGATGGTGAGACTATGTCTTACATACTTTGGACATGTTGTCAGGAGGGATCAGTCCTTGGAGAAGGACATCATTCTTGGTAAAGTACAGGGTCAGCGAAAAAGAGGAAGACTCTCAAGGAGATGAACTGACACAGTGGCTGCAACAGTGGGCTCAAGCATAACAGATTGTGAGCATGGTGCAGGACCGGGCAGTGTTTTGTTCTGTGGTTCATAGGGTCGCTATGAGTCGGAACCAACTCGATGGCACCTAACAACAACAACAAAGCTGGAAAGAACTTTGGAGGCCATCCTTTCCAACACACTTATTTGTGTGGAAACAGGCTAAGAGATATTGAGTTGGTCAGGTTCATTCAAGAAGTTGCCTCAAAGCCCCACTTCTGATTCCACATTGAATATGTAGCCAAACCAGTGGCTTTTTCTGTATTGCTTTTTTTCTGTTACTGTTTAACAAAAAGGTAACTCTGTGCTTCTGTATGGTAATAAGCAGATTTTGTTGTTCTGTGGGATTAAACAAAATATCATTTGCCCTCCATGATGTCTGCCTTGTCTTTGTTTTCCAGCCTCCTGTCTGCTCTTTCCCTATCTCTGTAAACTGTCTTTGTTATGCTGCTTGCTACTTCAGAGATTCTCCTTCAACCTCTCACCTCAACCCAAGTACAAAGGATGCTGTGGAATCTCAACCACTCCGTGACACACAGGCAGAACAAGACCTCTACACGAGGGAAACAGCTACAGTTATAGACTCCAAGAAAGAGACAAAATTTGAAAACAAAAATCAAAGCGGGAGGAAGTACCACAAAAGGTCATACTTCTTCTATTGTCTCTTATGGAGAAAATGTCTTTCATTCTCTATGGGGATATGAATGAGCTTTTTATCTTAACTAAGTTCAGGAGACCAAATGGCTGGAAAATGAAGGGCATTAATAATTTCTTCTTTTAGACGTGTGACTATAAAATTAAAGAATGAGTCATCTTCTACTGGTTAGTCTATGAAACGAGGAACTGGTCTTGCCTTGGTTTATTTTTCCTCTTCCCCTCCCCAGTAGAACACACAGATGATTTAAGCAGCCTTCCATTACAAAGTATCTAAAATAATAAAGCAATTGAGGGTAAGGAAAAAAAAAAAAATCAGCTGAAGGTGTAAACCTGCTCCAGGCTGAATGACTGGGGCATATTTCACCCTCTCATTCTAAATCAATGCTAAGCAGAGCACAGAAATGTTTACCTTTGTCTGATCTCTAATTCCCTAAATTTATGTGGAATCATGCACAGATGCGCTGGAAACCAGCCTGGAAAAGCCTGGCATTTTAATTGATCCCAGAGCTTCTTGCCTCATGGCTCCTGCTGTGATGAAGTCTGCTACTTATTCCAAAGATTCCCTGACCCGTTGCCTAGCCACCAGCAACTGGCCAATCAGGGTGTCCACATGCAGCTGAGGAAGTAACCAATCAATTTTTTAATTTCCTTCTGTAACTGGGAGTGAATTGGAGTGGATTTGAAATCTCATTAGTGAAAAGTAAGACATGTAGTATGCATTTTAACATATGTATTAGCTGAATACATTTGGCATTGAGTCATAAATTCTGCTGAATATTTGAAAGTCCATTTCAGACAAGTTTAAACCTTGAGTTACTAATGTATTCTTTTAAAAAATCAGATTAACATACTTAGTGGTCCAATCTATGTATAAAACTTCAACAGGCTTTTTTTCTTCTAATTTAATACTGCCTTCTCAAAAATGAGCTTCTTTTAGAAATTTTCTTCTAAGGTCAATGGCACCTCCCATTCACAAATCATCCAAATTCAGCATATTGGAATTATAGTTAACTAACTTTTTGCCTTCATTCTGCAAGCCACCTAGTCATTTGTTTTTTCTTCCCACATTTGACCCTATTTCTCCATTCCCATGACCAGTGCTCTGGTCTGAGGCCCAGATTTCTTCACACTTGTATTCTGAAACAGACTTCTTGGCTCTAGTTCCTCCAATCCATTTTATAAATCATTATTAGCTGTCATTACTTCAGTCCTCTTCTCAAAAACTTTTAACAAATGCAGGCATACATGGATCAAAGTTGGGATTACCGATTGACATACTCCAGTAAATTGTCTGGTCTCTCTGAGCATCAATTTCTTCATCCCTAAAAATGGAGATAATTAGGTTAAAGAAAATCATGTCTGAAAAGTTTGTAACCTGGCATGTATATATATATAGCTTCTATTATTTTTATTTTCATTATTATTATTTAATGACATCTATTTTTGTTAACCTTTATTGTATTTTTAAAGTCTTTCATAATACAACAGCAAACCCATCCATTTGTCCATCCTTATTTCCAATACCATCCTTCACGTGTCCCTTCCCCACTACCATATACCCATTAATCTAATCAGATAATTTCTTCCCTGAGCTTCAGATTCATCATTTTCATACTCTGTCATGTCATCTCCTAACTCCTGTGGATCCTTCAGATCCCAAGCTCAAGAATCACTTCCTAGGGGAAGGCTCCTTTATTATATGCATTCAAAGAACCATGTTCATCTAATTCAGAATACTTTCTCAGTTTGCAGTTGTACATTGTTAGTACAACTATTTATTTAATTAATATTTACCTTCTCTACTATGCAAGAAGTTCTGTTAGAGCAGAAACGGTATGAGCTTTTGTTTGCTACTCTATTCCTAGTGCCCAATGTGGTAAAAGAAAAACCAGTTGACGTCAAGTCAGTTTTGACTCAGGGAGAACCCATGTGTGTCAGAGTAGAACTATGCTCCATGGGGTATTCAGTAGTTGAGTTTTTGGAAGTAGATCTCCAGTCCTTTCTTCTGTGGTGCCTCTGGTGGACTTAAACCTCCACCCTTTTGGTTAGCAGATGAGAATGTTAACTGTTTGCACTATCCAGGGGCTCCAATGTGGTAAGTGTGGTATAGATATTTGTTGAGTGACTATTGTTGAATTCTTAACAACTAAAATGGCTTCTATTTTTCCCTGCTTCAGATCTCAAAAGTCTTATCTTTTGAAACCTTATATTAATTCTAACTGAGGGAATTAATATTCAAATAAACATGTATTAAAAATAGCCTATGTGCCCTGTATTACAGTGGGCAACATAGAGGATTTTTTCCCCTGACTTCATGAGGAAATCCTAGATTGTTGCTGTTGTTAGGTGCAATTAAGTCGGTTTTGACTAATAGAGACCCTACATACAACAGAAAGATACACTGCATGGTCCTGTGCCATCCTCACAATCCTTGCTAATTTGAGCACATTTTTGCAGGTCCTGTGTCAATCCATCTCGTTGATGGTCTTCTTCTTTTTCGCTAACCATCTACTTTACCAAGCATGATGTCCTTCTCCAGGGACTGGTCCCTCCTGATGACATGTCCAAAGTACATGAGCCAAAGTCTCGCCATCCTCGCTTCTAAGGAGCATTCTGCCTGTACACCTTCCAAGACAGATTTGTTTGTTCATCTGGAAGTCCCTGGTATATTCAATATTCTTTGCCAACACCATAATGCAAAGGCGTCAATTCTTTCACCTTCCTTATTCACTGTCCGTCTTTCACATGCATATGAGGCAATTGAAAACACCATGCTTGAGTCAGACGCACCTTAGTCTTCGAACTGACATCTTTGCTTTTTAACAATTTAAAGAGGTCTTTTGCAGCAGATTTACCCAATGCAATACGTCTTTGATTTCTTGACTGCTGCTTCCATGGGTATTGATTGTGGATCCAAGTAAAATGAAATCCTTAACAGCTTCAATCTTTTCTCTGTTTATCTTAATGTTGCTTATTGGTTCAGTTGTGAGGATTTTTGTTTTCTTTAACTGTGCTCATGAGGAACCATTCGTAGATCAAGAGGCAGTCGTTTGAATAGAACTAGGGGATACTGTGTGGTTTAAAGTCAGGAAACGTCTGTTAGCTACCTGAATATCTTCTTTGGTGAAGTGTCTGTTCATATCCTTTGCCCATTTTTTAATTGGAATATTCGTCTTTTTGTTGTTGAGGTGTCGAAATATTCTATAGTTTTAGATGTTAGACCCTTGTCAGATATATTGTAGCCAAAATTTTTTCCCCCAATATGTAGGTTCTCTTTTGGTGAAGTCTTGATGAACGTAAGTTTTTTAATTTTTAGGAGGTCCCATTTATCTAGTTCATCTGCTATGTGTGCGTTTTTAGTTATGTTTGGTATTTTATTTATGCCATATATTAGGGCTCCTAGCATTGTCTCTACTTTTTCTTTCATGATCTTTATTATTTTAGGTTTTATATGTAGGTCTTTGGTCCATTTTGAATTAATTTTGGGTACGGTGTGAGGTATGGGTCCTGTTTTTTTTTTACAGATGGATATCCAGTTTTGCCAGCACCATTTGCTAAAAAAACTATCTTTTCCCCATTTAATGGACTTTGGTCCTTTGTCAAGTATCAGCTGACTACAAGTGGATGGATTTACATCTGGATTCTCAATTCTGTTCCATTGCTCTATGTGTCTGCCATTAAACCCGTGCCAGGCTGTTTTGACTACCGTGGCCATACAGTAGTTTCTAAGATCACGTAGTGTGAGGCTTCCTACTTTGTTTTTTCCTTCAGTAATGCTTTGCTTCTCTGGGGCCTCTTTCCTTTCCATATATGGTTGGTAATTAGTGTTTCCACCTGGTTTAAGAATGTTGCTGGTATTTGGATCGGAATTGCGTTATAACCTGTAGATCGCTTCGGGTGCAATTTGCATTTTCACAATGTGCAGTCTTCCTGTTCACAAGCATGGTATGTTTTTCCATTTATGTAGGTCTCTTTGGGTTTCTTGCAATAGTGTTTTGTAGTTTTCTTGTTGTACTTCTTTACATCCCTAGTTAGATTTATTCCTAAATATTTCAACTTTTTTTAGCGGCTATTGTACATGGTAATGTTTTCCTGACTTCGTTTTCAAAGATTTCTCTGTTGGTGTATAGAAATCCAACCAATTTTTGTATGTTCATCTTATGTCCTGCTACTCTGTCAAACCTATTAGTTCCAGTAGTTTTCTAGTAGAATTTTGGGATTCTCTATGTATAGTATCATATCATGTTCTAATAGGGATACTTTTACTTCTTCCTTTCCAGTTTGAATGCCCTTTATTTATTTAGCCTTATTGCTCTAGCTGGGACTTCTAACACAATGTTAAATAGGAGTGGTGATAAAGGACGTCCTTGTCTTGTTCCCATTTTCAGGAGGAATGCTTTCAGCCTCACTACATTGAGAATGAAGTTGGCTGTTGGTTTTATATAGATGCCCTTTATTATGATGAGCGATTTCCCTTTTATTCCTATTTTTTGAGAATTTTTATCAGGGATGGGTATTGGACTTCACCAAATGCTTTTCTTCATCAATTGAGATAATCATGTGATTTTTTTGTTCTCTTTATGTGGTGGATTACATTGATTGATTTTCTAATATTGAACTGTCCTTGAATACCTGATATAGTTACCAGTGCATCTTGATTGCATGTTTGATCAATTTCAGACTGCAGAAGTTGGTAGAAATCTTCAATTTCTTCATTTTTTTGTTAGTGATTGGTGGGTAAATTTGAATAATAGTTGTATTAACTTTTCCTCCTTGTAGGTATATGGATATTGTTCTATCACTGACAGCATTATACTTCAGGATAGATCTTGAAATGCTCTTTTTGACAGTAAATGTGCACCATTCCTCTTCATTTTGTCATTCCTGGCACAGCAGACTATGTGATTGTTTGATTCACAATAGCCAATACCAGTCCATTTCAGCACACTAATATCTAGGATATCAATCTTTATGTGTTCCATTTCATTTTTGATGACTTCTACTTTTCCTAGATTCATACTTTGTACATTGCACATTCCAATTATTAATGGATATTTGCAGCTGTTTTTTCTCATTTTGAGTCATGCCACATCAGCAAAAGAAAGTCCCAAAAGCTTTACGCCATCCTCATCATTAAGGTCAACTCTACTTTGAGGAGGCAGCTTTTCCCTTTTGAGTGCCTTCCAACCTGAGGGTCTCATCTTCTGGCACTATATCAGACAATGTTCTATTGCTATTCATAAGGTTTTTACTGGCCAATTTTTTCAGAAATAGATTGCCAGGTCCTTCTTCCTAGTCTATCTTAGTCTGGAAGCTCAGCTGAAATCTGTACACCATGGGTGGTACTGCTGGTATTTGAAAATTCTGGTCACATAGCTTCCAGCATCATAGCAATACACAAACCACAACAGTACGACAAACTGACTTCATGAGGAAATCCTGGATTGGGAGACAAAAATGAAATTTACTTAAAACACGTACTTGTGTGTGTGTGTGTGTGTGTTGGTGGGGCTAAGGGTGATTATAAGGAAGGAGTACAATTAGGCAGTGTGTTCTAGTAGGAAAAACACAGAGAACTGAAAGATAAAAACATCTTCCATTTGAATCTGGATAGACTTGGGTAAATGACTTCTCTCTTGGCCTCTGTTTCCATGTTTGTTAATATGAGCATCTTGGATCAATATATCTTTAAGATGTCTTCAAACTCTGTAGGTCAAAGAAAAATATGCTGAAAGATGAACAAATCTGCTGTTTTCATTTAATATTTTTTTCTTTTAGTCTGACCCTGTATAAATAAATAAATTTATACATAATCTGTATTTAGAATATTGTGTTATACTTTTCTCTTGAAGAGACTAACATAAACATTCCTCATGGTGCCACAATAGACTTTATAACACTCATTTTTATATATTTTTTCCATTTGCACAGTTGTATAAAAGTATTGAATAGGGACTTTGTGATGGGCATCGTGTGAGGGAATAGAGGCAAAAGGAAGAATAAGACAGACATCATCTTTGTCTTTATAAACATATACATTGTATTACCTTTTTGTCATTGTTGAGGTCTCCTACATTTCAATATATGATTACTTACATGTGTTTATTAGTCATGGTTACTTATTTGCAAGTATTGTATTCCCATCAAAATTATAAATTTCCTGGAGGCCACATTGTGTGTGTGTGTGTTATTTTAAATTACAGAATTTTTATGTCAATTTCAGTTTCAATATTTTGTTTTGTTGTTTTCATAAATGCACATAAAAAGTGTCAGATGATGTATAATAACATGTATTTGGAAATTGTTGTCACTGTACGTACAATTAATGGCTAACATATATTGAATCCTTATTGTGTGCCAGGGGCAGAGCTCAGCATTTATTATTATCTCCATTTCATGCATGGGAAAAACGAGGCCTAGAGTGGTTAAAACACTGGCCTCAAATCACATAGATAGTACATAGTGTATGTAGAATTCCAAGTCAGGCTCTCCTACGACTTTGCCATAGCATGCCTTTCCCATGCTATGCTTTTTCATATACTTCTTATTATTCCTTAGAGACTTGGTGGCCCAGTGGTTAAAAGCTAGGACTGCTAACCAAAGGTTGGCAGTTCGAATCCACCAGCTGCTCCTTGGAATCCCTATGGGGCAGTTCTACTACTTCCTATCGGGTCTCTATGAGTTGGAGTCGACTCGATGGCAATGGGTTTGGATTTGGTTTTCTTATTGCTGCTTCACATCACTGAGCAAAATACAATTACTCTTCACACATAATAAATGCTCAGTAAATTCTTATTGAATGGTATTTTTGGAGAATCATTATCTTAGGCTGGGTCCCGTAGAGAAGCAAAACCAGTAAAGCACATAAATATATATATATAGAGAGATTTATATCAAGGAAATGGGTCATGTAGAGGCTGGAACGTCACAAGTCTATGGGTCAGGATAAAGGCTTATCCTAATTCATGTAGCTACAGGGGCTGGCAAATCCAGGATCAGCAGGTCAGAGAGCAGGGCTCTTGCTCATAGGCTGCAAAGATTAATGAATCCCAAAATCGGCAGTCAAGACTGCAGGTAATCTGCTAGCTCAAGTCCCAAGAACTGGAGGTCAGATGAACAGGAGCCAGCTGCAGGATTCAGCATGAGCAAAAAGCCCTCAAGCCTTGCCAGAATGTCCACTTGTATTTGATGCAGGCCGCACGCCCAAGGAAGCTCCCTTTCTACTGATTGGCTACTCACAGCAGATCCCATCATGGAGGTGATCACAACATCATATGACTGCCAATCTACATCGTAACTGCCAGACCACTGAGAATCATGGCCTAATCAAGTTGACACACAACCTTAACCATCACAATCAGGAAGTTTATTTTGGAAGCACATATTTCTTTGGTGTTTTCTGATAAACCCTGGAAGTTTCAATGCAATTGTCTAGGGAAGGAAGGAGGAATAGAACAGAAAGAAAAAAACCCATAAGCTGTTTTATGCCAGCTTGTGAATGAAAATTATTTTAAATATTTGGAGATTTTTATAAAGCCATCTATTTTCCAAGCACCAGACTTAGTGCTTTGTGTGCATCATATTACAGGCATGCCTAGAGATATTGCGGATTCAGTTCCAGCCCACCACAATAAAGCGAATATCGCAATAAAGTGAGTCACATGAATTTTTTGCTTCCCAGTGCATATAAAAGTTATGTTTACACTATACTGTAGTCTATTAAGTGTGCAATAGCATTATGTCTAAAAAAGTACATACCTTAATTAAAAAATATTTTATTGCTAATAACTGCTAACCATCATCTGAGCCTTCAGCAAGTCGTAATCTTTTTGCTGATAGAGGGTCTTGCCTTGATGTTGATGGCTGCTGACTGATCAGGGTGGTCATTGCTTAAGGTTGGGGTGGCTGTGGAAATTTCTTAAAATAAGACAACGCTGAAGTTTGCTGCATCGATTGTGATCTTCCTTTCACAAAAGATTTCTCAGTAGCGTGTCCTGTTATTTGATAGCACTTTACCTACAGTAGAACTTCTTTCAAAATTAGAGTCAGTCCTCTCAAACCCTCCTGCTGCTTTATCAACTAAGTTTATGTAATATTCTAAATCCTTTGTTGTCATTTCAACAATGTTCACAGCATCTTCACCAAGAGTAGATTCCATCTCAAGAAACCACTTTCTTTGCTCATCCTTAGGAAGCAACTCCTCATCTATCAAAGTTTTAACATGAGATTGCAGCAATGTAGTCACATCACATCTTCAGGCTCCACTTCTAGTTCTAATTCTCTTGCGATTTCCACCACATCTGCAGTTACTTCCTCCACTGAAGCCTTGAACCCCTCAAAGTCATCCATGAGGGTTGGAATCAACTTCTTCCAAACTCCTGTTAATGTTGATATTTTGACCTCCTCCCACGAATCATGAATGTTTTTAATGGCATCTGGAATAGTGAATCCTAACCAGAGAGTTTTCAGATTTGCCCAGATCCATCAGAGGAATCACTATCTATGGCAACTATAGCCTTATGAGATGTATTTCTTAAATAATAAGACTGGAAAAGTCAAAATTACTCCTCGATCCATGGACTACACAATGGATATTGTGTTAGTAGGCATGAAACCAACATTAATCTCCTTGTACATCTCCATCAGAGCTCTTGGATGACCAGATGCATTGTCAATGAACAGGAATATTTTGAAAGGAATCTTTTTTTTCTGAGCAGTAGGTCTCAACAATGGGCTTAAAATATTCAGTAAACCATGTTGTAAACAGATGTGCTGTCATCCAGGATTTGTTGTTCCATTTACAGAGCACAGGCAGAGTAGAATTAGCATAATTCTGAAGGGATCTAGAATTTTTGGAATGGTAATGAGGATTGGCTTCAACTTAAAGTCGCTAGCTGCATTAGCCCCTAGCAAGAGAGTCAGTCTGTCCTTTGAAGATTTGAAGCCAGTCATTGACTTGTCCTCTCTAGCTATGAAAGTTCTAGATGGCATCTTCTTCCAATATAAGGCTGTTCCATCTACATTGAAAATCTGTTGTTTAGTGTAGCCACCTTCATCATTATCTTAACTAGATCTTCTGGATAACTTGCTGCAGCTTCTACATCAGCACTTGCTGCTTGCCCTTTCACTTTTATGTTAAGGAGATGGTTTCTTTCCTTAAATCTCATGAACTAACCTCTGCTAGTTTCATATTTTTCTTCTGCAGCTTCCTCATCTCTCTCAGCCTTCACAGAATTGAAGAGAGTTAAGGCCTTGCTCTGGATTAGGTTTTGGTTTAAGGGAATGTGGCTGGTTTGATCTTCTATGCAGACCACTAAAATTTTCTCCATATCAGCAATAAGGCTGTTTTGCTTTCTTATCATTCATGTGTTCACTGGAGTAGTACTTTTAATTTCCTTCAAGAACTTTTCCTTTGCATTCACATCTTGGCTAACTGTTTGGTGCAAGAGGTCTAGCTTCCAGCCTATCTTGGCTTTTGACATGCCTTCCTCACTAAGCTTAAACATTTCTAGCTTTTGATTTAAAGTGAGAGGCATGTGCCTCTTCCTATTACTTGAAAACTTAGAGGCCATTGTAGGGTTATTAATTGGCCTAATTTCAATATTGTCATGTCTCAAGGAATAGGGAAGGCCAAGGAGAGGGAGAGAGGTGGGGAACGGCCACACACAAAACATTTATCAATTAAGTTTGCCATCTTATATGGGTGCAGTTCGTGGTGCCCCAAAACAATTACAATGGTAACGCTGAAGATCACTGATCACAGATCACCATAACAGATATAATAATAGTGGAAAAGTTTGAAATATTGTGAAAATTACCAAAATCTGACACAGAGACATAAAGTGAGCACAGGCTGTTGGAAAAATGGTGCTGGTAGACTTGCTGAACGCAGGGTTGCCACAAACCTTCAGTTTGTAAAAAATGCCTTATCTGCAAAGTGCAATAAAATGACGTATGCCTCTGTATATGCAATCCTCAAAAAAAAAACTCTATGAGGTGGATGCTAGAATTAGTCCCTTTTTAAGGATGGGGAAATTGAGGAGGCATTGTAAGATTGACCTGGCCTAAATTATTTACTCTGGATTAAAATACATAATGCTTTAAAAATTCCAATTTGCTTTTACCCACATTATAATAAGCAGTAAGACACATTGCTCACACCTTGTTTCTTCTCATTTTCTTCCCCCGCTTCCGTACTGAATTTCCAGTCTCCAGCACATGTGGCTTATTGGTATTCTATTATTATTCCTGGCTGCAAGGAATAGTAGTAATAATAATGACAATTAACATTTATTCAGCACTTAATATGTGTCAAGCACTGTTCTAAACAGTTTACATGTATTAATTTAATTATTAAAACAACCCTGTGGGGTAGCTACTATTATTATATCTGTTAAATGAGATAATGTACGAAATGTGTTTGGCACACCTCCTGATACGGTGAAAGGTCCGATTAATGCTACCTCTCATCATTATTATTATAAGTATTATTATTTACATTTTTGCATTTTGGACACACATGTTTTAAGTATGTTATTCTTGTTTCTCATCACAGTGAAGGCCTTCTACCTATGTGTGTGTGTATGTATGAGTATGTGTCTGTTTTTCTGCCTATAATTGGTATTTAAGCATAGGGTTTTAGATAAAGAGGGGAATTTAAAAGCCAACATTCCAACCAACAGAGTAATTCCATTTTTCTGTTTCTTGGACAGTTTCATTCTCTCATGTCTCTCTGACCTCTGGTTGAATTCTTCTTAGTGAGTTCATGAAGTTTTGAAGACATTTATTCATTTGATACCTCTATACGTTTGAAAGTCTTGCTTAATATTGAAATCAGCTTTCTTGGAATGGTATCTTATTGTACAGGGGTGAAAAATGTACCCTTGGACCTTAAAATCAACTAGGTCGGTCCTTAAACCATGATTCTAGTCATGTCACTAACTAGTAGTGGATCTGACTTAAGTTACTCATTATCTTAGTACCTCGTTTGTTTGTTTTGTTTTGTTTTTTTTCTGTGAAAGAGGGATTATAATCCCTACCAGAGAAGGTTATTGGGATGACTGAATGATATATATTTACAAAACTTTTATGAAGTGTACACCGCAGGTGCTTGGTATCCCATTCGCTCCGCCCCATTCTCTCATATCTGGCAGGCAGTGCCCTCCCCTCTGAGCCACACTAGGCTTAGCAGGAGGCATCTTAGTTCAAGTAGATGGAGAAAGGCACTAAGACACCTGACAGGGAAATGTGTGCTGGCTTTACTAGCTGCTATTACATCCAGTTTGCCACGGCACTCATAAGCTGGCCCTCCGTAGTATCAAAGAGCAGAAACTCTCAACGAACTATTGACCCTATCTCCAAATGGCCACAGAGGTCTCACTCAGGCACAAATCAAATCTGGAAAGAGGTCCCCTAGAGAATTCAGCTACCAGCTGTACAGCAGCAATAGTCACCAGGGCAAGGGAGAATGGGAGCTAGCTAATAGTTATTATGGGCTGGGAGACTGAATAGCTCATAGACCACATCAGGAAGTAGAGTAATGGGTACCACATGCTTGAAAAAGTCAATTCTCTCAGTCTAATAATGTAAATAATATTTTTAGACAATAGTATTGTCTGGTATATAGGGGTGCTCAATACATAATTTTTGACCGACTAAATGACTGCATGACTGAATCAATTAATGGGTGGTTAGAGGGTACATAAGAGTGATTCAAAGATACATATTCATCGTTCATCCATAGAACTAGTCATTCATTTATTTACCAGACTTATTTTAGGATCCCTGGTGGCGCAGTGGTTAAGAACTCAGTTACTAACCAAAAGGTTGGCAGTTTGAATCCACCAGCTGCTCCTTGGAAACGCTGTGGGGCAGTTCTACTCTGTCTGATAGGGTTACTATGAGTCAGAGTCGACTCGATGGCAATGGGTTTGGTTTTAGTTTATTATATGCTGTAAACTAAGATAGATGCTAGGGATTCAAACAGTAATATGATACGATGGCTCTCAAATAGTTCTTAATTTATCAGGAAAGGATGTGAATATAAAATCATGAAGCAATGTGGTATGTGTACTAACGTCGTAAAATCATCATAGTAGAAACTATATTGGAAACTATGCTGGTAGATGGGTAACAGGAATGAAAGGAGGATTCACAGTGAAGAAGATGATTGAATGGGTCCTAATGAAAGAGTAGGGAAAAAAAAAAAGACATTGAGAAGTGCATTTCAGGCAGAAGGAATACCATTTATAAATGATAACTGTATATGAAGTTTTGGGAAAGGGAAAATAATCCAAGATTCATTGCGAGAAAGCTATAGAGTGTGAAGCTTGAAAAGAAGGTTGAAATAAGATATGGATGGAATCTAAGTAGAGAAGGGAATTGTTCGTGGAACATAAATAATCCTGACATTTGTTCATGCCTTCTAGATTTTGCTTACTTTCCATCCAAGTTCACCACTTTGATCTGCCATGTCCACTGGTCTGTCCCTGCCTACCAGCAGTGTCCTGCAATGTTCAGGATCACTACCTCCGGTCTAGAAGAGCACTGCCATAACTATAGGTGTTTAAGTGCATCCCAAAGCTGTAAAACCCTTGAAGTGGTCAAATAATATTACATCCCACTGGTCATAAAGTCTCCTCTCTTATTGCCTATCTTCATGTTGTTCTTTTTTTCTAAACCAATGCTTGAGAAGGCTTGGCCTCAGACATCCACTCATTAATGTATTTATTAATTCAATAAGTACTTATCAAAAACTTGTGAAGGACCAGGTGCTGTAATAATCTATGAACACCATCACATCTCCACCAGGCCCCTCATGTCTGCCTTGCTCTTTCCCAGATACCTCTCACCCAATCATCTTTGTGTTTTTAGCTGCAAACAAAAATCCCTCATGCATATTGTCCCTTGTGCTATTTGTTTCTGCAGGAAATCTACAAATGCCCTGGCTCTCTATCCCAGGATTTACCTGCCAAATCCCTTTAGCAAAGAAACTAGACAGAGAAAAATCTCACTTTTAGAATCACAAGGGTCAGTTGGACTTTGAAAATCCACTGTGAGGATCACTGTTGACTCATTGAAGAATACTGAAACCACCCAGAATATGTACTATTTCATTGCAGATAGACCACTCCCATTTCTCTTCCCAATCCAAAATGATATGAATGTCTTCTTTTGGACTATAGGTTATTTATAGAAAAAAAATCTTGCATTTCTAGCATTCTTTTTCCATTGAAAATGAAATTTAATGACGGAAAAAAGAAGTAAAAATTTGAATGATTAAAATAAGCCAAAAATACCGAACAAATCAAGAGCAGTATAAAATATAAGATACTTACTGTAGAGAATAATTTTGAAAAAGAATATGGATATTAGTGCATATAGATCTTATATTCACTATGTTTTCTAATGATATTAAAAGATTGCTTATCATTATTTTGCAAACTTGAGAAGTATGTGACTAAATCTACACTCTCTTGCAAAAGATGACTGTTCAAGAAAATACAACTATTTATGATAATACTCATGGCCCCTTAGGTCTTCTTTTTCCAAGGTGGAAGTCTCTAAAATCTTCAGTTGTTTATTGAGAACTATATTTTTTTCTGTATAGACATTATCCTGGTCATTCATCAGTTTATGAACTGAATTCACCACACTGCTCCAGTTGGAATATGATCAGCTTGGAAAGAGTGGTGTTTCTATAGAGATGGATTACTAAAGATATCAAATATCTAATCTATTGGCCAAATTCTTTGGCAAAAATTGAAAACACACGTCCAGATTACTGGACTGACAACACCTTATTAATTTAGCTTAAAATGGATGGTTTTATGATACTTCTTTGAGTTTTATGTTATTTCATTTTTCTTTTCTCTTTAAATTTTTATTTCCTCAAAGTTAGTGACCATATTTTTCTGCGGTTTTAGATACGATGTTGTAGATATGAGTTAAGAAGGCACCACAAAAACCTGCGTTCTAGTCCTAAATCAACTACTAATACGTAACCTTAGCAAGTTGTTTAATCTTTGAGTTCCAGTTTTTTTCATCTATAATACCCATTCCCACTCTTATAGATTTACAATGGGAATCGTGTGAGGTAATACATACAAATATACTTTCTGGATTATAAAACTCTGTACATGTCATTAGTTTATGACGCTTGCTTATTCATAGAAAGTATTCGGTAAATATATATAATTTGTTAATAAATGATATGTTAGTATCGCCTCAGCACTAAGGGAAGCTAGACATTACTGTGAATTATACATATATTTAGTCTACATAATTCAGTGTATACAGTTGGTGTGGACAAATTAAGGAATTAAGGGTTAAATAATTATATTTAAATATAAAAGTTTTTAAAATCATGATTGTAAAAATTTGATGGCCTCTATTCTCGATCTTTATTTTGGAAATATTTTTAAAGCACTGGCAAAAGGATCTTTGTAGCTTTTGGCCTAAAAGGAATAAATCCCATAGTGATCACAATGTGCTCAAGCCCTTCCTGCTCTGTGCGTTTTACAACCCTGAGTTAAACAGAATACAGATGTCTGCAGATGAAAAGAAAACATATGAAATTCTCACTCTCAAGCCAGAGAGAATTCAAGCCAATCCAAGTGTGAAGGCTAATGTCACAGCTGAAATAGAAGTCAAGAGGGTAGCTTTGAATATAATTAAGATATGACAGTTTCACTCAGATCCAAAATCCAGACACCTAAAAGCAGAACTGTCCCAAAAGATGCGAAGGTGAAAATAAAATGTTCCTGGGAATTGGGCTGTGAGCCAAAACTCATTGAGTTACTAATTATCTAGAGACACAGCGATCAGGCAAGAGATGTGGGAGATGACAATTCCCATTAGAGTTATCTGGATGTCTCTCTTCAAGGTCTGTGGAAACTATTCTTCTGGAAGAAAGAAAAAAATAAGAGTTTGGAAAAGAACAGAATTTAGGTCTTTTCACTTTAACTAAATCCCTGTCTTCTAGACATACTGTTTGTGTTGACTCCATGCCCAAATTGCCAGTCATTGTGGAGAGAAATAGTGGTGCAGTTTAATTTTAACGTTGTATAACAAGGATACAGATCCTTTGTTCTCCCATTGGCCACTCTTTCCACAAAGGTTCAAATTTATTAAGAGTAGCACAGAAGACAAGCAAAACAAAATCAAACAAACTGAAAAACTTTATTTACACACTCATACACTATAAAACATTGATTTTTACCTGCTCTTAAAATTAAATACAGGCAGGAATAGTTATTCAGCATAGTCAGCCCAGAAAAAATTTTGGAGAAAAGGGAATGGGAGAGAAAAATCGCTGGCAGAATGGGAACAAAAAGGAATAAAGTGAAAGAGCAGAAAGACAAAGGAAGAAAAAAAGAAACTGCAGACAGAAAAGGGAAAGAAAGCAGAAGAAATAGAAGTGGGGAAAGAAGAAAGAAACTTAGGGTACTGTTACATGTCTTCTCCTTGATCTATAAAAATGTGATTACATCAAACCAGTTAACATATAATAGATTTCAGCTATCTACCAATTGCTGTATTACAGGCCCAGGTGAATAAGAACTGGTTCCTGCCTTGAGGAGTTTACCATCTGCTGAGGTGATGAGCTCTAAAGGAAAGAGAACCAGTATTTACAAAAACCAACCATATCTAGGCCCAAAGTTGATGCTTTAGATATGTGTTTTAATGCCTTCATGGTCAGTATTACATTCTCACTTTATAAATGAAGAAACTGAGATGCAAAGAGCCCCTGCTATATGACGGAGGCAAGTATAAAACCCAAGTTTATCTGATGATAAAGCACATGCTCTTTCTAGCGTAGCTTGCTTATGAAGTGATGTTACACTTGAGGTATGACCACAATGTTATGGGAGAGCAGAGAAGAGAATAATTTATCACCTCTGGAGAACAGCAATACCATTGTTTTCAATTTTTTATTTCTCCAGTGTTCAAAACCTGAATTTGGAGTAGTATTTACTAATATATATTTTGAAAAATTCGAGTTCTTCAAGTGACTGATCAATAAGTTTCAGTGGTCAGAAAGTATGGGTAACTGTAATCTATATACTTCTTTTGGAAATTATCAGTGAATGTTGGCCTATTATAGTCCCTAAAATCTCTTTTTTGAACTTTGTTTTTTGAGTTTTAAAAATTATTTGGTCATGGAACATTCTCTTGGCAGTGCTGATTTAGAGGCCACATCTTGAATGAGATAATTCAAACATCTCACAATATAAGTGTTATAAGCTGTGATCAGAATTATAGTGTAAGTACTTATTAAAATGAAAACAAAGATTTAGAAGCCATGCTTAGGAATTTGGACTTTATCCTAAGGCCTTAAAGAAACTATTGATGGCTTCCATAGAGACATATTTTAGTGCACCTCCAAGGGTTTTCAAGCTAAGTTCCACAGGAACATTCAGAGAGTTAAGTATGCTTCTGGGCTTCCAACTCCACCTAAGACGGTGTGGCGACAGCTCTTATTTTTATCATTTTTTACATATTTGACTCCCACATGAGATTTTATTTGTGAAAAATTTTTCATGACTTATAAACTTTATTTGAAAATCAGTGTTTTATGTGGTGATTAGCCACTGTATTCTTACTCCTTTAATTCTGTTTTAATTATTGCAGAATATACTAGCAATCCATAATAAAGCTTGTAATCATTGGATTCCAGTTTGCTATACCTCAGTTCCTAAAATGAAATACTTGTTATTCTTTACTCCCAAAGTGCTTCAGTGGGGTTAGCCCGGTGAATCTAGTGAAAACATGTCTTAGCTACATTAAGATGTTGAAAATCTACCCAGAGTACAGATAGGTCCTAAAAACTTCTGTTTGCTGTGAATCATGTCTTATTTCCCAACCCTAAATCCAACTCACTTATAATTTTAGTTTCAAAGTTTAGTTTAAAATTTTAATATCTTCTCTCCCAGGCTCTTTACCTTGGCCCTCACCTTTCATTTCCCAACACACTGTGCTCTGTAGCTGGTAGGAAAGAAGGCACAATCTTTTTCAGTTTTCTTTGACTTAGCCATTTTAAATTCACTTAGTTACCAGGCATAACTTTTTGCTTTTTACGGAAGACACAAACATTACCTATATAGATTTCATGCTAACACGCCTTTAAATGCTAAAGGGAGACGTGGCCACACTGAGTTTCATTTTAAGCTTTCTACGTTCTTTTCCTCCTTGGGAAAAGAAGAGCTTGCTTTGAAGGACCTGCTCATTGGTCCGAGATGAACTTCTTGAAATAGCCTCATCATCATACCACATACCAAGAAAACGCCATTTGTTTCCTCAACAATCATCAGAAGAATCTCCATTATTTAGCCTGATTTTTGAGATTAAGCTGAATTTTCCTCCCCCCTAAAAAACTTCTCTCAACTCTAGCAGCCTGCAGTGATCTCTTCTTCCCTGTGAGTCTTCTGTGACTTATACATTGTGTCCCTTGGTCACACGTTGTTATTGCATGACTTAGTTGCTTGATTATATTCTTGATTATTTAAAAATTAGAGTAATGAAAAGCCCATGGGCCTTACATCCAAGCCAACCATAATTTGAACACAGACTCATTTTTTCCCAGCAGTATAAACTTGGACATGTCACTTGAGTTATCTTTGTCTTACTAGTGTTACAGGAAACTTGTAAGGATTACTAATAATTTATCCACCATGACTGTTGGCACATAAAAGATACTTAACAAATGTTAGTTTGCAGTTATGCATGTTGGATTGAAATCAACTGAATTAAAGTAAGAGATAAATCAAAATCTGAACAAAGTTGTTTCATTGACCTGGTTTAATAGTCAGTTGCAAAAGCAATACTTTTTAGGTACTTTTCTCATTCCACAAATATGTATTGAGTCCTGCCTTGTGCCAGGAAATGTTCTATGCTCTGGGGATAGGTACTGAATGGGGGGAGAAAAAACCTGCCCTCCTGGAGCTTACATATATAGAGAACGATGAGCTCTTCCATCACAAGTGTTGCTAGTGACTAGTTGCAGGTGATTAATCAGTTGGTGCTCAGATATATATCTGGCTACCTAATTTTAAGATAAAAGGTCAGAAAACTGCCTAAATATGGCTACTTGAAATATGTACAGGCTTTAACATTTTAGTTTCCAAAAACAGTGCCAATTTTCTTAATGACATTAATATACTATATAAATGAGTTCTAAAAAAAATTCAACTTTCCCCACAATGCCTAATTGTTATGGATTGAGTTGCATCTCCCCAAAATTTATGTTGAATTCCTAAACCCTGGTTCCTGTGAACATGAACGGCTTGTAAATAGGATCTTTGAAGATGTTAACAGTTAAGATGAGGTCATACTAGAATAAGATGGGTCCTAATCCAATTTGAGTGGTGTCCTATAAAAGAGAAGAGACAGGGAGGGACAGACAGAGACAAAACGGTCATGAGACATGTGATGAGGGAGTTATGCTACAGCTGCAAGTCAAGGGACACCTGGGGCTACTAGAAGATGGGAGAAACAAGAAAGGATCTTGCTTCAGAGCCTTTGGAGAGAACATGGCTCTGCTGATGCTTTGAATTCAAACTACTAGCTTCCAGAACTGTAAAACAATCAATTTCTGTTTGAATCAGCTACCCAGTTTGTGACACTTTGTTAAGGCAGCCCTAGGAAAATAAAACGCTTATAAAATATTTTTTTTTTCCATTTTGAATGAAAAAGCATCTTAAAAACCTTTTTTTTTTCTTAAACAGTCTTTATGCAAAAATGCTGGGTTACTAGTATATTAAGCCAAAAATTAATGTAAATTATTAGGGTAAATGTTTGACTTGTCATAAATCAGCAATTACCGTTCTTGCTTTTGCAACACACAAGGGTGTTTCCAGCCGTGCCAAAAGAGCTTCTAGATCATAATTCATATAAATGAAAATAAGTATAATTTGCATTCGTGATTACCAAATATTTCTTTTGGGACAATCTCTACTTCACACCCTCTACTTAGTCTATAGGCCCTGAATTTTAATTTCAAAAATACGGTCTTAGTATTTTAACCAGTCATTTTTCGCTTATTATTTATATTTTTATCACTAAAGTCATATATATTCATACTAACAAGAAAATCAACCTGTACAGAATAGAATCAGATGAAAAATTTTAAAAGTCCACTTCCCCACCCTCAAACTGCACTTTCTTGTCCCAAAAGTAATGACTTACTTGTTTATACTCCTAGAAAGGTACATGTATATGCATGTAAAATTTCTTAAAATAAATGGATCATTTTAAACATATTGTTCTGTAATGCCTTTGACAGTTAATTCTGTATCTTGATTATCTTCCCATAATCAAAGCATAGATTTTCCTTATTTTTTAAATCAACTTTATTGAGGTATAATTTATCTATGATAAAAATTCATCAATTTAAGTGTACACTGATGAGTTTTGATAAATATACACAGTCATGTAGCCACCAACACAATCATATTTACGTCACCCTAAAAGTTCCCCTTACACTGATTTGCAGTCAATCTCCTTCCCTCACTCACTGACCTTTAGAAACCAATGATCTACTTTGTACCTATATAGATCTTGCCTTTTCTAGCAATGCAAATAAATGACATTGTACAGTTTGTAATCTTTTATAGCTAGCTTATTTTCACTCAGGTAAATGCCCTGAGGTCCATCCAAGTCGTTGTGTGTTCCAGTAGTTCATTTCTTTTTATTGCTAAATATTATGCCATTGTATGGATATACCACAATTTATTTATCCATTTCCCAGTTGATGAGCATTTGGACTCAGTCCAATTTTTAGCTAACAATAAAGCTGGTATGAACATTTAAGCATAAACTTTTGGGTGGACATATGTTTTCATTTCTCTTGGGTGAACACCTAAAGATAGAATTGCTGGTTTATATGGTAAATGTATGTTTGTGAGAAATTTCCAAACTGTTTTCCACCAAGCTGCAGCCCCACCACCAGTGTATGAGGGTTGCATTTGGGCAATCTACTTGCCTAATTCGGTGTTGTCAATCTTTTTAAATTTTAGCTATTCTAGTAGATATGAGGAGCCCTGGTGATGCAGTGGTTAAGTGCTTGGCTGCTAACCAAAAGTTCGGCAGTTCCAGTCTGCCAGTTGTTCCTTGGACACTCTATGGAGGCAGTTCTACTCTGTCCTATAGGGTTGCTATGAGTCAGAATCGGCTGAACGGCAATGGGTGGGTGGTGAGTAGTAGGTGTGTGGTGGTGTCTCATCTGGGTGGTTTTAATTTGCCTTTCCCTAATAACTAATAATCTTGAGCGTCTTTTTATGTGGTTATTTGCCATTCATCTATCTTATTAAAGATTTGTTTTGCCAATTTTTTCCTCAATTTTTTAAATTAGGTTATTTTTATTTTTGTTAGTGAGTTTCAAGCATTCTTTATATGTTCTGGATACAGGTCCTTTATCAGATGTATGTTTGGCAAATATTACTCCGAGTCTGTGGCTTGCGTTTTGAGCCTCATAATAGTATCTTTTGAAGAGCAAAACCTTTTTATTTTAATGAGGTCAAATTCATCATTTTTCTTTATCACTTAATGCTTTTTGAGTCCTTGCTAAGATACCTGTGCTCAAACCAGAGTCACAGAGATTTTTTCCTGTTTTTTTCTTTCCTACAAGTTTTATATGTTTGGCTCTTACAATTTGGTTTGTGATACATTTCAATTTAATTTTTGTATGTGGTATGAGGTAAATGTGAAGGTTCATCTTTGTTTGTATAAGGTTATCTGATTGATCTAGAACAATTTGTTGAAAACATCATATTTTGAATAGCTTTGGTGCCTTTGTTGAAAATCAGTTGATCATATAAGACTGAATCTATTTCTGGTCCCTATTCTATTCCACTTATCTATACATGCTTGTATTTATATTAATACCACACTTCCTTGGTTACTGTAATCTTAATATTAGGCCTTGAAATCATCTGGTATAAATCTTCCAACTTTCTTCTTTTTAAACTTATTTTTGTTATTCTAGGTCCTTCACATTTTCATATAAATTTTAGGTTTAGTTTACCAATTACTTCACAATTTGATTTTGTAGATCAAATTGGGGAAAACTGACATCTTAACAATATTGAGTCTATTGGTCCGTGAGGTTAGTGTCTCTTAATTTATTTAGGTGTTCTTGAATTTTTCTCAACAATATAGTTTTCAGTGTACAACTCTAGCACATATTTTATGTTTTTGAATACTAAGTATTTCATAATTTTGCTGTTATTGTAAATTCCATTTTTAACATCAGTTTCTATTTTTTGCTTATGTAGAGAAGTACAATGGATTTTTGTATATTTACTTCGTATCCAGTGATCTTGATGAGCTCATTTATTCATTCTAGTACATTTTTTGGTAGGATTCTTAGGGTATTCTACATAAAAATTCACGTCAACTGCATATAAATACAGTGTTATGTCTTCTTGCCTTATTTCACTGGCTAACATTTCCAATACAATGTTGAATAAAAGTGGAGGGAGTAGATACCCTTGTTTTGTTCCTTATCTTAAGGGGAAAACAATTATGTTTCCACCATCAATTATGAGATTAGTTGTAGGTTTTCCATGGATATACTTTATCAGACTGAAGGTATTTCTTTTTATATTTAGCTTGCTGAGAGTTTTCTTTGTTGTTGTTTTGTTTTGTTTTTAATCATCAATGAATATTTACTTTTATCAGATGGCTTTTCTGCAAAAATTGAGATGATCATGTAGTTTTTCCTTTTTAACCTGTCAGTATGATTATTAGAGTGGATTACATAGTAGTAATTATACTACAGGCATTTTGGAGCCCTGGTGGTATAGTGGTTAAGAGCTTGGGTTAGCAGTTTGAATCTACCAGCTGCTCCTTGGAAACTCTATGGGGCAATTCTACTCTGTCCTATAGGGTTGCTATGAGTAGGAATTGACTAGACAGCAACGAGTTTGGTTTTTTTATTTTCTAGTAGGCATTTTAGGGGCCCTGGTGTTGTAGTGGTTAAAGCAATCAGTGGCTAACTGAAAGGTTGCGGTTCAAACCCCCCAGCTGCTAGCAGGAGAAAGATGTGGCAGTCTGCTTCTGTAAAGTTGTACAGCCTTGGAGAGTTGGAAACCCTATAGGACAGTTCTACTCTGTCCTACAGGGTTGCTATGAATCAGAATCTACTCCATGGCAATGGTTTGGTTTTGAGTGAGATAGGCATTTTAATATAATTCATACATTTTATACATATTGTTCTATAATTGCTTTTAACACTTTATTCTATATTTTGATAGTCTACCTAAAATTTTATTGTATGGACAGAATGTACCGTAATTTTTCTTACTCTGAAACCACACTAATAGACATTTAACTCATTTCTAGGGTTTTTTTTTTTTTGTTACTATAATGCTGTGATGAATTCCCTATAACTATAGCATAGTACATTATATAAATTATTATTTCTTAAGCAATATTTCTAGAAGTGGAATTCCTCAGTCCAGTTGTCTGTCCATATAATATTTTGATAGATATTGCCAAATTGCCCTGCAAAAAAAGGTTTCAGTAAGGATGGTACCTTTACTCTTCCAAGCAAGAGTATCTTTACTTTCACTAATACTGAGTACTAGCAAATATTTAATATTTTTCAGTATTACAGTCAACGTAGTTCCTTGTCTTAATTTGCATTTGTTTAATTATGCATTTAGGAATAAAATGGGGAATGATGTTACTATATCAAACAAGTGCTGATTTGCTATTCTAGCTCCAGAAGGTTGGGCATCAGTGCCATATGTACAAGAATAATAACAGCTACCATTTGTGAAGCATTTACCAAGCGCCAGACACTGCCCTAAGCACTTGTGTCATGTCCTTTAATTCTTGCCACAACTCTATGACCTAGGTAATATTATAATCTTCATTTTATAGATAAGTAAAGGGATAAGTAGAAAAACGAAGAAATTTCCTAATTTTCCAGCTACAGGAAGAGACTGTCTCTATTTCTCACATGTTGAAACCAACCAGCAATCAAACTAAAATGCCAGTCCCAACTAATGGAATAGGAATCCAAATTCCAGCTTCAAATCTTCCTGGTAGCAAATTAAGGAGTCAGCAACTAATGTCTGTTCAAGTCATTGTTTCTTAGGGCAAGAATATTTTTTCATGTTTTCTTCTAAATGCAGATGGTACCTCCAATGACTAAGTCTATGTTTCATTCTTAAGCTTCCAAAACAAGTATGCAATCAATCTAATAAGCGTGCTACAATGATAAAACGGTTTCCTTTACAGGCTTCAGTATTTCCCCAACCCAACTCATTAGGTTTGAAATGGTACAATTAGAGAAGTGTGGGGGCAAGTCCAGGGCTGTCAGGGCCAGAGACCTCGCGGGAATTGCAATTTTAATTTTAATCTGTGGGACTTCACTTCCGGTTTCTTCTCTTTTCACTTCCAATCAGAGCTGTAAACTGCTTTTTACACGCTTTCTGCAGTCCTCTCTGGCTTCCCCAAGAAACTTACACTTGTTTTCCTCTCTATTAACGTGTGGTTTCTCTTCCTGTTTCATTGCACACGGCTACAGAGGTGAAGTAATTGAAAGCACCCTTTTCTTTTCCCTCTGGTGAATAAGGAGATCTTTCTTCATGCTGACAGTGGGGTCTCAGAGGACAGACTCTGCACCAGACACTTGCTTTTCTAAACCTGAAAACACTTCACCATATGTTAAGCTCACATGTTCTCCTGGCTGCTTAATTTAACCCATGCAAGGCTCCTCTCTGCTAGGGGCGAGCGCTGGAGACATTGCCTTGCTTGTGAATTAGTATTTATGGGCAAGTAAATTCACAGGTCACTTGCGATGACCCCTGGCGGCTTCACAGAACTGCGAAAGATACCTCTGTGGACTGATTATAGATGAAAGATATTTGGAATTAAAGATGAAACACAATGCCCAGGTCTCACACCTAGAGTTTTATTCAGTTCAGAAATTTAGAGCAAAAATTCTTTTAAAAAATTACCCATTTTTTGTATAGACTGATGACACTCAACCTGTTCCAAAAATGTCAGTTCACACAAGTACATATGATGCCACAGGGTAACATAAATAGTAGACAAGGAATTATGGGTGATAGGGAAATTAGAGGAAGGGATAAGAAAAAGAGTTGTCCCCAAACATATGCCATATCATCCTACATCGTTTCTAGAGACAGGTCATATATTTGATTCTAAACTTTCCAGCAGTCAAAGCAAAAAATTAAAGAAGGCAGCTCTCAAAATTCACTGTAGACATAAGATACAAACTAACTAGTTAATCAGAAGAATGATTTTACCTGATACTGAGATCTGACATAAATTTCTCCCGGAGCTACATGCTAAGGAGTCCCCGTAAGAGGGGTCTCTGTGAAATTATAGTGATAAACATCCTCAATAAATCTTATAACTGATTCTTTAATACACCTCACTGAAGTCTAATCTCTTTAATATCAGTTGTAATTTAGTAAAAGCAATTTAAGAGGGGTCTAAACAATGTAGTCCAGATACTCATCTCTCTGAACAAGTTTGTTCAGTCAAGAAGATATTGACTATTTAGAAGAAAGAATGTTGCTACGATACTCCATAAGTATTGTTTCTTACAAACAGGCTATTGGTTATGACTGGTGAACAAAGCATTCTAGGATATTCTCCAGCATGAGCTCAGAGTGCAGAAAGGTTATGATAATCAACTGAATAGAGAGTAGCGCTGATATTTTAAAACACTGTCATTACAAAACTTGTTGTTTATTTTTAATCTTTGTTTATTGCTTCCAGACCTGAAGCTAAAATAGGCTGAGTGAAGCAGGAATAAACCTGCATGATGCTCAAGCTGGGAAGAGCCAAGGAGCAGAAGAAGCAGAGGAAATTTGGTGGGGGCCCAAACATGGACTGCTATGCTTGTAATAATCCTGAGGTCATAGGAATCATAAATTATGCTGGTGCCTATTCCTTCCTGCACGCCCCAGGATAGTCAAAGGCGAGATTGCCAGAGCACCACTACTACATCACCTCCACTTACTGTCATAAACCTGGACCATTCTAGGATGATTAAAGAGATTAAAGTTGTTCCCTCAACTCTAAATTCCTTTCGAATCCACTCTCTCCATGTATCTGTAGGGTGTCAGTCCTTTCTTAGGTCATGGAGACTTTGAGAACCTGAAGAATGGTTAAGGCCTCTTCCCTGCCCCACCTCCATCATGCTCAACACTCTAAACAACCCATGCATTGTTTTGTGCAATTTTGAAAGGTTTCGTTAACTCCTGAAGGAGCCCTGGTGGTGCAGTGGTTAAGCGCTGGGCTTCTGACTGAAAGGTCAACATTTCCAACCTACCAGCTGCTCTGTGGGAGAAAGATGAGGAAGTCTGCTCTGTAAAGATTACAGCCTTGGAAACCCTAGGGGGTAGTTCTACCCCGTCCTATAGGGTTGCTATGAGTTGGAATCGACTTGATGGCAGTGGGTTTTTTTTGGTTTATGTAACTTCTGATAACCAGATTGAGAACTCTATTTTTAAAGACTTTGCTATTTACAGGAAAATCTAGAGTCTTTAAATGGCCTCCAAGTTCCTCCAGATAGTCTGTGACCCTGTCTGTCACTCTAGGCTAATCTCTTGCCATTTCCCCTACCCCAAGACCTCAAATACTTCAGTTTCTTAAAACATGTCATGCTATTTTATGCCTCGTAGTATTTGATTATACTCATCCATTGGCCCTTCTCTGTCTCTTGTTCCTGGTTAACTCTCCTAGAGCCTTCAGGAGCCAACTCTGAAAACTAACTCCTCCTCAGTTGCTTCCACCCACCGTCCCCACCTCTTTGCTTACAGTATATTGTACAGACTACTATGCAGTATTGATCACTCGGTATTGTAATTAATTGTCTACATGTGTACCCAGTGTTAACCAAACTATGAAGTCTGAGGGCACAGTTCCCAAGACTGCCCTCACTTCTAACACCGACCGCTCTCAGATTTGATAATTTGCTAGAAGGACTCACAAAAGTCGCTGAAAGCTGGTTGTAGTTTATTACACGGAAAGAATACAGACCAAAATTAGACAAAGGATGAGATGCATAGGCAGAGTCTGAGAGGGTTCCTAATGAAAAGCTTCCATATCCTCAGGATATGTTACCCTCCTAGTATCAGTGTGTAACAATATGCATACATGGAGGTCTGAACCAGGGAAGCTCACCCATCCTTCAGTATTCAAAGTTTTTATTGGGGCTCCATAGCATAGGCTTGACTGATTGATGGTTTGTCCATGTGGTTGATCTCAGATTTCGAGTCGACTGATATCGTGTGTCCCAAAACTCCCACCCTAAATTACATGGTTGGCCTTTCTGGCATAGCCAGCCCCAATCCTAGTACTATTCAGTATGGCTGACCCTACTGTAAAATCTTGAGTGACCAGACCCCACCCTAAACAAAGACACTCCCATTAGTTATGACGTAGTTTGCCTCCTAAAAACCAAGAGCAAAGGCAAAAACTCTTTGGACAAAGCCGAATTCTTTACTACACAATGTGGGTTTTCTACATTGGAAAGTGGCTTTTAAGAGAATTAACAACTTCCTACTCATTTCTGCATCTCTAGAATATACTACAATTCTTAAAACATAGTTATTGTTTAGGAAGCTTCAAGTTTTCTTTTTCTTTTTATAGAAATTATCTAAGGCCTAAAATTTTTCCATTGCTTATGGAAGCAGAGGCTCCAGGAGGCATTTATAGAGTCAAATACTCTTAGAGATTCCAGGACCAAGAAGATTTATTGTATTTTGGAGCATTTCTCTGTGCAGAAAATTGGCTTGGCCAAACATCCCAATATGTTAAAGAGGAATATTTACAAGGAATCTGCTTTAATTAAGTTACATTCCCCATGATTAACTGCTAGACACTGTAATTACTGGCTTAGAAGTGTTACAGGAAGATCTAACACTATAAAATTTTGTGAAATAACTTTTTTTTCCTCCTTTCTATTTGCAAAATACACAATCATTAGTCAAGTTTGTTGGAGTATTTTACAAGTTGATCATGGATTGATAACTTTATTTTCTTCCAAACTTGAAAAATGAGCATCTTTGCTGAAAATGTTGCAGTGTGCTCTGTGGTATAACACAAAGAAGAAGAGCTTAATCCCAGCATGTCACCGACTAAATGTTTTTAACCTCTTGGAGCCTTCAATTATGAAATGAGTTCAGTTGTATGGTGAGGATTAAATGGGATTTTAGAGATATAGTGTGTCTCAGACAGAAGAGGCCCAGTGTCAGTTTTCTCTCCCATTTTCTGTATCTGGCTAGTCTTTTTCTACTTCTATTAACCAGAGTTAGAAATGTTGTATTGCTAGAGTTTGGGTGGGAGACATGAATTTGGGGCTGTCTTAGTCATCTAGTGCTGCTCTAACAGCAATACCACGGGTGGATGGTTTTAACAAAGAGAAATTTATTCTCTTCACAGTCCAGTAGGCTACAAGTCCAAATTCAGGGCATCAGTTTCCAGAAAAGGCTCTCTCTCTCTGTCAGCTCTGGAGGAAGGTCCTTGTCCAATCAGTCTTTCCTTGGTCTGGGAGCATCTTAGCGCAGGAACCTCAGCTCCGAAGGATGCACTCTGCTCCCGGGCACTGCTTTCTTGATGGTACGAGGTTCCCATGTGTCTCTGGTGGCTTCTCTCTTTTATATCTCAAAAGAGATTGGATTAAGACACTATCTAATCTTATTAACCTCATCAGCATAACCTCATCACAGTGGTAGAATTTACAACACATAAGGAAATCACATCAGATTACACAATCATACAATACTGGGAATCATGACCCAGCCAAGTTGACAGATATTTTTGGGGGACACAATTCAATCCATGACAGGGGCCATGTGGGTGATTGAATTTTTGGTAACGTTCACCCAGCCACTAAGTCTTGCTGTTTCTACCTTCTGATTCTACCTCTATTCTACCTGATTCAGTCTCATGACTCTCTACTTGATTCTACTTCTTGAAAGTTGACCCATAGGAAAAAGTCTAAACTCCTTGTCATTTCATATAACATCCTTATGAATGGCCCTTAGCTTACTTTTCAAGCTTTGCAATATTCCTAAACCATGTTTTAGCCACACTGAAGTACTTAAAGTTTCCAAAGTTACCATTCTCTTTTCTACCTACAGTTTGCTCAAGTTGCTAAATGTGATCTTCTCTCTGCCAAGAGGGTAGGGGCAAAAGGGCTTCCCTCCATCATGTACCCCCTGCTGAGGAGTCAATTCTGACTCATAGCGACCCTATAGGACAGAGTAGAAATGCCCCACAGAGTTTCCAAGGCTGTAATCTTTCAGAAGCAGACTGCCAGATCTTACTCCCATGGAGTGGCTGGTAGGTTTGAACCACCGACCTTTTGGTTCATAGCTGAGCACTAACCATTGCACCACCAGGGCTCCTTCTCCATTGTATAGTGGTTCTTAATCCTACTCGCTATTTTAGGATTCAGTTTAGATGACCGCATTTCCTAAGAAAGGCTTCCCTGACCCCTGAAGTTTGGGTTTGTGCCCCTGGTGTGCTCTGATAGCAGCCTGTACTTGGCTCTACCTTAACATTTATCACTCTGTACTGTAACTAACCATTTACCCTTCCATGGATGGTAAGCAATGGCAGGGACGGTGTCAGAGTCACTAAAATTTAGTTGTTCACCAGGGTCTAACTGCTTGGCAGGCAGAGCAAGCAATATTTTTATTGTTGATGGTATGTATAATGGAAAATGTAAGAGGCAGTAGGGCATAATGACTTTGTTAGCAAACAACCGTGAGCTCAAATACTGGTGCTGCCACTTGCTAACTATGTGACTTTAGACAAATGTCTTAAGATTTTAAGACTTCTTCACTTGAAAATGTAAATAATAAAATTTTGAGTAAATGAAACCCATTGCCATCAAGTTGATTCCGACTCCTAGTGACCCTGTGGGACAGAGTAGGGTTTCCAAGGAGCGGCTGGTGGGTTCGAACTGCCGACCTTTTGGTTGGCAGCTGAGAGACAGTGTAAATCATCTTTATCATGGGAACTGACGAATTATAAGGACTTTTACGTGTTATTTTGTTGGAGATGCAGAGGCCATTATTATTATGAGTATGCTCCTGGACCCTTCCCCTGACAAGTACAGTTTCCTGAGGATCATGGGGTAACATAGAAAAGACATAACAAAGTCAGTTCATAGAAAGGCAGTAAATTTTATTTACCTTCGCGAAGGCAAAAGACTATTATTATTTCGACTTATAGCATGTGACAGAATAGAACTGCCCCATAGAGTTTTCTGGGCTGTAATCTTTATAGGAGCAGATTGCCAGGTCTTTTCTTCTGCGGAGCCACTGAGCGAGTTTGAACTGCCCACTTTTCTGTTAGCAGCCAAGTGCTTGACTGTTGCACCACTAGGGCTCCTTTAAGTTTTTCTACAGGAGTAGATTTTAAACCAGATCGCAGAAACCATCTTTCCCATCTAGGATTATCTGAAATTCTTGAGTATGTCAGACTTGTTGGAGTCAAGACCAGCATTTCATTTTAAGAACCCAAGATTCTATACATATTAGGCATAGGCATAAAAGGCTTAATAATCTATAGGCATACAAGGTCTATAGGCATGAAAGGCTTTCATCGAGAAGTCTATAAAGAATTAATATGTATGACCTAAAACAATTATCTATAGACTAATGAGAATAACAATGGAAAAATCTGTATATGTGGATGGCTGGGCATTTAAGCCATTCTGAATTAAGGTCCTTATCAAAAGCATGATAGTGAAAGAGGCTATCTAATGCATTCCACCCTATTTTAATGTTAAGTCTCTTATAAAATGTAAAAAATATAAAATTATAAAATACATAAAGACTTCTATGTATTGCATTTTGTAAGTTACAATATCCTTTTATACACATAAAGGCATTTCACTCCTATAACAAGATTGCCATGTTTTTATCTCCATTTTACATATGAGGCAGTGGATACTCAATGGTGGCCCACCCAGCCAAGGTCACAGACCAAGTAAGGGGCAGAGATTGGAAATAAACCCCGGTCTTTTTGCCAACATGCCAGAGTTGAAAGACTCACGGTATTTTCCTCTAACAAATATCTCTGTGACGGCATACTTTCAATTTACCCTATTTTCAGTAGACCATGAAGAAAGGGCAGAAATATAAGAATACCGATGTGCTTGGTCCAAGAGCAGGAGGAGAAAACAGAGTATTTTAACAACGGATAGAAATCAAGGAAGGATGACAGTTTTCTACTTTCTCCTCATTTTTCTTCTCTTGACCGCCAACAATGGCCAACTATAAATTAATTTGAACTCTTTTAATAGTAAGGAGAATGAAAAGGGACAAGCAAAAATTAAGGGGGGCATTTACTGGTAATTCAAAAGGTCATGTGTACACTAGTTTCAGTCATGAACATATTCAAGGGTTCAAATAATATTATTAGTTTTCAATCTCCCTCTCTGTCTTTCTTTTTCTAATATTCAGAGTTGTTTTTCCCTGTTCAAGATCTATTCTCAGGTTCCATAAGGTGGCTGATAGAAATGCCAGACTGACATAACTTTTAATTACTGGCATTTCCAGTGTAAAGAGAACTTTTCTTTCTTAACAAGTCAAACAAATTCCCAAAACTAATTTTCACTGGTCTAGTTTAGGTCTTGCGCTACCTCTGAACCAATCACTATGGTTTGGGGATGAACATACTGATCAGTCTGGGTCAAGTGTAAGAGAGTGGTGTCAGATTCCCCTAACTTGCATGGCTTGAAAGAGTGAGAGATGATGATGACACAAAATGGAAATTGAGGTGTTGTTACCAGAAAAAGGGGGAATGGATGCTAGATAGGCAAAACCAAGACTTTCCCATTACACTGGCCATTAATCTTTATCCACCCTGTTTAAATTAGGTTTGGGCAAGTTGAGAAAGGATGTATGAGGAAAGGTAACATAACTTACGTTTCCATTATGTGCCCAAACCCCATCACAGGGAACTAAGTCAAATCTGATGGGGTTACTGCCCATCCAGGCACATATCAAGTTCGGATCCCTGGGATTGGAGCTGATTTGGGCATTGACTCAATGGCAACTTAGTCAAACATGGGCAGATAGAACCAAAGAAACCAAGTGCCACAATCAAGCCTAAGGAGAATCCTGAGGATCAAGCTTAGTGTAACCTTTCATCTGAAAAGTAAGGTGGTCAAGAAGTAAGACATGAAGACAGAATTCAAAGTGGAGAACAGGCAGAAACAGAGTAGAATACAGAGGCCCTTTGTGAAGGGGCAAAGTAGATGCCAGACTTGAGTGTTCATAGGACTTACTATTAGAGAGATTGACTACAGGGTGCTCAGTGAATTGGCTGGACTCATGGCCCAGTATCAGATGGACATCATGTGTTCGAAAATGTACTCAGTATTGACATACATACTTTGCAGATAAACAGCTTTAGAGTAATTAAGAAAATCACCCCAAAGTTACGCATCTCACCAGAAATGAGGATAGGAGTGGAAAAGATAAAGGGGTAGAGAGAGTTAATAGAGTGTTTATAACAGGACCGGTTGAGAAGCATTCTTTGGCAATGTTTATGTTGAATACACGGGCATGCTGGGAGTACAGGGTACCTGTTGCAAGGCAAGATAAGAGACAGCGGCTCTTCAGGAAAGATACAAACTTGATACTGGTCTTTGAGAGTAAAGCAGCCTCTGTCTTTGAAGAATTACAACATTGCTTTAAAATCTTTCTAGAATAGGTAATATGGTAAGTGTATAGAGCATTATTTTGGATTTAACTCTTGACTCTGCCTCAAATTAATATCTAAGCATGAGTGGTGCAGGTGGTTAACGCACTTGCCGATAGCCAAATGTTGTTGGTTCGAGTCCACCCAGAGCCACCTGAGAAGAAAGACCTGGTGATCTACTTTCAAAAATCAGCCATTGAAAACTCCCTGGAGCACAGTTCTACTCTGACACACATGAAGTCACTGTGAGTCAGAATGGACTTGACGGCAGCTAGTTTGGTTTCGGGTATATATATTTAAATATAGTGCTATATGTGTATGTAGAGGAGCCCTGGTGGTGCAGTGGTTAAGTGCTTGGCTGCTAACAGAAAAATTGGTGATTTGAACCCACCCAGAGGCTCTGCAGGAGAAAGACCCGGCATTCTGCTCCCATAAACAGTAGAGCCCAGAAAACCCTACGGGGCAGTTCTACTTTGTCCCTTGTAGTTGCTATAAGTCAAGATCAGCTCAGTGACACCTACCAATAACAACAACAAACATATATGTATGTGTGTACAGTTTTATTTCATTCTTAGAATGTTAGAACAACCCTATAAGAGCATAGAAGTTTTTGTTATTATTTCCATTATACAGGTGAGTAGACTGAGGTATAGAAAGATTAAGAAACTTGTCCTAGGTAAGTCAGCTAGTAAGCGGCACCTGCATGCAAATCCAGGTTGTTTAGAATGTACCCATGTTGCTGTACTGCCTCTGTGACTTTCAGTAAATTATTTACCTTGTTGAGCTTCAGATTCCTTGTCAGTAAATGGAGGTCATAATTTCTCCTATCTTGCTATAAGATTTAAATGAGATAATGTATGAAAAGTGCCTCATCAAGATGCCTTCCCTGCTCCTCAGTGGGGAGGAAGGAAGCTTCAGATGAGAGCCAGGCTAAGCTGCTTATAGTCTCAGGATGTATGCAGTTTATTACAACTAGAGATTGATTTCCAAGTCAACTGTGTGTGTGTATGTGTGTGTGTGGTGGGGGGTGGGGGGACATTTCTCATTATAATTTAAGGAGTACAATATTTTTTACCTGCTCACATGAAGCTGCCACATGAAATCAACTGGCAGTTAACAAGCAGCCTGGCATTATATGACAGGCTCAAGGCTCAAAATCCAGCTAGTGGGCAAATCAGTCAGGCTCTGAAGTGGGCAAGGGGATACCTGGCCAAGGATGGCAATGTGATGAGGTAGCTTGTACCCACTGTTTGTGCCTTTTAAAGACCCTGTAAAGAAATCAGGGAGTCCTGGTGGTACAGTGGTTAAAGCACTCAGCTGCTAACTGAGTGGTCAGTGGTTTGAACTCACTACTCCATGGGGGAAAGACGTGGCAGTCTGCTTCTGTAAAGATTTACAGCCTTGGAAACCCTATGGGGCAGTTCTACTCTGTCCTATAGGGTCACTATGAGTCAGAATCGATTCAGCGGCAGTGGGTTTGGTTTTTTTGGTTCTAAAGAAATCAGAAACAACCTCAAACCTATTGCCTGAATCTATACTGTGGGGGCTTGAGAGGAGGAAGAAAGGAACTAGGTTGGAATAAAGGACTTGTTTATTTTCTGTTTTGTTTCACAAATAGCCAAGGCCAATCTGTTTTTGCAGATTTTTTTCCCCTGAGAGTACTTGTGTGGAAAGACAGCAAAGATAGAAAAGAAGTTGTAGTTCTACTATTTGAACCTAAAGTATTTCAAGGATTCTCCTTAAATGGTGAGACAGACATACCATTTTCTTTCTCTTTCTTTCTGTGTGTGTACCACACGCAGCTACACACACACACACACACGCACACACACACAGGAATACTATGGAATAATTAGGATACAAATTCTGCACTATGATTCAGACTTAATAAGAATTTAATTAGCTCTCAGTATTACGTAGTTGAAAGCATATAGATTTAGTGATTCAGCATACCTAGGGCAAAATTCCAGTCCTGCCACATATAAACTTTGGCCTATTTCTTAATCTCATCTAGCCTCCATTTTTCTCCTCTGTAAAATAGGAATAATACCTACGTATACGAGATGAAGGGAGCCGTGGTGGCACAGTGCTTAAAGCTCTCAGCTGCTAACCAAAAGTTAGGTGGTTTGAAATCGCCAGCTGCTCCGCGAAAGAAAGATATAGCAATATGCTTCTGTAAAGATTTTTTTAAAAAATCAAACCCATTGCCCTTGAGTTGAATTACGACTCATAGCGAAGAGCCTTGGAAACCCTATGGAGACAGTTCTTCTTTGTCCTATAGGGTCACTGTGAGTTAGAATTGGCTCAATGGCAATGAGTTCAACTGGAAAGCAGTGTCTGGATCAGCAAACATTAGTTCCTGTTTCCTATGCAACAGGAATTTCTAATGATTCCCTCAACAATTTTATCTTATTGTCCATCCATACCAATCTACTACCCGCCACCAACCATTTTTCTTCTGTAATCTTTTTTTTCAGGATGTAGCACTTGTCCATTGCCAGTAGAAGAGAGAAATTCCTTTCCTACCTACTCACTTTACCCCCCACCATAATATCCACTCAATAATCTCATCTTTTTACTACTGAGTAAAGGAAGTAGGCACTGTACATGCCAGAATGTTGATGACTTTTAATTGCCCCTGTCCCTGCAGGATAAATCCTGTTCAGCATGAAAAGGTTTACCTATTGCATTTTCAGTGTTCGGTCATTTGGTTTCCCGAATCTCTAACTTGACTGTTCCATGCTATACTGCTCACACCATTTTTAAAAACTCTCCTGGTTACCGATTTGTCAGTTCTACCATTTTATGTTTGCCTTGTTAGCTCCAAATATGTTGCCATCTCTCAGGGTTATCAATTTTGGATGCCCTTCTGACTAAACAGCATCTTTCTATTTGGACTTGATATACTCATGGATCTGTGTATTATCCCTCAAGATATACACGATTCATGGTGCCAAATCTGAGAACTGAGGTCAGTCATGAAATTGGAGCAATCAGAAAGGTTGTGTCTTAGGAGACGCCAAATGAGCTGTCAAGCGGGATCTTTCAAATGAGTCAGCACTCCAAAGAGGATGGGCAGAGAGGGAATCAGAGCATTGCAGGGTCTATGGGGTCCTATTAAGTGTGAAGAATAAACGGAGCCAACAGAAGAGGAAGAGGGCACGAAAAACCCCAGGGAAGATAAGAAGGGAGGGCAAGCTTATGGGCACATTATGGGATGTCCTCCTGTAGCAAGGTGGGGAGTCAGACAGCCCCAGAGGCAGTTGCTCCTTAGAGTCCTTATAAGTACAAGATTTTATCTTACCTAGGGCTAGCAAATGTTGGGTGCAGTTTTGTAGGGTATATAAAGCAGGCAGGCTCTGAGTGGCTAAAAGTCTGCTTATTTTGGCTGTTTCTAAAATAATTGGATATGTACAAATTTGAGTTTATTGTTGGCTGGCTCTTTTGTGCTAACAGGTCTCAGGTTGCTATGAAGAAGTAAACAACTTGGGGGCTAATACACAGAGGTCATTCTTGACTCATTTATATAACAGGAATTAAAGAAGATAATGTCTATAATAGACATCCATGAGATTTTCTGATCAACACTCCATTTCTAGGAATTGTACCTCTATCCAAACTTATGTTTGCAGTAAAAGCAGCTACGTTTTAAATTTCTCCTGTCCCTTGCCCACTGTTAATTGGTCTATAGGATGCTATCTGACCCAACCTAGGCCAATGAACTCCTTTCCCAGGACTTCTGGACTTGAGGTCTAAAGTGTGAGAAATAATACTCAGCATCTGTTTTGGGTATGTTTCTTGCTATGTACAAGGAGGAAGAAGACAGTATTCAAAAAGAATAACCAGACATAGGAAAGGAGTAAAGACGAGAGATGGAGGGAGAGATAGAGAGAACCCTGATAAGATTGAATCTCATGAGACATCCCAGTATCTTTGTAATAAATTCTTTATGCCAAAGATAATTCAAGTAAAATTTTGGTCAATGAAATTAAAACGAACAAACAAAAGAACTATCTAATTCTAGTCACACCAAGCAATGTATCATCTTTGAGCCTTTGCTGAAGTCATTCTCCTAACTGGGACTGCCTACCTTCCTCTTCCACTTAGTCTATTGTAAACCCACCATTAAATCCCTCCTCTGAGAAGCCCTCCATGACCATGCCAGCTCTATTGGATGCCATTCTTCTCAGATGCCTCTTGCCTGGCCACCTTGATTAAACTCCTGATGGACTGAAAATAGAAAGGATTTTATATTTTGTGTTTACTTTGAATTTGGTCAATTTTTCAATTCCTTAAGCAATTTTTGTAAATTTAACTTGAAGTCAGATTAGTTATGCATAGTTGCTGTTATTGTTTGTTGCCTTAGAGTCAGCTCTGACTCATGGTGACCCCACATACAACAGAAAGAAATGTTGCCCAGTCCTGTGCCATCTTCACGATGTATGCTTGAGTCCACTATGCTATGGTATGTTATGGCCACTGTGTATTTTGAGTGCCTTCCAACCTAGGGGCTCATCTGCCAGTATTATATTGGAAAATATTCTATTGTGATACATAGGGTTTTCACTTGTTAATTTTCAGAAATAAACTGCCAAGCCTTTCTTCCTAGTCTCTTGGTCTGGAAGCTCCACTGAAATCTGTCCACTGCGAGTGACCCTGCTGGTATTTGAAAAACATGTGGCATAGTTTCCAGCATCACAGCAACATGCAAAAGCCACCTGACAGATGGGTGATAGAGTTATGTATTACTGTCAGATGGGTGGTAGGATTATATGTTAAAGACACAGAATTCTGTATCACATAAAGTACTTTTCCCATGTCTTATAATAGAGATTTCCATTATCAAGGTATAAAGAAGCAGTATATTTTATTAGAAATGTTTCTACTGGCCACATAAGTATTACCTGACAGCCTGCTTTTGGCCGGGTGTGGGTCTACTTCTATGCTTTTGAAAGCCAAGGGAATACAAAGAGTGGTAAGATAGTATGCTTGGTCTAAGTATTTAAATAAAGCTCAGAGAAGTGTATTTGGATTTTAGATTCAACACTTTTGACTCAGTCTATATCTTAAAATGGCAAAAATACTGGCCTGAGGAAGCGAACGTACACACGTGTACACATGCCTGCATGCACGCACACACACTCAGCTCTGGCTGTGTCTGTGGCAGCATTATGAATGCAGCTGCTGGGGCCAGTGCTGGGTATTGACAATAGGAGAGGCAACACAGCAGACGGTCAGTGCATTCACTCAAATGTCAGGCAGTGGCATCATTAACATAGTGCAGTGTCCAATAACTCCAAGCTCCCTGTAGACGAGAACTGTGGAGGAATAATTACTTGGCCATCACATGTACTTCATCACTTCCAAATTAGATTTTACTAATCCACCGCTTTATTTTCAGAATAATCTCATTACTACAATGGTGTTTCTTTTTTTTTTTCCCCCAACACCTTGGAAGATTTATTGCTTCAAACCAATAACAAGATTTAGTGATTGCCAAAGGACATATTATTCTAAGATTTAGGCTGATGTGAGTGGGGCTGTGGAAATTCATTCTTTCTCCTCTCCCTTCCCCCATACTCAAAGAAAGATTTTAGGGTAAAAAAAAAAATCACATCCTCATACCCTTATTTTCCTTTTCATAACATTACAAATAAAATTATAATTAAAGAATGCTGCTGATTATTTAGAAAGGAGAAGTAGGGTCAACTCATCATCACACACAGTCTTTCCTTGTAAAGATGTATCTAAGAAAAGAAGTCATCTATTCTCAGTGGACATTTTGTCATGTATATTCTATTGTTTTCTCCACAATAATCAGATAAAATGAACATTTTTGGTGGATGTTCCACTCATGCTTGTTGAAAGATGATGCAATTAGAGAAAGCTGAGTAATTTTTCCCTCAAAAACACTGTAATGTTAAAAAAATAAGCAAAAACAATATTAGTGTCCTGCTGCAGGAGCTGAAAATTCTAAGCTATGCCAAACAGGAATTCTTTTGTTCTTTCACAAAGCTAATCCAACACAGCCTGATTATTTTAATTGACAAAAAAAGCCTCATAATATTAAGGAAAACATATTAGGATGGAAAGCTTCCAATAACCAGTGTCTTGTTTTTATATTTCTTTTATTAAGTGCACTTGGAATATTATCTTGACTATATACACACTGATAGACACCTAACACAATTTTTACACCTTATCTGATCTCCATATTAGAGAGTCATAAATCTGTCACTAATTACTGACTGGCTGAATGAATGCTAATAGATAAATAGATTTAATAATTAATTGCATTCCTTTTGCAAGGAGATTTTTCACTACAGAAACATCTCAATTAAAAAAAAAAAAAGTTTGACTCTCAAATGAAACAGATGTTGTGCTAGTCATTGGCATTACAATGATAATCAGAGAGACCACAAACGGTCAAGCACTTAGCTGCTAACCAAAAGGTTTAGGTTCGAACCCACCCAACAACTCCTCAGGAGGAAGACCTGGTGATCTGCTTCCATAAAGAATACAGCCAAGAAAGCCCTATGAGGCAGTTCTATTCTGTTATACAGGGTCTCTATGAGTTGAAAATGACTTAAGACACCTAACAACAGTAAAATGATAACCAAGATCAGCCAGATCCAGACAATTAAATGGATGATAAATACTTAAAGCAATGAGTGAAGTACAGAGTACAACAGACAACTCTCCTTGGGTGCATGAGCAGGGTTTACCTTTGAAGAAGGTTTGAGAGTTGATGTCTTCCTAATTCTTTTTTGGGGATCCATCCTGTTATTTGGGCCACGTCTTTTCTGCTTAGGAGTTTGTCAACTAATTACCCCCATATGCCCTATACTCAGAGTATTAGCTAGTACCTACTCTGCTAAGACAAGGAATAAAGACCTTTGATTAGGAAGACCCAGCTTCTGGTCCTAGATCTGCCAGTAATTGACTCTCTAATCTTGGGAAGAGCTCCCATTGTCTCCAGTCTTCAATTTCCATGTCTATAGGGTGAAGATTTGAACTAAAGTGTCTCTGCAGATGTTTGGCATTCTGAAAGTTTATGATCTAAGTTATCTTTCCCAGAATTATCTCTCCTGTATTGATTAAGTGCTCAGCTCCTACCTGAAAGGGCAGTGGTTCAAACCCACTAGCCACTCAGAGGGGGAAAGATTGGCAGTCTGCTTCCATGAAGATTATAGCCTTGGAAACTCTATGGGGCAGTTCTACTCTGTCCTACACAGTTGCTAGGAGTTGGAACTGACTCTATGGCAACCGGTTTGTTTTTTTTTGGGGGGGGGTGGTGGTGGATATTTTTGAGGTGTATTTGAAGACTGTCAACATTCAAGAAAAGAGGGTGGAGAAGAATAAAAGCATTAGCAATAACTGCTGTCTGTTATGTGGTATTGATGCTTCACAAAAAGACCTAGAGGTAGAGTTTACACCCCAGGAGTATTCTAACCTGCATATAATATACATACATGGTGACATTGAGGTCTGAACAGGATGCCAAAGGATGGCTCATTCTGTGGACAGAATTTTTTTAAGGCTGACCCTATACATAGAAAACAACCTTATTTGTAAAGATAAGAACAAAAACAACAACCAAAAAAACCCCAAAAACCTAACAAACAACAACAAAAAACCAAGGAAAGCCTTTGGTCTAGTATGCACCCTTCAGAAAGGTGAATTTTTTTTTTTAACTCCTAAAGTATAATTACTCTTTGTATCTCTAAGGGTACACAAACAATCAGAGGACTGGCTGGAATCTGGGAGTGGGGAGGACTCCTCAGACTTGTTTGATGATCTGTTTTCCTATACTCTGTAGCCCCAGCAAAAGAGTTGACTGCATTGTTCTTTCTTATCTGGTTGCTATGGTAATACAGCTCAGCTCTTTTCTAAATTTCTACCATCAGTAAAAGGTGTTACATAAAAAGAGGTGCTTTTGCCTTGTGGGTGGTGGTGGCAACTACTTGAGCTGTCAGCATGTAAGCGAGATTGGCAAAGCTCCTAGGGAAGAGTGGAGGTCAGAGCTCTGTGAGAGGTAGGAGGGATGGCAAAATCCTAGGTACCTTGACTTGGTATCTGACTGAGGTGGCAGAACTGGGGAGACTTAATGGGAGGTAGAAACAAGGTATCAAGGCCATGGGAAGGAAGTCTAAACATATTTGAGAACACAGTTTTGTTAAGTTGAGGTCCTTTGTGTGATTCTTGTTGTTGGGTACCACCGAGTCAATTCCAACTCATAACAACACCATGTGACAGAGTAGAAATGCCCCACAGGGTTTTCTTGGCTGTAATCTTTACAGAAGCTGCTGTAACAAAATTACCACAAACTTGGAGGCTTAAAACAACACAAATTTATTATTGTACAGTTTTAGAAGTCAGAAGTCCAAAATGGATCTTACTGGGTAAAATCCAGGTTTTCACAGGGCTGTGTTTCTTTTGGACACTCTAAGGGAGGAACTATTTCCTTCCCTTGTCCAGCTTTGAAAGGCTTCCCTCATTCCTTGGGTCGATTGCAACCATTCAAAGCTGGAAATGGCCAGTCAAGTCTTTCTCCAGCTGCATCACTCTAACACAAACACTTATTCCTCTTCCTCATTTAAGAACCTTTGTGATTTCATGGTAGTCACCTGCATAATCCAGGATTATCTCCTCATCATAAAGTCAGTTGATTAGCAACCTTAATTCCATCTGCAACCTTGATTCCCCTTTAACATATTCACAGGTTCTGGGGCTTAGGACATTGACACCTTTGGGAGTCCATTATTCTGCTTTATTCTGTTTCCCCCATGTTAATATTTTATATTACCATGCTACATTTGTAAAAACTAAGAAACTAACATTAGTGCCTTACTTTTATTGTTCACATTAGTACCTAACAATCAATGTACTCCATCACATAAATAAAAGACAAGAACCACACGATCTTATCAATTGATTCAGAAAGGGCATCTGACAAAGTCCAACACCCATTCATGATAAAAACTCTCAACAAAATAAGAATAGAAGAGAAATTCCTCAATATAATTAAGGGCATTTATACAAAGCCAACAGCCAACATCATCCTAAATGTAGACTTTGAAAGCATTCCCCTTGAGAATGGGAACCAGACAAGGATGCCTTTATCACCACTCTTATTCAACATTGTGCTGGAGGTCCTAGCCAGAGTAATTAAGCTAGAAAAAGAAATAAAGGGCATCCAAACTAGTAGGGAAGAAGTCAAAGTATCTCTATTTGCAGATGATATGATCTTATACACAGAAAACCCCAAAAAATCCACAAGAAAACTACTGGAACTAATAGAAGATTTCAGCAAAGTTTCAGGATACAAGACAAACAGAAATCAGTTGGATTCCTTTACACCAACAAAGAGAACCTCAAAGAGGAAATCACCAAATAAATACCATTTACAGTAGCCCCCAAGAAGATAAAATACTTAGTGATAAATCTAACCAGAGATGTAAAAGACCTATACAATGAAAACTACAAGACACTACTGCAAGAAACCAAAAGAGACCTGCATAAGTGGAAAAACATACCTTGTTCATGGATAGAAAGACTCAACATTGTGAAAATGTCAATTCTACCCAAAGCAATCTACAGATGCAATGTGATCCCGATCCAAATTCCAATGGCATTTTTTAATGAGATGGAGAAACAAATTACCAACTTCATATGGAAAGGGAAGAGGCCCCAGATAAGTAAAAAGTGGGAGGCCTCACACTACCTGATTTTAGAACCTATTATACCATCACGGTACTCAAAACAGCCTGGTACTGGTACCACCACAGATACATAGACCAATGGAACAGAATTGAGAATCAAGACATAAATGTATCCACCTATGAGCAGCTGATATTTGACAAAGGCCCCAAGTCCGTTAACTGGGGAAAAGACAGTCTCTTTAACAAATGGTGCTGGCATAACTGGATAAAACTGCAAAAAACTGAAACAAGACCCATACCTCATACCATGCACAAAAACTAACTCAAAATGGATCAAAGACTTAAATATAAAATTGAAAATGATAAAGATTATGGAAGAAAAAATAGGGACAATGCTAGCAGCCCTGACACATGGCATAAACAGAATACAAACTATAAGTAACAATGGACAAGCACCAGAAGAGACACTAGATAACTGGGAGCTCCTAAAAATCAAACACTTATGCTGATGAAAAGACTTCACCAAAAGAGTCAAAAGACAACCTACAGACTGGGGAAAAAGTTTTGGCTACGGCAAATATGATCAGGGTCTGATCTCTAAAATCTACAAGATACTACAAAACCCCAACAACCAAAAGACAAATAGCCCAATTAAAAAATGGGCAAAGCATATGAACAGGCACTTCACCAAAGAAGATATTCAGGTGGCTAACAGACACATGAAGAACTGCTCACGATCATTAGCCATTAGAGAAATGCAGATCAAAACTACAATGAGATATCATCTCACCCCAACAAGCCTAGCCTTAATCCAAAAAACACAAAATAATAAACGCAGGAGAGGTTGTGGAGAGACTGGAACACTCATACAGTGTTGGTGGGAATATAAAATGGTACAACCACTTTGGAAATTGATTTGGCGCTTCCTTAAAAAGCTAGAAATAGAAGTATGATCCAGCTATCCTGCTCCTTGGAATATATCCTAGAAAAATAAGAGCCGTCACACGAATAGATATATGAATACCCATGTTCACTGCAGCACCGTTCACAATAGCAAAAAGATGGAAATTACCTAGGTCCTCATCAAAGGACGAATGGATAAACAAATTATGGTATATCCACACAATGGAATATTATGCAACGATAAAGAACAACGATGAAGCCGTGATACATCTTATAACATAGTGGAAGCTGGAGGGCATTATGCTGAGTGAATTTAGTCAGTCACAGAAGGACAAATATTATATAAGACCACTGTTATAAGAACTCAATAAAAGGTTTAAACACAAGAAAACATTCTTTGATGGTTACAAGAGTGGGGAAGGAGGGTGAGGGTTATTTACCAACTAGATAGTAGATAAGAATTATCTTAGGTGAAGGGAAGGAAGCACACAGTAAGGGGGAAGTCAGCACAACTGGACTAAACCAAAGCTAAGAAGTTTCCTGAATACAATCAAACACTTTGAGGAACAGAGTAGCAGGGGTGGGGGTCTGGAGACCATGCTTTCAGGGGACATCTAGGTCAATCGGCATAATAAAGCTTATTAAGAAACTGTTCTGCATCCTACTTTGGTGAGTGGCATCTGGGGTCTTAAAAGCTTGCTAGTGGCCATCTAAGATGCATCAATTGGTCCCAACTACCTGGAGTCAAGGAGAATGAAGAACACCAAAGACACAAGGAAAGTATTATCCCAAGAGACAGAAAGGGCCACAAAAACCAGAGACTTCATCAGCCTGAGACCAGAAGAACTAGATGGTGCCCTGGCTACCACCAATGACCGCCCTGACAGGAAACACAACAGGGAGCCCCAGATGGAGCAGGAGAAAGGTGGGGTACAGAACTCAAATTCTAGTAAGAAGACCAGACTCAATGGTGTGACTGAGACTGGAGGAACCTCAGAAAGCATGGCCCCTGTATTCTCTATCAGCCCAGAACTAAAACAGTTTCCGAGGCCAACTCTTCAGACAGGGATTGGACTGGGCTGTGGGACATAAAGTGATACTTGTGAGGAGTGTGCCTCTTAGCTCAAGTAACAAGAGACTAAATGGGCAGCTTCTGTCTAGAGGTGAGATGGGAAGGTAGAGAGGGTTAGGAGCTGGCTGAATGGACATGGGGAATCAGGGGTGGAAAGGAGGAGTGTGCTGTCACAGTATGAGGAGAGCAGTTAGGATCACATAACAATGTATGTATAAATTTTTGTATGGGAGACTAACTTGAAATGTAAACTTCATGTAAACTACAACAATAAACAAGAAAAAGAAAAAAAAAAAAAAACCCTGAAAACATTACTGCCTTACTAAACTGCATACTTTATTTGAATTTCACCAGTTTTTACATTAAAGTTGTTTCTGTTTCAGGATCCAATCCAGGATACGACGTTGCTTTTCAGTGTCATTTCTCCCCAGTCTCTTGATTTGTGACAGTTTCTCAGTCTTTCTTTGCTTTTTATGACTTTCGTAGTTTGAGGAGTACAGAAGGGCAGTGTTTCGACAGTTCTGTCCTACTGTGAGTACACTGCATTTCTTTTTCCAGCCCATAAGCAAAGACAGAGAAGGAAAATCCTTGCTTAACTTGCCAGAGCTTCGTATTCCTGCTTTGCAAGTGTACCTGAGTAAACTGCTGTGATCACGATTGGACTCCTTCAAAGCAATGTCAAGTTGCTGGCTCTAGGAGAAAAATAGAGCCTGTAGGCAAAGCCAAGCCTTCATGGATTCCCCTCCATTCAATATGGAAATGCATAGGATTACCTTTAAAGAATAGCATAATATAATGAAAAGATAATAGGATTTGAGACCAGAATGTATGTTTTATTGCTGTTGCTAAAAATGATTATTGAAGAAAAATTTGGAAATGTAAATACGAAAAAACGTTTAAAACTAAATGCAAACCACCTAGAAATAACCCAGTAAACACCTTGGAGCATAATGTTTCTGAAGGAAAAATTATTTTAAAAATTATGATCATATAATAATATTCAGTAACCTTTTTTACTTATTATTACTATCATCTTTCCTTTAGTGTTATAGAAGATATTCAATTTTATAGATGTTGTCATGGTTTGAATTATGTCCCCCAAAAAATGTGTGTATCAATTTGACTGGGCCATGATTCCCGGCATTGTGTGATTTTCCTGTATGTTGTAAATCCTACCTCTATGATGTTAATGAGGGAGGATGTGGGGCACTTGTGTTAGTGAGGCAGGACTCAATCTACAAGATTGGATTGTGTCCTCTTGAGATATAAAAGGGAGAAGTGAGCTGAGAGACATGGGGGACCTCATACCACCGAGAAAGCAGCGCCAGGAGCAGAGCATGTCCTTCAGACCCGGGGTCCCTGCTCAGAGAAGCTCCTAGTCCAGGGGAACATTGATGAGAATGCCAACAGAGAGAGAAAGACCTTTCCTGGAGCTGACACCCTGAATTTGGACTTTTAGCCTACTTCACTGTAAGGAAATAAACTTCTCTTTGTTAAAACCATCCACTTGTGGTATTTCTGTTATAGCAGCACTAGGTAACTAAGACAGATGTACACTGATGCACTATGATTTGTTTGCATGTTTTCTGATAAATGGGCATTTACGTTATTTCCAACTTCACCGCCATGAAGATAATTTCAGCTAAAACTTTGTGAACATAGTTAACGATCCCTTTAGGATAAATTCTCAGTGGAAGAATTCCTGATATGTTAAATTATATCAGGGTAGCAACAACCCCCAAATCTCAGAGGCTCAAGACAGTGGGTCATGATATAAGTCATCAGAGGATGCCGGGGCTCTGCTCCATGTCATTTTCACACTGGGACCAGGTTAACAGAGCAGGCATTATCTTGAACACTGCTGGTTATCATGGTAGTGAGGAAAGAGGAGACTCTTCTTGTCTTAGATGATTCTTCCAGTGTCTTTTTGGCTCACATTTATTGGCCAAGAAAATCATCTGGCCAACTCTGACTTCAGGAGGCAGGGAAATAAAATCATCCCATACACAGCGATACATTGCCAGTGACTTTCCACAGTAGTTATACCACTTTACATTTCCACTATAGTATATGAAAGTAGGGATTTCCGCAGAGCCTTACATATTATTATGTTCTTATATTTACCATTTGACTGGAAAAATAGTATTTTGTTGTGTTTTTAAGTGTTTTTTAGCTGGTTATTAATGAAGAGGAGCCCAGTTTAAGTTTAGTTTTGCATTTAATGGATGTGAATCTTTGGGCAAGTTAATTGACCCCTCTAGTCTTGGTTTACTTATCTACATAATGAGAATAATACAAATTTCTATCTCACTGAATTATGGTAAAGATTAAATTTGATAATATATGTGATTACTTTGTAACTGTGAAAGATTTTTAATGTAGGAATTTATTTCAGAATTGTCTGTATAGTATCTGGTATCTAATCTAGTACCACAATAATAATAGTAATAGGAACTATAACACCATTATGCACCGAAGTGCAGAGGATTATCAGGGTATCCTACTCAAGAAATTCAGGTCCCAAGTGTACCAGTTATCATTTCTTCAATAGCTAAAGGACTGTTGTAAGCATTTAAAGAAATAAATTTTGCATGATATATAAGAGATATTAAAAATATTTATCATTAATAAAATTATAACAGCAGTCAAAGAATTTCTGTGTGAATCGTATTATCACTGTCATTTGAAATCAGTCACTAAACTTTTAAAATCAGTGTTCCAAAGTTTGAAGGTTTTAAATTGAGCTTTGTCTTTTGTGAACTTCTCTTTTACTTGGAGACTGTTTAGCATGTGTGTATAGCTTCGTTTAAAGTAGCATTTGTTAGGCATTATAGGCAACATATCTTTGAAGAACAGGCAAATGATATTAACTGGAGACCTTTTATCGATTAAATGTGTCCCTCAGTGGAAAGAGAGCTATTGAATTCTTCATGCACAATTTGTCCTTAGTAACCTTCCACTACAAAGCACAAGGATACATTCTTCATTACATATTTTCTAATTTTCCCGTCTTTTACTAGTTTAGTAAGTGTTGACGAACATCACATTTGTCAAGGATAGAGGAAAAAAAAAGGACTATGTTAATCATTCATTTATTCACTCATTCATTCAAGCCCATATATATTGAGCACTTATTCTGTGCCAGGCTCTGTACTAAACTCTTTACATGCATTATCTTATGGAATTCTCCTAATAAGTCCATTTTTACAAAATATGAAACTGAGATTTAGTGAGTTTAAGTAACTTGCGTAAGACCACGTTGGGAAGTGACAGACCCAATGCTAAAACACAGATTATATATCTGCAGAAGGCAAACTTGTAATCATTGTGCTATGCTACTCCAGGAGTCACTGGATAGTGTAAATGGTTAAAGCACTCAGCTACTAACTGAAAGGTTGGAGGTTTGAGTTCATCCAGAAGCACCTTGGAAGAAAGGCCTGGAGATGTAGTTTTGGAAAATGAGCCATTGAAAACCCTGTGGAGTACAGTTTTACTTTGACAGACATGGGGTTGCCATGAGTTGGAATGAATTCAATGCCCACTGATTATTAATGCTACACCACGGAAAAAGCATTTTGAAAAGAATAATAAGTTGAATATTGCTAAAGACTACATGTGTGGGGTGAGAGAAAGTCAAAGATTACATAAACTTTTTGACCCTGGATAATAACCTGGAGCATGTGGGTTGCTGAATTGAATTCACTGAATGAATTCATATTACTCAAGATAAATGTTGTACTTAGTGCATTTCTCAAGATATTATCAAATCAGCCATTGTATTTAGTCTCTATCTACATTATACTATGAATATCTGAATAAAAAGCAAAAAAAAAAAAAAAGAATTATTTTCTTTTATTAAGTATTGGTGTTTTATACTATTTCATAGATTAATATGGACAAAAGCCCACTGAGGCTTTGAGCATGGACGTAACTGCATATGTAAGTCACCATTAACTCTAATTTACAGATGCACCTTAATACCACAGAGAGTCAGGGTCCTTGGATGACAATTTTAAGCAGCACAAGAACCATGGATGTGTTTTCGATATTCTCCTTTCTAACTTGTACAGTAATGACTTAATATTTCTGGATTAAATAGATGCATACCCTCCTGCCACTGAGAATAGAAAGATAAATATTTTTCTCTGTCACAATAACATAATTATGCAGCCGTATACTAAGGGTTGCCTTAGAAGGTGATTGGTCCCACACTCTAATTATTTTCAAAAGACTGTCTCAAGATTTAAAGCCAAAATCATTCTTTATGGCAGATGTCTCCTAATATTTAATTGGTTTACCTTTAACAATTTGATGAATATGCTCAAATCTTCCAGCTGCCAAGGAAGTACATTTTGCAAGAAATTTACCTCAGAGGAATCACCAGGAAGTTGCTGTATTTTGATTTTTTTTACAGCTATGGTGAATGATTAGTAACACCTGCTTTGGAAAATTTCCAGTCATATTTAATAGAGTCAAATGTTAAGCCTTGGCTACCCATTTATTTCTGTGCTAGAGTGGAGCCAAAGCTTTCCCCCAAGGAAAACATGGACCTATATCCCTCAGACATGCCTTTGCGCAAGCTCTGTTTAGAAACATGACCACCGGCTAGTCAGCCAAACGTAGGCGAGCGTAGGCTCCTCAATTATCCTTAGTGGATGTAAACTCTGCCTTGTACTAGAATGATTAGAAATATATAGACTTGATCTTAGTCAGAAATTTAGACTATCTGCACTCCAGGATATTACTAGAGAGTTATTACCTCAAACTTACTGCCCTCAATTTCTTAGCAAGAGCCCATTTGAAAGAATTCACATCCATGGAAGATTACCTGAAAGATACTCAATTCATCCATTTCTCCAGATGTTCTAAAAGGTATTCTTGGATCAAATCAGAGTATGAAAGAGCTACACAGCTGGAAGGCATTGTTTTAGTGCCTCATAGAATTGCTCTCATCTGTCACACCTGTAATCCAATCAAATGGAACAACTTGCCATTCACCAGCCAGATACACTCAGAAATTGATGCTACCAGACCTTTATCTTATCTGGCAAAACCTCACTCACCTTCAAACCTGCTGTAAATAAAAGTACTCTTGAGGAATTTTCTCATCCCCTAAATTACATTTCTCTCAGAGCCTATTTCCTCCTCAGTGAAATGGGGATAATAACACCAAATATATAGACCTGTGGTGAGGAATAAATTATACATGTAAAACATAGAAGAATGTGCATCACATAGCGGGCTTCAGGAACTCTTCTTTGAACTCCTCTCTTTGAACTCTTATAGTTTTGAATCTGTTCCTTTCTTGCACCCTTGTGTTTTTTATTTCCTAAAGTTTTATATGTGCTTGGTCCCATGGCTATATGGTAACTATTTCAGAAATCTAAAGTTCTTAGGACTGGGACCATGCCTCATTCTTCTTTGTATCCTCAGGCCCTAACATTCTACCTGGCACTAACTAGGTTTTTAACAAGTAGTTGAATTATTGACATGAATTGATTTAAATCCCAAGCACATGCTGCCTTCTCTGCTTCTAGGTCTGAGCTGCTGAGCGTGGCTGGACGTTACAAAATGGAGGAGAGCCGAGACTGCAAACAATCAATCCTTCAGGCAGTCCTGATAGCATTCTATCTGCCCCAGGGAGTACTCTATTCTTTTCATGCAGTAACTATTTAAATCCTTTTTACTCTCCTTAAATCTCCTGCTTCTCTTTCTGTCTTCCCCTCACCTTCCCCTTTGCCTACCATACTGGGTATGCCCTCTTATTTAACAATGAAAACAGAAGCTCTCCCTTTCCTACAACCTCATCCATGAATTCATCCAGATTGTCCTGGCAACAATTCTTGCCCGACCCCATTCTTACCTCCATTTTTACTCTCACACTGGACTCGTCACTTCTTCTATGTAAAGCTAATTCTTTCAGCTGTGTTCTAGATTTCTCAACTTGCCTAATTCCTTAGTTATATTTGCCTACTAATTATCTGTCCTCTCTTCTTCGCTGTTTTCTGTCAACATTTAAGCATACTAAGTTGTCTTAAACAAATAAATCCTATCTTGATGCTAAAACCTTCTTACATACTACAGCATCGATGCTGTTTCCTTCCTTGAGTCATCTACACTTATTGTTCTATTTCTTCCTCCCTCATTTACCCTATAACCTACCTTTGAAGTCAACATTTTTCCAATACCTCAAATGACAACATTCCAGCATAGGATATCCACGGTCTCTTGATTGCCAGATCTGATGGATCCTCTCTCTTCCCATGGTGGCCCACTCACAGTTTTGCTATTTCTCTACTATCACTTTCTGGCCTCCTTTTCCTCAGCTTGTTCTTTAAGTGTCAGTGTTCCTCAGATCCTTTGCCCTCTTCTCTCCTTTCTCTCTAGGCTCTACCACATGAGTCCATCATCTCTTATGACTCCATGAATTTTCTATACAACAATGACTCTAAAAGACGTAATTTCATATCTTATTTCTTTGCTGACCTCCAGACCTGTTCTCTAACAGCCAACTGACCTTTTCCACCCAGTCACAGCGCCTCAAACTCACAAGGTACCTAATAGGGAAGTCTGTACCTTCCCATCTCCTCCTTACTGCTCTTCCTTCCGCACTGTCAGTGAAAGGCACCCAAAGACAAGCAACTCAGTGGTCCAAATAAGAAGTTGTGGGGTCACCACAGTAACCCCTATGCCTCTCCCTCCTTCTCAACACAACTCACCAAGTTGTGTCCATTCCATCTCCAACCTGCGCACATTTCTCCATCGCTGTAGCCACAACTTTATTTTAAGGCCCTATTCCTTTTTATCTGTGTTAATAGCATCTTAACTGGTTTAACTCTCTCTCCATATCAGCTTTATTCCGTCTCTCCTGAACTTCCACATTCTACCAGAATAATCTTTCCAAGTAAACATCTCATCATGTCACTCTCCAGCTTAAACTCTTTCAGTGGAACCACATATTTTTTCACTCTTTGGATGATTTATCATGGCATACAAAGCCCTTTGTAATCTTTACTTTGCCTGCATCGCTAGCATCATCTTTTGCTATCACCCTTCTCACTTCCCCTTCATCCAGTATTCTGCTCAAAACAACTAATAGACCATGTTCTCTTGCAGGCACTGCCTTCCCTTTGTTGAGTTAGCTCAGCCAATACTTCATATTCAAGTCAAGCCTCACCTCTTCTAAGAAGCTTTCTTTGACCACTGTATCACAGTGAAGTGTCCCCCTATATGTTTTTATGGCATTTCTGGGCTTAGCTTTTCATAGCATTAACCACCACATGTTGTAATAATCTATTTCTTGATCAGCCATTAGACTGTCAACATCTTGAAGGTAGAAGTTGGGCCTTCCTTGACTCTATCTTAACAATATAGATGCTTGACACCTATCAAGGGCTCAAGAAAAGATTATTAAATTAACCAATATGATGGAGATGGCACGTTGTTATCTATAGTTTATCATTAGGTAGACTTATTTAACAGAAAATCATTAAAACTGAAACACACAATAAGTATTATATATGAGAATGTGTTCCTATTACATATAAAATATCATACCAAAGAAACTTTGAGAAATATTTTATGGAGGATTCTGACGTACATTAAATATCTAATCTGGAAAGAAATGATACTTTCCAAGTCATCCAAAAATGTTTATAAAAATAATTTCAAGTTTAAAAGCTGGAAGAAACATTTGTATTTGGAAATATCAAAACAAAATTGTACCTTATGAATTTCAGAGATGTGAACTTCACTTAGTCTTCCGGTCTTGATATGCTTTTGTAAAAGTTTTATGATCATGGAAAACATTAATATTTCAAAATCTTGGTTATTTGGAAAGCAAGGAAAGGCAGGGAAGTTAAACGTAATGACATTAGGTTCTCATTTCCTCCTACAGAATGCATTCATCTTTAGGAGATATAATTATTCTCCCTTATATTAGTTCTTTCCTTAACAAAATGAATGACCCTATAATCCAAAACCTTTTCTTTGACTTAGATGAGAACAGCATGAGGACTCTAATAGCCTTCTGATTTTTAGTCAGCTGTGTTAAAAGGAAAAGGATGGCATTTTAATAAGTCAAATCACATTAAAACTAACTCCAAGGAACTTTATACAATCTTTGTATAGAAATGATATTGACCTTTATAGATTAATCTAACAAACAAACAGCTTTCTAAACTGTTTTATCAATTCTAATTATTTGTATGTAGAATCTTTTAACTCACAATGTAAACATTCATATTATTTATAAGTAATGATATTTTTTCTTTCTAAATTTTAATACTGCTATTTTTTAATTATTACCATACTGATTGGACAGTAATTTTAGGCAACTTGTTTTATAAGTGAATTTGTAAAGAAACCTCAACATTTTATTATTAAAAATGATGTTTTCTGAAAATGTGTTGAAGACACCTTTTATCAGATTAAGGAAATTGACTTCTATTCCTAGTTTGCTAGAAGTCTTTATTATAAAAAGGCATTTAATTTTATTAAATGCTTTTTTCTTCATCTGTTGAGATGATTGTATGTTTTATACTTTAGTCAGTAAATGTGGTCAATTTTTTTTTGTATTAAAATCTGTTTTTTTTTTTTTTTTTCTGTTAATAACAGCTATGTTAGCTCTTTTGGTTTTTCTTTGCCTGTTTTATCTTTTACCACCCTTTGACTTTTAGTCTTCTCATATCCTTAATTTTTAGATGTGTTCCTTGTGAATAGAATATTAAGGGTTATTTATTGAATGTCCCCGGAAGCTAGGTTCTTAGGCACTGGGGATACAATGGAGAATAAAAGAGATAAGATTCCTAATATCATGGAATGCACATTCTAAAAGGGAAACTAAAATTAAGAGGCAAATAATAAAGAATTAAATGGTTATAGATTGTGATAAGTACTATGAAATACAGAAACAGGGTGTTAGAGCAGAAGTGCAGAAATAGAGTGTGAGAATTGGGTGGGGACTACTTTATCAGATAGAGTGTGTGTGGAAGACTGCTATGAGAAGGTGATGTTTTAGCTGAGACCTGAAAGATGAGCAGGAGTCGACCGTGTGAGAGCTTCGGGGATCAAACATGGCAGAAGGGAAAATGCACATAATTATCCTATGCCAGTATGAACTTAGTGTGCTTTAACCATTTGCAGAACATTGTAAGCAAGGGGTTGGAGGGTCCTAATAGGGTTTTAGAAAGAGAGAAAAGGGAGAGAAGTTGCAAAGCATTATGAGTCATAATAGGAAATTTGTATTGGAGTACAATGGAAATCCACTGAAGGTTTTTACAGAAGGGAGTAATGTTTTTGGCTTATGTTTCTAAAGATCACAATGATATATATACAAGTTGTGTTGTTATTACGTTGTTAGGTGCCATTGAGTTGGTTCTGACTCGTACTGACCCTATATGTACAACAGAAGGAAACACTGCTGGGTCCTATGCCGTCCTCACAGTCGTTGCTATGTTTGAGTCCATTGTTGCAGTCACTGTGCCAATGCACCTTGTTGACAGTCTCCCTCTTTTTCACTGACCCTCTGCTTTGCCAAGTATGATGTCCCTCTCCAGGGACTGGTCCCTCCTGATAACATGTCCAAAGTACATGAGATGAAGTCTTGCCATCCTTCCTTCTAACGAGCATTCTGGTTGTATTTTTTCCAAGACAGATTTGTTCATTCTTCTGGCGGTCCATGCTATATTCAGTTTCTTTGCCAACAGCATAATTCTATGTAGAAGATAAATTTAGTGGTGGTGGAGAGATGGAGAGAGGAAAAAAAGAGGCCATTGCAGTGAGTGATGCTGGTGTGTTGGACTAAGTTGGGGATAGTGAACAGATTTGGAATACATTTTGGATGTAAAACTAATAGCCCCTGAAGGGGTTTTGGCTATCTGTGTGTGCGTGTGTATGTGAGAAATCAGTAGGAGTCAGGCACACCTCTCACTGCCCTGGCTTTAATAATGGGTAGACTGTGGTAACATTAACTGAAGTGAGGACGTTGGGGGCGGGCCTAGAGAGAACAGATTTATTTGGTTTGAGGTGTATCCATGTGTGACTTCCGGGGGATGGTGGTGGAAATGAAGAGATCAATTTTAGACATTTTATCTTCGATATACCTTTGAGAAATCCTAGTGGAAATATCAAGTTAACAGTTACATAGACAACTGCAACTTAGAGGAAATGTATAGATTGGAGATATAAATTTGAGAGCTGACACCATATACAGTGGAGCCCTGGTGGCACAGTAGTTAAGAACTTGGCTGCTAACCAAAAGGTCAGCAGTTCGAATCAACCACTCCTTGGAAACCCCATGGGGGAGTTCTACTCTGTCCTATAGGGTCACTATGAGTCAGAATTGACTCAATGGCAAAGGGTTTGGTTTGTTTTTATCATATAGAATAGTAGTTAAAAGTGTGGTTTTAAATCTAGACTGCCTGAGTTTTAATCTGGCTTTACTATATACTAGCTGTGTAACCTTGTGCAAGTTATTTAACCTATCTGTAATTCAGACTTATCATCTATAGAATGATGATGATGATAGCAACTACCTCAACATCATCAAAGCCTCTATGGGTTGTCTTTCTTGGGTAAAATAATTTCATTTTAACAAAAGTATCTTGGAAACACAATTTTACTTCTAATGATTAAATTTAAGGTGAATTCACATATTATAGGGGAAATTATTACAGGTGAAATTCTTTTGGAAGCAGAGTATTTTGTAGGTTTCAATCAGAATGCCAAATCAGTAGCCTATGTCACCCTCTGCATGAGACCTACCCTAGTACCTAGCTCATCCAGTTTCAAGCACATAGTAGGTTTTCGGCTAATGTTTGTGGACTGGACAATAAATAAAATATATTGATAGTGTCTATATTTTTAAAATTGTGTATTCCCAAGAGTGTTCTAGGAATTTGCCAAACACCCCTGGCTCACCGATGTGTTGAAAGGATCTTCTGCCAAATTTCCTGCTAGGATTGTGTGTATTTCAAGCTGTTCTATTACACTTGCCAAACAGACTCCCTCCTCCACTTCCAGTACAAACTTATAATTCAAAATACACACACTGAAAAGAACGATTCATTACAATTTCAGCCACTCATAGTCCTTGCCTGGTTCCAACAACAGGATTTATTTTTACTGTATGGGCTTTGAACCCTGGACTGTGCATAAGCTCTCACAGACATGTAGATGATTATGTTATAGAATTGTCAAATAGAGAGAAAAAGATGAGAATCTACAGTTGAATCACAATCGCTGGGCTTGGCAATCTGGTAATAAATATTTTGGTGCACTCTAGTGGTGGAAGGAAATAGGCTTGAGGACTTGAAGGAGCACTGGAATTAGCAGCAGTGACTATCATTTTGAAAAATGTGCCACTAGTGTAGGTTTCGAAGCATGACAAAAGAATGTTTCACGTAAAAGGTGGAGTTCACATATGAAGTTTGCCCTCTTTCCCTTCCCCACCCCTAAAATGCCTGGGGGAAAATAACTACTTTTCCTTAATAGGAATATTTGAATAGAAATACAATGTGTATTGCTCAAGGTTACCTATCTTTTGTGATCATTTTAACAGGAGTGGAACTCATTCTGATTCTTATTATAGTGGCAGTGAGAAGCTTTTTCCAATTGAAAGCACTCAGGGACTAGAATGTGTACGTGAGAACAAAACCAAAATGGCTATGAATGCAAATTATACGCATGTACACACACACACTGATAAATGTTCATTTTAGATATGTTCTTTGCTTCCCACCTTGTCCTCATACTGCTGGCATTTCCTCCCTGTAATCAACTCTATATATTACTCCAGGTCTCTGATCATCCATTCCTTGGCTCACAAAAGCTTCTCTGTGACCTCTCATCTTCTATTTCCTTGCCACTGTTAATATTTTTCCTTGTAATTTGTATCTCAATAGATTGTGACTTTCTGGAAGACCCAGCTGTGCCCTGATCATCACTGTCACTTTCACAACACCCAGCAAAGCACCTGGCACATTACTGGGCATTTGGCAATAACTGGTGATTGAGCATATTCATGAACATCCGCCCTGGAGTTGTAGAGTCTCATCACGATGAACGTTTATATTCACAGGTCTCAATCCTTCTAAAGTTTCTAGCTCAGTCCCAAAAGCTAGACAGGAAGGAGTCTGTGCCTCTACAAAGCTGTTGTCTCCTTGGGAACCAGGTGCTAAGCCAAGAGGAGCTGATCTCACTCTTATTTCCTTCCTTCTAAGGCAGGGGCCAGAGATCTTTGTCTCACTTGGGCTACAGTAAGGATAAAAGGAAAATTTGCTCAGGCAGCTCATTGTCCAAATCACCTTCCCAAATTAAAAGGTGTGTGTGTGTGCGTGTAATCAAAGGTGAGAGAGGAGAACAACCTTACCTATATGTGATGCGGTAGAAAGACCCCAGTTTTGGGAATCTGGAGAACTAATATCGATGTTCTGTAACCAACTTACCCAGTTACCTTATCTGTAGATAGGAAAACCTCAAGCACAGGATTAAATGAAACAACAAATGTGACGTGCTTGGCAGAGATAACAGTGCTGTAAGGGTTGAAGATTTTTTATTTTAAAGCATCTAGCTCTTGAAAGGATTGTGACACAGTTTTGGGGAAATACTTGAACTTATTCAGTCGCTTATATAACAAATATTTGATTGTGCATCTATTGTGTGCCAGACACTCTTCTAGGAATAGGAAATGCATCAGTGAACAAAGCAAACAGTCCCCACCTTCATGGAACTTATATTCTATTGAGAGAGAATGACAGTAGTAAATGAATATATGATATATGAACATAGTAGATTCAGTGATATGAAGAAAAATAAGACAGGATAGAGAATGATGGAGGATAAAATTTTGTATAAAGTGGCCAGGGAAATCATCTCTCCAAGGTGACGTTTAAGCCAACACCTGAATGAAGTGAGAGAGTGAATTGTGTGAATATCTAGGGAAGAGTACCCCAAGCAAAGAAAACAGAGCAAAGGCCTTAAGGCAGGAATGCTTGGACAGGCTCAAGGAATAGCAAGAATGTCAGTGGAGCTGAAGTAAGTAAGCAGGCTGTAGGGCATAGGAGATAACAGAGAAAGAGAGGTAGTCAGGGATCAGATCATGTAATGTCTTGTAAGCCACAAAGAGACTTTTAAAAAATAAAATTATTTTAGAATGGTTTCAGATTTACAAAAAGTTGCAAAGATAATACATAGAATTTCCCTTGTACCCTACATCCACTTTCCTCTATTATTAACATTTTACGTTACTGCAGTACATTGTTGTTGTTATTGTTGTTAGGTGCCATTGAGTCGGTTCTGACTTGTAGCAACCCCATGTGCAACAGAATGAAACACCACCAGGTCCTGTGCTATCCTCACAATTGTTGTACTAATGAACCAATATTAATACATTATTTCTAACTGAAGTCTATACTTTATTCAGATTTCCTTAGTTTTTATATAGTGATCATTTTCAGTCCTAGGATCTTATCCAAGATACCACATTGCATTTAGTTACCATGTCTTCTTGAGCTCTTATTGGCTATGACAGTTTTTTAGATGTTCCTAGTTTTTGATGAAGAGTTTTGAGAAATGCTGGTCAGATAGCTTATGGAATGTCCCTCAGTTTGGGTTTGTCATAGTTAGGCTGAGGTTTTAGGTTCTTGGGAGGATGTCCACAGAGGTGAAGGACCCTTCTCATCATGTCATACCAGGGGCATATGCTATTAACATAACTTATCACTGATACTGTTAACCTTAATCATCTGGCTGAGATAAGGTTTGCCAGGTTCCTGTAAAGTTATTCTTTTATCCTCCTTTTCATACTATAATCTTTATAAGGGAGTCATTATCGGCACCCTACACTTAAAACATGGGGAGTTATGCTTGAGTGAGTAGTAACTACACAACGTATTTAGAATTCTTCTGCCAAGATACTCGTCTCTTCTCCTCCATTTATTTAGTTATTCAATCATGATATATTTATATCAGTATAAGTTTATGGATATTTATTTTATATTTTGGGTTAAAATCCATTACTGCATTATTTATTTTGTTGCTCAGCTTATTCCAGATTTAGCGATTGGGAGCTCTTCCATTTGGCTTCTCTGTCCCTTTAACATACCTCCATCATTTTGTTTTTTGAGCCATGGAGAGACTTTCACACTTATTCTAAGCATAGTGGAAGTCATTGGAGAGTTTTTGTAAGAGGATGACATAATCACATTTACATTTTATAAGGACTCTTGTGGCTGCAACGTAGAGAATCTACTATAAAGGGGTAAGAGTGGAAGCAGGGAATCGATAAAACGCTCTTACTCTAGTGCAGGACAGAGGTGATGGTGGCTTGGACAAAAGTACAACAGTAGAGGTGAGAAAAGGTGGGATTTAGGACATATTTTGTAGGCAGAGCTTACAGGATTTGCTGATGGATTGGATGTGGGGCATGAGAGAAAAAAGAATCAAGGATGACTTCAAGATTTTTGTTCTAAGCAATTGAATGACGAGTGATACTATTTACTCCTATGGTGAACACTGGAGAAAGAGCAGGCTTGGGACTCTAAATAATGCATAAAACACATATAGCACAGTCACACTGAACAAAACTCTCCTTAAAAGAGCAGTTGCCTTGAAAACCTTGTTTTGACTGGTTTCTATGAAGGAAATCATCAGCATGATTCAAACACAGGCTCCTCGGCCAAGAGAGGCAGATGGTAGCTGTTTCTCAGGCACAGGTTTTGGGGAAGAGTTTCAATTTATTTTTCTGAATATAGTTTCCAGTTTCTTAGTTTATAAATACTTCTCTCAAGTAAGTGACTTGCACTTAGTCTGTGTACATTCAACTCATATCACCCCGGGTCAGGTTAGCCGTTCAGGAAACAAATCGCAGGCTGCCCTAAACAAACAAATAAAAAAACTCTTTTAAAAGAACACAAATATTGAAAATGAGACTTCATTTTGAGAACCTTGGGCTTTGGGTTAAGATATTATATAAATTTCCAAAGGACATGGTAATCCCTTCAGCCGACAAATATTTGTTATTGTGTGCTAAACCCTGGCTGTGGTGTAAAGGAAAGAGTTGAGTCTTAAATCACTAAAACAGGACCTCATATTTGGTTAAGCAGAGGGTCAGCAAAAACTAGGGAAACCCTCAATGAGATGGATAAGACACAATAGCTGCAACAATGGACTAAAACTTACCAATGATCATGAAGATGGTTCAGGACCCGACAATGTTTCATTTTGTTATACATAAGGTCACCATGAGTTGGAACCAACTCCACAGCAACTAACAACATCCTGAGATATAGTATTTTCTATTTATCTCAGTTTGTCTTCTGAAAAATTAAAATAGTATTTACATCACAGAGTTATTTTATCTATATTATTTATCTAGTTATTCTGTTATTCAGCTGAAATGTTTTATGGCTTTGATAGATATTGTCCAAGTATTGTCTAAATATGCTATGGCAATTTACTCTGCCATGGAAGGTGAACGTACAAATTATACCACAATTCTGTGGCATTAAATATTACCATTTTTAATTGTTGATTTAATAGATGTAAAACAACTGCTGTTATTCAGTTTGCATTTCTTTGACTATTAACAGTGTTTACATATGCTTCTGTAATATTTCTTCTTTTGTGGATTATGTATTCATGTACTTTATTTATCTATCCATTGTGATCTTGATTTTTTTCTTTATTGATTTGTATTTTTCTCATAAACCATTCTTTGTTCTGATTTGAGTTTGTGTAAAAAACTCCCGCAGCTGTTGTTTCTCCTTTTAATTGGTTAAATTTGAAACATCGTATTATAAATGAAGTTATTTCTATAGGAGATAGTGCTGACAGTAGTTATGTTTAGAAGATAATATTTTTCCAGACAAAATATTTAAATTGTCAAGAAATTGTACTTGCTTATAGCACGTATAATCTAAATATGCATCACCAAATCTTCTTGTGCTATTTTTTTGGTCAAGTGGACTCATTATTTATGAAATTTTCTGAAATTCATAATAAAAATGAAATGCATTGGCACCTATTTGGTGTAAATATTGCTTCCAAATAACATAAAGCCATTTTAAGACCTATAGATAATTTTAAAGAGCTATTCATTCATGGTGAATAATTAAAACTGAATTATAAATGTCATGCGTAGATATTACTTTTCTAAGAAAGAAACACTACTTTATGAGTTAATATTCATATATATTTTTTAAAAACCATAATTTTTCATTTTTCCCTCAAGCTAATCCCATCTCCCAAGAATTTCTTAATAGACACACTTTGACAGCTTCAAAGGTGTTATGGTACCAATTAGCTACCTCTTGTAAGAATACTAACCCTTTCCTAAAGCCTTGGATTTGAATGTTAATTAAGCAATTAGTCACACAGGGAACAATCACCAGATGATGCCTCCTAGTAGAGTTAAGCCAGCAGACAAGAGTGATAAATTCTATTAATATTGTGTTCAAATTGAAAAAAAGAAAAACTGAAGCAGTCTAAAATAAAAGCCAAAAGAACAATCACAAAATCAATATGAGGAATAGGAAGTTGTTATTTGGGGGGTTTCTTTAATTTTTCTGGGAGTGTTTGGCAAATGCCATGGATAAAACCTGAACAAGAGCTGGAGTCATGCAAGTTCTTCCTGCAGAGATCATTTCTTAACCTGCTGATTGAGCAAATCCTTCCAAATGAGGTACCGTATTAAAACCAAATTAGTGAGGTACAGATGGAAAGGCAAGCCCTTAGCATATGCTTGGATTTTATGGATGAATGATTCATTCTAGTATGTCCTACCTATTAATGAATTTCCCCTTCTTCGTGTAATTCAAAGTATATATCCCAGCTCCAAATCCCCTTTTGCACTATTGATCACCTCCCATTTATTAACCAACACCCTACAATCTCACTCAGAAAGCCTAAGCTGAGAAAAGGCTCTGGCAAAATGATTCCATCGAGCATGTCTCCAGATACCTCATTTGCCAAGTTTATGGGTAAAACCTTCACTTCTTCAAACTGTGTATAGTGAGTCAGCCACCTATACAAAAACAACAACAACTTGCCATCCAGTCGATTCCAACTCATAGCAAACCCTATAGGACAGAGTAGAACTGCCCCATACGGGCTTCAAGGCTGTAATCTTTAAGGAAGCAGACTGCTACATCTTTCTCTTGCTGCGCTGAGTGGCTGGTGAGTTTGAACCACTGATCTTTCAGTCAGCAGCCCAGTGCTTAGCTACTGAGCCACCAGGGCTCCTTACCCATACAATACATTTACATAAATTTGTAAAAGGTGCCAGCTTTTGTGATGCGAGGTTGCAAACCTTTGGGAAAATGACTTGGAGAGTGGAACCCAGATTTACTGCTCTGGGTGTAACCCAGATAACCTTATGCAGTGGCCCCAGGTGAAAAGATGAGAAATAAACTTGAATGTGAACAATTTCCTCTCTTCTCCTGTTCTTTTGAAAAGGGGTGAGATCCACTGGGTGCATCTTTTGCTTGGGAAAGATTTTTTTTTTTCCCTACTCTCCCACACCTGACGGATATAACACCTTCACCTCCATAATAAAACCCGTTGCCTTAGAGTCGATTCTGACTCATGGTGACCTGTGTGTCAGAGTAGAACTGTGCTCTATAGGGTTTCCAGTGACTGATGTTTGGGGAGGTAGATCTCCAGGCCTTTCTTCAAGCAGCCTCTGGGTGGACTCAAGCCTCCAAACTTTGGTTAGCAGCTGGGCATGTTACCTTTTGCACCAGCCAGGGACTCTCCCACCACCATAATAGTTGCTCTCTAATGTGGAATATATGGGAAAGTGGGAAGAAATAATATTGGGTATTTAACACAGTGCCTCTAGTTGCTTAACTAACCCTCAAATTCAAGATTTTAGAGAGCTATTATCCCCTCTCTACCTCCCAAGATAATTTCAATACCCTCTCTTCTCAACTCAGGATTGCCCCAAAGGAGATCCCCTTGGTCCCAAGATAGCTCTAGGCCCTGGAGTGTTAAATGGAGTCCTCCAGTCCAGACTTTAAGGACTGAGGATTTTTAAATGAAAGTCACTGAGGTTCCTCCATTAACCCATTTTAACTCACCGGCGTTGAAATAAGATTTGTGGTAGAAGCCTTGTCAGGAAAATACCACACCTTGGACTTGAATTTTCCTTCTGTCCTAGATTTAGATTCTCTCAGGAATCTAAAGGCAGATGAGGGCTGTATCCAACAGAGTTTGCAGGATAGGACCTGACATATGAAAAACAAAAAGAAAAAGCACCAAAAAAAAAAAAAAAAAGACGGAAAAGAACAGGAGAAAAAACGGAAATGCAACAGGCTGTCAAAACTAAATCAGCCCAAACTAAAGATAAGCTGGCAGCTAAAGTCAGTGGTGCTTCAGTGAAGAGCCCCAAGCCCCAAAAGGGAGAGACCCTGGGAGAGAATGGGGAGATCCACAGAGTAAAAGCCCAGCTTAAAGTGGGAGATGAATCTGAAGCTGAAATTCCACCCTGGTGTCAATGGAAAAAACACCTAAGGAAAAACAAAAAAAACAAACATACAGATGCAAAAAGATGCCACAGCGAAGAACTCTCCAAAAAAGAGTCCTCATCCCAACACACTTGTTGGACAGAAAAAGAAGGGCCTCCTCAGCTCTGGAGACCCCTAAAGCTTCAGTCAGGAACCTCAGGTAAAGGCCCAGGGAAGAAGCCAAGAATCAAAGAAGAGGCAGAGAAAGAACGAAACTCTGCAGTGGGGCAAAAAGACCCGAGATAGACTCCAAAAAAGCCCGGGCCCAAGTTCTTTGCCACTCCTGGTAAATCTGCTCAAAAAACACCCCAGATCCCCAAACAACAGCCAAAAAACCCCGAAGTGTCCCAGTCAACCTAAAATCAGTGGCTCAACCAGAAGGAAATACCAGAGCTACCTGGAGCTTTGAAAAAAGCCAGGTCCTGGCCCCTGTTGAAAATTTCCCAAAGAGTGAGGCCTGGACTTAAATATTTTGAAAAATCATTACAGGTAATTCTGGTGCATATTCCTGGTGTAACAACCTGTGTTTTGAAGTAAAATCTATTTTTTAATTGCTCTTCTGTGTATTTGCCAATGGAATGGGGAGGAGGGGTGGTAATTACAAACAAAAGAAATGTTCCACACTATTTATAGGTTGCTTTTATTATTATGTATTGGTCAAAGAAATCCACGATACTTGATTATACTTGGCTAGGCGATAGTTCAAGCTCTGTGGGGAATACAAATATGATTATGACATGGCCCTGATCTCAAGTACTTTGCAGTGAAGAGCCTGTGAGAAAGGTAAAATTACACAAAGGAATACGTTTCAAGCACTTGATAAAATCAAAAGGATTGAGCAACAATGGAATTAATCAACCATCTTCAAAGCAACTTTCTCCTGACAGTACAGAAGTACCTTTCTCTTCTCTGGTTCTGATTTTTAGGAGGGATTCCACAGCAAGGCATACTGGGTCTCTATGTGATATAGAGTCTTTTTTTTTTTTTTTTTTTTTTCCCTGAGGCAAGTTCAGTAACACTCACTGGCTTTATCTAGCTCGTTATGTCAGACTGCTGCTACTAAACTGGATGGTTTTTTAGGGGTCTAAGTCTCCCTTGTAACCTAGATTCTAGTGTACCCCAGCTCACCAGAAAAGTTAATATATTTCTGAACCAAAAGTTTGAACACTAAACAAGCTTTGTATTTCCAAAGATGAGGACAATGAACATTAGCATATACAACCAGATGTGGCAGCAATAGGAGAAGGTGCCTAAAAACTTCCTACGTGGTTATAAAATCAGCTACACTAGACTAGACTAGAACAGAAGAGAAATAAATAGGGTAAAATAAAAATGTTAGAGTGCATTTCATGTAGTCAGAGTAGGCATGGTATTAAGATTTTTTTTTTTTTTTTGAGTTATGTATCTTATATAAACCTAAGATCCTGCCAAACTGGGACTCCAAGTTGTGCCTTTTTCTGCATTGCACGTGTTTATGTGCAACAGTTCAGTTCAACAAACATTTATTTAACACAATATGCCAGACCTGTGCTGGACATTGGGCCCACAGGGATAACTAAAATGTGGGTTTGAATGGTTGAATGGGTTAATCAATGAAAGGAACCATTGAACCATAGAAGATGTGAGGGCTCTTGATGCACTTCAAGTGAGGATAAGGGGAGAGAAATGATTTCGCTAGAAATAGTAGATAAGAATAACAGATCATACCCATAGATTACTTACTCTGTGCCAGACACTGTTCTAAGAACTTTACATGTATTAACTCACTTAGTCCTCAAAATATCTTATGAGGTTGGATTATCTCCATTTTATAGATAAGGCAAACGACATGAAGAGAGATGAAATGATGTGCTCTATATCATACAGCAAGGTCACTTTGTGGTGCAAACTGTTTGTGCTTAACTACTAACCTAAAGTTTGGTGGTTCAAACCCTCTCAGTAGTACCTTGGAAGAAAGTCCTGCATGCATATCTGCCTCCATAAAGATTACAGCCAAGAAAACCCTATGGAACAGATCTACTCTGTAACACACAGGTTTACCATGAATCAGAGTTGACTCAAAGGCAACAGATTTGGTGTTTTGGTTTTTAGGTCACACAGCTAGTAAGGAGAAAAGGAGATTGGAACCCTGTAGTCAGGCTCAAGAAGCCACTCTTAATCATCATGTCATCTTTCTTCTTACAGGCGAGTCAGAAAAGAGAAAGTGTTGAGGCTATTTTCCAATATTTCCTTTCCTCTGCTACTTCTCTCAAGCTAAGGCAGAAGTCCTTCCACTTTCCTCTGGAGAAGCAGTGGAACAGTGAATTTAGTTTCCTTGATCATCAACACTCTCCATCTCCACAGGGCCTTCGTATCAGCTTCACCTTATTAATAATGAGTGAGGAAGAGTTGGAGGCAAGTCCTGAAAGCCTCCCTTATTCTCTAGATTCCCCCGGAAAGATGCCAAAAAACTCCATTTCTCACAGCTACTTTTTGTTGCCTGTTGGCTCATTTTTCATCTGATTTCTGCATCCTTAGCATGTCGCTGTGTTCTTGAGTTGGTAATCTATCTGAAAACATTCACAAAAAAAAAAAAAAAAAAGGAATCGGTCAGCCTCCGTTTTGTGTTTGTTTCACCTCCCTGGAAACTTTTGTCTCCAAAACCCAAATGTTTGTAAAAAAAAAAAAGATTTACAGAGAACGAATAACAAAGAAAATCCCCAATACATGAACCAAGAAAATGAAGTGCGAGTTTGGGACGGCTGAGTGTTGTGCCCTGGGAGAATTCCACCAGGACAGAGCCTGGACTTTTATATCTATGGACCAGTCATGCCTCCCTCTTTTGTTCTTCTTCTACGCAGGTTCCCCAGATACTTGGCCTGTAAATCAAACAGCTGTAGCATTCATTATTTTAGACCTTACTGTTAGGTGGTAAAAATACCTCCTCCTAAGGCTTACTCTAAGCCTCTCTGGTTAATACAGGGCATCTGAGTAGGCAAGTGACAGTGGCCTGCGTTCTGTGATTTGATGAAAGTTGGAAAACCAACACCTCAGCCCCCAAACAACTAGGCTAAAAATATCTCTTTGACCTGGAAGATTGAGTTTCCTCTGTCTCTACCAACGCTCTGTTGTGTCTAGTGAGGTCTCTCCTCCCCACTTATCAGGAGCAATCGCTTGATTTCTAAGGCAATGCTGGGGAGGTTAAGAGGAAAACGGAGGTTGTTGTTGTGTTGTTGTGTGACTCATAGCGACCCTGTGTACAACAGAACGAAACACTGCCTGGTCCTGTGCCAGCTCATGGTCCTTGTTATGTTTGAGCCAATTGTTGCAGCCACTGCATCAATCCATCTCTTTGAGGGTGTTTCTCTTTTCATTGACCCTCTACTTTACTAAGCATGATGTCCTTCTCCAGGGACTGATCCCTCCTGATAATATGTCAAACGTATGTGAGACATAGTCTTGTCATCCTTGCTTCTAAGGAACGTTCTGGCTGTACTTCTTCCAAGACAGATTTGTTCATTCTTCTGGAAGGCCACAGTATATTCAATATTCTTTGCCAACATCACAATTCAAACGTGTCAGTTCTTCTTCAGTCTTCCTTATCATTGTCCAGCTTTCACATGCATATGTGGTGGCTGAAAATACCATGGCTTGGGTCAGGCACACCTTAGTCTTCAAGGTGACATCTTTGCTTTTCAACACTTGAAAGAGGAATTTTGCAGAAGATTTGCCCAATGCAGTGCGTCTTTTGATTTCTTGACTGCTGTTTCCATGTGTGTTGACTGTGGATCCAATAAAATGAAATCCTTGACAACTTCAATCTTTTCTCCATTTATCATGATGTTGCTTATTGGTCCAGTTGTGAGGATTTTTGTTTTCTTTATGTTGAGGTGTAATCCATACTGAAGGCTGTGGTCTTTGATCTTCATCAATAAGTGTTTCAACTCCTCTTCACTTTCAGCAAGCAAGGTTGTATCATCTGCATAACGCAGGTTGTTAATGAGTCTTCCTCCAATCCTGATGCCACATTCTTCCTCATATAGTTCACCTTCTCAGATTATTTGCTCAGCATACAGATTAAACAGGTATGGTGAAATGACACAACCCTGAGGCACACATTTATTGACTTTAAACCACGCAGTATCCCCTTGTTCTATTCGAACAACTGTCTCTTGATCTATGTAGAGGTTCCTCATGAGCACAATTAAATGTTCTGGAATCCTATTCTTCACAATGTTATCCATAATTATTTATGATCCACACAGTCGAATGCCTTTGAATGGTCGATAAAACATGTATACATCTTTATGGTATTCTCTGCTTTCAGCCAGGATCCATCTGGCTTCAGCAATGATATCCCTAGTTCCATGTCCTCTTCTAAATCTAGCTTGAATTTCTGGCAGTTCCCTGTCGATGTACTGTTGCAGCCACTTTTGAATGATCTTCAGCAAAATTTTATTTGCGTGTGATATTAATGATATTGTTCAATGATTTCTGGGTTCTGTTGGATCACCTTTCTTTGAAATAGGCATAAATATGGATCTCTTCCAGCTGGTTGACCAGGTAGCTGTCTTCCAAATTTCTTGGTGTACTGTGATGACTTGAATGCTGATGTGATACTGGAAGCTTTGCCACCGGTATTTCAAATACCAGCAGGGTCACCCTTGGTAGATAGGTTTCAGCAGAACTTCCAGACTAAGACAGACTAGGAAGAAGGACCTGGCAGTCTACTTCCAAAAAAACTGGCCAGTGAAAACCTTATGAATAGCAGCGTAACATTGTCTGATATAGTGCCAGAAGATGAGCCCCCTCAGGTTGGAAAACCAAAAACCCATTGCCCTCGACTTGATTCCAACTCATAGTGTCCTATAGGACAGAGTAGAACTGCCTCACAGGGTTTCCAAGGAGCAGCTGATGAATTTGAACTGCCAACTTTCTGGTAAGCAGCCGAGCTCTTAACTACTGCACCGAAAGATTGGCAGTTCAAATCCAGCAGCTGCTCCCTGGAAACCCTGTGGGGCAGTTCTACTCTGTCTTACAGGGTCACTATGGGTTGGAATTGAATTGCTGGTAATGGGTCCTCAGGTTGGAAGTCACTCAAAATACAACTTTGGAAGACCTGCCTCCTCAAAGTAGAGTCAACCTTAATGATATGGGTGGAGTCAAGCTTTCGGGATCTTCATTTACTGATGTGGCAGGACTCAAAATGAGAATAAACAGCTGCAAACATCCATTAATAATTGGAATGTGGAATGTACGAAGTATGAATCTAGGACAATTGGAAGTTGTCAAAAATGAAATGGAACGCATAAATATCGGTATCCTAGGAATTAGTGAGCTGGAATGGACTGGTATTGGCCATTTTGAATCAAACAATCATATGGTCTTCTATGCCAGGAATGACAAATTGAAGAAGAATGGCACTGCATTCACTGTCAAAAAGAACAGGTCAAAATCTAACCTGAAGTACAATACTGTTGGTGATAGTATAATACCCATACAATTACAAGGAAGAGCAGTCAATACAACAATTTTTCAAATTTACACAGCAAACACTAAGGCCAAAGATGAGGAAACTGAAGCTTTTTACTAACTTATGCAGTCTGAAATTGATCAAACATGCAATTGAGATGCATTGATAATTACTGGCAACTGGAATGCAAAAGTTGGAAACAAAGAAGAAGGATTGGTTGTTAGAAAATATGGCCCTGATGATAGAAGCAATGCCGAAGATTGCATGATAGAATTTTACAAGACCAATGACTTCTTCATTGCAAATTCCTTTATTCAACAACATAAACAGTGACTATACACATCCACCTTGCCAGATGGAATACACAGGAATCAAATTGGCTACATTTGTGGAAAGAAATGATGGAAGAGCTCAATATCATCAGTCAGAATAAGGCCAGGGGCCAACTGTGGAACAAATCATCACTTGCTTATATGCAAGTTCAAGTTGAAATTTAAGAAAATTAGAACATGTCCACGAGAGCCAAAGTATGACCTTGAATATATTCCACCTGAATTTAAAACCATCTCAAGAATAGATTTGACACATCAAACACTAATAATCTAAGACCAGACGAGTTGTAGGATGACATCATACAGGAAGAAAGCGAGAGGTCATTAAAAAGACAGGGAAGAAAGAAAAGACCAAAAAGGATGGCAGAAGAGACTTTGAAAGTTGCTCTTGAAAGTAGAGTTGCTAAAGCCAAAGGAAGAAATGATGAAGTAAAGAAGCTGAAGAGAAGATTTAATGAAATGTGCAAAGGCCTGGAGATAGAAAACCAAAAGGGAAGAAAATGCTCGGCATTTCTCAAGCCAAAAGAACTGAAGAAAAAGTTCAACCCTAGAGTTGCAATATTGAAGGATTCCATGGGGAAAATATTAGACAATGTAGGAAGCATCAAAAGAAGATGGAAGGAATACACAGAGTCACTGTACCAAAAAGAATTGGTCAACATTCAACTATTTCAGGAGGTAGCATATGACCAAGAACCGATGGTACTGAAGGAAGAGGTCCAAGCTGCACTAAAGGCCTTGGTGAAAAACAAGGTTCCAGGAATAGATGGAATACCAGTTGAGATGTTTTCAGTAAATGGATGCAGCACTGGAGGTACTCACTCATTTATTCCATGAAATTTGGAAGACAGCTACTTGGCCACCCGACTTGGAAGAGGTGCATATTTGTACCCATTCCAAAGAAAGGTGATCCAACCGAATACAGAAATTATTGAACAATACCATTAATATCATGCACAAGTAAAATTTTGCTGAAGATAATCCAAAAGCAGTTACAGCAATACATCTACAAGGAAATGCCAGAAATTAAAGCTAGATTCAGAAGAGGACGTGAAACAAGAGATATCATTGCTGATGTCAAAGGGATCTTGGCTGAAAGCAGAGAATACCAGAAAGATGTCTACCTGTGTTTTATTGCCTATGCAAAGACATTCAACTGTGAGAATCATAACAAATTATGGATAACATTGAGAAGAATGAGAATTCCAGAACACTTACTTGTGCTCATGAGGAAACTGAACATAGATCAAGAGGCAGTTGTTCGAACAGAACAAGTGGATACTGTGTGGTTTAAAGTCAAGAAAGTTGTGCCTCAGGGTTGTAACCTTTCACCATGCTTATTCAAACTGTATGCTGAGCAAATAATCCAAGAAGCTGGACTGTATGAAGAAGAATGTGGCGTCAGTATTGGAGGAAGGCTCGTTAACAACCTGCAAGATACAGATGACACAATCTTGCTTGCTGAAAGTGAAGAGGAGTTGAAACTCTTACTGATGAAGATCAAAGACCAGAACATTCAGTATGGATTACACCTCAACATAAAGAAAACAAAAATCCTCACAACTGGACCAATAAGCAACATCATGATAAACGGAGAAAAGACTGAAGTTGTCAAGGATTCCATTTTACTTGGATCCACAATCAATGCCCATGGAAGCAGCAGTCAAGAAATCAAAAGATGCAGCGCATTGGGCAAATCTGCTCCAAAAGGCCTCTTGAAAGTGTTAGAAGTCAAAGATGCCACTTTGAGGACTAAGGTGCGCCTGACCCAAGCCATGGTGTTTTCAATCGCTTCATATGCATGTGAAAGCTGGACAATGAATAAGAAAGACGGAAGAAGAATTGATGCCTTTGAATTGTGGTGTTGATGAAGAATACCTGATATACCACTGGACTGCCAGAAGAACAAACAAATCTGTCTTTGTTCAACGATTGTGAACCGACTTGATGGCACCTAACAACAACTCTTTTTACAGATAAGAAAAATAAAGAAGGAAACAGTTAAGCAGTGTCAGTAGCTGATGGGACGGAGAAGTAAGTCATCATTAGGATGACTATACATCCTGGTTTTACCAGAGACAGTCCCAGAGTACACTTACTGTCTTTACATTATTATTAATAGCCTCCCTTTCACTGTCAGATACGAGTTATATGATCACCCTAGTCATCATCTTTCTTTGAATTGGAATTCTGTGGCCCCAGCTTTTCTGCTGAGTTCTCATTCTCTTGTACCCTTTTTTACCTCCTTCCTAGAGTCTAATTTGTTTTCATCCAGACTAGAGTTTTCGTTAAAAAAATGATGTCAGGCTTAGCTGCCTCTGTGGACACTAAGTTGTAGCTTCTCCTAACCCTGGATTGGCCCACTTTTAAACTTGAGCTTTGGTTAAGTTGTCCCTCTAAAGCCTCTGCCAGTTAACCTATCCAGTTTTCAAACCTCCTGTAGAACTGGGGACTTGATTTTAACTAGTTAGAGTTCTAATAATCTCAATCAAGTCTCTGACCAAACCCTGGGGAGATGGACTATAATTAGCATCCTGTTGCCCCTGAACAATTTGGGGAACATTTCCCATTTGCATAAGACTCGTGATGCTTTGAGCTTCAGTCTGATTTAGTGCCACTTCCTATCCTTAGATTGAAAAAAAACAAGGAGAGCTGTAAACATGAAGATACAACAGCACTGCTGGAGGAAAAGCAAATTTCCTGTGTGTCAATAGGATGCTGTGGAGTGATGTGACAACCAAAACATTAATGAGATCTTAGGCTGCAATGAAAAAATTATACTTCCTAAGTAAGGGATGTTACATACTCATTCTCTACTCTGTTTATCAAAACAAACCTGGGAAACTCAATTCTTTCAAAGAGAAGAGCTCCTTGGTTAAGATGATCAAACCCATGACCTATGAAGAATTTTTCATTCATTCAGCAACTATTTATTGAGTACCTAGTATGTAGTAGGCACTGTGCCAATGCTGGGGATACAGAGTTTCCTCCCTGTAGAACACAGAACCTAGAGGGGGACACATACTTATCTAGTAATCACACAGGTAGAAAATTACAGACCATAATAAGAGCAATGAAGGAAATTTACAGTGATTTTTAATAGCGTATAACTGGGGGCCCTATGGGCAAAACGTGAGATGGTTTCTCTGAGGAAGTGACAGTTAAGCTGAGCTCTGAAGGACAAGTAACGGTTAATTGGATAAATGTTGAGGAAGCATTCCGGGCTGACAAACAGGTCACCAAGGTCCGGAATAAGGAAGGAGGAGTCCATTAGCACAACTGAAATAAAGTGGAGCCAAGGAAATCAAATGTTTAGTTTAGAGAAAAGCAGACTCCAGCAGTGGGATGAGAGTAGGGTAAAGGTGGGCAGGGCAAGAGTTTTCCAGAAAATCTGTTCAGTGGAGGAGATAGTAGCTTGATACAGTTTTGCTGGGTGGAAGCTATAGAAAGACATTTATTTTGAAATAAACAAGTGCTCTGTAAATCAGTGTTTTGAAGGCTGTGAGCTTCCGTTCCAGAGATGTTTAAGTGTAGGCTGAATCACAACTTGGTTAGGATTTTGTAAAGATGATTCAAGGGTGTTAGACTTGATGAATATTCAAATCCATCTCAAAAGGATGTTCTGTGAAACACTTACTTTCAACTAAAAACAACAAAAACCTAGCTGTTCACAGGGGCAAACATCTGATGAAGGGAAATATCATTGAAAACTCCCCAAAGGATAAAGCAGTCTTGGATTCCTTTCTGATAAGGTGATTGTGAGCCTTTAGGAAATTTCAGTCCTAGCAGAATTGGAAATAGTCTTGGGAATACAGCATTTGTATTTTAAGAAAGCTGTGTTTTAATTTGCTTTTCGCAGTCCCCCCAAAACATAAAAACACGGCAAGTACTCACTCTTGCTGATTGCCTGTGATTAGTGTCAATAACCTGCATGCAACTGAAGTGTGACGAGAAAACAAGAGTAGGAGCAGAGTGTCAATCTGCCCCTGCAAAATGATAAACTTTGATTCAACTGTTGAATTCGTATGTTATTGGCCGGAAAAATGTAGCTGGACATAAGAATTTTTAAGGCAGGTCCTTCTTATAAGCCCATTATTTTCTGCTAATACTTTCCTCTTTATATTTGTACCTTTGAATTATCTGGAATTTCTAGAATTTTCTTTGATTGTGAATGGTAGGAGTATAATGCCACCCTTGCTAGACTGCTCACTTAATCACTTCTATATAGAACATGGAGTTCTTTTTCTTATTGCAAATATAAAAAGGGAAAGAAAAAAAGTAATATTCTTTATTCTAAAATACAATAGTGTTTTTCTTTGTTTTTATTTACAAACTGAATTGATGTGAAAAATATCTTAATCAGAGCACCTTCTCTTTTTATGCATATATGTTTCAGATAGCTCCATGCAAAAGTCCTGTGTGCTTTATATAGAATCCCATAAAAATTTCTGCAAGCCAGACGTTGGATTTTACAGAAACGTGACACTTCTTAACTGCCTCTTAGCCACACACACACACACACACACACACACACAGAGTAGCCTGAGTACAAATCTAGTTTATAATTTCCTTATTCATTAAAGGCCCAGTCACCTCACAGTAGCTGAGGGATGTTTTCTTCTTGACTTTTGCATCATAGGAACACAGGTTTATACTCTATTGAGAAACAAGAACAATACTATAGTCTCTTTTCCATGCCAATGCTTTTCATCTACGTATATTTTTTTCTATATCTCTTTTACTGGGAAAATTCCCATAAAAGTCTCCAGTACCTTGGAATTCTCTAGCCCCTCTCAATAAATATGCTATAGCATCCAAGGCCCTTAAGAAGAAATTCTCTGACCTCTAGTGACAAACCTTTCCTATAAGCCTGCATTCACTTCAAGCTCTAGGTAAAAGGCAAACTTCTATTTAATCAGTAAATCTTTTTGCAAATTATCTATTATATTTCCAGCTTTAAGATAGGTACTGAGGATAAAAAAAGGAACACAATTTTGCTGTTTTCAAGTAGCTTACAATAGGAGAGCCAGGCAAGCACACAATAATTCAGTGATACACAAAAATTAATGCTAATAGAACTATGAACAATATACATGCCAGGGGTTCTTAATCCTTTTTGGGTCATTGACCCATTTGAGAACATGATGGAATTTGTATTAGTTATCTGTTGCTACAAAAGGAATGTTTGTCCAAATGTTTAGCAGCTTAGAACAAACATTTATTTTCTCTTGCAATTACTGAAGTTCAGGAATTTGAAAGTGGATCAGCTGGGTGATTCTGACTCAGAGTCTCTCATGAAGTTGCAGTCAACCATCAGCTGGGGCTGCCATCATCTGAAAGTTTGACTGGGGCTGGATGATAATGCTTCCAAGATGGCTTACTCATGGCTATTGGCAGAAGGCCTTAGTTCCCTACTGGCAATGGAAGAAAACCTCAACCCCCTGCCATATGGGCCTTTTCTGCTCCTGACTCGGGAGTTGGCTCCCCTCAGAGACAGTGATTCATAAAAAAGACAGAGGAGGAAACCATGATGCTTCTTATGACCTAGCATCAGAAAAGACATTCCATCACTTATGCAATACCCTAATGATCATACAGACCAACCTCGATAAAATGTGGAAGGAGACTACACAAGAGTACGAATATCAGCAGGCAGGGATCATTGGGTGCCATCTTGAGGGCTAACTACCACATTCTTCATGGAACTGCAACCTGAGAAAAATGCACCATAAACCCTAGTTTAAGAAACCTGTGTGATAATAGAGGACATAACTGTTCAAGAGAAACACAGAAAGATTTTGCAAAGGAGATGAGTTTAATCTCAGCTTTGTAAATAGAATAGTAATTCAATCTGGAAGGCGTAGACAAGTGGGCAATTCCAGACAGGAAAAGCACACATACATGATAAAAAAAAACAAAACAAAAACCCTGTATTTTGGAAACCACAAGTAGACCACTATGGCTAGAGAGTGAGAAATGTAGGCCTGGACCAGACCACATACATCTCTAAAATCCATGCTGAGGCAGCTGATTTTTATTGTTAATTGTGGAAAACCAGTGAAGAAATGCAAGAACCTAATTTATATAACCTGATTAGTATTTTAGAAAGACTGTTCTGTCCATAATGTAGATATCTTAGTTTCTTAGTACTGCTGTGACAGAAATATCACAAATAGGTGGCTTTAAAGAACACAAATTTATTTTCTCTCAGTTCTGGAGACCAAAATTCCAAATGAAAATCAAAATCTTAGCCATGTTGATTCCTTCCTTGTAGGTAGTCCCAGTTGTTCCTTGGTTCTTTGGATTATACGAAATTCTTACATGCCATCTGTCTTCCCCCATATATGTGTGTCTCTGTCTATTCTGCTCTTTTTATAACTCAGAAGAGATTAGATTTGAAACCTACCCTACTGAGGCATGATCTACTTAATATAACAAAGAAAAACCTATTTCCAAACAGGATTACATTCATAGGTATAAGGGTTAGGATTCTAACACATTTTTTATGGGGGGGGGGGGACACAATTTAATCGATAACGGTGTAGACGGAAAGCAGAGAGATCAGTTGAGAAGCTATTACATCAATACTGAGTAAAGAAGAAACAATGACACAAGCTGAGGCATGAACAGTGGAAATGGGAAGGAGAAGTTGTTTCCAAGAGATTGCTAGGAAGTAAAATGGTTGTTGTTGTTGGTGGTTGGTTGTTGCTGTTGTTTGCTGTCTGGTTGAATCCAACTCATAGGGACCCTATAGGATGTAATATTCATGGAGCAGATCTCCAGATTTGAACTGCTGACCTTTTGGTTAGCAGCCAAACACTTAACCATTGTGCTGCCAGGGCTCCATTGCACCACCAGGGCTCAATAAAATGTATAATAATTGGCAATCAATTTGATGTGGGAGATGAAAGAAAATACGGCATGAATGAAGCTTACGAGTTTTGGTTTGGGCAACTTGGGAAGTTAGAATAGGTTCTAACTGGGAAAATGATAAAGAGTAAATATGAGTTTGAAATATCTTTGGGAGATGAAAGAATATACCTGATAAGCATTTTCCAAAGCATGTTCAAGGAAACTGGTCATGTGAGAACTTCAAAAATAGTGATTAAATAGGCTTAGAAAATATTGTAAATATTGGAGATTTACAATTCACATCAGCATATTAAAGGCCAAAGATTTTTTTTTTCCCGGGGTAAATAGATCCATCTGTTTTCAATACAAAGTTTCCCAAACTTATTTGACAATGGAAGCTTCCTTTTGCTGAACACCTATAATCAAATTGCAAATATAGCATTCTGGGTAATGATTTACAGTTTATAACAATTTACTGTTTGTCCAACTCACGTTAATCGTAATGAAGTCTTCAGGAACGAATTTTCATTTGAACTTACAAAGAAAGTGCTTATTCTTATTCTTTTCTTTTTACTCTTTCAGTATTTACAGTTCCATCTATTGACACTAACAGACAATAAGGTTTTTTAACCACACAACAAAATTTTGTACCTTGGAAGAAAAAAAAAATGTGTCCTAACTAGAAAATTGACCAAGCTTTTAGTCTGAAACAATAGTTATCTGTTGTTATATAATAAATATTTGCCCCAATGTACTGCCCATGTTGAGATTTTGGAATGGAAAGGGCAACATGACCCTTGTTGATAAATGGTGTTTCAGTCAACGTTCTTCAAGTAGGTGCTGCCTGCAAGAGCCTGACAACAGGGTGACACTGCATGTCCTCACTGGGTTCTAAATCCTCATCTGTAAGCTGAGGATAATTTTTGGTGAGGTTGACTACCAAACTGGAAATCCACAATGGTACCCAGATCTAAACAGAAGGTGTTTCTTCACTTGTAAACAAATGGGGACACTGAAAATTACCCAAGGGAAAATAATTTGTTTCTAGCATATAGTCATTTTTAAGCTGCCCAAGAATTTCAAATTATAAACCCAAATAGCCTTGTGTGTTACTTAGGGCCCCAGAAGGGTTAAATATCTATCTACCTAGAGAAGCAATAGATGTGGTAGTTCAGAGTACAGCTCAATAGGAAGGTTTGACCTGGGTGAATCCTGACTCTGCTCTTATTGCTATGAAACTTAGCAAGTTACTTAAAGTTGTTGTGCTTGTTTTCCATTTATAAACTGGAGGTAATATCTCCTAGCTCAATTAAAAGGATGACTCATATAAGCCTTAAATTAATATGAGCTATAATTATTAACAGAAAAAGGTAGTTCCTACATATGATCTAGGGGGCGTTGGTGGTTCAGTGGTAGATTCCTCACCTGCTGTGCAGGAGACCGTGGTTTGATTCCCAGCCAATGTACTTCATGCATAGCTATCATCTGTCTCTCAGTGGAGGATTGTGCATTGCTATGATGTTGAACAGGCTTCAGTGGTGCCTCTAGACTAAGGCAGACTAGGAAGAAAAGCTGGCAATCTACTTCCGAAAATCTGCCAGTGAAAACCCTACGGATCACAATGGTCTGATCCTCTACAGTCGATTATAGGAATGGGCAGGACTGGACAGTATTTCATTTTGTTGTACATGGGGATCGACTCCACAAGAGGGTAACAACAACCAACATACGATCTGGGTCACATTAATATAAACAAAATTACATAAATTTCACAGTGATAATAAAATAGTGACAATGTTTTCTATTGGAACAGAGTTTTAGAGCATGAAAGCACTTCCACATCCCTAAGCTCATCTGATAATAAAGCACACTTTTCAGTAGAGAATCTTGTTAGCGAAGCTGTGTCCAGTCGCTGGTGGGAAACGGGTAAGGATAGTGAGCCAGGCAAGCTCAGGACCGAAGCCATTAGTGAAAAATAACAGATGGTGTCTCATTTTTTGCTATAGGCAAAGAGCCAAATGACATGACTAAATAGAAAGAGCGCCCCACAGGACTGCATCTGGACTCCTACTGAGCACAGAGCCTGAAAGGCAGGGACATTTTTAATAACCTTTCTTTGACAAGCTTAAAGCCATTTAATGCCTAAACCTGTCATACACAACCAGTCAAGAGAATAGGCCTCCAGAGAAATCCCCACAGCACACCGTCTCACCTCCCTGTGCAGAAATTAAAATTGCATGCACACATAAAATAAATAAATAAAAACATTATCTACCAAGGTCAGCAAATGTAGACTTTTCATTTAAATAAAACGATTATTGCCCCATCAGTTATCAACTAGATCTCCATTCTGAATTGGTTGAAAAGTTAGCTTTTTGTACATTGTTATTCAAATAAAACAATAGAAGGCTCATGCCTGCTTGAGCTGAAATTTTAATTCAGTGTAATTAGGAGGATGTGCGTTATAAATTATGAATGTCTGCACCAAAAAAAAGGAAAAAGAAACAAAGAAATAAAATGAACTCATCATTCTTTATATATGGGGTTTCAATTTTTCGTCTAGCCAAATGAAACAAGTAAATGGCTGTTTCTTTTTTTTTTTTTTTTAACTTTTTTAGCTTCTGAAGTAAATGGAAAAAATCAGTAATCCACATGATTAAAAACCATTATTATTCTATTTTTATAATATTCAGTGGAGGTGAACCAATGATTCTGCAAAAAAACATTCACTATGGAAAATTTATCTAATGAATTGTATTTGTTTTCCAATGAATCAGCTAGTAAGAGCATTAGTGTGGACATGAATTTGATTTTCCCTGGAGTCCATGGCTTCATCTTGTCCCAGCTGTTTCATTTTCTTCTCATCACTGAATCATTTTATTATAATAACTCTTCATGCCTTACTTTTCTGTTGTTTTATATGAGTAAAAAAACACACTGGCGTTATATTCATGCTGAGTCACAGTGTTAAGGTTTTCATATAAGTCCCAACGTAAATGTAATGTGGTGGGGAGGAAGGTAGATATAAAATTATACATATATATATATATTAGATTTACTACAGATTTACTTCAGAAGCTATTAAAAAGATTTGAAAAATATTTCATTTTATTATTACTTAGCTATATTATGTGAAAAACACCAATTTACAGGGGCTTCAAGGGAGAAAAAATGCCTTATTAACAAAAGTTATAATAGTGTCTATTTAGTTCTACAGATTAGTGGAATTAAACTGAAATGAAATAGTTATACTTATTACTATTTCTCAAAAGATCCAGTACTATTGATGCATATGTTCCGTTCTGAATCTGTCATGACAATAACATATGATTTCAACTTGAAATGTATGCTTTCTTGTAAATTCAATAAGAATTCCATGTAAATTCCATGAAGGAGGAAATTTTTCTTATTTACCACTGTATTTCCATGGCAGCTCATGCATGGTATGTGTACAAGGAGTATTTTTTGATATGTAATGTAATTAGTGACAAGACTTGGATAGGAGTATACAGGCACAGTGAAACAATTAAAGCAAATTGGAACACACTGTTTCCAGGTCATACCAGAATAAGTTTGTAGTTGAAAAAATGTGGGTCCCAATGATGGCAAGGAAAAAATATTCAAGCCCAATATCTCACAAGTCAAATTATCTGAAACCCTAGACTTCTATACTTTTATTACTCTCTTCCTTTCAAATGATGCCTAGGGTGTCTCTTCCACACTCCTGGACAACCCAGGACATCCATGGTGTCCTGATACCTCGCCTGATATCATAATATCTACCCTTTTTACTCTGAGAGAACCAGATGTTTATTCTATAGAGCTGTAAGCACTCCTGGTTGGAGGAACATAGTAAGTGCTAAGAAAATGAGTGGTGAACAAATTCTTTTGTAGTCAGGAATACAAATTTTATTTAAAGTTCATTCATTTGCATTTTGAATCCTGAAGAAGTAATTGTTAATGGGCTTGCAACTAAACTGGATTAAATACACCAGGCTAATTTTTTTTACATAAATGTAAACATTACAACATCAGCTAAAAACTGCTGTTCCAGTAAGATGCAATGACACATCCCAATCCAAGGGGCTTCTAGACATACATGCCCTTTAATATTAAGAGTCTAATCCATTACCATCAAGTCGATCCCAACTCATAAGGAGTCTAGAGGGTGGTTTTCTCCACATCAACTTTCTCTGTAAACTGCTCGGCACTAAGAATTATTTTATTAAAAGTAATGTAAGATAAACAACAAATGTTAAAGTAAATGTTCCTTCTTCCTCGAATTTTCTTTTCTTGTACCTCGTCTGATATCCTAGTTACCCTTAGCTGCTCCATAGGAGAGAGATGTGGCAGTCTGTTTCCATACAGATTACAACCTTGAAAACTCTATGGGGCAGTTCTACTCTGTCCTACAGGGTTGCTATCAGTCGGAATCTACTTGACAGCTACAGGTTTTTTAGTTACCCTCGAGGCATTCTTCAATCCTTTATGTCAAAATATGCTTTTCCTTATGGGCCCCATAGTATTTAAATATATTACTTATAATGATCTAACATGAATTACAGTAATGCTTTCCCTTCCACTACATTTTAATCTTTGTATCTCTTAGTTTAGCCTAGTGCTTAACAGTAGTGCCTGATAACGGTGGATTTATCAAGAATCAAAAATAAACCACAGTGTTCTGGCTTAGTGTCAATTGTCTTTCCTAGTCTATGGAGGGACTTCGGAATAACATATATGCAGCACACCTCTCCAGTGTCTGCTTAACATATATCAGAATTACAGAGCAATTTTCCATATTCATTCCATATACCACATGTAACAGCATCACCATGACTGGTAAAATATGATTACTCAGGAAACAGTACTTATCTTCTGACTCTTGCTGCAAGTTCCTGTGAAGAAGAGCTCAGGTCCTTTGGATAGGCTTGGATTAAAACTGAAATGATACCTGCATATAATAATGCAAAAAAAATTATAATAAAACCTTCTGTATATATGCATTGTTTAACAATTACAAAATCAAATCATATCTAATCTTCACCATAAACCTTTACAGTAACTTCTTTCATTTGATCAGTAAATATGTATTCAGGTCTCACTCTGTGCCAGGTACTGTACCAAGTGCTAGGGATACAAGAATGAATCAGAAAGAAAAATGTTCTGCTCTCACAGTTTATGATGCAGTAGGGGAACGGGGGGATGTGGATGAATTAAAAAACTGCTGTAATTTTGGAATCACAGAACGCTAAAGAAATGTATCTCAGGAAACTTAATGCAAAAAAGATTATTTATACTCATTTTTCTGATGATGAAATCCTGATGAAGAATAGTCAATTTCTGTTAGCATTTCAGTTAATTAACATCAGTTTTAAACAGTTCTGGCATTATAAGTACCTGCCTGTATGTCTTCCAGAATCTCATTTTAGAAAGTGGAGAATCTCAGCTTATATTGATGATTAACTAAAATAATATATAAATATCACTTTGCATAGTGCTGGAAACACAGCAAATGTTGCTTTTGTGGTCTTCTATTTGCCAAATGCTCTCCTAAGTCCATTAGTATGGCATTTTTATTTAATCCTTCCAATGACTGTATAAGGTAGACATTTTCATCATCATCAGCCCCATCAATTTTAAAGATTAGAATACTAAGGCTCACAGAATTCAAGTAACTTGCCAAAAATCACCAAGGGGCTATTAATGGTCCAGACCAGATCTGAACCTTTGTCAGTCTGAATCCCAAGTACTTACTTGATTTTCTCATTGTACCCTGCTGCTCTCACTATTTGTTCAGTACTTAACATAGCCCAGTTATTCCTAGATATTTACTTTTCTTCTGTCTCAATGTTTTTACTGGTCTCTGAACATATTTCTCATCATGATACTTGTCATATTTTCCTTTGTTACATATCTCCCTTCTCAGTACCCTCCATCCGTGATATACTCTCTCTAACTCCTTTTATTCTCTTCCTATCCCATTATATTTATATACCACATTTTGCTTATCCATCCGTTGATGAACACTTAGGTTATTTCCACCTTTTGGTTATTGTAAGTAATGTTTCAATGAACATTGGTATACATGTACCTGTTTGAGTCCCTGCTTTCAAGTCTCTTGGGTATATATCTAGAAGTGGAATTCCTGGGTCATATGGAATTCTATGTTTAACTTTCTGAGGAACCACCAAGGTGTTTTCCATAATGGCTACACAGTTTTAAATCCCTACCAGCAACGCATGGGTGTTCCAACATATCCACATCCTTGCTAATGCTTGCTAATTTCTGTTTTTCTGATAATAGTCACTCTAATGGGTGTGAGGTGTAACATTCCTCTTTTGATGTTGATTCTGTAACCCTTTACCTTTAACTAATGTTAAGATACAACATTTGGTGACCAGAGTTCTGTAGGAACCTAAGAGAATAGCATACAAGTTAATAGGATAATTTTTGGATTCAGGTCAATAAAAGTTCAAACTTCAGCTCTACTGTATGGACTTGAGCATCTTCCTTAACTTCTCTTACCTCAGCCTCTTTACCTGAGCACTGGGGATACCACAGTTACTATGAGAATTGAACTAGGTAATGCTCCTGAGTGTTTGGCATATAACTGGCACATAATAAAGGATGCAATAAATGCTACTCCTGGTGAATATCATTATTCAGATATTTTAATGAACTAGCACAGTAAAATTCTCAATAATGAAAATATATTAAATGAAAATAACATTATACTCACAATATGGATAAAATAATGGCCAGATTTGCTGAATATTTAAACAAAACATATGCAACCAATTGTAGATCTCTTATATAACATTTTCATAAATATAAGCTTGGCTTAGATTTTCAAACTCTCCTCACATTGGGAGTCAGCAATAGTTCACAAGCCATTTTGCATGGTATATGGGTGTGTGTTGAAGTGGGGGACATACTGGAGAGCATGGTAACTAAACGAATAATTTCTTTTATAAGGATTAGCACAAAGCTGGTTCCTATGAGGCAGAGGTTAAAGATGTCCCAAATGTCCATCTTTTCCATGCTGCTGTACCACTCCATCATCTCTAACATCAACTGCTCCCTCTCTCCTCAGCACTCTCCCTCCCATCTTTGAGTTCCCTAATTTGCTGCAACGTTTCACAGAACTCACGAACTGTATGAAGGAAATGGCTCATGCGGTTGTGGAGGCTGGCAATTCCCAAATTTGTGGGTCAGGCGTAGGCTTCTTCCTGGCCCTCAGTCCCTGCCCAAAGGCACTCAGCTTTCTGGCTCTGTGGGCTGGGAAGCCCACTGCGCTGTCTCCTGCAGGTCTCTCCTTCCTTGGTGTCAGTGAGCTCATCTCTCTCTCAATTCTGGGGTGGCATATTTCAAACCCTGTATAATGGCAGAAGTGACCAAACCGCTTGGTGGGCCACAATTACCCTATCACACAGTGCTGCCTAATCACCTGGGTGGGAGTTACAAGACCATGGCTAGAAAGGCTGCACAAAAAGCAATCCATTACACCGCAGTAACTTACCTTCAAGATGGTGCCCAACAACCCTCATCTTCTGGTATTCACACCCTTATATAGTTCTCCTCCATGTTGAATCAGGGCTGGCCTGTGCGATCAACAGAATATGATGGTAAGTGGCTTTTAAGGCTAGTTCTTAAAAAGGATAGCTTCTGCCTTGGTCTCTTGGATTGCTGACTCTGCTGCCATTCTCTGAGGCCACTCAAGCAGCCCTGTGGTGAAATTCACAAGGACAGAAACTGAGGCCCTCTGCCAACAGCCAGCACCAACCTGCCACCTGCCAGGCATCTGAATAATCCACCTTGGAAGTGGATCCTCCAGCAGTCAAGCCTTCAGATACCGAAGCCCCTGGTAATATCTAACTACAATCTTAGTAGCAATCTGTAGTCAGAACTGACCAAATGAGTTGCCTCCAAATATACTACCCACAGCCTTTTCATAAACCAGCCCTTGCTGGGGTCATATTTACATAGAACACATATCCTACCAGCTAGCCTTTTTGTTAGAGTACCTCTTAAAAGCACATTAAAGTGAGTGAAGGGAGGACATATTATTTCAGGGTTTTGACTGTTTGATTTGTTCACCCACTTAATTATTCTTCCATTCCTTGGGGCCATAAGTTCTCGAGCATAGGCAGAGCAGAATTCTGTGGTTATTTATTGGTGTCACTTATTGTTTATTGTTTGTTTGTTTGCTTGATTTGCATCATATTAATAATCCTCCCAGAATGAGTAGTACTACAATTTTTCACATGCTCCCTGCATGGCTGGGATGTTCAAAGGCTGAAGATGTTTGGAAAGGCCAATTAAGATGCCTTGCTAATCCTTTAATTGCCGAATTTCACCCTGGCTGATACCATCAGAGTCCTGTGCAACTCTGTGCAAGTTGCCTAACAGCTCTTGCTTTCTTTCCTCATCAGTACAAGTTTGTACCATACAAATTTGTACTGAGGACAAGAGGTATAGTCCCTGATACTCCACAAATGACAGCAATTGTTAAAGAGACTCTTCCCATGACTCAAAGAAATTGTCCATTTCCCCCTTAATTAATCCCTTTACATGCAGGTGCTTTATCTTTAATTCTTCCTAAAGTGATCATAAGTCTTTTGGAAAATAGGAGGGAGAGTCTTTTCATTAAAAGGTTGGGTAAGGCATGTGCAGTGGTCCTAGCTTGAGGTTAAGTCACTAAAGGTTAATTACAGGTTATCAGACACCTCAAAGAATTGTTAAAACTATGCGATACATCCTTCAGCTAAATGCTCTACATTTGTTAAAATCAGTATAGCCTTTGGTGAAGAGCATGAGTTATGAAGTTTGACTTTCTAGTTTCAAATCTCAGCTTGGCCACTTATGAGCTTTGTCCTAAGTTATTTAACCTTTTGGAGTCTCAACTACCTTTTTTTTGTAAAATGCAGATAACAATAGTATCTACTTCATAGGGTTTTTATTAATGTATTTATTTTATTAGTATTATTGATTAATTAATTAATTAAATATGATAATGCATATTGAGTACTTAGCACAGTTCCTGGCACAAAGAAAAACTCAATAAATGTAAACCATTAAAGTCCCAAGAGATACATTCCTGTTGAGAACAATGAACTCTGTGTTGACTTACCAGTTTTTTCATAACAGTACAAGTTCTCCCTGTTTCCTAGTCATTAGATGAATGCCTCCCAAATAGACCTCTGCACAATATGGAGTTTTGAAATGTATTCATGATTCAATTTAAGAAATAATATTGAGTTTATTTCAGGCCCATACTGAAGTGTACCTCAAACCAAAGAGATCTGTACATCACTTCAGACTACTCTCATGAAAGAAGCTAAACTAGTTATTAGGTATCATTCAAGTTTCTTCAATGTGTCATCTCTGTTGTGAATTGTTTCCTGTCAAGTGCCTTAAAGTAGTATATTTCTTCATCTTTCATGACATTGTGATTTGGGAGTTTGTTCCATATAGTCTCTGGAGTTGATTTATGTAGTTTCTAAATTAGCAAATACATTTCAAAGCATTTCTGTCCAAATTTCCTGTGTTAAATGATTGGGAACTGTGTTGAATCCATGGGTGTTTTCTTAAGATCTGGCCACCATTACTGAGCCAGATTCCATCAGAGAAAATCTGGCATGTTCAACCAGCGTGGCACAAAGCCTCCACAGGTAAGTCATAAGTGTCCGGGGTGGAATGCTATTTGTAACACTCACCAGTTCTCTCCTGTGCAATACTACAACTAAACCAGTGTCCTCAAACCCATGACAAATTAAAAATCATCATCACTATCATGAGTGATTATATAATTAGCATTGCTTGTCAGTTTCATACACAGAACTCGGTTAAACCAATTACAGAGCTGAGATAATAAGAAACAAATGTTTTCATGACTTTCCTTCCATCATTTATAACTAGACCTCGTTTCTGGGACCAGGAGAAAACTGTGAGATGGGGGCACGGCTGATCAGAACGGTCTCTTGTTTTGTTCTATTTGTTAACTTTCTTTAGCACCTTAGAAAAGTTTAAACAACAAAAAAAATCTCATTCCCCATAAACCCTCACAACTTCTATTGACATCTTAAAATAGAAAAATAATAAATGCAGATTAGTAAGAATTTCTAACAGCATAGAAAAATACATATTTTTTAAGTCTCTCTCCCCTAAAACTTGGTATCTCTCCCTAAAAGTAGCATTGTTAACAGTTTTTTTGCATATCTTTCAAGAAAAAAATGCATATTCCAGTATACATATATATAGAGACAGAGAGAGAGAAAGAGAGAGAGAGAGGGAGAGAGGGAGTCCTTACTTAGAAAGAATCATATTATGCACAGTGTTGCATCACCCTTTTTTTTGCCTTAATTAATCATGGAAATCTTCCACATCAACAAAAATAGAATGACCTCCTTTTTTAATTGCTGTAGATTTTTTGTTCTCTTATTTTCTATTGTAGGGCCATCTCAAGATGTATGTAGCCAGTTCCCTGTTGTTAGATATTTGTTTCATTATTTTAAGTTAAAAATGATAGATTTCCAATAATTTTCCCCACTGCCCAAGACAACTACTTCATACTTTCTCTGTCTCTCAAATCTGCCCTTTTCAATCTTAATTTCAGCGGTTGACCTCAGAGCCTCAGGATTCATTAAGAAAATAAAAGCCATAAGACAAAGTTTGTTCTTCCTCCAACAGAACCCTCTGTCCCACTTGCGTTTGCACCTACGTTGTGCTTCCTTCCTCATTCAATGCTGGAAGGGTTCCTTCTGCGGCTGAAAGCAGTCCTCCGCAGCTCTGTATCTCTTCTCCTCTCACCTACTCAAGTATAAGCAAGAAACTAAAATGGCCTGTAATCCCACCCTGAAAAAGCCCACTGTTTTTCCTTCAGTTACCCTCTACACACGCACGTACAATGGTATCATCATTCTCTTATTCTCTTCTAGATCATTCCCATAAACACATGTGCCTCAATCCTTCATCAAAAAATAAAACAAAAAACAAAGTCCCCATCCCAGCCATCCCCACTCATCCTTCAACTGCCTACTTTTTTCTCTGTTCTCCTTCACAATAAAACTCCCCTGTGCTTCAACTCTCTTCACCTCACAGTGTTTCACTGCTGACTCCCTGTTTTTGAAAAATTAATTTTTATTTAATCAAAACAATATATTCACATGGTTTTAAAAAATTCTAAGGCAGTACTAAAAGGCTTGTCTCGAAAAATAGCAAAACCCAGTTTCACATGTCTCATCCCATTTTCCTTCCTCAGAGGCAGGTACTTTCAGCTTTTTGTTATTTCTTTTGGTATTTACCCTCACATTTGTAAATATGCTTATACTATTCCTTTTTGATTAATCAGCCTTAACAGAATCTATCGACTTCCTTTGAAAATCTACCTTTCTTACATCTCTATTCCATCTAAATACACACCATTACCTTCAATCATTCTTTCAATTTAGTTATATGATCTCTTTCATTGAGTCAGTAGTCAATATTTACATTATTACCATTATGACTTTGTGGTGGCACAGTGGTTAAGAGCTACAGCTGTTAACCAAAAGGTCGGCAATTCAGTTCACCAGCTGCTCCTTGGAAACTTACGGGGCAGTTCTACTCTGTCCTATAGGGTAGCTATGAGTCGGAATCATCTCGAACGCGACGGACTTTTTTGGTTTAATGAACCAAGTAACATACCATGATTACATGTGCTTTTCTTTGTAAAACATTTTGTTTTGTTTCTCCTGGAGTTAACAATTGATGCTACTTTTTCTTTCCTTTATTTGCTTAGTTTTCAGCATAACTATTACTATTTTTCTTAACTTCCCAACTACTTTGTAAATTGTATGGTAATGACTGCTCTGACAGCTCAAACACATTAGATAATCCCTCAGTTTCACCTTGTTTCAGAGAGTTCTCTTTTTCAGCCACCGACTTTCTGCTCTAATATGGACTGGATAATTCTGAGACCTGATAAAACCTGAGATTTCCCTCAGATGTTCTCCTGTGCTGGTTCCCTTTCCTTGGTTGCAGTGGCTTTTCATTCTTGGTTTATTTCTTTATTCTTCTGAAGTACATCCTCCAGTAGCATCCTAAGAGGGGATGCAAAAGAAAGCAATGGTTTGTGTTCTTACATGTTTGAAATATCTTTATTCTGCCATTACACTTGGCTAGTAGTGTGGCTGGGGTTGTTGGTTATCTAAACAAACCAAACCCACTGCCTTCCAGTTGATTCCAACTCATAGCAACCCCACAGGGTTTCCAAGGCTGTAAGTTTCCACAGAAGCAGACTGCCATATTTTTCTCCCGGGGAGAGGGTGGCTGTTTTGAACTCCTGACCTTTCAGTTAACAGACAATCATTTTAACCACTGTACAACCAGGGCTCATTATCTAAACAAAGCATCCTCAAACTGAATGGCTTAAAACAAAAAACATTTATTTCTAGCATGATTCCACGGTTTAGCAATTTGGGCTGGTGTCAACTGGGTTGTCCTTTTGGTCTTGATTACTCTTCTCATGTGCCTGTGGTCAGCTGGAAGTCACCTGGTGGTTAGATGCTCTAGATGTCCTTATTCACACAACCCAGGCCTTGCTGGGACAGCTTGAATGACTGGTGCTTCAATGTAGTCCTTTGTCATCAGGCAGCAGATACATTCAAATGGAGGTGGTCACAGGGATCCCAGTTTCTACTCTGCTTGCATTGCATAGGCTCAGGACCTGTTGTTCAACGCAAGCCACATGATTGAACCCAGTGTCAGAGTTCACTCAAAGTTGCATGTCAAGAGGGCAAGAGTCCAAGGAGGAAAAGAAACTGGTCATTTTTTCAGTCTATTATATTATTCAATTCAGCTGCAAATTTATTGTATACCACACACAAAATATGATCAAACCCATCCCAAGATGCTCAAAGTCTCAACCATCATGACATCAAGCTCGAAGTCCAGGATCTCAAAATATGTATCATACCCAGCATTGTTCCTCAAATATGGCTCCTGTTAATGCATAGACTTATAAACTAAAAAGATAATTTCTGAAACCTATAAGTATACATACAATGGTGAGGAAGGAAAATAGAAATTCCCATACCAGAAAGGGGAAGAATGGGAGGCACATGGCATCACTGGTCCATTACAATTCTGAAATGCTATAGGGTATAATTTGACAAGATTCCCTATTCCCAGGCCAGAAAATAGTCCTTGATTACTGACTCATTTGGTTCCCAGTGAGTGGCTTCCCAGTCCATTGTTCTTTACTGCTCCCTCAAAATGGTTCCCTAGTCCATTATTCTCTATATCTCTTGCTTCTACCTCTTCGGCTCATGTCTTTGCTCTCTGAGAAGTCCTTCCTTTTTTATAAGAAGTAGGACCTGTTTACATCTGCTAGTTTCTCATCCTGCTTTCTACCACTGAAAATTTAGGAACCTGAAGGTCATTTTGCAGTTTAAGTAATCTCAGTCTTTTCATTCAGGATGTGGGCTTTCTATGTATCATACATCCATTCTATGCCTCAAAAGCCACATCCATACTGGTTTTGTTCTCTGTGCTTTGAGAATGTCAGGCGGCTATAAGACATTACCCTTAAAATTCTTATAAGCCTCTTCGTCTGCATGAGAGAGTCTACTGTGTATCACCTTAAGCATTTCAAAGACATTAACAAAGGTTTTTATAGCCACACCTTCATCTGATCTTTGTTGCTAGCCTCATTTCACTTTGAGAATCTTTTTCCAGCCAGGAAACTGAAGATGAGAAACATTTTTTCCCAACCCAGCAAGTCCTGGCTTCTGTATATTCCCTCTAACTTCTGATTACAAACTAAACAGTTCCTTCTTTAGGTCAGCTCCCTCTTCTTCAACTTTGTCATAAGCAATTAAAATAAGCAACTGATACTTTTAAAGTATACCTTAATGAAATCCCAAAACTTACTAAGTACATTTAGTATATTCCAAATCAGCACGGGTAGTCATTTTTAAGTCTGTTCTAACAGCTTTCTCACTAAATTTCCAGCCTTCACCAACAGTTTAATCACTATTTTTCCAGACTTTGTTATATTACTGCACTGCATTTTCAGTCCTTACACACCCACCCAATCCTAAAGTCAATGCCGTATGTTTTAAGTTCTTGTTTTGGCAGTATTTCCCTCCCAGTACCTATTTCTACATCATATAGCTTATACTATGTAATAAACCGCTTAGTGGCTTTAAACAACAACCATTGTTTAATTGAAAATTCTGTGGGTCTCCTGGGCAGTTCTTCTGGTCTAGGCTATTTTGGTGGATCAATACTGAGATTTCACATGCATTGAGGATGTGAGCTCTTTGAAGACAGGAACTATGCTTTTACATCATTGAATCCCCATTTCCAATGTGTTATATCGAACATACCACATACTCATTGGATGTTTGTTGAATGAAGAAAGAAAATAAAATTCATACTCCATGGTGGATAAGGGAGACCATTGTTTGACAATGCCCTAAATAGCACCATAGAGCCGTGGGTCAAAACTCAAAAGCTTACAGGGGACTGAGAGATAATATAAATGAGTTAATCAGGAGAGGTATAAAGCAAACAAAACAAATCTGTTAGGAGAGGTGGTTGACAGGTCACTAGCATGTGCTGACTGATAGACCCTAAGCTTCTAAGATTGGCCCAAGGCTCAAATATTTAGTCCCTCATCCACGGATCTTATAACACATCATGCATATTTTTGGTTATTACACTTTTACAAGGAAGGATAGTTTAGGAGCAATTTTTTGTGAGCCTCTTTTATAAGAGGCTTGTAAAACCAACACCAATGATAGCTAATATTAGAAATGTTTTTCTCTGTTTCAGTTACTGTGCTCATAGTCTCTCATTTATTGTTTACAGCTACTTTATTAAACAGGTACTATCATTCTTCTCAATTTACAAATGAGGCTACTCAGAGTTAAAAGAATTGCCCCAAATCCTGCTATCAGCGCTGGGATTTGGAGTCAGGTTAATCGGACTACAGTATCTAATCTCTTTTAAAAAATTGTTGCATGATCAGAACTCTTGAGTCTAGTCAACGTCTCCTTTATTTCCTACTCTGCACCTGTACAAGCAATATGTAATTTTTAGATAAAGTTCTAAGATACATACCCTCATGATCCTCATCAGTCTGAATGATGAAGTCTCACAGTATAAAGTGAATAGCAGTCTATTTTATAAATGGATGTTAAAGATGCTTATGGATTATATAAAATGTTTTAATAATCTGAATGACTTTGAATGAATAAATGGTAAGAATAAATTTTCACAATTGAATCCAGATCTTTGAAATAATTTGAAATTGAAAAAAAAAATCGAGTTTAGAATACAAAGTAACAGCGTTTTTATTGTTCGGATTTTTTCTTTTACTCTATTTTTTCAAGAAGTTAGCTATTCAACCTCTTATTTGTCTTTTTCTGAGGTATGGTAAAATAAATTCTTTCACAGAAGTCTACAAATAATTTCCTTCTCTTTCTAAGTTACCTTAAATGAGAGTCTATGTTCAGATTGAAGATTTTCAGCACTATAAAACTGCCACCATCAAAGATTCAATAATACCCCCCACACTTAATAAGGAGCATTATGGTTGTATTTCTTCCCAGATAGAGTTGTTCATTCTTTGGGCAGAATGCTCCACAGAAGCAAGGATGGCGAGACTATGTCTCACATGCTTTGGACATATTATCAGGAGGAATTAGTCCCTGGAGAAGGACATCATGCTTGGTAAAGTAGAGGGCCATCGAAAAATAGGAAGACCCTCAACAAGATGGATTGACAAGATGGCTGCAACAACGGGCTCAAGCATAACAATGATCATGAGGATGGTGCAGGACCAGACAGTGATTCGTTCTGTTGTACATGGGGTCGCTATGATCAGAACCAACTCGACAGCACCTAACAACAACAACAACAACACACTTACTAAGCCAACCCTCACTCAAAAAGAAAACCCACCCAGTGAAGATGCCTCATAGCCTGGAGAGTACAACTGATATATTGGACCTTTAAAAATATGAGTAATGATAAGGACAAATCATGAAGATGGATAGGCAGTGGAAGCCACAGATATGTAACCCAAACTCAACAATGGAGAATCAGCAGTGGGTAAAGTAGACTGTTCTTTGGCTTGACCAGAAACATTATGCAGGAAAAGTAATCACTGTTAATGAGAAAAGTATAACCCTGGGATGTGATTTTCCAAAGACTTATGCCAAAGTCTATAATGCTACTATTATTTTCTCTATAAATACATGCTCTGTAAAATGAACTCAGGGTGATTTGGTACAAAGACTCAATTCATTAGCAATACCTAATAAGTAGTGGCTATGTAACAAACCCTCACAGAGCATCTAATCGTGAGGCACATTTTTGTTCTAACGACTTGTTGCCATTGAGTCAATTCCGACTCATAGTGACTCTATAGGACAGAGTAGAACTGCCCCATAGGGCTTCCAAGGAGTGACTGGTGGATTTAAACTGCTGACCTTTTGATTAGCAGCCAAGCTCTTAACCACCGCTCTACCAGGATTCCTGGCTCTAACTAGAAGTGTCAATTATTGGTTTTGAGATTTTATGATTGGCATTAGTAGATTCAATGGCCAAGGGATATTGGTTGGTACTGGAACACCCTTTTGGAATTTTCTATTGATGCTAAACTGAGGATGATTCCTTAAACCATAAATTATAATTCATGTGTATGAGGGTGTATGTATAAGGCTTTGGGAAAGAAAGCAAGAAAACATGGATAAAGATTCATTTATTTATTCATTCAAGGAGTATTTATTAAATGACTGCTAGGTGCCAGAGCTTGTTCCATGCCATGGAAGGACAAATGGGGACCAGGCAAGATAAGTCATCTGTTCTTGAAGAACTAATATTCTAGTGGAAGGAATCAAATGATAAACAACTGAAGTAATAAGTGAATAAGTTAATTTTTGAAATGGTAATAAGTATGAAAAAAATAAAACAGAGTAATCTGTAGAACATAACTGGGCAGAGTGTGGGTAGTTAATTTAGGGAAGAGTAAACTGGGGTGAAGGCTGTGCTGAAACCAAATATCAAGAAAAAGCCAGACACGCCAAAAGCTGAGTGGGCATATAAAGTTGTAGTTACTTCCTAACTGATTCACTTCTGGTTTGATGTTGGCCTTTTACCTTTTTTTCTTTTTCATGTAGCCAGGTATGAAGCTCTAGGTCTAAATCTTGATACCTCACAATGCATAGATCTGGCCATCCTCTCTTATGCTTCCCCTTAATAGTAATGTGCACTTCTGTAGCAAAGACCCATATCTAGAGAGTCATCTCACAGATTCGACGGTTCCTAGAATCTTCCTGGGAAGTGTACATCTATGTGTGTGCCTATCTGATTGTGTGAGTTGATAATGTTTAAATTACATGCTTTTGGGAGTATGCTAACTTTCTCATAGCACTCTACTAAGTTTATAGTGAATATAAAGTAGAAAATATGGCATAGTTTCTCTAAAAGTTTAAGGAATGACCGATTATTGGCTTGCAGAGCTAGGCGAACACTTTAATTTTTCAAATAGTGTAACATTCCGAGAGGAACCTAATGGATTGTAAATCCGTTGCTTTACTTTATAGTCTGCTATGGTATGAAGAATTTTTAATCAAAAGCGAAATCAAACTTAGTGGAAAAAAATGAGGACTAGATAATAGATTTGGTTTGGTTAGTCACAGATACACTGTATTTCAGGAGTATAAAGGTGTTAAACAAAGAGTATGATATTGTGTGTTCTCTTTGAGAAAATAAATTTGTGGCTCACAATTACATCTTAAAATATCACTCAAATTACCCCACCTTGCCAGCCGTTAACATAGTTGAAATTACTGCTCAAATACTTATTAGAAAAATCACTAAATCCTGAAAAATTAAACGATGTTCTCAAATGCCCAGAACTCTTCCTGAAAAGTAAAACAAATAGAAGAGATTACCATTAATCATTCATATGTTTTTCTATAATGACTATGGAAGCAGTATACTTAGAAATTTAAATATATTTCCCATTCCTGGTTTCTATCATTTTGTCACTGATATGTTCTATAGCTTTTATTTTGGTACTTAAAGTTCCCATGCTTTTATGTTTACCAGATACCTAAAATTTAACTTAATAATTGGACATTTTAACTTCCTTTATAGTAAGTGAAATAAGAAAACAGTAGAAGTATAAATACCATTAAAAAAATCTTTAAAAGATTCTTGGTTTCATAGCAGGGTCCTCTCAGACTAGAATGTACCATGTCCTGTTTTCTAGACTGACTCATTCAACATCTTTTCCAGCCTTCTTTTAGAGTGCTTTTCTGCATACAGAGTCTGGAAATATAAAAATGGAATTTCCCAGACTTCCTTCAAGCTAGGGCTCCAGATCGGATTAGTTCTGCCAGTCAGGTGCAATCTGAGGAGAGAGTCAAGACCTTGAGGCACCCATTTTGCTGGAGCAGATACAGCAGGTAGAGCATGGATCTGTAGCCAACTTTCCTTGCAGTTTCTTTCTGAAAACAACAACGTGGTAATGGCAGCAGCTTCCTGACTGGATTGTGGATCAGGTGAAGTGATGCTAGACACTTACTGATTTCCTGACTCTTCAGTTTCCTGGCTGTGGAAAAGATAGTGGTTCCCTTAATCAACTAGTTTTGCAGTTTACTCTGGGAGTCTTTCCTGGAGGACCCAGGCAAGAGCTTGCTCCTCCAGCCCTTCTGGTTGTCTTATAAGCACTTAACAGATAGTTTCAAACATATTTATGGTTACATAAGCAGAGTGGTTTCTGTATTCTGCAACCAAACTCTACAATCCTGAACTTTTCATTGAAAAAAAAAAGTTGCTGTCAAGTCAATTCCCCCTCATAGCTACCCTATAGGACAGAGTAGAACTGCCCCCACAGGGTTTCCAAGGAGCAGCTGGTGGATTTGAACTGCTGACCTTCTAGTTAGCAGCCAAACTAAATTCTAAAGTTGGTGAACGTTTACAATGTTAAGGGTAGAAGAGGATTTTTTTGTGTGTGAGTAAATTCTTTGGTTTATAACTGTGAAAGGGATCACTTTAGAAGACTTATGGTTAAATTCCTGCTAAATATCCTTGGCACAGTTCCTGATTTCCGTTAAGTTGTCTGAATGAAAGGACTTAAGACTGAGATGTTAAAATTCTTCTTAATAAAAAAAAGCTGCTGCAGACCCTTTAAGGGGGGAAGGAACTCTGAGAGCTCAGTCAGACACTGACTGAAGTCAAATTATTTACTACTTATTTGCTACTCATGGAATTACAGTGCACAAATGTGCATCCTATGCTGCTTGATACGTAAACTGAGTCTTACCTCTTCAGAGCAGACCCAACCATCTGACTCTTTGTTCCCTCATTTCTCCCCCGCATGCTACTGTACTGCCATTTCTTCAGACTTAGAGATCAGTTAAGGGAAAAACTTTAATTTGGGCTATGAAGACAGACAGTGGCCCTAATTGAAAACTGATTTTCCAACAGAGCTGTATCAGAGTGCTACATTAAGTAATACCAGGTGCATGACATGCTAATTAAAAAAACAAAACAAAAAACCTATTCCACTATTTCAGTGTGCAGCCTTCTGATGGGCTTCTTAGGACATGGATAAAGGCAAAATTCAGTTATTCTTGAGTTCTTTGTGGTAATATCATCAAAAATCTCACCCTGAGTCTTAGGATGAGAAGTGGAGAGTAGAGAATTTTTTCACTACTCTGCTAGTACGCTGGTATTTTTATGGACATCTGGCAATCAGACTATAAAATGAAAAGGAATAGTCTTGCTGTGTCCAAAATAAATATTCACACTTAGCAAGATAATATTTGCACGAATCCTTGACCTACTTGGGTAAAGACAGTTTTAGAACTGTCAGGAATTTTACTTAAACCACAGGGGAGTTAGTAAAAGCAAGTACAGAAATAGCTAGGGCTCCATCACTGCTTGGGAAAAAAAAAATCTATTGAGTTCTCATTATTTTCCATGCAGTTTATCCTCAGTATTGAACAGATAATGAGTTCCTATTCTCAGGTGGTATATCAAAGGGAAGGAAACCCTGGTGGTGTAGTGGTTAAGAGCTACAGCTACTAAACAAAAGGTTGGCGGTTCAAATCCACCAGGCACTCCTTGGAAACTCTATGGTGCAGTTCTACTCTGTCCTATAGGGTTACTATCAGTTGGAATCGACTCAACGGCAACGAGTTTGGGTTTTTTATTTTTTAATCTGGGTGAAAACAATCTTCCTCACTACTTAATAAACCATGGTGCATATCTCATCATCCAAGTACATTTTATTAACTGTAAACAAATGTTAAAGTCCTTAAAAACATGAGTAATTTTGGTTTAAGACCCAAGGTCAGATACCCTATACATTAGCTGTTTAAAAATATGTATCATATATCTAAATACTTACAGCAGGTTTAAATTTTTCCAGCTTGACAGACTAGATGGTAGACTTATCCATTTGCTGTGTGACTGACTACATAGTTTACAGTAGTTAGCACACTGACAATTCAGCTGAAAATCTTAATCTAGCTCCTCAGTTGGCTAATTTGGATCCCAACTAGACTATAAACACCTTAAAGATAGGGATTGATTTTTACTACTTCTAAGTAAAGATGTCACTTTGAGGACTAGGGTGCACCTAACCCAAGCCGTGGTATTTTCAATCGCCTCATATGCATCTGAATGCTGGACAATAAAGAATACTGAAGAAGAATTGATGCCTTTGAATTATGGTGTTGATGAAGAATATTGAATACACTGTGGACTGCCAGAAGAACAAACAAAGCTGTCTTGGAAGAAGTACAGCCAGAATGTTCCTTAGAAGTGAGGATGGTGAGACTTTTGTCTCACGTACTTTGGATATGTTTCAGGAGGGACCAGTCCCTGGAAAAGGACATCATGCTTGGTAAAGTAGACAGTCAGTGAAAAAGACCCTCAAGGAGATGGACTGACACACTGGCTGCAAAAATGAGCTCAAGTATAGCAACTATTGTGAGGATAGAGCAGGACTGGGCAGTGTTTCGTTCTGTTGTACATAGGATAGGATCGTTATGAGACGGAACCCACTCGATGGCACCTAACAACAACAACTAATACAAAGCTTGTTCGTAGCAAAATTTAAATCAAAGTTTATGGAATGTATTAACTAGGTTTCATTTTTATTTCCATTTATGTTGATGACTCCAAGTGCTTCTGAAACTAATGTGAATATGATTACCTAAGGATTTTGTTAAAATTTGGGTTCTGATTCATGAGATTCAGAATTTCCAGTAAGCTCCCAGGTGATTTAGCCTCTGCTGTTCCTTGGGCCATACTTTCAGAAACAAGCTTGCTGTTAATGCAATGCCTCATAGTGATTAAGATGATGAACTGGAGTCAGACAGATATGAGCTTGAATTCCAGTTCCATCACCTATTAGTTGAGTAAATGTAGGAAAATTATTTAACCTCTGTGTGCCTTAATTTCTTTATAAAATTTTGATAACAATAACAATATTTCCCAGAAATATCATGATATTTAAATGAAATAATATATGAAAATATTTAGAGGAGTACCTGGAATATGGCAAACATTCAATAAATGGTAGTTATGCAGTCTCATGATTTTTTTTCACCTGTCTATACCTGAGATCATGGGTCCAAAGATCTCTTTGTAGGCTAAGTGAGGTTAAACCTCATTTAATCTTGCCAAGTTAGAGTCCCCAGTTCCCTGTAGAAGTTGACAGCAAATGCAAGAAGCACATGGTTGTGAGGTAGGTCTGAGAGAGAAGGCAAGACTAATGAAAAACAAAGAGACTTAGAGACACTGTAAGAGGCAAGAATTTTACAAGAAGATAAAGGAGAAAAAAAGGCCTGAAAAAGAACATAGAGTCAATCTGTTTAATAGAAGAAGATGAGAAATGGGCACAAAATATAAAAACAACATTAAAATGCTCCTATTTGCCATGTCTTAAGTCAGGTTGCCCAGAAGAGAAATCTTTAGACAAGGAACATGGCAAGTGATTTATTAAGAAAGTGATCTTGAGGAAAACTAGCAAGAGAGTGGCGGAAGCTGACTAGGAAAAGGGAGAAAGCCAAGCAAAGATGAGCTCTCAGGCAAAGTCAGATACAGGATAACTTCAACACAATTCTTCAGGGAATACCTGGAATAAGTTTGCCTCACAGTTGTCCTGACTTGAGGCAAGGGAACTAGTGTTTTATTCATTAGTTACAGACCACCCAAGACAAGCTGAGGGAGAAGTAAATTTAAATCCACACTCACTTCTAGTTCTCCACAAATACAGAAAGGGCAGTCTTCAGTGCCCAGGGCTTCCAACTGGTTAATTCCAGCTCAACCCCCTGCCAAGAATTTGCATTTCCACCCTAGATATACTGAATCAGAATCCGCGTTTTAGATCCCCAGGTGATTCTTATGTATACATTCTTATACATAAGAATTCTTATACATAAAAATCACCTGGGGATCTAGTTAAATTGTAGATTCTGATTCAGTATATCTGGAGTGTAAATGCAAATTCTCAGTAGTGGGTTGAACCAAAATTTACCAGCAGTGCCTGAGAGCCATCTTCCAAAAACCAGCCATAGGTCCTTATGATTCAAAACCAACCAATAGAGAAAGAAGGAGAGGGTCACAAAAGTGTCAGATACTAGAACACTAAATATTAAATTAGAATAAAAATTATTATTGTTTACACCTTTCCAGAATGACTGTTAACAGTCAAAGTAGTTATTCATCTCTGTGATACTTTCAATGCCCAAAAAACCCATTGCCTTCAAGTCAATTCTGACTCACAGTGACACTATAGGACACAGTAGAACTGCCCCATAGGGTTTCCAAACCTGTAAATCTTTATGGAAGCAGACAGCCACATCTTTCTTCTGAGGAGTAGCTGGTGAGTTTGAACTGCCGATCTTTTGGTTCCCAGCTGAGCTTTTAACCGCTGCAGGACCAGGGCTCATTTTTTCAATACCCACAGCTTCATATTGTGACACATTTAATAGAAACGTTGGTGTTTCCTGCAACTCAGGTAGATTTTTCATCATGAACTCCTTTCTTTGTTTTGTTTATTTTTTTTCATTTTGTTTGAAAACACACTATTCAGCAGAAAAACCAGTGAAAGTAACACAGTGAGGGAAGTGTCAGTAAATACTACCAGCATGTATAGGAATTGAGACGAGGATTACATATAACCAAGTTGCTTAAAACCTAGTGTTAAAGACTAGATAGGAGAATGTTCTAAAACAATATGCCACAATCAAACAAGATATTGTACCAAAAATATGGATAATTTATATGAATTAAAAAATTTTCTACCTCTTTTATTTGCACTTTCACTTTCTTTACTATGAAATGAATAAAAATTAATGAAAAATATAGGCCTGAATCAATGATATAATGAATGATATCCAAAATAACTATGCAGATTTAAATTTCATAACTTGACTGGTAGAAACTGGCAGAAAATATAGGGCTGAATCAATGATATAATGAATGATGTCTAAAATAACTATGCAAATTTAAATTTCATAACTTGACTGGCAGAAGCTTAGAGGCTGGACATAGGAAGAAATGTCTTAGGTAAAACTAAACTAAAATATTCTGTTAATTCAAGCACTCAAATCCAGTTTCATATTTCACATTGCATACAAACTGACTATGAATAGAGAGACTAAAAATACTTGAATATATTTTCCCTACTTATTACCAAAAATACTGACATTGAAAGAAAAAGAGGACTGAGTTCCTAGGGACAAAGTATAATGAATATTTTCCCCCCAAATTTTGAGAGTTCAGTTAGATGAGATAAGGTTTAGATTAATCCTCAAAGAGTCGAAGCATAAGAAACCAACAAACACAGGTGCGTGTGTGTGTACGTAATCAGATTTCTGAAAGAAAAGATGTTATATACTCCCTCCTGCATCGAGTCAACTCTGACTCATAACGACCCTATAGGACAGAGTGGAACTGCCCCACAGTATTTCCAAGGCTGTAATCTTTATGGAAATAGACTGCCACATCGTTCTCCCTTGGAGGGACTGGTGGATTCGAACCACCGACCTTTCAGTTAGCAGCTGAGTGCTTAACCACTATGCAACCAGGGCTCCTTATTTTATATACAGTAGGATAAAAATCTTGATTACAGTAGGATAAAAATCTTGATTATACAAAATGATTAGCAAAACTGCTTGGGATCCTTTCAAATACTTCAAAACAGCAATAAAAACTATAAAATACCTAGGAGGAAACTTAACAAGGAATGTCTAAGACCTGTCGAGAGTAAATTAAATAACATTGCTAAAGAACATGGAGTCCCTGGGTGGTGCAAATGTCAGCAATGTTCAGTTGCTGACATAAAGGTTGGAGGTTTGCGTTCACCCAGAGGTGCCTCTGAAGAAAGACTTCACAATGTACTTCTGAAAAATTAGCCATTGAAAACCCTATGGAGCACAGTTCTACTCTGATACACATGGGGTTGCCATGAGCCAGGGTTGACTCCTTGGCAACTGGTGGCACTAAAAGCCAAAAATTAGACACTGTGGAGTCAATTCTGACTCTATGTATAGATTTCAATTATTTTTTAAATTAAAAAAAAGAAAATAGTAAAAGCATTAGTTCAGTTGTGACAGGACATGAGTGAACTTGTTATGAAGGAGCTGCACTCTGAGATCCTAAGGTGGAGACCCTACAGACTGCTTCAGGTGTAAGAAGGTATGTCAGCAGGGATGACAGTCAGCCAAGGCCAGCACAGGCAGGAACGTACACCACCTTTGCTAGTGCATATGCTATACTCATTACAAAAGTATCTTTTCAGCTAAAAGTAATAAATCTCATTTTAAACTAAAAAACAAAGAAACCATAGCCACAATCATTGCAATTTTTAAATGATAAAACGTGATAAATTTGGCATAATATATCAAATGCATTTTATTTTAAAAGGAAAATGTGGAAGCAGTTTAAATAAATCATGTATATAAGTTATTTGCAATTGGGGCTGCTTCATACGAATCTACCATATGAGCCTACTCTTACACCTTATAAATATGAAAAATAACTAAATCAGCAGGAGGGATTTCTTTCCCTCAGTAAAAAAAACCATATGCCAGGTAAAAATTAAAATAATCACATCCACCAATATTGCTTCTGAAACTCTGTCCCTGCTCAGTAACAAAACTGTTGGCAGAACCATGGCATCCATTTTGTCTAACAACACAGAGAAGGCTTTACTTCTGATGTGAGTCAACAGGATGGCTTATTGTTGTTGTTAGGTGCCCTCAGTTCGGTTCTGACTTATAGCAACCCTATGGACAACAGAATTGAACACTGCCTAGTCCGGCACCATCCTCACAATAGGTGTTATGCTTGAGCCCATCGTTGCAGCCACTGTGTCAATCCATCTCATTATGGGTCTTCCTCTTTTTCCCTGACGCTCTACTTTACCAAGCATGATGTCCTTCTCCAGGGACTGATCCTTCCTAATAACATGTCCAGGGACTGATCCTTCCTAATAACATGTCCAAAGTACGTAAGATGTAGTCTTGCCATCCTTGCTTCTAAGGAACATTCTTGTTGTACTTCTTCCAAGATGGATTTGTTTGTTCTTCTGGCATTCCATGGTATATTCAATATTCTTAGCCAACACCATAATTTAAAGCCATCAATTTTTTGGTCTTCCTTAATCATTGTTCAGCTTTTACATGCATATAACGTGATTGAAAACATCATGGCTTTGGTTAGGTGCATCTTAGTCCTTGAAGTGATATCTTTGCTTTTCAACACTTTAAGAAGTCTTTTGTAGCAGATTTGCTGAATGCAATGCGTCCTTTGATTTCTTGACTGCTGCTTCCATGGGCATTGATTGTGGATCCAAGTAAAATGAAGTCCTTGACAGTTTCAATATTTTCTCCATTTATGATGATGTTGCTTATTGGTCCAGTTGTGAGGATTTTTGTTTTCTTTATACTGAGGTGTAATCCATACTGAAGGCTGAAGTCTTTGCTCTTCATCAGTAAGTGCTTCAAGTCCTCTTCACTTTCAGCAAGTAAGGTTGTGTCATCTGCATATCGCAGGTTGTTAATGAGTCTTCCTCCAATCTTGATGCCTTATTCTTCTACGTATAGTCCAGCTTCTCAGATTATGTGCATAGCATACAGATTAAATTAATGTGGTAAAAGGATACAACTCTGACACACACCTTTCCTAATTTTAAACCAATCAGTATCCCCTTGTTCTGTTTGAATGACTGCTTCTTGGTCTATGTACAGATTCTTTATGAGCACAATTAAGTGTTCTGAAAATTCTCATTCTTCACAGTGTTATCCATAATTTGTTATGATCTACACAGTCAAATGACTTTGCACAGTCAATAAAACACAGGTAAACATCTTTCTGGTATTCTCTGCTTTCAGACAAATCCATCTGATGTCAGCAATGATATCCCTCATTTCACATGCTCTTCTGAATCTGGCTTGAGTTTCTAGCACTTCCCTGTGCATGTACTGCTGCAACTGCTTTTGAATGATTTTCAACAAAATTTTACTTGCATGTGATATTCATGATATCGTTTGATAATTTCTGCATTCTGTTGAATCGCCTTTCTTTGAAATGGGCACAAAGATGGATCTCTTCCAGTTAATTGGTCAGGTAGCTGTCTTCCAAATTTCTTGGCACAGACGAGTCGAGCGCTTCCAATTTGCATCCCTTTGCTGAAACATCTCAATTGGTATTCCGTCAACTCCTGGAGACTTGTTTTTCACCAATGCCTTCAGTACAGCTTGGACTTCTTCTGTTCCTTCAGTACCTTCGATTCTTGATGATATACTACCTTCTGAAATAGTTGAGTGTTGACCAGTTTTTTTTTTTTTTTTTGGTACAGTGACTCTGTATTCCTTCCATCTTCTTTTGATGCTTCCTGCATCGTTCAATATTTTGCCCATAAAATCACTCAATATTGCAACTCGAGGCTTGAATTTTTTCTTCAGTTCTTTCAGCTTGAGAATGCCGAGCGTGTTCTTCCCTTTTGGTTTTCCAACTCCAGGTCTTTGTACATTTCATTATAATACTTTACTTTGTCTTCTTGAGCCACCTTTTGAAATTTTCTGTTCAGCTCTCTTACTTCATCATTTCTTCCTTTTGCTTTAGCTATTCTACATTCAAGAGCAAGCCTCAGAGTCTCTTCTGACATCTATTCTGGTCTTTTCTTTATTTCCTTTATTTTCAATGACCTCTTGCTTTCTTCATAACAGGGCATCTAATAGACAGCTAAGTAGAGAAATATTCTGTTACTAACAATTACCTGGCAATCTACACACAGAAAGATTCCTGGTGAAAAGTAAATGCAGCCGATGTTAAATACCTGGTGTACATACCTCTCCTCCCAGGAGTCAGCAAAAATTAATCAGCAAATACTGAGCCCATTGTGACCTTAAAATCCTTCTCAACTCAGCACTTTAGGTGGCCACTACCAATCTAACAGAATTATTGCCAATCCAGGTGAAAGTTGAAAAATTCAATTTGCAGTCTGAGACTTTCTCTCTATTAGAATACCTGTGTTATTGTATTTCGTGCCATTGAGTCGATTTCTGACTCACAGTCACACATATGACAGTGTAGAACTGTCCCTTATGGTTTTCTAGGCTGTAATATATACGGAAGCAGATCACAAGGTCTTTCCCCTGCAGAGCTACTGGTGGGTTCAAACTTCCAAACTTACTGCTGAACGCTTAGCCATTGCTCCATCAGACCCACTTGCTGTACGTCAAGATTTTTAGTTCTGCCTTTGATTTTGATAGTTTAATGTTTTACTGTAAGTTTTATTAAACTTTCTTCTGTACTTAAAGTGATAACTAACCAGGTGTTGGCTAACTGATTATTACCTTATTTGATATTCCTTTTTATTTTTCCTAATGCTATATTTTTTGAAGGTGTTTCTGTTTACAAGAGTAACAAAAAAATCAGATCCAATAGAGAATTATTTTAGTTTTAATTCATATATATGATTTTTGTTGTTAGGCCTACTATGCTATGAGTTATCTGGAATGTTAAGAAGTTAATGATACACCCATTTTTTTTTAGTACTCTACGTTGAAAAAAACCTTTAAAAATCTGTTAAATTATTTTATTTTAAAAATAGCTTTGATTTATACTTTCAAGTTCAGAAATTCAGTCTCTTTCTCACTATATTGGGAACTTGTCATTGTTGTTAGTCGCTTTCAAGTCAATTCTAATTCATTGTGACCTCATGTGTGCAGAGGAGAACTGCTCCATAGGTTATTCAAGTCTGTGACCTTTTGGAAAAATGTTGCCAAGCCTGTCTTCTGAGGTACCTCTAGGTAGGCTTGAACCACTAAACTTTTGTTTAGTAGCCCAATGCTTAGCCATTTGCACCACCCAGGGACTACTTATATTGAGACTCTTCATTACTAAATATTTGGAATGTAAGGTCATCTCCTTTCCGAGGCTCCTAACAGAAAAACATCATTTGTAAATACTTCAGTGCAAAAAAGCAAAGTTTAGCCTGGGGTTTCTACATCTTCTGGCTTTTATCATTATAAAGTTGATCCTTTAGTCCTTTTTGTTTTTGCCAGTTGGTTTTAATCACAGCATTTGTGCTTGCATTCCCATTATTTTAAATACCTTCATAAAGATTTTAGCACATTCTATTTAGGATTTATGCAATAACAAATAGTTAATAGAATTTTATGAAAAGGAACAAATAACATAAGGAAAAAAATAGTATAAAACAAAGCACTTGAATTCTTGGCAAATATATAACTTAGGGTCCTGGTTACATTTCCATTGTATAAGTTAATTATTTATTAAATTCTGTTAACCATCTTAGTTTTACACCTTATAGTGCTTTTTTAAATTTTATGTAACAAAAAAACAAAAACCCATTGCCATCAACTCAATTCCGACTCATAGCGACCCTGCAAGACAGAGTAGAACTGCCCCATAGAGTTTCTAAGGAGCAGCTTGTGGATTTGAACTGCCGACCTTTGGTTAGCAGCTGAACACTTAACCACTGCACCACTAGGGCTCCTTAGGTAACAAGAAACGCTGAATTTTATAATTTTGTATTTCATTATACCAACACTAGTGTGTAAGTTTCTCATACTGTGGTGACTTTTGTGTTGCTGTGATACTGGAAACTATGCCATCTGTATTTCAAGATGTCACCCAGAGTGGACAGGTTTCCTTGGAGCTTCTAGACTAAGACAGACTAGGAAGAAGGACCTGGTGATCTACTTATATATATATATATATATATATATATATATATATATATATATATAGACTAGTGAAAACCTTATGAATAACAGCAGAACACTGTCCTAATATATTGCCAGAAAATGAGCCTCTCAGATTGGAAGACACTCAAAATACAACCACAGAAGAGCTGCTTCCTCAAAGTAGAGTCGACCTTAATGATGTGGATGGAGTAAAGCTTTCAGTGTCTTCATTTGCTGATGTGACAAAACACAAAATGAGAAGAAACAGCTGCAAATCTCCATTAATAATAGGAATGTGAGATATATGAAATATAAGTCTAGGAAAATTGGAAGTCAAAAATGAAATGGAACACAAAAAGATCAGTATCCTAGGCATTAGTGAACTGAAATGAGCTGGTATTGGCCATTTTGAATCAGACAATCATATGGTCTACTATGCCAGGAATGACAAATAGAAGAGGAATGGCATCACATTCATCATCAAAAAGAACGTTTCAGTTATTTCCCTCAGGGGTCTAAAGTCTAGCACTTGAAGGTCAGGGCTAGAACTCAAGTTTCTTTTTTTTTTCATAATTTATTTTTATGTTGTTGTTGCTGAGAATATACATAGTAAAACATATGCCAATTCAACAGGTTCTACATGTACAATTCAGTGACATTGATTACATTCGTCAGGTTGTGCAACCATTCTCACCCTACTTTTCTAAGTTATTCCTCACTGCCCCCCTGAAGTGTCTATCTAATCTTTTGTAGAACTCAGGTTTCTTAATTCTTTGTCTAGTCATTCTCCCTCCTCAAGCTTGTTAAAATAAAAATCATATTGAACAACAACAACCAAAAAGAACCTTTCAAGATCTATCCTGAAGTACAATGCTGTTGTCAATGACAGGACACTGTCCACGCGCCTACACGGAAGACTGGTTAATATGACTATTATTCAAATTTATGCACTGACCACTAATGTGAAAGATGAAGAAACTGAAGATTTTTACCAACTTCTGCAGTCTGAAATTGATCAAACATGCAATCAAGAAGTATTGATAATTACTAGTGATTGCAGAGCAAAAAATGGAAACAAAGAAGAAGGATCTGTAGTTGGAAAATATGGCCTTGGTGATAGAAACATGATAGAATTTAGCAAGACCAACAATGTATTATTTACAAATAACTTCTTTCAACACATTAATGGCGACTATACATGTGGACCTCGCGGGACGGAATACACAGGAATCAAATTGAAAACACCTGTGGAAAAAGACGATGGAAAAGCTCAGTATCATCAGTCAGAACAAGGCCAGGGGTCAACAGAAGAACAGACCATCAATTGCTCTATGCAAGCTCATGTGGAAGCTGAAGAAAATTAAAACAAGTCCACAGGAACCAAAATACAACCTTGAGTATATCACACCTGAATTTGGGGACCATCTAAAAAATACATTTGACACATAAAGCACTAATGACCAAAGACCAGACGAGTTGTGGAATGACATCAAGGACATCATAAATGAAGAAATCAAAAGGCTATTAAAAAGATGGGAAAGAAAGAAAAGACCAAAATGGATGACAGAAGAGACTCTGAAACTTGCTCTTGAAAACAGAGCAGCTAAACTGAATGGAAGAAATGATGAAGTTAAAGAACTGAACAAAAGAGTTTAAAGGGCAGCTTGAGAAGACAAAGTAAAGTATAATGAAATGTGCAAAGACCTGGAGTTAGAAAACCAAAAGGGAAGAACACGCTTGGCATTTCTCAAGCTGAAAGAACTGAAGGAAAAATTCAAGCATCATGCTGCAGTATTGAACGATTCTATGGGCAAAATATTGAATGACACAGAAAGCATCAAAAGAAGATGGAAGGTATACACAGTCTCTGTACCAAAACGAATTGGGCAATGTTCAGCCATCTCAGGAGGCAGCATATGATCAAGTACTGACAGTACCAAAAGAAGAAGTCCAAGCTGCACTAAAGGCATTGGTGAAAAACAAGGCTCCAGGCATTGACGGAATACCAATTGTGATGTTTCAACAAACAGATGCAGTGCTGGAAGTGCTTGCCTCTATGCTAAGAAATTTGGAAGGCAACTACCTGGCCAACTGACTGGAAAAGATCTGTATTTGTGCCCATTCCAAAGAAAGACTATCCAACAGAATGTGGAAATTATCAAACAATATCATTAATATCACATGCAAGTAAAATTTTGCTGAAGATCATTCAAAAGCAGTGGCATCAGTACATCAACAGGGAACTTCCAGAAATTCAAGCCATATTCAGAAGAGGATCTGGAAAGACGGATATCATTGCTGATGTCAGATGGATCTTAGCTAAAAGAAGAGAATACCAGAAAGATGTTTGCCTGTGTTTTATTGACTATGAAAGACATATAATTGTGTGGGTTATTACAAATTATAGATAATATTATGATGGGAATTCTAGAACACTTAATTATGCTCATGAGGAACCTGTACATAGACTTTGTTCAAAGAGAACGAGGGAATACTGTGTGGTTTAAAATCAGGAAAGGTGTAGTTCAGTGTTTTGTACTTTCACCACGCTTATTAAATCCATACGATGAGCAAATGGCTTGGGAGGCTGGACTACATGAAGAGGAGCATAGTGTCAGGAATGGGGGAAGGCTCATTAACAACCTGTGATATGCAGATGGCACAGCCTTCCCTGAGGGGGGCAGGGAGGACTTGAAGCACTTACTGATGAAGATCTCCAGTATGGATCACACCTTAACATAAAGAAAACAAAAATCCTCACAACTGGACCAATGAGTGGCATCATGATAAATGGAGAAAATATTGACATTGTCAAGGATTTCATTTTACTTGGGTCACAAACAAAGTGCACAGAATCAGCAGTTAAGAAATCAATGACATATTTCATTGGCCAAATTTGTTGTAAAAGACTGCTTTAAAGAGTTAGAAAGCAAGTATATCACTTTGGGAACTGGGGTTTACCTGACCCAGGCCATGGTATTTTCAATTGCCGCATATGCATGCAAAATTTGGACAGTGGGTGGGGAGGACCGAGGAAGGATTGTTGCCTTTGAATTATGGTGTTGGCAAAGAATATTGACTATACCATGAACTGCCAGAAGAATGAACAAATCTGTCTTGGAAGAGATACAGCCAGAATGCTCCTTAGAAGTGAGGAAGGCAACACTTCGTCTCACATACTTTGGAAATGTTATCAGGAGGGACCAGTCCCTGGACAAGGACATCATACTTAGTAAAGTAGAAAGTTAGTGAAAAAGAGGAAGACCCATAATGAGATGGAATGATACAGTGGCTGCAATAATGGGCTCAAGCATAGCAACTATTGTGAGGATGGAGCAGGACTCAGCAGTGTTTCTTTCTTGTTGTACACATGGTCACTATGAGTTGGAACCGACTTAATAGCACCTAACAACAACAACAACATTTCATTATTATAACTCAGGCTAATTTAAGTTCTAATATATTTTTTGTAAGTGTGTAAATCTTATGCTATACAACTATTTATTTTATGCATGTGCTAATTTCTTAGCATGATTAGAACCTTCCATGGTAGCAGATATGGTAAGGTTTTGACTAGCTGAAGGAAGGACTGAATGTATGAATGACAAAATGAATGAGAAGACTTGGTTCTTTTCATAAATGGATACTGTATATGAAGCATATATTTGCAGTCAGTTAATTAAACAGATGATTAAGTATAACATATTATACATTGCTTAATACAATTTATTGTTTGCATTTATTGTCCATATTTATAATGGAGTCACCCTTCTTTTCATTCTGTATTCCCAACATAGATACTTAGTGGTTTAGAAACTCTTAAGTATTTTATTAGTGGAGTGTTGTTGTGTGCTGTCAGGTTGATTCTAACTCTTAGAGACCCTACAGGACAGAGTAGAACTGCCTCATAGGGTTTCCTAGGCTTTAAACTTTATGGGAACAGATTGCCAGGTCTTTGCCCTGTGGAGCTGCTGGTGGGTTTGAACTCCTGACCTTTCAGTTAGCATCCGAGTGCTTAACCATTGCACCACCAGAGATTCTTATTAGTGAAGTAAATATTACTAATAGAGTTAACTATAAATAAGTTCTAAAACATGCTAACTATATTTCTTTAACTGAAAATCACATGTTTACTATATTTAATGTGGTGGCGAAACTTTCAATAAACGGCAGCACGTAATTCAGGAAATAGACTAGTTGTAGAACCTGTCCCTAACTTACAGTAGTTCCAATACTGCTGTTTAGCAACTTCTTTGTTCTACAAACATGCAGATGCAGCCAGAATTACGCGTAAACAACACTAACACTTGTCACTGAATCATAGCAATGAATGGTCTGCATGGCTTCACCAAAGAACTGTTTCAGTAGTTAAAATATGAAGAGATTTGATAAGTGACATACATTACTGGAAATTTGCAACCTAAAAGTTTTCCCAAATTCTGCAATCTGTGTTACTCTGTTGAAGTATGTCACCCCTCACATAATCATTTTGCTTTCCTGGAATAATAGGATATTGACCAGAATATGACTCAAAAGCAAAATATGTGTAGAATAGGAAAATGAGTTTTGTTAATTATACCTTTAAAAATTAGAACATATTCACAATAGTAGAAAGATGGAAACAATCTAGGTGCCCATCAACAGACTAATGGATAAACAAGTTATGGTATATCCACACAATGGAATACTACGCAACAATAAAGAACAACGATGAAGCCGTGAAACATCTCATAACATGGAGAAATCTGGAAGGCATTAGGCTGAGAGAATTTAGTCAGTCACAGAAGGACAAATATTGTATAAGACCACTATTATAAGAACTCAAGAAAAGGTTTAAACACAGAAGAAAACATTCTTTGATGGTTACGAGGGTGGGGAGGGAGGGTGAGGGTTATTCACTAACTATATAGTAGACAAGTATTATTTTAGGTGAAGGGAAGGACAGCATACACTACAGGGGAAGTCAGCACAACTGGACTAAACCAAAACTAAGAAGTTTCCTCAATACAATCAAACACTTTGAGGGACAGAGTAGTAGGGGTAGGGATCTGGGGACCATGCTTTCAAGGAACATCTAGGTCAATTGGCATAACAAAGCTTATTAAGAAAATGTTCTGCATCCTACTTTGGTGAGTGGTGTCTGGGGTCTTAAAAGCTTGCTAGCGGCCATCTAAGATGCATCAATTGGTCCCAACCACCTGGAGTAAAGGAGAATGAAGAACACCAAAGATACAAGGAAAGTATTATCCCAGGAGACAGAAAGGGCCACATAAACCAGAGACTTCATCAGTCTGAGACTAGAAGAACTGGATGGTGCCTGGCTACCAGCAATGACCTCCCTGATAGGGAACACAACAGAGAGTCCCTGATGGAGCACGAGAAAGGTAGGGTGCAGAACTCAAATTCTAGTAAGAAGACCAGACTTAATGGTCTGACTGAGACTGGAGGAACCCCAGAAAGTATGGCCCCCGGATTCTCTATCAGCCCAGAACTAAAACAATTTCTGAGGCCAACGCTTCATACAGGGATTGGACTGGACTGTGGGACATAAACTGATACTCATGAGGAGCGTGCCTCTTAGTTCAAGTAGATACAAGAGACCAAATGGGCAGTTTCTGTCCGGAGGTGAGATGGGATAGCAGAGAGGGTTAGGAGCTCGTTGAATGGACATGGGGAATTAGGTGGAAAGGAGGAGTGTGCTGTCACAGTATGGCGAAAGCAATTAGGGTCACATAATGTATGTATAAATTTTTGTATGGGAGACTAACTTGAAATGTAAACTTCATCTAAGCTACAACAATAAAAAAAATTAGAACATAAATTCCAAATGATTCATTATGTTGGATGTATTTTAATATGCATTCGAGCTTTATTTCAGATGTTATTACTCACATTGCTAAACTACTTCAGTAATTTTTTTCCACACTGATAAGTACATTAGGAACACAGGCCGAAGCAGTAGAAATTTACTGCCATTGTTGTTGCTGTTAGGTGCTGTCAAGATGATTCCAACTCATAGTGACCCTATGTACAACAAAACACAACACTGCCCTGTCCTGTGCCGTCTTCACAATCTCTGCTATGTTTGAGCCCACTGTTGCAGCCACTGTGTCAATCCATCTCGTTGAGGATTTTCCTCCTTTTTGCTGACCCTCTACTTTATCAAGCATGACGTCCTTTTCCAGGGATTGGTTCCTTCTGATAATATGTCCAAAGTATGTGAGATGAAGTCTTGCCATCCTTGTTTCTAACGAGCATTTCTGGCAGTACTTCTTCCAAGACAGATTTGTTTCTTCTTCTGGCAGTCCACGGTATAATCAATATTCTTCACCAACACGGTGACTCAAAGGCATCAATTCTTCTTCAGTCTTCCTTATTCATTGTCCAGCTTTCACATGCATATGAGACAATTGAAAACACCATGGCTTGTGTCAGGCACACCTTAATCTTCAAGGTGACATCTTTGCTTTTGAACACTTTAAAGAGGTCTTCTGCAGCAGATTTGCCCAATGCAATGCGTCTTTTGATTTCTTGACTGCTGCTTCCATGGGCATTGATTGTGAATCCAGGTAAAATGAAATCCTTGACAACTTAAATCTCTTCTCTGTTTATCATGATGTTGCTTATTGGTCCAGTTGTGAGGATTTTTGTTTTCTTTATGTTGAGGTATAATCCATACCGAGGGCTGTGGCTTTTGATCCTCATCAATAAGTGCTTCAAGTCCTCTTCACTTTCAACACGCAAGGTTGTGTCACCTGCATATCGCAGGTTGTAAATGAGTCTTCCTCCAATCCTGATGTCTCATTCTTTTTCATATAGTCCAGCTTCTCAGATTATTTGCTTATCATACAGATTGAGTAAATATGATGAAAGGATACAACCCTGACACACACCTTTCCTGACTTTAAACCACGCAGTATCCCCTTGTTCTGTTCTAATGAATGCTTCTTGGTCTAAGTATAGGTTCCCCATGAGTACAATTCAGTGTTCTGGAATTCCCATTCTTTGCAATGTTTTCCATAATTTGCTATGATCTACAGTCAAATGCCTTTTCATAGTCAGTAAAACACAGGTAAACATCTTTCTGGTATTCTCTGCTTTCTGCCACGATCCATCTGATATCAGCAATGATATCCCTCATTCCATGTCCTCTTCTGAATCTGGCTTGAATTTCTGGCAGTCCTTTTCAATGTACTGCTATAACTGCTTTTGAATGATCTTCAGCAAAATTTTACTTGTATGTGCTATTAATGATATTGTTTGATAATTTCTGCGTTTGGTTGGATCACCTTTCTTTGGAATAGGCATACATATGCATCTCTTCCAGCTGGTTGGCCAGGTAGCTGTCTTCCAAATTTCTTGGCATAGAAGAGTGAGCAGTTCCAGCACTGCATCTATTTGCTGAAACATCTCAGTTGGTATTCCATTAATTAATTTAAGTAAAAAATGTAAGATTTAAAAGACAATATGCCAGTCCACAAAAAGGTACTTCATATGTAATCTAGAATATTTATTATATTAGAATAAATGGAAATAGCTTTGTTATTGTTATTAAACACATGTATTCACTAAGGGACTGGAAAATCAATCATTACTGTCTTGCAATTGACCTCAGGAAACTATGATTTGATATAATCAGTTATAATTTATTATTTAATTAGTAATTTCTAAAAATTTACATAAAATGCTGCCTTATTTTAATTCTTGGAAGTTATTTTATGACTTCAGTAACATGTCATTGTATTATGTAGCTGGATATCAGAAAGGAAATATATCTTGTATTGCAAAGCTCTCAGGTTTTTTTACCATAATTTCACAGGAATCATAAGAAGTTAGAATAATTAGACCACAGAAATCATTGCCTCATGAAGAAGAAAGTGTTACTTAATAGTTATAAAAGTCAAATACCTAGAATCTCATGAAGAAAATATGATCAGATTAGGAAATTCATAATCAAAATTTACCCAGGCTTTGTCGCAAATAATATTAGTGCTGTGAGATGCTTGGAGATGGTCATGTAACCTCTTTTTTTTGGACGGGGCAGATAACACATTTTTTTCTTTGTGTATATTTTACTCTCTCTGTATATTTATCTACATATGTGTTTCTGTGTTTATTTATTTCATATCTGTCTCCCCATTAGTCTATAAATTCCATGACAGTTGAGACCATGCTTATTATATCCAGCCTAACAAAGAGTAGACACTCAGCAATATCTTTGTTGAAATAAATTTATCTCTCAATTAGAAATTAATGACGCATGCTAGCATATTAATAGTTCTGACTAATTCTTCAGTAAATAAAACTGTTTAATTTTAAAATTCTTGTTTTCCAAGTTGTTAACATCATTTGACACCAGTGTTCATGGAATTCTTTTTGGAAAATGCTAAGCTAATTGTAGCTTTCCAACTTGGGCGATTAAGGCGATAAAAATTAAATATGAAGGTAAGAGAAGAAAAAATGGCTATGAGGGCAATTATCCAAATCAAAACGTATGTTGAAGGCATAACTCATTTTGTCATCTATTTTAACATTAAGTAAGTTGTGCTGAATAGCTATTATATTCTGTGTCTGTGGGTTAATTTTTAGTTTATTTGAATCACATACACATATGGCCAGCTATGGATGATCTTAATACCATCTTTACTAGTATATTTTTCCCATGCATATTTTAACCTAAGGTATACCTAAATTCTACCACATGAACCAGGTTGAGTACTGTGCTCTCCTATAAAACTAGTAGTGCCTATGTCATGACTGACATATTATTATGGCTATAGTTTTCTGTAACTACATGACTATAGTTTTCAAAAGAACTTTAAAGTGTTAAAAAGCAAAGATGTCACTTTGAGGACTAAGGTGCCCCTGACCCAAGCCATGGTATTTTCAGTTGCCTCATACGCATGTGAAAGCTGAACAATGAATCAGGAAGACTGAAGAAGAATTGATGCCTTTGAGTTATGGTGCTGGCGAAGAATACTGAATACACCACGGAATGCCAGAAGAACAAACAAATCTGCCTTGGAAGAAGCACAGCCAGAATGCTCATTAAAAGCAAGGATGGCAAGACTTCGTCTCAAGTACTTTGGACATGTTATCAGGAGGAATCAGTCTCTGGAGAAGAACCTCATGCTTGGTAAAGTAGAGGGTGAGTGAAAAAGAGGAAGGTCCTCAAGGAGATGAATTGACACAGTGGCTGCAACCATGGGCTCAAACATAGCAATGATTTTGAGGATGGCGCAGGACCTGGCAGTGTTTCATTGTGTTGTGCATAGGGTCGCTACCAATCAGAACCGGCTTGGCAGCACCTAACACCAACAACATAGTTTTCTAGTATAAAGTTAACACATTATATTATCGATTGAAGTGAACACTTTTCATTTAATGACTTATTTTTATATAGATGCAGCCACAGGTTCAGTCTTCCAGATTTTGGCTTTGAGATAAATCAGCTATAAATACATCATATAGATAGAGATAGATGAGATAGAGATAGAAATATAACCCTCTGCCATTGAGTCAATTTCGACTTACAGCAACCCTATAAGACAGAGTAGAACTGCCCCATAGGTTTCCAAGGAGCAGCTGGTGGATTTGAACTGCTGACCTTTTTGGTTAGCAGCCGTAGCATGCTGTAGCTCTTAACCACTGAGATATAGATACAGACGTATACATAGGCATAGACATAGGCATAGACATAGACTGAGATTTAGACATGAACATATATACACATTCACACAGACACACACATATATAAACTATATTTTGCATTCCAGCTTTATACACTTGCAGGTGTCTTTTACATATTTTTCTGATATTTTTGTAGCCAAAACTATGAATAGTAATGAATATATTCATTTTTACTGCTGAAGGTATAAATTCTTGGAGCAATATTCTTAGTGATTAAGCAAAATTTTAATGGCTGATTAAAATCTATTTAGTGGCTGTGTCAGTTAAATCACTAAATCCTCCCAAGATAGGAATGAACCATTTCCCCAAAAAAATCAGTATATGTAAACTAAGCAAAATTCCATTTTAAGGAAATTCTCTAGATTTTTAAGAAATAATCTCATATTCTTTCCCACTTGCATGGAAGATATTATTATAGGTGCAGAAAAAGTGCATTCTGTATTTTAATAAAGATAAGATACTTCTCTTTGTGTCTTCAAATCTCTAATAAGAAATTATCTCTTTGATTCTTTTCTTTTTTGATAACTCCAAAAGAATGAGAGATAATGGATAATCACTCAGTAAATAGTTCTTCTACATAGTCTCAACAAATATCAGTTATTATCTTCCTGCGTTTTATAATTCTAGCATGGTAATTCATATATTGTAATCTACATGGTCAGGAACATATTTTTCTGCTAACCACCTAGTATTTTATCAGAACATCTCAGTTTGAATTAACCTCTTCCTCTACTATACTTTCATGTATGTCCTTTATTTTTCTACCTGAAAATTGCTTAAGCTGCATCCCTCATTCAATTAGGTGTTTCTGGATGCAAGAAAAACTCCGAGGTTGCAGTTTCATTGCTAAGTATATGAACCAGGATAGAAATATCTGAACAATTTTTCTCTTCTGCACCAATGCCTCCAGTTCCTTGATATTTTACAGTGAAACCATTTCTGTAACATCGATACATACTGCACAATTTTTTAAAAAAAATTTTTTTACATGTGTTAACTTATCTTTTCTGATTACTATGTTTTTTATAATAGTTTACTTCTTTAATTTAGAATTTAGATTTTTTTTTTTATTTAGTCAAATTGAAAATATATGACAGCGTTAGTATAAAAACACACCAAACCCTTTGCTGTTGAATCTATTCTGACTCCTAGCGACCCTGTAAGAGAGAGTAAAACTGCCCCATAGGGTTTCCAAGGAGCAACTGGTGGATTCAAACTGCTGGCAGGGCTCCAGCATTAGTATATGTAAGAAAAATTAGTACATATTTTGGCAAACATATTGAAACTATAATCAAATCCTAGCTGTCTTAGCTATTCTTAGGTTATTATCTATACCTCCCATTTGAATTTTTCTGGGATATTACATACATGATTTTAGAATATTGATAGATAAAATATACATGATCTATAGCTATGCTGTTTAATACAGTAGCCACTAGCCACATGTCATTATTTAAATTAAAATTAATTAAAATTAAAAACTCAGTTCCTCAGTCACACTAGCATATTTCAAGTGCTCATGTGGCTATAGTATTGGACAGCACAGATTACAGAACATTTTCATTATCACATAAAAGTTGTATTGGTCAACACTGTTCTAGAGAATTGAGATAAAATTAGCTGTAAGAACTAAAAGGTTTTTTTTTTTTTTCTGAAGTCATAGTGTTGCATATAAACAATTCAAGGTTTTCCTTTTAATTTCCCCCAATATTTCCGTGACAAAGGTAGCCATTAGGTAATGAGTAATGTCTTCTGCACCTTTCTGACAGATGTGACATGGATGTAATTATTTTTCTCTATTTCTTTAGGGCATGTCATGCTTTGGGTTCACTGTGGTACTATGCCACTAATTTCTAATATGCCATCACTCTTTTAGACTCAAACATATCACTGTGGCTGAAAATCTAATTTTTCAACTTGTTTGCTGTAAATTACTTTTCATCATTACTTGCTGCCAAAGAACAAGGATCTTGGATTAGATGAGGTTTACTGATGTTGTAATATAATATGAAGTTTTTCTGCCAAGCCCTGAGAAATCCTTCTAGTTTTATGCATTCTGTCTTTCCAGATGACATTTGTGATGGTTATTCCATACCTTCTTTCTTCTCAAAGTCCCACTTCTTTCCTTCCATGCTCACTTAGAGTTGATGACTGTGTGATATTTCTTTTCACAAATATCAAGGCCTCTGTTATCTTTGGCTTCCATACAGTCTTATCTATGACTCTGTTCTTTCCCCATCTTTGTTGCTCTAATCTTAGATGAAAAGCCTATCTTTCACTTCAGAATAACTGTTCCACCCATTGTTCTTGGATTCTAGCCATCCTTATTCTTTCTCTAATATCTTAAATCACAAACTGTTTGTTGGTTCCTCTTTATATTAGGTAGTTATATGGCCACAGATAACAGAAGTTGCAACTGGATAATTTATTGAGAGGATATGGGTTGCTCACAGGCTTGCAGGAACAGTTGAAGAAACAGGAAAGGACCAGGAACCAGGGAAGCTCTAAAGATCCAAATGATAAGCTCAAGTCTGTCAAGACAGGACGACTGAGATGAATGAGCTCCAGCCACTTCTTTCATATTTCAGCACAGGGAAAAGAAGAGCACCTTAACCAGAGCCCCACTGGATGGTATCCGAAGGGAAAGTGTAGTTTTCCTAAAGCAGAAGCAGAACGTCGTAACCTGAAGGGGCACTGAATTCTCGAGGGCATGAACTACAAATGTCCACTATAATCCTTCCCCTTCAAACACGCACAAAACCATTTTAGACAGAAACATGGACGCAAATACACACCCTATAATTCTATCACTTGCTTTTTTTAATGATCATTCTATTGTAATAGATATTCTTTGAGCACTTACAATATGCAAACAACGTTCTAAATATTTTACATGCATTATCTTATTTATCCTTACAAGGACTCTGTTAGTAGGTACTATTATGATCCTCATTTTTTTCAGATGAAGAAACTGAGTCTGTTACTCAATAGGGTTTCAACCTGTACCTGCCTGATTCCAAATACTGGATTCTGAGCAAATATGTTATAATATTTTGTTTCACAATGAGTTTTTCAAGTCAGTGTTCTATAGTCTGTGTTTTCTATTTCTATTTTTTTGTTGCATTGCTACTCCCTCTTTAATCTCCTAAAACCTGTTTTCTGTTTCTCTCATGTCTGAGAAACTACTGATTCTCGGTTTATCAAAGACCTTCTTTTAGTCAAATCCAAGGCAATTTCCGCTTCTCTCAAACTTTGTAGATAACACCATGGACCATCCTCTTTTTGAAACACTCGTTTCTGTTTCCATGACATCATGCCCTTTTTGTCTTCTTCTCATCTTTCTGGATGTCTACTCTGAACATCTTTCTTCATCCTTTTGCATCATAACTGTGTGTCTTCCTCAGCACGTAAGTGCTAAAGACAAAAGCTCCAAGGCCAAGGACATCATCTTTATGCCTACTTGCTTAGAGAGCTGATCAAGTCTTGTGGCTATCATTTCTCAATACTATTTATGCCAAATGCTATGTAAGTATTTCTAACTCTTTTAACTAAATTTTAATTTCATATTTACACCTGTCTTCAGAACATTAAAAGAAGCCCTGGTGGTGCAGTGGTTAATAGCTCGGCCGATGACCAAAAGGTTGTGGTTCAAACCCACCAGCCACTCCTCGGGATAAAGATGTGGCAGTCTACTTCCATAAAGATTTACAGCCTTGGAAACACTATGAGGCAATTCTACCCTGTCCTATAGAGTCACTATGGGTCAGAATTGACTCTGTGGCAATGGGTTTGGTTTTGGTTTCATTCAGAACATGAACTTCTCAAACTTACATTTAAAATGTATCTTCATTGGCTGTTTCTTGGAACATGTCTATTTCTATGTTAGCATGTTTAGGCCACTAAATCCTGTCAACTATTCCTTAAAATTATTTAATGAATTTTTCCTAAATCATTAAAACTGGCTTTTAAGCAACAGAACAAAGCTTGCTTAATTAATATTAATTCTAGATTTTCCTCAGTCACTCTGACATCCACCACTGAATAAATCCAAGCAACGTACCCTACTCTGCCCACTTCCTAAGAAACTCCTTAGCTTAGGATGGAGCTTAGAAATGGTTTTAGAGTTTATAAGCCTTTGTGAATCCTGACCACCCACCCACATACTCATCAAACTCATCATTTCCAATCACTGTTAAGGAAGGTGTATTGTGCAGTGGCTATGGGCATAGGGTCTGGAGCTGGACTGCTAGTATGAATGTAGCTGTACAATAATTAAGTTATTGAAGAGATGTTCCTCAGCTTCCTCATCTATAAAAATGAAGAGGATAACAGCACCTACCTTACATGGTGCTGTGAGGATTAAATGTGAATTTTATGAGTCAACAGTTTAGAACAATGTCTAGTAATGCACTGCATTAGTAGGGGCTATTAAAGCGATTATTATATTTTTATTATATACTTATTATTTTATTATAATTACTATTATTGTCCCTTCTGCATGACTGAGCTTATACATGTTTCTCACTATGTATCCAAGTTTTCCTGCTGAGATCAGAGGAAACTAAGGTTATTGTTGTTAGGTGCTGTCCAGTTGGTTCTGACTTATAGCAACCCTAGTACAACAGAACAAAACACTGCCTGGTCCTGTGCCATCCTCACAATTGTGGTTATGCTTGAGCCCATTGTTGCAGTTACCGTGTTGATCTATCTCACTCAGGGTCTTCCTCTTTTTCACTGACCCTCTACTTTACCAAGTATGATGTCCTTCTCCAAGGACTGCTCCCTCCTGATAACATGTCCAAAGTACATGAGACAAAGTCTTGCCATCCTCGCTTCTAAGGAGCACTCTGGCTGCACTTCTTCCAAAACAGATTTGTTCCTTTTTCTGGCATTCCATGGTATATTCAATATTTTTTGCCAACACCATAATTCAAAGGCATCAATACTTCTTCAGTCTTCTGTTTTAGTTGCAGAAAGGTCACAATCATTTCTACCTTTCTATCAGTCTTTCCTGACTCAGAAGAATGTTTGAAAGGACTCTGTTTTGATACTTCTATGTCAAAGTTACAAACTCACTTTCAAGTAACAGATCTAATTATTGATGAACAATGTCATTCCTTCTTACCTCTTAAAAAGAAAAACAACTAGTTAAAAGAAAGGATGGGTGGGTAGACGGATGGATGGATGGATAGACAGATAAAAAGGTTTTGTTGGCAATTATATATAATTGTATACAGTAACACATTCACAGACACACACACACACACACCTTGTTCTATGATTCAGCCAACTGTGTTTTCCCCCCTGGCTTCTCTCATTTGTACCTTCTGTTATTATGTTGTATATTAGTGGTCCAGGAAGAAAATGTATCTGATTACTGCAAAACTGATCTCATAGAAGTCATACATCAGTCTGATAGGATATACAGATTTACATTCAAAATTCACAGAATCAACGCCCCTCTGGTGAGTACAGAATTAATGTGTTCAGTCACCTTGGCAGTGGTTACCAAATTATTAGATGGTGGCTATATTGACATATTTTCTCAATTGCATTCATGAGGATTATTTTTTAGAAAAATGTGTGGCATTTTATTGTATATAAAAATAATATATGCTTATTTCTATAACTCAGCAAGACTGCAAAAAAGAAAGTGAAAGTTGAGACCATGTTCTACAATTATCTACTATCATTAAATTTAGCTGAACTCTTAGGCATTTTTTATGCATAAATCTATGTCTTTATCTATATTTATGTTGATACCTATATCCATATCCACATCTATATAGATGTGTAGATAGAGAGGTAGGTAGGAAGATACGTAAGAAAGTAGATAAATAAATAAAAATTAACTTCACAAAAATTGGTTTTAATCGAAAAATACACTGCATTATAGCTTAAGAAATTGCTTGTATTTATAGATGACTCAATTTTTCGATCTACTTTTCTGAAAATTCCTTTTTGATCCTTAAAGTACAGTAATCGAATTGGGAAATACACAAATCTTGGTTGTTTCTATAATTTTTTTCTACAGTGTCGTATCTCTTAATTCTCTAGGTTGTTTTTTCCTTATATAGTTGTTGTTGTTAGGCGCCATCAAGTTGATTCCAACTCAGAGCGACCCTGTGTACAACAGAATGAAACACTGCCTGGTCCTGTGTCATCTTCACCATCATTGCTATGTTTGAGCCCATTGTTGCAGCCACTGCATCAATCCATCCTGTTGAGGGTCTTCCTCTTTTTCCTAATCCTCTGTTTTACCAAGCATGATGTCCTTCTCCAGGGACTGGTCCCTCCTGATAACCTGTCCAAAGTATGTGAGGAGGTGAAGTCTTGCCATCCTTGGTTCTAGTGAGCATTCTGGCTATACTTTTTGCAAGACAGATTTGTTTGTTCTTCTGTCATTCCATGGTATAGTCAATATTCTTCGCCAACACCATAATTCAAAAGCATCGATTCTTTGCCCTTCCTTATTCATTGTCCGGTTTTCACATGCACATGAAGCAATGGAAAATACCACGGCCTGGGTCAGGCTCACCTTAGTCCTCAAAGTGACATCTTTGCTTTTTAACACTTTAAAGAGATCTCTTTCAGCAGATTTGCCCAAAGCAATGCATTGTCTGGTTTCCTGACTGCTGCTTCCATGGGCGTTGATTGTGGATCCTAGCAAAATGAAATCCTTGACAACTTTAATATTTTCTTTGTTTATCATCATGTTGCTATTGGTCCAGTTGTGAGGATTTTTGTTTTCTTTATGTTGAGGCATAATCCATACTGAAGGCTGTAGTCTTTGAACTTCATCAATAAGTGCTTCACGACCTGTTCACTTTCAGCAAGCAAGGTTGTGTGACCTGCCTATCACAGGTTGTTAATGAGTCTTTCTTCAATCCTGATGCCGTGTTCTTCTTCATACAGTCCGGCTTCTCAGATTATTTGTTCAGCATACAGTTTGAATAAGTATGGTGAAAGGATATAACTGTGACACATACTTTTCCTGACTTTACATACCTTTTATCAAGCAGTATCCCCTTGTTCTGTTCAAATGACTGCCTCTTGGTCAAAGTACAGGTTCCTCATGAGCACAATTATGTGCTCTGAAATTCCCACTTTTCACAATGCTAACCAGAATTTGTTATGATCCACACAGTAGAATGCCTTTGCATAGTCAATAAAACACAGGTAAACATCTTTCTGGTATTCTCTGCTTTTAGCCGCGATCCATCTGACATCAGCAATGTCATCCCTTGTTCCATGTCCTCTTCTGATTCCGGCTTGAATTTCTGGCAGTTCCCTATCAATATACTGTTTTAACCGCTTTTGAAAGATTTTTAGCAAAATTTTATTTGTGTGTGATATTGATATTGTTCAATAATTTCTACATTCTATTGGACCTCCTTTATTTGGAGTGGGCACAAATATGGATCTCTTCCAGTCAGTTGGTCAGGTAGCTGTCTTTCAAATTTCTTGGCATAGATGAGTGAGCATTTCCAGCGCTTCATTCATTTGTTGAAACATCTCAATTGGTATTCCATCAATTCCTGGAGCCTTGTTTCTCTCCGATGCCTTCAGTGCAGCTTGGACCTCTTCCTTCAGTACGTACGGCTCTTGATCATATGCTGCTTCCTGAAATGGTTGAATGTTGACTAATTCTTTTTGGTACAGTGACTCTATGTATTCTTTCCATCTTCTTTAGATGCTTCCTATGTCCTTCAATATTTTCCCCATAGAATCCTTCAATATTGCAACTCAGGGCTTGAACTTTTTCTTCAGTTCTTTCAGCTCGAGAAATGCCAAGCATGTTCTTCCCTTTTGGTTTTCTATCCCCAGTTCTATGCACATGTCATTACAATGCTTTGTCCTTCTGAGCGGCCCTTTGAAATCTTCTGTTCACGTCTTTTACTTCATTGTTTCTTCCATTCTCTTTTGCTACTCTACATTCAAGAGCAACTTTCAGAGTCTCTTCTGTCATCCATTTTAGTCTTTTCATTCTTTCCTGTCTTTTTAATGACCCTTTGCTTTCTTCATGTATGATGTCCTTGCACAATTCATCTGGTCTTTGGTCATTAGTGCTTAATGAGTCAAATCTATTCTTGAGGTGGTCTCTAAATTCAGGTGGGATGTACTCAAGATCATATGTTGCCTCTCGTGTACTTGTTCTAATTTTCTTCAACTTCGATTTGAACTTGCATATGAGCAATTTATGGTCTGTTCTGCGGTCAGGCCCTGGCCTTGTTCAGACTGATGATACTGAGCTTTTCCATTGTCTCTTGTCACAGATTTAGTCGATTTGATTCCATTTGGTGAGGTCCACGTCTATAGTTGCCATTTATGTTGGTGAACAAAGATACTTGCAATCAAGAAGCGGTTGGTCTTGCAAAATTCTATCATGCAAACTCTAGCGTCATTTCTGTCATGAAGGCCATATTTTCCAACTACCAATCCTTCTTCTATGTTTCCAACTTTTACATTCCAATCACCAGTAATTATCAATGCATCTTGATTGCATGTTTGATCAATTTTAGATTGCAGAAGTTGGTAAAAATCTTCAATTTCTTCATCTTTGGCCTTAGTGGGTAGTGCCTAAATCTGAACAATCATCGTATTAAGTGGTCTTCCTTGTAGGCGTATGGCTATTATCCCATCATTGACAGCGTTGTACTTCAGGATAGATCTTTAAATGTTCTTTTTGACGATGAACCTGGAGCCGTTCCTCTTCAATTTGTCATTCCTGGCATAGTAGATCATACGATGGTCTGATTCAAAATGGCCAATATCAGCCCATTTCAGCTCACTAATGCCTAGGATATCAATGTTTATGCATTCCGTTTCATTTTTGACAACTTCCAATTTTCCTAGATTCATATTTTGTACATTCCTCATTCCAATTATTAATGGATGTTTGCAGCAGTTTCTTTTCATTTTGAGTCATGCCACATCAGTAAGTGAAGGTCTCAAAAGCTTGACTCCATCCACATCATTAAGGTCAATCCTACTTTGAGGAGGCTGCTCTTCCCCAGTCATATTTTGAGTGCCTTCCACCATGAGGGGCTCATTTTCCAGCGCTATATCAGACAATGTTCTGCTGCTATTCATAAGGTTTTCACTACGTGATTTTTTTGTATTATATCTTTAAACATTTTTATTTGTTCCATTTTGGGGGGTTGTCTACTTCAAAGACATTAAATACTCTTACAGTGAACTATCTTTATCCCTCAAGTCTCTCTAATTCCATTGATCTTTTAGTCTTACATCCACCTTCTATAATTACTTGAATCCAATCAAATTTTTCTCTGTCAGTGAGTTAAATTTTTTATGGATTTAATTTACTTATTTCTGTAATAGGTTTGGCTCACAATTTGCTACTTTTGTTCTTTACTTCTGTGTTTATTTTTTTCTATTGTATTTGAGCTTTTGTTTCATTGAATTTATTAACATATTATGTTTATAACATGAAGAACTACTGGGAATTTTCAGCTTTTCATTGCACTGTTTTCTTCAAGACTAGGTAATTCCTTGCTTATTACATGCTCATTTTTTCTTTCTTTCTTTTCTTTTTTTGTTGTTGTTGCAGTATATATGCATAGGGAGCCCTGATGGTGCAGCGATTAGGTGCTCAGCTACTAGCCGAAAGATCAGTAGTTTGAACCCACCAGCTGCTCCATGGGAGAAAGATGTGGCAGTCTGCTTCTGTAAAGATTACAGCCTTAGAAACCCAATGGATTAGCTCTACTCTGTCCTGAAGGGTCACTATGAATCTGAATTGACTCATTGGCAATGGATTTATATTTATATATATTTTATATAATTTCTTCTCATCTTGTTCCTGCTTAAAATGGGTAGCTCTGTCCAGATCTTCTGCTTGTTCTTAGTGAGTAGTCTCATTACTAGTATGCATAAATTAAGAATACACATAAGCAAATATAAATTCACAGACTCCATAAACTTATCCTCATAGATATTGGGTCAATGGCCCACAAGTAAATCATTGCAGTCAAGAAAAGCACTACATTCTAGGAAGAATGGAGTTATAATCCTCTTTTCTTCAGTTATTAACAGAAGGATCTTGGACAAGTGATTTAACCTTCCTGAACTTTCGTTTCCTCATTCATAAAATGCAGACAATGTTATTTATTTTGCAGGGTTATTGTGGCAATTCAATATAAGTAAAAAGCCTAAGAAAGCATCTGCCAAATATTGCTCAGTAAATATAAATCTTTCTCCCTCCAGACTTTAGAACTCTTACCCAACTTTCTAATGATTTATTTAATTAGAAACTGCTATATTTATCAGAAGCATTGACATTCTTTAACAAAGAAAATGATTGGTGGATGATATGTGTCTCATAAAATAATAAATTATGCTCACTTTTTAACTTCACTTTCAAAGATGACCATACATTCTTCCTTTCTCTTCTCCTCTCCATCAAAATTAATGGCAAAACTATACTGACTTCTCAATTGGTCCAAAAAGATATGCTGCAATACTTGTTAGCTTTTTGACCTGCCTCTATCCTACTATGGCATAATATTTCGATAACCAGCATTCTTTGTAGACTCATTTTCTTCCTCCACCGAGTAAGCAGCATTTTTTCCCTTGGAGAGAAGGAAGATAGAACTTAGAATAATGGTATAATGGTATTCTATGTATATTTTTTGAAACGTTTATTGTTGCTTGTCTGTTCTAAACTTCTGAAAACTTAGCTTGCATATTAAGAGTGCATGTCTGGATAACTCAGACAATAGGATTATACAATGAACCACAAAATAAGGGAAGAATATGTGATGATGTAAGCATCGTCCTTCCATAGAAAAGAGACCCTCCCCTCCTCCATGGCCCATCGAAAAGCAGAGGGAACTTGGACATTTTTTGTACCACTTCCCATCTGGAACACTGAGAGGAGACAGCCATGCAGAATGCCCCATGCCATCAGGTAGACTGACAGTAGGACAGGTCCCGATAGACTGAGGGCCTCAGATTCTTCATCTCTACCTGCCTCTACCCCTTCATATTTACTTAGATTGCACAGGACATTGGCAAGGTGTGAAAATTTCTTGCATGCCTCAGAATCGAGAGCCTGGAATGCCTAATGAGACCTGGTGGTGCAGTTGTTAAGTGCTCAGCTGCTAACCAAAAGGTCAGCAGTTCAAACCCACTGGGAGAAAGATGTGCAGTCTTCTTCTGTAAAGATTACAGCCTTGGAAACCCTACGGGGAAGTTCTACTCTGTCTTATAGGGTCGCTATGAGTCGGAATGGACTCCACGGCAGAGGGTTTTGTTTTGGTTTTGTTTATGCATAATCAAATGTCTTTGAGGAAAGGTGGGGGCATGGGGAACCAATAGCAGCAGCTAGGGAATGATCAGCCCAAAGTGCAGCCTGGCTAGAGGACATGGCAATGTCTCATAGCCTTAGTATTGCCCCTGGTAGCTGAGATGTGGGCATCTGCATCAAGAAGTGACCACAAAGCTCTCTACCCACTACTAAAAAAAAAAAAAAAACCCAAAAAAACCAGTTGCTCTCAAGTTGATTCTAACTTATGGCAACCCCATGTGTGTCAGAGTAGAACTGTCCTCTGGGTGGGTTGGAACCTCCAACCTTTTGGTTAGCTGGGGAGCAGGTTGTCCATTTGCACCACCCAGAGACTCCACTGTAAGTATAGATGATAACAAAAAACATAACATTCGTGACATGGGCGTCTAGGAAGGAGAAAAGAAAGAGGGTGAGACTGAAAAACATTCTAAGAAATAATGGCTGAAAATTTCCCAAATTTGGCAAAAAAAACATAAACTTACAGATTCAAGAATCTAAGCAAACCCCAATCAGAATAAACCAAAGAAATCCATGCCAAGATACATCATAATCAAACATTTGAAACCTAAAGACAAAGAGAAAATCTTGAAGTAGTGAAAGAAAACTGTCATTTTACATATGGAGGGAAACAATTAAAATGACAGGGTTTTCATCAGAAACCATGGAGGCCAGAAGGAAATGGCACTACACTTTTCAAATGCTGGAAAAAAACTGTCAATTCCAAATTCTATATCTGGAAAAAATTATCCTTCCAGAATGAGCGGAAATCAGGATATTCTCAGATGAAGGAAAACTAAATAAACTTGTCACCAGTAGACACACTCTAAAACAATAGCTAATGAATATTCATGCTCTTAATTGTTTTACTGAAGGAAAACATAGTTATTATTTTTATCCAAATTGAATAAATGAGATCACTGAAGCTTAGAGTAATGAAAGATTTACCCAATATAGTCCAGAAACAGTGTTATCCCATAAAAATCATTTATAAAAGAAAACCATTTTAACAAAGTTTTAACTTATTTCCCCCCTTCTGTCTCCTTTGTTGTTGTTGTTAGGTGCCGTCGAGTCAGTTCTGACCCTGCGTACAATGGAATAAAACGCTTTCTGGTCCTTCGCCATCCTCATAATAGTTGCTATGTTTGAGATCATTTTTGCAGCCACGGTGTCAATCCATTTCATTGAGGGTCTTCCTCTTTTTTGCTGACCCTCTGATTTACCAAGCATGATGTCCTTCTCCAGGGACTGGTCCCTCCTGATAACATGTCCGAAGTATGTGAGACAAAGTCTCGCCATCCTCGCATCTAAGGAGCATTCTGGCTGTACTTCTTCCAAAACAGGTTTGTTCATTTTTTTGCCAGTCCATGGTATATTCAATATTCTTTGCCAACACCATAATTTCCCTTTAATTCCCACACCATAAATAAAAAACAGTATTCTTAAAAAAATATTTTTTACTCTTAAATGGAATTAAAAATTAACTTTAATTATAATATTGTAATAATAAATGTAATATTCCATTCACAGAACTAGACTACATACATGGGTATAATATCTTTAGCAAATTACAGAAATTTATTCTTCAAATATCCTTCCTTTGCTAACATCTATAATGACAAACAGTGAAATCATTTTGAATCTACTGGGGCCAATTTGCTGGTGCAGTGCACAAGGTCCAGTACTTTCCAGCTATAATTAGAAAATGGCTCCTGCTCTTGATTAGTTTTGGTTACTATAGTAATTTCACATGCAACCTATGATGCTGACTAGTGAACTATATTGTGTATCTTCTGTAAATTGCGCTTGTTAGTCACGTGCATTTATGTTTCCAACAACAATTTCAAAATGGCAGTGTCAGGAACACATGTTTTTGCAGTTATTGAAAAAGCAGACCAGAGAATGTGCCCTTCCCACCTCAACCCCATTCTTGGCTATTCATGTTTATGTAAACTACTGAATTATTTTAAAATAATCAAAGAATGTGGACATGATTTTATGTTTTTAAAAAACATATAATAGAAAACATACTACCCTTCTGCAAAAAAAAAGGATTATAAAATCTCTCCCAAGAAGAAACTATAAAACAATGTATAATCTGCATTGTTTTTCCTGTTCTGTATTTTTTAGTCAATGTGTTAGTGAGTGATTAATTTAAATTTAATCTTAACAGCCATTTTGGATTCCAATACAATTAACATTTCTAAACTACTTAAAAACAGTGTGCCTGGAATTAGCAAAGATCTTTTACCCATTCTTGTCCATGGGCGCATCTGTATTCACTGAACACTAACAGTGCACTATTTTCTTATTGTATCTTGTCATATTGTCAATGCTCATAAATATATGCATAGCCTCAAACAGAAAAGTATTGATAATCTGTCAGATACTTGATATAATAATGAATATTTCAGTAGCTATTCCATAGAGCTTTGAACAATTATGGAGGGTAAAATACCTAATGTCAGTCTGCACATAGATGTCTATACTTTACGTATTGCTTTCCAGATTTATTAGAGAGAGAAATATAGCTTATAACATAAAAAATACATAACTAAATAAATTAGTTTGTAATCATTTTTAGCATATTATATCACAGCCTGACATATAGTAGGTTATCAAATGCTTATTGAATAAATGAGTAAAATTTTGCAGTACAAATATAAAATTAAAAGGATATATATGTATATATATAAAACCCAAACCCATTGCTGTCAAGTGGACTCTGACTCATAGTGACCCTATAGAACAGAGTAGAACTGCCCCATAGGGTTTCCAAGGCTGTAAATTTTCACTGAAACTGACTGCCACATCTTTCTCCCCCAGAGCAGCTGACCTTTTGGTCAGCAGCCAGCACTTTAAGCACTGTGCCACCAGTGTTCATATGTATATGGGGGAGGGAGGGAGAAAGAGAGACAGAGAGAGAGCTTGAGCCCTGGTGGTGCACTGGTTAAGAGACTGGCTGCTAGCCAAAATGTCGGCAGTTCAAATCCACCAGCTGCTCCTTGGAAACAGTATGAGGCAGTTCTGGTCTGTCCTAGAGGGTCATTATGATTTGGAATCAACTTGATGGCAATGGGTTTTTTGTTGTTTATGTATGTATGTATGAGTGTGTATATATATATGTCATCATGAGGAACTTTGTAGTGAAAAATGAATATATTTGCCTTTAGAATAAATTTACTTTAAATATTGATGTACAATACCCAAACTTCAAATACTACAAAATATCTCCAACATTTAGTGATTATCATCATAGACTGCATTCAGAGCTTGATGATCCTATTTGTATTATATGTATAAATATATAACGTAAACTGATTATTGACATTTTATATCCCTGTGCTTATACTTTTGAGTCAATTCTATATAAAAAAGATCTCTAAGATTTAAGTCCTGATCATCCGTGAACTAAAAGGATAAAACCACAATGAGATTTTAAAACACTGTAAGCTCTTCTGAACACAACACCTTTATCCCAATATTAAGAGTAATGGTGCTCCGAGAGACAGTTGTATACACATTAATTATTGTTATGATTCAAGCTACTTTCCCTTAGGGCCACCGCATTTCTAGCCCAAAAGGGCATTCTTAGCCCACTAGGACAATTAGCATCTGATAAATGATCCTACTGCCACTCTTCTAATATAGTGATTAATCATTTCCAATTCCTGAGAGAAATCAATAGTTTCTTCCTAGAGCATTTACATTAATTAATTTATGTTGATAATGAATACCCTGTATTCACAATTTGCTAGGGAAGATGGGCCATTCTAGCTATAACTGTTGTCTACTTTAGAGCTTTGGTATACTGTTTTAGAGCTTTAAAAATGTATAAAAGTGCTATACAAAGCAAGTAAAACTGGGCAATTTAACCACAGCACGTAAATCTTGACATTGATGAATGCTGATCAAACTCAAACACAACATAGAGGCTTTGAAAGATTTTTCAGATTATTGGGTTGTAGCTTGGCCATGTTACCATATTTTAGGATGCTCCCAATCTTTTTGTTTGGATTTATACTCTGTGTAGCCACTACTAAAATGACACTAAGTTTCTTAGATATATGATCCAGGGGATGATGCTCTTAACAAATGTTCACTCCATTTCTTGCTAGAAATTTTTCTTGGAATTCCTATATAATCTTCTACCTTGAATAGGTGGGTAATAGTCATCAAAAATAGTTAGCAGCTACTTACTACATGGCAGTCATAGTGTGAGGGACTTGAACTCTATGGTAAGCAATGGTAAACAAAACAGAAGCAGCCTTGCCCTCACTGACCTTACAGTCAGTGGAAAAGATAGATATATGTAAACAATTAAACTACAATTCAGAGGAAAATGGGTGGCCTGAAGGAAAAGAACAAGGTGAGATTTATTTAGATAGTCAATACAGTGAGAAACTAAGAATTAAGTTGAGAAGTGAAGGATCTGGGTGAGAACATTCTTGCCTGAATGAATAGTGGAAGCAAAGTCCCTAAGACAGAAGAAATCTCAACCTGTTCCAGAAACTGAAAAAATTCCTGTGTTCTGGAGTGTACAGAAAAGAGAATGACAGGAGATTAGCATGTCAAGATAAGCAGCAGATCCACTCGCAGAATCTTATAAGGTAAGGAAGGACAATGGCCTTTATTTAAAATGAAATGGAGAGTCACTGGAGGGCTTTAAGCAGGGGAGTGAGATCATAAAATTTACTTCATGGAAGCTAATTCACTCATCCATGTATTAATTTAACAAATACTTCTGTTAGCTTTCACTTGGTGCTAGTAACTGTTCTACAATCTTGGGGTTTATTACTGAACCAAACAACAAATAATCCTGTCCTAGAAAAGCTTACATTCCATAAAAGGGAGACAAAATAACTAACTAACTAACTAACTAAATAAATAAATAAGCAAATAGTAGGTAATGATTAAAATTTCTATGGAAAAAAAGGATGAAACAGCACAAAGGGATCATAAATGGGGAGGTGAAAGTGGGGAAGGCTGGTGGTTGGAAAGGTTGCTATATTAAAAAGAATACTTAGAAGAGGCCTTGAAGAGGTGAAAGTTGAGCAAATAATTGAAGTGGGTACAAGTTTAGATAAGCAGATAAGTGGGGGAAAAGTTTTCTGGGAACAGAGAAAAGCCATAAGGCGGAGCATATATGGCATGTTCTAAGAAAGTAAGGAGGTCAGTGTGCTAGAGCAGAGTGAGTTAAGGAGATAAAAGGGGAGAGTGCTAATCACATAGCACCTTGTAGACCATTGGCAGGGCCCTGAGAAGTCAGTGCAGAATATTTACAAGAGGATAACATGACCTGTCTTATGTTTTAAATCATTCTAGCTACAGTGTTGAGAATCACTGTAGCTACAGTGTTGAGGATAGTAGACAGACCAAGATGAAATCAAGAATACTGAAGGTTATTGCAGGAATCCAGGTAAGAGATGATGGTGGTCAGGACCAGGGGTTTAGCAATACAGGTGGTAAGAAGTGGTCAAATTTTGAATATATTTGGATGTTGTGCCAAAAGGCCTATAAGATGAGATACAGGAAAAGATAAAGAGAGGAATCATGTGAGACTCTAGATTTTTGCCCTGAGCAACTGGAAGGATGAAGTTGTCAATGACAGGGATGGGGAAGACTGCAGTTCAAGCAGCTTTGGAATATGTTGGATTTGGAGTACCAAGAGGAAGTACTTAGTATGCTGTTGGATATATAAGCCTAAAGATTAAGAAAGATGCCTGGGCTAGAGAGATATATTGGAAATTGACATTCAGATGACGTTAAAGGCATAAATTGGATGAGGTAATGAAAAGTATTGGTAGATAGAGAGGAGAAATAATATAAAAAAGGAGTGACAACTGGTAAAGGGATAAGTAGAATAAAAAACAAAGTAAACAAAAATCAAGTCAATCAAACAAAGGAGGGAAGGGGGTAGAAATGAAACAGAAAAATCCGGATAAAAAAAGAATAAAAAGAAACAGAAATACAGATAGAGTTTAAAAAGATAAATACTGAGAACAACTTTGTTCTAATAAATTTGAAACTTAAATTAAAACATTTTTAGATAAATATAACTTACTAAAACTGATTCAAAAAGAAACAGAAAGTCTGAATAGCTCCTGTAACAATAAAATATATTGAAATTGTAGTTAAATCATTCCACAAAGAAAGTACCAGGCCCAGACTGTATTAAAGAACAATTCTACAAAACTCACGAGGAGTTAATCATTCCAATCTTATAAAACTGTTCAAGAGAGCAGGGAAGGGGAAAAAAAAAAAAAAAAGAATACCCTCTAATTAATTCTATGTGTACAATAAAACTTTGACATTAATTTCAAATAAAAGAAATATAAGAATGAAAAATTACAGGCCAATTTCACTTATGAACTCAAAATCAACACTCTAGACAAAATATTAGCCAACTGAATTAAACAGAACATAAAAAGTTAATACATTCAGTTGAACATCTCAGAAATGCAAAGGTAAATTATTATCAGAAAAATTAATAGAAGTGGAAACAATCTTCAACATTGCCATATTACTAAATGTAGAAAAAGCATTCACCTAACATTTATTGAGGGTTACCACTATAGTAGGTATTTTTCTTATTTTAAGACCATAAACATGAAATATTCAATAAATTTAAAAATCTACAAATATTATGCATAATTATTATAACTATGGAAATAGCATACAGATGACCCAAAAATGTAAATATTCAAAAAGGAAAATAGTGTGGTAGGATAATGGATACAGTTTATTCTATTAAAATTTCCCTCTAATATTGTTATTGTATTATTTATCTAATAAAAATGTATTTAAAATATTAAACCCTCAATCTCATTTTATTTTTAAACTTATTTTAATATTTGAATCTTATGAGTTTCATTTTATCTGTGATTGCTTTCCATAAATATTGATGGGTTAGATTAGGTTGGATCATATTTTACAAACATTTATTTACATGTTTATCAATTTAAAAGACAGAAAATAAGTGAATCTGGCTGCTTATAACTTCTGACATCATTTTCACATGGATTATCATTTTAATCTTTAATCATGCTAAGTGGGTAGAAAAGATGAAATTCTTCTATTTTATAGATGAATAAATTATGACTCAGGGAGTGAAGTAACTTGAAAAAGGTTACACCAGTAGCTAATATGCCAAATTTAAACAATATTCAACAAATATAATGCCTCCCATGTACCAGGCCCTGTGCTATTTTTGAGTATACAGAGATGACACAGACCTTTTAATTCAACATTGTTTTACAAACCACCAACCTAGCTCCCTAAAAAAAAAAAAAAAAAAAAAATTGTGGAAAGAATTTAAGTCAGAAAAGATCTGCATCCTTCTTGGATTTACCACCTAAGAAGTGTACAACTACCCCAAGTCTCAATTCCTTTACTAATACAATTTGAAGCTTACAGCACATTGCCCTATTTTACAATTATATTAAGTAGTTTTCCTAAGATGGTGCAGTTGCAGGACTTTGCAAAACATATGGCACAATACAAATCCAAAACCTTACTTATTCATTAAAAATTAACTACTACAAATTTTCCATTAGAATTAAAACCTTGAATTGCACCTAACAGGAACTAGTGCAGACAATAGCACTCAGATCTGAAATATTCTAATATACTCATTAAATATACAGGCAGCCCAGGGGAAATTCTAGCAGAGTATATTTGTCCTCAAAATGATATGAACAGGAAGCACAACAGACTTGCAATCATTTTATCCACTGGCTCATGAGAAACTTGAATTATTACATTTCCCATTCCTTCACCTCACTTCCCCACCCTCCACCCCCCCGTCCTATGCATAGATTTCTAAAGGGATAATAAAATTACTAAATTTAGTGGCATGTTTCCAGGTCCTTATTTTGCTTATAGGAGTCCCTGTGTGGTGTAAACAGTTAAATGCTCAATTACTAACCAAAAGTTTGGCAGCTTGAACCCACCCAGAAGTGCCTTGGAAGAAAGCCATGCTGATCTACCACAGAAAGATCACAGCCTTGAAAAGCCTAGGGAGCACAGTTCTACTCTGCAACACATGGGGTTGCCATGAGTCAGAACTGACTCTATGGCAACTAGTTTTTGGTTTGATTTTGTTAATAAATGAAAGTATACAGACCTAGGGTTCAAATCCTAGCCTCATTTATTCAAACATTCGGAACACCCACCACATGCCAGATACTGTGCTAGGCTCTAGGAAACAAAGTAAATGACAGATATGGTTTCTACTCTCATGTTGCTTATTTAACGTGTGCCCTTGGGAATTTTACTTAATCTCTCTTAGCCTATATCCTTATTTTTAAGAATGCAGTCTTGGTGTGAAGATTAAAGAAGATAATGTAAGTAATGAACATAGCATGGAGTCTGAAAGATGAGCTTCGTAATGGTAGCATAAATATGGATTTTAAAATGTCCTTTAAGTCCATATCAATCTTTATCATTTTATCTTAAATCATATTCTCAGACACAGCTTCAGACATAGAGACAGTTCAGAAACTAAAGCTATTATTAAGGCTTTTCCCAGCTAGAAGTCTTCATTGGGTTATACTTTCCCTGAAAAAGACCTTCCTGTGATGTTCTACAAGGAATTAAAAACAAAACAAAACAAAAAAAAACCTAAACTTGCTGCTGTTGAGTCAATTCCAACTCACAGCAACCCTATAGGACAGAGTAGAACTACCCCATAGGGTTTCCAAGGAGCGGGTCCTGTAAACCCAAACAGCGGCTGGTGGGTTCAAACTGCCAACCTTTTAGATACCAGTTACTTAAACCACTGCGCCACCAGGGCTCTCTACATGCAATAGAACTAAAAAAAGAATTGGACCACTGGGAACAAGAACACGCTAGAGTTATAACCCAGGACCATCTAGGAAAGTATACTTGCTAGTGGAACAGCAGCTTACCCCAAGTTCTACCCTAGAATGAAAAGTTCTACAAGATTATACAATTCCTTTTGCTCTAATTCCATTCTCATTAATTAACTTTCTGGATACTAATTTGTCTTCCAACCTGGTTATGGGTAACAGTATTTTGATCACTGAAAAGTTATCACTAATAAAAATGAATAAACCTCTCTTAAGTTTCTAAGCATCTGGGTAAACTGACATTAAGTTCCTACAACACTGAACAAAAATTCTAAACTGTCCCCATAGGGCAGCCACTGAGGGAATAAAGAAATTTACCTATTTTAGTATAAATCCTTCACTTAACATATGAGGCAACTATATCCAAGATTGTGATTTATTAATCTAGTTAGTGACAGAAGTATCACGAAAACCTGGGTCTTCTAATTCAGAAGTTTGATTCTTTTGCCATCAAAAGCTAAATTAATATCCAAAGGCATATATCTGTATTTTGCATACTTGAGCATTTTTTTAACTTTTTTTTTTTTGTCTTTGAGTCAATGCTTGAAATTACTATTTGGTTTTAACTCTCGAAGAATAGTTATTCACAGAAATGAGACACTTTCTGAATAACAAAATTTTAACATATTTGAGGTTAGTTAACTGGTTAGAACACTAGGTTAGCAAGGTCAGAATCCAGGGCTTAAACTCCAAATAGGACAGTTAGCTTTTCAAACTGACATTTCTCAAAATACATGTTGGTTAAAGAGAAACCTTCACTGCTGATAAAACAACTATAAACGTAAACCATACTGACAGAAAAAGGGTGTCTTTTGTTTTTTTTAAAGGTATGGTTTCTTTGAATAGTATTTATCCGTTTAGCATCCTTAGAAAGTGGCTTTCTAAAAAGAAAACCACTGCTAGTTCCATGGTTTAAGTAGGATTCTTTCAACATGTCACTTCCTCTATCCAGAAATACACGGCACTACAAGCCAATCACTTTACTACATATTTATAACTGGATAATAAACCAATGAAAATTATCACCAACAATAATTACTATATTTTTGACACATGAAGGTAGAGACTTGGTGAGAACATAGAAATTTTAATTTTGTAAACCATATATTCAAGAGAGCAATGAAGAGAACATTGTCCATAGAGAACTAGGGCCTGGGTGAAACCCAGACCTTGTCTCTTCCCCAACACAGTATCATGTACCACTGCCAAGAGCTAACAACAGGTCTGTCCAGATGCTAAGCCCAGGGACTTCGAAATCTCCATCCTGCGCCTTACAGGACTTCAGGGTAGTTAGAACTTCATTTTTCAGAGGTGGAGAGGCCTGGCAAAGGCTTTGAAACCTGTTGTACAACTCCTCCCAGGGCAAATCCTGGGACTCTGCTCCAACCCAACTGCCTTTCTGTAGGTCATAATGCAGATGTCGACCCCAGTCCGTTAGCAGACCCAGACAGACCCGGGAAAGCGCTGGGTGGCTGCCTACCACCGAAGCTAAAAGTCCGGCTGGGAGGTTGCGACAAAAGACAACCATGATGTCCGATTTTCCTAAGAGCCAACGGACCAATTCCTGCCTACCCTCTCCGGGTGTTTGGGGGACGCCCAGTTCCAACTCCTCTTCTTGGGGCCGAGTAGGCGACGGTTGTAGCAGCAGCGCGGCCGCTATCACCTTCAGGAAGTTGTTCTGAGGCAAGCGCTCCCACAGGCGGCTGAGAAACTTGCTGGGGCCCTCCGCTTCGGCCTTCCCCACCTCCTGCAGACGCTCCAGCAGCAGCTCCGCCTGCGTCTTCACCAGCGACTCCTCCTGAACTACTGGGTTCTCTCGGTAGCCACTGAGATGCAGCATATGGACAGCGGACCGGCGGCGGGCGAGGCGGGACAAGCAGTCTTGGAGCGTCTCCTCGTCTGTGTCCGGGACGCCGGGGCCCGGAAAGAGCTGCTGCAGTAGGTGGTGATAGGCGGCATCCCCCAGGGCCCTGTTCTCTAGCAGACGCACAGCTAGCAGGATGTCACAGCGCCCCAGGGACTGGAAGTTTCTCAATCCGGGGGCTGTATCCGGCCCAGAGCGGCCCTCCTGCCTCCACTGGCTGTGCAGTCGCCGCTCCAAAGCCGCGCGGATGCGGCCATGGCGGCCGAAGCGCCGATGGATGTGGCGCAGGTAGCGAGCCCACTGCAAAGCCCGGCGCACGGTCGCTGGGTCCCAGGTGCTGACGTGGGTAGTGCGGGAGACCGCCAGAACCTCAGAAAACCGCTCCAGGTGCTGCAGGAGCCGCTCCATGCGGCGTGCGATAGCCTCACTTCCGCATTCATCCTGGAGACGGCGACTCTCTGCGGGCCGATTGGAGCGTCCGTGAGAGGATACGCCTCTCTGCAATACTATTGGACAAAGTCTCTGTCAATCTGACCGGGTTTGATACGGCTTCCTTGACACTAGGATCCTTAAGCTAGAGAAAGTCTCGGTAGTTATGCTTCGGCCGCCGACATTGAGAAACCTCTGAATTGAGGGGGAATAAACGTAGGGCATTCTAGCCAGAATTTCCTGGAGCTAAGCACAAGACGCTGCTAGTCATGAATGTCTCCGCGCTTTCTTTCGCTTTGCGAATATCCGTAGTAGACATTTTCTAAGCTGTACCTGAAAGAAGGATTTGTGTTGAGGTTTATCATAATTAGATAACGATAGAGACATGTCGCTGGATGTAAAAGAACATTATTTAATGAAATTTTAAGTTCAATTTGCTAAAAATGTACTCACCTACTATTAATTATGTGCAGGCACTATGCTAAATTTTGGACCTCTCATTAGAAGCTCAAATTTATGGAAACAAGATAATCTTCACGATACTTTTATTAAAAAATTTAAAGGAACTTAAACACTCTATTTAAAAAATACATTATCATTTTGTTTTTGTAACTTCCAAGGCAAAATAACTTGGTTAACTCTTATTTCACAAAAATAAACGATTGATAGAACGAAATGGCATTTAGCACCAAACTAAACATTTGACTATAGACTTTGGGAAGAGAAGGGAGGGGAGAAGGACCCATTTCTGGATTTATTTATTTGCCAACTACTATGATGTCACTTCCAGGACTAAGGCGCACTTGACTCACGCCATGGTGTTTTCAATCGCCTCATATGCATGTGAAAGCTGGACACGAACTGGGAAGACTTTGCAACTGCAAGCTGAAGGATGAGTGTTGAGAAAATCTTTTAAGGACAAGGAAACAGTTTGCAGGCACCTGAGTTGAGGGAATGGGACCCATTCATGGAGGTGAAAGAAATCCAATACCACTGCCTTCAGTCCAGGATAGGAGTAAGAGCATATGTCAAGAACTGAGCATATTAACTTCTCCAGCTTCAGATCTTTCTACCTTCCTTATCTATTAAAAATTTGATTTTATCTTAAATCCTGGCTTGAGCATTATAATATGTAAATGCATACATATTTCTGATTAGCCTACTTATATTAAATAAACACATTAAATATCTATGAAGTTTTCATCTTTAGAAGAAAGAAAAGCTTAGGGATTGGAGCTTCTCTTCAATGCTCCATTTAATTTTTAAAAATTCAGTGAAGCTCTTACTAGGAGTAAAGTAGTAGGGACTTAAAGATGATTATAGCAAGGTCCCTCACTTCAAGAAATGGACCATCTTGAGGCAGAGTTGGGAGGGGCACAAAAAGACAACTAATAAAAAAGATTTTATGTTTTAAAAATCGTAAAAATGATGTTATGAGAGATCAGATGTAAACTCTGACAAGAGAATTCTCGGAAGGTGTTGTGGACTGAATTGTGTCTGCCAAAATATGTATTGAAGTTCTGGTCCCTATACCTGTGGATGTGATCCTTTTAGGAAATTGAGTTTTCTTTTGTTATATATGAGACTACTATTATATATGAGACTACACCAGAGGAGGGGGGTGGGTCCTAAACTTAATCACTTCTGAATCATAAAATAGCAGAACAACAAGAGACACACATAGGAGGAAGGCACCATATGAAGACAAACACATAGGCAGATGGATCTACACTACCAGGAATACCAAAGATGGCCTGCAGCTACTAGAAGCTGAAATAGGCAAACAAGGACCTCCCTCTAGAGCCATACTCTGTATTTGGACTTCTAGGCTACAGAGCAATGAGAAAACACATTTCTGTTCTTTAAAGCCACACACTTGTGGTATTTTCTGTTATGGCAGCACTAAGTAACTAAGACATAAGGCTTTACAGAGGACTGGTACTTAGTTTAGGCCTTAAAGGGTTTGAACAGTCATGGGATAAAGGAAAATCCAAGTGGGAGCAATAAAGTAAGATAAAACGTATAAGGGCATGAAAGTACATAGGATGTGCTACAAATACTGGACCAATCTCCCACCGCTTGGGTTATGATCCATGAGTTCCTGAGATGTGGTAAATTAGGACAGAAACCTTGCAGGCCAAGTATCAGGAGATTTATTAAAATATGAAGCTGTTCAAACCATGGGAGTCAAGTAACATAAGCAACCAAGGATCAGAAAAAGAGGCATTCAAAAATAATCTGTCTCCTAGAGCCCTGGTAAGGATTAAATAAAATAATAAATGTAAAATACTACAATGGATAGTGTGATTATCTCTTTATACCCATTCCACCACCACCCATACTGCCAGAATTCTGGTTCATTCGCTCTAACATCAGTTCTATATCAGTATACATCGGTTCTATAATGCCTCCCTGAGGCTCCAGTAACATCTATTCCTCCCTGCTGCTGCTAATTCCTGGGTGCCCTGACATATCTTATTGATCCCTTATCTCTGCCCATATTTCTATAAATATTACTCTGTTGTTGTTTTTGTTACCAGCTACCGTCAAGTCGGTTCTGATTCATAGTGACCCTGTGTAAAACAGAACAAAACACTGCCTGGTCTTACGCCATCCTCACAACCATTGTTATGCTTGAGACCATTGTTGCAACCACTGGGTCAATCCATCTCGTTGGTGGTCTTACTCTTTTTCCCTGATCCTCTACTTTACCAAGCATAGTGTCCTTCTCTAGGGACTGATCCCTCCGGATAACATGTCCAAACTATGTGAAACGAACTCTCACCATCCTTGCTTCTGAGGAGCATTCTGGTTGTACTTCTTCGAAGACAGATTTGTTTGTTCTTCTGGCAGTCCATGGTATATTCAATATTCTTGGCCAACACCATAATTCAAAGGCGTCAATTCTTTGGTCTTCCTTATTAATCGTACAGCTTTTGCAGCATATGAGGCAATTGAAAACACCATGGCTTGGGTCAGGCCCACCTTAGCCTTCAAGGTGACATCTTTGCTTTTGAACACTTTAAAGAGGTCTTTTGCAGCAGATTTGCCCAGTGCAATGCATTCTTTGATTTCTTGACTGCTGATTGCATGGGTGTCAATTGTGGATCCAAGTAAAATGAAATCCTTGACAACTTCAATGTTTTCTCCATTTATCATGATGTTGCTTATTGGTCAAGTGTGAGGATTTTTATTTTCCTATGTTGAGGTGTAACCCATACTGAAGGCTGTGGTCTTTGATCTTCATCAGTAAGTGCTTCAAGTCCTCTTCACTTTCAGCAAGCAAGGTTGTGTCATCTGCATATTGCAGGTTGTTAGTGAGTCTTCCTCCAATCCTGATGCCCTGTTACCCTTCATATAGTCCAGCTTCTCAGATTATTTGCTCAGCATACAGATTGAATAGATAAGGTGAAAGGATACAGACATGATGTACACCTTTCCTGACTTTAAACCACGCAGTAGCCCCTTGCTCTGTTTGAATAACTGCCTCTTGATCTATGTACAGGTTCCTCATGAGCACAATTAAGTGTTCCGTAATTTCCATTCTTCGCAATGTTATCCAGTTTGGTATGATCCACACAGTCGAATGCCTTTTCATAGTCAATAAAACACAGGCAAACATCTTTCTCATATTCTCTGCTTTCAGCCAGGATCTGTCCAACATCAGCAATGATATCCCTGGTTCCCTGTTCTCTTCTAAACCCAGCTTGAATTTCTGGAAGTTCCCTGTCAATATACTGCTGCAATCACTTTTGAATGATCTTCAGCAAAAATTTTTTTTTTTTTTTTAGTCTCCCATACAGAATTTTTTTAAATTTGTTTATTTTTTAACATACATTGTTATGAGACCCCCAACCGCTCACCTCATTCTGCGACAGCACACTCCTCCCCTCTGCCCCTGATTCCCCATGAACATTCAACTGGCTCCTAACTCTCTTTGCCTTCCCCTCTCACCTCTGGACAGAAGCCGCCCCTTTCGTAACTTGTATCTACTTGTTTAAGAGGCACATTCTTCACAAGTATCACTTCATGTCCCATAGTCCAGTCCAATGCCTGTCTGAAGAGTTGGCCTCGGAAACTGTTTTAGTTCTGGGCTGATAGAGAATCCGGGGGCCATGCTTTCTGAGGTTCCTCCAGTTTTAGTCAGACCATTAAGTCTGGTCTTCTTACTAGAGTTTGAGTTCTGCATCCCATTGTTCTACTGCTCCATCAGGGAACCTTTCTTGTGTTCCCTGCCAGGACGTTCATTGGTGGTAGCCGGGCACCATCTAGTTCTTCTGGTCTCAGGCTGATGCAGTCTCTGGTTTATGTGGCCCATTCTGTCTCTTGGGCCAATACTTTCTTTGTGTCTTTGGTGTTCTTTGTTCTCCTTTACTCCAAGTGGTTGGGACCAATTGGTGCATCTTAGATGGCCGCTTGCAAGCTTTTAAGACCCTAGACACCACTCACCAAAGTAGAATGCAGAACATTTTCTTAATAAGGTTTGTTATGCCAATTGACATAGATGTCCCATGAAACGATGGTCCCCAGACCCTGCATCCTTGCTATTCTGCCTCTCAAAGTATTTGATTGTATTGAGGAAACGTCTTAGCTTTGGTTTAGTCCAGTTGTGCGGGCTTCCCCTGTAGTGTGTGGATCTTCAGAAAATTTTACTTGCTTGTGACTATGAATGCAATATCATTCCTCTTCAAATTGTCATTTCCAGCATGGTAGACCACATGATTGTCCAATTCAAAATAGCCAATACCAGTCCATTTCAGCTCACTAATGCCTAGGATGTTGATGGTAATGCATTCATTCCTTTTCATTTTTTACAGTTTCCAATATTCTTAGATTCATACTTTGTACATTCCACTTTCTGATTATTAATGGATGTTTGCAGGCCTTTCTTGTCATTTTGAGTTGTGCCACAGCAGCAAATGAAGGTCCCGAAAGTTTGACTCCATCCACATCATTAAGGTGGACGGTACTTTGAGGAGGCAGCTCTTCTCTAGTTGTATTTTGAGTGCCTTCCAACCTGAGGGGCTCATCTTCTGGCAATAAATTCAAACAATGTTCTGTTGCTATTCATGAGTTTTCACTGGCTAATTCTTTTCAGAAGTAGACCACGGGGTCATTCTTCCTAGTCTGTTTTAGTCTGGAAGCTCAGCTCAATCCTGTTCACCATCAGTGACCCTGCTGGTATTTAAATACTGGTGGAATAGCTTCCAGCATCACAGCAACATGCAAGCCTCCACAGTACGACAAACTGACAGACTCTTGGGGGAATATTGCTCTATTATCTTCAAAATCCCTGCTGATGATGCCTCTGTTTCCTGCCAGAACCACGACTGACACAGTGGTCTGAATTCTCAGGCATTCTTATAATTAATATAAGTCTCTGTGTCAAGATATCATCCATCAATATGTGTTCAGGGAACGCTGAGTGATCTAGTGGAGTAATTCCCAAGTATCTGTCGTTGGGTTATATTCTGTTGCCAATCTGTGACAAAGTATTATTTTTACAATGATAAACGAAAAAAATATATAAGAGAACAATGTGAAGTGTTCATATAAATGTAATTAATTCAGGTAAATGAAATGATGGTGATATTAAATGGTAATTTTGTGGTTTCCTAATTTGGAAAAAATAAAATGTTTGCAGCATTGTTAGAAATCTACCTTTATCCATGTGTATGTATGTATATATATATATATATATACATACATATATATATACATACATATATATATATATATATATATATATATATATATATATATATATATATATACATACATATTTTTTTTTAACGTAAGCCTGTGAAATCCTTACTACAGAAACTCTTGTACCTAGTGTGGGAAATGGTAGAAGTATTTGTAGATGAAACTGGAAAAACAAACTAGACCCAGATTATGAAAACCTTCAAATATCTTGCTAAAGAATTGAGTCTGTGTTCAACTCTATTAATGATTTTGGAGCACAAGAATGGCATAATCATGTCCATGTTACAAAGAAATATAGAAAACAGATTGTAGGAACAAATGGCTAGAGACAGAGGACCACCAGAAATAGTCCAGGTGAGCAAAATGAGACCCTCACTAAGGAAGTGACAGAGGAAATGTTAAAAGGGGTGGCGAGTGGATAGTAATCAGATTTGAAAACTTTCTGAAGAAGAGCCAATAGATCTTAATAGATAGGAGAATCAAAGATTACTCTGCATTTTCTGGCTTAAGTGAGTGGGTGAATTCCCTTTACCTTTGGATTGGAACTTGGATTAGTATTGATTTGAACTGGTGCCAGTAATCGAAAAAGAGAAAATAAAATACACAGCAGAACTCATTGGCTCAGCGGACATTCCTATGAACTTGTTTTTTAATCCCACACTACTACCATTCCTCTCACTCTTTACGATCCCCTGGATTAGCACACTATATAATAGAATAGCTAGTTAGTGGATACTAGTGTAACTCTGGAAGCAAAGATGGTGCAAGTTCATCTCACTTACGTTGGACGTGTTATCAGGAGGGACCAGTCCCTGGAGAAGGACATCACGCTTGGTAAAGTAGAGGGTCAGCGAAAAAGAGGAAGACCCTCGATGAGATGGATTGACACAGTGGCTGCAACAATGGGCTCTAGCATAATGATTAGGAGGAGGTGCAGGACCCGGCAGTGTTTCTTTCTGTCGTACATAGGGTCACTGTGAATCAGAACTGACTGGACAGCACGTAACAACAACAACAAGTGTAACTCTGGAAGATTTCATAAGAAGATAGAAGAGTTATTAAAAACAAGAATTAAATTATACAAAAGCATTTAAACAAGAATCTCTCCCCTTCCTTAAATCTCCAGTGCAATTCCCATAATATGAGCATTTAATATAATACCTGTTTTATTTTATAGCCTTGATTTCTAATATTTAGAATCCTACTTAAATATTTGAATTAACTAAGCAGGGATTAGTTCTTTAACAGTTCCCAAAATTTTGACATATAATTTTAATATATTTTTCCCACTACCTGAACATTTGTATTAGAAAAAAAACTATATAAAAAGGGCAACAGTGAAATTTATACTGACATACATTAAATTATCTTGAAATAATATTCCTGTACACAGATTATGCACACATCTTCTGTGGGTATGTGTGTTTTTGTATAGTAATAAAAGGGAGGTACTTCCTCAGAAAACACTTGAACTAAATAATTGAGAAAAAAATTAGTTCTGAGATTTTATTTTTCTTTTACAATTGGTAATATTTTTTCTAATGTCCAAACCAGAAAGAACATACAAAACAGGCTCTCTCTTTATCTTTGAAGTAGAAGTTGGATTTCACGTAGGAGAGCTCTGTAATAATGTCTGGATGCCTTTATTTTTATCCCACAGTTATCAGTATATTGCTATATAAATACCTGTCTGCCAGGAAGACTTTTTTTTTTTTTTTCTGGTTCAATAACTTTTTAATTGTCTGTTGTTCCCATTTTCAAGTCTCCCAAACTTTTATGTGAATTCTTTCAGCACATTTTTTTCATTATTTCCCAACCTTCTTTTTTTCTAGATGGCTGAGATTTCCAGACATATAACTTGAAATGTCCTAAGAGAATTTATGTATATACACATATATGTGTGTATAAAAGCCAAGGAAATGAAAAACAAATAAAAATATACATATATAATACATGCATATAGACATGTAAACTCATTTTAAATTTTCCTTAAAAAGATAATGGGTGAATCTAACTTTCCTTACTAATATTCTCTTGCTGAGTAGGAAATATGAAAAAGGTATCAAGAAACTTTCTTATTTTTAATAATTTCCAGACTTAATCTTAATTCTTAGACTGGACTGGTCTGTTAATATCATTAATGACAAGGAGGCTTTTCTCCAAAGATTCGTAGTGTTTCCAAATAAACTGGCTGAAATAAGTCAAATAGTGATTAAAATAAACTTTACAATATCACAGAGGCATTTTATTGGAATGTAAAAATTCTTTCAGGTAATGTTTTTATCAGTTAGTTACCAAATTTTAAATATAAAGGGAGATTTTAAACGGAAGATTTCATCAGATTTGAGGGAAACACCATTTTAAGAGGAGAAAGTGATGTTTGAGGTCAAAAGTGCCTTAGCTAATATTTCTTTTCCTTTTATTATTTTTATTAGATAATGAATGTTGCAATCTTCTAACAGCTTGCATATCTTTATCTAAACAGATCCCATGGGTGAAAGCTCTCAGTTCTTGTTGTCTTAGGATATGGTATACTTTCATCTTTCTGCTTATAATTCTCATATATATTGATATGATTGCTATATATAGATACAATTTATATAATATTGATAAGTCTATCAATATATAGGGGTCCTGGTATCCCAATGGTTAAGAGTTTGGCTGCTAACCAAAATGTTGGCAGTTTGAATCCATCAGCTGCTCCTCGGAAATCCTACGGGTCAGCTCTACTCTGTCCTATAGGGTCGCTATGAGTCGGAATTGACTCAAGGGGAACTTATTTTGTTTGTTTATCAGTATATCAGAATTGATATAATTTTGCTATTCATTTCTTTTATTGATGCTGGAATAAATGAGGAAATATCTACATTAGAAGGAGTCCCTGGGTGTTGCAAACAGTTAAGCGATTGGCTGCTAATCAAAAGGTTGGCCGTTTGAGTCCACCCAAAGGCACCTCAGTAGAAAGGGTTGGTGATCTACTCCTGAAAAATCAGCCACTGAAAACCTTATGGAGCACAGTTCTACTCTGACTCATATTGGTTTCCATGAGTCAACTTGACAAAAACTGGGTTTTTATCTGCATCAGTGCAACAATTTTATTACCGTGATGTTAATTAGACCTGGATTCATTGCAATACTTTTTAGTATTCCATGGCCAATTCTGTATATTAGAAAATGCCAATAGTTCAGAAGAAGATAAAATTACTGAGGTAATTGTAGGGTAGAAGGAAAGCAGTGGTTATAACAAAGGTAATTTTTTAAAAAAAAGTATAGCAGGCTAAATTTGACCATATAGTGGAAAATCTTGAGAAAAAATCAGAGCATATATCCTCCTAAATAAAAATGTTATTGAAATGTTACAAAGCTAAACATTGATATCAACAATATTATTTTAAGCATATAAAGAATACCAGTTTTTTAAAGTAAAAAAAATTGTTAATCACAAATTATAATTTTTAACGGTTAATATTCTTAACTTTTTATAGTTGTACAAAAGTTTTCATGTTCTTGTTTTTGAAAATATTGTTAATTTGTTTTTATTCATTTAGTGGGTGAGAAAGAAGAATTTGATATTCTTATCCTCTGCCCAAGGATAATATCAGGTAATATCTGCAATTCTGTATAATGTGAAATGATTAAAGTGAACACTAAGTTCTCCTCTAGCTCTCCAATGTGATGGCTGTAATTTGTTTATAGATTTGAGTAAAAATGGAAAAAAGCTTAATTTAATTTCAACAGGATAACTGAATGCTTCTATAGTGTGCTTTAGGATCAATTTACCTTTTATTGCCTATACTGGCTGCCAAATTTTCCCTCATGCCTCACTAGTTCTTAGAGCCTAGAATATACTATGGAGCCCTGGTGGCATGGTGGTTAAGAGCTTGGCTGTTAACCAAAAGGTCAGCAGTTCAAGTCCACCAGCTGTTCCTTGGAAATCCTATGGGGCAGTTCTACTCTGTCCTATGTATGGGGTAGAGTACACTAAATCTAGTACTCAAGTCCTAGCAGTCTAGGTATTTTCAACTTTATGTGTTCTTATATTTTATAATCTCATTAAGTTTATGACTGAAGAACATAGCCATGAATATTAATCAAACAGATGATTGGAAATTGGAGGGACTTCTGGCACAGCATTGGAAGGAATGTGCAATTGAAATTGCCCAGAGAAAAATCTGTTTTGAGAAAGCCAGGGTATTTTGAAAGCAGAGAGTCGTAAGATATTTGGCTATGTTTAACTGCATTTGTATGGCATCTTTTTCAAAGTATTCCAGTAAAGAAAAACCTACTTCATCCATGATAAATGACTTAGTATTTGCACACTGCCAAGCTTGCTTTCTAATTCTAAGATTTTCTCCCTCCCTCCGTTTCTCTCTGTGTCCTTCCCTCCTTTCCTTCCTTCCTGTTTTTTTTCTTCGTTTATGATCACTTACTTGCTTCTATATCTGGTCAGAATAAGACTCACCAAATTTGCAGGATGCAAATATTCTCATATGTAAGTACTCAGAAAAAGGTAGCTAGTATTATTTTGTGTAGTATAGAAGCTCAAAGCAGTTAGAAGTGTATGTAGGATTTATTTTGTGATTCCTAAAAAATGTACACTTTACATCTAATTTGATTAAACTGGTCTCATTTCTACCCCAGAAGAGTCTTGATTTTTCCTTCCTCAACCCCTTTGTGTCTAAGATTTTTTTTTTTTTTTTTTTTTTTAGCCTGGAAACACTATCTTCCCTTCTGCTTCACATGAAATGATTCCTTCTATGCTGCACAATTCAAATCAAATATCACCTCTTCAGTAAGTCTTCTCTGACAATTTCAGCTGGAGGTGATCTGTTTCACCAGAGAACTATAACACTTGTGGCCAGATAGTTAATTTGTCATTTGTTATTTACTGCTTTTTACAGCAAATTAGCTTCTCTTTATGATTCAAATGTTTAATGATATGAACCCATTTGGATCCATAGCCAAGCCAGAGCTCCTACAAGAATTCAATAGTCCTGGTTAACTGGACAGGGTACTTCCTCCTCATAAAAGGCAAGAACACCCAGGCCAATTATATTTTCAAGTTGATAATGTGCATGTTAGCTTCAACTGAAGCTTTTTTCATGAGATGGCTGTGTGTTAATATTATTGTTAACTTTGACAATACTTACTACAGTACCTCACAGGATTTAGGAATGCATACTGACAGAGTCAAAAGAATATGAATTTTCTTATTCATAGAAAGGACATTTTAGCTATGAGGACTGGCAAGATGAAAAAGATGAACAAGGTACATTGGGACATGGTTCATTCATTCTTTCAACTAATACTTTTTTAACCCATACTATGTGCCATGCTAGATTCTAGGGATATAATAATGGATAAAACAGAGCCCTCATCAGCAAGACCCAGTCTAAGAGAGAAGAAGACTTCAAATGGTGATAGTCATAATTAGAATTGAGACATTTGGTGTGGCAGTTTTAAAATATAACCCAAAATTATTAGACACTCTACCCCTTAGAGAAGACTTGTGACTGCTTTGACCAATAGAGCAAATGGAAGTGACACTGTGTGACTCACAAGGTTACATCTTAATTCCATGCAGCTTCCCCCAGGTTCTTTTGGATGGCTTGCTCCCAAGACAGTCTCTAGCTACATACCGTCTGAGAACCAATCCGCCATGCTGCGGGTAGGACAAGTCACATGGAGAAAACTTCAGTCATACCAGTCTAGGCACCAGAACTGTGAGTGACTAAGTCTTTAGATTATTACATTCCCCACTGTTTGTGATTTCCCAGCTGATACTCCAGGCATGATGCAGCAGAGATGAACCATCCCTGTAATGTTCTGTCTGATTTCTCCCACAGAATCCATTAGCAAAATGAAATGACTGTTCTATGACACTAAATCTTGGATGGTTTGTTCATAGCAATAATAACTAGAGTATTAGGTGATGCCTAGGTGGAGGGGTACTTAATTCAAGACAAGAATAAAGACTATGAGGTCATTAACACTTAATAGTCCAAAGATATTTTTAAAACCCTCTAGTGGAAATAAAAAACTGATTGCCATCCAGTCAATTCCAACTCAGATACTAGGACAGAGTGTATAAGGAATGGCTGGTGAATTCGAACTGCCAGCCTTTTTGTTTAGCAGCTGAACTCTTAATCACTGCAAAACCGGGCTCCATCAATTGCTTATATGCAAGTTCAAGTTGAAGCTGAAGAAAACTAGAAAAAGTCCACAAGAATCAAAATATGACCTTGAGTATATCCCACCTGAATTTATGGAGCATCTCAAGAATAGATATGACACACTGAACACTAGTAATCAAAGACCAGAGAAGTTGTGAAATGACATCAGTGACATCATATATGAAGAAAGCAAAAGGTCATTAAAAAGACAGAAAAGAACAAAATGGATGTCAGAAGAGACTCTGAAACTTGCTTTTGAACACAGAGTACCTAAAGCAAAAGGAAGAAATGATGAAGTAAAAGAGCTGGACAGAAGAATTCAAAGGGCAGTTCAAGAAGACAAAGTAAATTATTACAATGAAATTTGCAAAGACCTGGAGTTAGAAAACTGAAAGGGAAGAATTTGTTCAACATTCCTCAAGATGAAAGAACTGAAGAAAAAAATAAAGCCTCCAGTTGTAATACTGGATTCTATGGGGAAAATATTGAAGGATGCAGGAAGCATCAAAAGAAGATAGAAGGAATACATAGAGTCCCTGTACAAAAAAAAAAAAAAAAAAGACTGGTTGATATTCAACAATTTCAGGAGGTAGCATATGATCAAGAACCAATAGCACTTAAGGAAGAAGTCCAAGCTGAGCTAAAGCCATTGGTGGAAAACAAGGCTGCAGGAATTGACGGAATATCAAATGAAATGTTTCAACAAACAGATGCAGCACTGGACATGCTCACTCGTCTACGCTGAGAAATTTGGAAGACAGCTACCTAGCCAACAAACTGTAAGAGATCCATATTTACGCCCATTCCAAAGAAAGGTGATTCAACAGTATGCAGAAATTATTGGACAATATCATTAATATCACACACAAGTAAAATTGTGCTGAAGATAATTAAAAAATGATTGCATCAGTACATCAGCAGGTAACTGCCAGAAACTCAAGCCAGATTCAGAAGAACACATGGAATGAGGGATATCATTGCTGATGTCAGATGGATCTTAACTGAAAGCCAGACAATGTTTACCTGTGTTTTATTAACTATGCAAAGGCATTCAACTGTGTGAATTAACATAATCTGTTAATTCATAACAAATTATGGATAACATTGCGAAGAACGAGAATTCCGGAACACTTAATTGTGCTCATGAGGAATCTATACATAGACCAAGAAGCAGTGATTGGAACAGAAGAAGGGGAAACCACGTGGTTTAAAGTAAGGAAAAGTGTGCTTAATGTCTGTATCTTTTCACCACAATTATTTAATCTGTACTCTGAACAAATAATCCGAGAAGCTGGAGTATATGAAAAAGAAGGCAGCATCAGGATTGGAGGAAGACTCATTAACAATCTTCGATATGCAGATGACACAACCTTGCTTGCTGAAAGAGAAGAGGACTTGAAGCACTTACTGATGAAGATCAAAGACTACAGCCTTCAGTATGGATTGCACCTCAACATAAAGAAAACAAAAATCCTCACAACTGGACCAATAAGCAACATCGTGATAAACATAGAAAAAGGTTGAAGTTGTTGAGGATTTCATTTTACTTGGATCCACAATCAACACCCATGGAAGCAGCAGTCAAGAAATCAAAGGACCTCTTTAAAATCTGCTGAAAAAGACCTCTTTAAAATGTTAAAAAGCAAAGATGTCACTGTGAAGACTAAGGTGTGCCTGACCCAAGCCATGGTGTTTTCGATTGCCTCATATGCAGGCAAAAGCTGGACAATTAATAAGGAAGACCAAAGAAGAATTGATGCCTTTGAATTATGGTGTTGGTGAAGAATGTTGAATATACCACGGAGGACTTCCAGGGGAACAAACAAAGCTGTCTTGGAAGAAGTACAACCATAATGTACCTTAGAAGGGAGTATGGGCGAGACTTCATTTCCTGTACTTTGGACATGTTATCAGGAGGCAGCAGTTCCCGTGGAAGGACATTATGCTTGGTAAAGTAGAGTGTCTGTGAAATAGAGGAAGACCCTCAATGAGATGGATTGACACAGTGGCTGCAACAATGGAGTTAAACATAGCAATTGTTGTGAGGGTGGTACAGGACTGGGCGGTGTTTCATTCTGCTGTACATAGGGTCGCTATGAGTTGGAACTGACTCGATGGCACCTAACAACAAAAACAGTGGAAATGATTTACATCATTTTTTTCTAAGTAAAGATAAAATGACTTGTAAAAGCTTGTAGGTCCAAGTGATGATAAATAATAAATGCCATGTTACCTATTTATTTTTCTGTTTAAGGAGACATTTCTTTCAATACAAAGTGTCTCTTTAAAGTTTTATTATAAAACCAAAACGTAGTTTTGTAATAATAGATTAAATTACATCTCCCCTAATCCCCAAAGTACATGTAGATGTGACTTTGTTTGGAAATCGGGTCTTTCACAGTGTTATCAGTTAAGTTATCATGAGTTCATATTGAAGTAGAGTGTGTGTTAATCCAACATGAGTGGTGTCCTTATAAAAAAAGAAGAGAGACGGAGGGAAGAGGACCACGTGAAAAGGAGGCAGTGCTTTGGAGAGATACATCTGTAAGCTGAGGAATGCCAAGGATTGCTATCTGTCACCAGAAGCTAGAAGAGAGACTTGGAACAAATTCTCCCTCAGAGCTCTCAGAAGGAATCAACATGGTCAGCACCCTAATTTCTGAGCTCTAGTTGCCAGAACCGTGAGACAATAAATTTCTGTTTTGATTACCCACCCAATTCGTGATACTTTGTTATAGCAGTCCTAGAAGACTAATACAATAGACCATAAAGATTTATGGTTAATACAGCACTGCGTACTATTCCTTATGGTTAGACAATGGAAACTTTTATCAGAGTAAAATATATAGCATATACTATATATCTATAGTGGCATGATGCTTAAACCTGAATTAATAACCAAAATTATTACAATGTCAACTGAGTAGAAACTTTTGCTACACTATTAAGAATCCAAACTCCTTAACATGGCATTCAGATCATCCAAAACCTGATCAGAGTCTCCTCCTTTTCTACTAATCCCATTGCCGTCCAGTCGATTACGACTCAGGGTGACCCTATAGGTCAGAGTAGAATCAGCCCCTAGTGTTTCCAAAGAGCAGCTGGTGGATTCAAACAGCCAACATTTTGGTTAGAAGGCGAGAGCTCTTATCCACTGTGCCACCAGGGATCCCCTCCTCTATTACCGTCTATTAACTGAAACACCATGTTCCCCAGACTACCTTCCATTCCCTCAAGACTTCATATATTTTCCCACCTTTGTTTCTGGGCTTAACACCCAGACCCTATCCTGTAAGGGACATGGCATCCTTCAGCCTACACTGATTCCCAGAGATGCGCCGATCCCATGTCTCTTTGCTCTCCACTACCCATTGCTTGCATCGATAGTATTTATTTCATTCTGTATTATGCTAGCTGATTATACATCTGTTTCTTCCACAAATGAAAAATTTCTCAAGGGGAAGATTGTGTCTAATTCATCTTTGTATTCCCTACAATATTGCCTAGAGTACCTAACATAGGTACTCAGTAAAGATTTCCTAAATGTTGAAAACGGTATAGAAAACCCTCTGAGGAAAGTTTGTGATATATAGCAAGGAAGAATTCCAAAAACATTATCAGCATTTCCATCTACTCTTTTACTGATCCAAAACTGGTTTGAAATACTTAGGAAGAAACAAAATTCACTGCACTTTGTTGAAATCATAAACTCCAAATTTCGGAAATTTCCAATTTGTTTTAGAAAAAGTGAGTGTCTGTGTTCATGAAGACATCTGTATAATTCCCATACGTAATTTGGTCCACTTATAAATTCTGCCTTAATGAAAAAAATCACTACACAGTTTGGCAAGAGTTATCAATGTCTTGTCTGCTATATCAGCAAAACAAAACAAAACAAAACAAAACAAAACAAACCATAAGATGTAAGTCATATTCTTTCTCAGTGCAGTGCCTAGCTTTATTTGCTTTTCTTCTATGTGTCTAAAATGTACTGTTGTGTTCAAAATTAGTACAGAATTAAGGCTTATTATATGAGATTTTGTTATGGATTATTTAATAGTTCTGGGGAAGAGAGTTAAGTAAACATTTTATCTATAGTATGTTTTTATACTTGCTCTGTCTCTTAGAGCCTTCTTTCTGTTTTTTTTTCATAGAAATATTCTTATTTATTAAAAAATAAGAATTTCTTTATGGTATTATATTGTCTGAATAAAACTATGGAGTAAATTTGTTCATGACTGAGGAACTGACAATGTTTCCAAACAAATTGGAAATGTTTCATTTTAAGCAAATTTATAATTTCTACAGAATGTATAACTATAGCTTATTCTAGTTGCCTATGTCTCTTCTGATTCTTGGCTTAGAGTTTTGGGTCTTAAACTTGGCTGTATTTTCTGAAACTTGAGACTTTTCCTAGCCTCCTTATGAGTTGCAGCAACATATGTCATTAATGAAAGGAATTGGGTAACTTCCCTCACTATTGTTCTTAACTCAGCACAGGAGAGACACCAGCACCAATTAAGGGAATATGCCTAAGGCATAAAACGTTGAAAGTAGAGGTCTGTTGAAGCAAAGAGGATTGATGTAAAAAATAAAATAAAATAAAAGAGAGAGCATAAAAAAGCATAGAATTTTTGTAAAGGAGAAATGGAATGAATGTTAAAAAAAAAAGTTCACTTACTGGAGAAAAAAAAGAACAACGTGCTATTCAGGTAAACTAGAAGGAATTACTGGAATTAAAAAAAAAAAAAAACAAAAACCTTAAATATAAAGCATCTCAAAGTAAACCCTATGATTTGAAAAATCCACAACCAAATGGTGAAGTATTAACAAATGAAAATCATCTCCATATTTTTTTCATAAACTATAAGATGTATCAGATGGAAAAGCTTGCTGATGGTGGAAATAGTAAAAGGAATTTCACATTACAGTGTATATGACACAGAAGTATTGCTTCTTACCTTCCCACTTGTGGTGTCTGTCATGATGTGCATGCATGTGTACTTAGAGCGCTTACATGTTTTAATAGTCTATGTTGGATATTTTCATTTTTACTCTTAATGTTTTAGTATTTTCTTACTCCATCTTTTATTTAAAAGTTTAACTTATGAAGCATTTTGAGATAACTCACAGAAATTTATGAGAACATGTCAAGTATGATCATGATGTTTTTATAGAGAAGAGAGAGAGAAAGGGAAGGAGCACTTTGGGAGGCAAGGAACATGAAGCAGGAAGAATCTGGTTATCATATAGGAAGAGAGAAATCCTGAAATTGTGAGTAAGGTGAAGAAAAGGAAATGGTAATGATAAAGACAGACCTCTCCATCCCTTCCTCTCCTGGACCAAAAAATGAAACGGTAAAAAATCGAGAAGAAAAAGATATATGAATTACTCCTTTTCTTGGTTACCTAGTGCTGCTATAACAGAAATACCACAAATGGACTGCTTTAACAAAGACATATTTATTCTCTCCCGGTCTAGGAGGCTAGAAGTCCAGATTCAGGGTGCCAGCTTCAGGGGAAGGCTTTCCCTCTCTGTCAGCTCTAGAGGGAAGTCCTTGTCATCAATCTTTCTCAGTTGAGATGCTTCTCAGCACAGGGACCCCAGGTCCAAAGGACACACTATTCTCCTGGCTCTTACTTCTTGGTAGTATGAGGTCCCCATGTCTCTCTGTTTTCTTCTCTCTTTTATATCTCAAAAGAGAGTGACTCAAGATATAATCCAATCTTGTAGACTGAGTCCTGCCTCATTAACATAACTGCCTCTGATCCTCCTCATTAACATTGTAGAGGTAGGATTTATAACACATAGGATAATCATATCAGATGACAAAATGGTACTCACACAATACTGGGAATCATGGCCTAGTCAAGTTGACACATATTTTAGGGGGACAAAATTCAATCCATGACACCCCTAAATATAAACAAGACAAAAAGAACAGAGAAATTAACAGGGAAATGAAAAAACAGAGTAGGATCATTCCTGACTAGAAGATGCTTTGCCAGGTCATTTTCTTCTCTTAGACCTCAAGGTCATTATTACTGTGTTTCCTCACATTTTTTTCTCCCTAGGGCTGTCGTTGTCTAATGGAGCAGTCCAATTATATGAGTATCATATCTTGGCCCACAATCATACATTACTACTAATGCATTTTATTATAATTTAAATTCACTTCCCCATTTAGTGATATACGCATCTCTGCCAGAGTTCTGTAACAACTGGTAGATGAAAAGTTAGAAATACTTAATATTTTTATCTTTATTCAGCAATTTCCCAATATTTATGTAATCTGGCCTAAAACAATCCTGATGTATTTGTGAGAAGGAGAAGAAAAATGACTATTGAATATTTCTATATACAAATAAGATTTACTTTTAAAAAACTCAATTATCTTTGATTCACTCTATTACTGGTTTCCACTGACTACACAATCTCCCCTTGAATATCAACTAGACATCTCAACTTGTTCAAACCTAAACATCTGATTTCCACTCCCCTCAAAAAAAGACGAGGCAAAACAAAAACAACAATTTCTTCCCCAGGTCTTTCCCATTTCAGTAAATGACAGCATAAACAACCAGTTGCCATTGAGGTTGATTCCAACTCATGGCAACTCCATATGTATCAATAAAACTGTGCTCCATAGGGTTTTTAATGGCTGATTTTTCAGAAGATCACCAGCCCTTTCCTACAAGGTACATCTGGGTGGACTTGAATCAACAATCTTCTTGTTAGCAGCCAAGCACGTTAATGCTCGAGTTGCTATGAGTTAGAATTAGCTCAACAGCAACAGGTTTGATTTTGGGTTTAGGGGACGCCTAAGTGAGAGCATAGTTCTTGTAATTCCTTAGACAAAAAACTTTTGGGTTCTCCTTAATAATTGTCTGTCTCTCACATCTCAAATCATGATAAAATTTAACAAGATGCCTTCCCTAACCCGGTAGTTTATAATCCCTTCTACCCTCTCTTGCCAGTAAAGCCAAAAAGAAAGAGATTACTTCTGTGTAGGGTTTGAAACATCTTGACTTTTTCCTGGTCAGAAGATTTCTCTTAAATGTCTTCAGCTGTTTTCTTTTTGTGAGTTCTTTCTCATACCCCTGTAAGGTATTTGACTTTACTCCATGTGCTGTGGAGCCCTCAGCACCAGGGATGGCTTATCTGACCTTTACTTAGGAAACCTACACTTTTCTCTTTTTAAAACCGCTTCATTTATTCCCCCACCCCCAGTATTTTAATATCATTAAAAAATGTGGACATAAATCAGTTCTAGTTTTATTTCAGAGGTAAAATCAGTTGATGTAAAGACTCCCCCACCCTCCTTAAACAGGAGAAAAGGAAGGAAGGAAAGGAAAGAAGGAAGGAAAGGAAAGAAGGAAGGAAGGGAAGGAAGGAAGGAAAGGAAGGAAAGAGGGAAGGAAGGAAGGATTCCTCCATGGCTTTAAATAAGGAGCCTATGTTGTGCTGTGAGCTGAGCACAGGCTTTCACGTCAGTCCGACTCTCACCCGTGCTATTTAATAGAAGTGAGATATTGGACAAGCTTTTTAAAACCTTCTTTCATATTAGACTGTGAGCTCCAAGAGATCAGGGTCTGTGACTTTATCATTATACGACAAGTGCCTCTCACAGAGGAGGTTGGAGAATGAATGAATAAGTGAAAGAATGAATGAACAAATAAACGAAGAAAGCCTGAGGCCACTGGAAATAAAATGGGGTCATAGATAGGGAGAAAAAAGATTCAGAAACAGGGTGCATAGGATTCTCTGTTCTTCTGTATTTTTAATGATGTCCTTATCTCAGGGGATTGTTGTAATGAGACAATAAGATGACTTAGGTGTTAAATTAATAATACAACACCAGGAAGTAAACTAAATATTTTTATTTTATTATGTTATATAACACTGAAGGCATGCCTATGATATAGGACTAGTTGTTACTCTAACTTTATAGATGTGAAAACTGATAGAAAGGTTAAGTAATTCACTCACAATTTTTTGCAAATAAGTGAGGAATCCAGAACCTGACCCTGGTTTTGTCTGATTCAAATCTAGACTCTCAGTTACTATGCTAATCTGCAGTGATAATTATTGTTACAATTTAATATGTGTATTCCTTGACAGCTTTGGTGGGGATTATGGCTGATGAAACCTTTTATCAAATGGTTCTAGAGGCCAAGTGGCTGCTGTGATGGCATTAGAGTGGCAAAGTTTTCTTCTGACAAGAGAAACCCGACTAACACAGACCCTTCCTGCATAGTTCTCTCACTCTGGCTGGGAGTGCTGCCCTTTATTGCCATGCTTCCTGGTCTACTATTTGGCACCAGAAAATCCCTCTGATGAAATTACTTTAAGAGCCATTTCTCTAAATGCTTTGTGCAAATCAGCAGTTGGCCGAGATTCCATATTTGTGAAATATGCTATAGTTTCATTAATGGAGTTTGCAGCAGGTCTCTTCATCCTTCAACAAAGTAATCCTAAATTTGCTGTTATTATCAGTGTCCCTAAAAATAAACAGATAACTGGACCAAGGTCACCTGTAAGAGAGAGTGCCAAGAAACGTTACAGTAAAATCTCACTTATAAAGTAAATTGTGCTAGCAACAATGATGAAAAGTCAACATTTGATGCCATCTTTACATCAGAAAGATGTCTATTTAGTTCTCCTTTATAGGCACGGTACATCTTTCTTACATCTTCCCATCACTCAGTGGCACTCCCTTTCACCCTTTCAGATATCCAGTGGGTTTGTGATTTATTTCTTCAGCCAGTCATTCAACAACCTTAGATTTGATACTGTGCTAAACCCTTGATATGCAAAGATGGAAAACCTAGTTAATGTTGTCTAGGGACTCACAGTTTGTTAGGACAGACAGATGCACAAGCAAAGAATTGTGATGTTATATTATAGATGAATCACAGAAGAAATGACCAAGTGCTCAGAGCACTGGATCCTGAGAGATAAACAATAATTTGGTCAGGGAGATCAAAGGAACCACAAAGAAGATGACAATTAAGCTTGTCCTGGAATAATGAGTCAGATTTCTTAAGAGGGAGAAAGTAAAAGGTAGACGTTCATTCTAGTCGGAATGAACAAAGACATGGAGGTGTGAGGATATACGACGTTTGGGATATTGTGACATTATATCAATTAAGTCTACCACTGACAATGTATATACACGTCTGCTTTGTACTTTATGATGAAACCACATGTTCACTGACACTCTCTCTAATTTGATTGATCTCCCCTTAGTTCAGTTGTTTAGTTTCCTTTAAGTCAAATTTTTTCAAACTGGGTTGTGTTATGGATTTAGAAGTTCTCAAGTAGCATTTCTTTTCGATTGACTGACATAGAAAAGACTAAAATAAAGCAGAATAGAAAAATATCAGAGTTCATTAACTTAGTAAGGTAAGTATAGTTTTGTGAAACATGTTTTACGTGTTTATACATGTTATATGTCTGAGCGGGTTTCTATGTGTCTCTTCCAAATGTAATTCTTAGTGTGGGTCACAATCAAAAGAGTTTGAAAATCACTGCAGTAGTTATATTTTCTATTATTTTTCATTGCACTCATGTTATATTGGTTATGATTAAACGCTGAATCCAAATCAACCTTGGTTTTTAATGAAGTGACAAGTGACGTAGACTGACTTCATTTATAAGCCTGGCACACAGGCGAGCATCTGTTTTAGTGAACCCTAGGTACATTTTACCAGATGAAATGCTTCTAGCTTGGGAACAAAACACCATAATATAATGACTTATATTAACATTATTTTTCTATTCTGAGTTCCAAGCTACTAATTTAAAGACAATATATAAACATACAACCAATTAGTAGTAAGTTTCCTAAGAGATTGGCTCATTCTATAATAGTCATTCATTTCTTCAACAATTATTTATTGAGTGCCTACTATATGCCCAACACTATTCTAGATGCTGGAGATACAGTGGTTCAAAAGACAGACAAGCTATTGAAATAAAATATTTTTAAATTAAACATTTATGTTAAATTTGAGCTTCTTGCAATTGGGATGACATGCACACTTTCAAAAAAGATTTAGAAACAAACCACAAACAATGGTTAATGTAGGAAAAACAAAAGAATTAACTTCAGCTTAGACAAGGAAATTTACACAACAAGATATATTACATAGGATATTTAAAACTAGACCAGACAGATGCCGCATTTCATAAAATGATTTTAATCTGTCCCCTGTGGAAAAATTACAAGACATATGCTCATACCTAACACACATTTTGCAAAAAATATGAGCTTTGCACAGTAGGAAAGAAATATCTATGCTACTGTTGTGCTGTATATAAAGTTTAAAATTCTCCATTGAGAATAATGCATTAGATTTTATTTAAGTTGCATATTAAACAGAGGAAACCTTGAAATTTCCACATGAAATTGGTTTCATTTGATTTTTTCTTTGTAGCTTCATGTATGAATTGTGATAAAAAGTAATAGCATTTATTGTGTGAAAATTCAGAAACTTTCAGAAATTCAGATAACTTTTTATACCTAACATTTTTTGTAATTACCATATTAAGACTTATAAAATCCATTTTGTTTGCATTATGACATTTATAAAAAAAATAATTAATTCAGCATATAACTATTGAGGGTCTTCTATGGGCCAAGATGCTAGGTAGGGAAAAATAAACATATTTTCTATCATTGCAAAAGTTATTTGAATAAAACATAAATCAATGTTGTCACTTATTATATTGCTTCATATCTTTTTCTCAGCACCCTAGCATGTCTTAATATTGCGTTCTGTATCGTTATTATCACTTGCTTCCAAGACTATCCTTTAATGTCTTTAACTGCCTTTTTGAAACTATTTAGAAATCTAAGAATTTCTGGGTCATCTTTGGAAATTCATTTTGCTTTACCCAGTGTTTTTTTTTCTGTGTTATTTAACTTCTTTTATTTCAAAATGTTGTCTAACCTCCATCATCTGCTGAAGATTTGTCCTACTTTGTGGAATAAGTGAGTATATAGTATTTCCATTAAGAGAGAGAAAGACAAGAGGCTAGCCCATAGATAAGAAGCAAAAATCTAGAAAATATTTTATTGCTCATTTTAAATATATATATACACATATATATTATACAATTTTTTTTTAGAGAGTGGGGAAATTCTGGTTCCAGACAATGTTGAAAGTTTAGAATAACTGAAACACATAATAAACCAGAAATATGCAATATTGAAGTCCATTAACTATGATAACTTAAAAAGAAAACTAAATTATGTTTTCTTAAAATTTGGCTTAACTTTTTTTTTCTAATGGTGTCAGATTTCAAGGATGTATTTAGATCTCTTTCATCGTATTAAGTAAGGCATTTATTCCTTTACCTTCACATCAGATAGGTTATAATTGAATCTGTTGGCCATGACTTCCAAAGGTGAGCATGCTTAGTTTGAGAACAAGCTAAGAAAATTCTTGGACAAAAAATTATCTTTGACAAATGTGTTAATGACTGATTGGAACATATAAATAGACGTATTGATTTTGAAAAGCACAAAATAAAAATCAAATGGGAATTATTATAAATGCGAATAAAAAATCAAATGAAAGCACTGTTTTCATGCCTCTTCAGAAATCTTTTGTATTGCTTCTTTTGCGTTATCACCAAAAGGATATTGAGCGTGTGAACTCTTAGATACAAGAGGGAGAGAATGCATATTCTTTAATTCTGCTGGTCTTTTCCTTTTGGCTCTTGCTAAAAGGACGGAGAATCTAAGATAATGCAGGATTTAAAATACCAGGAAGGAAGGAGAGTGAGGAGGGAGTAATTTTGAAAGACTATGCTTTTCCAATGTCTTTGTTAGCGTCCTTAATATACCAGACTGGGTTTAGCATTGTTCCTGAATAAACAAAAATATTGCCTTACACTTTGCTCCTTATAACATCAATATTGAACAGTGTGACAAGAATATTATATCTGGACAGGAAGAGGATATAGGACTTTCAAAATCTGAGATGCTAAAATTTCGAACTCTTATTATATACTCCGAGAATGCTTAAATTAATGTTTATTGACTGATGATGTTTGGATCATGAAAAATTATCACGGATGTTTGGCTTTTGACTTAATTGTGTAGGTTCAGAAAACTCAAAATACTTTGTTGGGGTTCTAGGAATACTCAGATCTGGTTAAATTTTGAATAATTTTAAAAAGCATGATTCAGATACATTTGCTCAAATTCATCAGTAACCTGTTTTGTCTGCTTTGTTGATGTACATTCAAGCACGTATATAGGCCTTTTTTATAATATTGGTTCTCCTTAAAATGAGGAATGTCTCTTTTTCCTTTCTTCAGAAAGCTGAGGAGGAATATGGAGCTGCCAGTTGCCACACCAAACCGAACTAAAATAAAAAGCACGGAGTCCAAGGCCGCCAAAATTCTTAGTGTTTTCTCCCTTTATACTGTTTGCACTGCTTCTTCGTTGTTTGGACCGCTTCTACGAGCAAATAACTGCGGCAATTTCTAGTTGTTTTCGAGCAAATAACCAGTTTCAGGTCAAAGCAATAATAAAAGCAACATGACTTTTTTCAATTATATCTAAAATTATCCAATTCTCCACATCACTTTGCTATTGTGGATACACAGGTCATTTCTCTCTCTTTTTTGTGGGGGAGGTGAGGAGGAAACTGGAGGGTTGTGGGTATGGGTGGCTCGCGGTTTTAACAATGATATCCGGAAAAGGATCAGAATATCTGTGCCACTGCCGTTATATACGTTAGATGGGGATATACGTGAAAATGATGAACACTAAAACAAAGCCAAAAAAAGGGCGATGCTTTTCATCTCCATACCATGAAGTAGTGACCTGACACCATGAAGGCACTCAGTAAGAGGTCCCATGTATATTGGAGGTGAAGTAGACACTTAACATCTGTCTACTTCATGGAGGGACTTTTCATCTCAGAATACATGTACTAATAAACAACAGTTGGAGAAAATTGTTTATGACATTCAACATACTGCTAAGCTGAGGCTGAGAGAAGGAAGGGTGGAATTGCATTTCCTTTTGTAAAGCGAAAACAGCCGTGAGCCCAGCCACTTTCAAAATCTTGTATTAAAAGAGAGTTGCTCAAAGAAATCAAATTGTTCAATTTTAAAACTAAGAGTGGGTGAAGTTACTGGAAATCTCGTGCCTATGAGTCTGCAGAATCACTGGCCAGGAAAGTAAAACTTTCCCAACACCCAACTTTAATATTGTGCTAAAGCCACTGACTGTGTTAAAAACCCTGGAGTTAAAATATGATCCCCTCCCCACCTCCCGCCCTTTCTCTCTTAGGGTAGGGTTTAAGGGACAACAAGGGGGCTGGAGCTTGGCCCCAACCTCGGAATTACTGCCAAAGGCTTGTAATATAATCTCTCCCCGTTTGAAGGGTAAATCAGTGTCAATTGCGTTTGCTGTCCACCAGAAAAAGTAAGCATTTTACTTCCGCTCGGTCTATGTGGACTGATGAAATGTAGAAAATCTGTTTCTGGCAGGGGGAAAAATCGTTTTCCCGACAGCACCAAGAGGAGCCATCAGAGAAGTATGAAGAGGGGCAGTGCGGCTGTAGCTGCTGCCGCTGCCACCGGGCTAGTGGGGTGCGGGGAGCCGCTGCTGCAGGACCTGTGCCGGGAGGGGCCCGGCCCCGAGACGCTGCAGGAACCGAGCCCGGAGCCCCGGCGCCTCTGAAAGCCTCCAGCAGCCGAGCTCCGGACGAGGGGGTGAGCAAGGCAGGCTGGCCTAGATCTCCGCCAACGCCGCGGCAAGGCTGCGCGCCTCTGCAGCCAGACGGTGCGAAAGCCCCTCTGCGTATCTGCTGTAAGGGTAGCGGGGGCTAGGGGAGAACATTGCAAATAACCCCTCGGGAAGTGGTGGGGATGGGTGAGGAGCTGTAGACAGCTGGGCAGGCTCCGGCGCTAAGAGTGGGTGGTCACTGCTGTGGGGGTCTCCCTGAATCCCTGGAAACTGCCATGTGTCCCTCATCCCTATTCTGGCACAGCTCAAATGATCGCAGCGCAAAAAGCCCGCTGGGGCGCCTCAGCCAACCAGGGACAGAAGTCAGGGTTTCTAATCAGCACATCGATTATAAATGCACACGTAGGCATTCGTGCACAAGGGTGTCTGTAATGCATGCTCAGCTGTGTCTCTTGTTGCGGAGGAGGGAGGGTGTCATCTTAATGGATCAAGTCCTGAATGTTTTGCTTGAGTCAAGGAGGCCATGTGATGTGGGGGGATACTAGCTATTTTCGACTGATGAGTTTGACAGAGTTGAGCTTTTTTAGTGAATAAACACTAGCCTATGAATCAACCCATTCGGGAAAGATTTCGCATAATAGTGTTCTTTTTGTTCAGTCTAAAGAGTAGGATTTTGGAACCTGAAATTCGTTGGGGAGCAGAGAAGCCAACTTTGCCTTAAAGGCATTGATTAACTTGGCAAAATTAAATTCTATCAGCCTAGAAGGTAAACTGCCGTTAACGCAGCCCAAACATCCAAAGTTTCTACTGTATTCGAGGGAGCAAAAGCAAGGGTTAAACAGATTCTGTTTTCTGCATTCCATTGCAGTTGGGATTGGGGTGGGTTTCTCACTAGTTTTGCAGGAGAAAGATGTGGCAGTCTGCTTCCCTAAAGATTCACAACCTTGAAAACCCTATGGGGCAGTTCTACTCTGTCCTGTAGGGTCCCTGTGAGTTGGAATGGATTCCACGGCAATGGGTTTGGTTTACTCAGTAGTTTGCCCCGTTTAACCTTTTTGGAAATCACAGCTTTTACCCTCCCTGCCTCCTTCATCTTCATTCTTTTAGAGCCAATAGTTTGCAAAACTATATTCTGCCTCCAAACTAGCCCTCCCACCCCCCACCCCACCAAGAACCCTCTCCAACAAAGCTAAATCAGCTTGTTTGGGAGATCTTATGTAGAGGAAATAAGATCCGCAAGTGCACAGGAACACCCATTTGGCCTCCTAGTGTTAAAATAAAGGCTCAGACAGTTCGGATGTGCCAGCCTGGCAGAGGAAGTCCACCTTTCCTCCCCACCTATCCCCTGAGATTCACAGAGGCAAGGCTGAGAACAAGCCCTTGTGCTCATTGCTTCTTTCCCTAAGCCTCCTCACAGTTTGGACACTGATTAACTACAGCTGGGATCTGATTTGCTCTGCCTATCTTTGAAATTTATCAATGAGCTCCTTTTTGAGGAATGCTCCCCCCTAACCGTAGAGGAGGTGGTGGCTGTGGTGGTCCTCTCCAACATGGGCGTCCTGGCTCTGACTGCCTAGGAGAAGGTAAGGGACAGATGTCTAAGGCATGGGACAGGCTGCCTTTGCAATACACATTGCAGCCTTTGCACGTGGCTCCCTAAGTAGCTTTGAAACAAAAAGTTACCTTGGATTTCAGTCTGTATGCTATTATGTTTTGGGGCTTATTCACTTTATTACTAAACCGCATACTTGGGTGATATGGACTGTACTTTACTGGGAAAGAAATTTACATGGCAAAATTGATTTCACCGGGTGCAAAAAGGTCATTTGATCGCCACTGAGTTTCTCTTGGTGAGAAATCTTAGTGAGACCCGAAATGTGCAGGTATGGTGAACTGTCAGGCCTTATTTTAATCATAAGCATATTGTGTGTTAGTTTAGAATTTTGCTACAAGGCTGGAAGCTCACATTGGAGACTTTGGGAGACTTCAGAGGGTCAAAGTTACTTTGGTTGAAAGTGAATAATGAAGCTCTAGCAATTTGTTTGCAGACGGACTTTTTTTTAAAACTGCAACTGATATCCTAACGCTATTTTGGTATCTTTGTGGTTTTGATGTTGAGATGGCAAACTGGATCACACTTTCTTTCCATTTCTCCTGAGCAACTATCAGGGCTTTCCACTCAGTGTTTTCTGACTATAGAAAAGAACTGAAAAAAGGTAGAAAAGAACTGAAAAAAGGTAGAAAATACTTTTAGTCAAAATGACTATGGTGCTTGTGTAATTTTCTATCCTAAAGATTTTCAGTGTTATCTGAGTTTTTGCTAACTTTTTCCTTACATGAGACCATCAGTTATATATATATATATATATATATACACATTTTAAATTTAAACTGAGTGTATAATTCTGTTGTCCCTCAATTACATTATAGTTAAGTAAGACAGAAACCTTTGTATTATATACAACACACAAAAAAAATTTCTCTTGAATTAAGTTTTACCTTATCAATTTAGGTGAAATTTTGATGTTCTAATTGATTAATGTTAATTAATCCCTTATATGTTCTAATTGATTGATGACTTTTAGGTGGTTTTCCAATCAAATTACGTTCTGAACTAATCTGGTAGGGGTGCCAAATTGTTTGGCTGAGTAGTTTAGTAGAATTAAAAAACAAACAACAAAAATCTTAGAAACCATCTCTTATGCCATGAAAATACAAGAAATCAATTCCCACTCTAAGTTTTTTTTTCTTTTGTTATGCCTTGAGAAGGAATTATTACTGCAGGTATACCATCATTTAATTCTAGACAAATCATCATGGGACTCTAGGATAGAAAGTGATACCCTTGCACACCAGGAGTGCTGAGCAGGATACTTTTAATGACTGTGTGGCTGAATAGCCTTGTTTCTTTGGGCAAAGCATATTTTAAACCTCCAGTCCCTTATTAATAACTGGGAATTTGACTACATAAATATTCAAAGGTCCCTTTGAGTTTAAAGATTTTGTTACATAGTTAGATAAACTAGTAATGAGTGTTATTTTGCTTATACGTTTGGTTACTTTTATTTATGGATAAGTTGCTCCCCTAGCCAGAAATGGAGGTCTATTCATCAGATCTGAAGTTACCTTCCTGATTAAACTGTAGACTTTGTTTTCTGATTAGACCCTTAGATTTAAGATTTTGCATTCATGATATTGGGTTAGAATATGTACTTCTGTGAAAATATTATTGGCTAGCCAAAACAAATCATGTAAGAGGAAATAATTCAAAATGGCAGAAGAGGCATCTAGAACTGTCAGTGGTGGGTTGTTCTTTGAGTCTAGCTTGAAAGGTGGCATTGGCATGCTCTTCTTCCAGATATCAGAGGGGTGTCCAGTTTTGGGTGTTTTTTGTTTGTTTTTAATGTTCAAATATAGTGTTATTAACCTATGCGTCACATGAACTTTATTTCTTCCTTGTTTCACTTTGGTAACTTTGAAGTTACCTACAACAACGGACCAGGTGGAAGTGATGTCTATGTCAGTGCTACAGATGTGAGCATAGCTTGCCTCCAGGGATGGGATCCTTGGCTGTGAGTTAATTAGGACTTATTGTTATAAATTACCACAGCTACAGAGTCTCTGCCTTCTAGGGTCCCTATGGGTCGGAATTGACTCCAGGGCAGTTTTAGGAGCCCTGGTGATGTGGTGGTTAAGAGTTTGGCTGCTAATCAAGAAGTTGGCAGTTTGAATCCACCAGCAGCTCTTTGGGAACCCTATGGGGCAGTTCTACTGCGTCCTATAGGGTTGCAATGAGTCGGAATCGACTCTATGGCAACAGGTTTAAGGAGTCTTATGGGGGGAGGAGGTAATATCTTCTGTTATTTTAATGGCTTAATATTCTTTAACTGGTGTCAAGAATACAGTATAATTTATTACAAAAATTAAAAAGAAAAACACACGCAAACAACTAATTTTAGAACTCAACATTTCATTCATCATCTTGGGGGCATCGTCCCTCTTAGTATATAAAAAAAAAAAACTTTGGATTTTCCATTATCTATGGTTTTATTTCATCAATACTTTATCTGTATTCACTTCTCCCCTTGTTCTTGGTTTTTTCTGAATGACTTAGAGTTCTAAAGAACATTGCTATCTTGATGCAGAATTGTTTTTCCATTTTGAGTAAGTCGATGGAAATTTTATTTTGGCATATTTTCTATGTGATGATTTATAGTTAGTTAGTGTTTGTAGAGTATGAAATATATGCCAAGCACTGGCATAAACATTTAACACTCACAATTATTTTTGTGCTGTTAGCCTTCATTATACATGCTGGGAAACAGGCGCAAGGATAAAAAGTCGTAGAATCAGGATAAAACAGCTATGAGATGGTTAGGTAGTGAGCCAGTATTTGACCTTAGGATTTCTGAGTCTAAATCCAATACCCTATTCATAATCTTCTTAATCATAACATATTTTAGTGATATAATGCTTATAATTTCATTCTTCTTTTTCTTTCTCTCCAATTTATTTTCTATCTAATATTGGAATACATTTTCTCTAACACAGCCACGTCTAGAGATAGACCCGAAGACATCTTGTTCATAATCGAAGCACACCTCTAGGTGGCAGAAAAGAATACTTTTTCTTCAGAGTCAAAACTGAGATGTCTTCACCAGCGATTCTGGAGCAACAGTAGACCAGACAGAGTCTTTAAACATGTGATATTTTACTTATGGAGTCAGTAATTTTTTTCTCCGTCCTCTGGGTTACTTCAAGTCTCATCATATTCATAATTGTTATTCCAGAATCACTTTTACTATGGAAAGAAAGGGGAAAAAAACACACACACATTCTTTGAAGAATTCAGTTTCTGCATGTTTTTTCCTTTTAAATTTTATTTTTCTGAATTCCAACCCATAGTGTTGCGCTATCTGTTTTTAGACAGACCCATAAAGCTTGGAAGAACTATAGCTTTGAACAGTCTTAAAAGCATTGTAGCCCTTCCACTCCTTTCCAAAGGGATTGGCTTTCCTTAGCACCTACCGAAGTTACTTATTAAATTTTTAAATGTTTAGATTCTATAAATCTTATTGGCAACACCTTTCATTGTTTATATATTTATTATACAAAAATATTTTTCTTTCTCCATAGTCTAGTTCTTCTTTAAGTCTAGTTGATTTTTGATCTTTAATTTATAGTATCTTCCCATCTTTAAAACCTACCACTTGGCATCTGTTTTGCTTTTGAAAACTTTTGAGCAGACTCAAAAGATCAGAAATGAACTCTTTTTTGTAATTTGTGCTTTCTGCACTGATTAAACTCATCTACACTGATTAAACATTGTTAGCACGCAGGCTCTCCATGAGTCAGAAATGATTGGAGGGCAACTAACGACAATAACCAAAAAACAAACAAACAAATAAAACAAACCAAACCAAACCGATTGCCTTCAAGTCATTTCCGACCCCTAGTGACACTATAGGATAGAGTAGAACTGCCCTATAGGGTTTCAAAGGAGCAGCTGGTAGATACCAACTGCTGACCTTTTGGTTAGCAGCTAAGCTCTTCTAAAACGTATACAGTTCTATAGTGATCTTTTTATCTGGGTGATACAAATTTATCTGACCTTTCTTCAACACATTTTAAGCATTTGAGCTGGAAACTACTTCACAGTGGAGTAAATTCCTCCAAACTCCAAATTTTGATCCTGCTTACTGGATCTGTTTCCATGTTTTCTGTTTACGTCTCCACCAAATCTAAATCCAAGACCTCCATATAATGGCTTTCAGCTAAACCACTAAGTCACGCTAAATCTGATGTAATTTGAAATATGAAAAAAGCGTCAGGAGCAGTTGGATAGACAATTGTAATTCTCTTAGAAGAAATTTAAATAAGAGAGTCACTTATCTATGACAGTGACTTTAGATTTCTACATATTTGGTACAAATATAATTGTTTACCTTCTATTGCATGTTAATTACCCACTAAGCTTTGCCTCCTTAGAAGCTATAACTCTATACAACAACAACAAAATGATTATAAAGTAGCAAAATGAAAACTGCTTAATTATTATTGTTTTTACTTAATGATCATCTGTAAACATTAGAAGGTAGTTTGAATTACATTTCTGGCAAAACACGGGACAGACTACATGAGAAATAAATGTGCCACTGTTAAGGAAAATAAAAACTTCACTGTTTACAAGTATTAAGGGGAAGGATTGTATCCTGGCTCGCTGAAACTGTTACATGCCATTAGGTTTACTGTAAACTATCCCTTGATGGATTCTTTGCTGGACAATGAGCTTAAGAATCTGAGGTGTCTTCTTGCTTTTATAGAGCAGAATAGGACTCTGATGCTTAAATGGAAACTGCAGAGCACATAATAGGGTGTAGGTAAAGTTACTGAACTACTGCATCTCACTTTCAGGAAAGTAGTGGGAGAGATTGTGTCTTGAGAGGAAAAGCATTTTAGAGGTAACCCTTTTAAGATTTAAATTAGCTATTTAAATGTATGAATCATGTGCTTAAATGTATTATTACTTAAATATTTGTTTCTAAGGCTAACTAGCTTATAGAACTCCAAACCAGCTACAGAGAGGTTGTATGTTTTCCTGGAACTAGAAATATTTTTAAAAAGACTGGGGCACAAATGTTTTAGATTTTAGTATTTAATCACATAGTTTGGGGACAATTTTAGTACTTTATATGAACAATGTCATTATTAACTGCAAAAGAATAGACAAAGGCAATGTTCTGATTTCTATACTGAGAATTTAGTAACACATGACAAGGTGTATTAAAAAACGTTTCACCAACTATGTGGTTTGGCAGCAAAAAAGTAGGAAAAAGTGGGAATTTGTCCCCTTTAAGTAAAATAGAAATATTTACATAATTCAGTGTAGATATTTAGATACACACAGATTTATAGAGAATGTTTCACAAATGAAATTTGTGGTAAATCTTAAAAAAATTACTCTGAATAATAGTTACATTGAAAATGAAGCTGTCTTTCCTTTTAAATAGTATATTTATGACACCTTTTAGCTATTTACACATACTCCCAGCAGTTTTTTCTAATGCTACAGAAAAATGCTTGCAAGACAGTCATATTTTGCATTTTTTGAAGTATTTCTGATGTCTTATTTTTTTTTTTTCAAAATCAGTCTCTAAAGGACCAAAATCAGCTTATGCTAAGTGAGTTAGAGTTTGAGTTAATCTGGAAAGGAATATAAAACCTACAAGAAGGTACATAACTTGGATATTGATAACTTTAACATACTATAGACATTGAAATATAGCTGAAAACTTCATGGTATATAAATCTCATTTCTTCCTAGTTAGAAATACCTAATTTTCATTTTTATTCAGTCATAATGCATTGGGTTATTTCATTTACACTATTTTTATAGAGAGTGGAATCCTATGTGCTGTCAAATGTATTCTGAGTTTGTTACCTTAGCTGCTTCGGTATTACTTTTGTGGCTTTAGAACCTATGCAAAAATACTACGTGCAAGGCCAATTATATATTCAAATACCTTTCCTACAACCCATATAAGGTGTTGTGGCTGCTCTTAAGGTGATCAGGTTAATTAAATCATCTCTTGTTTTATAAATGTAAGCTACTTAATTACTTCCTTTCTAAAGATGATTGCAAACAAAACCAAATATGTAAAACAGATAAAGTAGGAAGTTGCAAAAAAATAAAGAGCACACACAGCATGTCAGAAAGAGAATGTGTGCCAATATTTTTTAGAATTCAGGTGTAATTTTTTTTTTTTATTGTACTTCAGGTGAAGGTTTACAGAACAAATAGTTTCTCATGAAACAGGAGTACACATATTGTTTTGTGACATTGGTTAACAACCCCACAACATGTCAACCCTCTCCCTTCTCAACCTTTTTTTTTTTTGGTGAAAACACACATAGCCAAAGATACACCATTTCAAAAATTTCTACATGCACAGTTCAGTGACATCGACTACGCTCTTCCAATTGTGCTGCTATTCTCACTTTAGATGAAGGCTTACAGAACAAAATAGTTTCTCATTAAACAGTATACATGTTGCCCTATGACAATGGTTAACAACCTCACAACACATCAACACTATCCTTACTCAACCTTGGGTTCCCTATCACCAGCTTTCCTGTCCCCTTCTGCCTTCTGGCCCTTGTCCCTGTGCCTCATTAGTCCCATTTGGTTTTATGGGGCTGTCCACTCCCTGGCTGAATGGTGAACCTCGGAAATGACTTCACCACTGAGCTAAAAGGGTGTCTGGGGGCCATACTCTCGGGGTTTCTCCAGTCTCCTTTAGGCCAGTAAATCTGGTCTTTTTTTTTTTTGTGAGTTAGAATTTTGTTCTACATCCTTCTCCAGCTCTGTCCAGAACCCTCTGTTGTGATCCTGGTCAGAGCAGTCAGTGGTGGTAGCCGGGCACCATCTAGCTGTACTGGACTCAGTCTGGTGGAGGCCTTGGTAGATGTGGTCCATTAGTCCTTCGGACTAATCTTTTCCTTGTATCCTGTTCTCTTCATTCTCCCTTGCTCCTGAAGGGATGAGACCAGTGGAGTATCTCAGATGGCTGCTCACAGGCTTTTAAGACCCCAGACACTACTCACCAAGGCAGAATGTAGAACATTGTCTTTATAAACTGTGTCATGCCAATTGAGCTAGATGTTCCCCGAGACCATGGTCCCCACAGCCCTCTCAGGTGTAATTTTTGAGTTATCAAAATGGGTTATTGATGAATCTATTTTGTAAAAACGTATCATCCAGAAATAGCAGTTGTCTTGGAATAGAAGAGCCAGGGTCAAGCCTGACTCTGCCATGATCTACCTGTGTGATCTTGGCTAAGTCACTTATCCTCTCTGGTTCTTATATTCATTGTTTATAAAAGTGAGAGAAGTGTTGTAGGGACTCTGAATTAATCTCCTCTCCTGCCTCCCAACCAGTTCACTAAATTGTGAGTCCATGATTGCTTAGCCATGTGCAAAGAACCGAGTGCTGCAATTATCCTCATAGGCAATAGTCTTAGTAATGACTGCGTGTTTACTATAAGCCATGCAATAGCCAAAAGACCAGATGGCTTACTGTCATTGCCAGCACTAAAATTCTATGAAAAACTGTGGTTTTAAAAATTAACCCAAACAATGATAGTTTGCAAATTGGACGCTAAATATTTAATTCAACCACTTATAATTGTGTTTGATGAATTGGAATGTCTTGCCTTGGAAGGTGATTTTTTCCAAATGTAATGTTTTACACAAGCTCAGAGCTTACTGTTTGATTTTCTATTTGACCTTTGATTGCTATTGTTTCCCACCAACTGGTTGGCTAAACTTGTGAGGGCTAGAACAGATAAAGCAAATAGAGTTTCATGGGGTTTAATAATTAATAAACTGACTTGTCATCAAAACATCCATGGGTCTGGTTCATTACTGGGTCATTGGTGCAAGATTTTAACAAGACAAGTCTGTATAAAAAGCAATTGCTCTTTTGTTTCCAAAACAGGTATTACAAGTGGATAAATAATGTGCACTGCTCTGAGCCCAAAGGTACGCAGTGGACCTGGCCTCTCTGATATGCATCAGTATAGCCAATGGCTGGCCAGCAGACATGAAGCTAATTTGCTGCCGATGAAAGAAGATCTGGCCTTGTGGTTAACCAATCTATTAGGTAAGGTTATAAGATCGCATTTTGTGAGCAAAGATAACAGCTTTTTTTCTCCTATAGTGTCCTTCACCTGAGCATGTGACAGCACCTTGGAAAGAAAGACTTCCATTATTTGGATTTTTCATCTGGGAAACCTGAAGCATGTATAAATGTAAATGAATTTTCCAGTGTCCTTCACATTAACTGTGCTTAGTAATTCCAGCGACATGCATTGAAATGAGGAAATATGTGGTCAATTTGTTTATCTGTATGCTCATCTGATTTTCAATTAAATTTTTTCCATGCAGTTGACCAGTTTGACCTATTCTTTTGAGATTGCATACAGGCTACAGTCTTTTTGTGAAATCTGGCTTCTAAAGATAGATTTCTTCACCCTACTTTATAGCACACCTTCTAAAACTGCCAAATACCCAAACTTGGGAACAAAAATATCTATCCTTTGTTCCAGTGGGCTGACTAGTGTCACCCAACCTTGAGCTAAAATTTTTCTTTTCAGTTCATTTTTGTTTTTAAGTTCTCTTCCAAAAGCATTGTTGTTGAGAAAAAAATGCCGCCTCATGCTAAGGATACCCCTTTTGTTTCTGTTGTGTTGACATATTCATAGGATAAAATATCCACCATGTGCTTAATGGAATCATACATTTAAGGGACCATTGTGTATAGCAATGCTATTTCTACTAATAGTTTTTCACAGAGAATAAAATTGTTTTGAGAGCTAAGGAAAAGAACGCTAATAGAGTTGATAAGATGTGAGACTGAATATTGACTAAGCATACAATTTGTATGGTATTGATCACTTGGAGAAGGGTTTTCCCCAACATTATTTTATTATTTAAAGAACCCTTCAAGGCAAGTGTTATCCTGAATCGTTCAGGAAGAAGCACCCTGTCCATCTGAAATTTTAGCAAGGTTTTCCTTGCTCACCATGGCTTGGGATTTGTGCATGGCTTTTGTATTTTTCTTCAATTGTTTTGTTAACCCTTTATCCTATAATTAGATGTTTCCCTTTTTTCCACTGTGTGTACACTATTTGAGCAACTCTTTTGTAGTCTAACCAGGGATACCATATTTGGGGGTGCAGGTTGTACCCTTCACAAGGGCGTTCAACAAGGGGTGAGTCAGGGCAGAAATGCAAAAGACCTAGCAAGACCCTGGTGGCACAGTGATTAAGAGTTCAGCTGCTAACCAAAAGTTTGGCAGTTCTCATCTACCTACCAGCCACTCCTTAGAAACACTATGAGGCAGTCCTATTCTGCTGTACTGTGCCTCAGTTTCCTCATATGGAAAGTAAGTGTAATAATAGTACTAACCTCATAGGATTATTTGAATTTTAAATGAGATAATTACCTTTAAAACAAGATCTGGCACATAGTAATCAATCAATAAGCTGATTGTGATTATTGTGCTCCAGACACAGTCTACTAGGCACTAGAAGGTAGAGTGGTGCTTGAGAATAGACATAGTACTTGTTCTCGTGTACCTTGAACTAGATTGGCACAGAAACACGTTAAGTAAGTAACTGAATACAAAATTCACTAATTAGACTTGTTATAGACACTAAAAGTTAAAAGTTGCAATAAGAATGTAAGACTGATGGGTGGGGTAGGACAAAGTGATCAGAGGGCTTGAGGAAATTCTCCTAAAGAAGACTTATATTTAAACTTAGATATAAAGTATAGTTAAGAGCTAGACAGACAAATCATGGGAGAAGAGCTTCTGGGTGGAGGGGACAATGAGCTGAGGTAGGACACAGAGTTGGTGTGTTGGAAGAACTGAAGGATGACTAATGTCAACAACACAGAAAGAGGGGGAGAGTTTCATGAGACCTGTTGAGACCAGACCATATATGGTATTATGACCATGTTAAGGAGCTTATACTTTACATTATTATCAACGAGAAGCCATTGAAATGTTCTAGGGAGGGGAAGAGCATAATTAATTAGAATAGAGCCAGGTTATACAGGCATGCTCCAAGGTCTCATGATTTGTCGTCAAAGGCATTTTATTTGGTGAATGTGATCGTTTGCAAAACAGCTTGACTGGTGTGAGAAGCCCAAGATAGCCTCAAAGAATAGAGTCAGTGTGTAATGGAAAGATCCTTGGATTAAAAGTCAGGAGACCTGGCTCCTAACTGGGCATCAGGAGACCTGGCTTCTGGTCTTGGCTCTGCCAGGTAGGAAACTTGCCTAAAGTCACTCAACTATCTTTTCTGGGCTCAGTGTCCTCAACCATAAAAAGAAACGGTTGGAGTAGATGATCTCTAATGTCCTTTCCAGATCCAAAAGTCTAAGTGTCCAAGAAACCCAATTTGGGGCAGTTGAGGTCATCAATATGCATAAACAAGGAGAAGATGATTTACATAAATGAATAAATTTTCTTTTGAAGAATAAGAAGAATTTTTTTTTTAATGCTGGTAGTTGGTTATACAAATGCAACTTGATGGCTTGTGAAATTTTTTCAGGAAAGGGATTCTAAAGGAATCTTGAAATAAGAATGAGTCACCTTGTATTTTATTGAGTTCCTATGAAATAGATGAATAATAGACATCAAGTGGACTTTGAGTATATCATAAGATGTATTACAAATCAGAAAAGAATGGTGGAATAGTGGTTAAGAACTATGGCTGCCAACCAAAAGGGCTGCAGTTGGAATCCACCAGGTGCTCCTTGGAAACCCTGCGGGGCAGTTGTACTCTGTCCTGTAGGGCCACTGTGAGTTGGAATCGACTTGACGGCAACGGGTTTTGTTTATTGCAAATCAAGTTACGTGGAATTGATTTTACTTATATGTAGACAATACATTGTAATGTGACAGTTGATGTCATGGTGTTGCATTTCTCTGACCTTCTTAAATGGAGGTAAAAGAAAATTCAATTGCTCAACACATAATATTTCCAATTTTTCAATTATTTCTAAAAATAACATAATTTCAGCATTTAAACGTTAAGCATGAAAAGTTAACTCCAACAAAGCAATCTGTTTGTTGAAATTGCTGCAGTAAAATACAACTGCTGTATACTGAGCTTGGGACAGCTTTCTCGTCTTTTTTCTTAAAGCCCTTTTAGCAGATACTTATCCTACTGAGTTCTCATATTCTTGTAATGGTCAATAAAAATTCCTTATAAACAGTGGCATCTTGTGGTAGTTCAAAAGTCTAAAGGATCAGGTTCATGTCCACAAGTTGACACCTTTCAGAGCAGTTAATGCCTAATATTTTACCAAGACTTTTCCAAAACAAGCAGTTTTGTCTTTTCTTAATACAAACGGAAGGTAGACACAGGTGAATCAGTGTGAAGTAGGTGCTGACCTGGGGTTTAATAGATATAATGAATCATTTCCTATCTCACAATCTTCAAATTTTAGTTTCAAAATACCAAAAAAATCTAGGCTAAGATAGCAAATGGTTTGCTTCCAGTTCTCTAGATAGGAAGCTATATTGGAATTGAGAGGTGCAGTGGGGACAGGGGCAGAATTTGGATCACCTTTAGCGATTAAAAAAACATGCCAGCTTTCTTCTCCAATGAATCAGGCCAAATATCAGAACACACCTGAGTGACATTCTCAGCCATTCTCCAATCTAGAAAGTGGACTTCTATTCGTTTTTCAGCACCACTGTCCTCAGCCTCAAGTAGTTCTTTTCCTGAAGGGCTTTCTGTAAAGTTCCTATGAAAAAAAGACAAGTGTATCAGGGAGAATGCATAGTTATGGGGAAATAGTCATTCATGTATTCGTTAATATTTACTGAAATAGTCAAGCACGGTGGCTAAAAGCATAGGCTCTGAACCTAGCCTTCCTGAGTTAAAAAGCCAAATTCCTTTAGGTATTAACTGTGTGACTTTCGACAAGTTACTAAATCTGCACACCTCAGTTTTATCATCTGTAAAATGGGTTTAATAGCAGCATCCACTTCACAAGTTTGTGAGATCAAATATATTAATAGATGTAAAGTGCACACAACAGTGTCTAACACGTAATAAGAACGCACATGTTAAATATTTTTTTTAGATACTATCACGTTTTAGGAACCTGAGTTTAGTATTGCTAGTTTATTGGGTGGACAACATTTTCCCTCAGCAATATAGAGGATGAAATGAATCCTTTTATCCAGGTGGCTCCAGTCTAAAACACTTTACAGATTAATACTTAATATTTATGGAGATCATGGCAAACAAACATTTCTGGGAGGAATGCAATAGCGTATACAATCATGCATGTTGATTTTGGTTACCTGACAAAAATTTCAGGCAGATGTTTATTTCATATTGTTGTTGTTACGGTCAAGTAGAACCTGACTCATGGTGACTCCGTATCATAGTGCTCTAGTGTTTTAAGAGGAAGTGGTTAACCACAATATTTAATCAAACACCCTGATCTTTGTCTACTGGAAAGCTGTCAATGGTAAATAAATTGATGGTGTGAAGATCAAAGTCCACAATTATGAACTCAGGAAAGAAAGACATTACTTTTAGACTAGGATATTTTAGACTAATCTTCAGGCCAATAGTCTTTACAACCTAGTGTGGGTCGGTACATCAAGATGGTTTAATTATACCTATTTACTGCCCTTTCTTTCCCTAATGTACTAACAACATGGAAAGAATGGGGTTGGAGAAGGAATGATTCTCTGTTGCCAGAATCCCACTGCCTCAGTGTTTATAACCTGACATGTCAACATAGCTATACAATTTAGTTTAAAAAAGGTTTGATTCTACTTATCAGAGATATTAGCTTTGTATAGCTTGTTTTTGAGAAACTGTAATTATTTTTTCACAATCTGTTCTTAAGAATTTATCTTGTGATTAAATTCAAATATTTGTATATTTTGTTTTTGTTTTTTAAATAACTATTGACAATATCAGTGCAATAAAGAGTGAAGTAGTATATCATTCCATATAAGGACTATACACTCACTGCTCAGTTATCAGCATGGTTAGGTTCCAAAGACCAGGTCGTTCTGTGAAAATCAGCATTGTGCAAAAATGGAGAATGACCACATCAGATCACAAAATGGAGGATGACTACATCATTTCATAACTGCCAGATTACATCATTACATAACTGCCAAACCACTGACAATCATGACCCAGCCACGCTGACACATAACCTTAACCATCACAGCCAGTGTTACTCTCATCTTGCACCTTGGCTTTCATTACTGCCAGACATCATTGTTAATGTGCAAAATAATTGGATAAAGATTTTTTACTGTTGTTGTAAATGCAAAATGTCAACTAACGTGATAGTGGATAAGTGAAGAGTAGGTATAACTAGTTTCTTACAATTATGCAGTATATTTAAAAAGTATACTTCGTGATTCTTAATCTTTGGATGGAAAATGCATTACATATGAGGAGTTGTTAAAAATTCTGTCTTGCATTTTTCTTCATTTGAAACAGTACATTTCAGTCATAAAGTATGTAACAGTGTCTGTATTAGCCAAAAATATCCCACCTTTTGGAGCTATAAAATATACAGCATTGAAAGATGACACTTAATATATTTTTCATTAGATACAGATGTTCAGTATAAAATTCTTCAAGTATTCATAAAAAGTAGGATAACTAAAAATCTTCAGGTATAATGTATAAAAAGTAAAAAGCATACCTTTTGGGAAACTGCTAGTGAATTTTTAATGTAAGTCAATTTTTTTTTATAATTTATAATTCTTTTGAGTTTATTATAATAATTTTGTCTCTTAACATTATGAATGAAATCTTTAAATTACCATGGAACTTAATGAAATATGAATACCTAAAGACTTCTTCCATGTGTAGATATTCTTAGTAATTTATAAAGGAATCACTCAATAATTTAGTGTAAAGTTTACCTTCTTCACCTTGAAATTTAAGCACATTTAAACAAAGCAGTAATTTTTCGTAGTGATTTCTAATGTTTATTTTTCATAACTATTTGTAAAATATCTTTCTTATTATTGTTCAGAAATGTGGGGCAATATGGTGAGTGTAAAATACAAATTTTGTTATACTGACTTTTTGTATCTTGAGACTATTATTTTATTCCTAAATTGAGTTGAGCTGCATACAATTTTGAAATAATAGTAGTTCTGCATAGGCTCCCTCTGTAGTGAGTACTTAGAGCTACTGATATTTTGCCACCTGCAGAAGTCATTATCCTAACTGGGGGCTAAAATGTGAAATATCCAGTAGGGGAAAAAGAAAACACACACACACGAAATAATAATTCTTTTTCCCTCTTTACCTACCCTTTCCTCCAAACTAGAAAAAAGAATCATTTCAAACAGATGTTTCTTAAAATCTAAATATATTAGATATTACAAGTTTACCTTTAAGCAAGTAGTTTGTTGTTTCAGTTGGGTTACATATAAGAGGTCATGGAATTGAGCTGCTTGCATATTTTTCTTAAGATAGAAAATAACTAGTCATTGAACCTGAGCGTGTCAGTATAAAACTTTAAAATACCTCCTTTTCTTTTGTGTTTATTTTTTGCTTTGAACTTAACTACTTTTCCAAAAAACTGATATCTGCCATTATCTCAAAGTTTCCCAGTAGTTTATTTCTCCTTTTGTTAATTTCAGTGTCCGCTGAACACATTTACTATGTGAAATACCATGCTTGCCTCTGTAGAATATATTATAGAAATATATATATATACCTCAAACAGTTTATATTCAGGAAGAAAAGAACTTGATCCAAAACATGTTACCAGCCTTAGAAGAAAATGTTTGATAGGTGCCAAAGTGAGTGATACCCATGAGGACAACTGTACAGAGAAGAGACCAATGTGGACTAGAGGAATTCCTTTCTGGAACTCTGGTTAAAAAAAAAAAAAAAAAGATAAAACTTGGCCAGGCAGATGGGAGGTAGGAGGGCACTGCAGGCAGAGAACATGACAGAAACAAAGGCATGGCAGGAGAAACAATAAGATCGGCTAGAGGAACCTGGAAGGCAGGGTGCAGACCAAGGAGCAGAGTCATGTGGGGAAGTTATATTGAAAGGTAAAATAGAGGTATATGGGGGAGGTTTTGTGGGTTAAAGTGGATAGATTTCATCTTTTAGGTAGAGAAAGATTAGTGACTTTGCTTTAAAGGCTTCTGTGTGGCGGATGACCCAGTGAGGGCAGTGTTTCCCACCCACTGCCATCAAATCGATTTCTCCTTACAATGATGCTATAGGACAGAGTAGAACTGCCCCATAGGGTTTCCAAGGCTGTGATCTTTATGGAAGCAGACTGCCACATCTTTCTACCATGGAGCGGCTGGTAGGTTCCAACCACTAACCTTTTGGATGGCATCAGAGTGCTTTAACCACTGTGCAACTAGGGTTCCTTGAGAATAGTGTTTAAAAACTCGTTGCCATCGAGTCAATTCTGACTCATAGCAACCCTATAGGACAGAGTAGAACTGCCCCATACGGTTTCCAAGGACTGCCTGGTAGATTCAAGCAACGGATCTTTGGGTTAGCAGCCATAGCACTTAACCACTACACCACCAGGGTTTCCTGAGAATACTGTTTAGGAATACTAATTTTAGCAGTGAGTGTGATATGTTTTGGAGAGAGAAGTGAGGACACAGGGAATTCCCATTGTTCTTGTTGCTAGATGTTTAGTTATCAGATCATGAAGATTTTTATTCAGATTACGGCACCTGAAACAGAAGGAAGCCTGAATCTACAGGACGTATAGGTTTGTAGGAAATTAAAATAAGCAAACAAAATGTTCTGAAACTTAAATAACTAGGGAAACCAGGAAAAAGAAAGAGCTTTTGAAGACATGAATTTTAGGGAACATATAAGAAAGAAATTAGTGGTTGTCTAAGGCTAGGGGGCATGGAGGGCTAAGGTGATGGTTAAAGGGTATGGGATTTCTTTCTGAGGTGATTAAAATGTTATAAAATTGACTGTGGTGATGGTTGCACAACTCTGGGAATATACTAAAACTCACTGAATTATACACTTTAAATGGGTGAATTGTATGGTATGTGAATGATATTTTAATAAAGCTGTTATGAGAGAGAGAGAGAAAGAAAGAAGGAAGGGAGGGAGGGAAAGAGAGAAAAAAATAACTTGGGGGAGGGGCATATCAGAAAGAAAGAAAATAACTTGTTACCTGGGAACAGGTTAGAAGTCAGGGATGAAGAATTGTGAATCATGTTCCTAAGGGCAGTGTTTGAAGCTTTGAGAAGGGCAGAGACCTGAACCTGAGAATTCTACATTTCGAGGACTACAGTAGGAAGGAGAATGGTTAGAGAGCTAGTGTTTTCTATGGAGTCTTTATCATGTGTATTACTTTTACTTGTATTATCTTAATCTAGGAAACCAATTCAATAGAATTTAGAGATGTAACTTTATGCATTGGCCATGCTATTAAAGTTGCCAGTGGTGAAGGATCTTTAATATATCATATCTATTATTTTAAATCAAAGAAAAGAGATCCATGGCCGTCTTTTAATTAAAAGCATACACCTGAAGAAAAATAAAGGTACAGTTCTACCTTATGCCTTGCCTCAGTAGCCAAAGTCTATCAAGGGCCCTCTGAGGTTAAGAACTGAACAAACCACAGAGGCCAAATTGTACAATCATTGATAATGTTGGTTCTTTCATTGACTGGTTAGTTTTCATTTCCCCTGACTGCTAAATGCTGGGACTCTTTTCACACAGGCCATCATTTTGCCACCTTTATGAAAGGCTTATGTGAAATAAAACTTTTATTCAGCTAGAACTATATTATGAAAATATAGAATGTTGAAAAATTCTTCTTGCTAACAAAAGAGAATACAAAATTCCAAAGAAAGTATACTTCCTTGGTAAGTTCCTGTCCGAGATACATAACTTGGCTGGCATTGAAATTTTAGTGATAGCAGCGTTGTCAAATACAGCATGAATCTGACTTTTATGTTGGAAAATCTCTAAGCTTTTATATTGGTTCTCTTTGATATTGCAGGGAAAGAGATTACGGCAGAAACTTTTATGGAGAAGTTAGATAATGGTGCCTTACTCTGTCAACTTGCAGAAACTGTGCAGGAGAAATTCAAAGAGAGCATGGAAGCTCACAAGCCCGCAAAGGTAAAGGATACCAAGGCAAAAATCACTGTTAGGAGGTAGATTAGATTTGTAGTTGTGTATGAATTGAGTTTAATTTGAGGATTTTGCATCATGGTCTATATTAACAACAAAAGCACAGAAGGTGCTTTTTAAGGTAACATGTTATTTGTACTCTAATTACATAAATTACATACTTCTTTGGGTAAGTCTAATTTAAAAAAAGGCTATGGAAATTGATGGTATTCATACAACAAAAGTACTGTATATAAAGTGGCTGAATCTGATGTATTGATTAAAAACTTGGCAGAGAAATAACTTGTATCATCAGGCAGTGAACAAAATCTCATCAAGAAGGATTACCTGAATAGATTTTTGTTTTAAAAAAAAAACATTATTATGGCAGAATATTGGACCAAAATGTCTAGTGCATAATTCTTTGTTTGTTTTAAGTAAGTAGTAACACTGACTGAAATAGCTTTGGGCACAGTATTTTATTTCTGACTGCTCAGATTTCCTTTCTGCACATTAATTCTAGTATCTTTTCTTGGTTATGACAATTTAATTAGAAAATTTGTGAACAAATATGATTATTCTTTATAAACACACAGTAGAAGTATGTTTTTTATCTATATCGTTTTATTTTTTTATTGTGCTTTAGATGAAAGTTTACAGCTCAAGTTAATTTCTCATACAAACATTTATACACGTATTGTTGTGTGACATTAGTTGCAATCCCCACAGTGTGACAGCACACTCCCCCTTTCCAGCCCAGGTTCTCTGTGTCCATTTGACCAGTTCCTGTCCCTTCCTGCCTTCTCATCTTGCCTCTGGACGGGAGCTGTCCATTTGGTCTCGTGTATCTGATTGAACTAAGAAGCATTCTCCTCACATATATTATTTTTTGTTTTATAGTCCTATCTAATCTTTGTCTGAAGAGTGGGCTTCAGAAATGGTTTCATTTCTGGGTGAACAGAGCATTCAGGGGCCATAGTTTCGCAGGTTCCTCCAGTCTCTGGCAGACCATTAAGTCTGGTCTTTTTATGTGAATTCGAGTTCTGCTCCAAACTTTTCTCCCACTCTATCTGGGACTCTCTATTGTGTTCCCTGTCAGGGCAGTCATTGGTGGTAGCCAGGTACCATCTAGTTCTTCTGGTCTCAGGCTGGTGGAGTCTCTGGTTCATGTGGTCCTTTAGTCCCTTGGGCTAATATTTTCCTTGTGTCTTTGGTTTTCTTCATTCTCTTTTGCTCCAAGTGGGATGGGACCAAGTGATGTATCTTAGATGGCTGCTCATGAGCTTTTAAGACCTCACCAAAGTGGGATGCAGAACATTTTCTTAATAAACTTTGTTATGCCAATTGACCTATATGGACCCGAAACTATGGTCCCCAGGCCCCAGCCCCAGCTACTCAAAAATGTGGAACACTTGACAAATTCATATGTCATCCTTGCACAGGGTCATGCTAATCTTCTCTGTATCGTTCCAATTTTAGTATATGTGCTGTGGAAGCGAGCACTAAGTGTGGTTTTGATATTTACGATGAAAACAAGGTGGATGAGTTTTGACTTTTAAAAGAGGGAAGACAAAATTGTTAAAATAATGTTGAAGACAGCTTACAAAAACAAAAACAAAAACTCTTAAACTGATTCAGTAACTGGAAGAAACAGAAAAATTACTATTTATATAAAGTTTCTTTATGTTTATTAAAACCAACACCTGAACAAGAGAAAAGATCAAGCTTCCTAAAACAATGTATTTTGGAGCCCTGGTGCTATAATGGTTAAGAGCTACGGCTGCTAACCAAAAGACTGGCAGTTTGAATGCACCAGATGCTCCTTGGAAACCCTATGGGACAGTTCTACTCTGTCCTATAGGGTCACTATGAGTCCAAATCGACTCGACGGCAAAGGGTTTTTTATGGGTACTTAGTTTGGGATTAATATTTTATGTCACTCTGTGAAGTATTATATAGTATACAAAGTCCTTCCCTCCTACTTTTTCCTCTTAAGACACAACTGTTTAAAGGTATAAAGTCAGTGTCTACCAAACTTTCCTGCACATGGCAATCACCTGAGTATCTTTGAAAAATACCGATGCCTTGTTCCCATGCCAGAACATTTTTACTTAGTCAATACAGGTGCAGCCTGGGCCTTTGAATTTTTAAAAAGCTCTCCAGGTAAGTCTTTTGTTTAGCAAAGTTTGGGAACCACTGCAGTCATTTTTCCCCTTGTGTAGATCCAGACTTTAAGTGAATTACACAAGAGTATGCAGTTAGTAAGTGGCTGAGCAAGGATTTGACATGGACATCCTCCTTCCAAGTCATGTACTCTCTCATTTTGGTTCACTAAGGGTAGCACAGACATAGACTATAAAAATGCTTTGCATCAGAGCTTAAACACCAGTTTATTTTCCTGTTGTGGTTTCCATTGTAACGTAACTGGCCTCTAATTCAGCTTATTGATGAAAAAACATAATGCCTAGTAGGAGGGGATAGTGTGTAGAAAGTTTCCTACAAAGAACTTAACAGAGAAAGAAAATATCGTCATGCCCAGACTCCTCTGACAGTATCACATCAATGTTGTACTGGTCCAGAAACCTGGGTTTGTATTGCTTATTGCTGATGAAAGATAGCCTAACGCCTCAGTGTTGAGATGACGGTGACCCTTCATAGTCACAAAGTATAAACCACTCTCCTGGGGCTAGTAGGCAGTTCTCTCCTTTTGGATTGTAAGCTTTGCTTTTTAAACAGGAGCTAAGATCCCTAAACAGAATTGTAATTATAAGACTGTAAAGTACAAGATGGCCCCAAAGTATTAGCCTATAGTTCAAAGGCTTTGATGTGGATCACATTTTGCTTGGGTTCTGGTTCCATTATTTATTATTCTGAAATGTCTGAGCTTAAGTCTCCTTGTCTATAAAACTGTATTAATAATTATGTGTATTTGCCAACCACAGAGCATCGCACAAAAGCGCTCTTACTGAATATTATCTCCCTTCCCTACATGAAAGAGAAGGGACAGTTAAGAGACCCGGATAGAATTTAAGATTAACTAGAAGAAACTAAGTACTTTGTAACTTCATATTTACTATGATGACTACTATGTGCAAATGTGTGTACATAAGCTCCAAATCTCTGCAATTTTAAGTAATATTGAGAATAGTTATGGGTCATGATTTTGGTAGTTGTTTTCCTTCGAAACATTTATTTCAATACTATATAATTTTTATAATAAAACTATAAAACAAAACAAAATTCGCTTTCAAAATAAGTAGAACTGTAACAATGTTCTATTAAACTTGAAATGCTTCCTTGACTTTAAACCATTTTGTTTAATTTAAGAGACATCTCAAGTTTATTCTTGTTTTGATAAATATATTTTAGTATAAAAACTCAACTTTATGTTAGTTGAGCAAGTGTAGATTTAAAAATACCCATTATGACCTCTGCTTTAATGCTCAAAAAAATCAAATTTGATTTGAGTGAGGAGTTGCCATGTATTAGTGTTGCCACTAATTTGCTTGACTGAATTGGCTCCTGAAATGGCAGCATTTACGTATTTCACAACTGACTTCCAATGATATACAGCTTAAATCAAAATAACCTGCGTCTTACCATGTGAAACATGCCAAGAAGGCTAGTTCATCTTTTCTCTATTTTATGAGAAAATTCCTGTAAGATGAGAAACCAAATGGTTAATATCTTCATAGCTATTATTGTTCATATGTGTACTTTTGTCAGGACTCATGGTTTTCAATCCTTTATTTTTTGTCTAGAAACAAAAATAGCTGTTATATGAAGTGCAAAGCATTTTGTTATTCTTAAATCTAAATCAAAATTTAAACAAGACTGGATTCACTAACACACTATTTAAAACAAAGAAGGGCTTCAAACTGGGTTAGGGTTAGGTTTCAAAGTCATATCACAGGGAGCCCTTTGTAATTTTCTTTTAACAGTTTAAATTCCATCTCTTCATTCTCACAGCAATATTTTAACTTCTCCTGGTTGATAGTTAATCTGAGGATTTTACAGCTGTGTAAACATATTTTAAAGAGTAAGTTATGCCTGGTATGTGTGAAGTATGTCTGTGTTAAGAATCATTTAAATAATCTCAATATTTGAAAGTAAATGCTAATAAATATGTTGGAGAGTTTGTATATTTAATATTTTAGTTATAAATCTAGGCCTCCTATTCTGGTTTGTTAAAATACCATGAACATAAATAAATTGCATCATATGATTCTTTCTTTCCAAGCATCAGGATTAATAAAAAGTAGCCTCTCCATGTTTGTTAACTATAAATAGTTAATCTTGGTCTTTGTGTGGTGGGCTATGTTCTTACTTTGCGTGGGAGCAATGGAGAGATTTCAAAGAGTTAAGCAGTAGTTGAGTGAAAGTGTTTGAAACCAGTGGCCAGTAGTATAATGTATAATGTGATTTTAATTAGTTGATGTGTACCATGATAATATGATATATTCATTATAACTATGAACGTTAATATTCCTGGAGCTGAGAATCTTTAAAGTAAAAATCAAAACATAACTAATCTTTCGAGTAACCTTCTATCAGGATGAGAAAACTAAAACATGTGGCAAGTTCAAGGTTAGGTTTTATGCCTTTTGGCTCTTAGTTATCTGATTCACAGTTGACATTACCAGTTAAGACAGGGTAATTGCTATATTGATGTATGAACTTTCACTCCTTGGTTCACACAAAGGTCAACTGTACAACCCCCCTTCTTGTTGTGTATTTGCTCTTTCATCACCAGCCATGAGTTTGTTGATTTGTTTACAAGAATTTCCCAACCATTGAGGTAACACCATGGGGCAAGATATTCAAATGGTTCAACCTCTTTTTTTCCTCCAATATTCCTTTCCATTCGTCTAATTTGTTTTGACAATCTCTGCTTCAGCCATTAGAGTTTCTCTGGGTTCAGAGCTTCCTTTGACTTCAAAGAGCTGTGGGTGGTTAGATCAGATTTGAAACCCATGAAGTGAAAAAAAAAAAGAGAAGTTCTGTTACCTAGTAGAAAGCAACATTATGCTCCAAGGAAGGAACTGAACACTCGCAGACTAAGTGTAGAATCCAGCCCTTGTTTGGGGGAAAGAACATCCTAGTCAGATAGAATACTTACAGTACATTTGCCCATCAAGAATACCCAGTTCCCTGAGCTGTAAGATAACAATACTTCAGGATGTTGTGCCATCTGGGAATAAAATAAGACAAAGATTATAGTTTTTTTTCCCTCAAAAATCAAGGGCACTTTCTGTTTAAAGACCATCATATTAAAATTAAATGAAGAGAAATTCAGAGATTTGTTTTTACTGACAGAAAAAAATAGTATGGTGGAAGTATTAAAGGTGTTTAATGAAAAATAAAAGAAAATCTCAGGTATGATTAAAGTCTTCCATACATGGCAACACAACTAAGGTGATCATAAATTCCTTAAAGAATTCATGGTTCTGAAATGCAAATGTAAATGCTAAGATTAAACCAACAGAGAGTGGGTCATGATGAGACTGAAGGAATATAGATCAAATCATGTGGAAAGAAATTATTTTTTGATTTGGTGCATTGTTGTACAGGACTAAAGGAAAAAGAACAAAAGCAGAAAAAAGTGTTAAAGCCAATTCCTCAGAATTTAAAAAAATAAATATAAGTATCTGCAAGTTTTAAATACACTGATGTAAATTATTTACCAGTATAAAATCAAATTTCCTTGTCACCGTTGGTCTAGTCTTCCTTTTTCTAAGGCCCTGACCATCTGGCCGGACCTTTAACCTTCTAGATCAGAGACAATAAAATGTTGTGCTTAGTGGATGTCTCACTGCGAGTGTTTTCCGTTCTGTACAGTCTTATAGGGATGTGTCTAAATGGGGTTGCAATGCCATGGCAATAAACGTTAGTGTATTATTTAAAATGATATGCAAAGGAGCTTGATTTTTTTTTAACCTGTAGTCAACTGGTTATATGGGATTTGATATCAGCTACATGTGTGGGTTAAGAAAAATACCAGGGTGTGAAAAAGTGGTCCTAAGAGGGAGTGAGTAATGTGCTTATGGAACTTAACCTGCGTCTTCAGATCTAATTGAGCTTATCCTATAGACGACTCTCCTACTGGATGATAGAATGCTGCTGGGTATAACCAAAAATCATCTAGAACTAAGTTCATAATAAACATTACAAGTTTCATGGTCATCTGGGATCCCATAATGAAGATTCAGTCTCCATCAGACAACAATAGCAAGCTAGGAACATTTGCATGTTGTCCTTTGCTAAGAAGGTAATGTTCCTACCTGGCCCCTACTACTGGAACTAGAAACCTCATTTAGTTGGCAGATCCTCCCTCTTGGGTTTTCATGGGATTTATCTTCTTCCCTCTGGACTGCATGTATTTTATGAAGGTGTCTACTATTCTGGCTTCCAACATCAAAGCAACAAAATATCAAAATGTAGTAGATGTTGCCGATGTCCTGTGTGATACCGAAATGGCCGTGGTTGCTGTAGGTTATGGAACAGAGCTGGAGTTAATCTGCAGGATAGTAAAGCATTATGTTGTTCCCTGTTAAGTGTATACAAATGGTTTCTGGAGTTTTCTATCAGAATTAAGAAAATTACGTTTTCCAGACCAGTAGATATATGCCAGGTATTAACTTCAGCAAAAGACCACATTCAGAACAGCAGCTCTGATGGATGTTGTTACTTCATTATCATTTCCCTGTTGTTCTCTAAGTCCCATTGACCTTTTATGTTTGCTTGAGTGGAACGGAGATGTGATAGAAATCACTTTCCTTGCAATGTTCAGGTCATTGATAGCCATCAACCTCTGATTTTTTGCAGTAGTGGGATATTGTTCCAATTTTATGTGGTCCTTCCAACCATATAAGAACTCATTCCATGGGTCAGAGAATTAAAATTCTAACAGCTACTGAGAAGATCCATGCCAATTGTACATACAGGAAAAATATATAAATAACCTCTGCTTCTTTCAAGGTGCACTTGGGACAAAAATCCGTCTATCACCTGATTCCTATAAGGTGGGACATAGCAATGCATAGTAAACAGTTCAGATCCCTTTGATGAAGCTTAGACGGAAGCTTTATAGTAAAGACTTGAGGTCATTATTTGCTTCATTCGATGGGCACAGGGTCTATAAATTGGTTCTAGTCTGGGAACTGAGTGATCAGATAGATTCTCTTTTTCTATTGTTGTTGCTGTTGTTTTTGTTATATAAATCAAATAAGTACTTTGGGATTATTTTTTCAATTTATGCCTAAAAACTCTATGATTAATAAATCGCAGTCATATTTTTCTATAGAACACGTCGTCGTAAGAGATATGAATAGCCTGCTCTGTATTATGGCAGCCATGTGCACCTTGCCTCTGGAAGTTAAGTGCCAGGGTGTATTTTTTGCCAGCTTGATAATCTCCACAGCACCAAAACGAGTGAGTTTATTTCAATAACAGCTCTTCTCATTAGCATTTCCTATTCTTGAGAGAAAAGTCACATAAAAAATACTAGAACTTTCCTCACCAACCTGTTCTTTTTTTAAATAATATTTTATTGTGTTTTAGGTGAAAGTTTGCACAGCAAATTACGTTCCAATTTAACAATTTTTATACAAATTGTTCTATGACATTTTTCACAATGTGTCAGCATTCTCATTATTTCCATTCTGTTTGTTCTGTTTCCATTAGCCTAGCTTCCCTGCCCCTCCTTACCTTCTCATCTTTGCTTTAGGGTAAATGTTGGCTGTTTGGTCTTACATAGTTGATTATTTAAGGGAACACAGTACTCATGGGTGATAAAAGTTCAAAAGGTATCTTAGGGCCATAGTCTTAGGTGTTCGTCTAGTCTCTATTAGTCCAATAAGTCTAGCTTTTTTTAGGAATTTGAGTTTTCTTCTACGTTTTTCTCTCATTCTATCCAGGACCTTTTGTTGTGTCCCTGGGCAGAGCAGTCAGTACTGGTAGCTGGGCACCATCTAGTTCTCTGGTCTCAGGCTAGAGGAGGCTGTGGTTTGTGTGGACTATTAGTCCTATGGACTAGTTTATTGAGTCCTTGGTTTCATTCATTCTCTTTTGTTCCAGACATGTAGGGACCAATGGTATCTTTCTCACCAAACTATTCTTCACATCTTAGTGAAAAATTATCTCTTCAGCCCCATTGAGTGACATCATCAAAAGTGTGGTTAGATGAGGTGTTCATTATAGATTGTATGCAGTGTTTCTTCCTTCCTCATGTTTTGAATTCTTTCTCTATATTATACGAAGTGATTTCTGGACTTTTATTATCACTTAGCGTGGGCTATAAATAAGATCCATGACTGCTAACAAAAGGTTGGCAGTTCAAATCCACCAGTTGCTCCTTGGAAACCCTGTGGGGCAGTTTTACTCTGTCCTATAAGGTCGTTATGAGTCGGAATGGACTTGAGGCAACTTTTTTTTTTTTTTTTTTTGGGTAGGGGGAGGGTTTAGCATGGGCTAACATTGCATCAAGGTTTGCATTAGAAAATCTAGCAGACTTTTATAGGATCATCTCTGGCTGCCTATACTAGCATTGAATTCAGTATATCTTGTTAGTATAGTCAGAGTAAATTATGTCTGCCTAATCTAAAGTGGGCACTGTGGTTAAAAGCTGGGCTGCTAACCAAAAAGTTGGCAGTTCAATCCACCAGCTGCTCCGTGGTAAACCTGTGGGGCAGTTCTACCCTGTCCTATAGGGTCACTATGAGTCAGAATGGATCTGACCGCACACAACAACAACAATCTAAAGTTGCATCTTGTTCTGTCAGACTAACACACTCAAAATCCATTACATAAATAGAGGAAAAACCCTGCCACAATACACTTAGTGGCACTCAAAATTTTGGAAGACTATATTGAATCTACGTAGCTAATTGGCCAGAAATTCCTGGTCTTGGTGTGAGGTGGGTCTAAATCCATTCTGAGGCAGGATGCTGTATTTCGATATCTGGTCCAGGTTGTCAGCTCTAGGTTAAGATTTCGATACTTTATCCTGTGGCTCACTGACATTTTAAGGACAGAGCAATGGTTCCAGGACTATCTAGGTTATTTGGTATACTTCCCTTAGCCTGAACCAAGGATGCTGGGGTAGGAGAATACTAGGAATGGAGGAATGTACCTTACCTGCTTATTGGGAGAGAGTGCTTGCTGTGTCAGCTTCCAGTCTGCTCCTCCTCTTAATATTTCTGCCTTGCCCTCAAGCTTATCACTTTCGAGGGCTGTGCAGGAGGCAGGAGCTAAGAAAAGGACAGGAGCCAGCACTAAACACGAATCTTATTATTATCTGAATTCCTTGTATCATAGGTATTCTGTGGAAAATTCTTCCACATCCTACAGCTCACATATGAAAGAAACTTAATAGATTTCTCCAAGTTTGACAGCAGAATTTTCATAAATTTCAATTTAAAAAAAAATTATATTACCAGCAGGAGCCCTGGTGGTGCAGTGGATAAGAGTTATGGCTGCTAACCAAAAGGTTGGCAGTTCGAATCCACCAGCTGCTCCTTGGAAACCCTATGAGGCAGTTCTTCTCTGACCTATAGGATTGTGAGGAGTCGGAATCAACTCACCGGCAAATGGGTTTGGTTTTGGTTTACATTACCAATAAGTTGTAAAGCTGAAAGAAACATTGTTACACTATTTTAAAAATTTGATCAATTATGCTAGAAGAAAGATTGAATTAGCTATCTATTCTCCTTATGGAAAATATTTTTAAAATTCTAAATATTTATAGCCAAAATCTATAGGGAAAAATAAAGTAAGCTGTGCTAGGCAGTTAATTAGTTAAAATATTATGTTGTTTTTCTGTACTTTGTTATGTAGTATTTATCATCTTTTCTACGTTATTGATTTTGTGCTCTCATTATCCCTAAATAAAACAATAATTTCATTTCTAATTTTTTATTAATAATCCTGTATACTTTCTCTTAAAGAGGACCTCAAAATAATATACACTTAAGGCCACACAAAAACAGTTTCTTTTTCAATCCCTGCATAATCCTCCTGTAAATTGCTTAATGCTCATTTTCCATTCAATAGTTTTGTTCCAATGTCAGCTGCAACACCAATTCCAAATTTCCTATGTTTCTCTGAGGCTTATTGTATGAACTCTACTCTCTGGTACTAAACATAAGTAAAAAGAAATTTATTGGAAAGATACAGGGTACCTATTATAGAAGGAAAGTTGAAGAAAAGTGAACCTAGCCTTTGAAGGACTTAGGGATTCCACTGATTCCAAGGGTTTAGGTAGCGTGGATACATGGATTTCAGAGTACCAATGTCAGAATTAATCAACTGTAACTTTTTTTTTTTTTTAGTTAGGGCACCTAAACAGAAGTGATTAGTAGTGTGGAGTCAGCAGCCAGACTTCTTGGGTTTAAATCATGACTCCACCTGTATTAGCTTGGGCAGATTACTTCTTGTGCCTTATCTCTAAAATGTAGGATAAAAAGTATTGACTTTATAAAATTGCTATGAGGACTAAATAAGTTAATATGCATAAGCACTGGACAGTACTTGATACAAATGGGTGTTCAGTAAGTACTAGCTATTAAATGTATTATGTCATTCCATTCAAGATTCACATTTCTGGAAGAAGACAGAATTTGATTAGCCAGCCTGTATAATAACCAACACTCTGGTCAGGTCATAACCTCGTATTGTGATTGACGGTTGCTCAAACACTGCTTAAAATGAAGAAGGGATTGTTTCCCAAGGAGAAATAAACGTGTTCCTGTTAAAGAAGGGAAGAAGGATGCTGGAAGAATAGAGATAGCTTTTATGATCTCTACACTTCTTAGGTAGAGCTAGCCTCCATCTTTATAACTTACCCGTGTATCAGAGCACCTGTACCACTTTGCTATATTCAGTTGTTTGCATATCTTTCTGAGCGAGACTCTAAGATCCTTGATGACATGGTCTAGGCTTTATTTATTTGTGGGTCTAACAAAACGTCTGGCATATAAGCATTCAATAGGTATGTTTTGGGATGAATACATAAATAAATGAGTAAATGAATCAATGGTCCAATATAGATAGTTACTTACAGATCCAAAATGCTATTGTCAGTAGGTTTTAGCAATCCTTGATTTTTAATCCAGAAGATTTTTCTTACCAAGTCTGAAATTTCTCTCTGCTGCTTTTCCTAGCTCAGGAGTTTTTGATGTGCAGAGTCACAAGGAATAAAGCTGACTTTTTTAAGTAGTGGAGAAGACAATGGATTGAGTATTTTAGGGTGGTGCAGGAGAAGAACAAGGGTCCGAGGACATTAAAAGTGCTAAGGAGTTGACTGAAGTAATAGACCATGGTGGTCTAGACTATTTAAAGGAGTAAGTGAATCCTGGAAGAAGTTGATCATTGAGTTCATTGTAGATGTTACTATGTAGAGTCAATGATGTGCTATGATTGCACCTGGAGCATTATCAAAAGGTGAATATAATGATAAAAAGAAACATATTAATATCCAAATGGTTCATTCAATTTGAAGATTTTTTCTCAAGCCCTGTTTATAGTGTTTCCCATGGTTCCAATAAAATTAGGATCAGATGAGTGATAACTGAATTTGCTCACCATTGAGAAATAGGAAAAAGAATAATTACAGTGTCTTTCATGTAGTAGGTAATCAAGAGATGTTTCTAACCTGAAATGTGGTGTTGTTTCGGTAATTAAGGGTAGCGTCTTTCGATTACTGAAAGAGCCATAAAGATGAAATCATTGTTTTGTTTTTTAGTTTCTTTTACATCCTTTCCTCAGTAACTGCCCCTTTTGTTCAATAAAGTAGTTGATGAGTGAAATGTGAGTATAAGAATCTTTGTTTCTTCCCAGAGCTCCTAATTAGCCGTTTAACAAAGCACTACTTAACCATGAAGGTAAAAAATACAGTTTCTATAAAACTGTAGAATGAAATCAGAGAATTCCAGTTATTAGGGATAATGAGCAATAAATACTGTTGTTGATTTCCTGAAATGGTTATTTTATTAATCAACGGATAATTAAAAAATAAGATAAAAATCTTCATGGAGTATAGCAACTTCATCATTTTATCAATGGTTAACAATTTAGAATATTACCAACTACAGATATTTTATAATAATTGATTCCTACTTATATACATTATTTTAAAATTCAGTAGATGTTTGATGAGTATATGTTAGTCTGTTTGTGGAGAGAAAGTGTGAGATTTGAAAATAGACGCAGTCATGCTCTTAAGGAACATACTGTCTCTGTGTGTAATGCGTGTGGTAATACATAGCTTTTAAGAAAATTTTATTGTATCTTAGGTCAAAGTTTACAGCGCAAATTAGTTTTTCATTCAAAAATATATATGCAAATTGTTTTGGCATTGGTTGCAATCTTCCCAATGTGTCAGCACTCTTCCCCTTTCCTTTTCCACTCTGGGCTCTCCATGTCCTTTAGTCCAGTTTTCCTGTCCCTTCCTGTCTTCTCGTCTTTGCTTTTGGGTAGGTGTTGCCCATTTGGTCTGGTATACTTGATTGAACTAAGAATCATGTTCCTCACATGTGTTATTGTTTGTTTTACAGACCTGTTTAATCTTTGACTGAAAGGTCAACTTCAGGAGTGGCTTCAGTTCTGAGTTAGTAAGGTGCCCAGGGATCATAGTGTTAGGGGTTCCTCCAGTCTCTGTCAGACCAGTAAATCTGGTCTTTTTTTGTGAATTTGAACTTTGTTCTACATTTTTCTCCTGCTCTGTCCAGGACCCTCTATTGTGATCCCTGTCAGAGCAGTTAGTGGTAGTAGCTGGGCACCATCTACTTCTGAGCTCAGGCTGGTGGAGGCTGTGGTTCATGCGGTCCATTAGTCTTTTGGACTAATATTTTCCTTATGTCTTTGGTTTTCTTCATTATCCTTTGCTCTGGATGGGATGGGACCAATAGCTATATCTTAGATGGCCACTTACAAGCTATTGAGACCACAGATGCTACTCACCAAAGTAGGATGTAGAACATTTTCTTTATGAACTATTTTATGCCAATTGACCTAGATGTCCCCCAAAACCATGATCCCCAGCCCTCAGCACCAGTAACTTGGGCCCTCAAGGTGTTTGGATGTGTCTAGGATGCTTCTATGATTTTGCCTTCGTCAAGTTGTACTGCCTTCCCCTGCATCGTGTGTTGTCTTTCCCTTCACCAAAGTTAACTTGTCTACCATTTAGTTATTGATTTTCCCTCCCCATTCCTCCCCTCCCTCGTAACCATCAAAGATTGTTTTTTTCTATGTGTAAACCTTTTCTTGGATTTTTATGATACAGGTCTCATACAGTATTTGTCCTTTTGTGATTGACTTATTTGTCTCGGCATAATGCCTTCCAGAATCATTCATGCTGTGAGATGTTTTGGGGATTCATCATTGTTCTGTATCATTGTGTAGTATTCCATTCTGTGTATGTATCCTAATTTGTTTATCCATTTATTTGTTGATGGGCACTTAGGTTGTTTCCATCTTTTTGCTATTGCGAATAATGGTGTAGTGAACATGGGTGTAGATATGTCTATTCGTATGACGGCTCTTATTTCTCTAGGATACTTTCTTAGGAGTGGGATAGCTGGATCATATGGTATTTCTATTTCTAGCTTTTTAAGAAGGAGCCATATTGTTTCCCATAGTGGTTGTACCATTTTATATTCCCCAGCAGTGCATAAAAGTTCCAATTTCCCCACAGCCTCTCTAACACTTGTTATTGTACTATGTTTTTGTTTTCTTTTAATTAGTGGCAGTAATGTCAGGGTGAGATGGTATCTCATTGTAGTTTCGATCTGCATTTCTCTAATGGCTAATGATTATGAGCATTTCCTCATGTGTCTATTAGCTGCCCGAATGAATGTCTTTGGTGAAGTATTTGTTCGTATCTTTTACCCATTTTTTAATTGGATTATTTGTCTTTTTGTTGTTGAGGTGTTGAAGTATTCTATAGATTTTAGAGATTAGACCCTTGTTGGATATGTTGTAGCCAAAAATTTTTTGCCAGTCTGTAAGTTTTATTTTTACTCTTTTGGTGAAATCTTACGATGACCATAGTTTTTAATTTTTAGGACCTCCCCATTATCTAGTTTATCTTCTGGTGTTTGTGCAGCGTTAGTTATGGTTTGTGTTGTATTTATGCCATGTATTAGGGCCCCTAGTGTTGTCCCTATTTTTTCTTCCGTGATCTTTATCATTTTAGGTTTTATATTTAGGTCTTTGATCCATTTTGAGTTAGTTTTTGTGTATGGTGTGAAGTATGAGTCCTGTTTCATTTTTCTACAGATGGACATCCAGTTTTGCTAGCACATCTGGGTTCACAATTCTGTTCCATTGGTCTACGTGTCTGTTGTTCTTCCAGAACCAGGATGTTTTGACTACAGTGGCTGTAGAGTAGGTTCTGAGATCAGGTAGTGTGAGGCCTCCTACTTTGTTCTTTTTCTTCATCAATGCTTTGCTTATCCAGGGCCTCTTTCCTTTCCACATAAAGATAATGAATATTTTTTCCATCTCATTAAAGAATGCTGTTAGTATTTGGATTGGGATTGCATTATATCTGTAGATTGCTTTGGGAATACATAGATTTGATATCAAGCTTACAAAATAATTTGAAAAAAAAAAAGGTTACAAAGTAATCAGAAGTATTATATAAGAGAAAGACAGTATTGTATTATGTGACTGAATTTAGAATAGAACTTAAAACATAATAGTATACAATAAAAAAATTCACACGTACAGATTTTTTTATTTCAGGTGTGTTTCTTCTATCTTCTAAATCAAAAGGGATAAACCCTCCCTTGCCGTTGAGCTGATCCCAACTCACAGAGACCCTCCAGAATGGAGTAGAACTGTCCCATAGGTTTTCCAAGGCTGTAATTTTTATAGAAGCAGACTACCACATCTTTCTCCCATGGAGCCACTGGTGGGTTCAAACTGCCGACCTTTTGGTAAGCAGCCAAGTACTTAACCACTGTGCCACCAGGGCTTCTTTTCAAAAAGGATGCCAATTAAAAATAATAATTCATGCTTTATAATGTATATAATTGCTATACTCACATCACAATGCCCAAAGTACTTATATATAAGCCGATTGTAATGGTTTTTAAGTGGATTTCAGCAAATTATTTTGACCCTTCAGACTACCCATATGTTACTAAATTCTTTACTCTTATTTTTTATTATCACAAGGTCAAAGTCTAAAGTATTCTCATTTGGTTTCCTTCAATAACTACTTTGTTGGGGGGGGCGGGTAGAGAAAGCCAATGTCTACTAAGAAGGTGGGCTTTATATATGAAAAATTATTTGTACGTGTGTATAGATCCTTGGCAAATGGAAAATGACACGGGAAAAAGATGAACGAACACTCATGTCTAAGATGGTTTTCTTTTTATGTATAAAGAAGCAAATGAGAAGCATCAACATTATTTCAGAATTTCCACTTAAATTACAGGAGGGTAGAAATGCAATCTATTATCATGTTTGGCTCCTTTTCCTACTGGTTGTAAACCAGTAGCTACCAACCTTTTTATATGAGCAAGTGCAAGTCATAATTTTCCCCAAACGCTTATGTTCTCCTTGTACTAGGGTTTGCTTCTAATGAGGTCTTTGAGCTGGGAGATGTGAGAGAGGGTATTTCTAGACTTGCTCTGTACTATGCTGAGAATCCACTCAATCCAGAGCTAGTGAGAGAGAAAGACCAGGTGGCGTTATTCTCACATAGAAATTTACAAGATTTCAGAGGCCACAAAGATGCTAATCTGCTGTTAAAGAACCCCACTTCCAAACTTCAGAAGTTCTTTTCTTTTCACAACCTGAAAACGACAAATTATTGTTTTGCAGTGTAAGTAAATGTCGCACTAAAGGCATAGGAAAGGTAAGACTAAAAATAAAACGTGAATTGAAACTCCAGAGGGCAAGAAGAAACATTACAACAAATTGTGCATCAGAGAGAGAGGTTGACATATTTTTTTTTCATCTACAAGATTTTGCAGCACCAGCAGAGCCTTGTCCCTTGAGTACAAAAGTAAACCTGACTGAATTTTTCCAGGATGACATCATCTCTTTCACTCACACGCTCACATCCTGCCTTTAACCTCATGCAGGAACGTTAGCAAGACAAGATTGTAAAGCGGGTAGCTGGGGAACTGTTTTCATGATATTTGATAGCACTAATCATGGCCGCTGCTGTTTCAAAGCACTGTGGATATAGTATACTGTGTCAAGACAAGTCACTCTCGCCATATGGGGAATGGAAAATTAATTATTTTAAAATGAGCTGTTACTAAATGCTTTGGAGGAATTCAAGTCATTTGAACAAATCGGTAATGAATATACATGCCATTTCTTAAAGGAGAACATTTGCAGATCTTACAACAAGAGCCTTTTTTAAGAGACTGAAGATTAGGACAAGAGGGTTGTTTTTTCATTTAAAAATGTCTGAGGCTAGCTGGGTGATTTAAAATGTAGGTACTCACTTACAGCATTTAAATCTGTGTGTGGTCCAGGGTATGTGGTACTGGTACATTACAGAGTAATAGCATAATGTGTTTTAGATGAGGTAATTGAGTTTGCAGTGTATGGAGCTCTTCAACGCCATTTTAAGCTTTCAGGGACTGACTACATGAATACCTTATGTTGTTTCATTTAGCAGTTTGAAAATGCATTCCAGATTATTCATGAAGCCGTCTAGTATGTGTTTACATTCTTTGCTAGTCATGTCTAATTTCACACCAACGTAGGCTGCCTGTCTAACGGATGCCTTGCTAGCTAGCGTCACTGCTCCATGTAAAAAATAAGTAATGTAGCAATTCAAGCAACTTGAAGCCAAAAAAAAAACAAAAAACAAAAACAAAAAAACCACCACAAAGCAAGAACAACAACAATAAAAAACCTTAGCTCAATCAAAAATTGTTAGGGAAAAAAAAAAAAAAAGAATTAAATCTTTTGGAGTGAAAGGGAAGAAAGGAAGCTTAAACTAGGGGTGAACCATCTAAGTTCTGAACAAATTCAGGGAAAATCTTGAGAGTCTATTTTGTACCCGTTATTATGAAGGATGCAGAGACTTATAAGTCGTAGGCTCTTCCTTATAGAACAGAGATTTTTAATTGGTTTTGTGCCATGGGTTAGCAGCTGGGTAAAGCCTATGGGTCACTTCTCATAATGCTGTTTTTAAATACATATAATAAAACGTAAAGGATTATAAAGAGGACCGATCATATGGAAATACAGTTACTACAGTATTAAAATAGACATTAAAATCATAACTTAAAAATTAAGAAGCAATATTTTTTTTAATAAATCTTGTACTAGTTCTAATAAATACTGTATTTTTATAGAAGTGATAGTAAGCCAACTATTTCCAGGTACCTGCAATACCGTAATGTAAAATAAAAATATCTGTGATTTCCATTGGTGAGAAAGTTACAGGTACTGTTAATACTATTGTGGCTTCTTGCTTATATTCATAATTATATACTAAATTTCAGTTATAGGCTAGTGAAAACAAACATAAATTTTCCTTATCTGAAGGTCATGACCCTCCCAAAGCAAGAATGCTCTTGATGATCACAACCTAGTGAGGAATATATTTATAAACATACAAAACTCAGAATAAACCGATTTTGATAAATACACCCAAGTGCGGTTGGAGAATTAAGTCAGGAGAGATCCATCCTTACATTTTTATCTACATTTTATAATAAATGTGTGTATACATATATGTATATGTATGTGTGTGTATATGAATTATAAATGATGAACCAACCTATACATTGTTTCATTTTGTCATTTTTGCCATTCTTAAACATTGGCTAAACATTGAAAAGTAGATACTTGTTCTTTTTTCTCAGACTTAATCAATGACATGTGATGTGAATAATAATGAAGCAAGCATATACTAAGTGTTTCCTCTGGTCCTGTCAGAGTAAGCTTTCTACGTGGGCTAAATCATAAACTAATTTAAAATTTAGGTCAGATCATGTCACTTCTTACCTCAAAATTCTCCAACGGTACTTTGAGTTATTTGAGTAAAAACCAAAATCTTTACAACAGCCTATACAAAGCCCTACATATTCTGTTCTTTGGCGAATTATATGATTTCATATTTGTTGACTTTCTCATCACCCTCTTTGCTCCAGTCATACTGGCCTCCTCGTTGCTCTTTGAACCCAGCAAGCAGACTCCATCTGCCACAAGGCCTCTGTCTGCACTTGCTCTTCTATCTTCTCAGTGTATTCTTTCCTCAGATATGTGTATGGCTTGCGTCTGCCTCCCTTCAGGTCTCTGCTCTAATGTCCAGACATTTACTGGAAAATAAGTGTGAGCTCGGTTGCTGAATTATTTGGCTGCAGAAGGAAGGTGTAAGGAAAGATTGAAAGCTGCTCTGATTTTTGAAGTTTGAGAAACTGTGGTGATGATAGGGCCGTAAGTAAAAGAGGGAAATTCTGTATGGGAGAAAATATAATGACTTGATAAATATCCTTGAAGGCAGGATATGTTGGTGGAAATGATTGATATTTTTGAGATTGTACCTATGTGCTTCAGTGATCATTCAAATCTCCAAGAGATTCATTGCAGCCTTAGACTGAATTTTATGTCATTCTTTAACTCCCATTTTCTTTTCTAAAAAACACATACTTAAGCTTGAATAGGCATCAGGAGCTCTTTCAAGAACTTCGCATATACACTCACAACACTCAAAGAAACCGCATTCTGGAGACACTATTAGTATACCATTTCACAGATGAAGAAAGTGAGACATGGCAAAGTTGAGTCACTTGCCTGAAGTCACACAACTAAATGAAAATCCAGGATTCAAACCCAGGTAATCTGGCTCCAGAGTCCCTGGGTGGTGCAAATGGTTAACGCACTCACTGCTAACCAAAAGGTTGGCAGTTTGAGGCCACCCAGAGGTACCTCAGAAGAAAGGCCTGGAGATCTGCTTCTGGAAAATCAGCCATTGAAAACCCGATGCAGCTCTTTTCTACTCAGAATTGACTCAACAGCAACTGGTTCTTGGTTTTCATCTGGCTCCAGAGTTTGTGCTCTTAACCACTCCACTCTGCTGCCTCTCATTATAGGTAGAAGAATATGTGTCTTAGCTACACTCAGATTTGTATTTATTCAACACATATTCCTAAGTGTTATCTAGGTGCTGCAGCTATGCTAGGTGCTGCAGATAAAACCAGACAGTGTTCCATTCCTCATGAAACTTACAGTCTGGAGGGGGAGATAGTTGCTAATCAATCACACTCAGGCGCATGGCACCAAGAGCTTTCGAACAACATGGACCTGACTCATTATAAGGAAGTGAGGGGTGGGTTTTTGAATAAGTGATTCTTCACCTGGAATTTTAAGTTGATCAGCAAAGAAGTATAGGAAGGGCAAAGAGAAGAGTTATGTGCAAAGGCCATGTGGTAGGAGGCATCATAGGGAATATGCAAGACTGGGACAAAAGCTAGGGTGGCTGTAGGTGGGAGTGCCTGGGTGTGATGCTTTATAAGACTGGAGACAGGTAGGAGCCAGGCTTAATACAATATGGGGAGCTTTGTCTTTATTCTAAAAGTATTAGGAATTCACTGAAGGTTTTTAAGCAGGTGAAAAACAATCAAATTTGCCTTAAGAAAAGCCCACTGGGTTAGAGTGTGGAAATCAGAGACAAATGCAGTGTGGTAAAGTAAAAAATATTAGAAGATGCATAAAAATGAATTGTAATTCAATAACTATACAAATGTAAGGCATTTTAATTTTTTAACATTTTTTCTATGGACATTCCAGAAGAGGGTTATGATACCAGTGAGGTCCCTCCTCCCTTTTTAATTTCTATAATTTTACTCTTACAGAATATATTTTTATCTTTTCTAAAGCTCCGGGGTAGTTGTATCTAGTTACTTTGATACTGTGAATGTTCAATGAAATAAGTTTACTGAGAGATATTTTTTCAATAAAATGTATAGTTAAACTAAAAGCAGTAAGGTGATACAAGTGGAAACATTAATTCCACCATGGAAAGAATGACTTTATTGCCTGCGTATTTGAATAGTGCTTTCTATATGCTGTTTGGGAAAGGAAAGGTATTAGTTCTTGGCAATTACTTCTTTCATATATCTCTTCCACTTTATATCTGAAATGTCTGCTTGATGTAATCAAGGGTAGTAGTTTGTCTCAAACTTTTATGAAGAATGAATTATTTAAGCTACTAGTATTAAATTTTCAGTTCATAGCATATAGAGAACTAAAGACGCCACTCTCTCAGTTGTTTTTTTTCCCCCTGATTTGAATAGGTGAAAAAGAATTCATAATTCTTCTATTTTAATGCTACCTGTTGGAATGTTTTAGAATGAAATCAAGTGCTGAAACAAATTGAATTCAAGGTATTGGTGAGATATCATGGAACAGCTAAAAGTATATGGGTATTATAGGCCAAATAATTTGATTTAAATTCCGTAGGAGCTCAGTATCTTAATCTGAAAAATGGAGATACTATTACCTACTTAATTCATCCACCACCCTTCTGTCAGTTTGTCATACTGTGGTGGCTTGTGTGTTGCTATGTTGCTGGAAGTTATGCCACCAGTGTTTCAAATACCAGTAGGGTCACCCATGGTGGACAGGTTTCATTGGAGCTTTCAGATTAAGACAGACTAGGAAGAAAGGCTTGATGATCCACTTCTGAAAATTAGCCAGTAAAAACCCTGTGGATCACAACAGAATATTTTTTGGTGCAGTGCTGGAAGATGAGCTCCCTAGGTTGGAAGGCACTCAAAGTGCACAGTAGCTACAACAATGCACTGAAGCATACCAATGATCATGCAGAGGGTATAGGACAGACAATGTTTTGTTCTGTTGTACGTGGGGTTGCCATGAATCAGAACCAACTCAACAGCAGCCAACAATGACAACTTATAGTGTTATTTTGAAGATTAAATAGAATAATCCATATGAAAATAGCTCCTGTGTGCTTGGATCATGGTAGGCACTCACAATGTTAGTTCCTTCCTTCTCTACCCCGCCATATAATTTGGTAAAATCTTTGCAAATGACCACACAATTGTGTATCTCAGTGAAACATAGGGGAGCCACTGGATTCGAGAGGCCTGAAGAGACATGGGGTGCCATTAGCAGTTGAGAGGGAAACTAGCCAAGTTGCCAAATGTTGAACTCTATATAACCACAAATAATGGCTTTACTTTCCCTTTCCAAAGTGCTGTCTAGTATGATAGCCACCATGGGGCTATTAAAGTTTAAATTTATTAAAATGAAATAAAAAAAAATTTGTTCCTCAGTCACACTCACCACATTTCATGTGCTCACTGTTTGTCACACATGATACAGATACAGAATATTTCTATCATTGTAGAAATTATTCTGGAAAACTATTAAAGAAGCTGAGGTTCAGATTTGAGGTAAAGGGTAAGAAGAAATAAATTGTGAGTCTTTTTCCCAATTCCTAACTTCCTGATTCTTACCTACAAGGGAAAGAATGAAATGTTGGCAAGAAAATATAGGAGAGGGAAGCCATAGGTGATTCAATATTTTTTTTTCTTGCACTGATGCAATAATAAGAAATTACTTTTACTGAACAGGTCATTCACTTGAATTATATTATTTAATTCACACTCCCAAACATAGCCAATAAGATGTGCATCATTTTCTATATGGATTGTACAGAAGAGGCGACTGAGGCATGGAGATGTTAAATAACTTGCCCAGGGTATCATAGCTAATACATTATGTAGCTGAATTTGAACGCAGGAAATTAGACTCCAAAGCCCTATCATGGAATTAACCTGAGAGGTAGTGGAGTGAATTAAATCACTTAGAAGAAGATTTAAATTCTTTCTTTTTATTGCAACCTACCTTGGTTGTTACCTGAAGGAAACGGGGAGGACACTTTTATAATTTATACCCTTCTATTGTATGTGAATCAACCAATCTACAAGTATTTCTGGGGACACAAATACATATCTTGGGTTAATTCCACCGAGAGATGCAGAAAAATACAGTAGACCAGTTGTTGTTGTTAGGTGCCATCAAGTAGGTTCCGACGCATAGCGACCCTATGTACCACAGAACGAAAAATTGCCCAGTCCTGCGCCATGCTCACAATAGTTGTTATGCTTGAGCCTATTGTGTAGCCACTGTGTCAAACCACCTCGTTGAGGGTCTTCCTCTTTTCTGCTGACCCTGTACTTTACCAAGCATGATGTTCTTCTCCAGGGACTGATCCCTTCTGACAACTTCTCCAAAGTATGTAAGACGTAGTTTCGCCATCCTTGCTTCTAAAGAGCATTCTGGTTGTACTTCTCCCAAGACAGATTTGTTCATTCTTTTGGCAGTCCATAGTATATTCAATATGCTTCACCAACACCACAATTCAAAGGTGTCAGTTCTTCTTCGGTCTTCCTTAGTCATTGTCCAGTAGACCAGTAGACTCATTTTTTAGAGAGTATATATATATATAGTTTTTTAAAAATAATATCTTATTGTGTTTTCAGTGAAAGTTTACACAGAAAATTAGGTTCCCACTTAACAATTTCTGCATAATTTGTTCAGTGACATTAGTTACATTTTACACGGTATGTCAACTTTCTCATTATTTCCTTTCTGATTGTTCCATTTCCAGTAATCTAGTTTTCCGGCCCCTTTGCCTTCTCATCTTTGCTTTAGAGTAAGTGTTGAACATTTGATCTCATATAGATGATATTTTAAAGGAGCATAGTACTCATGGTTGATATTTTTTATTTTATGAGCCAGTCTGTTATTGAGCTGAAAGATGACCTCACGGAATAGTTCTGGTTCAAGATTTAGAGTATCTCAAGGCGATAGTCTTGGGGAGTCCTCTAGTCTCAACTGGTCTAATAAGTCTGGACTTTTAAGAACGTGAGCTCTGTTCCAGATTTTGCTCCCACTCTACCAGGATCCATCTATTGTGTTCCTGATCAGAACAGTTGGTAGTGGTAGCCAGGCACCATCTAGTTCTTTGTGTCTCAGGGTAGATGAAGTCTTCGTTCACGTGGATGCATAGAGACCAGTAGTTGTATCTTAGATGGTGTCTTGCAAGCTTTTAAGAACCCAGATGCTACTCATCAAATTAGGATGTAGAATGTATACTTTACATACTAGATTATGCCAATTGACTGAGTTGTCCCACAAGACTATGGTTGGAAGCCTTCAGACCCTGTAAACCAATCCCGCAGGGTGTTTAATAAGTATTCGTGTTTGTGCCTCCTGTGTGCTTTATTGTATGTATGAATATATATGGATGCATACACTTACATATATATACACCTGCATATATCTATGTATGCCCACCTATATACACACATATATATACTTATACACAAGTATGCAGACATACATATACATGTGTCCACACTTCTATTATTAAGTTGTTGTTGCATAGTTGTATATGTCCTAGAATTTACCAAAACATCCTTTTTTCTCGCGTACTTCTTAGTGACATTACAGTAGACTCTAGATATTATAAATTTTAATATGCATTCTATTGATGATTTGCACGTCATCTTAGTGGTTTATTGGTAATAATTTCTTATTTTGCCAACACAAATTATTGAATCCCATACCTTGGAGGCTGGTGCACAATAACAAGATTCTTCTCTGGAAAGTGAGCCTAAATGCCTACCCAATCTCAATTCAGCTTGGCTTTTCTCTACTCTGCATTACACATCCAGTAACTTTCAAAAAATGTTCTGAAGGTATCACTTAACTTTTTGAGTTATGCTTTTCTGCATTTTGGGGAAGCAGTTTATGCATAGTGATGTTCTGAATTTAGTGAATTTTGAAGGTCCTAGAAATACTTCCCTTGAGAATATTAAACCGTAATACATACTATTTGGTTCTGCCCTCAAATTGATTATAATCTAGTCTGAGGAGTCAACTGTAACCTCTCATTCATTTATTAATCATTTTTTGAGGACATATATACTGGCACTATGTCAGGGTCTGGAAGTACTTAAATGAGTAAAGAGTTAAAGACTATATAATTGCTGAAGGAGTTTCTTGCAGAGGTGGACATAAAAGCAAAACTAATGTGAAGGACAATCACAGGAGCTGTGTGTGGAGGTTCTCATTTGAACCCCCAGTTTCTTAGATCTAAGATACTCTTCTCTGTATCTGTGGTCAGCTTTTCAGTACTCAAGCACATCCATCCATAATTACTCAAGGCAATATTCCATTCTAAACATCTTTTTCAGGATTTCCTCAGTAAAGTGAAAGTTGATTTTACTCAACATACCGATTTGTTTTTATTTTATTTTACTTATTTCTATTATTATTAAAGAGGAGATTAAAGAGCTGGCTGTACTTTATGATTTTTATGAGGATTGGAAAAAAATTACAAATTAAAAACATCACAGAACTAGAACCAATCTAATTGCTAAGGTTTTCAGAACTAAATATTTATGTAAAAGATTTCAAAGTCATTTTTTAGGTTCCATAGTTCTAAAAGTATTCAGTGCTAGTATTATTGAATCCTTTGCTCTTTAATTCAGGTGAAATGTAGGATTTGGTTTTAAGAGCCTTAATTATAAATAACACAGCAACTCTGGGGAGATACTTAGCCCTTTGATTTCTAGTTTGTGGGCAACAAGGAAGAATGTTGGGCCCTACAAGCTATGCTCTACTGCCTCCAGCCAATAGAGCAGGGTCCCTACCCCTAGTTTTATGTGATAGACTTTATAGGTGCTGCGTGTGAAGGTCCACAAGTAGTCAGGACTGATGAAGGTGACTCTTTTTAAATTCTACCGAATAAAATGTTTTATCTGGATGAAGATTAAAAGTTTTCCATTCACACTGCTTGCAGTTTCCCAGTCTTTAACCACTGAATGTAACAGCTCTAGAACAGAAGCAAATACCTCATAAATCACCTTCAGTGCCAAGTTACTAAGCAGACTAGATTTTCTGCTGAATTCCCATGCACTGGAAATTCTCAAGTTATGAAGTTATGGAGTATAGCCAATCCTTGTTTTATTTGTCCTAAAATAGCCTTCATGCTTTCAATATCATCGCACTGATTTTTTTTTTAATTGTGGTGAAAATATACACAATGAAAGATACAGCAATTTGACAGTTTCTACATGTGTGATTAAGTGACATCGATTGCATTCTTCAAATTGTGCAACCATTCTTGCTATCTTTTTCTAAATTATCCCACCACCAGGAAATACATTCAATGTACCCTAAGCAAAATCTCCCTCTTTCCCCTTCCCTCCCACCTCTATCAACCACCCATAATTTTTGGTTTCTGTCTCTATATTTGCTTATTTCATGTAAGTGAGGTCATTAGTATTTGTCCTTTTGTGGCTGACATTTTGCTCAGCCTAATGTTTTCTAGGTTCATCTATGTTGTGGCATGCATCAGGACTTGGTTCCTCTTTACGGCTGATGCATTGAATTTTAAGTATTTACTTAGACTCTAGTATTTGACATATAGATGACTTGTAAAGATCATAAGCTTCTAGGGGAAAAAGTACTATTTACATCTGTATGCTCAATGCTTGTCCTTGTAAGGTCTTGTAGTTTATGGGCATTCTTTTACTATGGGCCTCTTGGTGGATTTAGTGTCAAATCAATCAGTTGTGTGCCATATGGATATTGTCTTTCTTTTTGCCACACAGATAATGTACTTTATCATGCCCTTAGCTATTTCAAATATTTTGTAGTATGTGGATTATACTTCTGCATGCAAACTCATTCATTGGTTTAAAATGATTTTGGGTTATGTATATTTTCACCAAAAAAAAAAAAAAAAAGGTCGAGAAGAGAGGGTTGACATGTCGTGGGGTTGTTAACCAATGTCATAAAATAGTATGTGTACTACTGTTTAATGAGAAACTATTTGTTCTGTAAACCTTCACCTGAAGTACAATTAAAAAAAAAAAAAAAGTAGAAGGTTTAGGTGAGCTGACTTATGTATCCTGTAAGTGTACTGACGTAGCGTGGGGGAAAAAAATTACCTTAGAGCATTTATTATTCACCTTTTGTCTTCCATCTAGTGCACGAGATTTTCAGAAAATCTAGCTCCCAGTATTTTTCCCCCATCCTTTTTCTTTGGAGTCTGCTGCTGTAATTACACGGCAAAACTAGTTACAGAAGAACTTCAGGGAGTATGGAAATTCAATGCTATTCTACCAGGAAATAATACTTGTACGTCTAAAAGTTTCTGAACATTCCTCTAAAGCAGCCCTCTCATTTTTACAGCTCTCTTCCAGCATTGTCCAAAACCTGTCCTGTTGTAGAACTTCATAGCTGCAAACACAACATGTTTTGTGATCAATTTGAAATTAATCTCTTTTAAAAAACTGTTGACCTAGTGTAAATGAATAAACGCTGAAGAGAAAAAAAAAAAGATTGTGCAGGTTGTTCTCCCCCCTCCCTCACCCAGGGATATAGGCGGTAGATCTTAAAGTGGTTCAGTGTTTGAATCTACTATTTATATTCTTTTTTTTAAAATATAATTTTGTCTTATTAGCATCATTAAAGAAAAAAATTTACAGTCACCTCTTGGAGATTATTTTGAGCAAATCCTTTTTTTAGTGTTTTGGCTGACATAGTTTTCCTATTTTATTTAAATTTCAAATGTTGAAAAATGTAAAAGTCACTCAAAATCCTATCAGTTATTTTTGAATTATGTAAAATGAGAAGCAAATGATCCTCTATGCAGCCATCAACCCATTTCCTTAAAGGTAATTACTGCTATCAATTTGATGCATGTCTTTCTTGAATTTTTCCTAAATTTACTTTATATAAATATATAAATTTAAAATATATAGCACAACATATTACGTCATATTTATATGCAATTTAACTATATCCATGGACATCAATATTGTGTGTGTGTGCGTGTGTGTGACATACACATCATAAAATAGAATTATGGTCTATATGTCTGTTTTCAACTGATTTGTTTCTGCTTAACAGTATATAATGAACATCTTTCTGGTTAATACATGTACATTTATCTTATTCCTTTTAAATGATTGCATAGAGTTCCACTGTATTTAAATGCTATATGTTATCCCACAACTCCTCTCTTGATGTATTCTTACTTCTATTTTCTTCGTTTTCAATCAGTGTTGAAACAGATATAATTGTACTTATATCTTTAAGCATTAAAGTTACTACTACTTCTGTAGGATATATTCTTAGAAGTACAATTGCTAGATTTATGGATATATGTATTTTAATTTTCATAAATACTGCCTGCTTCATTTTCATGAATATTTTAAAAAGAAGACTTACTATACTGTGCTATTTCTGATCATTTTTTACAAGTCACAGAGGGTGGCATTGCTTTGAAAACCATTACTGATATCTGGACCAAGTCAGTTAAGGTGGTATTACTATAGCAGTAACCCCATATATGATTTATATGTCCATAGGGCAACAAATGTATTTCTGTATAAATATTCGTATATACATGCAAAGACTTTCATTATGTCTACCCTAAACCAAATTCAGTCAGCAACAAAGAGATGGATTTTGAGATTAGATAGACACAACCCATAAGTGATATAGTAACGGAATGTTTTAGTTATACAGACACGGCCATAAAACCCTAGATGTGAAAAACTCTATTAATAGTTTGCTGTTAACAGGACTCCATCAATCTATTTGGGCCACTACTTCATTTTGTATAACTACTGTTGTTAAGGAGCTCCACAATAGACAGTATTTTAGTTACATTTGCTGATATACAATGAGTGGAAATATTCTGTCTATGAATTTAAATAACAAAGTACTCTTCTGATCTTTTTAATTTTTGAGGCAAAGGTAAGTCTATGTAGGCTGCTCAATTCCAACTCAAACTCATGCCATCGAGTCGATTCCAAGAAGTGGCTAGTGGATTCGAACTGCTGACCTTTTGGTTAGTAGCTGAACGCTTAACCACTGCGCCACCAGGGCTCTTCCAACTCATAGTGACCCTATATATAGGCTGGATCATCCGAATATGTGGCTTCCTTCTACGCGTTTCACATCACAGTGAAGTGATTCTATGACTTTATGGAAAGCCATGTGTACTAGTTTCCTAGGGCTGTCATAAAATATTACTACAAACTGGGTGGGTGGCTTAAAACAACAGAGATGTGTTCTCTCACAGTTCTGAAGGCTGGAAGTCCAAATTCAGGACGTCAGCAGGCTCGTGCTCTTTCTGAAGGCTCTAAGGGAAGATTCTTCCCTTGTTTCTTCCAGCTTTTGGTAGCTCCAGATGTTCCTTGGCCTGTGACCAATCTCTGCCTCCGTGCTTACATGGCTTTCTTCCCTGTGTGTCTCTCTTTGTCTCTACACCACTTCTTGTAAGGACACCAGTCATAAAGAGATTAGTGCCCACCCTAATGACCTCATATTAACTAACTTCCTCTGCAATGACTGTATTTCCAAATAAGGTAACCTTCACAGGTACCAAGGGTTAGCACTACAACATACCTTTTGAGGGGACAGAATTCAACCCATAACATCGTAGAAACTGAGTATATTCTATTAAAAACAACAACAACAAAACCTCTCTATAATACCTGCCAAGGGAGATTTCTTGATTCAAATTTTATGAGAGACTGATAATAGGAAAGTTTGTCCAGGTTCATACCCTTCCTTATCTTAATCATTTTCTTAGTTCCCAGACTGAAATAGCAGAGAATGGAAATAATATGTTCCAAGGGCAAATAACAGAGTTCAGACCAGAATCGTTTTTATAGTAGAGCCATACCCTATGGTTTAAAATAGTCTGAAAGATAGACTGTAGAATGTTATTGCTGAAAGATTTTTAATATCTCCCTTTCTTGCTATTGGTAATGGAAACTTGTGTTTTGTTAGATAATGTTGCTGTTCTCTTTTGACTTTCTAATTCTTGTGTAATTTTTATGGTATGTGTATATGTATATACATAAGAATTCGTGTGTGTGTATTATATATTCATGCATGATATTCATGTTTTCTGCATTCCCCTTTCACAAATGAGAAATCTGTTTATGAATACTTGGTGAGAAATACTGATAGGATATTTAGATGAAAGGGAAGGCCAATAAATAAACAGATCAATAGGTAAAGAAACACACAAATAAGAAAAAGAGAAACAGAGGCAATCTGAGCCAGAAAAGGGACCTGTGGACATTTACTACTAGTTACTCAAAATTCCAGGATGTTTGCATGCACAGATTTTCATAGTCTGTTAATCCCAGGTAAATTTCATTAGCATTTAATTTCCTTTTTTTGTGATTCTTCACAAACCTATTTATTGACATGAGGTCATTCTAAAGAACTTTGTTGAGAACATAAATGCATATTTAATATGTGATGCTCTGATGACTATGCCAGACGTTCCACCCCTGTGAGATTTCTTTGTTTTTCAGAGTCTGCCCTTAAAGAAGATTCCATGCAAAGCCAGTGCACCCTCGGGCTCTTTTTTTGCCCGAGACAATACAGCAAATTTCTTATCCTGGTGCCGAGATTTAGGTGTGGATGAAACATGTCTATTTGAGTCGGAAGGTTTGGGTATGTATTTCCTTCATAATTTTAGCTGATAAAGCATTAGGATTATTATTTGTTTTCATCAGTATAACTATCAAAACTAACTTTTTCTGTATGATGCTGTTTTACCGATTGTTAGCTTAAAAAAAATCTGAATTTGTTGTAAACTTGCAGGCTTGTTGTAAAGTTGACCCTTTGAAAGTGTAAAAATGTTTGCCCTCTTACTGTTGGTCACATTGTGAATAAAAGAATAGGAACAGAAATAGGACAACTTATTCCAAACTAAAAATGAAGGCCATTAATGCAAGTTGGAGGGATATTTGGAAAACCTACGGAAACATTTTACACCAGCCTCTGCCTTTGATTAGAAGGGTGGCAATATATGCTCCAGCCATAGAGAGCACTACTGCCTTTTCATCTTTGCAAAGATATGGAAACACCATCTTCTGTAAGGTCTGTCTTGTTGAAACTACAGAATCATTTGTTTATCTATTTAGTCATTTTTTTAGTGTGTGAAAAATCAGTCAAGCATGAGGTTGAGATAATAGAAGATGATGGAAAAAAAGATACCTAATGCCTAGACCTACCCAGAAAATTATATTTTTTTTTCTGATTGAATTTTTGCAAGTCTACTTTCAGACTGTAGAGTGAGGAAACATACACTGGGTTGTTCGGTTTTGACATTACTTGATATCCTAGGATTGAACGTTCAAACCTCCGATATAGGCTCCATGCCCTCACCCTTCCATCCTTCACCCTCCACCCAGCCACCCCTCTACAACTCCAATATGGAGAATATTTGAATTAAAATCCCATTTTAGCAAACTGGAACCCAGTGAAGAAAGAGGAAGTCTAGGGAAAAGAAAGCTTTAGTTCTTTTGCCTGAGACTTTAAAAAATCAATTTACAAAATCACATAATACCAGATATTAACATCAAAGTAAGCTGACCATCCTTCAGGGAGAATAAGTACACAAATTATCTTCCAAACATTCAGAGTACAGTTCACCCATCGACTTGACAAAATGATATTCCCTTGCTGAACCTAGGAAATTGATGGTAACAACTGAAATCTTACCCATTTGAGACGCTGAAGGAAATTTGTATGTGTTGTAAGAGAAATTGATATGATATGGAAAATACTGCCATCAAATTTCTGAGAATTCCCTCAGCAGAGAAGCAAATAATGTGAATTTAGACTGGGAGACCATTTTCCCTGAATGGAAAAATAAGCCAAATTAATTGTATAGTAGTAAGCTATATACATACAGTAATGTGTTCCTTATATGTTTGTTATATAGATGGGCTTTGTTCTTACCATTTCTTCAAATAAAAGTAAAACAAATTTGGTAGAAGACAGATAACACACGTATATAATGCCATTTCTTTTCTTTTTTTTTTTTTTAGGCCAGTGGTAGTTTTACTACCAGATTTTAACTTTCACTTTTGTAGGAACTATGTGAGTGGGGGAATTATAGGAAGAGAGTGTGGAGAAATTATTGGAGGTAAAACACATGAAAGATTTAGTAAATATCCATTGGTATATACAGCAATATAATAAAATCTTAATCACAGGAACTACACTTAGCACATGTGGACAATTAACATCGTGATTTACAATTCTGGAGTGCTACTGCATTTGCCAAAGAACTGCCACATGGGGAATCTGCTTTATTGTTAGTTAGTTTGTTCATTCAACAGGTACTCGTTAAAAAGCTTTTTTTTTTTTTCAGTGAGCACTCCAAGCCAAGTGCATTACTAGGAGCTGTGAATATAAATATGATCTTGCTCTCAATTTGCTCACTGTCCATGAGTTCTTTTGTTACTTGAACTAATAATAAAACTTTCAGTTGGATTCCAAGAAGCAACAATCTAATACCAAATTTTCTCTAGAGTAAATATCATTATATCTCAAGGCTTTAGTGTTATTGAATGTGCAAATTATTTACCTTCATGGCTTTTGAAAACATTCAGCTAATAAATAATACATCTTCTCCTGAAACAATAAGGCCTAAAGCAAGCTATGTAATAATGACCTTTATATGTAAATACCTACTCCATAGCATATAAAATTACGCCAGGAAGAATTTTGAGATGGCCTAGTTCTTCACCTGTTTTGAGAAAAAAAGAAACTGGCATTATGAAAAGTCATCATGTTTATACATAATAACTATAGATTATTTTGTAAAAAAAAACTTTGATTATGATCATTTTCTAAATTATAACTCAGCTTATAACTTGCAAGCAATTAAAATGTACTTTTATGTTCAAGAAGGCCTAATAAGACAGAGTTTTCAAGGTTATAAAAATTAAAAAAAAAATTTTAGTCCTCTGGGTATCAATCTAATTCAAAGAGGTTTTCTGTTTTGCTATTCAATGAAAAAATAAATTTGAAATTTCTGCTGCTTAGAATAGGGCATAATAAGCCCTGAGGAGACAGAAGAAGGGGGCCAATATTATAACATTGACTTTAGGATTATTCAGAGAAAGGAAACATCTGTGCCCGTAGGTGTTAATGATAATCAAGAGGGGGACAATGAGAAATTCCATTTCCCCAAGTGGAATCCTTTCTCATTGGATTTTTTTTTTTTTTAATTCACTGTGGGTGAGGAAGCAACTGAGCCCCTGCTGATGGCCTTGGACTCTGTACTTGCAGAATTGACTTTCTTGCAACAATAACACTGTGTACTCTGCTTGATGTCTTTTCACACTTCACTTTTGAAAGAGAATTTAGGGCAAGGGTTTTTTTTCTTTTTCTTTTTCCTACCTCAAGATTTCATTTCAGTAGCGCACAAAATGAAGAGCATCCTTTGTGTCCTAGTGTTTTGAACAGCAAATAAAATGAAAAGATGCCCTGATGAAGGGGAAAAATCTGTTTGAATGAACGATAAAGTAGATCACTGTACTGAGTGTGTATCAAGAGGCTTCTGTTTTTAGCTGTTCAAAAGGTCGTTGCCTGTATAAAGCATCCTTATCTTCGTGGCAACTGATATTCCACCCTCTGTGGCAGAGCTTTCTGGTACAAAGATTTGTGAGTGAATCTTGATTTACAACTCATTCCATCTGTTCCCTTTGCACAATAGCTAATGACAAGAAATCACAGAGGGTTAGGGAAGGTGTTGGGATGACCTGTAAAGTATGGACAGCAATTTATTTTCTTATGCATCTCTTGTGTTTCTTGTCTTTCTGATGCTTGTTAGATAACTTCCTATGCCACATGATAACGATCACATACAGCACATAACCCTGCAATTTTTCTTCTGTGGAATTCTTGAGAGAGAATTTTCCTCTGTTAAATGTCAGTTGTTGTACTATAAGTTTACTATAGTCTGAATAGAAATGAAAATATAAGTGTTTCAAAAATGAACCAGTAGAAAAATGGACAAAGATCATGAACAGACAATTCATAATTCTAGAAAGCCAATAAACATATTAAAAAAAATTGAATACCTTAGGAATAATATAAATGCAAATGAAAATTATTACATACCTTTTTGTCATTTGCTAAGTAAGCAAAAATTGAGAAAATTGTATATTTAGTGTTGGTGAGGATGTGGGACAATAGGATCTTCTATACATTACTGAAGAAAAGTGGAAATTGGAATGCCTTCTTTGAAGGGCAATTTGACATTATATATCAAAATCCTCCTAAGTGTTCATATCCTTTGATCCACTTCGAAAAGTTTATCTGAAGGAAATAAGTAGAGATAGGCGCAAATATTAATGCACAAAGATGTCGAATAAAATGTTTTTGTAACAGTAAATAAAATGGAAATAAACTGAATCGATGACATTTGGAGGTAGCTTTTGCAAATTATACTCATTATAGACACCAAACAAAAATAATATTCTAGAAAACTATTTAAGAATATGGGGCAATTATTTTATACTGTGAATATGAGGTAACACATTTATATCTAGTATAAAATAACAAAAAATTCAGAGTCAGAAATTGAAGGACAAATAAACAGCAATTAAGTCGCAAGTGCTACTCATCTTCTTCTCCAGTTATCTATTTAGCAAACTTTAGGAAGTAAACAAGCATGGCCTATAATCTTAAAAATGAACAATTAATTTTATTTATTAAGATGTAATGTAGACAAATTTGCATAGAAAAGTATTTATTGACATAAATTTTTACACATCAGCATAATATAAGAATTTTTTCACATTGTTGAAATTAAACTGACATTTCCAGTGGTTATAGAATTGTGTGCTGCTGTAGTAACTGATGACATGGATTATTGCATGTACCACTGAGCATACTCTAACCTTAAGGATCTACATGTAATGCTCACCCCCTACCCCTGCTGTTCAAACCAGGCTGGCATACAAATCCATGACTAGAGGGGATTTTCTTTTTCACGTCTCTGATTTATTAAGAATGATAAGTAGTTTCATTAGATTCCTTAATGTTTAGGAGTGTGCTTTACGTTAAAAAGATGAATGTTTTCTTTAATTTAAAAGTATGCAATTTATCACTCTAGTGACAAAATATTCCCCCAATAATTCTTTTAAAAGAAATGAATATTCTTTTAACTGTGGAGTAAAGAAAAGAAAAATGTTTAAAAGGCTCTATGTATGAAAGTATTTCTGTTTTCAATTTCACAGAGATTTGAGAGTTGTTAGAATGCATTAGTCAGTAATCTTCCTAACAGTAAATTTAATAATTTCTAGAAGAGTAACTATTTCTAAAGTATTTAAATAAACCGTTTCCTTCCATTAATGATATTTTTATATTGGAGTATATTATATAATTTGCATTGTCAAGGTAATGTAATTTTTTTTCCAGAAGCTTGTTTGTTTTGCTTTCTTTGTATATATTCTGGTGAGCTTGGGAAATGGATAAAAGGGAAGATGGGGTAAACTTGAAAAACACACAATTTTTGGCTTGCTGTAATTGTGTCAATATCATTATGTTATTGGATGATTATAGGATTTGGAGGCCAGTGACTGTTCTTCACCTGTTTCTCTGAGAAAAGCATCTACTCAGCAAAAAAGGGTTTGCTGTATGCTGTGTTAGCATGTCAATGTGTGTGATTTGCTTGGGTATTACCTCATTTTCTGTTTTTATTATCTGTCTTTGTGTTTGCTGTGCGGTACATCTTTGTTTGATGCAGCATTCTAATGAGCACAGTTTTCCAGAATCCTTTGTTCTGTTTAATCTTGGTCAGCATTTTGCTTCAGAGGCAAACACTAATCTACCTGCTCCCTTCTACAATATTTTTTGGAACATTATAAAAAAAAAAAAAAGTGCTACTTTTCAAAAGCCAAAAGGATCATCTACGGATTTGTAATCTTTAACATTTTTTCATTTTTCTGTTGCATCAGAAAAAGATTCCATACCTGTCTTCCAGTGTTTGATACGTCATTCCTTTGCTGCGGTTGTTGTTATTGTTATTGTTGTGGACTATAAGAGCATTGCTATGGGGGAAAAAATAAACATGACTTTTTATTAGAACTTGTGTAGAGTAATGATTTCAGGGCACTCATTGAGTTCTGGGTTATTTATGTTCACTGTATTTCTCTCCAAGGAACATTTTATTTGAGACTTTTTTTGTTTTTCAACATCTGTTCTTCTAAAGTACTTTGTTGGCTTCTCGATTCACTTTTTACTTTTGCACTCAAGAAAATCTTTCCAAATTTAGCCATTTTTCCATGCCAGGGAAAATGTGAGGGAGAACAATAGTGAATCTGATTGAGAGAGCGGAATGTCTTCCTGGAATGATAGGTCTGTCAAGGACTTGACGGAGTCAGTGTAGAATTAGGAAAGTGGACAACCTTCTAGCTTTTCCAGGAATAAATTTTTACTGTAGAATGTTTAATAATAATACTTATTTGCTTAATCGATAATAGGTAAGCTGTTCACATATGCTACCACATCTGCTTTTCCAACAACCATCATTTTATAGATAGGAAAGCTGAAACATAGAAAATTAAAATAAATTGCCCAACATTTCACAACTTCTAAATGATCCAGCTAGGATTTTAATTCAGATCCATCTACCTCCAGAAGTCCCACCACTGCATTACAGAAGTTCACGCTTTGTTTAAGTTTAGAAATGCGTATGATTATCTCAAGTAAGAGGAGGAAGAAAAAAAGAAATATAAATCAAATTAGAAAAGATTTTGCCTCTGCTGATTTCAATGACAATGACTTAATTAATTCAACAAACTTTATTTCAAGGCTACTATCAGTGCCGGGTGCTGAAGACAAAAAGAGAACTTGTTCCAGAACATTTCTCAATTTAGTGGCAAAGGCAGTTAACCACATTTTTCTATACATCTTCCATTTCTGATGAGATTATGAAGGAACACTCTTTGTTTATATGACTTATATGTGGATTCCATATAATATTTTAAATCATTCTGATGAGACATCCTGAAGAAATTTGGATACTAACGCGCACACACACAATGAATGAGCTTGCAGAATTCTTCTTTGGCTTCAAATCATTTTGTTGATGCTAGGTGCCTTTGAGTCGATTCCCACTCAGCGACTCTATGTAAAACAGAAGGAAAGATTGCCTGGTCCTGCGCCATCTTCACAATCATTGCTGTGTTTGAGCCCATTGCTGTAGCCACTCTGTCAGTCCATCTCATTGAGGGTTTTCCTCTTTTTCACTGACCCTCTACTTTACCAAGCATGATGTCCTTCTCCAGGGACTGGTCCTTCCTGATAACACGTCTAAAGGATATGAGACAAAGTCTTGCCATCCTTCCTTTAAGGAGCATTCTGGTGTAGTTCTTCCAAGACAGATTTGTTCATTCTTCTGGCAGGCTGTCCATGCTATATTTGAGATTCCTCACCAACACCATAATTCAAAGGCATCAATTCTTCTTCAGTCTTCCTTATTCATTGTCCAGCTTTCGTATGCATATGAGGTGATTGAAAATATTACGGCTGGGTTAGACACACCTTAGTCCTCAAAGCGATAGCTTTGCTTTTGAACAGTTTAAAGAGGTCTTTTGCAGCAGATTTGCCTAATGTAGTATGTTTCAGATCATTTTAAGGCCGCTAAATGAGGGCGTTAACCCTATTATTGCATCCTATCTTTAAACTCAGAGATTTGGAGTGACATGACACGGGGAACTGTTTGTAACTATCACTTCGCTTTCTTGGGAAGCATCTTTTGTACCTTACAGATTTTGGCAGGGGAGAAATGCTCATAATTCGCATTAAGGGCTAATTCAGTGCGAGAATCATTTTCTCTCCATTCATCATCACCACCACCATCCATCCTTCACATTTGTTGAGCACATTTCATTTGGCAAAGCATGTTAAAATATTTTAGCCGTATAGATATAGGAATCATAACTGATATTTATTGTTATAATTATAACATTGATGAATACTTCTCAAACGTTAATGTGCTCGTTAATCTCCTAGAGAAACCATTTAAAGGCAGATTCTTCTGCATTCAGGAGGTGTGAGGTGGGGTCCAATAATCTGCATTTATACAAGTTGCCAGGTGATGCCAATACTGTTGGTCTATGGACCACACTTAATGTGTGAAGGAGTAACATTTATAGAGTACTTATTAGGTACCAAGTACTCTTAGCCGTTTTACCTCATATGGAAGAACAAGTAGATGGAATGATGCCTGTTTTAGAGATAAGAAAGTTTTGCAGCCTGAATTAGAAGTTAATTCTTCTGACTTCCAGTTTAGTATATCTCCTACTATACCATTCTCTGACGATTGGAACCTGTTCTCGATTCTGGAAAAGTGGGGGGTCATTAATTAATGATTTTTTTCTAGATATTTTCAAGATTTAGCCAGAAAAATATAATCTTTTAATTTTTTTTCCCAAATCAAAAGCTAAAACAGTGTTTTTCAAGATTGCTGTGAATATTGTAAACCTCTAGTTGTATAGAAACCAAAGGGATAAGATGATTTTCCATGTGTTCATTTCATTGTTCATATGTTAATGTGTTTAGGCGACCTATACATTCAAGGTCTAATGCAGTTTATCCCTGCAGATTTTGTGATATTGAAACTCTATCCATTGCTTTAGCAGAAGGCCACGTTTTCTGTTCCAGGATCTAGCAGCATTCCATTTGACATTTAATGCCCATGAGATTTTTACAGAATCTAGGATATGAGATTGAGTCTCTTGCCACATATTTTTGAATAGGGATCTGTGTTACTTTTCCCGGAGGTGTTCTGCATGATGCTCTTCTTTGAGATGGTTTTGATTATTTAAAAACAAGCCTCCAATGATAAAGCATTTTGCATAATAATTACCATTGACTAGGGAGCTTTTGTATTTGTTTTGGAGAGACTTTGTTCAGGGGAAAAAAAGCAATAGCAATCCCTTCTTCAGCCCCAATTCAAAATAAGAGACCACACTGATGTTACAATGATATAGTGCAAATAAAAATGTTTTCTACTGTAAAATTCAGTGTAAGGGGAAGTTTCTTTACTTTTTTGAAAAAAAAAAAAAAGCCAGTAATCATGTTTAAAATGTGTAGTAAACACGACTCAATCTAAAGGCTTTAGTTCAAACTTAATCCACTAAAAGCTGGATTTCTAATCATACTGACAAAGACATGCATTGAGTTATCTGATCTTTTAATATATGCAATATATAATCAGCTTAGATAATTTATTAAAAATAGAAACATACAAGTTATTTTATTCTTAGGAACAGGAAAATTAATGGCAAGATGTTTTATGTTTCAAAAAATGATACATTTTCTAGTATAATTGTTACTTAAGCTTTATACTTAAGACAAACTCATAATGACTACAGTATATCTGATTTATATCTGTCTATATATGCTGGCCAAATTGACCTATTTAATCTGAAATCTGATAGAATTTAGAATTAACTATCTCTGGTACAACAGAAATAATAAAAGATAAATATATACGCATTATGATAGGGTCACTCTAAATTATACATATCTCCAATAGCAAAAGTGTGTTTAATCCAAGGTTTCATCCACCACTTAGTACAGTGACTGACACACGATAGGTGCACAAAAAACGCTAAAAGAAAAAAAAAAGTGAATTAATGTTAATTGACTAAGCCAAATGAGGATAATATTTAAAAAATAGTTAACAATAACAACAATAACAAAGAAACGTTGGGCAATTGTTTATTATGTACTAAACACTCTGCTAAGAATAACAGTAAATATTATTTTGTTTAATCCTCACAACTATACTGTGAGGTAGACACTATGTTTTTCCTTCAGAAATCTGAAGTTTTATTGAGTAACCTCCCAAAATAACACAATTAGTAAGTGTCAGAGCTGACATTCACACCTAGATATTTCTGGCTCATGCCCAGGATCACTGTACCCCTTCTATTTATATAACTTTAAAACTTTCTTCACTGCGAAAATCAAACAAGGTCACCTCTTATATAAAATGTAGATACTTGAAGACTCTGGAATTTAATTTTACAGGAATAAGAGTGTTTGCTTTTGCAATTAAAGTAATATCACACAATTTAAATTCTTGCCTTTTCTCAAAATGATAGGTAAAATTTTAGTCTTTATTCAGTCTGTTCATTGTCACCCCTGCTGTCACCACCGCATCCTCCTCCTCCTCCTTGATATTAAGAGATACAATCCTTTCTGAGGAACTACTGTGTTCTGCAGAAGTTGTGAATCTCTTTCGTATTATTTCATTCATTGCTTACAAGTCATCAAACATACATATTTTTTGGCCGCAGATGCCAGACACGATATGATCAATATTTGAAAAAGTGAGGCACTATTATTGGTCTCTCTTGAAGCTATTTTATTGCTTTCTAAGAGCATGTATTTTCCAAGTAAACTGGGAAGTCAATCATTATCTTTGTCTTAGCATTTTCCTAAGAGCTGACGCAGGGGAAGAGGTTGATTTGTCTGCAATTCTATAGGTTGGTTCTATTAAGGAGACAAAATAGAGAATCATGCACTGTCTTTTTGATTTTCCAAAATGATTTTTTAGTGAGTCAGTGTTGGAGTCAGCATTCAAGGTTTGGCCCACAAAACTTGTCTTAAATTGATTGCTAAATTGAGGAAGCAAACAAATACAAAATAATTATGCATCCTAAATATCACCTTGCGTTGTCTATATTACCCACATCTGATTTTTCTGTTTTCCACATATTTTTTTCCAAAAACAGAAAAATCAGATGTGGGTAATATAGGAAGCACTTTTCATTATTTTCTTTTTCAGAATAAATTTGAGTTACATACATTTTTTTTTGTAACATTTATTTATTTACATACCAAACATACCAATGTTGACATAGTCCTAAGAAGCTGTACAATAAGTTGGTTAAAGAACCATTATATTTGTGTCAGGTATTACTTTTTATATTTGCTGCTTGTTCTGTTCATGAATAATTTTCATGTTTTTATACTGTTTCCATCAAGAAATGCATGAAGTTATATCCAGGGCTCCTAGAGCTTCAGCTACTTACCTCTCACTTAAGATGAGGATATTAACAAGGCCAAATGTTCCTGAGATTTTATGTAGTCCTTTCTCCCACTCAAAGCTCCTGTTTGTTATTTTGTACCATGGACAGGGTGAAAAAGTCCAAATCAGAAGACATTGATTTTCTAGATGGGAAGATCGATTTTCATCCTTTTGCTTTTGTTTGTTGTATTTCTTTTGTGGCGTTTATTATTGTTCTCCATTTGAAATGGATGCCTGTGTGGTTTTATAGGCCATATGTTGCTATGCACTGAAGTTGATTTAATGTGTCCAAAGTTGTGAAGTTTGTATCATTCTAGCCAGTCCACTGATTTAAAACAAAACAAAACAAAAACCTGTCACTGTAGAGTCCATTCTGACTTATAGAGACCTTATAGCACAGAGTAGAACTGCCCCATGGAGTTACCAAGGTTGTAATCTTTATGGAAGCAGACTGCTACATCTTTCTTCTGCAGAGTGGCTGTTTCTCCCACAGTTCAAACTGCTGACCTTTTGGTTAGCGGCTGAGCATTTAGCCACTACACCACCAGGACTCCCTGAGTCAACTAACAGTACATTTGAAACTGGAAGTAGTAATTATCTTTATTTTAAGCCTCTTTAATTAGAAGTAATTTGAGGCTTCTGTAACTAGGGTTTTGTGAAGGTCAACTGAAACTAAAATTTCTATTATCAAGAATGGAAATACTCAGTAATTAAGATTTTCCAAAATCATTTCTGTTTTAATGAGCATTACTAATGGGATTTAGAACTTATTGTAAAAGTTTTTAAAATGATACTGTAAAACCAGATAATAATAAAATTGTGTGTCTGTTTAAAGCAAATAAAATTACGTACTTTCACTATTCCAGTAAAAGTATTTTTCTATTTACCGCACACTCCCACACAATTCCATTGTGATGTCAACAGGCCAAATATTGGGATTACCGCAATCTGTGGGGAGAGGGAATCTGATATTTAAGCTAAGGGAATAGCATAATGCTGGGAAATTGAATCATTACAAAATTCTATATTTAAGAATTAAAGCATTATAGCTATTTTTTAAAAAATTTATCAATAAGCTAGTATCTTTAGTTATTAAGATATTAACCATGTCTGTGCAAAGACTATTCTCAATGCAATAATATTTTCTAGTGTCTGTTGCCTTTATTAGATGTTTTGAAAAATAATATTTTTAATTCCCTAATCTTGCTTATAAAATAGTAGCATAAGCACTGCATACTCCTCCGATAGGCTCAACAAAAACAAGTATGATTTATCACATTATGAGTGTGTCTAAAGCTATCAGTACAACATATTTATTAAGTAATATGATTATATTAAAATAAAAATATAAATGCACAGCACAGTCTTCTAATTTTCTCATTTGAAGGGCAAACCTGGCTGATGGTAGGTTGGTAAATATTTACAAAATCCACTCAGTTGAAGATATTTTTCTTTCTCAAGTATCATTTAATCAGATTTGGAGAGGATATCAAGTTTCAGTGTCTCATTTCACACTCATCATTATTTGGAGGATAACAAAAGACTTGGGTTGCATAGTATTTATCCTTATTCATTGAATCATTACTGCTAAAATCACTGGTAAAGGTTGACCCAGGATTTTTAAAAATCAGTCTTTTCTCCATGGCTATGTGTGCTGCGTATTTTCAAACATCTATCAACTGTCTATATCATAATTACAGCTACATATATTTCCAATATTGACTTACAGTATTAACTAATTGAAGAAAATATTTTCAGGGTGAGATTTCCTTAGACTAACAGCTTTTAGGAAAGGTTGGGCAAAGAATTTTGAAAGGTGCTTTAAGACTTCAGTAGCACCAAGTACACTGTTGTATAGGACAATTTCTGTGAATGTCAGAATGAAAAAGTGTGTGTGGACTAGTTTTTTTCCTGGGAGCATGAGGGATGGGGGTCATCCGAAAGCCTGTTCTCTGTTGAGCTGCATTACAATCCTTTCTGTTATAAAGGTGCCTCCTCCGTCTTGTCTTTCAGTCCTTCACAAGCAACCCAGAGAAGTGTGTCTCTGTTTGCTAGAGCTTGGCCGGATTGCAGCCAGGTAGGTCAAACTACTGCTATGATGGAGAGATACAGATCATCTCAGCATCCAAGCAGCAGAGAAGCTTGCTGGCTCTTCACTGCTGATGCTTAAACTTAATGGACAAAAGCTGCTCGTTCAAATATGATTAGTATGAATCTAGAAAGCAGTTCAACAAAAGTAGGCCATAAATATTCTTAACATCACGATCTTACTGTCAAAGTCATCTATCTAAGCATTTGATAAACCTCTCTGAATCAAGTACATTTTCCCCCCAACGCTTTCTCAAGGGAATAGAATCTTGTACATGATGTTTTATTTAACAGTTACTCTTTCCTTAGTGGAAAGTCCATGCCCACCCTCTCCTCCTTCCTTCCTTTTCTCCTTCATCACTCCCTCTCTCCTTTTTTGTTGTTTAATTTTAAAACCTCTTTTTATTTTGCCCCTTTTTAACCCTATTCTACTTCTCATCTCTGATCTGTTTTCATTTCCATCCCTGAGTGGGGTGGGGGGTATTTTAAAAAATTATTTTCTGTATTTATGATCAGAGAAAGACATAGAATTGAATCTTTATGTAAATCCATATTTTGAATCTTTTTTCTTTTGAAAAAAGATTAAAAAAAGAAGGTATTTCTGAAACCATAGCTGAAGAAGCAGAGGTAGGGATTTTATTAGTTAAGCAGGCTTGCTTTGGTTTCATGCTTTCCCTTCTATTATTCTGCAAATAATAAAAACAAGGCTTCTGATAGTTCTATGAAGCCCAAAGAACTAGAAATGAAGAAATAAGGTTTGGAAAAGAGCTTGATGTAAAATAATAATTCAGGATTAATTATAAAATGTTTTGTGGTCCAGATATGGCTATACTTTTTTGGTTAAGATCAGATAAACTAAGAAGATAAAATGAGAGTTAGCTCTGGGCATAAATTCTCAAGTAGAGAATTTCTAAAGAAAATCAAGGAAAAAAAAACAGAAGATGTGCACGTGGGCAAATTATAGCAATGGGTGGAAAACTTGCTTCCAATGACAGACTTTTTGACCAAATATAAAATCAACCTATATTCAGAAGAAGTTACCCCAAGTTCTTTAAAACATTGTAGTTCACATAATCATAACTAACTGTACACCAGGTATGAAATTTACTTTACCACAATAGTTGGATACAAGCTTTTTTTTTTTTTTTTCATTCAAATTAAATTGGACCGAATCTCCACTCAACTAGGCGTAAAGAATTTACCAATTTGAGACATTTGGAGGTTCCTCTACTCTCCTTCCATTCCCCCTGGCATTGCGCCAAGGTCTCTGAGAGAGGACCTCCCAGTCTTCCATCCACTCAGGTCTCTACTACTCAGGCACAATTCTAGCTCTCGTAGACCTTTAAAAGCCTATAGCATCTGGCTGTGTCTTAGGATTCCATCCCCCTTTCAGTGCTGCCACCTCCATGGGTTCTTTGAGGGAGCAAGGCAAACGTTCCTGCTCCTGCTAGGATCCTGCCAAACCCACTCCCCCACCAAACTGCAGGCTTCCTTCTGTGGTGCAGGAGACACAGCCCTGAGCCAAAGGAATAAAAATCACCTAGCATTTCTCCTCTAAGAATGAGGAACTTAAAAATGCCACCACCACCACAAGTTGCTGATGTCAACTCATGGCAACCCCATGTGTGTCAGAGTAGAACTGTGTTCCATACAGTTTTCAATGACTGTTTTTCAGAAGTTGACCTCCAGTCCTTTCTTCCAAGGAACCTCGAGGCAGACTCAAACCTCCAATCTTCTCGTTAGCAGCTGAACGTGTTACAGTTTGCACCATCCAGGGATTTCCATTTACAATACACGGGGAAGGAAAACACACAAAATAAAATCAAAATAAATGAATTGCCACCACTGAAATACTAGAGTAAGAGAAGCTGGGTGAGGTGTATTTTCTACTTAAACGAGAATTTGGTTGTTTAATTTTACTTTTAAAATATTCTAAAATGCCAGATTCCATTTTGTTGCTTTAATAATCTAAATATATAAATCAGATAAGCATCATGATTCTGAAAACTGTGGAATAGAGGTAAAGAGAGAGAGCTGCACCATCACTAGATTAGCCAAAATTGACATTTCCTCCCATTTAGCTTATATTATTTGCCTGCTTTCTGGATTTTATTTTATTTTGTACGTATACTTTTTATTACCTGAGCACTTTGGTTAGGAATCTTACTGAACTGAACATTTTAACTTTGGTTAAATCATCAAAGGCAGAAGACCTGCTACCAGTGATGAAATTCCTTTATGAATTACCTTCCAGTCTGAGTCTGGCATAAGTTTCCCCTTGCCATAGACTAAAAGAAATTACAATCTCAGCTAATGAAAGGGAATTCTAATGACCTATCAATTGCAAGGTGAAGCATCATATTAATTTTTTTTTGACTATTTTAAAATTGTGATTCTGGGTTGCTCCATTTCTGACCATACTTTATGACCATGTCAGCTGATATTCACCTTAGAACAAAATACACTGATTTCACGAAGGAGTTATGTAAGGATTAAAATAACTGTTGCATTTACACTACCTAATTTGTAAAATTTCCCTTTCTTCTTGTACACTTATACTGAGAAAGAGAAAATATGCTAATACTTACTCATAGTGTTATTTTGGCTATTATATTTAGCATGATATTAAATAATCCAATACCAACAGGATAGATTGAACGGTTAAGTATAAATTTCTATTTAAGTTTCTCTGCTTGTACACATTGGAAGATTTTTTTTATTTTAATAGAAGGTCCGCTGTGCTTTACCAACAACAACCCAATTCACCCAAACCACACTATCTTTCCTCTTGTTTTAAAGCATCAGTTAAAGGAAAATGGAAATTCATCCCCCAAATCTAATTTTACTCCTAAATTTTACTTTGGATACGTTAAGCCTGTATCTAGACTCTTAAATTTGTGCTCCTTCCTTCCCTCTTCTAGCCCTTCCCCCAGGGTGGATTTCACAAATAATTGAGTTAAAATAGCTTTACCCAAAAGTAGAAATAAGGTTAAGAGAGTTCTCAAAGACACAACATTAATTTGCACACACGACAGTGGGGTTCAGACCTTAAAAAAATCCCAGTACAGTCTTGTGAGTTTTGTGTTTTTCATTGTTGATACATGAATAATTTTTTATATTTGAGTATATACACATTTACTTCTCAAAGTTACATGAATATCATCTTACAAGCATCAACATCACTTCACAAATGATTCCCAGGATACTTTCTGATTCTCTGCCGTGTTCTCCTGCCTGGGAACGCTGGTGAAGTCCTCCTGAGAGCTGTGGGCTTCTCTGAGTTCTGGGGTGGGAAAATGAGACCACTTATGCTTGTACTCATGGGTAAAATTGCCTCTTATTTTCAACTAAATAGAACTATCATCACTGGAGAGTGAAATCCCTCCGCTAATATTTCAGAGAGCATGTCAGTTTCTAAATGTAAAAGATGCGTGTTTGTCTTCTGAAAAGTAAAACAGTCAGCAAAAGCAGGTCAATAAAACCTCAGACAACTTCTTAGTGACAGTGTGTTGACCTTCGTTGCTGGAAAAAAAAAAGTTAATATGAATTCAGTATATTGACAGTCTGTAGAATTAAGATTATCTTTATGATAAAAGTGAAAACTTTAGACATTTTGATTTATGGTTTCATACGATTTTTATTTTTGAGTACTTCCTTAATTTTGAACAAAATTTATGGCCATTTCAAATATACGTTTTGAATGTTTTCTTTAGTCTCTCATTTCAATCCATGGCATAATGAAAGGCAATTCTATTAAAAAGCAAAATATTCTTATATAAGAATAATTAATTGGCTATAATAATATCCTAGTGAAAACACTTGAATCTGATTTCTAAAAATATCACATTTTCACAGGGGTGAAATTTCCTTCCAATTAAATCCATCTTTAAACTGCTTTAAAACATAAGATAAATTGGACAAAAAATAAATCTTGCAAGAATTCATAAATTATCTGTTACATGCCTTAAGAAGGAGTATTTCTCTCATATGGCTATAAAATTTGTCCCTCAAACCCTAGTAGGAGCCTTGGTGGCAGAGTGGTTAAGAGCTCACTGCTAACCAGAAAGTCAGCAGTTTGAATCCACCAGCCGCTCCTTGGAAACCCATGCCTATGGGGCAGTTCTACTCTGTCCTGCAGGGTCACTATGAGTTGGAATCGACTTGATGGCAATGAGTTTGGTTTGGTGTCTAATCCTAGTAAAGTGGGCCCCAAATGTCTTTTGTTTGTAAATTATAGCCTACTGAATAGTTTGAGTAAATTTCTAGTTTAAAGCTCAGTTTGGGAACTCAGATATTTTATCTAGACCAATCTCAAAGTTGTGTCATGTGCTAGAAAAATGGGAAATCCATTCCTGGAATCTTATAATAAAATCATTAACCATCAGAACCTTTCCCTAGTACTATGTATTTTCTTTTAAAATGAGACAAAAAGAAAAAAAGCCTCACTGTTGAGTAGTCACCCTACTTTCATATCACTGTGGTGTATACATGTGAGAATTTGGTTTTAGTGGGGTCAACCTTCTTGTTATTTTTAGTTTGAAGTACATTCAATTTGAGAACAACGGTTTCCTGCTCTAAGATTCTAAAATCTTGTAGTTGGAAAGGAATGGAAAACAGTATAAACTTGTGAAAACCTCATAGATAAACTAGAAATGAGAAATGGTGTAGAGTTAATCACGGAAACCAGAATGAAAACAGCCTTTTGGAGAGGAGAGAAAAGGTCTATTTAGTGACTAAGTTAACTTGCAGGTGTGGGCCCCCAACCCAAGGGGAATTTCATGATTTACAGCCTGTTGACATGTCCAGACAGACAGGAAGTCAATGAATCGTATTTAAGTGTGCATTTTAGGATTGGCTGACGGTACCTTAGGCAGCTTGAAGCACTCAAAAGCCAATATAAGCAGAGATTTGGAGCTTAGTTTTGATTTCCAGTGTTCTGTGGCATAGCTAATTTCCAGTATTCCCATATCGAAAAAATATCTCCAGGGCACGATTTTCTATGTGTAATTTTGTTACCAAATTTATTCAAACTTAGGCTACCTTTCTTGTATTGGATATGCAGCAGAGCCTGTTGTTACTCTAGTAACGTATTTTTTCTTATTGTTTCACTTGTTGAAATACCAGCAAAAATTGTGCTATCTTTTCCTTAAAGGTGGCATGAATCCACTGACAGTTACAAATGAAATCCTATTTTCCATTTGGACTAATTTATACTTTCAAATATATTTTATTTTATGATTGAACTTTAATTGCCTGTGACTTCTAGTGTTAAATTCCTCTAGCCTCATGATCAAGTTTATTTTATTCTCTTAAGAAACTTAAACACGAATGTTACGCCTTGACGGAACTAAGAATCCAAAGAGGTCTAGAGAGATTAAAAGAATTATCCAAGCTCATCCAATGAGTTAGTAGCAGAGCTGAGTCTTGTCTGCTAAATCCCAACACTGAGATATTCATAATGTTCCACAATCTTAAGAAAATCAATTTATAGGGAGCCTAGTACTTTGCTTCTGAATAACACTTTAATTTTGGAGGGTTGTTACATTATCTCAGTTGGTGGTATAATATATTCAACAGAGAAAAACTTTGGCGACAGGTCCTCAGTGCTGCACTTTCCTGCTTTTGTGACCCTTGATGCTATTGTTGTTATTGTTGGTTGCCATCAAGTTGATGCTGACTCATGGCAACCCTATGTGTGCAGAGTAGAACTGCTCCATAGGGTTTTCAAGACTGTGACCTTTCAGAAGCAGATCACCAGGCCTTACTTTTAAGGTGCCTCTAGGTGGGTTTGAACTGACAACCTTTCAGTTAGCAGTGTAATGCATAACTATTTGTGCCACCCAGGAACTCCATGGCCCTTGATAAATCAATTAACTTATCGACAGCAGTCTCAAAGTTTGTGCCATGTGCCAGACACTGTTCTACGCATGCAATATATATTGTTGTAATTCCTTATAAAAATATTAAAACGTGGGAATTAGAATTCCTATTTTACCACTGAAGTAAAACTGAAGTTCAGAAGTAATGTATATTAAGATGTCCCACTGTGCCAGACACACTGAAGATGTTTAATATCATTGCTTTTCTGACATTCTTCCTTCTCCCTTCCACCACTGCTACACTAGAACTCTAGAGTAGGTTATTATCATCTCTGTTTTCTTGACAGAAAACAGACTCTTAGAGGTTAAGTGATTTGCTGAAACTTAAAGAGTAGGTTAATGGCACAGTTAGTTCAAGCCTACCTCAGGGAAGGAAGATAAACAAGTCTCCATGTGAACACTGTTAGTACGTTCCAAAGGTAATGAGATGCTGTGTAGAGTTCAGGGTAATTAATGAGCATTAGAAAAAAAAAAAGTGCTTTAGTTTCAGACAAGGTTTAAGTTCTTCCATCTTTGTTTTTTGGTACAGCATTTTTGTACATTTAATGTTGACTTGTTTTATTAAATTGACAGTTGCGTTTTAGGGGATTGAAAACACTGAGACCAAATCCATACTTGAATCTGAAATCTTTGTTATGTGAAAATACATTAAACACTTTTTCATTCACAAGGTAGTTATTGAGTACGTACTGTGTGTCAGCATCCATGGTGGATGTTGGGAAGCCATGAACCAGATAGACAGTGGTCTCTGAAGTTATAAAATTTATAGGCCAGTACATTTCTACCAATATCCCATTAATTGGCAAATATGTATAAAATGTTAAAACTATGATAAATGGTGCCTAGATTTTTTAGGTAATGATATATGTAACTACAAATTTTTCTGTTCACTAAGGGCAGTTCTCAAAGTAACAGTTGTTCAGTTGAATTTTGCCAGTTTACCTGTTTTGTACTGAATTTTAATTGTAAGTTTTCCAGCTCTCAAAGAGTACCTGGCATATGGCACCCCCACTACTCCTTCTCACCTGAATTCTCAAAAAAAGTAGAAAAGAGTAGCAGATGAAACATCAAATACCACTTTTATAACTTATAAAGTCAGAGTTGAAACACATGGCTAGTGTCTTTAACTGAACTCCAGAATTAAGCAAATTAACTAACCAGTCATAAGCAGAGCAGAATCAGGATGGGGTCCCAATAGAGACCTCCCTGTGGGCAGCTCCATCCCTAGGGGAAGAAGGGTGAACTAAGTGAAGCATGCTCAGTTTATTTTCTCAGATTTACCAATTTAATAAATTCCTTTATCCTCCCTGAGGAGAACTGAGTAAAGCAGGAGAGACCAGGAATCAAAGTAACTGAGAATTCTCTACAAGGACAAAACCTCTAGAGTGCAGAAATTGCTTACACTTAAAGTTGTATACTGAACACATGTATAGTGAGGTCAGTTAAAATAACAGGCCATTAGAACAAAACAGGGCAATAATTTAAGCTTTTGCATTTAATGATATACAAATACACGATTCAATCTAAAGTACTGGGCATATAATCAGCATATTTACTTTCTATCTACGGTTTGTTTAGTAGATTATTCATAACCCAACTTTCCTCCCATCTCCAACACTTGTAGCTCATCTGATTAAAATGTCAGGGAAAAATGGTGTCAGCCCCAAAGTCAGATAACCTGCACTGGAGTCCATGTCCCGCTCCTAAATGGTTATATACCTTCCCTGGATCTATATTCTTATCTATAAAAATGAGAGGGTATAACTGCTATAGGGCAACATTTGTCGTAACTATTAAATGGGAGGCTGTTTTGTCCTGTAAGCCTTCATCTTGGGCGAGAATGGCAGCACAATTGGAAGAGCATAGTCAATATCACTTAAATGTGTAAGTAAAAAGTTTTGAAATGGTGTTTAAATAAAATAAAATTAAAAAAAATAAATAAATAAACAAATGAGACTAAAGAGGTACAATAGTCCACTGACAAGGTCCAGAAGACAGAAGGGGACAAGGAAGCCCCCTGGTGATAGGGAACACAAGGTGGAGTAAGGATATTCTTGATGTGCTGTGAGATTGTTAACCATTGTCATAGGGCAACATGTGTAGTAACTGTTAAATGAAAAACTATTTTGTTCTGTAAGCCTTCATCTTGAGTGAGAATAACAGCACAGTTGGAAGAGCGTAGTCAATGTCACTGAACTGTGAATGTAGAAATTTTTGAAACGGTGTATCTTTGGCCATCTGTAATTTTCATCAAAAAAAAAGGTTGAGAATTTAGAGGCTTAATACGTTGTGGGGTTGTTAACCAATGTCATAGAACAACATGTGTACTACTATTTCATGAGAAAATATTTGCTCTGTAAGCTTTCACCTGAAGTACAATAAAATATATAAAAATTAAAAAAAATTAAAAAAAAAAAGGAAAAAAAAAATGAGAGGGTATACCTAGATGATCCCACAGGCCCCAACTCTCAAATTATAGAATTATCTTTGATATATATTAAGGAAACAAAACCTAATTTTAAGGAAAATACAATTATAGGAGATAAATTTGCTGATAACAATTACCTCTCTCTCTTTCTCTGAACTTCTACGACATTTATAATTTATAATACACAATTCATCACTTAATATTCTACATTATTTCTCTAAGTGTTTCCTCTCTGTTAATGCTTCCCCCAGTAACACTACATATTCGTTCATTATGTTGTTCTTAAGAACATGATCTATGCTACTCTATGACCCATAATGCATTGTTCTGCACCTGTATTAGGTGTACAATTAGCAACAAACACCTTCTCTGTTAAATCACTTAAACGTGTTTATTCTGGGTGTTGATGTTTTCAAACTTGACCCTAGCCCTCTGACTTCACCTCCACCTTTAAGAAACTTGCACTCAAACTAGGAGTTTAATTACAACACTAATATTGTTACGGTTGGTAAACATGAATACCAAAGACTAATTTTTAGATGGTTTTCATGTTGTTTAGTCAATATATTTTTATTTATTCTTAGTATGCTACTAGATATCTGTTCATATATGTACATGTCTACATACACAGAAGGTATATGTGTTTTTCCTTGCTCAAAATGATGCCGATGTAATAGCTTACTATTTCAATGCCAGAAAAAGTTAATGCTTTTTTAAAGGTGAGCAATTTACTCATAGAGTGTTCATAATCAAATGTAACATATAGTAAATGCATCACTGTAAGTTATGCATGTGTTTTTGATCTGGTATATTTTAAAAGGTATGGTGTGGAGCCTCCTGGTTTGATAAAATTGGAAAAAGAGATTGAACAAGAAGAAACACTTTCTTCCCCTTCTCCTTTGCCTTCTCCTTCATCAAAATCTTCTGGAAAAAAGAGTACAGGAAACTTACTGGATGATGCAGTGAGTACAATCGGACAGACATCTTACCATCAGTTAGCAGTTTTTGAACTACAAAACTTATTCTGTACGTTCTTGGATCAGTCTAACCTTTATCTATTGTGATTTCATTACAATTCCTGTGGAAAAGTTTGTGTTTTGAGGTTTAAACCTGACCAAGTCATTTAAAATAAAGTGTCGTTTAAGTCTGCTGAGTAGTATCTAACTTTTTAGGAAAGTAAACCAATTTCCTGAATTTTGTATTTGAAAACACTTAAGCCTTGTTGCTACTGGCTTCTGGTCCCTTATTTCACAGACAAGCAGCCTGAGGCATGGGATCTTTCTCTTAAAGAAGGGAAAGCAAACATATCACAGAAAAGATAACTGCCCTTTACTCACTTTCCCTGATGGGCCAGGATCTATCACTGTTTTTCAAGTGCACTGTTTTTCAAGCGCAGGCTTCTTATCGAGGAAACTGAAATTTAGATGTTCAGTCACCTGCTGAGGGAAGGAGAGGAGCTTAGATTCCAACCCAGTTTTGTCTGACTCTCCAATGGCCCAGTCTCTGTTGAGCAGAGTCCTTGAGTCACAGTTTTTGATAGATTAGGAAATATTTTACATATAACCTCAGAACCACAGTTTCAGTAACTCTGAATGTCACAACAAACAGGAGGAATTGGAACTCTCAGGTTATCTCTGCTGTCTGTTAAGTAGTTCTCGGTTATAACAAGTAGTATGCTTGATTACGTGTATGTATATACCCACATACACATATATCTTCGGGTACAAGTGTCCATAATAAAAGAAGGAAATCATGGGTGACTGGGATGCTGTTTATATAAAGTTGTCATTTGTGGAGTTGTAGATATATATGAATTTTACAGAAAATGGCAATACCAGTGGCATTCGACTGAAGTATTCTCACGTACATGGAGTGAATTTTTAGAAGCCAGCACCAACCATCATGCCAGCTGCACAGAGTGGGCAGGTCTGAAAAGCAATGCTGGTCAGAACTGGTGGTTTCTTTCAGTGGGGTCTGAGCTGAAATGGGGGGGGGGGAAATGGCTGATTGATGGATGCAGAAAGAGAGATTCCCCATCTTTTGCTCTCCCCATATGACACCATAACCTCTACTGCAGATCTGTTGTTGTTGTTAGGTGCTATCATGTCCATTTTGGCTCATAGCAACGCCATGTAACAGAATAGAATGGTCCCATTCTTGGCTGTAATTATCTAGATGAGCAGAAATAATTTCTGTTTTCTTCCAGACTGAGAACCCTTATTTCTGTAAATTTAAACTTAGCCTGTCAGGGTATCTTAGCCAATACCAGTTTAATTTAGTTTCATTTGTGCAGTTGTTTAGTCCACTCAGGACTTAAAGAATAGACAGGACATTTTAATGTAATGCCTCCTAGAAGGATTTTGCAATCACAGGACTAATTTTAAAAATCAGGCACATGTCTTGCTTTTTATACTATTTTATTTTGTAAAGAAATTGAATCACATATTGTATTAATAGTAGATAAAACCAGTAAACCAGTTGCCGTCAACTCTGACTCTTGGAGACCCCATGTGAGGCGGAGGAGAACTGTGCTCCACAGGATTTCCAATGGTTGAGTTTTTGGAGTAGATTGTCAAGCTTTTCTTCCAAGGTGCTCCTGGCTGGACTCACACCTACAACCAACCTATCAGTTAGCAGGGAATTCTAACAGTAGGTAATAGTGCATTGTTTATATATCAGTGAGAACAATTTTCCTATCTCTGTTATATTTTTTGGATTAGACTTTCTTTAGGGTAAGATGTTTCTTTAGTCTTTCTCTTATAAATGTTTCTCTCTGGCTACTACCCTTGTTCTTATCCCTTTTGCTCTCAGCTATCACCTCCATTCATTTTCTTTAAGGCATTACGGTCAGGATTCCAGCCACTGAAAATTATATGGCCATTATTACTCTTAACTTCCTAATGAATGGATTACTTAATCAAGGGATTTTTTTTTTTTCAGTCCTCAAATTATAAGACCTCTTCTTGGAATATGGCATTGTTAACCACTCACTTCTTGAAATTTATCCAAAAACATCACTGCTACAAGAGTAATCAACCCAAATGCAACTCTAGGTTTGATTAAACTTCTACAGAGGTGCCAAGTAAGATCCTGGGTAAAGCCCAAACTGATTTACATGTTACATAAGCCTTCCATGTCCTTGCCTATTGCCTATTTCCCAAACCTCCCCCTTGGACACCTTGTATTCTGATGTAGTCATATGTAACCACGCCCACTAATCCAAAATTGCAGGTACATTTTCTACCCTGTGCTTTTTCTCACTTGCTTTAGTTGTCATACTTCTTCCTACCCACCTTTTAAATCTCCTTTCAAACACGTTTTCATCTTTTAAAATTCAGATTTTGTTATCTCCTGTATAAAGCTTTCCTTGGCCCCTCCCATCTTCTATAACATTGACCAATTATTCTTTGGTACCCCTGCTGTTTGTATACACTTTTACCATAGATTCAATAATTAGTTATTTACCTTATTGTATGAAATGTCTATTATTCTCAGAGGGTGGTCCTTGACCTCAAAGGCAAGGACCATATTTTATCTATCTATATCCATCCAGCAATATGTTTGTGGGATAAATAATCAATCTGGGTAAAGTTGAAAAATCTTTCGCCCTTGTGTGATTTATCTGGATGGGCCATGTGCCCTGGAAGTGCATGTATGTCTCAGTTCTCCTATGGCTTTGCAGAGGGAGGAAATTCTGCCACTTGAAGCCGTTTACATGAACCTGGGAGAAGTAGCTAAAATGGTTCCCTGTCTTTAGCAGCTTCTGTCTTGTCTGGCCATCCCTTATCCTTGAGAAGGGAAGAAATGGGCAGGGGAGAGGAGATGGTGAAATGGCTATGAAAGGGATTGTGGAGAAGTTTTACCGATGCTCCAATTTGGAAGAAATAAAATGAGATAGAGACTCTCTATAAAATGGCAAGACAGTCACTCCAAAGGGCTTGTTCCTCTATTCGCTCAACTGAAAACAATGGAAGGGATTTCAGAAGAGCTTAAAATCTCCTTCAAAGTTTACTAAACAGTGTTTGGTAGCATAAACATCTGTTTAGGTTAGGGGTTTTAGTTGAATGCAGCACATGTGTAAAATGGATATTTCGGTACTATTGCCAGCTAGAATCCTGTGTTCTGCAGGTTTTTAAGCCAGCATTTTTTTTTAAAGGATGTTTAATCAAACCTGGATGCCACCAGATGCCCCATGGGAAATGGGATTCTATGGTTACGTTTATTTGAGAAATACAGTTTACTGTAGTCCCCACTTAGAGTTTGGCAATGCACATTGGCATAGCAAAGGCTCTGGTGAGTTCCATAATAAGAACTTGTTTAATCTGGAATTTTTCAAACTCATTTGACCACAGGAGTCTCTTGACGGCCCTCTCCATTCTACTTTGTGGAAAACTGCACTGAAATATTTTCATTTTGTTAAATTGATAGCTTTCCGTTGAAGTGTTTTATTTCAAGAACAGTGGAGCAAAAAGAAAGTAATATGAGCCCCACTAATGGTTTAAGTCAGAGCTTCATAAGTCTAATATAAAAAGGAAATAGTTCCTGTGGCAACTGCTTAACTGCATGTGAGGCCAATATACCAGTTGAGACTTGAAATTCATGCACCCAAATATGTACTTTAAAATAGGAGTATAAAATAAAGATTTCATACAAAATTTGTATATTTAATCAATAATACTGGACTATTTATTCTCTGACCAAGTTATTACCTATAAAAAATTTAAAAAAAGAAGAAGGAGGAGGAGGAGCATCAAGAAATAAAGACAAGAAGAAAGAAAAAGACAAAAGAGAAAAACACAAAGAGAAGCAGACCTTTGTGAAGGTATCATATTCCAGCCAATGGTTTCAGCAATAACGCTCAGTTCTGAAACTGCCAATGTTTACTCACATTTCCTTATTTGATACTTATGGAAAGAATGGAAAATAGGGGGGGGAAAAAAAAAAGGTGACCCTTTATGTGGATGATGCATCCCACCTCCCTTAATCAAAATATCATAAAAGAAACACAGTGGAGTCCATTTAGAATAATTTATTCTCCAGATGTCCTGATAGAGTGATTCAGCTGTGATAAAATGGCGAGGTCGGGTTTAGTTCTCCTCTCTGCATTCCCTCGTGGTGAGCTAGTTCCAACACAATGAGTTGAACACAGTTCTAAGAAACTGTTCTTATTTCTTCCTTTCCTCCATCAACTTCCTCAGTCTGGGGATGAGAGATAGTATAATTCTGAGTAATCAGGCTCCTCTTGAAATCCCATTTCAGCAGAAAGCTGGCTGAGTTCCTGGCCAAAAAATCCAGAACACCTGCCAGACTGACTTATCCCAAGGTAATGTAAGAAGTGCAGATGTCATCAGTCAGTGTTTACTTAACATTATATTTCCACTACCCACAGTCTGGCCTTGTCTCTTCTCTTTCTGCCTCCATTTCTCATACAACTACAAAAAAAACCTTGATTTTAAAGTTTCTCTTGAAAACTAGGTAGGCGTTAGGGAAGGACAAGACACTTGAAAAAATGTTTCTTGTATTTTGTTTCATTTCATGCTAGCAGTTTCTGTGTTTCGTCTAAAACACTGCAAGTTGGAACTACTTTCCATACATACTTGTCATTGTCGCTTCTTGGCAGAGAGACCACTTGAACACCAATTTACTGCTTGATCAGCTCGTTCAGTTACCTCGTGGCAGCAAATCTATGCCAAGCATGGTCCTCCAAAAGTTCAGACGGTGCACTTTTATGATGGTGTCTGCTATCTGATATCTTCTGCATAGTCCAAGCTCTTCTCCCTCTCTCTCTCTCTCCCTCCTCTTCTTCACCCCTTCTTTTCTTATGGAAGCTTTCATTATAGTGATAAGGAAAATAGCATCACTTCTAGCAATGACATAAAAATATAATTTTTATGTATACACAGACACATTTATATAAACACATAAAGAAAGAGATGCACATACATGAACACCGAAAACAGCACACATAGACACATAGATACCTCTATTTCTCCACCCCAGAATGTGGTTCTGTATTATATAAGGGAATGATGCTTCTATTACTCAACTTTTGTATCTCTTATTCTGTTGTACCTAATCACCATTCCATTTGAGACTGTTCATTACCTTCAAAAAATCTGCAGGGAAAGATTTCCATTAATAATAGAGTTAGTGAGTAGATGTATTTATGGTGCAAGTATAATGTGGTAGGACAAACTCTGGACTCAACGTCATTGGCCTAATCACTAACCTAATGATGTTAGGCAATTTCATCATCTTTAAAGGAAAGCCGTCTCGAAGGTTCTTTGTATTCACTCTATATTCTGTTCCATCAGTTTTCTTCTATGCCCTGTACAGGCCCATGATTTTGTTTTGTTATTTATTTATTCAGTGTGCATTTATTCAACACGTACGATATGCAATGAAAGCATTGTGCTATGTGTCGGGGATTTAAAAACGTAATGAAACTCTATCTTAGCCCTTAAGGAGCTCACAGTCTAGCAAGGAGGCATTAAGGTTAACCGGTAACAGAGATACAGTATGCTATGTTAAAAATAAGTACCGAGAATTGTATGCTTATATGTTGGCAGAATTTAGAATGGCATAAGAGAGTGATGGAAAGATGTATTCTCAACTTGATTCTCTTATTTTTTTCCCCAGAAATAGGGTTGGTTCTGCTATAGAGGTCTTCACCGAGGCACAATTTTATAATTCTTAAGATAAATCTTGTTTCAGGATTTCTTTACCCTTTCTGATTTTTCCTCATGTGTCTTCTGCTTCTATAGTCCCTGGAGCCTCTCTTATTCTAGAGAAACCAAGCTTTTTAATTCCTGGCACAGGGGTTAAGCATTAGGCTGCTAACCAAAAGTTTGGCAGTTTGAATCCACCAGCCACTCCTTGGAAACCCTATGGAGCAATTCTCCTCCATCCTGTAGGTTCTCTATGAGTCGGAATGGACTCAGCAGCAATAGGTTGTTCTGTTACACTAACAGTTCAGTGAGCTCATGTGTTTCTGCTGTCATAGTGTTTGCTTAGTAGAAGGATAACTGGAGTTAGATGTTTAATTATTTGAAAAAAAGGATTGAATTTCTTTGACGGCAGAACTCCAAAGATGATGACATGACATCTTTGTGGAAGAAAGAATTTGCATGAGAAAAATCCACTTTAATTTCTTCAGAGTATAGATTTGTTCTATTTGGCTTCGCAGTTGCGAGAAGCACTTTGTTGGGAGATTTCTTTTTCCTTTATGGAAACTTTTCTCCAAAACACAGGAAATAATTGTTTTGAGTTGTTTCGTTGTTTGGTTAGTTGAAGGAAGGACAGGTATGTGACGTAGCATGGCAGGTCGCAATCAGGGAAAACATAAACATACAACTTATTCCTAAAATCAGGGGCTCTTACATTGTCTTCCAGTAGTTCCAACTATTTATAAACAAAGTGTACATCTCATTTAGATGATATAATTTTTAAACAGTGGAAATAATAGCTATAAGACAGAGAAAAGTCTGATATGCTGGCATGAATTCCATAAAATGCATATAAACTGTAAGATATGGCCGCGGAAGTAGCATTTGGTAGGTCGAAATTGCTGAGATTGAATGAGTTGCATGGTGAGTCTGGGTGAATTAGGGATGGCGTCCTGGAGGAAAACTTAGAGTTCAGAATAAAATGAAACAACAATAATTTGTTTAATTCTCATTTATTTTGAAAGTACATAAATTTAGTAGCAGTAAAATTAAACTGTGGAAATATATAATTTATGTTAATATATATTGTATATAGTTTTTTGAAATAGGTAACATATATACATTCTAGTCGAGTTTTTAATGTATTTATTATGGCAAGTCAATGTACATGTCTTTTTAATCTTGGGAAAACAAAAACAAAAAACGGACCCAGCTTGTCATTCCTAGACTGCCAGTTGAATTCCTCCTCCTCATCACTGTCACCACCATCACCAGCATCATTACCATCATCATCATCCAGTTTGTGCCTTAGTGAAATTCAGAAAATGCCTTCAGGATCTGCCCTTCAAGTTGTTGTTGTTAGCTGCCATCATATCGGCCCCAACTCATGGTGACCTCATGCACAGCTGAATAAAAAGCTGCCTGGTTTTGTGCCTTCCCATGATAGTTGTGGATTAGACCATTGTGATCTATAGGGTTTTCACTGGCTGAGTTATGGTTGAATGTGATATTCCTGTATTTGCATCTATGTCCATTGTCTGTTATGGAACATTACTGGTCCAAGGGACCACTGAATCCAGCAAACGAATTGTTTTAAATGAGACTACACTAAGGAGAATGAACTTGACTACTCTTCTGTTTCAGGTGAAACGGATTTCTGAAGATCCTCCTTGCAAATGCCCAAACAAGTTCTGTGTTGAGCGGCTTTCCCAAGGGAGATACCGCGTGGGAGAAAAGATCCTCTTCATTAGGGTAAAAGTTTTACTTTTCACTTGATGTCTTGTCCTTTATGAGAATATTCAGGATTTGAGATGGGGGCTGTAGGGGAAATAGGACAGGTAAGTAAGCAGGAACTTCCCGTGTGGTGCTTGCAGTTGGATTAAAAACACAAGATACGGATATTTCTTTAAAGTATCATATGTAATAATATACTGTTGAGGTCTAAATAAATAGAATCTCTTTTTACATACACACACAAACTCACTAAAGGGAGCATAAAGACCAAATAGAATGAAGAAAAGAAAAAAAAAAAAAAGGTCTATATATCTAGTTTTCAAAGGAACTAAGTGGGGAAAGGGAAATAGTGTTCTGCTGTGGCCTTCCATACTGCAAGTTCTAGAAATAATCATTCATTTGATCTGGGTACCATTTAGATTGCTTGAACATGATTTTTCAAGAAGTCTGGGTTATGATGCAGAGTGGGAAGAATGAAGGCTCAAAGACAGTAGAATAGTTAAACGGGAACTGTCATTTCTTGCTCAGTTTTCTCGATCAGAATAAATGAATGTGGACCCACGCCAATGAATAATTTGGTAGTCTCAGTCCATTTTCCAACGGTCCTAATTTAAATCCTGACTAGACATCTGAGCAGTTTTAGACAGTAATTGGTGGCTCAGCAAGGTAACATTCTAGGCCTTTCGTTAATTTGTTTTGCTAACACTCAAGAAAATTTAGTCTCTCAAAATCAGTTTGTGACTTTTGCTAAGACCAAGAATTCTTTTATTAAAAAACAAGAAAATGAAAAATATAGCACTTTATTAAAAATATAAAGTTTATTCCTTAAAGTTTCTAATTAGTAAGTATAAATGTTTTCTGTTTATATTTTAGTTAATTCATAAAGGACAGAGGTTATGATTCGAAGGAGCTGTAATCTCATTTGAATAATTTAAAAATATCTTGATTGTTATTTTGTAGAACAGAATGATTTGAACATGTACAGCTAGTACAATTAGTTCTTATAATTCTTAAATCAGTGATGATCCAGTGGGAATTTTGTCAGTGTAAAGTTTTCTTAATTTCAACTTATGACTGAAATTCATTTGTTTAAGCTTTTTTAAGACTCTATAATTTAATGTATCTGAGGAAAATACTGATTGTGATTAGCCTTAAAAAAATAATGTCACTAATTTTGTATTCTGCCTAATTTTAGTCAAATGTTGCTAATTGGTTTTTTATTTTAATTTCCAGGTAATAATTGCTATTCTGCTTTAGAATGGCAACTAAAAGGATAACAACTATAATGTAATTACTACTATGGGTTTGAGAACAAACATGGGTGAATGACCTCATTAGGAAAAGGCAGTTGCCTGAGTCATTGCTGATTATTCTGTTGCTTTTTATTGCAAGGAGAACATACAAGTTAATTTTAGAAAAACTGCCTGGTTTCACTTTAGTACATTAAATAATAGTGATTTAGAATCTCCAGAGATGTGTTTCAATTTTACCAGGCTGACCTTTCTCAGTTGAGACTCGGGCTTCTTTAGAACATTTGGTCTTAGAGCTTAGAATCAAAACATAGGGTTTTATTTATGTAAACAATGATTTGCTTTGGTAATACAAGTATTTTAATAGATCCCATGATGAATAAATTAGATATTTTTCCCTCTATTGTAATCCAGTATCTTTAGGCAAAATACATATATTACATATATTTATTAGTGTGTGGTCTTCTATATTTAGTCAGTTGTAAATCAAAACATTTAATAGCTATATTTATAAATAGTGTAAATTCATATAGTATTTAACATATGAGGTACTTTTTTGATTTTTTTTAAGGATTTTTTTTTTTTTTTTTTTTTGGTGAAATCTATCCATTTACTGTTTATAGAAGAGCTGAGATTTGACTTACTGAAAAAATGGCATCAAATGCCTTGGTGATTGCATTTAAATTTAATTTCAGTTAACACATCAGAACATATTGTGCACACTCAGTTTCATACTTCTAATGTTCCAGGTAAGCCTGCAGTAAGAGAGTTAACTGTGATGAGGTTATTCACTGATTGGACCAGCAAGTAATGGCATCACGTTGCTATGACATGTTTTAGAAGAGTGTTTTAAAGAACTGTAGTTACTCACTTTCTTGATATTTGATATCTGTCCACATAACATCTGTAATAGTTTTTTTTTTTTTTTAATGTCAATTGACACATTTTTTAAAAACTTCATTTTTTGTGAAGGAAAATCTCTTATCATTGCCTAACTTGGAAATCAAAACTACCTGTCAAAAAAGAAGATATCTATTAACATGTATTGGTTGAAATTCTTGTCCTCTGGCTGGCCAGGGGTCCAGTTCCACTCAGATGGAGCAAAGTGGTTCTGAAAAGGCTCCTCTCCCTGTCTCTTGTTATCCTTAGAGGCATTTTACCTCCCATTCTCTTGTATTTAGGAATTCAATTTTCACAGGCAGGCCACATGTATCTTGCATTGTACATTTTCTCCATATTGCCTCCCTTCTACATTGAATGAGTAAACTGAAAATGTCTCAGTGGTATGTACACACTTTGGCTAGTACTTTCTAGTTTGTAGCAGGGACTATATCTAATTATCATTCTGCTCTACGTCATTGTAAGGAATTGGCAGTTATTAACTACAAGGAAAAAAAAAAACCTCAGAGGTATTGAGTTTTCAGATGGTCATGTGGTTGTAGCTGCTAATATTCTAACCAAGTTTCTTTTGACTATCTGGATAAGTAGTAAAGGTCTGTCGTCAAAATCTCACGCGTACTAGGGGAAGGATTGTTTCACTGTGTCTCTGTTGCAATTTTATAAGTTTGCATATTTAACATCAACATATTTTAAACTTTGGCACATCTTTCTTGAGGCTGCCAAGTATGGTCATATTTACTTGGCTGCAAACAAATATTATTCTTTAATATATGCATACAATGAAATATAAATTTTGTCTTAACATTTATGGTATCTCCTAGGTATCTGTCCATCCCTACAGCAACAGTGTCTTCATATGGCCACAGGAAACCTGCCCAATGCAAAGAACAATTTGTTGTTGTTGCTGTTGTTAGTTGCTGGTGGGATTCCAACTCATGGTAACCCCATGTGTACAGAGTAGAACTGCACTATGTGGTGTTTTCAAAGCTGTGGCCTTTTGGAAGAAGATCATCAAGCCTGTCTTTTGCGATGCCTCTGGGTGGGTTCAAACTGCCAATCTTTCAGGTAGTAGTCAAGTGCTTAGCAGTTTGTTCTACCCAGGGATTCTTAAATAATAATTTTGGGCTGTTTAAAGCTGTTAAGACTGTTGTTCTTGCTTAAAGATAACACAATTACCAAAACACTGACTCAGAAAGTAATATCCCATAGAAAGTCATAAACACATGATTTTCTTAATAAGTCTGTAACTAACACATTTCCTCTTGGTTTAATCTTCTCAAGATAAGCCATTCCTAACTACCTTCCAAGGTTTATAGACAACACACCTTATGTGTGGCTTTATCATTATGGTATATATGAACAAATTTTCTCTTTATATAGTCACGCAGATGCAATAAGGACAAATAAGAATGAAAAATGTAAGAATGTATGCAGATTTCAGAGAAAGAGCCAGGAAGACATTTTCTATTGAGAATAGCTTTGCTAAGCATGCCATTTCTGTGGATTTCTATAAACGAGTGTATTAATATATGCTTCCCATCCCTGACTATCAAATTTGTATGTATGCAGATGTATCTATACACTTATGTAGACATGTTTGTATGTATGTAGATATCTCCATGTACAGGTGACAGATTAATCTCTACCGGAATACAGAGAATCATTTAATATCAGGGAAAACCTCTGAGGTTTATGACTGTGGCTTTTAGGCAAACATGATAATCTCTGGCTAAAGTGGGAATTTTCTAGTTTCTAAACCAGAAACCAAGCCCATTGCCATCGAGTCGATTCCGACTCATAGCAACCCTGTAGGACAGAGTAGAACTGCCCCATAGGTTTTCTGAGGAACAGCTAGTGAATTTGAACTGCGAACATTTTGGTTAGCAGCCGAGCTCTTAACCACTGTGCCACCAAGGCGCCGTTGTTTCTAACTTGTAAAAAATACTTTCTAAAAGCCATATTTTCGCCTTATACCTTCCAATGAACAGCACTGGTTTTATGATTATCATGCACAAGCAAGCTAAATGCAGTTTTGTGTTTGTGTTGTGTACATACAAATGTACCCTCCTCCAGGGTATAAATATTTTAGCTATTTTTCAATGACTTGAATTTGAACGGCGATGACAAAACCTCCTTGTCAATTTCTGTAGTAACAGAGATTTGGATATTACCATTCAGCCGCTATATGTATCTTTAAAGTGTACATAGAGGGTCTCAGGCCTAATGTCTTGATTTTGGGAGAAGTCAATTTTTCTGTTGTTCCTTTGTTCATTTGATTAGTTGGTATCTACTGATGCTATAAACCTAAAAACCAAACCTGTTGCATCAAGTTGATTCCTACTCATAGTGACCCTATAGGACAGAGTAGAACTGTCCCCATAGGGTTTCCAAGGAGCAGCTGGTGGATTCAAACTGCCAATGTTTTGGTTAGCAGACAGGCTCTTAACCACTGTGCCACCAAGAAATCAGTCGTCAATATGAATCCATAAAAGCTTTTAGGAAAGGACTTCAGAAATACGTATTATGTGCCATCAAAATGACTATACTATTTGATTTATCAACACCAATTTGATGACTATATTCTATGTAAATAATCTAACATTGGTTTTTAATTGTGGTCCCGGGATAAGCAACATCAGCATCATCTGAGAACTTGTTAGTCTTGCAAATTATTAGGCTTTACCCCAGACCTACTGAATCAGAAACTCTGGAGATGGGGCCCAGCCATCTATGTTTTAACAAGCCCTCCAAATGATTCTAATGTGTGCTGAAGTTAGAAAATCCCCAATCTAAAAAGAAAAAAAAATTAACTATGTGTAGAAAGAGATTTGTTGTACAACAAAATTGGAAATCATTTGCATGTGTGACCATTGTATGCAAGATAACCATTCAGATACTAAAAATAATAATTATGACAACTTCTATGCAATTTTGTGAGGAGATGCTTAAGATATAATGTTAAGTGGAAAAAATAAACTTTGAAATTGTATTTATACTATAAAAATATTCCTGTATAGAAATGATATATAATATGAGAAATTAACTTGAGCTGTAAACTTTCACCTAAAGCACAATAAATAAAAAAAAAAAAAAGATAAACAAAAAAAAGATGAAGAAAGGAATAAGAATAGGCACTTCTTAACTTACCTTCTTGGCTAAGCCAGCATATCTGTACCCTGGATTTTCAGTGCCCAAGGTCCCTGCAGAGTTTGATTTCTACACCATTTCTCTTCCGCACTGCCTCTGCCCCCCAGTCCTTCTTCCACGTTCGGACCAGTTACATATAAATGAATTACATACAACTAGGATTTTTTTTTTTTTTTTACAGCAGTCTAGACCTCAAACATTCTTTTGTGTCCCCCTAAATACCTGTGTATTTGTCAGCCCAGGAACAATGAGAACACTTCCCCAGTTCATCCTCCACTTTAACCCCACGACTTTGCACCTGGCACATTTTCTGGTATTTCTAAGACATAGAGGGGGGAAAAAAAAAATTATATGTAATTATGATTAAGACTAAAAGAAAACAGGAATAATTGAAAATAGTTTTTTTTTTTAACTTCTTGAGGGCATAGAATCACGAGCAGTTATTTTTCTGTTCTGCATTTATTTTTGATGATGGTATTAAAAAATATGACCTCTTTAAAAGAAGAAGAATCAGCAACCAGACAGTTGCAAAATTGAGAATAAATAAAAAGCCTTCCAAAAGTTGTCAGATTAATTAGCTGACTGCTCATTTTTATGATCCTTTTGCTAAGCTTTCCATCTTTTGTAAAAGGGTAGGAAGATTAGTAGAGCCCTAAGAACTCGGCTGCTAACCAAAAGGTGAGCAGTTCAACTCCACCAGCTGCTCTTTGGAAACCCTATAGGGTCACCATGAGTCGGAACCCACTCCACAGCAATGGATTTGGTTTCATTTTTGGTTTGGTACTATTTAGACTTTGGAGGATTTTACATTTTGTTTTGAACTTATAGCATATTTTTCTTTGGATGAAACTCTTACCTTTTTTTATCTTCCTTTAATATTTTATCTCCCTACTTTGAAAACACACTCACATTGTTTAGGTTTCACACTAGGAAACATGCAAACACTTACCTATTCTCTGGATAGTTTTCCTTCTCTTTGCAGACCCCAGCAGTGAGCCACATACTCAATTTTATCTATACTGGTCATTAAAGCTTAACCATTTGATGGCCCATTTCGTTAGAACTCAATTTTTAGTGATGTGAAAATGATCTAGTATGAGAAACTAATCTGTGCTAATGTATGAAATGGTTGCAAAGGGCTCTAATGAGCTAGAAAATCCATGGTATGAATTATACAGTGAACAAAGTTGCTCTAATTTCTGGTAGTAGGACTTTCTGGCAAAATGACAGCCACTGGGATCACACTGTAAGTCACATTATAAGTTAAGGTGGCACGAAGTGTGCTCCAAGGAATAGTCATTCCAGAAGACGTTCAAAGATAATATTTGTAAATAAGAGTTAACATGATGAAGAGTTTAAGTGAGTTTCTTTAGTAACTGTCATTATTAATAATTGATTCAGCTAGGCTCTGCCTTACCAGTGACATACATTATCTCATTTTAACCTCTCATCCCACTGTGGTGAATACTGTTGTCATTCCTGTTTTACAGATGAGGAAGCTGAAACACAGAAGTTGAGTAACTTACCCAAAGTTACATGCTAGTGAATAGTAGGAGTGAGGTTCAAACTGGGAGGCCCTGACCTCTGAATTTATGCTCTTCACTACTAAGCAATACTGAGTTCTTTACCTGGGATTTCTTGGAGGGTTCAATAAACTAGCATGATCTGTAAACTCCTAGAGGGAAATGTACTCTGGAGCAAATAATAACCAAAATTCAATCCGGACTCCAAAACCCATAGCACACTCCACTCCAAGCTGCCTCCCTGTGGCGTGTCCATTAAATGCATGTATTTTTTTTCATAAGGTTGGTCCTCTAAAAAAGATCTATTCCTTTTTGTATTTACTGGTCAACTGTAGTAAAGTATTCCTTATACCATTCCTACTCTACAAATTCAAAACACCGAAAGGTAATACAATTATATATAGTGCGTACTGTAAAGAAAGGCATATGTAGTGTCTACCTGGCTATATTATGATAGTGGTAAAAATAAAAACAATATTTCTTAGGTGCTTACTCTATGCCAGACACTGTCGAAGTGACTTATATGGTTTGATTTTTTAATAGACAAAATTAAATAGGACTCTATACATTACAAGATATGTTGTCTTTCCCGATACCTAATAGAGGTCAGAAAATAATTCTTCTATATTGCCAGTATATCTCGCTGAGTCTTCTCTTGCTAATAGTAGATTTTTTTAAAGTGGACTAGTAATACTCTAAGGCATTTTCATAACAGACTTTCACGTTTGGGTAAAATCATATGAGATTCTATACTAATGCTCTAGTGGTTCAAGAAAATTTTTTCACAGTTTAAGAAATGTGATTCCTTAATTAAAGTGCCTAAAGAAAAGACAATGAATAATTTAATTGGAAGTCACAAAAGGATTTGAAGTGTTTTGGAGTCACCTTCTCTCACTGCTTTGAATTAAATCATTGCAGATCAATAGAAAGGTCACACATACTGTTTTTTATTCTGTGTAATTTCTTCTTTACCATCAAAATTCTTGAGGATTATACTTGTGTGGTAAAAATCAAGTCATTGTAGTAATCCAAGCAAGAGAGGCACCAGAGCTCTGTTGCTATAGCAACCCAACCTAGCAATGTCTTCTGGGACTTGCTCTAAGGGAAGGTGCAAGGATAGTGAGTGATATTACTTTCTTTTCCGCTCTTATGACACATATTGATTTACTGTGAGCAAAAAGTAGCATGGTTCAAAATGCATACCCTTCCTGGTAATGAAAAATGGGCTGTTGTGTAGAAATGCAAAGGAGTTTTAAACGAGTAGCGAGGAGATTAAAACCTCCATCTATCTTAGTGGAAACATTGCAGAAGCAGCCATTACTCAGCAGCTGACTGGAGAAAAATCATGTTTTTAAAAATATACATTACATATAAAACCTTCATCTAATTTAGCAATTTACGAGAGCAGTGATTATGATTTCAAAACTATATTATGTAATTGTTTATAGGAAACAAAATGATTCTTTCTGAGGTATGTAAATTCTCAGATGGAATTTCTAGCGCTCTAATCCAAGATAGGAGAACCATAGCTGTTCTATGCAGATGAACTGCCTCAAAACTGAACACTAATTCAAGAAAAGCAAGCAACAACACTTAAAATACACTTTGTTTGAATTTCAGCTTTTAAATTCTGTTTTTATAGTATTTTTGCTCCATTAAAGATACTCTCATTTGTTTGTAATTTGTTCATGTTCACTGAGACTGTGCTAATACATAGATGTAATTTACTCATGGGTAACACATCTCTCAAAGGACTATGCAAATGTTAATAAATCCTTTTAACCCCTCCTCTCTGAGAAAGGCATATATAGCGGATAAATGCAAAATAAACAAATAATGTCTACTCATTAAGATGATGGAGGGTTGTCTTTCTGAGAGTTACGCTTTGAGATTGAAAAAATATTTAAATATAGAAAAATTTAAACCAAATTTTGTCTGTAATTGCAGCCCAACAGTACATCCACTGACGACCACTTTTGAAAGTAAGAAAAAAAAAAAGTTTGATACCTGGTGGAAGAATGTAAAGATACACTAATATATATGAGCATGTCTCTATATTCTTATTTAAGTTAGATAATTCATTTCTTTTCTTTCCATTGAATTATTAAGAGACACTAAATGTAAAAAAACAATAAATAAATAAGAGCTCAAAACCAAAAATCAATCTTCCTTGAGAATTTGATGTTGACTACTTAGCAATGAGTAGATTTTAAACATTGTCTTCTACCTTTCACCTGACCTGATAAGCATTCTTACTCATCTCCAACTAGATTGGCAAGGTTTATCCCACCTTCAACTTGTGCAATTCGTATGTGACTCTATTCCAGCTTGATTTTTTTCTTTGGGTGGGGAGGAGGGGAGCATTATGCTGCATCTAGAACGAATGGACATTTTTTTCCCACTAGCTACAAATAAAAATGATTTAAACTTCAGGAAACATTTTAGAAAATAATACGGCTTTATTGAGAAAATGCACAGGTCCCATGATCTACATTCCCAGTTTCTGCATTGTTGTACCCTTCCTGCCATTAAGATAAATTTGTTACATATGTGTATGTGTGTGTATGTGGATACACACACACACACACACACACACATATACATCTACATCTACATGTCTTCCATAATGATGTGTTTATACACACACACATATATATGTATGTGTGAGTGGGTATATATATATATAAAATGCAAACCCTTTGCCATTGAGTCGATTACAACTCATAGTGATCCTATAGGACAGATTAGGACAGAGTAGAACTGCCCCGTAGGGTTTCCCAGGGGTGGCTGGAGGATTCAAACTGCCCATGGTTAGCAGCCAAGCTCTTAACTACTGTGTCACCACAGCTCCATATATATTTATATAGATAGATAGAGATGTGTTGTGAAAAGGCATATTATCAGAGTTGAATTAGTTCAATGATTTGGCATTTTAATTGATTTTGAAAGAAATCTCAAGTTCATTTTTCTGTGTCTAAATGTAAATTCTCAGTCAATAAGTTTGTGAGAAAAATAAACCTTCTGTTTTGTTTATATATCTTTTATACTATTTTATACTCTTTAATGCTCACTTAATGCTTACCATGTGCCAAGTGCAGTTCTAAGTGCTTTCCTTGGGTTCTTTTAATAACCCTCACATCTCTGAGTAGGAAATCGGTTAACTACTTGCTTAGGATCACGCAGCTAGTAAGAGTGGAAGATTTCATCTGAATTCCACATATCTGATTTTGGGAGTCCACAATTTTAACTAAATGCTATTTGCTCTCTGTCTTTTTTCTAGTCTTTCGGCATGGCATTTTGTGAGTATTGTTGCTCAACCTTTTCAACATCCATTAATAATTAATATTCACTTGATGATTTGCTCCTGATTTATCTTACCCCTTTGCCTCAGTGCTGCAGCAGAGCATGGAATTTAATGGCGAGTGAGTCCCTGGTGGAGAGTCAGAAGAAAGCAGCCAGGAAACAAAAACTTGCAAAACAACTACAACCTCCCCCCAGCTCCAAGAATCAGAAAACCCCACCACAAGGGTTTTCACATTGTTCAACGTATTTCTTGATTTTCTTAAGATGTTTGACCAGTTTTGAAAAGCCTCCCAGAAACAAAATTTTATTCTTGGAATGAAGAAATTAAGAAATATTCTCAATTTACTGCAATTATAGTTTTCCATGTAAAGTTGGCTTTTGTACTGGTTAAAATCAAATCCTGACGATTTGATTAAGCATAAACAGATTTTCTAAGCAGGAAATTAAGTTGCCTTTTATATCCTTTTATACTTTTATTAAAGGGTTTAAATTAGACTTATGAAAAAGTACACACTGAAAACTTTTGTCACAGCAACTACAGCTTTTAAAAGCAAGTTTGCTAAAATTGAGTGTAATGTAATGTTCAAAGAACATGTTTTACTAGCTGTTTTTATTTTGTTAATTAGTGGCAGTAAAGCTATTTTATTTTACATGGTTTGTAAAGTACATTTACATATGTATTATCTCATTTTATCCTCATTGCAATAGTTAATTTATTCATCTTATTGGTGAGGAAACTGCAGCTAATAGAGTTTTAGCAAGTTTCCTAAAATAATCCTGGTAGTAAGTGGCCAAGCCAGGGTAAAATCATCTTATGACATTTTTGTATCTTAAATTCCACATATTTTAAATTTTACACAATAAAATTTCCTTTGAAGTTTTATTTTGAACTTAGCATAAATGAAAACAGAGCCGTTCACTATGTTATTGAACATTAGGAATTTTTTGCCTTGAATCGCAAAATGGACATGATATAGCAACGTGGAACTGCAAAGTTTAGAAGATTTTTCTCTTCATTTTTTCATTCCAATAAAACTGTTTCTTGATTTTTATGCTCTATGCTGATGTAAATGTGAATAATTTTTAATAGTATAAATGTGACTGTGTTTTGCAAAAAGTCAGGAAATGAAACAAATATACATAATGTGTTATGTTAGTGAATTATTGATGAAATTTCTAGCAGCCAAAGAATAAATCTGTGCCATATCCGTTATTGTAAATTGTATATAGTTCTCCCAAGGGCTCAAGTTGGATGAACAGGATGAAACCAGATTCATTAGAAAATATACTTTGCAAATGTGGCCATCTTGAATTTGTATTGAATGTAATCAAGCATGGTGAAAATTTTGCCATTAGAACATTCACGATAATAAATTACAACTCATTGATTTAGTGCTATCTCTCTTATAAATTAATTTAGTGAGAAGTTTCTGCATGACTTGGTCATTTTAGACCTTGCCTTGCATTTCCCGTCTACCACTTGGCATTATGAATTTCGACCCAGCAGATGCTTTCATGACTTAAATGATCAAGCCTTCCTTCCCTACTGTTTCATGTCAAACTTGGGTTCACTGGAATTATGTGTCCCAATTAGTTTCATTTTAAGCTTGGTTATATATTGTTTTATAATATATTGTACCATTTCCTGCCATCTTGTTTAGTGGAGTCCGGAAGCATATGAAGATCTTGAGGAACTCTCTATGCAGATATTGGGAGGAACAAGGTATAAGAATTTGGGTTGAATATGGCCTTAGGAGAGTTCACTCAATTTACTTTATAATGAAAATCTTGCTGTTACTAGAAAAAACAGCAGGTTATTCAGTGAGATTTGCCATGTTTCCCTAAAAAGAGCACCAGCAAGAAATCATTACATCAAGGCATTATTCCTCCCCCAATTACAGCTTTCTCTTACTTCACCATCTCTTTTACACACCAGCTTCTCTTTGCTAGCTTCTTATCCAGCACCACACTTGAACCTTATCTAACACACTTCCCAAATATGGAGAAATGCCTTCTCTCTATCCCAGAGATCATACAATCTAGTTTGTGTTATAGATGAGTTCTAGGGGACTACAAACTCCATGGGAATGATTTAAAATTATTTGGGAGATCACCATGTAAACGGCTTTCTCAGCCTCTCCCCCACAACTCATCCAACGTTTTATTTGTTCCCTTTCCCAGAAACTGGCACCTTGGTTAACAGTCTCTAACTTTCATCCTGAAAAGGGTATTTGTCATATTTTTCCAGAAATCTAGCCTTATAATATAGCCTTATAGCCAGAGATAATTAGTCTCTCTGAGGCCCCGTTTGAAATCAGGTAAAGGACAGGCCTGATTTCAAATCTCTCTTTTAACTTTAGCATTGGGTATAAGGTCTAAAGAATCTGTTTCTTAAACTGTAATACCCAGACAAAGAGTAACACATTAATTTATCTTCATCTACTAATGTGTTGAAGCCCTGGTGGCACAGTGGTTAAGAGATATGACTGCTGAGGTTAGCAGTCCAAATTTACCACCTGCTCCTTGGAAACTCTATGGGGCAGTTCTACTCTGTCCTTTAGGGTTGTTATGAGTCTGAATTGACTTGATGGCGACGGGTTTGTTTTGTTTTGTTTTACCAATGTGTTAGCCGTTACAACATTACCCACTCCAGGATTCTCTTTCTGATAATCATGGTTGTTACAAGTCCTGGGTTAATCAAAAAATTATGAAAATTCATATGGCAAACAGAACCTTAGGGGTTTTAGTAATGTCATAATGCCTACCAGCTTCAGCCTTGCACAAGGAGGCTCTTTTGACCCCAATGCATATGCTGCAGAAACCCCTCTCCCATTGTAATGTTTAAAAACAACTTTCTACCTTCTGCCATTTCCCTAACAACCTACAGCCAACATGACAAAAGTCTAGGACAGTTCTCAGGAACAAAGCAAGGAATGTCTCTCATGCCTAACTTTGGAGATTTCATCTTATCTCCTAAATTTCCTGAACATTGTTTAACAAAAAAGAAATCCTCCAATGAGCACTGAAAGAATACCAAAGGAACCTACATTTTAATTGACATCTTGGCACAAAGAGTATGAACAGGATCTTTCCTCATGTACAACATCAATATATCTGATAGATAGTTCATTTACTTATATCAGCTAGAGGAAAGGTAAAGATGAAATCGTCTAAAGACAAAAGGGAAGTTAGAGAGTCTTGACTAATAGATAAAAGCATTACAGCCATAGCAGTATTTTATCTCAGGAAGGGAGACACATGCTTCCCAAAGATTATTTACTTTGGAACCCTGATGGCTTAGGCAGAGAATCTGGGACGTATCCTTCAATTCTGATTGACGGCCCTTAAACAAATTGCCTTTTGGATAAACTAGCTATCTCCTTGTGAGACTATGACCCTTGTGAGATTAGAACACTGCATAAATATATTCTTTTAAATTACAACAGAAGGAAGTAGTAGAGCAGAAATGTTTGCTTCCTGTCACGCGTACTTTCCTTTGGGGTAGTATAAAGGCAAGACCTTGGATAAAGAAGGAGACAACATGAGTGAGCTGAGTGGGTACTAGGGAAGTCAGAACAAGATGGCAGGATATCCACCCTCCAAAAAACAGTAATTTTACACTGAAAATAAAAACTTAATTTACTTTATAATTTTTCCCGGGACTTTGTTAGGTGTTCTCTAGAGTCTTGTATGAAGAATTGAGAGACAGACTTGATGTCTCTTTCACTGGCAAAATTATTTCCTTACATTTATCTCTTATTTTTACAGTAAGAGCTCTGAGCAAGAAACAGACCAAAGGACCCCAGAAGAAAAATACCATATCATATGTGTTTTAAAACGCTAACCTCCAGCATTGTCTACGATTCTCAGCCTCTGTGTCACTTAGTGAGGATTATTATGTAATAAAACTCCCCTTCACTATAGAATATGAAGGAATATAGGCATGGTCATTCTCATTTTAAGTTTAAAAAAAAGTGTAGTCTGCAATCTTGTCACAAAAGATCACAGCTTGCGTGTTTAGGTAATGTTTGTGTGCCTTTCTGGAATGGAGATGGAGAGCATTTTATGAATATCATATCTTCTTGTTTCAGTAGGGTCTTCATGGTTGTGACTATGTCTCCACAGCCAAAGCAAAGCAGACATTTAAGGTAATTACTTAAATAATTAAGGGGAAAACCTCTCCATTTTGCTTTCACTGAGGAGTCTTGGCGTCCGATCAGATGAGGGAATTTGGGCATCCAGAAGTGAACATTTTACGCATTCTTTTTTGTTTTCAAGGTACTGATGTGCTGTTTCTCCTTTGGTTTTTCCATATTGCTTTACAAAAATGACAGTCTGGGGCTTATTGTGGTTAGGTGGTATAGCAATAAGCTTAATAATTTTTGTCTTTTTCTTAACACAATTCCCATATTCACTCCAGTGCATTCTTTCATTGAACTTATTATCAAAATTGTTCAAAAGTATAAACCTGGTTTTAGTTTCTATAGGAAATATCATCTTGGCCTTTGCCTTAAAGTATTTAAAATAATACACTTACGGAATAAAAATGAAGCACCGTGTAATTTCAGAATGTGTCCATTCTACTCCCATTGCACAAATTGCACTTTGTGGTTTAACATATGTGGAGCCTTATGCGTCCCAGACAAATTTCTGCCCCTGACATCACACCCAGCCTTCCAGATGTATCAGCAGTGCTTTAACTAACACATGTGATTTATTATTCCAGTACAGTAAAGGTTAAAGAGGGTAAGAGTGGTATAGGATTTGAATTTGAGGTTCTGAGGTTGTCATTATGCACAAGACGATTGGTTCATTTTTTGTTTTTTAAATATGAATAATTGTCTGGAAAAAACGTACTTGGGTAAGTCTTGTCTGTTACACAGAAATTAAAAAAAAAAATCTAGAAAAACCCCACTTTGTAATTTAAGCTTTGAACAGGGTAAATACGTCTTTAAACTACAATGTGAGAATTTAGACTTCTAAAAAAGTAGTGCTAAATGCATTAATTTATCCATCATTTATTCCTTCATTCATTCACCTAATACTTGAGTCTGTGCCATGTGCAAAGAACTATTAGCAATGTTAAGGATACAGTTTCTCTGTAAACTTTATTTCTTTGCAAAGGTAATGCTTAAATAATTAGTCATAGACTACTAATTATTCTGACACAAAAATAATTTGGTTGGTCATCTCTGTTAATAGTTGACAAGCAATGAAAAGACATGAGTTCCTGAAAAGTCACTTCTAAAATCTCCTCAATGAACATGAAAATACGTTCATAGGAAATTGGAGTCTGTGACTGAGTTAGATGGCAAAAACACCAGACATAACTTTTCTTGTGACCTGTTGAAAGATGTGTAAGATATATGTATATATATTAGTGAAGCAAGTAACTATTAAATGAACTTGAAACCTAAGTCTGTGGAGCTAATCTGACTATGACAGCCTTGACCTCATTCATCACCAAAGTTGATTAAGTCATTCATGCTGGCTAGGTGTTCATTTCCCTTTGCATTACTCAGGTGTCACTTGGTTCAAGGAGATGTTTCTTGGCAGGTTTTCTTTGTTCAAAGAACATGAGTATCTGGATTCTTAAAATTACCTCACCTCTCTTTGCTTCTCTTAAAAGTAATGTTTAACTTCTCCTAAGTGTTTTTTGAAAGAGCATATGTATTGAACTAAAAAGACAAGAATGTAATTATCTGATAACCTAAATCATGAGTCTCTATCTTTTACAGTGAGTCTCTAAAGAAAGTCTCTGAAGTTACATGATCTCAGTAGGCATCATGGAATTTATAGGGGAGGTTTATAATGGAGCTTTTATGCTAGTTCTTTGGGGGGTAATTCAAATCCCCCTTTGGGGATGCTAAACACTACCCAGAGTTTTCTTCTCTCTTGTCCCGTCTTCCCTCCTTTCCTCTGCAGAGAAGATGAGTAGAGAAGGGGAGGGTGCTTTGCCGAGTTTGGTGGTGGCATCCACACTCTGGTTCCTTCTTTTTCTTTCTGTTTAAATACAGAGATAGAATGACAACATTGGCATTCTCCTAACTAAATCAAGAGCAAGACTCTTGCACTAAATCAAGAGTAAGACTCAATGCCTGTAGGCATTTCTTAGAGACCCTATGATGCTGGCAGAAGGAGTTTGAAGCTGAGCTTATATCAGTTGGCTTTTTTCTGGCCCAAGGACAATCAGAGGGCCTCAGGTGAGTATGAATCCTTTCAGGGTCATCTCTCTCCTCTCCCTGGAATCTGGTAGGTTCTGAGAGAGTGCTAAGAGCTTCACAGGTAGTGGCAATCAGGGCTTGGAAAGTTTTGTCACATCTTAGATTGGAGGGCTGAAATACCTGGAAGCCAATAGAGGGCTACTCAGCACCAACCTCCTAATTCTCCCTTCTCTGGGCAGCTGCAGTCTGCTGCTCATGGTCCTACTTCAGCCTCACACTACTTTCTGAGGGAATCTCAGCCCTCTGCTTCTTCTGGTTTTTGTTGGGAAGGTTTACAAAGCTATCTTCATTCCTCAGAGTTTCATTACCCAAGTCTGTGCCTCATTTTTAGTTTTCCTCACCTCTTTTCAAACAGCTATCCATGGATGGGACTCATACTCTAGTGCTCTTCACTCCTTACTTCCAGGGTCTTACCTCAATCTGATCCCTTCCTGTTTGTACCACCTTTGGATCTGCCAGGTCTGGACAGGGCTGGAATTACCACTGTCCTTGGGGCTTGTTTGGCATGAACAGTTTTTCTCTTGAAAGCAAGGGAAAGGGTCACCTTTTCTGTCTGTTTCTGTTTGCACTTCTTCTCAGATCAATTCTTTTCACCCCCAAGATGCCACCTCTTGATCATTCTACCACAGCAGGTTATAAAAAAAAGGCAAACATCATTTTAACCTTTTGCATTACAGCAGCTTCCACATAAACTGAAGCTAGTGAAAGAGGTGTTGATGTACTTCAAATGCCTCCACCCAATATTTGCTGCCTAGAAATTCCCATTTTTATCTTACGTGGGATTTCATATTCAGTGATCTCTAAAACTATTTACTCTGTTCTAAGTATTTATCCAGAATAACCCAGTGCTTTCTCATATTGCTAGGTTTTGGAGCCTCAGGTGGCTTATCTTCAACCATGTTCTCTAATTTCCTTAAAGTACGGGGCTTTCAAAACAAGACATATTTTCAATTAAAAGATATTCAGTGTATCATTTTAAACCCAGCACTTTTTACCATATTTTAATTCCTGGAGGGTTTTTGTTGTTGTTGTTGTTAGCAAATCACTTGAGGATTAATATAAGAGACCCATAGGTGACTTGCTTGGGAGAGTACTTGAAGCAGTACTTTGTACATTGACTTTAAACATTGTTTAGGGAGCGCTGAGTTTTTGTTTATGGTGACAGAACATTTGGCAATAGATACTGGAGATGGTTGCGTAAACTAATTAAAGTAATTAGTGTCACTAAATCGTACACGTGAAAAATCTTGAACGGGCAAATGAGTGGAGCAAACACTTAAATGCTCAGCTACTAACTGAAAGGTTGGCAGTTTGAATCCACCCAGATGCACTTCAGAAGAACCTGGAGCTCTGCTTTCAAACGATCACAACCACTGACAACCCTATGGAGTGCGGTTCTACTCTGACATGCAGGGGGTCATGACGAATCTGAATCAACTCAACGGCAAGTGGTGTTTTTGTTTGTTATATACATTTTTAAAACAATTAAAAAAAATTACAATCACGTTGGGAGACACTTCACGGTTAAGCTATAGCTCTACCTTTCACTAATCTTCTGTGAAATACATTTCTTGGGTTAGATTTGTGGTTGGAGTTCCCAATAGCTTTTGCCTTTCCAGAGGTTTTTCTATTAATCTGAACTTTAGGGATCAAGAAAGGTTTTTAGGAGGAAGTGAAATCCAAGATTAGACTCAAGGAAGAAGCATATGTTAGCTAAACACAGTAACCGATTGTCATGGAGTAGATTCGGACTCTTTGGGACCCTATAGGGACCCTATAGGACAGAGTACAACTGCCCCTAGGGTTTTCAAGGCTGTAATCTTTACAGAAGCAGACTGCCACATCTTCCTCCCATGGAGCTGGCTGGTGGGTTCAAGCCAATGACCTTTTGGTTAGCAGCCAAACACTTAACCACTGTGCCACCAGAGCTCCTTAACCAAGAGTAGAAGGGGAAGTATTCCAATCAGAATCAGGAAAGCAACAGCATGCACAAAGGCTCAGAAGCACCAAAAAGGAGAATATGCAAGGGAGACAGAGATAGAGCAAGACAACAGCAAAATAATTAAAGTGCAGCCTGCAGAGCAGAGAGCAAGGGGAGAAGGGAGCAATGAGAGGCTGGTCTGACAAGAAGAGACATGAGCCCACATAGGCACATGAAGAGCCATCTGTTATGAGAGAGTTTGACTCTCACCTGAAGGCAATATGGAGCTTCTGAAGAATTTTGAGAAGGGGAGAAGGATGAGTATATTATATTTTAAATCACTCAGAATATATTATAGAGAATGGACTGAAGGGGTATAAAATTGGAGGAATACCATCAAACCATACATGCTTGGGGTGGGGGTGGGGTGTTGGATCATGACAGTGGCAGCTCAGCTTGGACACCTATCTGGTAGAAATTCCAGATACACTATGTATTGTGATCTCCTGGGTGAGGCTGTCTATCTTGGTGTATACCAGTGGCTGTGGAGGCAATTCTGACTCATGGCAACCCCGTATGTGTCCGAGTAGAACTGTGCTCCATAGAGTTTTCAATGGCTGTTTTTTCAGAAGTAGATCACCAGGCCTTTCTTTCAAGGTACCTCTGGGTGAACACAAACCTCCAGCCTTTTGGTTAGCAGCCGAACTATTAGCCATTTTCACTATGCAGGGACTCCGTCTTTGTGTACAGGTTATTTTGAAATTGAAACACTGTTAAATTCATCTTCGCCTGTTAAGCAGAAAAACTGAAAAGCAACATGTTGATTTTGGCTTGTTCTGACACTCTGCCTGGCATTGAGGAATTGGCTTTGTTTCAATAGGTCAGAATTTCCACTTGTTAATAATTCTTTGGTAAGAATTTTACATAGAATAAAACTGTAGACTACGCATGGAAACAAAAAAAGCATGATGGGAAATGGTATTTTTATATTTTACAACTATTTTTTTTTTTAAACCTCTGGGTAATATCAATTCACCGAATCAAATAAATTAATAAAAAAGGCACAGGCTGGTGTTCCTATCAACAAGTTTTTATAAGTCTGTTACCATAAGCTCTTATTCTCCAGATGTTACCCAGCTTCTCAGTTCCAAGTCTGCCTGGTGATTTTGTACATGTTTTGTTTAGTATAACAGGGCTATAAAAAATATAGTTCTTGGTCCCACGTAAGCCCATCAGAGAGACCAAGACATTTTATAATGAAACTGTTCATTGGGCCAAGGATCTCCCCAGAGTATTCTTTGGCCATTTGCAAATTTCTTTGCATGAGTTCATTACATATATACCCAGAAAGCACTGATACCAGATGTGTTGTTGAGTCTAGATCTTTGGGTATAAGTTAACGTAGTTTACCTTTTCTTATCCAGTCAGTGAGGCCAGTCAGTAACAGATATTAAGGGCCTACTGTGTGCCGGGCACTGCTGTTAAGAAGTACCATACAACAAAACAGTCTCTCTCTTTTTTATTTTTATTTTTTTTACACTTTATATATTCTGGGAGTGGGGAGACAAACAATACACAGACCAAGGGTCAAAGAGTAAAGCATCAGATAATATTGTAAATATTCTAGGCTATTTAGGCTATAGCGTCTCTGTCATGACTGCTTAACTCCATTGTTTTAGAAAGAAAGTAGCCATGGGTAATGAATGATCATAGCTACTGTCTTAGTCATCTAGTGCTGCTATAACAGAAATACCACAAGTGGATGGTTTTAATGAAGAGAAGTTTATTTCCTCACAGTTAAAGTAGGCTAAAAGTCTAGATTCAGGGCATCAGCTCTGGACTAGGAGCTTCTTGGCGCAGGGACCCCAGTCCAAAGGACGCGCTCTGCTCCCGGCACTGCTTTCTTGATGATATGAAGTCCCCCTGTCTCACTGCTCACTTCTGTCTTTTATATCTCAAGACATTGCCTCAGGATACAGTCCAATCTTGTAGACGGAGTCCTGCCTTACTAACACAACTGCCGCTCATCCTCTCTCATTAACATCATAGAGGCAGGATTTACAACATATAGGAAAACCACACAATACCAGGAAACATGGCCCGGCCAAACTGATACACACATTTTTTGGGGGACATAGTTCAATCCATGACATTCCACCCTTTGGCCCCCAAGAAATCACATTCTTGCAACATGGAAAACATATTCATTCCATCATATCATAGCAAAAGTCTTAACTCCAAATCCAAAATCCAAAAATTCTTCTTCATCTATGAAATCTAGAATACAAATTATCTGCTTCCAAAGGTACAATGGCAGAACAGGCATAAGCAAGACATTTCCATTACAAATGGGAGAAACTAGAGGAAAAGAAGTAATAACAGGCACCAAGCAAGTCAGCAGAACACATTACATTAGCCCTCAAGCCTTTGAAAATAACCTTCTGTTCTCTAAGACAATTTACACAATGGCCCTGCCCTCCAGGCTCTAGGTATCGGCCACGGTCTCCGGATTTTGAGTGGAGGCCCCTTGGCCCTGGACTTCAGCTCCGCCTTCCAGGCCCACTGGGACAGCAACTCTGCTCACTTGGCCTTAGGTGCACCATTCTCCCAGTCCAGCTGAGTGGCGACTCCACCCTTAGAAGCACCAGAGGCCATTGCTCCACCCTTTGAAACCCCTGAGGTCATGGCCATACCTTTTGAGACTGAGGCAGCCCGACTTGACTTCTCCTGTCCCTTGTCTCTTCAGCTTCTGCTTCTGTTTCCTGTGAACTCTTGGCCCTCAGGCCTCATGCCCGCATCTGCCCTGCTGGGGCAAGTGTTCCAAAGCTCTGGAGGCACCCCACTCTGCCAGGAAGCCTAGGAAGCCTCCGTCACACAGGCACTCAGCTCTCTCGCTCCGTGGGTCGGCTCCAGCACCGTCTCACACTGGTCTCCTGGTTCTGCTGCTGTTGGTTCTCTGCTGCTGCCGCTTCCCTGCTGCTGTAGGTTTGCTGCTGCTGCTGGTCCTGTCACTGCCGCATGTCTATCCCTTCACAGTTTTAAAACCGCTTCCACATTTTAGGTATCTGTTAGAGCAGCAACTCACTCTCGGTAGCAAATTCTGTCTTAGTCATCTCGTGCTGCTATAACAGAAATACCACAAGTGGAGTCCTGACTTACTAACACAACTGCCACCCATCCTCCCTCATTAACATCACAGAGGCAGGATTTACAACATATAGGAAAACCACACAATACCAGGAATCATGGCCCAGACAAATTGATACATACATTTTTTGGGGGCATTGTTAAATCAATGACGGCTGTCTTCCCATAAAAATTTACAGAAACAGTCAGTGGGTCATATTTGTTCTGAGGGCTTTAGTTTGCTGATCCCCAAAACAGACCAATAAATAGTCTCACCTCAAGTATAATAAGAGCTAGAAAGAAGACAGAATAGGTTATGTGGAATAGAGGGCTTGGGTGTGGCTGCTTTGGGTAGAAAGGTTGGGGAAGAATTTGCTTATGAATGATTTAAATCAATATCCATTTGATTAAAGAGCAAGTTTTCAATATCATCTGTTTATCTTTCTCTTAAAAATTTATGTAAAGCTATGAGGTTAAGTTATAGATTACAAGTTTGTAGAAGGCAGGGGCCAAATAGTACAGGCCTGTTGTGATGAGACTCAATATTTGTTGCACTGTCGTTGAAGAGAGTCTTACATGATATCTTCTCTTAATGCTCCAAACCAAAGCTAAACCCATTGCCATCAAGTCGATTCTGATTTACAGTGCCCCAACCTTCATTAATTCATACTTCCCTCTGAATTTCCATGACATTTATTAAATAATGATACTCACTTGGCACTGGGAAAATGTACACTGTTCAGTACGCCTTTTGAGTATGCTACCTTTTGCGTATGTCACCCTGGAGTGCATGGACAGTGTTATATACTAGTTTCTGTCCTGAGTGTCTAATATGTTCTTATGTAGTTGGCAGAGTCCATGGGTGGTGCAAACAGTTAACGTGCTCAGCTGCTAACCCAAAGGGTTGGAGTTCGAGTCCACCCCGAGGTACCTTAGAATAAAGGCCTGGCAATCTACTTCCAAAAAATCAGCCATTGAAACCCTTTGGAGCACCGTTCTACTCTCACACACGCATGGGGTCTATGAGTTGGAGGCAACTGGCTGCAACAGTTTTTTTTTTTTTTTTTAATGTAGTTGGCACACTGTAACTATTGGATTATGATTTCATAAGGGGTGGAAAAGATTTTAAAAATACAGTTAGGATTCCAACAAGAAATAGCTCGGACCAATATTTTACTTTCATAATCCATCAGTGCATAGTAACTTGGCTATGTGGAAAATATTTAACTGAAGAAAAAGGGAAGAATCTACTAAGCCAAATGTCTTTCTGATAAGATCGGCGGGGTTCATTGCTTTATGTGTAGATGTTATTGGATCCTGAGCCATACGACATATCAGAGAGTAAAAGGTTATTGTTACTAACATGTGAGGTTTGGCTTACTTGGTTAAAGTATAGCTAGACAATAGTTATTATCCCCTGTGTGTAAGGACCTGAATAGGGGTCATGGCCTCAGACCTCAAAGAATCCATTTGGAAAGATAAGAGAATTAATAACACTAATAACATGAATAAAATAAAAAAATGAAAAGCACTATATAACACAGAGCATGGTTTAGGCTATAGGTTCATTAATTCATTTGACAAAGTTTTGCTGAGCACCTGCAATAAGCTGGGCACTAGTCTAGGCACTGGTGAGTTCAAAGATAGGTGGGATCAATGTGTAACAGATTTATCTGCAAAGCTGTCAAAGAGAAGTTAGAAATTCACCAGTGTCTTGAGCAATGTATGAGATATGAACGTGGGGTAAGCATAGTAGAATAGGAAAAACATAAGTGATGTTTGAACAGTGACTGGGCCAGTTTGGTTGGAGTTTACGTAGGAAATCTAAGTAGAGGATAATGTGAGATAGGTAGGTTGGAGGCGATTATGGAGAGTCAAAAACTTACATTTTAATGAAAGGGATTAGTCAGCAATTAAAGGTATTTATGCAGCAAATTAGAATGATTAAATTGAAGTATTAAAACATCAGTCTCCCAAAGGTTTATATGTAGAACTGTAGATTGGAGCAGGAAGAGACTAAAGGCAACGCAACCAGTTAGGAGACAATTCCAATTGTTCATATGATAAATCAAAACCCAAAAACCCATTGCCGTTGAGTCAATTCTGACTCGTAGTGACTCCATAGGACAGAGTAGAACTGCCCCATAGAATTTCCAAGGAGCAGCTGGTGGATTAGAAATGCTGACCTTTTGGTTAGCAGCCAGGCTCTTAACTATGACACCAGGGCTCGCATATAATAAGAGCATTAACTGAAATATTGAGACAGAGTGGAAAGAAAAAAGGTGGATAATGTGAGTAGTAAGTTGAGGGTTGATTTAGATGGGTTAATAAAATATAAGGAGAGGTAAAAAAAAAATTAGAATTTTGAAAATGAAGATCTTCTTAATAGAAATTACTTTTTTTTCCCAAAAGGTTTAGCTGGAAAGAGAAGAAATCTTTATGGCTCAGAGGAGTTTCCAAGGCCAAGTGATTCTGCCATTGACTTACTGCGTAGCCTTGAGCAAGTTATTTAACATCTCTGTGACTCATTTGTAATGTGAATTATAATAATACTCATTTTAGAGGGCTGATCGTTTATTCATTCAGCAGATATACCAGAAATTCTTTTGTAGCTTCTGAGAGCACAGTGGTAAATAAGACAAGGTTCCTGCCTTTGTACATTCCGGTAGAGACAGACTCTTTTCAAGCAAGCAAGTATACAAGGTAATTTTGGATTTGATAAATGCTAGCAGGAAACAGTTTGATGCAATATAAAGCAATGGGGTTTAGGACGGGTTACTTTAGGTAGAAAAGTAAGGGACGGTCTCTCCAAAGAGGTGATACGTGTGAAACCTAAGTGATGAGAGGGAGCCAGCCTTGGGAAGATCGGGGAAAGCAGCTTATAGGTGACTGGAAAAGCAAGTGTAAAACTTGGCTTAGTTGAGTAGCAGAGTAGCAGATTTTTTATCTTATATTTGAAAAATTCTGGGAATTGGGGACAGTTTAGTCATGCATACCTAGAGTGGTAATATTTGGTTGCCAGTCTTGGGTAGAAATTACAGCAGACTTAAAAGGAACAAGACCTCTAGTGTCCTCCGTGGGATATTTCTTCCTGTTTATAGGTTTTAAGAAGCCCTGGTGGTGCAGTGGTTAAAGCACTTGTCTGCTAACCAAAAGGTTGGAGGTTCGAACCTACCAGCTGCTCCACAGGAGAAAGTTGTGGCAGTCTGCTTCTGTAAAGATTGCAGACTTGAAAACCCTATAGAGCAGTTCCCCTCTGTCCTATGAGTTGAAATCAACTTGATGGCAATGGGTTTGGTGGCACAGCAAGGAGCTCTGGTGAGGTAGTCGTTAAGTGCTCAGCTGCTATTCGAAAAGTCTGCAGTTTGAATCCACCAGCCACTCTTTGGGGGAAAGATGTGTCAGTCTGCTTTGGTAAAGATTACAGCTTTGAAAACCCTGTGGGGCTGTTCTACTCTGTCACATGGGGTCGCTATGAGTTGAAAATCAACTCAACAACACCTAACAACTTGAATAGGTTGTTGCCAACTCTTCTCAGTTCCATGGGGGATGTTGAAGTGTGTGCACATTAGTTCTTTGTAATGCCACCACTAATTTTTCTTTATTTAGGAAACAAACAAAAAAATCTGAGAAGCCAGTTTCTCTTAAAGAAGAGAGTTTTTTTTCTTTTTTTTTTTTTATTTTAATGGAAAGGATTGGAAACAGAAGGGAACAAGAAGTGTTCTGTTGAGAGGGATGACTTGCAAATTTTAGTTTGCTCTGTTCATTCTTATATAAACTAGGGCAAAAACAATGATCCCATTAAGTATTATCTTTTTTTAATGTCAGTGCTTTTCTTTTTTGGGTTAAAAAAAAAAATACCTAGAATCAGGGTAGACTTTGACTCTATGTTTTTGGTTTAAAATCCATCTCCTCATCCACAGAAAATTCTGAAAAATTGGTCCTAGAATTTTCCTCTTCAGACATACTAGCTGCCCGTCTCATTTTGTGCCCTACCCCCCAGTTTTGAAGGTGATGGGGAGACAGTTGAGAAAGGAGAGAGAATCTTAGGACAATGCCTGCCTGAGTACTTACCTCTGGCATCTCCCTGCTCTGTTCTACCCCTGTTGGACTTCTCTTCTTTCAACACATTATTCTGTTTCCTGCCAGAGGGTCTTTGGAAATACCGGTCCCTCTCTCTGGAACGTACCTCCTCTTTCTGACTGTTGCCTAACTAACTTGTGTCATTCTTAGCTGTTACTCCTCAAGTCCTGTCTTTCAACAAACTTTCCATCCTTCCCACGTTGGCGCCTGTTAGATTCGGTTTGCCTGTTAAAGGATACTGATCACAAACACCTTGTACTTCTCCTTCAAGACATTCATAACATTGGAACTACTTTTTGGTGGGTTTTCTTCCATTCGTCACAATTAAGGATGATAAGGATGGGACCTGTGTTGGAGGTGCTCAAAGATCTCTCCCAGTACAATGGGCTCTCCAATGCATTGCCGAACATAGGAGAATTACTTAATAAGTATTTGTCAAATGGATTGAGCAGAATAAATAAACAGGTATTACTGAGACATAATACAGCACTTTTGAAAGTTGAACTCTTCAAACAAAGATGTGGAAAAGTAATTCATTATGTGGGATTGGATTAGCTGTAAGTAACAGAAAACAAAGCAAATAAAACAAAAACAAAGTAGCAGAGACTTAACGATGATAGAAGTTTATTTCTCTGTCATGAAAGTCCAGGGCTAGTTTGATGCCTTTGTTCCTCAAAGTCTTCAGGGACCAAGTGCACTTCAAGCTCACTACTCTGCCATTGCTGGTGGTGGGTCTTAGATACATGGTCCAAGGTGGCTGCATGCCCCAGGCAGTATGATGGAGGAAAGGATAAAGAAGGGACAAAGTGCATATGTCAGTTAAGGAAAGTTCCTAGAAACTGTTACTTGACACGGCCAATTCCTGCACCCTCCTCACAGTTGTTGCTGTATTTGAGCCCACTGCTGTAGCCACTGTGTCAATCCATCTGATTGAGGGTCTTCCTCTTTTTTGCTGACCTTCTACTTTACCAGCATGATGTCCTTCTCCCGGGCCTGGTCCCTCCTGATGACACGTCCAAAGTATGTTTGACGAAGTCTCACCATCCTCAGTTCTAAACAGCCTTCTGGCTGTACTTCTTCCATGACAGATTTGTTCGTTCTTCTGGCAGTCCATGGTGTATTCAGTGTTCTTCAAGAACACCATAACTCAAGGCATCAAGTCTTCTTCTGTCTTCCTTATTCATTGTTCAGCTTTTGCATGCAGTATGAGTCAATTGAAAATATCATGGCTTGGGTCTGGCACACCTTAGTTCTCAAAGTGACATCTTTGCTTTTTAACACCTTAAAAAGGCCTTTTGCAGCAGATTTGCCTAATGCAGTACGTCATTTGATTTCTTGACTGATGCTTCCATGGGCATTGATTGTGGATTCAAGTAAAATGAAATCCTCGAAAACTTCAATATTTTCTTCCCCTATCATGATGTTGCTTATTGGTCCAGTTGTGAGGATTTAACTTTCAAAAGAGCATGGAAAAGGAGAATAAGTGCAATTTAAAAATAAAGAAAAAAAAAATAGTCACAGCAGTTTGTGTTTATATAATGCCTGACTATTTACAAAGCACTTTGAATTATACTATCACATTTGACCTTGTAAAAGCACTGAAAGTGAGGTAGAGTTAGAGACGAGAACCTGAGAAAGTAACAGATCTGGCCGGAGACAACTTAAAATGATGGAGTTATGACTGAACTATATTCATGACATACTAAACTAGAATCCTCCCCCTGTTTCCAAAGGCATGTAAAAGCCTGGTGAAGGAATACGTGGAGGTATGGATACTTCTGGAGGAACAAGCCTTGTGATATTTATATTTCCAGTTGCCACTGAGTAGATTCTAATTCATGGTGACCCCATGTGTGTCAGAGTAGAACTATGCTTCATAGGGTTTTCAGTGGCTGATTTTTTTTAGAAATAGATCACCAGGTCTTTCTTCCGAGATGCCTCTGGGTAGATGTGAATCTCTGGCCTTTGGGTTAGCAGCTGAGCACATTAACTGTTTGCACTATCTAGGACTACGATATTTATATGGATAGCTGGTATTCTTAATCACAGTTCTTAGGAAAATTTCATAAGGAAGCTTTCATGGTCAGAGATTTTAATTCCTCAGTTACCACAGCAAAGCCACAAGTGCTGAGTGACAGGGTGTGCTGTCCTTTCTTTGACAAACAAGGACAGCATGCATGCACACACACATGCACATGTATGCACACACACATACACACACACCAAAGACATGTCCTACACTGGATTGTCACTAAGCAACCAAGAGGAAAGTGCTTTGTATTCTGAGCTAGTCACAGTTTAGAGGTCTCCTAGAAGACCCTTCAGAAGTAAGTATTGTGGAGAGCTAGATTAAATGAAATTCAAGGATATTACGGCTGTTCTTACAGGATGCCTATCTCCTGACACGTGCCCCTGCCTCTGCTATTGTGGCAGGTCATGTATGAGTGCAGCTGCCACTCAGCCTGACTCAGATTCTCCACTCCCAGGCTTAATTAAAATTTCCAGTAAGCACCATCTATCATTTCTCTTTTGTAATTTTTCTCTCTCAGAGAACAGCTTGGTGCTCATTACCTCCTGCATGATTATAGTGCCTTTGTTTCTATAGCAAGAGATTAGTAACCCTTTTAACAACTCTTATAGATTTTCACCGGGAACCTTAATGGAAAACAAACTTTAGCTGTTGGTTATCAAATCAGTTTCTGCTTTTAGCTAAAGATAAGTGAGTAAATGCCCTAAGTTTTCCTGTTTTAACTTTGTGTGATATATGATACCAAACCCAACTCAACCTGTTGCTGTCAAGTCATAGTGACCCTATATGATAAGGTTCAAAAATATAATATTAGCAGGGACTTTTTTTAAATAATAACATGACAAAGTAATTCTGACCATGAAATAGCTCATCTTCAGGTCTTGTGCTTGTAGAAATGAGGATTCATAGACTAATTTCAGTATCTCAGAAAGCAAAGTGGACCTTATACTGTGTAAGATGGCACAGGTTCTCCAAAACAGCAGGCTTCCTTTAGCCAGATTTATGTTAAATTAGTATAGCAATCACTTCTTTATACTAATCAGTTGATGCTCTGTATAGCAAATGTACATGATCTTGATTTATTAAAATTGGGATTAGGTGATTTTGTGGTAAATAAGTTTTGTAGACAAAATTTTTTTCACTATGATATGTAAAAAGAATGCAGATTTTGGAGTAAAATGTAAGTGGAGCCTAATATTGTTTTGTCACCTTGAATATGTTTTGCAACTACTGTGAGAATGAATTCCCTCATCTATAGAAAGGGAATCAATTATATCTACGACAGAATCATTGTGAGAACTCATGAAGATCCCTAACCCAGGAACTGGCAGACAGTAGCCTCTTAAAAAATTATGGTCATCATCATCATTATTGTCATCATCCTAATTATTCTACTTTTTCCAGAACATGGGCTTTGAAAGGGCTCCTTAGCTGTGAACTACTTAGGAAACGCTGTTTGCATGTTCAACAAAGAGAAGACGACTCAGCAGATTTGGGGTTGTATTCCCTATTATAAAGCTAGCTTGGGCAGGCATGATACCAGTTAAGGACTCCTTGTCATCATCCGTGAAAAGGAAAGCATTGGATTGATCATTTTTATGACACTTTCTAGCTCAGATAGTCTATATTCCTTACCACCCCACCAAGTCTTCTTGTCTCCAGCTTTGTCACACACTGACAGTTTTGTTTGGCAACTCACTGATCTTCTATGAACTTACATTTCCTTATCTATAAACTGGATATGGAAATATCTGCCTTATAGGTTATTGTACATAAAGATCCTGACATAGAGTAGAAATTTTTTAAACTCCTGTGGCATCTAACCACACTCAGGAGTTCACTCAGCCCGTCTCCACAATCCAGGTTGCTACATTCTTCGTCATTTTGGTCACACTCTCTGGGTGTGCTCCAAGTTGCCTATGCCTTTACTCTTGTATAGACCCTCGGAATCAGACCCAGTCCTGCAAATGTGCTCTCATAAGTGGTGTAGAACCTCTGTGTGTTTCTCTCTTCTACTCTCGGGTAATGGCATTTAACCTTCACTTTTTCTACCTGGTTTTCTCAACTAATTGTTACTTCTAACTATGAGGTCTGGCATCATGGTTTAGATTCATTTGCAGAACACTTGGTATCTCTATCATGGTCACAGAAGGCTCCAGTTAACCTGACAAGTGGTTGTGATTTAGGGAAAAGCCTGTGGCTAAATTGCAATTATATCCTTTCTATTGGAGGACATAAAAATGACAAATAAAAGAGAAAACCCCAAAGTTCCTCTATCACATTCTAAATACTTCATCTCCAGGGATTCTGCATGCCAAGGACAGCTTGTTTGGCCTGTGTGAGTCATAGCTCTTGTCATTTGAGCCCAACCTACTTTATGTATCACAGATCCACACTTCACAGCAACACCGCTGAGGAGAAAAAAACAAACACAGTGCTCTGAAAATGCATCCTTATAGCCTGTATGGATAAAGAAGGTCAGTGGCACAAAGGATTTGGTGCCCTATCACCACCTCTTTTTCTGTCTATCCTGGATGAATATTCCATCCTCCCTCATGCTCTCACCTAGCCTCTCTGATTCACTCTGACACATTGTTTTCCTTTGGAAATTGCCTTCCCTTACTCCTGCGTGTCCTTAGTATAAAAGAGCTGTGCTTAATCATAAAGTGCCAGATGGCACTGAATCACTGGCTGCTAAATATTCAAGAATGATATATACAGAATGGAATAATATACTTGTTGATTAAAGGACTCTGCTGATGTCTTGGGAATCAGGGAATGCCCCGGTCCCCCCACAGCTGTGCCTTGACAATTTGTGTGGATGACAAGCATCTTTGGAGACTCTTGGCTAAGTGTGTCTCCACCTTTACTTTTGGTACCACATCTACAGCACTTTGGTTTCTTGCTCTGTGACTCTGTCTTTGAAAGCACTGGATGATATGCCACCTTCACCGGAAGGGTGGTTAGAAAATCTCTAACAGGAATTAGAAAATTCTGCAGGAATGTAAATGACCAAAAAACTCTTAACATGGAAAGCCCTATCTTTATGAAGGAACTTGCATTAGAATTCTAGAAGGTGTCAACATGTTAGCACATCCAGGAATTTTCATGGTGATGTTGACTATGAGTTATATGTAGTGATCCAAAATTGATTCCGCCCATGAAAAAGTACAGTACCTGGGAGGCAGATTTCTTGGATAAAACTTTGAAAAGCATTATCTTTGAGAAAAAGGCAGAGAAAGAGAGAAACTACCCTCTTATTATTATAACTTTCCAAAGAAAGATTCTGTTTCTGTGGCAGACATCTCAGAATAGCTTAAAATGTTCCTAACTATATTGACTAGTCCTGAAAAAAACAATCACAGAGCTTTCAAGAGTTTCATTTCTGAAAACCAATCTACATTTACCTCAGTTAAATTTAGAATTTTTTTTTTATATATATAAGAAGGAGCTTTATCTCAGCTGTCACCATCAATCTTTATTATTTTTTAAACAATTGGCCAGATAGAAATACTGGAAGAGATTACTAAGAATGCTTTGAAGTGAGTTTTAGAAGATAACCAATAAGAGCAGCCATGTATCTCGTCACTTAACAAGTCACTCTATGTCCATTCATCCACTTATTTGTGGAGAAATAAGCATTTCTCCACTTAGTCATATATCAGAGTTACCACTTGCCCATTATATGCTAGGATTTGTGTTCAATAATAGCAATTTTGCTGTATTAATAATAAATCACATCACAAGACATATCCTAAACATTTTGCTGATGTCCTAGAAGATAATCAGTAATGTAGGACAGAAACAATTTAAAGTATATCTATCACAAATGTTTATGAATGTTGATCTTGCATAGAAATGCTGTTCATTGAAATTGACAAAAATAGGTTCCTGCTTCTGTCATTGAAGTCATAAAATTGATCATAAAAGGAGTAGAACACAGGTGGGTGGGTCATTATTAGTGTTGGTGAGCTGAAGATGTATATCTCCTTAGGTGCCAAACCATATTCATAACCTCCAGAACTACTTGGTATTTTCAGTTCTATCTTTATGGACTGATCAAAGACAAAAAGAGGTAGGAAAAGGCTTCTACAATTCTTACTAGTTAACTCCTACCATCATTCCCGTATAGATTCTCAAGGACAGCTACCTATTAGAATCACCTGACGAACTTCAAGAAAATTGCCCACCATAAGAAATTCTGAGTTAATTGGTCTGGAGTGGGGTCTGATAATCTACATCTTAAAAACATCCCATGAATCACCTTCATTTTCCCACCTGATGCATTTTTCCCCACCATGACACAAGTTGTTCTTACAACTGACATAATACATTTATTGAATACTTGTCTATATGCGTGATGTGGAAGAATAGAAATCAGTAAGATCTCTGATCTCACATCTAAGAAGCTCACACTCCTACAGCTCTCTGAAATTTCCACATAAATCTCAGTTTTTTAGCTCCTCCTGCTGTGTGACCCTGGCCAAGTTGCTCCGTTCTCTCTGATTCGTGGCAATTAAGATGCAAAGGGAGAAAGCTAATACCTTTGTTAAAATTATTGACGAAATAATGTGCTCAATAGAGATTACCTATTAATTTATAATTGTATTGTGTTCACCATTATTATTTTAATAAAATATATACATAAAAGTTATATTAGTGTGTGTCTACATATATACATAAATGTAGACACACACTAAATATTTGTTACTCTCACACCAACACCCAACCAACTGTTGTTGAGCCGACTCCACCTCATAGTCATAGTAGCCTATAGGACAGAGTAGAACTGCCCAGTAGCATTTACAAGGCTTTAAATCTTTGTGGAAGCAGATTGTCACATCTTTCTCCTGAGTAGCGTTCAACCATCAGGGCTCCTTACTCTTAGAGAAACAAATATTCCAGAATACAGAGTAGATTTATTCTGAAAACAAAAACAGCTTAATAATTTTGAGCCCAGTAATATAAATACAAAGCAATGGTGAGAAATGTTGGGGAGAAAACAGCTTACTTCTTTTGTACTAATAGAATTTAACCAATACAGTGCTAAATTTTTATTCAGAAACTAAACCTACTCACTATGTGCTGCTGTCCCCTAGTGCTTAGATTTAGTAACTACAGTTTTGCTATGCATTTCTTTCATTGACAGGTATTTCTAAACGTTGGAAAAGAGCTTGGTACGTTGTTAGTCATTTGGTAACAGACATTCAACAACGTTGGTATGTCTGTGGAATCTGTTTGTTCCCCTTGCCTTTTAGAGTTTGTAACAGTGAGAGCTGGCTTGCCCAAGTGGAATTGTTTACTGGCTTCATGCTGGTCACGTGGCTTCTCTTTCTTTGAGGAGTCAGGGTGCCTCTGCAAGATTAAATGGTGCACATTTCCTCTTCAAATCTGCATTTCAGTATGGCACTGATGTTCCATAAGAAAAATAACACAGCCACCACCTTCCTTCTTTTATTATCAGTTATTATTCCTAAAGTAAAAATTACCTTATGAGTCTTGCATTTTAATTCTCGTTGTAGTAAAGGTGGCACTAAAAGGACAAATAGTCCAAGTGACAAAAGAAACAAGAAATTGAGTGTGAGAAAGTTATAAAAATGTGTTTTGTTTTTGTTTTTTTCTTTTACAGGAACAGTTTTAGTATGATTTGACTTATTGGTATAAACAGTCATGTGATATAGGGCAGGGTTTCTCCACCTCAGCACTGTTGACATATTGAATTGTATACTTCTTTGCAGTACGGGCTATCCTGTTCATTGTAGGAGATTTAGTAGCATCCCTGGCTTCTACCCACTAGATACCAGTGCAACCTCCCTTCCTCCAGTATGGCAAACAAAAATGACTCCAGAAATTGCCAACTGTCCCTTGGGTTTCCAAGCCACTGAGGATGCAACAGTTTACGGTAATGACATGTAAACAAGTGATTTTTATACTTCTTAAATCAGTTTAGGGGTTGTTTCTAATTGGAGAAACCAAAACCAAAAACCCACTGCCATTGAGTAGATTCCGACTCATTGCAATGCTGTAGAACAGAGTAGAATTGCCCCACAGGGTTTCTAAGGAGCACCTGTTGGATTCAAACTGCCGACCTTTTGGTTAGCAGCTGTAGCTCTTAACCACTATGCCACCAGGGTTTCCTCTAATTGAGGACAAAGCTTAAATGATGCCTAGTGAATTGCCAGCAAAGTCAACCAATCCATCCATTCATTTCTCCATTCATATATTCAGGATACGTAGTGTCATCTAATAATAATTTGTCTGAGTTTGGATCCCAGCTCTGCTACCAACTAAATTTTGTGACTAAATATATTTTTTAACTTTTCTAAGTTTCATTTTATTCAGTTGTAAAATGGAGATAGTAATTATATCTACTTCATGAGATTAGTGTGAAAATTATAATTATTTTAATTACTATTGTGATAGACAGAGGAGACAAGATCCTTAAATGGCCCTGTGGGCTTCTGCCTGACACCTCTGCTCATCTGATGACACTGTTCCCATTGTATCACCACAGATGCTTCTGTTAGCGTCTTTAGCATCTTCAGTAAACTAAGAATGCCACCCCATCAGGGTCTTAGCCCAACCTGATTCCTATGACTAGAATGGTCTTTTTGCTTGCTGGGGCCCTCAACTTCCTTTGTCTGATCAATACAGACACACCCTTCAAGGCTCAGCACAAAATTCTCCTTTGGAAGACTGAAGAAGAATTGATGCCTTTGAACTGTGGTGTTGGTGAATGATATTGAAAACACAATGGACTGTGAAAAGAACAAATAAATCTGTCTTGGAAGAAGTACAGCCAGAATGCTCATTAGAAGTGAGGATGGTGAGACTTTGTCTCATATACTTTGGATACGTTATCAGGAGGGATCAGTCCTTGGAGAAGGACATCATGCTTGATAAAGTAGAGGGTCAGTGAAAAAGAGGAAGATCCTCAGCAAGATGGATTGACACAGTGGCTGCAACAATGGGCTCAAACACAACAACGATCATGAGGATAGCGCAGGTTCAAGCAATGTTTCGTTCTGCTGTACACAGGGTCACTATGAGTCAGAACCAACTCAACAGCATCTAACAACAACAACATCCTTCAACGCTCAGCACAAAAGATTTGTCTTCTAGACAGCCCCCGTGGACTTTTGTGCACTGTTAGTTTTTCTTTGGACCCATTAGGATTGCATTTAGTTGCATGTAACAGAAAACTGTGTTGATAGTGACTTAAACTTCACATGCTGAGAAGTTTAGAGGTCAGTTATTGCTGCTGTTGGTTCAGCTACACAGAGATAGCATTAAGGACACAGGCTCTTTCCTATTTCTACCCTGCTGTCTTTGGTGTATCGGCTTCCACGTTCTTGTTTCTCCCCTTATAGCTGTAAGATGGCTGCTGCAAGCTGGAGACGTCATGCTTGAGTTTAAGACGAGAAGAGGTTGGAAAGGAGTGGTACCAGTAGTGTCTTCTGTTTCACACATCGCCTTACCTTTGTTGACTCATAGGTTTATATGGCCACCCCAGCTGCAAGGAAAGCTGAGAAAGTGAGAATTTAGATTTCCCAGCCTCTTGAGTAGAGACAAAGAGCCCTGGTGGCGCAATGGTTAAGCACTGGGCTGCTAACCAAAACGGCAGTGGTTTGAACCTACTAGCTCCTCCAAGGGAGAAAAGACCTGGTGATCTGTTCTGGTAAAGATTTAAGCCTAGGAAACCCCATGGGACAGTTCTACTCAGTACTATAGGGTCACCAGGAGTTGGAATCGACTTGAAGACACACATAAGAACAGAGTAGAGACAAGAAAGATAGAAGGAGATTGAGAATGGCTGCTGAGTCAGTAAATCTAAACTGACTTTGAAAATATGTTTTTTGATGCCTTAGGACCCTGGACTTGTGCTTTATAACATTCATCAGATGTGTGTTTACTTCTTCAATGTCTGTTTCCTCAAAAGACTCTAAGCCCCATGAGGGCAGGGAAGTGTTAGATTTATTCTAAATCATGTCCCCAGTGCTTGATACATTATCTGCTACCTAGTAGTTGCTTGTTGTTGTTGTTAGGTGCCATCAAGTCAGTTCCCACTCATAGCGACCCTATAGGACAGAGTAGAACTTCCCCATAGGATTTCCAAGGAGCAGCTGGTGGATTTGAACTGCTGATCTTTTGGTTAGCAGCCAAGCTCTTAACCACTATGCCACCAGGGCTCCGGTAGTTACTCACTAAATTTTTCTTTTTTTGAAAGAGTGACTAAACAGTACAAAGAGCCTAGTGTTGGCACTGTGGAGGATAACATGTTGGGTAGGACTCCTTGCGTAAGATAAGCATTTATTTTTCCCTTTCCTTCATTCTATAGAGGATTAGGCAAATGTGTGAAAAAATTTAAAAAAAGAAATTTTCTAAAAATTACAAGAGAATGATTTAAGGGAGAGACAAATTGCATCTGACTGGAGATAGGAGGGAATGAAAGCATCCATGAAGGAGTAGGTTTGGGATGCCTTTTCATATCTCCTCAGGGAGAACATATTCTAGTCAAAGAAAATGACAGCATAAGCCAAGGTATGTAGATAGGGAAATGAATTAGGTTTTCAAGAAACAGCAAGTAATATAGTTTGGCTGTTGCCTAAGTAAATGGGTATATATGGGGATGAAGGCTGCAGAGTTGGGTTCAGGCCATATTTTAAAGGAACTAGAATCTGAGATTTCTCAGTAAAGGATAAGTTCAGTCTTATAATAGTGTGAATAGTGGCCCTGAAAAGAAAGGCAGATTAATTAGAAGCAATTACTTCTTGTTCAAAAAAAAAAAAAAAAAAAGAAGAAGTAGGATAATAGGTCATGAGAGTAAGAAAATATGGAACTGAATCGAGAGATAGAAAACATGAAAGCCTTTTGGGTTTGGCAATCGCTTAGTGTGGGGTGGCTTTTCAGTTTATCTTGTTTTGAGTCTATTCTTCCTCTTCCCAAACCCATATGTTCTGAGATAGTTCCCAAGCCTTCCTTTATTGCTGACTGAGATTTCTTCTAGCTTATTCCCAAGAACAAACTCTTTTAAATCCTGGGTTCTCATAATAATGTGGTTGTCCTATTCAGGGGTAGAAGAGATTTCAAGATAAAGAGTTGAAACATAATGCTGGTCATTTTATGTTGTCTGCTATCAAGCAAAAGAAAAGCCAGAGGGTGGAACAGATAACTGATGCAGTTAACTGGAGGTGAGAGTGCAGCAGGAAGATCATTTCAAGATGTCCCTTTCTCTTCATCCCAACCCAAGTCCCAGCCATTATCGCTTCTTCACTAAACACTGAAAAAGCCTCTTACTCTCTCTTGCTCCAGGTCTTGACTTCTCTTCCGGTCTCCTGGAGGAATTCTTGTGTAGTAGAAATTTAATCTTGCCAAAACCCTTGTTTAAAATTCATTGATGACCCTTCCTACCCCATTGCTATAGAAAAGGATTCAAGGTCATCTTATATGTGGTTACTCTTTATCTGTCCAGCTGTATCTCTGAGAGTCTCTCCCTATCCCTCTTACATTTTAGCTGTGGTAATAGTGAGCTACACAGAGTTATAGTCAGATCATGCTGCTTGACATATCTCCACCTCTGCACATGCTTTTCCTTCAGCCTCGGATATCCTTCTACCCCTTCTTCATCCAGCCAAATCGTACTGTTCTTTGAGACTCAAATAATTTCCTCCAAGAAACATTCACAGACCCTTGCCCCTCAAAGACTGGACTGAAGGCATTTCTAGTATGCTTTCATAGCATCCTTTGCAAACCTTTATTGGAGCAAGCTCAACAAAGCTACGTGGGAGATGGTTAAAACTGTGTTAGGATAAGAAGAAATTTAAAATATAATAATTGTAGTCAGGACCTGTTTCTGCTTCAGAATGTCAAAGAGAATTAGAAATAATATAGTGTATAAAAATATACACTGGGGAAGGAGTAAAAAAAAATTGACAGCATAGATAACAAAACCCTTACAGAAGTGAAGAAATTCTAGCAAAAAAATAACTGCTATCAGAGATCAAATAGAGTCAATACGAAAAGAAAGAAAGATCAGACAAGATTAAATCCTTATCCTAAAACCTCTTAGGGGATGGGAGAGGAAAGGGGAAAGAGAAAGAAGAATGGGTGATGGATTTCAGATTAAAGAATGAATATGATGGTGCTGAGAGACTAGATAATGGAGTTTCTTGTGAAACTGTGTAAAGAGCTAGAAAAGATACAGAGGGAAAGGGGAGTTCTCTATGGAGAACTAAGCAAAGAGGAGCTAGAGAAACATTTTAAGCACTCATGCCCCAGTTCAGGGACTACTGCCTGATAGGTGTAGATGGATAGTGTTTCTCAGCTTTTAGGCCTTGGACAGGACAGTCATTCTTTTGACAACAACTTTTAGAAGCTAATGGGCAAAAGATGGAATGACCATTTTCACTAAATGAAATATGTTAGTCATATTATATACAAAAGGGGAAAAGAGGGATCTTAGAATCTGGAGGCTACTAAAGTAACTTTAACATTAATTACAAGATTTTTGTTTTGATCTTGCTACATAAGCTGGTTAGGATTGCTAGAAGTCATGAATTACAACATGGTAGAAAAGAACTTTAGGTGACCTTCAAAGATTTAGAACAAACAAAAGAAGACATTCAAGACAAAAGAAAGAGGGAGCAGGATTAGCGGGAATCTCACCATTGCCAGCTCTGCCTCCCTAATCCTCTACTACAGGTAAGGGGCGGCAACATGCCAACAGAGGTGCACTTCTATTAGCAAGATTGGGGTGGAGTCTGCGTGTGAGGTTTTTGTAAAAACAAAGCACGTTGTTTAGCTGAATTGGAAATAAATTATTAGGAAATATAGACATGTCAATGAGGAGTAAATATAGGTGTTCTTTCCATGTCATGATTTGATTTAGACTAAAAGGGACAGAGGAAAGTGTTTACCAGAAAAGCCATGGTCTCATTAACATGCAAAGATACAGCTGTGCAGATTAGCTTCTGAAATGTGTGAAGATATTTGCACAAACAGAAACATATCCTCACAAGTAACAGATTATTGGGGAGAGAAAAGGAAGTGGCCAAGGAACCCAAATAGCTGACGGTTGGTTCTGTGGGTTTTGTCATAAGAAAATGCACATCATTTGAGAGAGATGGACTAGGAAGTTGTCCCAGAATTCTATCTAGGCCTAGCTAGACAAATGATATCCTGTAATAATAACTGAAGGAAAAAGACATGGAAATAGGAATGGATATATATATATACATATATATGTATATATATATATATATATATGGAGTCCTGGTGGCACAGTGGTTAAGAAATATGGCTGCTAACCAGAAGGTCAGCAGTTTGAATACACCAACCGCTCCTTGGAAATTGCATGGGGAGGTTTTATTCTGTCCTATAGGGTAGTTGGAATTGTCTCAATGGCAGCGGGTTTGGTTTTGGTTTTTTATATATATGTTTCAGATGGGTTATGCTTACATAGTCAGGAAAGGTGTGTGTCAGTGTCGTATCATTTCACCATACTTATTCAATCTGTGTGCTAAGCAAATAATCCAAGAAGTTGGACCATATGAAGAAGAATGCAGCATCAGGTTTGGAGGAAGACTCATTAACAACCTGCATTACGCAGATGACACAACCTTGCTTGCTGAAAATGAAGAGGACTTAAAGCACTTACTGGTGAAGATCAAAGACCACAGCCTTCAGTACGGATTACACCTCAACAAAAAGAAAACAAAAATCCTGAAAACTCCCCAAATTTGACAAAAAACATTTATGTACACGTCCAAGAAACTCAATCATCTCCAACTAAGATAAAGACAGATACACACTGAGATACATCACAGTAAAAATATGGAAATACAAAGAGAAAATCTTAAAAGCAGCAAGAGAAAAATGACTAATAATCTGCAAGGAAATCCTGATAAGTTTAAAAGTATGTTCAGTTTCATCATTGTGGCTACTGTGCCAATACATCTCACCAATGGTCTCCCTCACCCTTGTTGGTCCTCTGCTTCACCAAACGTGATGTCCTCCTGAAGTGATTGATCCCTCCTGAAGACGTGTCCAAAGCAAGCGAGTTAGGAAATGTTCTATTGTGATCCATAAAGTTTTCACTGGCTTATTTTTAGAAGTAGATACCAGGCATTCTTCCTAGTCTGTCTTAGTCTGGAAGCTCAGCTGAAAACTGTCCATCATGGGTGATCCTGCTGGTATTTGAAATACCAGAGGCAGAGCTTCCAGCATCATAGCAACATGCAAGCCACCACAGTACAACAAACTGACAGATATGTGGTGGGCACTCACATAGGGCAGGGAATAATGACTCTTCCCACCAGCCGTAATGGAAATATTTATAATTCATGGAGTATTGGGCATAATAGACCCAGACAAGCACTGGTCCAGACCCACATAACAAATCATAGAAGCAAGACTCAAAAATATCAAAATGTTTCCAAGTAACTTAACTGAATTGAAGAACATAGCTCAAGAATATTGATAGGTACACAAAAATATCTGGCACTCAACATGGTAAAATTCACACTGTACTTGTAAGTGCTAGTTAAAAAAAGCTGCAGTGACTATTTTAGTATCAGACAATGTAGATTTTAGGGCAAAGAATATTAGTAAGGATAAAGACAGTCATTTCATAATAATAAAAAAAGTCAATTTATCAAGAGGACATAACAATCTTAAACATGTATACACCTAATAATAGAGTATCGGATACATGAAATGAAATTGATAGAACTTCAATGAGAAATAAATGAATCGCAATTACTGTATTTTTGTTCAAATGGCGCAAACCTTCTGCGTTTGTTTGCCAACCACAGCCTCCCCCCTTTAGGGTATTATCATATGCTTCTATGTTAATTTTTTTTACAACAACATGTAGAAGAGGTTGTTATAGCAGCTCTTGTGAGGGTACCTCCAAGGGTGGAGAGTGATTGGCGGGCAGGCTTGGAGGGCATGTGTTGCTTGCGTAAAAATACGGTATAGTTGAAGATTTCAATACCCTTCTGTCAATAATTGATAGAACAAATGGAAAATCAGTGTGCATATAGTAGACTTGGTTAACACTGCCATCAAACTTAACCTAAAAAAAAAAGAGAAAAAAAAAAAATCCTCATAACTGGACCAATATATAATATGATTGAAGTTGTCAAAGATTTCATTTTACTTGGATCCACAATCAGCACTGATGGAAGCAACAGTCAAGAAGTCAAAGGACGCATTGCATTGGGTAAATCTGCAGCAAAAGACCTCTTTAAAGTGTTAAAAAGCAAAGATGTCCCCTTGAAGACTAAGGTGAGCCTGACCCAAGCCATGGTGTTTTCAATTGCCTCATATGCATGTGAAAGATGGACAGTGAATAAGGAAGACCAAAGAAGAACTGATGCCTTTGAATTGTGGTGTTGGTGAAGAATATTAAATATACCATGGACTGCCAAAAGAAGGAACAAATCTATCTTGGAAGAAGTACAAACCAGAATGTTCCTTAGAGGCAAGGATGGCGAGACTTCGTCTCACATACTTTGGACATGTTATCAGGAGAGATCAGTCCCTGGAGAAGAACATCATGCCTGGTAAAGTAGAGGGTCATCCAAAAAGAGGAATACCCTCAGTGAGACAGACTGACACAGTGGCTGCAACAATGGGCTCGAGCATAACAACGATTGTGAGGATGGCGCCGGACCGGGCAGTATTTCTTTCTGTTGTACATAGGATCACTTTGAATCAGAACCAACTGGACTGGCACCTAACAACAACAACACTTATATAAATTCGTTAACTATATATGTGTATATAACACACTTGTACACACACACACACACAACCATGAGCAAAATTATAGCAATGAGAGAAGTCTAAAATCATGGAAAATGTAAAAATTAAAGATTGGCTGGTAAAAGTTCTTAGTGTAAACTTTGAAAGGAAAGGAGATCAGGATTTTGGGAAAAGAAAGTAAATGAAACAGTTAAGAACTTTAACATGGGAGCCGTGGGAGGTCATGTCTAAAAACAAGATGAGTTTGAGAAGGCAGTTGCTTGTGTTAATTTCCTAGAGCATCAGTTATGTGTGACTCCTATCAACAGGGTTTGTGTCATCCCTCCCCTCCCCCCAGCCAGGGACCTCTCTGTGGCCCCATGGAACAATAGGTTCATTTAGATGTCCGTGTGCATACCCGTCCCTGACGCAAAGAAGAATAGGCACAGTCAGTGATGAATTGTTTAGTTCTTCTCAACTCCATCCTTTAGAAAACTGAAAAAGTTGGAAGTGAGCTCCAAAGGCCACCTACTCATGTTGGAAAATGAATAGTGGGGTTAGAATTTTCAGTAAAGAAAGATTTTTTAATTCAGAACAGGGAAAACTAAAGGATGTAGTAAAGATAATAGCTACGTGGAAAATAAAGACAAAGGATTAAAAACAAACCTATACACAAAAATACATTTTCCGTACATATTGATAAGTGAGATTGGATTATAATTTTCTTCTAGGCTCATAAACTGTTTAAATAGCATAAAAACTCTCAGACCGTTGACGTTTGGAAAGAAGTTACCTATTAGTATAGTCTGGGCTAAAAATGATTGAGAAAGACTGAGTTAGAGAAGGAGGAACACTTGGTCTTTGTGCCCAATTTGGAGTCATTTTGGACTACCAACAACCCAGAGGTCTTGCTGTGGAAGGTGTATAGTGTTTTATTATAGCGTAAGGAGAAATGGGAAGAACGGGCAGTCATGATCTTGGAATTCGAGTACACTCTGATACATCCAGCTGCAAATCCTTTTTCTAGTCATTTCTTCTCTTTCCAGCACCAGCACTCTTCGCCTCGTTGCTTCACCATGCTGAGTGTTCTATAAAATATTTATCATAACTTTTTCTTTCCTGTCTGACATGGTGCTGTAGACTGGTAATTAGATGTCAGCTAAGCCTTCTCGATTTCATTTGGTGCAGAGGTGGGAAAATGGAACCCTTATGTAACAAGTAGATGAGAATTGTCAGGCAGTTGGCATTGAGAGCTCCTACACATATTACCCAGCAGATGCAAATCAAACTTTTTGCCAGTCTTTACATGTAGTCTGCTAAATGCTCTTCTCATGTTTGCCTCTAGAAAGAAGTTGCTGAGAGTCATTTGTCTTTACAGGGAGCCTGGGAAAGGAACTTTTCTCCCCAGAGAATAACAACAGCAGCAGACCAGGGATTTTTTTCTTGCCATATCCAATAGCCAGAATATTTCTGACTCAAGACCCTGTTCATGTTGGGGGCTGTCTATCACTATGGAGGGGACTGCAGTAGTTCACCCTTCAAATGAGAGTTTAAAGATTATGTTCCTTTTAATGTATGATTTATTACTGAAGACAATGAATAAAAAAATGGTGTCTATGTTCTTGCTGTATACCCTTGAGTCACCCACTTAACCTCTCTGAGGCTCTATTTATTCATCTATTATGTGGGAATAGTAAAACTAGCCTGCCTAACCTCTGGGTAATTGTGGTAACAAATTAAATAAGAGAAAATACTTTGCATGCTGTCAGGGAACTCCCTTAATATAGTTTCCTTTTGAATTGTGAGGCCCAGGCAAAGCACCTAACTTCCACATTTTTGTGTAAGTGAAACAGTCAGGTTCAAAATCAAGTAAATTCTTAGGCACCTTCTTTGTTCTGGGTTTGGGGTACATTCAGAGCTGGGCAATGTGATCATCAAGGGCAGCCACAAATGGGAATGTCAAAAAATGGTGGTATGTATTATGAAAGAAGCTGGTATGGCCCACGGAAGAATCTGGTTAAGGATTCTTACAACCATAACCCTTGACAAAGCCTCTTTAGGACATGTAGTTAAGTGGTTATGAGCATTGTCTTTGAAGTCAGAGAAACCTGGGTTCAAATATTAATTTTGCCACTTCCTAGTTAGGTGATCTCGGGCAATTTACTCAATCTCTCTGGCAGAGATTGTTAAGTATCTTTCATCTGTAAATGTCAGTAATAATGCATACTTCTGAGAGTAGCTCCAAGGATTAAATGAAATAAAGCCCATAAGTAAGGAGCCTATCATCATTATCATCATCACAACAACATTATTATTTTAATAGTAATAGTAATAATAGCAGCCTATTATTGAGTATATACCATGTACCAGGTACTTTCTTAAGTGATTAGGTGTATTAACATCTTTCTTTCAACAACTCTGAGGAAGGAATAATTATCATCCTCATTTTCCAGGTGAGGAAACCAAGGCACCAAGAGATTAAATAAATTTCTTAGGGTGATACAGCTGGTTAACCGAAACCCAAACTCAACTTGCCGTCAAGTCGATTCCGACTCATAGCGACCATATAGGACAGAGTAGAACTGCCCCACAGGGTTTCCACGGAGCGGCTGGTGGATTCAAATTGCTGACCTTTTGGTTAGCAGCAGTAGCTCACAGTAGCTCTTAACCACTGCGCCACCAGGGCTCCGCAGCTGGTTAGTGGTAAGCCTTGTCTAGGCCGTCTGGTAAATATCAAACAAGTGGTAGCTGCTGTTCTGGTTATGTACTTATTTTCCTGAAGCCTTATCTATGAAAGGGGCATAATAAGCTGGAGGACTGTTGTGAAGGTAAAGTGAGCTAATAAGTGAAAAATTCTTTGTAAACAATAAAGTGTGTTTCAAGAAGTATGTTTTTGGGGAACAGTGACTGAACATTTATAATTTCATATAGCTATAAAATTTGAGGTGATTTCCCAACTCTTGACAAAGAAGCTTCCAAATGGTTTCTGTTAACAAAGTCTCAGTTAGCCCTGCTAACGGGTGAACTTATCACTTATTTTGAAAATGCTGATATCACTTTCAACATGGCAAATGATCGCTTGAACACCTGCCATCTTACTCCTGCATGTGTCAGGGTACCTTAGGCAGATAGCTGAATTCCCAGCCGCCCAATTTTGAGCATATGCTACTTCAGAATAATATTAGACGATGACAGAGTCTGTTGTCCTATAAATTAACTTAACACCCTTCCTCTAGAGCAGATGACTGCATTCTAAAAACAATATTTTCATTCGAGTTATGATGGCTTGTAAACACACAGTGAATGGGGCTGACAAGGAGGTGGTAGGTAGCATATGATATCCCAGGAGGCTGAACGGATCTAAGTTTAGGCGGGCTGTCTCCTCTAGGCAGTCACTGTCAGATATTGCCTCTTAAAAGGATGGCTCTGGTGGAGAGCAGTTAAGAGATTAGGCAGAAATATGAGCCTTTGTGGTCAGTTAGGTGGGAAAGGGCTGCTGCAGAGTGGTGTTGAGTGACCCACAGCACTTAGCCACTAAGAGTAAGGACAAGAGAGGGTGAAATTTTTAGGAAGTAATTTGTTACTACTGTCAGCAAGGGTTTTTTTTTTTTTTTTTAATGCATTCCAGGTGTAATGAAGATTTGTGAAGAAAGATCATGAAGAGAATAATTAATTGGCTCTGGATTCATTCATAATATTTTCTTCTCTCTTTTCTCCCCTCCTCTTCCTTCTTTCTCTTTCTTTTGCCTACTTCTTGATTCTCAATACAATCTCCCTCTTCCTTATGCAATTTCTGTTGTTGCTTCATTTTTTTTTTTGACCTAAAAGCTCTCTTTTTCTCAAAGAAACTCTAAGCAAAGATTGGTGTGGGTTATCATTCACATCCTGGTTATTTCAGACTTTTCCTTCTATATAAAGACACAGATCATTTTACCTTTCCCTTTATCCTTATTAGGCAACCAGTAATTACAAGCACTTTGCTTGAGTTCTATGCAGAGAAATCTAAAAGTCTAAAGGTGATAGTATAAGGGTTAGAGAGTACAGAAAAATTCCATAAAGCTAGTGATGCTGGGGTGAAGGATTACCCAAAATAACCAAACTCGTTGCTGTCGAGTTGATTCCAACTCATAGCGACCCTGTAGGGTAGAGTAAAACTGCCACATGGGGTTTCCAAGGAGTGGCTGGTGGATTTGAACTGTCAATCTTTTGGTTAGCAACCAAGCTCTTAACCACTACACCAGCAGGGGTGAGGCATCAGTAGATATTAACTTCTTGCATTCATTTAACAAGCATTTATTGAGTTCTCATTATGTGTCAGACATTGTGCTAGCCTTCAGATGCAAAATTTGTCAAGAAATAACCTTGCTTGCACTGAAAAAATATTTGGTGAATGGTTGAAGGAAGGGATTCATTTTAGTTCCTCTGAAAAATGTGGAATAATTCCCTGCATGTAGAAAGATGTAGAGTTTCTGGGGATTCTAAGGAGTTCAGAGTATCTTCAAAGTAGATGATTTGTAGGATGAGTGTGGGAAAAGGCAAGCAGGACCACAGAATAACTATCTAGTTGTGCAGTGCACGACTGCACAACCACATATGGTGACCCTGGCACAGTAAGAAAGAAGGTGGGAGACTATAATAGTAGCTCGACTATAAGGTGCTTTTTGTGTCAGGGTAGTTTCTCTCAGTGTGGAGAAAGGACGGGTAGAGATAGAAGGGGGCATACCACAATCACTGGAGAATTGTTACTCCAAATTATATATGCTTTAGCCCACCCTGGAGATGCTGATTCTGCTCCCTCCCTCCCTACACACCAACACACAAATAAACACACCTCACTGCTTTTCCAGAGTCCTTGCCACACAGATTTACTGTACTAATGAAAATGAGTCATATCCCTCATGGAGCTAAAAATGGCTGAGAAACACTACAAGCAATGGGGAACCACTCAGGCTTTTTAAGCAAGACTGTAGCATGATCTGACTTTCCTTTTAGAAAGCTCACCCTGGCACTGGACTAGAGGATGGATTTGTGAAGAGTGAGAGATGATTAGGCATCCTGCTGCAAAGCTTTCACATCCTCAGGGCCTGATGACACCGGTGTCAGAGCATTTGACAGACACTCTGGCTTTCCCTCGGTTTCCACGGCCACCAACACAAGATTCTGAGTCAGAAACGGATGTGTCAGTGTGACCCTGAGAAGGTGATGATGCCTGAAGCATTTCATAGGAATTATGGTTTAGGATAGACATGGATATTCAAGCAGACCCATGCTAGGGTACTGATAAAATGAAGCTATCACATGTGAACATGAAGCCTTTGATGTTATGTTCTGCTTGTCTAAAAATGGTTCCTATTAGTTTTTGTCGGTGAGGTTTTTGCTTGTTTGTAGCTTCTGTAACATAGCTATACACAGCTTGGTCACCTTGAAAAATGAGTGCATTACCAATACGCCCATAACTTTTTCCAGGGTTCCCTGTGTGAACTTTTATGTAATTTCACTTAGACTTTTCCTTGTCAATGAACAGCGAGTTGATATATTTCTATTTTTAAAGACTAATTAATCTCTTTGAGGAGGAAACGAAGACATTATTTCCCTTGCTTTAAGTTCTTAGTATCTACACCTCATGTGACTCCAGTCTGCCTCTCTGGGCTACATAATTAGAGAGGGAAAAAAACTGCCTTTCTGAAATCCTGTTATCACAAGACCCACATAGCACAGGACGCTCTGATACCGCAGTGACCTCCTCAGGAGTTGTAGGGAGCTGATGATTGATCATTTCTACAACTTACAGATTTTCCTTTATGTTCAAAGTTGACAAGGGAGAATTAACTTACTCCCTTTCAACCCATTTTTCCCTTTGAATTAAGCCTCTAGAAGAGCTACAGAACTCACTTTTTTATGGAATAATTTGTTATGAAAATAAGATTGTAAGGTAGTGCTAGAAAGGAAGCTTTAGGTAAACATATTGTAGTCTTTCAAAATATGTGTTGAATTCTGTAAAACGAAGCGAGTGACTTATCTGACGGTGGTTATAAGCCAATTCTGAGTCAATATATTAAGTGATTCACCCACTTTTAAATACTGGGTTCATTTTTAGAATAGTATTTTTTAGACTCATACAGCTGTTCAAGTTGTAAGGCCTCCTTCTAGATTGGGAATAAAGGGAATGTGATTTCTAGCCTAGCTCTGGTGAACCACCTACGTGACACTCTCTCTTCCTGTTCGTACATCGGTAAAGAGAGAGTGTTCCCAGTGACCTCAGTGTTTCTCTTTATCCTCCTTACTTCATCATAGTATGTTTGTAGATTACTTGGCACATAATAGGGCCTCTAATACTATATGACTCCATGTCATTTAATGAAAAAAGTTTCCTTTTTGCTGTAACATCTGCAGCGGCTTCCTAAGAAAACCAAATATAATTGAGCATCATAATAGGACAAAGTTATAAAATGCTCTTGACAAGAGTGAGAATGTTTCTTTTAATACTTAGAAAAAAAAACTATTTAAAAACAACAAAAACAAAGCTTTGAGGCATAGTGATTCTTTTCTGTGGACAAAGAATATGTTTTGCATAGACCTCAGAAAAGAAATGTTGGCAATGCTTGAAGCAGCCTAGATCTGCTTATAAAACTTCATTAAGATAATCGGGAGAAATGTTGAGACAAGATTTTGGTTTGGGTTTTATTTTTTCCTTTCAGCACTGAGAAATGTTGCCTAAGTCAGAAACGGGCACTTTCCCCTTTGCTAGGATGAGGCTTTGCACAGTGAGGGATAAGACTGATAGTAGAAAATGGTAGCAACCAGAATAGGACCTAATATGCAAAAACTGCTGCTTTCTGATGTACAATTTTGGAGAGATTTGTAGCGATTCTAAATTGTTTTTCTTAATTTGAGAATAAATACAATAAACCACAAAGAAAACTAATACTAAATGCTGAACTGACATGTGCATTATGCTACCAGACAAGAGGGACTACCTTTTAACACGAAGAACACAAAATCGTCCAACACTGTGAAACATCAAAATAAAAGAGCAGTAAGATGCACATTGAACAGAACACCCAAGCCCTACCGTCCTACTTATGCAAACAAACGTCTGACTATGAGTGTATTCTACCCTATTACCTGCATTTGCCACAGGTTTACTTTTGAAATAATTAGGACCACTGGAGGATAATCTTCTGAAATTATGTTTAATGTTTATTTAGGATTTATCAGGACACAAGACTATAAATCATTTTAAATGAGCATTTGATCTGCTTAAGCTACTCATTACTCTTCTGAAATAATAATTCCTTGCCTGTGCAAAATTATCTAGTAAGTAACTAAGTGAGTATGAAGAATCCAAATCTACTACACACATAAGTAGGTGTGATGTCATAAGTAGGTGGGAGAAGAAAAGATCTTGTCCCAGTTACGTTAACTGATTTGCTGTGTCAACTTGGACAAGTTGCTTAACTTCTTAGAGCATCAGTTTTCCTGTCTGTAAAATAGAAATAGTACTGATGGAGGATGGTTAGCATATACCTTTGGGAAAAAACACCTCTCCAGTGACTGCCTCACAAATCAAAGGCAAAAATCAAGATAATTACATGAAAAATCTCGATTCAGATTTGAGGAGGAGAAATTTTTCAAATCTTAAGGGGAAATAGGTAAAGATACTAAAGTAAATGGAGTTCCTGGTTGGTGTAAAGAGTTAACACACTCTGCTGCTAAGAGAAAGGTTGGAGGTTTGAGTCCACCCAGAGGCACCTCGGAAGAAAGGCCTGGCAATTTACTTCCAAAAATCAGCCATTGAAAATATTATAAAGCACATTTCTACTCTGATACAAATGGAGTCTCCAGGAATCAGAGCAGCTGTTTTTATATATACAATTGTTCCTCAGTATCCATGGAGGATTGGTTCCAGGACCCCCTTCAGATACTGAAATCCTTGGATGCTAAAGTCCCTTGTATAAAATGGCTTAGTATTTGCAGATGACCTACGCACATCCTCCTGTATACTTTAAGTCATCTCTAGATTACTTATAATACCTAATACAATGTAAATACTATGTAAATAGTTGTTATACTGTATTGTTTAGGGAATAATGGCAAGAAAAAAAAAGTCTTTTTTTTTCCTAAATATTTTATATCCGTGATTGGTTGAATCCACTTATGCGGATGTGGAACCCACAGATACGGAGGGCTGTGTATGAATACACACACACACACACACACACACATAAATGCATACACACACACTACCACTCAAACACCAAACTTTTCAGAGTTTAGCAAAATATGTCTCCTCTAAGTGTAGTTCTCATTAAAGACAAGAGAGTTTCACATGATGGAGCAAACTTCCAGCGACCTTAGTTACTCACAAAATACAGTTGTGTTCACGAGACTCCACTTGCCTTGGAAAGTGGAGTGAACCTAGGTATTTTGTAAAAGTGTTCTCTGCATCGTCCTCAGCTATTGACTGTGGTAAGAACATTGGACCTAAATCTATATCCACTATAGGACGGGTATGGAAGAAGAGTGGGTAGAAGTTTAACTCATGTGTTATTAACATTCAGTGTGACTCTGTTTCATGTTGGAGTCACTTCTCATGGTACTATGGATTCATTAAAGAACCTGCAAGCAGCATATGTGCCTACATGATCAGTATACTCCAGGCTGCAAAGTATTTGTCACTTTTTCCCAGAGTTAACAAATTGTTCAAAAACTGTTCTAACTAGGGGTCCTTTCTGGTTGAAATAGTCTGTTCACTGACACAGTCAAATGGACTTAGACATTCTACCAGAGGCACTCATACCAAGATGTTTAGAAGCAACTCTTAAACGTAAATTTGTAAGGCTAGAGGTGCCAAAATTTCAACAGGAGGCAAACCCACTCTCTGAAACGGTGGCAGAAAGGGCAAAGTGCCATTTTGACACTGGCCTTTGCAATTTTTGTCCCAGTAGTCAAAGTTTGAGAAGCAGACAGTAGAAGCATACACAGGAACTTTTGGGAATGAGTTTGCACAATAAACTTTTAAAAAGCCCTGATGGATTTTATTTTAAAGGGAGACATTATGGTATGATGGGAAAAAACACTACCTAGAAGTTAGGAAATCTTGGTCCAAGTCTAAGCAAATCACATAAAAGATCTGGGCTTCAGTGCCCTGATCTGTAAAAATGAGAACATAGTACCATTGGCAAGACCAGGGTGAGGCAAAGCAGTTACCAACTAAGTCCTGACTGCTTTTATCTGCTTTATATTTTGGGGTCCCCCTTAAGATTTTGTTTGATGAGTCAAATCTGATACTAAAATAAATTTGAAGGCTTCAGTGGCACATTGCTTTAAGTATTTGGCTGCTAACCAAAAGGTTGGCAGTTCAAATCCACCAGCAGCTCATTGGAAACCCTATGGGGCAGTTCTACTCTGTCCTATAGAGTTGCTATGAGTTGGAATTAACTCCACGGCAATGCGTTTGGTTTCTTTGGTTTAGCTAGAAGATATATCTTAAGGTCCCTTCTATTCTAAAAGTCTAATACTTTCAGTGAGAATAACAAATAGAGTTACATTTAATTTAATTCTTGCAAGTCTAATAACCAGTTGCCTTCGAGTAGACTCCAACTCATGGGACCCCATGTGTCAGAGTATACTGTATGCCATAGAGTTTTTAATGACTGATTAACTAGTTTTAATTATTGTTTTTCAGTACATTTTTATTACTTTACACAACATTTGATTTTGAAAACTGCTTCATGTCAACTCTATGATCAGAGTTTCTTAGCTTGAGTCTGGAGTCTGTGAAACCCCTAACAGCACATGTAAAATTTTGTGGATGGGGCATATAAAAAGAAGGTCAAAATCTTTCATCAGATTCTCAAAGGTTAAATGAAAGCAGCTGGAGCACAAGTTATCCCCCACTCCATGGGAGTCCGAAAAGCTGACTCTAGTTGACACAGAAGGAGAGGAATTCAAATAAATTGTATGGGATCTACGATGAAACTTCCTGAATCCCCTCTCACTACACCCTTTTCCCAACATTCTATTGCCAGTACGTACCTTTTGATACTGGAAGAGGGGAACCTTTGGTGATGGTGAACCATCCCCCCCACCCCAATCCTAAATTTTCTGGTATTTGAAAGAAGCCAAGATCAAATTCTTTGTGTCTCTTTGCCAAACCTCCACAACTCTGATGTGTTTTTATTAGCTAGATATAAAAAAACACATATTCTTCAGTTTTTCAATGTGTAGTTTTGTTAACCTCAAGCGCTAGTTGACTTCCAGGCCTGGAGGTAAGTTTCAGAAACATGTATTCTAAAGTAATTATCTAGGAAGAAGAAAAGTAAAGAGAACATCAACGTTTGGCCATTCAAAGACACCCTGCCTTGAAAGCCTCAGGTGATGACTGGGGAAGACTTCAGTTTTTTCAAGTGCATTTTCAATTCAATTTTATATTGAATGTTTGTGTGATTATTAACATTATATCTCAATAGTAGATACTTCCATGGTCTTATAAGTTCTGGTTCAGAGGGAGGAATGGGGCATTGGTCTGAGGCAGTAAGTGGGACTCACAGCAGTGATGAGGGCTGTGATGGAGCATCACATATCAGAGAGAAGCCTCCAGACACAATGGACAAAGGAATTATCCATAGACTTTGGTTCCCATAACAGGGCAAAGCTGGAACCTGGGAATGTGTACCCGTGATCCATTTGCATAGGAAAAACAAGGCTTCTTTTCATGAACGACTTGCTAACTCAGACACTGTGCATAAAGAAGAAAAACAATGGGGCATGAAAAACAAGACAAACGAAAACCACTAATTGTACTAGAACTGGAAGTTGATTCGAGTTATTGCAAGAATGTTTAGAATCTAACACTTCTGCTCTTCTTTCATTTTAGATGCTGCACAACAAACATGTTATGGTCCGTGTTGGAGGAGGATGGGAAACTTTTGCAGGGTATTTGTTGAAACACGACCCATGCCGAATGCTGCAGATATCCCGTGTGGATGGCAAAACGTCCCCCATCCAAAGCAAATCTCCAATCCTTAAGGACATGAATCCAGATAATTACCTGGTGGTCTCTGCCAATTGTAAGGCTAAGAAAGAGATTAAATGAAACTAGTTGGTCACTACAAGGGGACTCTCATAATGGCCTATATCCACTTCTCCAGTAGTCAGTTTAGTTCCCATGCTCTGAAAATTACTTTGTAAAAAGGCATACATGAAACATGTCATCATTCTGAAAGATGTTCAAAGCGTAGCACTATTTATTTTTAATGCTTCTGTAGAAAATGACCTAGTCAAAGAAATTCTAAACTCAGATTTAAATTAGACAAATTGTAGGCAAATTATTTCTTCTCAATATGTGAACACAATGTATAGAATACAAGCAATATTAGGAACACAATTCTAGCTAAAGATAAAAACTGTTATTAGAAGGAAATATTTAGGATATATAGATAAGTCAGCAGAAAGTGCCTACTTTATGTCTACAGAGCAAAAGCACCCCAGACATTTTTATAATTGCAGGATTTTAAGCAAATTTTTAAAAAGTGACGATTATTGCAATAATGTCTTACTAAAAATACCCAACAACACTATAAATAAGTACAGAGTATTCACAACAGTAATCCTTACTGGAAAGGCCCTTCCGCAAAGTTTACATTCACTTAGAAGATTGCCTTAAAGTTTATCTTTTATCTATGACCAAATATCTAGGGTACTTTTGGAAATTTTCAGTACACCCCCTTAGAGAATCACTTGTGAATTGTTTTACACATTCCTAAGCACTTGGCTGTATTTAGACTGAGTTAGTGTAATTCACACATATAAGCTGACATACATTTATATTTTGACAAAATAAATTGTACAGTCAAATTTTCATTGACTTCATGTTATTTTAAAGCATTTTCTTAATAAAATATATCTTTAGTTAATCCTACTTTGCTATGCTATCTAGTAAAGTAAGTTCACTGTAGCTAATGATGTTACAGACTTATGTATACCCTTGTATACCTGGGACTGGGCTGTTTTGTGCCAATAAACAGCAGAATATTGTCCTCCCTGATTTAAGAATTAAAAAGATAAATTTTAAAATTTTTATCTGTCTCTGTATCAGTGACTTAACTGATATCAAGCTGGTATCAATCAACATTATTTTTTCTGAAATAAAGTTAATCTTCAAATGGCAACTGTCTTAGTTATCCAGTGCTGCTATTACAAAAATACCACAGGTGAATGGCTTTAACAACAGAAGTGTATTCTCTCACAGTCTAGTAGGCTAGAAGTCCAAATTCTGGCGTCAACTACAGAAGAAGCCTCTCTCTCTCTGTTGGCTCTGGAGGAAGGTCCTTGTCATCAATCTTCCCCAGCGTAGGAGCTTCTCAGCGCAGGGACCCCGGGCCCCAAGGATGTGCTCTGCTCCTGGCACTACTTTCTTGGTGGTATGAGGTGCCCCTGTCTTCTCTGCTCGGGTCTCTCTTTGTATCTCAAAAGAGACTGACCCAAGATACAACCTAATCTTGTAGATTGAGTCCTGCCTCATTAACACAACTGCCTCTAATTCTGCCTCATTAACATCACAGAGGTAGGATTTACAACACATAGGAAAATCACATTAGATGACAAAATGGTGGACAAGTTGACATACATTTTCGGGGGACACAATTTGGGGGGACACAGTTCAATCCATAACAGCAATTTTCCCTGAGAGTGATGGGAAGAATCAAATTTATGGTTACCTAGAACCTCTTCACTTTGGGCAAGTGGGTGGTGGTGGTGTTCGTTTTCCTTAGCAGAGGTTCTAGATTTTATCATAAATAGTACCTAAAGTGACACAGTGAGCATAAAAAGCACAGGCAGTGTTAGTTTGTCATTCCTCATTTTCAACAACAAAATCTACCTTTCTTGCTCCAGAAATTCAGAGAGAAGGTCTGTTTGTCACATGGCTGATTTAGTCAAAGAATACACAGCCTGTTAATTGGGAAGCTTTTAAGCAACAAGTATATGTAACTACAGAAATGATATAATTGGCAGTGCTGGAAGTGGGGTTAATCATTTTGAAAAAAGAAAAATCAGTAAAACCTAAGGAAAAAAAAATAAAACCAAATATTTGTAGGAAATAAAATCATCTTGGAATGGTGGCTAATTCTAATATCTTTGAAAATATAGACAAGGAATGATTTGACCTTTATATTACTAATGTTAACACTGAATTTCTCTGTATAGTCATTGACACTAATGTTTCATCAAACTTTTCTCCTGTGCTTAAATTCTTCCCATAAATGTACTTATGTCTTTAATAATGGTGTTTACTTCATTAATTTAGTTCAAAGACATTAAACTAAGAAAAACCAAACCCACCGCCGTCGAGTCAATTCTGACTCACAGAGACCCTATAGGACAGAGTACAACTGTCCCATAGGGTTTCCAAGGCTGTAAATCTTTACTGAAGCAGACTGCCACATCTTTCTCTCATGGATCCGCTGATGGGTTTGAACCACCAACCTTTTGGTTAGCAGCCGAACGCTGTTAACCACTGCCACCACCAGGGCTCCTTACGTTAGTCTAGCTTAACAAAAATAATGTTAATCTCTTCATCTACTGAATTAGGTTTCTATTGATGCCTTAACAAATTACCACAAACTTGAAGGCTTAAACAACGCAAATTTATTATCTTACAATTCTGTAGGTTAGAAGTCCAACACTGGTCTCACTGGGACAAAATCAAGGTGTCAGCAGGACTGTATTTCTTACTGAAGAGTGTAGGAGAATCTGCTGTCTTGCTTTTTCCAGCTTCAGCTTGTGGCCCTCTTCCTCCGTCTCCAAAGCCAGCAACATAGCATCCCTCTGGCACTTCTTTCTTCCCATCTATTTTTCTGAGCACAGCTGGGAAAGGTTCTGCTTTTAAGACTCTACATGATTAAACTGGATCCACCTGGGTTGCTATGCGTTGGCATCGACTCGATGGCAGTGGGTTTGGTTTTTTTGGTTTTGGATAATCCAGGATATTTTTCCCATTTAAAGGAGGTCATTAACTTAGTCACAACTGCAAAGTCCCTTTTACCATGTAAGGTAACATTTTCACAGGTTCCTAGGATTAGGACATGTATATTTTTGTTGAGGAATTATTCTTCCTAACAAGTCTATTAAGGTCTTTTAAGTGTCTCTAATCAAGTGGTCACAGCTGACATTGGGGTCTAGCTGCTAGATGCTTGGCACTGAAAAGCAATACGGAAAAAAGAGACTATCTATATTCAGAAATGACCAAATGTTGATAGCTTTTACTCATTGACTGCTTAGTGAAAACTGGACAGGCAGTAGCCTGGAGTTGGGTAATTTCTTCTTATTCTCAGTTAGACGTAAGATCCAAGGAGGATGATAGAAAGAGGTCCTATTCCAAATGAATAAAGGATTAAGTAGTCAGTTCAAAAACATGGTTGAGAAGAGAGAAGAAACACTCAAAAACAGAAGTCCAAATAAGTAAACAGTAAAAGCTAACCAAGGGCAATATCTGACACACTGAGCAGACCAGGATGATTCCGGAGTTGTCAAGGGACCTACTGCAATCATTTTCATTCAGTTTCTTAGGTGTGGGCGGGTGGATATTCTATACAGTCCAATACAGTACAGGTGGTGTCTTAGGCTGGGTTCTCTAGAGAAGCAAAACCAGTAAAGCATATAAATACATATATATATACACACATATATATAAAACACTGCCATCGAGTCAATTCTGACTCATAGTGACCCTATAGGACAGAGTAGAACTGATCCACAGAGTTTCCAAGGAGCAGTTGGTGGATTCGAACTGCTGATGTTATGGTTAGCAGCCAAGCTCTTAACCACTACACCACCAGGGCTCCAAGTATATATAGAGATTTATATCAAGGAAATGGCTCATGTGGTTGTAGAGGCTGGAATGTCCCAAGTCTGTGAGTCAGGGTAGAGGCTTCTCCTGATTCATGTAGCCGCAAGGGCTGGCAAACCCAAGGTCAGCAGGTCAGAGAGCAGGGCTCTTGTTCACAGGCTGTGAAGATCGAAGGATCTCAAGATTGGCAGGCAAGACTGCAGGTAAACTGCAAGCTCAAGTCCCAAGAACCACAGGTCAGAGGAACAGGAGCCAGCTCTAGGATTCAGAATGAGCAAAAGCCCACAAACCTTGCCAGAATGTCCACTTACATTCCGTGCAGGCCACATGCCCAAGGAAACTCCCTTTCAACTGACTGGTTACTTACAGCAGATCCCATCATAGAGGTGATCACATTATATCAAAACTCATCATGGAAGTGATCACAACATCATACGAGTGCCAAACCACTGAGAATCATGGCCCCAGTTGACACACAACCTTAACCACCACAGATGGTAAAACCAGTAGTAGTTACTGTCTAGACTAGAGTCATTGGGGGTCATTCTCAGAATTCTGCCTACCAAACTTAAGAGAGGAAGTACTGGTTAGACTGATGTGTGTTCTGTTCCCTGACAAACATTTCTCATTTAAATTAATGAACTAGGATTCTGCTTTAGTAAAATGGAATAGATAGAGTCAAGCTAGGCCAATCAAATATGTTTTTGTGAAGAATTTCTTACTACTCTTCTTTTAGGCTTTAGTTGGGTGCTTCCTACCCCTCAGGTTATGACACCCTAAACTCACTGGTTTGTATATGGTCCCTCCCTTATTTTATTATATATGTATTTTTCCTTTTATCAGAATCCACGATTATTTCTCTACTTCTGCCTGCAATTAGTCACTGGCTCTGATGTAATCATATTCAGAAATTATACATCAAATGCATGTACTAAACCCTAACTGGAAGAATACCAGATCCACAAATAGTTTGCAAATTTTCAATGGAAGAATGAAGACAGAGATACACTACCATAAATTAAGACATATTACAATGCTACAGAAATTAAAATGTCATACTGGCACAGGCAACTGATCAATGTAAGATAACTGAGCACTTAAAAACAAAACCATGAATATAACGGAACTTATTTATGATAGCACCAAAAGGATAAATACATGTTAATAGATAATAATTATACTTATTTTAAATATGATTATATTTCATAATAATACTAGTGTTCAGAAAACTGGCTTACTCTTTGTAAAAAGAAAAATAAATGTCAATCCCTTTCTCAGATACAAAATTAATTCTGGATGAATTTAGAGTTAATACGACAAGTAAAATTATAAGGCTTACCAAGAGAAAATTAAGAGGTTATTTTTGTGATCCCAAAACACAAACCGTAAGGGGAAAAAAACAGATGGATTAGTCTACCACAAAGTTAAAGATTTCTTGTTAAAATGGATGAAACACAAAGTCAGTGGATAAAATTTCAGGAATTTACAAGTGGGACACACAACACACAGTTGCTTTCTCCTGGTCACTTGAATGAGAGCCCAAAGCCTAGGAGAAGCTGAGGTAAGAATGGTCCTACGTGTGCTGAGAAAAAAACAGTGCAAAGTGAGAAGGAGATGAATGAGGTAGATGCTTAAACATGACAGAGCAAAAGAGCAAGTGGCTTTAAAGAGGTTGGAGAGACTAATTTCGGATCCCAAGTTCTAGTTCCTAGTTCATATCCTTCAAGGTCCCCAGCTTTAACTCACAACATTGGATTTCATGAAATAATGGATATATGTTTTTTAATTTTTAAAAGCTTTCTTGAGTTATATTTTTCATACCATAAAACACATTAATTTTACAATTCAATGATTTTTCATAAATCTTACAGTTGTGCAATAATCACTACAATCCAGTTCCCTGGTGCCCATTTGCCTTAATCTCTACTCTCACCTACAGACCCAAGCAACCACTGATCTACACACTTGTATTTCCTGGAAAATTCATATAAATAGAATCATAAAAATGTGGTTTTATCTCACTTCTTTCATTTAGCATGTTTTTGAGGTTCATATATCTTGTAGAATGGATCAGTAGTCTATTCCTTTTTATGGATGATAGTATTCCTTGCATGGATATACTGTATTTTGTTTATCCATTCAACACTTAGTGGACATTTGAATTATTTCCATTTTTTAATTTTATGAAGGCTGCTGCTATAAACACTCACATGTAAATCTTTGTGTAGAAACTAGTGTTTTTTGGGTCTCATAGGAAATTTATGTTTACCTTTTGAAAAAAACTGTCAAACTTTTTCACATTAAACCTATTGCTGTTGATTCTCCTAGTGACCCTATAGGACAGAGAACTGCCCCACTCGTTTCCAAGGAGTGGCTGGTGGATTCGAACTGCCGAACTTTTGGTTAGCAGCCAAGCTCTTAAGCACTATGCCACCAGGGCTCCAGCTATACCATTTTCTCTTTCTACCAGCAATGTATGAGGTTTCCAGTTTCTCCATATCTTTGCCAATAATTGTCGTCTTTTTGATTATAGTCATGGGTTGGAGAGGGGGAAGGGATGAGCTGATATATTTTTGGTTTTAATTTGCATTTTTCTTATGACTAATGATGTCGAGTAATTTTTCGTGTGCTAATTGGCCTGCCTTATAGTTTCTTTGGCAAAATGTCTATTCAAAACTTCACTGTTTTAAATTGGGTTGTTTGTTTATGTCACTTACGTGACTGGGTAGATTTCAGACTAACAGCTTAGACATAGCGAGTTCGTGAACAAAACTAATCTGTCCCATTTGAGGTTAAGTTTGAAGTATGTGTTAATCATGGCTCAAACCTATTTGTATGACCAGAGGACATTAAGTCAAAACTCAACACAAAAATCATTAACGTGGAAGTATGGTGCTATAAAAAACAGTCTATGCACTTCAGATGATAATAAAAATATATCCAGATCCATGAGTTTTATAAATATTTAATTCTTAGACCATAATGATCAGAATAAGAAGCAATGCCTGCAAGATGAAGCATACCCAGAAGAGGGAGAACAGGCTAACACAATGCCATATCATATGAAAAATTTAAAGCATTTGAGTTGTTGGGACACAAACTCTTCTATGAAGTCAAACCAAACCAAAATCAAGTCAAAACCAAAAGTCTGTTATACATACCAATGCCTTGTGCCAATGGCTTTTGAGAAAACCAAAGAAAAGAGCCACAAGTACCACAGATGAAGCTTAGAGCATATGTAGCAGTTAAGGGAACCTGAGAGTCTTGCCTGGAGATGTTAAAGGAACACATCTTAAATCTTAACACAGATAGGCAAGTGTATCTTACCTTTTACTGACTGATTTATGCAAAAAATTATTATTCAAATATAAATGTAGTCAGATTTGCTCCCCCCTCCCCTCCAAGGGTGTAGCATAATTCTTACCAGTAAAAATAAACCGGTCAAACTGTTGGAGGAGAAAAGGAACATTCAAAGCTTGTGTCAAATCTCCTGAGTTACCAAAGGCAAAAGTTGATTTCTTGTTAAAAAGAGATGGCCAAAGCCAATTTTTATATAGGAAAAATGTGTATTTATAATCCCAAAAGATTTATTACAAAATTACATGGGGAAACATATTGAGTTACAGAACAAACACAACCTGCAGAACAGTAATAATCACATATATATGCTTAAAAAACATGCCACTTGTCAACAAAGGGGTTATGTAGTAAAACACAACTTTTTGTCGCTAGCCATATTAACAGTTTAATGATTAGAATTAGAAAACAATAATTTAAGCATTTTACATCTTAACACGATATATATACTCATTTCAATGCTTCAGTTATATTTTTGTAATTTGATTGGGGGCTTGGTTGATATATAAAACATTGTAATTTTTTTCCATTTAAATTATGGTAAACTGGCTCCCAGTTAAGTGTTTCATCAGAGATTTGTAACTTTATGAGAGAGATGACTGCGTGTATATAATTTCCTTCTTTCTTTTTAGTAGTAATTACTGGTTTCCTATCAGGCATCATGTGTCCCCTTTTTCCTTCTTCCTAACAGTGTTCCTAACAAACATTTGGGTCTTCACCTCTTAGCTCATGCAACCCATGTGATTTTGGGGAAAGCTGATCACACTCATGGAGGGAGGCCATGGTTGGCTGGAGCAGCATCGCCCACTGTTCCCAGAAAGCAGTATACCAGCATATCATTCATAGATGAGCAGGTTTTTGGGTGTGCTAGTGTAAAAACAGGGTATTATCCCCTGGGATGTAAACCTTTAGTATTGTTCTCTAAGAAAATAGGAGACTAATAATATCATTTCTTCTTTAGAGTAAAAGGAACATGCCTAACTATAAATTCAAGGACTGTATGGACATACCAAACAGCCTTTAGCTCTGTCCTCATTCATCCCAAAGAGATGAAATTACCCCTAGATTTCCCTGACCATCAACCCAAGCTCTAATGTTTGAGATGTAATGAAGATAAAATTGTTACTGCTATATTAAAATAGTTGAAAGAACTTGCACAGTTCAAAGATGAAATGCTCTGGTTCTAAATCCATTCAGCTATTAATGCTCCTTTTTCCTTTCTAACTTGGAGAAATTAATCATCTTCATAAAGTTAAAAATGTTTGTTTCTAAAATACATTTCAATGATCTCAATATCCTTTATGAACAAAAATACCAAAATCCTCTAACAGGATGAAGAAGTATATGTCTTGCCTAGATATTCACAGAATATTTCGTACAATGACAGAAGTTATTTTTTTCCATAAGGAGTCAAGAGACCTATATTATAGTCAAACTCTCTACAATTACATATACAATATACTGCAATATAACAAAAGTCTCATGGGAAGGATGGGCGAGATAGTGGCTCAGTTTCCCTTCTGTAAATCAAACGAAGTGGTCTATTTGATTTACTGTCCCTATTAGTACTTAGAACCTGAAAATTCTAATTCAGGACTCAGTATGTGGCCTTGCCATTCAAAAGAGTTAGCAACCATAATAAACCCGACCCATTGCCATCGAGTCAATTCCGACTCATAGCAACCCTATAGTAGCTAATCAAAGAAATAGCAATTCTTTTATTTTTAGCTTATTATATATACATATTTTAAAAACCTCACAAAACAAAAATGTTATAAAACTTATGCTTCTAATGAACAAAAATCTTAAAAGTTTATGACAATGCATCATATAGAATTACCTCACCACATTTTTATGTTTGAAATAGACCTTCTTAAACAGAGTACCTATCTTTCATATACTCATATATTCCTCGGAAACTGCATGTATGTATAAATCCTATGATCATTCCTTAATAAATACAAAAGAATAAAAATGCTCATGAAATTTAGACAAATGTATTCCAATCAGTATAACTCACCCAGAATCTCAGTTTCACTTATGACTCAATTACTACAAAGATTTATTAGAACTGAATCTGTTGTCACACAACAGTACACCACCACCCTCTGATGGTACCTCCTCACCCTCCCCAAAAAAACCAAATCCACTGCCATCAAGTCGATTCTGACTCATTGTGAACCTACAGAGTCCAACTGCCCCATAGGGTTTCCAAGGCTGTCATCTTGATGGAAGCAGACTGCCACATCTCTCTCCCATGGAGCAGCTGACGGGTATGAACCACTGACCTTTCAGTTAGCAGCTGAGAACTTAAGCACTGCACCACCAGGGCTCCTTCATATGGTACCACTAATATATAATTTTAAAATTCTGAAAAAAAAAATAACCTTTAGTGTAATGTAAAACACAATTTGTAAACTCTGTAAGCTACAGAAATAGAAAATAAATTAGGAGAAACATTTATGTCTACAAATACTCATTACCTAGTAAGCTTTACAAATTTACAGCGTTCCTTCATATAAGCCCTTAAAATGAGTTTTCAATTTTTCCCTGATGATCAGTTGAAAGGCACTAAATTTGTAAGTTTAAGCAAAAGTCTTCAAACATAATGAAATAAAAACAGATCTAAGGCTAAGCAGCACAATTATAAAGAGCTAGATTATTTTATAAGGAAGGGGAATACAATTTCAAATTTTAATATTAGAGATGTATCCAGAGTTTTTACATGCAGATGCATATATATTTGCTATTCAGGTTCTTGCTTTAATTACTAAAAAATGGCAAATCACCCACTCACTGCCTACAGATGAGCAAATGCAGGAAAATAAGTATTCAATGATAAAGTTCTGGCCATTTTCTAAACTTAAAAATCAAAATTGTTTGAAATTTTTTCAATATAGATTTAGTACTGCATTTAAGGGCACTAAAATTACAAACTCTGAATCATTTATTCAAAAAGAAGAAATTAAATTGAGAAGGTTCACTTGATTGCAGATATTAGCGTTACTGGTAGTAGATTCTTCCACTCATGTCATGTTTTATGAAACTGTCCACTAGAAAAGATAAAAACATACAGAGAAAGTAAATTTTATTCAATGTTATGTAACACTATTCCAATGTACAAACAGGTAAAGAGAAAAATACAGAATACAGAAATATACAATTACCTGTGTGAACAGCAGCTATTAATCGAATTGTACATTACAGTCAAAAGTTTGAAGTAATATATGATGGTTTAAAAATGCAGAGAAGTAAAACAAAGTATCTGGGCTGATCAACGGGTAGCTAGATCTCAGACATCTAACAATCAGTAAAGACAAAAAAGTGAGGCAGCAAGTCATCCTCCCTACTACCCAAAAAAAAACGAAAACAGCAATAAAACCACAAAACAAAAATAAAGGAATTCCCATTTGAAGGCAGGCAAATGGAAAATGGTAGATACTATTAAATAATGGTTTGAAAAAGTCTTTTCCTTGCTTGAGTTGAGAAAATGTTCCATTTGCTTTCTGTTTAACCATGTTTATTTCATGTGTTATAGTAGGTTTTGAAAGAATCACTGGGACAGGACCAGAGATAGCTAACGGTCCCTCAAGTAGTGTTTTCCAAGTACTTCTGAGGAATATTTGGGTGGTATACATTATTTGGAGCCTCTAGACAGTGCAAATGTTTAGTATGCTTGGCTGTTAACTGAAAGGTTGGAAGTTTGGGTCTACCTAGAGGCACCTCAGAAGAAAGGTCTGGCAATCTACTTCTAAAAAATCAGCCACTGAAATTCTTATGGAGCCCGGTTCTACTCTGACACATACCAGGTCACAATGAATTGCAGTTAACTTGACAGCAACTGGTTAACGTATAATTTAAAAATCTATATTTAGATTGGAAAAGTAACAGTTAAACCAAGTAAAGATGCTTTTCGTTACTGCAGAACTTAGAGACGTCAATACTGTGCCCTTTTTAATCTCCAAAAAAGGTAATACAGTATATAATACAGTATTCCTTAAATTTTTAAACATTTTTGACCATGGAACTGTATTTTCTACAATGTATCTCTTAGGACTAGTACTGGGAAACACTAGAGCAGTGATCCTCAATCTGGCTTCACATTAGATTCTCTTGTGAGCTTAGAAAAATCCTGATGGCTAAGCCTCACTCTCAGAGATTCTGACGTGCTGTGGGCTGCATGGATGAGCCCATTTTGAAAGCTCCCATGAGATTCTAATGTGCAGCTGGGTTGAGGCCCACCGCACTAGAGGTCTGCCACTGCTCCTCTACTGGTGGTGCACCCTGTCCTCATGTCTGGGTCTTGATGCAGTCATCACATTGGCTTCTTAATGTAAGGCTGCCTTTCCAGAAGACAGTGAGCACTTCCAATGCCAATCATCCTGGGAAGAGGCAGAGCTGGTCAGGAGATGAATATGTAGATGCATGGGGACAGGAAAGGAAACGTTTTCCTCATGCTATGGAGCCTGGTGAGGAAGCATCTAGCTTTTCTTGGATGCTCCAGGCCAGCCCACACAGCAGGCCTGACAGAAGCCCTTAAAGACCCTAGGCCAAGAGGTTTGAGAGTTAAGTTACTCTGCACTGTATTTTCCCTTCTATTATCCCTGAGCCTCTAGCAATGTATTTTGAGATACATTTATCAGAGCGAGCCATCCTTCTTCTTGGGGAAATCCTCCTGCCGCTGCCCACCTTGATGACCCTGAAATTTATTTTTACTAAGTGGGAGAGAGGGATTTCATACAAAAATGGGGACTGGGAACATCTTTCATTTTGAGCATTTCTGGGGGTGCCAGAAGCAATACAGGGCCTAATTTATTTTTAATCTACAGCCATCAGGGTGTGGAAAGTTTAGGTTTAATTAAGAAAGCTCCTTTGAGTTTAAAACACTGATGTTAAATTTATTAGGCTAGAATATGTAAAGTAAGTACCTTCTTAATTCTGACTATATTTAGAAAAAATTATTCTTTTAACATTGTATGTGACTTTAATCAAGTTACTCAGTACCTCATTTCTTCTACGAAATAGTGGATTTCAATATCATTTCTAGGCCTATAAATTAATTTGAATAAATTATTATTTTTTTTGAGAACACTATATGAAGTAAACCTGATGACAGACATCTTTATCTCAACAGAATATTAGAAGAAAGCAACCATGCTTCTGATAAAGATTTCACCTTGTATCTCCCTGTTCATTTTTATTTTACACTAGATCTATTCTATTCTGAGGTATATATAAGAAACATCAGCAAAATGGTCAGTTAATATTGAAAAAAAATGTTTCTTTTGTTTTGAGAACAAAAACAAAACTGAGTCTGGAAAGCAAGGGAATTGACTAAAAAATACACTGCTAAATCAAACACTGACAACTTCAACATAAATGAGTAAAACTAAGAATATTATCCCTTTCACAAGTATACGTAAGAAAAGTATTTCCTTTAAAAATATACCCAAAAGAACTCATCATTTTAAATCTATTATATCTGAATATCTTAATATCTGAACCATTACTCTCCTGAGATTTAACATGTAAAACAGTCATTACAGTTCTGCTAGACTGTTAACATTCCCATATTCAGGGACTTTATTTAACTTGACCACCATAGTACCCTCAGTGCCTAGTGAGGTGACTGCTACATGAGAGGCAGATGTTCCTGCAAACCTGTGCACCCTACTGTCCTTCTTAAAATTTACATAACTCTGATAATGAGCAACAATGGAAATATTAAAGATCTCAAATCTTTGAATGAAAAAACTTGTTATGAAAAGAGAATTCATAATCAAATCCAATTTAATAAGATTGATGAAGAGAAACTAGAAATGATGTCTGTCAAAATGGCATTGAATTTGGGTGATTTTTATTTTCTTCTTTATAGTTTTCCATATTGTTTGGATATTCTACAAATTTAAAATTAGCATTAAGTACATAATACTAAGATACAGTACTAAGATAATCAGACAAATCAATTTTTATTTTGGGAGAAAAGAAAGCCAATCTATTCCAATGAATGTTAAAATAAACTGAGACTCCTTCCAAACTACAATATCCATACTTGAAAACTGATTCACAGCTTTTGGATAAGGCATGGATGCATACTTAAGTTTTAAAAAATGTCTATTAAACCTTAAGTAAACTTTAATACTTACTCTAAGTCCACCTTCTGGAGGGGGACCAGAGGAAGCGATTTGTTTTTCTATTCTTTCCTTTTTCCTTCTCTTTTCTTCCACAGACTGAACATCCAAAATCCCCCGAGATGCAGCCTTTAAAAAATTTATAAGGAGTATTAAAACAAACAACAATCAATGTCCAGTGTACAAAAAGTGTTTTGTTTGGTTTTTGCTTCGTTATTGTTGGTTGTTTGTTTCTGGTAACAAAGACTTAGAATATACCTGCAACAGCCTTACATAAAACACAAAATATACTCTCATTTCTTCATTGGGTATTTTGCAACCATACAAATGTTTCCTCTACACTTACTTAACACATGTCAGTGATTCACAACTACAGTCATTTCATACTAAGCAATGATGTTATTAAAGGGGCATCTGGCTTTAAAGAAGACATTTGTAAGTTAATCTTTATACATTAAATTATGTAAGTACATTAATGTAATTTATAGAAACACGGTAATTGTCTTGAAAAGATTACTTTTTCATATAAATGTATATAGGTTGTCTGCATTAGCAAATACTACTAGTTATAGACGCTGGTGGAGAATAAAGTACAATTATCTAATTAGGCAGAACTTTATTTTTATTCTCACCTCCCTCTGTCTTCTCTCTGCAGCTTCTGCGAGTTTTGCTCTTTTCTCTTCCTAAGGAAAATGTGTAACACAATATATTTTAAAATAAAACCAAACATTATCATGGATAAATTATACACCTATGTCTTATAGGTAACATAATGGTTTACAAAAATGGCCCAAAATGGCCCACTAAGAATGCTACTATTTAAAGCAAAATACTCCACTTTCTGAGTTTCATTCTCCCAAACAATGTAACTTATTTGCCCAGGTTAAGATATAAAAAAATTGAACAGCTGGCCTATAAAATTTATTTAAAAAAAAAAAAAAAGGTTTACAAGCTAGACGGGGCAATAATAAAATGAAATGACCTTTAACAACATAAGAAGGGAAACATATGGTTTGGTACTGCCAGTTAAAAAGGAGTTTGGAGGAGGCTGGTGTTTTCAGGAAAGGTCCATGAATGAATTGGGCTAATCTCATTATGTAGAATGGGGAGGATTTGAGTAAATTTCTGAGAGGTAGTATTCCATGCTGGGAAACAATGTTATTATTCTATACTATATAGGACTAAATTACACAATCTTTAAATATCCAAGACAGAAAGTGGCATTCTCTTGGGGGTCTGGTGTTAATAATTCTTTTATTTTCCATACCGCAACATCTACAACCATTCATTCACTGGACAAATATTTATTGAGCACCCACCATGCCTCAGGAATTTTTCTAGGTGCTGAGGAGGTAACAGTGAAAAAAACACAGCTAAATGTCTCCACCCCTGTGGAACCTGCATTCCAATGAGGCTATACAGACAAATATAACCAAGTGAATACATGTTTGTCAAATGGCAGTAAGTGGTTTGGAGGGAATATAAAGACTATGCCAGATAGGATAAGTAATGGGAGGGCAGGGAGGTGGTATAGTAGAGGGGGATCTATTTTATTTAGGATGGTTTGGAAAACACTCACTGAGAAAGTGACACCCAAGCAGTTATCTACAGGAAGGAAAAGAGTGAGCCATGTGGTTATCTGAGGGAAGACGGAATAGCATGGCTGCGTAGGGAGTGCTTAACAAATGCTGACAGAACGGTATTTTATCAACAGCCAGATAGAGAAATAACAAAATTTAAAAGCAACAGTAGTCGCAAAGACAAATTGAGCTTTCCTATATTATCAACTTAGTCATTTTTAGTACCTATAATCAAATGGCTAAAAAGAGTTAATGTACTTCCCTAAATATCTCATTTCCTTCACTTAATTTTTAGCTAGATAAGGAAGAAGAGAGGAATTTAGGTTTTCTAGTTACCAACTCCCAGTAGGAAGTACTAATGCAAAGATATTGCTAATAATGGAAAGCTACAGAAAATATAAACATCTTGTATTACAAGCTGCCCAATTTGAATTTCAGATACACAACGAATAATTTTTAGTAATGGTATGTTCCAAATATTGCATAGGACAAACATTAAGAATGTAGTCCTTCTTTATTTCAAATTCATATTTAACTGGTGTCCTGTATTTTTATTTGCTAAACCTGGCAACCTTACGAATTGTACCTTCCGTACTAACATAAAATATTATTTTTTTTAAAGAAAGAACTTAAAAGAGATAAATACTAAGGGAAAAACATTGATTAACAAAATATCCAATAACGCGCAGGGCTATAAGCGAGTTTATTAGGCACCTTCTTTAAACAGTTGGTACAGACACAGGAAAACGCACATCTCCTAGAACATTAAACACTTCAGTTAACGAAGAAATAAATTTCTTTTGCATCCTAATTCCATAAACCGAATCACCAAGAATGGCCCATACACAACACCGTCTGTATATGCGTGAGATCTACGAACTCCCAATTTTGCTAAAGTCAGAAAAATGTAGGAAGACCCCGGAGCCGCCTTTGGGTAAGTGTTACGACGAAAGTGTAGAGACCGACACCGCTGGCAGGGCCCAGTGACCTCGGGGCGCGTCCACACGTCCTCCCCACCACGGTCTCCACCGGGGGGCTCTCCTCCGCCCGGCGCCACCGCGTCCAACGGCTTGTCCCGGCGCCCGCAGTTCCAGGCCTCCCGGCGCACCCCTCCCGGTGACAGGTGCGCACGCGGGGGCGTGGGGACGCGGCTCTACTCACCGGGTCCGGCGAGGCAGCGTCGGACTCCCCCGGACAAGGAAAGCACAGCCCCATGGGATCAGCGTTTGGGGGAGGGTCCCTTACGGAGCCCACCCCAAACCAGGCAGCGCGAAGTGCGCGGTCAGACTCGCGTCCCAAGTCTTACGAGCTCGCCCCGCCCCCACCACGGCCCAGCTGCTCAGCTCGGCTCCGCCCACCTGCGGCAACACCTCGCCACCACTTCGCGCGGCTCTGCCCGCCCGCTACGGCAACGACCCACCTCCACGCCTCGTGGCCCCGCCCCTCCCCTATAGCTCGGCTCCGCCCCCCTCTGGCAACGCCTCACCTGCACCTCCGCGGTTCCGCGCTACCCAGCAAGAGTCTGCGCCAGCCAGACAAAGCGGGCTCAGGTCCTAGGAGACACCTGCTTCGGACACGGAAAACGCTAGCTGTGGTTCCTAAAGCTCTTCCTGACTCCCTACGCCATTTGTAAATAAGTGACACGACTCTGGATAGTTTATGCTACCTTATTTTTTGAGAAGGAATTTTGGCATCCGAGAAATTAAAGCAGAAATTATAAATTGATGTCAGCACCCTTTGCTGCCTTTTTAGTGACTCTTAGTACTCTTAAATTGAGAGGGCAGAGCATGAAATCCATCAGTGTGGTTTTTAGTCCAGCCTCATAAATACTGCATTTATTGAGATTCTCACTAGTTTCTGTTACTCGAAATTCACTTATACTTTGTTATGGATTGAATTGTCCCCCATAAAATGTGTGTTGTAAAGCATAACCCCTATACATGTGCATGTAATCCTATCTGGGAACAGGGTTTTGTTATATTAATGAGGCTATATAAGTGAGATTGTGTCTTAATCCAATCCCTTTGGAGATATAAAAGGAGCAGTTTAGGCACACAAGCTAGCACAGACGGGGGAAGATAGATGCCAGCCTACATGCAGATCACTGAAGAACAGAGAACAGAAGCTGAACAGAGACAAGTACCTTACCCCAGAGCCCACAGAGACCGGAAGCCTTCCGCCAGAGCTGGTGCCTCCTAAAGGCTTAAGTGCTCAGCTTCTAACCAAAAGATTACAGCAAAGAAAACCCTATGGGGCAGTTCTACTCTGTCACATAGGCTGGCTCTGAGTTGGAATCCACTCCATCGCACATAACAACAACAACAAAACTGTGAGAAAATAAATTTGTTTTTTTTTAAAAGCCACCCACATATGGTATTTCTGTTACAGCAGCACTAAGAAACTAAGACATCCTTACAAGGGTCATAATGTTTTGTGTATTCAGAAATATTTACTAGAGTGCTTCTCAAATTTTAATGGGCGTAAGAACCACCTGGGTATCTTGTTAAAATGTAGATACTAATTTATTAGGTCTATGGTGGGACCTAAGAGTCAGTTCTAGTTAGTTCCCAGGTGATAGTTACTGATCGCCTCCCAATACAACCACTTTTGGTTTTTTTCTGGCATATTAGATATCTCTGCTTATTGAATAATTTTCAAACAATATAAAAAGATAAAAACAGTAACCACTGTTAACATGGTGATGTATATTCCTCCAGGTTTTTTTTTTTTTTTTTTAATAATAGGTTCTTGTGCCACTTTCCAAACAATGCCCCCACCCATCTCTGGTCTAAGGCAAGCACTGATTTGCTTTCTGTCCTTACAGATTGACTCTCTTTTCTAAAGGTTCATGTAAATGGAATCATATTATATATACTTCTTGTGTTTGATGTCTTTTCCTCAACATAATGTTTTTGAAATGTTATGTGTATGTTCCTTGAATAATATTATATTGTATAAAAATACCTCTTTTTTTTTTTAAAATCAATTTACCTACTCATGGACGTTCAGGCTTTTTCCAATTTGAGGCGTTATGAATAAAGCTCTATAAATATTCATGTAAATTCTTTGTATGAACATATTTTTATTTGTCTTGGGTAAATATCTAAGAGTGGAATAACTGGTCATATTTTATGTGTAAGGAAAATATTTTGGATTTTTTTTTTTTTTACGTTAAAGTGTATCATTTTCCATTCAGCAATTGTACCAGTTGTTTTCATCCTAGCCATGACTGGTCTTTTTAATTTTACCAATTCAAATGAGTGTATAATGGTATTAATTTGCATTTTCCATCTCTTCAGGTGTTAGTTGGCAATTTGTTTATCTCCTTTTTAGAAATGTTAGTTCAAATCTTTTGTCTATTTTATTGGGTTGTTTATACTCTTGACTGAGTTCTAACATTTTAAAATACATTTTTGACACAAGTCCTGTGTCATATATATGTATTATGAATATTTTCTCCCAGTCTCTGGCTCGCCTTTTCATTTTAATGGTTACTTTTGAATAGCAGAAGTCTCAAATTTCTATTAAGTCTAATTTAACATTTTTTTAATGGTTCATGATTTCTTGCCATAAGAAATCCTTGCCTACCCAAAGTCACAAAGATTTTTGTTTATGTTTTTTCTCAGAAGTTTTCTATTACATACCATTATAGTTTTATGAGCCATATTGATTTTATAATTCTAAAATTAAATCTATGAGCTGCCTTCAGTTAATCTTTGTATTCATCAAAGTCTCAGTATGAGCTACACGCGAATCTATGAAATTCTCTGTCTGCACAGTTCCTTACTCTCTGGAACTCTATAATTTCCAGCCACCACAGACTCTTCAAACTCTTACTTCTGTTGCTTAATTCAGGAAAACGATTGTGCTCTGCTTAGGATCCCCTAATCTGCACCATGATCCAGAATGTTCCTCTGGGCAGAAACTGGGCAATCATAGGGTTCCTTTTGTTTATTTCTCTTATCTCAGGGATCACAGTCCATTTTTACCTGTTGTCTAATTTCTGAGAATCACTGTTTTCTATAGTGTGTCCAGTTTTCTAGTTGCTTACTGTGGGAACATAATTCTCGTTCTTCCATCATGTCCAGACACAGAATTCCCTGTACCTCACTTTAATTGTATTTGGGAGACTGCAGATCAGTCAGTTAATGTATTTTCCACTTTAATCCAATAGTAGGTGTCATGGATTGAATTGTTCCCCCAAAATTGTGCCAACTTGGGTAGGCCATGATTCCCAGTATTGTGTAATTGTTCTCCATTTTGTGATCTGATGTAATTTTCTTTCATTTTGTAGTATTGTGTAATTACGTGTTGTAAATCCTAAACCTCCATATGTTAATGAGGCAGGATTAGCGTGGGATGTATCTTGAGTTATGCCCTTACTAAGGTCACAACCTTACTCAAGTTACATCCTTGGGAGACTCATACCTTTTATCTTAGAAGAGATAAAAGGAGAGAGAAGTGAGTGCAGAGAGGAGAGGGATCCTACTACCACCAAGAAAGAAGAGCTGGGAGTGGAGTGTGTACCTGTGATTCCTGTGCTGAGAACCTCCTATACCCAGGGGAAGACTGATGAGAAGACACATGGAGATCTCCAAGGTATGCCAGGCCCACAGATGTTGAAACAATGACCTTCCCCTAGAGCTGACAAAGACACAAAGCCTTCCCCTAGAGCTGGCACCCTGAATTCAGACTTACAGCCTCCTAAACTGTGAGACAGTAAATTTCTGTTTGTTAAAGCCACTCACTTGTGGTATTTCTGTTATAGCAGCACGAGATAACTAAGACAGAATTTGGTACCAGTAGAGTAGGGTGCTGTTCTAACAGATACCTAAAACATGGAAGCAGTTTTGGAATTGGGTAATGAGTAAAGGCTGGGAGAGTTTTAAGTTGCCAAACAGTAAAAACCTAGATTGCCTTGAAGAGACTGTTGGTAGAATTATGGACATCAAAGGCAATTCTGGTGAGGGTTCAGAAGGAAATGAGAAGACCATTAGAGAAAGTCTCTATAGTCTTAGAGAATACATATGGCACCAGCAATAGAATGTTGCTAGAAATATGAATGTTAAATGTGCTTCTGGTGAGACTTTAAAAGAAAATGATGAACATGTGATTGGACAATGGAGGAATGGCGATGCTTTTTATGCAGTTGCAAGGAACTTGTCTAAATTATGTCCAAATATTTGGTGGAAGGTAGAACTTGTAAGTGATGAACTCATATATCTGGCTGATGAGATTTCTAAGCTGAATGGTTTCTCCTTTCCACTTATATTAAAATGTGAGAGGAAACAGATGGGCTTAAAAATGAACTGTGCAAAATGAAAACAAAATAAATTTGGAAAATCCTGTTGTACAAACTAAGGACATGTGTCCTAGAATGTTCACTAAGGATGTGGCTACAAAATTTTTTGTTAAAGAGATTAAGCCTATGACTGATGGACCTAACCAACTACAACATCAGAAAACCCATCAGCGTAGACTGAAGAGGACAGAGAAAGAAAGAAAGGGGAGAACACTGCATCTTTGAATTCTACAAATAGAAACAGGCCAATGGAGCTACATCTGTTGTCCTCCAAGAAAAGAAAAGGACCATCCCTGGAACAGTTTGGAGATCAGAAAATCTGTTGGAAGGAGCACAGGAAGCAGAACCTTCTCAATTTCAAAGGGTGGGACCACGGTCTCCTGGATCTCAAAGGGTGGAGACACAGCCCACTAGGTTTCATAGAGTCAGATCTTTGCCAGTTCAATTTCAGAGTGTGGGGCTGCTGTTAAGTTGTGCTAGAGGGGTGGGGTGGCTGCCCAAAGTTGAGGGGGTGGGAATTCCATGCCCAAGGGGCAGAAGAATGGGGACTGCTGGGGCCAAGGGGCTAGGGTCGCCACTCAGATGTACTAGGAGAATGGGGCTGCCCAAAGCTGAGGGAGCAGAGTTGCCATCCTGGTGGACTTGGAAGGCAAAGCTGAAGCCCAGGGTCAAGGGGCCTCCACTCAGAATCAAGAGAGCATGGTCAACACCCAGAATCTGGAGGGCAGAGCCATTTCCTAGATGGTCTCAGAGAACAGAGGACTATTTTCATGCCTTGAGGGATAATTTAATTTGTTCTGCTGGACTTTTGACTTGCTTGGTTCCAGTTATCCCTTCTTTCCCTCCAACTTCTCCTATTTGTAATGGAAATGTCTACCTTGTGCCTGTTCCCCCATTGTACTTTGGAAACAGATAACTTGCTTAGATTTCACAGGTTCACAGATGAAGAGGAATTTTGCCCCAGAATGGAATATGCCTAAAGTCTCACTCATCTTTGATTTAGATGATTCAGAAGATGAGACTTTGGACTTGGAGTTGATATAAGACTTTTGGGATGATATAATGGGGTCAACGTGTTTTACATGTGGCAAAGACATGAATTTTTGGGGGCCAAATGGTGGAAGGTCATGGATTGAATTGTGTCCCCCAAAATACGTGTCAACTTGGCTGGGCCATAATTCCCAGTATTGTGTAATTGTCTTCCATTTTGTGGAATTGTGTAATTATGTGTTGTAAATTCTAAACCTCTATATGTAATGAGGCAGGATTAGTGTGGGGTGTATCTTGAGTCATGCACTTACTTAATTCACACCCTTACTCAAGTCACATCCTTCCTTGAGTCATACCGTTTATCTTACAAGAGATAAAAGGAGAGAGAAGCAAGCAGAGAGGAGAGGGACCTCATTACCACCAAGAAAGAAAAGCAGGAAGCAAAGTGTGTCCTTTGTACTGTGCTGAGAACTCCTAGACCTGGGGGAAGACTGATGCCAAGACACAAGCAGATCTCCAAGGAATGCTGGGCCCACAGATATTGAAAGGAAGCAAGAATCTTCCCCCAGAGCCAACAAAGAAAGACTTCTCCTAGAGCTGGCACCCTGAATTCAGACTTCTAGCCTTCTAAACTGTGAAAAAATAAATTTCTGTTTGTTAAACCCATCCACTTGTGGTATTTCTGTGATAGCAGCACTAGATAACTACGACAGTTTGTAATTCTTTAATTTAGAAAAGAATTGCGATAATTCCATTTGTCAGAAATTATGTAATTAAGTGAGGGTTTTATACAGACATATCATTATCATTTATTTCATACCTAAAATTAAAATTTTAATTCATTATTCAAATTTTATCGTAAATAAAACTTGTAATTACTATAGGGCTTATTTGCAATAGCAATACACTGCAATTAAAAAAATGACAACTTATTCAATAAACACTGATAATGATAGAGTACTGAGAGGAAAGAATCTTTAACATAGGCTTTAGTTATATTAAAACTCTCTCCTTGGACTGTTGAAAGATTTTAAACATTTTGTTACATACAAGTCATTATAAATATAAAGCAAAGGAAATATTTTCCCCTATTACTACAGCATAATCCTAAATATCTAAATTACTCATAAATTAAATTGCAAAACTAACTTCAAACATGAATATACTACTTGTAAAAGTCTACACATTGTCATCATTTGTTGGAAAGCAGCAAATCTCAAATTTACTACAGGAAAGTGGTAGTGAGATAGGGTATTTAATAAAATGCTACAGCCTGTATCTTGAATGTTAAATGCTTGCACTGTGTTTATTTTGCTAACATGGCAAAGTATTGCCTTTATTTGCAAATGAAATCAAATCATGAAATGCCACTTGATGTTAGAAATCCATGTTTTTGGTCTGGCATGTGGTTCCTTCTGTGTAGACTCAGGCTTTGTCAAGGTGACCACTAGAAGAGATTAAAATACACAAAGAAAAATAAACTCAATTAAAATCTGTATAAGAAAAAGCTCGTGCAAATCATAAATCATTTGAGAAAGATCTCTGAGGGAGAAGCCTTTCTTATTAAAAAAGAATTGTACAAAGAGCTAGAAATGATATTCTAAATTAAAGTAAGGCCACACACAGACAGAAGCCAGATACAAAAAGCTCTATTATCAAAATAAATTGTATCTGGAGATGGATATGATATAAAAACAATTCCATTATCCAGGCAACAAACACTGTAAGCAGGAAGAATTTGGAGAAACCCTAGATATCAGTTTGGAGAAATTGACAAAGTTATTTCTGAAATATAATGCATGTGACAGAGATGTTAAAACATGGGGATCTTTTTTCCAAGTCTTTTGGTCTGTGATTGAGTGAGAAAGCATATTATATCTATCTGTTGAGAGTCTTTTAACTCTTGAAATAACTCAGAATGAAGTGAACTACAGGGACAAATAAATGAAAATGGAAATATTATGTGTAGCAGTATGGGCAGGGTTTAACCATAAAATAATATTTCAAAATAATTATAATATCTGTGACTACATACAATTAATGGTATAATTAGAAGTTTTGTTACATCCAATTTATACAGACAACAGCAAAGAAGGTGATACACATGCATACAGATATACAAAATAGTGAAATAAAAAATTCATTTCTCATTTAAAAAAACAAACAAACAAAAATATATTTTAAAGTTCCTTTTCAGAACTGGGTACTCTAGCCTTATTATGCATCCTCTGCTCTACTGGGGTCAATAAAGTACTTATCTGTATGGGCTCAGGCTTATTTTCAACCCAAACTATTTAAGTTAAAAAAATGCTGATATGTATTCTTTCCTGAAGTGAGGATTAATTTAAGCAGAATGAAAATGAGAAGAGAGTATCAGTAGGGATGCTACTTATAACAAAATAATTTGCAAAAGATACAAGCAAAGAAAAAGTGAAAGAATAATAATAAGTCCAATTTAAAGCAGTTACTCAGTGTGGTCTGGTTTCTGAAACAAGATTAATAGAGAAATTGAGAGTAACCATTCATATTATAATAATTTTATACTACTGTGATATTTTGATTATATGTTACAAAAACATCGGCCTACGATAGACTGGAAATTTTTAAAAAATCAAACAAAATTGGTCTTCTACCATATGTGATAAACACTGAGAGCACTGAGTTCAGATAGCAGACATACATCTTGGTCAACGTATATATGAAAAACCAGAATAGGGTTTTAGCAGTTCCTTCCTGCTATCATTTTACTCTTGGGCAAGAGTTGAGGAGCTCTTTGAAAACATAGTGTGTACTTTAGGCCTTGAGCCCCTTGTTGTTCCTTCTTGGGAGAAGGGTGTATTTTCTCTTTTACAAGATACTAGAGCTCTCATGATTGCCTAATACTGCTAGTAGAATATATCTGGACATTCTTAAGACAATTCCAGAATTCTTGTGTTAAGGAAAATGAATACATGGAAACCAGACTGAGCTCAGGCTTTTCATGTATCATGTATTTTATTTTTCATATTCTTATTTACCTGTGAAACATTTCAGTTGTCTCTGAAAGCTCAAGTGAGTGGGTGACATTATTGATATAGAACAATTTTGTAGATATTTATATAAAAACATCTAGCAGCTCAGGAAAGAAAAGGAGAGCTTCTTCACAGAAAACTCTAAATGGCTTGGCATTGAGAAGCAAGTCGCGAAAAAACAAGACAAACGGCACAACAAGTTATTTGAACTGACAAAGAGGTAGAAAAACAGCCAAAAAATAGCCAAAGTAACTGTGTAGAAATGAATCAAGAGTTAAAGTGTTCAGACAGTGATAGCAATTGCCATATGCTATAGAAAGGTGGTCTCAGGAATCATTTCTCCTCCCTACATTCCACATTATTATACTCTACAAAGGGATAACTGAGCATGTGTAGAATATGTTGTGCAGACGTATTTCAATGGTTAGAAGAGAGGCCATGATTATGGGCTGGGATTTCAAACACTGATACACAGAAAAGGAGAGGCTTTGTAGATATTTATGTCTTCAATTACTCGGTAAATTTGAGGATACTAGGCTTCCGTGTGGCAATGCATAAACTCCCTTGGCTATGCAAAGACAAATGCTAAACAAAGCTAATGGGCTGCACGTTTATTCACAATATGCATTAACTCCAGAAACTTGAGTGGGTGCGTTACAGAAAAAATATCACAACCTGAAAAGGAAAGGAAGGCACTTTCTTCCATAAAAATAGAATCTCAATTCTCTTTAGCGAATCAAAGAAGCCAGTTAAATTTTTCACCTCTCTAACTTCCTTGCAAGGAGCCTTGGTGGTGAAGTGGTTAAGTGCTCAGCTGCTAACAGAAAGGTCGGTGGTTCAAACCCTTCAGCCACTCTGCTGGAGAAAGATGTGGCAGTCTGCTTCGGTAAAGATTTGTAGCCTTGGAAATCCTGTGGCACAGTTCCATTCTGTCCTACAGGGTCCCTGCGAGTCAGCATTGACTTGACAGCAATGGAGTTTTAACTTCCTTGCACAGCCACTACCCAGCTGTTGGTGGCTTGCATGTTGCTATGATGCTGGACAAGTTTCCACAGAGCTTCCAGACTAAGAAAGACTAAAAAGAAAGGCTTGGTGATCTACTTCCAAAAATCAGCCACTGAAAATCCTATGGATCAGAATGGAACATTACCCAATCCACGTCAGATCATCGTATGTCCGTTGTGCATGGGGTCGCCGTGAGTTGCAGCTGACTCAACAGCAACTAAAGAGATAAGACAAACTTCCTTGCAGCTGAGGGTGGCTAGTGACCCAATTGTGAGCAATGAAATATCAGTGAATGTCTAAGGAAGCATTTTTTTCTGTCAAAAGGCAACTAACTCAACTGGCAAACGCCTTTTGTCCTTCTTATATCTTTTCCTCTTGGAATGTTTTCAGATATGAAAGCCGTTTTGCGGCCATAAGAATAAAAGCCATGAGATAAAGGGGGAGGATCACAAAGACAGAAGGAACTTGAGACTTTGATGATTTTTTGAACTACCTTATCACTTCTTGACTACCTAGGTCCTGACTTGTTTGGAGAAAATAATACCCTATTGATTCCCACTGCAGGAGAGCGTCTCTTACAAGTAGCTAAAATTAGCAACTCTTAAGTGACAAAACTATTCACTAGCTGTCTTTGTATTTTCTTTCAAAAAGGGAATTAATAGAAAAAAAAAAACCTTAATTAGTCAAAATAAAACTTTCATCAAATATTTCTATATCAAATAAATATCAAATAAAATCTCGATCCAAGAATAAGGCAGGGCTCACCACTAGGTTGAAGGAGGGATGGCTGAGAACTATGCTGATTTTTACCCAAAAGAAAAGCCTGGGTATGGAGGAAGGCAATAGTTGTCCTCAAATACCTGAAGGACTTTCCAATGGAAGGGACATTAGAGTAATGTCTGGCTATGAGAAATATATTAATAACATATGAAAAGGATCATGGAGGCAATATGACATGTTATGTGGAAGAACCTTTAAATCCTGGTGAGAAATAGGTGAAGATGGAACAAGCTGTGGTTGGTGTAGAGAGTTTTCTCATGTTACAAGTGTTCAAGGCTAGGTTGAATGACTATTTGGCTGGAGTTTTTGTAATTTACTTTCCAAATAACATAATCCAAAAGATTTAAGTGAATAAACTTGGGTAGTCAGCAGATACATGGCAAAGCAAGAACTGGAATTCAGAATGACTTGGTTTCAAAGATCACAGCCTTCACTATACCACATCATCTCCAAGAGAGGACTGCAAAGGAGATTTAAATAATAAATGAGCATTTTAGTAGAGAATTTTTAAGGTACCTTCCCAAACTGCAAGTACAAATTTCTCAAAGGAGAAAAGAACCTCAGAGTTCAGAGTGAATATTACCTAAATTAAAAATGAGGATGTCTGTTGCACTCCTAGAGCTCTGTTAATTGCAGCGAAATTTCTGTACTTACTAGGAGTCCTGGTTCTGGAACAGGCGTGGGCCTTGAAAACCGTTTCCTTTGTTTCCTCTTCCACTTCATCATGTCTTGCATGCTCAGAATACGTTTAGTTGTGGACTTTAGGAAGATTAAATAAAAACAAATCATACACTTTACAACATAAAAAGGTAACATGCTGATTACAGTTTTGGTTTGTGTCAAAAAAAAGTGCATATTGTTTACATAGCTAGGTAGAGGTAGAAGAAACTTTTCTTTCAAATGGCTGGCTCACAGATGAAGAGAACACATTGACGCACCAGTGGGGTTATCAGATGACACTAGTTACTCTTGATTCCCACTGCACCCACTGTGCAAATTACTTAGATAGATGCAAGGTTCATGGATACATGCATTTACTTTTATTTTAAAACAGCAAAGGGATTTTCTTTTTAGGAACAAGAAAATAAAGCCTGTGTGCATGTTTTACTCTTCTTAAATGTTGCATATCACCCACAGCTTGTATGACAACTATAAGTATGAAAGCCTTAGGGGATTATACTAGAATGCTTTGAAGATAATGAAATACAGTGTTGGGATGGAGAGGATATGAATAGCAGGTGTAACTTGATACAATTATTTGAAAACAATGTGACATTACCTTAAATCAACAAAAAAATTGTTTTCCTTATGATCCAACCATTATAAAACAAAAAAAACTAATCCCATTGCAATGGAGTTGAATCTGACTCACATTAACTCTATAGGACAGGCTGTAATCTTTATGGAGACAGACTGCCTCATCTTTCTCCCACAGAGTGGCTGGTGAGTTTGGACCACCGACCTTTTGGTTAGGAGCCTGGCACTCAACCACTGCACCACCAGGGCTCCTTCCAAACATTCTTCTTGTTGTTGTGTGCTGTCGAGTCAATTCGGACTCCTTGAGACCCTGTAGGTCAGAGCAGAACTGCCCCATAGGGTTTCCCAGGCTGTAAGCTTTAAGGGAACAGATCTCCAGGTCTTTTCTCCTGAGGAGTGGCTGGTGGGTTCAAACTGCTAACCTTTTGGTTAGCAGCCAATTGCTTAAACACTGTGCCACCAGGGCTTAAATTTTTTGGTTGGGAAAACCAAAATCACATGACTGAGTTGTAGTTTATAGTTTTTGAGGATTTTTGCTTGTTTGTTTGAGATCCCCTATACCACCCATTCTAGGATGAGGACTACAACTAAATATACCTTAAACTGAATAATATTTCGTGTTGGAACTTGTACTTGCTTAATTATTTTTTAACAGCGATAACATCTATTAGTGTTTCAGAGCCTGATGTCCAGCATAACTTTTTCTTCTGCCAATTAGGTAAGCAATCACTATAAAGATAATCAAGCCTGAAAGACCAGCGCCAACTATAATTGGTTTTAGAATGGTGTCATCATCCATTGAACATTTCTAGCCTGTGCAATACTTTCCTTTAATCACATTGAAAGGCTAAACACTTAGATCAAAGGTATTTATCTGAAACGTTCCAGACACTGAAACAGTCTTTTCTTGGTTGCACATATAAGAACTTTTCCTACTCCTACCTAAATAATCAATAATTGGCAAAGGAGACACGTGCTAGAATATTCACATCAGCGCTGTGAAGACAATACAATGTCCACCAACAAGAAAAAAGATAATGAACTATGATATATTCTACAATGAAATATTAAACAACAGTGCAAATAAAGGAAGTATAACTGTATCCAGCAATATGGATGAATCTTAAAAAACAGTGCTGAGAACAAAGTTAATCACACACTAAACTTTGTGTGATCTTATGTTTATAAAGTTTAAAAACCAATAAAAAACAAACAGTATACTGTTAAAGGTAGATACGAGACAAAACTATGAAAGAAAAAGAAGACATTGATAAACAGAACATTCCAGATAGTGGTTACCTCTGGGAGAGATGTGGGGAGGTAGGATAAGGATGGAGCTCCTTGATGAAGTCAAGAATACCTATAATCTTTTAATTCTTAAGTTGGAGGTGTATTTTATTCTTCTTCTTTACAACTTACATATGTTCCATATATTTTGGTGTATCAAATGTTACAATAAAAAACAAGAATATAAGCCATTTAGGTTACCCTAGTTATGACCCATTCTAACAGTAGTCCAGACGTGTATAGCTATTAACAGTTGCATCATGTTCAGGAAAGCCACACATAAAGGAACAAGTGAAAAGTACAATTCTGAAACAACCAGAATCAAATTGTTTATTTAAACATTACCTGATTCCTAGTCAAATCTGTAGGGGTACTCCTTCTTGGTCCTTCCTACATAACATGTAAAATTTTAAAAAAGATAAAAAAAGTCATGAGAAAACCAGGAAATTAGTTATTGTATGAAGCCTCTACTACTATTTTTTGTTTATATCATATATGGTATATTACCCCACCTACAAAAGACAAGATCAGAATGAGAACACAATTAAGGCAAAAAGTGGCGTCGAGGCTTGGGATAGTTTTACCAGGGGGAAAAAAAAACAGCTACGAACCTCACTGCAGGCAACAAAAAGTACTGGGATTTATGCTGGAGGAGAAGGATGTACAAGAAATCCACAGATTCATGTTCTGCTGGTACCCGACTTTAATGGTGTCACCTTTCTCTCTGCCGAGGGAACTAGCTTTGACTCTAATCTAGGCTTCTAAAGCCCTAGAAAGCTAGGTTGACTGAGCCCCAGTAGGTCCGGCGGTTTTCTGAGGCAGGCAGAGCTTGGCCGTTAGTTTTATGGGGTTCCCACCACCTTCTAAATGGTACTTTAAATAGTCTCTCCATTTTGATCCAGTTTTTTACCCCTAAGACACCAAAGTAATCTACTCCCCATCTGGATATCGAGAACTTTATCCCAGTCCCCACCCCTGTACCCCACACCTTACTTTCCAGGGTGCGTCAGTCAACAAACGCCAATTGAAAGTGCCAGACCCAAGATAGGGCCATGTGGGGTTTTTCTCCTCCCCACTGGGTGCTGCGGCCCGGGACCTAGTGTGTCTGCTTTACCCCAGATCTCCCAACCCACAGGACAAAACCACCTACAAACACAAGAACCCAGCTGGGTCGGCCAAGGGCATTAAGGGTCTCAGAGAACTCACCGGGTTGACTTGGGAAGTTTCGTCCCCCTTACAGTTCAGGCACATGCCGCAGAGCCTCGGAGCTCCCTCGGCGCCTTGCCTCCTTGCCTGACCCAGGCAGTGTAGCTGGTGGGCACCCCGGGCACGCCCGCCACGCCCCCTGGACCTCGCCCATCATAATTCTCTTTATCCTCCTCGGGCGCCGCCCTTTCCCTTAGCTGCCTTCCAATCGCTCCCCAGGGAGAGGAAGCCCCTAGTGGCCCTGAGAGTGTAGAGTTAGAGATGTCAACCAGTTGCCATGGAGTCCATTCCAACTCATAGTGACCCTATAGAACAGAGTAGAACTGCCCCACACGGTTTCCAAGGAGCAGCTAGTGGATTTGAACTGCTGACCTTTTGATTAGCAGCTGAGCCCTTAACCGCTGCACCACCAGGGCTCCAGGTTAGCACCATTTCCTTTCCTTCCAGCTCTCTTGCTCAGAAAAACCACATGATACCATTTCTTCCGTCACTTTTAGTTTCCACCTCTGTACTCTCTCTGTGGAGATCTCTTCACTTCTAACATATCTATTTTAGACTCCACTGTCCATCACTTTAAGGAGCCCTGGTGGCAGCAGTGGTTAAACTGCTAACTGAAAGGTGTCCTCTTCAAACCTACCAGCTGGAGAAAGAGTACAGACTTGAAAACCCTGGGGGCAGTTCTACCCTGTCCTATAGGGTCAACAAGAGTCATAATTGACTTGATGGCAATGAGTTTGGTTTTGGTTCATCACTTCAAGCCTCTCTATCATCAGTGTTCTAAATTCCATCCCCCCATTGTTCCATCACAGTGTCCAGATGTATCAATCCAACTTCTGAGGTCACATTGGGTTGCTATGAGTAGAAATCAACTCCATGGCACCTAACAACAATACCAACATACTTGGGCTGAAGAGAGATGGGGAAGTTGGGGACTGGAATATTGCCACAATATGTATTCATGATCTTCAGTTTAAACCCAGGCTTCACCACTGCTTACCAATTCTATGTTGCACTAGCTTATTGTTTTATACTCTGAGGCACTCCCTTCAAACTGTCTTTCCTTTATTAAAATCTCTCAGTCCACAATCTCCCAGTCACTATCAGCAGAAATAGTATGACAACTCTTGTCTCACACACTGATAATAGCTAATGCTTACATGGTATTTATGCTCAGCACTGTTAGAGGAATTTATATTATATTATATTAACTCATCAACTCCTTACAACAACCCAAAACGATGAGTGCACAATTATTATTATCCAGGAAATAAAGCATCGTGATGTTAAATAACTTGATAGATGATACACAATTAGTAAGAGGGTAAGCTGGGATTTAAATCCAAAAAGTGTACATGTAGAGCCTGTGCTAATAATCACTGTGCTATGCCACCAATTGCTTTTGAAGCCCAGACTGGAGCTACATCAATTCCTTGCCACTTATAAGCCTATAACCTTGTCTGTATCTACATCATACTTTATCCTGTAATCCTTGTTGTAATGGAAAAATTGATGGCTCTCATGTCGCAAACAAATCTCTCCATCTTTGTTCCCATGCCATTTCCTTCTCAGGAGCTTCCTTGGGGATTTTGCTCTACAGATTTTTCCTCTCTTCTTGATAATCACCCTTTCTCTATATTGCTTCTTTCTTTTAAACATTTAAATACTATATACTCACTAACTAGATAAGTGCTAAGTTTGGTGAAGGGTAAGACAGTACAAAATACTGGGGAAGTCAGCACAACTTGACCAAGGCAAAGTCATAGAAGTTTCACAGACAGATCCAAACTCCCTGAAGGACTGACTTACTGGGCTGAGGGCTGGGGACTATGGTCTCGGGGAACATCTAGCTCAATTGGCATAACATAGTTTATGAAGAAAATGTTCTACATCCTACTTTGGTGAGTAGCGTCTGGGGCCTTACAAGCCTTTGAGCGGCCATCTAAGATACATCTACAGTTCCCATCCCGGCTGGAGCAAAGGAGAATGAAGAAAACCAAAGACACAAGGGAAAGATTAATCCAAAGGACTAATGGGCCACAACTACCACAACCTCCACCAGACTGAGCCCAGAACAATTAGACGGTGCCTGGCTACTACCACCAACTGTTCTGACAACTATCACAATAGAAGGTCCTGGACAGAGTGGAAGGAAAATGGAGAATAAAATTCAAATTCACAAAAAAAAAAAAAAAAAAAACAGACTTGCTGGTCTGCCAGAGACTGGAGAAACTTTAAGAGTATGGCCTCCAGACACCTTTTAAGTCAGTACTGAAGTCACTGTTGAGGTTCACCCTTCAGCCAAAGATTAGACAGGTCTATAGGGCAGACAATAACACACGTGAGGAATGTGGTTTGTAGTTTAATCATGTATAGAAGGCTAAATGGGCACATCAGCCCAAATGCAAACATAAAAAGGCAGGAAGGGACAGAAAACTGGGCTAATGGAAACAGGGAAACCTGGGTGGAGAAGGAGAGAGTGTTGACACATTGTGGGGTTGGCAACCGATGTCACAAAAAAATTTGTGTATTACTTGTTTAATGAAAAACTAATTTGCTCTGTAAACTTTCACCTAAAGCACAATTAAAAAAAAAATACTATATACTCAAATCTCCCCCTCTCCAAACTAATAAACAAAATCCTTTTGTACAACAACAGTAAATTTCTCATCCTCTCCATTTGTAGTAAGAATTCATGAGAGTTGCCTCACCTTGTATCTCCACATCTTTACATTCAGTGTAATACTTGGCTCACTGCAGCCTGGCTTCCACCGTCTCCATTCCACGGGTACTTGTCTGATAATTATCACTAACGATCTTTCTGATGAATTTTAGTGCATGGCTTTCCCATAGTGTTATAAACTGCAGAAACTCTTCTCTTGGAAGAGTTAGGTTTAGAACAATTAAACAATCTTGGTCAAGTGTGGTGCTTAAAATCATTGACTACTCCCTTCTTGAAATTCTCCTCTCTGGGAAGAATAAAGTTTAGAAAACGTATGTAATATTACCCATAATCTCAAACCAGGAATTGCCTTGAAATCCTGTGTCTTTTTCTAATATACCATGCTGTCTTAACACATGCTTTGGATATTCGCTATTAATACCTTGCTTGTTGTTGTTTTTGTTAGTTGCTGTAGAGTTGCTTTTGACTCATAGTGACCCCATGTGTGCAGAGTAGAACTGTTCCATAGGGTTTTCAAGGCTGTGACCTTTTGGAAACAGATCTCCAGACCTGTCTTTCAAGGCGCCTCTAAGGGGGTTCAAACCACCAACATTTCAGTTAGTAGTCCATCACTTAATCATTTGCATCACCCTAGGTCCTGCAAATACAAAGATTAATAAATTAAATTTCTGCCCTTAATGATAGTCAGACAAATAAGCAACAATAAAAAGGTAAATCAATTTGCTGTGAGTGCTAATAATGACACAGGTTGTTCAGAAATACAGGGACCTCTAATTCTTTCTGCAGATGGGGCCTAGAAACCTTTCCAGTGAAGTAGCTAGATTGGCTACTCTTGTTAGTTCCATTCTTCTGGCCTCCTCATCTGCTTTTTCTCTCCAGGAGTGATATTTCCACAGGCTGATTCACCTATAACCACCCTAGTTTGTGCAATACTCTTAGAACAGGTGCAATGGGACAAGGACAGACCCTGAAGGTAGGTCTGGAAGCACCTGAGCTAGGCTTTAATAGATGTATACGATTTTACCAGGTAGCTATAATTCTGGGAGTTTGGAAAGAACTTGGAAGCAGGAAACAGCTACTTCTGAAAACAATTAATGTTGCCAAGTGAAGTGCCACTGCTACTGTGACACAGAACAAGAAAACAGGAAGAAGCTCTTTTCTCTCCTTCTGCCTTCTAGTCTCCCTCCAGGGCCCCCTATTGGCCAAATCTATGAGGAATCCTGCTGGCTAAAGAGAATAAAATACGTAGAGTCCCAGCCCTGTCTTCAAAAGTAGAATACGGAAGAGTGGATCTGGAGCTGAAAGACAGCATCCTAATAAATAGCACAGCAGCCATTATGCCCTAAACCACAGGTGTTCCTTCAACTGTATCGGCGTTCCTTTTAGGAAATGGTTCCAAGTCTCTCCGCACCCAGGTTGATAGCCTTTATTACACTATAGTCTGCCAGCAGGACATAGATCTCAAAAATGTAATCTAAGGATGAAAGAGGTAGGAGTATCAGCTTCCTAGTTCTAGACAGTAAGTTTGCATAAAAATTTCATTTGCAAAACTGAAAAGTAAGTAAAATTTAACTGCAAAATAAATTCTGAAGACTTGTGAACACTGAATACAAGGATAGTCAATATTCTTGCTTGTATGCAATGATTGGTATAGAACTGCAGTTCTCATAGTAAGCTCCGGGAAACACTACATCTCAAAATGTTTATAATTTCACTTGAAAAACAAAACAAGCAAACAAATTGCCCCTTTCCTAATAAAAATGAGTACCAATTTTAAATAAATTTGGGAAATTCTAGGTCAAATAAGTTAAACTAATATTTTTTGCCGCAGGACTACTCAGAACCTGTAATATGCTAAAGTGATTATGAATCTCCAAGAAGGTTTATAGAATACAATGGTTCCCAATTTACTTGTCGGTGGAACCCCTTTGTATTGTGCCATCTTTAATCTCTCTCTATTATATTGGAGAAACTTAAAGATAGTTGCTATTGCCAAATAATTAAATGTATTATTTTTATTACTTTAAATATGATCTTGGTACAAAATACATCAAGAATTGTGAATATCAATATTCAAATCACATCCTTTTTTTTTTGGTCTCAAGTTTTCTGTCTAAGCAATACTCGCTGATTTTTGTTTTATACCTTAAGTGGCTGTTTCAGAATACAAGTAAGTTAGATCATTAGGGTGTTTCCATACTTCAGCTGGTGTTTTTATTATCTCTCTCTTGGTACCTGATAAATATACATTGATGAAATCAGTTAAAGTAGCTTTACTTTAATAAATGCTATATCTATAGCCTGTGAGACATGATGAGATTTATCAAATAAAATATCCTCGCAATCTTTCTGAGTTTGATAATTAAGTATTTTCTTTTTCTCCAATGAAACATTTAAGTTTGCATCTTTTTGGCTTTCTTTTCTATAATATCCAGTATTTGAAAACTTGGTTATTTAACAACCAAGTTTCTTCTAGGCATTTAAATATTTTATTCACATTTCAAGAAAAAAAAAAGCTTTTTGTGTTTGATATTTCCATAATCAGATTTTTACTTTTGTAAGTTTATACAAATATAGCGTAAGTTCTTAAATAATTAGCTTGTAAGCTTTGGCACATAATTGAAACAGCTTGTACAAAAACATGAATGGGATATCAACAGTGATCTATCTTGTATCACTAGTCACTGATTTTCTGTTTTGTTAGTTTATTTTCTGGATTTCCAATGGACCATGAATTCTGTTTTGTAACATTAAGAAACTTTACTTATTTACTTTCATTTCAATGTTATTGTTTTATCCTTAGATGTAAAGTTATTTTTCAAAGTAAAATGGGAGAATTACGACTTACACCTTTAAGCTTCTCTTGTGACTTTCTTTTTTAAAGAAAGTTTGAAAGGGTAAATCTTTTTCAGGTCCTAAGATTCTCAAAACACTGGGAATTTTTCATACTATTAAAGTCTATTTCCCCTATGAAATATTGTCTATTTAGTAAATAGGAAGTTGATAGATTCGCCACCCTTTCTTTTTGGCATTCTTTGATTCTAAAAATACGTACTGAGTGCTCCTTTTGTGTCAGGTTCTGTGCTTTGTCTGGGAGTTTTCATACTAATCAAGGCAGATACAATTCCTATATGAATGCATTCCATGTAAAATAGTACCAACCCAGGGCTGGCTTCATGATTGTGTTACCTGTGCAGCTTTATAGGGCCTCACACTTAGAAGGTTCTGCACTTCATTGAATGTCCTGCTCTTGCTGTCCTAAACTTCTTAATAATTTTTGAACTAGGGGTTCCGCATTTACATTTTGTACTGGCCCAGCAAATTACATAGTAAGCCTTGTATCTACCCTACAAAATCTGTGAGAAATCTATCATCTCTCCCCCCTCTCTCTCATCTATCAATTAAATACCTGGCACACAGGACCATTTAATGTCAATTTCTATTATAATTCCTGTGCACTAAGTTGAAGACAGATTTTCCTTTTTCTGTACATGTGCAGTTATTTGTGAAATTTGGATTATAGAGCTTTTGATTTGTCTATATTAAGCCACATATTTTTAGATTCAAATCATCATTCCATCCTATAATGAGCGTTCCATGTTCTTCTTGTTAACACAGCACCTCTGTGTCCTCTAATGGTTAGACCAGCAAATCGTCACATCATCACCCAAGTGTGTGATGAAAACCTGGCACAGAACAAGGCTGAGAAGAATGTTCCACAACATAACACAGAAAGCTTTCCTTCAGGTTGACCACTATTCACTGGTACATTCTGATAGAATCGTTAACTATAAATTCACTCAATTTTGATATAATTAGTTATTATTATATATCTCATCCACATCTATAACATTAAAGACTTACGTATTATTCCAATCTAGATATGATTTAGGTTACTAGTTCATGATGAAGATTATTCAGTCACTTCTCCTTAACTTTGAAATTAACTGTTATAGGTTGAATTGTGTCCCCCCAAAATATGTGTTGTAAATTCTAACCTCTGTGTCTGTGGTTATAATCCCATTTGGGAAAATGGATTATCTTTGTTATGTTAATGAGGAAGGATTAATGTCGGGTGTGTCTTGAATTAATCTCTTTTGAGATATGAAGGAGATTAAATAAGCAAGGGAAAGAAGCACAGATGGGCAGAAGAGAGATGCCAAGCCACATGAAGATAGCCCAGGAGCAGAAACTCAGCCAAAGACCTTCCTCCAGAGTCAACAAAGAGAGAAAGCCTTCCCCTAGAGCCTGCACTCCGAATTCGAGGACTTCTAGCCTCCTAAACTGTGAGAAGAAGTACAGCCAAAATGCTCCTTAGAAGCAAGGACTGTGAGACTTCATCTCATATACTTCGGACATGTTATCAGGAGGAGCCAGTCCCTGGAGAAGAACATCATGCTTGGTAGAGGGTCAGTGAAAAAGAGGAAGATCCTCAATGAGATGGACTGATACAGTGGCTGCAACAATGGGCTCAAACATTGCAACGATTGTGAGGATGGTGCAGCACCAGGTAGTGTTTCTTTCTATTGTACATAGGGTTGCTATAAGACGGGACTGACTTGATGGCACCTAATAAAAACAAAGTATGAGAAAATAAATTTCTGCTTGTTAAAGTCATTCATTTATGGTTTTTCTCTTATAGAAGCACTAGATAACTAAGATAGTAAGTTAGGTGAAATTCTAGAGTTACTATTGCATAAAGAAATCAGTGAAATAGTTGTGTGTGTGGGGCAACAAAAAATAACATTTTTGTTGGACTTTCTTACATTTATTTCATGTTTTAATGTACTAGTTTCCTACTGCTGCTCTACAAATTACTCCAAACTTGATGGTATTAAACTACAGAAATATTTAAAAGAACAGAAATTTATTCTCTCACGGTTCTGGAGAGGAAAAATCTGAAATCAAGATGTCAGCAGGGCCATACTCCCTCCAGAGGCTCTACGAGAGAATCGTTCCTTGCACCTTCCAGCTTCTGATTGTGGCTGGCATTCTTTGGTTTGAGGTCATATCACTCCAACCTCTGCTTCCATGCGTGGCCTGTATGTCTCATCTACTTCTGCCTCTCCCTTATAAGGACACTTTGATGGCATTCAGGGGTCACCTACATAATCTGGATAATCTCCTTATCTTGAGATCCTTAAATTAATCACATCTACACGGGCCCTAGCTCTAAACAAGGTCAATATTCACAGGTTTTGGGGATTAGGAGTTAAACACATCTTTTGGGACCCAATATCGTTAGTTGCCCTCGAGTCGATTCTGACTCATGGCGAGGACAGTTATTACCTTTTAACTTTGAATTATACACAGGAAGGGTACCATGCATTTTCATTGTTAGGGTTACTGTATCTCAACCTGGTCCTTGGTTAGGGGCTAATTTCACATGCCTTCCCTATGTTCCCCGGAGGACCTGCTTTGTTTTTCCACCTCCTGGATTTGAAATTTTTCACCTGTGGTGCAGAGCTAAGGGCATGGTTAATGTGTCTCTAGGTCACTGGGCCACTGCAAAAAAAAAAAAAAAAAAAAAGTAATTAACCAGCTGCTGCACTTAGAATACTGGATCTAACACATGACGTCCTTCACCATTATTACTTATGCGAAATTGTTTCTAGCAATTTCTTTATGGAAACTTTCAATCACATACCCCTTTTAGTATGACTTTATGTGAGTCACTGTTGTTGGTTTCTAAATTCATTTAAGCCAGTGGATAACTTGAGGCTCTGATTGAGGCTGGGTATAAGAATGAGCTGATGAGGGTGGTGAGCTACTGACTGTTGATGGTGCTTCATGGACTGATGGTAAGTCTAGAGGAAGGGTCCAGGTGTAGTGGTAGAATCCAGAGACAATACTCAAAGTAAAGGATAAATCTTGGGCCGGACAGATGAATAAAAATAAAGGTCCCACTACCAGAAAAAACACTTTCAGGAGAGTAGGTAAGGGGCCTGGGGTAGAGAGATTTTAAAAGGCACTGGAAAGTAGCGGAAGGCTTGGACCTTTTTTCTAAATTATCTTCATTTTAACATGATAGTAAGGAGTGATCCAGAGGCAAGATAAGGAAAACATCGGAGTCCATAAGACCGAGTTTTATAGGAAAGAAGGGGCCATTTAAGGGACCACTTTTGCATTAGACTGGGGTGGTGAAAGAGCTATATAGGTGGAATCTGGCAGTTGAAAACTTTGGGGTTAAATGAGGAAAGAAGGAACTGCAAGTTGAGATTAGAAAAGGGATGTAAATCAATGGGAAGAGTCATAAACCAATGGCGATTGCTGCAGTTTTTAATGATTTCTTTCCCCTTTTCTCCACTCAACCTCTAGCTTCTTTAGCTTTAGGGAGCTAATATGCATCAACCCTGCTTTTACCAACTTAAACTTTCTTCTGTGTTGTTTAGTGCTTGATCTGCATTTTCAGTCTCCTTTTGCTAGCGCTATGCACTATCAAGCCTGCGCTGATATAATGTCATCTTTCCCAAAAAATATTCCTCAGAAAATGGTAGGCACTTTATATCAGAATGCTTATGAAATCTCTCTGTATCAGAGCTCTTTTTCAACTCAAAGTGGTTGAGGAAGATGCATTACTTGGAAATCATCTTAATGCTAGCTTTGGATCCTTATTGAGGCCACCCAGCAGAATCAGTAGAAATAAAGACATTTAGTAATTATCCCTTAAAGTACAACTTCACATTTGGGAGCTCTGACAGTCATTGTAAACAAGCCTCTTAAAGATCATTCTAAAAAGCAATAGAGTAAATGGTGACATTTTAGAGATCCTGAGTACAGACCTAAAGGACAAATGGAAAAGAACAAACATCTCTTCTAATGTTATGTGAATGAGCACTTACAACTTCTGTTAAATTTCTGGTAACATTTAATAGCATCAGACTAAGATGTAGAAAGTGCTGTATTTCTAGGCATTTAGATGAGAGTGAAAATGGTATGTACTTGAAAACTGTGCTATATGACTCAAAATGTGGTTCTAATAATGATCAAGACAATGATGTTAAAAATGCATGGGAAGAATTTGAATGAAATTGTTCAATGAAATGTGGATGTTAAAACAAACAATATTTCTATACTAAAACATTATTTCTATAAAGTGGTTTTAAATACGGATGTGTGAGAAAATTAGTAAATTAAGTATTACAAGTAGATATTTGGCTATTTCAGCTACGTCTCTACAAATTTAAATAGTCAAGTTGACTAAATACCTTGGGGATATTTGTCCCCAAAATGATCTCTTGCTGTCTTAGTTCAAATGTTCTAACTTCCTGTCAATCTTGTATTACAATGCAAAATGGATGGAAAGGCCTGCATACACAATTTTTTATCAGAAAGAACCTAGTCTTACTATTAGCTCATCAGAAGCTCACACACGCGCACACCCACAACCACCCTCTCCCTCCCCCCGCCACACACACACAGTCCAAAGATAGTGCAAACCATTTCCTTATTCTCAACAACCTTTCCCCAAATTACTTTTCATTACAGACTCAGCCTAGGAAAACATGTATGAGCCTGTTCTTCCCGGTTTCCCACTTCGCTCCATTTGTAAAAGTTAAGGTTATAGAACCCTTGATTCTGGCTTCATCCTTACGGCAGATCTTCACGCATTAAGAGTAGACCTAGATCTTTAGTTTCTTCTGAGTAAAGTATCAACAACAGAAAAAAACACTTGTCTTGCTAATAGCAATCAATTTTTATAACAAAACTTAAATGACACCCTCCCCAGCAAGAATTTTTTCCTAATTCTATTGGAAATCTTCCAAAAGTGATAATACTTTCATGTTTGCTTCTAGAAATAATATGAATCTAAAAATGAACTGCTAGTAGGTTATTTAGCTGAAGTGGCAATTAACATCCTACTGGAAAAAACAATCTTGAATTTCAATGCCTAACATTAATGTTTAGGTAATCACCAAAGCAAAGGTGAAATGCATAATTTATAGTCATGCTTTATAATTGTCAAGCACTTACCTTTCAGTCTGGATAACCCACTGCCATCCAGTCTATTCAGACCCATAGTGACCCTATAGGACAGAGTAGAACTGCCCCCTAGGGTTTCCAAGGCTGTCATCTTTACTGAAGCCAACTGCCACATCTTTCTCCCAAGGAGTTGCTGGTGGGTTCGAACCACTGACTTTTTGGTTAGCAGCTGAGCACTTTAACCAGTGTACCACCAGGGCTCATTAATCTGCGTAAGGTATGCCTTAAATAGCTCAGTATTGGGCACATCTTAATTAGATATCATACCCAAACCAAACCCCTCGCCGTCAAGTCAATTCCGACCCCACAGGATTTCCAAGGAGTTGTGGGTGGATTAGAACTGCTGAACTTTTTGGTTAGTAGCTGAGCTCTTAACCACTGTGCAACCAGGTCTCCAAACCAATTCTTCCTGTTTCAGTCATGGCAGAGGAAGCTAAACAAAAACAGACTTGAAGTTTTAAAATTTGGGGGAACTAGAATGATAACTGGAAAGGGAAAAATTACGGGTCGAAGCCCTGCTAGAAACCTAATCTCCCTCTTAGAAAACAAGGGCAGTATGCACATTGCATAGCAACCAAATCTCTTGCCTGTTGGATTTTGAGCAGAGTCAGAAACAGAGGTGCACTGTTCAAAGATGGCAGCCGACAGCACTGCTTTGAATGTGTGTAGCTCTCCACAGTCCTGCCAATAATCCAGTCTCACACATCAGCCTCCTGAAAGGGCTCACTACTCCTCTTCTGAGTCTCCCATTCCAGGGCTCTGACCCATAGTTTTTCCCAATCTGGTTATTGTTCTGGATCACCCAAATTGTAAAAATTTGAGTCTGTTCTAGTTTCACTTAGTCAGCCATGACTGAACCGGTTTGAACCAATTCGAAGCCCTGTTTTGAATATATCTTTAAAGTAGGGTCAGTAACGCTCCAGAATCTTGGTTGTTTATGGAAAGTCATCGCTCCAGCTACTCTCCAATTTCCTTTGTGTTCATACTATATATTTTAAATCTATAGGAGGAACAGCAACAAAAAGAGATTCAATTAAAGACTGCTGATTCGATTTTTTTTTTTTTTTTTTTTGCAGTCTGGCTTATTTAGGTTATTATTAGAAAAAAACACACAATGCTATCTATTTTTAGAACAAAGATTAACTAACAATCAAATTTAAGTGATGGAGAGAGCTCCTATTATAGAACTTAAGTCTCTCATCTCAGGTCATGCAGAAGGTAGGAAGGGGTGAGTAGACTAAAATTGTTTTCCTGTGTAATAGTAAATAATTGTATTCAAGTCCACAGGGATAGCAAATCTCTTACTCTGTGTATTGTCTAGTTTTAGCTATCATATGATTTTCTACAATGAAGTTAGAACAAAAATAAAAATACGTACATGGTATAGAATGGGAGATTGGAAACTTATCCAAATAGCACACAGACCTATTTGTTAAGCAAGAAAAAAGCAATCTTAATAAAACATGTTCATCTTCACTGAATACATCACTTCTTAAAATTTTTTTAAGACATTTGCTTTCTTCTTATCTTAAATGTTCATTTAATTAATCTGCCAAACCTGCATTGGGTATTTAACATCACAGAAATATATAAGAATAGCTCTTCTTATTCTTTACACAATAACAGGAACATTAAGAATTGGATTAGTATTTCAGAGGACTTGAAGCACTTACTGATGCAGATCAAAGCCTTCAGTATGAATTACATCTCAACATAAAGAAAACAAAACTCCTCACAACTGGATCAATAAGCAATATCATGATAAATGGAGAAAATATTGATGTTGTCAAGGATTTGATTTTACTTGGGTCTACAATTAATGCCCATGGAAGTAGTAGTCAAGAAATCGAATACCTATTGCATTGGGTAAATCTGCTTCAAAAGACCTCTTTAAAGTGTTAAAATGGAAAGATGTCACTTTGAGGACTAAGGTGCGTGTGACCCAAGTCATGGTATTTTCAGTTACCTCATATGCATGTGAAAATTGGACAATGAATAAGGAAGACTGAAGAAGAATTGATGTCTTTGAATTACGGTGTTGGCAAAGAATATAGAATATTCCATGGACTGCCAGAAGAATAAACAAATCTGTCTTGGAAGAAGTACAGCCAGATGTGAGGATGGCAAGACTTTATCTCACGTACTTTGGACATATTTTCAGCAGGGACCAGTGCATGGAGAGGGACATCATGCTTGGTAAGGTGGAGGGTCAGTGAAAAAGAGGAAAACCCTCAACGAGATGCATTGACATGGTGGTTTAACAATGGACTCAAACATAGTCACAGTTGTGAAGATGGCACAGGCCTGGGCAGTGTTTCATTCTGTTGTACATAGAGTCGCTATGAGTAGGAACCGACTCGATAACACCTAACAACAACATTCTCTATTGAATGATGGGAATATTAAGTGTTAGACCAGTATTTCAAAGAAGATATTTTCCGTAAAGCAGGAACTAAAAAACCTGTGTGGGAAATGATCTCATTGTATATTGACACATAAAATTACTTCACCATCTTACAAAAGAGTAAAAAATGTAAATGCAGTGTTATTTCTTACAAGGCATTTTCTTTTAATCACCTATTTTATGGCAAATAAGGATGTCAGTGATCATTAGACTGATACTTAAGCTTAATCAACTTACTTTGTCATAACATTGAGTTACCTAGTTTGTATTAAATAACAAAACCCTTAGAAAGCTCCCCATTCCCACCTTAATGTTTTAGAACTGACACATGGATTCAGATTACTTTGGCAAACACATTAAATTTTTTGAACATACATGATATTTAAGGAATACTATGCAAAGCACAGAGTGCCTAGGGGGTGCAAATGGTTAACTTGCTCAGCTGTCAACAAAAAGTTGGAGGTTCAAGGTTCAAGTCCACACAGAAGTGCCAAAGAAGAAGGACCTGGAGATTTGCTTTCAAAAAATCTGCTGTTGAAAACCCTATGAAGCACAGTTCTGCTCTGACACACATGGGGTCGCTATGAGTTGGAATCAACTTGGTAACAATTGGTTTTTTATGCTGGGCACATGGATTGATTTGTTCAACAATGTGACACATTTGAATACCGACGATCCTTGACATTTACATAGAGCCTTTTAATATGTTTCTAAAGCTATCTTTTCATTTGAAAGGGAGGTAAAATGAATATAATTATCTTTATTTTATAATTGAATAAAAAAATGAAGCCCAAAGAATTATTTAAGGTCATTCCATTGATCATTTATTTTGTCAATAAATATTTATGGACTCTTTCATTTGGAAGAGTAAGACTCTTTTAGTTGCAAGAGTAAAACCACTTACAAAAGTAACAAACTGAAAGGGAGAATTATTATTCTTTTTATTATTATTATTTTTGTTTATGTACTTGGGAAACACAGGAGAAAATTGAGTTCCAGCAAATAATAATGAATAGTCTCTCTCTATTAGCTCTGCTTTTCTCTGTGAGTTGACCTTGCTCTGTCCTAAGGCAGATAGGCTTTTTTGAACACCATGGGGGCCACTCACATGTAACCAACGTCATGCTGCTAAGCTTCTATCCTTTGCAATTTGACCCACTACCTAAGAGAGCCCCTCAGGTTGGAATGCACTCAAACTATGACTGGGGAAGAGCTGCCTACTCAAAGTAGAATCGACCTTAATGATGTGGATGGAATCAAGCTATCGGGACCTTCACTTGCTGATGTGGCATGACTCAAAATGAGAAGAAACAGCTGCAAACATCCATAATAATCAGAATGTGAAATGTATGAAGTATGAATCCAGGAAAATTGGAAATCATCAAAAATGAAATGGAACACATAAACATCAATAACCTAGGCATTAGTGAACTGAAATGGACTGATACTGGCCATTTTGAATCAGACAATCATATGGTCTACTATGCCAGGAAGGACAACTTGAAGAGGAATGGTGTTACATTCATCCTTAAAAAGAATATTTCAAGATCTATCTTGAAGTACAACACTGTCAGTGGTAGGATACTATCCATATGCCTATAAGGAAGATCAGTTAATACGACTATTATTCAAATTTATGCACCAACCACTAAGTCCAAAGATGAAGAAATTGAAGATTTTTACCAACTTCTGCAGGCTGAAATTGATCAAACATGCAATCAGAATGTGCTGATAATTACTAGTGATTGGAACGCAAAAGTTGGAAACAAAGAAGAAAGATTGGTAGTTGGAAAATATGGCCTTGGTGATAGAAAGGATGCTGGACATCACATGATAGATTTTTGCAAGACCAATGACTTCTTCATCGCAAATACCTTTTTTCAACAACATAAATGGCAATTATACACATGGGTCTTGCCAGATGGAACACACAGGAATTAAATAGATTATATCTGTGGAAACAGACTGTGGAAAAGCTCAATATCAACAATCAGGAAAAGCCAGGGGCTGACTGTGGAACAGACCATCCAAGTTCAAGTTGAAACTGAAGAAAATTAAAACAAGTCCACAAGAGCCAAAATACGACCTTGAGTATATATCCCACCTGAATTCAGAGGCCATCTCAAGAATAGATTTAATGCATTGAACACTAATGAGCAACGACCAGATGAGTTGTGGAATGACATCAATGACATCATACATGAAGAGAGCAAAAGGTCACTAAAAAGACAGGAAAGAAAGAAAAGACCAAACTGGATGTCAGAAGAGACTCTGAGACTTGTTCTTGAACATTCAGTAGTTAAAGCAAAAGGAAGAAATGATGAAGTAAAAGAGCTGAACAGAAGATTTCAAAGGGCAGCATGAGAAGAGAAAGTAAAGTATTATAATGACATGTGCAAACACCTGGAGATAGAAAACCAAAAGGGAAGAACACGTATTTCTCAAGCTGAAAGAACTGAAGAAAAATTCCAGACTTGAGTTGCAATATTGAAGGATTCTACAGGGAAAATATTAAACGACGGAAAAAGCATCAAAAGAAGATAGAAGGACTACACGGTCACTATACCAAAAACAATTGGTGGATGTTCAACCACTTCAGGAGGTAGCCTATGATCAGGAACTGATGGTACTGAAGGAAAAAGTCAAAGCTGCACTGAAGCCATTGGCAAAAAACAAGGCTCCAGGAATTGATGGAATACCAATTTAGATGTTTCAACAAACTGATGCAGAGCTGGAAGTGCTCACTCATCTATGCCAAGAAATTTGGACTGGAAAAGATCCATATTTATGCCTAATCCCAAGAAAGGTGACCCAATCGAATGTGGAAATTGCCAAACAGTAACATTAATATCACAAGCAAGTAAAATTTTGCTGAAGATCATTCAAAAGGAGCTGCAGCAGTATATCGACAGGGAATTCCCAGAAATTCAAGCTGGATTAAGAAGAGGACATGGAGCCAGGGACCTCATTGCTGATGTCTGATGGATCCTCTCTGAAAGCAGAGAATACCAGAAAGACATTTACCTGTGTTTTATCGAATATGCAAAGGTATTTGACTGTGTGGATCATAACAAATTATGGTTACCATTGTGAAGAATGGGAATTCCAGGACACTTAGTTGTGCTCATGAGGAACCTGTGCATAGATCAAGAGGCAGTTGTTCGAACAGAACAAGGAGACACTTGAGTGGCCTAAAGTCAGGAAAGTGTGTGTCAGGGTTGTATCCTTTCACCATACCTATTGAATCTGTATGCTGAACAAATAATCCAAGAAGCTGGACTATGTGAAGAAGAACAGGGCATCAGGATTGGAGGAAGACTCATTAACAACTGCGATATGCAGATGACACAGCCTTGCTTGGTGAAAGTGAAGAGGACTTGAAGCACTTACTGATGAAGATCAAAGACCACAGCCTTCAGTATGGATTACACCTCAACATAAAGAAAACAAAAATTCTCACAATTGGACTAATAAGCAACATCATGATAAACGGAGAAAACACTGACATAGTCAAGAATTTCATTTTATTTGGATCCACAATCAACACCCATGGAAGCCGCAGTCAAGAAATCAAAAGATGCATTTCATTGAGCCAATCTGCTCCAAAAGACGTCTTTAAAATGTTGAAAAGTAAAGATTTCACCTTGAAGATTGAGGTGCCCCTGACCCAAACCATCATGTTTTCAATTGCCTCATATGCATGCAAAAACTGGATGATGAATAAGGAAGACTGAAGAAGAAATGATGTCTTTGAGTTGTGGCTTGGTGAAGAATATTGAATATACCATAGACTACCAAAAGAACAAATAAATCTGTCTTGGAAGAAATACAACCAGAATGCTCCTCAGAAGCAATGATGGCGAGACTCACATACTTTGGACGTGTTATCAGGAGGGATCAGTCCCTGGAGAAGGATATCACGCTTGGTAAAGTAGAGAGTGAAAAACAGGAAGACCGTCAAGGAGATGGACTGACACAGTGGCTGCAACAATGGGCTCAAGCATAACGATTGTGAGGATGGCGTAGAACTGGGCAGTGTTTCATTCTGTTGTACATAGGGTCGCTGTGAGTCGGAACTGAATTGATAGCACCTAATAACAACAACCCAAGAGAGAGTCCTCACTGACTGCTTTAGGTGAAACTCTAATTGGCCCATATTAGCAGTTAAAACAACATTGAAAATGCGTGATTGAAAAACTCACGTTAAATGAGATTAACAACAGCAACAAAAAACCCAAACCCTGTGCTGTCCAGTTGGTTCCGATTCACAGTGACCCTATAGGACAGAGTAGAACTGCCCCACAGGGTTTCCAAGGAGCACCTGGTGAATTCTAACTGCTGACTTTTTGGTTAACAGCTGAGCTCTTAACTACTATGCCACCAGGGCTCCAAAATAAGATTAGTATTAGTGAATTACTGGAGCATCTGTTTTTTATCCAATAGAAAAATTTTAGCATTCATTACCTTAGGCTGAATCTAATCAACACCTTAGAAAAAGTGACAAATTATTATTGCTTCTTTCGGAGTTTTCTTTCCAAGCATCAAAAACAGAGCTTTTAATGTCATGGTTGGTTTTAGAGATACCCAGGCAGGGAGGAGCCCCAGGCAACAAATGAACAGTGTGGCATTCCACCTGTGGAAAAATTAATATAGGAAATAAAATTATCTTGGCTAAGAACAGTAAAGCTCTGACAAGAAAAGCACACTAATAAAAATTAAAATATTTTAAAAGGCTTTTGAGAAATTATATAAAATTCACATTTACCTAAACCCCCCTCAGAAGCAGTGAAAACAGGTAGAGTAGAAAAAGCAGGGGATTTTGAACTTTGGTTCAAATTTTCAGTGTTCTATTTTGGTATAAGCTACCCTAGAAGCAGTTACTAAACTGCACCTCCATTTTCTAGTCTGTACAATGGGGCAAATACTTTTTCATGGAATTGTAAGATTCAACCAACAGTGTTTCGAAGTATGTTCAAATATTGGTTTATTTTCCTCCTAAATGGAGACTGAGTTACCAAAGGGATATATGGCTCCTTTTTCCAGAAGAATAAACAGAATACATAAGCCCTGGTGGCACAGTGGTTAAGCATTTGGCTGCTAACCAAAAGATCAGCAGTTCCAATCCACCAGCCGCTCCTTCGAAGCCCTAGTGGGGCAGTTCTACTCTGTCCTACAGGCTCACTATGAGTCGAAATCGACTCAACAGCAACGGCTTTTTTTTTTTTTTTTTAATAATTCTTTAACTTAGAAACAGGAGATAGATCTAGCTACTTTTCAAGTAGTATATTTTTTTCCAGAGTGATTAGAAGTCCTGCTCCTACAGAAAAATGTAATTTCCCAGCGAATTCGTCAGGATGCGCGTATGTTGGTTCTTAGGAAAAAAATCCAGCAGGTGGCACCACATACATAATGTTACGTCAAAACAATTTGTAGTAGGAAAAAAGTTATTACATAGCCAGAAGATGGTGCTAGGTGACCAATGTTTAAAAAATAATCTCTGCTATTTAAAATAAGCAACTTCAATTTTACAGAATTCCAGCGTTTATAATCAGGACATGGTTAGCATTGTTTGAAATTCTTCAATACCTTTAGCATCTTCAAACTTAAACTTAAAAAAAAATTTATTACTTTTACAATAAAAGAAGTTTAGCCCAGCTAATTAAAGCAACGAATATTTCCTATTTTAATTTTTATTACTCACAGTCTTTGTATTAAAAAAGTGTATATTTAAATACTTTCTTATTTTACCACTTCTCTATGTTTATGTCTCAAGAGTGTATATATGTATATGTGTATATACATATATGTAAATATAAGCACTTATCAACTACCTTTAAGTTCCCTACTATTTTCCTTCTAATCCTTTACTAATTTTTTTCTTAGGACATTAAGCATTTAATTAGGACATCTAGAAACTTCCAGGTATTCCTTCTAACACATTCACATTAGAAAAACTATGTGTTGAGACATTTTGTCTGTTAGTACTGCTTGGACTTTACTGAAATACTGCTTAATTTTAATTTATTTGCATATTCTGTTGCCAATGCTCAAATATTTAGTCACTTGTAGGCAATAGGAGGAGTCTCTGGGTGGTTCAAATGGTTAACACACTCAGCTGCTAATCAAAACGTTGAAGGTTCAAGTCCACCCAGAGCTGCTTTGGAAGAAAGGCCTGGCGATCTACTTCCGAAAATCAACCATTGAAAACTCTATGGAGCACATTTCTACTCTGACACACATGGGGTTACCGTGAGTTAGAGTTGATTCGATGGCAACTAGTTACAGGTTAGATAAGTGAAAATAGAAATTAAATTGCTTCATAGCTTTGTTTTGAATTTTCTGATTAGCAGAAACTCTTTTCTAAATATTGTTGCTAGATTATTCGGAATTCGAATACTTGCCTATTAAATCTCTCTCAGATCCATGCATTTCTTACCAGCTCCTCTATCCCCTTCAGCCCTTAGCCTCAGCTACCATCTTCTGTAGCCTGAACCATTCCAAAAGCTTCCTAGTAGTTGCTTTATTGTTATGGATTGAATTGTGTCTCCCAAAAGTATATGTGTAAATTCCAACCCCTATATCTGTGGATTTAATCTCATTTGGGAATAGGGTTTTCTTTGTTATTTAATGAGGCAACGTCAGTATTGTTGCTGTCAGGTGCCATTGAGTGAGTTCCAACTCACAGCGACCCTATGCACAACAGAAAGAAACGCTGCGCAGTTTTTCACCATTCTCGTGATTGTTATGTTTGCAGCCACTGTGTCAATCCATCTCCTTTTTTTTCGCTGACCCTCCATTTTACCAAGCATGATGTCCTTCTCCAGGGACTGATCCCTCCTGATAACATGTTCAAAGTATGAGAAATGAAGTCCTGCCATCCTCACTTCTAAGGAGCATTCTGGCTGCACTTCTTTCAAGGCAGATTTATTCCTTCTTTTGGCAGTCCATGGTATATTCAATATTCTTTGCCAACACCATAACTCCAAGGAGTCACTTCTTCGGTTTTCCCTATTCACTGCCCAGCTTTCACATGCATATGAGGAGATTGAAAACAACAAGGCTTGAGTCAGGCCCACCTTAGTCCTTAACGTCACATCTTTGCTTTTTAACACTTTAAAGAGGTCTTTTGCAGCAGATTTGCCCAACGCCATGCGTTCTTTGACTTCTTGACTGCTGCTTCCATGGGTGTTGATTGTGGATCCAAGTAAAATGAAATCCTTGACAATTTCAATGTTTTCTCCATTTATCATGATGTTGCTTATTGGTCCAGTTGTGAGGATTTTTGTTGTCTTTATGTTGAGGTATAATCTGTACTGAAGGCTATAGTCTTTGCTCTTCATCAGTAAGTGCTTTAAGGCCTCTTCACTTTCAGCAAGCAAGGCTGTGTCATCTGCATATCGCAGGTTGTTAATGAGTCTTCCTCCAATCCTGATCCCCTGTTCTTCACACAGTTCAGCTTCTGGGATTAGTTGCTCAGCATACAGATTGAATAAGTATGTGGTGAAAGGATACAACCCTGACCCACACCTTTCTTGACTTTAGGCCACTCAAATATCTCCTTGTTCTGTTCGAACAACTAGTCATTAATCTATGTATAGGTTCCTCATGAGCACAATTAAGTGTTCTGGAATTCCCATTGTTTGCAATGTTAGCCATAATTTGTTATGATCCACACAGTCGAATGCCTGTATAGTCAATGAAACACAAGCAAACATCTTTCTGGTATTCTCTGCTTTCAGCCAGGATCCATCTGACATCAGCAATGATATCCCTTGTTCCATGACCTCTTCTGAATCCGGCTTGAATTTCTGGCAGTTCCCTGTGGATGTACTGTTGCAACCACCTTTGAATGATCTTCAGCAAAATTTTACTGGCATGTGATATTAATGATATTGCTCGATAATGTCCGAATTCTATTGTATCACCTTTCTTTGGATTAGGCATAAATATGGATCTCTTGCAGTCTGTTGTCCAGGTAGCTGTCTTCCAAATTTCTTAGCATAGACTAGTGAGCACTTCCAGCTCTGCATCTGTTTGTTGAAACATCTCAACTGGTATTCTGTCAATTCCCATAGCTTTGTTTTTTGCACACGTCTTCAGTGCAGATTGGACTTCTTCCTTCAGTAACATTGGTTCTTGAACATATGCTATCTCCTGAAATGACTGAATGTCAACCAATTCTTTTTGGTACAGTGACTGTGTATTCCTTCCATCTTCTTTGATGCTTCCTGTGTCGTTCAGTATTTTGCCCACAGAATCCTTCACTATTGCAACTTAAGCCTCAAATTTTTTCTTCAGTTCTTTCAGCTTGAGAAATGCGGAGTGTGTTCTTCCCTTTTGGTTTTCTAGCTCCAGGTCTTTGCACATGTCATTATAACACTTTACTTTGTCTTTTCGAGTGGCCATTTGAAATCCTCTGTTCAGCTTTTTTACTTCATCATTCCGTTTGCTTTAGCTACTCAATGATCAAGAGCAAGTTTCAGAGTCTCTTCTGACATCCATTTTGGTCTTTTCTTTTTTTCCTGTCTTTTTAACTACCTGTTGCTCTCTTCATGTATGATGTCCTTGATGTGATTCACAATTCATCTGGTATTCAGTCATTAGTGTTCGATGCATCAAATCTATTTTTGAGATAGTTTATGAATTCAGGTGGTGTACACTCAAGGTCGTATTTTGGCTCTCATGGACTTGTTCTAATTTTCTTCAGTTTCAACTGGAACTTGGATGGTCTGTTCCACAGTCGGTCCCTGGCCTTGTTCTGACTGATGATATTGAGCTTTTCCATTGTCTCTTTCCACATATGTAGTCGATTTGATTCCACCTGAGTATTCCATCTGGCAATGTCCACGTGTGTAATTGTCATTTATGTAGTCGGAAAAAGGTTATTTGCAATGATATTCGCAATGAAGAAGTCATTGTTCTTACAAAATTCTATCATGTGATCTCCAGCATCCTTTCTGTCACCAAGGCTACACTTTCCAACTACTGATCCTTCTTTGTTTCCAACCTTTGCATTCCAATCACCAGTAATTATCAGTGCATCCTGATTGCATGTTTGATCAATTTCAGCCTGCAGAAGTTGGTAAAAATCTTCAATTTCTTTATCTTTGGCCTTAGTGATTGGTGTGTAACTTTGAACAATAGTTGTATTAACCTGTCTTCCTTGTAGGCGTATGGATAGTATCCTTTCACTGACAGCGTTGTGCTTCAGGATAGATCTTGAAATGTTCTTTTTGGGGATGAATCCAACACCATTCCTCTTCAAGTTGTCATTCCCGGTATAGTAGACCATATGATAGTCTAATTTAAAATGGCCAATACTAGTCCATTTCCATTCACTAATGCAAATGAAGTTTGTACCTAACTCTGGGTAGTTAGTGTCAGAAGAAGAACTACATTGCAGTTAGTGCTGGAACTAAATTGAACTGATATTTGAGAAGATGCCTCTGGTAAGTGTGATTGATTTGAAAGATTTTCCATTGATAATATTTTTACCCTCAAGAAAAAGCTCAGGATACAGGTGCTAGCTGTCTTCACACATCTGATATGCTTTTGTGCAAAAGAGGGATGAAGCTTATTGTTTGTGACTCCAAGGGGCTGATATAACACAGAAGACTTACAGGAAGAATTAAACCTAAGATTTTAAAAACAACCATTTAGAAGCTTACTATCTAAAAATAGAACAAACCTCTGTGATAGGTGGAGAACTTCCTGTTACTAGCGGTATTTGAGTAGACGCTAGTAGTCAGTTTGGTAGGGTGCAGTAATTGGAGTTCAAGTATTAGTGAGGTGATTAGATAAACTTCAATGACTCTGAGCTTTGGGATTCTATGAAGGTATGATTTGTTAAAATAATTACCTCTCTTTGTCATGCTGATTTGTGTACTGAGGCTAATGCTGGGTGGGATGGAAGGGGGCTACTCCTTAGAGTTCTTGTAATTAAATTTCATTGTGTTTAGAACTTTAAAGGATACAAGATATGCTAACATCATCTGTACCACTAGTTTCAGCTGAAGCCCGTAGTACCAAACTTTCTGGAATATACTTGAAGCAAAATATAATTAGAGCTTATATCAGATCTAATATTTTCTTTGATAACTGAAATTACCTTTATTTCAAATTACATTTTTTTTGTCTTTTACTGGATTACTGACAACTTTTAGTGGTAAGTTTTTGAGAAAAATCATTGGAATATCACAGTATTTGCTATCATGCTCATGCTTCAGTGCTTTTGAGAGAGTATAGGGAGAGTACAATTCTGGGCAAAAATCCTAATCCTTGAGCATTCTTCCAGTAAGGTTTAGGAAAATAAAGAGTGAAGATTTCTAGCCCCAATGAAACCCAGATAGGGTAGTGTTAACGATTGAATTGTGTCACAACTAAAATGTATGTTAAAATCTTAATCCCTATACCTGTAAATGTGAAGCTAGAAACAGTGGTTTTCTTTTGTTATGTTAATTAGGTCATATCAGAGTAGGGTGGGTTCTAAACCTAATTTTTTCTGAATGGTATCATAAAAAAAGCAGAATAGACATAGTCACACACACACATACACACACACGCGCGCGCGCACACACACACAAGCAAGGGACGAGAACGTGCAAGAAACTTTATACAAACCAACGAATGCTGAGGAATGCCTGTGGCTACTCACAAGGAAGGACCTTACCCTCTAACCAATTGCCTGATTTTGACTTCTAGTCTCCAAATCTGGAGAAAATAAATTTCTGTTCTTTAACCACTTGTGGCATTATTTTTATTTTTATTTTATTTTTATTTTGTGTGTGTGTGTGTGTGTGTGTGTGTGTGTGTGTGTGTGTGTGTGTGTGTTATGGCAGCACTGGGAAACTAAGACAGGCAGTAATGGCTTACTCTTGGCCACAGTGAAATGTAAGTCAGTCATGTGACGTTAGAGATTGTCCCTGCCCTGTTTCTTATTATTCACTCCTTGTTCATAAAACAGTGCTGGGCATGTAGAAGATACTAATAATATTGAACATATTGTTGTGGTGCAGTTAAAGAGTAAAGAAAGGGAATTTAGATAGCTAACTGTCACATAAAGGAAAAGAGAGAAAGGTTTATTGATTATTAATAAAAAAGGGTTTCTTCAAAATGTTTAGATTCTTGAGGAAAAGCTTTTAATTCTTTTGAAAGTCACCTAGATTTTTGCCTTTACTTTGTAGGTATAACAGTCAAACATATGCTAAAATGAACTTTTTCTAAATCTTGGAAGAGATAAAGTTACCTATCTATGTGTTATGAAACAAACTTTAAAACATTCAAATTTGGAAAGCATCTTTAAATACTTCTGCCTGAAGAATTCTTTCTTCTTTCTTCCTCGTATTAATTATCTAGTGCTGGTATAACAAATACCATAGGTGAGCAGCTTTAAGAAACAGAAATTTATTTTCTCACAGTTAGGAAGCTAGAAGTACAAATTCTGGGTGCTGGCTCTAGGGGAAGGCTTTCTCTCTCTTTCACCTCTGGAGGAAGGTCCTTGCCTTTTTTCAGCTTCTATTCCTCAGTGATCTTCATGTGATTTGGCATCTGTCTTAGTTATCTAGTGTTGCTATAATAGAAATACCACAAGCAGATGGCTTTAACAAAGAGAAATTTATTCTCTCATAGTCTAGGAGGCTAGAAGTCTGAATTTAAGTTGCCAGCTCCAGGAGAAGGCTTTCCCTCTCTGTTGACTCTAGGAGAAGGTCCTTGTCATCAATCTCCCCCTTGCCTAGGAGCTTCTCAGAGTGGGGAGCCTGGGTCCAAAGGATGCTCTCCCTCCTGTTCCTTCATTCTTGGTGGTGGAAAGTCCCTTTCCTCTCTGCTAGATTCTCTCTTTTATATCTCAAAAGAGATTGACTCAACATAAAATGTAATGCTGTAGATTGAGTCCTGCCTCATTTACATAGCTGTCTCTAATTCTGCCTCATTAACATCACAAAGGTGGGATTTACAAAACGTAGAAAAATCGCATCAGATCGCAAAATGGTAGACAATCACACAACACCGGGGATCATGGCCTAGCAAACTTGACACAAATTTTTGAGGGACACAGTTTAATCCATGACAACATTTATATTTCCCCTTCTCTGCTTTCTTGCTTCCTTACTTAATCTGCTCTTTTTATATCTCAAGAAAGATAGATTTAAGACACAACCTACTCTAATACTATCTCATTAACATAAGAAAGAACACTCATTCCCAAATGGATTATTACCACAGGTATAGTAGGATTTGTAACACATATTTTTGGGGAACACTGTTCAATCCATAACATTCCACCTTTTGGCCTCCCAAAATTCATGGCCTTCCCACATGCAAAAAACACTTATGCTATCATATCATCCCAAAAGTCAACTCTAAGTCCAAAATCTTATCTTCTGAATCATCTAAATTAAATATGAGTGAGATTTTTAGGCTTATTCCATCCTGGGGCAAAATTCTTCTTCATCTGTGAACCTGGAAATGTAGAATGCAAGTTATCTGCTTCCAAAGTATAATGATGGAACAAATGCAAAGTAAACATTTCCATTATAGATGGGAGAAATTGGAGGGAAAGAAGGGATAAAGGACACCAAGTAAATCTAAAACCCAGCAGAACAAACTACATTGACTCTCAAGGCTTAAAAATAATCTGCTTTTCTCTGATATGATCTGGGCAATGGTCCCATCTTCCAGACTCTGGGTGTTGGCCATGCTGTCTGGATTCTGAGTGTTGGCCCCTCGACCCTGGGCAGAGGCCCTACCTTTCAGGCCCACTGGTATGGAAACCTCACCCCCTTGTCTTTGGGTGGTCTCATTCTCTTAGTCCATCTGAGTGGTGGCCCCACCTCCTCAGCCCCAGTAGGCTCCATTCTCCTGCCCCTTGGGCATGGCAGCCCCACCCCCTCAGCTTTGGGCAGCATTCCCTTAACCCCCATGATCAGCAGCCCCATGCTATGGAATCAAGTTGGTGGAGATCTGACTCTAAAATCTAAGAGGCTGTGGTTCCACCCTTTGAAATCTAGGAGGCAGTGGCTCCACCCTTTGAGATCTGGGAGACCATTGCTCTATCATTTGAAACTTAGGAGGTCGTGGCTCCACCCTTTCTAACAGAGTCAGCCCTATTTCCAGTGTTTCTTCCAGCAGTTCTGCTGATCTCTGAGCTCCAAGGAGGGTCTTTTACTTTTCTTAGAGGACAACAGATGTAGCTCCTTTGGCCTATTTCCTACCTATAGAATTCCAGGAGGCAGGCAGTTTTTCTTCATTTGGCACTTACTGTCTCTTTCCCCTTCGGTCTGACCTGATGGGTTTTCTGCTGTGGTAGTTGGCTAGATCCGTCAGTCACAGACTTAATGTCTTTAACAAAAGATTGTTTAGCCACGTACTTGTTGAAAATTATAGAAAACGTTTCCTTAGTTTGTACAACAGAATATTCCAAATCTTTAAGTTTTGTTTCATTTTGCGCAGTTCATTTTTAAGTCCTTTTCTATCCTTTCATACTTTACTGCAAGCAAGAGAAATCACATAGCCCCTTTAAGATCTTGCTTAGAAATCTCCTTAGCCAAATATCCAAGTTTGTCACTCACAAGTTCTACCTTCCACCAAACATTTGAACATAATTCAGACAAGTTCTTTGCCACTGCATAAAAAGCATTGTCCTTCCTCCATTGTTCAATCATATGTTCATCTTTTAAAACCTCACCAGAAGCACACTTAACATCCACATGTCTAGCAATATCCTGTTGCTGGTGCCATATGTATTCTCTAAGACGATAGAGACTTTCTCTATAGCTCTCCTCACATCCTTCTGAGCACTCACCAGAATTGCTGTTGACATCCGTAATTCTACTAACAATCTCTTCAAGACAATCTAGGCTTTTACTATTATGCACCTTAAAACTCTCCTAGCTTCTGCCCATTACCCAATTCCAAAACCACTTCCACATTTTAGGTATTTGTTAGAGCAGCACCCCACTCTTCCGGTACTGAATTCTGTCTTAGTCATCTAGTAATGCTATAACAGAAATATCACAAGTGAGTGGCTTTAACGAACAGAAATTTATTTCTCACAGTTAGGAGGCTAGAAGTCCGAATTTAAGTTGCCAGCTCTTGGGGAAGACTTTCTGTCTCTGTCGGCTTTGGAGGAAGGTCCTTGTCTCTTTTCAGCTTCTATTCTTCAGTGATCTTCATGTGATTTGGCATCTATCTTTTCCCATCTCTGCTTTCTTGCTTACATGCTCAATCTGCTCTTTTTATATCTCAAGAGAGATTGATTTAAGACACACCCTACACTAATGGAGCCCTGGTGGCCCGGTGGTTAAGAGCTCAGCTGCTAGACGAAAGGTTGGCAGTTCAAATCCACCAGCCACTCCTTGGAAACACTATGGGGCAGTTCTACTCTGTCCTATAGGGTTGCTATGAGTCTGAATTGTGTGGGCAGCAAGGGTTTTTTTTCCTACACTAATACTGATTCATTAACATAACAAAGAACACTCATTCCCAAATAGGATTATAACCACAGCTATAGTAGGATTTATAACACATGTTTTTTTTGGATGCAATGAATCCATAACACTCCTCTAGGCCTTACACAGACAAATATGCAGTTTTAATTTCTAATTCCTTGGTGCTGCTGATAGTTTATTTTATTCTTCTTTCTTCATTTTGATACAGTATTCTAAAAAATATTTATCAAAACTTGAGGCTTTCTTTCCATAAAACATCAAAGAATATAGGAAAAAATGTATTACCAGCCAGCTTCTGAGGATGGAGTTTCCCCATTCATATCTCTTATTGACCAGAATGTCTTCCTGAAGTCTATTAGCAGGAGACATGGAATAGACAGGAAATGATTGCAACAAAGGTCAGGCATACATTTCATTTTTGTGTTTGCTCTCTTCACCTAGTGAAGCCTGTATTTTCAATGGCATTTCTTAAAAGTCTCCTAGATATTCCTCTACAAAAGAATGCACTTCAAATGTACTTTGCCTTTTGGGTATCCAGAAACATCTGCTTAGTGAGGGCAAAAAAATCACTGTAGGAATCTCTAAATGATTTTACAATGATAGTTTTAGAACCCAGAGTTTCATGTCATATTTCTCCAGAGGTGGTGTCTGTATATGGTTGTGGATGGAATGGAGGAGTGGGCTTGACCAATTTTATTTTTATATTATTTAAGAAATTTGTGTGTCAAAGAAAATAAATAAATGTAAAATATAATTAGTATTTTTTCTAACTTTGATATATCAAACTTTTCTCCTGTGTAACTAAAGTAAGTAAATAATACCTCACTGGATGTTTTATAAGGTGCTGTTGATATTTTCACATATAAAATCACATTTAATCTTAAAATAACTCTGAAGACTTCTACTTCTGGGAAAATAGAGTAGAGGTAGTTTTTCCTATCCCTCCCGCTAAGTACATCTAAAAACTGGACATTATGTATAAAACAAACATAAGAAGACTGAAGGGTGGAAAAAAGAAGGCAAACTGACTATGGACCATAAGACCCGAGACATGGCACAGTGGTGACTTCTCTGTTTTGTTTTGTCTTTTTTCCCCTCTTACAGCTCAAGCTCATAGATGAAGGAGCCAGCAACCCAGAAACATTAAAGAAACCAGCCAAACTGATATAAATAATTTGAATAGCCCTATAACTATCCAGAAAATTGAATCCCTAATTCAAACATTTCAAAAAAACAAACAAACAAAAAAAAAAAAACCCAGACCCAGATAGTTTTACTGGAGAATTCTACCAATGTCAAAGAAGAATCAGCACCATTATACACAATCTCTTCCAGAAACAGGAGAGGACATTTCCCAATTTATTTTATGAAGCTCATTACCTTGATACAAAACAAGACTTTAACAGTACAATAACAACAACAACAACAACAAAAAAAACTACAGACTAATATCCCTCATAACTATAAATGCAAAAAAACCTTAACAGAATATTAACAAATAGAATTCAGTAATAAGTAAAAATCATTATGGTAGGAAATTATCTGAGAGGAAACTCAGATATTCCAATGCAAACTGCAATGTTGTATTCAAATTATTTTTGGATGTATGTAATGCCTCTTAATCAACCTATAATACAATGATGATTAAGCAAAGGCTGATAAACTTAATAATGTTCCCTAGGCTGAAGCTGAAGCTAATAGTATAAAGGAAGCTGTAATTACTTTTTTTCCTTTCTACATCCTCTCCTCTCTAGTATAAGACTTTATTTCATGTATTTGCTTATACAGCCATTCTGTTTTCTCTGCTTCCCTCATCAGACTGTAAGCCCTTTCAAGACAGAGACTAAGTCTTTTTGTCCTTGAAACCCCGTGCTTAGCATATTGCCCGTCATGCATTAGATATTAACAAATGTTGAAGTGAATACATTTCTCTTCTTTGAGATATTTCTACTATAGTTAATCAGACTGAGGAAAACCGAGAACATTTTATGCAATGATAAGAATGTGTTTTATGAATGTTGCCAATATTAAGATTCAGCAGCAAAAATAGTAGGTGCTGTTCTAATTCCCTTGGTTTAACTTTTTCCCACTATTTAGAGCAGCATCTCTCAGCTGTTAGTCCTCATGCTTTTTATCAGCTTTTTATCCAGTCCTTTCTGGGCCCCTCTCAGGACAAGATTGAACTCATTTTCTTTGTTCTTCCTTCTCTTCTTCCTCATGTTTGACATTCTTAAATGGCCCCAAGTATAACTGGTTTTATGGAAAACACTAAAACATCTGAAGTGGTATATTAGGAGGCATCAAGTATAGGGTCTTGAGACAGACAAACCTGAGTTTGATGACCAGCTCCATTTCTCATTAGCTGGATAGCCCTGAGCTCGGTTTTTGAGTCTCAGCTTAATCATTTGTAAGTTAAGATTTTTATAATAATCATTAGAGATGATATGTAAAAAACAAAGTGTTTAGCACAAAGGTGATTAGCATCCAAAGGACAAATGATCAATATTATAATTAGCCATTTAGTCTGATGAACAAAACATTAATAACAGATTATCCTGTACTTTATTGCTAAAACACGTTGCCATGGAGTCAATTCTGACTCACAACGACACTGTAGGACAAAGTAGAACTGCCCCAGAGGGGTCCCAATGCTGTAATCTTTACAGAAGCCGACTGCCACGTCTTTCTACCATGGAGCAGCTGGTGGGTTCCAACCGCTGACCTTTCAGTTAGCAGCGGAGCGCTTAACCACTACGCCGCCAGGGCTCCTTACATTACCACTCCTATCAATATCTATCTTAAAAAATCACACCCTACTACCATTGCTGTGGTTTATTTTTACGTAGAGATTTATCAAATATACTTATCTGAGATGAAATAAGGCTGGTAATTCCATTTCAAGGTTGTTTTCTGGAGCAAATGATACCAAGAGAGTAAAAGTTCACAACGAAGTTTTTATCATGCGGGGATTATTTCAATCCAACCCATTCCATTCACGCAGGCAATTGCAAAAACTATGTTATACGGGCACAGATATTGACTGAGGACTTTCTGCACTGTGATAAATTCTGTTTTAGATGTCTATCCTAAAGTCTTCTATTTTAGCAGATATCCAAGCAAGTCAGCAGCATTTTCTGTGTTGCCATCAGAATAATTTTCAGCTGAGTTCCTCTTTCTTCTTCTTTAACATTTATCACCACGGGCCATGTCTCCACAGGCCCTTCGGAGCAGAGTGGCCCATACAAAACAAGGTTTAAGTCATCTGCCTCCGCATGTGGTATTCATCCCTGTGCTGTGCTCTCGGATCCTGAAAAAAGCAGCACAGGGGTGATTCATCTCCTGCATGTGGACCTCCCACCTCTGCTGGTAATGTCATCACCCTGCCTTGCACTGCGGAACACATATACGATGAAAGTAGATGGAGTAGAGATGTTGGTCATAGTTTCTGAAAATGATTTCTCATGAAACAGTAACCAAAGTGTCCTCCTGTAAGTAGGAAATTCCAAATTTAGGCTACATGCAACAATTTATCCAGGTAGTAAAACTTGAATTCTGCTTCAAAATGTCTGACTTTTGAAGCTTGGTCATTTCTTGAGAAAAACATCTATAGAACAAGGGTAGCACACACACTACCGTGCTTTTTTTCTACCCCTGCTCAATGCTAAGGTGGCAGATATTGTTGGTTATCCACCCAATGCCATGCCTTTCTTGCTTGCTAGTAAGACTCCAATTTTGTTTGGGTGATAAGATGCCTAGACCCAGAGCACTTGCTAGTTATTTGCCTAGGGAGTGAGAGGCAATGAGATAGATGTAAGGCAAGTCGGCTGAGGGGATCCTGGGAAAAGATTTTCCTTCCTAGTAAAGAGAGTCATACAAACAGAAGCCCATTTGCCCTTGCCTGTTTCTGCTTGGAATGCTGTTGAAGTAATCAGCTGTAGCAGTAATTACGTAAATATGTTGGGATTCATTGCTAATGCTCTGAGGATGGCAGAGAAAAAATACGGAAGGAGTCTGTTTTTTTTTTAATAACATTCCTGAATGGCTGCACCAGCGCTGGCACCTCCTACCTTCAGACTTGTGGTTAAGTGAGATAGTAATAAGTGTCTGTGTTATTTAAACTGGTTTTAGTTGGAGATTTTGCTTTTTGCAATGGTAGGTAGATTTCCTTACTGATAAACATGGTATTTGATAGCCTTTTTTGACTTTTGGACTTGGATTTGTGCCAGGATATGTTGGGAAAGAACTGGGTCAGGAGGAGATTAGTTTCTGAACCTTTCAGATGAGGAAAAGATCTTAGGTGAGTGAGAGTTAATTTCCAGGAAGCTCAGAGATTCAAAGCCAAAGGGAACCATAACGTCCAAGTGCACCTGAGGCTGGGAACAAAAGATAAAACACAAAAGATCAGAAGCCCCTGGATGGAAGAGCAGAAGCGAGAGTATGCGTCAGATGAGAGTGTTAAGTGTTTTTCTATGAAAAGGCGAGGGTGCCCAAGGCTGGTAATTATTGGATGCCTTTCTGCCCTCTTAAGGAGTGTGTGATCCTGGCTTCAAAGTGCAACTTCAGAGAAATAAGTGAGTCCTCTTTTTTTAACATCCCAGCATTCTTTCAATTCCCCATTCTCTAAGCACTGAACCACAGAAGACATCTTATGTAACCACAGAAGGCATCTTATGTTAAGGAGCAGATTTGTAGGCATCCGAATGAAAAGTTCTGCTGTGTGATTTTCTATGGAATAGCTTCTATCCTCAAACCACTAGCTAAAGCAACCTACTGTTCAGTAAGTGGTAAAAATAGACTCAGAAAATGTTCATGTACTATGCTTCATATAATCAAGTTAAAAAGCCTTTTCTGAGAGACTTTTATGAGCTTGGCATGAACTAGTTACCATATTTCAGGAGTAACAGTGCCATGTTATACAGGGACCTTATAAAATGTATGCAAAAATCTAGCAAAGGGTGCATTTTCTTTTTCTGTAAAGCTAGCCTTTCTGTTTAGAAGCAATCTTGAACTATCAGGTCCAGTAGCTGTTTCTCTAATACAGCATGAAATACCTACCTAACATGTTTCTCTTTCCAAGTCTAGACAACAAAAAGGGATTGGCTATCCTCTCAAAAGGAGAGAACAAGAACAGTCACTTAGAAACAAATTATATATATTTCATAATCATTTGTCAAAGCCTCTTGATATACCTGAACTTATGCATGAGCTGCTGTATCAGTCAGGGTTATTAAGTGGATGCTATAGTTATAACTTCAGCTAAATTAAGCAGAAAAGTCATTGAAAAGTTATTGGGTGGCTCTCAAATTCACTGAAAAGTGTATAAAACCAAGGTTAGAAACTATGCAGCCAAGAACAATGCTCTAAATCACACCCAAAATTATACATCAGGTTGTTTCAGTTCTCATATATTAACACACCCAATTATCAGAACAGTCCTATGAAAAAGATACTGAACTATTCTTACCTTCGTTTTACAAAAGATACAGCTGTGGACTGGGGGTGTTAGGTAACACAGCATTGTTACTTAGTGTGTAGTAGAGTTGAACCCGGGTCCACATGACTCTACATCCTAGGCTCTTAAATACTACATTTTATGCTGCCAATCACCCCTTGTTCCTCTACTTACAGGTGAGACTATCGCCAAGTTGCTTGTTGTCTTTCCACCATTTGTCACTGCAAGGTATTGACTCTACAGCTTCTCCCACAGACAGCCACAAGGGGGCACGTTTAGACCTCTGCGAGAGGACCCAATAAATTAACAAAGGAGAAAATCCAATCCCCACCCATACACTGCGAAGACCAGTGTTTTTTGAAGAGAAAAGCATGACCTTTTAGAGGATCTTGAAATGAATTTAGTGGCCTTAAAAAAAAAAGAAAGAAAGAAAGACAGACTAAAACAAGATATGAGAGCACATCACACCCAGTAAGGGTATTATATGAAATGTTGTTCAATTTCAGTGATGCAGTAGGGGTATGTATAAATGTAAAATCTGTTTCTTCCTTTGGACCATATGGTCAAAATACCAGTACACAGCTTGACACTTACTGTCTTAGTCATCTAGTGCTGCAATAACCTTCTACCAGCCACGGAATGCTGAGGAATGCCTGTGGCTACTCACAAGGTAGGACAGTGCCCTATAACCAATGGCCTGATTTGGACTTCTAGTCTCCAAATCTGTGAGAAAATTAATTTCTGTTCTTCAAAACCACCCACTTGTGGCGTGTGTGTGTGTGTGATGGCAGCACTAGGAAATGAAGATAGGAAGTAATGGCTTGGTCTTGGCCTTGCTGAAGTGTAACCAGTCAGGTGAGGTCAGAGATTGTCCCTGTCCTGTTTCTTATTATTCACTGCTTGTTCCTAAACCAGTGCTGGGCATGTAGGAGACACTAGTAACACTGAACATATTGTTGTGGTGCAGTTAAAGAGGAAAGAAAGGGAATTTACATAGCTAACTGTCACATAAGGGAAAAGAGAGAATGATTTATTGATTATTAATACAAAAGGATTTCTTTGAAATGTTTAGATTCTTGAGAAAAAGCTTTTAATTCTTTTGAAAGTCACCTCAATTCTTGCTTTTACTTTGCATGTGTAACAGTCAAGCACATGCTAAAATGCACTTTTTCTAAATCTTGGAAGAAATAAAATTACCTATCTAAGTGTTATGGAACAAACTTTAAATCATTCAAATTTGGAAAGCATCTTTAAATACTTCTGCCTGAAGACTTCCTTTGTCTTTCTTCCTCCTTGTATTAATTATCCAGTGCTGCTATAACAAATACCACAAGTAGATGGGTTTAACAAAGGGAAACTTATTCTCTCACAGTAGGAGGCTAGAATTCCAAATTCAGGGTACCAGCTCCAGGAGAAACCTTTGCCTGTCTGTCGGCTCTGGGGAATCTTCCTTGTCATCAATCTTCCCCTGGTCTAGGAGCTTCTCAGTGCAGGGACCCTGAGTCCAAAGGATGCTCTACCCTCCTGGTTCTTCATTCTTGGTGGTAGGAGGTCCCTTTCCTCTCTGCTAGATTATCTCTTCTATATCTCAAAAGAGATTGACTCAGCATACAACATAGTCTTGTAGATTGAGTCCTGCCTCATTAACATAGTTGTCTCTAATCCTGCCTCATTAACATCATAGAGGTAGGATTTACAACATACAGGAAGATCACATCAGATCAAAAATGGTGGACAACCACACACTACCGGCAATCATGGCCTAGCCAAGTTAACACACATTTTGGGGGGACAAAAAACAACCCACAACACTTACTATGAGACCCATTCTAGAATAGCACAAATCATTGTGGTATTGCCTTAACTGAGAATAGTAAGAAGAATAGAAAGGGGAGGAGAATGATTGTCTTAGAAAACTAGAGTCCAGAGAAGAATCTTTGTCATGGAGTCCAATACTACAGAAGTACACTGTTAAGAAAAACAAAACACACATACACACAAACACATACGTGCGTCTGTGGTCCAAAGGCTTCATCAGGAGATTGTCAGTGCTCTCTGACTTGGGGGAAATATTTCCTCAAATCCATTATAATTCTGTATATTACAAATAGCATTCTGAGGAGAGATCTGCCTTCCTGGGTAGCTTCTTGCTGGGAAGAAACCTCTTGGACCAAGGATTTATACATTCCCATTATTATTAAAAGGAACCCTCTTGACACTATGATTAAAATACTTGGCTGCTAACCCAAAGTTCACCAGCTGCTCCACAGGAGAAAGATATAGCAGTCCACAGCAACCTTCTCCCATAAAGATTACAGCCTTGGAAGCCCTATGGGGCAGTTCTATCCTATCCTAGAGGGTCGCTTTGAGTCGAAATCAACTCGATGGCAACTGCTTTGTTATTATTAAGAAGGAATACTCCCCATTACAAATGGAAACATGTAGAATCTGGGGTTATCTGTTGCTCTTATCTGAGTATTGTTTGTGGGTGGCTGCTATCAGAAAGAAATTTTATTTGTTGGAGAATAAGAACATCACCACCTCTGGGTGAAAGAGGCCTTTTCAGGACTTATTTCACAGTGATCAGCAGAGATTCTGCTCTTAAGGCGGGTTGTACCCTCCTCCTCAGTTGTGATAACTGACTGTGCTGGATTCTAAGAATCCTGAGGTAAGTGTTGCAAGACAAGCTACATGACACACGTTTGGAAGGTGCTTCTTAGGAGGAAGCTAGCAGAGCGGGAGGAAAGTGCTTCCATAAAAACATGCATTTCAGTAAAAACAAACAAACATAACAACTGGGAGGCATAGCAATCTCACAGCAAACATTCTGCCTCCCTCACATATCTTGCGGGCCCTTGTCAAGGCAGAAAAAGCCCACTTGACCCTGACAGATGCTCTCAGATCAATAAACACAGAGGATGTTAACAGCAAGTAGTCAGCAGCATCCACTCTTCCTATTTACTTTTCTGTATATGACATCTATGACATTCAGAAAAAAATATCATATTAAAAACTCCAAAATACTAATAATTCTGATACTCAAAAATCAGGTACCTGAGAAAGATCACTTGGGCTCCTTAACTCTCATTTCCTGTGTTTATAAAATGCAGGGATGGGAAGACAAGAGAAGAGTAGGGAAATCATAATATTGCAAAATATACAGAAATGTTAGAAGGATTAAATGAGATGATTTAGTACTGGCAAAGCATTTAGCACCAAGCCTGTATCAGAGTAACTTCTGAATAAAGGATACATGTCATTATTAAGATAATGATTATTACATTTCAATTATAAACAATGCAACAAAAACATAATCACAGCCCAATCCCCGCACCCTCTGAACTCATACATTCATTCATTTTACTGAGCACGGACCTTGGGCAAACCATAGATTCTGTAAGTGCAGAGATTGATAAAATATGCTCCCTGCCTTTTATGAGGTCACATTTCACCATAGGAGAAAGGCATGTAAATCAATAACTATAATCAATATGATGGGAACTATAATAGAACAATTATAAAATGCTATGGAAATATAGACAGGAGACAGGAAGTAAAGCTCCAGAAAGAAGTTGTACTTGTTCTAATTTCCACTTTCATCATTGGTTACATAATGTTTGTGCAGAAGACAAAACAAGAAAGAGCAGAACAAAAAGGCAACATCTCTCTCTTCCTTTTTCATACACATATTACTTCTCTTCTAGTGCCTCTTGCCCCTGGTTAGCAGCTCCCCAGCTCTTGATGGAAGGGATATGGGGCTTGAGGAAATTAATATTTATTCACCATCTGCAGCATGCCAGCTAATTTACATATATATTAGTTAATTTATTTTTGTTATAATTATTTAACCAATGGGAAGAATAGAACTGACAGACTTTGCAGATAACAATCTGAAACCCTGTGGTAACAATTATTTTTGTCTACTTCTTAAATTTTCACTATTTCCATTCTTCTAGTGACAGAGTTCCCCTGTCTGGAAACAGGAGTAGACTTTCTGAGTCACAGTTATTGGCTGATTGGATGGAAAGAGAGGGGAGGTGGTCCAGGTGGGGAAACTAGGTTAATTTCTCTGGATTTTGTGCTGAAGCTGGCAGTGAAAACTTCTGTTTTTTTTTTTTTTTTTATTTTATTAGAAATGCAATAGCTGTAACCCTAGAATTAAGTTGGTGATTCAAACCCATCCAGGGTGCCACAGAAGAAAGACCTGGCAATTTTCTTCTGTAAAGATTACAATCAAGAAAACCCTATGGAACAGTTCTACTCTGTAACACGTGGTGATGTCATGAGCTGCAATTGACTCAACGGTAATACTTTTGGTTTTAGTTTTTCAGTCTCCTTCCTCCTTTTGTGCTGCTGCTGGGGCTACTCATTGGTAAATCCAATTGGAAGCCAGAGAGCATGGAAGTCTGTTGATATAGTCCATACAAGTCAGCCTCTGACAGCAGAGAGCAAGGAGATGGGTGGAGAATGTTGTTGTTGTCATTAGGTACTGTTGAGTTGGTTCCAACTCACGGTGACCCTATGTACAACAGAATGAAACACTGCACAGTCCTGTGCCATCCTCATAATTGTTGTTATGCTTGAGCCCATTGTTGTAGCCACTGTGTCAATCCATCTCATTGAGGGTCTTCCTCTTTTTCTCTGACCCTCTACCTTACCAAGCATGATGACCTTTTCAAGGGTAGAGAATAGATTGGATAAAGAAATGGAAGCTATCTAGTGTGTATATGGGTGTGTGTGCATACACACACATACATACACACACATACACAGAATGAAAACCCACCCCTCACAAGTCATTACAGAAGAATTCACTCCTTCACTGCAAGAAAGGAATTTTCTCAGGAAGAAGCCAAGATAGCAGCTTAGTCAGACTCACCATACCATCCCCTTACAGCAAAGACCTGAAAAACTAAGTGAAACAGATGCAAATAACAATCTTGGAAACCTGACCAACAAAAAAGAAAGATAAAGAATCTAACTGAACACCGATTGGAAGGAAAAATTGAACGAATGTAACAAACGAGGAATAACACAGAATGAAGGGCCTCCGCCAGCTCTCTCGGCTCAATGTGGCTATCTTAAGACAAGACCAGTAGCAACCTCGAGTGAAGAACACAGGGAGGCAACTTCACTACATTCCCATAAGAGACAGAGAAACTGTATGGACACACTTGGAAAGAAGCAAGGTGAGCAGATCGTGATCCGGATCTAAGGAATGAAAACACAGAAACGAGAGTGAGAAATACAAAAATTCTGCCTTCTACAGAGCAGGGAGGGAACCAGGATCCAGAGCCACATATACTCATGAGTGGTGGGCAGTCCCTGACCTCTGGGTTAGGTGGCACACACAAGGAGGTGGAGTATCAGCAGGAAGTGTCCCACCTGACCAGACCCTAGGCGCCCCTCCTCCTCGCACTAGGTCTGGGGCAGGTCCCAAGTGCTGGCTGTAGCAGACAAGAGGTGCCCTGGCACCCACGTCTGTTAGCTGGAGGGCCAAAATTTCCCTCTTCCCACCCTGCTGGTTGGAATCGGCAGAGATTCTCATACCTCAGCCACACTGCCTGACTGGAGAACATATCCTGAGCCCATCACCTCCCCGCAACTCAGCCCAGTCCACTACCCCCTCATGCCCACCCAATGAGTAGTAGTAGGTGTACTCATGTGAATACACTCGCCCACCACCCACACCCTCCAGGCCCAGTGAGTGATAGCAACTGCAAGCACGTGCATGCTCCCACCTTCCACATGTGCCCTGGCTGGCCGGTGAGGGGTGGTGGCAGTGCAACGGCAAGCATGACCACTTGCCACTTCCACCTCTCTCCCTCTGCCTGGTGAGAGGCAGTGGCAGCACTACTGCACATGCACCTGCCCACTGCTCCTTTCCCAATCCCGCCACCTGGCAAAGGTGGTGGCAACATGTTTGTGGGCACTCCCACTTGCAGTTTGGCCCTCCCCTCCTGGTGAGGGGTGGCAATCACACACGTGTGCCCACCTGCTACTCCCCACCCCTCTCACTATCTCGTGAGAACCAGCAGTGGCGAGACCCAGCAGCTTCCCACCTGTCACTTACCCCTCAACCAGGCGAGGGGTGGTAATTGCACATGTGCACAAGTGCCTGTCTGCCACCCATGGATCACCTGGCCTGACAAGAGGCAGTGGCAGCATAGTGGTGCATATGCCAGCTTGCCACTCACTTCCCCTAACCTAGTGAGAAGTAGCAGCAGTGCCTGCCACTCACCCCCCCATTTGGTGGAAGGTGACCACTGTGCCCCCACTAGCCAACCACACCCACCACACCTGCCACCCTACTCACTGGGAGAGTGCCACTGCCCAATCCTATGTCACTGGACTGAAGACAGATGGCAGCCAATGCCTGCCAACCTGCCCTCAGATGCCCCACAAGACCAGTATACAGAGATTTGCACTCAGATGCCCAGCTGCTACTCCACTCACCAGAAGACAGGTGCTGAGCACTCCAGGTCGGCCAGACTAGTGACCAGAGTAGCAAGCTCATCCTGTTTACCTGGATACATCAAAACAAAACAAAAAATCAGGAAGCAGCAAAAAAACATACAATTAATAAATAAATATAATAACACCTTAATGCATTGGAGACAACAGAAAATAACAAATCACCTAAAGAAGCAGGACAAGATGGCTCCAGCAATGACCAAAATAAAGAACCAGAAAAGTTCCCTGAGGAAGAAATGGTAATGGAACTACCTGATAAGGAATTCAAAAAACATATATAGGTTCCTCTAAGACATCAATAAAGAAATCAAGGAAAACACAGACCAAACCAAGGAACACACAGACAAAAAGCTAAAAGAATCCAGGAAAACAATACAGGAACAAAACAAAACAAAACAAAACAAAAGTCAATTAGAAATGAAACAAAAACAGCCTCTAGAAATCTGGAAGATTAACAATAAAATTTCAAAAATAGACAACTTAATGGAAGAACATAAAAGAATTGAGTCAATGGAAGACAGAATTAGCAAAATAGAGAAAAAACTCCCTTAATACTAATATGTTTCAGGAATAGTCAGAAAATAAAAATGAAGAAACCCTAAAGCATTATGTGGGACACTATCAAGAGGAATAATTTATGCATGATCGAAATTCCAGAACAGGAGGAGACAATAAAAAGCACAGAGAAAATTTTTGAAGATTTGCTGGCAGAAAACTTCCCTAATATCATGAAAGATGAGAAGCTATCCATCTGAGAATCACAATGAACCCCTATTTTTAGGACAGATCCTAAAAGAAAATCACCAAGACATATCATAATCAAACTTTCCAAAACCAAAGACAAAGAAAAGATCCTGAGAGCAGCTTGGGAAAATTGAAAGATCACCTGCAAAGGGGAACCAATATCAGACTAAACTCTGATTTCTTGGCAGAAACCATGCAAGCAAGAAGGCAATGGGATGACATATGTGAAACCTTGAAAGAAAAAAAAATTGCCAACCAGTAAAATTGTCTCTCAAATACAATGGTGAAATAAGGACATTTCAAGATAAACAGAAACTAAGGGAAATTGAAGAAAACAGACCAACTCTACAAGAAATATTAAAGAGGGTTCTTCAAACAGAGAACCAACAAAATAAGACAACAGCTTGAGGTTAAGACACATGACAGCCTCAGCCAGATATCAACCCAGATAAAGAATCCTCAAAAATAAAACAGGGAACCAGCGAGAACCAGAGATGTCAATCTGTAAATGACGACAACTGCAAAACAAAAAGGGGGAATAAATTGTGTAATTATAGAACTTCCATATGGAGAAGAAGTCAAGGGCAATATCAAGAATAAAAGACTGTTTAAACTTAGGAAGATAAAGGGAAACTTTGTGGTAACCACAAAGAAAATTAACAAACTACTCATCAAAATAGAAAAGAAGAAAATCATAAAGACTTAGTAAACACAAAATCAATAACAGTGAAAGAAATGAAAAGAAAATCTAAAAACAAAAAGAACCCAGTACAAAAAATTAGGCAGAACAAAGAAATCATCAACATCACAAAAAAAGCATAACAAAATGACAGCAGTTAATTCATACCTGTCAATAATCACATGGAATGTAAGTGGTTTAAATGCACCAGTAAAGAGAGAGAGTGGAAGAATGGATTTAAAAAAAAAAAACCCACAACCCATCAATGTGCTGTCTACAAGAGACATACCTTAGAAACAAATTAAAAAATTATTAGAATCAAACAAGAATGAAAACACAACATACTAAAACTCATGGAACACAGCAAAAGCAGTGCTCAGAAGTCACTTTATAGCAATAAACTTACACATCAAAAAAGAAGAGAGGGCCAAAATCAAAACATTAACACTACAACTCAAACAAATAGAAAAAAAGCAGCAAAAGAAACCCATAGCTGCCAAGAGAGGAAATAATAAAAATTAGAGAGGAAATAAACAAAACAGAAAATAGAAAAACAATCTAAAAAATCAGCAAGACCAACAGCTTGTTCTTTGAAAGGATCAATAAAATTGACAAACCACTGGCCAAATTGACAAAGGAAAATAAGGAGAAGATGCAAATAACCCAAATAAAAAATGAGATGGGTGACATTACAAAAGGGTCAACTGAAATAAAAAGGATCATTAAAGAACACTATGAAAAACTGTACCCAACAAATTTGAAAACCTAGATGAAATGGACAAGTTTCTAGAAACACACTACCTACCTAAACTAACACAAACTGAAATAGAAAATCTGAACAGATCCATAACAAAAGAAGAAATTGAAAAGGTCATACCAAAACTCCCAACAACAACAAAAAGCCCTGTTCCAGATGGCTTCAATGGTGAAGTCTACCAAACACTGAGAGAAGAACTGACACCAATACTACTTAAACTAATGTAGAAGTTAGAAAAGGAAGGAACACTCTTGCATTCATTCTATGAAGCCAGCATAACCCTGATACCAAAGCCAGGCAAAGGCACCCCTGAAAAAGACAACTACAGACCAATATCTTTCGTGAACATAGGTGAAAAATTCTCAACAAAATTCTAGCCAATAGAATTCAACAATGTATCAAAAGTAATAATAATAATACTGTCTTAGTCATCTAGCGCTACTATAACAGAAATACTACAAGTGGATGGTTTTAACGAAGAGAAGTTTATTTCCTCATAGTCAAAGTAGGCTAAAAGTCCAAATTCAGGGTGTTAGCTCCCGGGGAAGGCTTTTTCTCTCTGTCAGCCTTCTTCTCTTTGGTGTTCCCCGGACTAGGAGACTCTCTGCACAGGGACCTTGGTCCAAAGGAAACGCTCTGCTCGCAGCACTGCTTTCTTGGTTGTATGAGGTCCCCCTGTCTCTCTGCTCACTTCTCTCTTTTATATCTCAAGACATTGCCTCAGGACACAATCCAATCTTGTAGACTGAGTACTGCCTTACTAACACAACTGCCACCCATCCTCCCTCATTAACATCATAGAGACAAGATTTACAACATATAGGAAAATCACACAATACCAAGAATCGTGGTCCAGCCAAATTGATACACACATTTTTTGGGGGACATAATTCAATCTATGACAAAGACATTATGACCAAATGGCATTCATTCCAGGTAAGCAGGGATTGTTCAACATTACAAAATCAATCAATGTAACTACATGAATAAAACAAAGGAAAAGATTCACACAATCATCTCAATTGCTGCAGAAAAGGCATTTAATAAAGTCCAACACTCATTCCTGATTTAAAAAAAAAAAACTCACATCAAAATAAAGGGAAATTCCTCAGCATAATTAAGGGCATATATACAAAACCAACAGCCAACATTATTCTCAGTGGAGAGAGACTTAAAGCATTCCCCTTGAGAAGGGGAACCAGACAAGGATGCTCTTTATCACCACTCTTAGTGGAAGTCCTAGTTAGTGCAATAAGACAAGAAAGGGAAATAAACAGCATCCAAATCATAAGGAAGAAGTAAAACTATCCCTGTTCACAGACAATATTATCCTATCAATTGAAAATTCCAGAGATTCCACAAGAAAGCTACTAATAGAAGGATTAGCAAAGTGGCAGAGTACAAGATCAAGATACAAAAATAAGTTGGATTCCTCTACACTAACAAATAGAACTCCAAAAAGGAAATCAGGAAAACAATACCATTTACAACAGACCTAAAAAAGATAAAATACTTACAATAAACCTAACTAGGGACATAAAGAAGAATTGATGCCTTTGAATTGTGGGGTTGGCAAAGAATACTGAATATACCATAGACTGCCAAAAGAACAAACAAATCTGTCTTGGAAAAAGTACTGCCAGAATGCTCCTTAGAAGCTAGGATGGTGAGACTACATCTTACATACTTTGGGCTTGTTGTGAGGAGGGATCAGTTCCTGGAGAAGGACATCATGCTTAGTAAAGTACAGGGTCATCGAAAAAGAGGAGGACCCTCAGTGAGATGGATTGACACAGTGGCTGCAACAATGGACTCAAGCATAACAAGGATTGAGGTTGGTGCAGGACCAGGCAGTGTTTCGATCTGTTGTACATTGGGTCACTGTGGGTTGGAACTGACTCTACAGCACCTAACAACAATGGACATAAAACACTTATACAAAGAAAAACCACAAAATACTATCGCAAGAGACCAAAAGAGAACTTCATAAATGAAAAAGCATACTATACTCATGGATAGAAATACTACCCAAAGCAATCTATAGATACAATGCAATCTCGATCCAAATTCCAACAACATTCTTTAAAGAGACGGAAAATCTAATTACTAACTTTATATGGAATGGAAAGACCCCCCTGATAAGTAAAGCATTATTGAAAAAGAAGAACAAAGTAGGAGGCCTCAATCTTCCCAATCTCAGAACTTACCATACAGCCATGGTAGTCAGAACAGCCTGGTACTGGTACAACAACAGACACATAGACCAATGGAAAAGAATTGAGAACCCAGAAGTAAATCCATCCACTTATGGACACCTGATCTTCAACAAAAGGTTGAAGCACATTAAATGGGTAAGAGAGAGTCTCTTTAACAAACGGTGCCGGCAAAACTGGATTTCCATTTGCAAATAAATGAAACAGGATCCATACCTCACACCATAGACAGAAACCAACTCAAAAAGGATCAAATACCTAAATATAAAACCTAAAACTAGAAAAATCGTGAAGGAAAACATAGGGACAATGCTAGGATCCCTAACCTATGGCATAAATATATATCTAGCAATCCCACTCTAGGTATAGATCCTAGAAAAATAAGAGCCATCACACAGATAGACATATGCACACCCATGTTCATTGCAGTATAATTCACAATAACAAAAAGATGGAACCAACCTAAGTGCCCATCAACAAATGAATGGATAAATAAACTATGGTACAGACGCATAATAGAATACTATGCAACGATAAAGAATAACTATGAATCCGCAAAACATCTCACAACATGAATGAATCCAGAGGACACTGTGCTGAGTGAAATAAGTTAATCACAAAAGGACAAATATTTTATGAGACCACTGTTATAAAAACTCAAGAAAAAGTTTACACATAGAAAGAAACAATCTTTGATGGTTACTAGGGGGGAGGGCTGGTGGTGGAGGGAAAATCACTAACTAGATAGACATGTGTTAACTTTGGTGAAGGGAAAGTCAGTACACAATACTGGGGAAGTCAGCACAAATTGACCAAGACAAGAAAGACACTAAAAGGAACACAAAACAAAACAAAACAAAACGCAACCACAATAAATACTATAACATATAAAATCCTACAACAACAGTAAAAACAAACGATACTTTAAAAGCAGATACATAGGTAGATATCTATGCTGAATAGGAGTAGGAAGGAGTATAGAAGTATACCCATGTACATATATAGGTTTGGTTGTGGATATTTTTATATGCATATTTGTATGTGTAGTGTATATTCATATATATAACAGAACACAAAGGGGCACAGTGATAGAAACTTCCTAGACACAACCAAACACCTAATAGGACCAAGTTGCTGGGGCTAAGGGCTAGGAACCATGGTCTTGGGAAACATCTAGTCCAATTGGCATAATATAGTTCATAAAGAAAATGTTTTACATCTGACTTTGGTGAGTAGCTTCTGGGGTCTTAAAAGCTTGCGAGTGACCATCTAAATTACAGCTACTGGTCTCATCTGCTCTGGGGCAAAGGAGAATGAAGAAAAACCAAAGACACAAGGAAAATATTAGTCCAAAGGACTAATGGACCACATGAACCATAGCCTCCAGCAGCCTGAACCCAGAAGAAATAGATGGTGCCAGGCTACCATCACCATCACTCTGACAAGGATCACAATAGAGGGCCTTGGACAGAGTGGGATAAAATTGTAGAACAAAATTCACATTAAAAAAAAAAAGACCAGACTTACTTGTCTGACAGAGACTGGAGGAACCCCCAAGGCTAAGGCACCCTTCTAATTCAGAACTGAAGTCACTCCTGAAGTTCACCTTTCAGCCAAATATTAGACAGGTCTATAAAACAAACAAACACCCATAAGGAATGTGCTCCTTAGAACAATCAAGTATATGAGACCAAATGGGCAACTTCTACCCAAAAGCAAAGATGAGAAAGCAGGAAGGGGCAGGAAAATCGGACCAATGGAAATGGGGAAACAGACGTGGAAAAGGGAAGAGTGCTGAGCCATTGAGGGGATTTAAATCAATATCATGAAACCATCTGTGTATAAATTGCTGAATGGGAAACGAATTTGCTCTGTAGACTTTCACCTAATGCACAATAAAATGTTCAAAAAAAAAAAAAAAGGAATTTCTATTATCAGTGGAGCTGGCCTGGGTGAGTGCTCTTTTATTAAAATTTTAGACTCACAGCAATTAGTTACAGCTCTAAATTGACCAGATAGAAAAACCAAAAATGAACCTAATTTACTTCTAGAAGTTTGCAAATAATTGCATCAGATGAGATAGCAAAACAAAAATGCTAGTAGTTTCTCAAGAGACCATTTGTTTAATGATATGATTAGAGTTGACAGAGGGCCTGAAGTACTGGGACAAGAGATCGGAAACATGATGTTCTTCTAGCCCTTCAGTCCTAGATAATTTTCAGAGGAGCCTGTACCTTTTGAATAGGTTGGGTGCATTTTTAATCCTTGTATGAACTTCTGCCATCTACAGTGGGTCTATCTGCATAGTGAGGCACTGAATTCTAATCATGAGAATTAGTCTAGCTAAATATGCTTCCAAGGAATTTAAGCACATAATCCCTCAGGCCGGGAAAATGTGTTCCTTCCTGCATATCATGTATATATGTCTGCAGGTCTGCATTAGAGTAGGTGTTTCAAGGTTTTTGCTCAGAGGAGCTAACTTTCATAAGTTATATAGTTACACTGAATGTGACTTCATTGTCCCTGAAACTTTTAACAGATGTGCAAATAGCTTGCCAAACAGGTTATAAGAGAAGTGAAACGTCTGACATTACTCCTGTATTTGAGGATGTCAGGGACAACTTGACAGTTTGTTTGTTGTTGTTGTTGTTATTAGGTGCTGTGGAGTTGGTTTCGACTCATAGAGACCCTATGTACAATAGACAGAAACACTGCCTGGTCCAGCACTACCCTCACAATCGTTGCTATATTTGAGCTCATTGTCGCAGCCACTGTATCAATTCATCTCATTGAGGGTCTTTTTCTTTTTCGCTGACCCTCTACTTTACCAAGCATTTTGTCCTTCTCCAGGGACTGATCCCTCCTAATAACATGTCCAAAGTATGTAAGACGAAGTCTTGCCATCCTTGTTTTAAGGAGCATTCTGACTGTACTTCTTCCAAAACAGACTTGTTCATTCTGCTGGAAGTCCAAGGTACATCCAACATTTTCCACCAACACCACAATTCAAAGGCACCAATTCTTCTTCCGTCTTCTTTCTTCATTGTTCATCTTTCACATGTATATGAGGTGATTAAAAATGGTTTGTTTGAGGGAGCTGTAATGTGTAGGGAAGGTGTCAGAGTCTCTGAAATCACAGCTCTAGGCTGCTCTTGAGGGGAGATTAGACCAAGGAGGAGGACTCTCACTTTGGCTTCGGAGCTCATACTCCCAGCTTCCAGGTCATATAGATATCTTTCCCCACTCCAATCCCTGGAACACATAACCCTACTTGTTAAAACCAACCACGCTGTACTTAGAGTCAGAGAAGAATCATTTGACCACTGAGGCCCTGCTGTCTCAGGAAGTGCAAACAAGAGGCAGCAGAGGCTTTTGGGGGAAGAACTGCTGCTTCAACTCTCTCTTGGCTCCCATGAGCACATTGTCCGTTTTTATGCCCCTTAAGCTTCATGTTTTCATGTCACTAAGTTTATTCAGCGGCTTCCTAGGCCGCTGCCTTGGCTTTCACATCCCAGTGATCATCCTTCTATGACACCCTACTGTGGACTTGAATGAGCTGGACTTTCTCACTTGGTGATGCCCTAGACGCCTCAGTCTCTGCTCCTGGTGACTCAGGGAGAATCCAGGATTGTCTAATCTAATGTTTCCCAGATTTTCTTCTACTTTTTTTTATAGCCTTGCTATACATTGCCCTGGTTGCCCAGTGGTTAAAGCGATCAACCGCTAACCAAAAGACTGGCAGTTTGAAACCACCAGTGGCTCTGTGGGAGTAAGATGTAGTAGTCTGCTTCCATAGAGTTTACAGCCTTGGAAACCTTATGGGGTCGCTGTAAGTCGGAATCGAATTGACAGTAGTGGGTTTTTTTTTGGTGGTATAGATTTTATTTACTTCATATTTTTCTTGAAATTTACTGTTTTTGTTTAGCTTATGCATAATAATATTAATAAAATAATGAGTTTGATGTGCCAGCTATATTTCTCATACATATTATAATAAATACATTACTGTTAAAATAAAAATATTTTTCAGTGTACCACTAGTTATACGTATCCCCCACTTTGGCTACTCTACAGCCACCTAGTAACAGCTTTCAGGAGAGAGTCATTAAAAAAGAAGAGGACTCATTCTTCTAACCCCTAGACTATTTAGAGACCTACAACTTAGTTTTCAAAATCACTTGACCTCCATTTCCATAAGATGACCAAATGGCCAAATCTTTCTAAAAACCACTACATTTTCTATTTGACAACTAGTACTTTTTGCTAAGAATATTGAAAACAAATGAAAAAAATAATTTCTAGAAGTTGTGTGAAGCAAATACAAATGGCTTCTTGGTTATCCACTTAATAGCAGGGAATGTCTTGGTAATTTGCATGGTGGTTGAGGCAAGCAGAGAAAAGAGAAAGGAAATGGCTGAAAACAGTAGAATTGCTAATGAATTTTATAAACAGAAATATTAATAATTAACTTTAAATAGTGTACATTCTGCAATATAAATCTTAATACATCTCTCCTAAGCCTTTAGTAAATTCTTCTATGCAATGAAATGCCTAGTGTGAGTGGAGTGTATGTATGTGTGTGTTCATGCGTATTTGGGTGTGAATCAAGAAAAAGATTGAGTGAGATTCTACATCTGGATCACTGTGGCCTACACCATAACCTTGCTAGTCTCAAACTATTCACAATGCCTATCCCCTTATCTTTCTATATTATAGAGGTATAAGGACAAAGGCCTGCATGCTAAAGATGACAGAGTATAAGCATTGAAAGCACTTCAGAGGTCTCTAGGGAATAACTGAGCTGTTACACAAGCTGTGAAATTCTTACCTTTGTATTTCTTATAAGCTGGAAAACAACAACAACAACAAAAACACCCATTATGTTAAGCTATTACTTGTTGGATTTTCAGTTGTTTGTAGCTTAACAAATTCTTAACTGATACAGAGTGTAAGATCTTTCATGAAGTGAACTGATCAGAGCCAGCAGTAGCTCTGAGAATGTGAACCCTTGGGAATTTGCCCAAGTTCTTCGGAGGTCATTGGATTTTGCACAGGAGTCCATGGCACAAATAGTTAAACACTTGACTACTAACTGGAAGGTTGGTGGTTTGAACCCACTCAGAGGCACCTCAGAAGAAAGGCCAGGCAATCTGCTTCTGTAAGATCACAGTCTTGAGAAAACCCTGTAGAGCAACTCTCTTCTGCACACATGGGGTCACCATCAGTCAAAATTGACTCAGTGGCAACTGGTTTGATTTGGTTTTAGTTTGGATTTTGTATGAGTCAAATTGCACTCAAAGTAGAATTTGAACTGTCTTAAAGTGTAGAGTTATTCCATCTGCCTTTTGGATGACATACTTTTTCCCTAATTTCTTATCCATAAGTATAAATGATCGTTATTTGTTTCATTGGAATATCGCAGAAGGATAGAAGATGATAGAACTAATAATTCTGAGCTCTATATGCTATACATTTTAAGAAACACTCCATAGTCTTAATGTATTTACTTTTCACAACATGTCTATAATGGATGCACAATTATCTGGTTTTACATACATGGAAACTGACACTTTTTTCATTCTCAGATACCTGTTTATGAGCACTGTACAAACTTTCATACATCATTTCTTCCACAGATAGTTCATATTGAGAAATAAGTTTAGAGTTAGGTATTTCTAGTCAAAATCAAAGTGAGGACATAGACCATTTTGACTGATGATAGGCTCAGTGGAGAACCAAAGAAAATTCCAGTTTCCTGAGTATTTCATACAAAACCGTAGGTATATAGCCTATAGTCCCATTCTCCCCCATTCTCTTAAATAACATGCTTCTTTGATGATCTGTTGTTTTTCTTGATGCTCATTATTATTTCATTTTATTTATTTATAATTACTCAGTAAACATTTATTTTAGGAGACATCAAAAGTATGTTAAACAAGTTGGTCACTTCTACTAACTGAAAGAAATATTTCATGGTGATAAACTATTTCATCAGTTACTGCAGTATTGACAAGAAAGGGACAGAGAGAGAGAACAGTTGAATATTATTGGACATATGAATAATTCTGAGTTTTTACTGAGTTCTGAGGTTTTTTCTATATGAGGGTACATACATATTTAATTGCAGTCTTCTCTGCTCTGGATTTTAATCTTTCTATTTTACAAAGATTGGCTAATCTTCATCTATCATGTTCCACTTCTGCATGCATAAGATCTTTTCACAAAGCCATGGGAATGAATGTATTTTCTTTACTCTTTCTTGCAATTTAGAGTATGTTGGGAAAGAAGTTAGATAAAAGTAGCTAAAGTTCTATTTTTAATTAATTAATTAATTCATTCATTTATGCTAGTTAGGGTTTCATGGCCTACTTTATTTTGCTGTCAAGCATACTATTGACTATATACTATCATCGGCAATGGATTCGTTAAACTATGTCAATTTTGTGTAAATTGCATTATGTAAATCTATTTTCTTTTTACTAAAAGTAACTCTGTTTTGCCTGTTGGTCTTTGAAATCTGTTTTGCAATTGTTTTTACATTTGGAGCAGCCAATTATGTACACAGATAGTCAGATAGTCTTGGTTTTTCATACATATAATATGTACGCCTAGCCCCCATGTCAGTATATGAAAAAGTCACAAAATGTTTGTCTTTGTATCTGAATGTTATCACAATTTTTGTTTGTGTTATTTTTATTGTTATTATTTTGCTAATTTTAACAGTTTAAAAAAAAAAAGACTTAAGCCCTGGAGGCAGTTATAGCAGGTATGCAACATCTTGTAATGTTTATGGATTGATTCACAAATTTTGGAAGGAAAATTCCCCTTGTCTAAAAGGATGTGCTACCAATACTTGCTGCAAAGTATGTTCTCTTTATTATTAAATATTTTATTTTTATAAATTAAGATACAGTAAAATTGACTCTTTTGATGTACAATTCCTATCGATAAAAACAGTTTTAGAGTGGGTCAAATAAGAACTAAGAACTCTTATAATCTAGACATTGGTGTTTCATTAATGCTTCATTTGAACCTAAGATGATGGAACTTAGCATATGGCTTATAGCTCTAAGAATTGCAGAGGCAGTCATCAAGACTTTTGGACAACAAAGAACTGTTGCTGATCAGTACCATGGCATGCTTTCCTCTGTTTGGGCAAAGCGAAACTTCATCTTCAGTGGGATCACAAAGTATCAATGATTCATTAATCATTAATCTTTGGTCTTATTGCTTTACCAGCATGTGTATATTGACTACCGTGAAATCAGGTAGTTCCAGAAAGGCAGGACTGTCACATTTATATCCCCTTCTTCTTCCCATGGAAGATGAGACTAACTATTTAATCCCAGCACACCTTTCTGTTAAATAATGTGGACACACTGTGCTCTTCCCAGACTCACATGCTAGGCAGCTACAACTAGATGAGCTGAAAGGAACATGAGATAAAATTTGTTTGCCATCCTTGACATAGAAAAAGATTAACAAGCTATTAATGAGGTACCCTGGGAGAAAGATGTGGTAGTCTGCTTCCGTAAAGATTACAGTGTTGGAAACCCTATGGGGCAGCTCTACTCTGTCCTATAGGGTCGTGATGAATCGTAATCAACTTGATGGCAACGGATAATGAGGTATTAATGTAAATGATTGAGATTGTTAAATTCATGTTATATCTTAAAAATCTCTACAAGAAATGCTCCTAAAGATCTAGGCATTCTGGAATCACAATGTGAACGATGATCAACAGCACCAAGGGCTCTGTTCTCTGGCAGAAGGTGACCAAATTCATCTGATGGGTATGCATTCAGTTGGCTAGCCTAGTCTAAAAATCTCCTTAGGAAAGAGTATATCAAAATCATTGAGGGATAACGTATGTTCTTGTCCTGAGTAAAATGGAGTAGGCATATTTCACTCTGTACAACAAAGAATATTCTTATATCCATCAGGACTCTCTAATAGCCACCCACTTCTAAAATTTAAAAAGACCAAGAGAGGATATTGGTGAAGTGCTTCCTTTAGAAAGTTATTGTACTGTAAGTCTCCATATGGTGATGGGTGGGAGTGGGCTGCCTTCTGAACTCAAGTTTAATCAAAAGGTGCTCTTGGAACACTTTTAAATGTTTTCTGAAGTAAGAGTCATAGAGAATGGATGCCTGACTCACATATCAGAAAGTTTGACACCTGACCTGGGGAAGTAAGAGGGCAAGCGTGTGAATTATTAAGAGCTTTGACAGGGGCCCATGGAGAGATCAGCTGTGTTGGCATTAATCTGAATGGCCCGAATGAGTGGAGCAAGATCTTTCTGACTGTGATGCTTGTGATCCTGAACACTATGCTATAAGCCTTCTTATACTTATTCAGTGTAAAAGAACACTGGTCATAGATGGATTATGGTAAAAATTAATGCAAATTACTGTACAAAATAATATGTTCTTTCTACTTAACAACAAAAGCATCTGTATCTGCTGTTGGTAATAAGAGGTAGTTAGGAAAGGAATAAATTTATTCAAACTAATGCCAATTAAAGCCTAACAAGACAGCAGATTGGTGAAGAGAGTATATTCTCAACAAGGACCTCTAAGATGAACATGTTGAAAGAAATAATTCAGAAATAACTGGGAAATTTTCTTTCTCCAGAGTCTCTTTCCCTCTCTTCAAAAGCTATATTTCCTGTGTGCTCACTTACTAAGTCGGTAATTTTCTGAACTGTTAATGTTTTTTATAAGCTCATAAAGTGAGTTTTCACCTCACTGTGAGATTTATGACGAACTAGACAAGTAATGAACAAAAATAACCTCTGTGAAAAATGGCTTGTGAGTGGTAAGCTAGGTTCCCTCATTTACTAAGAAACCTTCTTCCTCTTTACATTTTGTTACACATAATTAAAATCATTGCCACACATATTGTTTACACACACACACACACACACACACACACACGCCCCTCCTGTCCCTCATACAATCTTCTTTCTCTAACTCCTACTTGATCCTTCGAAATTCAGGTAAAGTGTCCCTTATACAAGAAGGTCTTCCAGTACCATCTTGGTCTGATTTAGATGGCCCTGTTTGTGATTCCACGGTACTCTCTATTGGAATTTATTCTGTAGCTTTGGTTTATTTGCCATATTCCCCACTGGATTATACTCTCTGGGGCAGAAGAGAACATGTATATTTGTTGTTGTGCCCTCAGCATCCAGTACAGTGCCTTGCTAAAAGTCGAGGCCCAGTAAGTATTTGCTGAATGAGTACATAATTGAATTAAGAGTAGGGGAACTGATAATTGGAGAGCAGAAAATGAGTTCATCTGTAAAAATGAAGAAGGATAGCACATACCTCATAGAGTTGTTATAATAAAATTTAAATGAGTTAAAATGCTTACAGCAGTGCTTAGCATGTAATAAATTTTATGCAAGTGTTAGCTATTAGTTGAAGTAAATTTAATGATCTTCCCTATTAATGCACATTCCAGCATTCAAATTTAGTTACAAAAACTCAGGAATTAGAGTTGAGGGTGCCAGAGGCTGTCAGGAGCTGAACTGAGAAACTAGAGGTATGAATATAACCTGCTTTCTACTTCTGTGATTTTGTTTGTGTCAAGATGAGTCAAAGGTAGCTTTTGAATCCACAAGTGGAGCTCTAATGTTGTAGACCATGACATAGCTGTAAGCTTTAATGAATGTGATTATAAAAACAAAAATTGAAATCAATGGACCCAGGTTCAGGAATCATTCTCAAACTCAATAACCTGAACTTGTTCCATAAAACAGTGATTTTGTGATTCATGCTAATGCCCTATTCCCTATATATTTTAAAAAAATCTATATAAACTAAGTCATTAAAAATACAAATTGTGAGCTCCTGGAAGGCAGAGACTGTGCTCTATTTATTGTTGCACACTGGCACCAAGCACATTAAGTATATATACGTAGTTGAATGTTGTTGATGTTAGTTATTATACATACATACTACCACTTGTGTGAATTGTCTGAATACCAAAAACAAGTCAATTGGTCCTAGAAAAGGGGAAAAATCAAAAAACAATTTTTTATTGTACTTTAGGTGAAGGTTTACAGAACAAATATTTTCTCATTAAACAGTCAGTACACATATTGTTTTATGACATTAGTTAACAGGCCCACAACATGTCAACACGCTCCCTTCTCAGCTTGGAGGACCTTTTTTTTTTTTTTTTTGGTGAAAAATACACATAGCCAAAGATACACCATTTCAAAAATTTGTACATGTACAGTTCAGTGACGTCGATTACTTTCTTCCAGTTGTGCCACTATTCTCACTTTAGATGAAGGTTTACAGAACAAAATGGTTTCTCATTAAACATTTAGTACACATATTGCCCTACGACAATGGTTAAGAACCCCACGACATGTCAACACTGTCCTTACTCAACCTTGGGTTCCCTATCACCAGCTTTCCTGTCCCCTTCTGCCTTCTAGTCTTTGTCCCTGGACTGCTGTGTCTTATTAATCCCATTTTGTTTTATGGGGCTGTCCATTCCCCGGCTGAACGGTGAACCTCGGGAGTGACTTCACCACTGAGCTAAAAGGGTGCCTGGGGGCCATACTCTCGGGGTTTCTCCAGTCTCTGTCAGGCCAGTAAATTTGGTCTTTTTTTGTATGTTAGAATTTTTTTCTACATCCTTCTCCAGCTCTGTCCAGAACCCTCTGTTGTGATCCTGGTCAGAGCAGTTAGTGGTGGTAGCCAGGCACCATAGAGCTGTACTGGACTCCGTCTGGTGGAGGTCTTGGTAGCTGTGGTCCATTAGTCCTTTGGACTAATCTTTTCCTTGTATCCTGTTCTCTTCATTCTCCCTTGCTCCCGAAGGCATGAGACCAGTGGAGTCTCTTAGATGGATGCTCACAGGCTCTTAAGACCCCAAGCACTACTCACCAAAGTAGAATGTAGAACATTGTCTTTATAAACTGTGTTATGCCAACTGAGCTAGACGTTGCCTGAGACCATGGTCCCCACAGCCCTCCACCCAGCAGTTCAGTCCCTTAGGGAGTTTGGATGCATCTATGGAGCTTCCATGGCCTTTCCTTGTAGAAGTTGTGCTGGCTTCCCCAGTATTGTGGACTGTCTTACCCTTCACCAAAGTTACCACTTATCTATTGTCTATTTAGTATTTCCCCCCAACCCATCCCTCATAACCAACAGAGATTGTTACATTTTGTGTGTAAACTTTTTCATTAATTTTTTCAATAGAGATCTCATCAATATTTGTCCTTTTGTGATTGATTTATTTCACTCAGCATAATGTCCTCCAGTTTCATCCATGTTATTAGATGCTTCACAGATTCATCATTGTTCTTTATCGTTGCATAATGCACCGTAGTTAGTTTATCCATTCATCTGTTGATGGGCATCTAGGTTGTTTCCATCGTTTTGCTATTATGAACAATGCTGCCATGAACATGGGTGTGCATATGTCTATTCATGTGACAGTTCTTATTACTCTAGGATATATTCCTAGGAGTGGGATTGCTGGATCGTGTGGTATTTCTATTTCTAGCTTTCTAAGGAAGAGCCATATCATTTTCCAATGGTTGCATCATTAAGCATTCCCACCAGCAGTGCATAAGAGTTCCGATCTCCCTGCAGCCTCTCCAGCATTTGTTATTTCCAGTGTTTTTGATTTGTGTCAGTAACGCCAGGGTGAGATGGTATCTCATTGTGGTTTTAATTTGCATTTCTCTAATGGCTAGTGAACACGAGCATTTCCTTATGTGTCTGTTGGCCACTTGAATGTCTTCTTTGGCAAAGTGTCTGTTCATTTCCTTTGCCCATTTTTTAATAGGATTATTTGTCTTTTTGTTGTAGAGGTGTTGGATTTTCTTGTAGATTATGGAGATTAGACATTTATCTAACTTGTACTGTCCAAAAATTTTTTCCCAGTCCATAGCTTCCCTTTTCACTCTTTTGGTGAAGTCTTTTGAAGAACATAGGTGTTTGATTTTTAGAAGATATAAGTTATCTAGCTTATCTTCTAGGGTTTGTGCATTGATGGTTATGGTTTGTATCCTGTTAATGCCGTGTATTGGGGCCTGTAGCGTTGATACTATTTTTTCTTCTATGAACTTTATAGTTTTTGGCTTTATATTTAGGTCTTTGATCCATTTTGAATTAGTTTTTGTATATGGTGTGATGTATGGGTCCTGTTTCATTTTTTTGCAGATGCATATTCAGTTTTGCCAGCACCATTTGTTAAAAAGACCATCTTTTCCCCATTTGATGGACTTTGGGCCCTTGTTGAAGATCAGGTGACCGTAGATGGATGCATTTCCATCTGGGTTCTCAATTCTGTTCCACTGGTCAATGTATCTGTCGTTGTACCAGTACCAGGCAGTTTTTACTACTGCAGCTGTATAGTAGGTTCTGAAGTCAGGTATTGTGAGTCCTCCTGCTTTATTCTTCTTTTTCATTAGTGCTTTACTTATTCGGGGCTTCTTCCCTTTCCGTATAAAGTTAATGATTAGTCTTCCCATCTCTTTGAAGAATGTTGTTGGTATTTGGATCGGGATTGCATTGTATTTGTAAATTGCTTTGAGTAGAATTGTCATTTTCACAATATTGAGTCGACCTATCCATGAGCATGGTATGGGAAAAATCAAAATATTTTGAATTATGTTGGTGAGCATATCTATTTTTGAAAGGCAATTGTTTTCTAGTAAATAGCTTTTTCAAGCCCATCTGAATTTACTGTTATTTCATTTCCTACTTAAGAGTCAAACTCAGAAAGTTCTCCATATGCTTAAAGCTTTACTTAAGTGATCCTTTGACAAATAAAAATTAAATAAAAACAAAACTCATGACGTTTCTATTTATTCTCCCCAAGAATAGTAGTAATGCTTTTAACTATAGCCATTCACAAGAGTTGATGCATGTCATGGATTGAGTTTTGTCCCCCAAAAATATCTGTCAGCTTGGCTGGGTCATGATTCCCAGTGTTGTATGATTATGTAATCTGATGTGATTTCCTTATGTGTTGTAAACTGTATCACTATGATAAGATTATATGTGATCTCCTTATGTGTTGTAAATTCTACCACTGTGATGAGGTCATACTGATGAGGCTGACAAGATTAGACAGTGTCTTAATGCAATCTCTTCTGAGATATAAAAGAAAGAAGCGAGCAGAGACACATGGGAACCTCACACCACCAAGAAAGCAGTGCAGGGAGCAGAGTGTGTCCTTTGGACCTGAGGTTCTTGCGCCGAGATGCTCCCAGATCAAGGGAAGACTAATGCATCACAAGGACCTTCCTCCAGAGCTGACTGAGAGAGAAAGCCTTCTCCTGGTGCTGATGCCCTAAATTTGGACTTGTAGCCAATGGACTGTAAGGGAATGAACTTCTCTTTGTTGAAACCATCCACTTGTGGTAATTTCTGTTAGAGCAGCAGTTGATGACTAAGACAATGTGACTACAGTGTCAGATCTCACGGGAAGGGCAATCTATTTTGCCTAATGATTCGTTGAACCCAGACTTTCCCAATGGTCATTTGAATAGCATTTATCCACCAGAAGTCCTAGGTTGTTATGAATGACACTAACAAAAATGAAGTTAGTCGAAGTCTAAGTAAAGTTATATCCAACAAAGCAACAGTTTGCTGGAATTTTTCACTTTTCAAACTGTGAATACATAGACTAGATATACACAATAAATACAAATTAGAATTATTTCAGAGAAATAATTTTTTATGCTAAACTTCTGTCAACATCTGTTTTCCTATACGTTTCTTGGGTGATAGCATTAAATTTTCTGGTTACACCACACATGTAGTTTTCTTTTTGCCTTGTTTCATTTTTACTGAATAATGCATAACATATTTTGGAGATTATATAGACAAGGTGTCAAAATGATTGATTGCCTTTCCCCTTCTTTATATACATACATATATATATTTTTTGCTGTTGTGCAGGCAGCTTTACTGATTATCCTCTCTTCTCTTTCCCTGCCCCTCCTTCCTTCTTCTCTTTTTCTTCCCCCACCCCGTTTATGTTTTTCAGAGTCAAGTGGTAAGTTATATGCATGGTCAGATGGCTGTTTAAAAAAAAAAAACAGTTATTTTTACAGATTTCACCATAAAATAAATATCATCTGACCCACTGCTAAAGGATGAGTAACAGTTCCTTCTTACAAAGACTGAGATTTAAGAAGACAGGCATCCCTCACTGTCGGGGCAACCGTTTTAAACTACACAGTTGAACCGGGTCATGTAATAGCAGTGTGTGTAGAAAGCAGACTTGAAGGAAAGAAAAAAGCTGAAATCTGATTTAGCATTCTAGTTTGACCTCTTCCTTTATAATTGGGAATATTTTTAAGGGCATTAGATATGACCAGCACTTCAATTTCACCCTCATAAAATAAAAATCTTCCAATAGAAAAGCTATTAAAATAATCAGATAGAAAAATTTTTAATAGAATATTAAAAGTTTCTGAACTTTCCTATAGTAGTTCTTTCCTTTCCCAAAGTGTTCAGATTTAACCTACTGGGTTGGCTATGAGCATCATTTTTACTCATGTGTGACCAGGCCTGTCAAAGCTCATTTCTCAAAATGGAGGTATACTAACTTATAATGAAAAGATTATTTTTTTTTTCTTTGTTGGGAGTTCTAGCTCTAATAAGAAAGTTTGACCTTGTATAATTGTCTTTTCTTCCTCATTATCTGTGGCTCACCTTAGTATGTTTGACTCTTATTCTTCACATATTCTTGCTAAACTCAAAGCTAATGTAATGTTGATTTTGTTCTGAAGTTGTATTTTGTTGCAAATTGGAAGCATTTTTCAGATCAAATGATATAATATTTTTTACTAAACATTTTTTTTAATATGGGTGGACTGTAGCAAGATGGAATATCTAAGAAAAGTTCTGAGGCCATTCATGAAAACAATATCACAGAAATTTGTAGGAAGACTAGTTCAGTTACCAAATTTCACAAATAATATTTTGAAAAACAGTGTAGAAAGCACTTTATTTACTCACCCTATATAAATGGTTAGAGAAAGTGGAGGTAGCATCTAAGAGGCAATGAGTCTAGGAATCTTGAAAGTGGACTCCATTTTGGGAGCTATTTTCAGGGCTGGGACCAGGATGTGGTACCTAGGACACCACAGTTAAGGGAGTACTTCTTTTGCACCTTAGGTGCCCCTCTGGCCTCACCCTAGTCCTGGCCCTGCTATTTTCAGAGGCACCACCCGTAAGTTGATTTAATAATTTCTTCATGCTTCTGTATTTACTGTTCTCAGATATCCATTCTATCTATCTCACCAACAATTCCTCTATCCACCTAAAATTGTCAAGTCTTATCCAATAAAAGACACACATAAGATGCAGTTGAAGGAAGACTCTTCCCCCCTTTCTACAGAATGTGAGAATCCTATTATATATTATATATGTATATTTGGCTTTTCTTTACCAGTCAACAGTGCTGCTGAAAAGTTTACCTAGTTTCGCTGAAAGTTTAAAAATATGGATATTCCCCTCTTGATAGGTTTCCGAAGTGAGTAATTTTAAGCCCATTTTATTCTTGCTGTTGAGAACTAACCCATTCACTTAGTCCATGGTTGTTGGCTGTATGTCCATCATGAGTGGAAGTGCTGAGCCTTTTGTTTTACAACTAATACAAAGGGTAGTAAGATAACAGGAAGCCCTAGTGGCGTAATGGTTAAGCACTCGACTACTGACAGAAAAGTCAGTGGTTCAAACACGCCAGAGGCTCCCTGGGAGAAAAGACATGACCATCTGCTCCCTTAAAGATTTTCAGCCTAGAAACTCTATGGAGCAGTTCTACTCTGTCCTATACGGTTGCTATCAGTCGGAATCAACTCCACGGCACACAACAACAGTAAGTTATCACCAATCAAACACATGAGTCCAGGTTGTTCCTCACCAATGTAGTCTTTCACCCAGCAGGACAAATACCTAAGGCATTAATTTCATCTTTACAGAAAAGGAGTCAGATGGGTTAAAAGGGTGTGTGAGAGTACGTATCCTCTTTGTTCTTTTGGAAACTACTCTAGACAAAAACTTGGGAACTTATCATTTTCTTGACTCTGTTATATGCTTGTTTTTCTTAAAAATGAATAAAAAGAACAGAATTTAGCATTTACTCAATTCTCAGAAAAGGCAAATGTGCTTCCTGATTTTAGGCAATGGAAAATGTCAATTTGTCTCCCTAAAGTTCCTGGTATTGTCCATTTTGCTAACATAATTGGGCCCATGTATACAATAGTTCATCAAGTCATTTGCTGTCTTAAAAATACTGTCCTTATGTGGTTGGCAAGTTTAGATTAAAATATAATTAATAATTTATTAGACGGAGTTAAAGATGTTATGCAATCTCTTAAATGCTATATTTTGGGGAAGAGCCTAACTGTGGAAATGAATTATTCAGATCTGCAATGCATGCTGAGATGTTCATATGATTCAGTCTTGTAAGTTATTAGTAAGGTTATTTTAAATTTAATATAAATATAATTTATTATGTCATTATATCTAAAAATCTCTAAGCATTTAAGTTTTCTAACTCTTCTGAATTCAATAGTCTTGTGGCCATCTATCCTTCTGAGGACATCACCTCTCTGTCTCCAAACTAAAAAAATGTATTTCAATCTAAACTCTAACTTCTTTGAAACACCATCAGTCAAAGGACACAGGAAAAGCACAGTGAGATAGAAAGCTTTATAAAGTTGGTATGGATACACTTGGGACAAAGGACCTATTTCTCACACCAAGTGTTGACTTGAATCTAGACCTTGTACTATATGAAAAGTTAACCTTTCAAAGATTCATAAAGCCTTTGAACAACATGTGCTTTTCAATCTTAACTTTTTGACGATCTTGAGACATAAAACAGCTCCTAAATTTCTGATATGTTTTGCAAAGCATTCTAACTAGAAGAAAATCAATAAAATGTGACATTATCTAGTTAAGCAAAACACAATCACTATGCTCATTTGTAATGATATATACCCCCAAATATGAGGTTGCATATAATAATTCAAAGCATTTTCCATAGAGCTTGGCAAAATGTGAAGCCACCCCTCTCCCTTTACCCATATTTGAGTGTTTGTCTTCTTTTTCTCTCTCCCACATCCCTACCTTTCGCTCTCTTTTACTCTTTTTTTTATTAGCCAAAACTTTTTAATCAATTTTCAGGTAAATAAATGATTCAATAGTTTACATCCAAATATCACCTCTTTGAGGTGTACATAATCGTATCTTATCAGCGTTTAAGATTCTTGCTTAATAGTCTCATTTAAGAATGAGGTCCATATATTAATTAAACTACTGCTGGTTTAAGGAGCCCTGGTGGCACACGGTTAAGCATTAAGCCCTGGTGGCACATGCTAATTAAAATGTTGGTGGTTCAAAACCACCCAGAGGCTCCAAGGGAGAGAGATGTGGCGATCTGCTCCTGTAAAGATTACAGCCTAGGAAATTCTATGGGGCAGTTTTATTCTGTCTCATGGGGTCGCTATGAGTGGAAATTGACTCAATGGCACCGAATGACAACAACAACAATACTAGTTTACCCAAAGGAGTATAATGAGCAGGTTTTCCTGGTAAGCAGGTAGCTCTCCTCCAGTTAGTGCATAATTTGGGAGCCTAAGATCCTTCCAACTCATGGTTCTGCCATTTTCAAGTGGTCTCCATGATCACAGTGCTTGTTGGTATCCATCCAGCAAAAAGAGAAAGGGCAGTGAGGATCTGAATTGGCAGTTTTGTATGTACCAGATCTACAAATGGCTTCCATCTCTTCCCTCGCAGTTCATAGCTAGAACTCAGTCATATTACCACAACTAATTGCAGGGGAAATGGAAAAATGTAATATAGCTGTGTACTCAGAAGGAGAGAAAATATGTTTCACTTCATAGGAGGTGCAGCTGACACCTCCAGAAAGCTATAGGATAATCTAAAAATTATTAAATTCATGATAAGTTAAATAATATTTGATCTGAGTACTTGTAGAAAACTTTAAGCATAGGATATGTCATGAAAGTCATGTTCTTGATATAAATATGATGCTATAAACTTATTTAAATTTAGATGAAAGAAATCAGAATAGCAGAAGTTTGGGTCAGAAAAGTTGGTGGATAACTATTAGTATCATTAAGGGGAAACAGATCTGTTATACTGTATAACTATATAGTTTTATTTTAGAAATGAAGCACTATACTATTAAAAGGACTAGCATATAATTGCACACATTAAAGGTACAGTCAGTACATTCTGGGGGAAGGGCATTCATAGAGGTAGAGAGGGGAATCCACAGTGGTGGGAAAAAAAATTACTAACATTCCTCTGAGGGCAAATCTATCATTACCAGAAAACAAGCAGATCCATGGTGATTATGTTGTTGTTAGATGCCTTTGAGTGGATTCCAACTCATAGAGACTCCATGTGATTATACCATTCTGGAAAACAGCAAGAAAGTGAGAAACTGTTCAGAGGAATCAATAAGGAGAACACAATCATCTTGGATGGTGGTCCATCTTGTCACCACACTATAGTGTTTAGCAAGTGGGGGCTAACATCACACCTGTGCTCTGCTGGCCAAATCATATACCCAGGAGCAGGAATGGGTCAGACATAAGGAAAGGGAGTATTTTCTGCACAACAACTTCCCTGTGCTCTCCTGAGCCACTGAGTGATTGGGTGTGGTGGATACATTTGTTATTCATCTACTCAGAGGGGGCATTTTTCTCCAGTTGACACAAGGGCCCATATAGGCTAGCAGAGGCCTTGGATTGGAGCAGCTGAGAATGAAGAAAGAAACACCTCTAAAGCTCCCAGATGGATGTACTTCAGATGAAGCTGAGGGAAAACCAAGTTTTGGTAATTTGTGCTCTCTCATTTCCTCGCTTGTGGCATAAAGTAATGTTTATGGATAAACTAATTAATTTATAACATCATTTATTTTCAAACACTTTGGTTCCTAATTTTTAAAAAATAGCAATTCAGAACTGAGGGAAAATTAATTTTTCTGGCAAAAGGGATCTTTTTAAATTTCTCTTATAATTTTTCTGGAAGATCAGGGAACATATTTGTTTATCTCTTTTAAGATGATCTATTTGAAGTTTAAAAACCTAATTGAAAGTGTTAAGAAGATTTATTGTATTCTTTGAAAAAATGAGAATAGTAAGTGTACACATTAATAGGGTTCTCCTACAACCAAAGTTGTAGTTTAATCATATAACCATTTTTCAAGTCCAGAGATCTCAGCTTTTTAATCTGAATAAATCTACTCCTATCCATCGTCATGATGGCTTCAGGGAAGAGAACAATTGCCTAAACAAGTTGCCTTCCAGTTGATTACAACTCGTGTATGTCAGATTACAACCTCATATGTGTCAGAATAAAATTATGCTCCACAGGGTTTTCAACGGCTGATTTTTCAGAAGTAGATCGACAGCCCTTCCTTCCGACTATCTTTGGGTAAACTTGAACCTCCAACCTTTCAGTTTGCACTACCTAGGGACTGAAGTTAGACCCTAACCAAAAAGAAACAAAAACCAAACCTGTTGCTGTTGAATCAATTCTGACTCATAGCGAACTGGTAAGACAGAGTAGAACTGCCCTATAGGGTTTCCAAAGAGCACCTGATGGATTCCAAGTGCCTACCTTTGGGTTAGCAGCTGTGCTCTTAACCACGACGCCACCAGGGCTTCAAAGCTAGACCCTAGTCCCTGTATATTCAAATCTCCACTAGGGAAACACAAAAGATACTCAGTAATTTTGTTTTTCTTTAACTGAAAAAATTACATATTAAGAATAGAGTTGCCAGATTAAATAAGATCTGCCAAATATTTAAAAGGTTTGTGGTATACTTATACTAAAAAAAAAAAAATCATTGCTTATCTAAAATACAAATTTAACTGGGTGCCCTTTATTTTTATATGCTAAATCTGACAATCCTAGTCAAGAGGAAACTTGTGATCTTGAAATTAAGGATGGATAATCACTTTAAATAGACTCAGATATTTGAAACTTAAGTACACAAACTAAATTAACCACCAACTATTTTCATTATAATTATAATTATAATTTCTTATACTTCTTCTTTTCCTGAACTCCCCCAACCCCACTCAGTGAAGAGTATTAAAAAAACAAACAAATAAAAAAAACAATGAAGGATTTCATTCCAATGATCATTCTTTATTAGATGGGAAAAGGCAAATAGTGTGAGACCACAGAGCATGTACAATGTAAAAGCTAAACATTTATTAATAGCAAGTTATAGAACATGTCTTTAAAAATATAAAAAATACTGTCATTCCTGTCAATTTTATTTTAAATATACACATGTTATTAAAGATCAGAAACATGGCATCATCTTTAATCTCTTTCTCTCTGTCATTTTCAAAGTATCAAGTCTATTCACACTTCTTTTAAATTATCTCTTCTCGTAATTACCTTCCTTTCTTTTCTCATTGCTATAGCTGTGAGTAAGCTGCTGAAATTTGGAAAGGCCACCTTTCCTACCTCCATGCCTTTATTCTCTTCTTTCTCACATATATTCTGTTAAATGGCCCAGTGGTGTATCTAGGGTATTGCTCTAGCACTGGGCTTGTGGCACCACTGAACAGTTTCTATTAACCTGGTGTGGCCCAATGTCCTTTCTTAAGCATGGTAGTGTGTTAATTAAAAGAGTAACAAGCTTGATCCATATTTATGAGCTGATATTATGGTAAAGTTATTTAAAAGAGGGGTGTCAGATGTTTGGACAGAGGCTCAATTTCAGTGCTTGCCATAGGCGCCATTTTCAGTAGATACACTGCTGGATATACTGGGTTGATAGAAACTGTTCCATGGCACCACACGCTCACGGTCAGTGCAGTACCTGCCATACCGTAGTTTTGCCTCTGGCTTAAACCCCTGTAGTTAACTTTCCTTAACCATTACATTTATCATTCTGCTTCTCTAACTGATGATTTTCAGTGGCTTCCTAGCTCCTACTGCTTCTCTACCAAACCATACCATCTTCTAAGAAATTTTGTCTTTTTAGTACCTGACCATTATTATTTCCAATTGTTCCACAGCACATATTATTCTCTTACTTCCTGCAATGATGATTCTAACCTCAATTCAGTCCCATATCTAGGGCAGGGATTATGCCTTAGGAACTCCTCACTGAAAGACTGCTTGAGATTATACAGCATCTGGTGAACAACATTAATAAACATTAAAGCCAGTCTTAGTTATCTAGTCCTGCTATAACAGAAATATCACAAGTGGATAGCTTTAACAGAGACTTATTCTTTCACAGTCTAGGAGGCTAGAAGTCCAAATCTAGGGTGCCAGCTCCAGGGGAAGGTTTCCTCTCTCTGTTGGTTCTGGGGGAAGGTCCTTGTCATCAATCTTCCCCTGTTGAGGAGATTCTCAGTGCAGGGACCCTGGGTCCAAAAGACATGGCTCCACTCCCAGCTCTGCTTTCTTGGTGGTAGCAGGACCCCTGTCTCTCTGCTCATTTCTCTCTTTTATATCTCTAAAGAGATTGACTCAAGATACAATCTAATCTTGTAGATTGAGTCCTGCCTCATTAACATCATAGAGGTAGGATTTACAACACATAGGAAAATCACATCAGATGACAAAATGGTGGATCATCACACAATACTGGGAATCATGGTCTAGTCAAGTTGACACATTTTTGGGGGACACAATTCAATCCATAACGAGGAACTTGGGTGAAAACTATGACAACAGAATCTATTTCTGCTCTGTTTAGTCCTGTCTCTTTGTTCATTTTCTCTGTGACCACTCACCTCACTTTTCTAAACTCTACCCAATATTCTATCTTTGGGTAAAATTCAACATTTCATTTTTTTCCTTTTGTAGGGCTCCTTTCTCTTCAATTGGAGCCCTGGTGGCACAGTGGTTGAGAGCTACACTGCTAATCCAAAGGCCGGCAGTTCAAGTCCCCCAGCTGATCCTTGCAAACCCTACAGGGTAGCTCTACTCTGTCCTATAGGATTGCTATGAGTCAGAGTCGACTTGATGGCAACGGATTTTTTTTTTTTCTCTTCAATAAATTCTAACAGGGCTAGCAGTCGGTACCACTCAATTCAGCATTTAACAGTGTTGTTAAATGCTTCTCTTCTCTCCCGACTCCATCCACTCTATTCCTTGATAGTTTTCTTTCTCTTTAGTTATAGCCTCTACTACTTTCTTGGCCATCCAAAAAGAGAAACTGATCCTTTTGCTTTATAGGTTGTATAGAATCACTCTACAAAACTTAAAGACAAACACTACAAATATATGACATTCTCAGTACACAGAGTTGTGCTGTGGTCTCTGGTGCATTGTTCAAAAATCTGAGATGGTAACTAGAAGCATTCATTGAACTTCTGGTGACATTTTCTTTTTTCTTTAAGAAACATTTATTGACCATTTACTATTGTCAGCCTCTTTGGATTCATCGGTGAAAAAAACAGAAAAAGATCTTTGCCTTTTGGAGATTAAAGGTGACTCTCCCAGGAGTTCTCATGACTCCATAATAGCAGCACTTCCTACTTATTCAGGGAATACAGTAGGTGGCCTGTTGCTGAAAATAGGAGATGTGTGCATCTGAAGATCATCAGAACAGATAATATCGAATTCATCGGCTTGCTGCCTACACATAGATGCTCAATGTGTATTTCAAGATAGAGTTCAATAAGGTATGTAGAAGAAACATTATACCAAAGAAGAAACTGATACTCAGGTTAATTAGCCCAAATTCATTTAATCACTTCCATCATCTTGGGTAGTTAGACCTAGCTGGCTAATCAAAAGTTCGGCAGTTTGAACTCACCAGGTTCTCCTTGGAAACCCTATGGAGCATTCTACTTTGTCCTATAGGGTCACTATGAGTTGGAATCGACTTTGGATTTGGGTCTTTTTTTTTTTTTTTGGTCCTAATTCAAAATCACCTATCCTTTGCACTCAGAAGCCTTTGCAAACAACTGTTTTGAACTATTATTATTATTATTTTATTTAAGCATTTAGCCAGGGGCAGATTATCCAATAGGCAAGGTAAGCACAGTGTTTATTTTGCTTACCAGATCATCTGTAGTGAACAATTTCATATTTTTTCACCACATCAAAGATTCCAGTTCTAGGTATGACTGGCATCTGTCTCTCCCCCAGCCCCACAGCACCTTCCTAAAGAATCAAACCCTCTTTTTAAATTTACAATCATTAACAAGTTTGGCTGACCCAGTAAGCAAGGTAAGCACGGGCTTACTTGTGCTTACTTACTAATCTGTAGTGAACAATTTCACATGGGCTTGCTTACTTGCTAATCTATAGCGAATAATTTCACATCATGTGGTGAAACCCATGTGAAGTTGTTCACTACAGATTAGTAAGGAAGCACAAGTAAGCCCGTGCTTACCTTGCCTAGTGGATAATTCACCCCTGCATTTAGCATTATCTTTCTAAATATATTATAATCCCTTCAGGGAAAGGGATTGTGCCTCATATTTCTAGATTACTCATATGTACCTTCCTAATGGATGACAAATTATGGACAACAATGGAATTCTGGAACATTTAATTGTGCTCATGCGAAACCTGTACACAGACCAAGAGACAGTCTTTCGAACAGAACAAGGGGTACTGCACAGTTTAAAGTCAGGAAAGGTGTTCGTCAGGGTTGTCTCCTTTCACCGTAATTATTCAATCTGTATGCTGAGCAAATAACTTGAGAAACTGGAGTACGTGAAGAAGAATATGGCATCAGGATTGGAAGAAGACTTATTAACAACCTGCAATATGCAGATGACACAACCTTGCTTGCTAAAACAAAGAAGACTTAAAGCACTTACTGACGAAAATGGATTACACCCTCAATATAAAGAAAACAAAAATCTTCACAACTGGACCAATAAGCAACATCATGATAAATGCAGAGGAGTTTGAGACTGTCAAGGATTTCGTTTTACTTGGATCCACAATCAATGCCATGGAAGCAGCAGTCAAGAAATCAAACTACATATTGCATTGGGCAAATCTGCTGCAAAAGAACTCTTTAAAGTGTTAAAAAACAAAGACGTCACTTTGAGGACTAAGATGTGCCTGACCCAAGCAATGGTATTTTCAGTCGCCTCATATGCATGCAAAAGCTGGACAATGAACAAAGAAGACCTAAGAAGAATTGATGCATTTAAATTATGGTGTTGGTGAAGAATATTGAATATACCATGGACTGCCGAAGAATGAACAAGTCTGTTTTGGAAGAAGCCAGGGTGCTCCTGGGAAGCGAGAATGGTGAGACTTCATCTCACGTACTTTGGACAAGTTATCAGGAGGGACCAGTCCCTAGAGAAGGACATCATGCTTGGTAAAGTAGAGGGTCAGTGAAAAAGAGGATGACCCTCAATGAGATAGACTGACACAGTGGCTTCATCAATGGGATCAAACAGCAATGACTGTGAGGATGGCATGGGACCAGGCAGTATTTTGTTCTGTTGTACATAGGGTCACTATGAGTCAGAACTGACTGACGGCACCTAAGAATAACAACAATGGATGAGAACATAGTAGCTGCTCAAGAATATGATTTTTCTTTCTTAAATTTTTAAGCAGGAGATGCTTTCAGGACATAGATTTTTCAGTTAGATGCAAGTGGAAAGTTGTGTATTGTGTATTAACTATAAAAAATAAGTCTTCAAAAGACAGATGTTACCATTTCTGTGAAATCTTACTTCCCATTAACCGGGACATTTGGATCTGCAAACAGATGTTCGCCGGAACAAATAGCTACTTACATGTACAATTACCAATTCTGAATGCACTAATGAATGTTCCAACTTTAGAAAAAGTTGCTAAATATGTTTGATTTTACTGAACTATATCTTCTCTAAGGGATTGGAAGTCTTGATCTTGCTAGGATGAACTAAGTAAATAAAGTTGTGCCTTACTTTTTGCTTGGGTTGATCTGCATCTGTAGCCCATTTACTTAAATGGGAGCTGAATCTGCTGAAGACTCTTGGGCATGTGTTCACTGCCTGTCATAGTTAAAGACTCCAAATGTTCTCTCTATACTAGCAACAGAGTATAATTTTAGCAAGGAATAATTTCATTTGCATGTATTATCTACTGTGAAGTTTTCCTCAGGGAAGAGAGAACGGTTTTAGGAGACTGGATGCAGAAAATGAAAAGCATTCAATTCACATAAACATTCAGTCTCCTAACCTATCCAAAGATTCTCTGGAAACAAACCAGTCTTTGGCAGTCATTTGTCTGCATTTGCATAAGACCTAAATTTTAATATAAATTCTAATTTTTTAAATATTCTTTTCAAAATTTTACATTTAATGATTTAGAGAAAATGTTGTAATACAGATGTGTATATCGGAATACTTTGGGGAAGAATTGAGTCGAAAGTCAATGGTTTTAAAAATTGGAATCTTATGTCCATTAGTGTGAATTAGCATATAATTAGCAATTCTTTAAAAAAATGTTTTACAAACAGTGTATGACTTCATGAGAGCAGATCAATATTAGGCAGATATCAAAGAAAGAATTTCAAAACATCAAGACTGTGGAGAGAGTGAAACATTTTTTGGAGTCAGTTTTGATATTGACTTGGCATTTTTGACCTAATTTGCTTATAAAGGTGGATATTTCCCAAAGTGCTTTGTGTGCCAAAATGTTTTCACCTTTCAAGAGAGAAATAATGCATTTCCCCCACATTCAGTCAATGAAATAATAAATGTTGCCAACAGTAATAATTGCCAGTGTTTTACCTGTAATAGCCAATTGCTACAAATTTTAAACTCTCAGTAAATATTGAGATCTGGTTATTTTTTAGCTTGACACAAACCAATATCCTGTACAGCTGGTAATTCATAATGTCTAGAGGAAAATTTGGTGGAATGCTCTAAATTATAAATCGGCCAGTAGCAGCCATAGCTGCTTTAAATAGAACTTCTGGTAAAGATATATCCTTTTTCCTTAGAAATGTTAATCCTAACACCAGCCAGGGGGCGATTGCAGAACAAATCATCAACTGCTCATATGCAAGTTGAAGTTGAAGTTGAAGAAAATTAGAGTAAACCCACAAAAAACAAAATATGGCCTTGAATATATCCCACCTAAATTAAGAGACCATCTCAAGAACAGATTTGATGCATTGAACACTAATGACCAAAGACCAGAGAAGATGTGGAATGACATCAAGGACTTTATACATGAAGAAAGTAAGAGGTCATTAAAAAGAAAGAAAGAAAAGACCAAAATGGATGTCAGAAGAGACTCTGAAACTTGCTTTTGAATGCAGAGTAGCTAAAGCAAATGGAAGAAGTGATGAAGTAAAAGACTGAACAGAAGATTTCAAACGGCGGCTTGAGAAGACAAAGTAAAGTACTATAATGACATGTGCAAAGACCTGGAGTTAGAAAACCAAAAGGGAAGAACACACTTGGCATTTTTCAAGCTGAAAGAACTGAAAAAAAAATTTAAGCCTCCAGTTGCAATTTTGAAGGATCTCACAGAAAAAATATTGAATGAAGCAGGAAGCATCAAAAGAAGGTGGAAGGAATACACAGGATCACTGTACCAAAAAGAATTGGTCGATGTTCAACCATTTCAGGAGGTAGCATATGATCAAGAACCAATGGTACTGAAGAGAGAAGTCCAAGCTGCACTGAAGGCATTGTTGAAAAACAAGGCTCCAGGAATTGATGGAATACCAAATGAGATATTTCAACAAACAGATGCAGCACTGGAGATGCTCACTCATCTGTCTATGCCAAAAAATTTGGAAGACAGCTACCTGGCCAACCGACTGGAAGACATCCGTTTTTGTGCCCATTCCAAAGAAAGGTGATCCAACAGAATGCATAAATTATTGAACAATATCATTAATATCACACACAACTAAAAATTTGTAAAAGATCATTCAGAAGAAGTTCTAGCAGTATATCAACAGGGAACTCCAGAAATTCAAGTCGGATTCAGAAAAGGATGTGGAATGAGGGATACAATTGCTGATGTCAGATGGATCTTGGCTGAAAGCAGAGAATTCTAGAAAGATGTTTACCTATGCGTTGCTGACTATGCAAATGCATTCAACTGTGTGGATCATAACAAATTATGGATAACATTGTGAAGAATGGGAATTCCAGAACACTTAACTGTGCTAATGAGGAACCTGTACTTAGACCAAGAGGCAGTCATTTAAACAGAACAGGGGGGTACAGTGGGTTTAAATGAAGGAAAGTGTGCATCAAGATTGTATGCTTTCAGCATATTTATTCAATCAGTATGCTGAACAACTAATCTGAGAAGCTATGCTATATGAAGAAGAACAGAGCATTAGGATTGGAGGAAGACTCATTAACAACCTGCAATATGCAGATGACACAACCTTACTTGCTGAAAGTAAAGAGGACTTGAAGCACTTACTGATGAAGATCAAAAATTACAATCTTCAGTATGGATTGCACCTCACCATAAACAGAACAAAAATCCTCACAACGGGACCACCAAGCAACATCATCATAAAGGGAGAAAAGATTGAAGTTGTCAAGGATTTCTCTTTACTTGGATCCACAATCAATGCCCATGGAAGCAGCAGTCAAGAAATCAAACGATGTATTGCTTTGGCCAAATGTTCTGCAATAGACTTCTTTAAAGTGTTAAAGATGTCACTTTGAGGACTAAGATGCACCTGACCAAAGACATGGTACTTTCAGTTGCCTCATATGCATGCCAAGGCTGGGCAATGAATAAGGAAAACCAAAAAAGAATTGACTCCTTTCAATTATGGCATTGGTGAAGAAGATGGAATATACCGTGGACTGACAGAAGAACAAACAAATCTGTCTTGGCAGAATGCACCTTAGAAGCAAGGACGGAGAGACTTTATCTCACATACTTTGGACTTGTTATCAAGAGGGACCAATCCCTGGAGAGGAATATCATGCTTGGTAAAGTAGAGGGTGAGAGAAAAAGAGGAGACCCTCAACAAGATGGATTGACACAGTGGCTGCAACAATGGGCTCAAGCATAACGATTGTGAGGATGGTGCAGGACTGGGCACTGTTTCCTTCTGTTGTACATAGGGTCGCTATGAGTTGGAGCCAATTCAATGGCACCTAACAACCACAAAAAATAATTCGCCTTATGGGATCATTTCTCTGTTGGGAAGTATAGATTCAAAACTTCTTTAATTTTAATAAACTTTTTATTTTAGAATAGGTTTAGATTTATAGAAAAGTTATGAAATGTGTTCAGAGAGTTCCCATATAGCCCACACCCAGATTTCCCTATTACCATAGTATGGTACATTTGTCAAAATAAATAAACCATTATTGATACGTTTTTATTAACTTCAATCCAGATTACCTTAGTTTTTACCTAACTTCCTTTTTCTAGCCCAGGATCTGATCCAGGCTACCACGTTACATTTAGTCCTCATATCTCCTTAGGCTCCTCTTGGCTGTGACAGTTTCTCAGATTTTTCGTGTTTTTCACAAACTTGATAGCATTGAGGAGTACAAGCCAAGTATATTGTAGAATATCCCCAGATTGGAAATTTGTCTTATGTTTTCCTTATTGTTAGCCTGGGGGCTTATGTGTTTGGCTGAGGAAGCCATAGAGATAGTGTCATTCTCATCACTTCGTATCTAGGGTATATACTCTTAAAATGACTTATCACTGTTGAGATTAACCTTAATCACCTGGCTGAACTAGAACTTGTCAAATTTCTCCATTGTAAACTTAACTCTTTTTACGCCTCCTTACCATGGTGTAATCTTTGGAAGGAAGTCTATACGCAGGCCACATTCAATGAGTGCAGAGTTGTGCTCCACTTCCAGATACATAAATTATTTGAAATTGTCCTACATGGGGTATTTATCTATTTTAATCAATTGATTAATTATTTAATTTAATCATTTATTTATATCACTATGGACTCCTGGATGTTTATTTTATACTTTGGGTTTTAATCCACTACTGTTTTATTTATTTGATATAGACATCATAGCTTTTTTTTTTTTTTCACACTTCCTTAATTTCTGGCACTATAGGATGCTCCAGGCTCATCTTGTATATTTCCTTTTCCTGGACGTTCTTACAATCAGTTATTTCTCCAAGACGCTCTGGGTCTTTAATCAGATATCATCAGAGAATACTCTACTATGGATAACTTTTTGTCAATAAATATAAAACATTAGAGAAAATGGAAAATATGTCCATGAGACTGACTCATGAAGTTATTGGTAACCTGCAACTATTAAATAAATAGAATATGTATTAAAAATCATATCATTTGGTCCTGCAAATAAACTACCTGTAAGGCCCGTATAGTTTTATGACTAATTTTATAATCCTTGAAGGAATAGGTAATCCCTGACTTAAGGGAATTGTTACAAAACATAGAAAATTCTCAATTTAATTTTACAATTAATATAACTTTTACACAAGACCCAAAAAAGAACAGTACAAGAATAGGAAATTAAAAGACCATCTCATTGCTGAATTGTTCTTAGGTGCCATCCAGTTGGTTTCGACTCATAGTGACTCTATGTACAACGGAATGAAACACTGCCCGGTCCTATGCCATCCTCATAATCATCGTTATGCTTGAGCCCATTGTTGCAGCCATTGTGTCAGTCCATCTTGTTGAGGGTCTTCCTCTTTTTCTCTGATCTTCTACTTTACTAAGGATGATGTCCTTCTCCAGGGACTGATACCTACTGATAATATGTCCAAAGTATGTGAGATGTAGTCTTACCATCCTTGCTTCTAAGGAGCATTCTGGTTGTCCTCTTCCAAGACAGATTTGTTCGTTCTTTTGGCCGTCAATGGTATATTCGATATTCTTCACCAACACCATAATTCAAAGGCGTCAGTTCGTCTTCGGTCTACCTTATTCATTGTTCAGCTTTCACATGCATATGAGGTGATGGAAAACACCACGGCTTGGGTCAGTCACACCTTAGTCTTCAAGGTGACATCTTTGCTTTTCAACCCTTTAAAGAGATCTTTTGCAGCAGAGTTGCCCAATGCAATGCATCATTTGATTTCTTGACTGCTGCTTCCATGGATGTTGATTGTGGATCCAAGTAAAATGAAATCCTTGACAATCTCAATCTTCTCTCCATTTATCATCATGTTGCTTATTGGTCTAGTTGTGACGATTTTTGTTTTCTTTATGTTGAGGGGTAATCTGTACTGAAGGCTATGGTCTTTGATCTGCATCACTTAGTGCTTCAAGTCCTCTTTACTTTCAGCAAGCAAGGTTGTGTCATCTGCATAATGCAGGTTGTTAATAAGTCTTCTTGCAACACTGATGTTCTGTTCTTCTTCATATAGTCTGTGGAAAGAGATGATGGAAAAGCTCAATATCATCAGTCAGAACAAGGCCAGGGGCCAACTGTGGAATAGACCATCAATTGCTCATATGCAAGGTCAAGTTGAAACTGAAGAAAATTAGAACAAGTCCACGAGAGCCAAAGCAGGACCTTGAGCACATCCTACCTGAATTTAGAGACCATCTCAAGAATAGATTTGATTCATTGAACATTAACGAGCGAAGACTAGAGGGGTTGTAGAATGACATCAATGACATCATAAACAAAGAAAGCAAGAGGTTATTAAAAAGACAAGAAAGAAAGAAAAGACCAAAATGGATGTCAGAAGAGACTCTGAAACTTACTCTTGAACGTCGAGTAGCTAAATCGAAAGAAGAAATGATGAAGTAAAAGATTTGAACAGAAGATTTCAAAGAGCAGCTCGGGAAGACAAAGCAAAGTATTATAATGATATGTGCAAAGACCTGGAGTTAGAAAACCAAAAGGGAAGAACACGTATGGCATTTCTCAAGCTGAAAGAACTGAAGAAAAAATTCAAGCCTCGAGTTGTAGTATTGAGGGATTCTACAGGGAAAATATTACATGATGCAGAAAGCATTAAAAGAAGATGGAAGGAATACACAGAGTCACTATACCAAAAAGAATTGGTCAACATTCAACCATTTCAGGAGATAGCATATGATCAGGAACCAACGGTACTGAAGGAAGAACTCCAAGCTGACTGAAGGCATTGACTGAAAACAAGGCTCCAGGAATTGACGGAATATCAATTGAGATGTTTCAAAAAAATGGATGTAGCACTGGAAGTGCTCCCTCATCTATGCCAAGAAATTTGGAAGACAGCTACCTGGCCAACCAACTGGATGAGATCCATATTTATGCTTATTCCCAAGAAAGTTGATCCAACCAAACGTGGAAATTATTGAGCAATATTATTAATATCACACCCAAGTAAATTTTTGCCAAAGATCATTCAAAAGGGGCTGCAGCAGTATATCAACAGAGAACTACCAGAAATTGAAGCTGGATTCAGAAGAGGAAGTGGAACCAGGGATATCACTGCTGACGTCAGTTGGATCTTGGCTGAAAGCAGAGAATACCAGAAAGATGTTTACCTGTGTTTTATTGACTATGCAAAGGCATTGGACTGTGTGGATCTTAACAAATTACGGATAACATTGTGAAGAATGGGAATTCCAGAACACTTAATTGTGCTCATGAGGAACCTGTACATGGATCAAGAGGCAGTCATTCAAACAGAACAAGGGGATACTTCATGATTTAAAGTCAGGAAAGGTGTGCGTCAGGATTGTATCCTTTCATCTCTGAATATAGATGCAAAAGCCATAAATAAAAATTGTAAAATTCAGCAATACAATACACCATGAGACAGGGAGTTTATCCCAGACAGGCAAAGATAGTTTGACAATCTACTAATGCAATTTACTGTATTAAAAAATAAACAACTTATAATCACCTCAATAGATGTTGAACAACATTTATAATATTTATGAATTCAACCTTTCAATATTAACTCATAATAATGATAATAGGAAGATTAATTATTAGAATACTCTTAGAAGTCTAAGAATTGTATAATACTTAACTTGATTTTAAAATAAAAATGTATAAACCCCATATACTTTAATTTAGCATTGACTAGTACTTATAACTGAAATCAGAGCATGTATGTATCAGTTAGCAATTTAATGATGATCTTTGAAAGAACTGATACTTTGAGAAGACAGAGCACTAAAGCTAGCCAATAAATCTGATTAGATGAGGGTCAATTTCAGAAAACATGTTCAAGATATTTACTTTAGAGGCACTAAGAATACAAAACTTAAGTCAGGTTGGGTGAAAAAAATTTTTTTGTCATATTCATTTTTTTGTGTGTATGTATGTGTGTGATATATTATGATGAAATAGTGTCCTGGCTAGGGTTTTTTTTTTTTTTTTTTTTTGAATAAAATTCCCTTGAGATACACTGACTGAAAATATTTATTGTTATCTTCTTTGACATATAACCTTTAATCCCCAAGGTTGGCTTCCTTTGATTATTTATTATGGAGATTTTCATTTACTCATTACTTTTTTTTTTTTTTTTGTTATAGAGGGTAGCAGTGGTTCAGAATCAGAAAAAAGGGGGAGTATAGTTGAAATGTAATAAATGATAAGAGAATGGGAGGAAGATAAGGTTGGATATCGCCAGGCAACAGACAGGATTTTATTCACAAAGCAATGACAAGGCATTAGAAAATTTTAAGCAGAAGAGTCACTACTTTGAGGAAACAGAATAGACACTGAGTGTTATTTTTACTCCCTACTGGTGAGGCTTAAAAATCAAGTGGTCATCAATTCTGCTTACTGTTAATTCCTTTTTTTTTTTTTTTTAAGGGCTTTGAAAACAGCTTTATTGAGATATAAAAAACCCAAACCCATTGCTGTTGAGTCAATTTCGACTCATAGTGACCCTATAGGACAGAGTAAAACTCTACCATAGGGTTTCCAAGGAGCGGCAGGTGGATTCAAACTGCTTATCTTTTGGTTAGCAGCCGTGGCTTGCTGTAGCTCTTTTTTTTTTCCTTTTTTTTTTTTTAATTGATGTAATTAAATTAAGTTTACTTTTCAAGTTAGTCTCCCACACAGAATTTTTTTTTTAACATACATTGTTATGAGACCCCAACTGCTCACCCCATTCTGCAACAGCACACTCTTTCCCTCTGCCCCTGATTCCCCATGAACATTCAACCAGCTCCTAACTCTCTCTGCTTTCCCCTCTCACCTCTGGACAGAAGCCGCCCCTTGGGTCTCTTATATCTACTTGTCTAAGAGGCACGTTCTTCACGAGTATCAGTTTATGCCCCACAGTCCAGTCCAATCCCTGTCTGAAGACTTGGCCTCGGAAATTGCTTTAGTTCTGGGGTGATGGAGAGACCAGGGGCCATGCTCTCCGGGGCACCTCCAGTCTTAGTCAGACCGTTAAGTCTGGTCTTCTTACTAGTATTTGAGTTCTGCATCCCATCGTTCCTCTGCTCCATCAGGGACCCTCTGTTGTGTTCCCTGTCAGGACGTTCATTGGTGGTAGCCAGGCACCGTCTAGTTCTGCTGGTCTCAGGCTGATGAAGTCTCTGGTTTATGTGGTCCATTCTGTCTCTTGGGCCAATACTTTCCTTGTGTCTTTGGTGTTCTTCGTTCTCCTTTACTCCAAGTGGTTGGGACAAATTGATGCATCTTATATGGCCGCTTGCAAGCTTTTAAGACCCCAGACACCACTCACCAAAGTAGGATGCAGAACATTTTCTTAATAAGGTTTGTTATGCCAACTGACATAGATGTCCCCTGAAAGCATGGTCCCCAGACCCCGCATCCCTGCTACTCTGTCTCTCAGAGTATTTGATTGTATTGAGGAAACTTCTTAGCTTTGGTTTAATCCAGTTGTGCTGACTTCCCCTGTAGTGCGTGCTGTCCTTCCCTTCACCTAAGATCATTCTTATCTACTATCTAGTTAGTGAATAGCCCTCACCCTCCCTCCCCACCCCCGTAACCATCAAAGAATGTTTTCTTCTGTGTTTTAAACCTTTTCTTGAGTTCTTATAATAGTGGTCTTATGCTGTATTTGTCCTTCTGTGCCTTACTAAATTCACTCAGCATAATAGTTCTAGCTTCCACCAAGTTATACGATGTTTCACAGCTTCATCTTTGTTCTTTATCATTGAGTAATATTCCATCGTGTGGATATACCATAGTTTGTTTATCCATTCATACATCAATGGGCACTTAGGTTGCTTCCATCCCTTGGCTATTGTGAACAGTGCTGCGATGAACATGGGTGTGCATATATCTACTCGTGTGATGGCTCTTGTTTCTCTAGGATATATCCCAAGGAGTGGGATAGCTGGATCGTATGGTACTTCTATTTCTAGCTTTTTAAAGAAGCACCAAATTCATTTCCAAAGTGGTTGTACCACTTACTGTTAATTCTTAAGATATGATTTAAAGGAGTTCTTGAACAGTTTAATAGAATGTGAAGTGATAGTCACCAGAAATAGTCACCATAACATAACACAACACAACATAACATCAAAACCGAAAACCACACCTGTTGCTGTCGAGTAGATTTTGACTCACAGAGACCCTATAGGACAGAGTAGAATTACCCCATAGGATTTCCAAGGCTGTAATCTTTATGGAAGCCGACTGCCACATTTTTCTCCTGCTTAGTGGCTGGTGGATTCCAACTGATGACTTTTCAGTTAGCAGCCGAGCTCTTCACCACTGCACCACCAGGGCTCCTTCATAATATAACATAACAGAACAGAATAAAACTGAACAACATATCTCTATAACAGACGCTGCATGGGAGAAAGATGTGGCAATCTGCTTCCATAAAGATTACAGCGTTGGAAACCCTATGGGGTCACTATGAGTTGGAATCGACTCCATGGCAGTGGGTTTTTTTGTTTGTTTTTTAGTATAGATATAGATATATATCTTCAGGGCCAGGGGTTCAATGGAAAATATGTCTCACTAAGGGGCCCTGGTGGCAAAATGTTTAAAGGCTCGGATGCTAATGGGAAGGTTGGCAGTTCGAACCTACCTAGTGGTTCTGCAGGAGAAAAACCTGGGGATCTGCTCCCTTAAAGATTACAGCCAAAAAAACCATACAGGACAGTTCTACTCTGTCATATGTGGTCACTATGAGTTGGAATCAACTTGAAGGCAACCAACAACTACAATATGGATTATAAAATCCCGGATTTAATTTATTTGATGTACTTACTTTTTATGTACTAGAGAGGCAGTATGTACAATGATTAGAAGTTCCTGTTCCAGATTGAAAAGACGTGGGTTCAAGTCCCTGCTCTTCTACTTTTAGGGTAATTTACTTCTGTAAGTTTCACTTTCTTAACCTTTTAAAAGGGAGATAACAACAGTACATATTTGAGTTATCTAGTGTTGCTATAACCCAAACACCACACGTGGGTGGCCTTAAAAAATAAGTTTATTTTCTCCCAGTTTAGGAGGCTAGAAGTTTGAATTCAGGGCACCAGCTCTAGGGGAAGTCTCTCTCTTTGTCAAGCTCCAAGGGAAAGATCCTTGTCTCAGCTTCTGTGGCTCTGGCAATCCTCAGCTCTTCGGTGATCTTCAGGTGGCACCTATCTTCCTGTTTGTGCTTGCTTGTCTCTGTGTCTATGCTGCTCCTTATAACTCAGAAGTGATGAGGTGTAGGACACACCCTAAACTAATACAACCTCATTAACATAACAAAGAAAGCTCTATTCTCAAATAGGATTACATTCACAGGTACAGAGGTTAGGATTCCAAACATATTTGGGGTGGAAGCTGGGGAGGGACACAATTCAGTCCTTAACACTACCAAAGAATATTCTTTTGTACATTAAGTAAAAAGAGATGCATGACATGCATTCAGTGCTTAACACAGTAACTAACATGTTAAAAGACCTCAGTAAATATAGGCTATTGTCCTTGAAACCCTCAGTTGGAACTGAGGTTACTTGTATTTTAACCACCAGCTGACATCCATAAGGGAGCCAGCATCTGTTCAGATCATTGTAGGGATGATTAAAGTGGCCTGTTTGTCCTTGTCACCTCAAATGCCAACATTCTGATGTTACTGAATGAGTTAAGTTTGTGGATGATTTTACAATCTCAAGGACCCTGTAGCTGTTCCATTGCACTGGCTTTACTGTATAATACCGTAATCCCACTATTCCCCAATGTATTACAGCATTAATCAAGATAGAATAGGGGTTATATGCTGCAGTAACAAATACTCCCTGAAATCACAGTGGTTTAAGACAATGAAACATTATATTTTGCTCAAGCAAGGACAACTGTGTTTCAGGTTGCCCTCCTACTTCCTGTAGCAACACAATCTGGAACTTGCGGCTTCCAATGTTGTTGTATCATTGGATATATGCCTTGTTTCAAAGAGTCAGACCTGGAAGTTATAGCCCATCTCTACAAAGTAAGAGCATAAAATTTGATATGAGGCACCCAAGTTCTTAAAATGTCCCTCCTATGTGTCCAAATTGACTTGATGGCAATGGGCTTTTTTTTTTTTTTTTTTTGGTTTTATCCCATATAGAGCCTCCCTATTCCTATACTGCAGGAGCCCTGCTGCCAAAGTGGTTAAAGAGCTTGGCTGCTAGCCAAAAGGTCAGCAGTTCAACTCCACCAACCACTCCTTAGAAACCCTATAGGGCAGCTCTACTCTGTCCTATAGGATCACTATGAGTTGGAATTGACTCGACGGCAACTTTTTTTTTTTTTTTGACTCACTGGCCATTCCTTGTTTGTACTTAGACCTTTGCCTTACTGGCCATTCTTTGAGACCTGCATATATGTTTTGCATAGACAAAAACAATAACAAAACCTGTCTACACTGTAGAGAATACAAACCCTTATCTTCAGAGTTACAAGGGGGTGCCATCAGGTTTTTTCCCCCCCCTCTCCAAATGCATTAATATTCCAGAATCCCTTTACTTCACTGTAGCAGGAACAAAAAACTGAAATCAGTCATTACTTTTCAAAATCAGGTTTCAACTGTGTGATGCCATTTTTTTTTTTTTCAGGGACATGATGAACTTCACAAGATATGCTAAATATGGATTTCAAAAGCAAAATGAAATAGATGGCACAGTGGGTGTTACCTCTAGTTTATTCAGTACCAAAAATATTCTAGTTTTTCACCAACTATAAATGTAAGACTAGTCACAGATCCATCAACTAAGCTAATCTTGAATATGTTAAAACAACAATGACTGAATGGAAATGAAGTAATTAACATGTAAAGTAAAAAAGAAAGCAATTCTGAAATCTAATTATGTTAATGCTCATATGTTTATACATTCATATCTAAAATCTACATATATTTTGTGCTTCCCTTTCTCTTATACTCAGATTGCTTTATCAGAAAAAGCTTGAATATAATTTTTCAAACCTTCTCCAAAAACACATTTCCTAACTCTTGAATGAAATAATGTTATGGAAATTTCTGCTTCATCAGGACAGAAGTAACTGGTTCTAGGCTAACTCTCCCATTGTAAGGAACTATAAATATGGAAAAAAAATAAAAAGGAATAAACTGTTTTCAGATGTTGGACAACACACAGCTTACGACTGTGGCCTGTGAAAAAAGAAATAAATGAGGATAAGCCTTATGATTGCCTCAGCTTTTTGCCTGCGGACACTGTTTAGGTCTAGCGCTGAGAGGGAGGCCAAACAGAGAATTGTGCTCCAACTAAGAGGAAAAAGAGAAGGTTCCATTAAGATGAGAGAAATTGATGTTCAGAGTTACTGAAGTGGCTGGAATTTGGGTGTCTTGATACTACAGAGAATGTAACTGTGTAGAGAAAGAGCTCCAGCAATCTGCATAGGGGGCCCATTAGTTCTTTAGCCAAATACAAAGCTGTTCATGAACAAGGCAGGACTCCACACTGTCAGGCATGAAATGATTACTTGGGAAAGATCAAGTGGTGAATATCTCTGAGCTGAAAAACCACCAGAGTATGAACACGGTTCTGACCAGCCAGAGAATAGAGGTTTCATTAAACACTCTATGCATTTAGTAGAGAGAAAAGAAAGCCTATACCTTAGGAGTTATTCTATTCTAGCCCTAGACAACAGATGATCCATACCTACTCTAACAGCGTTTAGACAACAGCACTGAAAGGATATAGCTGATTCACAAGTAAACAAATACAGATTTTCTGCTTCTTCTTGAATCAGTTGGGTAACTTATATTTTTCAAGGAAATTGTCCATTTCATCTGAATTTCATTTCATTTTTGAATTTATTGGCATGAAGTTGTTTACGATATTCCTTTATTATCCTTTTAAAACCTATAGGGTCTGTAGTGATATCTCCTTAGTCATTTCTGATACAGATAATTTGTGTTTTTGTTCTTTTTTCTTTATCATAAAGCTAAGAAGTTATCAATTGTATTACTATTTCAATGAATTTAATTCATTTTTAATTTTTAAAAATATTTTGGTTCATATTGTTTTTTATTTGTTTCTGCTTTTATATTTTTACTTACATACATAGATATATTTTTGTATGTATGTACAGATTAAAAATAAAAAAAACCCAAACCCATTGCCATGGAGTCAATTCCGACTCATAGCAACCCTATAGGACAGAGTAGAACTGCCCCATTGGGTTTCCAAGGAGGAGCTGATGGATTCAAACTGCCGGCTTTTTGGTTAACAGCTGAGCTCTTAACCACTGCACCACCAGGGCTCCATACATACATATATATATACACATATAACAACATACATATGTATACACACACACGTATATATACATACACACATACATATATACACACATTTACATGTGTGTATAATGATCTAGAATTAGTAGTGTATAAGCAGAAATTAACTTTATTTACTCATACCATGATTTTTCTGTGATGTTTGTTCCATCTTCTTTCTCTGGCCTTGCTGTTTTGTTGGGTAAATCTAATAGCTTTTCTAATCACTCTCAGGTATTAAATCGTCTCAGTTTAATGTACGAAAAATCTAGCCCCATTTAAGACAAAAATTGATCTTTTATATAATTAAAATTTTCTCCTTTAATTTGAGTTTGCCAAAGGCTTACAACCCTGAAGAAGATAACAGAAGCTTGATTTCCATATGGTTGCTTTCTTCTATCTTTAATATTCTACCCATATTAGCTACTATTTATGTGCCCTCCAAGTAGGAGCCTAGGTGAGTTAGGGGATTTGAGAAAAAAGTGAAAGCTTGCCTGGTTTTTGAAATTATAATATTTATGCTTTACATCTTTAATTATCTTATGGCTACTTTAGAAATGACATATCTATACAATGTGTAATTAGACTTTATATTTTGACAAATTATTATACATGTTTTTATATATTTTGTTATAAGACACATATATTTTGTATGTTTTATAATTTGCTCTTCAATTTGTACTTTTTATTTTGTTATATGGTTTTTGCTACTCTTTATACCATATTAATTTGGACTACACACAGTATGCTTTTTGTTTCACCAGTGTGTACCACTATTTTTAGAAAAATAGAAAGAGAAGTTTAAATAAATCAATATATTGCTCCCTCTATTTCTCATATCAAATCAGGGAATATGACAGAATTATTTTCCTTCTGTCATAGTTGATGAACTTCAAGCACTTAAATTTTCTTTCACTTCTATTTCTTAATCCATCTCCCCAAAGGTTTTTAATACACTTTGAAAGCTTATTTGTCCTATTTATAGTAAAATTGTTATCACTTTGATATCATGTGAGCATCAATTTTCCCAATACTCAAACATTTTCCCAATACTCAAAGGATTTATGCAGTATTTAACCATATTTACCACACCGATTTATTATTTGTTTATTTAGATTCAATTCTATATTTAAATGATCAAATACTCACCACCAACATTTGTATGTCAAGGCATCTGATGTTTTTGAAGTGAAAAAATATAGTTATTTTCTCAATGGAATGTGAGATTCATGAGAGTTGAAACTGTGTCTTAACACAGCTGTATTCTCAGAACCTAGAAGATTGTAATGGGCACAAAATATGTGCTAAATAAAGGAGTTAAATAAATTAAAAAATATTATTTCTAATTTTGATTAATATCTCAATTGACTAGAAAATATCACCAAGAGGGTATACAAGAAAGATCCATGAATTATTGAATCTTTGTTTTTATGAAAATATCAATCCGTGACCTCAACATTTGGACAGAAATACAGAAGAGAGAAAGTAAGAGGAGGAAACTGAGAATAAAATTCAAGAATAACAGAGGGAAATTCTCCAAAGCAAAATAAAGACAAAAATCTTTAGATCAAAAGGGCCTGCCAAGATCTGGAAATAATGAATGGAAAAAACTCCACACCTAGACACATTTACATGATATTTCAGAACACTGAAATTAAAGAGAATATTCTAAAAAGTAACAGAGTGTCTTAGTCATCTAGTGCTGTTCCAACAGAAATACCACAAGCGGATGGCTTTACAAGGAGAAATTTATTCTCTCACAGTCCAGTAGGCTACAAGTCCAAACTCAGGGCATCAGCTCCAGGGGAACGCTTTCTCCATCAACTCTGGAGGAAAGTCCATGTCATCAGTCTTCCTTTGGTCTGGGAGCTTCTCTGCACAGGAATCTCAGGTCCAAAGGATGTGCTCTTCTCCCAGCACTGCTTTCTTGGTGGTATGAGGTTCCCATGTATCTCCGCTCACTTCTCTCTTTTATATCTCAAAAGAGATTGCATTAAGACACTAATATTGTCAACCTCATCAGTATAACCTCATCACAGTGATAGAATTTGCAACACATGAGGAGATCACATATAATCTTATCATAGTGGTAGAGTTTACAACACATAAGGAAATCACATCAGATAACACAATCATACAATACTGGGAATCATGACCCAGCCAAGTTGCTACACACATTTTTTGGGGGACACAATTCAATCTATGACACAGAGTAAGGTGAAATTACCTATAAAGGAATAACACCAGACGGATCGGAATTGTTATCAGCGACGCTACTAGACAACATACTAGACAATAAAGGAGTGACATCTTTTAAATTTGAGAAAAAAAAATGACTTGAGCATGGAAATTGATACCTATATACTATTAATAGACAATAATTTTATTGTGCTCATGATATGCTAGGTGCTGTAAGTGTTCTTGTGTTTATTGATTTAATCCCCTGTGGTAGACACAATTATAATCCTATCTTTCAGGTGAAGATAAAGAAGCACAAGAGGATAAGTAGCATTCTCAAGGCCATAAAGTAAGCGGCATAGTGGGGATTTGAATGCAGGCATTCTGGCTCCAGAGTCCTTCCCCATAATCTCTTTTCTGTTACTACACTATGATATGCATATCAAATGTATGGGCAAAATAATAGCATTTATAACATTCAAGGACCCAGAAGGTTTACCTCTCAGATATTAAAAAAAAAAAAAAAAGGCTGAGGAAATACTCAAATACTCCAGGCAATAAATAAGGAAGAATCCAAGAAAGAGAAAGACAACAGATCTCAGAAGCAATGTTCTTAACCTAGGTGTCCATGTGCTTAATACTTCCTATTAGGACTTTTCCTTTTCTAACATTATAGTTCTTATTGTTTGTACCATTAATTTTGTAGTTTACATGCTTTATCCTGTTTTTCTGATTGCATTCATTGCTGGCTTGTTGCTGTTCAGTGCCATCAAATTGGTTCGGACTCATAGAGACCCTATATACAACAAACGAAACATTGCCCAGTCCTGCACCACCTTCACAATAGTTGTTATACTTTGTTGCAGCCACTGTGTCAATTCATCTTGCTGAGGGTCTTCCTCTTTTTTTTGACCCTCTACTTTACCAGGCATGATGCCCTTCTCCAGGAAGTGGTCCTTCCTGATAACATGCCCAAAGTATGTGAGATGAAGTCTTGCCATCCTTGCTTCTAATGAGAATTCTGGCTGTACTTTTTCCAAGACAGTTTTGTTCGTTCTTCTGGTAGTCCATGATATATTCAATATTCTTCACCAACACCATAATTCAAAGGCATCAATCTTCTGTGGTCTTCCTTATTCATTGTCCAGCTTTCACATGCATATGAGGTAATTGAAAACACCATGGCTTGGGTCAGGCACACCTTAGTCCTTAGAGTGACATCTTTGCTTTTTAACACTTTAAAGAGATGTTTTGCAGTAGATTTGCCCAATGCAATGCATCACTTGATTTCTTGACTGCTGGATACATATGAGGCTATTGGAAATACCACGTCTTGGATATGGCACATCTTATTCCTCAATGTAATATCTTTGCTTTTGAACACTTTAAGAGGTCTTTAGCTGCAGATTTGCCCACTGCAAAAAGTCGTTTGATTTCTTGACTGCTGCTTCCATGGGTGTCGATTGTGGATCCAAGTGAAATGAAATCCTTGACAACTTCAATCTTTTCTCTGTTTATCATGATGTTGCTTATTGGTCCAGTTGTGAGGATTTTTGTTTCTTTATGTTAAAGTGTAATTCCATCACCTGTTTGATCTTCATCAATAAGTGCTTCAAGTCCTCTTCACTTTCAGCAAATAAGGTTGTGTCATCTCCATATTGCAGGTTGTCATGGGTCTTCCTTCAATTCTGATGCCACGTTCTTTTTCATATAGTTCAACTTCTCAGATTATTTGCTCAACATGTAGATAGCTATGGTGAAAAGATACAACCCTGACACACACCTTTTGTGATTTTAAACTATACAGCATCCTGTTGTTCTGTTTGAACAACAGCCTCTTGGTCTATGTACAGTTTCCACATGACTAAAATTAAGTGTTCTGGAATTCCCATTCTTCATAATATTATCCATAATTTGTTATGATCCACACAATCAAATGCCTTTACATAGTCAATAAAACGCAGGTAATCTTCTATCTTAGGCTGGGTTCTCTAGAGAGGCAAAACCAGTAAAGCATATAAATATGTACTTGTAGAGACAGATTTATATTAAGGAAAGGATTCACATGGTTATAGAGGCTGGAACGTCCCAAATCCATGGATCAGCCTGGAGGCTTCTCTTGATTCACATAGTCATAGGGGCTGGTGAACCCAAGATCGGCAAGTCAGATAGCAGGACCCTGGCTCACAGGCTTCAAAGACAGATGAATTCCAAGACTGGCAGATAAGACGGTAGGTAAGCTGCTAGCTCAAGTCCCAAGAACTGGAGGTCACATGAACAGGAGCCAGCAGCAGGATCCAGAGTGAGCAAAAGCCCTCGAGCCTTGCCAGAAAGTCCACTTACATTCGATGCAGGCCACACCCCCAAGGAAACTCCCTTCCAACTGACTGGCTGCTCACAGCAGATCCCATCATTGAGGTGATCACACTATATCAAATCTCATCATGGAAGTGATCGCATACTGATAAGGCTGCCAAACTACATCATAACTGCCAAACCACTGAGAATCATGGCTGGTCTAGCCAAGTTGACACACACCTTTAACAATCACACCATCTTTCTGACGGTCTCTGCTTTCAGCCAAGATCCATATGACATCTCTCATTCTACATCCTTTTCTAATCCAGTTTGAATTTCTGGCAGTTCCCTGGTGATGTACTGCTGCAACCACTTTTGAATGATCTTCAGAAAAATTTTACTTGTCTGTGATATTAACGATATTGTTCGATAATTTCCACATTCTGTTGGATCACCTTTCTTTGAAATAGGAACAAATATGGATCTCTTCCAGTTGGTTGGCCAGGTAGCTATCTTCCAAATTTTCTTAGCATAGATGAGTGAGCACTTCCAGTGCTGCATCCGTTTGCTGAAACATCTCAGTTGGTATTCCATCAGTTCCTGGGTTCTTGTTTTTTCACCAATGCCTTCAGTACTTCTTGGATTTCTTTCTTCAGTACCGTTGTTTCCTGATCATATGCTACCTCTTGAAACGATTGAACGTCAACTAATTCTTTTTGGTATAGTGACTCTGTGTAGTCATTGCATCTTCTCTTGATGCTTTCTGCATAGTTCAATTTTTTTGTCCATAGAATCCTTCAGTATTCCACCTTGAGACTTGAGGGTTTTTTTCCGTTGGAGGGCCAGGGCACCAGGGGAATGGTCTCAGAGAGCTGGCTCCCCTTCCCTGGCCAGGCCCAGTGAAACTCGCCCACCTTGGGAACTGGGGAGCAGGATTGGCACCCACTCCTACCAGTGGCAGGGGCACCTGTTCCCATGGGTGGAGAGTAGTGGGGTAGATTTGCTACTGAGTTGGTCTTTGGCCATCCTTCAGAGGATCGGAGCCAGACTATGAATGTATAAGCTATTGTACATTGCCAAAATGGACATTATGTGGAGCATGATGGTAATACTTTACTTTGTCTTCTCAAGCTGTTCTTTGAAATCTGTTCAGTTATTTTACTTCATCATTTCTTCCTTTCACATTAGCTACTCTACATTCAAGAGCAAGTTTCAGAGTCCCTTCTGACATCCATTTTGGTCTTTTTTTTTTTTTTTTTCCTGTCTTTTTAAAGACTTTTGCTCTCTTCATGTATGATGTCCTTGATGTCATCCCACAAATTGAAACTTCCATCCTTTGTTTGGTCTTTAGTCATTAGTGTTCATTGTTACTCAAGGTTGTACTTTGACCCTTGTGGGCTTGTTTTGATTTTCTTCAGCTTCAGCTTGAACTTGTATATGAGCAATTGATGGTCTGTTCCACTGTCGGCTCCTGGCCTTGCTCTAACTGATGATATTGAGCTTCTCCATCATCTCTTTCCACTGATGTATTCAATTTGATTCCTGCATATTCCATTAACAAGGTTCATGTGTATAGTTGTGTTGTTTCTATCACCAAGGCCGTATTTTCCAACTACTGGTTCTTCTTGTTCATTTCTACCTTTCATATTCCAATCACCAGTAATTATCAATGCATCTTGATCACATGTTTGATCAATTTCATACTGCAGAAGTTGGTATAAGTTTTCAGTTTCTTCATCATTGATATTAGTGGTTGGTGTGAAAATTTGAATAATAGTCATATTAACTGTTCTTCCTTGTAGGTGTATGGATATTATCCTATCACTGACAGCATTGTACTTCAGGATGGGTCTTGAAATATTCTTTTTGATGATGAATGTGGCACCATTCCTCTTCAATTTGTCTGATTCAAAGTGGTCACTAGTCCATTTCAGTTCACTAATGCCTGGGATATTGATCTTTATGTGTTCCATTTCATTTTTGATGACTTCCAATTTTCCTAGATTCATACTGCATACCTTCCATACTTTGTTCCAATTATTAACGGATATTTGCAGCTGCTGATTCTCATTTTGAGTCGTGCCACATCAGCAAACGAAGGTTCTGAAAACTTTACTCCATCCACATCATTTAAGTCAAATCTGTTTTGATGAGGCAGCTCTTCCCCAGTCATATTTTGATTGCCTTCTAAACTGAGGGAACTCATCTTCTGGCACTATATCAGATGATGTTCCAGTGTTATTCATAAGGGTTTTTTTGGCTAATTTTTTCAGAAGTAGACCTCTAGTTCCTCCTTCCTAGTCTAATTTAGTCTGGAAGTTTCGCTGAAACCTGTCTACCATGTGTGACCCTGTTGGTGTTTGAATACCAGTGGCATTGCTTCCAGCAACACTGTGACATGCAAACCACCAGAGAATGACAAACTGACAGACGAGTGGTGGAAATTTGCAGAATACTTACTTAATATTTAAAAGTATGTATTTCTAACTTTCAGAACTTTTTCTTTTGTACAGAATAATAGTCCTACTTGTACTACCATACTTTCTGAAATTCACCTTTCAACCGTGTTAACTACAAAAAGGGATCTGGTCCAGAGAAAGGTGAGTGTGATAGAAAATCTATAGAGAAAAGAATGCATCCAACCTTTCCAACCTTTGAGCAAGTTCTTCCTTAGATGATTAAATAGCAGCCAGAAAAAGTAGAAACTAAATTGTCTATCCATTTAAACTCAGATTGTAAACTTAAAGTGGCTCAATAAACTATTTTTTCCACCTCTCCTAATATTTCTTCCTTTCAAAATTATATCCACTCTTCAAGACCCAACATAATTTCCAATTTCAATGAAGAAAGGGGAAAAATAATACTTTGTAACTACTGGACAATGGGCTAGACGTATGTTGCCAGGCAAAATTCTATGTACTTTCATGTATGTTTTTAGTTCTCTTAACAGGACTTTGAAGTGGGAAGTGACTCCCCATTTATGTTATTTTGAAAAAAAATTAGGATCAGAAATACTACACATCTTACCAAGTTAGTAAGTAATGGAGAAGAAATTCAAATCTAGATATCTGAAGTTCATGATTTTCCCCAGCAGTATCATGACCTGAATGAACTTAATTATTTTAAATTATTTGTTCTCAAAACACTTCTTTATTTAAGCCTTCTTTGTATCAAAGAGGAGACCCTGGTGGTGTAGTGGTTAAGAGCTACGTCTGCTAACCAAAAGGTTGGTAGTTTGAATCCACCAGGCGCTCCTTGGAAACTCTATGGGGCAGTTCTACTCTGTCCTATAGGGTTGCTATGAGTTGGAATCCACTCAACAGCAATGTTTTTTTTTTTTTTTTTGGTTTTGTGTCAAAGAAAGTCCCTGAGTGGTGCAAATGGTTTGTGCTTAGCTACTAATCAAAAAGGTTAGTGATTCAAACCTACCCATTAGTGCTGCAGAAGAAAGGCCTGGCAAACTGCTTCCATAACTATGAAGGTCAGTTCTACTCTGTAACACATGAGGTTGCCATGAGGTGGAATTGACCCAACAGCAGCAGTTTGTTTCAGAGAAAATAATTCGTTTATAATAGTCCTCAACAGAGGGCAATGACTATGCCCTGATAATTTCTATATTTCTACTATACATTTCACCGTGTGTTGTGTGTACTGAGTTCACAATAAATACTTATTTGAATCCTTGTTGACAGAAGTTTATTGCAAAGGTACGTTAGAAATACTTTTTGTTGGCAATCAGCATTTTTATAGAGAATGATTTCCCTCATGGATCTAGAGATATCTCAGCCTGTCTCCCAACTAAACAAAATTGCATAAGCCTAACTCAACCTATCATGACTCCATGATGATACAAAAACAATAGCAGCGCATGCTTCACACTCTCCATCAACTCCTCTTCCATAAATATAAGCTGTTGCCCCACCACGGTACAAAATGCACTTTCTTCAACTTGTGTTAACTGCCTGAGGGTGCATTAAAAAAATGCACACTCCTGCTCTGTCATCCTCATCTCTTGTCTTTTCTCTTCTGAAACCCCAATTCCCTTTCTTCTAACTCTCAATATGTACTTAGTTCATAGAATAAAGCACGTCTTACGGAGAGGATAAAATTCAAGTAAATACTCTGTTTAAAAATTAAGGTCATATACAAATAATGAAAGACCTCATCAAATGATTTTTAATTTTACTTTAATTATGCTAAAATTAATATATAAAAGTACCCACTTGTGTCCCAAATATTCAAACACGTTTGTTTTAATTTATATGGGGTGATTTATGCAATTATTTGAAGTAAATTATATTTTTTCAGGTTATTCTTAAATAAGAACAGATCTTGAATAGTACTTACTGATAATTCCTAGGTTTCAAGCTTTATTTCAAAAGAAGAACACGTGACTCATAGTCTACTACTACTACTACTAGTACTACTATTAATAAGTAATATTATAAACTACTGATCTTCCTATTTCTTATACAGTTTACTGTGACTCATTTTTAAGCTCAAAAAACTTGGACAGTATAAGACATTTCACATTTTGACTTACAAAAATAGAATTGAGTAGGTCATGTCTCTCTTTTAAGTAATTATTTAAATTCAGTTGAATATTTTAAAATTTGTTCCTTCACTTTCTTTTCTATTTTTATTTTTTCTTAAGAGAAGAGGGTTGAAACTAGAAAGATTAGACTTCTAATCACCTCTATATACTTCAAAGCAAAAAGTCCTTTTGCTACTAAAGGAGCTAATGAAAGTTGTTCTCTGGATCCAAATAAGCTCTGTGACAGCTAATGGAACTAATTAAGAGTAGTCTGGTGAACGAAATAAATTATTTCATGGATACTGAGGTGAACTTTTAAAATTACTGTATACGCACAAAAACTGTTATCAGGAAATGTCATTCTAAAAATGTCATTATCCTTAAGGTATAATTTTCTTTACTACAAAAACAAAAATATATACAGATTAGAAAAAAATGTACCCGAATTCTCTTTCTACATCACTGCAGCATCTCATAAGCCTAACATAAGGATACCAGTCTAAATGAAAATAAATTAGTGAATATGTCTGATTTCAAACAATATTAATTTACTAAATATATTATCTGCTTGAAATCTCTTTGCTCATGGCGTTATTTAAAAAGATAGTATTAAATGATTGAAAAATTTCAATCACCAGATATATTTTTGACTTGTAAATAAGAATTTTTGATTCTCTTTTTGTTTTAAAAAGAATATATGAATTTAGCCAGAACTTCTTCCTTTCCTCTGCATTTATAATTTACTCATGAAGATTGACATTTAAAAATATTATGGAAGGAATGCAAACAGTTCTAGAAAATATACTTTGTGTTCCTTTCAGTAACTACCAATTATATGAAAGAGGGATCAATGAAGACTCTTCTAAGGTCATGCTTAAAATAAGTAGCAGTATAGAGAAGGAGGTCCTTTGCTTACTAGATTCTTTAGAATTCTGCTAATCGGGTACTTTTCTCTAGTGCGTCTGACAATCTTTTGAAGGGAAAACTGCCTGCCTCTCTAAAATATGATGAGCTTGTCTGTAGTTAGTTGCAGAAAAATAACATGTAATTAGGACAATTAAAAAATAACAAACATTTAATTCTGAAATATACGGATAGAAAAGAACTAAAATAAAATATTTTTTATTTCAAAAGCTTTAAATGTATTTATCATTTTATAAGTCTCGAATTAATATTTTTTGTACTTAAGACCTGTGACATCGTACATGAGCCATGATATACATTAGAATAAATACTTTAAAGAGACTTCTGAAGGATGCAAACAAAAGTAAAAATCCTTGGAGGTACATAGATATAGATATAATATTTCATCATTTTTTATTTTAAACATTGTCATTTCTTATTGTAAAACAGGGGAAGTAGTGGTTAAGAGCAAGGACTTTCAGTCAGATGGAGCTTATTTCCAATCTCATTGCCTCCATTTACTTAGATATATGATCTTGGGAGAGTTATTTAAATTCTCTATGCCTCAGTTTCATCACTATTTATAATGGACACCATAAATCGTATCTGATTATCAGTTGTAAAGTTTGAGAGACTGTCTTGGTTATCTAGTGCTGGTATAACAGAAGTACCACAAACAGATGGATTTAACAAAGAGAAATTTATTCTTTCACAGTCTAGGAGGCTAGAAGTCCAAATTCATGGTGCCAGCTCCAGCGGAAGTCTTTCTCTTTCTGTCAGTTCTGGGGGAAGATCCCTGTCATCAATCTTCCCTGATCTAGTAGCTTCTCAGCACAGGAACCCCAAGCCCAAAGTATGAGCTTTGCTTCCAGCACTGCTTTCTTGGTGGTATGAGGTCCCGCTGTCTCTCTGCTCGCTTCTGTCTTTTATATCTCAAAAGAGATTGACTCAAGATACTACTCAATCTTACAGATTTCCAAGGAGAGCCTGGTAGGTTCGAACTGCTGACCTTTTGGTTAGCAGCCGTAGCACGCGTAGCTCTTATACTGCTGCACCACCAGGCCTTTGGAAATCCTGTGAGGCAGTTCTATTCTGTCCTGTAGGGTGGCTATGAGTTGGAATCAATCCGAAGGCAATGGGTATTAGCCAATGAGATTGAATTGATTAGCTAATATCAAGGAAATCACCTGATCCCTGGCCGTCCTCACTTGTCCCCAAATCACTTTCTTCTCTACAAGCATTTATTCATCCACTAAACATTTATTTAGCACCTGTGTACTATACAGAACACTTCGGCAAATTTGAATTATACTATGCTATAATCTGTGATTCCAAACCCAAACCAAACTCATTGCCGTCGAGTGGATTCCAACTCATAGTGACCCTATAGGACAGAGTACAGCTGCTTCCTTAGGGTTTCCAAGGAGCAGCTGGTGGATTCTAAATATCTACCTGTAGTTAGTGGATTCTAACTACAGCTACTAACACCCTTAGTGGTTAAGAGCTCGGCTGCTAATGAAAAGGTTGGTGGTTCAAATTCACCAGCCACTCCTTGGAAACCCTACAGGGCAGTTCTGCTTTGTCAGAATCCACTTGATGGCAAAGGGTTTGATTTGGTTATTTCATACTTCCATTCAATCTGTCACTATGTCCTGTCAACCCACCACCCAAATATTTCACAAATCCATCCAGTTTCCATTGCCCTGTCCTTGGCCTTTACACCTCAAGGTTTTTAAGGGCAAGAACACTGTCTCTTTCTTTCTTACATCCTTTACAGAAGTTGAATTTATATAGTAGGTGTCAAGAAATATTCATTAAAATTTAAAAAAAGAAAGTTGAGGCAAGATAGTAGAGTGAGCTAAGAAAATGCAGGAAACATTTCTTTTGCATCTAATGTATCCCAGGAATGGGGCACACATTAGATTAATTAACTTCCTCAGCACTTTTGAAAGGATAACCAATTTGTTGAAGACAAAACTGACGTGCAGAGACACACTAATCTTAAAATTACAAAATTAACTCAATAACATAGTAGGGATTTATGCTCAGTTCTCTACAACTTACTCCCCCATTACATATTGCCTAAAGTATTTTACTTTTATCCTAAAGAAAATGGGAGGCCAGTGGAGACTTTTGAGCCAGGAAAAAAATAAAAGTAATAATGATTGTATTTTAGAAATTTTAATTTGGCAACAGCATGCTTGATTTTGGACAAAGATGTTGAATTCAAGGAGTTATAAGACTAATGTAATGACCCAGAGAGCTGTAAATTGTGTCAGGTTAAGATAGAACCAGTGGAAATTAAAGGAAGGGGTAAGTTTTGCCATAAATTGCATTGCAGCATATGGTATGTTTATTAGAAACTGTGGGGTTTTTTTCCTGTGCAAAGAAAGAAAATATTTTTTAAAGGAAAGAGTCACCTTCTAGAAAACATAGGTCATATACAAACTGGAAGATATTTCAAGAAACTGATGGTGCTGTTATTGTAGTTTAGGAAGTGTGCTGTCATGACAAGCCAATTTCTGATAGTGTTGTAACTCTTCTTCTGCATCTTGGAGTAATCCATCAGAGTAACTGTAGGCAAAGGAACTTAAAGGTTTGGTGTTTCTAATTTCATCAGCTAAGAACAAGCCTCACAGCAAACTATAAGGAATGCAAGTCTAAAAATTGAAAGCTACGGTTCCTTGGCAAGATGCTTGGTCTATATCCTTGAACAGCTACTGCTGAATAAGACACAACAAGGAGGCAATTGTTATAAGGCTCAATGAACGTGTCTAATAGAAAATTCACAAAACCTGACCTGATTCGTTGTACCATACAACTGAAGAGCTGTTTGTAAACCAGCCGTCCTCTCTTGAGTTCAAGCACCTTTTAAAAATAAGAGTGCCCATTGCTAGGCTATAGTTGGCCTTAATAACAATGAAAGACACAAAAGGTAAGAATGAGATGATGCAATCTGACAAATGTGATGGTAAATTAGGAACCTAAAATTCTGACGAGAGGGGATATGGCCATCAATACAATCAAACACCTGTTAAAAGAACAGAAGAAATACCTTCCATGTTGTCACATGGTCAGAGTAGAGTGAATGTTATAATTTATCATTCTGGTATCTGTGATGGTTAAGATTGTGTGTCACCTTGGCAGGTCCAGGATTCTCGGTGTTTGGGCAGTTGTATAATGTTGTGATAACTTCCTTGTTGAAATTTGATATGTGATCACCCCATGATGGGATCTGTTGTGGTACTGGTGGGGGTGGGACCTGTGGCAGCTCACTGCCCCCCTCAACTTCCATCTCTCTGCCCTCCACTGCTAGCTTCTTTCTGCTCAACTTACTGGGGATTTTGCTTGTTCTAGATCCTGCAGCTGCCTCCTGTTCTTCTGACCTCCCTTTCTTGGGACTTGAGCTGGCAGCTTACCCACAGTGTTGCCTGCCAGTCTTGAGATTCACTGATCTTCACAGCCTGCAATAACCCTGCTCTCCAGCCTGTGGATCTTGGATTCGCCAGGTCCTGTGGCTACTTGAATCAGGAGAATCCTCTTTCCTGACCCACAGACTTGGGATGCTACAACCACTAAAAACCACATGAACCATTTCCTTGATATAAAGCTCTCTCTCTTTATCTATACACTTTACTGGTTTTGCTTCTCTAGGGAACCCAGCCTAAGACAGTATCCAAGAGTCTTTAAGATGAAATTTTTTTAATACTAGAAACTTTAGTTAACATAAAAGAACAGCTCTGTAAATATACTAAAAACCACTGAACTGCACACTTAAAATATGTGAACTTCATGGTGTTAATTTACATACCAATAAAGCTGTGAAAAAAACAAGATCTAACCCAGACCAAAAGAGATTAAAGAAGCATCACAACTAAAAACAAAACAAACAAACCACAACAAAACACTCTCAGTTTGTGAGAAAGCTTGGTGTTACTACAACAGAAATTTTCATAGGAGCGTTAGTTTCACGGGAAATAAAAGAGATACATATTTATGTCCAATAAGAGACAAATATGTGCATTGAAATGTTCCTTGTAGGATTATTTCTAATAGTAGAAAATATTCAATCTAAACATCCTAAAATGAGAGAGTAAGTAAGGATATTATTGTATACACCCTGGAGGACCTATTAGGTAAGTAAGTGGAAAAAAAGTAAAATATAAAGTTATATCTAAGCATCTGAGAAGGTCTAGAAGAAAATCAGGGGAAAATAAGAAACATGATTTGTCTGAAGCAGGTTTGTGGACTTCTTTTATCTTTTTTTCCCCCCTTTTCATTATTTTAATTTGCATTATTGCTATGTTGTTCTCATAGTAAATATTTTAATTGCTTGGAGTGATTCAAGACAAAAAAAAATTGAACTGCATAAAATAACAAAAATCCTTGTACAGAGTGTCTAACTCTATTACTAATGGCTTTTAAATATCAGTTTTCCCTGCTCTACTATGGGCTCCTTGAGGGCAGGGGTAATATCTAATTCATCTTCTTATCATCTTCACGAGACGTGCCTGGCAAACAAAAGTTGCTCACCAGCATTTTGTTTGACAGTGAAGTAATTACGAGAATGGACTTAATGGAATACCTGGATTTGATTCAGCTTCTGCTGGTTACAAGCTAACCTTAGACCAAGTTTTAAATCTCTCTATACTCTGTGCCTCAGGTGTAGACGGATATGATAACAACACCTACCACACACGGTTGTGAAAATTAAATGTGCTGATACACGTGAAGTTCATAGAACAGTGCTAGAGCATGTTGAGTATCCAGTAAATGCTCAAAATAATTAGTGGAGGAACGAAAGTTCTTTAATCCCTGTACTTATCTCTTTCTCAGGCTATCACACCTCAGCGTCTTTGCACATGCTGCTCCTTCTTCCTGGAAGATCTCTCTTGTTCCTTATACTGCCTTCACCTGATTTAATCCCTATTTATCCTTCAAACTCAGAGTTGGCCTTATTTCTCAGGGAAGCTTTATCTGACTATCCCAGATTGTCCTCAATGCTCCTCTGATGTGCTTCAAGTCTTTTATGCTTTCCTCTGCCCAAGCAAGATCAACCCTCTTCGTAATTACTGATTTATGTTTCTTTCTCCTAAACTTGAAAGCAGATCTTCAATGTTACATGCTCACTAACTAGTAGAGTGTCTGGCACCTTGTAGATGCTTGGAGTTTGTTTATTGAATAAATGTATTAATAAATCAATGAGATAAAGAATTAGATTTTGTGGGAAGTCTAGGAAAGTTTTTACTCATCCATTTAGTATTTATTCTGTTAGTACCAACTGTGAGCCAGGCCTTGAGCTAAAAAATGACATACAAAACAGATAAGACTGAATAGACTCTATCCTAAAAAAAAAACACGAACAGTTTAGAGAGGTGGTGGACAAACACAAGCTGAAGTGTTGGATTCAGGGCACAGGGTAATGAGTGCTCTGTTACAGCAAGGTATCAAGAGCTACTTCACCAGAGAGTGAAGTAACTTACCCTGGGAGTGGGGTGGTCAGAGAATTCTCCCTGGAGGAGTTTGCCTCTGATCTGGGTCCTGAGGGTCAAGAGGGTGATGGTGGAGCCTTTCAGTGAGATAAAACAGAATAGGGAAAAGTCTAGAGGCTGGAAAAACTGATGAGTTCATATGGAGTATGAGGAACATTCAGAACACCAAGGCAGAGCGTTAGAAGCAGCCTGAGTTTCTGGCAGAGTACATTCAGATTTTGTGGGACCCAGATCTTAAATAATTGGAAAACAAATCATAGCACACTATATATTTTTAATAGTTGACAAGTACCAAAAAACATAACAAATCTTTTCATAAAATATTATCATTACTATATTATTAATTTTCTGCCAGACATACCTGTGTAATATTTTTATTCTTAGATTTTTTTTTTACTTCTTATTCCTTGATTGTCCCCGCATAAGATCAACAATTTGTAATTTTCTATAGAGAGAATAGGAAGAAAAATTCATCTTTTATCCAGCATAGTTGATATATATACATATATAAATATACATATATATATATCTACATATGTATATTTTTTATCACCGTTTAGAAGACCTACTTCCAACTTCACATCCTTTTAATGGTAATGCCATGTCTACAACATCCTCTGCAATTTTTAGCTCAGGCAATGTTTCTTTCCTGGGGAAGCTTCCAGGGAACTCCAACTTTTTCTTCTCACTTGCCCATGCCATTCAGCTCAGCCAGTTCCTCTGTATTCTCCCATGCCCCCCCCCATCACATACTTCGTAGCGGTCAAAGTGTCCATGAAGACTGGATCTTAGTGTTTTAGTACTCTCCAAGCAGAGAGTGAAGTGACTCACTCAACCCATCCTGGGTACAAAAATGGGGTGCAGATGCACAATTAGGTCACCGAGGTCATGTTGCTATGTGGGGAGGGATATGCACACAGGCAGCGATGCCAACCATTGTCATCACCTGCAGCCCCGTGATCTCCACCAAAACAAAGAAAGTGACTCCAGGCTGGATTCTAAATTCCAGCCCAATGACTGGGGCTCCTGCTTCTCCCTCTTGTTTCATGGGGAAAACACTCAGAGCTTCAGAAGTGGTCTTTGTAAGTGAGTGACCCTGCAGTTTAAGAATCATCAGCTGCAGGGTAAATATTGCTCTGGGTTCTGGAGCTTAGAAGATAAAGCGCTACTTCCCTGTGGCATGCACACAAAGGGTAGGCATGGTTTTGTCTTGGAAGGGTTGATTATCTCAGTGGGAGAATCCAACATGTCTACTTGCACATATAATGGCCAATTGTAACTTTGTCCAGGTAGCAAGTCATAAATGTTAGATAAATCTCATAGACAATCAATGCTATAAAAAGGAAAGAGATAGCATTTCAAATCTGGATGGTCTGAAAAGGTTTTTTGGGGGAACATAGAGCTTTAATAAATCCCAGAACATAAATAAAATTTATATAGATTTAGGTAGGGGAAAAGCATTCCAAATGTGGGAAACAATGTGGGCCGGGATGTGAAGGTGGGAATCCAGGTTTCACATTCAATTAATTTGAAATAGCTGAACAGAATTTCTGGAAGCCATGAAGACAACACGAAATAGTGGCTTTGTGTATGTTGCTGGTATTTATGAGGAAATAATCGGCTATCCTACAGGCATACAAGAAATAGAGGTCATTAAACTTTCATCTTCAGGTCAAATAAAAATACAAAGAAAATGATTCCCTCTTTGTGAAGCTCAATCCAACAGGCACTGAATTTACAAAAGCAGAAAAAGTAAAAAATTGAGCTTCCCTGTAATAAATCCACCTTGACTATTCGGCTGTGAAACGTTATCACTCTTTTGAGGTAGACAGGATTAGTAGCTTTGATCTCCTAGGGTATCCTGCAAAAGAAAGACAATTTGGTGCATTCCTTTCGGGGCCTGAAATGGAAATGAAGTAGGAAAAAAAAAAAGAAGTTTTTGCTTTCTGACTGCCTAGCTAAATTGCAAAATAAAAACCTGGAACTGCTTTAATTCATTATCTGCATTTTCAGGCCGTTCACAAATAAATAGTGGGCTGAATGATAGGGATTTGCACATTCAGTACAATTCTATTAAAAAAGTAATAATAGCTATTCACATTTATAGTGACTACATTTTCTCAGAACATAATTTTCTACCCAACCCATTGTCACAGAGTCAATTCCGACTCATAGCGGTCCTACAGGGCAGACTAGAACTGCCACGTAGGGTTTCCAAGCTCTGCAAATATTTGCGGAAGCAGACAGCCACATCTTTCTCATGCAGAGCAGCTGGTGGGTTTGAATCACAGACTTTCGATTAGCAGCTGAGTGCTTAACCACTGCCCCACCAGCACTCCTAATTTTCTACGAGAAAACCAAAAATCTAAGTAGTTTTTTTAGAGAAAGAGCAGAGTAACTGTCAATATGAGCTTCGTTCTTCAATCATTTCCAAATTATATTATTCAAAGTCTATCACGTCATTCATAACTTCACCAGCAAGATTCTTTTTTCTTTCTCCATTCATCACATTTAAGTCTATGAACTCTTAAGGAGAAAATGTTATTTATATCAAGGGGAAAGAATCTTGTGTGTGTCCTGCTAAAACTCTTAAAACTTCTCTTCAAGCAGTGAAACTTCCTCAGCCCAATTTCACCTATCTATATGAATCAGGGAGCTCTGGTGGCACAGTGGTTAAGAGCTCAGCTGCTAACCAAAATGTTGGTAGTTCAAATCTACCAGCTGCTCCTTGGAAACCCTATGGGGCAGATGTACTCTGGCCTATAGGGTCGCTATGAGTTGGAATCAACTCAACGGCAATGGGTTTGTTTTTTGGTTTTTATGCGTATCAGCTATGTTACTGTTTTTCTCTCCTTTCCTAACTCACTCTAATTGCCAAGCCTCAGAGTCAAGCAGTCTGTATGTGTTTCTAATGTACTTCACTGAAACTTTTACTCTCCAAATACAAATATAAATATTAGTACTTAACACGTTAACTTTGCTGGTGGTTTCTTTCTGTCACATATATTCTTAAATAGCATTGCTGTAATATAAACTTCCTTCTTATAATCATTATAATGACCAGCTGACCTGGTGCCATCGAGTTCATTCTGACTCATGGCAATCCCATGCGTTACCAAGTAGAATTGCTCCATAGAGTTTTTTTTGGCTGTAGTCTTTACAGAAGCATATTGCCAGAACTTTCTTTTGCAGCAATGCTGGGTGGGTTCGAATCAGCAACCTTTAGGTTAATAACCAAAAGCAAACCATTTGCACCACCCAGGGACTTCTCATTCTTCCACAGTTTATCCCAAATTCACCTGGTAATTGGGGTAGCCGTCCACGCTAGCTAATTGTCTTTGTGTGAAGAAATAATAATACTTCTATCTCTATGGCAAGGACTTGGTTATAGCTTGGAGGTAGGTTAAACTTCTGATGACAGGTTTCAAAGAGATGGCTCCCAGCCCCTTTAGAAAAAAACATTCCTGGGTTGTAACACTGGCAAGAGATTTATTTACCCTTTAAAAAGATTTATATACATATCAAAGAGCAGATGAAAGATTTATAAACATGAAGTTTCTCATGGAAATGTTCTAATAAAGTGAGAAGAGAAAGGTGTCTTTTCCTTTTGGCATTTGGAGGAAGTCTAAATTTTTAAATTTACGCTTACAAGGCTCAAATAATTCATTGCTAGAATGACAATGTTAAGGAAAAGATGGAGTATTGGTCTTTTACATGTACTCCTTAAAATGTAATTTTTTTTCCTATCCCTTGAGACACAGTTTTCAGAGATGATGATGACTTTAGCATATGTTTCTAACCCTTTTCTCCAGGAAAAAAAAAAAAAAGTCTTGAAATGGAAATTCATGTGCACGGAGTTTAATAGGGAGTCTGCTCAGGATCAACACCTGTGGGAGAAAGATGGAAACAAGATTTGGCAGAAGGAGGAAGAAGGTGAGTTGTGCATCAATTCTAGAGCCCAGAAGCATCTGCATGGTTGTCTTGCCTTGAGATAAAGAGGCTGGACCCTTACAAGGGGCATGAACTGGAAAACTGTACGCTGACTCTTTCTGGGAATAGGTGTAACCCTGCAGAGGTAGCTCTTTTTAGCCAAGAGCCATGCCCAGAGAAGGACTCAGCCACCAACTGGGGAAATGAGTGCTTCTGTTCCTAAGAGGATGGGGATCTCGGAAGTACACAACAACACCCACTGTAGTGGGTTTGGCATTTTCTTCTTTGAGATCTAAATTCGGCAATATTTCAACACCATTTTTATGTTTATATATTGTATGAATCATTGTGTGGGGGAACAATTTTTAAGAAAAGGACTACTAGAAGATTTGTGGATAGTCTCAGTCTGCATAGGTAAAGGAATGAATACAGAACAACAGAATTAAGCTATTTGACAATTGTAATAGCTAGATTCCATTCCCAGGTCTGTAGCTTTTAAACTGTCTCTTTCTTTCCGCCTGACCCTTCCCAGTAGCTGTGTGAGACTCACTCTGGATACTTCCACATTTCTCCTGAAGGAAGTCTGTTACCCTGATTGCTTGGAGTGAACATTAGCAGGATTAAATCCATAGCTTGACATGGTTAGTGAGGGGTTTTTAAATACACCGAGCATACACTTGATAAATAGAAATGTGTACTTTAATTATGCATTTTGACAATCCTAATTATATCTATCATGCAGCACCTTAATAAATGAGGCCTTCCAAAGAAGGCAGCAATATGTATGTAGCATAACTTTACCTTGAAAAAATGGTTCCTCCCTATGCCATTCACTACTTTATAGTTATGTGAACAACAAAACTGCTGTGTAATTCATCCACTACTGAACAGCCTTTAATGGCTCTCTTTAGACTGTAGAAAAATGTCCGCTCTTATATATATGTTATATAGGTTATAAGACCCTGTGAGTTTGTACCATTCTTAGACCCAGGCAAGGAGCAGCCCTGCCCATGTTTCTGTACTTTTAGAAGATACCATCTGATTCAGACCATGCTCTGGGGAGCTGGGACTCTGTAATTCCCCATGTGTGTACTCATAGGCCCTATGAGTGGCCAGAGTTTAGCTGTTTGGAGAGAGGGTGTGGATAGAGCTTGGATATGTGTGCTGTGGTTTGCGTACCTGTTTGTGCGACGCTTTCCTGGGATGGGATGGAGACAGGTGGGAAAAGAAGAGTGTCAGCCTGCAGCTTAGGGCGCAGAAGACATCTTTCTCCTACTGTCACATTTTAGAATGGATTTTCAAGAAATCCTACAATTTTAAGTTAAGAATCAGCCTTCCAGGTCATTATGAGGTATATGAGTCACAGTTGTTGTTAGGTGCTGTCCAGTTGGCTCTGACTCATAGCGACTTTGGTATAACAGAACTAAATGTTGCCTGGTCGGTCCTGTACCATCCTCAGAATTGTTGCTATGTTGGAGCCCATTGTTATAACTCACAGTAAAGGATTAAAAAAAAAAAAGCTGCTGTCAAGTCAACGCTGACTCATGGTGATTTCGTGTATGTCAGAGTAGAGCTGTGCACTTGGAATATACTTTAACTACTGACAATTTTTAAACATATCATTCTGTTTCTTATCCTTATGTTGTATTTCGTGAGTGATTTTCTCTCTATACACTGACTGCCCCATGCCCCTAAACTATTCTACTTTGCCCATCCAGCCAATTTCCATGCAAGAGGCAGTTTCAACGTTGCCTCCTTGGTGAATCTTTCCTTTATGTCCTTGTGTTCTCGTTCTCACTAGCCCAGGCACGCTTACGTACTCATTCCCTTATATTCTCCACTAAAATATTGGAATCAATAAAACTATATTCCAGTTGTTAGTTACAAAGGGCATGTATTATTTCTTAGGCATCTTTCTAACAACAGAGTCTATCACAGCACTTAATGAAGAGGAAACACTTCAAAAATATCTGTTGATTGAACAAATCTATAAACTCTTCAGTAATGTCATATTAGCTTTTGGGAATTTGAAAAAAGAGGTAAAATAAACATAATTGCATAGAATTTGAACGCTAAATATGGCCTTTCTCTTGTTTTAATATTCCTAGGTCGATGAGCATTTGCATCTTATATATACAACTCATATGCATCAATAGCTGTTGTGACATAGAGAATTAAAGTACTCAATCCAGAGAGATAAATCTTACAGCATTGAATTAACAGAAGGTGTGATCTGTATTTCAGCCTGCGAACAGAGCCCAGAGAGCAAGAGATGAATTTTTTTTTCCTAAATTTACTTCAGGCTTATTGATGAAGTTGAAACAATATGTTTTTTGTACTTTTATGATAATGTGTGGTGTAAGTGATAAAGTGCTAAGACAATATTGTAAAATGAAAGTTGTGGGTACCAAATTAAATTTAGAGAGAGCTGACTACATTTATTCTACAGCCGTGTATCATTTCCTTAGGGAACTTGCAAGTTTATCTCCCCATACTTAGCTGTTACAAAATAACCCACAGAGCTAGATCAATACAGACGATTGACCTGCTTAGCCAGTTTGCATTCCTGGAGAAAAAAAACTACTGCAAGTAAAAATGGTACCGATCTGTTTCTTTTCTTTCTTTCTTTTTTTTTTTTTTTTTTAAATAAACAGTGCTGTAAGGATATAATATCAAAGTTTTTATAAACATGTAATTTAATCTCCTCTAAATGACAACTTATATACAGTTACTCTAAATTATATTTAAACTTAAGAAATAGGACAATAGAGTACCAATCACCAATTACGCACATACCCACCATATCTATCTATCTATGTATCTATCAGCTATTTATATATCAATATATGAATGTAGATATTGATATAACAAAGGCACCCTTTTCATTATTCACATTTTTATTTCACTATGTAAATTGTCGACCACCCTCTGTCAGTTTGCCATACTGTGGTAACTTGTGTGTTACTATGATGCTAGAACCTATACCACCATTATTTCAAATGCCAGCAGGATCACCCATAGTGAATGAGTTTCAGCAGAGCTTCTGGACAAAGACAGGCTAGGAAGAAAGGTCTGGCAATTTACGTCTGAAAATTAGCCAATGAAAACTGTATAAATCATAACAGAAGATTGTTTCATATGTAGCTGGAAGATGAGCCCAGTAGGTTGGAAAACACCCAGAATACACAGTGACCACAATAATGGACTTGAACATACCAAAAATCCTGAAGATAGCTCAGGGCCAGGGAATCTTTCCTGGGGTCTCCATTGAGTCAGAATCTACACAACTGCAATGGGCTTGTTTTTTTAAGTTTTTGTGTATAAATACTGCAATCATATTTGCCAATTCATGTTTAAATTGAGTTATAACTCTCTTAACTTCACAACTATATAGAAAACAAATACAAGGGTACTCTCTATTCATTTCTTACTTAAGGGGCTTTTCTGATTTTATTGGAGGTTAAAAATCAAAGCTAGGCTGCCAAAAACACATTTATTTAAAAATTTCCATAGCATACTAAATACTACTTATCTGAAAGGTTGTCAAGGATTCATTACACATTTTCAAAAAAATTTTAAACATAGATTATGATGCCTTTTGTACTCCTAAAAAAAAGTCTTTTAATCTTCAAAACAGATTTTCCCTTTTCTCTAGAAACAAAAAGTTTCTTAATTTCCTTTCTAAATTTCACTACCTTTCTTCTAATGGATAAAGGCAAAGCAAGTTAACTATAAATTATCAGCCTCTGACACTCTCATCCTGTTTGCAAAATTTGAAATCTCATTAAGATCTAATAGCAAAAACTCAAGTTAACCTACATGGTAAATGCCACATCAGTATTAAATTTATGCTTTTCAAAATCTCACTGACTTCTACTTTTTTAAAAATGATAAATGAATAAACTGGTTAATGGCAAACATTTCTGTGGAAGACAGTAAGAGAATACCATCTAGTAGGTTATTATCTGTTTCTCTTTAAATTATCAATACTTTTGAATATCAATGTTAAGGAGAAATTCAGGTGCAAATATATTTACATATCTTTATCTATATATTTACATGTCTCTTACAACCTAATTATAAATAATAATAGCCAATCTTTTATAGAAAAGGAAATGACTTACTAGGATGCTATACAATAATTAAATGCATTGACTCTTAAATATTTCTTACTAAGGGAATCCAAAGGAGCCCTGGTGGTGTAATGGTTAAAGTCTTCTGCTGCTAACTGAAAAGAAAGGTCCACATTATAACCCACTAGCTGCTCCACAGGAGAAAAGACCTGTTGATCTGCTTCTGTAAAGATTACAGTCTAGGAAACCCTGTGGAGCAGTTCTAGTCTGTCATACAGGTTTAGTATGAGTTGGAATAAACTCAACACAACAACCACAAAGCCTTTGTTGATCTTCAAATCTAAATTAACCAGTTGCCTTGGAGTTAATTCTGACTCATGGCAACCCCATGTATGTGACATTAGAACTATTCTTTATAGGATTTTCAATGGCTAACTTTATGCAATTAAAACAAGTCCGCAAGAACCAAAGTACAACCTTGAGTACACCCCACCTGAATTTAGAGACTATCTCAAGAGTAGATTTGACGTGTTGAACACTAATGACAAAAGACCAGAGAAGCTGTGGAGTGACATCAAGGACATCATACATGAAGAAAGCAAGAGGTCATTGAAAAGACAGGAAAGAAAGAAAAGATCAAAATGGATGTCAGAATAGACTCTGATACTTGCTCTTGAATGTCGAGTAGCTAAAACAAAAGGAAGAAATGATGAAGTAAAAGAGCTGAACAAAAGATTTCAAAGGGTAGCTTGAGAAAACAAAGTACAGTATTATAATGACAGGTGTAAAGAGCTGGAGATAGAAAACCAAAAGGGAAGAACACTCTCGGCATTCCTCAAACTGAAAGAACTGAAGAAAAAATTCAAGCCTCAAGTTGCAATAGTGAAGAATTCTATGGGGAAAATATTAAATGATGCAGGAAGCATCAAAAGAAGATGGAAGGAATACACAGTCATTATACCAAAAAGAATTGGTTGACGTTCAACCATTTCAGGAGGTAGCATGTGATCAGGACCCAATGGTATTGTAGGAAGAAGTCCAAGCTGCACTGAAGGCACTGGCGAAAAACAAGGCTCCAGGAATTGATGGAATATCAATTGAGATGTTTCAATAAACGGGTGCAGTACTGGAAGTGCTCACTTGTCTATGCCAAGACATTTGGAAGACAGCTACCTGGCCAACTGATTGGAAGAGATCCATGTTTATGTCTATTCCCAAGAAAGGTGATCCAACAGAATGTGGAGATTATTGAACAATATCATTAATATCACACGCAAGTAAAATTTTGCTAAAGATCATTCAAAAGCAGCTGCAGCAGTATGTCGACAGGGAACTGCCAGAAATTCAAGCCAGATTCAAAAGAGGACATGGAACCAGGGATATCATTGCTAACGTCAGATGAATCCTGGCTGAAAGCAGAGAATACCAGAAAGATGTTTACCTGTGTTTTATTGACTATGCAAAGGCATTCGATTGTGTAGATCATAACAATTATGGACAACATTGCGAAGAATGGGAATTCCAGAACACTTAATTGTGCTCATGAGGAACCTGTACATAGATCAAGAGGCAGTTATTTGGACAGAACAAGGGGATACTGTGTGGTTTAAAGTCAGGAAAGCTGTGTGTCAGGGTTGCATCCTTTTACCATACTTATTCAATCTGTATGCTGAGCAAATAATCCAAGAAGCTGGACTGTATGAAGAACGGGGCATCAGGATTGGAGGGGGACTCATTAACAACCTGCGATATGCAGGTGATACAACCTTGCTTGCTGAAAGTGAAGAGGACTTGAAGCACTTACTGGTGAAGATCAAAGACCATAGCATTCAGTATGGATTACACCTCAACATAAAGAAAACAAAAATCCTCACAACTTGACCAATAAGCAACCTCATGATAAACGGAGAAAAGATTGAAGTTGTCAAGGATTTCATTTTACTTGGATCCACAATCAACCCTCATGGAAGCAGCAATCAGGAAATCAAAAGACACGTTACATTGGGCAAATCAGCTGCAAAAGACTTCTTTATAGTATTGAAAAGCAAAGATGTCACCTTGAAGACTAGGGTGCACCTGACCCAAGCTATGGTATTTTCATTCGCATCATATGCATATGAAAGCTGGACAGTGAATAAGGAAGACAGAAGAAGAGTTGATGCCTTTGAATTGTGGTGTTGGCGAAGAATATTGAATATACCATGGACTGCCAAAAGAATGAACAAATCTGTCTTGGAAGAAGTACAACCAGAACGCTCCTTAGAAGGAACGATGGCGAGACTACGTCTTACATGCTGTGGATATGCTGTTAGGAGGGATCAGTCCCTGGAGAAGGACATCATGCTTGGTAAAGTACAGGGTCAGCAAAAGAGAGGAAGACCCTCAATGAGATGGATTGACACAGTGGTTGCAACAATAGGCTCAAGCATAACGATTGTGAGCATGGCGCAGGACCGGGCAGTGTTTTGTTCTGTGGTGCATAGGGTCACTATGAGTCGGAACCAACTTGATGGCACCTAACAATAATTTTATGGAAGTAGATCACCAGACCTTTCTCCCAGGTGCCTCTGGGAGAACCTCCAATCTTCTAGTCAGCAGCCAAGTGCAATTGACAATTTGTGCCACCCAAGGACTCCAAATCTAAATTAAAAAAAAAAAAAAATATTGCCCTTGAGTCAATTCCAACTCATAGCGACCCAGTAGGACAGAGTAGAACTGCCCCATAGAGTTTCCAAGGAGCAGCTGGTAGATTCGAACTGTCTGACCTTTTGGTTAGCAGCTGAGCTCTTTAACAATATTGTGTGGCTGAAGAGCTTGGCTGCTAACCAAAAGAACGACAGTTCAAATCCACCAGCTGCTGCTTGGAAACCCTATGGGGCAATTCTACTCCGTCCTATAGGGTTGGTATGAGTCACATTTGCCTAGAGGGCAATGGGCTTTTTTGGTTTATTGTATTATCACAGTTGTCTTACTGTTCTTTTTTGATAACAATTATCCTATCTGTAACTATTCACTTATTTTCTCAATTATTGTTTATTAATGTCTGTCTTCTTCAATAGATTGTAAGTTCCACGAAATCCAGGACATTGTATCTTTCTCTGCTGAATCCACAGTGCCTGAAAAGAGGTGTTCAGTAAAGTCTGTTAAATAAATTAAGGAATGCCACTTTGATCCAAATGTTGCATCTTCAGATAGCAGGGAAATTTAGTTACAACTACTCATGCCTGTTAACTTTTTCAGTAAAGGTCTAGTCAATATGTTTATATAGTACTTGAAATTTAATGAATGGAGGGATTTTGAACCTGAAGGTTGGTGTATGGGACTAGGTGAGTGTCATGGATTGAATTATGTCCCCCAAAAAATTGTGTCAGTTTGGCTGGGCTGTGATTCCTGGTACTGTGTGATTTTCCTGTATGTTGTAAAACCTGCCTCTATGATGTTAATTAGGGAGGATGGGTGGCAGTTGTATTAGTAAGGTAAGACTCAATTTATGAGACTGGATTGTGTCCTGAGGCAATCTCTTGAGATATAAAAGACAGAAGTGAGCAGTGCCTGGAGCAGAGCGTGTCCTTTGGACCAGGGTCCCTGCGCTGAGAAGCTCCTAGTCCGGGGGAACACTGATGAGAAGGCTGAGAGAGAGAAAGCCTTCCCCTGGAGCTAACACCTTGAATTTGGACTTTTAACCTACTGTACTGTAAGGAAATAAACTCTTTGTTAAAACCATCCTCTTGTGGTATTTCTGTTATAGCAGCACTAGATAACTAAGACAGTGAGAGACAGAAAGAAATAAGAACGGAAAAAAGAAAAAAAATATAGTGACGTGGTGGGGATCAGCAAGTGTGGGTGAGGCAGACCCCAGGGCTGGTGGGAAGGAAGGTGAGGTGAGGTACTGGGCTAGGTGTGTAGAGAAAGAAAAGAAAGAAAAAAATGGCAGTATGTTGGGGGTCGCAGCTGCATGTGGGGTAGACTCAGAGCAGCAACACTCTGGCACATCTGTGGCTCTCTAGATGCAGAGGTGTGGAGTGGACTGGCATGAAGGGAGAGAGGTGGTGACAGGGCTAGGTGGGTGGGAGAAAGAAAAGGAAGAAAGAGAAAAAAATTAACAAAAACCTGGCTATGTTGTGGGGGCCAGCGAGTGGGGGTGGGGAAGGCAAGGGGATCAGTGTGAAGGGAAGGTAGGTGACATATGGGGTTAGGTGGTAGGGAGAAAGAAAAGAAAGAAAAAAAAAAAGACAGTGTGGCAAGAGCCAGCAGGTGGGGACAGGGTGGATTTGGGGTGGTGGTGCACTGGTGGCTTTGTAGCTGAGGCAGCACAGTGTTGCACAGTGGCAAGGGGTGGAGGTGACGTACAGGGCTAGGTGGGAGGGAGAAAGAAAAGGAAGAAAGGGAAAAAAAGAAAAAATAATAAAATAAAAATGCGGCCTGATGGGAGCCCACGGGTGGGGATGGGGTGGACCTGGGGAAAGGTGGGCCAGTGGCTCTCTAGCCACGGAGGTACTACGGCATAGCCAAGTGGGAAGGGGAGGAGTTTGCATACGGGGCTAGTTGGGAGGGAGAAGGAAAAGGAAGAAAGTGAAAAAGAGAAGAAAAAACAGAGTGATCCTAGCAGGTTGGTGGGAGCGGGGTGGACCCAAGATGGTGGCAGGCCAGTGGCTCTCTAGCCACAGCAGCATGACATGGCCCATTGGGAAGGTGGGGAGGTGGCATACAGAGCTAGGTGGGAGGGAGAAGGAAAAGGAAGAAAAAGAAAAAAAGAAGAAAAAAATGGAGTGGTGGTAACAGGCTGGTGGGGGCAGGGTGGACCCAACCTGCAGGCAGACCAGTGGCTCTCTGTCTTCGGTAATGAGGTGTGGCCCTGAAGGAAAGGGTTGAGGTAGCATATGGAACTAGATGGGAGGGAAAAAGAAAAGGAAGAAATGGAAAATAAAAAATGGCATGGCAGGAGTCAAAGGGTGAGGTGGGGAAGACATGAGGTAGAAGCAGGCTGGTGGCTCTCTAGCCAAGGCAGCACGTGTGGCCCAGCAGGAAGGGGTAGGGGTGTTATATGGGACAGAAGGGTGAAGGGTGGGAATGCGTGTTTCTCTAGTTATTGGGTGCTCTGTCTCCTGTTGGGAAGTCCATGAAATTGCCTTCCCATGCTCCCTGTCTGGGGTCGTTGCTGGCTGTATTCCAAGATGGCAATGCTGTGCCATGTGCTCTCCTGATTCTCTGTTTTCCTTCAGCTTCTTCTTCCATTCAGTGTTTGATTTAGTTCTTTATCCCTTCATTTGATGCTTAGGGTTCTAGAACTGATGTTTGCATCTGTTTTACATCGTTTTACAGGTCTTTGCTGCATAGGGACCACATGATACATCTGTCTAGGGTGCCACATTGGCTCCACTTCCTAGACTTCTTTTTAGGGAAGGCAGAAAATAATTCATAATAAAGTAAAATGATCAAATTTGATGTAAGAGTAAGGAGGAAAATTAACAGGGTGATATAGCAGAAAATGAGGAGAGAGGATGACCTATTTCCGATAAAGTGGTTAGGGAAGAGTTCTCTAAGGAAGTAATATTAAAGCTGAAATCTAAAATAAGAGAAAGATGCAGCTCTGAGAAGAACCAAGGAAAGGCCAGACCAGGCATAAAGAATGGAAAAGTGCAGAGATGTCGAAGTAGGAACAATGTTAGCATATTTGATGAGCTGGAAGGTAAGTGTGTCTGGAATATACAAATTGTGTGACGTGGGGGTAACATATATCATTGAAAAGCTTGGGTATAGGTCATACAGAGCCTTACAGGCTTATAGTGAGTGATTTTTATTTTATTCAATGTATAATGGGAATACATTATGTGTTTCAAGCACCATGGTCTCATGATCTGGTTAACATTTATGAAGAGTGTTCTGGTTGCTGTGAAAAGAACGGAAGGGAGGGTTGCAAGAACAGAAGAAGGGAGGAGGCTTGAAGGTTATTAACTTGTCAGTTGAGGGATGGAAATGATTGGAACTAGGGTGGTGATAGTAGAGTAGCAGAAGAATGAACACATCAAAATTATTTTGGAGGTAAAGCTGACGGAATTTGCTAATAGATTTTATCTGAGGACTGAGGATATAAAGAGGATCAGGTACGACTCCTTTGGTTTCTGTGTTTGAGTCGTTGGATGAATAGTGATGCCATTTGCTGTGAAATAAAAAGTGGAAGAAGAATAAGTAAAAATGGTGGAAAAATCAACATTTTTATATATACATATATTACATTTGAGATGCCTTTTAGACAACCAAGGGGAGATGTCAGGTATGTAGCAGATGAGTCAGCAATTCAGGGGAAATGTTTAGCTTTAGGTGTCAATTTCTAGATTATCAGCATGTAACATGTATAATAGCAATGATAGACAGCATTTATATAACGTCCAGAAAAACTGTGAAAGACTGAAAAGAAATGGACCAAGAAGATTACTGAGTCTTCAGTGGAAAATTTTGCCTTGTCCAGAGCATACCCTTCTTATTCTGTGGGCTTTGTACCTTACAATCATTACGTGATAGATGACTGACAGCAATGCAAATAATTCTCGTCTAAAGATAGGCAAATAAATTTCGTCTGGTGGAGAGAAAATTGAGTATCCTACCCACAAAGTCAGCTTTTCATTTCTTTGTAAACTGTGGTCCACCTCCTATTACTCCCAACAAATAGTCATGTTTTATCTCCTTCGTGGTGCTCATCCCTCTTTGAAACCCTTCTCCGGTTATCTAAAGGATTAATTATGTGTTTACTGCCTCCTCCAACTAGAAGAGCAAGAGAGCAGAGTCATTTACCTGTTTTTAGTTTATGACTATATCCCCGGGCACCTAGAAATTGTCTGATACAAAAATAAAGACTTAATAAATCTTTGTTATGTAAGTGAATGATGGCATTTTTGCTTCCCCTTGTAAAACAAACCACAAAGAAATAGAAGAGGACGTAGCATAATAGTCACGCACGTACTGCTACTGCCCTGGCTCTGTCAGTAACGATATATGTGACCTGTGAGTAACTTAATGTCCCTGTGCCTTAGAGTTTTCATTTGTAAAATGGGGATATTAACAGTACTCACCTCATAAGACTTTTATGAGAATTAAATGAGTTGCAACCTGTAAAGTGCCTATAACTGTGCCTCACTTCTTGTATTATGTTTATTGGTTAAAGACAGAGCTGATAGCTCAGCTTATATTTCAAAAGCATTGTTTCCTTTCCAGTGTCAGTTTTTCCTTACTAATTCTTTCAAACAGGAAGAATTAAATTAGGTCAAAGCAGTTAGTCAATTCTTTTCTTTTAAAATTTATTTTATGGTATGCTCACAGTTGCCATTTTCAAGGCTATTCTGGAGATAGTATAAGGGGTGGAACGCATCCTTCAGCTGATATTATATTTATGCTCTAAATTATTCATAATGTTTATTACTAGACCAAACTTTATTAGATAACTGGCACCTTCATTTAATTTTTTTTTCTTTTTTTTTTCTTTTTTTTTTGGAGATGGAGCATAGTTGTTTTCTTTCTTCAAACTGGGAGAATTCAGAATTTTCTTGTACCTTGTCTATCTCTGAAGGGCATATTAAATCCTTTCTCTGAACATGAAATTTTTCTAAAGATTTTTTACTGGAGGAATAGATTTTGCTGGGTCATGAACATGCTTGTCCAAATCCTTTCTCATTACATTTTAGGTCTTGGAAAGGTGTGTTTAAAAGCAGATCAAACATTTGACAAGATGTGGACATCTTTAAATAAACCAAATAACATTTTCCTTATTTTCCCTTAGTTCCCTTATTGTCTTTTCTAGGTTAAAAAAAAAAAAAAAAATTAGCCTAGCGCTGGCTTTGGGCAAAAAAGTTAAAGTTCAAAATCCTCAGCTAGCTATTAAAACCCTTTATACTTTGTCTTTTTCTACCTTCCCCAACTTATCTCTGGTTACACTCTCCATGTACCTTGTTTTCCAGTCTTACTGACTTTCAGGCTGTCCTCCAAGTTCATTCCCTTTCTTGCCTCTGGCTCTTTGCTGAAGTTGTTCCCTATGCGTAGAAAGTCCTTTTGCCCCTACATAAGCCTAACAAAAATATTTTTTGTAGCTCACTCAAACTTCACATTCTCTAAGGTGCCTCTTTAAGTACTCCTGAAATATTTGCCTCTCTTTTTTTTCCCTCTAGTAGGTTTGCAACTCTGTTATACCACTTATTATGATCTGCCTCTACCCAAATTTCTCCCTTTATTTCTCTGTGCTTATTCATTGGATCTTGAGCTTCTGAGGACCACTTTAATGTTTAGTTTTATGAACTACAGTGCCTTGTACAATGTTTTGCTGAGGGTTTTAAATGCATGTTTGCTGAATAGGATCATTCTGGACCAACCCTGGAATCTAAAGTTGAAATCCTGAGTATAGATCTTACATATACCCCATCATGGGTAAATCAAACTCTACTGTTCGTTTCCTTTATCTGTAAAATGGGAATTAAAACCAGCTACCTTATAGAACTATTGTGGAAATTAAATAAGATAATATTGTGGAATTGTCCTGTAAAATACAAAGATCGATACAAGTACTGATTGCTGTAATTTAGTTTCTTCTTTCTTTTTAAGCATTTTCTCTTCTTCCATGTGTCTTCCGGGCAGCACCCCACATTCCAAACTTTGTTTTCCCTTCGTTTACCCCATTGAAATCTAAGTTTGTCTTATGGATTTCTTAATTTGGTAACACGTATCTTCATTTCTAATTTAAATATCTTATTTATCATTTAGAAATCCAATGATACTATTATCATACTTGCTTCTTCTAATCAAACTATAACACCAACATAATAATCAGAAGAGTCGTGTGATAGTTACACTTGATAATGATTCCAATAATGGAAAGGCACTTAAAGGACAGCAGGTGTATGTTGTGATATTTACAAAAAGGTGAGTTTTCCTAGTCCGGATGATGAAGACGCAGACTTTGATTTTCAGGAGAGAAGACTATTATGAATACATAAGTATTGAAGCAATTAGAATACATAAAGATTAATGCATTTTTGTGTTTTACTATTTTAGCACTGCTGCAAAATGAAATAGGCAGATAAAAAACAAGGGGAGTGATAAAACATAAACTAGTCTTTTCAACTGCTTTATTACACAATTTAGTAGACTTTATTTGGGTGATGAGGGGATTGGAAATAGAATGTTAACTATTTGGGGAATTTTCAACCTGTGTGTGTTTTCTGCACTATTACTATTGATTGCTTTAATCCCATTACATGACAAGAAAACTATCCCAGCTTTGACACTTGTTATCTATATGATATTGGGCAAGTTACTAAAACTCTCTGTGCCTCAAATTTATCCTCACTATACTAGGGGTAATAATAGCCCCCTACTTCAAACACTTGTGCAGGTTAAATGAGATAATAGAGATAAAGCACTTGACAAGTTCCTGGAACAGAATAGGTTCCATATAAGGGTTTTCTATGATAATAATAACAATTGTTATTATAATTATATCAAATATAAACTAAATCCAAAATACAGATGAGCTGAAAAAAGTTTCTGGAAAATTGTTAGTCTATATGACACCCCAGGCAAAAACATTGTTTTAGAGTTAAGTGCAAGGAAAGAAGGTTAGTGTTGCTTTCTCTGAAGAATGTATATGCTTTCTCCAGTTTCTCTCTGCCTGTCTCTGTCTTTCTTTTTTGGCCATCAAGAAGCATCAAAATAAAATTCACATTTAGCTATAGGAAATATGTGGAATCATAAAGACTGTTTATCTTTTGTCCTATTCCCATCCTTATAACTCTATTCCAAATTTTAACTTACATTTTAAATAATTTTATTATTTTACTTTTATTTATATTTTAGTGTTTTTATTTTAAGTATTTATATTCATATATGCATTTATACAGAGGAGTTCTGCTGGCACAGTGGTAAGGAGCTTGGCTGCTAACTGAAAGGTTGGCAGTTCGAACCCACCAGCTGCCCCCTGGAAGAAAAGTCCTGGTGATCTGCTCCCGTAAAGACTGTTGCTGTGTGCCGTCCAGTTGATTCCAAATCATAGCAACCCTATAGGACAGAGTAGAGCTGCCGCATAGAGCTTCCTAGTCTGTAATCTCTGTGGGGAGGCCTGGTGACTTTGTGGTTAAGAGCTTGGCTGCTAACCAAAAGCTCAGCAGTTTGAATCCACAAGCAGCTCCTTGGAAACCCTGTGGGGCAGCTCTACTCTGTCCTATAGGGTCTCTGTGTGTGAGAATGGACTCAATGACAATGGGTTTTTTTGTTTTTTTGTTTTTTTGGTTTGGAACCTTTACAGGAGCAGACCAACAGGTCTTTTCTCCCGCAGAGAGGCTGGTAGGTTCGAGTTGATGATCTTTGGTTAGCAGCTGCCAGGGCTTCTTCCTGTAAAGACTACAGCCTAGAAAACTCTATAGGGCAGTTCTACTCTGTCCTATAGGGTCACTATGAGTTGGAATTGACTAGACGGCACACAACAACAACAACGCATTTATCCATTTATTCATTTACCAAATATGTGTTGAGTGCTTCTATATACTCACACTCTGGTAGATGCTAAGGGTTAAATAATAATGACAAGAAACACGAACAAACAAACAAGAGCCTTGTATCCATAGAAATAGTGGTCAAGGAGACTACTATTAACAGTAAATCACAAGAAAATTAAAATTTCCTGAATTTGGACTACTAGCCTCCAGAACAGTAAGACATTAAACTTCTGTTGTTTAAAGCCACCCACTTTGTTGTGTTTTGTTACGACATCCCTAGGAAAATAATACACCTATCAACAGAGGAATGAATGGATAAATTATGGTACATCCAATCCACGGAATATTATGCATCCACTAAATGTAATGAAATAGAGATATAATGTCATAGGAAGAATTTTAAGAACGGCTTCCAAGATTACATATCCTAATGTCCAGAACCTGTGAATATGAGAAGACATTATTCCATGATTATGTTGTGTTATATGGCCCAATGGGATCTTAAAGTAGGAAGACTATCTTGGTGAGTCCGACCTAGTTAAGCAACCCCTTAAAACAGAGAGCTCTCTTCGGCTTATGACAGAAGAGAAAGTGAGAGAGAGTCCAAGCACGAGAAGGATTTGTCATACTGGTGCTGGTTTGAAGACGGAGGGGGCCATATGAGAAGGCAAGCTGGAGAACTCTGGGAGCAGAGACTAATCCCCAGCCAACAGCCAGCAAGGGAAAGGGGACTGCTGTCCTAGATTACAAGGTGATGAATTCTGCCAACAATCTGAATGAGCTTGGAAGCTTCCCCAAAAACTCTGGATAGGAGCTGACACCTTGGTTTTGGCCATGTGAAACACTAAGTTAGGAACCCAGTTGAGCCTGTTCAGACTTCTGACCTACAAAATTGTGAGATGATAATTGGGTGGTGTTCTATGCTGTTATGATTGTGGTAATTTGTTATGCAGCAATAGAAAATTAACATATAACACCAAATGACTTACAGGGATTTCACAAATTATTTAGTGAAAAAAATACACTGTGATCGTAATAAAAAAAAAATAACGACAGAAACATATATGTGTTTGTGCTATATGAAAATGTATGTACACATATTTGTATGTGGTCATATAATCATAGATACCAGTGAGAAGTGATGCATACCAATTTGTTAACACAGGTTACCTGAGGGCATAGGGACTGATGGGTGTGGAGATGGATAAGACTTGGGGAGGGGGACCAGGAAATCAAACAAAAAAAAAGGAAAGAGAAATAAATGTTCACCACAGAATAAAAGCATCTCCGATACCACATTTATGCATTTAAGTAAAACTGTATGTATGTCACATGCTTGTATTTAAGGTAAAAATAAGAAAATGTAACTCTGGAAATAGTGTGGACACATATTTGAGAATATCAGAGTGGTATGAGGAATAATGCTTAATGGACAAATTTCAGGGTCTGAGTTAGGATTGGTATTTGCTCTAATTAGGGTGGTAATGGTTCAGTAGATAGAAGTGGACAAACTGGATCAATGTTTAGGTGATAAAACCAAAGAGACTTTGTAATAAATCTGTATAAGTCAACTCCAAATTGTGGTGTCATTCAAATAAATGGGGTATACTGGAAAGAAGCCGGTTTGGAGGGTGGAGATTCTACATAAGACATGTTTCATTTATAGTGCTTTTGAGATATAAAAGTGGAGATTTCACTGAAGTGTATGGAGATGGGATGAGAAATGGAGAGATGAGTCAAACAAAAAGGATAAAGGATTACACCTGTTTACATTATAAACAAAAGTATCTATGACATCAGATTTATGCATCTAAGTAAAATTACATATATATGTTTACTTGTATAAAGAAGCTCAGTGTTGGAGGAAAGATAAAAGCAAAGTTCACTCTGGGAACACTAAGGAAAACATACTTGAGAAGCCAGAATTATTAAGATGGAGAATAATTAAAAACAGATGATTGTACTCCAGGCTAGGCTTGCTTCCTTTCAAGTTCCTTTAGTTTTCGATGGGATGAAATGTCATGGTCTGCTGAATACCACTTAATACTTGTGGTGCCTCACAGATCATAGCTCTAGATGGTTCCCACTACCCTATTTTTCATGGAAGCTTGAAAGTCTATCTTGCTGTGGTCTGAAATCTTTTCCAGGGAAGCTTTTCATGATGCTGAGATGCGGTAAGTAAACTGCTCTTGTTCAGTCCTGCCGCCAAGCACCATTTCCTCTCTTGCCTCATCCAAGGTGCTAACTCTCTTCCACTGTGTCCCTTCCTTAGGTTGCTCAAGAGAATCATTCTACTTAATGGCTAAATCCTATACGGTTGCCCTGTACAAAGACTTATTATTCAAATACTGCACTGTAAAATCATTGCCTAAATTTATTGTGTGTAAGTAAATTTCCATGAGGAATATGAGTGTTAATAATTCAACAGAATTATGGAGACAGTTGATTTCATCTGCTGTGGAAAAAATGCATTGGAATTCAGGATCTGCATCTTTAGTAGAGTTTGCAAATTAAACAAATTCTCCCTTTTTTAATTTCCTCAACTGTACTTCCGTTTCCATATCTTGGTTCTTGTGTGGGTTATGAATATCCAATGTATTGTCTCAATATACAGGCTATTAGCAAAGTGAAATTAAGATTATTTTGCTGAGGCAATAAACCATAGCAATAAGGCAGTCCCAGGGGGTTACTTGGGTGCCAACAACATGCTGCTGAAGCATTGGTATCTAGCAATATTTGTGTATTTTTCTAAAGTAACATTCACTGACCCATTTAAGAACTTACAAAGTTGAAGATCTTCAACAACTTTTAGTATCAAAAGAGTTTACATCAGCACATATATTCTTCCCTTTGACCCCAAGACATCACTGAGAGGAGAGGAGATAAATGCATTTTTTTTTCACCTTAGTACTTGTTAATAAGTGCATTGAAGATCACACGTTGAGGTAATTACCTAATGTTTTGAGCTTGAAGGTATAGGTCCTTAGAGGCTGACTGAATTAAGAAATAAATTGATAAAAGTGAAATCTAACCAAATTTATTAATTCTATACTATGGAGTAGGCAGAAAGAATAAAAACTATTACCTAGCAGCAAGTGATAACGCTTCTACAAAGGTCTTGTGGAGAGTCAAGAGAATGAATCAAGACATAAAATAGTCCTGGAGAAAAAATAAATTCCACCAAATGAGAGGGAAAGAAAAAAAGGTGTGTACTGTCAGACAATATTTAACTATCCTTATCTACAACATCCTCTGGAAGCATATTATACTGAATCCTTGTGTATTATATTACGGTCACGCACCACGTGACGTCTGTTTGGGCAACCTCTGACTGCATATACATCCATGATCCCATAAGGTTATAATAGAGTTCAGAAATCCTGATCAGAGAACGGGATGTAGCAGGCTTAACTGGATGTAGTGAATGAAACAGCATACAGGACGCAGCATATGTATCTCATGTCTCTTATATACAAAGTGATTGTACTGTCAGGTGTATAATGGTACAGTACACTACAGTATACCATATAGCTGTGCTATGTACAGGCAGTCTCCGAATTACATGAGTTCTGTTCCTAAGTCTGTCTTTAAATCGAATGCGTATGCAACTAGGAACAGTAAGGTATGGTTCTTAACTAACATCAGTCAGATGTTTGCCTTAGTACATAGTATATACTGTATCTTTCGATGGGTAAGCAACATTAAAGAAATACGTTCAGATACATTAAAACATCTTTAACATAATAATACAGTAACAATAATGTTTTGATGCACATCATGAAGTAGCACCCATTTGTTATTACAAACCATTGTATGTACCTCAAATTTTTAATATAATACACTTTATGGGGGTTGGTTCCTAACTATGGGTTGTTCGTAAGTCAGATGTTTGTAACCTGGGGACTGCCTGTCTATAATATGTCCAAATCACATAACGTCCTATTTCACAGAACGTATTGTGTAAGTCAAGCAACACATGGCTGTACTTAGGGTATTGTTTACACAATAAACAAGGTGCTAACCCTGACTGTGTGAAATTCCCAATGGAATGCATTCTTTTGAAAAATCCTTAAATGTTCTTTGATGCCATGTGAAGGCTTAGGTTTTCATCTCGAAAATTTTACAAGAGTTAATGAAATATTTTAGAAATTTTACAGAATTGATACAGAGGAAAAAATCACTGATTTTCAAGCACCTGTGTTTTTTGAGGGGGGGGAAAGGAGATTTCGATTCTGTTCACTAATTTTCATAAGTTCTGTTTGCTGTTGAGATCAAACTTACAAGTCTCCCCCAAAATGAAAGAATAAAAGAGGAGACAAAGAAAGAAATATTTTAGTAAAATCCCATTCTGATCTTCTTTCATTACCCAAAATTTTGCTCTCACTCTTATGTCTAAGGATGAAATTGATAGAATATTTATTGAAAATGTTTCCGTATTCTGTAGTCATGAGTAACTGATAAAATATCTTGTCTGAGACAAAGGCATTTACTCAATTAAACTTTATTCTATTCCTTTCTTTACCAGCAAATGGTGTATCCCGCATCTCATTTTGACCTAAAATGTTTCTTTATGCAAATAAATTACTACACATCTTTTTTTGTTTGTTTGCTTTTTTGGGGCACTGCTTTTTTACTGCGACCCATACAGTCAAATGTCTTTGTATACTCAATAAAACACAGCTAAACATCTTTCTGGTATTCTCTGATTTCAGCCAAGATCCATCTGACATCAGCGATGATATCCCTGATTCCACATCCTCTTCTGAATCTGGCTTGAATTTCTGGCAGTTCCCTGTTGATGTACTTTTGCAATTGTTTTTGAATTATTATCCTCAGCAAAATTTTACTTGTGTATGATTCTGTTGAGGAGGGGCAAATTTAGAGCCAGCATATTTGGGTTCAAACCTTGGCTCTGTCTTTTATCCTTGTTTGGCCTTGAGCATGATACTTATATTCTCTGTGCTTTAGTTTCCTGTCTCATAAGTGTTTGCATAGGATTACATGAGACTGAACGTGTAGATGACATGAAACGTTGTATAAGTGCCAGTACGTGTTAGCTCTTGTTACCGTGCAGATTCCATCTTTCTATTCACCAACTTGAAGTAGTCCATTAATCAGTGGTAGTAGTTAAACAAGATGAAAATTTTTCCTTTCAGTAAAACTGTCAAATGCATACTACACTATCCTTGTATATTGTATTTTGTGGTAAATTGGTTAAAAAAAATAATTCTCATTCGTGCATTGATCCATTGTCTGGCATTTGGATTCACTGAATTAGATCATGGTTCCCCAAATGGGCAGTCAGTGGAATTTTTCTTGCATATTTTTGCTTTTACTGTAAATATACACATTTTATGTCTGTAATTTTATTTCTGTGATATTCCATAAAATATTATATGCATCACTTGGTAACTTGAAATACCATGAGAATAAAAAATCTGGGCAATTTTGTTTATGATCTAATTCATACCAAAATACAACAAAATAATTTAATGCAATAATATAATAATTATTTTGCGTCAGTTAGAGCGGATAGAATACTAGTATAATTTAGTTGATATACAGTTTATAGTATAACCCTTGACACTAAGTCAATTCTGACTCATAGCAACCCTATAGGAGAACAGAACTGCTGCGTAGCATTTCTGAAGAGCGGCTGGTCGATTTGAACTGCTGACCTTTTCATTAGCAGCCATAGCTCTAAACCACTGCTCCACCAGGGCTCCTAGTTTATAGTATAGTTTGCTTTTAGAACAAGAGATGCTTGTGAAGTAGATCAATAATATTCTCTCTCTTATGGCTTTTCTGCACATGCATTTACACAAAGAAAAAGAGGGAGGGAAGGAGATTTTGCAGTAATTTTTCTTTTTTAAAACTTTCATGCCATTTACTCCATGGGGTGCTCCACTAACATTTTCTGTTTTTGTCTTCATTTCTATCTCAATAATTGATCTGCGGTTAGTCGCTCTTGGAACTGATGCACTCAAGCAGCTTCAGAGTGGTGGAGGGGGATGGTTGTTTGGCAACCTTATTCGTGACTGATGGCTTATTAGTCTTTCACCTTCTTCTGGGAGCATCTGAGGGAAAACCTACTTGTCTTGGTTTGCTAGTTCTGCCATAAAAGAGATACCACAAGTGAACAGCTTTAAAGAACAGAAATGTATTTTCTCACAGTTCTGGAAGGTAAAAGTCCAAATCCGGGTCTTGGGGATGTCAATTCCCTCTATGTACCTCTCTCTTAGTTTCTGGTGACTACCGTCAATCCTTGACATTTCTTGGCATTCCTTGGAGTTCCTTGGCAGCTGTCTCCCCCCTGTTTGTCTCTGTGTCTATTCTGCTTTTTTCATAACTCAGAAATGATTAAGTTTAGGATCCACCCTATTCTGGTATGACCTCATTATCATAACAAAAGATAAAAATTCCAACTCATGGCTACCCCACATGTGCAGAGTAGAACTGCCTGACAGGGCTTTCGAGGCTGTGACCTTCTGCAAGCAGATCACCAGGGCTCTCTTCTGAGGTGCCTCTGTGTGGGTTTGAACCACCAACCTTTCAGTTAGTAGTCATGCCCTTAACTGCGCCACCCAGGGACTAGCTATGGTTTTGTATCAGAAAGTAATCCCTTATTTATTTCAAATTATATTACTAAAAGCTAATCACTTGCTCATAATTAAAACATAGCATTTACATGTAAATTTGAACTCTGTTATTGTTTGCTGTCATTGAGTTGATTTAGACTCATGGCGACCCCATGTGTGCGGAGTAAAACTGCTTCGTAGGGTTTTCAAAGGGGTGACCTTTTGGGAAGGAGATCACCAGGCCTGTCTGAGTGGGTTCAAACCGCCAACCTTTCGACTAGCTTAACCCTTTGCCCCGCTGCCCAGGGACTTCTAAACTTGAACTAAAAAAAAAAACCTGTTGCCCTGGAGTTGATTACAACTCATCACGACCCTATGGAGTTTCCAAGTCTGTAAATCCCTGCAGAAGCAGACTGCCACATCGTTTTCCCATGGAGTGGCTAGTGGGTCCAAACTACCAACCTTTCAGTTAGCAGCCTAGTGTTTAATGACTGTGCCACCCAAACCAAAAACCAAACACACTGTGGTCGAGTTTATTTTGACTTATGGCGACCCTATGGGACAGAGTAGAACTGTCCCATACAGTTTCCAAGGCTGTAAATTTTTACAGAAGCAGACTGCCTTATCTTTCTACTGAGGAGTGGCTGGTGGGTTCGAACCACTGACTTTTGGCTACCAGCCAACCGCTTTGACTACTGTGCTACCAGGGCTCCTTAAATTTGAACTACTGCGCTATTTAAAAAAAAAAAAAAAAAACCTGCATCATTGCGTTTAGAATTGAGAAACCATTTTAATTCCCCTGGAATCCAGATTTCTGGGTCCGTGGACTTGGAGTGACCCACTCAGTCATTTGCCCTTAGGTGTCTTTTTGAACCTTGAGCATTTAAGGAACTGTTTTTTAAAGTTACCTTCAAGTCAGACAATAGCCTAGTAAGCATCTTAGCAGATAGTTTTGCCTTAGGCATTGGGATCTTTTGGAGAACGATTGAGATGTACAGCCAGTTTCAAGAAGTAGAAACTCCAGGGTCTGACTGGAAGCTGTGTTTTAGGATATATGGCATGTCCTTAATGACTGTTTTTTACAACTGACTGAACCTGAAGCCCTGCACACGCGCTGAGAAACCAACATGGAAGGAATTTACAATGACCCTCAGGAGCCTATCCTGCCCAGACCCTACCTATATAACCCGCTTTCACTATCTCCTTTGGAGCACCTTCCTAATACCTTTCAGTTGATGCTGCCTGATTCGAATCATGTCTATTCAAAATAAATATATTCTGTTACGCTATTTTTGGTGTTTCTCTGTGCCTTTAGCTTTTTTGATAGAATATAATTCCTGATGATCAAAGAAGTAAAGTCCTGATATTTGCTTGAAGGGTTCAGATATTACACATTGAGGATTTTCCTGGAGACCTCATCAATACGTAGGAGGATAACCAAACAACGAAAGCAAGAGTGTAGAACCATAGTGTCCTAGCACACCAATTTCTGTATTTTCTAATATATCACTTTGTTTTCTCCATTAAGTGTACTATTCTGCTTTTCAATTTTTCAGAGAAAGGAAATCCTGTTTCCCATTAAATAATACTTCCCTGGAAACAGTTATTATCAACAGCAACAGTATTAAGCCTATGAAATTGTAATAAACCCTTAGTTAAAACACAGCTTTACATTTCCATATTAGAAAATCCAATTTTTCACTCATGTTTAGGTGGTTGTTATTCTTCTTATTAATGTGTCTTCACAGTAGTTCATATAGATTTATAATTCTCCTGGTATTTCCCTAAATGTAACTTGAATCAATGGCATTTTCACTTTTAAATGATTTTCCTGGGGTCTCTATGGGCTCTTTAAATAGAAGATTGAACCAAGGGAGCTAGCTGCTACCTAGGATTGTTTTTTCCTAAGAAAATTCAAAGGGATTTTTTTTTTCCTAAGTTACTTCTTTAGGAATTACAACCATAGCACTAAGTGTTGTTAAATGAAGAGTAGAGTAAGCCTATCACTTCTTCCATTGTACTTCACTGACTTTTGGTGGTAAAGTGAATTTTATTGTAGTTTATTTGGAGTCTGGATGCAACTAAAGGTTTTCAAAGAGAAAAGATACCTTATTGGATACACACGGAATGATCCTTCATTGATTGGTTATTCCACATTACAAAGATTGACTAATATACACATTGCCAAGGTAGTTTACTCTGAAAAATGAAAATAAAGAAATGGAGCTAAAAGCCAGCCCTAAGAATCTACTAGTTATCTACAAAGTTGGGGTGCACAAGATGATTCTTTGACATATAGGATTAAATTATACTAATCTTCATCTGTATGTCTTCAGCAAGTAGCTTTACTGCTGTTGTATATACATGCTATGTCCCAGGTTAAGAAAATATTTAGTGAATATGAACGGGGAGTAAAGAAACAGAGAAGTCTATACTCTATATACAGTAGGCTTCAGATGTAATTTTAATTCACTGTCACAATAAAGGCAATAGAGAGTTTGAATAAAAATAATGGATCCATGTGGTATCCCAAGTGATAGCCTGTCACCTGAGATATTATTTTTCAAAGCTGAAAATTTACAAGGATGGATGTATATGATCTTGAAATATAATAGGTCATTAAACCATGAAATGCTGATATATGTCTAGAAGAAGCATCTGGGAATATAGCCCATTTATGAAGTGTTGGCTTGTTTGTTAATAAATGTTAGTTAACCACAGCAAAATACTTGGAAATGTCTGTCAAGCTCCATAACTCTGAAATGTAACTTGGAAAAAAAATCTTCATAAAGATTATTGGTGCTATGTTTTCAAAATACCAAAGAAGAGTAATTAAAGGCTTTTTTGCATTAATTAAACTGTATCAAAATATTTTAGTATTACTGATAATGATATTATTCCTTGAATCATAATTAGCAGGAAAGAACATTTGGAAACCCATACTTATGTGCAGGTCTGACAGATCTGTATATGATTTTGTCAAAATTAGGTCTTTGACCTTTGATTTTTAAATTTAGTCAGTGTATCAGATATGCTACATCTTTTTTAAAAATTAAGAATTCTTTCCCTACATTTTATGCTAATATTCAGTAGGGGTTACTCAGACTTAAACATCTGGCTAGATTACATTTTAAATTTTTAATAAAATTTTAGGCAATTTTGGTATTTTTAGAGCATTTAAGTTAATAAACAGAATAAAAATCACCTCATGAATTCTATAGGCTTACTTTTTAATTTGTTGTTATGATTTTTAAGAGCTCAAAATCTTCACAAATTAAAAAAGATGATAATAAAAATATTGCAAAGTGTTGTGGTCATATTACTCCAATTTTTCCAGAGAAAAAGAACTAGTATTGAATTGACTGGCTATTTAGAATGAACATGGCTTTTACACACATACACACAGGGAAATGTGTGTATTATGATTTGCACCTTTCTCTAATGGGCATCTCACTTTTCAAAAAAGTTATTCCACCTTGAAAAAAACATTCTGTGACATAGAATATAGCTCCTAGATTCCAAATCCTTCACTATCAGTGGGGCATGCACTTTTGGAAGGGTTTCCAGAAGAGATCTTATACTCATGCTGCATGAGAAGGAACATTGCCCTCCAGCAGAACACTGTGGGCAAGCTGGGTGGCTTCCTCAGTATTGCTGGGGAAATTCTTTACCATTGTTATAGTACTCATGTTGGAGCTCATTACATAGTAATGCCCAAGGAAGTAGTTTGACTGTCAATTGATGGTTATGATTCTAAGTGTTGACCATTGTGCCAATTAGTTTGTGGTTCATATTCAGAACCACATTTGTCTTCTCTATCTTATATGTCTCCCGATTAGCAATCTCATGGGCTTCTCTTTTCATACTTCAGGGTCACTCAGACTTATGAAAGCCTATTTTTTTTTTTTTTTTTCTGAGATGTGCTTCAAGACCCTGAAGTTGCTCCAGAGACTCATTAGAGCTGTTGCTAATCGCTCTGGAGACCGTATGGAAATTTCCTCAAGGCCCCTGAGCGATTTCCTTCTATTTCATCTGCTCTGTGTCTTAAGCCATACTCAGATTTGGTGAAAATTCACCTAGTAATGTTTATTTGATGCTATAATGGAAAATTGGAAACAGCAACTTGATTATATAGAAATGGACAGAAAATTAATTTTATTTAAATAAATTGAGTGATCTCATAAAGGTTTCTTAATTGTAAAAATCCATTATCCAAAGAGATTTTTAATTTCCCTAAAAAATTTTATATTCATGTAATATTATAATGCTTTTCTGAAGTCAATTCCTATTTTAAAAAATCGCACGCATTAATGGTCATTGTTCAAATGATATTAATTTTGCATTTAGGTTGATTTAATGTAGAATAACTAGAAGCTAAATAAAGATGAAAGGAACAATCCCAGTGCTAAATATTTTAACTTTGATACATGCATTAGCTTCTCTTTTTCTCTTGCTATTTTGTAAATAGCCCCTCACAAGTTTAGTTTTCTTCCTTTTATGCAGCCATTCTTCTCTAGGTGCAAGTTGCACAATGAGGTTTGGGTTTGAGAATAAACATAGTGTGGGGTTTACGTTAAGTTTGCCTAAAGTGATTTGGTCTTGTTGTTGGTTCTTGACAGAAAACTCTAAACCCTTGGAATTTCCTGAGTGATTAAGGTAACTTTGTTATCTTTGGAGCCCAGGCGTCAGTGGTTAAAGTGGTCAGCTGCCCAACAAAACGTCGTTCGAATCCACCAGCCATTCCTTGGGAGAAAGATGTGGCAGTCTGCTTCCGTAAAGATTTATAGCCTTGGAAACCCTCTAAGGTGGTTATGAGTCTGAATCGACTTAACTCTGGTAACCGGTGTTTGGTTTTATCTATAGACCTCCAGACCACATCTGAGAGTTTATGTTAATGAGGTGACTCAGGTGGGTGTGCTGGGCAGGCCAGAAAGACCACTTCTTGCTATCAGCTGACCTCCAGGGGACGTGGGTTGATTCTATCAATCATGACTATGTATTGAGGTCCCAATAAAGACTCTAGACACAGAAACTCTATGGACTTCCTGGTCGGTGATATACATGGAATGGCAGTGTGTCCCTTTTTGGGACATGGAAACCCTGAACTGGGAACTTTCCCTGACCTTACCCTAAGGGTCTCTTCTTTATACTGGTTCTGAGTTGTACCCGTTTTGCTGCAAGAACACTGTAATAATCAGTATAGTGCTTTTCTGAATTCGATGAGTTGTTCTAGCAAATTATCTAACCCAAGGGAGTAATGGGAGCCAGCAGATCAAAAGTAAGGGAGGCTAGGGACCACTGAGCTTATGGCTGATATCCTGACGGGATATCCTGGAACCCCTAAATTTGTAGCCAATAGGTCAGAAATGAGAGAGCCTGGAGGACCCCCCAAGCTTTCAGCTGGCATCCTGAAGAGGTAGTGGGCAAACCTCATAACTGTAGCCGGGAAGTCAGAATTGAGAGTGTCATGGGGACTCCAAAGCTCACAGCTGGCATCTGAGGTCTTGGGCAGATTTCGGAGTCCAGAAGACTGTGTGCTTTAACTTGTGAGATCTGACCTAGCTCTGGTTGTTAGGATCAGAGGAAGGAGGGCTGCATGTACAGCTAGTGTCAACAGAAGTGGAACAGAGAGGGATTGGAATGATAATAGATTTCATTGATCTTTACACTCTGTGTCGGAGAAACGCAACTGAATTTGATTGTTTCCACACATGGTATACAAATGTTGTAAACTCCGGAATACTATACCTGCACTTTGCTTCCCATTTGGCCTGGTTTTTAAAACAGGCTGTTTATAACGTTTCCCTTAAGGAAATATTTTGTGGGGAGCACATTTAAGTTGTGTGGAGAGTGATGCTTGTTGAAAGTACTGTCAGCTGAGTGACTGTGTCAGGAGGAGGGAAGGTGGGGATTTGTTTTCACATGACTATCCTGTTTCTTCTTCATTGAGCCTGGGAATATGAAGCAAGAATGTTGAACAGTTGAATACAATTCTGTAATTCATATGGGTTGTTCATTTTACTTTATAATTCAAAATAAAATTGCCAGAGGTAAAGCTCTGATTTACAAAATCTGTCACTTTAACCTATTGTTTGTGAAATGTTTCCGACGTACTATTGATAATTTTGCATGCATATTCTTTATTAATTCAATGGAAATCAACTTAAATAGAATAAATTCTGGGGAACATTATGAATCCTTGAAGTTTTATACTCTGAGTACCATAAAGATTACTAAAAAAAAATGATACTGGAGAAAAAGTATTAATAGGGTAGATTATAGAGAGTATAGTAACACACTGCCTGAGTTCTTATCTTTGCTCCACCAGTTTTTAGCTGTGTGTTTCTAGGCAAGTTATTCAATTTCTCTATCTCTGTTTCTTTATCAGTAAAATGAGGATAATAAGCACTTACTTCAAGGTTTTTGAAGAATAAGTAACTTAATATGCATCAAGCCCTTAGAAGAATGCCTGGCTCAGAGTAAGGACCAGGTCCACCACTTTGTGCAGCTTCAGAGGGCACCATTCACAACGGTTTCTCAGTGACTGGAGCCTTCTGGAGAACTACATACTATGGATATGTTGCCCCTTGCAGTTACCTCATCAGTGTCGATAAGCTCTATGTAAGTATGGCTGTTACCATTTATTGTAATTCCTGTCGGAGTGACTATATTTCCAATCCACACAGGACAGTACTGGTTTGTGCCTCTTATCCTTGCATTAATATTGTTAATTTTCTGTCTCAGAAATGTTGCCATTCAGAGAATAAATCATGTGGGTCACTGTATTCATAGCTATTTAGGTGACAATTACTAGCTTTTATCTCTTGAGCATTAATGAAAGCATTATTTTTTATCTATTAAAATCTCAAAGTCTATCATACCAGATTTTGTTAAATAAATGATGGCCTATTCATCAATAAAGTTTTTCAAAAACAAAGACATTGACTTGGCTCAGAAGAAACCCAAAGTCTTTCTTTCATTATTATTATTTTGTTTTAGTTTTTTTCCAAATGATTTACATTGTTATTTTATTCAACTCTCCATATAATAGTGTTTTGTCAAGGTTGTTTGTTTGTTTATTTATTTGCCTGAGTTTTTTAGTCTGTCAGTGTTACTTAGTCAAGTGTGGAATCAGTTCTGCTTCTCTTTTCAAGACAGTCCAAGAACAGTATATAATACTTTAGCATTAATTTCCATGTCACAGTCCATATAGGAAATTGTATTTGCATACTAACAAACTAGAGGGACTTTAAGTGTTCTATATGGGAATTGGTGACATAAGGCATCACATTTTCTTTGTATTCTTAAATTATAAGGAAAATAAATTTTTTTCCATTTTTGAAAATAAGCTTGCTTCTATTCACTTTTTTACATGTGCTTTTGTGCTCAGATAGTTACGCACAATTCTTGATTAATTTTTATAGTGATCCTCTTTATAAATTTGGCACCAGTAGGTGGTAACAAATGGCAGATGGATATTTACCACTTTTTTTATTATTGACAAATACATATTTCTTGCCATTAACAAAAAATCAGGTAGATTTTTATAATCCATGAACACGGATTATCTCTTTGTTTATATAGATTTCTTTCATCAGTTTTTAGTTTTCTGCATACAGATTAAGAAAAAAATCATAATTAGAAATGAACTGAGTATGAAGGCATCAAATCCACCATCTTTGCATGATCTCTGCAAAAGTCTTTCAAAGCAGGGAGTCTTTGAAAGACATTTAATAAATGTTGTTAATAGACTCTCTTATGCATTGTTAGCGGTACTTATAATTGTTTTCTTGAATTTTAAAATTTCCATCTAAAATAATAATCTGATGTTTCAGATGTATCTATAAAATATGTAACCAAGGAATTAAATGTCTAAGGACAAAAATAATTATTAAATTCTTAAATAATTCAAATTTAAACCCATAAATGAAAACCGATGAAGAAAACTGAAATATGGGCCAACAAGCATAATGTAACCATCATAAATAGGTTCCCAATGATCTTACTGGCTTCATCTTTTCCCTTATATATAAAGTGTTTACTTCTAGTATGGTTTTCCATATATGGATAATATCCACTATTTAACATAATTAATAAAAGAATTCAACCATGAAAATTAGACTTCACTAAAAAGTAAGCTTGTAAACAGGCAGTTTATGTTCAGTAGGCATGAAATTAGAAGTAACATTGAAGAGATTAGGGACAACAAACTGCACTAAATGGAAAATAAAAACTCTTACAGGAGATGTAGGAGTGCATAAAGTCTGTACTTCTGATTCCTGAATACAATATGAAAACGTCACTTGTAGGGGATAGAGGTTGTATAAATTGGGTTTCATTTCATTTGAAGGGCCCCAAAGACTTAATTTTTCTTCATGATAAAAGGGATTGGAATGTATTGTTCTTCCTAGGCTGCATTTCCAGGTCTGGAAGTGGGATCAGCAAGAGGAATGGAGTCCTCACTCTATTTCTATCCAAAGAGAGGACAAGTTTGGGGACTTCAAACACAGAAGTAAATGGACAAGCAACATGCAATATGTAATGTACTCAACCTTGGAAATATCCAGAGGACATCAGGAATTACATACTGAAACCACAGTGGTGTCCTATTACACACCCAGCATACTGGCAAATGTATTAAAAGTCTGACAATTCCATGACTCTCATAGCTGTGGATGGGAATTTAAAATGGGTAATGCCACTTTGGAAAAATAATTTCGTTTCATCTATAAAGTTTAAGGTATGATACTTAATGACCATGCAATTCTATCCCAGAATTCTTAGAATTCCTAGAATTTTATTCTTAAAAATTCATGTTTCTATGAACCAGCGCACACCCCCACAAAAAAAAATCCCAGCAGATTATTTAGAGTAAAAACTTTCACAAAAACCTAGAAGTACTGAAATATTTATAATAAGTAAAATTAGTAAATGGATTATGGCTATTTGAAGATGGAATACTATACATCACAGAAAAGGACTGAACTTTGGTTATATGCAACAACATGATTGAATGATCCCATTTGTGTAACTTCCAAACCTGTGCCAAACTAAAGCTGTATTATTTAGGTAGTTAAAACCATAAATAAAAGTAATTAAAATATTATCACAAGAACTAGAATAGTGAGTCTATTTAGGGGAGAAGCAGAGGACAGGTCTAGAGGGTGAAACTTGAAGATCATTTAGTGCTTTCAAGGTTATTTTACTTGTATTTTTAATGCTTTCAGGAAGTATAAACTACTTTCTAATTTTTACCTCATGACATAGTGTTGCATTCAGTGAGGTTATATTTTTAAAAATTTAGATGTAGAAATTTCTGTTGAAACTCAGAACGACTCCTTTATTTATATGAATTCTTGCTGTAAGTTAGTTATATATTCTACTTTATGTCACTCTAACTTTCAAAGATTCATTTTTCTGGGTTCAGCTATTTACCTATCAAATTTCACACTCACATTTTTGCTCACATGCTCCTATAGAATATTATTCTGACATAATTATGGTGATAATATTTGATGTGATTTATGTTCATTTTCTATTTTTATTTACAGAAAGCATCAAAAGAAGATGGAAGAAATACACAGAGTCAATATACCAAAAATAATTGGTTAATATTCACCCATTTCGGGACATAGCATATGATCAACAGCCAATGGTACTGAAGGAAGAAATCCAAGCTGCACTGAAAGCACTGGTGAAAAACAAGGCAGTAGGAATTGACAGAAAACCAACTGAGATGTTTCAACAAATGGATGCAATGCTGGAAGCACTCACTCGTATATGCAAAGAAATTTGGAAGACAACTACCTGGCCAACCAACTGGAAGAGATCCATATTTGTGACCATTTCAAAGAAAGGTGATCCAACAGAATATGGAAATTATCAAACAATATCATTAATCCCACACACAAGTGAAATTTTGCTGATGATAATAAAAAAATGGTTCCAGAAGTACATCAACAGGGAACTGCCAGAAATTCAAGCTGGATTCAGAAGAGGATGTGGAAGGAGGGATATCATTGCTGATGTCAGGTGGATCTTGGCTGAATGCAGAGAATTCCAGAAAGATATTTACCTGTGTTTTATTGACTGTGCAAAGGCATTCAACTGTGTGGATCATAACAAATTATGGATAAGATTGCAAACAATGGGAATTCCAGAACATTTAACCTGAACATAGAGTAAGAGGCAATCATTCAAACAGAAGAAGGGGATAAGGCATGGTTTAAAATCAGGAAAGGTGAAGGGGCAGAGCCAACACTGCACCCTAGACAGACACACTATGCCGTCCCTCTGCAGCAAAGATCCAAAATAATATGCAAAACAGATACAAATGTCAATCCTGGAAACCTAAGCATGAAAGGAAGGGATAGAGAACTAGATCAAACACCAAATGGAAGAAGAAACTGACAGAAAACAGAAAATGAGGAGAAATATGGAGTAGAGTTCCCTGACAAATAACACAGCCCAGTCTGGCCCTCTTGAAACACAGCCAGCCATGACCCTAGACAAGGAATAGGAGAAGGCAACTTCATGGAGCTCCCAACGAGAGTCAGAGCACACAATAACCAGAGAAACACACTGTCCCACAACTCGTCCTTCTGATGACTAGAAGTAAGATTCCCCCCATCCCAGCAGGCCCCACTGCTGAGGTCCACAATAAAAAGCCCTCTACCCAGACCCACCCAACTCCCTTCTACCACATAGCTTTTTTTTTTTTTTTTGGTAAATTTCCTTTCTTTTCTTTCTCACTCCCACCTAACCCCTTATGCCACCTCCCCTTCCCATAGGCCCTTGAAGCACCATTTGTTTTCTTTCTTTTCTTTCTCCCTCTGACCTAGGCCTGTACACCACCTCCTTCCTTCCCACCAGCCCCTGACACACCACTGCAACTACAGCACCACGGGTGCTCAAGCCCTCCACTGCACTGGGCCCACCCCAACCCTCCCTTCCTGCCACTTGACTAGCTGCTGAATGGTGGGAAGTGAGAACATACTACTCCTTATATGACAACCCTGCCCAGCTAGCAAGGGTCTGTGAATACTCCTACACCCCTGGACCAACATCAGGAGGCAGATAGTGCCCACCCAGTCCACCTTCAACCACTTTGCCAAATCAGTGTACAGGGAAGTGGTCTCACCCTGCTTGCTGCTGCTCTGCCCTCCTGGACAATAGAGGTGACAGAAATTGTGCTTACAGGCTAGCATGCAGCAAAGCACGCCCAGCCCACCCAACCTGATATATCAAAACAAAACAAAAAAGCAGGACAAAACAAATAAACATATAATCAAAGAATAAAGAAAGTAATACTTTAATGTCTCGGAGACAGCAGACAATATCAAAGCATATAAAAAATCAGGACAAAATGGATCTAGCAAGTCACCAAAATAAAGAATCAGATAACCTTCTGGTAGAAGAAAAGGCACTGGAACTACCTGATATGGAAGTGAAAAGGCTGATATTTAGCACTCTCCAAAAGACTAGGAAAGAGAACAAGGAAAACAAAGACAAAAGCAAGGAAAAAATAGAAAAAATCATGGAAAACACAGAGCAATAGGAGAATTCAGGAAAATAATACAAGAACAAAACATCAAAATAAATAAACAATTAGAAATCATACAAAAACAGCAACTAGAAATCCAAATGATAAACAACAAAATTTCAGAAATGGACAGCTTAATAGAAGGTTGTAGGAGCAAATTTGAAACAATGGAAAACAATCATTGAGATCGAAGATAAATTCATGGACATCACTTTGTATGAGGAAAAATCTTAAAGACTACAGCCTTCCATATGGATTATACCTCAACATAAAGAAAATAAAAATCCTCACAACTGGACCAATAAGCAACATGATGATCAACGGAGAAAATAATGAAGTTGTCAAGGATATCATTTTACCTGGATCTACAATCAACACCCATGGAAGTAGCAGTCAAGAAATCAAACAATTTATTGCATTTGTCAAATCTTCTGCAAAAGATCTCTGTAAAGTGTTAAAAAGCAAAGATGTCACTTTGAGGACCAAGGTGCGCCTGACCCAAGCCATGGTATTTCCAGTCACCTCATAAGCATGCGAAAGCTGGACAATGAATAAGGAAGACCAACGAAGAATTGATGCATTTGAATTCTGGTATTGGCAAAGAATATTGAATATATCATGGAGTGCCAGAAGAATGAGCAAACCTGTCTTGGAAGAAGTAGAGCCAGAATGCTCCTTAGAAGAGAGGATGGAAAGACTTTGTCTTATGTACTTTGAACACGTTGTCAGTAGGAACCAGTCCTTGGATAAGGACATTATGCTTGGTAAACGACAGAGTCAGTGAAAAAGAAGAAGACTCTCACCAAGATGAATTGACACAGTGGCTGCAATAATGGACTCAACCATAGCAACGATTGTGAGGATGACTCAGGACCAGGAAGTGTTTTATTCTCTTGTACATAGGGTTGCTATGAATTGGAATTGACTCGATGGCACTTAACAACAACAACAACATGATGAGTGTTATAGAGCAGAAACAATGTCTTCAACATCTTTAAATTGAACACCCTGGTTTGTACATAGCAGGAAATTAATAAATGTACGTGGCATAAATAAATATAGAAAACTAAGAAGTTAAAAAAAAACTGTCATTTGATGAAATTATTATTTTTAAATGAATATCATTAAATGTGCTGTGACCTGAGACAGTGGTAAACACAAAAAGATGAAGTGATGAATTCATCTAGTATTGAATTCTGTAATCTAAACCTTTTTATAAGAAGCTGAGATTCTTTATACATTGTTAGCTTAATGTACTGAAAGTAGTCAATAATATTTCAGCAGAAAACAGAAGTCAAGATATTCTTTTCTTCTCCCAAGGAAAACTTCCTTTATTAGGTTCCTTATAGACATAATGCATTGTTGTTGTTGTTGTTAGGTGCTCTCAAGTCAGTTCTGACTCATAGTGAACCTATGTACAACAGAACGAAACACTGCCTGGTCCTGCACCATGACCACAGTAGTTGTTATGCTTGAGTCCATTGTTGCAGCCACTGTGCCAATCCATCTTGTTGAGGGTCTTCCCCTTTTTCACTGGCCCTCTACTTTAACAAGCATAATGTCCTTCTCCAGGGACTGATTCCTCCTGATAACATTTCCAAAGTATGTACGACATGGTGTCACTATCCTTGCTCAATACGATGTGAAAGTAATCAAGATACTTTTGACGACTGAACATCTCTAAAGCTTTCCCCTTAGATATAATTGTAAAAGTTATTAGCCAGTGTTTCCACACATCAATGATGTTGTAAATATGAAGCAAAGGAAATTAACTAACAGTGAAATGACAAATCTTTAACACTGCAGGAAATTTCCTGGCACAACTATAAGTTACTGTCATATGTACATGTAAAACTACCTTCAGCAATTAAACTGCATGTATTAACTTTGTTGTTTCTGGTGTGCATAGTTATTAGGACATAAGTATTGATTTAAAATTGAAGCAAATTTAATTATAATTTTGGAACTACATTCCATATTTATGTGACACCTTTCTGTTGTCTGGTTTATATTGTTTAGATATTTGAGAGATTTGTATGTCTTTGAGATACAGCGGATTTAGAAATTCTGGGTATTTTCAACCTCCTTACTGGAAATATAAGGCCCAAATTGTAAATAAATTAGTCCTATTGGTCCTCACAATAATTCAGATGGTATATAACATTCAATTCATTTTTCAGTAGAAGAGGCTGAGGCCTGTGGCTGGATGGATATGCATGGCGCGCTCAAATAATAGAAAAAATCCATCTTTTCATGTATCTTTCTCCATAATTATCATATATTTCTTGAGAACAAAGACTTACATATTGTGTGTGTTTACTCTTCTAACACTTACAGACTAATTTAAAAGTCTAAAGAAAAATGTGATGTAATTAAAAATATTATACTCAGAAAACCTGAGTTCTAATTCCTGCTCTGCTTCTTGAGGGCTCTGTTATCTCCTAGGTCAAAAAGTGGTAATAATTGTCACCATGTCTCTGTCACCAGATAATAAAAGGCTCAAACCAAAAGATTTATGTGCAAGGGATTTATAAACTGTAGAAATTTCATGTAATAATGTAAGATGGAGAATGACTACTAAATAATTTATTAGTGTCTTTAAAGACAGAACTTAGATCTCAGTGTTTGAAAGTTAGTGACTTAAATTCAGTAACAGATCAAGATTAGTATCACAGTGCTACACGTGCAGGTATAACAATTACTGCAATTAATTGTGAAACTTTGTGTGTTTTTGCTTTAATGTGGCCTCTATTTTTAAGACAAGAAAAGAAAGCATGCAATTTTCCACAAAGTGTAGTGAAGTAAAAGGAACAGAAGTTTTGGATTCAGACAGGGTTACATTTTTAAAACAGAGCTCCATAACTTTCTAGGTGTGAATTTTTAGGTAGTTCATTTAACCCTCTTAAGCCTGTTTTATTTATTTACTTTTCAAAATCAACCACATGAGAATAATTCTTATCTTACAGTACTGTTGTATTAGAACTTATATATGAAAGCACTAGTTGTTAAGTGCCCTCAAGTCAGTTCCAACTCCTAGAAACCCTATGTAAAACAGAATGAAACACTGTCCTGTCTTGTGCCATACTCATGATCGTTGTTGTACTTGAGCCCATTGTTGCAGTCACTGTGTCAATCCATCTTGTGGAGGGTCTTCCTCTTTGCCGCTGGCCTTCTGCTTTAACAAGCATGATGTCCTTCTTCAGGGACTGATCCGTCCTGATAACATGTCCAAAGTATGTGAGATGAAGTCTCGCCATCCTCACTTCTAAGGAGCATTCTGGCTGTACATTTTCCAAGACAGGTTGGTTTGTTCTTATGGCAGTCCTTGGCAGTATTCTTCACCAACACCATAATTCAAAGTCATCAATTCTTCTGCAGTCTTCCTTATTCATTGCTCAGCTTTCACATGCGTATGAGGTGATTGAAAACACCATGGCTTGGGTCAGGTGCACCTTAGTCCTCAAAGTGACAAAGAGGTTTTTGCAGCAGATTTGCCCAATGCAATGCGTTGTTTGATTTCTTCACTGCTGCTTCCATGGGTGTTGATTGTGGATCCAAGTAAAATGAAACCTTTGACAACTTTAATCTTTCTCCATTTATCATGATGTTGCTTACTGGTCCAGTAAGGATTTTTGTTTTCTTTATTTTGAAGTGTAATCTGTACTGAAAGCTGTAGTCTTTGATATTCTTCAGTAAATGCTTCAAGTCCTCTTCACTTTTAACAAGCAAGGTTGTGTCATCTGCATGATGCAGGTTGTTAATGAGTCTCCCTCCAATCCTGATGCCCTGTTCCTCTTCAAAAAGTCCACCTTCTCGGATTATTTGCTCAACATACAGATTGAGTAAATACGGTGAAAGGATATAATCCTGAGTCACACCTTTCCGGACTTTAAACCATGCAGCATCCCCTAGTTCTGTCTGAATGACTGCCTCTTGATCTATGTACAGGTTCTTCATGACCACAATTAAGTGTTCTTAGAATACTTTAAAACAAAGAATATGTGCTCGATAAATTTTAGCTCTTAGTAAATTCAGCGGTGTCATTTCACATTCTGCATTTACAAGTAGAAAATCCCATCTCTGCAGCAATTTTGTAAGTGTTGTTGTAGAGGAAAAACATCACAAAGTTTAGTAAAGCAAAAAGAAAGTTTTATTCAGCGTATATTCAAAAGGACAAAAGTGGGAAGCAGACAAGCATGCTGCCAGAGCTAGAATGTCTGCCCAAATCCGAGGAAGCTTACAGAATCATCAGGATATATCAACATCAAAAAACAGGTAGAATCATTCAAAGCGTCACCTTTTCACAGATTGGCTAGAAATTGTGATCTTACATTTTGAATCATCTTTCTTAACAATCATTGGTACAGGTTTCAGTTATGACAGTCAGGAGGATCTTCACTGGTCCAACAGATTGCTCTTCACTAAATGCTAATAGAAAAAGACAAAAAGTGGGGAGTCTTTTGTGTTCAGTTTGACTGTCCTTTTGTGAAAACTTCCTTAAAATAATTTCTGAGATTGTCCCATCTACTGTCTATCTCAGGGCCCAGTTGATGTGTCTTTGTGAGTCTGTGAGGGTCCAGCCCCAGCTGGGTCACGTTTCTCCATGTGCAAGGTCAAGGAATAATGATTCCAAATATTATTTTCTAAATCAGCGTTTGGCCCATGTCACTTTGAATCCAGTCAAATTTTAGCTCCTGGAGACTTATAAATATATTCTTTAACTGAAAACACCTATTTTCAATTTAGTGAATGTTTCAAAAATTATTTTCACTGTTTCCAGGCCACTTACTCAGATACGATTCTCTTCCCACCAAATATTGAGAGTAATTGAACATAAAGGAAATAATAAGCACTCAAAAATAGATTATAGAACATGAATCTCCGTTGAAAAATAAGTATTAAACCCAGTCTACTAGCACAGAGTACATTTATGCTGCACACTAAGAAGAAATGCAAATAATATACCACCACGAGCATGGTTTCTGTACATAAAAAAATTCTGAGATTTTTTTTTTTTCCTAAGTATGGGAGTTACTTAGGTTTCCATTACCGGTTGTAGGACAAAATGGACTTGATACTTTTTTGCCATTTTTTACGTTCCTTTAGGGATACTGAGATTGGTAATTTGAGGTAGTGTCCCTAGAATATTAAAGTTTAAAATGACTTGTCGTATCCAAGTCCTCTCTTTCAGAAATCGAGATTAAGACCCACAGTATCTTCTTTAGGAGAAGAGAATAATAATTAAATAAGCAGAGTTATCATGCAACATTTAACCATGCAAGAGATGTCTCCCTATCCTACCCCACAGCAAATGTGTAGAGAAGCGGAACTCTGCAGTCCAAGATGTGGGCTGTGGTTGAAATGGAGATGTGCTGCTCAGATCTCTCTCAGGAGATCTTGTTGTGGGGAACTGTCACTCCCAGGATGTAAAGGCCAGACTTTTGGGGGGTTATTCCTAGTCAATGACTGAACTTACAGGGGTTCCTAGTTATCAGTCCACTTCTGCCCTATAATGGGCAACTTTTCTTAGGGAGTCCCCATAGGCTTGGCCAAGATTTTCTCAGAACTTGTGGTCTGAGGCTCTTCCTACCCAATACTTCTTCCCCCACTCCTTTCACAGGTGTGTGTCTGCTTCACAATCTGAAGGCTTTCCCTGCTTACTTCCGCATTCTTTTTCTTTATTCTTCGCAAGCATTTTCCCCCAGTAAATCTTTAGTTCTATCTTGGCATTTGTTTCTCAGAGGACCCAAGCTGACATAATCACCTAAAGTGCAAGAGTTGAAAGGGACTTTGATAATACTTTTCCGAACCTCCTTATATTCAGAGAATGAGACCCGAATTACCATCTTTGGGATAAAATACTTAACAGGAATCTACTAAATAAAATCACTAGGTAACATTTAACTCAAATCTGTATTTTTAAACTCATATCTGTGTGAACCTTATTTCTTACTCATTACCAGCCTGAATATATTCTTAACCCATGTTTTTAAACTCATTTTTCTCATATCTGTGAGCTTCAGTTTTTCCAAATACCAAACAATCAATCGATAAAACATGCGTATACCTTGTTACTACCTCCACTTTCAGACGTTTTATTATTCTATTATTCACTAAAGAACAGTTCAATGATTTATAGCATATATTATTCAAATGTTAGTAACTGTGGGTTTGTGTGTCCAGTTCAACGTGTTTATTGCTTAATTTCTTTTCTCTACAAAATTTCCAAGACTCTGCCATGCACAGAACAGGCTTTCAAATATCTCATGCCTGTTATCACTGTTAGCAAAACTTCTGATGCATACTAACAAAAATTGCAATGGAACGAAGGAAAAAAGAAAGTTGATTGGCTAAAGAGGTAAAATTACTATTGATTTTTTTCTTTTTTATCTTTGCTATTTCAAGGTTGTCTGTATAATGTATGTTTTAATTTAAAGCTATAATGTGAATACATATAATACACTATATTTTCCTCCACTTCCTATAGCTTTTCTATTGTAAGATTGGACTAGCTCTGGAACCCATTGCTGTCAAGTCAGTTCTGACTCATAGCAACCCTAAAGGACAGTAGAACTGCCCAATAGGGTTTCCAGAGCTGTAATCTTTACAGAAGCAGACTGCCACATCTTTCTCCTGTGGAGTGGCTGGTTGGTTCTAACTGCTGACCTTTTGGTTAGCAGCTGAGCGCTTAACCACTGCACCAGCAGGGCTCCTTTTGGTTCTGGTGAGATAAAGAATTAAATCACAAGTTGAGCAGGTGACTGTAAGTCATCATAAATGAATGTTGAGTAGATGCTCACTGGGCTTAGGCACAGCAGGGGAGATGGATACTAAAGCCATAGTTCCCTTCCCTCAAGGAAACCAACTGTGTAAGAAATAACAGACTCAGTCATTTTAACGCTATTAGATAGTGCTTTTTCAAATATTTACGGTTAGTCTACTCCTGCGATGGTCTTATTTCCACTCAGAAAATCCAGGAATATATCATCCTCATAGACTTTAATGCAGTACTTTCAGAAAATGTCATGATGTTTTTAAACCCATACATTTAATAGCAAGTTGTTTTTTTCTGGCCTTTGAACAAAAAACTTCTACGGTGGTTCCTCTTACTGACTGCTGCTTGAGGCAGTATTTGAGTTCTTCTTTATAATTTATAGCCTTGAAATTTGACTATCCCACTTACTGACACTGTGCATTTTCAGCATGTTTAATTAAAAATGTAGAACATTTAAAAAAACCAAAAGAGCAAGGTAGCCATGACATCAATAATGATAAAAAAAAAAAAAAAATCTATGGGATTTCCAGAAAAAGTATATTTCAGTTTTTTCTTGCAACACTCTTGGAAACATTGCATAGTGTTCCCCTCATACTGAGTCTATAACAAAGGGAATTATACACTATGTTAAAGATATTTTTATCATACAATACCAGTTTATTATGAAGTTAGCAGAATGACTCTATCTTCTGTTTCATCAGGCTGTATCATTTTTTAAATGATGTAATATCTGCCCATTTGGAAAGTTTCAAATAGAACAAAAAGTTGTAAGTTAAGGAGAAAAAAAATTACCCCTTACTCTCAGGTTCTGAATAATACCCCCATTTAATTACAAGTAAAAGAATTATATTAAGCATACTCTTCTGCAACTTGCTGTTTTCACCCAATTGGCATATATCGTGGACATCTTTTTATAACAGCACAAAGAGATCTATTTTATTCTTTTTAACTGGTTATTTAAAAAACCATATGCCATAAATTATTTAAACAGTATTATAAATACATGGAGCCTTGGTGGTGCAGTGATTAAGAGCTCAGCTGATAACCAAAAGGTTGGCAGTTCGAATCCACCAGCTGCTTCCTGGAAATTCTATGGGGTAGCTCTACTCTGTCCTATACGGCTGCTATGAGTCAGAATTGACTCAACGCAATAGGCTTGGTGTTTTTTTATAACTATATAGAAGTTCTGGTGGCGCAGTGGTTAAGAGCTCAGCTGCTAACCGGAAAGTCATCAATTTGAATCCACCAGCTACTCCTTAGAAGCTTGGAAACTCTATGAGACAGTTCTACTCTGTTGACAGCAATGGGCTTGGGTTTTTTTTTTTTTTTTTTTAATCTATATAAGCAAAGCAGTAATGAATAGATTTTAACTTTTGATTTAGCACCCTAATACCCAAAGAATGAAGTCTTAGTCAAATTTATGTGTTCTTTGAAATTAGATAGATATTGTTATGTGCACTCTAAAAGATTTCATGATATATGATTGGATATGTTACAGCACACTTTCATTGACATTGTGCAATGTTAAACTTTTTTCAGTTAATTAATTATTATGTTTTGCCAGTTTGAGAGGTAAAAATAGGGAGTCCTTGGGTGGTACAAGCAGTTAAGTGCTTGGCTGTTAACTGAAAGGTTGGCTGTTGGAGTTCACCCAGAGATGCCTTGGAAGAAAGGCCTAGTGGTCTATTTCTGAAATATCAGGCAATGAAAATCTATGGGGCACAGTTCTACTCTGACATACATGTGGTCACCATGACTTGGAATCAATTCGACAGCAACTGGTTTATATATATACATATATAAAACTATGCCTATATCATTGTATAATTAACTCGCTATTTAAAATTTTAAATTAGTATCCCACAAACAGATTTACCTTTACCATAAAATCTCAAGTAGAAAAATGATATCATGCCTTTGCTATTTCTCTAGCGATCCTATAAATGCTATACATTGTTCCCCAGATGAAAAGTCTACAAGGAAGAGAACTATAAATATATGTAACTTTTGCAAAATTTCTTGACAAGAAAGCATTAAAGTACATTTTAATAAGCTTTTCAGCCAAGGGAATGTTTAGAACCTAGGCAAATCTTACATACTTTTCGATATAAAATGAAATTACACAGGAAAATGTCTTGGGAGGTTAAACTAAATAGTTTCATTTATGTAGAAGGATAATGTAGATTTTAACATTCAGAGACTTCTTAAAAACCATACTAACAAGCAAGGAGATTTTATTTTAAAGTTCAGCAATTGAAAGTTGGTTTGGACAAGGAGAAATAGGACAAAATTAATTTTAAAAAAAATTGCTGTCCAGTAGATTCCAACTCACTACTACTAACCACAATATTGGTGGTTTGAACCCACCCAGAGATGCCTCAGAAGAAAGGCCTGGTGATCTGCTTCCAAAAGTCATAGCCTTGAAAATATAGAATTACCATAAATTCATACATTGTTGTTGTTAGCTACCATTGAGTTAGCCCCTGACTCATGGTGATCCCATATATTACAAAATAAAACTGCTCCATAAGGTTTTCTTGGCTGTAATCTTTATGGAAGCAAATCCCTAGGCCTTTTCTTCCATGATGCTGCTGGGTGGGTTCTAACCTTTTGGTTAGTAGCTAATTGCAAAACAGTTGCACCACCCAGACTCCATGAATTCATATAATGCTGAGGAAGACAAGGCTTATTGCTAAAAGTACTTTTCTCTTGACATTAACACACATTAAAAACCAAAACCAAACACGCTGCCATCAAGTCAATTCTGACGCCTAGTGATCCTATAGGGCAGAATAGAGCTGCCCCAATGGGTTTCCAAGGCTGCAGATCTTTATGGAAGCAGACTGCCACATCTTTCTTCTGTGGAGAGGCTGGTGAATTCAAACCACAGACACTGGAGTAAGCAGATGAGCTCTTTAACCACAAGGCCAACACACATTATCAGGGCTTAATATAAAGCTGAGTTTAAAAAAAAAAAAGAAAGAAAACAAAATACATGGGGAACAGCAATAGCCATATTGAACCTTTGAAGTTCACCATTGTAGTACTTTATATTTTAAAATGTCTCCCATTTATATTTTAATTTTCTCATTTAATTTAACAAAGCATTTGAATAAAGCCAACATGACTTTCTAGAAGTACTAATGGGGAGTCCAAAGGTACTGTCCATTTTGAATTGGACAATCAAATGGTCTACTATGCAGGTGATGACAAATAGAAGAGGAATGGCATCCCATTCGTCATCAAAAAGAACATTTCAGTATCTATCCTGAAGTACAATACTCTCAGTGATAGGAAAATATCCATATACCTACAAGGAAGGTGAGTTAATATGACTATCATTCAAATTTATGCACCAACCACTAATGCAAAAGATGAAGAAATTGAAGATTTTTACCAACTTGTGCAGTCTGAAACTGAACAAACATGCAATCAAGATGCATTGATAATTGCTGGTGATTGGAATGTGAAAGTCGGAAACAAACAAGAAAGATCTCTAGCTGGAAAATACAGTCTTGGTGATAGAATGATGCCGGAGATTACATGATAGAGTTTTGCAAGACTGACTTATTCAGCGTAAATACCTTTTCGCAACAACATAAACAGTGACTACACATGGACCTCACTGAATGGAATACACAGGAATCAAATTGGCTACATCCATGGAAAGAAACGATAGAGGAGCTCAATATCATCAGTCAGGGTCCAACTGTGGAATAGACTATCAGTCGCTCATACACAAGTTCAAGTTGAAGCTAAAGAAAATTAAAACAAGTCCACGAGTGCCAAATTAGGACCTTGAGTGTATCCCACCTGAATTTAGAGTCCATCTTAACAATAAAATTTGACACATTGAATGCTAATGACTGAAGACCAGATGAGTTTGGGATGACATCAATGACATCATACATGAAAACAGTAAAAGGTCATTAAAAAGGCAGGAAAGAAAGAAAACACCAAAATGGATTTCAGAAGACTCTGAACCATGCCCTTGGATGTACAATAGCTAAAGCAAACAAAAGAAATGATCACGTAAAAAAGCTGAAGACAAGATTTCAAAGGGCTGCTCATGAGGAACCTGTAAATAGACAAAGAGGCAGTCGTTCAAACAGAACAAGGGGATACTGTGTGGTTTAAAGTCAGGAAAGGTGTGCATCAAGATTGTATCCTTTCACCATACTTATTCAGTCTGTATGCTGAGCAAATAATCTGAATAAGCTGAACTATAGGAAGAAGAACGGAGCATCAGGATTGGAGGAGGACTCACTAACAACTTGCCATATGCACATGACACAACGTTGCTTGTTGAAAGTGAAGAAGACTTGAAGAAATTACTGAGGAAGATCAAAGACCACAGCCTTCAGAATGGATTACACCTCAACATACTTAAAACAAAAATCCTCACGGTGGACCAATAAGCAACATCATGATAAACAGAGAAAAGACTGATGTTGTCAAGGATTTCGTTTTACTTTGACTGGCAATCAAGTCTCATGGAAACAGCAGTCAAGAAATCAAATGATGTATTGCATTAGGCAAATCTGATGCAAAAGTCCTCTTCAAAGTGTTAAAAAGCAAAGATGTCACTTTGAGGACTAAGATGCATCCGACCTAAGCCATGGTGTTTTCAATCACCTCATGTGCATGCGGAAGTTGGGCAATGAATAAGGAAGACCAAAGAAGAATTGATGTCTTTGAATCAGGATGTTGGCAAAGAATGTTGAACATACCATGGACTTCTAGAACAACAAACAAGTCTGTTTTGGAAGAAGTACAACTAGAATGCTCCTTAAAAGCAAGGATTGAGAGACTTCATCTCACATAATTTGGACATGTCTTCAGTGGGGACCAGTCCCTGGAGAAGGACATCATGCTTGGTAGAGAGTCTGCAAAAAAGAAGAAGACCCTCAATGAGATGGATTGACACAGTGGCTGCAACAATTGGCTCAAACATAGCAAAGATTGTGGGGATGGCACAGGCCTGGGCATTGTTTTGTTCTGTTGTACATAGGGTTGCTCTGAGTCAGAACCGACTCGATAGCACCTAACAACAACAACATGGAATATATTATTTAATATTTGAGATATCTGCATGGAGTATATATCAGAAAACAATACTAATGAGAAAAAAAAAAAAAGCTTCTCATGCACAAGAAGTCTCTAAATTTTATTTTGTCAGAATTGATTACTTCCATACTCATTGGTGCTTTGACTTTATTTTTGAGAAATTAAAGAAATAAAAATTAAAAAATTTTGTTGAAGTATACTCTGAAATAGCACAGTGGACAGCTTTCACGAATACATAGAGTCAAAGAATTTTTCAAAAGCTAAGTAAAATATAAATTTTTGTTTGATGTTGCTAGAATATGTTATTAAACATTCGAGTATACTTGACTGATATAGAGAGAGTTTTTGAGTGATTGCTCCTGTATGATTGCATAATTAAAGCCATTTAAATCTTTCACTGAATTTTAAAAACCAGAAGTATTTTCACATTTTTATAATGTATTTTACATTATTGAAAAAAAAAGTTTTTGTTGAATGATGATAAAATTATCTCACATAAGTGAAAATAAAATGTACAGTTAATAGTTAACATATAGGAGTAAAAGCAAATAATTTTTGTTAACTCAAATGCTTCACTTAATTTAAACAAGCAAATTAAAATATAAATGGAAGACATATTAAAATATAAAATACTACAATGATGAACTTAAAAGATTCAAGATGGCTGTTGCTATTCCCCATGTATTTTCCATTTTTTTTTTTTTTAAATTCAACATTAGATTAAGCCCACTCAAACTTGACCTAGTACTTTGGATCTAAGTCCAAAGTTTCAGGATAAGAATGAACAAAATGTTTGAGAACAGATATATGCCATAATCACCTTGTAAACACAGAAGATCTACAAGCACATACACTGGTTTATTGGGCCATAATGTGCTACGTTTGTGGAGGCACTGGAGGAAAGTGTTTTCAAAGGGTTTTATTTTTTCCTCAAAAAGTTGGTTGGATTGTGTTGTGTCTTCCTATAGATTCTCATGTAGCCATTATGATAGAAATCTTTTATTTTAAATGACCTTGTGTACTATTAAAGCCCTACAAAATGAGACTAATAAGTATCATTAAAAAAAAGATTATCCCAGTATATTAATACTGTGATTATTTTTAAAAAGCTGAGATGGTTTTGTAATTACCATAAATGATTGAGCTATTTTTTCATATTCTGGGAAATTAAAGAAGTTTCTCATAAAGGAAAATTTTATTTCATGCAACTAAATGATTCTGTGTGAATGTCACTAAAACTAAAACCTTATGTGACTTTAATTAAATGAATGTAAAAATACAGGATAAAATGATTAACTTATGAACTAATATATTCCTGTACAGTCACTAAGTCCAATCATACAAGGGAAATTTCAACAAACATGATTGTTTTATATACATTTCATTGGAACTTGCTTAACTACTGTCTTAGGCTGGGTTCTCTAGAGAAGCAAAATTAATGAAACATATGTACGTATATATATGGAGAGAGAGAGAGGAGATTAAGCTCAAGTCAATGGCTCATGCAATTGTAGAGGCTGGCAAGTCCATGGGTTAGACGTCAGGCATTAGGCTTTTCCTGACTCACATAGCTGCTGCAGAGGCTGAAGAACCCAAGGTCTGCAGGTCAGACAGCAGGCCACTGGCTCACAGGCTGCAGAGGCTGAGGAACCCCAAGATTGGCAGGTAAACTGCTAGCTAAAGTCACAAGAACCGGAGGTCAAATGATGATGAGTCAGTTGCAGGATCCAGAGCAAGAGCCTAGCTGGAACATCCATTTATATACTAGATGCATAGGCCATACCCCCAAGGAAACTCTCTTCCAATTGAATGGCTGCTTATAACAAATCTCATCATTAAGTTGATTACATCATTACGTAACTGCCAAATTACATCTTAACTGCCAAACCACTGAGACTCATGGCCTAGCCAAGCTGCACAACTTTATCCATCACAACTACTTAATTAAAGAAAAGCTGAACTATATAAGCACAAACAAATTAACATTATATGCTTCAGCTTCTTCTGGGAACACTAAGTTTAAATTTAGAACACTAATTGCTTCAGTTATAATACTGTTACAAATGAACTAATACTAGCTAAAATTACAGATGTACCATATATGAGAAATTAGTAAATTAAATAGTATTCAGCTATGCAGACAAATGTCAGTGCTTAATTGCTAGTGCATTATATCAAAAACAAGTAGACTTTTCTCCATGCAAATAAATTCCAATACAATGAAGCCATATCTGCAATAAATTATTAGATCATCAGCTATTTTAAAGAGCTTTGGTCTAATGGAAAATAGCGTCAGTAAACATACATTTATTGGAAGTAAAATATAGAACAGAAAATGAAGTAGTACAATTTCACTGTTTAAAGAGATGAACTAAACATGAAACTGGGAATGTGGGAATAACTTAGAGCTGTATTTCTTGTATCGAATAAAGGTCTTTTAGAGTTGGAAGTGATTTTTTTTCTTTTTTCCCATACAAAAATTTATACATACATTCTTATATGATTCTAATTGCTCTCTCCATACTGTGACAGCACACTCCTCCTTTCCACCCCTGATTCCCCATGTCCACTCAACCAGCTCCTAACCCTCTCTGCCTTCTCATCTCACCTCCAGACAGAAGCTGCCTGTTTAGTCTCTTCTATCTCCTTGAGCTAAGAGGCACACTCCTTACGGGTATCACTTTATGTACCACAGTCCAGTCCAATCCCTGTCTGGAGAGTTGGCCTTGGAAATTGTTTTAGTTCTGGGCTAATAGAGAATTCAGGGGCCATGCTTTCCAGGGTACCTCCAATCTCAGCCAGACTGTTAAGTCTGGTCTTCTTACTAGAATTTGAGTTCTGTACCCCACTTTTCTCCTGCTCCATCCAGGACACTCTGTTGTGTTCACTGTCAGGGCGGTCATTGGTGGTAGCCGGGCACCATCTAGTTCTGGTCTCAGGCTGATGAAGTCTCTGGTTTATGTGGCCCATTCTGTCTCTTGGGCTAATACTTTCCTTGTGTCTTTGGTGTTCTTCATTCTCCTTTACTCCAGGTGTTTTGGACCAATTGATGCCTCTTGGATGGTTGCTTGCAAGCTTTTAAGACCCCAGACACCACTCACCAAAGTAGGATGCAAAACATTTTCTTAATAAGCTTTGTTATGCCAATTGACCTAGATGTCCCCTGAAAGCATGGTCTCCAGACTCCTACCCCTGCTACTGTGTCCCTCAAGGTGTTTGAGTGTATTGAGGAAACTTCTTAGCTTTGGTTTAGTCCAGTTGTGCTGACTTCCCTTGCAGTGAGTGCTGTCCTTCCCTTCACTTAAGATAATTCTTGTCTGCTATCTAGTTAGTAAATAACCCTCTGCCTCCTCCCCACCCTCGTAACCATAAAAGAATGTTTTCTTCTGTGTTTAAATCTCTTCTTGAGTTCTTATAATAGTGGTCTTATACAATATTTGTCCTTCTGTAACTGACTAAATTCACTCAGCATAATAGCCACCAGTTTCCTCCATGTTATAAGATGTTTCACAGTTTCATTGTTGATTCTTTATCATTGCGTAGTATTCCATTGTGTGGATATACCAAAATTTGTTTATCCATTCGTCTGTTGATGGGCACCTAGGTTGTTTCCATCTTTTTACTATTGTGAACAGTGCTGCAGTGAACATGGGTGTGCATATATCTGGTCATGTGATGGCTCTTATTTCTCAAGGATGTATTCCAAGGAGCAGAATAGCTAGATTGCACGGTACTTCCATTTCTAGCTTTTCAAGGAAGCACCAAATCGATTTCCAAAGTACCATTTTACATTCCCACCAACAGCGTACAAGTATTCCAGTCTCTCCCCAACCTCTCCGGCATTTATTATTTTGTGTTCTTTTGATTAATGCTAGCCTTTTTGGGGTGAGATGATATCTCATTGTAGTTTTGATCTGCATTTCTCTAATGGCTAATGATAATGACATTTCTTCATGTGTCTGTTAGCCAACTGAATATCTTCTTTAACGAAGTGCCTGTTCATATCCTTTGTCCATTTTTTAATTGGGTTATTTGTCTTTTTGTTGTTGAGGTTTTGGAGTATCTTGTAGATTTTAGAGATTAGACACTGATCGGATTTGTCGTAGCCAAAAATTTTTTCCCAGTCTGTAGGTTCTCTTTTTACTCTTTTCGTGAAGTCTTTTGATGAGCATAAGTGTTTGATTTTTAGGAGCTCCCAGTTACCTAGTCTCTCTTCTCGTGCTTGTGTATTTTACTTATGGTTGATATTGTGTTTTATGCCATGTATTAGGGCTTCTAGCGTTGTCCCTACTTTTTCTTACATGATCTTTATCATGTTACATTTTATATTTAAGTCTTTGATGCATTTTGAGTTAGTTTTTGTTCATGGTGTGAGGTATGGGTCTTGTTTCAGTTTTTTGCAGATGGATATCCAGTTATGCCAGCACCATTTGTTAAAGAGACTGTCTTTTCCCCAGTTAACGGACTTCAGGTCTTTGTCAAATATCAGCTGCTCGTAGGTGGTTGAATTTATGTCTGGATTCTCAATTCTGTTCCATTGGTCTATGTATCTATTGTTGTACCAGTACCAGGCTGTTTTGACTACTGTGGTGGTATAATAGTTTCTAAAATCAGTTGGTGTGTGGCCTCCCACTTTGTTCTTCTTCTTGAGGAATGTTTTACTTTTTCAGGGCCTCTCCCTTTTCCTTATGAAGTTGGTGATTTGTTTCTCCATCTCATTAAAAAATGCCAGTGGAATTTGGATCAGGATTGCATTGTATCTCTAGATCACTTTGGGTAGAATTGACATTTTCACAATGTTGAGTCTACCTATCCATGAGCAAGGTATGTTTTTCCACTTCTGCAGGTCTCTTTTGGTTTCTTGCAGTAGTGTCTTGTAGTTTTCATTGTATAGATCTTTTACTTCTCTGTTTATATTTAGTCCTAAGTATTTTATCTTCTTGGAGGCTATTGTAAATGGTATTGATTTGGTATTTCCTCTTCAAGGTTGTCTTTGTTGGTGTAAAGGAATCCAACTGATTTTTGTATGTTTATCTTGTATCCTGAAACTTTGCTGAAATCTTCTATTAGTTCCAGTAGTTTTCTTGGGGTTTCTTTGCAGTTTTCTGTGTATAAGATTAAATCATCTGCAAACAGAGATACTTTGACTTCTTCCCTACAATTTGGATGCCCTTGATTTCTTTTTCTAGACTAATTGCTCTGGCTAGGACCTCCAGCACAATGTTGAATAAGAGTGGTGATAAAGGGCATCCTTGTCTGGTTCCTGTTCTCAAGGGGAATGCTTTCAAAGTGTCTCCATTAGAATGATGTTGGCTGTTGGCTTTGTATAAATTCCCTTAATTATATTAAGGAATTTCCCTGCTATTACTATTTTGTTCCGAGTTTTTGTCGTGAATGTGTGTTGGACTTTGTCAAATGCCTTCTCTGCATTGATTGATAAGATCATGTGGTTCTTGTCTTTTGTTTTATTCATGTGATGGATTATGTCATGGATTGAGTTGTGTCCCCCAAAAATATCTGTCAGCTTGGCTGGGTCATGATTCTCAGTGTTGTATGATTGTGTAATCTGATGTGATTTCCTTCTGTGTTGTATACTCTATCACTATGATGAGATTATATGTGATCTCCTTATGTGTTGTAAATTCTATCACTGTGATGAAGTTATACTGATGAGGTTGACAAGATTAGATAGTGTCTTAATGCAATCTCTTTTGAGATATAAAAGAAAGAAGTGATCAGAGACACCTGGGAACCTCATACCACCAAGAATGCAGTTCCGGGAGCACAGAGTGTCATTTGGACCTGAGGTTCCTGGGCAGAGAAGCTCCCAGATCAAAGGAAGACTGATGCATCACCAGGACCTTCCTCCAGAGCCGACAGAGGGAGAAAGCCTTCTCCTGGAGCTGATGCCCTGAATTTGGACTTGTATCCTACTGGACTGTGAGAGAATAAATTTCTGTTTGTTAAAACCATCCACTTGTGGTATTTCCATTACAGCAGCACTAGATGGCTAAGACAGATTACATTGACTGTTTTTCTGATGTTGAACCAACCCTGCATACCTGGTATAAATCTCACTTGATCATGGTGAATTATTTTTTTAATATGTTGTTGAATTCTATTGGCTATAATTTTGTTGAGGATTTTTTGTCAATGTTCATGAGGGATATTGCTCTGTAATTTTCTTTTTTTTGTGGTGTCTTTACCCGGTTTTGGTATCAGGGTTATGCTGGCTTCATAGATTGGGTTGGGGAGTATTCCATCCTCTTCTATGCTCTGAAATACCTTTAGTAGTAGTGGTGTTAATTCTTCTCTGAAAGTTTGGTAGAATTCTCCAGTGAAGTCATCCAGGCCAGGGCTTTTTTTTGTTGGGGGTTTCTTAATTACCTTTTCAATCTCTTCTTTTGTTATGGGTTTATTTAGTTGTTCTACCTCTGTTTGTGTTAGTTTAGTAAGGTAGTGAGTTTCTAGAAATTTGTCCATTTCCTCCAGGTTTTCAAATTTGTTAGAGTACAATTTTTCATAGTATTCTGTTATGATTCTTTTAATTTCTGTTGGGTCTGTTGTGATATCTCCCATCTCATTTCTTATGCAGGTTGTTTGCTTCCTCTCCTGTTTTTCTTTTGTCAGTTTGGTGAATGGTTTTTCAATTTTGTTGATTTTTTCAAGGGATCAACTTTTGATCTTGTTAACTCAGTTGTTTTTCTAGTCTCTATTTCATTTAATTCTGTTCTAATTCTTATTATTTCCTTTCTTCTGGCGCCTGAGGGCTTCTTTTGTGGCTCTCTTTCTATTTGTTCCAGTTTTAGGGTTAATGTTTTGATTATGGCCCTTTCTTCTTTATGGATGTGTGCATTTATTGCTATAAACTGACCTCTGAGCACTGCTTTTGCTGTGTCCCAAAGGTTCTGGAAGGCTGTGTTTTCATTCTCATTGATTCTATGAATTTCTTTATTCCATCCTTAATTTCTTCCATAACCCAGTAGTTTTTGAGCAAGGTGTTGTTCAGTTTCCATGTGTTTGATTTTTTTTCCTTGCTTTTTCTATTGTTGATTTCTACTTTTATAGCTTTACGGTCAGAAAAGATGCTTTGTAATATTTCGATGCTTTGGATTTTGTTAAGGCTTGCTTTATGGCCTAATATGTGGTCTATTCTGGAGAATGTTCCATGTGCATTGGAAAAGAAAGTATACTTGGCTGCTGTTGGGTGGAGTGTTCTGTATATGTCTATGAGATCAAGTTGGTTGATTGTAGCATTTAGCTTTTCCGTGTCTTTGGTGAGCTTCTTTCTGGATGTTTTGTCCTTCACCAAAAGTGGCATGTTCAAGTCTCCTACTACCATTGTGGAGTTGTCTGTCTCTATTTTCAGTGTTGTTAGAGTTAGGAGCCCTGTCGTTGGCTGAGTAAATATTTTTTATAGTTATGTCCTCTTGGTGTATTGACCCTTTAATCATTATAACTATAATCATTATATAGTGTCCTTCCTTATCCTTTGTGGTGGATTTTACTTTAAAGTCTATTTTGTCCGAGATTAATATTTCCACTCTGGCTCTTTTTTGAATGTTGTTTGCTTGATATATTTTTTTCCATCCTTTGAGTTTTAGTTTGTTTGTGTCTTTAAGTCTAAGGTGTGTCTCTTGTAGGCAGCATATAGACGGATTGTGTTTTTTTACCCAATCTGCCACTCTCTGTCTATTGGTGCATTTAGTGCATTTACATTCAGCGTTATTGAGATGTATGAGTTTAGTGCTGTCATTTTGATGTCTATTTTTGTGTGTTGTTCACAGTTTCTTTCTTCCACTTAATTTTCTGTGCTGAGTCATTTTTCTTTATGTATTTTCTTTTCATCTTTTTCATTGTTGTTGATTTTGTGTTTGCTGAGTCTTTACATTTTTCTAGTTTTTTATTTTGACTTGTAGGATTGTTAGTTTCTTTTGTGGTTACCTTAATATTTACCCGTACTTTTCTAAGTTAATACCAATCTTTTATTTCTTTATATCACCTTGACTTCCTATCCATATGAAAAATCTATGTCTACATTTTTTAAGTCCCTCTTTTTTGTTTTAATGTTGTCATCTTTTACATATTGACATCTGTTTCCCTATTTTCAGTGATTTACTTTTCTGACTTCTCTATCTGGATTAATATCTGGTTGCTCTGTCCTGTGTTCTAATCTTGGGTTGTTATCTGATGTTACTGATTTTCTAACCAGAGGACTCCCTTTAATATTTCTTGTAATTTTGGTTTGGTTTTTGCAAATTCCCTAAACATCTGTTTATCTGGAAATGCCTTAATTTCACCATCATATCTGAGAGACAATTTTGCTGGATATATAATTCTTGGCTGGCAGTTTTTTTCCTTCAAGGCTTTATGTATGTCATCCCATTGCCTTCTTGCTTGCATAGTTTCTGCTGAGTTTCTGTTTATTCTTATTGACTTTCCTTTGTAGATGACTTTTCATTTATCCCTAGCAGCTCTTAAATTTCTCTCTTTAGCTTTAGTTTTGGCAAGTTTGATTATAATATGCCTTGGTGACTTTCTTTTGGGATCTACCTTATGTGGGTTTCAATGAGCATCTTGGACAGATATCTTTTCATCTTTCACAATACCAGGGAAGTTTTCTGCCAATAAATCTTCAACAATTCTGTCTGTATTTTCTGTTATTGTCCCTCTTCTGGTACTCCAGTCACTCATAGGTTATTCCTCTTGATAGAGTCCCAGATAATTCTTAGGGTTTGTTCATTTTTTTAAATCCTTTTGTCTGATTTTTCCTCAAGAAAGTTGGTGTCAAGTGCTTTATCTTCAATGTCACTAATTTCTGACTTCCATTGCCTCAATTCTGCCCCTATGACTTTCTATTGAGTTGTCTAATTCTGAAACTTTATTGTTAATATTCTGGATTTCTGATTGCTGTCTCTCTATGGATTCTTGCAGCCTGTTAAATTTGTCATTAGGCTCTTCTCTAATCTTTTTAATTTCCTCTATTGTCTGTTCTGTGTTTTCCTTAATTTCCTTCCTAATTTAGTAAAGAGTTCTATATATTAATCTTTTGTATTCTGCCTCTGGTAATTCCAAGAAATTTTCTTTGTCTGGAAAATTTCTAGTTTATTTTGGGAGCTTGTTGAAGCCATCATAGATTGCCTCTTTATGTGATTTGATATTATCTGTTGTCTCCGAGCAGTCAATAAATTATTATATTTATTTATTTTATGTTTGCTTACTGTGTTCTAGCTTCTTGTTTTGTTTTGTTATGCCCAAATAGGCTGCTCGTATGAGCTAGTTTGATTATTGGCATCTTTGAAGCTCTCATGTCCTGTCACCAGGTGGTTAGATCAGTTACTAGGTATGTGGGCTCAGGAGTCCCCCCACTCCTCCTGTATGGATTCAGCTCAGGCACCCAGGTAGATAGCCACACAGTGTGTGGTGTAGGCTCTCATTGACAGTCCTAGACGGACATGAGTGATTGGTGTAGGCACAGGCATCTGGTTGCAGCAGGGGGACACACTCTGAGCAATGCAGGGGGCTGACGGCCACCCCCAAGTGTCCAGGAGTAAGGCATGTCCCTGTTCCCTAGCATGCGTAGGTGGTTGGGTTTTGCAGCCGGACTATGAGCACTTAATGCTGTTGGCTGTAAGGACTGGGGGGCACCTCTTATTCATGGGCCCTATCACAGGTGTCTAGGTGGTATGGGTGGAGCCACCAGTCCTCAGGCCCCTGATGTGGGTAGGTGAAGACCCTACTTAATGGGCAGAGCAGTGTCAAATGTCAAGAACTTGCCACTTCACAGTTGAAACAGTTGAAGTGAGAGTTCTGGTATATACACTGCTGTACTGCAGTAACGAGGGCCTACGCTGTTGACATGGGCCCACACAAGTCTATGCAGGGGGAAAGGCACTCAAAGTCTGCGGATCCCTTATGCCTGTGCCTGGGCAATGTAGCTGTGCCTACACTGGGTTCCTGGCTTAGGGGAGCTAACTGTTTATATTTTCCGTTTGTTAATTTGTTCACTCTTCAAGGCAGGGAGTATGGCTCCAGGCATGTGAAGGATCCTACTTCTGGCCCAGGGGACTCAGCAATTGCTGAAGCAGGTTCGGGACTCAGTGTAGAGCAGGGAGCTGGGAGGTAAATGGGAGAGAGTTTTTTCCCTAAGGGGAGTGTTTTTGATTCGCATGGTAAGTCGTACTCACATACTTATCTTTTGTGTAGGGCTGATTCTCACTTGTTCTGGGTGGCCATGTAGAGTCTCTGGTGCTGGGTCTCTCCTGGCATGGAAAGTGTGCCTCCTGAGCACGGCTGCTTGCCTGCCTCACCGCTCACCCCTGAGCTGATCAGGCCTGAAGTGCTCAAGCTCTCGCCGGGTCAGGTCTGGTACCACCTCACTGCTTCTGAACCGTCTCTCCCTCCCACTACCACTCAGTCTGGCTCCTCAACTCTGTCTTTGATGTTCAGGGCTCTCAGATTGCTGTACATAATCGAATCACTTGTTTTTTGGGGTCTTTGTTGTTAGAGGGTCCACCTGAAGCATCTGACTAATCCACCATCTTGGCCCCACCTCCTGGAAGTGATTTTTGAAATCACCTAGTCTCTTCTCACAGATTCAATTCCACCTTACACCTAACAGCTTAGTGGCACTCCTAAAAGTAAACATAACTTCCACAGTCCCTTTCTCATGAATTTTTCCACTCACCACTCCTTGTAGCCTTTCTGAAAAATATTTAATAATTCATAGGATATAATTAAAATACTGTTCTACTTCAGTTGAATTCCATGGTACATAATATTCATCTTCCTGCTCATTTCCCAACTTTCTTTTAATTAGAAAGAAAAGCAGTCTAATAAGAGCTTTATTCACACCAAATGCAATATCACAAATTTTCAACATGCCATTCAGTTCCTGAAAGTCAGAAATCTCTGTGAAAATGGCACACCCCAGTAGACTGAATAATAGATATATTTAAAGAATATAGTTAACTTTATTGTAATGATTAGCAAATGTCTAAAATATTCACAATGCAAGGGAAATGGTGAACATACTGAGGTGCAGTGTACTGAACAGAATGAGTTTTGTTGCACCTCTCCAAGCTTTTGCTTCCTTATATTGAAAATAAATTGGATTAAATGTTTTCTGTACACCCTTTTGCTCTCAACTCGTTCTCAGTTTGTCCCAACAAATTAACAAGGTTGGCATTAACTTAGAATTTTCCAATTACACCCAGAAATCCTCCTGTCTCCATTAAAGTCAATGCTATCTATGATTAATGTTTCATAATGGAGCATAGAGATAAAAATGGCATCTAGTGTTTCAAGGACACACATCTGCAAACAAGAGCAATAACAGAAAATGTTAAATTGGGTTTTTTTTTTTTTTCACTGTGAGGTGCTAGAAAAAATAGACCCATATAATGGGTCACCCACTGCTCTGAAGATGGATGTAAGAGCTTGAATGTGTTACTCTTTCAATTAGATAAACAAATCCTAAACAAAACTATAGAAAAGGAATTTATTGGAAGATTTTAAGTGTACAAGGGTGCCTCGTGGGACCCAAAAGTAAGAATGCAGTTAGTACTCACAAGGGATTGGAAGAAAAAACTGAGTCCCTCATTAGCTCATTTAGACCTCTCCTAGGGGTGGATTAACCAGTAAGCAAGGCATGCATGAGTCAGAATTGACTTGATGGCACAGGGTTTGGTTTGTTTGTTTGTTTGTTTTTTTTTTTTTTGGTTAAGGTATGCAGGGGCTTACAGTAAGCAAGGAATGCATGGGCTTACTTGTGTTTACTTACTAAGCTGGAGTGCACTATTTCACATGGGTTGATTATTAGATCATCACCTATTTTAAAGGGCTTTGGTCTAATGTAAAATGGCTTAAGTAAACATGCATTTATCGGAGGGAAAAATGTGGTGAAATCACGCACTGTAGATTAGTAAGTAAGTACAAGTAAGCCCATGTGTACCTTGCCTATTGGATAATCCATCCTTGTCTCTTGCCTTTGCATGCCTCTCTTTATTTTGCGCAATCTGACTCCATTCTTATACTTCTGAGAACTGGTTTTTTCTGCAAGGGTCAGTAGATATCTGAGTCATGGATGAAAAGATTTATCACTTTAGTTCCAATTTCTTACAGAAACAAACTGACCATCTCTGGAGAGAGAAGTTACTTGGTCTAGTTGAGTCAGGTATCTGCTCCTGTTAATCAACTGAGGCAAGCAGAAATCAGATCATGTGGTAAAAATTTGACTGCTTTGAGGCTCATCCCTCTCTCTCTGGAGTAGGTAATTCACAGAAAAGGGGCAATAGTTCCTAGATTGAATGAAAAAATACATGTATGATAAGTTTTTTTTTTTCTTTCAGCTCTAAGCATAATGCTCAGTACAGAGTAAATGCTAAAGAACTAATTTTGAAAAAAAAAACTTTTTGGAATAATTAGCTGGTTTCTCACCTACCATCCTTGTTTTCTGTGGAATCAACCATGACTCTTAGCGACTTTATGTAGAACAGAACAAAATGTCGCCTGATCTTGCCCTGTCCTCACAATTGTTGGTATGTTTGAGCCCGTTGTTGCAGCTGCTGTGTCAATCCGTTTCATTGAGGGTTTCCTTCTTTGTCACTGACCCTCTACCAAACATGAGTTAGCTGACTTTTATAAATATTAATTTAATTGCTGAGTATCACAGAAGGGTGAGGCAGAGTCTGAATTAGAACTCACGTTTTTCTGATACATAAGCCCTTGCTGTGATATATTAAGGAGATACTAAAATTTGGAAGTTGCTGTAATGCACGTAAAAACAAACACGTTTATTCCACTCACAAATGAAAGTTAGAACCCACGTTTGCTAACTTTGGATCCTACCCTCTCTCCTGCCATGCATTTCCTCTACAGAAACAAATGAGAAATGTTGAAAAAGTGAGTTCAGCTTTCTCAGGAACTAAATTACCAACAAGTGCCAAATCGATTTAGTTTCCATTACTAGCAGTGACATAAAATCCTCAAATCCACACTTTTCTGTAGATTCACTTTTCTGAGGGAAAATCAGTTTCTTGTAAAAGTGCTGCTGGGACAGATGGAATCTTTTGAATTTTACTATTACAGAGACATTTATGGGAAGAAAAGTTTGACATTTTGTATAAAAGAAATGAGGTTCATTGTGGTGCCACTGCACAAATAAAGAAAAGTCTTTGTTTAAAAAAACAAAAAATAAAAAACTCATGAGTTTGTTTGTCTTTTATAATACCAAATTATTATTATTATTATTAAGGGTTTTTTTTTTTAATTGCTGAGCATACTCTGAAAATCAAATGATTATGAGTAGACATCTCCCTCTCTGTGCAAAAACTAAGTTATTAATTAGATGACATACATATAATTTTAGGGTTTTTTTTTTTTTTTTTTTTTTACTGTACTTCAGGTGAAGGCCTACAGAACAAATAGTTTCTCATGAAACAGTAGTACACATATTGTTTTATGACATTGGTTAACATGCCCACAGCATGTCAACACTCTCCCTTCTCGACCCTTTATTTTGGCGAAAATATACATAGCCAAAGATACACCATTTCAAAAATTTCTACATGCATAGTTCAGTGACATCGACTATGCTCTTCCAATTGTGCTGTTATTCTCACTCTAGATGAAGGCTTACAGAACAAAATAGTTTCTCATTTAACAGTTAGTACACATGTTGCCCTATGACAATGGTTAACAACCTCACAACACATCAACACTATCCTTACTCGACCTTGGGTTCCCCACCACCAGCTTTCTTGTCCCCTTCTGCCTTCCGGCCCCCTTCCCAGGACTGCTGTACCTCATCAGTCCCATTTGGTTTTATGGGGCTGTCCACTCCCTGGCTGAATGGTGAACCTCGGAAATGACTTCACCACTGAGCTAAAAGGGTGTCTGGGGGCCATACTCTTGGGGTTTCTCCAGTCTCCTTTAGGCCAGTAAATCTGGTCTTTTTTTGTGAGTTAGAATTATGTTCTACATCCTTCTCCAGCTCTGTCCAGAACCCTCTGTTGTGATCCTGGTCAGAGCAGTCAGTGGTGATCACCGGGCACCATCTAGCTGTACTGGACTCAGTCTGGTGGAGGCCTTGGGAGCTGTGGTCTGTTAGTCCTTTGGACTAATCTTTTCCTTGTATCCTGTTCTCTTCATTCTCCCTTGCTCCCAAAGGGATGAGACCAGTGGAGTATCTTAGATGGCTGCTCACAGGCTTTTAAGACTCCAGTCATTAGTTACCAAGGTAGAATGTAGAACATTGTCTTTATCAACTGTTTTATGCCAATTGAGCTAGATGTTCCCCGAGACCATGGTCCTCACAGCCCTCCGCCCAGCTATTCAGTCCCTCAGGGAGTTTGGATGTGTCTATGGAGCTTCCATGACCTTTCCTTGTACAAGCTGTGCTGGTTTCCCCTGTATTGTATACTGTCTCACCCTTCACCCAGGGTTTTGCATTTTTATCTTCTGTTTATTTTGAAGAGAAAGTTCTGCCTTAAATTCTTATGATTATTTACATTAATAACTCACTTTAGAACAATTTGGTGTAATAGCTAATAATAATAGCTAACATTTCTCAAGCATTTACCACATGCTTAACATATATTAGTGAAGAAACAGCTGATAGTGCTTTTCTGAGCCGACATTCTAACATATCATATATCTATTTCAAAATATTATTAAATCTATATATTCAAAATTAGTCTGTTTTTTACATAGTAAAAACGACAAACTGTTGAGATAGTTCCTGTCTTCATGTTTTATTGTTTCTCAACACATTTTACTTTTTGCCTGGTTTTATGCTCTGAGTATGACATAATTTATTCTACATTCCCAAAGTTTCCTATGAGTAGGTAATAAATAATTCATATATTTGAAAGCATAATCATAATAAGCAATTGGCCATATTGAGGGTTAACATTTTTTCCCTTCATAATTTTAACTTGAGCATGGAGACTATCTTAATCTGTGAATCTTTTATTTTTAATTTGGGAGATTTTTAGTGCTGAATGCAATTGGAATATGACATGACCTAGAAAGTTATACACTGTTAATTATTCTGATGAAGATTAAATAAATTAATGGAGATTATCATATGCTATGCTTTCCGATGGAGTTCCAGCAGGACTAATGCTATATTGAGATATTTAAAAAATAATCGAACATTAGAAACAAAAACTCTTCTATATTTACTTTAAAAACCAGTTGCTGTCCAGTCGATTTCTAGTCATGGTAACCCCATGTGTGTCAGAGCAGAACTGTGCTCCATAGCGTTTTCAGTGACTGATTTTTCAGAGGTAGATTGTCAGGACTTTCTTCAGAGGCACCTCTAGGTGGACTTGAAACTTCAAACTTTTAGTTAGCACCCAAGCACATTAAAGGTTGTTTGCACCACCCAGGAACTCCCATAGGTTTACTGTAGTGTCTGTTTACTGTATTTACCTTATTCTGTTTTTCAAATAGCACTTTCTGTCTAGACTGAGTTTTTAAGTGAATAAGACATATGAAATGGTAGTCTCTTGAAGGTCAATACATAAATTTATTATTTTTTTCCTAAAGTTTTGAACCATCTGTACTGTGAAACAAATATGTAGAAATCACTAAGCCAATGGCATGAGTTCTAATGGAAATGGAAGACAGTAAGCTATTAAGAGTACAGAAAATGCAACAGCTTGGGGTAAAAAATCAAGCTTAAATGCTTACTAGTTGTGCAAACTTGCAAACTGTTATATTCTAAGGTTGTTGTGGGGATTCAATGTTATAATGGCCAATAAAAAAAAAAAAAGAAAGAACTTCCCCATATGGTTTCCAAGGAGTAGTTTTCTAGTTATTGAGGAAAAACATACTTTATGAAGGAAATTATATGCCTACAGGGTTGCTTTGAGTTGGAATCAACTTGACAGCAATGGGTTTATTTTATACCTTTGAATTTGGAAAAAGTCAAAGGTCTCAGTATAGACTCTTGTCTCTCACATATGTATCTTGGTTTGTTCTGATAAACTTAAAGCATGACTTTTCTTAGAAAGTCTGTTAAATATTGGAAACAGGCCTGATTCTAAAGGTACCTTTAATACCACATTCTCTTTTTTGGAAACAGATGAGATTTTGGTTGAACCAAAGTTAGGAGAAAAGTAGATTGTTACAAAAGAATATGTTAAAATTATTGTGTCCACTGTGCATTTAGAAGACAAAATTGCCTGGTTAATTCTTATGGAGACACACCAGGCATGTAGATAGATGAGAGTGTCTGAGTTGTCTAAGCTTATTTATCTTGGATCTTTTGGGAGTGGTTTGTAAACACTAGTTTGGATCATTTGTGATTAAAAAAAAAAAATGGGATGCTAGACGAGTTTGACATTTAGAAGTTTTTTTTTTCATTCCCTCTTAAGGGCACTGAGTGATTTAACAGGGGATGGAGCATTAATGGGATGAAGAAGATGAAGATGAATGGACACAAAACAATCGACATTCTATTACTTTCAGCCATGTATTGATTATGTTAAGTATATGTTACATTGTAGAAGTGCAGTGAGTGTTTCAAGCTATTACAGTGGCTTACTAATATTTTCATGTAAGCAGCTTAATAAATGGATACCTAATTTTTTAGGAACAAAAGTACCATGACCTTTAAAAGTAGTAAAGGAAGAAATTCCCAGTAGGTGCTAAAATCCTGAACAAACATATTTTACTCACCTTTACTTTAGGTAAGTTAAAATTAAAAAAAAAAAAAAAAAAGCTTATGGGTAGTCTCCACATTAAAAAATATAATATTTCTAAGGTATATAATTAGTTATTTGTGGAGCTATTTTTACATGAAAACTATGCTTAATGAAACCTTTAATTTCTGAGCCTAGTAACTTCCCAAAAATCTTTAGGAAAATGTACTAAATTTGTATGAAATGACAGAAGTGATCATGATAAGAATTATAGCAACTATTTACTGAGAGCTAAGCACTGTGATATCACTTTATATTTGTATACATTATCTCAATTAAATGAGGTAGGAACTAAAATTATCCCCATTTTACCGAAGAGAAAACTGAGGTTTGATTACCTATGAATATGACGGAGTGAGGAAAAAAGGCTTGGAACTATTTCTTATCTGCTGAGAAGCCAAATAGCTCCCTCTCTCTCCCTATTTGCATATCTATATTTCGTAAAGCAGACTTTGTGAGCAGACAGATTTCATTTTTGAGTGTTTTAGACTAAAATAACAGAAGTGATGGCTTTTCGTTGTTTTTCTCCAATAAGAATTCAATATCAAAACTCATATTTGCCATGAGAAAAATGGGGACCACCAGCAAAAATACAGAATCTTCCTACTCCCACCTCTTGGGCAAAGAAGAATGAAGAAAGCCAAAGACACGAGGGGAAGATTAGTATAAAGGACAAATGGACCACAGTTACCGCAGCCTCCACCAGACTGAGTCCAGCACAACTAGACCGTGCCTGGCTACCACCACTGACTGCTCTGACAGAGATCACAATAGAGGGTTCTGGACAGAGCTGGAGAAAAATGTAGAACAAAATTCTGACTCCCAAAAAAAGACCAGACTTACTGATCTGACAGAGACCGGAGAAACCCCAAGCATATGGCCCCTGGACAGACACCCTTTTAATTCAGTACTGAAATCACTCCTGAGGCTCACCCTTCATCCAAAGGTTAGACAGGCCCACAAAACAAAACAAGACTAAATGGGCACACCAGCCCAGGGGCAAGGACGAGAAAGCAGGAGGGGACAGGAAAGCTGACAATGGGGAGCCCAAGGTCAAGAAGGGGAGAATGTTGACACTCCATGGGGTTGACAACCAATGTCACAAAACAATATGTGTACTGTTTAATGAGAAACTAATTTGCTCTGTAAATGTTCATCTAAAGTACCAAAAAAAAAAAAAAAATGCAGAATCTTCCTACTAAAAAGTTAAGTATTTTATTCTTCCTTTTGTTTGAAAATATTGCCAGTACTTATGAAATATTCACTGTTCTGCTCAATTCTTTAAAAAAATCAGGATTTTTACAAAGTGATGATCACTTTAAATAATGATTTCTAAATCATGCTCTCTAGGAATTCACATCTCAGGAACATAAAATAATACATGATGTACAGTTCATTCTGAAAGTCTTCATTTTTGAAGTGACTTATTTGAATAGGTCTCAAATGTTTATAAAGCTAGATCCTTTGTGTGCCAAGTTAACATATTGTTTTTAATCACATTTGAGCAGATCTCTGAGGCTATTTTCAACCACTTTATTTTCACATAAATTTTGTTTTCCACATGATTATGAAGATAGATTTTTTTTTTTGGATTAACATAAAGATCCTGAACTCTATTTATATGGAAATGTACTAATGTACTTTCACCTTGTTTGTAGAAATACACTTTTAGAAACAGAATTTTTGGCTTTTTGTATTCTTAAATGTTATGAATGAGTGTTTCCCTTATAGATGCTTCAGTTTGGCAAAATAATATGATTTGGCAATATAAGAATTATGTAAGGATTTCTTGAATGTTATTGCTGCCACATTATATTGTTGATAACTTGGGAATGTTACCCTTAGTGTATTTTCTATTATGTGATTTAGTTGTTAGCAAAAGAGAATATAATAATTAATCAGCAATAAAAATTTTTCATTTATAATTCTGCTGCAGCGTAGGGTGCGCTCTGTATGTACTCTATATGCAGATTATAACTGCAACCACAGACAAAAGCAAAAAAATAAATAAAATGAATATAACAGAGAAAGTATTTACTTGAATGCTTAGGAAACAAAAACCAGAGAGGCTAACTCACCAGAGCAGTGTAAAACTAGCAGAGGTAAACTAAATTCTGGAGCCACCTTTGCCTCAGAGAAGTTTCCAATTCTTCCTGCACCCGGTGGCTGAAGATTTGGGCCTTGCCCCTGTGGAGGGATGTACAAGCAGAGCTTTGTGAATACATGGGTCTTGTGTAAAGCACATGCAGGATTTTTCTCTCCGGGCGTTTGTTGAAATCTGGGGCTATGCTAGGTGGAGACTAAAAAATTAAGCATAATGCCCTAACATACCGATTATTGTTTTAGCAATCTCATAAAACAAAAGTTGGAGGTTGAGATTTATCATAAGGAAAACCCTCTAGACTATATGAGGCTATTACTTGAATTACCATAGAAGGCCAGGGGAAAACCAGGGGTAGAATGAATATTACCAGTGCTGTGAACAGGACTTGACTCATCACTTTCCTGCATTGATTATCCTGATCTTTCAGTAACCTTTAGGTCTACCGAAGGTATCTATGAAACCTCTCTGAAAGATTCTAACACCTGGATCTTCTGTAATTGTTTTAAACGCAATTTCTGGCAATAACTATAGATAACAAAAGACAGGAGCACATAATGGGAAATCAAGATTAAAAAACATGAAATAAAAACAATTGCAAATGATGTAAGTTTTGGCAATTGATGGCAAGGATTTTAAAATAAATGTAACAAATAGAGACAATAGATATAAATACAGAGAATTACAACATTTAATAAAGAATAAAATGCAAATTTTGTAGTTAAAAGACACATCTGAAATTAAAATAAATTGTTTGGACTTAAGAGTAGTTTGAGCACAACAGAAGGCTGGATAAGTGAACAAAAAGACTAATCAATAGAAAATATCCAAACTGAAGCACAGAGAGAAAAAAGGGAAAAAACATGAACGTGAGTTTTAGAGCTATGCAGTAAACAGTGTAAATATCTAACATCTAAATGGAGTCACCACAATAAGGTGAGTCCTGATTGTGAGAAACAGGACAGAAATAATATTTGAAGAGATAATGGTCAATTTTTTTTTTGTCTTTTCCCCAGAAACTCTGTGGCACTCAAGTTGAAAAAACACAAACAATATCATACATAGGTACATCATCAAGCCCCGCCCATTGTCATTGAGTCGATTCTGACTCACAGGTACATCATAGCAATAGATAAATCAAGATACCAATAATCACATAAAGTTCTGCCATAGCATCCTATATACCTTTACCCTTACTACAACATGTTAGAAGGTGAATGACTTTGATTAGGGTCATAAAATGCTGAAATTATATCATTGCCTACTACACGTTTAGCACTGTTCCATGTAAGTCACGTAAATATTTACAAATGAGTGCCCATATAAACTATTTTGTAGGCACTGTTTTTATTGCCATTTTACTGATGTCAAAGTTGAAGCACAGAGAATTTAGGTAACTTGCCCACAGTCACTTACCTAGTAAATTGCAGAACTGAGATTTACCCAGTAGTCTAGTTTAAGATTTGATACATTATAGAAAATCTATGCAATATTTTAACAAACTGCAATACATTATAGAAAAAATTCGTTGATGGGCACGCTGCAAAGATAGTAGCATGAGCAAGTCCATGCTCCCATCTCCCTCAAAAAGCACCAAAAAAGAAAAAAAACAAGTAGAAACTGGCACAGCTAAATTTGTCAGAACTCTGGAAACCAGTCAGAGGGACTAAGGACTAAGGGACCGCTGAATCAAAAAAAAGGAAACTCCTAAATGGTAGGAAAGCTTTGGTTTTCTACTCGCCTGTGGTCCACCACCTCCCTGGATTGGAAAGGGTGTCTTAAAGCAGCGGCAGTGCGCACTCCCAGAGAGGGAGCCTGAACTTTGAATCTAGAGGAAACAGAGCAGACTTTATTCTGAAATTACTGTGTGTATGTGTCTGTTCCAACCTGTCTGCAAGCTACCTGAATGACTGAAGCAGCTTCCTCATCTGGGTTTTGTTATGTTTTGGAGCTCACACAGGGTGGAGGGGCAGTGGGTAATACTTGAAGGTTTCAGCTGCCTAAGGCTAGAGGCCAATTAAGGCATGCAATAAAATAGACGCCTAAAGACAGGAAGGAGAAGCTGTGGAGAAAGTTTCTTTTGGAAATTAAACCAGTTGCCATCAAGTTGATTCCAACTCATGGTGACCTCATGTGTGTCAGTGTAGAACTGTGCTCTGTAGGGTTTTCAATAACTGATTTTTTGGACGTAAATTGCCGGGACTTTGTAGTTTGCCTTAGTGTGAAAGCTCTGCTGAAACCTGTTCAGCATCATAGCAACACAAAAGCCACCACTGACAGACGGTGGTAGCTGTGATAAGGTGCATTGGCTGGGAACCAAACTTGGGTCTCCCACATGGAAGTCAAGAATTGTACCACTGAATCACCACTGCCCCCTAATCAAAGGTAAAACCAAACCAAACCCACTGACTTCGAATGGAGTCAATTCTGACTCATAGCAACCCTATAGGATAGAGTAGAGCTGCTTCATAGAGTTTCCAAGGAGTGGCGGGTAGATTACAACTGCAGAACTTTTGATTAGCAGCTGAATGCTTAACCACTGTGCCACCAGGGCTCCAAAATAATGAAGTTATATTCTTATATTTTCTTCTAAGGGTTTTATTGTTTTAGCTCTTACATTTAGGCCTACGATGAATTTTGGATTAAATTGTGTTTATGATGTGAGGATGGAGCTCAACTTTATTCTTTTTGTATGTAGATATTCATTTGTCCCAGCACCATTTGTTAAAAACACTTTTCTTTCTTCCACTGAATTTTCTGGCCACTCTTGTAGAAAATCAATAGACTGTAAATGCCAAGGGTTTTATTTTCTGGACTCCCAGTTGTATTTCATTGATCTATACCTCTATTCTTATGCCACTATCACATTGTTTGATTACTTTCAATTTGTAGTAAGTTTTAAAACTGGGAAATGTAAGTCCTCCAATTTTGTTCTCTTAAAAGACTGTTTTGGCTATTCTTGATTCCTTGAATTTCCCCATGAATTTTAGGATCAGCTTGTCGATTTCTTCAAAAATCCACCTGTAATTTATAAAGATATTACATTGAATATGTAGGTCAATTTTGAGACTATTGACATCTTGACAATATCAAGTTTTCTGATCCATAAACATAGATATCTTTTCATTTATTTAGGTCTTCTTTAATTATTTTCAACAATTTTTGTAGCTTTCGGAGTATGTCTTGCATTTCTTTTGTTAAATTTTTTGCCGCATATTTTATTTTCTGATAGTATTGTCAATGGAATTGTTTCTTAATTTTATTTTCATGTTGTTCATTCTTATGTACAGAAATACAATTGATATTTGTACATGGATATTGTGCCCTGCAAACTTGCTGGACTCATTAGAACAGTTTTTCGGTGAATTCCTTAGGATTTTCTCCGTACAAGATCATGACATCTCCAAACAGACAGCTCTCTTACTTCTTTTATTTTCCAATCCATATGAATTTTATTTAATTTTCTCACCTAATTGTTCCAGCGAGAACGTTCAATACAATGTTGACTAGAAAGTCCATCCTTGTCTTGTATCACTATTGGAAAATCACACTATGAAAAGTGGGATTCGATCAACTGATCTCACTACTTCTCCTTCTTTGCTAGTTTGTAAGCAGATCGATGGCAGGGCCTATGTCTTCCTCTAGTTCTTGAATAGAAAGAGTATAGATTTTTTTTTTTCCTTATTAAAACAAAATATGAAATCCACTAAGATTTTAGCAAAGAAGAGTTTGGGAAGAATATAAATACCCCTTTGACTCTTCCTTAAACTTTCTAATAAGATTGCTATGTATAATAAAGTGATTAATGAATAAGAATTGTTATAGATTATAACTGACATCCTGAGATTACTGATGTTCACTCAGTAGCAGCATAATGTTGGCCAACTGTGAGCAGAACGACACAAAACCATTTCTGTGGCTTTTCTCGCCTTCTTGCTTATATGGTATTTTTTCTTCCTATGGAAAGGGAGGTTTTCACCTTTTTATCTGTGCTGGTTTGATCTTGTGATCATGCACATTTTGCTTTATTTTCACAAAATAAATGTTTTGTCATATGCTACAAGGTCAGCGGTATAGTCTTAGTTTTTCTCTCAATTGGCTAGATGCTTCCTTTATATCTTTTTCTTCCTTCTCAGTAAGCTGACCTTTAATCTGAGAGGTACTTAATGAAAAAAATTTCCATGATCACTCCTTTTTTAAAAAAAACAAAACAAAACAGGAAATGGTCTAGATTAGATGTAGGCCACGACTTCTGCCTAGTCTTCTATGGGTTGTAGTTGCAATGTCAGTTTTGTTTTCGAAGACTTTTCAGTGCTGTTTGGATCTGTCCCACATATGCCAGGTGGGAGGATTGGTCTGTGTTTATCTTTTAGTTCAGTTCTCAGTGTCTTTGATATACTATTTAGAATCACATTCTTGCTCACTAGGGAGTGATCCCAAGATTCACAAACAACTTTATGGAATCATTTGTCTGAGATTCATGTTCTCTGCAATCTTCCTTTACTTTCTAGTCCCATAGGGCTTTCTTTTTCAGTGCTCCAGCCAGAAAGCTGGGGCTTTATTTACCTTGCTCTGTTGAACAATTCCTATGACTCTATCCATGGCAGGGGCTAAGAGGTGAGATGACACAGGGAGAAAAGGAAATCTAAAGAGTCTTCTCCTATCTTCTTGAGATCACAGCTACTCTGACTGAAGAAGAAGATTCCTTTCCCTCAGTGTTTTGGGTGTTGTGATCCTCTGCTGCCACCATTGTCACTGCCAAGAGACTGCTTTCCTGATCTTGGAACCTAAACTACAGCTAAGTTCCTGAAGATCTTCTGTCCACAGTGATGCCAAGTTCCAGGTTTCAGGCTGCTTTGAATCCAGGCTGGGAGATTCTGGGGAAGGGGAGAAATCTGTAAACTAATGTTTGTTCTGTGGTACTTCATATTTTTGTCTTCTTCCCCAAGCTACCTCTTTCTATTTACTTTTCAGAGTCTTCAAATAGATTCTCTATGCATTAGGTCCAGATTTTATAGCTTCACTCAGTGAAGACATACTCCATGCCATCTGATACTGGAGCTCTGAATTTTTTTTAACATAAGATATTTTGCATGTGTGACCGCAGGAATCTATAAAAAGGATAAAGAGAGAGTAAAGGCACATATCAGGAACACAAAACTGATCTACGGAAGTGACAAATGGGTTTTCTTAGAGAGCTGGGAGAAAGGGAAATGAAATTTATATTTATTGAGTACGTGCCATGTTTCTGGCGGTGTGCCAGCTACTTTTAAGAAATGTTATTTAACTGAATATGCACAAAAATTCTAAAAAGTTACTGGAAGATAGTTGGTTTTGTACTTTTTACTGATGAACCCCTGAAACTATATCCCTGAGATAATCTTCAGATCTTATACCAAAAATATCCCCTGAAATTTCCTTAAACAATAGTTTAGCTTAACTAGTAAAGAATGTCTGCCTTAAGCATTGTGCTCTTTAAAGATCTATCTATACGGGATCAAACTGACAGCAGCGACTCCAAAGATTAGACAGGAAACTTAGGAGGCAATGAATTTATGTTAATGGGGGAGGAACAGCTCAGAAAAGAAGGGTGAGAATGGTTGCACAACTCAAAGTATGTAATCAATGTCACAGAATTGTACATGTAGAAATTGTTGACTTGGTGTATGTTCTGCTGTGTATATTCTCAACAACAACAACAACAAACTAAAACAAATTATTTACAAAAGGAAATGTAGAATTATTCGCTGGGTAGATGTATTTACTGAACATCTTCTGTATGACATATTTTGTGTTAAGTCTTGGAGATGCAGTGTCCAACAGACACACCATTGTCGCCTTCATGAATCTTTTTGTGAATGGTGGAGCAAATGATAAACAAATAATCACTCAAATGATGATGTGTTTATGATTGAAGTCCTCCATCACCACAAATACAATAAATATATCAGTTATTGAACACTTAATATATGCCAGGAGCTGGGCTACATTCTTACCTATAATATGATTCTTTTTTTTCTCCCCATTGCTGTAGAGTCGATTTTGACTCCTAGTGGCTCTATAGAACAGAGTAGAACTGCTTGTAGGGTTTCCAAGGAGCTGCTGGTGAATTCAAACTGCCGACCTTTTGGTTAACAGCTGAGGTCTTAACCACTGTGCCACTGAGGCTCCTATAATATGATAGCTAACATTTGTGTGTCAGATACTGTTTTAATCCTCACAACAAACCTGTAAGGTTAGTACTATTAATATCCTTGTTTTACAGATGCTGAAATCAGCCAAAGGGAAGTTGTTAACTTACCCAAGATCTTACAGAGCCAGTAAATGGAAGAGTGAGGCTTTGAACCTAGGTATTTTGTTTTTAAAAGCTTGCTCTTAAACATGCCACACAACTCAGTTTATTGTCCCCATCACCTTCACGCATCTCAGAAGCAACAGAACTGAAATTCAAACTCCTGTATTCTGACTTCAGAACCCACAATCTGGATTTCTCTACTATGCTATCAAGCTGTGAACAATAATCAAGATAAACAGGGCTTGGTGCTGTAGAATGTATAATGAGGAGATCTAATCTCAATAATGTGCCAACCAGAAAGGGATACTGAGACTGAGACAGGGAGTAGTATAGTGGTCAGAAAGAATGTACTGAGTGGAGGAAACAGCTTGGACGGAGGTACAGAAATGGCAATGAACTTAGAGCATTAAAGTCAGGTCAGTGCTGTTGGGGCATGTTAAGTGGAAAGGGAAGTGGGCTTAAGAACCTGGACAGGTAGGTTTTGGTCAGCCTATGTATGGGAGATGAAAAAAAAAAAAAAAAAGAGTAAGTCAATTTTCAATTTTAAAATAGATAAGTATAATAATTTAGTTTCTAATTTCCTACAACAGTTTCATCTTTCTAATAATTCTGGGGTTCAAAATCAGTTGGTTTTCTTTTAAAAATCAGGAAACTGATATGTGAAACATCTACAGTTTCTACCCAGTAGCTGTAGGGAGTCTGTGTATTGGCTTTTTCTGTTTAGAGATTTCAGTGAAAAGCCTTTAACCAATGTTAATTAATGAACAGAACAAAAAAAGAGGCCTCTGCTCATTTGACAAGAACACTTGGTAAGTAATCAAATATATTCCACATAAAGACAGATTGCTGGATCTGAAATTGAAATTTTACTGCAACTTTATGTAATGAGTATATTATTTTTTGATCTGTCAACTGTTTAACCATAATTATGATTCCTACACAGAGAACATTCATTTTTGTCTTTCCGAAAAAGCATCAGTGATTTTTCTTTTTGGACAAATTTCACAAGAACTTGAGTTAATGAGTGGAACTATTTGTTTATTTTCTTATAAAATTCATTGAAAATTCAGCTCTCTTGGGAATAAAGTGCAGCTTATAATTAACAATTCAAATAACCATGATACAATATTTCCCTTTTCTTTAGTCTTGAAGTACATGCAAATAAATGTGTACAGGTAGAAAAACAGTTAGATATGTTCTAAAATATTTTTAAAATATTCATTTGCCAGTTATTCTTCCAACACTTTGGGTTTATGTTGAATAGTTTTTGAAAACAATCTATACTGAGAAAAATGTTTACATTAAAAGTACCCAGTTCACACCTGATATGATCTTATACACAGAAAATCCCAAAGACTCCACAAGAAAGCTACTGGAACTAGCAGAAGATTTCAGCAAAGTAGCAGGATACAAGATTAACATACAAAAATCATTAAGATTCATCTACACTAACAAAGAGAACTTCGAAAAGGAAATCACCAAATCAATACCATTTACAGTAGCCCCCAAGAAGATAAAGTACTTAGGAATAAATCTAACCAGAGACATAAAAGACCTATACAAAGAAAACTACAAAACACTACTGCAAGAAATGAAAGAGACTTACATAAGTGGAAAAACATACCATGCTCATGGATAGGAAGACTCAACATTGTGAAAATGTCAATTCCGGCCAGAGCTATCTATAGATACAGTGCAATCCCAAACCATATTCCAACAACCTTTTTTAATGAGATAGAGAAACAAATCACCATCTTTTTATGGAATGGCTAGAGGCCCCAAATAAGTAAAGCATTACTCAAGAAGAAGAACAAAGTGGGAGGCCACACACTAACTGATTTTAGAAACTATTATACCACCAAGGTAGTCAAAACAGCCTGGTACTGGTACAACAACAGATACATAGACCAATGGAACAGAATTGAGAACCCAGACATAAATTCATCCATCTATGAGTAGCTGATATTTGACAAAGGCCCAAAGTCTATTAGATGGGGAAAAGACAGTCTCTTTAACAAACGGTGCTGGCATAACTGAATATCCATCTGCAAAAAAATGAAACAGGACCTATAGTTCACACCATACACAAAAATTAAATCAAAATGGATCAAAGACGTAAACATAAAATCTAAAATGCTAAAGATCATGGCAGAAATAATAGGGACAATGCTCGGGGACCTAATACTTGGCATAAATAGTATACAAATCATAACTAACAATGCACAAACACCAGAAGAGAAACTAGATAACTGGGAGCTCCTAAAAATCAAATAATTATGTTCTTCAAAAGACTTCACCAAAAGAGTGAAAAGAGAATCTACAGACTAGGAAAAAAATTTTGGCTATGACATACCCGATAAGGGTCTAATCTCTAAAATCTACAAGATTCTTCAACACTTCAACAACAAAAAGACAATCCAATTAAAAAATGGGTGAAGGATATGAACAGACACCTCACCAAAGAAGACATTCAGGTGGCTAACAGACACATGAGGAAATTCTCACAATCATTAGTCATTAGAGAAATGCAAATCAAAACTACACTGAGATACCATCTCACCCCAACAATGCTGGCAGTAATCCAGAAAACACAAAATAACAAATATCAGAGAGGTTTTGGGGAGATTGGAACCCTTATGCACTGCTGGTGGCAATGTGAAATGGTACAACGGTATGGAAAACAATATGGTGCCTTCTTAAAAAGCTAGAAATAGAAATACCATATGATCTAGCAATCCTACTCCTAGGAATATACCTTAGAGAAATAAAAGCCATCACAAGAATAGACATATGTACACCCATGTTCACTGCAGCACTATTCACAATAGCAAAAAGATGGAAACAACCTAAATGCCAATCAACAGATGAATGGATAAACAAATTATGGCACATACACACAATGGAATACTATGCAATGATAAAGAACAATGATGAATCTGTGAAACATCTCACAACATGGATGAATCTGGAGGGCATTATGCTCAGTGAAATAAGTCAGTCACAGAAGGACAAATATTGTATGAGACCACTATTATAAGAACTCAAGAAAAGGTTTAAACACAGAAAAAAGCATGCTTTAATGATTACGACGATGGAGAGGGAGAAGGAGGGGAAATCACTAACTAGATAGTAGACAAGTGTCAACTTCGGTGAAGGGAAGGACAACACACAATACAAGGGAAGTCGGCACAACTGTATCAAAGCACATCCAAATACTTTGAGGAACTGAGTAGCTAGGGTGAGGCCTAGGGACATAGTCTCAGGGGACACGTAGGTCAATTGGCACAAGATAGTTTATAAAGAAAATGTTCTACATCCCACTTTGGTGAGTAGTCGCTGGGGTCTTAAAAGCTTGTGAGTGGCCATCTAAGATACATCTATTGGTGCTATCCTACCCGGAGAAAATGAGAATGAACGAAATCAAAGACACAAGGAAAATACTAGCCCAAAAGACTAAAGGACCACACGAACGAGAGACTCCACTAGCCTGAGACCAGAAGAACTAGATGGTGCTCCACTACCACCAATGACCGCCCTGACAGGGAACACAACAGAGAGTTCCTGACAGAGCATGAGAAAAATGTAGAACAGAATTCAAATTCACATAAAAAGACCAGACTTAATGATCTGACAGAGACTGGAGGAACCCCCGAAACTATGGTCCCTGGACACTCTGCTAACCCAGAACTGAAACCATTCTCGAAGCCCATTTTTCAGACAGAGATTAGACAGGCCTATAAAACAAAAATATAGTACATGTGAGGAATGTGTTTCTTAGCTCAATCAAATATATGAGACCAAATAGGCAGCTCCTGTCCGAAAGGAAGAAACAGGAACTGGATGAATGGACACAGGGAACTAGGGGTGGAAAGGGGGAGCATGCTCTCACATTGTGGTGATTGCAACCAATGTCACAAAACAATGTGTATACATTTCTGAATGAGAAATTAACTTGAGCTATAAACTTTCACCTGAAGCACAATAAAAAAAGGAAATAAAAGTACATATTTGTTTATATACATATAGACATGTTATAAATGAAAGTTTGAATAAATAATAGAGATGAGGAGAACTGGTGCCTTGATATCAAATCTAAGATAAAATGAATCTGAAATATAACTTATTTTTTTATTCATACATTATTTAACAAACTTTTATTGAACTTTAACTCTTGACCAGAGATTTCACTAATAATTGACATAGAAAATGAAATAAACCTATAGCTTTGCATTAAATTTCAAAGATATCAAAGAAGGAAGATAATTCAGCTAGAAGAGGAATGAACATCACTCAAGGATTGAAAAAGCGATTTTGAATCTTATTTTGGAGAGAAGGTAATACAAGGAACAGTTTCATTACGTTATGTGGAAGCAAAATTTTGCTACTGTCTTTATTTAGAAATTAGGTTAATTATGGTTAAAAGAGACATATATAAATGTCAAGTTGATAAATATTGAATTGTGGTAGAATAGTATCGTGCCAAGTTAGCTAAACTAGAACTACATTTCCTGGAAACCCATTCCCTTTATTATTCTGGGTTAGCGTGAGCCACAAGATGTTTTGTATGGAAATTGGAAGGCAGTAGTAAAATAGCAGCAATATTCCTTTTACACACGTGAGGCCAAAGCAGGTCACCAGACTCAGACAACTGTAGTGTGCTATCACTGATCTACCGGTTCACCTTTTGGTTTGGGGCGGCGTTGGGCCTGGAGTAACTCTAGTTCCTGTTAATCTCCTTTCTATTTACCTGATTCCTGTTCCAGGTTTGTGTTTTGCTCCATGGTGAAGGGCTGTAGCTTCACCTGCAAGCCAGTCCTATCATCAAAATTGGGAGCTGAGAGGCAGTTAGATAGCTATGCAAGTTCCAGTCTTCCATGTGGATTTCAAGCAGCCTCACCATTTTCTTTTAATCTTTGCTGTCCCCACTTCATGACCCTCTTCCCTTCTTAACTGCCTGCCTGTTGAGCTGACTTTAGGCTGCAGCACCAGACAGAGAATAAACAAGCTCCCTAAATGTGTAAGATCAAATCCCTGTAATGAATTCCATGTATATATTCCAGTAGTACTGTTTCCATGATTGAATGCTGATTTATAAAATTAGTGGTACAGTCAATAGGAGGAAACTTTTTTTTTTTAAGCCTAGTGTCTTTTGCAATTATGGAAAACTGAAGTTAAATATTTATCTGTGCATCAATTTATTATTCTTGTTCACTATGTAATTGTTCTCTACCTTCTATATTTTATCAAATTTTAAGACACTGAAAATACTGTGAGTTTTGTTATTATTCAACCGAATATGACAACTGCACAGCTGTGGGTAGCCCATTTTAACCAGAACTGACAAAAGCCAATTACTTCACTTCATCCAAAAACCATAAGTCTCTCTTACCATTTTCAAAATTGCAAGGGTGATCGCTTGTATAAATGTTCTATAAGTGATCAATTCGACCATTTGTTTTTAATTTGGAAACTTACTTTAGTCTTTAAAGGTTTCTTAAATTTTAGGCTCTATTTTCCTTCTCATTATTGCTCTTTTCTTTATTTTGAAGACTGAATATTGTCTGAAGAATTCTTTGCTAACTCTGGCCAATCCTACAACAAAATATTTTCAACATCTCCCTCCACCCCCAAGTGTATCTTCATGGGTAAAAGTGGTATTAAGATTAAAGTATAATAAGATGAAAAATGTGAGTTTAGCACATGACAGCAGTTAGGTCTTCCAACTGAATATTATCTTTCCTTCCAGATTTGAATTATAGTGGCAACAGATGGACTGTAAGCCAATAAATGGTCTGCTATTGCATTTATTATCTTATAAAGCACAATGAACTCATAAATATTTTAATTTGAAATTTCTGGACAATAGCTGAACTCTGATTACATCTTTCCATCTGTTATTAGTGCAGGTGGTAAAATACAAAAACAATAAAGGCCAAGAAGATAAATACGGTGCCACATTTTATGAAAGAAGAAAATAAAAAATAAGTTGTTTAAAAAACACCGACACGTGGCTTTACGACTTACTGTAGGGAAACTATCCTTATATATCAAATAAAACTGTATACTGAGGAACATGCCTTTCTATGTCTTAGAAAATCTGTCTTTTGTTATTTACCTGAACAGGCAAATACTCTAGTTGTAGTTGTACTGAGCAAAGTAAAAATTTGGGAGATTATAGCTCAAACTTAGATTCTAATGTCTGTTGGTTCATTCATTGAAAATTATGTTCTCTTTCTTTCAGTTTGCAAGAATATCATAACAATGCAAAGGAATGAGAGTATAGCCATCAACTGATTCTTTATTAAAGCTGTATAACCTCTTTAAAAACACTAAAAAAAATTTTCTAATTGATCACCATTCCCAATTAACTTCCAAATATGTCATATGTAGATCCAACTGCAAAGTTTTAAATGCCATGTATTATGTACTGACTCAATCATGTCACGTATTGAATGCATGGTGCTATCTTTAAATCTATGTGTATTAAGTTGTCCTTTGGAATGCTTCCAGTCTTAAGAACTTGTAAGAATACCTAGCATGTTTAGGAAAGGCAATGTACTTTGTATCTCCTTAAGCCTAAAATTAGTTTTGTTTTTTTTTTTTAAACAAAATAAGCCTCACTTCCTGGTATACTCCTAAATATACATGACAGTTCCCTCACGTACCAAGTAATTCCTACCATCTGTTCTACGCTGAAGACACTACAATGAAGGGGAATTTAATAGTATTATTTTTACTAAATTTATATGCAGTTCCTCATGGTCTGTAGGAGAAAAGCAGATGACAAATAATTTCTCTTTGTGGGGAGTGAATTAGAGCAGAAGCTACATCTGTGTGCCAGGCCAGCAGGGCATCAGAGTGGCTGGTTTGGTGAAGTGGGAGAAATACAGAAACAACAGAAGCATTGGCAGAGCCCAGAGAGTCCAGCCAATAACATGCCACCCTCCAAATGAGGAGGGCCTATCCTGAGGGCAACTGCTGTGTGAAAGTATGGCAATGTAAAGATCAGAACAGGAGAACTGGGGTTGGGGGGTGGGGGAAGAAAAAAAGACACAGGAATTTGAAGCGCACTTGTTTATTGAATATGCTGGCTGAGACTTAACAAAAGAGGGCGCCGTTGAGCTGAGAAACCTGGATCTCAGGCCTATAACTCTGTCTCTTCATCTCCAAATAAGACTATTCTGCTAATAGCCAAATCCATAGCATAATTCTACTAAGAATGGAAATGGGGAACAGGGTGGAAAGGGCAGGGATGAAAACAGATCTTCTCTCCTGTAACTATCTATATTGTTTTGACTTTTGAATCTTATGTATTTAAATAACAAAATAAGTTATTTATGTATATATATACATGCATAGTTACATAAACAATTTCTGTATTGAAAACAAAGTAAAACAAGTAAACCTAATCATATATCATTTTGAAAATGTAACCAGACAAAGAATGAAACTTCATAGCATAGCCCTTTAACTGTGCATCTTTAGTGTAATGCACTATAAGCACAAACACAAATATAAAGGAATATTAAAATCAATTCAGTAATTTAGCTAATAGTAGTAATATTAGTAATGCTATTTTGAAATGATTTAATTTTTATTGTGAGATAAAGTAAATAATTATATTAGGTATTTTCAGAGTTGATATTTTCAATGCTAGAGAAAATAGATAAAGAAGATAGATACAATTTAATGACTGATGTATCTCAAAGAATTTAAGTAAATCCATTGTCACATTAAAATTGAACTAGATTTATCAATGCAAACTTATTCCTTTAAAATTTATCTTCCAAATATCTTCTAACTCTACACACAAAAAGTGGCCTGGAAGAAATGCCACTCCAGTAGCAATGAATAGTCCTATCTCTAAGGTTTGATGGCCTGATACTATTCTGCATTTAAAGGAACTAAATTCCTTAAGAAAACAGCTGATTATAGGTCTGGAAGGAACACAGGTTCATGGGATATTTTTGGGTAAAAGAAAGTTAAAAAATATGTATACATATATATACATATATATGTATATATAGAGAGAGAGTTGTGTCAGAAATGACACCAGATCTTGCTTGATGCAGTCTGCACTGGCCAACCGTGGAACGATTTGGGCATTAAAAACATAATGATGGCAACTTTTTTTTTTTTTTTTAAGGTCATTTTACCTGCAATGTTCACCGGATGAAATTGCTATCCAGCCTGTGCTTCTGCTCTTAGGGATAATTAGAGACCCTGATGGTCCTGCCTACTCTACCACACTCAGACTCCAAAAAGAAAATAGTCTTTGAGGCATTGCTAACATCACACAAATAGTAGAACTCTCCAGAGATCCCCAAATCAACCCTTGCTCCACAAAGAAAGAAACAAGCATTATGAGCCAGGTACAGGTGTCCAAGACTCAGGACTCAGGTGAACAAAAGTCAGGGCACAAGTTAGGAGTGGGGATACTTGAAGTTAGGGCCTGGATAGCCAATGCCCAAGAACATAAAGGTGTAGGTCAGTATTAGAGCAATGCAGTGTTAGAGCAGCTGAGATCTAGAGTCAAATGCTTATAGATAAGTAAATTGTATTAGAATCGTGCAAAGGAACATCATAAATCAGTGAAATGAATAATCTATAGCTTCATGCAATACCATAGAGGAATCTCAGTAACATAATGTTGAGTGAAAAAAGCAAATTCCCAAATAGTACTTATACTATACTTTTTATGAAACTTAAAGTCAAGAAAAACCAAGAGATACATTGCATTGGTTAAAATACATAAGTGAGAAAACCATAAATAAAATAACAACAACAAAAAAAATCAAACACATGTGGTTACTTTGTGGGGAAGGCAGGAAGATGAAAAGAGGAGGAACACAGGGTAGATATAAGTAATTGATAATGATTTGGTTCTCAAGTTGTGTTCATTTATTAAACAAAGTCATGCAGGAACCAACGTGCCAAGAATAACAATGCCACTGTATGCACCTGGGGCTCACAAAATTAAATTAACTCTCACATTTGAAATTCTTGCTGAGTGAATAACTTTTCCTCAAAATTAAAAAAAAAAAAAAATTAACATTGACCTAAATATTAATTCCTGTGGTATTCTTGCAGTCCAGTAAAAATTTAACATGCAAACTGATTTTTAACTTAAAGGGTAGTAGTAAGACTATTTTCAGAATCTTAGGGCTCTATGCAAACAATTAAAATGAGGAAGGGGAATGTCATGTCTGCCTGCCTTTTATGTTTTGCTTCATTGAAACATGACTTGGGAAAAAATATTTTTTTTTAAAATATGCCTTTGATCTCCATTTGCAAAAGTAATATTATTATCCCTCTAAAGAGTAGTTACATATTAGTTACTTTGTTATTTTGATTTTCTTTTGATGTTGGCTAAATTGTCAGAACTTAAAATTAAGCTTCTTGATGTGTATGTGTAAGTACATATTTATGTGTATGTAATATATATATATATACATTAAGTTTTATTCTATTCATCATGCTTTACAGAAGGAAATTATTAAAACCTGGCTTTTAAATCTGTCAATTGATGGGACAATAAATATGCTGTTGCTCTTTGAGTAGAGATATTTTATTTCAGCAACAACTGAATTTTTCAGTGCAGAAAAGAAAAAAGGAGTTGTCTAGATGAAAAGATTAGTTACTGAAAATGCATAAATGAAAAACTGAATGTATACATCTACTTTTTTTCTCTCCCATAAACTCAGAAAAACAGCAGAAAGTTACTTTTAAGAGGCATAAACTGATAAAAGATGGGAAAAAAGAGAGAGGAGGAAATTGCAGTACCATTTTGGAAGCTGAAAAGAAGGGTAGTAGTGACATAATAAACCTGAGGGAAATGAATCCTAAGCCAGCGCTTGAGAAAACTGAGAGTCAGACAAACTGATTTCACTGAAACCCCAAAAAGCTTAGAAACTGGTGGCATTGTTTGGAAGTGGGGGTAAAAAAAGAAGGAGGAAAGTGAGCGTAAAAAGAGAAGAAGGGATATTGGATGAAAGTGTGCTTAAGCTACAGAACTCCTCTTTCATCTAAGCAGCCACAGAACTGTCCTTCTACCACCAGACCAAATTTCTGGAGAGTTAAGCATAGGAATACTGAATGGGAAGATACTAGACACAAGAGTAGACCTGTCATATGCTCAAAGCTTTCCATGTCATTTTTCCTCCTATGCCTAAAAAATGACCAGGTAACAAATCATTATCAGATACTTAAAAAAAAAAAAAAAAAAAACTGAAAAAAGATAAAAATCAAAACAAACATGCAAGGAAGAGCAATTTAAAAGAAACAAGAATAGGTGGTGTTAAGAAAGTTTCAGAAAATTACAATGAATACCTTAGTGAGCTGGGAGAAATTTCTAAGAATTATACATGATGACTTTCCAGAACAAAATGATCTATCGAATAAAACATAAAACTTGCAAAATCTAAAAACAAAAATCCTAAACACTTTCAGAGAGAGAGAGGAAGGAAAAAAACTGGGGTGGGGGAACTAAGCAAAAGACTGAGGATAAGGAGTTGGATTGGCTTCAGATTTTTCACTCAAACCAATGGAAGCAAAAAGACAATGGTGTTATGTCATCATAATTCTGAAATTTTGAGAGCATGTAATTTCCAAACTAGAATTTTATATACAGAAAAACCATCAATCATCAATCAAGTATTAGAATAAAATGAGGATTTTTTCAATGACTTGCAAGATCTCAGAAAATGTATCTCCTTTGCACCCTCTCTCTAGAAAATAAGTAACCAAAATGAAGTAGGGGAAAAAAAAAAAATGGAGAAGACATGGGATGTGGGAAACAGGAGCTCAAACACTCAAGAGTTCTAAAGAAAATGACCAGGATAAGATTGAAGAGAGAAAGACAGATATGGTCTACACATGGAAGGCCATCTGGGCTTAAGAAGTCTCTCAGGCAGAGGCGTCTTGGGGAAGAGGAAATAGATAATATGTGACATGTTGGAATGCCTTTAGAGGTTATTTAAAACACCGGTGAAGGAGTTGAAGCTGAATTAGTTATAAAACATAGGAAACTGAACCAGGAAATAAACAAACAAACAAACAAACAAAATAATCCAGGGCAGAGAAAATGTTTATGAGGAAAGCAAAGTAATCGTAATTTACTACATGGCTAGCTGTGAATACCATTTACATAGTGATAATAATCTATTAAATATTTATTTAACTGAACTGTGATATAACTATTAGTCATTTCGGGAAGGAGGTGCTTTTGTAGCAACAGAGGAATGAAAAAGAGCTAAATAATCATTTAATCATAATGATAAATGTAAAGCCATTGTCTATTGATGCAAAATTGAGAATAATATAATCTAATAATTGAGAATCATGGAAGTAAATATCAAAATTCAGTAAAGAGAGGTGAAAATACTGCTTTCAAGGAGATAAAAATGGAAAAGTTACATGATTGTAAATTCAAAACAAAGCATGTAAAATTATTTTAATATTTAAATTATGTGCATGAGCAGTTTTAATAAATAATAAAGAAAAATGTGAAGGTGTGTATGTGCATGTGTGAGATCCTTATTGTCGTTTCAAAGAAAGAAAAAGCCTGTAATTCAGTAGTTTATTTTGTAGGTGTGTCTATTCTGGATCTAAGGAATTCAGTAAAAACAAAATGTTGCTAATGTTGCAATATTTTTCCTAAATTTTAATTTATAAAAATCTTAAATGCATAAGACTGGAGCCAAAACCTCATTGATCTACATTCTTAAAGTTTAAGATCTAGGGGGAAAAAGGTGAATCTGCTTTTCATTGACTGCTCTTGGCTTCCATTGGGCCATGTTCCCTTTGCTGTGGCAAGAGGATGGGAAATACCAGTTATTTCAAAGCCTAGGTCACATGCTCCATTTTGGAGCTCTGCATGGAGTGAGCCTCACCAAAAACCAAGGACTAATTGTAGGGAATAAATGAATCTCTGAAAGAAGATTTGGTAATGGAAGAGGAGCAATTAAAACACACTCACGACAGACACAAAAACAAATGCCCATTCTCAAACTCACACTCAACATATTCCCAATCAAGTATCAGCTGGCTCTTTTCTTCCACATTCTCCATTATATTAGTGTTATCCCCCTGGGCAGCTGGCTTAGCATCTCCAAATTGTCTTCAACACCTTTTGTATTTCTCATTGCCTTTTCTAAATATTTGCGAAGTCCAGCTGAGCCTACTGTTTCAGTGATTCCAATTTATTCCCCCATTTTTATAATTTAGTATCTTACTGCTGCTTGCTTAAATGATTGAACTATCCCCTTACTGGTCTAACTCAAGTATTTTTGCATTTTTAACCCTATTCCATGATCTCATAATCACACCGTTCTGAAGTATGCATTATAATTATCATATGCATTATAGATATCACACCACTACACGTGGTATACCATCAGCATATGGATGAAGGAAGAAATTAATATACAAAAAGCTAATAGACTGTCTTGGTATGATGTTTGAATTAAAATAAATGTTTGATTTATAATTTTATTCAATATTGATGATAAAACAACTATAGTAGAGGCTTCTCAGGTTCACATATATTGATTATCTGCTTCTTATGGACATTTGAGAGGTTTCTGCTTCTTAGCCCTATTGTAGCTAGGTAGGGTCATATCATTAGTTTTGGCAAATGGCCTGTGATAGAAGTGGCTTGTGACATATGCAGGCTGATGCATTTATTAAATGATGTGGGCCCTACCCACCTTTCTTTCTTCCCTTATTAGGGTGATCAGAGAGAAATTCTCTTGTTAAAGTGGTAGAGCCAGGGGATCTAAGCAGCCCGGGTCACTCTCTTATTTTATGGTGGACAGTTGCCCTGCTGAGTTACCCAGACTCAGTGTATACTTTGTACATATGATCAAAAAACCCTTGTGCTAAGGAGTTTATAGTTTGCTGAAGCAACATAACCTAGCCTATCCTAATTAATAAAACACCTTTTAATACAGAAAGCAGGCAAAAATAAAAAATATTTGATAACCAAATGAAGGAAACCTCTTTACATGCTTAACTCAAATGAGTAGCTATCACAATTACAAATGACCTGAGGTTTAAAATGCATACAGAAATGAAAGCAGATTAATTTTCTGCTGAATAATATTGTAATTCTTTTTGTAGATTCTTGGTATCCAACTTCCTACTCCCTAGGGCACTTGGTCTGTGTATTTACCAGACTTTCTGTGACTTACAAAATTACCATAAATGATAATATTATTTCTTTCAACTCTGACTGTAACACAGTTTTTAATTTATTCATTCATTCATTTATTTAACAAATCCTAGTTGAAGACTTTCCATGTGTCAGATACTGTTCTAAATACTCAGGATACAAATAATATCAACAACAATAATTATAACTACATTCTTTAATTTTTCTCTTGTTCTAGACATTATTTTAAGCATTTTACTTAATCATCATGAATTATGATAAACCTGATTATTATTCTAATTTTAGATCAAGATTCCAAGGCCCAGAGAGTTCGTATAGATTGCATGAGGTCACAAAGCCAGTAAGTGGTGGAACTAGAATTCAAATCCATCTCTAAATCCAATGTTTGTCGTCTTCCCCTCATGCTAAGTGTGACCATATACTACAGTTTGTACAAGACCATCCAGTTTGCATTTATGGTCTTACTGTCATTATTAATAGCCTCTCCTGTCACCTTTTAAAATGTCCTGGTTTGAAACATAAAATATACAGTCACCCTACTCATGCCATACAGCCTCACATGCTCGCAGGGTAAGGAAAAAGTGTTCTGCTATGTCCAAAGGTGCTTTAAAAAGTGATCAAATATGAAGGTGAAATTTCAAATCCAGTAGATCTTCCTAGCTCATCATCCTCCTATATAGCAGGTGGAGTCTCAGCAGAAAATAGTATTTTAGAAAAAAAAAAAAAAAAGGAAGGGCTAGGGGAGCTACCAATACAGAAATTCAGTGACAGTCAAATAATGTTAGATATCAAATGGAGCTATTTTGCTGTTGAGAAGGCACACAATTAAGACTATTTAATGTTAAATTTTTTATGTGCTGCTTTTTTTTTTTCTCCCCATTGCTTGTAGTATTCAAGACTACCCAGATGGCCTAGGTCATACAAAAATCAAAAACCCGCTGTCGTCCTGTTGATTTCGACTCATAGCGACCCTATAGGACAGAGTAGAACTGCCCCATAGGGTTTCCAAGGAGGGCCTGGTGGATTTGAACTGCCAACCTTTTGGTTAGCAGCCATAGCTCTTAACCACTACGCCACCAGGGTTTCCTAGGTCATATAAGTAAGCAGAAAAATATACAGGATATTGACTAAAAAGAGTCATATCACTGCTTAATTAGAATAACCAATCCCTGAACATCACATTCAGTGCATTTGTGAGCCAACAAATGGATCAAGAACAAAGCATAGTGCAAATTTATTTTGTGGCTGAAGATGTCTATCACAGTGGGCCTATTTACAGATTATGCATCAGTTTTTATATTTAGCTCATCAACAGTTCCCAGCCAAAGACCTGGCACATAGTATGTGTCACAATTTGAGAAATGCATTAAAGAGTGTACAGAAAACTCTACTTTCTTATATTTTAAAAATAGGCATACCTGTTGGTTTTCTGTTGTTGGACATTTTATCCTTTGATATCCTGATACTGTGCAAAAGCACATTCAAGAGTTATCAATAAGCCAACAGATTTTTCTATTTATTTATGTGGATAAACATGCTGGATCCATTCCTGAGAATAAGTTTATATGCCAGAGAGGGAGAACACAGCATGACATTTAGGGTGGAGGAGTGCATAGAAGAAAAGAGATGGTAGGGCAGGAGCAGGAAAGAGCTGCCTGGAGAGGGCCATTTTTAAAAAGTTGTTGCTGGGTAGTGTATATTATACTATTATTTTTGGCAAGTTGAATGGTACAATGTGGTCTGGATGCCACACTTAAAAATGACATTTAAAAATCTAAGCAACCATTACCAAGTTTATTATATGCAAGTGATAACAGGAGTTATATTAGGAGCAAAATGAATGACTATAGCTTTGTCCTCAGTGAGCTAATAACTGTAGAGAGAGCTAACCAGAAGAATAAAGTCCAGGAAGTTGGGGAACCACGGATGGTTGAAGGGCCTGGAGACGCTTAATTTAAAAGGTACAAAATTCAGAGAAGATTCTTGCTAAAAGCTTAATCAATGCCAGCTTTTATGATTATTTTATTGGGTGTCCCGAACAAATCATTTTCTATTATATTCACCATCTCCTCATAATCATCATTTAAACATTTCTACCTCAATACCTCTTACTTTTGCTTCTTGGAGGCTGGGGAAAACTAACCATTTGTTTCTTCTGAGAAACTTGGCAGTTTCTGTGTTGCTGAGTGAGCTATGGTGAGGGAAGCAGTACTTCTTTTAAGTCCATTATTTATGCGCTACTGACCTGGTGGCTAGTGGTTAAGAACTATGGCTGCTAATCAAAGGGATGGCAGTTGGAATCCACCAGCTGCTCCTTGGAAACCCTATGGGGCAGTTCTACTCTGTCCTATAGGGTCGCTATGAGTTGGAATCGACTCGACGGCAAGGGCTTTGTTTTATTTTTTGAGTTTGCTGAAGGAAAGTGGCAGCAGGCAGGGCTGGGAAGATTTTGAAACAGTACTGGGTTGTTGATTTTCAATTAAGAATGGAAAAAAAATGAGGCATATGTCCCTGTGACAGAACCTTAGAATTGGACACCTGAAAACTTTGATTTTCTTCCCATTAGATGCTTATAACTACTTGGGGATTGTTGCAAAGACTCTGTAACTTGACCAAATATACAGAGCATCTTCTGAGACTCTTTGGGATTCCTTGTATCTCTGAAGCTCACACACTTTCAAATTTACTTTCCCATCATGCAATTGTTTCTAAATAATTTTTTTGCCCTGTTTTCTTTATCCTTGTCCTTTCTATTTTTAGGGATTTCTCAAATACCTCATTTCTGGGGTGCAATAAAATGCATTTTAAGACGCATCTTATATAACTAGTTAAGGTCTACAATAAATTGAACCATACCTGCAAAGCTTTCCTATGCAAGAGTCTTCAGTTTTGCATATCCTTTATTACACTGTGTCTGCTTCCATCTTTTTCCATTTACTTATTCTTTTTCATTCTGTTTTCCTTTCATTTCCATGTTTCCTTTGTCTTAATTTCATATTCCTTGATTGCTTTACTCTCTTCTTTTAAATTAACCATGCATCCTTACTACTCTGTGCTGTTTGGTATTTTCTTATTTTCTCTACTACCCCTTCAAGTTTCTTTTTCTCTGTTTTATAGTTCAAAATGAATTACCACATGAAGAGAGGAAAAAATAATCCATATTTTCGTGAATGTGTATTATGTGAGGCCCTACCCTTAGCTTTTTTTGTGCAGGAGATGTTATAATTTCTATTTTTCAAGTAAGGAGACAGAGAGGTTAAAAAAAAGCATGTTTTACAGCTAGATAGTGGTGTAGGAGCATCCTCTAGATAAATGGGGTGTCCAGTCAGAATTGACTTGACTGAAACTTTTTTTTTTTTTAACTAATGAATGACAGCAGGAAACATTGTCCTTATGGGATACTGCTTTTTTCTCTTTACTTTTTTGACAGCATTTCTAACATCAACAGTTTCATATGGAATAGCTAAGAGAGAAACAGTAGCTAGGAGAAAAGGTACTAAAAAAGGGCTGTGCCAAAGACACCATGGGCTTGCCTATGAGAACAATCTCAAAGGTCTTTCAATGATTAGAGTGATTATCAGCCTTTGTACTGAATTCTTTATGCATGCAGACTCACTCCGCACCACAAAACCACCTAACTTCCTGCCACCATCCAACTTCTATTCCATGCTCAGGTGCAGTGAATTACATAATACCAACCATTTAGCCATGCATGGTCTTGGGACTCCCACAAAAATGATTGGGTGGGGCTATTTAAATAAGGAGCTTGTGGCCCACCAAAGGGATTGGACAGCTTGCTAACAATGCAAATAATGTGCATAGAATGCTTGTGGGAGTGGGATCATGCAAATAAGGTATATGGAACCCTAACAAGGGGATTAGTCAGTTTTGCCATCCTTCTGAGCTTAAAAAGAGAGCCAATCCCAGAGCAGAGTGGGGTTTTCACTACCATCAAGAAAGAAGAGCTGGGAGCTGAGTGCATCCTTTGGACCCTGCATCCCTGCACTGAGAACCTCCTAGATCCAGGAGACAGAGAGACCTGTAACACTGGAGACAGCACAAGATGGCAAGAAGTGGCAGCAGAGAAATAGCAGCAGCAGAATCAGGAGACCAGCACGAGATGGTGCAGTGAGTTCCTGGCCCACAGAAACAGGTGGCCACAGTGAGTGTGCTGACCCATGAAACCAGGGAGATAAGTGCCTTCAGGCCAAGGTTTGCTAGCAGAATGGGAAGACTCCAGGCACCTGGTGAAGCTAGGCTTGTTGACCCATGGAGAGAGTGAGCTGAGCACCTTTGGGCAGGAAGCTTCCTGGTGGAGTGGGGTACTTCCGGGAACTTATTGGTAGAGCTAAAGAGCTTTGTAACATTTGCCCAAGCAGGGCAGAGGTTAGGCCTGATCGGGGCTGAGGACAAAGAAAGGAGGCCTGTCCTGAGGGTGCCGAGAGGAGCCTATTCTCAGGGGGCCACGAAGAGCCTGTCTTAAAGTGGCTGGGAGGAGCCCTGCATGGCTGAGAGGAGCTGAAAAAGCTGTCCTGCACTGAAGAAGAGAGACTTTGCCTGCATGCTTCCTTATCCTGACCCTGAGTTGTAGCCTGTTGATCCTGATCCTAAGTTGTAAACTGTTACTTCCCTAATAAGCCTCATAAATGTGGGCGTGGTCTGTGAGTGCTGTGTGGCCATTGCAACAAATTATTGGACCCAGCAGAGAATTAGAGAGTTCATGGCTGGTGTCAGAATTGGTAAAAATGTTGGAGGGAGGGGGTATGTTTGACCTCTACCTCGTTGGAATCAGCCTTGGGATGTTGATCTTGATTCTCCTCTCCTCTTCCTTGTGAATTTAGACAAGGTCTGACCCAGCTGCGCTGCCATTTTTCACACATGCTATATTAGTTAGTTCTTCAAAGTCTTGGCTTTTGACCTTATTGGCTTTTCTTACTATTTATTGTTTTATCTCATCCTTTGGACTTTATACTCAGCCCTCCTTTTCTAACTTAAGACCATAATCAAATATTCTCCCTGACCCTGTAACAATTTTGGCTGCCAGTGATAACTGCTCCATTTATTCCAGCCTAGACCCATAAGCCTTACAGTTTAGTGCAAGTGCTTGTGAGTAGTTGCCCTAAATGTGTTCACTCTACATTCATGAGCGTTTCTTAGACTCAGAGATAAAACCTGATTACTACAGAACTTTTATTCATCATAAGCAAGCAGCAGAACTAATGATTGTTGCTGCTCTTGCTTATTAATTAAACCAGTTTCTAAAACATTGCATTAATAGTTCATGAAAACAAGGAGTGCTGAAAAGTTCAAGAAGGAGCATTTTATCATTTTTATTGGATGTGGATCTTAAAAACGAAATGAAACCCTTGTGTATATGCATGTCCTAGGAGTATCACTTACTCAAGGATCACTTACCAATTAGAAAATGGGGAGAAATATAATTTGAGCCTTCCACAGTATGGTTGTGTTGAGAAACATTTTACTGAAAGGTCAAACTTGTAAATGTTCCAATAGAGAATATTCTGTGCCTTTGGGATCCAAAACTGTAATCTTGACACTTTATTCTTCCCAGGCAGACTTGACTGTAAAGGCATCAGATAAAGCAGATAAAGGTATCATTCCATTAGATCTCTGAGCTAGTCCACTTGCAACTGCTAGGGGAGTGTGTGCATATATGTTTTATGCTGAAAGATGCTTGTAAGGAGTTTCTTTAGTGTATTTGAGAAAACTGGCATCTATAATTCATCAAAACAGCCATTTGGAAAATGAATAAAACATACCTGTACCACTTGTGAATCACAGGTCTCATATTTGCTTGTTAAGATAGAAGTTACTTATTTTGAAAGGTGTAAGTTGCTATTCTGGTATATAATTTTACAGCTTTTGGAAATCTCTTTTAGTGTTTCTGTTTTAAAGATTCAACTTGATTTTGGTGAGACATGTAACTAGATATATGTTAAATAGAATAACACTTTTTGACCATTCAAAGAAAAAAAAAAAAGCAAGCAAACAAACAAAAAACACATAGTAGCTTAAAATCAGTTATGCTTTCTTATACCAACAAACACTTATACGGTGAAACAGAAGCATGCCCTGAGAACTAATATTCAAGATATGTTTTATGTTGTATTCATTTAGAAAACTATGGAAAATAAGTTACAATACTAGCTACATCAGAGCCAAAGAGAAAGGAGAGTTAAGCATTTGACTAATAACTGAAAGGTTGGTGGTTCAAACCCACCCAGAGGTGCCTCAGAAGACAGACCTAGTAATCTACTTCTGAAAGATCACAACCTTGACAACTCTATGGAGCACAGTTCTGCTCTGATGCACATGGTGTTGCCCTGAGTTGGAATCGGCTCAGCGGCAACTAAAACAACAACAAATAAACCCCTGGTATCCAGATCCATTGGTCTCTTTGACAAAGAATCACCTCTTGTTGTCAGAATTATGAGCAATTAATCTATTTTTAAAATCCCTAACAACAAAATTTAACTTCAGATAATTAATATAATCCATCTTTGTATGTTTATATAGAAGATACAGAAGATACTAGCAACTCTGAGTTGGGAAAATAAACTAGCAAATAAAATCTGAAAAAGTTAATTAAGAAAGTACATCATTTTGTTTGTTATGAGATTATAACAGTACAGATATGACTATAAAAAAAAAAGACTGGGAGTTTCCCTTTTATGTTTAAGCAAGTGGCCTGCTCACATTTTATAGAATATGCTCTATCATGCGTAGCTAAACCCCCATTTCAGTTATACACTTTGTGTTCATAAGGATATAATATTACAGCCAGGGATAATGCTAATAATTTACTATTTTGCTAAAAATAATTGTTCACATTATCGTAGACACTCAGAGTTACATCCAGTCCCGAGACCCATGTCCCCTGCCCTTACCTATGCTGCAGGTTTTTGTGTTCTAGATTGAATTGTGACTCCTAAAAATATATCCACCATGTGTCTGTCAGTTTGTAACACTCTGGTAGCTTGCTTATTGCTGTGATACTGGAAGATCTGCCACTAGTATTTCAAATACCAGCAGGGTCACCTATGGTGGACAGGTTTCAGCTGAGCTTCCAGACCAAGACAAACTGGGAAGAAGGACCTGGCAGTCTACTCTGAAAACATTGGCCAGTGAAAACCTTATGAGTAGCAGTGGAACAGTGTCTGATATAGCGCTGGAAAATGAGCCCTCAGGTTGGAAGGCACTCAGATATGACTGGGGAAGAGCTGCCTCCTTAGTGTAGAGTCAACCTTAATGACATGGATGGAGTCAAGCTTTTAGGACCGTCATTTGCTGATGTGGCACGACTCAAAATGAGAAAAATTAAAAAAAAGCTGCAAACGTCCATTAATAATCAGAACACAGGACCTAAAGAACACAATCAGCCAACTGGACCTCATAGACATATATAGAACAATCCATCCAACCACTGAAAAGTACACATTCTTTACCAATGCACATGGAACGTTCTCCAGAATAGACCACATCTTAGGCCACAGAGCAATCCTCAACAAGATCCAAAATGCTGAGATAATTCACAGTATCTTCTCTGACCACAATGCCATCAAGGTAGAAATTAACACTAGGAAGAGCAAGGAAAAAAAATTAAACACATGGAAACTGAATAATAATCTGCTTACACATCAATGGGTAATAGAAGAAATCAGAGATGGAATTAAAAAATTCCTAGAATCAAATGAAAATGAAAACACATCATACCAAAACCTTTGGGACACACCAAAGGCAGTCCTCAGAGGACAATTTATAGCAATAGATGCACATAGCAAAAAAGAAGAAAGGGACAAACTCAAAACATTAACTACAGAACTCAAACAAATAGAAAGAGAACAACAAAAAAAAGCCCAAAACCACTGGAAGAAAGGAAATAGTAAAGATCAGAGTAGAAATAAATGAAATAGAGAACAGAAAAACAATAGAAAGAATCAACAAAACCAAAAGTTGGTTCTTTGAAAGAATCAACAAAATCGACAAACCACCGGCCAGACTGACAAAAGAAAAACAGCAGAGGGCACAAATAACCCAAATAAGAAATGAAATGGGGGACATTACAACAGACCCAACCGAAATAAAAAGGATTATAACAGAATATTATGAAAAACTATATTCCAACAAATTTGAAAACCTAGAGGAAATGGATAAATTTCTAGAAACATACGGCCTACCCAAATTACAACAAAGTGATACTGAAAATCTGAACAGACCCATAACAGGAGAAGAAATTGAAAAGGTAATAAAAAAACTCCCAACCAAAAAAAGCCCTGGCCCAGATGGCTTCACTGGAGAATTCTACAAAACATTTATGGAAGAGCTTGTACCAGTTCTACCCAAGCTATTTCAGAGCATAGAAGAGGAAGCAACACTTCCAAATTCATTCTATGAAGCCAGCATAACGCTGATACCAAAACCAGGCAAAGACATCACAAAAAAAGAAAATTACAGACCAATATCTCTCATGAATATAGATGCAAAAATTCTGAACAAAATTCTAGCCAATAGAATTCAGTATCATATCAAAAAAATAATACACCACGGCCAAATAGGATTCATACCAGGTATGCAAGGATGGTTTAACATTAGAAAATCCATCAACGTAATCCACCACATAAATAAAAGGAAAGAAAAAAATCACATGATCATCTCAATTGACGCAGAAAAAGCATTTGACAAAGTCCAACACCCATTCCTGATGAAAGCTCTCAATAAAATCGGTATAGAAGGGAAATTTCTCAACATCATAAAGGGTATCTATGCAAAACCAACAGCCAACATCATTCTTAATGGAGAGAGGCTGAAAACATTCCCCTTGAAAACAGGAACAAGACAAGGATGCCCTTTATCACCACTCCTATTTAACATCGTGCTGGAAGTTCTAGCTAGAGCAATAAGGCAAGAGAAAGAAATAAAGGGCATCCAAATTGGTAATGAAGAAGTGAAACTCTCCCTGTTTGCAGATGATATGATACTATACATAGAAAACCCTAAAGACTCCACGAGAAATCTACTGGAACTAATAGAAAGATTCAGCAGAGTAGCAGGATACAAGATAAACATTCAAAAATCAGTTGGATTCCTATACACCAGTAAAGAGAATGATGAAAAGGAGATCAGGAAATCAATACCATTTTCAATAGCCCCTAAAAAGACAAAATACTTAGGAATAAATCTGACCAGGAATGTAAAAGACCTATACAAAGAAAACTACAAAACACTGCTGCATGAAACTCAAAGGGATCTACATAAATGGAAAAACATACCATGCTCATGGATAGGCAGACTCAACATTGTGAAAATGGCAATTCTACCTAAAGCAATTTACAAATACAATGCAATCCCGATACAAATACCAACAACATTCTTCAAAGAGATGGAAAAACTAATTATTAACTTTATATGGAAAGGGAAGAAACCCCGAATAAGTAAAGCACTACTGAAGAAGAAGAATAAGTTGGAGGACTCACACTACCTGACCTGAGAACCTACTATACAGCTACAGTAGTCAAAACAGCCTGGTACTGGTACAACAACAGAGACATTGACCAATGGAACAGAATTGAGAACCCAGATGTAAATCCATCCACCTACGGACACCGGATCTTCGACAAGGGCCCAAAATACATCAGATGGGGAAAAGACAGTCTTTTTACCAAATGGTGCTGGCAAAACTGGATATCCATTTGTAGAAAAATGAAACAGGACCCATTCCTCACACCATATACAAAAACGCCTTCAAAATGGATCAAAGACCTGAATATAAAGCCTGAAACTATAAAGTTCATAGAAGAAAAAATAGGACCAACACTTCAGGCCTTAATACATGGCATTAACAGGATACAAACCATAACCATCAACGTACAAAACCGAATAGATAAGCTAGATAACTGGGATCTTCTAAAAATCAAACACCTATGCTCTTCAAAAGACTTCACCAAAAGAGTTAAAAGAGAACCTACAGACTGGGAAAAAATTTTTGGACAGTACAAGTCAGACAAAGGTCTAATCTCCATAATCTACAAGAAAATCTAACACCTCTACAACAAAAAGACAAACAATCCTATCAAAAAATGGGCAAAGGAAATGAACAGACACTTCACCAAGGAAGATATTCAAATGGCCAACAGACACATGAGGAAATGCTCGCGATCACTAGCCATTAGACAAATGCAAATTAAAACCACAATGAGATACCATCTCACCCCAGCATTACTGGCACGAATCAAAAATACTGGAAATAACAAATGTTGGAGGGGCTGCGGGGAGATGGGAACTCTTATACACTGCTGGTGGGAATGCAAAATGATACAACCATTTTGGAAAATGATATGGCGTTTCCTCAGAAAGCTAGAAATAGACATACCATATGATCCAGCAATCCCACTCCTAGGAATATATCCTAGAGAAATAAGAGTCATCACTCGAATAGACATATGCGCACCTACGTTCATAGCAGCATTGTTCACAATAGCAAAACGATGGAAATAACGTAGGTGCCCATCAACAGATGAATGGATAAACAAACTTTGGTACATACATACAATGGAGTACTATGCAACGAGAAAGAATGACAATGAATCTGTGAACCATCTCATAACATGGATGAAACTGGAGGACATTATGCTGAGTGAAATAAGTCAATCACAAAAGGACAAATATTGTATGAGACCTCTATTGTAAAAACCCATGAAAAAATTCATATGCAAAATGTAACAATCCTTGTTGGTTACCAGGGATGGGAGGGGAGGGGGGGAAATACTAAATTGGCAATAGATAAGTGGTACCTTGGATGAGAGGTGAGATAGTACACAGTACAGGGGAAACTAACACAACCTGCACAAGGAGAGGTCATGGAGGCCCTATAGAGACATCCAAACCCCCCGAGGGACTGAGTTGTTGGATGGAGGGCTCTGGGGACCATGGTCTTGGGGAACATCTAGCTCAATTGGCATGACACAACTTATAAAGATAATGCTCTACATTCTACCTTGGTGAGTAGTGTCTGGGGTCTTAAAAGCCTATGAGCGGCCATCTAAGATACTCCACTGGTCTCATCCCTTCGGGAGCAAGGGAGAATGAAGAGAACAGGATACAACGATAAGATCAGTCCAAAGGACTAATTGTCCACAGCTACCAAGGCCTCCACCAGACTGAGTCCAGTACAGCTAGATGGTGCCCGGCTACCACCACTGACTGCTCTGACCGGGATCACAACAGAGGGTTCTGGACAGAGCTGGAGAAGGATGTAGAGCATAATTTTAACTCCCAAAAAAAAAAAAAAAAGACCAAATTTACTGGCCTAAAGAATACTGGAGAAACCTCAAGAGTGTGGCCCCCAGACACCCTTTCAGCTCAGAGGTGAAGTTACCTTCGAGGTTCGATGTTAAACCTGGGATTGGACAGCCCAGTAAAACTAAATGGGATTAACGAGGTACAGGAGCCCGGTGACAAAGGCCAGAAGGCAGAGGGGGAGTAGGAAATTGATGATAAGGAACACAAATTGAGTAAGGGCACTGTCGATGTGTTGTGAGATTGTTGACCACTGTTATAGGGCAACATTTGTAGTAACTATTAAATGGGAGGCTGTTTTGTCCTGTAAGCCTTCATCTTGGGCGAGAATGGCAGCACAATTGGAAGAGCATAGTCAATATCACTTAAGTGTGTAAGTAAAAAGTTTTGAAATGGTGTTAAAAAAAAAAAAATGAGACTAATGAGGTACAGTAGTCCAGTGACAAGGGCCAGAAGACAAAAGGGGACAAGGAAGTCCCCTGGTGATAGGGAACACAAGGTGGAGTAAGGATATTCTTGATGTGTTGTGAGATTGTTAACCATTGTCATAGGGCAACATGTGTAGTAACTGTTAAATGAGAAACTATTTTGTTTTGTAAGCCTTCATCTTAAATGAGAATAACAGCACAACTGGAAGAGCGTAGTCAATGTCACTGAACTGTGTATGTAGAAATTTTTGAAACAGTGTATCTTTGGCTATCTGTATTTTCATTAAAAAAAAAAAAAAGGTTGAGAATTTAGAGGCTTAATATGTTGTGGGGTTGTTAACCAATGTCATAAAACAACATGTGTACTACTGTTTCATGAGAAACTATTTGTTCTGTAAGCCTTCACCTGAAGTACAATAAAATATTAAACATAAATAAGTAAATAATCAGAACACAGAATGTACGAAGTATGAATCTAGGAAAATTGGAAGTCATCAAAAATGAAATGGAATGCATAAAGATGGATATGCTAGGCATTAGTGAGCTGAACCAAACGACATATTACTTTGGGCAAATCTGCTGTAAAAGACTTCTTTAAAGTGTTAAAAAGCAAAGATGTCATCTTGAGGACTAAGGTACACCTGACACAAGCCAGAGTATTTTCAATCACCTCATATGCATGATAAAGCTGGACTATGAATAAGGAAGAATGAAGAATTGACACCTTTGAAGTATGATGTTGGTGACGAATATTGAATATACCATGGACTACCAGAAGAATGAATAAATCTGTCTTGGAAGAAGTACCGCTGGAATGCTCTATGGAAGCGAGGATGGTGAGACTTTGTCTCAAGTACTTTGGACATATTATCAGGAGGGATCTGTTTCTGGAGAAGGACACCATGCTTGGTAAAGTAGAGGGTGAGTGAAAAGAGGAAAACCTTCAACAAGATAGACTGACACAGTAGCAGCAACAATAGGCTCAAGCACAACAATGATTGTGAGTATGGCAAAAGACTGGGCAGTGTTTTCCATAACAATGATTGTGAGGATGGCAGTCTTTTCGTTCCTTTGTACATAGGCTCATTATGAGTCAGAACAGACTCCATGGCACCTAACAACAACAACAACAACAAAATGTTTTGAAATCCTAACCCCTCTACCTGTGAATATGGCCCTGTTTGGAAATAGGAGTTTTATCATGTTAATAAGGTCATACAAGTGTAGGGTGGATCTCAAACCTAATAGCTTCTGAGTTTTAAAAAGAGAAGGATGGACACAGAGACACACACAGGGGAAAGAGGAAAACAGATGAGAGAGATAGATGCATTTGCAAGCCCAGATCCAAGAATTCCAAGAACTGCTGGCAGCTACTAGAAGCCACACTCTGAATTTGGACTTCTAGCTTCCTGAACTGTGAGAAAATAAATTTATGTATTAATAAACAAAATAAAAGCCACCCACTTGTAGTACTTTTGTTAATGCATGTCTAGGAAATGAAGACACTGTTAGATAAGATAGTCTATATGGAACCAGTAATTTAAAATTCCAGCTCTGTTACTTACTACCTCAAGACTTGGGCATTTTACTTAGCTCTTTGATTCATAGCTTTCTTTTTTTCATCAAAATTGTTAATATATAATTTACAGAATCGTGAAAGTTTTTAAAAAAGATATCAGATGTCCATAAAGTGTCACTGGTTAGCAAATTTTGATCTCAAATTTGACCCCACTCCCTTCAAAAATTCATGAAAAGTTGTGTTGGTCAACTGCTGGTTTATTCTCAGTTCTATCATCACCCATGCCCTACTCTGGGTAACTGGTACCTGAATCAGATTATCGCTGATTAAATGATAGTTTCTGTTTTCCTGGCTGGATCCTGACTAATATAATTATTTAATTTCCTTGTAGAATGTATTTTCACACAGTTTGGAGGCTAGAGGTCTGAATTCAGCACAAATCTTTAATTTGGTTTTACCTTCTGATTCATTCATGGTGGATCTCATCCCCCCATATACTTGTTAGCACAGATTTATAAGACTTAGAATGATTAGGCATTTTCTTTCTGAGGTTCACCCTTAAGCCAAAGATTAGACAGGCCCATAAGACACAATGAGACTAAAGGGGCACAGCAGCCCAGGGACAAGGACTAGAAGGCAGGAGGGGACAGGAAAGGTGGTGATAGGGAACTCAAAATCGAGAAGGGAGAGCGTTGACAAATCATGGGGTTGTTAACAAACGTCATAAAACAATATGTGTCCTAACTATTTAATGAGAAACTGCTTGTTCTGTAAACCTTCATCTAAAATGCAATTGATGCAGCGCCTGAGGCAGACCAGTGAGAACATCTTGTGTGAAACTAAACCTCTCGTTTCCCTTGCCAAGATGATGTAGGAGTCTGTGAGCTGAGCTTATTGAGTCACAAGTTGGAGCATATAAATATCCTTTATCTCAGAATGGAGAGACTGGTCTGCCTCAGGCGCTACATGAATAATAAAAATTTGTTTTTGTGTTAAACCACTAATATTTCAGGGTTTGTGTGTTGCTGCAGCTGCTATTACTTATCCTGAATAACAAAATCAGCTTCTCTTCTTTCCCATTCAATAGCTGCAAAGAGTTCAACAAAATTGTCTCCAATTTAAGAGATGTTGTCAGGGACCAGGACTAAGAGTAGCATACATCACTTCTGCCTGACTCATTAGTCAGCACCCAAGATCATTAACCTAATTGCAAGGCAAGCTGGAGAAGCACATGGAACATTAGCTGAATTCTTACTATGTCCACAAAACAGGGTTGGGGTAGACAACAGAGGATGAAACCATCTCCATATTTTTGCACATAAATTTTTTTCTTCCTGGAATACCTGATCTTTTTTCTTTCCTGAGAGTTCCTACTTAGCTCTTTCACTGAGATTTGGAAACTACCTTCTCTTTGAAGCCTTCCCAGATTCCCTCAGGCAGATATAATTACTCCTTTATGTACATTTCCTATTTTATATTATTTATCAATAATAAGAACTTCCATTTATTGAGCATTTACTCTAAGGCAGTCTCTGCTCTAGAAATTCATATATGTCCTCATTTAATTTCTTCCAAGAGTCTACAAAGTTCATATTATTACTACTCTTTTATAGGCAAGGACATAGAGAATTAAAAAAATTAAAGAACTTGTGTCACAGCATGGAACTAGTAAGTTGTAGAGCAAGGATATGAGGTGAGGCCTCTGCTAGCCCAAAGTGAATACTCTTTCCCACTGGCTGTCTTGTATGCCCCCTTTCATATAACAATTAATAAAATATATTGCAATCATTCACTGAATAGTCAGCTTCAGGAGAGTAGGGCTTAATCTTTAAGAATCCAGGACCCACTATGTTTGCAGGCTTTAAAAATATGTTGGTAAATGAAAGAACACAACTTAATATCCATGAGAATTAATCACATCTATGCTTTCTTCCTAATTTCAATTGGTCACAGTGCAGCCTGGGTCAGCCAGGAAGTACGGGTAATTATTTTCTTTAGAGTCCAGTAGCACACTCCTGGCAACAACTCAGAATAGTTCACAATATTGACTTAGTTCATATATGCACTCTGAGGATAAATTCCATTTGTCTTTTCTGCTTGTTTCCTTAACTGTTATTTCTATGTATGCCAATTTCCCTATTTAAACCCTTCTTCCTGCCATGGTTAGTTCAATTAGTTCATGTTTAGTTCAATTACTCTTACTTTATGGGGCTGTTATAAATGACTGCACCTTGTCCTTAACCTTGGCTCTGATTTCCTTCCGTCCCCACTCTGCTACCTAACACCGGCACACATTAACATCCCAGATCCAGCATCCCTGTATGTTCGTGATATCTGGAGATTTTCCTGGTTGCCCAAAGACATCATGGTTTCCATTTTCCCTCAATATCCTGCTCTTTGTTCTCCCACATCTGTCAAAGCCTCATCAAAAATTCAAGGTTTAGTTCAAATGTCACCTCCTTAATGAGGATTCTAGAATCACTTCTCACTTTACTATTTTATACTTTCTTTTTATTTATATCTGTGTAACTACATGCCTTTCTTTGTCTGGGCATCCGTGTGCTGCTTGAGGATATGCTAGGTAATTTTTCTCTTTTAAGCAGCTGTTTCTAGCAGAATGAAAAACAAGCCTTTTCACCTTTAGCCAGAAATGGAGGCACACAGTCCAACCAAAGTCAACTTCAAAAACATAGCAAATCGTGTCTCTACTCTTCTATCTTCCCCAGTCTCCATGCCATATTTGCTAGCAGGTTATCTTATTAAGTGATGAAAACATCCAGTAATAATTCATCGTTAGTTATTCATTAAACTGTGCCACTGCATTCTGCCACATACAGTGTATTATGGCTATTTCTTTATGAACAGTAGGTATTTCCAGAGACCTTTAAGGAGATTTATAGCCTTCTTGAGAAATAAAAATTCCAGCCCTTGTTGCTTCAAGGTAATAGTAATAGAATGCGTGGTCCGAGCGATGAGATTCTATCGAGTTCCTGCTGCTGTTTCTGTTAGTGCGTTTGATTGCGTTTTTATGTATTTTAGTTTTTCTGTTTATTGTCCTCATTCCATTCATTTATTTCTTAAGCCTGACATTCTTTTCACCTTATCTCCATTCCTATCTCTCGGAAAGTTATTCTATACCAAATCTTTAGAGTATAAAAGTACCTGTATCTTTCTAACAAAATCCAAGTATGAAAAGCATTCTTAAATACCGAAGAGTTGGCATTTGTTCTAATCTGTCTTCTGTTTCATCAGCAAATTCATTGTTTTAGGGTACTGTTTTAATCAAGCAATTCTTTATTCAGTGAGAATTCCCTACTCCTTCTCTCAGCTCCTAATATTTAGAAAATGAAATCTAGACTCCTTTATTGTTCATTGATGACTCTGAACATACACTAACTATTGAAATTTTATTCTGATTTCCTTCTTGATGCTGTCTATTAATTATCCCTAGAACACATCTTGTGCCTTATTTCATGCTATAGAATTCCAGATGCTCTAGGTTGGACAAATAGTAACCTGAATTCTCACTATAACTTCCAATATATATATATATATTTTTTTAACAGAAGTGGGTTATTTATTGAACAAATCATGACACTTGGAACCATGATTTTAAAAGCCAGGCATGATACAAAGTTTGAAAGATTGATTATATTCCATTAAAATATTATTGAGATCAATAATGGTTATACCCTTTGATTTGTATCATTTCAGCTAGATTCTATTTAAATAATAAATGCTGTATCTCTAACGGGTACATAGGACATATATGCAAATAGACTAGTGAAATAAACCTTCACGTTCTTCGTAACAAATATTTGTTAACCACCAAAGAGGTCTGTCTAAATCCTGTTGTTGTTGTTATGAGCCATTAAGTCAATTCCGATTCCCAGCAACCCTATGGGACAGAGCAGAATTGCCCCATAGGGTCTGTGAGGCTGTAATCTTTATGGGAGCAGACGGTCAGGTTTTTTCTCACGACGAGCCGCTGGTGGGTTCAAACTGCAGAGTAGCCAAGCACTTAACCGTTGCGCCACCAGGGCTCCTTGTCTAAATCCTAGACGTCATTATTCTTCTACTGGTGAATCTGTCACATCAGTGTTAAGCTATAACTGCTTAACAGGGTAAAACGTGCTTTTATATACTTTTTGAACCAAATATGTAAACTTTTATTCAAATTTGGTCTTTCTTTTTGTTTTTTGTTTGTGTGTTTTTCTTGAGTACGGTTTGTGTTTTTTTTTTTAATTATGCTATAGATGAAGGTTTAGAGAGTAAATTAGTTTCTCATTCAACAATTAATACACATATTGTTTCATGACATTGGTTGCCAACCCCACAACATGTCAACACTCCCCCCTTCTTGACCTTGGGTTCCTCATTTCCATTGTCCAAGTTTCCTGTCCCCTCCTGCTTTCTCGTCCTTGCCCCTGGGCTGGTTTGCCTATTTAGGCTATATATGTGGTTGAGCTACATGTATTATTGTTTGTTTTATGAGCCTGTCTAATCTTTGGCTGAAAGGTGAACCTCAGGAGTAACTTAAGTTCTGAGTTAAGAGGGTGTCTGGGGGCCATGCTCTGGAGGTTTCTCCAGTCTCTGTCAGACCAGTAAGTCTAGTCAGCTCTGCCTGGGACCTTCTGTTGTGATCCCTGTCAGAGCAGTTGATAGTTGTAGCCAGGCACCATCTAGTCGTGCTGTACTCAGTCTGGTGGAGTCTGTGGTAGTTGTGGTCCATTAGTCTTTTGGACTAATCTTTCCCTTGTATCATTGGTTTTCTTCATTCTCCCTTGCTCCAGATGGGGTGGTGGTCTTTCTTATTTTATTTGACGGAGCCCTGGTGGCCCAGTGGCTAGGCTCTCAGCTGATAACCAAAAGGTCAGCAGTTAGAATACACCAGCCGTTCCTTGGAAACCCTGTGGGTTAGTTCTACTCTATCCTATAGGGTTGCTATGAGTCAGAATCTACTCAACAACAATGGGTTGTGGTTGCTATTTTATTTGAAAGGCATGTAAAAAGAATGATACATACCTAGACAGAAATTTTAGGTATCGAAGAGCTATCTAGCATTTAGATTACTTCTTATCTTTCCACCTGTAAACAGACAACACCAAATATATAAATTATTATCTCCTAACTCAGGGAGGGCTGGTTTCTGTACTGATAAGTAGATACATGTTGCCAAATGGGCCAGTACTAGCATAATAGACATTTAAGAAATAATTTACTTGAATCAGTAGAAGACTGTTGATGACTTCTGTGTCTCCATGTTAAATTTATAAATCTATGTAGAAAAATAAGTTTATTAATTTATGCAGAACACAAATGGATACAGAATGATTTAGAATATTAAATAAAACAACTGTACAAAAATCATAATTTAAATCAGCTGTTGTTCAGCATCTAGTGTTTATTTATTTAGTCTACAAATATTGAGGGAGAGCTTACCATGCACATGAGACTTTGCTGGAGTATTACATCAGCTAATTTTGAAAAGATTTCTTACCTTCAGAACAGGCATTTCAACATATTTGTGATCACATACAATTTCAAGGTATCTGAATTCCAATTGCCATTCTTTCAGTAACTTATCATGTGATCTGAGACAAATAAATAACTTTACCACAGCAGTAAAAGTTGGAGGGTTGGAACTTATGATCTCAAAGGTCTCTTTTAGCACTAATATCTGGTACATCAATGAATAAATAAAAAAATCAAGTTACAAGTATAATTATAGTGCTGAAGTTAATTTTCATATATAAAATGTGTGGAATAAAGTTGATAATATAGCAGAAAACCATGTCTAGCATATGCCACAATGGATGGCTAACACAGTTGTTGTTCGTTGCTGTCTAGTTGACTTACAACTCATGGCGACCCCGTGCACAATGGAGAAGAGTACATGCAAGAAATTGGTTAGAAACAACCACTCTTCAGCTAGAGACTGTCGGAGGTAGAATCCTGGAGAAAAATACCAGACAGCTGCTCTCCACTCCATGACAGCAACCACAACAGGGTGGTCTTCAAAGCTCCAGGAAAACGAGGCAGATAATGTGTGTGTATGTGTGGGTATATGTGTCTCTTTTTTCCATGAAACTACTACAATTGCAGAATTTCCTTGGAATTCAGATGAGATTCTGGACTTAAATCACTTCGGAGGATACTAAGTTCTGCATGAAACAACTCCAGAGTTGTGAAGGCGAAGTCATCTTCTATATTAAGTGCAGATTATCATCTGGTTTCTAATTAGACCTCAGTTCCATTGTGCTATGCAAATCATTTGAATGTTTTGCAATCTTTTTATGGTAAATAAAAATTTAGCAAAATAGTCCGTTAAATAGTTTACTGTCTATTCTCTTATGAAGGTCACAAGAATTTCCCTAATTTTTTAAAAAGTATCTCCACTCTGTGTCACTATGAGTCTTATAACAATATGACTATAAGGCTGAAATATGCTATGAAATAAAGCATCTTCAAGAAATCCCTTTAAAGTTTTGAGTTGCCTGTATTTGTTATTCTAAAAGTAGCTGTAGGAATAGCGACATTAATTATTGAACTGAAGATAGATGAATACATTCTTCAAGGCATTCAAAAGCACTCTGGGAGTGGAGTTTCAATCCAGAATCCCTCTGAGCACCTGCGCCTGCTTTCCAAGAGGCTTTTACTGTCCTTGAAGCACCATCTGACACCAACAAAAGTCCGTCGTTTTTAACCAGAGACTTGACTTGAAAGAGAATAGAAAAAATCCACATGCTGGCTAACTGTATTTACTAGGGCCGTTACTGAGTCAGTAACTTATCCTGACATAAACTACTTTTGTGTTTCCAGGCGCCAACTACAAAGAAATCCCAGCTCTTTCTCAAATATATTACTGAAAAACTTCTTTTGTCTTTTCCCAGAAAATCGGTCACTTGTGTAGAGTTTTGTTTTGTGTGGAAGGCTCTAAAAACAGTCCAGTCAGAAAGTAAGAAGGTACTGCTGCCATTTTCTCTGTGACAAAAGTGTAATTTCAAAACACATTGTATCTCCCTCTTTCTAAGAAAGAAGTGGCTTAGCTGAAGAATTTAGATGAAAGATGACAAAATTCCATTCAGTGAGAGTAAATCTATATGGATGCAAAGTAAACAGGTTCAAATTGTAAGACAAGTGACTTGGATTGGCTATTAGAATTTCATGAAATAATAGTTGTGAAAATTGGGAAAAACCTATGAAAAAAGTAATTGAATATCTTTTATTTAAAATAAAGAACTTCTGAGTTGGAATAGAGATGGAATAGAGTCTTTCAAGTCCTCTTCCAGTGTCGTGATTTTATGATTTTTCTTCATTGTTTTCGTCTCCATTTAGGACCCATTTGTGTTACGAGTTAAACTATTCTAACCATCGTTGCTTCCTTGGTTCAGATGAATTTTATTTCAGAACAAGTGTAGACAATAGTCCCTGAATCAAAAAAGATCCTTCATATTTATGTACAGCACTTGTCTATAGTCATGAAGTAGCAGACTACCACTTGATAAATTGTGAAGCTGGTCTTCATCACTGCATAGCTTCCCGTTTTGCTTCTTTTTCCTCTCTCATTGATATGTCCTCCAACTTCCTCTAATATGAAAAGTCTTCATGCTCTCTCTTCATCTTGCTTTTACAATTAATGTAAATTATTGACAGCACATTGACAGCATTGCCCAAAATATGCTCAAGAGAACATTAGATCTTATATTAATGGAATTAACTTAAAAAAAAAAAAAAAGGCTTCCATAATCAAATATCTTTTAAGAAATGTTGTGTTAAACATATTTCTTTCAAAGCTATTTAGAGCTTTACTATGCTAATGTGCATTATGACTCACCAGGAGAGATTTATAGTAGAAAATATTTCCCAAAGTTATTTGGACATAGAATTCTTTTTTCATGGAACAACTCAGGAGGATTTTGAGCTCTATGGAAGACATTCAGAAATCACAGGGAAAGGAAGTACATTAGTATTCTGAGATATCTTCCACCCTGAGGTTTTACCAGCTCCTACAACTATTAAGGATTGTACTGAGCTCAGACATCCAGGAGTCTCTAAATTCCTCAGTCTGTTCTCCATCCACACGTCAAGGTGAACCGTAAGAAAGAATTATTAAAGGGAGTTCTTCGATCTGAGGACAAACAGCTTCAGCTCACAGGCAGAATCTAGGACGCAGGATCATACCAGCCAGATACCAATCTAGGAAATGAACTCTCGAGGACTGCTTGCTGCTGACGGAAAAGCATTAATATGGCTTTCATTCCTTATACTTTCCAATTTTTTCAGTAGTGTCTCTCATTGTTGTATGAAATTCCTGAAAGCAAATGCTCTGGAAAATGCAGTAACCAGGTCACCATCTCCTACAATACACAGTGAAAGTAGCCTGATAGTCTTAGTAAGGAAAAGTTCCTCTTTCTGAGTATGCATAATCTCCTTCCATGCTTCTACGTCCACTTCATTCATAATCCCATTGAGCAAGCACTGGAGTTGCTGGGGAAAGAAACTGAACACTATCTATCTTCTCAAAATATTTGTCTTCATAGTGCAGGTCATGAGCAATGGAGTGGCAATTTTATAAGCTTCTTCATATCAAGGATAAGGCCAGAAAAGATATTCCACTCAGAGTCTTTAACACGGCAGTGAGGCAGTCCATTACCATGACAGCATTATGTCTCTATAATTGACAGGCAAATTAAAATGTGGTTGATTGTTACATAATATTCCCAACATAGTTCCGTTTGATGTTTATGGTAAAAACAAAGCCATCAAGATGATTGAGTGTGGACACAGAAACACCCTTTTGAGACTTAGGCAGCTTGGCTTCTCATGTCCCCTGTCTCTTCAGCTTCTGCTTCTGTTTGCTGTGGCCTCTTGGCCCTTGGGCCTAACACCCGCATCTGCCCTGCTGGGGCAAGTGTTCCAAAGCTCTGTAGCTCCACCAGTAAGTGCCCGGAGGCACCCCACTCCGCCAAGGAGCCTTCTGCGCACAGGCACTCAGCTCTCTCGCCCCGTGGGTCAGCTCCAGCGCCGTCTTGCACTGGTCTCCTGGTTCTGCTGCTGTTGGTTCTCTGCTGCTGCTGGTCCTCTGTCGCTGCCGCACATCTATCCATTCACAGTTTTAAAACCACTTCCACATTTTAAGTATCTGTTAGAGCAGCACCCCACTCTCTCGGTACCAAATTCTGTCTTAGTTATCTAGTGCTGCCATAACAGAAATACCACAAGTGGATGGTTTTAATGAAGAGAAGTTTATTTCCTCACAGTCAAAGTAGGCTAAAAGTCGAAACTGAGGGTGTCGGCTCCAGGGGAAGGTTTTTTCTCTCTGTCAGCCTTCTTATCAAAGTTCCCCAGGACTAAGAGCTTCTCGGCGCAGGGACACCAGTCCAAAGAACGGGCTCTGCTCCCGGCACTGCTTTCTTGATGGTATGAGGTCCCCTAACTTCCAATATTTTGAGTCTGTGTTTTTCATTTTCAGAAAAGTCTGACCACATAAATGCATTTACATTGGATTAAAATAGACCATTTTCCTAAAGACTTTTCCCATTAACTTTCTAACCTCTAACCACCTAATCCAAGGCTAAATTGTATAATTTCAAGTCATCTGCATAAATTTGCAGTTTACCCTTTCATCTTCTTTAACTTGCCTTCTCCAAGATAAAAATTTCAGTTATTTCAACAATATGGTTTCTGTTTCCTGCATTATCTTTTAATTTGTGTATCTCACTTGAAATGTGGTATTCATAACTAAACACTGTATTCCAGAGACAGTATTGTGGATACGGAATAGAGATACACTTTAGGTCAGTGAATCACAGACAGAGGAGCCTGACTTCCTTCCCCACTGGCAGAATATCAGAACTCCTATTGCTGTTCTTTTAAATTTTACAACCACCACCCCAGCCCCTCCAAGTGTTATATGTAATGAATGTTGGTACTAATGGAATTGTGTTATCCTTTTAGATAACAGTTCAAAATCACTATTTTACATATAATACTTCTATTGATGCCTTTCAAAATCACTAACTCAATTCAAACCTTAATTTACTGAAAGTAAGTAGGTTCTTCAAACTTACCACATTTAAATCATGGTTATTGCCACTTGCCTTTATGTAGTTGATTTTATTGTTGTGGTTGTGGGCCATTGAGTTGATTCCAACTCATAGTGGCCCTATAGGACAGAGGAAAACTGCCCCTATAAGGTTTCCTAGGTTGTAGTAATTATGAGAGCAGATCACCAGGTCTTTTCTCCCTCAGAGTCGCTCAAATCATCCACATTTCAGGAAGCAGTCCAGCACTTGATTTTATGGTAAAGATAAGCAATCTTAGATTTATTACTAGTAAAAATAAGGTAGAATTCTCTAGAAAAGGTGGTATTATAAAAACAGGCTTATAAATGACGTTCCCAGAAACTAACAGAAACAGAGAGCAGTAAAGAGAAAAACCAACAAAAAAATTAGGGCATGGTGACATCTATAGTCTGTAGTTTTCATAGTATGAATACTAGTAGGCTTGGGATTAAACTGAAGGAATTAAATTGTAATTTTTGGAAGACACTTATAACTCCTAAATATCCTGAGAAGGAAAAGTGAGGAATAAAGGAGGTAAAGCTCCTTTTTGTGACTCCTTGGGAACTTAACGTCTTGGATTCTGCTGGGTTCAGTAACCACCCTGCTTCAGCAGATTTGGGCACCACATGGGTTGACAGGAACCAAGTCTGGCCCTGGGGAGAGCACAGCTCCTTTAGCCTCTGCATGGGAGGTCTTCATCTTAGATGTTGGCTTCAGGACCCAATATTCAGATTTGTAACATGTAGAACTTCACTTGTACTCTTATCCTGAGACCTATTTGGGCTGGCCTGTTGGAAGTTCTCCTCCAGCTTTTTCTTTGCCAGTCTTGACGTTGTTGATATTCACTGTCCCCTTATTAACTGAAATTATATAGACTTTACTAAAATTTTGAAACCTTATGCCAAACCTCAAAAAGTCAAAATCCAAATAAGCCAAGTTTGAGAATTGTAATTTCTTCTTTCCTGTATGTAATGGTGTTTACATAAAGCATGCTCAAATTAGTATGAATTATTTTAAGAGACAGATTCTAATTCAAATAGTATGGAAAGAATATATGCTACCTCCTGAAATAGTTGAACATTGACCAATTCTTTTTGGTATAGTGACTCTGTATATTCCTTCCATCTTCTTTTGATGCTTCCTGTGTTGTTTAATATTTTCCCTGTAGAATCCTTCACTATTCCAACTCGAGGCTTGACTTTTTTCTTCAGTTCTTTCAGCTTGAGAAATGCTGAGTGTGTTCTTCTCTTTTGGTTTTCTACCTCCAGGTCTTTGCACATGTCATTATAATACTTTGTCTTCTTGAGCCACACTTTGAAATCTTTTTCACCAACATAAACAGTGACTATACACATGGACCTTGCCAGATGGAATTCACAGGAATCAAATCAACTTCATCTGTGGAAAGAGACGATGGAAAAGCTCAATTATCATCAGTCAGAATATGGCCGGGGCAGACTGTGGAACAGACCATCAATTGCTCATATGCAAGTTCAAGTTGAAACTGAAGAAAGCTAGAACAAGTCCATGAGAGCCAAAGTAGGACCTTGAGCATATCCCACCTGAATTTAGAGACCATCTCAAGAACAGATTTGATGAGCTGAACAGTAATGACTAAAGACCAAATGAGTTGTGAAATGATATCAAGGACATCATACATGAAGAAAGACAGAGGTCATCAAAAAGACAGGAAAGAAAGAAAAGACCAAAATGAATACGAGAAGAGGCTCTGAAACTTGCTCTTGAATGTAGAGTAGCTAAAGCAAAAGGAAGAAATGATGAAGTAAAAGAGCTGAACAGAAGATTTCAAAGGATGGCTAGAGAAGAGAAAGTAAACATTCCTTACTAGCATACGGAAATTAGTCATTCAGTGCTAGATATTTTTGTAATTTAGTAAGTATGTTGCTTACAGAAGTGACAATTGTCACAGGATGAGCAGAGAGTAAAGCACTTAGGTACAACCACCAGAAGAAACAGAGGATAAACCCACAGAAAAAACCTTAACTTTATCTAGTCATTCATTGTACAGCAGTCTATAGATACTCATATGGCAATGCATTTTTCATGATAATAATTATAGAATATATTTGAGCTCATACTCTCCAAAGCACTAATCTGAAGACTTTCAGATATTAAGACATTTAATCTTACCGATGAGGCAGATTTTATTAATATTTTGATTTTATAGGTAAAGAAACTGAGGAATAAATAAATTAACAATTTGCTCAAGATCATCATCCTAGAAAGAACTCTCATCATCACCCAGTCCTGAAGTGAAATATAATAAATAAAAATTTCATTAAAAAATTACTCAGTAAGACTGTACCAATAAAAAACTGCAATAGTCTAAGAGATTGTTAATTACTTGTGTGAGTGAGAAGCATTGAAATATGAAACGATTTAGCTTGTGCAGGGAATTTAAAATCATGGTGCCTGGTAAATATGGAATGGCTGGCTTGATATTTGGGCCTGACTTCATTTTGTTAAGTTCTGCTTTTGCCCTAGCAAGAGTTGACCCTTGTATAAACTTAATTGTGAAGCTAAGGAAATGTTTTTCTATGATTAAGGCAAAAAGAATGTCAGCAGAATGCTCCCTGGGGTCATTGCTCAAATGGTTGGTTATCAAACCCTTTTGTGTAAGATGTCCTCAGGAAATGTTTTTGTCTTTAACCAGTTATCTTAACAATCTTGTTCTATGAAAATCTATTCTGTAACCACCTAAGCTCTAACTCACTCTGTTTAACCAGATGGCTGTCCTTTATATTTCAAAGAACTTTAAGCTGAAGCTGATCTAATTTTCACTCCTTCCTTACTGGGTGACCAACCTTTACTTTTCAAAGGACCTCAAGTTAAAGTTGATCTAATCTACAATCAGTCCTTAACCTGTCCCACCCTCCACCCTCCACCAATCCCACTGGTATGTACTTCTGCAGTTACACACTGTATCCAATCCCCTCGATCCACATATGCTCTATAAACCAATGCTAGCAAAGGCTGAGCTTCAGATGGCCCACTTCCCACTTCCCTAATTCCTTAGCAAGCAATTAGAATATTGTAACCTAAGCCATATTCTAACCATCCGCAAGAAACTGCTCCTCCCTGGGAGCACTGGTTTTTCACTTTGTAAGATCTAGACTGCCCCTCTCCCACTCGAGTGGTCTTTCTTTCAATATATCTCTTATCCTAATTTTAGCAGATTCTGTATCATCACTCTACGACAAGCTGTGAAAAAAATGTTAGATAAATTTGGAATAAATAAATTGACCACCAGTTTGTACATTTGAGGTTTACTCTGCTCACTGAGGTTTGAATATGTTTAGAAGCAAGATTTATCCAACATCAGTTGTGGGCATGGACATGTGGCCTGATTTGGCTGCAGCAGTGAGAGTTATTATCACAAGCTTTGAATTTAGAGGTGCTCTAGTACTTTAAAAAAGAGAAAAACATTGTTTCACTGCAAAAACAACTGCTTCTCTCTACTCAGCTCTTTCCAAAGCACTCTGCTGGGGTTAATTAGACTTAAGAGAAAATTGGGACTTAGTAAGAAACAATTAAATAAAATGGATAACAGATATGTAGTGTTTTGTTTTTTGTTTTCTCTCTCTCTCCCCCCGCCCTTTTTTTTCAGTGCAGCTTTGGGAGAGATAAGGTATAGGAGAGTTCATATTCTTGTCATTAAGGAGTTGAGACTTTCTGAAGAGGGTTATTTTACAGCTCAGATTGTCTTTTTATCTTCTAATTCCCTTTGGTTTGGAGGTAATAGGGGTAGACCTAAATCTGGATAATCCTGTATATTGGGGAGGGATTATGGAAACTTTTCATGCTCTAAATGGTACTTCTTTCATTAATAACATTTATGGAGCACTCTCTGTATGTCAGAACTGTCCCACACACTTTACATGGCACGTTGGGTTTAATGCAATCTTCACAATCCTATGGAGTTGATATTACAATTTTCATTTTATATGCACAAAAAATGAGGTATAGATATCTTTTGCTTACCCAAAAGCATTAAGCTAGTACACTACAGAATTGTAGATTGACTCAATATTATTTGTGTTTAAGGCCCTTGATCTTAACCATTCCACTGTACTGTTTCATATCTAAGTCAACCAAAATAGATTAATTAAATTTTCCAGAAGCTTATTTTCCATATTTCAAGGATTTTTGTGTCTGAGAGGCAGGAATCAACAATTCTTTGCTTCCACTTACCTTCCTGAATGTGGTCTACTTCCAGGAACCCACATTTCTGAGTGGCAAGAGGGATTTCTTTTTGGCTGTTTACTTTCCACTGCCAATATTTTTTCCTTCTTTGCAGTCATTAGTAACCATATTAAACATTCCTTCTAGTTCTCTTTTTTTTGTATCCAGTTGTTTGGAGATGTAGATTCTCAACAGAAAAAAAATAATTGGAATTAATAAAATTCAAACTTTGTACTTCAAATACACCCTTAAGAAAATGAAAAGACAAGCTACAGAATGGGAGAGAATATTTTCAAATTACATACATGTTAAAGGACTTGTATTCAGAATACGCTTGTATTCAGAACTCTTAAAATGAATTCTTACAATAATAAGACAAACTACTCAATTAAAATGTGAACAAAATATTTAAATAGATATTTCTGTAAAAAATACTTATAGAGTTCCAGCAAAATGGCGCTCTATGCAGAACCACCATGCCGTCCCTCCACAGCAAAGATCTGAAAAACTAAGCTGAACAGAGAATACAACAATCCTGAAACCCTAAAACATCAAATGAAGAGATAAAGAACTCAGCCAAGCACCAAATGGAGTGAGAAAACTGACAGAGAATGGAGAGCAAGGAGAGATTCATACAGAGATCCCCTACCAGCTAACGCAGTGCAGACCCGCCATCTTGGACTCCTATCGGAGACCAACAAACAGGGAGTACGAGAAAGCAGCCTCACGGAGCTTCCAGCAGGAGACAAAACAACCGACTTGGCCTCCTTTGCTTCCCGTGGCCACAGTCTCTTGACTGGGAAACAGTGGCTGCTTGGATTCCCCACACCCAAATGGGTGGCTCTCTGAGTGCCATTTGTTGGCTGCTGGTGTTGCTTTTTCTCCTCTTCTTTTTATTTCTTCCTTGCCTCTCCCCACCTCCCCCTCCTTTCACTCAAATACCTGGCTCCGTGTACCATCTTTGCTTGTTCCTGAGGGGCTGCAGAGCTCCGTTTGAGTGTGGAGCTGCTTCCCAGTTTGGGCTGCGGCGCTGGTAGGATCTCAGGGCTTTTGTTGGTTTGTTTGGTTTCAATTTTTTGTTTGTTTTCTTTTCCTTTTCTTGAGTTGGGAGCCCTTTCTGGCCAGGCTGAGCTGCGTGGCAGTGAGACTCCCCTTCGGCTTCCACAGACGTGAAGAGGGATCCCTGAGGACATTTCTTTTTATGTTGTTTTTTTCTTTTTTTTTCTGTTTCTCTGGGGGCCTTTCTTGTTTTTTTTTTTTTTTTTTTAATTTGTTTTGTTTTCTTTTTCCTCTTTTTCCCTTTTTGTCTTTGTTAATTGCTCAGTTTCTCGTATATCTATATCTTCCTTCTCTTTCTGTTCCCTGAATACCTGGCATTGTATACCTCTACGCCTTCTAGCCAGGCTGTATGCAACACCTGAGAGCGACTTCCCCAGACCTCATAGCTGCACCGGTGGGATCCCTGGGAACTTTGCAGTTCTTTAACCTTTATGATTCTTATTTATTCATTCTTTTTTTTTTTTGTTCCTCCTCCCCTTTCTGTTTTTCTCCATTTCATAGTCTCTCATCTCTCCATTCCAACGGCAAGCTCCCCTGCATTCTTTTTTGTTTGTTTGTATGTTTTTGGTTCCTGTTCATCTCTCCTCTCTCCCATATCCATCTTAGCACCACACATAATAATCTCCCTGCTGTATCCTGCCTAACTGCACCATGTGCTTGACATCACACCACCAAGCAGCACAGGCACAGCCTACTGGAACCTGCCCTGCACTGACTAGGAACCCGTTCTGGTGGCTGTAGTAAGTGCCACAAACAACCCATCCCAGTAACTCCTCTTCAGGTAGACCTGCCCTGCTGTACCATATCTAAGTGACTGACCCTGCCAGTTGAAGAAGGAGGTGAAAAGAATTCTGCCCACAGACGAGCAAAAAACAAAGAACACACAGTATGCCTGCTCAGACATAGTCAAATTTTTTTCTTTTTAAAAAGGGATGAAACAAACAAATCTACAATCAATAAATGAGAAAAATAACTACTGAATGCCCCAAACACAGCAGACAATAACAAAACATTTACAAAAACAGGACAGGATGGTTCCAGTAGGCATCCAAAATAAAACACCAGATGACTGTCCTCTGGAAGAAAATGCACTATAACTACCTAACAGGGAATTCAAATCTCTCATACTCAGAATTCTCCAAGAACTGAAGCAAAAAGCTGAAAAACATGGAAAAAATAGACAAATTCATGGAAAATATGGACAGAAAATAAGAAAAATTCAGGATAATAATGCAAGAACAAAATACCAAAATAAAGTCACAACTAGAAATTATACAAAGACAACAATTAGAAATCCGAAAGATAAACAGCAAGATTTCAGAAATGAACGGTGTCATAGAAGGGCTGAGAAGCAGATATGAAATGGTGGAAGACAGGATCAGTGGAATTGAAGACAAACACTTGGATACAACTCTTTCAGGAAAACTCAGAAAAAAGAACAAAGAAAAATGAAGAGACCCTGAGAGTTATGTGGGACACAGTCAAAAGCAAAAATCTATGAGTGATTGGAATTCCAGAACACAGGGAGAAAACAGAAAACACAGAGAGGATCACTGACTGCTGACAGAAAACTTTCCCAATATCATGAAAGATGAAAAGCTTTCCACCCAAGAAGCTCAACGAATCCCATATAGAAGAGACCCCAAAATGAAATCACCAAGGCATATCATATTCACACTCGCCAAAACCAAAGACAAGCAAAGAATCCTGAGAGCAGCTCGTGAAAAACAAGAAGTCACATACAGAGGAGAAACAATAAGACTAAACTCAGATAATTTGGCAGAAACCATGCAGGCAAGAAGGCAATGGGATGACATATATAAAATCTTGAAAGAAAAAATTGCCAGCCAAGAATAATATATCCTGCAAAACTCTCGTTCAAATATGATGATGAAATTAGGTCATTTCCAGATAAACAGAAATTAAGGGAATATGAAAAAGTCAAACCAAACTTTCAAGAATTATTAAAGGGAGTTCTTCAATCTGAGGACAAAGAGCTTCAGCTCACAGGCAGAATGTAGGATGCAGGATCGTACGAGCCAGATACCAATCTAGAAATGAACTGTTGAGGAATATCCAAAACCAGAAGAAATACAACAGGGAATCAGAGCAGTCAATCGATGGATGACAACAACATCAAAACAATGAAAGAGGGAATAAACGGCATAGGTATGCAACCTTGAATGGAGAGGAAGGCAAGGCGATACCAAGTAATGGTAGACTGCTTCAAACTTAGAAAGATAAGGGTAAAATTCATGGTAACCACAAAGAAAGCTAACAAACATACTCATAAAAAAAAGAGGAAAAACGTAAAGTCTCAGCAAAAACAAAAGAAATGAACACAAAATCCACAAACAAAAGTAACTCAGCACAAGTGAGTAAGAAGAACAAAGAAAACGTCAGCACCACAAAAATAAACACTACAAAATGACAGCAACAAACCCACATCTATCAATAATTACACTGAATGTAAATGGACTCAATGCACCCATAAAGAGACGGAGAGTGACAGAATGGATAAGAAAACAGGATCCATCAATATGCTGTCTACAGGACAGGAGACACATCTTAGAAACAAAGATGTGAATTTATTAAAAGTCAAAGGTTGGAAAAAAATATATCAAGCTAACAACTACCAAAAAAGAGCAGGAGTGGCAATTATAATCTCAGATAAAACAGATTTCAAAACGAAATCTACCATAAAAGACAAAGAAGACACTACATAATGATTAAGGGGATGATCCATCATGAAGCCATAACCATAATAAACATCTATGCACCCAACGACAGGACTCCAAAATACATAAAACAAACTTTAACAACACGGAAAAGAGAAATTGACAGTTCCACAATAATAGTAGGAGACTTCAACACACCGCTCTCAGTAAAGGACAGAACAACTAAGAAGAAACTCAGCAAAGATACAGAAAACCTAAAGGGCACAATCAGCCAACTGGACCTCATAGACATATATAGAACACTCCATCCCACCGCTGCAAAGTACACATTCTTCTCCAGCGCACATGGAACGTTCTCAGGAATAGACCACATCTTAGGCCACAGAGCAATCCTCAACAAGATCCAAAACGCTGAGATAATTCAAAGTATCTTCTCTGACCACAATGCCGTCAAGGTAGAAATTAACACTAGAAAGAGCAAGGAAAAAAAATCAATTACATGGAAACTGAATAATCCCCTGCTTACACATCAGTGGGTAATAGAAGAAATCAGAGATGGAATCAAAAATTCCTAGAATCAAAAGAGAATGAAAATACATCATACCAAAACCTTTGGGACACAGCAAAGGCAGTCCTGATAGGACAATTTACAGCAGTAGATGCACATATCAAAAAAGAAGAAAGGGACAAAATCAAAACATTAACTACAGAACACAAACAAATAGAAAGAGAACAGCAAAAAAATCCCACAACCACCAGAAGAAAGGAAATAGTAAAGATCAGAGTAGAAATAAATGAAATAGAGAACAGAAAAACAAAGAAAGAATCAACAAAACCAAAAGTTGGTTCTTTGAAAGAATCAACAAATTCAACAAACCACTGGCCAGACTGACAAAAGAAAAACAGGAGAGGACACAATAACCCAAATAAGAAATGAAATGGGGGACATTACAACAGACCCAACTGAAATAAAAAGGATTATAACAGGATAATATGAAAAACTATACTCCAACACATTTGTAAACCTAGAGGAAATGGATAAATTTCTAGAAACACACGGCCTACCCAAACTATAACAAAGTGAAGATGAAACTCTGAACAGACCCATAACAAGAGAGGAGATTGAAAAGGTAATCAAAAAACTCCCAACCAAAAAAAGCTCTGGCCCAGATGGCTTCACTGGAGAATTCTACAAAACATTTACATAAGAGCTTGCACCAGTACTACTCAAGCTATTTCAGAGCATAGAAGAGGAAGCAACACTTCCAAATTCATTCTATGAAGCCAGCATAACGCTTATACCAAAACCAGGCAAAGACGTCACAAAAAAAGAAAATTACAGACCAATATCTCTCATGAATATAGACGCAAAAATTTTCAACAAAATTCTAGCCAGCAGAATTCAGCATCATATCAAAAAAGTAATACACCACGACCAAGTAGGATTCATACCAGGTTTGCAAGGATGGTTCAACAATAAAAAATCAATCAACATAACCCACCACATAAATAAAAGGAAACAAAAGAATCACATGATCATCTCAATTGATGCAGAAAAGGCATTTGACAAAGTCCAACAGCCATTCCTGATAAAAACTCTCAATCAAATAGGTATAGAAGGGAAATTTCTCAACATAATAAAGGGTATCTATGCAAAACCAAGGGCCAACATCATTCATAATGGATAGAAGCTGAAAACATTCCCTTTGAAAACAGGAACAAGACAAGGATGTCCTTTATCACCACTCCTATTTAACATTGTGCTGGAAGTTTTAGCTAGAGCAATAAGGCAAGAAAAGGAAATAAACGGCATTGAAATTGGTAATGAAGAAGTTAAACTGTCCCTGTTTGCTGATGATATGATTCTATACATAGAAAACCCTAAAGACTCCACAAGCAATCTACTGGAACTAATAGAGAGATTCAGCAGAGTAGCAGGATACAAGATAAACATTCAAAAATCAGTTGGATTCCTATACACCAATAAGGAGAACGATGAAAAGGAAATCAGGAAAACAATACCATTTTCAATAGCCCCTAAAAACATAAAATACTTAGGAATAAATCTGACCAGGGATGTAAAAGACCTATACAAAGAAAACTACAAAACACTGCTACATGAAACCCAAAGGGATCTACATAAATGGAAAAACATACCATGCTCATGGATAGGCAAACTCAACATTGTGAAAATGACAATTCTACCCAAAGCAATTTACAAATACAACGCAATCCCAATCCAAATACCAACAACATTCTTCAAAGAGATGGAAAAACTAAGCATTAAGTTTATATGGAAAGGGAAGAAGCCCTGAATAAATAAAACACTACTGAAGAAGAAGAATCAAGTTGGAGGACTCCCACTAGCTGACTTCAGAACCTATTATACAGCTACAGTAGTGAAAACAGCCTGGAAATGGTTCAACAACAGATACATTGACCAGTGGAACAGAATCGAGAACCCAGATGTAAATCCATCCACCTACGGTCACCTGATCTTGGAAAAGGGCCCAAAGTCCATCAAATGGGGAAAAGACAGTCTTTTTAACAAATGGTGCTGGCAAAACTGTATATCCATCTGCAAAAAAATGAAACAGGACCCATACCTCACGCTGTATACAAAAACTACTTCAAAATGTATCAAAGACCTGAATATAAAGCCTAAAACTATAAAGGTCATAGAAGAAAAAATAGGATCAACACTTCAGGCCTTAATACATGGCATTAACAGGATACAAACCATAACCATCAACGTACAAAACCGAATAGATAAGCTAGATAACTGGGATCTTCTAAAAATCAAACACCTATGCTCTTCAAAAGACTTCACCAAAAGAGTCAAAAGAGAACCTACAGCCTAGGAAAAAATTTTTGGACACTACAAGTCAGACAAAGGTCTAATCTCCATAATCTACAAGAAAATCCAACACCTCTACAACAAAAAGACAAACAATCCTATTAAAAACTAGGCAAAGGAAATGAACAGACACTTCACCAAAGAAGACATTCAAATGGCCAACAGACACATGAGGAAATACTCGCGATCACTAGCCATTAGAGAAATGCAAATTAAAACCACAATGAGATACCATCTCACCCCGGCATTACTGGCACGAATCTAAAACACTGGAAATAACAAATGTTGGAGGGGCTGCGGGGAGATCGGAACACTTATGCACTGCTGGTGGGAATGCAAAATGATACAACCATTTTGGAAAATGATATGGTGCTTCCTCAGAAAGCTAAAATAGACATACCATTGGATCCAGCAATCCCACTCCTAGGAATATATCCTAGAGAAATAGGAGTCGTCACTCGAATAGACATATGCACACCTAGGTTCATGGTAGCATTGTTCACAATAGCAAAACGATGGAAACAACCTAGATGCCCATCAACAGATGAATGGATAAACAAACTATGGTACATACACGCAATGGAGTACTATGCAACGAGAAAGAACAACAATGAATCTGTGAAGCATCTCATAACATGGATGAAACTGGAGGACATTGTGCTGAGTGAAATAAGTCAATCACAAAAGGAAAAATATTGTACGAGACCTCTATGGTAAAAACCCATGAAAAAGTTCACACACAAAATGTAACAATCTTTCTTGGTTACCAGGGATGGGAGGGGTGGGGAGGGGAAATATTAAATAGACAATAGATAAGTGGTATCTTGGGTGAAGGGTGAGACAGTACACAATACAGGAAAAACTAGCACAACTTGTACAAGGAAAGGTCATGGAAGCCCCATAGACACATCCAAGCTCCCTGAAGGACTGAATTGCTGGGTGGAGGGCTGTGGGGACCATGGTCTCAGGGAACATCTAGCTCAATTGGCATGACACAGCTTATAAAGACAATGTTCTACATTCTACCTTGGTGAGTAGTGTCTGGGGTCTTAAAAGCCTGTGAGCAGCCATCTAATATAGTCCACTGGTCTCATCCCTTCGGGAGCAAGGGAGAATGAAGAGAACAGGATACAAGGAAAAGATTAGTCCGAAGGACTAATTGTCCACAGCTACCAAGGCCTCCACCGAACTGAGTCTAGTACAGCTAGGTGGTGCCTGGCTACCACCACTGACTGCTCTGACCAGGATCACAACAGAGCTGAACAGAGCTGGAGAAGGATGTAGAGCATAATTCTAACCCACAAAAAAAAAAAAAAGACCAGATTTACTGGCCTAAAGGAGACTGGAGAAACCCCGAAAGTATTGCATCCAGACACCCTTTTAGCTCAGTGGTGAAGTTACCTCCGAGGTTCACCGTTCAGCCTGGGAGTGGACAGCCCCATAAAACCAATGAGACTAACGACATACAGGAATGCAGTGACAAGGGCCAGAAAGCAGAAGGGAACAGGGAAGCTGGTGATAGGGAACCCAAGGTTGAATAAGGATATTGTTGATGTGTTGTGAGATTGTTAACCATTGTCATAGGGCAACATTTGTAGTAACTGTTAAATGAGAAACTATTTTGTTCAGTAAGCCTTCATCTTAAGTGAGAATAGCAGCACAATTGGAAGTGCATAGTCAGTGTCACTGAACTGTGCATGTAGAAATTTTTGAAATGGTGTATCTTTGGCTATGTGTATTTTCACCAAAAAAAAAAAAAAAAAAAAAAGGTTGAGAAGTTAGAAGTTTGATATGTTGTGGGGTTGTTAACCAATGTCATAAAAACAACATGAGAAACTATTTGTTCTGTAAGCCTTCACCTGAAGTACCATAAAAAAAAAAAAAAAACATAAAAATACTTACAATCAGCACTTGAAAACATGAAGAACTTCATTAGTTATTAGGATAGTCCAACTAAGACCATAATGAAATACAGTAACACACCCACCAGCATGGCAAAAATAAAAAAGGGTAGTTGAAAAAACTGTTGGCAAGCATGTGGAGAAATGGGAACACTCATACATTGGCGGTGGGAATGTAAAATGCTACAGTACTTTGGAAAGCCATTTGGCAGTTCTTTAAAAGTTAAACATAAATTTACCATACAACATAGTAATTCCACTCCTAGGTATTTACCCAAGAGCAATGAAAACATATGGCCATGCAAAGACTGGCACACAAATGTTCATGGCATCATTATTCGTAATAACCTAGAAGTGGAAACTACTTAAATGCAGAGCAACTGTAAATGGATAAACAAATGTAGCGTACACATACAATGGAATACTATTCCCTAATAAAAAGGAATGAAATATTAATACAAGCTACAACATAGATAACTGTGAAAATTGTGTGGGGGCAATGTCTGACCTCCTCCAACTTCACGAGGGACCAGAAGAATCAAGATCAACAGCCCAAGGCTGATTCCTATGAGGTGAGGGTCAGACATGCCTCCCTCTCCACCATCTGTACCAATTCTGACACCAACCGTCCCTCCCACAGCACTCTCTGCTGGGTTTGATAATTCATTGCAATGGCCACACAGATCTCAAAGACCATGCTCACAATTACGGGGTTTATTAGGGAAGTAACAGTTACAATTCAGGCTCAGGAACACTCAAGGTACAGTTCTTCCATCAGGATAGCCTCTCCCCAGCTGTGCTCCCAGGCATGCCTCTCCCTGGCCCTCAGTCTCTGCCCAGAGGCACTCGGCTTTCTCTCTCCGTGGGCCGGGAAGCCCACCTCACTGTCTCCTGCTGCCAGGTCTCTGCTGCTGGGTCCCTCCTGCTGGTCTGTGGGCTCCTCCTCTCTGCTCTGGAACTGGCCCTCTTTTAAGGCAAAACTGACCAATCCCCTTGGTAGACCACAATTACCTTATCACACAGTCACCTGGGTGGGAGTTACAAGACCCTGAATAGAAAAGCCAGACACAGAAGTAATTAATCGCACCGCAATAACTTCAACAAACATTTTGCTAAGTGAAAGAAGCCAGACATAAAAGAGGCCACATATTGTATTACTCTACTTATATGAAACGTCCACAATAGGCGAAGTTATAAAGATTAAAAGAAGATTGGGGCTGCTGGGGCTGGGGCTTAAGTGCAAATAGGCATGAGGGATCTTATTAGGGTAGTGAAAATGTTCTAAAACTATAGTATTGTGATGGTTGCACATCTTAGTATATTTAAAGAAATCACTGAATAATACAATAAAACTGGAGAAACTTTATTATAGGTAAATTATGCCTCAATAAAGTTGTTGATAAAAAGACCAGACTTAATGGTTCGATTGAGACTGGAGGGACCCCCGAAGACATGGCCCCCAGACTCTCTGTTAACCCAAAACTAAAACCATTCCCAAGGCTAACTCTTCAAAGATTAGACTGGACTATGGGACATAAAATGATACTCGTGAAGAATGTGCTTCTTAGCTCAAGTAGATACACGAGACTAAATGGGCAGCTCCTGTTCGGAGGTGAGATGAGAAGGCAGAGAGGGTCAGGAGCTGGTTGAATGGACACGGGAAATCTGGGGTGGAAAGGAGGAGTGTGCTGTCACAGTACAGGGAGAGCAACAAGGGTCACATAACAAGGTATGTATAAATTTTTGTATGAGAGACAAACTTGAATTGTAAACTTTCACTTAAAGCACAACAATAAAATAAATATAAAAGCAAAAATAAAAAATAAAGTTGTTGAACAAACAGGTTGTTTGGAAGAGATTAGTTTGGACCAATAGCATCCCTGACCAATTGATGATATAGAATAGGATACTGACAGCACAAATTTTGGGGGCGGATTCCCATCCATGGCTGGAATCAGAAATCTTCAGCTTGTGCTATTCCTGTTTGCTGAATAAAGCCTGCTCATGAATAAGCATGAACATAACATGGGGGTGAGGGAATGGGGCTTTCTTTTCAAAGTTCATTAATTTAGTCCCAATAGGTTGCAGGGAGCCTTTCTGTGTGTGTGTGTGTGCTGTATATTGCATTGTTTTTTAATACTTCAGAAGTTTTTTCTTTGTTATTTCTGAGTTTTCTCTATATTTTGTATCATACATTTGACAGGAGATCAAAGGGGCTGTCCATCTAACACAGCTTTCTTTGCAAAACAAATCAACGAGCATCTATTTCATTCTGTTTTTTCTGGCTCTGCCTCACGGAATCCCTCTTGTCCCCACTGCTGTACTCAGCAATAAGCATTTTGTTATTTGATCTCCCTTTTCTCTTTTCTCCTGCTACTATTTCAGTTAGAAATGATAGAGTGTACTTGGGGTGAATGTGAGGGTAAGGACATAAAATTTATGACTGAATGGTTCTTGATTTTCACTCTTTTAAGTGAATCATAAACTTTCTTCAAGAGCTGTATTGATTGTACCTGTTATTTGACAGGGAATATGTAAGTGTCTTTTCTGGGGTGTTTCACCGCATTAACTATAAGCAGTCTTATATTTAAAAAGTCTATGCCATTAACCTCAGAGAAGTTACATCTTTCTGATAATTTATAATGGAGTTTTTTGTTTGTTTTTACTAATTAATTTATTAATTCAACAGTTATTTATTAAACACCTGTGGTGTGTTAGGATTTTTCTAGTACATGAAGATATAGTAGTGAAGAAAATAGATAAAAATTCTAACTCTCACAGCACTTCCGTGTTAGCATGGGTGGAAGGTATCTGTATTTAGCCACACAAGTTGTTTTCTCCACAGTCATAATACATGTGAATGACACTCCCAGGACCAATCTTTTGTGAGGAAAGGATTAAATAATTAATCAATAGCAAATGATACTGAGTGCTTACCATGTGTCAGGCACTGTTCTAGGAACTTGGGCTGTATCAGTGCTCCAGACAGACAAAGATTCGAACATTCTTGGGTATTCCATCTAGTTAAAGATGATATTACAATGTAATTAGTTCTATAAAAGAGAATAAATAGTGTAGGGTAAGAGGGACAGTTTGTAATATTAAATATCTTGGTCAAGATAGATATTTTAACAAAAATGTGAAGGATATAAGGGAGTTAGGAAGCAGATATCTTGCCCTAAGGCCGTAAGAGTCATATGTGTCTGGCAGGTTCTGGAAATAGCAAAGCAACAGGCAAGTTTTGCAGAATGAATGAGGAGGAATGTGCTATGAGCTGAAGTAAGAGGAGTATCAGGTGGACAGAATATACTTAGCCTTAGGAGCCTTTACAGGGACTTTGGATTCTACTCTGAGTGAAATGGGCTCATTGAAAATGGCATGATCTGACTTACATTCTACAAAGCTCAATCTGGCTTCTGTATTGAGAATGGGCTGTAGAGGGTCAAGAGTAGAAGAAAGGAGGCCAGATGGGAGATTACTGTAGTAATCTAAGTGAGACAGGATAGTGGCTTAAATCAGGGTGTTAACATTGGAGGTAGTAAGTGGTAGGATTCTGAATATATTTTAAGACAGAGCCAATAGGATTCCCTGAAAAATTGTAGATGTGGTGTGAATAACAGAGAAAAGTCAAAGACGGCTTCCAAGCTCGAGCAATTTTAAGTGAGATATTGCCATCAACTGAAACGGCAGCTGATGAAACTTGCTTTTGACAGAAGATATGGAGTGAAATTTTGCTTGACTACCAGCCAAAAGATTGTCAGTTTGAAGCTACCCAGAAGTGCCTAGAAAGAAGCTTAGTGATCTGCTTCTAAAAGGCCACAGTCTTGAAAACCCTAGGAGGCAGTTCTATCCCACACATATGGGGTCACGATGAGTCAGAACCAACTCCACAGCAACTAACAAAAACAACAACACTGAACGTCAAATAGGCAGAGGTTGAGTAGATAATGAGATGTTTAAGTCTCAAGCTTCACTCTTGGCAGAGCTACGCTGGGCATTAAGTGTTTTGTTGTCGTTGAACTTCCAGTTTTGATTTTTTAGAAATCATTTAACAAGAAAAACATTTAACCAAATAAAAAAAGTTAGGATGGATTAATTTATAACAAAACAGTCAACTTAAAATACCAGCCCTTTTATTTAGTGGTCAAGAATGCCAAAGGTCCCATTTAAACAGCATAAATGCACAATTGGTATTTTTACCTATACATGATGGCACAGAAATATAAGTCATGAAACTTCCATCGAAACCTTCCCTCCCCTCCAGAGTAAATTTCACAATTGTTTCTTACGTCAGTACTCAGGCGCTCTAAAATCACCAGTGATATTTTGAAATGTTTATCTGCAACCACTCTGATAAAGAGAATACTTTTAAAACAATTCTCATAGAGACCAAATACCTTAAAATAATTTTGTGGCATGTGAGACTGCTTAAAGAAACTTGGAAAGGATGAAAAATAATGTACAAAAATTATAGTCTCTCATCTATAGAAACTACACAAATAAAATATTTTCCCTAATTAATTATCCTTGTGCCTTATAATTTGTTAGCACAGATGAATTACAAGGAGCAGAATGCACCTTTTTTTAAAAAATTGGTTCTGGGTTGTAGTTGCCAGCTTAAGAGTCTATGATGGTAAATATAATCAAAATGTGATTATACTTACAAATTCTGGAATGGAGGAAAGAAATAGCTCTTTAAAGAGTTTCTCTGTCCTTGTTTTCAAGTCAAAACAAAACAAAACAAAAATTCACAGCACTTTAAAGGATGGGGCCCATTAAAATAAAATTGTGATTAATTTTACTATTACACTCCTCAAGGGTAAGCATTAAGTGTGATATTTTATAATAGCACTCTATAGTAAGCTATATGAGCAAATCCAGCCCCTAGATTCAATTACAGATTATGTATGGCTTTTAGGCAGAACATCTTATTTTCACTCTTGAACTTGCAACATTAAAAATATTTATAAATAAACATAAAGGAATATATAATTTATGACAGCTGGCCAGGCACTTAACTTGGGGAAAGATACTTTGAGATTTTGAGGTAATTTAGAATTACTTTCAGCACTCACAAACATATTCTAAAAACCATAGTTTATACCACACTAACTGAAGTTATTCATTCAGCTTTTTTTAAAAAAACTGTAAGTTTGTTTCCCTATTGTACCAAAACTCACACCTAAGTTTAACTTCTTAAGAAGTGAATAAGAACATTTTCAAGACTCAGTTTTGGCCCCATTTAGGTACTTCTGTGTACAGAGTATACTCGAAAAAACTACAGGTACATAGAAGGGCTGTGGGCACAAGAGCCAGAGATGAATAACTTTATTTTTTCTCCCTAATTTAGCATTACATTTAATAGACTTCTTAGGAAAAGAGTCAGACTGCCAGTCACATAGATGCTAAAAAAAAATTCTAGAAGATTACTGGTTGATGTGATAAGCCTCGACCTTACCTCAGAAAAATTAAAGAGCAATGCTTCAGAGGAGCAGAAACAAAGAAGCAGAGCTTGTTTACAGGTGATGACAGTACTGTGGAAGCTCCTGAAGGAGCACGAAGGAGCACAAATCTCTGGGTTTGTATGAGCACGGTATCTGGCTCTTCCCCACTTGTGAATTCTTTTGAAGATAATGTGGATACTAAAAGATGGAGGACCTCAGAACAGAAAGTGACCATTTTGGAATTATTCTGTTATTAAAGTTATCCAAGTCTATTCTTCATTAGAATTACCAGGGTATTATCTGCAAATGTAAAAGTCACGCCTCCAAATCCTTATATCTAACGATGAATTATATTTTCTATTCCTTTCTCAAAGCGCAATTTCAATTCGAAGACTACTTCTTGTTTTGAACACACCAGCTCTGGTTATCTGCTACGCAGAGACTAGTTAATAAAAACCCTGTTTTAAATCCTTCAAAGAACATTATGTATAAAGAAAAACTTTAGTTTGGTTTTGAGGTGACCTCAATCTCAAAAAATTATTTAATGAGAAAACATATTGGCTTAATTTACTTTCAAGCAGCTGAAACAAAGTCTAAATACTTTATTTATAAAGACTTCTAAACTGACCCTCATTAGGATACCATGTTTTTTCAGTCACGGTGAAAGATTGGTGTTAATTGATCTCTTCTTTCATTGCAGAGCCAACAGTATGCATCTGGCAAAACTGCTAGCTGGAGTTACTGGTGTAATGTGCAAATGTGGAAGAATTTCTCTCTGTGAGATGCTAACCAGCTCATTCAAGTTTTGAAACTGTGACCCTGGTCTATCAGCACCATGCTTTGCCCAACTGAAATAATTAATAAAGCCCCATTGCTATGGCGTGAGGGGCAGAAGATGGAGAAGGGACTGAGGGTGATAATTATATACATAATCAAGATACCACAATATACACTGAAAATTTAATGTCTGTTAAAGTACTGTATTTGAGGCTTGAAAATCATTGATAATAGCTATTAAATAGAAATTTTTACAATATTTAAACACCTGCAAATATACAGCTCTCTGGTTTGACCCAAATTTGAATACCAGTGGAAGTTCATCAAACACTAGATTATCAGTAAGCTATAAGAAAGAAATTATATATATTTTATAGGTAGTAGCCTATAAAAGAATATGAAGATTAGGTAAAAACTAAGTGAAATTATGACTAATTATTTCCAGTTTCATCTTCTTCCTAGGAGAGGCCCAAAACAGGCCAATGGAAAACCAACTTCATACATGTAAGAAATGGCATCTGCTATTATAGGTATATCTTCCTTAAAGGTAGAGAGGTCATAGACATATATACCTCAGACATTCATTTTCATATAATGGTTTTTTGAGACATCTACACCACTGAAGTATTGTAAAGGAAGTCTACAAACCACTTCTAGGAAAAAGGCACTTCATTGTGAGAGTTGGATTTAATTACATGAAAGTTGAGAAGACTAGGATAGACTCAAAAGTCAGTATTCATTTTTGTATTTACGAATACAGAGCAGATACCAGTTTTATAGAATGTAGCCAATAACACTACAAACTACAGAGCAACATTAGCTATATTCTCTGTAAATAGTAATTTATGATATTTCTCCAAAAACCCACATAGTTTCAAGTTCAACAGTAAAAAGGAAAAAAAAAAAAAAAAAAATAGTCACCAGCTGTTGCTACCTTAGAGCTCAAGATGCTGTTTTCAACAGTTTATGTCTACAGTTTGGTTCTCTGTTTCAGAGCAGGAATTGCTTTTCAGATGAAAAACCTGAGGTTGCAGAGGTGTATGTATGTGAGGGGAGAGAACCCAGAGAGGAAAAATACTGGGCAGTAATAAGAGGTGCATTTCTCTGGTCAGAGAACCACATGAGGAGGTAGTTATTCTGAGAACTTCTCAAATAGAGAATATTTTACTGATCTATTGAGAGTTGGGGAAGTACAGGAGCTTCTCTGTGAGACTGAAGATAGCAACAGGAATACTTCTCCAGGGAAATCAGGACCAGGTGTCAGTGCAGCTTGAAAGTGGCTCTTTTCTGATGATAGAACTCTATAAGTATCTTATTACATCACCACACATGGCAGTCCCATACATCCTTGAGCCCCATCATCTCTGCTGTTGAGTTTTTTCATTCAGTACCGACGTATTTCTCTTAACAGTGCATTAAAGTTATCTCCGACACCCTGTCTGTCTTGGCCGAGGTTTCAATGAACAGAATGCCATAACTCTTAGCCAGTTCACATGCGCTTGTTTTATGTCAACTGTCCTTGTTGGCAAATCACACTTGTTTCCCCCCAGCACCACAGATACATCATCTGAATCTTTTACTCATTTAATCTGCTCCCTGTGGAGGTTAATATCTGCAAATGATTTGCTATTATTGATGGCAAATACACAGAGGAAGCCTTCGCCTGTCCTCATGTACTAGTCTCTCATGGCACTATACTCTTCCTGTCCAGCTGTATCCAGTATGTCCAACAGACAGGTTTCACCATCTATAACCACCTGTTTTTGGTATGAATCCCCTATGGTGGGATCATACTCATGTACAAAGTGGTTCTGGATTAGCTGGATAGTTAGTGCACTTTTCCCAACATCATCTGTTCCAACCACCACCAGTTTGTACTCAGTCATTTCATACCAGCAAGGACCTCAAGCTCTACTGCCTCCACTTCGGATAGATTCAGGACCACAAGTGGGAAAAATGTTGGAGAACCTAGAACAGCCATAAACAGCTCCCACCAGGGAGCAGCACTTCCGGCCCCTCCCGCTACGCAATCCTGGACATAAAATTTTGTACACATAAAAAAAAGTTGAATTGGCAAATGTTGTGTTATCTACATTTTTACAACATTATTTAAAAGGTGATAATTGCAACAGAGAAAAACAAATCAGAGAAAGGAGATAGATTGTGTGTGTTTGAGAGAAGATTGCAATTGTAAAGAGTTGTAAAGGAGGGCTCCACTGAGAAGATGGCAGTTGAGTAAAGACCCAAAGTAGGCCAGAGAGTGAACCATGTGGACATATAAAAGCGAGCCAGGAGAGAGGAACAAGATGTACAAAAGCCCTGGATTAGAAGGTGTTTGGAGTAGAGTAACCATGGAAAAAGGAGCCCTGGTGGCACAGTGGCTAAGCGCTTGGCTGTGAACACTAATGTCAACTGGTTGGAACCCACCAGCTGCTCTGTGAGAGAAAAGACCTGGTACTCTGCTACTGTAAGATTTACGGACTAGGAAATGCTATGGGAAAATTCTACTCTGTCATATAAGGTCTCTATGAGTCAGAATTGAATCCAGGGCAATGCTTTTTACAAAGAGCATAGAAAAGATTGATAGGAGATAAAAGTCTGAAAAATAATTATGGGCCAGATCACTTAGTGTTTTGTAAGCTATTGTAAGAATTTTGGATTTATCTTGAGTGAGATAGGGAGACAGTGCAATGTTTTGAGAGAGTTGTGGAATGAATTCCTCCTGTGCGCATTTAGTACAAAATTACTTGTATGTAAATCATATAATTGTTTGTAAACAATTGTATGTAAATTATGCCTCAATAAAGTTGTTGAACAAATAGGGAGTCAACTTACATTTATTTACACAATTCACTCTGGTATGTTGGTTGACTATGGACTAAAGGGTGGAAAGAATACAAGAGGAAGAGTAGATAGCAACAATCAAGGAAATGTATGATGGTGGCTTGTACCGGGATTGTAGCAATGGAGGTACTGAGAAGTGTTTGGACTCTAAAACACCAAACCAAACCCCTTGCCATCGAGTGAATTCCAACCCGTAGCAACCCTACAGGACAGAGTAGAACTGCCCCATATGGTTTCCAAAGAGAAGCTGGTGGATTCAAACTGCTAACCTTTTTGGTTAGAAGCTGAGCTCTTAATCACTATGTCAAAGCTATTACTGACTTATGTGAGTGTAAGTACAGCCAGAATGCTCCTTGGAAAAGAAGATGGTCAGACTTTGTCTCACGTTTGGACATGTTATCAGGAGGGATCAGTCCCTGGAGAAGGACAACATGCTTGGTAAGATAGAGGGTCAGTGAAAAACAGGAAGACACCTGATGAGATGGATTGACACAGTGGCTCCAACAATGAATGGGCTCAAGCATAACAATGATTGTGAGGATGGTGAAGGACCAGGCAGTGTTTTGTTCTGTTGCACGTAGGGTCAATAACAACTATGAATATAAGTGAGATATTTGTGTCTAAACAACGCGAAGAAATTCAGGAGAATTTAAAGTAAATGTCTAGTTTAACTTTCTCTATAAATATTTGCTGAGAATCTAAGGTGTCAGATATTGTCGTAGAGCACTAAGAGGAATAAAGCATAAATCTAGTTTGGCAGAATAAGAAAAGATACTGTGGCATGCAATTCAAGGAATGCGAGTTATATGAGTGATTAAGGAACACCATAGAAATGAATGGAAAGAGTTTTTATTGGAATTTGGATAAGACAGTATCTGCCCAAATGGGAGCATTCATAGAAGATCTTATATTCATCTATTAAAATCCTATCCACTCATCAGAATCTTCAATATGAGTCTCGAAGAGTGGATAACATTTTAAATAGGTGCATGTGGGATTCTGTTTCACTACTGTCTTAGGGAATAACATAGAAGAGTAATGAAATACATCAACAGCCAAAATTCAAGGTCTCCCAAATAGGGAAACCTGAATTCTTCTTTTAATTTTTATTGTGGTGAAATATATATAACAAAACATTTGCCATTTCAATAATTTTTATGTGTACAATTCAGTGACATTAATTATATTGGCCATGTTGTGTAACTATCACCCGTATTCATTTCTAAAATGTTTTCATCATCCTTAACAGAAACTCAGTACCCCTTAAGCAATAACTCCCCATTTCTCCATCATGCCTACCCCTGGTAACCACTAATAAATTTTGGTCTCCATGCATTTGCCTATTCTAGATATTTTATATAAGTGAGATCATACACTATTTATCCTTTGATGGCTGTCTTATTTCATTCAGCATGTTTTCAAGGTTCATCCATGTCATAGCGTGTATCAGAACTTCATTTCTCTTTATGGCTGCATAACATTCCCTTCTAGGTATATGCCACATATTATTTATGTATTCATCTATTAATAGAAATTTGGGTTGTTTCTACCTACTGACTGTTGTGAATAACGCTGCAATGAACATTGGTATTCAAGTGTCTTTTTGAGGCCTACTTTCAATTCTTTTGTGTATATACCTAAGAGTGGAATTGCTGGGTTATATGGAAATTCTGTGTTTGACGTTTTGAGGAACCACCAGATGTTGGCTTCATTTCCAGGCAGGCTCCATCACATAGCACAGTGTCTGAGCATTTTAGATCCCAGTAAACTGTATTGAATTAATACAGCTGGAGTAAAAAAACAATGCAACTTTCACCTTCATCCTACAAGCTGACTCATTTTCGTTTTGTTTTGTTTTGTTTTTTGATAAATTAGTCTAATTGTGTGTATGGAAATAAAAATGCCCTTTTGGTCACTAACAATAAAACTCATTCATGGGTCCCTAGGTTTGTATCTATTATTTTCCAATGTTTAGATACAACATATTTTCTTGTTTTTGTTACAGAGTTATCAAGGGTTAGCAAGGCCCTTTATTTAAATCACTTCAACAAATGGAAATAGATTCTCCTAAAGGCCTTTAAGGCCAGTATGAAAATATGAATTGCTATTTGCTCTGGTAGGTGATTGTAATCCATCTCTTCACTGACCCGAAAGCTGTTAAAGAAAGAACCAAAGACAATTATTACAAGTTTCCTTCACAGAGGGCTTCATCCCTGGCCATGTGGTAAAAGAAAGTCAATGCTATTTTTGTCCCCTAGAAGGAATGGTGGGGGGAGGAAGGGATCATGAACACTGGAGGTAAATAGAAAGTGGAAGTGAGAGCATAGGCTTTGAGCTATGAGACGAGAAGTGACCAGGTTGCTGTAAATCTACAGAAGATTCCAACGTTTTTTGTTTTTGTTTTTAATCTAGATTACAGAATGCCAAAGTGGATTGGCTATTAGGTGTCACATATTTCTTCATCCTGATTTTAGGAAGTTAGAGCCCATAGACATTAAGCAGTAACCCAACGTCACATAGCAAGTGACAGGCAAAGCTGTGATATGCAGCCTCTGACTCCTGATACAACAGTCTTCCTATTACTATTCTGTATATTCATTTATAAATTGCGTACTGCCTACTTCCTAAAAGTATTTGTTCTGAAGTGACATTCAGTAAAATGCACACAAGCAAGATGATTCTCAACACAGAAATAGAGGAATCCCGCGTGAGGAACTGTATGGTAAAACTGACTTCGCCCACCTATTTGCTATGTCGTATGTGACCCCTAGTTACTATTCCTAGGCTTCTGGAAAGAGGTTACAAAGATTATGTTTCAAAGCACTGAATAGCTCTCAGTAGCTGGGGAATGTGTAAGGCCTATGCAGAGGATACACCCCTATTCTTGCACAGTTTTAGTTTTGCCTGTATTATCATAATAACTAACCATGATAAATTGGAAAGAGCAAATTTCTGTAAATGAAATGTACTCTCCTCTTTTGTGTGCGTGCGTGTGCATGTGTGTGTATGATATTAACTACACTAATTTCAATTCAAATCTGAATAAAACATAGGTCAGGGCTCCATTACGTGACTGTAACGTGTGGCCTTGAACAGGTCATTTTCCCTCTCTGGGTCTCTGTTTCTCTAAGAGTACAATAGGAGACTAGAGAAGATGATGACCTAGGCCATTTTGCTTCTGGTTGTGAAACTCCTGTGAGTGTGCATGCGGCAGGCCCTGCATACGTAAACCCTGCTGCACCTCGGCTCTGCCAAGCCCCTGGTATTCCTTGGTCTCTGATTATTGATGCTGGTGTGCTCTTTATTTTCATTACATCTTTCATTTACTCTTGGGAAGTGTATGGTTTGCTCTCACTCCTACTCCTACCGTCTGCTTTGCTCAAGGGTTTGAATAAAAGATTAACTTCATTTTTTTCTCTCTCTAAATCTTATGTCAATAATTGCATTTGTTATCATTTTTACAATGTTATTGTTACTGTGAGCTGGTGAGTCGATTCCAACTCATAGACTCTTAAGGGAGGAAAAAATTCTAATGGCAACTCATAGACATGCTACAGGAAACAGAGTCGAACTGCCCCATAGTGTTTCCTAGGCTGAAATTTATGGCAGCAGATTGCCAGGTCTTTTCTCCCACAGAGTGGCTGGTGCGTTCGCACCACTGACATTTTGGTTAGCAGTCAAGCACTTACCATTTCTCCTGAATTTTTACAATAACCTTCTTTAAAGACCTGTGCCTGTTGCCACCCTTCTCGGAGCACTTTTCATCACGCTTCTTTGCTTTTGAGTCACTTCTTTTGAGTCCCTCACTTTCCCTCTGTAATGGCTTCAACCTTCCTCACTTCTTCCTGCTTGGCTTTCTGCCTTCTTTTCTTTCATCCTCCAAATTCTCTCACAAAGTGAAATGCCCAGTTTATCTTTGCCCAAGATCTAAAACCCATAAGGTATTAAGAAACAGTAGTCATATCTGACTGCTGAATGCATCTTTCCAAAAATTAATGTTTCAGGCCTTCCCAAGGACGTGGATGCTCTCTTTAAAAAGAAAAAGCAAAGTCAGAACAAACTCATTTATAAGTTGTTTGTTGTTGCTATTTAGTAGCCTAAGACAGGAAGCTATTTTATCATAGGACTGAAGATATAAGTGATTTTCTAGGTATGCTGCTCACAAGTTTATTCATGATAAAAGGCACAATTAATTTTAGAAACAGGGAGTCCTTTCTTCAAGCCTCAGCTTTACCACTGGCCCTCTGAGACCTTGAGCACGTTATTGGAACTTTCCAAGCCTTTTATATTCCTCCCTCTTACATGTTCATACCTAACCCACAAATTTTGAAAGACATCAAGAAATGTAGTTCCAGGACTTCCAGCCTCTACCAAGTGGCTGAGAAAGGGAACATAACATTTATTGGTGGATTTTAAAGCATTTTTCCTTCTTTCTGCAAATCCTAATTCTCTGGTGGTGTTGCTCTCAGCAGAGTCCATAAGGCCACTCTAAATATATGTCTTCTCTGAGACATTTGTCCCAGTCTGAAACTAAGTTTCACTTCACAGTTACATTCCACTGCAGTGAGAATGGATTAGGACTCTTTCACGTATCTAAGACATCTTCTGTTTATTGGGCCACAAATCATTTAGCAACACATTATTTTAGAAGAGTTTAATGGGATGGTAATGAATGAACGGAAATCAGATTGCCAGGCACTTGTTGAATTAAAATCAGGATAGATGCAGTTTTTTACTTCATTCACTCTGTGGGATGCTTGCTGTATGCCAGGCAGTAATAGGTTTTGGGGATGCAGTGGGGAATAATGCAAATTTCCTGTTCCCAGGCACCCTATATTCAAGCTCCATACTTCTTTAAGAATCAAACTAGGCAGGTATAGGTCACAGTGCTTACAGCACAGTATTTATATACAGAGATGGAATTACCATGATGTGAATGAAGCATAAACTTCAGGCACCCATAGTTGCACAGTCTTTTCCAAAGTCATTAAAAGAATATACAATAGATTATAAATTCTAAAAATCTGACAAATAACACAGAAGTCACAAGAAAACAGAAAGAAACAACATAACACTTTCATTAATTAACTGCCTGACACACTGTAATATATATATTTTTGTATTTTGTTGGATGCATACTCTTTGATTGCCACTGATATGACCTGATTTTGTATTCATAATTTTCTATCCTCTTTCTAAAAGTAGCTCCCAAATGATATGAACTTCAGACCCTGCAAAAACTTTTTCCATCCTGCTTATATTATCTTCATTGTCAGGAATCAATCAATACCAAAAACTGACAACATGCCAAATTAAGCAGACATACTAATTATTCTAAGTTCACTTGGGGACCTTGGTATCTCAGTGTTCTTCCCAGAATATATGAACACACTCATTCTACAAAATCTAGAATTGGATTTTCTAAAGAGAGTTGTTAAATTTACAATAAGCGCTATTATTACTAGCACTGCTATTATAAAATACTTCTAATAATTTTTATATTATTTTTAACTTAAAAGATGTCCTCGTATGTTTCCCTTAATTTACTCATTTAAACACCTCTTTAAGGTTGTCATAACAGGAATTATTATAATGAAATTTTCATTTTATACATGGGGAAAGGAAGATTCAGAATGATTAAATGACTTAGTTTTGGTTACAGAATTAATGTGGAACAGAAAAATGATGTAAAGCCTCTTGGCACCAAAGCCCATGCTTCATCCATTATTTCTTACTGGGCCCGGACAGGAGAAGAAAAGTCCACTGCCAGTATCATGACAGATAACAAATTACAAGGTGAATATCTTTAATTAAAAGTGTTAAAATCATCTTTCAGAATGAATGTCAAAGTTGACCCTATTACAACACTGGATTTACTCTTAAAGATATCATGTTAAATGAAGCAAATAAAATATGGTGTTAATTACAGTCTAAAGTGGTGTGGAAAAAATACAGTGGCAATGACTAATTCATGGGGTTTCATAAATATGTCAGACAACTTTAAGATGAAGTAATAAGATAAAGGAAACTCATCGCCTTCCTAGGGGCCATGGAATCTGTTTTCTCTACCTATTTTTTCCATTTTCACTTACACAATTCTGAATAGTGACTAATCTGTCCCATCTTTATTTTTTATTTGGGTTATTTGTACTATTATATCACTTATTGTTGTTGGTGTTGGTGTTAGGTGTTGTTGAGTCAGTTCCTACTTATAGCGACCCTATGTACAACAGAAAGAAATACTGCCCAGTCCTGCACCATCCTCACAATCACTGTTATGCCTGAGTGCATTGTTGCAGCCACTGAATCAATCAGTCTCAGTGAGGGTCTTCCACTTTTTGCCGACCCTCTCCTTTACCAAGCATGATGCCCTCCTCCAGGGACTGATCCCTGCTGATAATATGTCCGAAGTATGTGAGACGTAGTCTCCTCATCCTTGTTTCTAAGGAATATTCTGGTTGTACTTCTTCTAAGACAGATGCGTTCATTCTTTTGGCATTCCGTGGAATATTCAATATTCTTTACCAACGCCACAATTCGAAGGCGTCAATTCTCCTTTGGTCTTCCTTATTCATTGTCCAGCTTTCTCATGCATATGAGACAACTGAAAACACCATGACTTGAGTCAGGTGCACCTTAACCTTCAAAGTGACATCTTTGCTTTTCAACACTTGAAAGAGGTCTTTTGTAGCAGATTTGCCCAATGCAATGCATCTTTGTCTTTTGATTTCTTGACTACTACTTCCATGGGTCTTAATTGTGGATACAAGTAAAATGACAACTTCAATCTTTTCTCCATTTATGACGATGTTGCTTATTGGTCGAGTTGTGAGGACTCTTGTTTTCTTTATGTTGAGGTGTAATCCACACTGAAGGCTGTGGTCTTTGATCTTCAAGTCCTCTTCACTTTCAGCAAGCAAAGTTGTGTCATCTGCATAATGCAGGTTGTTAATGAGTCTTCCTCCAATCCTAATGCCCTGTTCTTCTTCATATAGTTGAGCTTCTTGGATTATTTGCTCAGCATATAAATTGAATAGGTATGGTGAAAAGATACAATCCTGACACACACCTTTCCTGACCACGCAGTATCCCCTTGTTCTGTTCAAATAACTGCTTCTTGATCTACGTACGAGTTCCTCATGAGCACAAGTAAGTGTTCTGGAATTCCCATTCTTTGCAATGTTATCCATAATTTGTTATGATCCACACAGTCAAATGCCTTTGCATAGTCAATGAAACACAAGTAAACAACTTTCTGGTATTCTCTGCTTTCACCTGGGATCCATCTGACATCAGCAATGATATCCCTTGTTCCACTTCCTCTTCTGAATTCAGCTGGAATTTCTGGCAGTCCCTTGTCGATATACTGCTGCAGCTGCTGTGTTTTTTTGGTCTTTTTTTTTTCCATATTCTGGTTGATATATAAATGAGCCTTGTTTGCTCAAACAGTTAAGTACTGGGCTGCTAACCAAAAGGTTGATGGTCCATATCCACTCAGCTTCTGCATGGGAAAAAGATCTGGTGACCTGTTCTTGCAAGGATTACAGCCAAGAAAACCAAATGGGGTAGTTCTACTATGTCACATGGAGTCGTTATGAGTCAAAATAATAACAATAATCCAAATATTATGCATCTATTAATTGATTCAACAAATATTTATTTAGAATCTATTACATCCCAGACACTGTTTTATGTGCTGTGATAGAGTTGTGAATTAAGCCAATAAAAACTTGATGTCTATTTATCTTTCTTGGTCTTGAAGACAAGAGATCCTTGACGTCTGGGGCCATGCCATCCTCTACTTTGCGTCACATACCTCCTAAAGCTGTCTGGTCCATAATCTGTGCTGAACTGAATCTCTCAGTAAGAAAATCTCTCTTGACTATCTCAAGAAAATTAAAACCCCAGTTGCTGAGCTGAACTTTGTAAGTTGAAAACAAGGTTAAACAGAAATGGAGGATGACGTTAAAGGAGAAAAAAATTCTAATGGCAATCACTATTCTGAGGTTATCCTATACATTGGCATAATCCCCACAACAACACTATGCAGAAAATAATATTATTATCTCTATTTTTTAGATGAAGAAGAAGAGGTACATAGAAGTTAAGTGACTTGATTATGGTCACACAAGTAGTGGGTTGTTGCACAGATAGTATTTGAACCTAGAAGTCCATGTTTTTAGCCATATCTTATCAAACTTATAGATGACAGAGTGAGGACAAAGCTTTTAAATTGTCAGTGATGAAATGTTTGACATCAGTTGACATGTGTGACTTAATTTACTAGTCAAAAGGAATTGTACTGTATAAGGAACTAGCATGATTCCATTAGGATTTTAGGAAGCTGAATTTGGCAGTAAGTGCAGGCTGGAGAGTCTCAGGGTAACCCTCTAAAAGTAAGAGATAATCATAAAATGTTGACACTTGCATGTAATCCATTCTAAGTACTAGAAATTTCTTTGATTTTTCAATTTGTAAAACATAGCTGCGTACTATATTTCCATTTCCCCTTAAATTCCAAGATTTTTTATGACAATTTATTGTGGAACTCTCAAATACTTATCTGCAAATAAGTTACCTTTGACAAATGGCTGGTGTTAGTTTGACCAGGGTCTAAGTGTTTTAAGCTGTAGAAAAATTCTGTAGAACATTTTCCAAGCAGATTTCAAGGTGGTTCCTGCTACCAATTTGCTAGGAACAGTAGTTTGTTCTAAGTTTAAATTTAATTCCAAATCTTTATCAAAACTTCTGAGATTTATTCCATGTGTGTTTGGTCTCTTCCTTTTCTAGAGTCCCATAGTATTTTTATTGCTGTGGCAACTCTGTGTTGTTGTTGTGAAAGTATATAAACACAACATTTGCCGATTTAACGTTTTTCACATATACAATTTAGTGACATGAATTACATTAATCATGTTCTGCAACCATCATCAATATCTGTTGTGTGGTAACTCTTCTGAGGGTATTTTCAATCATACATATTTATACAAGTGTTGCCCTTCATAAAATAGGAAATTCTTGAAGACAGGAAACGTTGTTCGATTACTCTCCATATTCTCAGCACCCAGAACAGATGAGGTGCTCAATAAGTGTTTGCTCAAACAAACTGTTGAAACGGCCATTAAACTTGGTAATCATATCATCAGTAACAAAGAAATGATGGAGTGGTGATCAATAAAAGCACAAGTTTGGTGCTGTAATTTTGAAGTGAGAGTTTTCCCCATGACTGTTGCTGAGGGATTTGGGATTAACACTGTATATTGCTCTCATTACAATTGAAAATTACTGCTTTTTTCTCACTCTCCCATTGCTGTTATAAAAAGCTTCTGCTACTTCATAGTTCAGAGCAATTAGGCACACTTAAAGGTTTTACCCTTTTGGTATAATGAATTATTTTCAATCTTTCTCTAAACTTTCCACCAACAGAGTTAGGTGGAAAGGTGATTTCCTTAGTCTAATAAAACTGGAGCATTTTGCTCAACTACAAATTCTTACTGGGCCTTTGTAGCACAATGTCTTTGGATCCTTATTTCATATTATTTGGGCTCTGGAATGACTGTATTTTTCTGAGCCTGTGTGACCCTTGAGCTCTGTTTTCTCTCAATTTTCTTTAATCTCTGCTTGTAAATTTACCGGTTCTTACAGAGTTCTTTTCTTGCTAAAGTCAGTGAAGATAACTAGGATATACATAACTCTCACTCTTCTTAAAATTTACCTAGAACTACGACTCTGAGGACCCATTCCAAGTAAGCAAAAGTGTCTATTTGACCAAATATCTCCTAAGGCATAATTGAGTTCTCCAGTATTCTATCTTGCTAAAACTATTTCCTCACCACATGCAAAACAGAACATAAAAAAAAAGTCACAGATTTTCATTATGGTGGAATCCCACTTCAAAGTACTAAATTTTGCACTACATGCGGTAATGCTAGCTCACATAACAGGCAAACTTCAAAATAACAGATAACCCAGAAGATGTTTATTTCTTGTTCATGTGAAGTCAAAAATGGATGCTCCTGGCTGGCAGTTAGTTCTCGTCCTAGTAGTGGTTCATGGAACCAGGTTCTTCTTCTCTGTGTCTCTGTCATTTTTAACATGTGAATTTCAAGGTTAGAGTGTTTATTTTTATCAAGACTGAAGCGGGCAGTATGTGGAGGATTGCATGTGGGAAGTTCATATGGCCAGGCTTGGGAATGGCTATATCATTTTCCATTCATATGCCATTGGCTAGAACTCAGTTACATAGCTCCACTTAACCATAATAGAGGCTGGTAAATTTCATCTGATTATGTGCCCAGGAAGAAAAGAAAATGGCATTTGGAACATGCACAGCCATTTATGTTGGTATGATACACAACTGAAATACTTTTGTGCTATGAAACAAAGACAGTATTATTTATAGTATTAAAAAGGTGATTAACAGCTTAAATAATCACAGCGGACTCATTGGAGGACATGGTATTTGAGCTAATACTTCAAGACTAGGTATGGTGTGGAATGGAGGTAATGGGGAATGTACAGCTATAGCAAAGGTATGCGATAGGGTAGAGGTAAGCTAATTTTTCCTACTGAGAGTAATATTAACTTTCTCTGTCTACCTCACAAAGTTATAGATGTGAGATCTGGGATGTATTGCCTTGAAAATACATCGTTACAGAGGAGGATGAAATTATTTGGGGGATGATGGCTGAGCCTGTGTTTTCAGAGAGAAAAGAGCAGTATCTCAGCTCTTGTTAGTGACCCACTCTTCAACTAGATCACAATGTAAGGCATGAAAAGCTATTTGAGTTAGAAGGTTGGGATTGTTATGTCTTTCAATGAACTGTGTTAAAGAGTCTCAAGGAGAGCATTGTAAAGAAGAATTATTGGATCAAAGTGGGAAATTTTTAATATAGACCCTTTGCTTGTGCATTAAAAGGAAGGTTTTGCTAACACATTTATTCTTTTGGAAGGCACATGATATAATTTGAACAATGGTTCCTTCAGATAGAAATCACCCTGTAACTTCCATTGCAAAACAAGACTTCTGGATCTTCCTTAACTTCTGTAACGGGCCAATGACAAGGGTCTTTTTATTAGAACCATCTACCCCTGATAACTTCACTTTGACAGTAGGAACCCATCCTTGTCATTTTTTATTTACTGTTCTGAAGTTGGTCAGAATTTTTGAATCTCTAAGAGAAAGTCCATTCCAATTCCTTTATCTTATATTCAGTGATAATTAAGACAAAAGATGTTCAGTGATTTACCTAAGGACATCCAGGTAATAATTGGAACAGTTTGCAGTTTTAGAGCTCTTTCCAGTAAGTGCTATTAAACAAAAATAAAAACACATCTTTGGCCTTTTTATTTTTGATGCCTAATTTTCTCCCCATTTCCAAACTTTTCTGGTTAAAAAGTGAATTACTTTTGTTAGTGTTGCAACATCTTTTCTCCTTAAGTTGTAAAGAGACATTTTTAGTACCAAGTACTTGCACAACTTGAAAAATTACTGCTGACTTTCTCCCAAATTTTCATGTGGGAAAAGCTGTCATTAAACATTTATGGAAAAATTAACCTTTGAGTTCAATTTTGATGGCATACAGGTATTTAACATTCTTTTGCTGATAAATTTGCAAACTATTTTACTTAAAACATTCATAATGTATTATCACTCATCATCTGCAGGTCATTTGGGGTTCTGTTGATTTAGGCTTGCCTTAATTCATGCATGGCTTAAAGTTACATGTTAGGTGTATGTCCGCCCTAAATGTCTTGTCTTAAAATAAAAGTAACTTTGTAATGGCCCAGAGTAGGAGCTTGATACTATTTTAACAGACATTCTATAAATGCCAGTGTTCTCCTTACCACATACTTATAATATTTCACATGCTATGAGGACTATAGATACATACACATACATGAACGCACAGACACACACGCACACATACACAAACATGAACTTATGTATATATTAGAAGTTTATTTTCTTGTTGTTGTTAATGGTTAATAGCTTTCCAAAACATTCTCAGGTATCTTGAACCCCAAAGAATAAAACAAACAAGGTGGTGAGTTCACTGGAAATATATTCAGTTGAACCATATAAAACTGCCATTATTGAGGTAAAAATTGCCAAATATAGTCAGTTTCATATAATTCAACATTGTGGTTCGGGAGAGCAATAAAGTGGAGAATAAATGTGTTCAGTGGTTCTTAAATAATGGACAAGATCTGGACAGACTTCTGGTGGAGCAGTCCTTCTAGGGACCAAAAAACTTTCCTGGTCACAGAAAGACTGTTCAGAGCAGAATAAGTCAATTGCACCTTGCCTGGTGTTCCCAGAAAGAAGCAAATATCTACCATCTTTAATAAGCAAATGTTTCCAAACTCTGAGAGTGAAAATGACTTGATATTTATTGGTCGGCTTTCACTGCTTTTATTCATTCTGGTCCACTTGTGATAAGGCCTCTGGATACTTGGTAGAACAGTGTAAAATCACTGAGCTCCTGTTCTTCACAAATAATATTTCTGTTCTCTTGACAGTTTATAAACGGAGACTCATTATACTCCAGTGCTGCATTTCAATCAAGTTACCCACCACAATTTCCAAGGTATAAAGTGTGCTCAAGCATCAGTATAGTGCTATTCACCAAGCCATCTATATTAACTACAGAATCATAGACAGAATATTATTTGGTGTATTGCTTTAACTCCATGGCATATTAAGTATAAATGATGACAAACCTTAGATATCAAGCCTGACACTTACAGGTAATGAGGAAATCAGTCCAAAGAAGGGGAAATACTGTTGTTACATGTCGTCATGTAAAATGGAAATAACATGCTTTGGGGTTAATTCTCTGGTAGGAGAATTGACTCTGCCATTTAGTATCTATATGAGCTTGGACAACATTCCTAACTATTTCATATATTAATTTCATCATATAAAAAATAGAGATAATACCTTTTCTGCATAGGGAATAGTTTTATTTTGAGTAACAAGTGGGATTGTGTGAGTGTGCATGTTTGTGCTTATAAATGGTAAAGTGAGGTCAACAGATTAGGATAGTACATCAATTACACAGTAAGTTGTTACTATGTAACAGACACATACACAAACAAGGAGATACAAGGTTCTTGCTGCCAAAATGCCTACAATCTAGTGTGGAAGACAATATGAGATAATTTTATTTTATAAAATATCACTAAACAAAAACAAACAAAAAAGCAAATTTGTTGCTTTTGAGTCAATTCCAGCTCATAGTGACCCTATGTATAGGACTGAGCTCCATAGGTTTTCTTGACTGTAATCCTTAGAGAAGCAGATCATCAGGACTTTCTTCCCTGGTGCTGCTGAGAGGGTTTGAACTGCCAACTTTTTGGTTAATAGGCAATCGCAAACCATTTGTGCCATCCAGGAACCTTAAGCCAGATGCCAATGAGCCAATTCCGACTCATGGTGACCACATGTATGTCAGCGTGGAACTGTGCTCTATGCCGTTTTCAATAGCTGAGTTTTTCTGAAGCAGATTGCCAGGCCTTTCTTCCAAGGTGTCTCCAGGTGGACTTGAACCTCCAACCTTTTGGTTAGCAGCTGAGCATGTCAACTGTTTGCACCATCCAGGGACTCCTTAAAACATCACTATTGAGGTATAACTGATATGCAATAAACTGTACATAGTAAAATTGTACAATTTTTGAAAAATGTATACATCCAAAAAATCATCACCATAATTAAGATAATGAATATATTCATCCAACCTCAAAAGGTTCCTTGTGCCTCTTTTTATTTCAATTCCTCCACACCCTGTGCCTAAGGCAACATTGATTTTTTTTTTTTCCACTGAACATTAGTTTTCGTCAGAATACACTCTTTTTTGTGTTTGGCTTTTTTCATTCAACGTAATTATTTTGAGATATTTTGATGTTAATTTATGTTATTGCATATATCAAGCCTTCATTTCTTGCTATTTCTGAATACTTTATTCCAAAAGTTTGTTTATCCATTCACCCATTGATGAACATCTGGGTTCTTTCCATCTGGGACTATTACAAATAAAATTGATTAACACATTCACTTACAACTTTTGGTATGGACATAGACTTTAATCTCTTTTCAGATCAAAGCTAGGAGAGGCATGGCTATCATATGAAAGGTATGTTTACCTTTTTAAGAAACTGTCAAATTTTCCAAAGTGAGTGTATCATTTTGCCTTTCTACAAGCAATGTATGAAACTTCCAAGTCCCCTGTATCTTTGTCAAAATATGGTATCACATGTCTTTTTAATTTTATCCATTCTAATAATTGTGAAGTGATAGACCATTGTGATTTCAATATTTGTATTTCCTAAATGACTAATGCTGTTGGGCACGTTCTATCTGCGTACTTGCCATCTATATAACTTCCTTGCGTGCCTGGTAATTTAAACTGTATTTACCACATTTCTTCCTCTTTCTACTGTGCCATGTAATTTTCTGGATTCACTCAAAATAAGTTCTATATGATTAATTTGAAAAAGAAAGCTATTGTTCTTGGTTTATTTGCTTGACTCATTGTCATATACGATATTTGTAATTTTTATGTCCACATTTTGAATTATTTCAAAAAAGCAACTTTTGAAAATGACAGGCATAATTTTTTCAAAGTATAGTCTCTTCACCAAATTGTTCTGAAAACTCTCAATCTGAAGCATACTCACTTCTTACTCTCAGTTACCTAGTCACCCATTACATAAAATCTAAAATATATCACTCTAGTCTTTATAATGCAAAACAATGGTATTGGACTACAGACAAAGTAGTACTGAGTGAAAACTTCGTAGATTTCTAATACATGGAAGAATTTTAAAGGGATTAGAAGCTATTTTTATGCTTTTTTAGCTAGGTAATGAGATGGGGAAAGGCAAACTTTATGTTAAATAATGGTTCATTTCTTTCATTCATTGATTCATTTAAAATATTTAGTGAATGCCAGCTATGTATATCTCATTGTGACAAAATGAAGCTTGAGTCTATGGCTTACTTGAGTGCAGGGTCTCTGCCCAACTTGTCTTTGACTTGTCCAGTCCCTAGATTAATTTAAGGAAAAACAAAAATGAAACAGATAGGGGAATAGAGGTAGAAAGGGAATAAAAGAGGAAGGAGGCAGCCAGGAAAAGGATAAAGAAGGGCGGGCTGGGGGAGATGTCTCAGGTGGTCGGGCAGAAGCCAGATCCAATCTCCAAGATCCCTCTTGTACTCACTTTACTCACTACCGTTGTAATCTTAGGCCTCTTTTCCCTCATCTGAATAATAAAAATAATAATATCCACTATGGCTCTCATGAGGATTAAAGGAAATCATCACTACAAAGTGTCTGGCACAAAGTCAACATTCAATACATGAGAGCTGTTGCTATCTAGAAGAATGTATCATAGGAGTCATCTCACTGAAGATACTTTCTATCAAAAATCCTTGGTGATAACATGGATGGAGGAACCAAACCCAAGAGAAGCAAATCTGAGGACGTGAGGAAATTAAGCAAACTTACCGCTACAAAATAAAAATTTTGTAATACAAAAAACTACACCTTACAGAAACAATGAACTCCAAAAGAATAAACAACAATGTAAATACAGAGTAAGGAAGACCAGACTAAAAGAATTCAAGAGAAAAAAATAATCGGGCCATAGGTGATAAACTAAATGGAGGTGAGAAAGGACTAGAATATACAAAGACTTAGAGGTTGGCTTTTCTTTCTATTCTGTATGGGCTCAACCCTCACAGGAGCCTTGACGCCCACATTGGCCGCCTTTGTTTAAAATGATGGCGTGAACCTGCAAAAGCTTATGGGATGAACAATAGTGGTGGTAATTACAAGGAAATGATAGAACTAATTCATTTGACTTAACAAATAGCACTCTATGAAGTGATGTAATTAGTACTCAAGATCATCAGCTATATCTCTTTTCTGCTATTTATTTTCTAAGACCATAGATAATAGAAATTTTAAACAATGAAGGAAAGAAAAGGGATCTTAAATTAAAACAAAGGAGATTTTACTTAGAAATTAAAAAGAATCCTTTGTGTAATAAAACATGGGAAGAGGTAGCCTAAGGATGTTGTTTGGAATTTATCCCTTATGCATCCTTCATCCTTCAACATTTTCATAATGAAACAATTATTTGTCTTAGATTGTTTACACATGGTACAGTTGAAAGATGGGGAGCTGGAATAATGAATTTCTCTTTTGTGCTAAATAATTCAACAAAACACCCAATGATCTTTAATTCACTAGTTCTAAAATGGCAAAGTAATTGTGTGCTGGGTACAAAGAGTAATGGTGTGTAATAGCTAAAAGACTAGAGGAGAAATTGAATTCCTAATTAATATGCTAATATGCAACTGCCAGGTAATGATAATATTTTTTGTACACATATCCTTGTCAAAGATTATGGTAAGCTCTTTATACGCATGTTTTTAATTTACTTCTCACAAAACTTTGAGTCCGCCCCTATTGATATTGCCATTGTACAAATTTTGTAATAGGGCTTTAAAGAAAGACACACAGACAGTACCTTGCAGAGCTAAGATGTAAACCCAGGTAGTCACAAGCCAAGCTCTTAAGCTTCAACCATGTTGCCTTTTAGGATAAGTTAGGCACTGTTTCTTTCAGTTAATTCCTGGTGGCGCAGTGGTTAAGCACTTGGCAGCTAACCAAAAAGTCAGCAGTTCGAACTCACCAGCTCCTCTGTGGGAGAAAGATTTGACGGTGTGCTTCCATAAAGATTACAGCCTTGAAAACCCTATGGGGCAGTTCTAGTCTGTCCTATAGAGTTGCCGTGAGTCAGAATCGACTCAACAGTAAACGGTAAGAGGAGCGTTTAAGAGAAGAATGGATGTTTTCAATATGTGACAAAGACTCGTATAATTTTTTTTTTAATAATGGTGATTTTTCTCTCAGGAATGTTCTGCTCTGAGATGACATACTTTCAATAACCGGAGATTTTATTTATTTATTTAATTTTTGCCCACTTGTCTTGGCATGTTGCTTTTTCCTGTTCACAAATTAATTGGAATACAACCAAAAATATAACAGTCTCTTTGGCCTAAGTACCCAACAAAATAAAAAATATGTCTGCTATCTAAAGTTAAACAATTTCAAATTCAGTAGCCTCCATGTAATTGAAATGGTATTTTTTTAACAAAAAAAAAAAGAAAGAGCTTTCTCTTGTACTTAGAGAGAGACAAATAAAGAAAGAAAAATCATTTTATACATTACCAAGTTTGAGAAAGACAGCATGTTTGTTTTGTTTTAGTAAAGGAAATTAGTTTCTTAATTGAATCATTGGGCATCTCTCAGAGCCACTGAATCTTAAGTATGAACTATCAGATACTCAGGATATTCTCATCTGGGATCCCTGGCCTGCATCAGATATCAAGATTCCTCATAGTTTCATGCTGCTTGTTTTAATCTCATTTTCACCTTTCCCATGGCAACATCTTCACATTCAGAGCAAGGTTTCATATGTGATGATGAACTGTGAAGAGCAAATAGGCTTTTCTTAGTTTGTACACTGCCAAGTTTAGGACCAGAATTCTCCCTTCCCATGCTACCCTGAGCAGTTCTATGTCTGCCTTAAAATACACAAAGAATTCCACAGTCAGAAAAGGCAAAAGCAAGACTACAAGAAACCTTCCAAATTAGATCTAATACGTTTTCATAAAAGAAAAAATATATACTAAATTATATCTGATTAGTATTCTATTATTATGTATTGGATAATATATTAAAAGTGCGAACAGATGGTAAGGATTGAATTTATGAATACAATCAATAGTGTGTTTTAAAATATATTAACAGAACAAAAAAAAAAATGACGCTCTAGGCAGAAGCACCACGCAGTCCCTCCACAGCAAAGATCTGAAAACCTAAACCAAACAGAGAATACAACAATCCTGAAACCCTAAATCATCAAATGAAGAGATAAAAAACTCAGCCAAGCACCAAATGGAGTGAGAAAACTGACAGAGAACAGAGAGCGAGGAGAGATTCATGCAAAGGTCCCCTACCAGCTAACGCAGCGTGGATCCTCCATCTTGGACTCCTATCAGAGACCAGCAAACGGGGGTACGAGAAAGCAGCCTCACAGAGCGTCCAGCGGGAGACAAAACAACCGGTAATTAGCAATATATGCTTTCGCACCCCCCACCCTTCTTCACCCCTACTCTGACTCCTTTGCTTCCCGCGGCCTCAATCTCTTGACCGGGAAACACCCGCTGCTTGGATTCCACACACTCGAACAGGCGGCTCTCTGAGTGACATATGTTGGCTGCTGGTGTTGCTTTTTTAACTTCTTTTGATTTCTTCCTTGCCTCTTGCCACCTCCCCCTCCTTTTGCTCGAGTACCTGGCTCCGTGAGCCATCTTTGCTTCTTCCTGAGGGGCTGCAGAGCTCCAGTAATTTGTGATATACTATTTCCCACTTCCTACCCTTCTTCACCCACACTCGGTCCCTTCTGCTTCCTGTGGACACAGTCTCTTGTCCAGAAACACCAGCCCACACTAGCTGGCTCTCTGAGTGCCATTTGTTGGCTGCTAGTGTTGCTTTTTTATTTCTGCTTCTTTTGATTTCTTCTTTGCCTCTCGCCACCTCTCCCACCTTTTGCTCAAGTACCTGGCTCCGTGTGCCATCTTTGCTTCTTCCTGAGGGGCTGTGGAGCTCCGTTTGAGTGTGGAGCTGCTTCCCGGTCTGGGCTGCTGCACTGGTGGGATCCTGAGGCTTTTGTTTGTTTGTTTGTTTTGAGTGGTTTCTTTGTTTTCTTTTCCTTTTCTTGAATTGAGAGCCCTTTCTGGCCAGGTGGAGCTGGGTGGCAAGGAGATGCCCCCTAAGCTTGCACACACTTGCAGAGGGATCCCTGAGGGCATTTCTTTTTTTGTTAACTTTTTTTTTCTGATTTTTTGGGGCCTCTCTTGTTCTTTATTATTTTTTTTTAATTTGTTTTCTTTTCTTTTCCCTCTTTTTCCCTTTTTGTCTTTCTTCATTGCTCAGTTTCTCATCTCTCTATATCTTCCTTCTCTTTCTGTTCCCTAAATACCTGGCATCGTATACCTCTACGCCTTCTAGCCAGGCTGTACTGCAACACCTGAGCGCGATGTCCCCAGACCTCACAGCCGCACTAGTGGGATCCCTGGGAACTTTGTGGTTCTTTAATCTTTCTGATTTTTATTTATTCATTCTTTTCTTTTCTTCCTCTTTCCCTTTCTGTTTTTCTCCATTTCATAGTCTTTCATCTCTCCACTCCAATGGCAAACTCCCCTAGTATTCTTTTTTGTTTGTTTGTATGTTTTTGGCTCCTATTCCTCTCTCCTCTCTCCCACATCCGTCTTAGCTCCATACATAACAATCTCCCACTGCATCCTTCCTACCTGCATGGTGCGCTTGACATCACACCAACAAGCAGCACAGGCACGGCCTACTGGAACCGGCCCTGCACTGATTACTGACCTGCTCTGGTGGCTGTAGTAAGTGCCACAAACAACCCATCCCAGTAACTCGTCTTCAGCTATACACGCCCTGCTGTACCATATATGAGTGACTGACCCTGCCAATTGGAGAAGGAGGTGAAAGTATTGTGCCAGCAGACGAAAAAACAACAAAGAACACACAGTCCGCCTGCTCAGAAATAGTCAAATTTTTTTAAAAAAGGGACAAAACAAACAAATCTACAGTCAATAAAAGAGAAAAATAACTACTGAATGCCCCAAAGACAGCAGACAATATAAAAACATTTACAAAAACAGGACAGAATGGTTCCAGTAGGCATCCAAAATAAAACACCAGATGACTCTCCTGTGGAAGAAAATGCACTAGAACTACCTGATAGGGAATTCAAATATCTAATACTAAGGATTCTCCAAGAACTGAGGCAAAAAGCTGACAAACATGAGGAAAAAATAGACAAATTCATGGAAAATACAGACAAAAATTTGGAAGAATTCAGGAAAACAATGCAGGAACAAAATGCCAAAATAAATTCACAACTAGAAATCATAAAAGACAACATTAGAAATCCGAAAGATAAACAACAAGATTTCAGAAATGGATGGTGTCATAGAAGGCCTGAGAAGCAGATTTGAAACTGTGCAAGGCAGGATCAGTGGAACTGAAGGCAAACACTTGGATACAACTCTTTCAGGAAAACTCAGAAAAAAGAACAAAGAAAAATGAAAAGACCCTGAGAGTTATGTGGGATACACTCAAAAGCAAAAATTTTCGAGTGACTGGAATTCCAGAACAGGGGGAGAAGACAGAAAACACAGAGAGGATCATTGAAGAACTGCTGACAGAAAACTTCCCCAATATCATGAAAGATGAAAAGCTGGCCATCCAAGAAGCTCAATGAACCCCATATAGAAGAGACCCCAAAAGAAAATCACCAAAGCATATCATATTCACAATTCACCAAAACCAAAGACAAACAAAAAATCCTGAGAGCAGCTCATGAAAAAGAAGAAGTCATATACAGAGGAGAAACAATAAGACTAAGCTCAGATTATTCGGCAAAAACCATGCAGGCAAGAAGGCAATGGGATGACATATAAAATATTGAAAGAAAAAAATTGCCAGCCAAGAATAATATATCCTGCAAAACTCTCGTTCAAATATGATGGTGAAATAAGGTCATTTCCAGATAAACAGAAATTAAGGGAATATGTAAAAGTCAAACCAAATTTACCAGAATTATTAAAGCGAGTTCTTCAATCTGAGGACAAACAGCTTCAGCTCACAGACAGAATCTAGAATGCAGGATCGTACCAGCCAGATACCAATCTAGGAAATGAACTCTCGAGGACTATCCAAAACCAAAAGAAATACAACAGGGAATCAGAGCAGTTAATCAATAAATGACAACAACATCGCAACAATAAAAGAGGGAATAAACGGCATAGGTATAGAACCTTCCAATGGAGAGGAAGGAAAGGTGATACCAAGTAATGGTAGACTGCTTCAAACTTAGGAAGATAAGGGTAGAATTCATAGTAACCACAAAGAAAGTTAACAGATATAAAAAAAAAAAAGAGGAAAAACATAAAGTCTCAGCAAAAACAAAAGAAATGAAAAAAAAAAACCACAAACAAAAGTAACTCAGCACAAGAGAGTAAGAAGAACAAAGAAAACTTCAGCACCGCAAAGAAAATCACTATGAAATGACAGCAAAAAACTCACATCTATCAATAATTACACTGAATGTAAATGGACTCAAAGCACCCATAAAGAGAAGGAGAGTGACAGAATGGATAAGAAAACAGGATCCATCAATATGCTGTCTACAAGAGACACACCTTAGAAACAAAGATGTGAATTTATTAAAAGTCAAAGGTTGGAAAAAAATATATCAAACTAACAACTACCAAAAAAGAGCAGGAGTGGCAATTCTAATCACAGATAAAATAGATTTCGAAACGAAATCTACCATAAAAGACAAAGAAGACACTACATAATGATTAAGGGGATGATCCATCATGAAGACATAACCATAATAAATATCTATGCACCCAATGACAGAGCTCCAAAATACATAAAAAAAACTCTAACAGCACTGAAAAGAGAAATTGACAGTTCCACAATAATAGTAGGAGACTTCAACACACCACTCTCAGTAAAGGACAGAACAACTAAAAAGAAACTCAGCAAAGATACAGAAGACCTAAAGGACACAATCAGCCAACTGGACCTCATAGACATATATAGAACAATCCATCCAACCGCTGCAAAGTACACATTCTTTTCCAATGCACATGGAACGTTCTCCAGAATAGACCACATCTTAGGCCACAGAGCAATCCTCAACAAGATCCAAAATGCTGAGATAATTCACAGTATCTTCTCTGACCACAATGCCATCAAGGTAGAAATTAACACTAGAAAGAGCAAGGAAAAAAAATCAAACACATGGAAACTGAATAATAATCTGCTTACACATCAATGGGTAATAGAAGAAATCAGAGATGGAATTAAAAAATTCCTAGAATCAAATGAAAATGAAAACACATCATACCAAAACCTTTGGGACACAGCAAAGGCAGTCCTCAGAGGACAATTTATAGCAATAGATGCACATATCAAAAAAGAAGAAAGGGACAAAATCAAAACATTAACTACAGAACTCGAACAAATAGAAAGAGAACAGCAAACAAAGCCCACAACCACCGGAAGAAAGAAAATAGTAAAGATCAGAGCAGAAATAAATGAAATAGAGGACAGAAAAACAATAGAAAGGATGAACAAAACCAAAAGTTGGTTCTTTGAAAGAATCAAAAAGATCGAAAACCACTGGCCAGACTGACAAAAGAAAAACAGGAGAGGACACAAATAACCCAAATAAGAAATGAAATGGAAGACATTACAACAGACCCAACTGAAATAAAAAGGATTATAACAGGATATTATGAAAAACTATACTCCAACCAATTTGAAAACCTAGAGGAAATGGAAAAATTTCTAGAAATACACGGCCTACCCAAACTACAACAAAGTGATGTTGAAAATTTGAATAGACCGATAAAAAGAGAAGAGATTGAAAAGGTAATAAAAAAACTCCCAACCAAAAGAAGCCCTGGCTCAGATGGCTTCACTGGAGAATTCTACAAAACATTTACAGAAGAGCTTGTACCAGTACTACTCAACCTATTTCAGAGTATAGAAGAGGAAGCAACACTTCCAAATTCATTCTATGAAGCCAGCATAACTCTGATACCAAAACCAGGCAAAGACGTCACAAAAAAAGAAAATTACAGACCAATATCTCTCATGAATATAGATGCAAAAATTCTGAACAAAATTCTAGCCAATAGAATTCAGCATCATATCAAAAAAGTAATACACCACGACCAAGTAGGATTCATACCAGGTTTGCAAGGATGGTTCAGCATTAGAAAATCAATCAATGTAATCCACCACATAAATAAAAGGAAAGAAAAGAATCACATGATCATCTCAATTGACGCAGAAAAGGCATTTGACAAAGTCCAACAGCCATTCCTGATAAAAACTCTCAATCAAGTAGGTATAGAAGGGAAATTTCTCAACATCATAAAGGGCATCTATGCAAAACCAACGGCCAACATCATTCTTAATGGAGAGAGGCTGAAAACATTCCCTTTGAAAACAGGAACAAGACAAGGATGCCCTTTATCACCGCTCCTATTAAACATTGTGCTGGAAGTTCTAGCTAGAGCAATAAGGCAAGAAAAAGAAATAAAGGGCATCCAAATTGGTAATGGAGAAGTTAAACTCTCCCTGTTTGCAGATGATATGATACTATACATAGAAAACCCTAAAGACTCCATGAGAAATCTACTGGAACTAATAGAAAGCTTCAGCAGAGTAGCAGGATACAAGATAAACATTCAAAAATCAGTTGGATTCCTATACACCAATAAGGAGAACGATGAAAAGGAAATCAGGAAAAAAATACCATTTTCAATAGCCCCTAAAAACATAAAATACTTAGGAATAAATCTGACCAGGGATGTAAAAGACCTATACAAAGAAAACTACAAAACACTGCTGCATGAAACCCAAAGAGATCTACCTAAATGGAAAAACATACCATGCTCATAGATAGGCAGAGTCAACATTGTGAGAATGACAATTCTACCCAAAGCAATTTACAAACACAACGCAATCCCAATCCAAATACCAACAGAATTCTTCAAAGAGATGGAAAAACTAATCATTAACTTTATATGGAAAGGGAAGAGGCCCCGAATAAGTAAAGCACTACTGAAGAAGAAGAATAAAGTTGGAGGACTCCCACCAGCTGACTTCAGAACCTACTATACAGCTACAGTATTCAAAACAGCCTGGTACTGGTACGACAGATACATTGACCAATGGAACAGAATTGAGAATCCAGATGTCAATCCATCCACCTACGGTCACCTGATCTTCGACAAGTGCCCAAAGTCCATCAAATCGGGAAAAGACAGTCTTTTTAACAAATGGTGCTGGCAAATCTGGATATCCATCTGTAAAAAAATGAAACAGGACCCATACCTCATGCCATATACAAAAACTACTTCAAAATTGATCAAAGGCCTGAATATAAAGACTAAACCTATAAAGTTCATAGAAGAAAAAATAGGACTTCAACACTTCAACACTTCAGGCCTTAATACATGGCATTAACAGGATACAAACCATAAGCATCAATGCACAAACCCCAATAGATAAGCTAGATAACTGGGATCTTCTAAAAATCAAACACCTATGCTCTTCAAAAGACTTCAGCAAAAGAGTAAAAAGAGAACCTACAGACTGGGAAAAAAAATTTGTGGACAGTACAAGTCAGACAAAGGTCTAATCTCCATAATCTACAAGAAAATCCAAAACCTCTACAACAAAAAGACAAATAATCCTATTAAAAAATGGGCAAAGGAAATGAACAGACACTTCACCAAAGAAGACATTCAAATGGCCAACAGACACATAAGGAAATGCTCTCAATCACTAGCCATTAGAGAAATGCAAATTAAAAACACAATGAGATAGCATCTCACCCCAGCATTACTGGCATGAATCAAAAACACTGGAAATAACAAATTTTGGAGGGGCTGCGGGGAGATTGGAACTCTTATGCACTGCTGGTGGGAATGCAAAATGATACAACTATTTTGGAAAATGATATGGCACTTCCTCAGAAAGCTAGAAATAGACATACCATTGGATCCAGCAATCCCACTCCTAGGAATATATCCTAGAGAAATAAGAGTCGTCACTCGAATAGACATATGCACACCTATGTTCATGGCACCATTGTTCACAATAGCAAAACGATGGAAACAACCTAGATGCCCATCAACAGATGAATGGATAAACAAACTATGGTACATACACACAATGGAGTACTATGCAACGAGGAAGAACAACAATGAATCTGTGAAGCATCTCTTAACATGGATGAAACTGGAGGACATTATGCTGAGTGAAATAAGTCAATCACAAAAGGACAAATATTGTATGAGACCTCTATTGTAAAAACCCATGAAAAAGTTCACACACAAAATGTAACAATCTTTGTTGGTTAGCAGGGATGGGAGTGGTGGGTGGGAAATACTAAATAGGCAATAGATAAGTGGTATCTTGGGTGAAGGGCGAGAGAGTACACAATACAGGGGAAACTAGCACAAATTGGACGAGGAAAGGTCATGGAAGCTCTGTAGACACATACAGACTCCCTGAGGGACTGAATTACTGGGCAGAGGGCTGTGGGGACCATGGTCTCGGGGAACATCTAGCTCAATTGGCATGACACAGCTTATAGAGTCAATGCTCTACATTCTACCTTGGTGAGTAGTGTCTGGGGTCTTAAAAGCCTGTGAGCGGCCGTCTAAGATACTCCACTGGACTCATCCTTTCGGGAGCAAGGGAGAATGAAGAGAAGAGGATACAAGGAAAAGATAAGTCCGAAGGACTAATGGTCCACAGCTACCAAGGCCTCCACCGGACTGAGTCCAGTACAGCTAGATGGTGCCCGGCTACCACCACTGACTGCTGTGACCAGGATCACAGCAGAGGGTTCTGAACAGAGCTGGAGAGGGATGTAGAGCATAATTCTAACTCACAAAAAAAAAAAAAAAAGACCAGATTTACTGGCCTAAAGGAGACTGGAGAAACCCTGATTGTCTGGACCCCAGACACCCTTTTAGCTCAGTGGTGAAGTTACCTCCAAGGTTCACTGTTCAGCCTGGGAGTGGACAGCCCGTAAAACCAAATGAGGCTAATGAGGTACAGCAGTCTAGTGACAAGGGCCAGAAGGCAGAAGGGGACAAGAAAGCTGGTGATAGGGAACCCAAGGTTGAGTAAGTATATTGTTGATGTGTTGTGAGTTTGTTAATCATTGTCACAGGGTAATATTTGTAGCAACTGTTAAATGAGAAACTACTTTGTTCTGTAAGCCTTCATCTTAAGTGAGAATAACAGGACAATTGGAAGAGCGTAGTCAATGTCACTAAACTGTGCATGTAGAAATTTTTCAAATGGTGTATCTTTAGCTATGTGTATTTCCACCAAAAAAAAGTTGAGAAGTTAGAAGGTTGATATGTTCAGGGGTTGTTAACCAATGTCATAAAACAACATGTGTACTACTGTTTCATGAGAAACTATTTGTTCTGTAAGCCTTCACCTGAAGTACAATATAAAAAAAAAAAAATGGGAAAAAAATATATATTAACAAAGAAAAAATAAGGCCATTAAAATAATGATCTGAAAAAATTGCTTCAATTTATTACATGCTATTTTCTTTTTGGGAGTAGAAATTGCCAGATGCTCTATCAATCAGGGAGATCAAAATAAACTGATGTTACCAGGACATTGCCTACGGCTTGTCTATCTTGCTCCTCCAGGGTTAGTAGTGGTTCCCCCATATTTCATCCCATGGGCACTTTATGTCACTTAGATATATATATTTCCTGTGTCCAAATAGTGCAGATTCACATATACTGTCCCATTTACTACCCAGTCCTTTCCGCTAATATACGTGTTGTGGATTAAATTAAAATAGTCTTCCTGGGAAATGGCCTCTTAAAGGTAATTTAGAAGAAATAGACGCACATCATTCTTGCAAGAACCCTGGAGTTTCTATAGATAATTGAATTCAGTCTTCAGAACCTAGTGAAATCTGTAGAAGTCACAAAGAGTTTCAACAGTTGCTGTGTTATTACAAGGGTTTTTTAATTTTTATTTTTATAAGAAAGAATATAATTCAGATAAACACTCAATGTTTGACTACATGAACCATCAAAATGTAAATGTAACATCTAGAACTCTGTCTCCATGTATAAAAGTCTTTTGAAGTCTCTGAGAATTTTAACAATTAGCACTACGGGATCAGATCACATGCTTTATGTTATCCCATGCCATTAACTGAATGCACACACTATCTACATCTTCTATTCTACAATTCAGTAATCAAAATGCAGAGGTTCACAGAAGAAAACATTCTTTGATGGTTACGGGGGTGGAGAAGGAAGATGAGCGTTATACACTAACTAGATAGTGGATAAGAATTCTCTTAGGTGAAGGGAAGGGCAGCAGATGCTGCAGGGGAAACCAAAACAACTGGACTAAACCAAAGCTAAGAAGTTTCCTCAATACAATCAAATACTTTGAGAGACAGAGTAGCAGGGATGGGAGATCTGGGGACCATGCTTTCAGGGGACATCTAGGTCAATTGGCATAACAAAGCTTATTAAGAAAATGTTCTGCATCCTACTTTGGTGAGTGGTGTCTGGGGTCTTAAAAGCTTGCAAGCGGCCATATAAGATGCATCAATTTGTCCCAACCACTTGGAGTAAAGGAGAACGAAGAACACCAAAGACACAAGGAAAGTATTGGCCCAAGAGACAGAATGGGCCACATAAACCAGAGACTTCATCAGCCTGAGACCAGAAGAACTAGACGGTGCCTGGCTACCACCAATGAACGTCCTGACAGGGAACACAACAGAGGGTCCCTGATGGAGCAGTAGAATGATGGGATGCAAAACTCAAATTCTAGAAAGAAGACCAGACTTAATGGTCTGACTGAGACTGCAGGTGCCCCAGAAGGCATGGACCCTGGACTCTCTATCACCCTAGAACTAAAACAATTCCCAGGCCAACTCTTCAGACAGGGATTGGAATGGACTGTGGGACATAAAGTGATACTCGTGAAGAATGTGCCTCTTAGTCAAGTAGATACAAGAGACCAAAAGGGCAGCTTCTGTCCAGAGGTGAGATGGGAAGGCAGAGAGAGTTAGGAGCTGGTTGAATGTTCATGGGGAATCAGGGGAGGAGTGTGCTGTCTCAGAATGGGGTTAGCGGTTGGGGTCTCATAACAATGTATGTAAAAAAAAAATTTGAATGGGAGACTAACTTGAAATGTAAACTTCATTTAATTATAACAATTAAAAAAAACAAAAACAAAATGCAGAGGTGGCTTGTTGCTTAAATTTGTCTTCCCATTCTAATGCTCTGCACTTCTAGATGTAGTAATAATGAGTCATTTGCATGCAAAGCCCTCATACTCTGACCATTGTTGAGTACTGCAGAAGACACAGGAAGTCTTAGGCTGGGTTCTCTAGAGGACCAAAACCTGTGAAGCATATATATAAATACATAGAGAGAGATTTATTTCAAAGGAATGGCTCTCACACAGTTGTGGAGGCTGGCAAATCCAAAATCCACGTGTCAGGCGTCAGGCTGGAGGCTTCTCCTGACTCATGTGGTTGCAGGCGCTGGTGAACCCAAAAATGGCAGGTCAGGCTGCTTGGCTCACAGGGTTGCAGAAGCTGGCTAATTCCAAAATCTGCAGGACAGGCAGTAGGCTGCTGGCTCACATCCCAAGAACTGGAGGTCAGATAGTGACGAATTGGATGCAGGATTGAGAGAGTGAGCTTTGCCAGAACATCCATACATATACTGGATCCATATATATTGGATACAGGCCACACTCCCAAGGAAACTGATTAGCTTTCAAACGATTGGCCTTTCAAATGATTGGCTGCTCATATCAGATCATAAAATGGAAGATGATTACATAATACCTGCCAAACCACTGAGAATAATGGTCTAGCCAAGTTGACACATAACACTAACCATCACAATAGAGATGAATCTATGGAAATGACAATATTAATGTTAATGCATTTTAGGAATTTGTCAGTATGTACATGGCGGGAGATCATTTTGAAACTGAGGGAAAATGTGCTAAATACCTTATTTGAGAGTGGAATAATACTCTTCTTATGCCCTTTGCTGTCAGCAAACATAAAATTAAGCTACTAATATGTTATTAAATTTAAAGTATGTTTGTTTTGATATCTTTGCATATATTTTGATATAATATGCATATTAAAAAAAAAAAAACCTGTTGCCATCGAGTCAATCTGATGACCCTACAGGACAGAGTAGAACTGCCCCATAGCGTTTCCAAGGAGTAGCTGGTGGGTCAAACTGCCAACCTTTTAGATAGCTGCTGACTTCTTAACCACTGTGCAACCAGGGCTCCAATGCCTATAGAGTATGCTGATATTTTCAAGAGCAATGTAGCTAATCAAAGATTTTGATTGTGTTCAATGTGTTTTTCAGCATAAACGTTCAATTTTTATTATTTGGGAAGGAATGTAAAATCAGAATAAGGAAATGAATATATTTATTATTATCATCAAAAATTCCAGAATATACATATTATGTTTTCTGCTTCATCTAAATTAACTTGGATGCTTTCTATCAATTAACTTCCTATTTCAGTTATCATATTGCTACCTAAATTTTTTTATTTTTATTGAGATATAGGGAAGTGAATTATGTGACTGTAGTTAACATTTTTCTACAAAAATACCAGTAAACCTATTGTAGGATACCTAGTGTTAGCCCCTACCACTAAGAGACTGCAGTTCTATGTTTCTATTTCTGTGATGTCCAAGGTTTCACTGAGTTAAAAAACTCAATGACTATCAGCTTATGAAAGTTTGAGAGAATGGTACACATAAACATATGTGATGCTATAAATATGGCTAATTGTCAGATTGACGCCTAACATAGTCAGCAAAAGAACCAAACCATACATACTGGGCCTTAGAATGCTCCTTAGACACAAGCATGGTGAGACTACGTCTCACATACTTTAGATATACTATCAAAAGGGACCAGTCCCTGGAGAAGGACATTATGCTTGGTAAAGCAGAGGGTCAGCGAAGAAGAGGAGGACCCTCAATGAGATGGATTGACACAGTGGCTTGCAACAATGGGCTCAAGCATAGCAATGATTGTGCGGATAGCCCAGGACTGGGCAGTGTTTCATTCTATTGTACATAGTGTCACTATGAGTCAAAAGCAACTCGACGGCACGTAACAACAACTGCAACATACATATTGGGAAGGTACTAAGGGAACTTCCCAGTTATATACTGCTGTTGTTAGGTGCTGTTGAGTCAGTTCCGCGCCTGGTCATGTGCCTTCCTTACAATCGTTGCCATGCTTGAGCAGTTATGTATGGATTAATGAAAAGTTATTTAAATAAATAAATCATTTGGCAATTTTATATATACAATAATCAGAGATTCATTCATGTCAGAGATGCCTAAGCATTTGTACCATAGATAACAGTATCAGATCCTAAAACATTGCAAATAGTCAGTCAACAAACATTTATGTGTAGAGTGCTTTTTATAGCTGGGGAAACAGTGGTAATCAAGACTGATCTCTCTATCCCCAAATTTAATACATAAAATAAAATCAAGTGCCGATGAATGATAGAAACTGAATAATATGGAAAGAAAGACTGGCTGGTCTTCTCTGAGTAGGCAGCTTGTTTTGAGAACTGAACAATGAGAAGGAGAGAGCCCTGCAATGATCTGGAAGAGGAACGTTCTTAAGTATAAGGAACATCAAGTGCAGACGTTCTTATTGGAGATGAACTTAGGGTGTTCAAGAGGCAGCGGGATGGCCAGTATGGCTGAGCAGAGTGAAACAAAAGAAGCGTGCAGGAAGAAGCAATTAGAGAGAAGAAGGGGCTAGATAATGTGGGAATGAGGAGACTACTAGCTCTTTCTTGGCCCAGTTATTTTCTGCCTTGAAATTTTTGTCGACACCATGTGTTTTCATTAATGGAAGGCACGCTGAATCAAGGAGCATTTCTGAAATTTTGTTATGAAATATGGATTTTGATACATATTATGTAGGACCCGTATGTCCCTCTGGACTCCCCGTCATCTTCTAGATCCCACGACAGGTGCACACAATGTATGGTGCCTGAAAGTGCAGTATTCGCACAAACATGGAATCATCACAAGGAGCACAAGTTCCAGCTAATACCAATGAATCCAGAAATATACTTACAAGGCCTATCTGCTGAACAAAAGCCGAAAGAGACAAAAGTTTTGCACTATCACACCTCCAGGATGCAACACCTCATACCATACCCTGTAAAAACAGTAGCTGGTGGCATATGCCTGTTTCTTCAGTTTCATGCAGTTAAACAGGTCCTCTCCTTGCAGCAGTACACATTATAAGCAGAAAAGCAGCTTCCTAAGAAACATCAGAGGAGGAAAAAGTAGGTTGGCCATATATGTCCCAAGGGTCACAGAAGTCCTATCAGGGAGTTGTGTTTGTTCCTGTGGCAATAAAAAGCCATCGGAGGGCTTGAGCAAAGTAGTGCATGTTTTCATTTACATTCATTTCTGGGTGATGAAGGACTGTAGTGGCACAAGAGAGGATGTAGGGAAACTACTCAGGAGGTCATTTCCATAATACAGATGAAAGATAATAGTGGGCTGGTCTAGAGTTTTAGCAGTGGAGATGGAGATAAGTGATCAGACTCAGGAAATATATTTTGGAATTAGAGTTGATGAGACTTACAGGTGGGTTGGAGAGGAGACGAAAAGAGTAAAATCAAGGATGAGTTCAAAGTTTTAGTTTAAATAACTAGGTGGATTGTGGTTTGAATAAGATAAATGGTTCTGTGGTGGCCTTGCTAATATTAAGATATAGATTATACATTCAGTTGGAGATATCAAGGAGGCATATGTCTGAGGCTCAAGGGAGTGACCAGGGCTAGAATTATACATTAGAGAGTCATTAGTACATACTATTTAACGTATCTATACATACATACAAGGAAGCCCTGGTGGCACAGTGTTTAAAGCACTTGGCTGCTAACCAAGAGGTCGGTGCTTTGAACCCACCAGCTTCTCCATGGGAGAAAGATGTGGCAGTCTGCTTCTGTAAAGATCACAGACTTGGAAACCCTATGAGGCAGTTCTACTCTATCCTATATGGTCGCTGTGAGTCAGAATCGACTCGATGGCAACAGGATTTGGTTTTATATGTATATGTATGTATGTATAAAAACCAAAAGTGAACCCACTGTGTAAGGGACAGAGGACGAGTGTATCTAACCTTCTCCATGCTTCAGTTGCCCACCACATCGGTGACCATCCCCATTGTATGGTGGGGGATGGATTCAGCCGATAGAGAACCAGCCTAAGTCTTCTCACTGCATTCTTTCAAAGGATTTTCAAATAGTTTAAAAAGTAAGTAAAAATAATGGCCTTTCTATTTCCCCATGACTGCCTTGGTGTTAACACTTGAATCCCCAAACTAGATGGCATAGTAGGATTTTGCCAAGTTTCTTGAAGAAAGGAATATGTTTCTATTTGGATCACTGATATATTCTCTAGAATATAAAAATTTGCAATTCCATAAGAAACATGTAGAAATGCTCATTCACAGTAACCAAAAAAAGAAAAAAAAAAAGAACTTTGATTATTCATGTTAAGAGAATATTATTAGCTAAAGAGACTAATTTTTAAAAAATTTGAGGAATTTTCTTTCTGCTAGGTGTACATGAAATTACAGGCAGTCCCCAGGTTAAGAACATCTGATTTACAGACAATTCATACTTGCCCTTTAATGTTGTATAAATTTGCCTTCACTTTGAAATGACTGAACCAACTCCTGCTTGCAACAAATTCTCCATCACAAGCACCTCACTTGCCGCACATGCAGCTTTTAAATCACTGAAAAGGCTTTGAGCCTTTTCTTGCACTAAAAACCAAAAAAAAAAAAAAAATTGTTGCCCTTGAGTTGATTCTGACTCATGGTGACCCTAAAGAAAGGCTAAATGAATGAGAACCTCATGCACTTGTTCCAACTTACCTACAAATTCGCCTTAAAGGCACAGTTAGGAATGGATCTCGTTGGTAACCCTGGGGACCACCTTACTGACCTATTTTTATCAAAAAGCAAAATCCAGCTTGCGACGCTGAACCTGCTGCAGCTTGCATGGAAATGAGACTCACCAGCTGTGGATAATCCTTTCCAATGTGCCCAGTCTTTGGCACCAAGCCTACACAGGGGCTACTCTTTATGAAGGTTTCGTGCTGGAGAAGTCACTGTAAGAAGGTACATTAGCCTTTTCTGTTAAGATTATTTCACATTCCTTTATACTTCAATAGAATGCTGTTATTTTTTGTGGTAGTCATTAGTTTTATTTTTATTTTTTAATTAAGGCCTAACTTCAGTGGCAGTGAAAACAAAGGCTTCCTTGAGGAATGATGTACTCTGCTAACATTTTAAAACAGTGAGCCTAGTTGTTGTATGCCACTGATTTTTCTTTGCAGGAAGAACGTAGAAAACTTTCAAAATGTAGACATTTGCTTATAAAAGCCTAAATTTTTTACTGGAGGAGTTTACTGTTGGCTTTCCATGCATGTTTGTATTTTAATGAATACATTTGAGACAGGAAGTTATATGATCAAACAATGTGACACACACACCTTTAAATCTTAAAGCAAAACCTAAAGAGAAGGAGATCATTAAATTAAAAGGTGAAATAACTCAATGGTTTTCTGAATCCTATCATTAATTAGCTCTCTGAACTTGAGTCTTCTCTAGGTTTTCTTCTTCTTCTTTTTTTGATTTATTTTTAGTAAACAAAATTAGGGATGATTTTCATATCCCATATTGTCCTTTGATTCCAAACTGCTCCTAATTTTAACCTAGTTACAGATATGAATATAGATATGTTGTTGTGTGCTGTCGAGTAGATGCTAACTCATAGAGACCCTATAGGACAGAGTAAAACTACTCCACAGGGCTTCCCACACTGAAATCTTTACAGGAACAGATCTCCAGGTCTTTTCTCCCACAGAGCTGCTGGTGGATTCGAACCATCAATCTTTTGGTTAGCAGCCAAGTGCTTAATCATTGTGCCACCAGGGCTCCTTATGGATATAGATATAGATATATAGATATGTGTAAGTTCATAAGTAATAGAAATGCATAATAAATATGTAATACAATAAAAGTATAAATCAAAGTCTATCTAGCTTTATCATTTTCCTAGTCTCTTTTGTATATACCAGATGGATTACAGAGGGTCATTGTTGTTGCTGTTAGGTGCTACTGAGTCAGTTTCAACTTGTAATGATCCCACGAGCAGCAGAGCAAAACACAGGCCAGTCCTGCGCCATCCTCAAAATCATTATGCTTGAGCCCATTATTGCAGCCACTGTGTCAATCCATCTCATTAGGAGGGTCCTCCTCTTTTTTGCTGACCCTCCACTTTACCAAGCATGACGTCCTTCTCTAGGGATTGGTCCCTCCTGATAACATGTTCAGACTATGTGAGATGAAGACTCCTCATCCTTGCTTCTAAGGAGCATTCTGGTTGCACTTCTTCCAAGACAGATTTGTTTATTCTTTTGACAGTCCATGGCATATTCAATATTCTTCGCCAACACCACAACTCAAAGGCGTCCATTCTTCTGTTTTCCATGTTCATTGTCTAGCTTTCGCATGCATAAGAGGCAATTGAAAACATCATGGCTTGGGTCAGGCACACCTTAGTCCTCAAAGTGACATCTCTGCTTTTTAACACTTTAAAGAGGTCTTTTGCAGCGGATTTGCTTGATTTCTTGACTGCTGCTTCCATGAGTATTGATCATGCATTCAAGTAAAATGAAATTCTTGACAGCTTCAATCTTTTCCCCATTTATCTTGATGTTGCTTATTAGTCCAGTTGTGAGGTTTTTTGTTTTTTTCATGTTGAGGTGTAATCCATATTGAAGGCTATAGTTTTTGATCTTCATCAGTAAATGTTTCAAGTCCTCTTCACTTTCAGCAGGCAAGGTTGTGTCATCTGCATATTGCAAATTGTTAATGAGTCTTCCTCCAGTCCTGATGCCATGTTCTGCTTCATATAGTCCAGCTTCTCGAATTATTTGCTCAGCATATAGATTGAATAAATATGGTGAAAGGATACAATGCTGACACACACCTTTCCTGATTATAATCCACTCAGTATCCCCTTGTTCTGTTCAAAAGCCTACCTCTTGATCTATGTACAGATTCCTTATGAGCACAATTTAGTGTTCTAAAATTCCCATTCTTCACAATGTTATCTGTAATTTGTTATGTTATGATCCACACAGTCGAGTGTCTTTGCATACTCAATAAAACACAGGTAAACATCTTTCTGGTATTCTCTACTTTCAGACAGGATCCATTTGACATCAGCAACGATATCCCTTGTTTCAGGTCCTCTTCTGAATCTGGCTTTAATTTCTGGCAGTTCCCTGTTGATGTACTGCTGCAACCATTTTTGAATGATCTTCAGCAAAATTTTACTTGCGTGTGATATTAATGATATTGTGCGATAATTTCCATATTCTGTTGAATCACCTTTCTTTGGAATAGGCACATACATGGATCTCTTCCAGTAGGTTGGCCAAGTAGCTTTCTTCCTAATTTCTTGGCATAGACTAGTGGGCGCTTCCAGTGCTGCATCCGTTTGCTGAAACATCTCAGTTGACATTCCAACAATTCCTGGAGCCTTGTTTTTTGCCAGTGCCTTCAGTGCAGCTTGGACCTCTTCCTTTGATACCACAAGTTCTGGATTATATGCTTCCTGCTGAAATAGCTGAACATCAACCAATTCTTTTTGGTACTGTGAGTCTGTGTAATCCTTCCATCTTCTTTTGATGTTTCCTGTGCCGCTTAATATTTTCCCCCTAGAATCCATCAATATTGCAAGTTGAGGCTCGAATTTTCTCTTCACTTCTTCTGCTTGAGAAATGCCGAGTGTTCGTCCCTCACTAGACATAAGCTGACTAGACATATCTAAACTAGGTATAGAAAATGAAGTCTTACCCTTGAACCAGTAATTAGAATGTGGCATATTCCTTTGAAACCATGTTATCCAATAGATAATAATTTCTTTCAGCAACTGTAATTGTGTTGCCTGCCAGGCCTCAATCTTGCCAAAGAGTGTTTTTTAAGGATTATTTCTGAGAGTTACCAATATTATGAAGATAAAATAGAGATTTTTGTAAGTAGTCAACCAAAATATCCTGTCAGTAGTATATAATCAAATACTGTAAATTTTGGTGATGAAAACAAATTTCCAAGTCTTCCAAATATTACATGCAATTTATTTAAACACTGTTCTACGAACTGTTTATCTTAAAAAGTAATTACTGCCTAATTTTCTATTGAGGGCTAATTTCATTAAAAATACTTTAGTTTTGCTTTATTTAATAGAAAATAATATTACCCCAGTAAGAAGTAACAGTAAATTATCAGCAAATAAGCATTGGAATTTATATAAAATTCAGTATAATTTTGTTAGCCTTTTGCCTGTCGATTCCTGATACTTAACAAGCTAATATTGACCTTGGTTTGAAATGGTAATGTTGATTCCTGAAAATATCCTGTGTCTATAGATTGGGTGTATGTTTATGCTAATGCATTGCTATTCTCATAATAAAAGTGCACGGTAAACCGTTACTTGCACACTTATCCAGGGGTCAGAACTATAATACATATTTTCATATAACTATTGTTGGCAGTCATTGAATAGTTTTATGCTTTTCTTCTTTGGGGCACTAATACATGAGTTTCATGCTAAATATTTGACCTCTGCAACATAATCTCATAGACTTTGATCATCTAGGTAAAGACAATCCATTCTTTCTTGCACTCACTCAACAACTGTTTACTAAATTGCTACCTGCGCTAGTTACTGTGCTAGGCCCTCTGTATAAAGAAATGCTAAAAGCAGACATGATCCCTGCCTTCATGGAGCTTAATGTTCAGGGGGGAGGGCAGTCAATTAAATCAACAAATAATCAGGGATTACGACAACCAGGTTTAAGTGCTGAACATTGCTGCACCTTGTGTTTGAGGGCAAACAAAAATGGAATTATTTGATCCCTTGGCTTCTGTCTGTTGGGATCCGAAACCTCCATCTGCATGTAATTAAAAAGATTGAAGTAAATCCCAATGACACTTAATTTGGCAGGTACTAAAACCTAAAATAAAAATGAAGATAATTATGAACTTCTAAACATCAAAATTACTATCAATAGCTAGTCAAATTGACAGAATCTGACTGAAAATGCATTAAGCATGAACTGTTTATCAAGTGGGGGCATACTCAGTTAAAAGAGGAAAAGGTAGTTTTGTGGTCACAGTTCACAAATATCAGAATAATCAGGGATAGGAAGTAATCGATATTTCTTTAACTGGCTTTTAGTTTTGCATGTTTTACTTTAAAAATGATAAAAATGATATCCGATACACAAAGTCAATAACCCTTCCTCTGCTTTCATCATAGGTAATGCTTTTTTCTAGATTAACAGCCTGATTATACAAATATCATTATTTTAGTGAGCCTATCATTTAATTCAGGTATCAGTTAAGAATACTCTGTCAGTACCAGAGGGTGTCATAAGTTATATAACTAATTAATTATGCTAATTGATTTATTAGCGTTGGAGCCCTGTAGGAAGTAGAGCACTTCAGAGCTGAATGATTGGTTTAGGAGGCGTGAAGAGAAACAGATGAACACATGAACAGTGACAGATGTTTCACTTAGAAAAACATTCATCCTCTGATTAAAAAGAATTGTTTAAAGTGAAAAATATTTTACTGCAACCTTAGCATTTTGAAATGTCCATGTTACTTTGGTTATGGAGCTTCATTAAAAAAGATTTGCACAAAAGCAAATCTACGAAGTAAAATAAAGCTGGCCCTGACTGTTAGATCCTATTTAACTCATGATTTTACTTCATGGATACTCAACTAGTTATCTCACAAAAGCAAATGTAGGATTTTCAAGAGGTCAGAAGGATAATCATGAGGAGGGAAAAATGGAGATACTGGAAGCAGAAAGTTTCTAAAGGACAGAAAAGTAGGAAAAACAAAAACAAAACAAACAGCAGCATCCTATCACTTCCTTGTTTATTACCTCTCCCTGGCTTACACTAGCATTAAGCTAATTCAGATTTTCCCACACTCTGACCTCAACTGATATCAGTTTATGACTGTGGCTCTTGATGCTAAAATCAAAATGACTCCATCCTTTTGCACAAACCTGTCTCCAGAATTTAACCCTGATAAAATCCCTTTATGTGTGTGAAGATAAGGAGCCCTGGTTGCACAGTGGTTGTTAATGGAGAAGTCGGCCATTTGAACCCACCAGCCACCCTTCAGAAGAAAGAAGTAGCAGTCTGCTTTGGTGAAGATTACAGCCTTGGAAACCCTATGGGGCAGTTCTACTTTGTCTTCTAGGGTCACTAGGGGTGGTAATTGACTCAATGACAACGGGTTTGATTTCACGTGAAGATTATAGAAGTATAATTGTTAGAAGATTAGAAGTATAAGGTAATCTCACTTCATACCCCCACTGTGGAGAATAGGGTAATTGCTTTTTCTCTGGGGAAAGAATGTAACATTTTGTCCCAAACTGTCCAACTATCTTCCCATTTCGCCTTATTGGCACTATTGAAAGAAAAAAAAAAAAAGGAAAAATACTTGACAAAGGAGTGCTGGGGAAAGAGGGAGAAAAGTGTAGAAAACAAAACAAAAAAACAATACTCTAGGTAACACAGTCCTGAATAGCATGATTCTGGAAGTCCACATCTATGTGGTCATAGTCTGTCCGTCACTTGAGGCATCCATCATTATTGGGCTCTTTCGGTTTCTGAACAGGATTCAGGTTGAACTCAGTGCTGATCAGAACATTTAAACCACTAATTTTGTGTGATGAATAATAGTAATAGTTATGCAAAAGTCTAACATAAAAATGGAATAAAAAACAAACTTAGATCAGTCTCCTTGAATATCTGCCTAAAATGTTAAAGACAGGGTCATTTTGAATGACTATATGTTTTAAAAAAAACTTCTTTTTGTTCCATTCATACACAGCCTATCGAAGTAGCATACTTTTGTCAGAGAAGCATGTCTCTAAACCTTGCACCCTCCAAAGAAGGCTATATGTGCACGAGGCAAAGAAGGTAAGTATTCTCATTATGGTGCCTAAAATATAAAATTTTAGACATTTACCAGCTGGTATTAGATATAAAACAGATATGGGCTACCTGTTAACAAGCAGGAAATAATTTCTTAAAGCAAAGGAAAAATATTGAAGCCACAAATTGTCACACCCTGAATAATCATATGACTTTCGATGGTCTCAATTATATGTTGGGAGGGCTGAAGAAGTCTTGGCAGGGAATTTAGGATATCCTTGACATTTTATGCTTATAAAAAATACTTGCAAATACTGTCATTCTGAGTCAAGTTTGCTACAGAATTTATCTGACTTCAATAGCACGAAACACCCCATTTGCCCTATGATGTTATTTCTCTTTTAGGTGCCATCCAATCCCTTCCAACTCATATCAGCCCTATCTATGACAGAATGAAACACTGCCAGGTTCTGTGCCACCCTCACAATTATTGCTATGTTTGAGCCCACTGTTGCAACCACTGTGTGAATCCATCTTGTTGAAGTTCTTCCTCTTTTTCGCTGACCCTCTACTTTACTAAACATGATGTCTTTCTCCAGGGATTGGTCTCTCCTGAGAACATGTCCAAAGTACTTAAGATAATGTCTCATCACCTTTCTTCTAAGGAGCATTCTGCTGTCCTTCTTCCAAGACAGATTTATTCATTCTTCTGGCAGTCCACGGTATATTCAATATTCTTCCCCAACACCATAATTCAGATGAATCAGTTCTTCCTTGGTCTTCCTTATTTATTGTCCACCTCTCACATGCAAATCAGTCGACTGAAAATACTACGGCTTGAGTCAGGCACACCTTAGTCCTCAAAATGACATCTTCGCTTTTTAACACTTTAAAGAGTTCTTTTGTAGCAGATTTGCCCAGTGAAATATGGTATTTGATTTATTGACCGCTGCTTTCACGGGTGTTGATTGTGGATCCAAGTCAAATGAAATCCTTGACAACTTCAATTTTTTCTCCATTTAGCCTGATGTTGCTTATTGGTCCAGTTGTGAGGATTTTTGTTTTCTTTATGTTGAGGTGTAATCCATACTGAAGGCTAGAGTCTTTGATCTTCATCAGTAAGTGCTTCAAATCCTCTTCACTTTCAGCAAGCAAGGTTGTATCATCTGCATATTGCAGGTTGTTAATGAGTCTTCCTTCAGTCCTGATGCAGCATTCTTCATATAGTCCAGCTTCTCAGATTATTTGCTCAGCATACAGATTGAATAAGTATGGTGAGAGAATACAACCTTGATGCACACCTTTTTTTGACTTTAAACCACACAGCATCCCCTTGTTCTGTTCGAATGACTGCCTCTTCGTCTATGTAAAGATTCTGCATAAGCACAATTAAGTGTTCTGGAATTCCCATTCTTCGCAATGTTATCCATAATTTGTTATGATCCACAAGGTTGGATGCCTTTCCATAGTCTATAAAAGACAGGTAAACATTCTTCTGGTGTTCTCTGCTTTCAGCTAAGATCCATCCGACATAAGCAATGACATCCACCCCTTGTTCCACATCTTCTTCTGAATCCAGCTTAAATTTCTGGCAGTTGCCTGTTAATGTACTGCTGCAACAGTTTTTGAATTATCTTGAGCAAAACTTTTCTTTTATGTGATATTGATGACATTGTTCGATAATTTGGGCATTCTGTTGGATCACCTGTCTTTGGAATAGGCACAGATGTGGATCTCCTACAGTCTATTGGCCAGGTAGCTGTCTTCCAAATTTCTTGGCACAGATGAGTGAGCATCTCCAGGGCTGCATCCATTTGTTGAAACGTTTCAACTGGTATTCCGTCAATTCCTGCATCCTTGTTTTTCACAGTGCCTTTGGTGAAGCTTGGACTTCTTCCTTCAGTATCATCGGTTTTTGATTATATGCTACCTTCTGAAATGGTTAAGCATCAACAAATTCTTTTTGGTACAGTGACTCTGTATTCCATATATCTTATTTTGATGCTTCCTGTGTTGTCCAATATTTTGCCCACAGAATCCTTCAGTATTGCGACTCGAGGCTTGAATTTTTTCTTTATTTCTTCCAGCTTGAGAAATTCCAACTGTATTATTCGTTTTGGTTTCCTAACTCCAGCTCTTTGCACATTTCATTACAATACTTTACTTTGTTTTCTCAAGTCACCCTTTGAAATCCTCTGTACAGCTCTTCTACTTCATCATTTCTTTCTTTTACTTTAGCTATTCAACTTTCAAGGGCAAATTTCAGAATTTGTTTTGACATCTATTTTGGTCTTTTCTTTCCTGCCTTTTTAATGACCTTTTGCTTCTTTCATGTATGATGTCCTTGATGTTATCCCTCAACTCCTCTGGTCTTTGGTCATTAGTGTTTAATGCATTAAATCTATTCTTGAGATGGTCTCTAAATTCAGGCGGGATATACTCAAGGTTGCATTTTGGCTGTCATGGACTTGTTATAATTTTGTTCAGCTTCAACTTGAACTTGCATATGAGCAATTGATGGTCTGTTCCACATTCGGCCCTGGCCTTGTTCTGACTGACGATACTGAGTTTCTCCATCGTCTCTTTCCACAGATACAGTCACTTTGATTCCTGTGCATTCCATCTGGCAAGGTCCACATGTATATCTGCCTTTTACGTTTTTGAAAAAATGTATTTCCAATTATAGGTCGTTGGTCTTGCAAAATTCTATCATGCGATCTCTAGTGTTATTTCTATCAGCAAGGCCATATTTTCCAACTACTGATCCTTCTTCTTTGTTTCCAACTTTTCATTCCAATCACCAATAATTATCAATGAATCTTGATTGCATGTTTGATCAATTTCAGACTGTAAAACTTGGTAAAAATGTTCAATATCTTCATTTTTGGCATTAGTGATTGGTGGATTAATTTGAATAACAGTCTTATTAACTGGTCTTCCTTGTAGGTATATGGATATTACCCTATCACTGATAGCATATTACTTCAGGATAGATCGTGAAATGTTCTTTTTGACAGTGAATGGGATACCATTCCTCTTCAATTTGTCATTCCCAGAATAATAGACCATATGATTGTCCAGCTGAAAATGGCCAATACCCCTCCATTTAAGCTCACTAATGCCTAGACTATCAATCTTCAATTGTTCCATTTCATTTTTGACAACTTCCAGTTTTCATAGATTCATACTTAATACATTCCATGTTCTAATTTCTAACAGATATTTGCAGCTGTTTCTTCTTATTTTGAGTCGTGCCACATCAACAAATGAAGGTCTGGAAAGTTTTACTCCATCCATGACATGAAGGTTGACTCTAATTTGATGAGGTAGCTCTTTCCCAGTCATATTTTGAGTGACTTCTAACCTGAGGGACTCATTTTCTGTCACTGTATCAGACAATTTTCTGCTGCTATCCATAAACTTTTCACTGGCCAATTTTTCAAAAGTAGATCATCAGATCCTTCTTTTCAGTCTGTCTTATTCTGGAAGGTCTGCTGAAACCTGTCCACCACGGGTGACCCTGCTGGTATTTGAAATACTGGTGGCGTAGCTTCCAGCATCAAAGCAACATGCAAACCACCACAGTATGACAAACTGACAAACCAGCTGACTGCTCTATGATAGCTCCTAAGATTTTTCGATCATTATCACTCTTAAATTATTCTAGCACGTCCTCGAGAAAACATGGCTACATGAAAGTTTAAATGGTTCCAGTTAACAATATCACCCTGTGAATAATCTCAATTAATGCTGAAAGTTACCTCTTTGAGGACAATTGTTTTAACTCATTGTTTACTGCTGATTGTCAAGTGTCTAGAAGAGAGCCTGGAGCATATCAGGCACTCAAGAAATATTTATTAAATAAAAGAATGGTCATTGTAGGGACTTGTGCATATAACCTACAACTCACTGCTCTAAGACTTAATAAAATTCAGTAAGGATCTGGGAGTTTCTTGTCCTATTTTTGCAACTTTTCAGAAAGTCTGAAATTATACAAAAATTAAAAGATACCACAAAATTAAGTTAATAAAATAATTATGGAAAAATATCTAAAGGCTATGCTTTTCATTCTTTCTTATTAGTAATTGTATTAGTTTCTATTGCTGAATAACAAATTACCACAGATTTAAGCATCTTAAAGCAACACTCATTTATCATCTCACAATTCTATAGGTCAGAAGTGTTCATGGCCTCAACTGGGTTCTATGCTCGGGGACTTATAAGGCTGAAACCAAAGTATTGGCTGGTCTGTATTCCTTTCTGGAGGCTCTAGAGAAGAATCTGCTTTCAAACTCATTCAGGATGTTAATCTAATTAAGTTTCTTGCTGTTCTATGAACGAGATCTTTGCTTCCTTGCTGGCTGTTAAGTGTGGGTCAGTTTCAGCTCCTAAAGATTCCTACATTCCTCTCCATACAGCTCCTTCCATTTTTAAAACCAGCAATGGTGTGTAGAATCTTCCTCAGCTTGGAATGTCTCTGACGACCTCTTCTACTGCTAGGCATGAGAAACCTTTCTTCTCTTAAAGGGCTCACTTGATTAGATTAGACCCAACTGGATAATCCCCATTTAGATTCACTCTAATCAACCGATTAGTGGCCTTAATGTATTAGATTAAAACCACCTGGGTAATCCCCTTTTTGATCAACTAAATAAACTGATTGTTGTCATTGTTGTGGTTGTGTGTAGTCTAGTGGATCCCAACTCATAGCAACCCTATATGACACAGTAGAACAACCGCATAGGGTTTCCTAAGCTGTAATCTTTACGGGAGCAGATCGCCAGGTTTTTCTCCCAAGGATCTGCTTGTAGGTTCGAAATGCCTACTTTTGGTTGGCAGCCAAGCACTTAGTAGGCTTAATTACATTTACAAAATCCCTTTTGCCATGTAACATAACATAGTATCAGCGTGGTAGTCATCATATTAACAATAGACTAAGAATCTCAGGGGGCCTTTTTAGAATCCTACCTATCACAAAACTCATAATCTTAGTTATAGTCATATGTAGTTATATATTAATTTTTACATCAGCAGTCTATTTAATAGCAAGTGATACTTGTTTTCCATTTGTGGTTATGTTACATATTTTTCTTTCAAAATAAATATATTTAATAAAAATGTTGTTGTTGGGTCCCTTTGAGTCAATTCTGACCCATAGTGACCACATGCAACAGAGCAGAACTGCCCCATAGGGTTTTCTTGGCTGTAGTCTTCATGGAAGCAGATCACCAGGCCTTTCTCCTGCAGAGACGCTGGGTGGGTTCAAACCTCCAACCTTTTGGTTAGCAGCTGAGCACTTAACCATTGCACCACCAGGGCTCCTTTTAATAAAAATAAATATCCTTAAAGAAAACTATTAAGCAAAGAATAAGCCAAGTGAGATATGGAGAGAGGAAACCCATGAAGGTGCTACATCGAAGATTAAAGTTTGAAAAGATATTAGTTTGCATTAGAACATATCCTCCAGTTAAGCTAGATCAAGAAAGATAATATGTAGCACGCAACATGCAATTTACTCTCTTTTAAGTGCCTTGCTGAATCCTTTCTTATTCCTAGGCAATTATTTGATTGTGATTACAAGAAATAGTCTTCTTATTCCACTCATTGCTGTGCTTATTGTAAGGAAGTTGATGAAAGATTCTCTTCACTACACTAAAAAAAAAAAAAAAAAAAAAAAAAAAAAACCTTTGCCATGGAACGGAGTCAGTTCTGACTCATAGAGACCGTATAAGACAGAGTAGAACTGCCCCATAGGGTTTCCAGGGAGTGACTGGTGGATTCGAATTGCGGACATTTTTGGGTTAGCAGCTGAGTTCTTTTTTTTCCTCCATACAAAAATTTATATGTACATTGTTATGTAACTCTGATTGCTCTCCCCACACTGTGACAGCACACTCCTTTCCACCCCTGACTCCCCACGTCCATTCAACCAGCTCCTAACCCTCTCTGCTTTCCCATCTCACCTCCGTACAGAAGCTGCCCATTTAGTCTCTTGTATCTACTTGAGCTAAGAGACACACTCCTCACAAGTATCACTTTATGTCTCACAGTCCGGTCCAATCCTGTCTGAAGAGTTGGCTTTGGAAATTGTTTTTGTTCTGGGCTAATAGAGAAACCAGGAGCAGCTGAGTTCTTAACCACTGTACCACCAGGGCTCCGTCAGACTGACTTTCACTACGCTATATAGTATTATTTCTGAGATGGTGTAGTATATATTTTTCTTTCTTCTTAGTGTCAATCAGAAGTGTGGTTATCCGGTTTCTGACTGTTGGCGGCTGTAAATTATGTAACTTAGTACGCTTCCTTCTTTGTACTGGCTATCAGCAAATTTAAGATACAGTTTAGAGGCCTGCATACAGCAATCTTTAATACAAATAAGTACAAATAAATAAAAATAGCTGTTGAATTATGTCTGTAAAGAGAATGAATGTTTCCTGGGCTATGGAGAAGAGGAGCAGATTGTCTTTGCTTGATAATTGCAACTGTCCTTTATCTTCATGAACTCACTTGCCTTTATGGTTCTTTCTAAGTTTACATTTAAGATACTTCTGGAAATGACATAATCATCATTGCTCTGTGAAATCAAGGGGAATTTGAATTGGCATGACTTTTTACTCGTACCCTGCAACAGAGGTTATTTATTCAGTGGAGGCACTATTTATAAACCTAGAATACAAATAGAAGGATCTTTCCATTTTACCAAGGTAAGAGAAGACTTTGAAATCTTTTCAAGGAGTTGGTAATTTTATCTGCTCCATTGTTTGCAACTTATTCCACAAGCCTTGTGTATATTAGATTATTTAAATGCTTGTAATTCACCACTATTTGTTGACGTGGTATTGAAATACCAAAGAAGGTGCAATATTGCATTTTTGGAACTGTTAATTAGCATCAAATAGATTCAGTCTGTGTGCTATTTGAGGACAAGACTTTTGTTTTCTCAATAGCTTATCATTTTCCTCCCAATCATTTTTTTTTAAAATCTTATTCAAATAGCTCATAATTTAATTCAATGATTGATTCAATGTTTGGTATTCTCGTGACAAATGAAATAGTGTTTTGTCTCTAATATGTGATGTCAAGGAATAAAAAGTTAATGGATTAATGTGTAAGTTATGTTACTCTCTGCTCAGTAAAATCATCATATCTATAGTTTACAGTAGATTTTAGGAAAAGTGTTGATTACCATTTGTCTTAGTCATCTAGTGCTGCTGTAACAGAAGTATTATGAGTGGATGGCTTTAACAAAGAGAAATTTATTCTCTCACAGTCCAGCAGGCTGTAAGTTCAAATTCAGGGAACCAGCTCCAGGGGAAGGCTCTCTCTCTGTGTCAGCTCTGGAGGAAGGTCCTTGTGATGCATCGGTCTTCCCTTGGTCTGGGAGCATCTCCCTGCAGGCACCTCTGGTCCAAAGGACGTGCTCTGATCCCGTCACTGCTTTTGTGGTGGTGTGAGGTTCCCAGGTGTCTCTGCTCGCTTCTCTCTTTTATATCTCAAAAGAGATTGCATTAAGACACTATCTAATCTTGTCAGCCTCATCAGTATAACCTCATCACAGCGATAGAATTTACAGCACATAAGGAGATCACATATAATCGCATCATAGTGATAGAGTTTATAACATATAAGGAAATCACATCAGATTACACAATCATACAATGCTGGGAATCATGATCCAACCAAGCTGACAGATATGTTGGGGGGACACAACTCAATCTATGACATCATTTGATCTATAATAACATAGTTTAATAGATTTAAACTTGGGGTAGGAAAGAAAAAATAGCTTTTCAAGTAGACATCACAGAAATTGATAGAATAGAATCTTCCAAAAGAAGAGGTCTTCTAAGGGGAGTACTTGCTGCAAGCATATTTCACTAAAGCTTAAATTCTCAAGAGTACACACCATCCTTATAACTGGGCCATTCTGATTACATAAATCACAATATATGACCTTGGGTGACTAGGGAAAGATACCTGCAACCAAGACTTGAATTGCAATGTGCAGACAGCAAAAACTATGTTTTACATTTAAAATATGTTAATATATTATATTTCCTAATAAAATGCAGCAGCATTTAACATTTTTATCAGTAGGCAGAAAATTACAGAGCTAGGAAGCTCAATTCCTGAAGTACTTCCAGTGTCCACAATAATTAATTTGAGAAGCAGACTATTAGCACATACCAGCATCTGTCCAACATCCTTGTTTTGAGTAAATTAAATTCTGACTCATTCATAAAATAAATGAGAGGGTACATCAACTCAGCCCTTCACACTCTTTAGAGTTTCACTTGACCTAGGGTTTTTAGGGAAGTATCACACAGTGAGAAAACATAAGCACTGTTTTAAACAAAATCATTTATAACTAACACTTGCACTCATTCTAAGAATATTCCCCACTCCTTCAGAGGTCCATGATTAAAGATATTTTAGCAAGTTCAGAGTTAGTGTACTACAATGCTATAATGTATTCATGTACTGAAAATGGCCTACCCAGAGAGATTAGGTAAAACCTCAATTAAAGTAATGTTGTTATCTTCTATGGCTCATTTACCCAGGTTTACTGGTAACAAGGATCCTGATTTGGAAATAAATTGGCAATTTAAGTGTGTTAACCCGACAGAGTGAATCCCAATCACTGCCATACAATGGACTGTTAAATGTGAATTATGAATTTAAAATAAAAAAAATTGAATGTTCTTTTATTTAACCTAACTTTAGAGCTTGATTTGTAAGTTGATATCTTTTATAACTATACAAGTGGATTAGCATATATTCATCTATACAATTAAGCCTTACTAAAAATGATCCCATGTTTGTGAAAGGTTTATAATAATTGGTAAAAAAGGTTTCTGAGTGATGAAATCGAAAAAGGTGTTTATTGTTTTTGGAACTTTTTTAGATTTTATAAACTAACTCCAATGAATATGTATATGTATACATACATGTATACATATATACATATTTATATATATATACACACACACAGTATAACTCCAATGAATATATACATGTATATAATCTGTTGTTGCCATCAAGTCAATTCTGACTCATAGTAATCCCATGTGTGCAGAGAAGAACTGCTCTGCGGGGTTTTTAAGGCTGTGACTTCTTGAAAGCAGATCACCAGGCTTGTCTTTCAAAGCGCCTCTGGGTAGGTTTCAACCTTCAACCTTTTGGCTGCTAGTAAAATGCTTAATGGTTTGCACCACCCAGGGACTTACATGTATCTACATCTGTATCTATATCTGTATCTGTATCTATACCTATATCTATATGTACACACACATGTATACACATGTATACACACACATATATATACACCTATATATGCACACATATATATAAGCTTATAGTCTGCAAACAAAATATATTACTTTTAAAAAGAAAGACCTGTTTCCTAGATCTTGATTTTGACAAGTGCAGCAAGTTTTCCATAAGGAAATAAAACATTGAAAAGTCTATATTTCTTGAATAAAAAGCTGAAGAGATATTAGAAGGTAACACTTAAGCAAGTGTATGCTACAGGAATTCTCCCTGTATGATAAGATGCTGACTGAAATCTGGATCAAGGGGAATTTAACATGGAATAACTCTGTCAAAGAAGCTTCTTGGAGACAATGAAATAAGGCTGCTATTAAAGGATGAAGTATGAATTAGAGGGGAAGAATTGGAGGGAAGACCCTTCAGAATAATATTGTATTGCTATATGGTTGAAAGAAACAAATAAGTAAGTCTGTGTGTGTGAGAGAGAGAAAGAGAGATACAAAGAGACATAGACAGTGTCATTAAAGAGATTCTCTGAGTCACCTCTTTGTCATTCTAAGTCATTCTTAGAGTAATTCTTTAAGTTGAGAAATTATTCTTTGAGTAATTGGGTGAATTGACAGAGGCCATACTTTAAATGTCTTTGTTAATTTCTCTAAGTCACAAATCTAGGACAGTTGCACTACATAAATATTGTTTAAATATTATTACATACATTCTGAGTTGTATTGTGTCTAGAACTACATTGGAAAACCCCAAAAGTTTTTAATTGCCAAAAGGATGATTATGAAGGCTACACAGGTGGGAGCAATACATAGTTCTCGCCTCCTCAAATTTATTTATATAAAAACTAATAGAAAGCATCTTACAAGTTGGAACAGGTTTAGAGGTCACTTGGAAATGCAAAAACCTGAAGGTTTTATCCAATAACATATATATTCATCACGTGTGCCAAATTCTTGGTCCTGAACTGTAGAGAACATTAAGTAGCTTCAGACAAGCTCTGTCCTCAAAAACCTCTCTCCCTAATTGGGAGCCTCCACCTGGTTCACATAGCCAGCACTTATAAAACCACTTACTATGCTCCAGATTTATATTTCTTATCTTTTGTTTTATAATTATAGGAATGAATCAGAATTTGCTTCTCTCAGGAAAATGCAAAAACATTCAGCAGTCTGATACTGAAGCTGGATAAAAAGGTAATTTTTAGAATTAAGCCTTTAAAGATTATATATATGTATGTATACATATATACATATCTCCATTAAAATTTTACATTTTTGGCACAAGTTAAATATGTTGAAATAAATGTATTATGAATTTAAGGGCATACATATTAATGGTGATGGGTGTGGTCTGAAAACATCAGGGATATCAAAATGGTTATACAGTTTTCTCCCACAGTGTTTCTTAAATGTCTAAGACTTTTAGTAAAATATCATATACATTCTGTTGTTTTTCACCTGTTAGAAAAACTCGTTTAGTTATTACCAAAAGGTTCAAGTCAGGTTTCTTTGCAAAATTGAATTTGCTTCTGTATTTATATGTGTGTGTGTGTGTATTTATTTCAGTATTCTACATATATATTTCAGTATTTCAGTTAGTAGAGCCAACACATCAGAAACCAAAGAGCAATCTTCTAATATTCCTCTTCCAAAAAGATGTTTTAAGTCATGAGATAAAAGTCTTAAATTCCTAGCTTTTCTGGTATTCAACAGATGTATCATATTCCAAAAGGAAACATGAAAAAGGAAGGCACTATCTTTTTGAAATGAAAATCAGCTGCTTCCTCATGGTGACTTACTTTACTGGAATCAGAATTTTCTGTCGAGTGAGTCCAAATCTTCACCACCTATCTGTCAGTTTGTTGTACTGTGGTGGTTTGTATGTTGCTATAATGGTGGAATCTATGCCTGTAGTATTATCAATATCAACAGTTACCCGTGATGGACATGCTTCAATGGCGCTTCCAAACTATGAAAGACTAGGAAGAAAGGCCTGGTAATCTACTTGTGAAAGTTAGACAACGCAAAGCTTATTGATAGCACCAGAACATTGTCCACCATAGTGCTAGAAGATGAGTCCCTCAGGTTGGAAGGCACTGAAAATATGACTGAAAGAGCTACCTCCTCAATGCAGAGTCAACATTAATTACTTGGATGGAGTAAAACCTTAGGGACCTTCATTTGCTGATGTGGCACAACCCAAAATGAGAAGTAACTCCTGAAAATATTCTTTAGAAATCAGAAGGTGGAATGTATGAACTATGAATCAAGAAAAATTAGAAGTCATCAGAAATGAAATGGAACACTTGAAGATCAATATCCTAGGTATCAGCGACCTGAAATGGACTGATATTGGCGGTTTTGAATCCAACAATCATGGTCTACTATGTCAAGAATGACAAGCTGAAGAGAAACAGCATTACATTCGTTGTTTAAAGAACATTTTGAAATCTATCCTGAAATACAACCTATCCTGTCAGTTATAGGTTAATATCCATACTCCTGCAAGGAAGGCCAGTTATTATGACTAACAACCATAGCTGCCAAAGATGAAGAAATTGAAGGTATTTACAAACTGCTGTAGTCTGAAATTGATCGAATTTGCAATCAAGATGCATTGATAATTACTGGTGTTTGGAATGCAAAAGTTGGAAATGAAGAGGGAATCATTTTTGGAAAATATGGCCTTGGTGACAGAAACAACACTGGAAATTAAAATTCTGCAAGACTAACAAATTATTCTTCAAAAACATTTTTTTCCAGCAATACAGTCAAGGACTGTGCGTGTGGACTTAGTTGATGGACAATACAGGAGTCAAACTGATTACATTAGTGGAAAAGGCAAAGAAGAAACTCAATAGCATCAGTCAAGACAAAGCTAGGAGCCTACTCTGGAACAGACCATCAGTTGCTCATGTGCAAGTCCAAATTGAAGCTGAAGAAAATTAAAGTAAGTCCACCAGAGCCAAAGCATGACCTTGAATACATTACACCAGAACTTAGAGGCCATCTCAAAAATAGATTTGATGCACGGAACTCTAATGACTGAAGACCAGAAGAGTTGTGAGAAGACATCAAAGACATCAGATATGAAGAAAGTAAAAGGTCATTGAAAAGTCAAGAAAGAAAGAAAAGACCAAAATGGATGTCAGAAGAGACTCTGAAAATTGCCCTTACGCATAGAGTAGCTAAAGCTAGCAGAAAAAATTGTAAAGTAAAAGAACTGAAATTTTCCTTAAAACCAGCAATTGCACTCCTAAACATTTACACAAGGAAATTAAAAACTTGAGTTCCCCCCAAGAAAAAGACAACTTTTACAAAAATCCATAATACACATCTGGCAACAACCTAATGTCCATCAACAGGGGAAAGAGTAAACAGATTGTAGTATAGCAATACAATGAAATATTGTTGTTAGGTGCCATTGAGTCTGTTCCTATTCATAGAGACCCTATGTACAACAGAAGGAAACACTGCCTGGTCCTGCATCATCCTCACAATCGTTGTTATGCTTGAGCTCATTGTTGCAGCCACTGTGTTAGTCCGTCTCATTGAGGGTCTTCCTCTTTTTTGATGACCCTCTACTTTAACAAGTATGATGTTCTTCTCCAGGGAATGGTCCTCCTGATAACATGTCTAAAGTACTTGGGACAAAATCTCACCATCCTCCCTTCTCAGGAACATTCTGGCTGTACTTCTGAAGACAGATTTCTTCCTTCTTCTGGAATTTCCTGGTATCTTAAATATTCTTTGCCAGTCACATAATTCAAAGGCATCAGTTCTGTTTTGGTCTTCCTTATTCATTGGCCAGCATTCACATGCAAATGAGTCAGTTGAGAATACCTTGGCTTGGGTCAGGCACATCTTAGTCCATAAAGAAAGAAAAGACCAAAATGGATGTCAGAAGAGACTGTGAAAATTGCCCTTAAGCATAGAGTAGCTGAAGCTAGCTTTTTAACATTTTAAAGTGGTCTTTTGCAGCAGATTTCCTCAATGCAATACATCATTTTATTTCTTTTTTTTTTTTTTATTAAATATTTTATTGTACTTCAGGTGAAGGCTTACAGAACAAACAGTTTCTCATGTAACAGTAGTACACATGCTGTTTTATGACTTTGGTTAACAACCCCACAACATTTTAACCCTCTGAATTCTCAGCTTTTTTTTTTGGTGAAAATACACATAGCCAAAGATACACCATTTCAAAATTTTTTCCTTACACATTTAAGTGACACTGACTATGCTCTTCCAATTGTGCTGCAATTCTCGCCCAAGATGAAGGCTTACAGGACAAAATAGCCTCCCATTTAACAGTTACTACAAATGTTGCCCTATAACAGTGGTTAACAATCTCACAACACATCAACAGTATCCTTACTCAACTTATGTTCCCTATCATCAGCTTCCTACTCCCACTCTGCCTTCTGGCCCTTGTCACTGGACTCCTGTACCTCGTTAGTCTCATTTAGTTTTACTGGGCTGTCCACTCCAAGGCTGAACAGTGAACCTCGAAGGTAACATCATCTCTGAGCTGAAAGGGTGTCTGGGGGCCACACTCTTGAGGTTCCTCCAGTCTTCTTTAGGGCAGTAAATCTGATCTTTTTTTGGGGGGGGGGGAGTTAAAATTATGCTCTTCATCCTTCTACAGCTCTGTCCAGAACCCTCTGTTGTGATCCTGGTCAGAGCAGCCAGCGGTGGTAGCCGGGCACCATCTAGCTATACCGGACTCAGGCTGGTGGAGGTCTTGGTAGTTGTGGTCAATTAGTCCTTCGGAATAATCTTTTCGTTGTATCCTGTTCTCTTCATTCTTCCTTGCTCCCGAAGGGATGAGACCAGTGGAGTATCTTAGATGGCCGCTCACAGGCTTTTAAGACCTGAGACACTACTCACCAAGGTAGAATGTAGAGCATTATCTTTATAAGTAGTGTCATGCCAATTGAGCTAGATGTTCCCCGAGACCATGGTCCCCAGAGCCCTCCGTCCAACAGCTCAGTCCCTCGGGGAGTATGGATGTGTCCATGGGGCCTCCATGACCTTTCCTTGTGCAGGTTGTGTTAGTTTCCCTTGTACTGTGTATTGTCTCACCTCTCACCCAGGATACCACTTATCTGTCACCTATTTAGTATTTCCCCTCCCTCGCCTCCCATCCCTGGTAACCAGCAAGGATTGTTACATTTTGCATGTGAATTTTTTCATGGGTTTTTACAATAAGGTCTCATACAATATTTGTCCTTTTGTGATTGACTTATTTCACTCAGCATAATGTCCTCCAGTTTCATCCATGTTATGAGATGGTTCACAGATTCATTGTTGTTCTTTCTCGTTGCATACTACTCCATTGTGTGTATGTACCAAAGTTTGTTTATCCATTCATCTGTTGATGGGCACCTACGTTGTTTCCATCGTTTTGCTATTGTGAACAATGCTGCTATGAACATAGGTGAGCATATGTCTATTCGAGTGACGACTCTTATTTCTCTAGGATATATTCCTAGGAGTGGGATTGCTGGATCGAACGGTATGTCTATTTCTAGCTTTCTGAGGAAATGCCGTATCATTTTCCAAAATGGTTGTATCATTTTGCATTCACATCAGCAGTGTATAAGAGTTCCCATCTCCCCGCAGCCCCTCCAACATTTGTTATTTCCAGTATTTTTGATTCGTGCCAGTAATGCCGGGGTGAGATGGTATCTCACTGTGGTTTTAATTTGCATTTGTCTAATGGCTAGTGATCGAGAGCATTTCCTCATGTGTCTGTTGGCCATTTGAATGTCTTCCTTGGTGAAGTGTCTGTTCATTTCCTTTGCCCATTTTTTGATAGGATTGTTTGTCTTTTTGTTGTAGAGGTGTTGGATTTTCTTGTAGATTATGGAGATTAGACCTTTGTCTGACTTGTACTGTCCAAAATTTTTTCCCAGTCTGTAGGTTCTCTTTGACTCTTTTGGTGAAGTCTTTTGAAGAGCATAGGTGTTTGATTTTTAGAAGATCCCAGTTAGCTAGTTTATCTGTTGGGTTTTTTGTGTTGATGTTTATGGTTTGTATCCTGTTAATGCCATGTATTAAAGCCTGAAGTGTTGGTCCTATTTTTTCTTCTATGAACTTTATAGTTTTAGGCTTTATATTCAGGTCTTTGATCCATTTTGAAGGAGTTTTTGTATATGGTGTGAGGTATGGGTCCTGTTTCATTTTTCTGCAAATGGATATCCTGTTTTGCCAGCATCATTTGTTAAAAAGACTGTCTTTTCCCCATTTGATGGACTTTGGGCCCTTGTCGAAAATCAGGTGACTGTAGGTGGATGGATTTACATCTGGGTTCTCAATTCTGTTCCATTGGTCAATGTCTCTGTTGTTGTACCATTACCAGGCTGTTTTGACTACTGTAGCTGTATAGTAGGTTCTCAAGTCAGGTAGTGTGAGTCCTCCAACTTTATTCTTCTTCTTCAGTAGTGCTTTACTTATTCGGGGCTTCTTCCCTTTCCATATAAAGTTAATAATTAGTTTTTCCATCTCTTTGAAGAATGTTGTTGGTATTTGGAATGGGATTGCATTGTATTTGTATATTGCTTTAGGTAGAATTGCCATTTTCACAATGTTGAGTCTGCCTATCCATGAGCATGGTATGTTTTTCCATTTATGTAGATCCCTTTGGGTTTCATGCAGCAGTGTTTTGTAGTTTTCTCTGTATAGGTCTTTTACATTTCTGGTCAGATTTATTCTTAAGTATTTTATCTTTTTAGGGGCTATTGAAAATGGTATTGATTTCCTGATCTCCTTTTCATCGTTCTCTTTACTGGTGTATAGGAATCCAACTGATTTTTGAATGTTTATCTTGTATCCTGCTACTCTGCTGAATCTTTCTATTAGTTCCAGTAGATTTCTCGTGGAGTCTTTAGGGTTTTCTATGTATAGTATCATATCATCTGCAAACAGGGAGAGTTTAACTTCTTCATTACCAATTTGGATGCCCTTTATTTCTTTATCTTGCCTTATTGCTCTAGCTAGAACTTCCAGCACAATGTTCAATAGGAGTGGTGATAAAGGGCATCCTTGTCTTGTTCCTGTTTTCAAGGGGAATGTTTTCAGCCTCTCTCAATTAAGAATGATGTTGGCTGTTGGTTTTGCATAGATGTCCTTTATTATGTTGAGAAATTTCCCTTCTATACCTAATTTATTGAGAGCTTTTATCAGGAATGGGTGTTGGACTTTGTCAAATGCCTTTTCTGTGTCAATTGAGATGATCATGTGATTCTTTTCATTCCTTTTATTTATGTGGTGGATTACATTGATTGATTTTCTAATGTTGAACCATCCTTGCATACCTGGCATGAATCATACTTGGTCATGGTGTATTATTTTTTTGATATGATGTTGAATTCTATTGTCTAGAATTTTGTTCAGAATTTTTGCATCTATATTCATGAGAGATATTGGTCTGTAATTTTCTTTTTTTGTGACGTCTTTGCCTGGTTTTGGTATCAGAGTTATGCTGGCTTCATAGAATGAATTTGGAATTGTTGCTTCCTCTTCTATGCTCTGAAATAGCTTGAGTAGAACTGGTAGAAGCTCTTCTGTAAATGTTTTGTAGAATTCTCCAGCGAAGCCATCTGGGCCAGTGCTTTTTTATGTTGGGAGTTTTTTTTAATTATCTTTTCAATCTCTTCTCTTGTTATGGGTCTGTTCAGATTTTCAACATCACTGTTGTAGTTTGGATAGGCCATGTGTTTCTAGAAATTTATCCATTTCCTCTAGGTTTTCAAATTTGTTGGAGTATAGTTTTTCATAATATTCTGTTATAATCCTTTTTATTTCGGTTGGGTCTGTTGTATTGTCCCCTATTTCATTTCTTATTTGGGTTATTTGTGTCCTCTCCTGTTTTTCTTTTGTCAGCCTGGCCAGTGGTTTGTCGATTTTGTTGATTCTTTCAAAGAACCAACTTTTGGTTTTGTTGATTCTTTCTATTGTTTTTCTGTTCTCTATTTCATTTATTTCTGCTCTGATCTTTACTATTTCCTTTCTTCTGGTGGTTGTGGGCTTTTTTTGCTGTTCTTTTTCTATCTGTTTGAGTTTTGTAGATAATGTTTTGATTTTGTCCCTTTTTTCTTTTTTGCTATGTGCATCTATTGCTATAAATTGTCCTCTGAGGACTGCCTTTGCTGTGTCCCAAAGGTTTTGGTAAGATGTGTTTTCATTCTCATTTGATTCTAGGAATTTTTTAATTCCATCTCTGATTTCTTCTATTACCCAGTGATGTGTAAGCAGGGTATTATTCAGTTTCCATGTAGTTGATTTTTTTTCCTTGCTCTTTCTAGTGTTAATTTCTACCTTGATGGCATTGTGATCAGAGAAGACACCTTAAATTATCTCAGCATTTTGGATCTTGTTGAGGATCGCTCTGTGGCCTAAGATGTGGTCTATTCTGGAGAAGGTTCCATGTGCATTGGAATAGAATGTGTACTTTGCAGCGGTTGGATGGAGTGCTCTGTATATTTCTATGAGGTCCAGTTGGCTGATTGTGCCCTTTAGGTTTTCTGTATCTTTGCTGAGTTTCTTCTTAGTTGTTCTGTCCTTTACTGAGAGTGGTGTGTTGAAGTCTCCTACTATTATTGTGGAACTGTCAATTTCTCTTTTCAGTGTTGTTAGAGTTTGTTTTATGTATTTTGGAGCCCTGTCATTGGGTGCGTAGATGTTTATTATAGTTATGTCTTCATGATGGATCATCCCTTTAATCATTATATAGTGTCCTTCGTTGTCTTGTATGGTAGATTTTGTTTAAAGTCTATTTTATCTGAGATTAGAATTGCCACTCCTGCTCTTTTTTGGTAGTTGTAAGCTTGATATATTTTTTTCCAACCTTTGATTTTTAATAAATTCACATCTTTGTTTCTAAGGTGTGTCTCTTGTAGACAGCAAATTGATGGATCCTGTTTTCTTATCCATTCTGTCACTCTCCGTCTCTTTATGGGTGCATTGAGTCCATTTACATTCAATGTAATTATTGATAGATGTGAGTTTGTTGCTGTCATTTTGTAGTGCTTTTTTTTTGTGGTGCTGACGTTTTCTTTGTTCTTCTTATTCTCTTGTGCTGAGTTACTTTTGTTTGTGGATTTTTTTTTTTTCATTTCTTTTTATTTGTAGGTTTTTTCTTTTTTTGCTGAGACTTTATGTTTTTCATCTTTATTTTTATGAGTTGGTTTGTTAACTCTCTTTATGGTTACCATGAATTTTACCCTTATCTTTCTAAGTTTGAAGCAGTCTACCATTACTTGGTATCGCCTTGCCTTCCTCTCCATTAGAAGGTTCTATACCTATGCAGTTTATTCCCTCTTTCATTGTTTTGATGTTGTTGTCATCTACCGATTGACTGCTCCTATTCCCTGTTGTATTTCTTTTGATTTTGGATAGTCCTCGAGAGTTCATTTCTTAGATTGGTATCTGGCTCATACAATCCTGCATCCTAGGTTCTGCCTGTGTGCTGAAGCTGTTTGTCCTCAGATCGAAGAACTCCCTTTAATAATTCTTGTAAGTTTGGTTTGACTTTTACATATTCCCTTAATTTCTGTTTATCTGGAAATGACCTAATTTCACCATCAAATTTGAACGAGAGTTTTGCAGGATATATTATTCTTGGCTGGCAATTTTTTTCTTTCAAGATTTATTTATGTCATCCCATTGCCTTCTTGCCTGCATGGTTTCTGCTGAATAATCTGATCTTAGTCTTATTGTTTCTCCTCTGTATGTGACTTCTTGTTTTTCATGAGCCGCTCTCAGGATTCTTTGTTTGTCTTTGGTTTTAGCGAGTGTGATTGTACTATGCCTTGGTAATTTTCTTTTGGGGTCTATCCTATATGGGGTTTGTTGAGCTTCTTGGATGGCCAGCTTTTCATCTTTCATGATATTGGGGAAGTTTTCTGTCAGCAGTTCCTCAGTGATCCTCTCTGTGTCTTCTGTTTTCTCCCCCTGTTCTGGAATTCCAATCACTCGTAGATTTTTGCTTTTGACTGTGTCCCATATAACTCTCAGGGTCTCTTCATTTTTCTTTGTTCTTTTTTCTGAGTTTTCCTCAAACAGAACTGTATCCAAGTGTTTGTCTTCAGTTCCACTGATCCTGTCTTCCACAGTTTCAAATCTGCTTCTCAGCCCTTCTATGACATCATCCATTTCTGAAATCTTATTGTTTATCTTTTGGATTTCTAATTGTTGTTTTTGTATAATTTCGAGTTGTGAATTTATTTTAGCATTTTGTTTCTGCATCATCTTCCTGAATTGTTCCAATTTTTTCTCTGTATTTTCCATGAATTTGTCTATTTTTTCCTCATGTTTGTCAGCTTTTTGCCTCAGTTCTTGGAGAATTCTGAGTAGTAGGTATTTGAATTCCCTATCAGTTAGTTCCAGTGCATTTTCTTCCACAGGAGAGCTATCTGATGTTTTAATTTGGATGTCTACTGGAACCATCCTGTCCTATTTTTGTAAATGTTTTTATATTGTCTGCTGTTTTCAAGGCATTCTGTAGTTATTTCTCTCATCTATTGATTGTAGATTGTTTTGTCCCTCTTTTTAAGAAAGAAAAATTTACTATATCTGAGCAGGCGGACTGCATGCTCTTTGTTGTTTGCTCATATGTGCACTCAATACTTTTCGCCTCTTCTCCAACTGGCAAGGTTAGTCACTAATATATGGTACAGCAGGGCAGGTCTAGCTGAAGAGGAGCCACTGGGACGAGTTCTTTGTGGCACTCACTACAGCCACCATGGCGGGTCGGTAATCAGTGCTGGGCAGGTTCCAGTAGGCCATGCCTGCACTGCTTGTTGGTGTGATGTCAAGTGTACGGTGCAGGTAGGCAGGATGCAGCAGGGAGATGGTTATGTCTGGAGCTAAGATGGATATGGGATAGAGGAGAGAGGAACAGGAGCCAAAAAACATACAAATAAACAAAAAAGAATGCTAGGGGAGCTAGAGATGAGAGACTATGGAGAAAAACAGAAAGGGGAAGAGGAACAAAAGAAAAGAATGAACAAATAAAAATCAGAAAGGTTAAAGAACTATGAAGTTCCCAGGGATCCCACCGATGCAGCTATGAGGTCTGGGGAAGTTGCTCTCAGGTGTCGCAGCACAGTCTGGCCAGAAGGTGCAGAGGCATACAACGCCTTGTATTCAGGGATCAGAAAGAGAAGGAAGATATAGAGAGACAAGAAACTGAGCAATCAAGAAAGACAAAAAGGGAAGAGGAGGGAAAAGAAAACAAAACAAATCAAAAAAAAAAAAGAACAAGAAAGGGCCCCCCAAAAAAAAGAAAGAAATGTCCTCAGGGATCCCTCTGCACATCTGTGGTAGCTGAAGGAGAGTTCCTTGCCACGCAGCTCCGCCTGGCCAGAAAGGGCTCCTAACTCAAGAAAAGGAAAAGAAAACAAACAAACAATTCAAAACAAACAAATGAACAGAAGCTCCGGGATCCCACCAGCGCGGTAGCCCAGACAGGGAAGCAGCTCCACACTCAAATGGAGCTCCGCAGCCCCTCAGGAAAAAGCAAAGATGGCGCACGGAGCCAGGCACTCGAGCAAAAGAGGGGGAGGCAGCAAGAAGGAAGCAAGAAATCCAAAGAAGCAGAAAAAAAAAAAAAAAGCAACACCAGCAGCCAACAAATGGCACTGAGAGAGCCAGCCAGTGTGGGCTTGTGTTTCTGGACAAGAGACTGTGTCCGCAGGAAGCAGACGAGGCCGACTGTGGGTGAAGAAGGGTGGAGAATGGGAAAGCATATATCACAATTTGCCGGTGCTCTGCTGCCCCTCAGGAAGAAGCAAAGATGGCGCACGGAGCCAGGCACTCAAGCAAAAGGAGGGGGAGGCGACGAGAGGCAAGTGAGAAATCAAAAGAAGCAGAAAAAAAAAGCAACACTAGCAGCCAACAAATGGCACCCAGAGAGCCGCCAGCTTGGGTGTGTGGAATCCAAGCAGCCAGCGCCTCCCAGTCAAGAGACTGTGGCCGTGGGAAGCAGAGGAGGCCAAGCTGGGGCAAAGACGGGTGTGGGATGGGAAACAGCACACCGCAAATTACCGGCCATTTTGTCTCCCACTGGATGCTCCGTGAGGCTGCTTTCTCGTACCCCTGTTTGGTGGTCTCCGATAGAAGTCCAAGATGGTGGATCTGCACTGTGTTAGCTGGTAGGGGACCTCTGCATAAATCTCTCCACGTTCTCCATTCTCTGTCAGTTTTCTCACTCCATTTGGTGCTTGGCTGAGTTCTGTATCTCTTCGTTTGATGTTTTAGGGTTTCAGGATTGTTGTATTCTCTGGCTTAGTTTTTTGGATCTTTGCTGTGGAGGGATGGCGTGGTGCTTCTGCCTAGGCGCCATTTTGCCGGAACTCCCCCAAAGTAATCTTTTTGATGCCTTTGAATTATGGTGTTGGGAAAGAATATTGAATATACCATGGATCGCCAGAAAGACAAACAAGTATGTCTTGGAAGAAGTACAGCCAAGGTGTACTTTGGAAGTGAAGTCTTTGGAAGTGAAGGTGGTGAGACTTCATCTCACATACTTTGGACACGTTATCAGGAGGGATCAGTCCCTGGACAAGGACGTCATGCATGGTAAGGTAGAGGGTCAGTGAAAAAGAGGAAGACCCTCTATGAAATGGATTGATACAGTGGCTGAAACAATGGGTTCAAACATAGCAATGTCTATGAGGATGGCGCAGGACTGGGCAGCGTTTCATTCTGTTGTATATAGGGTTGCTATGAGTTGGAATCGACTTGATGGCAACACGTTTATTTATTTATTTTTTTTGGTTTTCAGAGTCGCTATAAGTCAGAACTGACTTGATGGCACCTAACAACAACAACAATCTTTCTTTAAATTTTTTCACTTTTAAAACAATTCTGACGTTGTGTAATCATAAAATTTATCATACTACAAAAAGAATAGTTCTTTCAGAAAACTATGCTAAAATTTCACCACCATCTGTTTTCCTAAATGTTTACTGAGTAGCAGAATGGAAGTTTTCTTGTGATATTCATCTGTAGTTTTCTTCTAGCCTTGATCAATATTTACATAATATCTACCTGAAAAATGCATACCCGCTTCTAATGCTTATCTAAACGTTGTGATTCTGGGGACTGCATGACAAACCTTCCAGATGATGGGACTGCATGACAAGCCTCCCCTTTTCCCCAACCAATTTTTTGTTGTTGTTGCTATTGTGTGGACAGCTTTGTTGATTACCATCTTCCTTTCTTTTGTGCAAAATGTCAAAAGTCAGAGGCGGGGCAAGATGGCGCTCTAGGCAGAAGCACCACGCCGTCCCTCACAGCAAAGATCCGAAAAACTAAGCCTAATAGAGAATCAACAATCCTGAAACCCTAGAACACCAAATGAAGAGATAAAGAACTCAGCCAAACACCAAACGGAGTGAGAATACTAAATGAGAACGGAGAGCTAGGAGAGACTCATGCAGAGATTCCTTACCAGCTAACGCAGCACGGATCCACCATCTTGGATTCCTATTGGAGACCAGCGAACGGGAGAGCAGCCTCGCAGAGTGTCCAGTGGGAGACAGAACGACCGGTAAACTGTGGTGCGCACTTTCCCACCCCCCACCCCTCTCCGCCTCGGCTGGGGCTCCCCTTATTTCCATGGCCAGGGTCCCTGGGCTGGGGGGCGCTGGTGCTTGGATTCCGCGTGCCCAGGCTGGCGGCTTTCTGAGAGCCGTTTGCTGGCTGCTGGCGAAGCTTTTTCTGCGGCCTCCCCCTCCTTTTGCCTGGGTGCCTGGTTCCGAGTGCCGTCCTTGCTCTCTCCTGAGGGGCTGTGGGGCTGCGTTCGGGTGTGTGGCTGCTTCCAGGTATGGGCTGCCATGCTGGTGAGATCCCGGGGCCTTTGTTCGTTCACCAATCTGCTTCCCGTGGCCACGGTCTCTTAACCCCGAGACTGCTGGCTGCTTGGAATTTGCGCCCCTGAGTGGGGGGCTCTCTGGGTCCCATTTGTTGGCTGTTGGTGTGGCATTTTCTGCTTTTTCTGGTTTCTCGCTTGCCTCTCGCTGCCTCCCCCTCCTTTTGCTCGGGTGTCTGGTTCCGAGCGCCGTCTTTGGTCACTCTTGCGGGACTGTGGGACTGCTTTCGGGCGTGTGGCTGCTTCCAGGTCTGGGCTGCCACGCTGGCGAGATCCCGGGGCCTTTGTTCGTTGGACCCTCTGCTTCCCGTGGCCACGGTCTCTTAACTCCAAGACTGCCGGCTGCTTGGAATTTGCGCCCCTGACTGGGGACTCTCTGGGTCCCATTTGTTGGCTGTTGGTGTGGCATTTTCTGCTTCTTCTGGTTTCTCGCTTGCCTCTCGTTGCCTCCCCCTCCTTTTACTCGGGTGCCTGGTTCCAAGCGCTGTCTTTGGTCTCTCTTGTGGGGCTGTGGGACTGCGTTTGGGCATGTGGCTGCTTCCAGGTCTGGGCTGCCGCGCTGGTGAAATCCAGGGGCCCTTGTTCGTTCGCCCCTCTGATTCCCGTGGCCACGGTCTCTTAACCCCGAGACTGCCGGCTGCTTGGAATTCGCGCCCCTGAGTAGGGGCTCTCTGGGTCCCATTTGTTGGCTGTTGGTGTGGCATTTTCTGCTTCTTCTGGTTTCTTGCTTGCCTCTCGCTGCCTCCCCCTCCTTTTGCTTGGGTGCCTGGTTCCGAGCGCAGTCTTTGCTCTCTCCAGTGGGGCTATGGGGCTGCTTTCGGGTTTGTGGCGGATTCCAGGTCTGGGCTGCCGTGCTGGTGAGATCCCGGGGCCTTTGTTCGTTGGCCCCTCTGCTTCCCGTGGCCATGGTCTCTTAATCCCGAGACTGCCAGCTTCTTGGAATTCGCGCCCCTAAGTGGGGGCTCTCTGGTTCCCATTTGTTGGCACTGACTGCTGGTGTTGCTTTTTTTTTTTTTTTTCATTTTTCATTTTATTTTTCTTCTTTTTTGATTAGTTTTGTCTTTTTTCCCTCTTTTTCCCTTTTGTCTTTCTTCATTGCTTAATTTTTCATCTCTCTATCTCTTCTTTCTTTTTCTGATTCCTGAATACCAGGCGATGTATGCCTCTGTACCTTCTGGCCAGGCTGTGCTGTGAAAACTGAGACCAACTCCCCCAGACCTCATAGCTGCATCGGTGGGATTCCTGGGAACTTTGCGGTTCTTTAACTTTTCTGATTTTTATTTGTTCATTCTTTCCTTTTCTTTCTCTTCCCCCTTCTGGTTTCCTCCATCCCATAGTCTCTCATCTGTACATTCCAACGACAAGCTTTCCTAGCATTCTTTTATCTTTGTATGCTTTTTGCTCCTGCTCCTCTCTCCTCTCTCCCATATCCAGCTTAGCTTCACACACAACCATCTTCCCGCTGCACCCTACCTACCTGCACCGTGCACTTGACATCACACCACCAAGCTGTGCAGGCACGCCCTACTGGAACCTGCCCAGCACTGACTACCGACCGTCCTGGTGGCTGCGGTGAGTGCCACAAACAACCAGTCCAAGTGGCTCCTCTTCAGCTAGATCTGCCCAGCTGTACCACAAGAACAAAACAAACAAACAAAAATCTACAATCAATAAACAAGAGAAATATCTACTGAATGCCCAAAAACAGCAAACAATATCAAAACATTTACAAAAACAAGACACGATGACCCCAATAGGGGTCCAAATTAAAACACCAGATAACTCTCTTGTGGAAGAAAATGCACTAGAAGTACCTGATAGGGAACTCAAATCACTAATACTCGGAATTTTCCACGAACTTAGGCAAAAAGCTGACAAACATGAGGAAAAAATAGACAAATTTATGGAAAATACAGACAAAAAATTGGAAGAATTCAGGAAGATGATGCAGGAACAAAATGCCAAACTAAATTCACAACTTGAAATTATACAAAAACAACAATTAGAAATCCAAAAGATAAACAACAAGATTTCAGAAATGGATGGTGTCATAGAAGGGCTGAGAAGTAGATTTGAAACCATGGAAGACAGGATCAGTGGAACTGAAGACAAACACTTGGATACAGCTCTGTTTGAGGAAAACTCAGAAAAAAGAACAAAGAAAAATGAAGAGACCCTGAGAGTTATGTGGGACAAAATTAAAAGCAAAAACTTAAGAGTGATTGGCATACAAGAACAGGGGGAGAAAACAGAAAACACAGAGAGGATCATTGACGAACTGCTGACAGAAAACTTTCCCAATATTATGAAAAATGAAAAGCTGGCCTTCCAAGAAGCTCAACGAACCCCATATGGAAGAGACCCCAAAAGAAAATCACCAAGACATATCATATTCACACTCGCTAAAACTAAAGACAAACAAAGAATCCTGAGAGCAGCTCGTGAAAAACAAGAAGTCACATACAGAGGAGAAACAATAAGACTAAGCTCAGATTATTCGGCAGAAACCATGCAGGCAAGAAGGCAATGGGATGACATATATAAAATCTTGAAAGAAAAAAATTGTCAGCCAAGAATAATATATCCTGCAAAACTCTCATTCAGATTTGATGGTGAAATTAGGTCATTTCCAGATAAACAGAAACTAAAGGAATATGCAAAAGTCAAACCAAACTTACAAGAATTATTAAAGGGAGTTCTTCGATCTGAGGACAAACAGCTTCAGCCCTCAGGCAGGACCTAGGACTTGGTCGCAGGTTCATATGAACCAGATACCATTCTAGGAACTGAACTACAGAGGACTTTCCAAGAACAAAATAAATAGAACAGGGAATCAGAGAAATCAATCAAAGGATGACAACAACATCAAAACAAGGAAAGAGGGAACAAACGGCATAGGTATAGAACCTTCTAAAGGAGAGGAAGGCAAGGTGATACCAAGTAAGGGTAGACTGCTTCAAAATTATAAAGATAAGGGTAAAATTCATGGTAACCACAAAGAAAGTTAACAAACCAACTCATAAAAATAAAGACAAAAAACATAAAGTCTCAACAAAAACAAAACATACAAAAACAAAAGAAATGAACACAAAATCCACAAACAAAAGTAACTCAGCACAAGAGAGTAAGAAGAGCAAAGAAAACTTCAGCACCACAAAAAAAAGCACTACAAAATGACAGCAACAAACTTCCATCTATCAGTAATTACACTGAATGTTAAAGGACTCAATGCACCCATAAAGAGACGGATGGTGGCAGAATGGATAAGAAAACAGGATCCATCAATTTGCTGTCTACAAGAGACACACCTTAGAAACAAAGGTGTGAATTTATTAAAAATCAAAGGTTGGAAAAAAATATATCAAGCTTACAACTATCAAAAAAGAGCAGGAGTGGCAATTCTAATCTCAGATAAAATAGACTTTAAAACAAAATCTACCATAAAAGACAAAGAAGGACACTACATAATGATTAAAGGGATGATCCATCGTGAAGACATAACCATAACAAATATCTATGCACCCAATGACAGAGCTCCAAAATACATTAAAAAAACTCTAACAGCACTGAAAAGAGAAATTGACAGTTCCACAATAATAGTAGGAGACTTCAACACACCACTCTCAGTAAAGTACAGAACAACTAAAAAGAAACTCAGCAAAGATACAGAAGACCTAAAGGACACAATCAGCCAACTGGACCTCATAGAAATATATAGAACAATCCATCCAACCGCTGCAAAGTACACATTCTTTTCCAATGCACATGGAATGTTCTCCAGAATAGACCACATCTTAGGCCACAGAGCAATCCTCAACAAGATCCAAAATGCTGAGATAATTCACAGTATCTTCTCTGATCACAATGCCATCAAGGTAGAAATTAACACTAGAAAGAGCAAGGAAAAAAAATCAAACACATGGAAACTGAATAATAATCTGCTTACACATCAATGGGTAATGGAAGAAATCAGAGATGGAATTAAAAAATTCCTAGAATCAAATGAAAATGAAAACACATCATACCAAAACCTTTGGGACACAGCAAAGGCAGTCCTCAGAGGACAATTTATAGCAATAGATGCAGATATCAAAAAAGAAGAAAAGGACAAAATCAAAACATTAACTACAGAACTCAAACAAATAGAAAGAGAACAACAAAAAAAGCCTACAACCACCGGAAGAAAGGAAATAGTAAAGATCAGAGCAGAAATCAATGAAATAGAGAACAGAAAAACAATAGAAAGAATCAACAAAACCAAAAGTTGGTTCTTTGAAAGAATCAACAAAATCGACAAACAACAGGCCAAACTGACAAAAGAAAAACAGCAGAGGGCACAAATAACCCAAATAAGAAATGAAATGGGGGACATTACAACAGATCCAACCGAAATAAAAAGTATTATAACAGAATATTATGAAAAACTATATTCCAACAAATTTGAAAACCTAGAGGAAATGGATAAATTTCTAGAAACATACGGCCTACCCAAACTACAACAAAGTGATATTGAAAATCTGAACAGACCCATAACAGGAGAAGAGATTGAAAAGGTAATAAAAAAACTCCCAACCAAAAAAAGCCCTGGCCCAGATGGCTTCGCTGGAGAATTCTACAAAACATTTACAGAAGAGCTTGTACCAGTTCTACTCAAGCTATTTCAGAGCATAGAAGAGGAAGCAACACTTCCAAATTCATTCTATGAAGCCAGCATAACGCTGATACCAAAACCAGGCAAAGACATCACAAAAAAAGAAAATTACAGACCAATATCTCTCATGAATATAGATGCAAAAATTCTGAACAAAATTCTAGCCAATAGAATTCAGTATCATATCAAAAAAATAATACACCACGACCAAGTAGGATTCATACCAGGTATGCAAGGATGGTTTAACATTAGAAAATCCATCAACGTAATCCACCACATAAATAAAAGGAAAGAAAAAAATCACATGATCATCTCAATTCACGCAGAAAAGGTATTTGACAAAGTCCAACACCCATTCCTGATAAAAGCTCTCAATAAAATCGGTATAGAAGGGAAATTTCTCGACATAATAAAGGGTATCTATGCAAAACCAACAGCCAACATCATTCTTAATGGAGAGAGGCTGAAAACATTCCCCTTGAAAACAGGAACAAGACAAGGATGCCCTTTATCACCACTCCTATTTAACATTGTGCTGGAAGTTCTAGCTAGCGCAATAAGGCAAGAGAAAGAAATAAAGGGCATTGAAATTGGTAATGAAGAAGTTAAACTGTTCCTGTTTGCTGATGATATGATTCTATACACAGAAAACCCTAAAGAATCCACAAGCAATCTACTGGAACTAATAGAAGGATTCAGCAGAGTAGCAGGATACAAGATAAACATTCAAAAATCAGTTGGATTCCTATACACCGGTAAAGAGAACGATGAAAAGGAGATCAGGAAATCAATACCATTTTCAGTAGCCCCTAAAAAGATAAAATACTTAGGAATAAATCTGACCAGGAATGTAAAAGACCTATACAGAGAAAACTACAAAGCACTGCTGCATGAAACCCAAAGGGATCTACATAAATGGAAAAACATACCATGCTCATGGATAGGCAGACTCAACGTTGTCAAAATGGCAATTCTACCTAAAGCAATTTACAAATACAATGCAATCCTGATACAAATACCAACAACATGCTTCACAGAGATGGAAAAACTAATTATTAACTTTATATGGAAAGGGAAGAAACCCCGAATAAGTAAAGCACTACTGAAGAAGAAGAATAAAGTTGGAGGACTCACACTACCTGACTTGAGAACCTACTATACAGCTAAAGTAGTCAAAACAGCCTGGTACTGGTACAACAACAGAGACATTGACCAATGGAACAGAATTGAGAACCCAGATGTAAATCCATCCACCTACGGACACCTGATCTTTGAGAAAGGCCCAAAATCCATCAAATGGGGAAAAGACAGTCTTTTTAACAAATGGTGCTGGCAAAACTGGATATCCATTTGTAGAAAAATGAAACAGGACCCATTCCTCACACCATATACAAAAACTACTTCAAAATGGATCAAAGACCTGAATATAAAGCCTCAAAGTATAAAATTCATAGAAGAAAAAATAGGACCAACACTTCAGGCCTTAATACATGGTATTAACAGGATACAAACCATAAACATCAACACAAAAAACCCAACAAATAAACTAGATAAGCAGGATCTTCTAAAAATCAAACATCTATGCTCTTCAAAAGACTTCACCAAAAGAGTAAAAAGAGAACCTACAGCCTGGGAAAAAATTTTTGGACAGTAGAAGTCAGACAAAGGTCTAATCTCCATAATCTACAAGAAAATCCAACACCTCTACAACAAAAAGACAAACAATCCTATCAAAAAATGGGCAAAGGAAATGAACAGACACTTCACCAAGGAAGACATTCAAATGGCCAACAGACACATGAGGAAATGCTCGCGATCACTAGCCATTAGAGAAATGCAAATTAAAACCACAATGAGATACCATCTCACCCCGGCATTACTGGCACGAATCAAAAATACTGGAAATAACAAATGTTGGAGGGGCTGTGGGGAGATGGGAACTCTTATACACTGCTGGTGGAAATGCAAAATGATACAACCATTTTGGAAAATGATATGGTGTTTCCTCAGAAAGCTAGAAATAGACATACCGTTCGATCCAGCAATCCCACTCCTAGGAATATATCCTAGAGAAATAAGAGTCATCACTCGAATAGACATATGCACACCTATGTTCATGGCAGCATTGTTCACAATAGCAAAACGATGGAAACAACCTCAATGTCCATCACCAGATGAATGGATACACAAACTATGGTACATACACACAATGGAGTACTATGCAATGAGAAAGAACAACAATGAATCTGTGAACCATCTCATAACATGGATGAAACTGGAGGATATTATGCTGAGTGAAATAAGTCAATCACAAAAGGACAAATATTGTATGAGACCTCTATTGTAAAAACCCATGAAAAAATTCACATGCAAAATGTAACAATCCTTGTTGGTTACCAGGGATGGGAGGGGAGGGGTGGAAATACTAAATAGGCAATAGATAAGCGGTACCTTGGGTGAGAGGTGAGATAGTACACAGTACAGGGGAAACTAACACAACCTGCACAAGGAAAGGTCATGGAGGCCCTATAGACACATCCGAACCCCCCGAGGGACTGAGTTGTTGGACGGAGGGCTCTGGAGACCATGGCCTCGGGGAACATCTAGCTCAATTGGCATGACACTATTTATAAAGATAATGCTCTACATTCTACCTTGGTGAGTAGTGTCTGGGGTCTTAAAAGCCTGTGAGCGGCCATCTAAGATACTCCACTGGTCTCATCCCTTCTGGAGCAAGGGAGAATGAAGAGAACAGGATACAACAAAAAGATTAGTCCAAAGGACTAATTGTCCACAGCTACCAAGGCCTCCACCGGACTGAGTCCAGTACAGCTAGATGTTGCCCGGCTACCACCACTGACTGCTTTGAATAGGATCACAACAGAGGGTTCTGGACAGAGCTGGAGAAGGATGTAAGCATAATTTTAACTCCCAAAAAAAAAAAGACCAGATTTACTGGCCTAAAGAATACTGGAGAAACCTCAAGAGGTGGCCCTCAGACACCCTTTCAGCTCAGAGGTGAAGTTACCTTCGAGGTTCGATGTTAAGCCTGGGAGTGGACAGCCCAGTAAAACTAAATGGGACTAACGAGGTACAGGAGTCCGGTGACAAAGGCCAGAAGGCAGAGGGGGAGTAGGAAACTGATGATAAGGAACACAAATTGAGTAAGGGCACTGTCGATGTGTTGTGAGATTGTTGACCACTGTTATAGGGCAACATTTGTAGTAACTATTAAATGGGAGGCTGATTTGTCCTGTAAGCCTTCATCTTGGGCGAGAATGGCGGCACAATTGGAAGAGCATAGTCAATATCACTTAAATGTGTAAGTAAAAAGTTTTGAAATGGTGTTAAAAAAAAAAATGAGACTAATGAGGTACAGTAGTCCAGTGACAAGGGCCAGAAGACAGAAGGGGACAAGGAAGTCCCCTAGTGATAGGGAACACAAGGTGGAGTAAGGATATTCTTGATGTGCTGTGAGATTGTTAACCATTGTCATAGGGCAACATGTTTAGTAACTGTTAAATGAGAAACTATTTTGTTCTGTAAGCCTTCTTCTTAAATGAGAATAACAGCACAGTTGGAAGAGCGTAGTCAATGTCACTGAACTATTGTATGTAGAAATTTTTGAAACGGTGTATCTTTGGCTATCTGTATTTTCATCAAAAAAAAAAAAAAGGTTGAGAATTTAGAGGCTTAATATGTTGTGGGGTTGTTAACCAATGTCATAAAACTACTTGTGTACTACTGGTTCATGAGAAATTATTTGTTCTGTAAGCCTTCACCTGAAGTACAATAAAATATTAAAAAAAAAAAAAGTCAAAAGTCTTCATTGTCAGTTATTCTTAAACAAATTGAATGTTGTTTAGAAGACCTACCCCTCCTCCACAGAAAAAAGTTGTGGTTGAGTCGATTCTGACTCATGGCTACTCTTTAGAACAGAGTAGAACTGCCCCTAGGGTTTCCAAGGCTGTAAATCTTTACAGAAGCAGACTGCCACATCTTTCTCCTGTGGAGCGGCTGGTGGGTTCAAACCCCTGGCCTTTCAGTTAGTGGCCATCTACCATAAATTAAATATCTTTTGACTTATCACAGAAGGATGCCGTGCAAAGACTGAAACTTAGGAAGACACATATCCTTCCAATCCACGCAGAAGCCTCTTACTAGACAATTGAACCATACGTGCAATAGTGGCAGGTTTATAAACCAGACTTTAAGGGCAGAAAAAGCTGAAATCTGATTAAGCATAACAGTTGGCCTCTCCCTATATAGAAATGCGAATGTTTTTAAAGAGAGCTGGATATGACCAGAATTTCCATCTCATCTTCATAAAATAATGATCTTCTCCTAGAAAAACTTAAAAATTATCAAATCGAAATCTTCTTAAATGAGATCTAAAAAGTTTATATGCATTTCTATATTAGATTTTCTTTTCCCAAGGATTATGACATTCGTTTACTGATTTGACCATATTCATCATTTTAGTCTTGTGTAACTAGGTCTTTCAAAGTACATTTTTAAAAACAGATAATCGTTAACATTTATGAAATGTTTTTCTGGATATTGCTTTTCTGGATATTCTTGGCATGTGTGTTTTTTATTCTTCATGTATTTCTCTTACTGTTAAAGCTGGTTTAATACTGATTTTTTTTCTGAAGTAATGTTTTGTTGGAAAATTGGGAACATTTTTCAGATCAAATAATATATTAATATTTAACTGTGAGACACTGAATAAGATGAGTGTTTAACGTGATGGACTATTGAGGAAAACTTAAGATCCATTCCATTACAGTGTAGTAACAAAAAATACGCAGAAAAGGCAACCCATTTGCCAAGATTTCACAATCAATGTTTTGAAAATAGGAAGGTAACTTGAAATTCTGTGCCTATCATGTTTTAAGAAGTTTTTTACTTCTAACAAAGGGTTAAACAATTGAGCAGTAACAGAAGAAAAGCTGGAAATGCTCAAGTGGATTCCTAGTGTATTATTTTTAGATGCACTGCAAGTTGATTGATATTATTGTTGCCTAATTTTCTTTATATTATTGATCTCCATTCTTAGCTTTCAGGACTTCTCTGAATCTCATCAATCTTACAAATACCAACAGGTTTTTTGACATGCCAAGTAAAAGACAAATAATGACGCCAAGGGGAGATAATTTTTCCTTTCACCCTAGGAATACCAGAGTCCTGTGTTCTTCCATTTTGATCTACATCTTTTATACTTGCTTCAAAAAAAGAAAAAATAAATAAAAAGTAACCTAGCTTAAAAATTAGGAATGTGCTTTTTTTTGTTTTTGGAATTAGATACATAGGTCTGTCTCCAATATTTACAGGTCCAGGACAAGCATACAAATGAAGGTATAAATAACATATATCTAAACATTTGAAAGTTATAGATTATCATTTATAACTTAGAGTTGCATCACTTACACTGTGCACATGGCTGAGGGAGAGTTGGAATGAGTTTCTATGTGTACTCAACCTTTGACCCCATGAGGCAATACAGGAGGAAGACCAGAGTTTCTCTGAAATGCATTCCTCAAGTCAAAGGCACACTGGTCTTGTCCTCAGGGTGATATTGCAGATAGACATATGTTTAAATGTTTTTCCATCGTTAGTTGTGTGTCCTTTAGTTTAGAGCCAGAGTACCTGGGTTTGAATGCCACCTTCACCACTTAATGTCTGTATAAACTTTGGAAATATTATTTAATCCTTCCTCAGTTTACTCATCTGCAAATGGGGATGAAAATGATCTTTAACTAAAAGGGTTGCTTTGAGGATTAATATTAGTACTTAGAGCAGTGCTTGGCACATAGAAAACACTGGAGAGGTGTTTGTTAAACAAGTAAACAGTTTCCTTATTTATAGAAATGGGTATTTAAATAATGTCTTCGTCATGAGATGATTGCAAAGAATAAATAAGGTAACAACTCATATGTGCTATCCCAGTGCCTGCCACAAAATATACCATGTTGCTAAATAATACTGGAGTGGAGTGGAGTAAAGAAAACATAGTTCTAGACATATACAACCAAAAACCCATTGCTGTTGAGTTGATGCTGACTCATAGTTACCCCTTAGGACAGAGCAGAACTGCCCCATAGGGTTTCCAAGGCTGAAATCTTTATGGAAGCAAACTACCACATTTTCTCCCATGGAGTGGCTGTGGAGTTTGAATAGCCAAACTTTCAGTTAGCAGCCTATAGCTTTATGATTAAAAAATAAGAACTTCTAGCATTTTTACTGTTCTTTAGTACACTCGATTTTTTTCTTGACAGTCAATGATACTTTAGGCAAATTTGTCTTGGTTTTGATTATAGGTTTGAAGGTATGCATAGTCTTCTTTTAACAAATTTACGTTGTTTTTCACGACCATTAATCCGAGAAACTAGAAAATCGCATCTTATTCTTGCTGTTGGAAACAAATCCATATATTTAGCTGATAAACATTTCCTGCATAACCAAATGGTGCAATGGTACTGGGTGTTTAACTTCATGGTTAATGTAGTGGTTAGGAAGGTATCAGCGATCAATTGCATGAGCCCACTTTCTTTCTCTCTGAAACACAAATGACCAGTATATGCAGAATTAATTTTATCCTCACTATAAAGGTCTATGACAGGTTAAAATGGTACATTAAAGTACACATCTGCTATATTCTTTTGGAATTTGCTTTAGGCATGAACTTGAGAGCTGACAAATTTTCTTTTCTCCAATAATCTGTATTTCTTAAAAATAAAGGACAGTTTTAATATTACTCAGTGCCAAGAAATGGTAGATGTGATTCTTATATTTGGATAATAGAAGATGACAATCTGTCTCCTTAAAGTTTTTATCATTGCATTTACACTAAAATGAGTGGGGACATTTATAAAACAATAAATTGCTTAGTCATCTAGTGCTGCTAGAACAGAAATACCACGAGTGGATGGCGTTAACGAAGAGAAATTTATTTTCTCACAGGCTAGTAGGCTAGAAGTGCAAATTTAGGGCATCAACTCCAAGAGAAGGCTTTCTCTGTCAGCTCTGGAAGGAGGTCCATGTCGTCGATCTTCTGCTGGACTAGGAGCTTCTCCGCACAGGAACCCTGGGTCCAAAGGACATGCTCTGCTCCCAGTGCTGCTTTCTTGGTGGTATGAGGTTCCCCACTCTCTGCTTGCCTCCCTTTCCTCTTACCTCTTGTAAGGCAAAAGCTGGTGCAGGCCACACCCCAGGGAAACTCTCTTTACATTGGATCAGGGAAGTGACATGAGCACAGGTATTACATCCCACCCTAATCCTCTTCAGCATAATCCAATCTTGCCTCATCAACCACAGGCAGAGATTAGGGTTTACAACATATAGGAAAATTATATCAATTACAAAATAGAGAACAATACACAATGCTGGGAATCATAGCCTAACCAAGTTGACATATTTCTGGGGGACACAATTCAATCCAGAAACTATATATATATATGTATATATATATATAGCTCTGTACACTCTTAAAACACTGTATTCATATGATTGACCAGTCTAGATTAAAATTTATTCATAATTCATTAGATAGAGATACAAATGCAGTGCAACCATTTAAAAGCTATTTTTTGGGAAAAGTCAGATTTTGGAATTGAATTACTCAGAAGTAAAATGGTTGTTGAGATTTTAATGATTTAACACTGTAATTATTAGTAAGACTGTTTTAAATTATTCATTGCACATTTATATAGATATGAACAAGCCTTTAAACATAAAGTGCTTTCTAACTATACATAGTTTAATGGCTTTGCTGACAGTTGTTGTCAAACCAGAAAATGTGTATAGATTTCCTGCTATACTCCAACTTCATTTGAGTCATCAAAGGGTACATACACATTTAAAGCTGGTCTTAACTTCTCTAATTCCATGAATCACCTTACCATGGGTGGAGTCTTGAGGTTTTATTTTATGATTTCTATTAAAATGATTTCCTTATAACTACTGTATGTGTGCTGTTAGAAAAAATGTTTAAACTGCAATATGTTCATTCACAAAACACATATGGGTCTATATATTGCTTGGAGGTGGTTGTCTTATTCCTGTAAAGTGATTCTCAGTTGGGTCATAGGGATATCCGTATTTGATGTGTACAGGTTTATGTTAGGTGTTTCATTTCCTGAACAATGATTGCATATCTATTGCCCGAGAAGCCAATATAACTTGGTGGATAAGTGCACTTGCTATGAAGTCAAATTGCCTGAGTTTAAACGTCTGCTTTGCTATTTACTAGAACTATAACCATTCAGAAACATTTTCTACTTTAAGTAGCAATTTCCTCATCCGTAAACAGGAATTATATAGTATCTACCTTCTAGAAATTTAAGGAATACATACAATATTGTCTTACAGCATTTAGTCCAAAGGTTGGCAAACAGCAAATGTGCTATTAATATTAGTGGGCCTTTTTATTCTCATTCTAGTTTCTTAGCATGTGCTCAGCATTGTGCTAACCCATTGTCATCACACCAATTCTGACTCATAGCAACCCTGTTGGGCAGAGTAGAACTGCCCCATAGGATTTCCAAGGCTGAAATCTTTACGGAAGCAGATTGCCATATCCTTCTCCCGAGGAGCCGCTGGTGAGTTCAAACTGCCAACTTTTTGGTTAGCAGTCGAGTGCTTAACCACTGCACCACAGGGCTCCTTAGCATTGTGCTAAGTGTTAGAGAAATAAACAACCAACATCACAGTATAGTGTGGCAAGTGGTGGTGTGGAGTGACAGGTACATGCATGGGTGCTACAGGAACATAACAATGACACCACGTATCTCACTTGAGCTGGTTGTAGAATAAGAATTAAATCAAAGATTCACCTTAGCAAACCCACTTTTGTTGAGGCATAATCTCTTCTTCCTCCAGATGTCATTGCAATTCTAGCATTTCTACTTCACTTAGTGTGGGCCACTGGGGACAAAATCTTTCCTTCTATGAACTGTTCTAGCAGCATGTTAGCAACCTGTCACTGATCCTTGCCAGGATGGCAAATTATATACCCTCGGAGAGTGCTCCCAAATTGACAGACTTTCCACTAACCAGCTTTATAGTCTACTCCCCTTAAGCAAACACCCTCAGAATAAAGTCCCATGCATACATGCTCTCCCTGCTTCAGCTGGTGCTTGCTAGGAAGGCCCTGCAGCTCCTTTGGAGTATAGTCCCTTTACTCTCTTATCAGGTCCAGCATGTCACTGTCTAGGTATGTTGTGATTTACCCCAAGTAGTTGGCCCAGTGGTCAGCAGTAAAGTTGGGACTTTCTTTCATGGAGGGGAGAGGCTTCCACATCATCTTCAAGCAGAGGAGAACAGTAGCCTTAAGGAGCAGGCCACTTTTGCAAGCTCAGAAATAGAAGAAGAATGAGAATAATCTCTCCTAAATGCTATTTTTTCATAGAAATTATTGCTTTGGAGGGGTTTTTTCATAGACTCTTTATTCTTTTACATTTTTACATATGTGTAAGAGTCAGGGACGATTTTAAAGAGCATGAATTTGATATTTACCATGTAAGGTCTACTTTCAAACTTTCAGAACAATATCTAAGTATGTCAGGAGGCTGATAATTTACATTTTGTATGCATTTCCTTTATCCATTAATAAAAGAAAAAGAACTGAAAATGAGAAAGGAGATAAGTGACATTTGTTGCTGGTAAAGAAGGGGAAAAAATGAGGTTAAAAGAAAATCAGTAATTTAAAAAGATATTATGACATAAAAATAATAATCATCTCCACTTTTAAATGCAAATTGAAAATGTGTAATGAAATGTGAGATAAGCCCTTGAGAACCTTTCCTGTAAGTAGTGACAACATAAACTTTTGTGATTTTCAGACAGATGTATATTTTCCAGCCCAAACTTGGTTTTTCAGCCTCCAAGTTAAAGCAGAAAAGCCACTTTAAAAATAAAACAAACCTACTATAGATTATTATTAGAGATTTTTCTTTTTTTCTTCTTGAAATAGTTTAAAATTACAATAAATATTTTAAAGTTACTATAACTCGTTGTAACACATGACAAAAACCTGAGATGTGAATGTAGCACACAGAACTAAAACATAGTCCTGAGTGGTGGTTGGATGCTTAATAGGGAGAAAGTTCTGAAATTTCTGGGGATCATTCACAGCTCACTTTTATGAACTGGTAGGCAAGCCCCCCAAGCTTAATGGTCTCAGAACAAAAAAGAATGCCTAATGGATTTTTAATTGTTGCTATGTTCTAAAATAATACACAACTCTCTCAGATGCAGTGAATTTTTGAAGTAGAGCAGTTGTTCCATAACAACTACTGGCAACACAAAATAAAACAGATATAGAAGCCAGTGTCTCAGGCAAGTACAGGCAGATGGAAACCAATTAGAAAAAGACATAAAATTTGTAGAAACGCTTCTTTCCATTAGTTTTAAATTGCCAGAATATCTTTATTCTTTTTTTTTTAAATTTTTTATTGTACTTTAGATGGTTTACAGAACAAATAGTTTCTCATTAAACAGTTAGTACATATATTGTTTTATGACAATGGTTAACAACCTCATGACATGTCAACACTGTCCCTTCTTAACCTTGGGTTCCCTATTAGCAGCTTTCCTGTCCCCTCCTGCCTTCTAGTCCTTGTCCCTGGACTGTTGTGCCCCACTGGTCTCGTTTTATTTTATGGGGCTGTCTAATCTTTGGCTGAATGGTGAACCTTGGGAGTGACTTCATTACTGAGCTAAAAGGGTGTCCTGGGGTCATACTCTCCGGGTTTCTCCAGTTTCTGTCAGGCCAGTAAGTCTGGTCTTTTTTTCTGAGTTAGAATTTCGTTCTACATTTTTCTCCAGCTCTGTCTGGGACCCCCTGTTGTGATCCCAGTCAGAGCAGTCGGTGGTGGTAGCCGGGCATCATCTAGTTGTACTGGACTCAGTCGGGTGAAGGCAGTGGTAGTTGTGGTCCATTAGTCTTTTGCACTAATCTTTCCTTTGTATCCTGTTTTCTTCATTTTCCCTTGCTGCCAAAGGGGTGAGACGAGTGGAGTATCTTAGATGGCTGCTCACAGGCTTTTAAGACCCCATACGCTACTCACCAAGGTAGAATGTAGAACATTTTCTTTATAAACTACGGTATGCCCATTGCGCTATATGTTCCCTGAGACTACGGTCCCCATAGCCGTCCACCCAGCAATTCAGTCCCTCAGGGAGTTTGGATGTGTCTGTGGAGCTTCCATAACCTTTCCTTATGCAAGTTGTGCTGGCATCCCCAGTATTGTGTACTGTCTTACCCTTCACCAAACTTACCACTTATCTATTGTCTATTTAGTATTTACCCCCCAACCCCTCCCATCCCTTGTAACCAACAAAGATTGTTTCTTTTTGTGTGTAAACTATTTCTTGAGTTTTTACAGTAGAGGTCTCATACAATATTTGTCTTTTGTGACTGAGTTATTTCACTCAGCATAATGTTCTCCAGTTTCATCCATGTTATGAGATGCTTCAAGGAGTCATCATTGTTCTTTATCGTTGCATAGTACTCCATTGTGTGTATGTACCATAGTTTGTTTATCCATTCATCTGTTGATAGGCATCTGGGTTTTCCAACTTTTTGCTATTGTGAACAATGCTGCAATGAACATAGATATGCATATATCTATTCATGTGATGGCTCTTATTTCTATGGGGTATATTCCTAGGAGTGGGATTGCTGGATTGTATGGTATTTCTATTTCTAGCTTTCTAAGGAAGCACCATATCATTTTCAAAATGGTTGTATCATTTTGCACTTCCACCAGGCTCTCTAACATTTGTTATTTCCAGTATTTTTGATTCATGCCAGTAAAGCCAGGGTGGGATAGTATCTCATTGTGGTTTTAATTTGCATTTCTCTAATGTCCAGTGATCTCAAGCATTTCCTCATGTGTCCATTGGCCACTTGAATGTCTTCTTTGGTGAAGTGTCCGTTCATTTCCTTTGCCCATTTTTTAATTGGATTATTTGTCTTTTTGTTGGATTTTCTTATAGATTACAGAGATTAGAACTTTGTCTGCTTTGTAATGTCCAAAATTTTTTCCCAGTCTGTAGGTTCTCTTTTTACTCTTTTGCTGAAGTCTTTTGATGGGCATAAGTGTTTGATTTTTAGAAGATCCCATTTATCTAGTTTACCTTCTGGGATTAGTGTGTTGATGTTTACGGTTTGTATTCTGTTAATGCCATGTATTAGGGCCTGAAGTGTTGGTCTTATTCTTTCTTCTATGAACTTTATAGTTTCTGGCTTTATATTTAGGTCTTTGATCCATTTTGAATTAGTTTTTGTATATGGTGTGAGGTATGGGTCCTGTTTCATTTTTTTTCAGATGGACATCCAGTTTTGTCAGCACCATTTGTTAAAAAGACTGTCTTTCCCCATTTGATGGACTTTGGGCCCTTTTCGAAGATCAGGTGACTGTAGGTGGATGGATTTCATCTGGGTTCTCAGTTCTGTTCCATTGTTCTATGCATGTGTCATTGTACCTGTACCAGGCTGTTTTGACTACTGTAGCTGTATAGTAGGTTTTGAGTTCAGGTAGTGTGAGTCCTCCTACTTTATTCTTCTTCTTCAATAGTGCATTACTTATTCGGAGCTTCTTCCCTTTCCATATAAAGTTAATGATTAGTTTTTCCATCTCTTTAAAGAACGTTGTTGGTATTTGAATCGGGATTGTGTTGTATTTGTAAATTGCTTTGGGTAGGATTGTCATTTTCACAATGTTGAGTCTGCCTATCCATGAGCATGGTATGTTTTTCCATTTATGTAAATCCCTCTGAGTTTCTTGCAGTAGTGTTTTGTAGTTTTCTTTGTATAGGTCTTTTACATCCCTGAATAGATTTATTCCCAAGTATTTTATTTTTTTAGGGGTTATTATAATGGTATTGTTTTCCTGATTTCCTTTTCATCGTTCTCTTTATTGGTGTCCAGGAATACAACTGATTTTTGTATGCTTATCTTGTATCCTGCTACCTGCTGAATCTTTCTATTAATTCAGTAGTTTTCTCATGGAGTCTTTTGGGTTTTCTATGTATAGTATCATATCATCCGCAAACAGGGGCAGTTTAACTTCTTCATTACCAATTTAGATGCCCTTTATTTCTTTTTCTTGCCATATTGCTCTATCTAGAACTTGCAGCACAATGTTAATACAGAACATCCTTGTCTTGTTCCTGTTCTCAAGGGGAATGTTTTCAGCCTCTCCATTAAAAATAATGTTGGCTGTTTGTTTTGCATACATGCCCTTTCTTATATTGAGAAATTTCCCTTCTATACCTATTTTATTGAGAGGTTTTATCAGGAATGGCTGTTGGGTTTTGTCGAATGCCTTTTCTACATCAACTGAGATGATCATGTAACTCTTTTCTTTCCTTTTATTTATGTGGTGAATTACATTGATTGATTTTCTAATGTTGAACCATCCTTGCATACCTGGTATGAATCATACTTGGTCATGGTGAATTATTTCATTAATATGATGCTGAATTCTATTGGCTAGAATTTTGTTGAGAATTTTTGCACCTGTATTCATGACAGATATTGGTCTGTAATTTTCTTTTTTTGTGGCATCTTTGTCTGGTTTTGGTATCAAGGTTATGCTGGCTTCTATGTTCTGAAATAGTTTGAGTAGTACTAGTATAAGCTCTTTTCTGAATGTTTGGTAGAATTCTCCAGTGAAGCCATCTGGGGAAGGGCTTTTTTTTGTTGGGAGTTTTTTTTTTTTCTTAATTACCTTTTCTGTCTCTTCTCTTGTTATGGGTCTGTTCAGATTTTCAACATCACTTTGTGATATTTTGGGTAGATAGTGTGTTTCTAGAAATTTATCCATTTCCTCTACGTTTTCAAATTTGTTGGAGTATACTTTTTCATAATATTGTTATGATCCTTTTTATTTCAGTTGGGTCTGTTGTAATGTCCCCCATCTCATTTCTTATTTGTGTCCTCTGCTGTTTTTCTTTTGTCAGTCTGGCCAGTGTTTTGTCGATTTTGCTGATTCTTTCAAAGAACCAACTTTTGATTTTGTTGATTCTATTGTTTTTCTATTCTATATTTCATTTATTTTTACTCTGATCTTTATTATTTCCTTTCTTGTGGTGGCTGTGGGCTTTTTTTTGTTGTTCTCTTTCTATTTGTTGGGGTTCTGTAGTTAATGTTTTGATTTTGTCCCTTTCGTTTTTAATGTGTGCATCTATTGCTATAAATTGACCCATGAGGACTGCCTTTGCTGTGTCTCAAAGGTTTTGGTATGATGTGTTTTAATTCTTGTTTGATTCTAGGAATTTTTTGATTCCACCTCTGATTTCTTCTATTACCCAGTGTTTTGTAAGCAGGGTGTTGTTCAGTTTCCATGTAATTGATTTTTTTTCCTTGCTCTCTCTGTTATTAATTTGTACTTTTCTGGGATGGTGGTCAGAGAAGATACTTTGTATTATCTCAACATTTTGGATCTTGTTGAGCATTGCTCTGTGGCCTAAGATGTGGTCTATTCTGGAGAATGTTCCGTGTGCATTGGAAAAGAACATGTACTTTGCAGCTGTTGGGTGGAGTGTTCTATATATGTCTATGAGGTCAAGTTGGCTGATTGTGCCCTTTAGGTTTTCTGTATCTTTCGCTGAGTTTCTTTTTAGATGTTTCTTCCTTTACTGAGAGTGGTGTGTTGAAGTTTCCTACTACTATTGTGGAACTGTCAATTTCTCTTTTCAGTGTTCTTAGAGTTTGTTTTATGTATTTTGGAGCCCTGTCATTGGGTGCGTAGATGTTTATTATGGTTATGTCTTCATGATGGATCCTCCCCTTAATCATTATATAGTGTCCTTCTTTGTCTTTAATGGTAGATTTTATTTTAAAGTCAATTTTATCTGAGATTAGCATTGCCACTCCTGCTCTTTTTTGGTAGTTGTTTGCTTGATATAGTTTTTTACTTTGATTTTCCTTTGATGTGAGAACAAAACATCAGCTCACAGGCTGAATCTAGGACACAGGATTGCACCAACCAGCTACCAATCTACAAAATGAACTCTCAAGGACTATCCAAAACCAAAAGAAATACAACAGGGAATCAGAGAAGTTAATCTGTAAGTGACAATGACATCAGAACAATAAAAGAGGGAATAAATGGTATAGGTATAGAACTTTCTAATGGAGAGGAAGACAAGTGATATTAAGTAATAATAGACTGCTTCAAACTTAGGAAGATAAGGGTGAATTTCAAGGTAACCACAAAGAAAGTTAATAAACATCCTCATCAAAATAAAGAGGAAAAACATAGAGTCTAAGTAAAAACAAAACCTACCAAAAAAAAAAAAAAAACTCACAAACAAAAGGAATTCAGCACTAGAGAGTAAGATTTGATTTGATTTTTAATAAATTCACTTTTATTTGATTTTTAATAAATTTACATCTTTGTTTCTAAGGTGTGTCTCTTGTAGACAGCATATTGATGGATCCTGGTTTTCTTTTTATCATTCTGTCACTCTCCATCTCTTTATGGGTGCATTTAGGCCAGTTACATTCCGTGTAATTATTGATAGGTGTGAGTTTATTGCTGTCATGTTGTAGTGCTTTTTTTTTTGTGGTGCTGATGTTTTCTTTGTTTGTGATGTGTAGAGCTAAGATGGGTATGGGAAAGAGGATAGAGGAACAGGGGCCAAAAATATACAAAGAATAAAGAATGCGAAGGGAGCTTTCTGTTGGAGTGGAGAGATGAGATACTGATAAATGGAGAAAAACAAAAATGAGAAGAAGAAGAAAAAAGGAAAGAAAAAAATGAATAAATAAAAATTAGAAAGAAAGAAGAAAAGAAAAGTCCCCAGGGATCCCACCAGTGCAGCTTCGAGGACTGGAAAAGTTGTTCCCAGGCCGGGAAGTACAGCCTGGTAAAAGGAGTAGAGGTGTCACTCAGCACCAGGTATTCAAGAGTCAGGAAAAGAAGGTAAGTATAGAGAGATGAGAAACTGAGTAATGAAGAAAGACAAAAAGGGAAAAAATAGAGAAAAGAAAAGAAAACAAACAAATAATAAAAAAGAAAAAGAACCCCCCCCCCAAAATACAGGGAAAAATAAAACACGAAAAGAAACATGCGCTCAGGGATCTTTCTGCACGTCTGCGCAAACTGAGGGGGTAGGTCCCAAGTCTCGCAGTAGTGCCTGGTTAGAATGGGCTCCCAATTCGAGAAAAGAAAAAGCAAACAAACAAGGAAACAATTCAAAAGAAACAAACAAAAGCCGCAGGATCCCACCAGTGGGGAAGTCCCACACTTGAGCAGTGCTTCACAGCCTCTCAGGAAGAAGCAAAGATGGCGCATAGAGCCAGGTATTTGAGATAAAGGAGAGGGAGATGGTGAGAGGTATGGAAGAAATCAAAAGAAGTGGAGAAAAGCAACACCAGCAGCTAACAAATAGCACTCAGGGAGCCAGCCAGTGCGGGCATGTGGAATCCAAGAAGCACTGGGGTGAAGCTGGTGCTTCCTGGCTAAGAGACTGTGGCTGCAGGAAACAGAGAAGGCCGAGTTGGGGTGAAGAAGGGTAGATGGGTGGGAAAGCATACATTGCTGGTTACTGATTGTTCTGTCTCCTGCTGGAAATTCTATGAAGCTGCTTTCCCGTACCCCCGTTTGCCGATCTCCAATAGGAGTCCAAGATGGTGGTTTTCTATCTCCAGCTCTTTGCACACGTCATTATAATACTTTAGTCTTTTCGAGCCACCCTTTGAAATCTTCTGTTCAGCTCTTTTACTTCATCATTGCTTCCTTTCACTTTAGCTGCTCGACGTTCAAGAGCAATTTTCAGAGTTTCTTCTGACATCCATTTTGGTCTTTTCTGTCTTTTTAATGACTTCTTGCTTTCTTCATATACAATGTCCTTGATGTCATTCCCCAACTCATCTGGTCTTCAGTCATTAGTGTTCAGTGTGTCAAATCTAGTCTTGAGATGGTCCCTAAATTCAGGTGGGATATACTCAAGGTCATACTTTGGCTCTCGTGGACTTGTTCTAATTTTCTTCAGCTTCACGTTGAAATTGCTTATGAGAAATTGATGGTCTGTTCCACTTTCGGCCTTTAGCCTTGTTCTGACTGATGATATTGAGATTTTCCATTGTTCTCTCTCCACAGATGTAGTGGAATTGATCCCTGTGTATTCCATCTGGCAAGGTGCATGTGTATAGTTGCTGTTTATGTTGTTGAAAAAAGGTTTTTGCAATGAAGAAGTCGTTGGTCTTGAAAAATTCTATCATTTGATCTCTGGCATTGTTTCTATCACCAAGACCATATTTTCCAACCTCCAGTCCTTCTTCTTTGTTTCCAACTTTAGCATTTCAGTCGTCAGTAATTATTAATGCATCTTGATAGCGTGTTTGGTCAATTTCAGACTGCAAAAGTTGGTGAAAACTTCAATTTCTTCATCTTTGGCCTTAGTGGTTGGTGCACAAATTTGTATAAAATCATATTAACTGGTCTTCCTTGTAGGAGTATGGATTTTATCTTATCACTGACAGTGTTGTACCTCAGGATAGTTCTTGAAATATTCTTTTTGGCAATGAATGTGATGCCACTCCTCTTCAATTTGTCATTCCCAGCATAGTAAACCATATGATTGTCTGATTCAAAATGGCTGACACCAGTCCATTTCAGTTTGCTAATGACTAGGATATTGATGTTTATTGGTTCCATTTCATTTTTGACAACTTCCAGTTTTCCTAGATTTATACTTTGTACGCTACAAATCCAATTTATTAATGGATGTTTGCAGCTATTTCTTGTCATTTTGAGTCATGCCACATTAGCCATTGAAGGTCCTGAAAGCTTGACTCCAACCACATCATTAAGGTCAACTCTGCTTTAAGGAGGCAGCTCTTCCCTTGTCCTATTTTGAATGCCTTCCAAACTGAGGGGCTCATCTTCCAGGAGTGTAGTAGACCATATTCCGCTGCTATTCATAACGTTTTCAGTGACCAATTTTTTCAGAAGTAGACTGCCAGGTCCTTCTTACTACTCTATCTTAGTCTGGAAGCTCAGCTGAAACCTGTCCACCAAGGGTGACCCTGTTTGTATTTGAAATACCAGTGGCAAAGTTTCCAGTATCACAGCAACACACAAGCCACTACAATACAACCAACTGACAGTCACATATATACACATAAGGAAATGAGAATGAGATTAATATGGTTCACTACAAAATATCAACTAAATACAAAAGAAGAGAATAATGGAGGAAATGGTGAACACAAAAATATATGACATACAAAAAGAAAATAGAAAAATAGCAAAAGTAAGTCCTTCCACTCCTTAGGATGACTACTAAAACATAAAAACAAAAACAAAGGCCTGGAAAATAACAAGAGTTAGTGAGGATTTGGAGAAATTGGGGCTGAGGTGACACTCTCAGACTGACACTTACTAGCTTTGTAACCTTGATCAAGTTATATATGTGACATACTTCACCCATTGAAGGAAAGGTATTGAGGAGAGACCATAGCCAGCCCTGGAAGCAGGCCTAGGGTCATTTGATCATGAATTAAATGAACCCAGGGATCCTGAAAATGAGCTAGAAAGGTGCCAAGTAGACACCTTCCCTTGGCCACACAATCTCTTATCTTTATTTTCTGGAGAAAGATAAGCCAGATGAGAGCCGGTACGGGACCAACTAAAGTGTAAGGCTGAAAGAATTATATGCTAGTTGTAAGAGTTTGAACATTTTCATGCAGAACATAGGGAGCCATTGAATTCTTTTATACAGTGGGCATTTTATATGCCTTTTTACTTCTTACATAGCTATAAATTAGGACACATCATAGACAATAATAATTTCCCTAACAAGAAAAAGCAATGTTGCATATTTTCAAACCTCTTCAAAAGGTCTCTTTATTAAGTGTCACATGATAGATAGAATTGGCAAACTACAATAAAATGTGTACATGACCAAATGTCATGTGTAATGCTTTGTGTGTTTCAAGTACCCCAAATAATTCTGCCAAGCTGTGGATTTAATCCTTTTAATAAAACACCTAAACAATAAGAGTAACAGACATCCTTCAAAAGAGATTTGCATATCTCTATGCTAGTCTTACACTACTGCTCCTTATGTTCTTTGTTCCCATTGACATAAATCGGTAGGAGGAAGGAAAGAAGCTTAATGGATGTAGACTTGGAAGTGGAATCTATGCAGCCTGGCTTTCGAACAATGTCTTCTTATTGCTCCTCATTTATCTGCTAAGAATTCAGGCTGAGACTACGTAGTAATTCTCTAAAAATTCTCTTCTGCAAAACTATTTACCTACATTGTGACCCACACATTAAATAAATATAAGGATGATGGTGAATGAAGGAATAATTTTGGTCTAATAAAGAAAATTTTAAGCATAGTGACCTTGTTATCTCTGTCTCCAGGGATGGGGGAAAAAGGTCTCATTTTAAAGAACACACATGACAGATTAATGCTTTCAACTTTTCCTTGGCATTTACCTTCCATCAAGGAATGGTGGAACCCTGAACCGGTCTCTGACACAAACATGAAAAAGAAGAAAACAAAAAAAGATATCATCAGTGCTAGGTCTGTTGATGCCAGTGTCTTTTCTGTCATTCATTATTCCTGGGAGTGTAGTTGTGCATTGAGTTGGGTCTATATGGTGAATAGAGTTCCAGAGATGCCTGGTCCCAAGTTCTGGGATCCTCATTTATACAAGGAATCTGGGAAATTGCAACACCATAGGTGGTAATTTGAACCTCCTTCCCCTATGTGAATACTGGGCAATACTGGACTCCTTGGGGCACATGTGGACAAAGGACTCCCCGGCTTAGCCTGGGAGTAGTAAGTGATATAAGCCCCAAAGTAGACTTCCTGGGTCCATTTCTTCCAAGACAGTGGTGATTTACCATTTTGGTCATCACTGAGCTTTTGAAAATACGATGAAAATTATGAATCTTCAACTCAGAAAAGCACATGTGTCCACATACACTCAAAATTTTTCAAGTAATTTCAAGTTTCTGCTCCCCTCAGAACTTACTCATGGGACTTTTTAGGTGTCCTGGGTCTTTTTCCTACAGCAATAATGGGATCCACACTTCATTAATGCCAAAAAATAATCTGCAAAACAAACAAACAAAAAAAGCCTTTTGTTCTCTATTGTAAAATTATATTTTGAGAAAAAATCATTATTACATATTCGAAAAGCATTGCACCCATTGCCACTGAGTCGTCTCTGATGACTGCCCCATAGGGATTCTGAGGAGCGGCTGATAGATTCAAACTGCTGACCTTTTGGTTAGCAGCCTGAGTGCTTAACCACTGCGCCACCACAGGAATAATAGCTTTTCAAACATGCGGCCCTGGTGGCACAGTGGTTAAGAGCTGCTAATCAAAAGGTCCGGAGTTCAAATCCATCAGCTTCTAGTTGGAAACTCTATGGGGCAGTTCTTCTCTGCCCTATGGGGTAGCTATAAGTCAGAGTCAATTCCAAGGCAATGGGTTTGGTTTGGGTTTTTGTTGGTAATACAATTGCACTGACTATGCAAATCAATCTTATCCAGCTCGCTATTTGTGAACAGCTTGAAAACGGAGATAACAGGGGTAATGCAGCAGCAGGTTTTTAGTTTGCAATCTAGCTAGGCCTCCAGGGAGCAAGACTTATTATTATTTTTTTAATATACTTTATTAACATTACAGGTCCCACAAGGAACTTGCAGAATCATCTCTTTTGCATGATGTTCCAGTGCCTTGAGACTACAAATGTTATCCACAAGAAAAGAGTGATAACTCACAACGAGCACATCCAGATATATTTATTACAAGGCAGCTCTACTTTGTCCTTCTTTCTTCTGCTTGTATAAATCACAGTGTTGATTGGATCTACCATCAGTGAGAGGGAAACATTCTCTGTGTTTCTCCTTGGCCTAAAGATGAAATTTTAACAGACTCTATTACATGTATCCACCACCCATCTGTCAGTTTGTTGTGCTATAGTGGCTTACGTGTTGTTGTGATGCTGGAAGCTATACAACTGGTGTTTGAAACATCAGCAGGGTCACCTATGGTGGACAGGTTTCAGTGGAGTTTGCAGACTAAGACAGACTAGAAAGAGACTTCCAAAAATTAATCAATGAAAACCTTACAGATGACAACAGAACATTTTCTAACTCACTTGCTTTGGACACATAGTGAAGAGGGATCAATTGTTAGAGGAGGACATCATATTTGGAGAAGTAGAGGGCCAGTGAGGGTGAAGGAGATGGATTGGCACAATAGCTACAAGAACGGATTTGAACATGCCCACAATTGTGAAGATGATGCAGGACTGGCCAATGCTTTGTGCTGTTGTACAGAAGGTCTCCATGAATTGAAGTCAGCATTTCATGTATGACTGTAAAATAGAGGCTAATTTTTCACAAACACTGACAACATCCACATAGCCACTTTTTTTTTTAAATGGCTTCTGCATCGCTACTTGGATAGTTTTAATGTTTTTTATCTACTTATGTTTACGTAAATTTTATTTGTGGTTCAAGGATTTATTAAAGCCTCGTCTCTCCTATGAAGCCTTCTCTGACCACATAATTTGAAACAATCATTCCTTTCTCTCTATGGCATTGATTGTGTTATTTATTTAACATTTATGAATTGCTGCTTGGACAAAATTACATTGGCTATTGTATACTTGTCATAGATTGAATTGTGTCCTCAAAAAATATCTGTCAACATGGTTAGTCCATGATTCCCAGTATTATATGATTGTCCAACATTTTATCATCTGATGTGGTTTTCCTATGTGTTGGAAATCCTGTCTGTATGGTGTTAATTAAGTGAGACTAATGGTTGCTGTGTTAATGAGACTAGACTTAATCTGCAAGATTAGGTTGTATCTTAAGTCAGTCTCTTGAGATATAAAAGAGAGAAGCCAGCAGAGAGACAGGGGGATCTCCTACCACCAAGAAAGCAGCCTGGGGAGCAGAGCACGTCCTTTGGACTTGGGGCTCCTGTGCAGAGAAGCTCCTAGACCAAGGGGAGAATGATGACAAGGACATTCCCCCAGAGCCGAGAAAGAAGAAGGCCTTCCCCTGGGGCCGGCATCCAGAATTTGGACTTGTAGCCTCCTGGACCTTGAGAGAATAAATCTCTCTTTGTTGAAAGCCATCCACTTGAGGTATTTCTGTTGTCGCAGCACTAGATGACTAAGACAATACTCAAGGGTACATGTAGGATTTTCTCAGTGAGGCTATCAGCTCTTCCAAGACAGAGATAGTGTCTTATATTTTTTGCATAGGCCACAGGAACTAGTGCTCCATCATCTAGTAGTTAGTAAAGCTTTATCTTCAAAGCCCCTTTGCTGGGACTCTTTTCAAGGATCTACATTTTCTCTTCCAAGGACAGGAGAAATAACAGCAGCTCCAGTTTCAGACAGGAGTCATGAAATGCTGCCCCAACCTGGGGTCACAGTCTCCCTTGATGATCCTGGGACTAATGGGCTGCCTGTACTTCATATCCCCACCCACCCACCCACTGCCTCCCTTCAACCTCAGTGACCTCCTGCTCTTGATGAATTTCATCAAATTTTTGGATCCTATCTTTGAACCTAAGGAGTAGGCTAGAAAAAGATAAAGTTCTACTTCTTTGCTTGGAATCCATTAAGACTTTGGATTTGGGGCTTGTCCCTGGGCAAGAAGCACTACCTGTGTGAAAACAGAGAAAGTTACAAAGGTGAGGTATTGAAAGACTGAATTATTTTCCTATTTTCTCTATTGAAAATTATGTTATAAAATCCCTGAGCTGTGATGAGATGATTAAAGAGTGTAAAGTCAAAAAAATGTAAGAAAAATGTATTACAGGGTTGTGTCATAGAACATATTAAAATAATAGCGTATATACGTTATTTTCAACTTTTGTGATATTTATATTTGTTAGCTTTTAAAAAATGCAATATATTGAGATTTCTTTTTTAAATCTAAATAAGCATTGAAGTAGTCACTCATGTATTTATTTATTGCTGGTTTTGTTTTTCTTTAAGAAGGCTCTCCAGTTTGTAAATCTTTGGGCTCCACAAAACTGTTTCCATCTTAGCCCGAATTGCATAGTCAACTGTTTCTAGAGCCCACGACTGGCCCGGATGTTCCAGTAGCACCTCACACTCATCAGCTCCCCTGACTCTCAAACCTTTCCCCCATCCTGTGTTCCCTTTCTCCAAATGACCCTCAAGAATCAGGTCAGAGTTTATCTCTGATCACACGTATCTGGGCTGAGTTAATTCTCCCATTTTGAGCGTCTGGTACCTGGTACCTTCCTTTATCAGAAGATTCATTCCACTGAGTTTTTACATTCTGTTTATTTGTTTGTCTTTCTCATTAGCCTCTTTAGTCCTTGAGTATAGGCACTCCTGAGTCTTATTTCTCTTTATAACCTCATTTAGCACAGGGCCTGATTCAGGATTGGCATTAACATAATAATATTAAAGGGATGCATAAAACCTTTCCTGACCCACCCACAAAATCTCACTCTCATTGATTTCATTTAGTCTATAAGCAAACATTGTATTACAGACTACAGTACGGAGACTGAGCTGAGAACAGGGTACACAATGAGGTTTACGTTGCAGCACCTGCTTCAAGTTGTTTCCAACTTTATTAAACACTTACTTTGCTCTGGGCACAAGAGCTCTATGAGGTAGGTATTTTTATTACTCTACCCTCTTGCAGATGAGAAAACCAAAGCATTCAGAGATTAATGCTACATAGCCAGTAAGCAAAAAAGTGGGATTTGAACTCAGGCAGACTGACTTTACTCAAGGTTGACACTCTGAAACACCTCACTACCTAATAAACTGTCTGCAAGTATCAGGTATAAGTGATATAGAAATGCATTAGACATAATCCTGGCCTTCAACAGCTCACAGTAAGCAAGGTAAATGGATACTTAAAGAAGAAAAAACTGTTACTAAAAAATAAAAGAAGGACGTTTAACAACTAAAAGTTATTATTAAAAGTAGAGGAAGATATCTCATATAAAGAATTTTTATCATTATGTTGTCCATGTCTTGTGACCTTGATGCATCACAAAGTGCTTAAATTATAATTATAAGAACAACAGAGTAATACTACTGTTAACTTAAAAAAGAGAAAAAAAGTAAACTGTCCCATTACAAACAAGAAATGTTTTGCTCCATTTAAATTCTTCTAGACTGTCTCCTCTTCACATATAGGTGTATTTTTCACTTATTTTTTTATGTATCTAAACTTTCTAGCAAGGAATTTAATATATTTAGCTATTCTTTTAATTTTGACTTTTAGTTATTCCTAATTTTCCTCTAGTAGAGCTAACGCAACAACAGATTATCAGGGCATATAATTTTCTCTTCTATATAAATACTTAACTCTTTTCTGTCCTATAAAATGAATGTTACCATGAACATTTCTCTGATATTAGTGACAGACTTCTCTAAACTTGAGATCTTTCTACTAATGAGGCATCTCAGTAATTAAAACTGAGGCACAGTTTATTTTAGTATCATTTGATATTAAATGATATTTTTAATATCATTTGTAATAGCAAATGATATTTTCTTGACCCTTCCCATGAGACATCACAGAAGATAATTTTTATTTTTTATGTTCTTTAATTGATAACCATGTCTCCTCTTCCTAGTCTTTTTAGTTTTTAACTTGCGGTCACCGTTGTCAGAGAGCATTATATCTTTTTTAGCTTTTGTATCTTTTTCATTCTTATTAAGACCATCTGTCCTGTACCATCTGCTAATTAATGAGCACTTTCCCTTTTAAGAGATTCTTGTGCTCAGGAGAGGTTGGTTGGCTTATTAAAAAAACTCTTCAGCTATGTCAAACAATTAAGTCAGGATTTTGAACCCTTAACTTGACTCTCGCTCTTTTTTTTTTTTTTTCCCCTAGTCTCCTAACAATTACCTCCTGGCAGTGTTCGACTCAGTACTTCAAGTTTATCCTACTCTCCAAGTATTTTGCCAGAAGAATCATACTTTTCAATTTTTTGACTTGCATTTTTTTAAGTTTCTTGGGTAATTTTTATCAGCTATTAAAATTAGACATATCAAATTTGAATTTATTTTACCTGCAGTTACCTTGATGCATTATTTCAGGATGGAGAATAGCCACAGCATGGGCAGAAATTAACTTGCTTTTGTGGCACTTTTCTTAAGCTAGGTCAACAGTGCTGTATTTTAAAATAATTTGGAGTTTGGCTCTGACCCCTGTTTTCCAAAAGGTGATTATGTTACTTTAAAAGAATACTTTCTTTTTTTGCACCAGGAAAAGAACTAGCGGTTTCTCATAAATATACCATACACTGCAGTATAATTTATGGAAGAAATTGTCCTTCTCCTTTAATTGACTCTGTTTCTATCCTAGTCTGCACACTGTTTATATCCATTTCAGGTTATTGAATCAGTCTCTTAACTAGGCTCATTGCTTTCAATTGCTCTCAGTTTTACTGAATTGTGCACAATCTTGCTAAATTAAGTATCCCAAATACAACTACCATATTATTCTTTGACTTGAAATTCTTACCTGGCTCCAATTTCTATTAGGATAAAATTAAAGTACCTCAGACAATACGTAATGGCAGAACAATTTGTAGAGACCTGGGCTGGAATTCCAGCTCTGCCACTTAATATAATTTTGTGATCTTGGGCAAACTCTTTCAAATCTGTGAAAACCAATTTCATTGTCTCCAAAACTATCTATTTCTATAGATGTACTGGTAAATTTATTTGAGGTAATGTGTATACACTGCCTGGAATATGGTAAGGCAAAATGTGTTCCTTAAAATTTTTATAGCTGTATTTTCAAGTCTTTCCATTATCTTGTTGAATAAATATTTTCTAATATTCGTAAACATTTCTCAAATACATACAATGCAGTAGATATAATTGCAATTTCTGTTACGAATGTAAGAAAGAAAGTGACAATTTTCTTGCCCTCAAAAAATGCACACGTAGAGGATACAAAGGCAGGGCGATTGACTCTCTGGAAATAAAGGGAACAGTTGCACAGGATGAGGCTCATCAGGAGGCTAAGGCTAGATGGCAAACAGATTTTAACATTTTCCTAAGAAAAATGGAAATAGCAAAGAGGATTTAGTAAAAGATCAACAGGATCAAATGAGATCAAATGAGTATCAGTTAGTGTGAAAATGAATTGAAGAGACCAGCAGTAGAGCAGGAAATATCGGCAATAGACAGCGGTAATTTGGATAAGGATGGTGACAGTAGATCTGGAGAGAGTAGATGGATTGAAAAATATTTGGCAGATAGAGTCAACAAGACTTGGTGCTAGATTGGATGGATCTAGAGGTTAGATAAAGTTTATAACTGAACCCCTTGTTAGATGGTGGTTTTTATTTTAGGGTTCCATACTATTACCTTTTTTCTGTGTGGATGCCTTTTCCCCTAAAATGGACTAGAAATTGCTTATGAGGACAGAACATAGCATAAAATTATACACATTCACCAAATGCTCTTACAACACTCAGTACATTTTTGATCAGTGAGTTAAATGCTTGAAAAGAAAAAAAAAAAAAAAACTGATTTAGAGACTGATGTGGCTATCCAGAGACCAGGTACTCTCTGTGCTACTACCTGATTATTGCAATCTCATTAAAAACTACCAAGTCATAATTACATCCATTGCAAAGAAAATGACTTTAAAAACGCTCCAAATAATCACATATCCACATTATACTCTATTTTAATTCCTTCTTCTGGAGTTGTTAACAAGCTAAAAATTGAATATGTAGAGGGTTTTTTTTTCTTCTTAATAGTTACATTAGTGAAAAAATTGTGGGCAGTTATTAGGAAAAATTAGAAAAAAAAAGGAATCTGGTTTCTAGTAAATGGACAGTAACCTATGAATTATCTGAATTATAAAATTAGATGATTAAAAATAATGAAAATAGTTTTTTAACTTACATGTTTTAATACATATTTGGTTAGAAATTCACAAAAGGTCATTTAGGGGAGAAATAAGACTTGAGTAAGAAATCAAAATAGCTCCTGGTTCCTTTGAGGCAGAAGGATAGATTGAGTTGAACAGTAGAGAGATTGTGAGTTGTAGTTTAGTCATCACATATGGAGACACATGTCTTTATCTTGCGAAAGACAGAAATCTACTTAGAATATCACTTGGTTCCTTGCCTCCAGTTATCCATAAAATAGTTGTTAAGTAGTTACTGAGAGCCTGGCACTGTATTGTTTATTGACAATACATAGATAAATAAATTTTATCCACCTCATGAAGTAGCTTACACTCATGGGTGTGCCAGTCATATAGATAGATAATTATAATAAAATGCAATAATGTCAACTCTAGGGAAGGACTGACATAAATCTAGCCCCTTCCTTTGCCTATAGCAAATGTTACCAACCTTGCAGGGCACTTGTTTGTGATTAATCTGTACTTGACCTCACAGTTATTCCTAACACTGTGCTCTCAGTAGCTGCTGTCAGTTTTTGACATTGACCTGTGAGTTGAAGTCTATTTGCCATCCATAACAAGTTCTTATGGTAGGTGTTTTTGAAGAGTGTTGGGGAAGTAGAGAGCTCTGTTTAATCATATTGAGACAATCGGTTTCGTGAAAATTTTTTTAAATCGTTGATTCTCCTGTTTTTCCAGTCATTTGCCAGTAGATTCAATAATAGTTGGAACTCAGACAGATACAACAGCAAAAATGTCAACCACATGAGACCAGACTTGCAAATGAAATAAATCCATTTGTTAATGCAGGATTTGTATTAAGCAAGTTGGGGCACAGATAGCAGAATAAGTTGCTTGTTCCATTCACTGAGTTACCTGTTTTGTTTCATTTAACTTCATTCTCTGATGCTGAAATTGTTCCTTCTCAGAAGCTGTAGCAAGCCATTGGCAATGTTCTCTACTCCATTTAGCATCTCTGTGTGTTTGGCATAGTTTTGAATTTTTGTCATCAGTGTCTTTAACCGTAAAATGCATAGAAATTATTTTCACAGATATAGGACTCAGATGAAGTACTGAGCCAGGGCTAAAAGTGGCTACATCTCCATATTGCCATCTGCTGTGCAGTGATCCAGGCAGGCCCAGGTTACATGTTATGCTCAGAGATGTCCCCAAAGAAGCAGGGCTCCTGCCCTCATGTAGGTTGTCCTCTTTGATCACATTTATTATATTTTTGAAAATAGAATTTGGGAGCAGTTATGGATTGAATTGCATCCCCAAAAATATGTGTAACAACTCGGCTGGGTCATGATTCCCAGTATTAAATGATTGTGTACCATTTTGTAATCTGATGTGATTTCCTTACGTGTTGTAAGCTATATCACTGTGATGTAATAAGAAGGATTAGCAGCAGTTATACTGAAGAGGTCTACAAGATTAGGAAGTGTCTTAAGCCAATTTCTTCTGAGATATAAAAGAAAGAAGCGAGCAGAAACACATGGGAACCTCATACCACCAAGAAAGCAGAGCTGGGAGCAAAGCGTGTTCTCTGGACCTGAGGTTCCTGCGCAGAGAAGCTCGCAGACCAAGGGAAGATTGATGACACAGACCTTCCTCCAGAGTCAACAGAGAAACCCTTCCCCTGGAGCTGATGCCCTGAATTTGGACTTGTAGCTTACTGGACAGTGAGATAATAAACTTCTCTTTGTTAAAGCCATCCACTTGTGGTATTTCTGTTACAGCAGCACTAGATGACTAGGACAGGAGCATATGGATCATTTAAAATAATCTACCTTTTTATGGGCTGAGTGCCAGGGAAAGAGAAGAGAAGAGTATAAGAGATTTTAGGACAGGGAGACAGAATTTGAAGATGAATGCCTCTAGGGTATCAGGGAGTCCAATAGAAAAATGCCTGGGGAATAGTAGGCACTCAATAAATTTTTATTGGTTGTGTGAATAAAAATGTAATTGCATCCTAAACTCAAATAAACAGCTTGTTTTCCCTGTGGATTAGATTCCAAATCCCCTTACCAGTCAATAGGAAGTCAGGTGGAAACAAAGAAAGTAATTTTCTGTGTTAATTCTAGCATAACAGCATTATGTAACTAAGTAAAATCTATCTAGCCCAAACCCAAAAAACCCATTGCTATCGAGTCGATTCCAACATTAAAGACCCTATAAGGACAGAGTAGAACTGCCCCATAGGGTTTTGAAGGCTGTAATCTTTACGGAAGCAGCAATCCGATGTGGCGTGGCTGGTGGGTTCAAACCACCTGCCTTTCGGTTAGCAGCTTAACCACTGTGCCACCAGGGCTCCTCTATCTAGCCCAGATGTCTTAAAATGTTTTTTACATATCAGACAGATCAGAACCACCTGGGAGAATTTTTAACAATTTGTATTCCTAGACCACACACTCTGCACATTGGGATTTATTGAATTTAAGTTGGGCCATTTTATCTGAGTTTCTTAAAGCTCACTAGCTAATTCTGGTTTATTGTCAGATTGGAAATCTTCAGTGTAGCTCATTCTACCAACCATTCATCACTACAGTCCCTTGGCAAGGCCATTTGCAACTGTTTGCTTGAATGACTCTTGTCTTGACTACTTTCCAAAACAACACGTTAAAAACAAAGAAACAGACAAAACATTTAATTAAGAGTTTGCAATAGTCCCTTTGAAGGCAAGCTTGCAGAGAATAGGAATGTCTTTGTGCTAAATCCAGCATGTTATAAAAAATAAACATATTTGGAGCATCACTTTAAATAGATGCAGGCAAATGTAGACACAGCTGTGCCACAGAGGCCCCAGTAATTTATTTCAAACTTCCTTTTATTGCATACTTATATGTTCCAGTCCCTGGGCTGAGACCTTCACATCTATTATCTCCTTTATTTTTACATGGTAAGTTTTATTATCCCCAAGCTGAGGTTCATAGAAATTAAATAACTTTTCCAATATCATATAGTTAAGTAAATAGAGGAACAAGGATTTGAAACCAGGCTTGTCCGACTAAATAGTTCTTGTACTTAACTATTCTGTTTAATAATAATAAATGATAATGTGGAGAAACTAACATTATATATTAGTGGAGAAGTGTATTATGGCTCAAGTAAGAGCTACAGACTCATCCTCAAATCTACACTTGCTTAAGTACAAAAAATACTAATTCAGGAATTCAGTAATTATGAATTGTTTTTAAAGTTTTTGAATTTAAAAAGGAAGGATATTTAGTTTAAGTTTGTAAGAAATCAGTAATTTTCACAGGTCAAATTCTTCCTTTTTATGTTATCATTGCTATGAATTAGGTCTTATTTAAGGAAATTTGGAACTTACGGTTAGGCAATTTTCTCTGTGGGAGGTTATCATGTAGATTAAATAATGGTATCCCATTATAAAAATGTAGTCCCTGGGTGGCACAAATGGTTAAGCACTTGTCTATTAATCATAAAGTTTGGCAGTTCAAATCCATTCAGAGGCACCTCAGAAGAAAGGCCTGGTGATCTGTTTCTATAAGGATCACAACCATGAAAATCCTGTGGAGTGCAGTTCTAGCTTGAAATACACCGGATCACCATGAGTCAGAATCAATTCAACAGCAACCGATTTAGTTTAATTACAAAAATACTAAGAAATTTAAGAAGCAAAGGGCTACATTTCCTAAACTTGTATTTTCAGACTGACCTCAGGAAAATAGTTTTCATTTTTATATTTCTCCTTTGAATAGAAAATGAGAGCTATATGTTTCTTTAAACAAAATTAAAATTTCCCACATTACTTAATTTGTGTATTGTGAAAATAATTCTAATCTATATTTCTTGGAAATTAATCCAGTTCTGTTCTCTGATATGATGAAACCACAACCTTTATGGATATGATAAACTTGTAGGGTGAGGGGAGAAATTTTGAGTCAATTCATGCCTTTCTGACAAAGTTGACAACTCAAAGTATGAGTCTAGCTTTAGTACACATTTTCTGTCATTCAAAAAGTACATAGTCAGATGAATACAGACATTTTCAGAATGTAATATACTTAGTAAATGCATAAAATTTTAAACCAGACAAATTCACTGATTTCCTTTCTCCTAAAATGTCACTTCTTATACAAATAAATGTAGGTTGAGTACCTAAGTGCTGTGGTATATAAAGGGAATTCAGGTAAATTATGCACTGGTTTTTATTTTTTATATCTACTTAGAGCAAAACACTTTTTTTAAGAGCTAAGGCAAACAATACTTTTAGAATTTCTGTCTCCTAATATGAAGCTAGATGAATTTTAGATCTTTACCTCCATGGCACCAATAACTTTGTGCCATTTCCCACATCTGATCATTCTTAAATTAGGTTTATTAACTGTCAGAGCGTATTTGAATCCAGATAAAAACTTTCCATCAAAATCTTTCAGAGAAAAATGACTTCTTTCTTTGAAGTTTTAGAGGTGATTAGATTTTTTTTTTAATTTCAGTCCTTTTTATAAGAAGGTGAAAGCTCCACATTATTAAATCAGAATTTAAATAAATTACTTAAAAAAGAGAAAATGACCTACTGAATTAGACTTTTAGAAATCATGAAATGAAGTACATTATACTATAAAAGGCTTTTTTATGAGCTTAAAAAAAATGAAGCATAGCAAGCTCTGTAACTATTGGTTATAACGCCCATAGCCATTGCCATGGAGTTGATTCTGACTCATAGCCACCCTACAAGACAGAGTAGAGCTGCCCCATAGGGTTTCCAAGGCTATAATCTTTACTGAAGCAGACTGCTATATCCTTTTCACCCAGAGCAACTGGTAGGTTCAAACCACCAACCTTTCGGCTAGCAGCCTCGTGATTTATAACTGACCCATCAGGGCTCCTTTTAAAAACACTTATACCTTACAATAATAATAATAATTGTTATTGTTGGGTGCCGACGAGTCCATTCAAGTCATTGGGACCCCATGTGATAGAGTACAACTGCCCATAAGGCTTCCTTGGCTGTTATCTATATAGAAGCAGATTGCCAGGTCTTCATCTGGCAGAGTTGCTGGGTGGGTTCAAACCTCCCACCTTTCGGTTAACAGCTGAACACTTAAGCTTTGCGAAACCAGGGCTCCTTGTAATAGTAGTAGTAGTAGTAATATCAACAACAACAAAGACCCCTCCTTTCAAATAATGCTTGAAATCTGTGTATTATCTGTTAGTACAATCAAAGGTCTATTTTTATTTAAAAAAAAAAGAAGGAAGGAACGATTTACTTAAAAAAAAACTGCCTAGATCATACTCTATTAAATAAAATTGTCTTGCTTGAATATCAGGGACAAAAATGGGTCCCTTTTTTCCTTTTTACATACTGTATTAGTTTTAGCACAAATGTCTTTCATGGAGGCAAGTTGAAAAATCATTTGCTAAGTGTTTGATTGTTTTAATATGGCATGAACTATCTAAGATTATCAACTTGATATTTAGTGGATCTTTGCCCTCCCCTCTAAATATATGCTTTATCATATTAGCTGGGCAAATGCTGAGAATTAATTAATGTTGGGAATAACACAGGTTTGGAGATGTGTTAAAAAACAAAAAAAGGATGAAGATGTAAAAAACATGAGTGTATATATTTTTAAGGCAGCCTCCAGACAGGTTATGTGAGTTTAAGCAAAGTATATTTGACACACCAGAGGAAAAAAACAAATGCTGTATTTAAAAAGCTGATGAATGGAGCCTAGAAAGTACTTCAGTGTTAGAGGCGCTCTCATGAAGTCATCGTGGTCAGAGCTATATATTTTTTTAATTCTGTCAAGTAGGAAGTGAGGTTGAGATCCACCTTTGGATGCCCAAGTGGAACCTTTATCAGTGAAAATGCCCACGGAGTATACGAAAACATGTGTTTCTATCTCTTCAAATTGCTCCTGATTTATGGATGCACAGTGATGAGATGCTTTAAATGGGGGCTAACCAGGAAAAAAAAATTGCATCTGCACTTCTCTTGTCTCCTGTAACATTCAAGGTTTCAGTAAAACAAAAGAAAGAATCTCTCTGGAATGTTCAAGCAGGAAGGAAAACCACTGGAAAGGTTGGAAGAGAAGATGGAGAAGCACACCATTAAATCTCAGTTTCTGTAGTAGTCAGGATGATGTTTCTGCCAACTAGGTCGGTTAAGTGTGTTTCAGAGTGACCTGCAGCACTGAGGAAGGTGAGATTCATGGGAAAGACCCCGATGTTAATGCAAAATGCCAAGTCTGACAAAACCCACAGCTGTCTTCCATTGCCACAGCAGGAAAACTCCTGCCTCAGCTTTCTAATCCTGTGAAAGTACCTGTCATTGGTGGACTCTAAACTGGAATTCTACCTTCAAAGTATGCTGGAAAAATGTAATTCTTAGACTTCCATCCTCTGTGATACGGGGGAGAACACTGAAAAGTATAGAAATCATCCTGAGTGTAGAAAATCTGATATAGCTCCCTTTCCTTCCTTGGCATTTCCTGTACATAGATCAAGAGGCAGTTATTCAAACAGAACAGGTGGATACTGTGTGGCTGAAAGTCAGAAAAGGTGAGCGTCAGGGTTACATCCTTTCACCATACTTATTCAATCTGTATGCTGAGCACATAATCCAAGAAGCTGGACTATATGAAGAAAAGCAGGGCATCAGGACTGGAGGAAGACTCATTAACAGCTTGTGTTATGCAGATGATACAACCTGGCTTGCTGAAAGTGAAGAGAACTTGAAGTACTTACTGATGAAGATCAAAGACTACAGTTGTCAGTATAGATTACACGTCAACATAAAAAAAGCAAAAATCCTCACAACTGGAACAAAAAGCAACACCATGGTAAACAGAGAAAAGACTGAAGTTGTCAAGGATTTCATTTTACTTGGATCTACAATCAACACCCGTGGAAACAGTGGTCAAGAAATCAAAAGACACATTGCATTGGGCAAATCTGCTGCAAAAGTTCTCTTTAAAGTGTTAAAAAGCAAAGATGTCGCCTTGAAGATTAAGATGTGCCTGACCCAAGCCATGATGTTTTCAATGGCATCATATGAATGCAAAATCTGGACAATGAATAAGGAAGACAGAAGAAGAATTGATGCCTTTGAATTATGGTATTGCTGAAGAATATTGACTATATCATAGACTGCCAAAAGAATGAACATATCTGTCTTGGAAGAAGTACAATCAGAATGTTCCTTAGAATCAAGGATGGTGAGACTTCTCACATGCTTTGGACATGTTATCAGGAGGGATCAGTCTCTGGAGAAGGATATTGTCTTAGTTATCTAGTGCTGCTATAACAGAATACCACAAGTGGATGGCTTTAACAAAGAGAAGTTTAGTCTCTCACAATCTAGTAGACTAGAAGTCTGAATTCAGGGCATCAGCTCTAGGGGAAGGCTTTTTCTCTCTGTAGGTTCTGGAGGAAGGTTCTTGTCATTAATCTTCCTCTGGTTGAGGAGCTTCTCAGCATAGGGACCCCAGGTCCAAAGGACACACTATGCCTCCGGTGCTTCTTTCTTGGTGGTGTGAGACCCCCACTTCTCTCTGCTCGCTTCTCTCTTTTATATCTCAAAAGAGATTGGCTTAAGACACAACCTAATCCAGTAGATCTAGTCCTGCCTCATTAACATAACTGCCACTAATCCCATCTCATTAACATCATAGAGATAGGATTTACAACACATAGGAAAATAATATCAGACAACAAAATGGTGGACAATCACACAATACTGGGAATCATGGCCCAGTCAAGTTGACATTTTTGGGGGACACAATTTGATCCATGACAGACATCATGCTTGGTACAGTAGAGGGTCAGTGAAAAAAAGGAAGACTCTCAATAAGATGGATTGACACAGTGACTGCAACAATGGGCTCAAGCATAACAACCATTGTGAGGGTGGCACTGAACTGGGCAGTGTTTCGTTCTGTGGTACATAGGGTTGCTATGAGCCAGAACTGACTTGACAGCACCTAATAACAACAACAACCCTTCCTTGACATTATGGCAAAGGATTTCTTATGTAGCTTTGGTACAAATTTCCCTTTTGGAGAATTCTTTCAAGAATAAGTATTTATTGACTCACTTTCTCTGGAACTAGGTATGTTTAGGACACAATCATACAGTTGAGTACTATTCTGTGTACATTATTATCTATGGTGCAAAACAAGTTTAAATAGAGAAGTGTTTTGAGAGCAAATAATTAGAAATGGGGAAACCAAGAAATTTACAGACCTAGGTTTAAATTTTAATTCCATTACCTCCCAATATGTATAAAACTTTTGACATTTTATAGTCTTAGTTTCTTCACACATGTTAAAATAATGACCTACAATCTATTTCAAAGTGTTGCAAGAGGATAAATAAGAACAAAGTTGGAACTTTTTTTTTTCTTCACAATGCCTGACACTGAGGGTGTGCCAAATAAACATCAGTTTGTTTGTTCATTTTTCCATTCTCACTGGAAATTGACAATTGAGCTACAGCATGCAGAGTAGATAAGATTTCAATAGGCAAATAAATTGAGGAGGAAGAAAAACAGGTTCACCAAGCTATGCTCGGTTTACAAGCTAAGTTTAAATTTATGAACAATTTAATTTCTACTTTTTTAGCTCACACATAGGGGCTTAAGAAAGAAGCTGCTGTTTCTAAGTTTGTTTGGAAATTCCTGTCATATAGATTTTTAAAATAATTTTGCTTTGGACTAGGATACCAATTTTAAAAGCAGTATAAATTGAAAAGTGAATTTTAGTAAGTATAATACTATTAAAAATGTTTTTATTCTGTGCAATAGAAAACAAAACACAAATTGATTAGAAACTTTTCAGAAGTCTCAGGCCTGAAGCAAACAATATGTCAAATTTGTGAGAAGATGTAACATGAACAGCTGACCATCACAAAAATGGAAGAGGAATTTCTCTCCCTTAGATGCTGCACCTCACTTCTAACGCTCCTTTCCTCCTACTTCTGTTTTGTTTCTTTTTATGTTTTTGCTGCTCTAAGTGGGCAACACAGGAAATCTCACTGGGCCCTGACATGGACAGAATTCCGTGATAATTGGGCAACTCCTGACCTGCCACTCTGAGTTGGTTTCTTCTGTGCTGGACTCAATTTTCGTACTGTTATCATTCCCTGATTTCTGCAGTTGTTTTTCTGACTGGCTTCATCATCAGTGGAGGGCTATGTATTTCCCAAAGGAAGCCTTTGCCATAGAAGGGAAAAATGAAAGTCTTCCTGACAGAATACATCAGGGCAACTGTTGCCCCAGGAACCAAAGTGTAAACAGTCTCTCTAATGTGTTCTGTTTCTTTACTTTAAAGTACTGTCAGGGGGAGCAAGCTTTAAAAAATCATCAACGAGGGAACTCCAATGTTTGGGTTTTTTTTTTTTTTTTAACTATTGATTTATAATATTTCTGTTTCACAAGTATTGCAGAAGATTATCTAAGGATCAGAGTAATGTGAGTAAGATGTCTCAATATTTCAATTCAAGAGTAGTTAATTAATATTCATGGATCAGGAAAAAATGAGAAGGTAATTCCAATTTATATTCTTCTTGAACATTTTGGTCAATTACGTGCTCTTTGACTTATCAGTGACACAAATAATTCAAAGACTCAAAATAGATTAAGTGGTAGAAAAACACTGTTTAAAGGACCCAGATTTCTTTATGAGGATGAAGAAAAAAGTGAAAAAATGATACTCGAAACTGTCAACCTCACACCCTGGGGACCATTTATCTTCTGCCTCTAACTGTTTAAGACCATAAAAAGACAGTGGAAACTTTGATATGCAATAATTTAGTCTTCCAAAAAGATTTGGGGAATAGAGGTGAATACGGCACAGATCCTGCCATCAAAGAACTCAAATTTAGAAAAATATACACAAAAATTATAAATAAAAAGATAAAATTGTGGTCTTGAATATTTTTATTTTCATGTGTTTGAACTAAGTTGCAGGTGTCATGTTTTAAGCATATCTCCAGTGCTCTGGTTTTATGGAAAGATTATATATACACTATTATTGCACACATAGTATTTAGCAGTCTGGCTGAAAAAAAAAAGAACATCACTCCTGGAGAACTAAATCTTCTCAGTGGTTTTACGGAATTCCCAGAGCTGCTATCTGTATTCCTATAGTCATCTGAAAAAGCACTAATTCTCTATCTTTATACTGTGTATTGGGAGAAAAAAGTTGATGAAAATACTAATATATTCTCCTTATCTACTGTTCTGTAAATTTGTAAGCATTACATACTTTTTGTAATTTACAACAGTCCCAAGAAATAAATTTTACAACCCCCAGTGTGTAAGTGAGGAAAACGGTTAAATATGGCAAAGGGACATGTTCAAAGTCATACAGCTAATAAATTATTGCACTCCACTTTAGCTCTTGACCTTTCCACTATCTCAGGCTGACATCACTCAGAATATTCACTGTCAGTTTAGGGAAGTATCAGAAGTGTACAGAATTCTGAATTTGCTTGCTGTTCTTTTTGTTAGGTGCCATCCAGTTAGTTTCTACTCATAGCAAACCTATGTACCACAGAACGAAACACCGCCTGGCCCTGTGCTATCCTCACAATCATTGTTATGCTTAAACCCGTTGTTGCAGCCACTATGTCAATCCATCTCGTTGAGGGTCTTCCTCTTTTTCACCGACCTTCTACATTACCAAGCATGATGTCCTTGTCCAGGGACTGGTCCCTCCTGAAAGCATGTCCCAAGTACATGAGATGAAGTCTCGCCATCCTTGTTTCCAAGGAGTACTCTGGCTGTACTTCTTACAAGACAGACTTATTTGCTCTTCTGGCAGTCCATGGTATGCTCAATATTTTTCATCAACACCATAATTCAGACATCAATTCCGATTCATAGTGACCTTATGTACAACAGAAAGAAACACTGTCTGATCCTGTGCCATTCTCACAATTGTTGCTGTTTGAACCCATTGTTGCAGCTGCTGTGTCAGTCCATCTCGTTAAGAGTCTTCCTCTATTTCACCAACCCTCTACTTTAGCAAGCATGGCATACTTCTCCAGGGACTGGTCCCTCCTGATATTATGTCCAAAGTTCGTGAGATGAAGTCTTGTCGTCCTTTCTCTAAGAAACATTCTGGCTGTAGTTCTTCCAAGACGGATTTGTTAATTCTTTTGGCAGTCCATGGTATATTCAATATTCTTTGCCAACACCATAATTCAAAGGTGTCAATTCTTCCTCGAGCTTCCTTAGTCACTGTCCAGCTTTTACATGTATATGAGATGATTGAAAATATCATGGCTTGGGTCAGGCGCACCTGAGTCCTCAGAGTAACATCTTTGCTTGTTTACACTTTCAAGAGGTTTTTTGCAGCAGATTTGCCAGATGCAATGAGTAGTTTGATTTCTTGACTGCTGCTTCCATGGGTGTTAGTTGTGGCTCCAAGTAATCTTTCAACTTCGTCAGTAATTTGCTTCCAATCTTCTTTGATTTGAGCAAGGAAGGTTGGACCCATTCCAAATGGTGCCAAATTACAATCTCACATGCTGAAGGATGAGGAGAGTCTGTCCATATTCCTTCCATTATCCTTGCAACAGGCATTCCTTATAACTGATGCCGCCACCACTCTGGGAGTCACAGTTGGATCCTCTACATCTTGTCCTTTTAGAATATGCAATTGACTTAATAATGATAGGTTGTCTTTAGCTACTTGCCAATATCTCTTACAGATTTCTTCATACCTAATAGCACATAAAATAATTTTCACTAAAGGGAAACGTAGAGACTTAACTAAATCTTAATATAATCATTATCTCTTCTTTCCCTGCCTAAACTGCTATTACCTGTAGACGGCAAGAATCCTGTGACACATAGCTGACACAATCTCATTTTCTGAAAGTGAAGAGGACTCGACTTGACGGTACCTAACAACAACAGTTCTCCGAAGTCTGGCCTCCCAGAAAATGTGCTGGCCTCCTGAAATGCTCTGTGGTAACAAATTACAGATCAGTGCCTAAGTATATCAATGCTGGTCAACCACAGGACTTGGGTCCCCGTCTCCTCCTCATGCCAACGGTGGGGCTGATGCTACCTTTAACTCTGAATGCTGATCTAGCAGGCTGGGTCTAAGTCAATGTTCTGCCATGACTCACTGGTATTTTATCCTAGTGGATCACTAAAAAGTCTTTTGACACTGAGCATATACAGCTATTTTTGTGCCTGTAGTAACTGTGGAAATACCTACAATTCTAATATGAAAGTCTAATCCAAAAACTATATGGACACAAGCTTATTGTTTAATATGGAGTCAGAATTAAATCAATATTCACAGTCCACCATTAATGTGGGTGTGGCCCCTGAAAGGAGCACGACATATTTCTCTGGAACATGTATCTGGTGTATTTTTTTCTGAGGCATCCATTGCATGATTCGAGGTGAAGTGCCACAATAAGTGTTTATGAAGAGGCAAGAAATATTTGAAAGTATGTCCTCTTTTATCAATACCTTTGCAAATTTTGTGGTTTGGGGGAGGTTATCTTCCCTGCTTCCACTCTCTGTTGCCTTATTCACACTTATGTAACTCCATCTCCTCTTCGTTCCATGAATGTAGGACATTAAATATGTATCTTAATATTTTTCTGGCCCTTTCCTCCACAAATTGTTTCTTTGTTCTATTTGTGCATGCGTGCGCGCACGCGCGCACACACACACACACACACACACACACACACATATAGGGTTGCTATGAGTTGAAATCAACTCAACAGCAAGGGGTTATTGGTTTGGGTATATATTTGTAGGATTCTTATGCCAAATGAGTGGCAGTTATAAATTTAATGAATCTTTTCTTTTTCAGATAAAACCAAATGATGTATAATAAACTGAGTCATTTAATCATCATCTATCTGTGTGTATCATTTCATCTCTTATGATTATAATTGTGTTTCAGATTCTGAGGGATTTTGATAATTTTCATATGGAACTAAAGCCTTTATGCAGAAAGACACAAGCATTGATGGAAGAAGGGCCTATTCACCAATAGGGATTACTAAAAAAATATAGGCTTTTTAAATCAATTAATCCTAACTTACAGCTAAACAAATGAAATTATTTGCTTTAAATAGCCAGATATTTAAAAAAGTAATAGAAGTTGCACTTATAAATTAGAAATAAATAATTTAAAACCATAATTTAAAGAAAACAATTGTTTATGGTTTGCTTTAAAATGATTAATGAAATTGGAAGATTATATCTCTCCAAAGAAGAAAAGACTTCTGAACTTCATTAGCAACTGAGCTTTCAGTCAGCATTACTGCTTTGGGAATGGCTCTCAAAGTAATCTGAGTTATGTGGAAGAGTTAAGAGATGCAGATCTCTGATTTACACTTTAAAATTTGTTCTTGCTTAGAAAAAAATCAGTAACTGTTATTCTAAAACAAACTACCAATTTTCACTTGATAAATGGAGGTTTTACTTGAAATACATTTTGAAAAATGAGATAATTGAGAACAGATTGGAGACACACTGAAATCCATCAAGGCATTTTCTTCAAGTTTCTCTTAAGCACTATACTAGGCACTCTTGACAGTATAAAAAAAGACTGTGATAATACATACAAGGCTATGTGAATCTATCTAAAGCATATCTAGCTGAGACTAACCAAGACATAAATTTATTACAATGTAAATAGTAATTTTTTTTAAAGCAACAATGGGGAAGATAGCATATTTAATTGCTAACAGAAATGAATAGACAATAAGAATCATGACTTCAGAGTGGGAGAAATTCTCAAAGAAATTTGTGCAACGTAATTTCTGTTGACTGTTTATTGTCTTTACTAAACAACAAGGTCAAATTATATTTCTTTAGGAATCAAATTTTGTTTGAATAATTTGTGTTTTTTAGGGGGTATGACACATGAAGTTTATCTAAGGACAGCCTTGCAGCTTATTGCTCATGTTTGAATGGAGGAGGTGGGTGGCAGTGGATAGTGAAGCAGCCTTGAGCAGAGGAGCAGTAAGACAACCTTGTGCTGTTACACAGAAATACCTTATCAGGAACTCCCATGAGGGTGTGATGGGAAGAAGGGGAATAATTTAACTTCGTCGGTTGCAATAACTAAAGGAATCATATCAAGAAAGGGAGGAAAAAACCAGAAAGATTAAATACTCTTAAAAAATGCCATTAACTGTATCCTACCTGTCTTAGTTATCTAGTTCTGCTATAACAGAAATACCACAAGTGGATGGCTTTAACAAAGAGAAACTTATTCCCTCACAGTTTAGGAGAATAGAAGTCTGAATCCAGGGCACCAGCTCCAGGGAAAGGCGTTCTCTCTCTGCTGACTCTGGGGGGGAAGATCCTTGTCATCAATCCTGTGCTGGTCTAGTTGTTTCTCAGCACAACCACCCTGGGTCCAAAGGATGTGCTCTGCTCCTAGCTTTACTTGCTTGCTGGCAGGAGGTCCCCATGTCTCTCTTCTTTCTTCTCTCTTTTATAGCTCAAAGGAGATTGACTCAAGACACAACCTAATCTTGTAGATTGAGTCCTGCCTCATTAATGTAAGTACCTCTAATCCTGCCTCATTAACATCATAGAGGTAGGATTTACAACCCATAGGAAAATCACATCAGATGACAAAACGGTGATCAATCACCCGATACTGGGAATTATGGCCTAGCCAAGTTGACACACATATTTGGGGGACACAATTCAATCAGTAACACTACCCGATCAAACTCCCCATTATCAAGGTTTTGTTTGTGTTATGAGATGAAAATGATGGCATGTCCAACACTCTACAAGTAGAAGAAAGAAGAAATTATGGGGTAACAAACTTGAATTAGACATTTAGCAAAATCAAACAAAAATAAGCTTTGCAGGATAAGTGTTGAGGTCAATACTCTTTGAGTCCTATATTCTGATAGCTACTTCAAAACTTCTGACTAGAGACAATAGATAAGAGGCTGTTAAGATCAAAAATGTAAAAGAAGAAATCATAATGAGGTATATAGCTTACACTTATACTATCTAACTAAAATGACTAAAAAACTCACATACGTTAATTAATTCAATCTTGTCAACAGCCCTGTGAGAGAGGTAAGATCAGTGTGCCACCCCCACACCATTATACAGATAGGAAAACAAGCACAAAGTGAAAGGCAGATCACAGAATTTTTCAAAAGTAAATTGCTAACTTATGCTCCCCAAACTCTGAAATGGCATGATTAGGCCCTGTTTACATTTTAACAATCCATTACCATCGAGTCGATACTGACTCATAGTGACCCTATAGGACAGAGTACAACTGCCTCATAGAGTTTCCATGAAGCGCCTATTGGCTATGGCTGTTAACCAAAAGGTCGGCAGTTTGAATCCACCAGGCCCTCCTTGGAAACCCTATGGGACAGTTCTACTCTGTCCTTTAGGGTCACTATGAGTCCCAATCGACTCGATAGTAACGGGTTTGGTTTTTTTTTTTTTTTTTTTTGGTTTACATTTTAGGCAGTTTTTATGATTTATGCAGATATGGGCCAAAAGATATTCTTTTGAGAGGAGCTTAGGATCTCACATCACTCTCCCTTAGAGAGAATCTTGTATGGTACAACAAAGCTGTAAATTGCTTCGCTTTTATCCCTTGATTAAAACACTATTATAAGTGCTTTTGTGAAGGGATTTTGCAGATGTAATTGAGGTCCCAAATAGGTTGACTTCAATATAGTGAGATTATTTGGATAGTTCTGACTTAACATGTAGCCCTTTAAATCTGGGTATAAAAGTCAAAGATGGGAAAGTCAGAGAGCTGAAGCACAGGAAGGATTCGGTGTGTCTTTGTTGGCTTAAAGATGGAGGGGGCATGTGGCAAAGAATGCAGATGACCTCTAGGAGATGAGACAGGAACCCAACTGACAGTCAGCAAAGATACTGGGACCTCAATTCTACCATTGCAAGGAACTCAAATCTACCAACAAGAAAATGCTTGGAAGTAGAGTTTTCTTCAGAGCTTCTGGACCAGAACTCAGTCTGCCAGACCCCTTGATTTCAGTCTTGTGATATCCTGAGTACAGAACTCAGCCACCTTGTGCTGGACTTTTGACCTACATGCTGCTGTTGTTGTGTGCTGTCGAGTTGAATCTGATTCATAGCGACCCTATATGACAGAATAGAACTGCCCCATAAAGATGAGCTAATTAGCGGGTTTTATTTTAAGCCACAAGATCTGTGGTAATTTATAATACAAAGAAATGTCCTTGACCAGAAATCATGAGGATTTTGCAGCCAGATTGACTGTTCAGAATCTGCTTCACAGGATTCTAAATTAGAAATAGTAAAAAGTCATCGATTCTCAGTCACCTTATCTATAAAATGAGAATACTATATTTTGCACTGGGTTATAGGAAAGACTATTGAATATGTGTATAGAGATCTATGGGAGCAGTTTATAATCAAACCATATGAAAAATAGCATGACACAAAGTTGCTTACCGAGTATTCAATGATGGCTGTTAAACGATTATAATTAATAAAGAATAGTTACTATTGTTCAGGGCCTAAGAACCTTGTAAAAGAAAAAGATGTGGGTATAACTTATTCCAGTAAATCTATGGGTATAAATCTATGGTGCTTAGGAGAGGGTCAGGCCAGCATGTCCAAATACCAAAGTTGCCTGTTTCTTGCTTTTACGGTATTGTCCTGTCTTTAAATCTATTGCTGTCATGCTACTGATGTGGGATTCTGTGAGTCATGTTACCTTTGCCTATGGTTCATTTAGAAATTGCTCCGAGATGTCACTACAGACCACTTATACATTTTTCTAAATTTTATTTATGAAACACGTAAATTCTTCACCCAAAAAGAAATGCACAGTGAAGTAAACAAAATACATTGAATTTCCTTTGTGCCTCTTTTACTTTGTCCTTTGTTTGCTTAGTCATGAATTTCCCGTGTATCTGCCAAAACCAGATATTATAATTGATAGCAGAGCAAACAAGCACAAAGGCAGTGATACAATCAATTTTAAGTCTATTCAATGCAAATCCATGCTGGGAAGAGATTTGATGGCTTAATGGTCTTTTACATGGGTTTTTGCAAGGCTAAGTTAATTTTGTGTTTGCCACTAAGTGGGCCTATTCAGTGTTCTACTTTGAGTCCTAGCAGAAATTTCTCAGCACTTGCTAAATCATTTCAGCTATTTAAAAACGCTTAAGACTCACACTCTCTATGCTTAGATGAAGCCATACATCACTGAAATAGCCAATTTATGTTATTTTTCTAGCCAGTGATGAATAGATTTTCACTTTTTTTCTTAATTTTAGCTTCGTATAGTAGTTAACAAATTGCTGTGCATTCCGGAATTGCATTTATTTATCAGCATCTGTGTTCAGCACCTGTGAAATCTATAAATGTTGCTTGCTGGGTGTGTGGTTTTTGAAGAAAGGAATGTTAACATAGTGTTCTTAGAGATATTTTAACTCCAGTGCCAATTACATGAATGCTTAAATAGCTGGTTACTCCTACATTTAAAGCATTTAGAAAGAATAGGAATGTAATTTGGATATTTCAAAGACCTCAAGGTTAAAATAACTCCTTAAAAACTTTTTTGTAGCTAAGCTGAAAACAAATTGACTAAATCAAAAATTTAATTTCTTCAAAATCAAGTATGAATTTGTTTAATCTATTCGTGGACTGGGGAATTCAGAGTGAGCCGAATGCCTGCTTTGGGTCTCCAGGAGAGCCTATGCTGCCTTTCCAGCCTTTAAGCACTGGAAAGAAATAATTCTCAGAAAAGAATCTTTTGGTGATTCAAAGAATGATGATAGATTTAGTGAAACTAATACATGTTAAATACTTAATATAAAAATGAGGTAATATTATAGTATGTTAATTAATATCAATTGTTTAGAAAAAATATATACAGGTTTGTGTCAAATATTAATGATGTTTTCTCATACCTTAAAGAGCTAAAAGCACTTTATTTATTTGTGTTGACAGTCAGTGGATAGGATTGTCCTCCATAGATGACTATGGTAGGAAAATGTATGGCATACATTGGCATGTATGATGTGTAGCATTTAATTCCAAATATACACACTGAGTTTTTTGTTTGTTTGGTTTCAAAAGCAGACATAACCTTAATATGTATACATTTTGGCCAATGTTTCTTAAGAATATAAGAAGGTGGAAGATCACCTTTATGACCTAATCTATCCTGCATCACAACCCTGCCAGTAGCAGGAAGAAAATTTTGTGTGGAGTAATTGATCTGAAAATATAATTAAATGTATTGATTTTGTCAAAAACTTAAGTTATTTATTATTAAACGTGTCTGCATAGTGATAAATAATTTAACAATACAGACTATCATCCCTACTCACTTACATTCAAATCCCATGACCTAAATGGAAATACTTTTAAACCCTTTTGTTTCTTCCTTGGGGAAAACTTGATTATTCTGAATAATACGTTATGTGTCCTTCCTGATTTATCATATCCAAGCAGTATCTATTGATGCACCATAGCCTTACTTTCACCAATCCCACTCTCAGATCCTGAAAGCTATATTATTTTTCTTTATTCCATTGGTTACATTTACAATTTTAAGAAATACATTTAAAACTCAAGCACAATGGTTTCTCTGGGCATACCCAATCTAAAATAAGAAAAGTAATATCTTTACAATTTCTTCTACATCTCCCTCCTCTAGTTCCTAAATTCTATCAGTTATAATATTGCTTTTACATTAAGACATACCAGTTTTTTGTAACCATAATTACATTTTCTCTTTTGCTTAAATATCAATTCTAAAAATGGAAAAAAGTAGCAAATAGCACTTATTCCACTGTAATTATATAACAATGATTTATTGCTGAACTAAGAATTGCTATTGGATCTATACAAAGATGCTAATCTACCTTACTAGCCTGAGCCATTCAAAGGATGAGATTTCAAGGGTGAAAAATATTTTTTGTTTTCTTAAGCTTAACCAATTATTCAATATCATAGCAAATTTTAGTCTGTTAATACTTGAATATTGATTTTCTTACACAGACTTTTAATTTTTTTGGGGGGGGAGTTTCTTTTTCTTTTCTTCTTTTTAAAATAGCATAGGTCTAAGATTATTCTTATACATATTATTTATAGTATGACATCTACTTTATTTCTAACTTGTCTTTCCAGGCTTCTCTGACCTCCAGCTCCAGTCTAGCCTTACTGATCTCTAGGCCAGTTTCTACAGCTGCAATTATGAGATATATCCTCACATACTTCTATGTTGAAAACACTGTTACAGAGGACCAATGTCTTTCTATTTAGTATTTTTTTTTTTCAGAAAGGGATATATTAAAGGTAAACTCTGAGTTCTTGAATAGTGAAACTATCTCTATTTTGCCCTCACACTTGATATGAACATTATGGAGTAGAACAGAAAAGTGATTAGAAGCAAGAACTATGAAGGCAGAAGTCCTATACTCAAATCCCGGCTCTGCCACTCTGTGACTTTGGGAAAGGTACTTGTTCTCTCTATGCTTTCACTTCTTTCCCTGAGAGATGGGATTACAAGGATATCTAACTCACAGGATTGAAAGAGTTTGTGTATATGTAGAGCTCTGAAGAACAGTCTTTGTGAGAATAACAAGAATAAGGGCGTATGGTTACCAAGTTCAAGTCATTACCTATCAAAATTTAAAACCATTGTTCTTTGTCTTCTAGCATGAGGTATTGTTGGTGAGAAATCCGATCAATCTGGTTCTTATTCTATTGAGGCAATCCTATTTGGTTTTTCCAAAATGTTTTAGAATCTTCTCTTTATATCTGAAATACTGAAATACCATGTGATTATATCTGTGTGTAGAGGTTTATATTTATTCACCATGTTTATCCCTTTTGAGTTCTTTGAAAATTGGTTTCTTTATTTTTGCTTTAGGAAATTTTCTGTTATTTTTCTTAAATACAATTCTTGGATATTTTTCACTCTTCATTTTCTTTTTTTTTTCTTTCTGTTTATGACAGCATGGAGGCAACAGGTAGACATTCTCCAGTGAACACGTTACTCAAAAGTATGGTGCCTTTAAGTCCTTCCTGAATAATGTTCTACTGAGAAAATATCAGTTACAGGAAAGGCTTTGAAGAAAATAAAATATGATATAAAGTGACTGGGTATATCCTGCTGTTCCTATTTGATATGCTGAGTATTTACTGTACTATTGTTGCCGTCGAGTCTATTCCTACTCATAGAGACCCTACATGACAGAGTAGAACTGCCCCATAGGGTTTCCCAGGGTGTAATGTTTATGGTAACAGATCATCATGTCTATTCCCACTGAGCCACTGGTGGGTTTGAACTGCTGACCTTTTAGTTAGCAGCTGAGCACTTAACCATTGAGCCCCCAGGGCTGCTTTGCTGTATTATTAGAAAGTGTTAATATTATTTTTGATACCATTTTATATTCCACCCTATGGATACAGTAAAACATTAAATTATGTTGGGTTTTTATTTTAGTTTAGTTTGCTCAGGTAGAGTATTTCTTTCCTATTCTTCATGTTTTCTTCCATGAATAATATCTATTTTATTAATGTCATAATTCTTTTTGTCCCTCTCAATTCTACACTTCACCCCATCTCATGATATGATACTCATGAGAGACTTAGTGTGCGATTGACTTCTGGAAGTCTGGATCCAAGATAGGATTCATAGTGGTCAGCCAGAAAAGGAATGGACCAGACCAGAGACTTGAAGGTGAAGAGCCCCAGTGACCAAAGGGATCTTTCAAAGAACCCCCTAAAACACTCCATGTGACATAACATCATTTTGGTTTCTTTCATACAGAAATCCATATACATATTTACAAAACTACTATTGCCAGAGAACACCTAACCCTTTCTCTCTAACAAGCCTGGAAATCCAAGATCAGTAGGGAGAAATGTAGAACAAGAAAAAGAGAAGAAACAAAATGCACCTCATTTTTATCATAGATTATTACCAAGCTAGGCTCAAATTAGAAGAAAATATTTAAATTGCATAAGACTAATTTTTTGCTATTAGTTAGCACTAGACTTCTTATTATATAAATGAGATTATTCAATACCTGAAAGTAACTGGGAAGTCTGTAGGATCTACCCAGGGATCATCAAGTGATGGAAAAGGACATTCAACATAGCATCCAAAAGAAACATGGAGTTGCTTTTTGTTTATCCTATCATGTTCAAATATTTATTTATTTTTATTGTTGTAGTTTAAATAAAGTTTACATTTCAAGTTAGTCTCCCATACAAAAATTTATACATACATTGTTATGTGACCCTAATTGCTCTCGCCATACTGTGACAGCACTCTCCTCCTTTCTCCTCCTTTCCACCCCAATTCCCCATGTCCATTCAACCAGCTCCTAACTCTCTCTGCCTTCCCATCTCACCTCTGGACAGAAGCTGCCCACTTAGCGTCTTGTATCTACTTGAGCTAAGAGGCACACTCCTCACGAATATCACTTTATGTCCCACAGTCCAGTCCAATCCCTGCCTGAAGAGTTGGCCTTGGAAATTGTTTTAGTTCTGGGCTGATAGAGAATCCAGGGACCATGCTTTCCGGGGTTCCCCCAGTCTCAGTCAGACCATTAAGTCTGGACTTCTTACTACAATTTGAGTTCTGCACCCCACCTTTCTCCTGCTCCCTCAGGGACTCTCTGTTGTGTTCCCTGTCAGGGTGGTCATTGGTGGTATCCAGGTACCATCTAGTTCTTCTGGTCTCAGGCTGATGAAGTCTCTGGTTTATGTGGTCCTTGCTATCTCTTGGGCTAATACTTTCCTTGTGTCTTTGGTGTTCTTTATTCTCCTTGACTCCAGGTGGTTGGGACCAATTGATGCATCTTAGATGGCCACTTACAAGCTTTTAAAACCCCAGATGCCACTCACCAATGTAGGATGAAGACATGTTCGAATATTTAAATGAACTAGTTTTACACAAGCGAAAATGCATGCATTTGAGTGAGGGTGAGAGGGTGAAAGTATGAGAGTAAAACAGAGAGCAACAGAAAGTGAAAGAAAGAGATGTCTAGAAGAATGTTAATTAAAGAATTCCAATTCCATATTATTTATCTTTGGGTTCTGTAATAGCTGATGATTTTTATATACCTGTCATTTGCCTGTTTTTCCTGGTATCTTTTCCACACTCTTCCCTTCTTGTGTTCTCTCTTTGGTTTTGTGGTTTTCGTTGTAGTTGTTTTTAGAGTAGAAGGCTCAACCCTGAAAATTCTATTTCTTTGCTTCTCTTGCCAACTGGCTTTCTGTAGGTTTGACCTAATGAGAGATCCTTGTAGGATATTGGAGGATGGGCAAAAGGGAAGGGTCAAGCGTTTCTCCTCTTCTCTCTTCTGGTAACTTCTAGTAGCATCTTTGCAATGGTTATGTCTCCTATATAGTTCCATCCCCTTAGACAATCCCTTCACTATAGTTGTACTTAATGGGTGTCAGACTATCATGGCTCCACTTTGCACAGAGCAGTCTCCGCTCCCAGACTATCATCTTCTACCTGTGCTCCTCCCTCCCTAGTCAGGGCTGGATTAAGAAATGTGAGTGCTCCTAAACACTAATAATCTGTGGTGCCCCCTCCTCTGCTTGCTCACACATTCGAAGGGGATATATGAGTTATATATACATGTATGTGTGTGTGTGTGTGTGTGTGTGTTAGCTATCATGACGTAACTTCTTTTTAAATGCCTCTATAATATTTGTGATTGAACGCAAAAATGGTATACGCCATTTTAGTGGAATGAGATGAGCTGGATTAGAAAATTTTTAGTGGATGCAGGGAACTAAGATTTGTACTACATAACACATTTTCCACAAAAAAAGAATATTCCACATTTTCTACAACAAAGAAAATGAGTCAGTGATCTTAGTTGTTTCAACAATCAATGCAAAATTTTGTTGATCTCCAAAAATGAAAAATTGACTGTCACCAATTTTGCTTTGATGTGTCCACATGAATGTCAAACATATTTTAAAGTTAAAGTTATAAATATTATTGTTTACAAAACTTAGAACATAACCCTGTACATAAATGCTATACAGTTAAAAAATAACTTGATTGAATTCATTGCGATGGTTGGCTTATTGGAGTTCCCTCGCTTTTGTGTGTCATCTGGAACTGGAGTCCCCATTGGTTGTTTACCAGGATTGTGCAAGAGCATACCTGTATGTTTGTATCATGGCAAAGAGCATTGCTGGCCCTCTTAGCTGGAGTTGCTGGATCAGCAGACATGGAGGTACAAGAAGGTTCTCTCAAAACAGATCAGAGAGCTGCTACCTATTAATCTAATCTGTCCTTTCCCAGTAACCACTCATGTTGGATCCAGTTGCATATTCGGTGAATGTAGCAAGAGTTAGACTTGATAGCCCACCCCCACTTCTTGTTTATTAGAAAGAATTACTATATTTCCAAGAGACACACTGAAACAAGGAGTTTCAGTTGCATGGGAAGGGACCGTAGGAGAGAGATGTCAACGGAAGTGTTGAAATGGTAGGAGCTTCATAGCTTAAACCTTGCCTGTGGGTGACCTCATGACCCTGCATGAACTTTATTTCCAGCCAGCACAGTCTTTTCATTTAGTGCCCTGACAGTCCCCTTCCACTGTGGTGCTTGCTTTTCATTGAGTCCTGTCTGTTTGGCATCTATGGGTCTTTGCTTTGGACAACTGGTGCCCATTTTGTTGATGCCCTAAGCATGTGCATACCTTGCTGTTTGGGTAATCCATACCTGTCCCTAGTGATGGCAACCACTACCACTCACCCATTGTCATCAAGTCAGTTCCAACTCACAGAGTAGATCTGACCCATAGAGTTTCCTAGGCTGTAATCTTTATTGAAGCAAACTGCTACATCTTTCTCCCACAAAGTGGCTGCTGGATTCAAACCACCAACCTTTCTTTTAGCGGCCGAGCACTTAAGCAGGAAATGCAGTTGACAGTCTTTGAGTTGCCTCTCATTTCTCTCTTTCAGCTTTTTCAATATATTACAACTAGTAACTTCTATTTGTCTGGAGTAGTTTCCCTTTTTCTGATCTTCCTCTTTGTTTAAATTTTTGACAATAAGTGATTTATAACTAAAAAAAAAAAAAAAAAAAAAAACCCTGATAAAACTGTTTTGATTTTAAAATAACACAGAGAACACATATAAGGTATAAAAATTAATAAATATAAAAATGGATGAAAAAGATAGATTTCAGTTTTGTCATTTAGACATCTTGCAAAGTTACAGGAATTATTTGGTGTGTACTAATTTACATTCATAAAAAAGGATTTATCTTCCTCTTTGTTTAAATTTTTGACAATAAGTGATTTATAACTAAAAAAAAAAAAAAAAAAAAAAAAAACCCTGATAAAACTGTTTTGATTTTAAAATAACACAGAGAACACATATAAGGTATAAAAATTAATAAATATAAAAATGGATGAAAAAGGTAGATTTCAGTTTTGTCATTTAGACATCTTGCAAAGTTACAGGAATTATTTGGTGTGTACTAATTTACATTCATAAAAAAGGATTTATCATAAAGAAAGTTTAGAAATCTATCTATTTTCCTATATAAAATTTAACAGTTAAAATAGAAACTGTAGAAATAGACCATCCATTTAAGGAGAAGAGCTCATATTTTCTCAATCTCTAAAAATGTAATTAAATGGAGTTTAAATTTAAAATATGAGTATCCAATTCACACTTATGCCCAGTCATTAAGCATATTGTCTTTCCAATTCAATTTGCTTCTCTGGAGCTCTAGTTTTCTTACTTATAAAATTTGCAGAACAATATCACTCTCCTATAGTTGTTATGAGGATAGATTGATATAAGGTCATGAAACTACTAGGTAAATTTGAAAGTAATACAGAAATATTAGTTAATAGTACTCCTTTCTTTCAAAGTCAACCATCACAGTCCCTTGGATCTTCATCTAATCATATTAAAAAGCCCAAGTATTTAGTCTATCGTTTTGGGGTCTCTTTTATATAGAATTAGATTCATTACTCTGATTGGTTTATTTAGCTTCCTGGGCACCATTTCTATCTCAACTCTTTCTTTAACTGAAATAATAGAATTTCAGACAGTTTTCAGATGCAGAAGAACTAAGTCTTCATTGAAAGAGGTCATAGTCTCCGTTTCTTTCTTAATACATACATTTCATGTTCATTTGTTATGTAATATGTTTTGGAAGTGGTTTGAAAAACTCTAACTTAAGCATCATCTGCAAAAGGCAAGGTTCAGGAAAGGGAAGTAAAATATATGCAGATTTCAGAAACCAATATATAAACACATGAACATTAACATAATTTCAGAAATGCTTCTTCGTTTTTGTTTTGCATTCCAATGAGTTCATTTCTATTCATCTGCAAGTATGTTATTTTTAACATATTCTTGATTAGATTAGTTGATGGGTATGCTACTTGTTTTTTATTTAGACTTGGTAAATTTTGGAATAAACTTGTTCCTAAACGAAGCATAACTAAACTCAAAGTTTGTTTGTTTTTAACCCTGCATTAACACACTTTGTGAGTTACCTTACATCCCCTGGGAGGAAAAATAGCAAAACAAAGTGAAAATTAACAAAATATTTAAATTTTAGTGTGGTATTTTGAAAGTAATAAAATAAAAAGGATAAGATTGATTAAAAAAAAAAAAAAAGCAAAATCCAAAATAACAGCACCCTCTTCTGAGAAGATCAGCTTATATTCTTAGAAAACGTATCTTTTTTTTTTTTCCCCTTATGTAAAACACATCAGAGGTCTTTAGAGCATTGTAAGGTAGAGGAATGAATAAAATAGTTAAAAAACAAAACAAAAACAACAACAACAAAATAACAACAGAAAAATGGGTAGAATACTGAATGGAGAGATGTGAGCAGAGCCCAAGGAAAGCTGGAAGAAGATGAAGACTCTAAATGGGGGGAGAAATATATATATATATATATGAGATCTTGGATGCCTAATATCTGTCAACAGCCACTTTTAATATTGTCTGAGTAGTCCTGTAATGTAGCCCCTCACAATTTAGAACAGATTTCTGTTTGTGATTGTGGCAGAGACAGTTTTTACATTCCCAGCTTTTCTTGCAGTTGAGCCAGACGATGGGATCCTGTCAAACAGCATGTGGACAAAAGTGCCGTAAGCCACTTCCAGGCCCGGCCCATCAACACAACCTGCGCACATCCCTGGTTCTCTCTCTTCCTGCTGCACACAGCAATCTTGGAACCCGTATCTTCTAGAGGGTATTCCTACAAGATGGGGGAGGGTTACCTAGCCACAACATACTATGTGTGAGTGACAAAGAAGCCTTACTATGTTAAACTACTAAGATTTCAAGATTAATTTGCTAATGCAAATTAATGGTTAAAGTAAAGCATCCAGGATTGAAGGGATTAAAATGATGTACAATGAAGGAAGGCAGTTGAAAAACAAAAACATAGCCTTGAGGTGACATGATCCAAAGGTGAACCCATTCAGTAGAATCAGAAACTTAATTCTAGAGGTGGAAAGGAGAAACACAAGCTACTCCAAACATCTCCAAAATCATTTGAATAGATGTTGGTTTTATTATGACAAGTACACAAGTTTTCAACCCATTTTTATTGTAAATCTTTAATTTGGGCTTCTACATGTCAGATGCTGCATTAAACATTTATTTTTAAACTTCATAGGAATATTCTGGAAATTGTAACTTTAACAAGATACCTTGGCTTAAAGAGGTTGAATAAATTACTCAGGGGAACACAATTACTAAATGGTGGTGCTGGGATTTAAATCTAGGTTGCCTCTGCCAAGAGCAGGGTCTTCTACCCACCACACATGCTCCCTCCCTGAGAGTGAAGTGAACCCAGTAAGTGAACCAGGATTTCTGTGAACTGTAGTCAGACACATTTTCCACGGCACTACTGGATATTGATATAGATATGCTTCCAGTGTCTATTCCTCAACATTCTGTTAAGCTGTAATTCTGAAAAAATAGACACTTTACAAAATATCTTAAATTTAACATTAGGGAGAACTATAAGCAATGCCCTTACTTTTGAAAACTTGAGTCACTTCTTGACTTTTAATCCTTATCACCAAGCAAGGCTTTAATAACAAATGTTTTATTCCATCAAATGGTTTAAATGTTTAAATTTAACCATGTTTGGTTTAAATGTTTAAATTTAACCATGTTTGGTTTAAATGTTTAAATTTAACCATGTTTGGTTTAAATGTTTAAATTTAACCATGTTTAAATTCCTCCCAGTGGTTTGCCTATACACTTAGAATAATTCCAGAGAAACTTACCATTGCTTAATGGGTTTAACATAGTCTGTTGTCTGCCTGTGTCTCCAACCTCATCTCACTAGAATCTCCTTCACCTTCTACGTTCTAACTACAGCCAACCTTCTTTTTGTTCCTTGACTATACAAAGCCTATTCCTTGTAAGGGTCTTTGCACCTGCTGTTTCCTCTGCCTGAAACCTCCTTCCCCTGGCTTTTCCAATGTTTGTCTTCTTCTCATTATTTAGATGTCAACTAAATTGTCACCTCTTCAGAGAGAATTTTCATGGCTAACTAATATGAAAAAGTACATGTCCATAAACATGGTACTCATGCTGTTATAAAATATTCTGGTTTATTTATTAAGTTACTTATTCATTCCTGCTTCCTCCAACTAAAACATGGGTTACAAAAGGGCAGTGAATTTTTTAACTCTCTTTAGTTTGCTTCTATCTCTACCACTTGGAACAATGCCTGGTATAATAAAGGACTCAATATTCTTTTTTGTATATGTGAATGATATAATATTTTATGCCTTCTAGAAAATAAACTGAGAAGAAAGCTTCAAGAGCAAGTACTGTAATAGTTATGAGCTTGGGCTTTGGAGCTAAGATTTGTAGGTTTGAAACAAGGTTCCACCATTAGCTATGTTATGTGACTTTGCACAAACTTCTGTTCCTCAGCTTCCTTATTTGTATAATGGAGATAATAATAGTACCTTCTTCATAGGGTTCATATTTGTATTTATAAATTTTAGAATAGTGCCTGAAACAGAGAAAGAACTAAATATGTATGTATTATGTAAAGATGATTTAAATGTCATTTTAAAATCTTCATGTTTCTTTTTGTTGCTGTTGTTTTCAGCTGTTTCAGATCACTAACTTCATCCTTCAATCAAAAAGAAATGTAGAATTGGATCAAAACAATTAGTAAATCTGTTTACCATCAAAATTTCTGTTTTGATGATATGTGCACAGCTGACATTATGCCATTATCCAGGCTATTCTGGAAAGTGTATGAGGTGGGCATGGAGGGCAGCAAAGCACCCTGTCATCATTTCAGCAAAGAAAGAGGCTCTGAATTATGAATATTAATGAATTCTACTAACAACTCTTATTAATTCTGTTTGGATAGCACTTAACATTTTTTTTTAAAACTGAGAATGGCTTTCTTTTCAGAATTATATTGCACGTTTTCATTCTCTGAAGGATCTTTTAAATCATGACAGTCTTCTAAGGCATTTTGAAGTGGAGAAATTTGTTTCGCAGTATCACGAACAGGCTTGTCCAAAACTTTTGCCATCACATTTCAAGACTGTGGAAATATATGTTCAAAACAGATCAAACATTTGACAAGAACTGGACATCTCTGACTGAGTCAAAAGTAACTTCTTCTCAATTCTCTCTTATTTCTGTTGTTCTATTGAGTTTAAAAGTAAGCCTGGGGCTGGCTCTGGGTAAAAACGTCAAGTTCAAATCCTCAGACTGTCATTCAAAGCCCTTCATATTTTGTCCCACCCTACCTTTCCATTATTACTCTGAATAGACTCTTATTTACACCTAGTTTTTTGTCTTATTGACTTATAAACAATTCTCTGGAACTCCTTTTTTTCCTTTTTTTCACCAGGCTCTCAAGCTCCTCCACCTAAAATATTACCTTGCCCCCATTTAAGCCTAATAAAAATGAGTTTTATCAATTTGATTTAAATTCCTCCCTAAAACAGTACTGTTTGTGTTATTTAGATTCCCTTATTCTTTTATTGTTCTATCCTTCCCTCTTAAGTTCACTTCTCACATTTTGTTATTTTAAACATTACTTCAAAGGTAGTTGTAAGATGAAGAGAGGTAGCAAAAACAAAAAGAATAAAATAAACTACATACTAGTGTCTGTGAGACAAAGTCCTATAAAACGGTTACCAACAATGCATTCCCTCCCTGCACAGAACTGCTGCTCCGCACTTCAAGAGGTGGGATCTAGTTTCCCTTCCCTTCATTATGGACTGGCTTTGTGACTTGCTTTGATGAACAGAATGTCGTAGAAGTGAGTCCAGGCCAGAAAAGGACTTGCAGCTTTTATTTCATTCCTCCTAAAGCCTGACACCACGTACGAAAATGAAATGCTGAGATGGCTATGCTGTGCCAAAACCAAGCCAGTACTGTGCAGAGGCCACATGTGAGCACACACAGTGTGTTTGTGTGTGTGTGCATTTAATATGATGGCGAGTGGAATATTTGTAAATATTCATAGGAAGGACCAGGTGAAAGAGAAGGAACAATCGAAAAGTATTCAATAACGTTCTAAATAAAACAGTAATGAATTGGATTCCAGACCCTTTTAAATAATTTTATTTAATGATTCAGGCTAGAAAATAAATAATAAATCAACTAAATGTTGAATTTCATTATGTCCTTATATCAAAAACTGGTCCACTGTTTATGACTTGAATTTGTTTCATTTAATCTCATTCACTGAATGACACATTCATAATACTATTGACATTAATTTCAGTGTTAGACCTCTAGGCAGATAAAGTATACTTATTTGGGGAGGTATTTACATTTCATAAAGTACAAGAAATAAAAATGATTGAGTTTTCAATTTATTTTGGTTATTAATCTGTCCCAATTATTTCTTTTCTAAACAGTATGCAAATATGATCTAAGATTTAAAGTATGTTTACATACCATACGCAAATGAAGGTTTTTAGTTTACTTGGTAATGTAAATTTGTAAGATGTTCAACACAGTTTTCTCATTAAAACAGTACTGCTAATTATGTCTCTACAGATTTCTTTCTAATACGTTAATCAAAAAAATAAATAAATAAAACTCATTGCCATTGATTCCAACTCATAGAACCCTATAGGATAGAATAGAACTGACCCATACTGTTTACAAGGCTGTAAATCTTTACAAAGGCAGATCACCACAACTTTCGTCTAATATGTTACCACTAGGTAAATTTTTTTTTTAAATATAATCGATGTGAATTTTAATCAATAGTATATGAAGAATGTCGTGTTATTTATAACAAGATATATGTATTAATTAATTTCTAAAAGAACTTATATTCAACTTCATTCAATTTGACATTTTATTACGTATTATCTTGCATTGCACTGAGATCCTTTTATAGGTGTGAGCTTGAATTCTCAGAATGGTAACTTGTGTCCATTTCATGATTATTTTTCATTGACTATTTACACTGTCCTAGAGAATTCTTAGCTCCCTGGGTGGCATAAATGGTTTGTGCTGGACTAGTAACCTAAAGGCTGACAGTTCGAATCTATCCAGTGGTGCCATGGAAGAAAGTCCAGGCCATCTGCTTCTGTAAAAGATCACAGCCATTAAAACCCTATTGAGCAGTTCTACACTATAACACATGGGGTTACCATGAGTTGGAATCATCTTGATGAGAACAGGTTAGGTTTGGTTTTGGTTAGTGAGAACTTATCATGAACCCACTCTTCTCAAGAAATTTTACAATACAAAAAAAAGAACAACCCTCTAAATGAGGTCTCAATTCTCAAGGTTAAAAAAGATAAATATAATAATAAATACTTAGCATGTATTAGGAAATTAGGTGATTTTATTTGTATAAATTTGTTAATGCTAACTACAACTGCTTAAAGATTATCCACATTTTAATGAGTAAATCAAACCTCAAAATCAACAAGCAACTTGAACAAAATCACATAGACAAGAAGTGGCAATGCTAGGAAGCCGACTTGGTTTGCCTTCATCCAAATCCTATGTTCTTTAAACTGTAACATATTACTGGTTTACTGTGGATTCCAGTTCTGGCCATGCTCCTATCTTACTGTTGCATTTTGAATAATTCACTAACTGTCTCTGAACTTCTGTTTTTCCACATATAAAATGGGATTGGGGTAGACTAGATGATTTTTAAGTTTCTGGTGGTGAAGTGTTAAAGTGATCGACTGCCTACGGAAAGGTCGGTGGTTCAAAACAGTGGCTCCGCAGGAGAAAGATGTGGCAGTCTGCTTCCTTAGAGATTTACAGCCTCAGAAACCCCATGGGGTCGCTATGAGTTGGAATTGGTTCAAAGGCAGTAAATTTGGTGTTCTTTTGGTTTTTATGTACTAGAAGTCAACACATAGCTTCTTCTGGGCCATCATTCTCATTGTTGGTGTTTTGTTAATAATTTAAGCAGCGAGTGGATGACATCCAGAGTTAATGCTGATTGTCAGTAGACAAGTTTTGAGATTTTTTTTTGTTTTTTCAATAAAAGTTGTCTATGCCCAAGTTGTCTATGCCCTTTAAATTGTCCTATTGTTGGGATTTCTTGAAGTCTATTCTGTCAATTTTGTTTTATACATGACCCACTCTTCAGCACTAGATTCAAACATTTATTGAGCCCCTCAATGGGTCAAAACGACCAGTACCAGTCCATTTCAGCTCACTAATGCCTAGGATATAAAAGTTTATACATTCCATTTCATTTTTGACAACTTCTAATTTTCCTAGATTCATACTTCATACATTCCATGTTCCAATTATTAATGGATGTTTGCAGTCGTTTCTTCTCATTTTGAGTCACACCACATCAACAAATGAACGTCCCTAAAGCTTGATTCTATCCACATCATTAAGGTTGACTCTACTGAGCTCTTCCTTAGTAGTATTTTGATTGCTTTCCAACCTGAAGGGCTCATTTTCCAGAACTATATCAAACAATGTCCTACTGCTATTCATAAGGTTTTCAATAGCCAATATTTTCAGAAGTAGACTGCCAAGTCCTTCTTCCTAGTCTGTCTTAGTCTGGAAGCTCAGCTGAGACTTGTCCACCAAGGATGGCCCTGTTGGTATTTGAAATATCAGTGACAAAGCTTCCAGTATCACAGCAGCACACAAGCAACTGCAGTACGACAAACTGACAGACACGTGATGGTAGTAGCCTAGGCATTAGTGAGCTGAAATGGGTTGGCATAGGCCATTTTGAATCAGACAATCATACGGTCTACTATGCAGGGAATGACAAATTGAGGAGGAATGGTGTCACATTCATCATCAAAGAGAACATTTCAAGAACTATCCTGAAGCACAACACTGTCGGCGATAGCATAGTATTCATATACCCAAAAGGAAGACCAGTTAATACAACTATTATTCAAATTATGCACCAACCGCTGAAGTCAAGATGAAGAAACTGACGATTTTTACCAACTTCTACAGTCTGAAATCAATCAAGCATGCAATTCAGATGCATTGATAATTACTGGCAATTGGAATGCAAAAGTTGGAAACAAAGAAGAATTGATAGTTGGAAAATACAGCCTTGGTGATAAGAACGATGTTAGAGATCAAGTGACAGAATTTAGCAGGACCAATGACTTTTTCATTGCAGATAACTTTTTCAACAACATAAACAGTGACTATACACATGGATCTCGCCAGATGGAATACACAGGAATCAAATTGACGACATATGTGGAAAGAGACGATGGAAAAGATCAATATCATGTCAGAGCAAGACCGGGGCAGACAGTGGACCAGACCGTCAATTGCTCATATGCAAATTCAAGTTGAAGTTGAAGAAAATCAGAAAAAGTTCACGAGAGCCAAAGTATGATCTTGAGTATATCCCACCTAAATTTAGAGACCATCTCAAGAATAGATTTGACACGTTGAACACTAATGACTGAAGATCAGATGAGTTGTGGAATAACACCAAGGACATCATATATGAAGAAAGTAAGAGGTTATTAAAAGGAAAAGAAAGAAAGAAAAGACCAAAATGGATGTCAGAAGAGACTCTGAAACTTGCTCTTGAATGCAGAGTGGCTAAAATGAAAGGAAGAAATGATGAAGTAAAAGAGCTGAACAGAAAATTTCAAAGTGTGGCTCAAGAAGACAAAGTGAAGTATTATAATGAAATGTACAAAGACCTGAAGACAGAGAACCAAAAGGAAAGAACATGCATTTCTCAAGCTGGAAGAACTGAAGAAACATCTCAAGCCTCGAGTTGCAGTATTGAAGGACTCTACAGGGAAAATATTAAATGACTCAGGAAGCATCAAAAGAAAATGGAGAGAATACAAGAGCCACTGTACCAAAAAGAACTGGTCAATATTCAACCATTTCAGGAGGTAGCATATGATCAAGAACCGATGGTACTGAAGGAAGAGGTCCAAGCTGCACTGAAGGCATTGGTGAAAAACAAGGTTTCAGGAATGGATGAAGTACCAGTTGAGATGTTTCAACAAACAGATGCAGCCCTGGAAGTGCTCACTCACCTATGCCAAGAAATTTGGAAGACAACTACCTGGCCAACTGACTGGAAAAGATCCATATTTGTGCCCAGTCCAAAGAAAGGAGAGCCAACAGAATGTGGAAATTATTGAACAATATCATTAATATCACACACAAGTAAAATTTTGCTGAAGATCACCCAAAAGTGGTTGCGGCAGTACATCAAAAATTCAAGCCAGATTAAGAAGAGGACATGGAAACAGGAATATCATTGCTGATGTCAGACGAATCCTGACTGAGAGCAGAGAATACCAGAAAGATGTTTACCTGTTTTATTGACCATGCAAAGGCATTTGACTGTGTGGATCACAACAAAATATGGATAATATTGAGAAGAATGGGAATTCCAGAACACGGAATTGTAATCGTGAGGAAACTATCCATAGATCTAGAGGCAGCTGTTCGAACAGAACAAGGGGATACTGCATGGTTTAAAGTTAGGAAAGGTGTGCGTCAGGATTGTACCCCTTCACCATACTTATTTAACCTGTATGCTGAGCAAATAATCAGAGAAGCTGGACTGTGTGAAGAAGAATGGGCATCAGGATGAGAAGAAGACTCATTAACAACCTGTGTTATGCAGATGACACAACCTTGTTTGCTGAAAGTGAAGAGGACTTGAAGCACTTACTGATGAAGATCAAACACCACAGCCCTCAGTATGGATTACACCTCAACATAAAGAAAACAAAAATCCTCACAACTGGACCAATAAGCAGCATCATAATAAACAGAGAAAAGATTGAAGTTGTCAAGGATTTCATTTTACTTGGATCCACAATCAATACCCATGGAAGCAGCAGTCAAGAAATCAAATGACATGTTGCATTGGACAAATCTGCTGCAAATGATCTCTTTAAAGTGTTGAAAAGCAAAGATGTCACTTTAAGGATTAATGTGCGCCTGACTAAAGCCATGGTGTTTTCAATCGCCTCATATGCATGTGAAAGCTGGACAATGAATAAAGAAGCCCAAAGAAGAATCGACGCCTTTGGAATATGGTGTTAATGAAGAGTATTGAATGGACTGCCAGAAGAATGAACAAATCTGTCTTGGAAGACGTACAACCAGAATGCTCCTTAGAAGCAAGGATGGAGAGATTCTGTCTCACATGCTTTGGACATGTTATCAGGAGGGATCAGTCCCTGGAGAAGGATGTCATGCTTGATAAAGTGGAGAGTCAGCGAAAAAGAGGAAGACCCTCAAGCAGATGAATTGACACAGTGGCTACAACAATGGGCTCAGTGATAACATTGATCATGAGGATAGCGCAGGACCAGACAGCGTTTCATTCTGTTGTACATAGGGTCACTATGAGTGGGAATCGACTGCGTGGCACCTAACAACAAAATGGGTCAAAAACTCTTTGATTCCCAGTGAAGATTTCAATCATGTTTCAACACTAACCTTATCTTCAAGGGAAAAGAGAGCTTTAAGCGTGTTAACAAGCATCATCTTATTTAAAGAAGCTTTCAGGAATATTCCCTGAAAAGTTTTTAAGTATGAGATTCTGTTTTTCATAGCATACTTACTAGAAAAACCATTCTCCATTTTATTATCATTGAAGTTAAAATAGAGGAAAACATTAATTTTAGAGCAAGTCTGGAGGTTGTAGTTTTCAACTATTAAATAAAAACATCTTTTATCCCATTAGAATAATATCAATATGATACATATTGTTTTATAGTTGTGCTTGTGTTTGACTTATAAACTCTTAATTTATGCAAGTTTATAAGGTCTAACACTTAAGGAATTTGTACATAGTTTTAAATTTTTTTGTTTTTTTAGTATTATAATTATTTAAATCAACACTGCATTTTGTGAGTTGTTTATTATTATTATTATTATTATTATTATTAGCCTCTCTATGAAGACCGTACTTTAGTTTGTAATGTCATAGATAGCAAGTCCTATTAGAGAAAATAAATCGAGGCATCATCACAGAGGCTGTAAAAGTGGAAGGATTCTGGAAAGAACCCTGGGCAGGATTTTTTTCCAAACTTCTTATTTTATAGGTCAAGTCTGGCTATTTCAGGTGTTAGAACTTGAGTTCTGACTGGTTTCAATTTGGTTATTTCATTTAATCTGCCTGGTCTCTATGCCAGTGGCTCCAGTAAGAAATTAAATGTCTAACAAACAAAGGGATCCTGTGACTGAATGATCCTAAAACAATAAATTTTCAAGTGATTTCTTCCTAGAGACATACCTATCAATTAAAACCATATCTATTAAGAAATCACATCTATTAGATAAATCATATTCTCAAGGGTCCTGTAATGAAGAAAAGGTATATTAAAAACAAAAACAAAAACAAAAAGAAACAAAAAATTTCTCTGTCATCCCAGAGACTATCAAAATGCAGGATAAAAAGACCATAGATTCTTGCTTTTAGCCCCCAAATACTTGTAATGTAGGTAGCAATGAAAATTTCTCTTTTAAAATCTTTGCCTACATGTGTTCCAGCAAAGGAAAAGAAAATTATGTATATATCTTGATATATATATATATATATATATATATCTTGATATATATATATATATAATATATATATATAATATATATATATAATATATATATATAGATATATATAGATATATAATATAGATATATATAGATATGTATATAAAGAAATGGCTATTGAGTAATTTTGCTTTTTTACATCTGTATACTATTTTACTCCATGGGATATTCCACTAACATTTTCTCCTTTGGTCTTCATCTTCTGTCTTAATAATTGATCTGTGAGTCACTTGTTGCCCTTGAAACTGATGCATTCAGGCAGTTCCAGTGTGGTGGAGGGGAATGGTTTCTAGGCAACCTCACCTGTATCAGGTTGCTGGGCCTTTTGCCTTTGAGAGCCTAGTTTGTGAAAAAGCTGAGGCAAAAGTACTTCTAACTCTTGTATCTTCAGACCTAAGAAAACAAGGGGGATTTGGAACAAATGTGTAAGGTATTCAAAAAGGATTATCAAGAAAGAGAAAAACTGGATAGAATATGTGTTTTATTTGCAGGCTTTCGGTGATTTTTTTTTTTTTTAAATCGTTTGACATTGTTTGGAGCCCTGCTGACAAAGTGGTTAAGAGGTCAGCTGCTAACCAAAAGCTCAGCAGTTCAAATCCACCAGCTGCTCCTTGGAAGCTCAATGGGGTAGTTCTACTCTGTCCTATAGGGTTGCTACAGCAACTCTATGTCAATGGGTTTTTTGACTTTGTTTTTCTTTTCTATTGCTGCATAACAAATCACCATAAACTTACTGTCCTGAAGAAACTTATATTTATTATCTCTCAATTTCTGTGAATTAAAATTCTGGGCACTATTCAACTGAGTCCTCTGCTCATGTTCTCCTAAGACTGTAATCTAGGCCTTACCTAGGGTTCTGGTCTCATTTGAGGCTTGGGGTCCTCTTCCAGGTTCATGTGGGGCAGAATTCATTTCTTTACAGGTATTGAACTCATCTCGTGGTGGTTTATGTCTTTAAAGCCAACCAGTGGCATCACCAGGGAAATGTGGGGGGTGCAGACTCCACCGGGTGACACTGTCAGAGGGGGTGACACCAAAACGACTGTCTACAAAATTTTTGTGCAGTGCTTCAGCAGAAATTTGTTATTTTTTATAAAGAATCCCTGTAATTAGCTATAAAAATATTTTTTTCATTGAGTCCAGCTTATATGCATCAATATACCTACAAGGCTAAAACTCTATGCTAATATACTTTTTGAACTTTCTAATGCGTTCCAGTCAGATTGTCATGATTACTCAATTACAGTGACAATTTGAATCACGTGGTTTTGTCTGCACTCACTACAAGCATGCGCTGTTGTTTAAGTTGCTGCCAATGTTTTTATAGTCACTGATTTTGTTAAATTTTCTGGTGTTTTAGCTACAATATTGTGGTAATTAGTGTTTGTGATCCTGGTATGGGAGGAGGTCTATGTGGGAGGTGACACCATGAGTGACTGCCCTGGATGACACCGACCCTAGTGACACCATTGAAGCCAACAATAGAAAAAGAGACTGTGCTTCTTCTGCTCCCTGAACTCTGGGAAGGTCTTGCTTTCTTTCAAATAGTTCACTTAATTTGTTCAGGCCCACCCAAGGCAAACTCCCATTTTAATTAACTCAAATTCAACTGATTGGAGACCTTAATTATATATCTGAAAAATTCTTTAATTTTTACCATATAGTGTAACAAATTCATAGGAGTAATATCCCATTATATTCACAAGTTCCACCCACACTCAAGAAGAGGGGATTATACAAAGGCATGGATATTAGAGGTCATTTTAAATTCTGCCTTCCACAGATACATTTTAAGTATCAGATTAGCGTTTTATTAACTTCTTAAAATATAGGCTGAGAAAACAACACATATAATTGTATTATTTCTAAGTTCTTCTAACCATTGTATTTTTTACAAATAATAAATTAATAATTGTTTGTTGTTGTTGTTAGGTGCCGTTGAGTCAGTTCCGACTCATAGCAACCCTACGTACAGCAGAACGAAACACTGCCCAGTCCTGTGCCATTCTCATGATTGTTGACATATTTGAGCTCATCACTGCAGCCGCTGTGTCAGTCCATCTTCTTAAAGGTCTTCCTCTTTTTTGCTGAACCTCTACTTTCCAAGCACGATGGCCTTTTCCAGAGACTGGTACCTCCTGATCACATGCCCAAAGTACATGAGACAAAGTCTTGTCATCCTCGCTTCTAAGGGTCATTCTTGCTGTACTTCTTCCAAGACAAATTTGTTCATTCTTCTGGCAGTCCATGGTATATTCAATATTCTTCGCCAACACCATAATTCAAAGGCATCAATTCTTCTTCGGTCTGCTTTATTCATTGTTCAGCTTTTGCATGCATATGAGGTGATTGAAAACACCACGGCTTGGCTCAAGTGCACCTTAGTCCTTAAAGTGACATCTTTGCTTTTTAACACTTTAAGGAGGTCTTTTGCAGCAGATTTGCCCAGTGCAATGTGTGGTTTGGTTTATTGACTGCTGCTTCTGTGGGCATTGATTGGAAATCCAAGTAAAATGAAATCCTTGACAACTTCAATATTATCTATGTTTTTCTGATGTTGCTTATTGGTCCAGTTGTGAGGATTTTTATTTTCTTTATGTTGAGGTGTAATTCATACTGAAGGCTGTAGTCTTTGATCTTCATAAATAACTGCTTCAAGTTCTCTTCAGTTTCATCAAGCAAGGTTGTATCATCTGCATAACACAGACTGTCTATAAGTTTTCCACAAATCCTGACACCGTGTTCTTCTTCGTATAGTTCAGTTTCTCGGATATTTGCTCAGCATACAGACTGAATAAGTGTGGTGAAATGTTATAACCCTGATGCACACCTTTCCTGATTTTAAACCAATTAATGATAAATTAATAATTATAGTTTTTTTTTATATCTATTACATTTTGGATTTTCAAATTTCTGATAAGTCTTTGTTGCACTTTATCTTTTGAAAAATCTCAAGGTGAAAATAACATTGGGGAAAGGAAACATTCTAATTAAAAATAGCTTGTCTCCTTTATTGTAACAGATGATTTAAATAAATCTAGGTTAATATTGTAATACAGTCTCTTCTAATAACTTTATTTTTTATTCCCTAATTCAGAGACTATATTTTTATTTAGCATGTGTGAAAATTTTACTATACTTGGAAAGAAGAAATGAGTAAGATGGCATTATACATGTAGCCTTCATTTTGAGAATAGTTCTGTAACAAAAATCATAATCCCATAAGGCACTAGTATGCTTTTGCCCTTCTGATAAAAGGAGACAGGTTAGAAAGCTAAGAAACATCTTTTATGCTTCAATCACAGAATTTCTTCATACAACTGTACTTAGTTTTTTATTCCTTGTTCACATTTTCTATTTTATTAAAATTTTAGTAACTTTTTTTTGTTTTGTTTTAAAGGCGGGATAATTATTTTTAGTATCTGTCAACTGATATTTAATGTTATCAACATTAATCTGCTCAGGGATATTCCTGGAAAAGCCCTATGATGGTCTACACAGATGCAAACTCACAGGTTAAAACAGACTTCTCTTAAATACTCGTTATGAAAAAATATGTAGATATTTCATTTGATGTAGCTAAAATATATTTCATTACACTCTTCTAATTTTAATGTGAGGTTGCAAATAATCACAAAGGAAATAATATGTTAAGTAGTTAATGGGTTATACTAAGAGAACATAGAAAATATTGAATGACTTCTATTTTAAATAGGCTTCATATGGTTGCTAATCTTTAGTATATCTCTTAATTTGCCATCAAGGAAATATAATTTAAGTTGAGGACTTCAAGAGGCACTTGGCTTTTTGTGGGTAGTCAATTGAAAAGAGATATGATCAGCACAAATGTGAAAAATATTTTCGAAAAAACTATTGAAAAAAGAATAAGTCACTTGGCTTTATTAAGCTAATTTTGTTAACATCAGTCAGAAAGTTAAAGCCCAACTCAATTATTGCAAAAGCAAAAAATGAATATTTCAGATATTATATCAAAACTAAATAAAAAGTGGATAAAAATAGGATCAATAATTGCATTGCATTCTTTTGTCGTATGTCATGTTCATAAAGAAACACTTCCTAAGAAAGAAATACTGATCTATGACTCAAATAAAGAGAAAAATAACTACTGAGGGTAATCTTCCAGGCAGAGTGGGTACCAGAAGAAAGATATCCTTCTTTAACGTACATTTCACTGGGCTATAGAAATTAGCATTGAAGTTATCTTGAAATTAACACGTTTTGGAACAAGTTATCAAATCATGACTGTGAAATGTGAGATGTGACAAGCCAAACCCAAAGGAATGGATCTTCGACAAGGGAGAGTGTCAGGAAAAGGAATTTTTAACAATATTTACAAGAAAAATTCATGTAAGGAGAAGAGGTACCATGTTCTTTGAGTTCAACAGATTTTTTTCCCTATGATCACTAGATGATATGTCAATAGAGAGACAAATAGATGACAGACAGATAGCTGATAAAATAACAAAGTTTGCTGACAGTGACAGTAGGTAACAAAAGCAAAGTTCTAAAAATCATCTGGTTAAAATAAATTTAAAACTGAAGAAAAATAAGCTAGGAATATACTTTAAAGTTTACCCCCACCCACTTTTGTATGTCAATCCATTCTCTGATACTCTTGACAAATTGTAATTCAGGCTGTTTGAATGACATCAGTTTCAGAAAATGCACCTTCTTTCTTTTCCAAGTTGGGCACTCTGAACCTGTCAGCAAATATCTCCGTTTTCCTCACCTCTTTCTCGTGTGCTGTACCTGTGATATCTCTCTACTGGTTGAAAAGTTTAGTAGTGTCTATGCTTTGCAGGCAAAGTTGAAAGATAAAAGGAGCCATCAGTGGAGCTCTGCTGGTAATGTCAATGGGGACAATGGGAAAAAAGGTGGACACAAGGGTGGGACTTAGATCTGAAGGATGTATTGAATTGATCATTTAATATTTTTCCAAATTTTTTTTTTGTTTTCTGTAAGATTTCTTCAACCTGATTTTATTACACTCCTATTTTCTATTAGGTTTTAATTTTTTTTTTTTTAATTTCCAAGGAATCTTTTTGTGCTATGGATATTTCATTTTAAAGCAGTTCATTCATTTTCACCAATGCAATCTGTTTTCTCATTTCTCTGAGGATACTTATTTTACAATTAAGTTCCTATTTATATTTAAGAACCTGAGGCATAGTCAGATTAATGTTACTTGAATTCTGCAACTAGTTCCCTGGTGTCTTAGTCATCTAGTGCTGTTACAGCAGAAATACTGCAGGTAGATGGCTTTAATGAGGAGAAATTTATTCTCTCACAGTCTAGTAGGCTACAAACCCAAATTCAGGGTGTCAGCTCCAGGGGAAGGTTTTATGTCTCTGTCACCTCTGGAGGAAGGTCCTTGTCATCAATCTTCTGCTGGACTAGGAGCTTCTCTGCACAGGAACCCTGGGTCCAAAAGACGTGCTCTTCTCCCGGCACTACTTTCTTGGTGGTGTGAGGTCCCCAACTCTCTGCTTGCTACTTTTTCCTTTTATCTCTTGTAAGATAAAAGGTGATGCAGGCCACACCCCAAGGAAAGTCTCTTTACATTAGATCAGAGATGTGACCTGAGCAAGGATGTTAAGTCCCACCCTAATCCTCTTTAACCACAGACAGCGATTATGATTTATGACACGTAGGAAAATCACAAAATGGAGGACAACCACACAATACTGGGAATCATGGCCTAACCAAGTTGGCACATATTCTTGGGGAACACAATTCAATCCATGACACCAGATATGTGATCAAGCTTGGGCAAGTCACCCAGCCTCTATAAATCTCACTTTTCCTCACCTAGAAATTGGTAACAGTAACTCCTTCTATGTTTATTAAGTTAAACAAAGGTCATAGTGCCTTTAATCTACATAGCACATGTTCAATATGTGTTTGCTTGTGTGTGTGTATGGGTGTGTGTGAGTGTGTGTGTTTAAAGATATAGATAAAGAGGGAGAAGTTGGGGATGAAGGTAGAATAGGCAACAAAGTAAAGATTAATAAGAATAAATAAATGCAATACAGTATTCATAAGTGAAAATGGTATTTCATTTTGTTGATTTTCCTATTGTCTTAGTCTGAGTTCTCCAGAGAAGCAAAACCAGTAAAGTGTCTATATTAGAGAGAGAGAGAAAGAAAGAGAGATTTATATCAAGTAAGTGTCTCACACAGACGTAGAAGTTGAAAAGTCCCAAGTATGTGGGTAAGTCTGGAGGCTTTTCCCAACTCATGTAGCTGCAATAGCTGGCAAACCCAAGATCCAGACCAGAGGATGACAAATCTCAAACTGGCAGGTAAACTGCTAGCTCAAGTGCCAAGAACTGGAGATAAGATAAACAGAAGTCAGCTGCAGGATCCAGAGTGAGCAAAAGCATTAGAGCCTTGCCAGAAAGTCCAATATATACGGACTTTCTAGTAAGGCTGGGTTAGAGCATATACAGCCTCCTGGAGAACATTGCCCCACCTCTGCAAGGTATTACCACCTAGCTGACACCGTAATTTGATCTTTAGAAAGCCTTTCTATCAAGTCAGCTGTTTCAGGATGATGGGGAACATGGTAAGACCAGTGAATTTCATGAATATGGGCATATTGCTGCACTTCATTTGCTGTGAAGTGAGTCCCTTGATCTGAGGAGACACTGCGAGGGATACCATGAGTGGATAAACATTCTGTAAGTCCATGGATGACAGTTTTGGCAGAAGTCTTGTGTTCAGGGAAGGCAAATTCATATCCAGATTAAGTGTCTATTCCAGTAAGAACAAAACACTGCCCTTTCCATGCTAAAAGTTGTCCAATGTAATAAACCGGCTACCAAGTTTTTGGCTGATCACCTCAGGGAATGGTGCCATATCAGGGACTCAAAGTTGGTCTCTGCTGCTGCCAGATTGGGGACTGAGCAGTGACTGTAGTGAAGTCGGCCTTGGTGAGTGGAAGTCCATGTTGCTGAGCCCATCCATAACCTCCATCCTTGCCACCATGGCCACTTAGTTCATGAGGCCATTGGGCAATGAAGGGAGTGGCTGGGGAAAGAAGATGACTGGTTTCCACAGAACGCATCATCCTATCTACTTGATTATTAAAAGCCTCCTCTGCTGAGATCACCCTTTGGTGAGCATTCACATGAGACACCAATATTTTCACTTCTTTGGCCCATTCAGAGAGATCTATCCACATACCTCTTCCCCATACCTCCTTGTCTCCAACTTCCCAATCATGTTCCTCCTATGTCCCTGACTATCCAGCCATGTATACCCATGAATCAGTATACAATCGCACAGCTGACCATTTCTTCTTCCAAGCAAAGTAAACAACCAAGCGCACTGCTTGAAGTTCTACCCATTTGGAGAATTTCCCTTCATCATTCTCCTTCAGGGATGTCCCAGAAAGGGGCTGTAGTGCTGTTGTTGTCCACTTTCAAGTGGTGCCTGCATATTGCACAGAACCACCTTTAAACCAGGTAAGAATTTGCTCTTCCTAAGCCAACTGATCATAAGGAATTTCTCATGCAGACTGGGAGATGGAAGGTAATGTGACAGGATTGGAGACTATGGGCATTAGGATCACTTCCTCATGCAACTTACTTGTGCCTTCAGGTCCTGCTCTGGTCCAATCTCGTATATACCATTTCCTTTTAATGATGGAGTGCTGCTGTGTACATCCGTCTTTATGGCTCTGTGGGTCAGACAACACTCAGTTCATGATGGGAAGCTCAGGCCACATGGTGATTTGGTGGCCCATGGTTAAGTGTTCACTCTCAACTAAGGCCCAGTAACAAGCCAAACACTGTTTCTGAAAAGGAGAATAGTTATCTGCAGAGGATGACGGGCTTTGCTCCAAACTCCTGAGTCTGCACTATAATTCACCAATAGGGTCCTGCCAAAGACTCCAAACAGCATCTCTATCTGTCACTGACACTTCAAGTACCATTGGATCAGCCGGCTTATATTGCCCAAATGGCAAAACCTCGTGCATAGCAGCCTATACCTGTTGCAGAGCCTTTTCTTGTTCTGGGTCCCACTCACTTGAGTCACTTGATAAATAAGCTGGACTAGCACACCCAAATGAGGATATGTTGCCTCCAAAATCCAAAGAGGCCTACTAGGCATTGTGTTTCTTTTTAGTTGTGAGAGGGGCCAGATGCAATAACTTATCCTTCACTTTAGAAAGAACATCTTGACATGCCCCACACAACTGGAACCCCTAGAAATTTCACTGTGGTGTAAGATGCCTGAATTTTTTTCAGATTAATTTTCCACCCTCTAGCACACAAATGTTTTACCAATAAGTCCAAAGTCATTCATACTACTTCCATACTAGGACCAGTCAGTGTAATGTCATCAATGTAATGGACCAGTGTGACATCTTGTGGAACAGGGAGTTGATCAAGATCCCTGTGGACTAAATTATGACATAGGGCTAGAGAGTCAATTTAATTGTGAGGTGAGACACTAAAAATGTATTGCTGGCCTTGCCAGCTGAAGACAAACTGCTTCTGCTTGTCCTTTGAAACAGGTATGCAGAAAAAGGCATTAGCCAGATCAATACCAGCATACCAGGTACCAGGAGATGTATTAATTTGCTCAAGCAATAAAACTACTTCTGGAATAGCAGCTGCAATTGGAGTCACTACCTGATTAAGTTTTCCGTAATCGACTGTCATTCTCCAAGTTCTATCTGTTTTTTGCACAGGCCAAATAGGCAAATTGAATGGGGATGTGGTGGGAATCACCATCCCTGAATTCTTCAAGTCCTTGATGGTGGCAGTAATCTCTGCCATCCCTCCAGGAATGTGGTATTGCTTTTGTTTTACTAGTTTCCTAGGTAGGAGCAGTTCTAATAGCTTCCACTTGGCTTTTCCTATCATAATAGCTTTTAGTCCACTTGTCAGGAATCCAGTATGGGGGTTCTACCAGTTTCTGAGCATATCTCTTCCATTTTTGCATTCTGGAACTGAGGAAATCATTATGGGATGGGTTTGGAACCCACTGGACCTACTGTGAGATGGACAGGAGCTAAGATTCCAATAATAACCTGAACTCTTTATGCCCCCACTCTGACTGGTGGGCCACAATGATGTTCTGGGTCTCTCAGAACTAGTGTCAGTTCAGAGCCAGTGTCCTGTAATCACCAATGACTTTTCCCCAGTGAACAGTCAGTCTCGTAAAAGTTTGTAGATTCCTTCGGGGAAGGCTGGGAGAAAGAATAACAGTATAAATTTTTGTCAGTGTAGTGAGGTACTTCCTCAAGGGGACCCAACCTCCCCTTCATTCAAGGGATTGCGAGTCTTTAAACTTGCTCAAGTCTGGGAATTGATTGAGTGGCCATAACTGTCTATTGTGGTCATTCGAGTTAGACTGCTGTTCACCTGACCTAGAATTCTTCTGCTTGTACAGATCAAGTAAGTATTTAGTAGCTTTCCTATTTATTTCACTTCTGGGGACACCATGACTAAGTAGCCAATGCCATAAGTCCATATGAGTCAGACAATTCTGATTACTGCTTTGACTCTACTGTCCATTACAGTTGCTATGCCCACCTTGTCTTTGTTGATTGAGTGCCACCACTTGGCCCCTACCACCGTGAAGTCCAGTCAGCCCCATTGCAGTTAGGTGTCTTAATTCATTTAGGGCAGGTCCCACTGTCAAAGCTGACTTACATAAAACAACAACCACAGCAGTTTTCAAGGATGCTGGGGCTCCCTGCACAAAAAAAGAGTGAGCCCCTCAATGAGGTGGATTCACACAGTGGCTGCAACAATTGGCTCAAGCGTAACAATGATCATGAAGATGGCTCAGGACCGGGCAGTGTTTCATTCTGTTGTACATACTGTCACTATGAGTTGGAACCAACTCAATGATACCTAACAACAACAACAACAAATAGAGAAAACAGCACTGATTGTAAATATAAACTCCAAATAGATTGCCACAAGAGTACACGCATAGAATTGCAGGCATCTACTTGCAATGAAACTTTTGACTTTAGCAAAATTGTGTAGTGAGCTCCAAGGTGAGTGGCACAAAGATATAAAGATGATTGGAGAGGTTCCCAGGAGCACTAACAACCCCATAAAGGACAGTTAGAGGGCGGTACTGCTTCCTGGGCAGCCTGGGTACCCAGCCTTTTCTGGAAACCCTGATAATAAAATATTTGTAAACTAGAAGGTCCTACTTTTTGTTATAATTTGTTTATCTCCTTTTCAAATTGTACTAACCTTCTTAAACAGTGAAATAAAATATATTACTAAAATTAATTTTATCTATCTTTATTTTTTTCAATTTGACCACTAGGAACTCTAAAATTACATACATGGCTTGCATTATATTTCTTTTTGACTGTGCTGCTTTAAAGGTTAACCTATCAAAACTACATAGCTTTACTATTTCTCATTCCAAACCCAGACTCGTAGCAACCCTATAGGACAGAGTAGAACTGCCCGCATAAAGTTTCCAAGGAGTGGCTGGTGGATTTGAACTGCTGACCTTTTGGTTAGCAGCCAAACACTTAAGCACTGCACCACCAGGTCTCCTTTTCTCAGTAGGAAGAGTAAAATTTTACTCATATTTAGGAGGTTGAAACTTACTCTTCTTTTAATGATTGTTCATGTGTATATGTATGTATGTGTGTATGTATTTTCATAATAGATTATAGAGAAGTATCCTTTTCTGCTAACTTCCTTAATACAACTTCAGTTGATGACTATGCTACATTTGAAGCTCTCTTTGAATAACAGATGTGTCAAGGAAGCTACCTGCTTTTGGCCTCTTTAATTATATTTTCCTATACAAATGAAATTATTATTTTCAAGACTATAAACTACTCCCAATGATATTGAACCTCACTCAGAAAAGTTTCAGGTATAAACTAACTTACCCGCTGCCGTCGAGTCAGTTCTGACTCATACTGATCCTACAGGACAGAATAGAACTTCCCCATAGGGTTTCCAAGGAGGGCCTGGTGGATTCCAACTGCTAACCTTCTGGTTAGCAACTGTAGCTCTTAACCACTACACCACCAGGGTTTCCATAATCTAACTTAGTGGTTCTCAAAGTGTGGTTCCTGGACCAGCAGAAAACACCCGGGAACTTGCTAGACATGCAGTCACAGGTCCCCACCCTAACCCTACTAAGTGAGAAATTCCAGGGATGAAGCACAGTAAGCTGTGTGAAAAGCCCTGCCTTTGATTCTGAAAACGTTTAAGATCCACTCACCAATTTGTTATATTTAAAGGTTATCAATGGCATTTAAAATCTTTTTTGCCTTGTAACAAGTAGAACAAATAACAGTGAAGCCTTCTAAGAGCAATTATGATTCTTATGTTTATGATTGACCTTCAGAGGGTTGTGATGGGACATAAGGTTGTAAAGAAAGGTTGATGTCATCTGGGTAACCATTGCCATACTCTTCCCATCTGCCTTGACTTATGTAGATATGTTTTCTGAATATATTTTTTTTAACCAAATGGGAAAAACATATTCAGGCATATTCTAAGCTGACGTAGGTTTGGCAATTCCCTACTAAAGCCTATGTAACCATTCTACTACAATCAATAGGGCCTGGATATCTGTGTGATTATAAATACCTAAGCAACAAAATTAACTCACATATAAGGTTCTTGAGGATGAAAATAAACAAGAGCCCAATAAAATACATACTCTAACATTTGCATAATTATCTTTCAAAAATGTCTCTGGAGAAAGCTCTGGGAGCGCACTGTTTTATACCATTTCTCATTTTTTTTCTATGGCTGTCATGTCTACTTACTCATCAGCCCCTCAGGTTCCAGGAAAACACAAACTAATAAACAGAATTGCTCTAACCGCATCCTCATTGCCCTTGAGTGCAGACCACATTTAATACACGGCTTCATATTTCTGAGCCAACTTTCCCCTCATGTGGTGTGATGTCAACAGAGAAGTAGGAAATGCACAATAGGAGAAAACTATGTCCTTATATCCCCCAGTGGAAATGTTGCTTTGATTTAAAGGACTTGAAGTAAAGATTTGGCAGCTAATCAGGTATAATAATTTACTATCTCCATCATCCAAACCTAACAGCAAATACTCAGCCTTCATCTCGTCTCTGTGGCTGAATCATAGTCAATATTGGCCTAGTAGACACATCATAAAATTGGATCATCTAATAATATAAGAGCCCCATAAAATTCCTCAATATTTATTATGCAGTCATTTTCCAGAAATGCACATCTTTTAAGAATGGCTACCACAAAGAAAATAAATACATAACACTTAAGTAAACTATTCTTACTTAATTGTGCTCATTCACAGCCTATACACAGACCAAGAGGTAGTCGTTCAAAGAGAACCAGGAGATACTGATTGGTTTAAAATCAGGAAAGGTGCATGTCAGGATTGTATCAGGAGTGTAACAAGAACAACCCTGTTCTCCAGCACAAGACTTGCAAAGCATACCCAGAGTGGATAATGCAGAACTGTCACCTACATCCTTTCAAAGTAACGCAGGTCACCAGTTCAGTGGTGGCCTAACTCCAGCTACTTCTCTCCATATCAGCTTACTCTGTCTTTTACAGCTCTGAGATTTCTTAACACAAGGTGATCTGGTGTACCAGTTACCTCACCTTAGTAGAAGTGTTATGAACTGGAGTATATTTACAATAAGTCCTGAACTCCCGTCCCCTGGAAAGAGTGTGGCCTGAGGAGTGGTCGTGGGGATACATTTCCAGCTTTCAAAATACTCCAGAACTAAAGCAAGTAAGACCCGTGAAGCCCTGGGAAATTGATTTTCTCTCCCAGTCTATACGTAAAACTGCAGCTGTTCCACATACTGATTTAAATTTGCTCCTTCATTCAATCAATAAATATTTCCCTCTTCTATTCTACAGATAATTATTGCATACTTACTATGTACCTGAAATATAATCGACCCTGGGATTCCAATAGTAGTCAAGCAGTAGTCAGGGTTCACCAGGAGCTTAGAGTCTAGTGCAAGAGGATTTTAAGACACAAATTCAGTAAGCGGTACGTGTGATAAGTGAGCTGTTAGGCTGATGAACTGAGTGTAAATAGGAGGAGCATTGTAAATGCCATGACCTTGTATTAGCTTCCCATGGCTGCAGTAACAAATTACCTTAAATTTAGTAGTGGCTTACAATAATGAAAATTTATTATTTTAAAGTTTGGGAGATTAGAAGTCTTACTGGGCTAAAATTAAAACTTTTAGAGTGCTGATAATGTTCTAGTTACTGATCCGGGATCTGGTTGCAGAGGTATGTGAGGCTTATGAATATTCATAGAGCTCTATTCTTAAAATATGTTCACTTTTATTTTATAATATACTCCAAAAAAAGTTAAAAATAAATTACTAGGGCCTGTTGTTTTAAAACAGATTACTGTATTAATTTCTTCTTACTGCTGTAATAAATTAACCCCAACAGTGGCTTAAAACAACAAAAATTTGTTATTTTACAGTTGTGTGTGTTAGAAGTTTGACACGGCTTTCACTGGGCTAAAATCAAGAAGGCAGCACTGCTGGTTCTTTTCTGGAGACCCTATAGGTTAATCTGTTTCCTTGCCTCTTCCTGTAGTTTTTTTTTCTTTTTTTCCCCACAGTGGGAAAAAAAAAAAAAAAAAAATGATTGCAACGTGGAGACTTTTTTTTAGAATAAATAATTTTAGAATTAAAATAAAAAGGAACTTGGGGGAAAAAAAAAACTGTTCCAGATTATGTAGCCTCTTGAGAAGAAGCATAGGCAATAATCTGATTTTAGAAAGCAGGGATGGCAAATAAAGGGCCAGCAGACATCCAGTCTTCACCCCTATACCAGGGCAGAAATCTTTAATACGGACGTATCTTTTGCTCCTTGTGGAAGCTGGTCTGTTGGATAATGACTTTTTTTCCGTTCTTCTTGGGATAACTCTACTCTATGGCATGGAGAAGAGTATATCAAAGACAATGCATCTTAGTTCACAGAGTCTCTGAAATTTCTGGAGGACGGAGAACACCATTCCAACTAGCCCCCAAGCTGACTTTTGGTTTGGTCCTAATCCTTTACAGGGGCTGATACTTTGGGCTGTTACCCAGTATCTTTCCTGTTTATCCTAGGTGAGTGAGCTTAAGGTTGAATTCCAAGTATATCCATTTTTATTTTTTTTCTCAGCCAAATAGCAAGACATAGTCTTATTGTCTATAGATATAAACATATTTGTTGTTGTTGTTGTTAGGTGCCTTCGAGTTAGTTCCAACTCATAGAGGCACCATCTATAATGGAAGGAAACACTGCCCGGTCCTGCTCCATCCTCACAATCGTTGTTACGCTTGAGCCCATTGTTGCAGCCACTGTGTCAATTCATCTCATTGAGGGTCTTCCTCTTCTTTGCTGACCCTCTACTTTACCAAGCATGATGTCCTTCTCCAGGAACTGCTCCCTCTTGATAACGTGTCCAAAGTATATGAGATAGAGTCTCACCATCCTTGCTTCTAAGGAGCATTCTGGTTGTACTTCTTCCAAGACAGATTTTTTGTTCTTTTGGAAGTCCATGGTATATTCAATATTCTTTGCCAACACCACTATTCAAAGGCGTCAATTCTTCTTTGGTCTTCCTTATTCATTGTCCATTTTTCAAATGCATATGAGGCAATTGAAAACACCATGACTTGTGTCAGGCGTGCCTGTGTCTTCAAGGTGACATCTTTGCTTTTCAACACTTTAAAGAGGTCTTTTGTAGCAGATTTGCCCAATGAGATGCATCTTTGTCTTTTGATTTCTTGACTACTACATCCATGGGTGTTGATTGTGGATCCAAGTAAAATTAAATTCTTGACAACTTCAACCTTTTCTCTGTTTATCATGATGTTGCTTATTGGTCCAGTTGTGAGGATTTTTTTTTATTTATATTGAGGTGCAATCCATACTGAAGGCTGTGGTCTTTTGATCTTCATCAGTAAATGCTTCAAGTCCTCTTCACTTTCAGCAAGCAAGGTTGTGTCATCTGCATAACATGTTGTTAATGAGTCTTCCTCAAGTCCCGATGCCCCATTCTTCTTCACATAGTCCAGCTTCACAGATTATTTGCTCAGCATACAGATTGAATACCTATGGTAAAAGGATACAAACCTGATGCACACCTTTCCTGACTTTAAACCACACAGCATCCCCTTGTTCTGTTAGAATGACTGCCTCTTGGTCTATGTACAGGTTCTGCAGGAGCACAAATAAGCGTTCTGGAATTCTCATTCTTCACTATGTTATCCATAATTTGTTATGATCCACACAGTCTAATGCCTTTGCATAGTCAATAAAACACAGGTAAACATCTTTCTGGTATTCTCTGCTTTTAGCCAGGATCCATCTAACATCAGTAATGATATCCCTCGTTCTATGTCCTCTTCTGAATCCTGCTTGAATTTCTGGCAGTTCCCTGTCAATATACGGCTGCAGTTGTTTTTGAAAAATCTTCAGCAAAATTTTACCTACCTGTGGTATTAATGATATTGTTTGATAATTTCTGCATTCGGTTGGGTCAAATTTTTTGGGAATAGGCATAATATGAATCTCTTCCAGTTGGTTGGCCAGGTAGCTGTCTTCCAAATTTCTTGGCATAGATGAGTGAGCACTTCCAGTGCTGCATCAGTTTGTTGAAACATCTCAACTGGTATTCCTTCAAGTCCTGGAGTCTTGTTTTTCACCAGTTCTTTCAGCGCAGCTTGGACTTCTTCCTTCAATACCACAGGTTGCTGAGCAACATGTTTAGAAGTTTCAAATATTTTTTATTTATAATTGTATTTGATACCCATTTTATTGAGATCTCTGTTCACATTCTACTTCTTCAGGGAGACCTTCCTGAATTACCCCAAGTTCCATCCTTTTGCCCTGCTTTATTTTTCTCTATATTATCCAACATTTTGTGTATTCATTTTCTGTTTATTTTCTCTTTTCCACTGGAATGTATACTCCATGAGGGCAGGGAGTTTTGTTTGTTCTAATCACCACTGTACCCTCATTTTCTAGACTCTCATCTGGTACATATTCAAGGCTCAAAATCCATTTACGATATGAAACAGGTCCACAGGCAGGCATGGCACATTTTGTTGATGAAGGCCTGTCTTGATGAAGAAGCAAATTCAGAAAAGGGCATATCTTGGGGTAAATTGTTTCCTTACTTCTTTTAGTATACCACTTTTCAGACTGGACAGTGGTGTATGATCTGTGTATAGTGTGTACTGGCCCCAAGGAATTCAGAATAGAATACTTCTCAAGGGAACCTGAGAGTCCTTGTTTGCATGTACTGCTTTAGGCACAGTCCCCAAATAAAATTTGCCTTAAATTCCCTTTTTCATTTTTTAATCTTCTCTCAGGGATTGGACTGCACCCCTTCTTGGTGTGGTGGCACAATCTTGTGGTTAATACTATAAATATTGGTGCTCAAACTACCTAGGATCAAAACCCGGTTGACTACTTACTAGGCATATAGCTTTGAACAAGTTGCTTAACAGTCTGTCTCAGTTTTCTCCTCTCTAAAATGGGAATGTTTATATTATCTAAATCCTAGGATGATTATTTTGCTTAAATCATTAAATAAATGCAAAGTGCTTTGAACAGGGCCTAATACCAAGTGACTGCTGTGTAAATATTTGCTTTCAGTCTAATCACTGTGTGCACATATGCACACACATGCACACACATGCACACATGCACTCATTACCATTAGTACGAACTTGTGGATTCTTTGCTCCTTTTTTGAAGTTATATTTCTCTAATTAATCTCATTAATCTTTAATTTGATATACTAGATATTCTAATGCATGCCAAGAGATTCTCAGGTAAATGTTTGCTGAGTGTATCATTTCAGGGTTCTCTACAGACAGTGGTGTTCAGACTGCTTAGTCCAGTGTTAAGAATATTTAATAAAATATTCCCAAATCATTCCTGTGTCCATTTATGCTACTATCTAGCTAAAACAAGCTCCTTATTCCCTGAAGTGTCCTCGCACCTTAGACAATTCATATTTTATTATTACTATTTATCTGTCATCAGTAATTGTCTAAATTTTTCCCCTTACTGCCTAACTTAAAATTTACTTCTGTCATGAAACTTCCTCCAATTTTCTAGTTAAAATGACTCTTTTCATGATTCAATTGCATTTTTGTTTTGTTTTATATCTACATTTCTTATTAAAAAAAAGAAAAACAACTATTTGTTGATTGAGATGTAATTTATATTCAAAGAAGTGCTCAGATCTTAAATGTACAATTTGATGAGTTTTGACAAATGTTAATACCTATGTAACCACATTACTATAGTTATGGAAAATTTCCTTTACTCCAGAAACTTGCCTTGAGCCCCTTCCCAGTAAATCCCTACCACCCCTACTAGGCAGGCAGGCTCTATTCTGACATCTATCACTATGGCTTAGATTTGCCTGTTCTAGAACTTCTTATGAAACCTGGCAGTAAATACTCTTTTTTGGCGTATCTGTTTTGAAATAATGTCTCTCTCTCTCTGTACGTGTGTGTGTGTGTGCGTGTATTTAATCTTAACTCTCTCCTATTTTAATTTGGCTGGGATAGTACAGTGTCTGGCACAGAGTGGGCATTATAAAGTTTCAGATGAATTACATATTAACAGGGAAGTTTTGGAGACAATGACTTCACCTAATGTTGAGAAGTCAATCATATAGGAGAGACTGACATTACAAGCAGGTATTTCTCATCTTCCGCATATGATACTCGTTTTGCCCTCTTGTTTTATAGCTTATAGCATTTCAGTCATGTCTACATCCATTCAGCGAATCGTGAAAGACAGCCCGCTGACCTTGAGAAGAAACCTGGAGAGTACTTTATCTAGTGTTCTATTCAAAGTCTGCCTAGAGCACTCCAAAGAAGTTAACATAAAATGATACTTCTATAGTATTTACAGAGAGCATAACAAAAATGCCAAGTTGCATAGCTTAGCCCACATTATGCATTATCTTTCTGCCACTGAATTGGTAATATCTCTTTAATATGTATAATTCAGATTTCCCCAAAATATATCTTGTCAAAATAAATATATTTTCAAATCCCTCTTGGTTATATGCTTGGTATGCTGTTGAAGGAGAACTTTCCATATTTGGAAGAAAGGAAATCTAAAATATTCAACATTGGCAACTGGGACTCCAAATCTATGGAAATCACACAAGTTCACGTTACTTGTGGAAACCACTTAGTTAGATTTTTCAATTAACATTATATAATTAACATACTCAAATTAGAGCTGACTATATCCAAGTAGTGCACTTTGGACGGTCGTATATTTACTCCTTGTCCCAAGACTCTCTGGGGTCAATTTAAAAACAAAGTTATAGAAAACTAGAAAAATATTTTTCCTCACTCTATTGCACACTCATTTTTAATCTTTTATGGATTGAATTGTGTTCCCTACAAAGATATGTTAAACATCACCTTGTTAGGAAAGAGTCTTTGAAGATATTATCAGCTAACATGGGTTCATAGCGGAGCGTAGTGGATCTGAATCCAATTCAAGTAGTGCCTTATAAAAATGAAGACAAGACACATGGAGACAGACAGAGGAAGGATGGCCTTGTGAAGATGCATCTACAAGCCCAAGAACACCTGGGACAACCAGAGGCTGGGAGAGACAAGGAAGGATCTTCCCCTAGAAACTTCTGAGGGAGCATGGCCTGGCCAACACATTGATGTGGACTTGTAGCCTCCAAAACTGTGAAACAATGAATTTCTGTTCTTACAAGTTTCCCAGTTTGTGATATTTTGAGACAGTAGCCCTAGGAAAAAAATGCACCAGCTTAATCACCCAATCCTTACGTAAATCTAAGCTGAAATAACAAAGATAGGCCACAGTTGAGAAAATTCTTAAGAATGTGTTTCAACTCTGAAATCAAACCTAAAGAAAACATTCTGAAAATGTGAGCAATTACAACATCCATTGGAGTAAGAACAAAGCTTGTCAAGTCTCATTACTCAGGTGGAGTGTAAGTTCAGATATGTCCATAAATAGAGAAACTCATACAAATGCAACAAGGAAAGCTTAACAATTGCTTTGTTAGCACTCTCAATCTTCTGGAAGACCCAGGGCAACATAAATGTTTATTTATTGTTATTGTGCCCTGCATGGGGCCTACAATAACAACACCAACACCTTCCCTGCTCCCCCAGTATAGACACATTAAAGAAATAATTGCACAAATTATTAATTCATAGCCGTTATGATCATTGACTTTATTTGATATGTGTGTGAAAAACCATTTGCACTACTCAAGGACTCCTCCCTCTCTTTAGCATCCTGTTAATTTACACTGTGATGGACTTGCATGCCATCAATTTTTATTTCTTTACTTTTTTCTAATATCTAGGTATCAAAAGTTACTCCATTATTAAAGATTGAGTTTCAAATATAGACTTTGATTCAAATATAGCCTTACCATTGTTTCATCTTATACTTTTAGTTCCCATTTGATGTCAGCATTTTAAATTATAGGTAAAAATTTTACCCTGAACTCAATTTAATATAACCTAGCCATTTGGAATCACACTTGAAAACACGTTTACTTCTTAATCCATGACACTCAGATACTATCAACCTGTCTCTGTCAGTCATTAGACAGACATTGCTCTCTTTGGACTTTATTTCTCCTGCTAATGCTAGAAAACATCGCTTCCAATCAGTAGTCACAAAGTCCATGTGTTTTTTTTCCCCCTAGTTTTGACTCCGAAGGAGAGGAGCCTCGCTCTTTGGGTGACCGAAACTTCTTTAAACTTGCTCCTTCTGATTTCGCTCTTTCTTTTATTAAAGAGCATCCACTTACTTGGGAAGGCCACAGACATCAGTTTTTGGAAAGATGCATACAGTCTTCCTTCTTATACCTTATGCATATTTTAACTCTTGGGTTGAGATAAATGTGGCATTTCGCTTTGAGAGAGGATCTGGAAGATGAAAAGAGAAGGCTACGAGTCAAAGACAGAGGAGTGAGGACATCTGTAGCCACTTCAGAGGAAAGCTAAGGAGCTTAAAGCAAGTGCAGACAGGGAGAAAAGTAAAAAGGGAATAATGAAAGGAGAGCTAGAGAAGGTTGGAAGAAGTCACAGGTCTTTAAAGAAAGTTATTATTAAAAGGATAACCAATGCAATTTACACACTTAGTACCTCCACAGTGTTAAGTAAAACATTATTTATTATCTGTAGATGATCAGCAAAAGCAAATGGGATGGGGATATGACAGAGAAAAGCATACATTTCCAAAAGAGAAAGATGTGCATAAAATAAGGATCACACAAGTATCAACGATCAAAGAGGTCTGGGCAGAGCAGAGCTGTTCCGTGGTTTGCATGCAGTGTCTGCCGAATTCCCTGACAGGACTACCACGATGAAATGAGTAAAAGTCCTGGGTCATCATTTACCCTACCCCCTGTTGTATTTGATAAGCAGTCAGACTCTTATGGCTCCCATTCTGTCTTTTTCTACTTTACTATTTTCAGATTCAAATTTAGTTTGAACTTGGTTTAATTAAAAAGAAAATAACTGTGTGTGCGTGTGTCTGTGTAATTTTTAAGAAAAGGACATTTCATCTACAGAAAATTGATTTTACCAGTTTTCTTAGCTAGTTATTTTGATTCTACAGGCAAAACTGAAAGTGGACAAGAGAGGGGTGTGTGCCCTGTGCATAAACCTTAATCACTCTGTATTTCCTCCAAGCTATCAAACTCCTTGAAGGATGAACTCTAAATTTCTCCAGTAGCCTGAGGAACCCCAGAGTAGACTATGTTGGAATTAGTTGGCCAATGAATAACGGATGGGAAAAATCTGTTTGAAAAGATAGCACTCTATTTCTGTTTTTACAATTTTACTGCTCATGCACGTTTTATGGTATTTAACTACAAACCCTTTTAGAAAGTAGGTGGTATATAAATTATGGATTCATACACAGGCCTGACTGGAAGTCAGAGGCCTCATATCACAGCTTTGCCAGTCGCTTGCTGTGTGATATTATGTTACTACTCAATGTCTCCGAGCTCTAAGTTCCTAAACACAGGGAACTACAATGGATGACCTCTAATGTACCATTCAACTGTGATGTGCTGTAATTGATATGTAGATACTTGGCTACCCCCAGGAGACTTACAGAAACCTGGTAGCTGCTTTTCTCACTGCCCACTGCCAACAGTATTATTCCCAACTTCTATTTCTCAGTCCATTCCCCACCCCCAACTCCAAGCAGGAACAAATCCAGCACAGATTTTCTTCTACTACTTGACCAGAGTAGAGTCCATTAATACATGAAACTTAAGATTGTTCTTTGCTCCAAATTATGAGAAGACAGGTTGTATGTGCTTAACTGGCCAAATGACAACTTACATTTTCCTATGAGTCTTCAAGGCCTTTAAGAAACTTTATTTCCATTTGTTGTGAAACTATTACAATACAAGCTATTACTATCACCTTTGGCAACCCTGTCACAGAAACAGGAAAATATGCTGTATTTAATCATTGGGAAATAATAGATATGAACCCAGAAAACTGTGAAAGAAATTTATAGTTAGCAGGAATCTGCCATAGGCTACATCCAGGTAAGATTTTGTCCCACAAACTTTTCAGTCTAAATTATTTTCAGAAAATATCTGAACACGAGTCCCATCACTTTGGCTTGAAAGATGATGGTTGAAAATTATATGTTATTACTTAACTTTAAGGCCTTTATTCTAGCTATTTCTACTGGCTGGAATTCTCTGTCCTCAAATATCTGTTTTGCTACCTTCTTTGTCTCATTCAAGTGATATGCATCTGGACCTCTACGTTTATTACTATAAAAAGCATTCCCTGCTAGTAACCCCAACTCCTTTCACTCACTTCTATGTTTTCGTTTTGTTTTTTCCCCATGGTACCCTTTACATTCTGAACTATGTCACCCCAAAATATGTGTTGTAAATCCTAACCTCTATGCCTATGGTTATAATCTCATTTGGGAATGAGTTGTCTTTGTTATGTTAATGAGGCAGGATTAGTGAAGGTTATATCTGAGTCAATCTCTTTTGAGCTATAAAAGAGATTAAAGAAGCAGGAGAGTGAGTAGAGACAGGGAAAGATGATACAAAGCCACATGGCGATCTCCAAGGAACCAGGAAACAAGCTGAAGAGACAAGGACTTTCCCCCAGAGCCCACAGAGAGAGAAAGCCTTCCCAGAGCTGACACACAGAATTTGGATGTCTAGCCTCCTAAACTGTGAGAAAAGTTATTTCTGTTTGTTAAAGCCACCTACTTGTAGTATTTCTGTTATAGCAGCACTAGGTAACTAAGACATATTCCAATATAGAATACAATTTTTTTTTTTTTAATATTCTATCGTCTACTCTTCTGCTGAAATATAAGCTCCAGGAAATTGGGATCTTTGTTTATTTTATTCATTGAAGCAATCTAAGTAATGAAACTCATGTGTAGATAATAGTAGATGCTCTATAACATTTGTTGAATACACAATCAACTATATTTCTGTCTTTACTTCCTAAATGGTTGCCAGATAAAACTGTGGATGAGTTCAGCAGGTTTGTGCCAAATGATACTATCATTTCCATGTTATAGACATAAAAACTGAGGCTACGGGATGTTCCATAAATAACCCACTGGATAAGCAGTTACTGTGGAGTCAATTCTGACTCATAGCCACTCCATGTGTCTCACAGTAGAACTGTGCTCCATAGAGTTTTCAACGGCTAATTTTTCGGAAGTGAATCTCCAGGTCTTTCTTTCAAGAAGTCTCTGGCTGGACTCAAACTCGGACCTTTCAGTTTATAGACAAGCCCATTAACCATTTGGCCCACCCAGGGACTCCCTAACACACAGAATCCAGCTGATAAATGAGGGCACTGGAATTCAAACCTCAGATTCTTCGTTTTTAACTGGAAATAATTATAGATAGAATCTAACTTGTATACTGTGGTTAAATGCATTTAAGCCTAAAAGTCCTTAGAACAGTGCCAGAATACTGTCCAGTGTATTTCAAAAAGTTACTAATTATTACTATTATTATTAGCCAATGCTTAACCCTGTAAGAGTATATATGTTATATCATATGATGAATGGCATTAATGTTAATATTAGTCCATTTTCTTAGTTTTTGATATCCAAGTTCTCTATTTTTCTGCACTTACAGGGGCTAATGCCAAATCAGTTGACCTAAGGTCACCTTGTCTAGGCCACATCCTCATTTATTGATTATAAGAAGGAATTAGCATTTAATGATCAATTCCCATGGGATAATTACTATACTCTGAAATATTCATATATTACTTGATTTAATTTTCTTAAGTCCTATAATTTAGGTATTATAATCCCCATTTTAAAGATGAGTAAACTAAGTTTGGGGTAGATAAGAGAGTAACCCAAACTAAAACACACAGCCACTAATTGAATAGAGCTAGTCTTGAACTGGAGTTCCTGAGTGGCACAAATGATTAATGCTTCCCTGCTAACAGTTTAGTGATTTGAGTCCACCCAGAAATCCCTCGAAAGGCCTGGAAATCTACTTTAAAAATATCAACCCCTAAAAACCTTACGGAGTAGTTGTACTCTGATACACATGGGGTCACCATGACTCAGAATTGACTCAATGGCAACTGGTTTGGATTTTTGGGGAGGAGATGGGGCTTGAATGACCAGCAAAAACTGCTTTTTATCACTGCATATGACCACCTCCAATTTATTTTGAAATCTCAGGGCTCACATAGCAATAAATGGTCCTTATTTTCTTAGGGAATGCAGTAGGATCTACTTCTTTTCTCTGGCCTTTCCCCCCTCCCCACAACACAGTTTTCCCACTCAGTCGAGCTGTCCTTCCAAACCTCTCCTGAAGCCTTTTCTGTCAACCTCTCACTCACTCCTTACCCTATGGCAGAATTTCCCACAATGCCTCTGTATCACATAGGTTACCTTCTTGTCGTCCTTTCCTTTTCCCCTATAGGAGCATGTGGGTTCACCCTGTTCTAGGTCTTTCTCATACATCTCGGCCATGAGACTGGAATCCAGTACCCCTCAGCCTGCTTTGCCAATGTTCTTCCCAGCACCCAAGAGCAGACATCCTATGAGCTTGTTATTTGCATAGGACAGTGTATGCAAAACTGAAGGGCCTATTTTCTTCTAAGGCAAACAGCAGAATAGAGTTTCTTTTGCAGTTTGTTTTCTTTTTTTTTTTTTTTTTTTGCAGCCTCTTGAAGTGCACTAGAATAAATGGGCCTCAGCAGAAACGTTGCCAATTTCCTTGTGTAAAGAATAGCAGAGTAGATGGGGTTTGAATGCCTGAACATTGTTGTTCTTGATTTTGTTTTTTTGTTATTTCCCCTCTACTGAAAAAAGTAACTGTTTCAAAAGAAATAAATCAGGGGGCAGAATATAATTTTGCAGCATATGCTCTCTTCTGTATTAATAAAAAGTGCAAATCCTGGAAGACTCTAAAAAACACATCTCAGAACGAGCAGGTGTGATGGGCAGAGCTGAGAGGAAGCAGAGAAGCGTTAACATGACCCTGGAGAACAGCCAGGGGACAATGAGGCTGTTCAAAGAATTTCCCTGGTGTTAAATCAGAAATTCTCCACTAGAGGAGGGAAGATAAGAGAAAGTATGGCAGGATGACGGGAATTCTGATGTGTGGATATGTATGAAATTTAAAAAAAAATCATATTCAATATTAGAATAGTTTTTTATAGATAAGAAACAAAAAATAAAACAGAATACTTAGTTCAGAGAAATTTTTAGAGTGAAAAATCAGGAATTACAAGTGGTTGAGAAAGACTCTGGAGAATCTGTGTGCTTAATTAATTAAAGAATACCTAAAAAAATCATTTGACTAAAATCTGCCATAATTAATTACATTTTTCTGCTCTTAATTCTTTAGTATAATAGAAAAGTTTTAATGCCATTATTTTGAATACACAACATTGCTCAGCAGTGTCCTTGTAGCATGTGCAGAAAGATGTAATCAGGATTTTTCTGTAAAAGAAAGAAAGAAGGAAGAAAAGTCACAAGGTTTTAAAATCCTTACATCCTAAACCAGAAACCTTTGCAGCTTGCCCTTAGTAAGCTGAATGTTGATTATATTAATCAAATCAATTCAAGAGATAAGAAAGGCAATTGTGTGACACATGCCTGGAATATGTCTTTTTGAAAACCATGGTTTTTAACAGTGTACTACAATTCTGTATACGGAAATAATTTCCTGCAATTACCAAGCAAGTTGAAAGTTCATTTCTTTGTCTTCTCCATATTTAAGACCAGGCGCACAGTTTAACCTAGTATTAAGACATGCTATGGCATGAGATTGCCTGGGTTTAAATCTTATTTCCACAAATTGCCTATTCTACAAGCTTGATATAGTCACTTCATCTTTCTAAGTCTCAGTTTCCTAATATGTAAAATGGACAACGTACACATGTACATCTATCTGTCTGTCTGCATTACACATGCAGACAGACTGTACCTCAAACTTCCAGGCAGTCATAAGACCTCTAGGAATGAGACACATACATGCACTGGCATCAACAATTCCATGTGGGCTACGTTCATCTGTAACTGAGCTGGAAACATGAGACATTTACACAGTGTTGCCAGAGTGAAAGTCATTATTATTTTTTATAGAAAGCAAACAGTAAACAACAATAGACTCTCAAACGGGAAACATTTGATGTTGTTGTTAGGTGCCCTTGAGTTGGTTCCGACTTAGAACAAAACACTGCTAGATCCTGCACCATTCTTACAATCGTTGCTATGTTTGAGCTCATTGTTGCAGCCACCATGTCAGTTCATTTTGTTGCAGGTCTTCCTCTTCTTTGCTGACCCTCTCCTTCCCAAGCGTGATGTCCTTCTCCGGGGACTGGTCCCTCCTGATAACTGTGCGAGATGAAGTCTCGCCATACTCGCTTCCAAGGAGCACTCTGGCTGTACTTCCAAGAGAGACTTGTTCATTCTTCTGGCAGTCCACAGTATATTCAATATTCTTCCTTCACCAACTCCATAATTCAAAGACTTCAATTCTTCTTCTGTCTTCCTTATTCATTGTGCAGCTTTCACATGCATATGAGGTGATTGAAAATACCATGGCTTGGCTCAGGCACACCTCAGTCTCCAAAGTGACATCTTTGCTTTTCAATACTTTAAAGAGGTCTTTCAAAAATGCTTGTTGTTGTTGTTGTTAGGTGCCATCGAGTTGGTTCCGACTCATAGCAACCCTATGTACAACAAAACAAAACACTGTCCGGTCCTGCACCATTCCCACAATCGTTGTTCTGCTTGAGCCCATTGTTGCAGCACTGTGTCAATCCATCTCACTGAGGGTCTTCCTCTTTTTCTGATCCTGTACTTTACCAAGCATACTATCCTTCTCCAGGGACTGATCCCTCAAGACAACATGTCCAAAGTATGTAATACCAACCCTAACCATTGCCAGGCAACTCATAGCAACCCTACAGGCAGAGTAGAACTGCCCCCATAGGGTTTCCAAGGAGCAGATGGTGGATTCAAACTGCCGACTTTTTGGTTAGCAGCTGAGCTCTTAACCACTGCTCCACCAGGGCTTCTGTATCAATAATAAAACGTATTAAATCCAGCTGAACAGATGAATATGAAGTGAAGGAAGAGACAGCAGTCCTCTGAGGAATTCCAGGAGATTGTTTCTTCTTTCTGCATATCCTTGAGGTACTTAACATAACGTCTCTCCTACAGCAAGAAGTAATGGGTTTGCATTCATCCTACATTTCTCCAGGCTCCTGCTGAGTGAATCACTTTCCTGGAGGATGAGCATATAATACGTGAGTTTTAAAGTGCTTGACCCTCCGTGTATTATCAAAATAGCTTGGGAAAATAACCCTTATAAAGAGGGAAAGGTAATACCTTACTTTCCATCCCAGTTAAGTAACAATCTCAGGCATAGGATCTAGATCAGAAGTATTTAAAGTTTTAGTGTCTGAATGTAGATTTGGGAGATTCACTCTAGAGATCAAAAAGATATTTGATAGTCTACAACCAGTCAGTTGAATATATGGCAGGGATATCAATTAAATTTTCAACCAGTCATGTGTATAAACTAATATTTTCAAACCTTATTAGAATATTGTTGTAATTTGTGATCACAGGCTTCATTTAGGTAAATCAAAAAAACTAAAGCAATTACTGTTGAGTAGATTCAAACTCATGGCGAAAGCATGTGCATCAGAGTACAACTGTGCTCCATAGGGTTTTCTATGTCTAATTTTTCAGAAGTTAATCAACACGCCTTTCTTCCAAGGCACCTCTGAGTGGACTTGAACTGCCAACCTTTCAGTTAACAGCCAATTATTAACTGTTTGGGCCACCCAGGGGTAAGCAGTGCCTATAGATTGAATCCTGGATATGTGTGAATTCCACTATGAATGGTTGTTTATAAAACCCTGCACATTTTTAAGGAACAAGTTCAAAAACATTTCATAAGAAATAATTAAATATGAATGCCAACATTTTTTCAACAAGTTTTTTTTTCTTAAGTGTTTTTTCTGGCACGTATTCTCAAGTCAAGACATACAGAACTATCTCATTCTTTTCAATGACCATAATAATCCTTTTATTTGGGCTGTTTCCGGTTTTCACTGTTTTGTACAATGGTGTGATGAACATTTTTCTATAGATATTTTCATACACCTAATTTTATGTAGGATGAATCTGTATAACAACAAAATCTAAATATTAGAAAGGGTCCAAATTACCAGTATTTGAAGAAGACATTGTTATATATCTATTAACAAAAGGAAATGTTTAAAACTATTCAAACCAAAAAAACCAAACCCACTGCCATTGAGTTGATTCCGATTCATAGCCACCCTATAGGACAAAGCAGAACTGCCCCATAAGGTTTCCAAGGAGCAGCTGGTGGATTCAAATTGCTGACCTTTCGGTCAGTGCAATGAATATATAGATAGACATAAATATAAATACAGATATAAATACACAGAGAGATAATCAGTGAGTAAATGGAATTTAGAAAAAAAAAAAAAAGATGCTGTTCATAAACCACGAAAAACTATTAAATGAAAACAACCTATCTGGGGATTTTTATATCTTAAGATTTTGGCTTCATTTGCAAAGATGCCACTTAAGCACTATTTGCTCAAGAGATTTAAAAACTCTCAGTAGATATAGAGGAATATACTTTTTAAATATAGGCTTCTGATACTTCAGATGACAGTTAAAATAAATGGCCTGTAAAGGCCCTTTGAGTTCTATTATTTTAGAACTCTATTTTCTATACTTCTCAGTGTGTAAACACAAGGGGATGTGATTAAGAGGGCTATTGCAGAGATATATTACGAAAGCCATGTAAATATAAGTCCCAATCGCCGTGTAACATATTTTTCTGTTTGAGGTAATAATGAACATGATCAGTGAACCATGATGCCATGGAACAAATATCTTTTCTAAAAATTTTAATACAATGGAGAAAAGATGATTTTTTAAATGAAATAGCACTGGACACTTAAAATATTTTTATTTATTTATTTATCCATAGAGTGGTAGTTTCCTAAGTCCAAATAATTAGTAAATTGAAGAATAAAATTCAAACCTAAGCCTTTCCTTTGCAAAATGATGCTTCTGCCCACAATATAACTACTGTCTATCATTTCTTGTTGTTGCTGGTTGCCGTTGAGTTGATTCCGACTCATGGTGACCCCATATGTGCAGAGTAGAACTGCTCCGTAGAGTTTTCAAGGCTGTGCACTTTCAGAAGCAGATCACCAGGCCTGTCTTCCAAGGCACCTCTGGGCGAGTTCAAACAGCCAACCATTCGTCTAATAGTTGAGTGCTTAACTGTTTGTGTCACACAGGCACTTCTCCCGCATTTCCTAGAGAATTTTATTGTAGTTTGTGGTAAAAGGCATATACTAGCATCATTATTGATCAATGCACATTTGTGTGCTAAATAACACCACAAAGCCTTGGAATGGACTGCAGCAATCCCCTGCCTCACCCTCCCTAGCTCTAGTCTTTAACACCTAGAAAAAAGCCACTTCAACTCATTCAGTTATTTTTATTCCCTGTTTTTACTTCCATATTTCTAAATAATATGCATCCTACAGTTCCTGATTTTTAAATTTTGGACATTATCTGTTAACTTCATAGAGCATTAAATGACAATTTAGTTCTTTCATACATCCTCTCTCACTCCCATCCTTCTATTCTTCACAATTTTTCATAAAATTTCAATTCTTTTCCTTAGGTCATCATTTAGTGTTTCCATTACTTAAATCATATAAATGTTGTTCACAGATGAGCATCATACATAACTGAATATATGGCCTTTCTTGTTCAACTTTTGTGCAAAATAAAGGTATTTATTGTCTTTCTTTTGATTTTTTTAATTCCCTTTGCTTCTTATGTACCTACATCAAATATATCCCAAAGTGTCTGATGCATAGCAACCACTTGTAACAAAGAAGGCTTTTGAACCTCATGGTACAATTTATAAAGCATTTAATTCATGATACCACATTTGTGGCTCACAATGAACACATTCCTTTTATAGAGGAGATCCAGTTTATAGATAAGGAAACTAAGGTTAAGATAATTGTCCAAGGTCAATAACTAGCAAGTGGCAGAGCCAGTTCTGACACAGAAGTTCCTGAGGCCAAAGCCTTTGTTATACCCACTCTTACACAGCACATTCTCAACATGGTATTTTATCCCCTTCCGACAGATTTCCTCATTAGCTACAAGTGACAGTACTGGTATCTAAGGCCTCTCATCATTCACACTTAATACATCAGGGAATTCATGTTACACATCAAATAATTCTCTGCCCGTGATTCTGTTGGCGGTGTAAGAGGCATAGTAAATAGCTCTACTTTGATACTTGAGCACATCTTTCACCCTGAAAATTGCAGTGGACAACTTGATTGGAATGAGATGCTGGACAGTAATGAGTCTCACTTTATAAAATGTCTGTCCTGGGAGTGGAAAGATTATTCAGGAAGATCATGAGCTTAGTGACATTACACTGTCCTATTGAGTACTCAGAGAACTGATTACAATTGGATCAGAATGAATGAAAGGAATTAAAGCAGACGCCAATAAGTATCAAGTCATTTTCTCTTTTGGAATTTGAATATATTAGCTTAGCAAGGAGGACTTTCCTTTTTTTTTTTTTTTTCCCTTTTTTAACTGTCACTGGGAAAAAACGATGTGCTGGAATTGGTATGTTCAACTCTGAACAGTCTTACTGTGACCAGGGAATGAATGTGGTCCCCAAAAGGAACTTCTTCACTCATGTCTATTTAAATCTTGTCCATCCTTCGAGAACCACTGCATGTTCCAAATCACTCTGTAGACTTCTCCAACCATAAATGATATAACCTATGAGAGGTAATACATTAAACTACTGATAGTTAACCATTTACTACCTCAAACCTAGAACATATGGTTCAAACTGATAGATTTTCTCTAAACTCAAAACCTACTATCCTTTCCAAACTTTTGGGATTCAAGAGATATGAGAATGCTTGGAAGGCTTTTAAGGGACTATGGCAAACTCTAAAATAAAAGATACATAGAATTACCTACATATGTGTGTGTGCACTCATACAAATGAACACACACACACACACGTGGTCTGCATAATCTGTGAAATAGTGTAAGTTAATGAGAAGGGGAAGAAAATTAGCACTTAAGTACCAAGCCTTCACCCATATGTTAGGCCCTCTATTCATATTTTTTTATGTAAATCTCATAACACTGAGAGATGGGCATCATTGCACTGTTGATAGAGAAAAAAAAATAAGTTCGGAAAATACAAATAACTTGATTAAAGTCCTGTGAGTCATGCAGTTTAGCCAGGTTCTAGATCCTAGTCCACCTGTCTCCAATACCCCCTCCATTTCTATTAAAGCTCACCATGGCATATTTTACATTAAAAAAATATTTTCCCACATAGGCTTACCATAAGTTAATTTAGGGCAGATCATTTATCACATACATATTCACATTCCTCATAGGATAATAAGTTTGTATAAGTTGCAGTTCCATCCCCTATGCCTGGCATTGACATGAAATCGGTGTTATCAGTTATGTGAACTTTGAAATATAAGTCAGAGTTCTGTTAATTCTATGACAGTGTGAACCTGCAATATCTGCTAAAATAAAACTAAAAGCAAAAAAGGATAGTCATCTTGTGGTGAAATCTTCAGTACCTGTGCCAGATGGTGCTATTGCAATCATAGTGCCTCTGCCTATTATGTATGGGTGCTTGCATGCATGTGTCAGGGGGATGTTTATAATATGGGAGAGAAGAGGAAATATTATGATATGAACTCTTGACTTTCCATATATAGGGTCACTATGAGTCAGAATCAACTTGATGGCAATGGGTTTGGTTTAGTTTTGGAAGGTCTTACTGGCTGGCAGCTGCTTAAAGAATATTTATAAATTCCTTGATTGTCACTTTTAATCTTTTCCTCTTTTCAAAATTGTTGCTCTCCTTTTCTTATCCAACTAGGCAAAAATGTTGAAGCAACAACTCTAGACCAATTAGCAACAACTTGATCCCAGTTATGGGAGATGGTAAGCTACAGTTCAGAGAGTGGAGGTTCTTAGTACAAATCTCAGTAATCGCATCTTGGGATTTTCTGATTATGCTAATATTGGTAATCAGGGTATTATGGTAGTAGATAAGGGGAATTGGGAGTTATAAAATCTTTTGGTGTCTTAGGACCCTATTGCCAAATGTCTTCTTACTCAAATTGAATGTGTTTGATTCTAAACATGGACATGATAAAGAGGTTTTCCATTACTATATTAAATAACAACAACAATGGAAAAAAAAAAGCTTCAATTTATTCAGTCCCCATTATGTAGTTTACGTACATTATCTAATTTATCTTCACCACAACATGTATCATTATTATGCCTATTTTATAAGTAAGGAAACTGAGATTTAGAATGGCCAAGTAACCTGCCAAAGTCACAATACTTGGCCAGTAGGAGGTGAGCCAGGATTTATATCTAGGTACGTTGACTCCAGTGATTTGCCCATTAGTCACTATATTATCAACACCCCATCAATTGTAAGTTTTCATCATGAATATATATTATGTTACAGAAAATGTTGACAAATACAAAGAAGAAGATACTCCAAGTCTCACCCACATGGACAACCACTCATAATACTTTTATACATGTCCTTTAAGTTCCTCTTTATACGGATGGATTCATACCTAGGGCTGCACATATCGGGTCTTCTTATATCCACTGTATTTCCCCTATTCTTTAGGGAAAATTATTACCAGCAGTTAAAACCTACGTCCTTAACTTTCAGGAGGACAACATCTACTTTTCCCATTTTCACTTTTGATTAATACCCTCCTTATCGTTCTTCCATTTACCTTTAACTTAGCAATGAGCCCATAATTTGAGAGGAGAGTCATTAGACTTAGCTAATTAAATATTATAGCATTCTAAATGGGACTTAAAACATTTTTCTTTAATCAAACAACTTGCCGCAGAACACACTGGTATTCTACAATTAAACCATTTGAGACAAGAAAGTTGGATGAAAAAATTAGATTAAAATGTAAACCCCTACAAAGGCTACTTTCAGTGCCCTGATATAGCTGTTGCTAAAGTTCAAAGATGAAACTGAGCACAGAAACATCCAGTCTGGACAAGATAGTGTTGAGTCATCTCTCTCCATCTTTCCCCTCAAAATAAAACTATTAACCGTGGAAGTGAGGCAAAAAACAAATGAATGAAAACTCTGAGAGGTAAAAAGAGAAAGGCAAATTGGTTGGAGAATCCAGTACTAGAGGAGCAACATAGCAGAACAACATCTTACAATCCCCACCCAACAGAAGAAGGTGATTCAGCATTTCCTAACCCCAGAATAGCAACAAAATACATCCAGAGTAGGTTCATTCCTCCACCAGATTAAACAGTAGTCCCCTGACAACATCAGGTTGAACCAGCAAGGGGGGATGGATTGTAGATAGGAAGCTACCCTGACTATAAGAAGCCAAGGCAAGTGCTCTCCTTTCCTGTTGGACCATGGATTCTCCCACACATGGAGGCACTTTGCAACCTGGAGCACAAGCAAAGGGAATATCTCTACAACAAGTGCCCAAACAGGGAAGCTTCTTTGTGCTCACAGACCAGAGACTCCCTTTAAACGCAAAGACATCATATAACCAGGGACATCTGCAAGCAGTATTGTACCACAAGTACCTACCCTAGAAGCTCTTTCCATTCCGCACAGGCAGGGAGATTGCACCACAACCAACTTCCTGGCAAGAAGTGTGCTTCATCCCCACTGCCAGAGACTTTCTTCTCCACCCCACCCCCACAGGCACCAGATAGTCTAGCAAGTGGGAACTCTTTTCTACCCCTTATGTTGCAACAGCAGAGGCTGGTGGGGGCTTTATCAGCATAAGATTAGCCAAGTAGACCAAAATAGCACCTCAAAGGCTCTAAAAATTAGACATTCATTGGAACTAGAGCATACGAAAGTAGGCAACGGCATGTATGCTAAATATAAAGAGGACTGCCTGATAAAATGAAATGTTTAAATAGGACCCAGAATGTTCTAACATAATGGAGGGAATGTCTAGGAAACAATAAAAAATCACCCATCATACCAAAAACAAAGAAAATCACAATCTGAGTGAGAAAAGACTATCAACTGGTGCTCAAACACAGATGAATCGGAAGTTGAAATTATCTGAAAAGCATTTTAAAGCTGGATCATAAAAATCCTTTATCAATCCATTATAAATCTGGAAATGAATGAAAATATAGAGAATCTCAGAAAAGTTATCAAAAAAGAACCAAATGGAAATTATAGAACTGAAAACTAAATTAAGAGATATAAGAACTCACTGGAGATGCTCAGTAGTAAAGTGGAGATAAAGTCAAAGAACGTGAGGATAGAACTTACCCAATCCGAACACCAGTGAGAAAATAGACTGGGAAAAAAAAAAAAAAAGTAGATCCTCTGGCACCTGTGAAGCAATACCGAAAGACTCATCATTTTTATCAATGAAATCTCAGAAGGAAAAGAAAAAGAGCATTAGGATAAAAGAGTTTTGAAGAAATAATGCTGAAAACTTTCCAAATTTGGTGAAATACATAAACCCACAGGTTCAAAAGCTAAGAAAATTACAAATAGAATAATGCCCCACCCCCCACAAAAAAAGCAATGTCAATATAGTTCACAATTAAGCTTCTGAAATTTAAAGACAAAGGAAAAAAAATCTTGAAAACATCCAGGGAGAAATGATGCATTACTTATAGGGGGATACCAACTCTACAGTGGCTTTCTCACCAAAAAACATGGAGGTGAAAAGGAAGTAATACATAACTTTTCAAGTGTTGAAAGAAAAGACTGCTTAACTGGGAACTTGTATTTGGCAATCTACATTACAGCACTAAGGGAAAATAAAGACATACTCAGAAGAAGAAAAACTAAAAGAATTTGTCCCTGGCAGATCTACCATAAAATATTTGGGGCCAAATCCAGATACACTCAGCCCAGAGCCACTAAATTCTAACTGATCCACAATTACGTTAACTATCGTTGTTGTTTTCTTTTATTGTGCTTTAAGTGAAAGCTTACACAGCAAATTAGTTTCTCATTCAAAAATTTATACACAAATTGTTAGTGACATTGGTTGCAACCCCTGCAAAGTATCAGCACTCGCTCCCTTTCCACCCCAGTTTCTCCATTCCCATTTGTCCAGTTCCTGTCCCTTCTTGCCTTTTGGACTTTGCTTTTGGGCAGGTGTCGTCCATTTTGTCTTGTATACTTGATGGATCATGTGTTATTGTTTGTTTCATAGGCCTGTCTAATCTTTGGCTGAAAGGTAAACTTTGGGAGTGGCCTCAGTTCTGAGTTAGAAGGATTTCTGGGGGCCCTAGTTTCAGGGGTTCCTCCAATCTCTGTCAGGCCATCAAGTCTGTTCTTTTTTTGTGAATTTGAATTTTGTTCTACATTTTTCTCCCGCCCTGTCTGGGACCCTCTGTTGTGATCCTAGTCACAGCAGTCGGTGGTGGTAGCTGGGCACCATCTAGTTTTCTGGGCTCAGGCAGGTGGAGGTTATAGTTCATGTGGTTCATTTGCCCTTTGGGCTAATGTTTTCCTTGTGTCTTTGTTTTTCTTCATTCTCCTTTGCACAGGATAGGATGAAGCCAATAGATTTATCTTAGATGGCTGCTCGAAAGCTTTTAAGATCCCAGACACTATTCACCAAAGTAGAATATAGAACTTTTTCTTTATGAAATATGTTCTGCCAATTGACCTAGATGTCCCTCAAGACCATGATTCCCAGCCCTTATCCCCAGTAACTCAGTCTCTCAAGGTGTTTGGGTGTGTCTAGGAAGGTTCTATGACTATGCCCTCTTTATGTTCTATTATATATATATATGTATAAATATACTTACTATACATACAAAATATGTTTGTAAAAATATCCACTATCTAATCTATATATGTACACGGGTATACTTCTATACACCCTCCTCTTACTCCGCATACGTTATCTGCCTGTATATCTGCTTGTAAGTTTATTTTTATTGTTGTTGTAGGGCTGGATATCTTATATTATTTACTGTGACTGCCTCATTTTTTTTTTTTTTTCTTGTGTTCCTCTAAGTGTAATTATCATTGTTTTATGTTGCTTTGGAGTGGTTTCTTATGTAGTATTCTTGTGGCAATAGCTCACTGATAAAACGTGAGTTGGGGGTTAGCCAGAAGAGTGTGACAGAAAGAAAAGGAAGGAGTAAGAGATTTGAGAATAGTTGCAAAGGGTCAATTAAAAAGATGGACCATGGAATTTAAGCTGAGTAAGAGGAAATGTATGTACACTATTTTGTGTAAGTTAAATCACTCAACAAATAATTTTTGGTACTTACAATCCTAAGGGGCTTTGCCATCTACTTTAGGAGAAACATTATGTTCAACACATTCTCCCTCTTTACACAAGAGTCACAGTGTTGTTAGAAAGAAAAGATACATACGTAGTTATTGCAATATCCATTAAAGTCTGTTTAGGTAAGCATCAAATAAGACAAACTAACAAAGATTCCAAGCACAAGGAGACAGACATCATTAATATCTGGAATGATTAGGAATAGCTTTCCATAGGAAGAGATCCTTGATCTAGGCAGGATTCACAAAGAGGAAGAAGCATAACACGTGATCCCTGCACTATGACCTAGGATCCCTGTGCTGAGAACCTCCTAGATCCAGAAAAAAAAGCTGTAACACTGAAGACAACATGTGACAGTGAGACAATGGCGTGGGCCTGCTGGCTTTTGGAACAAGACGGCTGAGGTAGGCTTGCTCGTCAACAGAGGGAGAGCTGAGCACCCTTGGGCGGGAGGCCAGCAGAGCTAAAAGTGTTGTAACATTTCCTCATGCAGGGCAGAGGCCTGAGTCTACCCCATGAAGGGGTTGCTTCAGAGGATCCTGTGCAGGAGTCTTCTTACAGAAAGGCAGAACCAGATGCCTCTGGGAAGAAAGCTTGTCAGTGGAGCTGAAAGGGCTGTAACATTTGCTTGTGCAGGGCAAAGCAGACTTGAATGTGCCCCTTGCAAAATGTTGAACACCTCCTCCCTCCAGACAGTGGGGGCCCAGGTAGCATGGCAACAGAAGAGACCCACAGGCTCAGGTAGAGTGGTGGGAACTAGCGGCAGAGGCCCAGCTGCAGAGAATCAGGAGATCCAGTCAGAGGTCTTCGCATGGGTGTGGCTAGCCCAGCGAGGACACACAGTGGAGCAGATGCCTCAGGCAGCATGGTGGTAGGCAGAGGCAGTGGTGACATGACACAGCACCTGATCTGAACCATGGCATGCTTGCCAGTGACATAAAAGGACATGGATAATTCGGGGAAGGATGAGCATTTTCATCCCCCACATGTCTGTCAGTTTGTCGTACTGTGGGGCTTGTGTGTTGCTGTGATGCTGGAAGCTATGCCACTGGTATTCAGATACCAGCAGGGTCACCCATGGCGGACAGGTTTCAGCCGAACTTCCAGACTAAGACAGACTAAGAAGAAGGACCTGGCAGTCTACTTCTGAAAATAATTAGCCAGTGAAAACTTTATGAATAGCAGTGGAACACTGTCTGATATAGTGCTGGAAGATGAGCCCCCCCCCCGCCCCCCGCCCCACGTTGGAAGGCACTCAAAACAGGGCTGGGGAAGAGCTGCCTCTTCAAAGTAGAGCTGACCTTAATGACATAGATGGAGTCAAACTTTCTGGACCTTCATTTGCTGATGTGGCATGACTCATAATGGGAAGAAACAGCTGCAAATATCCATTAATAAGTGGAACGTGGCATGTACGAAGTATGAATCTAGGAAAATTGGAAATTGTCAAAAATGAAATGGAACACATAAACCTGGATATCCTAGCCATTAGTGAGCTGAAATGGACTGCTATTGGCCATTTTGAATTGGACAATCATATCATCTACTGTGCAGGGAATGACAACTGGAAGAGGAATGGCGTTGCATTCATCATTTAAAAGAACATTTCGAGATCTACCCTGAAGTACAATGCCGTCAGTGATAGGATAATATCCATACGCCTACAAGGGAAAACAGTTAATATGACTATTATTCAAATTTATGCACCAATCCCTCAAACCAAAAATGAAGAAACTGAAGATTTTTACCAGCTTCTGCAGTCTGAAATTGATCGAACATGCAATCGGGATGCATTGATAATTACTTGTGATTGGAATATGAAATTTGGAAACAGAGAAGAAGGATTGGTACTTGGAAAATACGGCCTTGGTGATAGAAATGACGCTGGAGATCACATAATAGAATTTTGCAAGACCAGCCGCTTCTTCAATGCAAATACCTTTTTTCACCAACATAAATGGTGAGTATACACATGGACCTCGCCAGATGGAATATACAGGAATCAGATCGACTATATCTGTGGAAAGAGATGATGGAAAAACTCAATATCATCAGTCAGAACAAGGCCAGGGACCAACGGCAGAACAGATAACAAACTGCTCCTTTGCAGGTTCAAGTTGAAACTGAAGAAAATTAGAACAAGTCCACGAGAGCCAAAGTATGACCATGAGTATATTCCACCTGAATTAAGAGACCATCTCAAGAATGGATTTGAGACACTGAACACAAATGACCGAAAATCAGACAAGTTGTGGAATGACATCAAGGACATCATACATGAAGAAAGCAACAGGTCATTAAAAAGACAAGAGAGAAAGAAAAGACCAAAATGGATGTCAGAAGAGACTCTGAAACTTACTCTTGAACATCGAGTAGCTAAAGCAAAAGGAAGAAATGATGAAGTGAAATAACTGAAGAGAAGATTTCAAAGGGCGGCTCAAGAAGACAAAGTAAAGTATTATAATGACACTTGCAAAGAGCTGTAGATAGAAAACCAAAAGGGAAGAACATGCTCGGCATTTCTCAAGCTGAAAGAACTGAAGAAAAAATTCAAGCCTCGAGTTGCAATAGTGAAGGATTCTATGGGGAAAATATTAAATGACACAGGAAGCCATTTCAAGACGTAGCATATGATCAGGAACTGATGGTGCTGAAGGAAGAAGTCCAAGCTGCACTGAAGGCATTGGCGAAAAACAAAAACAAAAAACCAAACCCATTGCCGTAGAGTTGACTCTGACTCATAGTGACCCTGCAGGACAGAGTAAAACTGCCTCATAGAGTTTCCAAGGAGCGCTGGTGGATTCGAACTGCCAACTTTTTGGTTAGCAGCCGTAGCTCTTAACCAGTACGCCACCAGGATATCCAGAAAAAAACAAGGCTCCAGGAATTGATGGAATATCAATTGAGACGTTTCAACAAATGGATGCAGCACTGGAAGCGCTCACTCATCTATGCCAAGAAATTTGGAAGACAGCTGCCTGGCCAGCCGACTGAAAGAGATCCATATTTATGTCTATTCCCAAGAAAGGTGATCCAACTGAATGCAGAAATTATCAAACAATATCATTAATATCACACACAAGTAAAATTTTGCTAAAGATCATTCAAAAGTGGCTGTAGAAGTACATTGACAGGGGACTGCCAGAAATTCAAGCTGGATTAAGAAGAGGACGTGGAACCAGGGATATCATTGCTGATGTCAGATGGATCTTGGCTGAAAGCAGAGAATACCAGAAAGATGTTTACCTGTGTTTTATTGACTATGCAAAGCGTTTGACTGTGTGGATCGTAACAAATTATGGATAACATTTCGAAGAATGGGAATTCCAGAACACTTAATTGTGTTCATGAGGAACCTGTACATAGATCAAGAGGCAGTTGTTTGGACAGAGCAAGGGGATACTGGGTGGTTTAAAAGGAAAGAGAAGTGAACAAAGAGTGGGGGACCTCATACCACCAAGAAAGCAGTGCCAGGAGCAGAGTTTGTCATTCGGACCCAGGATTCCTGTGAGAGAAGCTCCTAGACCAAGGCTAGATTGATAACAAGGACCCTCCTCCAGAGCCAACAGAGGAAGCTTTCCCCTAGAGCTGGCACCCTGGATTCAGACTTTTAGCCTACTGGACTGTGGAGAATAAACTTTGCTTTGTTAAAGCCATCCCCTTGTGGTATTTCTGTTATAGCAACACTAGATAACTAAGACAGAATTCTTTAAAGTGTTAAAAAGCATAAATGTCCCTTTGAGGACTAAGAGTCGCCATGGACCAAGCCACGGACCAGGCAGTGTTTCATTCTGTTATATACAGGGTCGCTATAAGTCTGAACTGACTCACCGCCACCTAACAACAACAAAAATAAGTACACTTAATTGGAGCAGTGGTAGTTCAGTGGTAGAATTCTTTCCTTCCATGCAGGAGACTCACATTAATTCCCAACCAGACCCCAGTTCAATTCCACGTCAATGCACCTCACGCAAGTCCATCACTCATCTCTCCTTGGAGGCTTATGTGCTGCTACGATGCTCAACAGGATTCAGGGAATGGACTAGGAAAAAATGCCTGGTAATCTACTTCTGAAAATCAGGCAATGAAAACCCTATGGATCACAACCATCCAATCAACAACCAGTCATGGGAATGACACAGCCATACAACTTTTTGTCCCATTGTTCATGCGGTCACCATGAGTCAGGGCTGACTCCACGGCAGCTAACACCAACACCAACAACGAACACCTGAGTCCTATACATTATTTATATTTTCTCTGTTTTACAAATTGGCTGATCTGATCTTATGTAATGTATTTTTACAAAAACAAACAAATAATAAACAACAAAAACTTTAAGTATGATCAGAACAAAGACAGATGGAACTTCTACTCCCAGTAGCCAATAAAATATGAGGAAGAAGAAAGAGATGCTTTTTGAATCTGAAGAGGCAGTTTCAGGACAGATGCTGTAATGCGAAAGAGATGCTGAAATCGTAATGTGGCATGTGGTCAAAATTGTGCTAGTGCTTTACCACAACAACCCTGGAGGGTAAGATTTTCCTATCTATATATTACAGGTGAATAACCTTAGGTCAATAAACTCCTTATGCAAGCAAATGTATGTTTTTACTGTATTGTATATATCTTGTCTTGTGACAAAAATGATTTAAGTCAACTTGAAGGTCTTTAAGATGGTAAGCAATACAGCAGAATCTGAAGCCAGTTTCACATGGTAACAAAAGTTATGCTTTGTCAGTTAATCATGCTGTAATGCCTTAGGTGTATGAAAGCATATTTAAGACCAGGTAAGTGTTATTAAAGATTTGTCTTTCCTCCATTCAGAAGGATTTAAGGTAACTAGACTAAATAAGCCAAGGGATTAAAGCAGGCATTATTTTTCCTCCACGAGGAAATAAAATAACTCCAAGAAGTTCTTGTTATCTCTATGTTAAGCAATAGTATTTTTAGGAAGACACAGTATGCCCTAGAAATCGCATAGCTTTATAGAGAAATTTGTCTTCTCAGTACTTTGTCCCCAAGGCAATATATTTTCTCCCACTTGCAGTTCCTTCAGTTGCCATTTCCGTAGTTTAGAAATCTCAGGAATTTTTTCTATTCTTTTAATTAATTTTACAGTGAATTTTCTGTCCTTACTTGGTTCTACCACCTCAAAGGGTGTAGCAAAGTCTCCCTAAACTTCTCTTAGGTTTTAGCTACCTGGTTCAAAGTTTTCAATCATTTCAAACAAATGCATTGTTTTTGCATGTTTTAATGCATAAATTGGTTAGAAAGAAAGAAACCCTCTGTGATGGTTAAGATTGTGCGTCAACTTGTCTGGGCCATGATTCTTAGTGTTTTGGTAGTTGTGTAGTGTTGTGATCACCTCCCTATTGAGATCTGATATGTGATCACCCCCAGGATGGGATCTGCTGGAGTTTCCCTGGCTGTGTGGCCTGCATCGAGTGTTGGCGGACATTTAGGCAGGGCTCGGGGGTTTTTGCTCTTTCTGGATCCTGCAGCCAGCTGCTGTTCGTCTCACCTCTGGTTCTTGGGACTTGAGCTAGCAGCTTACTTGTGGTCTTGCCCACTGATCTTGGGATTTGCCGATCTTCGCAGCCTGTGAGCAATAGCCTTGCTCTCCTGCCTGCTGATCTTGGATCTGCCAGCCCCTGCATCTACGTGAATCAGAGGAGCCTCTTTCCTGACCCATGGACTTGGAACATTACAGCCTCTATAACCTCGTAAGCTATTTCCTTGATGTAAATCTCTCTCCATATATATATGTTTTACTTGTTTCACTTCTTTAGAGAACCCAGACTAAGCCACCCTCTTATGCTTTGTATAATTTTAGAATAGGCCTGTTAGTCTCTTCCTTTTCATGTAGGATTCTCTGAGCATAGTTTTCAAGTAAAACATTATACCATTAGGGGCTTTTGAAATCTCAAATATTACATTAATTTTAATTTTATCAAGTATATACTTTTGTATTAAAGTTATTTCATGTATTGGCTGTATTGTAGCTATTAGCAAAAACAGAATCCTTCCAAAAACATATATGCACAATCTTTTATTTACTTATTTTATAAATTCAGAATTTTTAATTTTGATTTGTGACCATGGCTGTTCACCAAAGCAGCAGTTGAGGACTGAAGACCTTCAATTTCCTGCTGAGTGCTAGCAATGTGAAAACTAATTCTTGTTGTTGTTAGGTGCCATTGATTCAGTTCCGAATTACAGCTACCCTATATACAACAGAACAAAACACTGCCCGATCCTGCACCATCCTAACAGTCATTACTATGTTTGAGTCCATCTGTGGTGTAATGGATTGCATTTGTGTGGCCTTTCTTGCCATGATCTTGTAACTCCCACCCAGGTGATTGGGCAGGATAGTGCAGATAGGGTAATTGTAACCCACCAAAGGGATTGGTCAGTTTTGCCATCCTGCTAGGCTTGAAATGAGCAACCCCAGAGGCGGGAAAAAGAAGATAACACCATCTCCAAGGAGGAGTGGGAGATGGTGCAGTGGACTTCCCAGCCCACGAAGAAAGAAAGCTGAGGGCCTTTGGGCAGAGGCCCAGGGCCAGGGAGAGGCGTGCCTATGAGCATGGCTGGGAAGAGGCTGTCTTGATGGAAGAACTGGATCCTTGAGTGTTCCTGAGCCTGAATTGTAACCTGTTACTTCCCTAATAAACCCTACAATGGTGAGTATGCTCTGTGAGTTCTGTGTGGCCATTGCAATGAATTATCGAACCCAGCAAAGAAGTAGAGAGCACCTTGGGAGGGAAGGTTCATGTCAGAATTGGTAAAGATGGCGGAGAGAGGCAGCATATCTGACCCCTACCTCACAGGAATCAGCCTTAGGCTGCTGATCCTGATTCTCCTTCCCCCTTGCGAAGTCAGAGGAAGTCAGACACTGCCCCTACGGCATTTTTATGCCACTGTTGCAGCCACTGTGTCAATTCATCTCCTTGAGGGTCTTCCTCTTTTTCATTGACCTTCTAATTTACCAAGTATGTTACCTTTATCCAAGGACTAGTCCCCCCTAATAACATGTCCAAAGTACGTGAGAGGAAATCTTGCCATCCTCACCTCTAAGGAGTATCCTTACCGTACATTTTGGAAGACAGATTTGTTTATTCTTCTGGCAGTCCACGGTACGTTCAATATTCTTCACCAACATCGTAAATCAAATGCATCAATTTTTCTTCAGTCTTCCTTATTCATTGTCCAGCTTTATGTGCATATGAGGTGATTAAAAATACCGTGGCTTGGGTCAGGTGCACCTTAGTCCTCAAAATGACATCTTTGTGTTTTCTACAATAGTTTTACCCAACATCCATTTGATTTCTTGACTGCTGCTTCCATATGTGTTGATGAAAACCAACTTAAGTGTTAAATGCCATTAAATTCCAAGTGGTAACATGGATTAAGTAGGCTAATTCCTGATATTCATACTATGCAATAATTCTAAAGAAGATCTGATAAACCAAGGTTTGTAAAATGTGAAATTTGCACTGTAAATCTTATTACCTGACCTCGGGGAATTTAAAATTAGACTTGAGAGTCTAGACTTGTTTTTGAGTCCTTGTCCTGCTGCTTTGCAGACTGGCAGTTCTTGAAAAAGAAACTTAAATGTTCTGATCATTAATTTTATCAGATAAGAGATAATACCATATGCCCATTGTGGATGTTGTGAGAATTGGGATTTGCCAACATTCAATATCAAGTAGATTGTGCATTCCAGCAGAAGCATTATGATAACATGTGATAACACATTAATGACCTTCTAACAGATATGAAGTAAACATTTATTAGAAATTTACTACCTCTATGTACAAAAATAATTTGAAATAATTGGGCTCAAGGTATGGCAATAGCATCAAAATAGTCAGCAGTTGTCTTCAAAGGGCAATGTAACTGACTTGAAATTAAAAATAATCAAAAATATGAAAGTGTCCCTGGACATCCATTTAACTCAGTAGTTAAGTCACTCCTGAGGTTCACCCTTCCGCCAGAGATTAGAAAGGTCTATAGGGCCAACAATAACAGATGTGAGGGACGTGCTTCATAGTTCAATCTTGTATATGAGAGTAATGGGCACATCAGCCCAAAAGCAAGGAGAAGAAAGCAGGAAGGGACAGAAAAACTGGACGAATGGAAACAGGGAAACTGGGGTGGAAAAAGGGAGAGTGTTGACACATCATGTGGTTGGCAACAAATGTCACAAAACGACATGTGTATTAACTGTTTAATGAGAAACTAATTTGCTCTGTAAAATTTCACCTAAATCACAATTTAAAAAATATGAAAGTGTTTTATAAACTGTAAATTTTTATAACTATGCATTAATGTTTTTATTATAGTTACTAGAAGGAGCCCTGGTGGTGCAATGATTAAGCACTTGACTGCTAACGGAAAAGCGTCGGTGGTTTGAACCCACTAGCCACTCTGCGGGAGAAAAGACCTGGAGATCTGTTCCAGTGAAGATTACAGCCTAGGAAACCATATGGGGCAGTTTTCTGTCATATCGGGTCCCTATAAGTCAGAATCAACCAGGCAGGACACAACTGCAACAATGACATTATCATAAGTTCTGTTTCATGATCCTTCTACCAATATGACAATTCTTGCATAATCTTCCTCCTTGAGATATTTCTGGAATGATTTAGATTCCATTTGATGACTGCGCTTTCAATTCTCACAGAACCTCAGCTCCTTTTTGCAGGATAACCACTGTTTTGATGTAGCAGACATCTCAAGAGTCCTACTCAATGGATCCCTACCCTGAAGAGTCTGGGCTACCTCTCTCCATTTTCTGTCATGTGTTTTTTCTAAAGTATATAACAACTGCGCTGTTTGTTCATCTACGTATTGAATAAAGTTGTAACAAAAGTAGATTTTTCTATTTCTTTGTTGTTTTTCTTACCATGCCTCCCAATCTCCCTAAATAACTCATTCAAGATGTCATACTTTTAGAACCATAAAGGCTATGGCGAATGAGTGGGGCACCTACAGTGTCAACTACACTGTATTAATAGATGTTACTTCTAGAAATGATTCCACAGTCAACACATTTTTGGGAAAAAGCTGGATTAAACAAAGCTAAATCAGTTTCTTTATATCATGATTTCTCAGATATTTAATATGTGAAAGTACATTGTGTGACTTTTAGACAGAAACATTATATGTACAATTTCTAAATTGTTTTGGTTGCTACATCTTATAGCCCTAGTTTTCCTCACTACACATTCTGGGAATCAGCAGCGTAATCCAACAACGGGGATCTAATTTTCCTTTTTTGTGGCATTTGGGCAATCACATTTATAATTTTGCTGCAAGCTTCCCCAATGACCAGAACCTGCAGCCCTTTTCCTCAGGGCTTTTTCTGCCTCCCTTACGTGTCCCTCCCCACAAGAGTGCTTTGTCAGCCCACCTTGTAAGCAAGCAGTGCTGGGAATTAACCTCCTCTATTCACAAACAGTGTCTGACAAGAGTTGATGCACAAATACTCCAGGTCCCTTACATTTTGCATGATGGGTTTCATAGTGGCTTTCAAAGTTTCCCACAAGGGTTATGCTCCAGTCACCTACAGGAGTAGCTGGTCTGAAAAAGTCATCTTTATTGGCTGCCTTTTATCCTCATCTCACTTGGCTACCATCACTACGCTATTACTTGTGTGTCTTTCACTTCCTAAATAAGCTGCTTGCACTTGACTCCTTGCCTCAGGATACGCATCTGGTATACACCAGACTCAAGTTTTGGAAAATGACTGTTTCCAGCTCTACTTTTCAATGACCCACGCATCTGAAAGACTAGTTTTGGCAGCCTCCCACTACAAGCCTCCAGGATTCAGACTAAAACCTGGATAACTCTCCAGGCCAGGAACTTTCTACTATGTCACTGTTCTCTTCATATTAAAAAAAAAAAAAAAATTAAAGTTTGCAGCATTACATCCTAAGATGTTATTACCTGAGTCATTTGAAATTCTTATTCGTGAACAAACAAGGGCATCTTATCCTTGTTCTCCTTTGTTCAGCAGTGGAAGTTAGGGTAAGAATTATTCTCATTAGTCCCTCATAAGTTGTGTGTCCCTGGAACACTTAACATCCCTAAGCCTCATTTACAAAAAAAACCCAAAAACCCATTGCCTTCAAGTCGATTCCGACTCATAGTGACCCTGTAGGACAGAGTAGAACTGCCCATAGGATTTCCAAGGCTGTAATCTTTACAGAAGCAAACTGCCGCATCATTCTCGCACAAAGAGGTGGGTTCAAAGTGCTGAGAGCTTAACCACTGTGCCACCAGGGCTCCTTCATTTACAAAAAGCCAGTAATAATTGCACCTACCTCATAAAGAAGGTCAAAATAAATAACATATCTAAAGTTCTTTACACAGTTTCTGGATCATAGTAAGGAATAAAAAAACTAGTAATTAATATTATTACTAAACATACAACAATGGGAAGCTCTTAATAAAAGATGTCTTTAGCTCTGTTTTGAAAAACATAGAGGATGAGGGCTTTGGAGACAAGGAAATACAATTCCATTAGCTGCCATGATTAAGAAAGCTTACTTCTAAAAAGTCCTTTGTCAGTGCTTATTTGATTTGATAAGTTTTATGTTGATTCAGCAAGTCAATATTTTCTTATGCTTCACGAACATTCAGAAGAAATATTTTTTATAAAGAAAAGTACTTCTAATAAATTTACATTTAGGAGTCAAACATATTAAAAAAAATAAATAAAAACTAACTTTATAATGTAGCCAAAACTAAGAAGAAACAGATCTACTTGGCCTGTTCAATGCAGATAAATTTATTCTGGGAGCAATGCAGACAAAACAGATAATTGGCTTTAGGTGATATGTTTGAAGGTAAAACTATAACCAAAAATATATTTAACTAAAAAAAAAAAAAAAATGCCATTTACAGGTTAACCTTTCCAGGGGAGGAATTGGGGAAGGCATTTCAGGAAAAGTAAAGATGAAAATAGAAAATTTCTGATGGGAAATTGTTTGGAGAAACCAAATTTAGTTTTAAATTTATCTTATATTTTGGGGCTATCCAACCTGTGCCCTTAAGGCAATATATATGATTTTTACAACCTTTTAACAGTAAACGTGCATAATCTTGTTGGGTGCTGCTCAGTCTCCCAGCAGGATCCAGAAATTCCAGATGTCAGAGAATATAATCAGAAAAGCAAACGTCATTACTAACTCCTTGAGAGGTACTGAAAGGTTTGAGTGTAAAATGAGAAGGCTGAATGTACATTCGCTCCCTCCGCAATCATGCTGATCTAGTGAATTCAGTAACCCCACCTGAACTGTTGTCCTTAGTCTGATCCAGTCAGCAGTTTTTGATGAGAACATAATGTCACAGACATGAAGGTTTTGTAATCTTTGTCAAATTGATAGTTTGAGGCAAACATCACAATGAAATACAATGTTATGACCATCCAAGGATGCTTGTACTGTGTGTTGTATAAAGCAGGGGGGTGCCTCAAAGCTCCTTTACAATAACATCCCAACAAGCAGTTGCCAGGAAAGCTGCAGCAGAAGGAAAGCTTTCAGTGTTATTACATTCAGGGCTTGGAGGGTGTGTATGGAGAAGGACTGGGGAAACAGACTTGAACTGTCCACTCCTTTTCTGATTCCAACCCTGACAAATCCACTTCTTCCTTCCATTGAACAGGCAAATAAAAGGGATGTAGGAGAATAAGCTATAAGGAGAAAGACCAGAAAAGAGAAAGAGGTTGCAGTGTTTTGGAGCAGAATTAAGGACACCAAAATTCTGAACCCCTGACCTGCCTGACTTCTTATGTCCTCTGGCGTTGTACAAGTGACAATTGATTTAGATGCTTCAGTTGGGAAAAAGTAGTATTATTCCCTTATTTTTCCAATCTGAAGCATCTAGATCACTTGTCAGTTGTACAATCTGCTTTTATACTAATCCTTAGTACTTATGGAAATGTAGGGAACTTTTAATACCACCTTATGGTAGAAAAGTATGTCTACAAATCATCAAATTAATTAAGAAACCTTGTCTTCAAAGGAGCCCTGGTGGGGAAGTTGTTAAGAGCTCAGCTGCTAACCAGAAGGTTGGCAGTTCAAATCCACCAGCCACTCCTTGGAAACCCTATGGGGCAGGTCTACTATGTCCTATAGGGTCGCTATGAGTCGCATGGAGTGACCGCAACCGTCAACGGGTTTGTCTTCAAAGATAAACCGGTAAAAACCTGTTGCCATAGAGTCGGTTCCCATTCATAGCGACTCTATGGGACAGAGTAGAACGTCCCCACAGGGTTTCCAAGGCTGTAACGTTTATGGAAGCAGACTGCCACATCTTTCTCCCACGGGGAAAATGGTAGGTTTGAATCACCATCCTTTCAGTCAGCAGCCAAATGCTTAACCATTGCACTACCAGGGCTCCTGCTTCAAAGATAGAAACTAGTTAAAAATCACACTTTTTCAGAATCTTTAAAGCATGTCTGTGTTTCAGTGGTTATCAGTGCCAAGAAATATATTTCTTTTTCAAATAAAAAAATCTCTTTTTTTTTCTGGTGTTAGCATAATTCTGAAATTAAATGTGTTCTCAGAAACTCTCCTCACCTTGTGTTTGACTTATATCAGGCCAGAGACAGACAGTCAAGAATTTGCCTTCACAAATAACAGTGGCATTAAAGTATTAAAATTAATAAGTGGAGGAAAAGTTTGATTCAATAGCATGCTCTCAACTTTTACAAAGACTCTTATTAGTGATTTGCTAGCAAGTGTTTAAAAGGGCTTGGTTAATAAAGTTCCCAAGTGATTTTGGTTGTTTTGTAGATTTTATAGGATGGATCTTGAAAGGTGGTATTTATTTTGACAACTAGACATTAAGAAACTGGGAACAATTAAAACACTAGATGATCAGAAATGGAATAAATTATGAATAGATTGGAGCATCTTAACTGTAGGGTTCTGCCTCATTGAGAGGAGGATGAGTCTGGGGTTAGTAACTTACTGTAAGTATTAATATATTCATAAAGTACTTCATTGCAAGAGTTATTATAGAAAACTTCAGTTCTTAAATAGTTTATCATTCACTGAAATTCAGTCCAATTTTACCACAAGCAAACTTAACTCATCAGAACTAATCGATACCGATTGCAAGCCAAGCGTGACACTCCAGTTAGGATTAACGGAGATTTCCTTTGACTTCCTCACTCTTCACCTTATCCTCTTGCTTTGATATCTCTCTCTCTTCCACACACACACCCCCAACCATACACACACACACTGGTTTGTTTATTCCTGATGTGATATTATAAATAAACTAAATCAATTGAAAGAATGAATTACAAAAGTTTAGAGGGTAGCTGTATAATAATAATAATATCATAACAAAGAGACAAAATGTCTCCGAGTGGAAAAGAACATCACAGATATAGTAATTTTATTTAGGTTATTTAAAAAGAGAAGTCTAAATGACGTTCAAAGGATTCAATCTGCCCTAAATTTGTCATTTGCCTAAGGCCTTATAAGTACCAGACCTATTTTAATCCTAGAACATCTGATAGTACTGGTCATCAACTTTCTTCACCAGTCTGGGCCCCAAATGAATTCTGCCTATTTCCAAAATTAAACTTGAATTCAAAATTCAAAGTTATGCTGCATTAAAGAAAGTAGAAAATAATTTGCTTCAGTGTCTAAAGATAAGGCCAGGGTTTGTAAGAGGAGATAGGTCTCTGGAGAATCACTACTTTAATACACTAAGGAGCTTGGACCATTAACCATTCATAGTTAACAGAATAAGATTATGGTCACTATATTTCAATGCTGACTACAGCAACTCAATCTTTTTGGGATTAATGGGATAAGCCCTGTCACATCTAATGTTGGGATTGCTTGAAGAGGGATTGATGATAGATTTATATTAGCTCAGTATAGCCTGCTGTTGTTGGTTGCCATTGAGCTGATTCTGGCTCATGGCGACCACATGTAGTATAGAATAGATCTGCTCCATAAGGTTTTCTTGGCTGTAATCTTTATGAAAGCACATCACCAGGCCTTTCTTCTGCATCACTGCTGGGTGGATTTGAACCACCAACTTTTAGGTTAGCAGTTTGTGCCACCTAGGGACCTTTACTATAGCTTACTGCTCTTTATTTTTCCTAAATAAACAAGCATATAAATCCCAATTACATAAGAGCATGGTATATACAGATGAGAGGGGTGCAAACATGCTAAGACACTAAAAAGTAAGCAGCATGAGGCTCTGGAAAATGCTCAGCTCCAGAGCCAGAAGCTCAGGTTTTCAGTCACTACACTAGCTAAGTGTGAGATCTCTGCTGTTGTTGAAATTTCCCAAGCTTTACTTCCCCAGTTGGTAAATGAGCAATAAATTCTACTTTCCACGATTGTCGTGAGAATCTGATATGCTAAAGTTCATAAAATGCATGGTAAGATGTAAAGACTCTATATTTGCTACTCATTATTTTCTTATTCCCATTACTTGTGCTCTCTTTATAGATATCAGATGGAATCAGTGAATAATTGGTGAAACTTACAGATAGAAAAGTCAATATTATGTCACTGATCTTGTACCAATTTTTCCCCAGAAGAAGAAATCTAAAAAAAGCAAAATATGAACTAAGGAGAGAGGAAGAAAATAAAATAAAATAAATTTGCCAAGAGCGTTGAAGATCAGTTTTCTATAGAAGGAGGTAATGACAAATAGTATAAAACAATGTAAGCTTTTTGTAAAGCTATTTTTATCATTAAGGTGTGTTTAGGTAGTCACCATACCATAGTTCAGAAATAATATTTTATAGACCGATATGAGTAAAATGGGAATACATTGAAGTGTGAACCTAGGCTATAAGTTTGAAAAACTAAATTCTAGATTTATATTCTGGATGAGTTTTGAATATTCAACCTCACACTCCTCCAAAATCATCAATGAAAAAGATGAGAAAATTAGCCAGGGCCAAATGATCTCAAAAGGTCACTCAAACTTTAAAATTTGGCAATATTATAAAATTGCCTCAACACTAACACGAGCTTTGTAAGAATGATAAATCCTTTTCAGATTTTTCATCGCTAGTGTATAGAAACACAATTGAATGTTGTGTGTTGATCTTCTACACCACAACTTTGCCAAATTTGTTGATTACCTCTATTAGCTTAATTGTGGAATCTTCATGATTTTCTGTATTTAGGATATTGTCACTTGTGAACAGAGAAAGCTTTACTTCTTCCTTTTTAATTTGAGTGTTTTATATTTTGTTTTCTTACCTAATTACTCTGGCTAGAACTTGGAGTACAACATTGACTAATAGTGATGAAAGCAAGAATCATATTTAACAGCAGCCATGCATCCTCCTAATTATCAGGGTTTATTATCCCTGCTGGTAGAGTGATTCCACTTCTTGCCTATAGGTCCCTGGACACAAGGCACCCTATGTGCTCTGTTGGCAGCTGAATCTTACAAGTATTCAACAGAAGAGTTCTATGCCCGTGGTGAAAGTGCTTTCCTTTCAGGGATCAGGATCTTCCATCCTACAGAGTTCAGAGTTGTAGGGACAGAAAACATAAAACACCTCACTGGGTCACTGGGAATGATATTATGTGAGACCATTCCTGCTTTAACCTTGGTTCTTAGATTCATGTGCACTTTCTGTTGGGAAAATTGCATCCTGAATTTTATGCACATGCTGTGTCCTGGAAGATGCTACTCCATACTTTCAGACTATTTCTTCTGAGATGACAATTCAGATATGCTTTCAGTAGGCTATCCCAATGCTCTATCAGGCTGGCAGCTTATGGGTGGAAAGGAAAGTGATATGACAACTGGATCCCCTGGTCATTAGCCTACAATCACACCTCTTTTGGTGTAAAGTGGGTGTCTTGGTCTCATGTGACACTATGTGGGATCCCACAGAAGTAGGTCAAATGCTCAGTAAATCCTCAGAGAGTGGTTGAATCCCAGGGGATAGGAACCAAAAAAAAATTCAAACCCATTGCAGTGGAGTCTAATAACAACTCATAACAACCCCGTAGGACAGAGAAGAACTGCCTCATAGGGTTTCCAAGGAGCGGCTGGTGAATTCAAACTGTTGACATTTTGGTTAATGGCCAAACTCTTAACCATTATGCCACCATGGAAAGGAAAGTCCATACCTAGAATATACGTCTACTTTCCTTTCCCTTCTAGAGAATGGTGCCAGTGCATTCAACTTCTGATTAAGGGTCTGGTTGATCATATGGAGACTCAGCACTGGTCTCTGTTGCTGGCATGTCAGACATTCTTTTTGGCAACAATAGGGGTTACATTTGTCTTGGAAAGTGGATGTCCCTGATGTTGGGCTTATGCCTGGCCACCAGCACTGCAACTGTGGCCTTTTTGTTCATGAGCCCATTATGGCAGAAACGTGGTGGCTGGAATACTGAAGATAACTAACATCAACTGACCAAGATATTTTGCCCACTTAACTGTTTAATATTTTTTCTAAATCAGATTGTTTCTGGTGGATGTTAATACGTGATATGTTAACATGTGATACAAAGACTTCTAAGGTAAACAGTGATTAATTAAAGACATTGTGAACGATAGGATGACCAATAAAAATAAAATTAAACCTCTATATTATATCTTAAAATTATTGAAAGAGCACTGAACTAACAGTCGGAAAGCACAAAGTCTCACCCTGAACATGACATTGTTAGGACCTATGACCTCAGGCCAATTGTAACTACATTTGTATGAATGGGGGTATTAGTTGTCCTGAAGGCCTTAGTGTCATTGTATGGAACAGCAAGTTTGATGAAATCTAAGTAATACTTCAGAAGTGTTTATGGAATAAAGATGATCATTGGCAGAGTATGCCAACCAACGAGGTATTTTAGGGTCTGAGCAATAAAGCTATAAGCAGAGTGATCCTTCCTTTGGGAAGCACAATTTCCTTCCATCTCTGCTTGAGAAAATTGCCTGTGTCTAACCACTTCTGCAAAGCTATAGGCTCTATAGGCTGTACCTCCATAAATGCCTTTCAAGTTATTTCAGATGATGGTTTTGCTAAGTAGTTTTACTTCAGTATTTGGAGGTCATTAGATTTTGTTTATTTCTTTATCATCTGTTGAGCTAAGGATGCATATTTTACTTTTTGAGGCTATTGTTATGTCAGTATCCCATCTTTCAGTGCAACTTTCTGAATTAGTGTCATTTCTAAGAGACCTTCCAAACACAGTGGCTTAAATAATATAGAATTTTATTTCTCTCTCATGTAACTCCTCAGTAGTGACTGGCCCAGGGCCAGAGTGAAGCTCTGCCATCTTTATCCAGTGACTTCCAAGGTTGGTCTAGTCATCACAATTTTCCAGCCACTGTAAAAACAGAGAAAAATTCAGAGTAATGGCTTAGGCTTTAAGGAGTGATGTATAAACTACTAATTCCTACTAGTGAAGAAGAACACGGCATCTTTTCAGTAATGAGGAAGAATGCATCATCAGGATTGGAAGAAGACTCATTAACAACCTGTGATATGCAGATGACACAACCTTGCTTGCTGAAAGTGAAGAGGGCTTGAAGCATTTACTGATGAAGATCAAAGTCTACAACCTTTAGTATGGATTACATCTCAACATAAATAAAACAAAAATCCTCATAACTGGACCAATAAGCAACATCATGATAAAAAGAAAAAAGATTGAACTTGCTAAGGGTCTCATTTTACTTAGATCTACAATCAACAACTATGGAAACAGCACTGAAGAAATCAAACAACATATTGCATAAGGCAAATCTGCTGCAAAAGACTCCTTAAAGTATTAAAAAGCAATGATGTCATTTTGCTTTGAGGACTAACGTGTGCCTGACTGAAGCCATGGTATTTTCAATCCCCTCATATGCATGTGAAAGCTAGATGATGAATAAAGGAAGACTGAAGAGGAACTGATGTCTTTGAATTACAGTGTTGGCAAAAATACTGAATATACCATGGACTGCCAGAAGAACAAACAAATCTGTCTTTGAAGAAGTACGGCCAGAATGCTCCTTAGAAGCGAGGATGGCGAGATTTTGTCTCACATACTTTCAACATGCTATCAGGAGGGAACAGTCCCTGGAGAAGGACATCATGCTTGGTAAAGTGTAGGGTCTGTGAAAAAAAGGAAGACCCTCAACGAGATGCATTGACACAGTGGCTGCAACAATGGGCTCTAACATAACAACAATTGTGAGGATGGTGTAGGAACAGGCAGTGTTATACGTACACTGGTTATGAGTCGGAACCAACTCGACGGCACCTAACAATAAAAATTCAGGCACAAAAATGTAATCTGGCACTAGCTGGCTCTCTAAGTGCCATTTGTTAGCTGCTAGTGTTGCTTTTTTTTCTGCTTCTTTTGATTTCTTCCTTACCTCTCACCACCTCCCCCTCCTTTTGATCAAATACCTGGCTCAGTGCGCCATCTTTGCTTCTTCCTGAGGGACTGTAGAGCTCCGTTCGAGTGTGGAGCTGCTTCCTGGTCTGGGCTGCCGCGCTGGTGGGATCCCAGGGATTTTGTGCGTTTGTTTGTTTTGAATAGTTTGTTTGTTTTCTTTTCCTTTTCTTGAGTTGGGAGCCCTTTCTGGTCGGGTGGTGCTGTGTGGCAACGAGACTTCCCCCTACGCTAGCACAGACATGCAGAGGGAGCCCTGAGGACATTTCTTTTATTGTTGGGTATTTTTTCTGTGTTTTTGGGGGCCTTTCTTGTTCTTTTTTTTTTGTTTATTTTCCCTCTTTTTCCCTTCTTGTCTTTCTGCATTGCTCAGTTTCTCGCCTCTCTCTATCTTCCTTCTCTTTCTGTTCCCTGAATACCTGGAATTGTATACCTCTATGCCTTCTAGCCAGGCTGTACTGCAACACCTGAGAGCAACTTCCCCAGACCTCATAGCTACACCGGTGGCATCCCTGGGAACATTGTGGTTCTTTAATCTTTCTGATTTTTATTTATTCATTCTTTTCTTTTTTTTCTTCCTCTTCCTCTTTCTGTTTTTCTATATTTCATAGTCTCTCATGTCTCCACTCCAATGGCAAGCTCCCCTAGCATTCTTTTTTGTTTGTCTATATGTTTTTGGTTCCTGTTCCTCTCTCCGCTCTCCCATAAACATCTTAGCTCCACACATAACAATCTCCCCGCTGCATCCTGCTAACATGCACTGTGCGCTTGACATCATAATACCAACAAGCACAGGCATGTCCTACTGGAGCCTACCCTGCACTGATTACTGACCCGCTCTGGTGGCTGTAGTAAGTGCCACAAACAACACGTCCCAGTAAATCCTCTTCAGCTAGACCTGCCCTGCTGTACCATATCTGAGTCACTGACCCTGCCAACTGGAAAAGGAGGAGAAAAGTATTGTACCCACAAATGAGCAAACAACAGAACACACAGTCTGCCTGCTCAGACATAATCAATTTTTTTTTTAAAAAAGGGACAAAACAAACAAATCTACAATTAATAAATGAGAAAAATAACTACTGAATGCCCCAAAGACAGCAGACATTATCAAAACATTTACAAAAACAAGACAGGATGGTTCAAGCAAGCATCCAAAATAAAACACCAGATGACTCTCCAGTGGAAGAAAATGCACTAGAACTACCTGATAGGGAATGCAGATCTCTAATACTCAGAATTCTCCAAGAGCTGAGGCAAAAAACTGACAAACATGAGGAAAAAATAGACAAATTCATGGAAAATACAGACAAAAAATTGGAAGAATTCAAGAAAATAATTCAGGAACAAAATGCCAAAATAAATTCACAACTAGAAAATATAAAAAGACAACAATTAGAAATCCAAAAGATAAACGACAAGATTTCAGATATGGACGGTGTCACAGAAGGGCTGAGAAACAGATCTGAAACGGTGGAAGACAGGATCAGTGGAATTGATGACAAACACTTGGATACAATGTGTTTCAGGAAAACTCAGAAAAAAAAGCAAAGAAAGATGAAGAGACCCTGAGACTCATGTGGGATACAATCAAAAGCAAAAATTTTTGAGTGATTGGAATTCCAGAACAGGGTGAGAAAACAGAAAACACAGAGAGAATCATTGAACAACTGATGACAGAAAACTTCCCCAATATCATGAAAGAAGAAAAGCTGGCCATCAAAGCAGCTCAATGAACCCATATAGAAGAGACCCCAAAAGAAAATCACCAAGGCACATCACAGTCACACTCACCAAAACCAAAGACAAACAAAGAATCCTGAGAGCAGCTCGTGAAAAACAAGAAGTCACATACAGAGGAGAAACAATAAGACTAATCTCAGATTATTCGGCAGAAACCATGCAGGCAAAAAGGCATCGGGATAACATATATAAAATCTTGAAAGCAAAAAATTGCCAGCCAAGAATAATATATCCTGCAAAACTCTCATTCAAATATGATGGTGAAATTAGGTCATTTCCAGATAAACAGAAATTAAGGGAATATGTAAAAGTCAAACCAAACTTACAAGAATTATTAAAGGGAGTTCTTCAATCTGAGGACAAACAGCTTCAGCTCACAGGCAGAATCTAGGATGCAGGATCATTCCAGCCAGACACCAATCTAGGAAGTGAATGCTCAAGGACTATCCAAAACCAAAAGAAATACAATAGGGAATCAGAGCAGTTAATCAGTAAATGATAACAACATCAAAACAATAAAAGAGAGAATAAACGGTGTAGGTATAGAACCTTCTAATGGAGAGGAAGGCAAGGTAATACCAAGTAATGGTCGGCTGACTCAAACTAAGAAAGATAAGAGTAAAATTCATGGTAACCACAAAGAAAGTTAACAAACATACTCATAGAAATAAAGAGGAAAAACATAAAGACTCAGCAAAAACAAAACCTATAAAAACAAAAGAAATGAACACAAAATCCACAAACAAAAGTAATTCAGCACAAGAGAGTAAAAAGAAAAAAGAAAACATCAGCACAACAAAAAAAGCACTACAAAATGACAGTAGCAAACTCACATCTATCAATAATTACACTGAATGTAAATGGACTCAATGCACCCATAAAGAGACGGAGAATGACAGAATGGATAAGAAAACAGGATCCATCAAGATGCTGTCTACAGGAGACACACCTTAGGAACAAAGACGTGAACTTATTAAAAGTCAAAGGTTGGAAAGAGATATATCAAGCTAACAACTACCAAAAAAAGAGCAGGAGTGGCAATTCTAATCTCAGATAAAATAGACTTTAAAACAAAATCTACCATAAAAGACAAAGAAGGACACTATATAATGATTAAGGGGACGATTCATCATGAATACATAACCATAATAAATATCTACGCACCCAATGACAGGGCTCCAAAATACACAAAACAAACTCTAACAAAACTGAAAAGAGAAATTGACAGTTCCACAATCATAGTACGAGACTTCAACACGTGACTCTCAGTAAAGGACAGAACAACTAAAAAGAAACTCCGCAAAGATACAGAAGACCTAAAGGGCACAATCAGCCAACTTGACTTCATAGACATATATAGAACACTTCCTCCAACAGCTGCAAAGTACACATTGTTTTCCAATGCACATGGAACGTTCTCCAGAATAGACCACATCTTAGGCCACAGAGCAATCCTCAACAAGATCCAAAATGTTGAGATAATTTAAAGCATCTTCTCTGACCACAATGCCATCAAGGTAGAAATTAACAACAGAAAGAGGAAGGAAAAAAAATCAACTACATGGAAACTGAATAATACCCTGCTTACACATCACTGGGTAATAGAAGAAATCAGAGATGGAATCAAAAAATTCCTAGAATCAAAAAAGAATGAAAACACATCATACCAAAACATTTGGGACACAGCAAAGGCAGTCCTCAGAGGACAATTTATAACAATAGACGAACATATCAAAAAAGAAGAAAGGGACAAAATAAAAACATTAACTACAGAACTCAAACAAATAGAAAGAGAACAGCAAAAAAAGCCCAAAACCACTGGAAGAAAGGAAATAGTAAAGATCAGAGCAGAAATAAATGAAATAGAGAACAGAAAAACAATAGAAAGAATCAACAAAACCAAATGTTGGTTCTTTGAAAGAATCAACAAAATCGACAAACCACTGGCCAGGCTGACAAAAGAAAAACAGGAGAGGACACAAATAACCAAAATAAGAAATGAAATAGGGGACATTACAACAGACCCAACTGAAATAAAAAGGATTATAACAGAATATTATGAAAAACTATACTCCAACAAATTTGAAAACCTAGAGGAAATGGATAAATTTCTAGAAACACATGGCCTATCCAAACGACAACGAAGTGATGTTGAAAATCTGAACAGACCCATAACAAGAGAAGAGATTGAAAAGATAATTTAAAAAAACTCCCAACATAAAAAAGCCCTGGCCCAGATGGCTTCACTGGAGAATTCTACAAAACATTTAAAGAAGAGCTTCTGCCAGTTCTACTCAAGTTATTTCAGAGCATAGAAGAGGAAGCAAAACTTCCAAATTCATTCTATGAAGCTAGCATAACGCTGATACCAAAACCAGGCAAAGATGTCACAAAAAAAGAAAATTACAGACCAATATCTCTCATGAATATAGATGCAAAAATTCTTAACAAAATTCTAGCCAATAGAATTCAGCATCATATTAAAAAAATAGACACCACCACCAAGTAGGATTCATACCAGGTATGCAAGGATGGTTCAACATTAGAAAATCAATCAATGTAATCCACCACATAACTAAAAGGAAAGAAAAGAATTGCATAATCATCTCAATGACGCAGAAAAGGCATTTGACAAAATCCAACACCCATTCCTGATAAAAACTCTCAATCAAATAGGTATAGAAGGGAAATTTCTCAACATAATAAAGGGCATCTATGCAAAAGCAATGGCCAACATCATTCTTAATGGAGAGAGGCTGAAAACATTCCCCTTGAAAACAGGAACAAGACAAGGATGCCCTTTATCACCACTCTTATTTAACATTGTGCTGGAAGTTCTAGCTAGAGCAATAAGGCAAGAAAAAGAAATCAAGGGCATCCAAATTGGTAATGAAGAATTTTAACTGTCCCTGTTTGCAGATGTATGATAATATACATACAAAACCCTAAAGACTCCATGAGAAATCTACTGGAACTAACAAAAGATTTAGCAGAGTAGCAGGATACAAGATAAATATACAAAAATCAGTTGGATTCCTATACACCAATAAGGAGAACGATGAAAAGGAAATCAGAAAAACAATACCATTTTCAATAGCCCCTAAAAAGATAAAATACTTAAGAATAAATCTGACCAGGGATGTAAAAGACCTATACGAAGAAAACTACAAAACACTACTGAAAGAAACCCAAAGGGATCTACATAAATGGAAAAACATACCATGCTCATGGATAGGCAGAGTCAACATTGTGAAAATGACAATTCTACCCAAACCAATTTACAAACACAACACAATCCCAATCCAAATACCAACAACATCCTCCAAAGATATGGAAAAACTAATCATTAACTTTATATGGAAAGGGAAGAAGCCCTGAATAAGTAAAGCACCACTGAAGAAGAAAAATAAAGTTGGAGGACTCACACTACCTGACTTGACAACCTACTATACAGCTACAGTAGTCAAAACAGCCTGGTACTGGTACAATGACAGATACATTGACCAATGTAACACAATTGAGAACCCAGATGTAAATCCATCCACCTACGGTCACCTGATCTTTGACAAGCACCCAAAGTCCATCAAATGGGGAAAAGACAGTCTTTTTAACAAATGGTGCTGGCAAAACTGGATATCCATCTGCAGAAAAATGAAACAGGACCCATACCTCACGCCATATACAAAAACTACTTCAAAATGGATCAAAGACCTGAATACAAAGCCTGAAACTATAAAGTTCATAGAAGAAAATATAGGACCAACACTTCAGGCTTTAATACATGACATTAACAGGATACAAACCATAACCATCAATGCACAAACCTCGATAGATGAGCTAGATAACTGGGATCTTCTCAAAATCAAACAACTATGCTCTTCAAAAGACTTCACCAAAAGAGTAAAAAGAGAACCTACAGGAAAAAAATTTTGGACAGTTCAAGTCAGACAAAGGTCTAATCTCCATAATCTACAAGAAAATCCAACACCTCTACAACAAAAAGACAACTAATCCTATTAAAAAATGGGCAAAGGAAATGAACAGACACTTCACCAAAGAAGACATTCAAATGGGCAACAGACACATGAGGAACTGCTCCCTATCACTAGCCATTCTACAAATGCAAATTAAAACCACAATGAGATACCATCTCAACCCGGCATTACTGGCATGAATCAAAAACACTGGAAATCGCAAATGTTGGAGGGGCTGCGGGGAGATCAGAACTCTTATGCACTGCTGGTCTGAGTGCAAAATGATACAATCATTTTGGAAAATGATATGGCGTTTCCTCAGAAAGCTAGAAATAGACATACCATTCAATCCAGCAATCCCACTCCTAGGAATATATCCTAGAGAAATAAGAATCGTCACTTAAATAGACATATGCACACCTATGTTCATGGCAGCATTGTTCACAATAGCAAAATGATCGAAACAACCTAGATGCCCATCAACAGATGAATGGATAAACAAATTACGGTACATACACACAATGGAGTACTATGCAACGAGAAAGAACAATGATGAATCTGTGAAGCATCTCATAACATGGATGAAACTGGAGGACATTATGCTGAGTGAAATAAGTCAATCACAAAAGGACAAATATTGTACGAGACCTCTATTGTAAAAAGCCATGAAAAAGTTCATACACAAAATGTAACAATCTTTGTTGGTTCCCAGGGATGGGAGGGGTGGGGGGAAATACTAAATAGGCAATGGATAAGTGGTATCTTGGGTGACGGATGAGACAGTACACAATACAGGGGAAAGTAGCACAACCTGTACAAGGAAAGTTCATGGAAGCCCCATAGACACATCCAAACTCCCTGAGGGACTGAATTGCTGGGGACCATGGTCTTGGGGAACATCTAGCTCAACTGTCATAACACTGCTTATAAAGACAATGCTCTACATTCTATCTTGGTGACTAGTGTCTGGGGTCTTAAAAGCCTGTGAGCGACCATCTCAGATATTCCACTGGTCTCATCCCTTTGGGAGCAAGGGAGAATGAAAAGAACAGGATACAAGGAAAAGATTAGTCTGAAGGACTAATTGTCCACTGCTACCAAGGCCTCCACCAGACTGAGTCAAGTACAGCTAGATGGTGCCCGGCTACCACCACTGACTGCTCTGACCAGGATCACAACAGAGGGTTCTGGACAGAGCTGGAGAAGGATGTAGAACATAATTCTATCTCACAAAAAAAGACCAGATTTACTGGCCTAAAGGAGGCTGGAGAAACCCCGAGAGTATGGCTCCCAGACACCTTTTTAGCTCAATGGTGAATTTATCTCAGAGGTTCACTTTTCAGCCTGGGAGTGCACAGCCCCATAAAACCAAATGAGACTAACGAGGTACAGTAGTCCTGTGACAAGGGCCAGAAGGCAGAAGGGGACAAGGAAGCTGGTGATAGGGAACACAAGGTTGAGTAAGGATATTGTTGATGTGTTGTGAGATTTTTAACCATTGTTATAGGGCAACATTTGTAATAACTGTTAAATGAAAAACTATTTTGTTCTGTAAGCCTTCATCTTAAGTGAGAATAACTGCACAATTGGAAGAGCATAGTCAATATCACTGAACTGTGCATTTAGAAATTTTTGAATTGGTGTATCTTTGGCTATGTGTATTTTCACCAAAAAAAAAAGGTTGAGAAGTTAGAGGGTTGACATGTTGTGGGGTTGTTAACCAATGTCATAAACAATATGTGTACTACTGTTTCATGAGAAACTATTCGTTCTGTAAGCCTTCACCTGAAGTACAATTAAAAAAAAAAAATTTAATCTGGGTTCATCACAGATCTGATATGGAAAAGTGGAACTAAGACCCTCTCAGAGAAATTTAGCCAGTTAACAGCTGAGGCAGAGTAAAGGATGTAATGTGATAATGTTGACCCTAGGTCAAGCCAAGTCTAGCACAATAAATTATAAGTAGAAGAAAACAGTTAGCAGAGGAATAAAAACTAAACAGTATGTGAAGGGTTAGCTGAGTCATGTAAATAGATGACTATGGAAATTAATATATATTGATTCTTGTTACTAAGGCCTCCAAGACATGCAAAATTTCCAGAAAAACTTAACAGATTCAATTACAGCACCATTTTTCTTCTTGAATTTTCATAGAATTCCATTAGAAGCTTTTCAACATCTGTTAATACCAATTCTTTTCTTCCCTGAAACCAAGAAGGTTTCTATTGCTTACCGTTTTCTATACCTGACTAGAAGATCCAAACTGTCGCAGCGGCGACAGTTGTTGGGGCGGTGGAGATAATAACCAATGCCACAACTCTGTAGGGAAGTGGGGCCAGGAGGGTCACTCTGAGGAGTCGAACCCCAGCGTCAGTCCCAGGAGTTTATTTTATAGTCAATACAGCAAGCAGTGAAGCAAATAACAGAACAATGGGCTTTGGGTGAGTAACAATACGTTTTGGGCAAGGGAGAAGGAATTCAGGTAAACAAGCCAATCAGTAACAGGACAATAGGTTTGGGAAAACAAGTCGTGCCTAATCTCTTTCTCATCGCTGACAAGTCTCCGAATACAGCATAGAGGCCTGTGGGGGCTGCAGTTGTCAATAGTGTAGCCATGTTTAAATGGTATATATCCCCACACAAATCAACCAAATTTTGAAACTGAAATGACATTTAACACAGAAGGAGCAGATTGAGAATTATTATATCCAATGTGTTGACCAAACCAACTCTCAAGGCTAAGTTGGACTATGGACCTAGTCAGTGACCAAAAGTATTTTGCCACACTCAGTGCAATTTGGCAGATGAAACAGAGTTATCACATGAAGTACTGGGCACCATCCAATGCCTGAGCACGCAGGCAGAGTTGTAGGGTAGCCTTTTGATATACACATCTGCATCAACTTCCAAACTTCCACTCAAGATCTTTCTTTTATTACCAGAAGCGTTTGTTATGCCATGGGTTATTTTTTAATATAAGCCATAAATTACTTATAGCTATTCTTACATTGAAAATATTCTTATTTACTGACGCCAATTATTTTCCTTAGTCATGTCATACTGCTGCTATTTAGTATTTGGTGTCCTTAATTAACTACTAATTAAAAGTGTAATGAAAATATATTACATTGTCAAGATTGTGATCATTGTGGTGTTAAACAAAGACTCTACAATTGTTTCTCTGCAAATGCAACACTCAAATATTTAGGTCCTCAAAATTTACTCAGTACATTTCCAAGGATTAGCATTTTGAAACCATTGGTCTAGGATCACAGTAGGTGTTAATCCCACCAAAAAATAAATATTCTTGGCAGATGTTCATAAAATAGTTCTCAAAAGAAGACAGCATTTATTTTTTCATATGGAATAAATATTAGAAAAATTTAATAATAATTTATTCTTAGTGAGATTCAAATTTGAAGCTGACTCTTATCTTTAGGCTAGTTATGTCCAATTAGGGCAAGTTAGTCTGTAAAAATTAACAAGACTAACGAAATGCATTGAAAACACATTAATACCTTTAATTACTCTGACCCCACCGGACAGTTCACTCTGTCTTGGGAATCTGTTGGGGTTCCCCATTAAGAACACAAGTTCTGAAAGATTTGCCACTTTGCATATTAGCCGAAGAGGGAAAAAAAAAAAATGCAAAGCTGGGAAAAGAGTCTTTTTCAAGCAGAATTGAATACAAATTAGGACACTGCTTTTTCTTTTTGATTTTTAAAACATTGGCCTTCCTCTATATTCTGTGATCTATCATCTAAAACCATTTATATGCCCCTAGAATTTTACTATATAATTATTATGGGAATTTACACCACAGAGAGCCTTCCTGTGACTGAAACTAACAAAGAGGAAATACAAGAGAGAAAGAAATATCTGCTAAATTTGGAGGGATATCTTCAGCTCCTACAGCAAACTGTGCCTGAAGCTTTTCATGCATGAAGTCTATACATGGTCTTTTAAAAAATGAGAGCCAATAAATTCCTCTTTTTTTTACTTAAAGTGGATAGACTTGGGTTAATTTGCTATAAGTGCAAGATCCCTGCCAAATTCAGGAGACTGAAATCAGTAATTACAGTAGGCAAGAAAATTGCAGTGGTTTTCCTTTAATAATGTAATCAAATCTACACTATGGGCTCACTTTGGGGAGGATTTAGTTTTTATTCAGACCCTGTAGTACACAAAACAGTATCTGCCACATGTTTCACCTACTACTGTCCTATTTCATACTTCTATTCTAATGCTCTGACATTAGTTACTTCCAATATGAGTGGGACAAACCCTACCTCAAACAGATGCTTTGCAGGTTTTTTTTATACCCATAATTCCTTATTCTTTTTCACCATATTTTTCATAGGAGTATTTATTACTCAAAACCTCTAAAAGTAGTCAAAAGGCTTTTGCCTTAAGGTACATGGGTTGCTGAGAAGCTAATTTTGTTGTCAATTCAATTAGGAAAATTTTCAAAGATATTGCTGATTTCCAAGTATCCATAAACTTCAGGCTGCTCACTTGCTATGTTGTATTTTTTATCACCTGATGTGTTTTCTCACTTGTCCTCAAACAGGTCCTTAGGTTTCCAAGTGTTAGTTGTTTTGGGGACTCTTAACTGCAGAAGACAGAGCAAATCAGAAATTTCAAGAATCCCTATCAGTTCTTTGAAACTGCATACTCTGGATCCTGCCTACCTGTGCTCACTTAAATTAAATTAATTAATGCTTTGTGTAAAGAACTTTGAATATTGAAAAATAATATTAAAAACCTGAATATAAATTATGATCACAACTTTCCAAATACATAAGTAGACACTTCATAAACTTTTATTAAACAAATGAATTCTTAACACAGAGTTCTTGGTCAGCATGTATCAGAGCAAGAGAAGTCAGTTACAACATCCATATATGTATGGATGCCAAATCAAACCAAACTCCCTGCCGTCAAGTCGATTCTGACTCAAAATGACCCTATACGACAGAGTAGAACTGCCCCATAGGGTTCCCAAAGAGTGGCTGGTGGATTCAAACTGCCCACGTTTTGGTTAGCAGCCTGAACTTTTAACCACTGCACCACCTGGGCTCCATCTGTATGGATAGAAAATTATAATAAATGCAAATTCATCATTTCCGGATCATTTCCCAGATCACAATCCAAAATAATCTGTGCCTCTAGTTCTTCAGAAAACTATAAAACAAAAAAAAGTATAATACTGATATCAATGTGTCAGTACACGCACAAACGGTTGTTTCCCAAGTCCCTTTTCAGTTAGTTTAAGTGCTTGCAGTAACTGAAATCATGCATAATTGCTACTCTAACTACTTGCATATATTTGCAAAGAAATTCTTTTGTTTTACCCTCTGACAAAGGCCCCTGTGGGTGCAATGTAGATCAATAGCTTAATTTTACCATGGTGAAACTGAAATAGAAATGTCAAACAACAAAATTTTCTTTTCCATGGCTTATTGCCAGTGTTATTATAATAAGGAAACATGTTCAAGTGGATTAAAAACTATATTTTTTTCTATACCACATATGTCTTCGACTTTCACATACATCATACAGGAGTGACTTTTTCTTTCTATTTTGCAGTTTATTTTACTACAGTATCTCAATACATAAAAATGAGGAAAAAAATGTGTTAAGACAGAGGTCACACAACATTCTGAGACTGAATACAAAATTTGGGGTGAATCTTCATTTTGGGGGGAAGATGGTTCAGGAATTTCATCATGTTTTCAATTCAGAAAAGGTTTGAACTATTTTTTAAAGTACTGTAATTTATTATAAAAATAGATCTTTAATTATGATAACTGTTGTTGGTATGAGCACTTATAAAAAGGCACATTTGTGCATTATTTGTGAGAATTAAATTTGGTTCAATCTTTTCTTGAACTCTTTGGCATTGTGTATTAAAAGTTGTATAAATGGACACACTCTCATCCAGGAACTTTTAGGAGTTTATCAATTATTTTGTGCAAATATCACCAATATCCATGGCCAGAATTTCCATCACCAAAAACATTTTCTTCAGTAAATATGTATTACTATTATAGATGAAAAAACAACAAAGATTCATTTACAATAACACATTAATATGTTTTCTTCTTCTCTCTTAATATCAAGTAACTTGAACTTATAAACATCTCATAATAGATTGTTTGCTATTCACTAAAAAAGCTGGCCAGCAGTAAAGTTATCAGATAAAATACAGAGCATAAATAAAATAATTTTAGAATACATATTGATTATATATTCAAAACTTTGAAGATTTACGAGCATTTGTCCATGGAATACCAGTTAATTTAACCCCTCCATATTGTAATTGTGTTAGTTTAAGCACCCACCGATCACCTAGAATAATGGACATCATTGAAAGCCCCCATCCCCACTCCCCTGAGCTTTATTTTTCTTAATAGTTCACTCTTTTCATTTACTTTTACTTTAACCACTGGAACATATGCATGGTTTCTTGAATATTATCTATAATTCTTCAACTTTAATCCATTGTTTAATCTTTTCCTTCTCTCCACATGTAGAAACATTACCCAACATCATCTCCTTTGAAGTCTTCTTGCTTAGAATTGCTCTTCCTTTTGTAAAAGAAGATCATGTTATAAAATTTGATACCTTTTTTGGAAACTTTAATTTTATACGTATATATTCCCAAGTAAATAATAAAATTCTTTAAAATTATTCGGTGTCACATGGTGTAAAGGGAAATACTGATGATGTACAACCAGCTCATATTAAAGTTAGTATTAAATACATTCACACAGTCATGGGAAATTGTCTAAGTATTAATGGTTAAGAAGATACCAGCATTTTAAAAACTATAGTACCGAATGACATACCAAATGTGAGTGAGTTCTCTTTAATTACTGTAACCCAATTATCTCATTTGTTTAATCACTTGTTACTATCAAATTAGGGTTCTTTTTTTTTTTTCTTTTTTGCATAATTGTATAGAGTTGAATTGGCAAGACTGCAGCTACTCACATTTCTTTGAAATGCAGATTGCACGTGGTTCTTGGGTACACAGGGTCCGGGAATTATGCCATGGCAACAGAGGAACTTCTAACTCAAGAAGGACATTTGACAGCTGCAGTCTCTGTGTTCAAATGTTTTCACAAATTTCAATTTCCAAAGCAAATAAATGCACACTGTCTTCAATAAATTTAATTAGCAGGTTGCCCTCTAGTTTGGTGTCTGAACACTCTGTCAGTGTTTTTCTTAAAATAGCTTTCAAGAAGAATAAAAATTGTATTACTTAGCTATTTTCAATTCCAATGAAACTAATATCTGGCATTTCATTGGGACTGATATTTTATATCCACCTTAAAAACTATCAACTAATTATAGTGTAGGGATTGTTTAAAAAGCATGCATAGACCCTGAACTTGTGTATATGCGTTAAGCATATATATTGCCTTAGAGAGACTTATTCTATGTGTCCCCTTTTTCCATCAACCTGTACAAAGCAAAATGCGTTCATAAAATCTCATCAGCTACGTCCATTCCATCTTGTGTAATCAAATGACTCATTAATTCTATGGTACAGTATTACAGAGTATTTAAAGCCAGGGGTTGGGAATTGGTCAAATCTGGGTTCAGAGCCTAACTCTGCTTCACATGAATTATGTGGCCTTGGACTAGTTACACTTCGGAAACTCAGATGCCTTGTCTGTGAAATGTGAAAGTTAACAGCATTGGCCTCATAGTGCTGCTGAGGTGATCAAATTGGCTCCCGCTAAGAGTGCAGTAAATGCCAGCTCCTCTTGTTTACGTTCACTGAGCTCAGAGTTTTAACTAGACTGACCACAGCACAATGTGCACCCCAAAATGAGAAAGCAAACATCAAACAGTTGTAGCAATTATAATGTGATTTTTATAAGTGAAAAAAACACCTAATAATTATGAAGCCATAAATGAGGGTTGCTTTCCTTATCTGGAGCCCTGGTGGTGCAGTGGTTAAGAGCTCGACTGCTAACCAAAAGGCTGGCGGTTCAAATCCACCAGCCATTCCTTGGAAACCTTATGGGGCAGTTCTACTCTGTCCTATAGGGTCGCTATAAGTTGGAATCAACTCAAAGGCAACTGGCTTCCTTATCTAAGCAGAATCTAGAAGATAGGTTGTTTGTCACCTAGGTTCAGCTGCACAGGGGTGTTATCAGGGACTTAGGTTTGTAGCTTAGTTATTGCAAGATGGCTGCTTCAGATGGACCCATCATGAAAATGTTAGAGAGAGAAAGAAGGGATGCTGGAGAGGGGTTAATTATTTCTGTTCCTGGCCCCTTTACAGAGAAATCAAAACATTTTTCACAACTTCTCATTTTGCTGATGACTTACTGGCAATAACTATGTCATGTGGTTATTCCCAGCAACAAGAGGTACTAGTATAGTAAGCTAGGGACCTTGATGTCCCCAACAAATTCGAGATTATATTAGCAGGGAAGAAGATTAGAAACAGATGTAGGGTACTATTTTAGTGTCTGCCATAATAGTTATCAAGGGAACATCAGAAATTTGTCAGCTTTCCATATTCTCATTTTATGGTTTAGTATTTATTGTTTTAATATTGAATTGCCTATGGGAAAGTGGCATCATAAACTTTTCATTGCTTAGGTCCTCTGAAGTTTCAATTTAGCACTAGTATGAGCAAATTCTATTCTGCAACTAAAAGTTTTTACGTGCTTTGGTTTTTTTGTTTGTTTTCCGAGAGGGGGTCGGGGGGTGGGGACAAAATAGCAGTTGAGCAAAGCGCCTCTACAGAAATTGTCTCCAATTACTCACTTCTCTCATTACTGTATAGTTACACTGACTTTTTAAATTTTTCTCTAATATTCGAAGCTCATTCCTACCTCGTGGCTCTCACATTTGTTTTTCCTTCAGTTTGTAAACTCCCTGCCAGCCAAAACCCCTCTCATCACCACCATTTTCCCATGACCGATTCCTCCTCATCAAATAGGTTCTGTTCAAACGTCCCTCCTAGGGGAAACCCTCTCTGACCAGCTTTCAACTCCAAACAGTCTCTATCTCATCTGCTTTATTTTATTGATTTTCTTTTGTTTATTTTCTTCTTCTGAAATTATTTATTTATGCATTTGACTGCTCATTACCTGACTATTCCAAACGATGCACGTTCCTTGGATTATGTTGGTCTGTTTCATCACTGCACATCTGAACCTAGAACAGTGCTTGGCACATAGTAGACACTTAATAAACATTTATTAAATAAACGAATGAATTATTAACATATGGTTCTTGATTAGCATGAGATCAAAGCAAGGCAAGTCATTTATAACATTTAAATATTGGATTGTATGAAGACAAAATGGATTACTCTCTCTATCCCTACAATAGGGATGTTCTTAAAAAGGAGCCCTTATTAACACCTATCGGCTCTTGAATGGGTGCTGAAAATTCATGAAAATGTCATTTATATCATCTTATGGTTGAAAATCCTTCTCCTTTTCATTGACACAGACTTCTCATATCCAGTCATCTACTTAAGGTCAAATCTTGCTAACTTGGGTGCCATTAGACTTTCCTTTGCATGTTTTCTCTGAGGCATTAAATATTAATTTCACAATAATTCACAAATAGTAATAACTGAATACAGAACACCTTTCTGCAGGCTGTCTGTGTTAACAACATACAATCAAAAAAAAAAAAAAAATAGGGGTCAAGATGGAGGAGTAGTCAGACACTTACTGTGGTCCCTCTTACAACAAAGACCTGAAAAAACAGGTGAATCGATTATATATGACAATCTAGGAGCCCTGAATATCAAAGGCTAAGCTGAGGAATCAGACTGAGTGGCAGGGGGAGAGAGAGAAGGTTCGGAAGCAGCGAGGAATTGACAGAATTGACCCAGCAGGAACCAGCACCCTGTAGGCCAGATCAACTGGTGTGCATGGTTAGGCAAGCTGTGGCACTTGGGATGCATTTTCCACATCAAGTGAGACCAAGCAGTAGAGAGTCTACTCAAACTTTAGAACCAGTGAAAAGCAGCACTCAATCGGCAAAAGATAAGTACATGCGTCTAACCCACCATGCAGATCAAAAAATACCCTGTTTGGGAAGAACCTCTCCTCTTTACCTCCCCTCTCCCTGCTCTGCACAGGTCCCAGGCCAGCTTCAGTGATTGCCAAGTCCCCTGGGCCAAAAGTAGGACCTGTCAGGTGCCCTGAGCCATTCTCCTGGCCTTGGAGAGGGAAAAAATTAACAAACGGGAAAAATAATCTGTCAGCTCGCCTAAGTTGGAAACTCAGAGCAGGCACAGGAAAAAAGCGTCCATGGACTTTGAATGCCTTTCACCCCTTCATAGAGTGATGGGGGCCCATTTCAACAGCATAGGCCCTCAATACAACAGAGTATATACCTGAAGCCTAACTTCAACTGTATTTACTATATGGTGGAGTGGCAGGTTGGTGACATTTGACACTACTCTGCCCATTAAACAGGGTACTCACCTACCCACATAAGGGGCCTGAGGACTGGTGGCTCCACCCATGTCACATGGTCACCCACGACAGGGGTCCAAGAATAAGCGGTTCCTCCCAGTCCTTACATCCAACAGCATTGGGTGCCCACAGTCCAGCCGCAAAACCCACCCACCTACACTATCTAGGGAACAGGGACACACTTTCCTTCCAGATACTCAGGGGCAGCTGTCAGCCTCCTGAACAAAATTCTAGCCGATAGAATTCAATAACATATCAAAAAAAAAAAATTCACCATGACCAAGTAGGATTCATACCAGGTATACAAGGATGGTTCAACATTAGAAAAACAATCAATGTAATCCATCACATAAATAAAACAAAAGACAAGAACCACATGATCTTAACAATTGATGCAGAAAAGACATTTGACAAAGTTCAAAACCCATACGTGATAAAAACTCTCAGCAAAAAAAGGAATAGAAGGGAAATTCCTCAACATAATTAAGGGCATTTATACAAAGCCAACAGCCAACATCATCCTAAATGGAGAGAGTTTGAAAGTGTTCCCCTTGAGAATGGGAACCAGACAAGGATGCCCTTTATCACCACTCTTTTTCAACATTGTGCTGGAGATCCTGGTCAGAGCAATTAGGCTAGAAAAAGAAATAAAGAGCATCCAAATTGGTTGGGAAGAAGCCTAAGTATCTCTGTTTTCAGATGATATGATCTTATACACAGAAAACCCCAAAGAATCCATAAGAAAACTACTGGAACTAATAGAAGATTTCAGCAAAGTATCAGGATACAAGATAAACATACAAAAATCCACTGGATTCCTCTACACCAACAAAGGAGAACTTCAAAGAGGAAATCAACAAATCAATACCATTTACAATAGCCCCCAAGAAGATAAAATGCACAGGAGTAATCTAACCAGAGTAGTAAAAGACCTATACAATGAAAACTACAAGACACTACTGCAAGAAACCAAAAGAGACCTACATAAGTGGAAAGAATACCTTGCTTATGGATAATGTTTCACTCAACATTGTGAAAATGTCTATTCTACCCAAAGCGATCTACAGATACAATGCAATCTCAATCCAAATTCCAAGGGCATTTTTTAATGAGATGGAGAAACAAATCACTAACTTCATATGGAAGTGGAAGAGGCCTTGGATAATTAAAGCGTTACTCAAGAAGAAGAACAAAGTGGGAGGCCTCACACTACCTGATCTTAAAACCTATCATACCGCCAGAGTAGTCAAAACAGCCTGGTACTGGTACAACAACAGATACATAGACCAATGGAATAGATTTAATTAAATTAAATTAATTAATTTAATTTAATTCATTTCAACCACCTATAAGCAGCTCACATTTGACAAAGGTCCAAAGTCCATTAACTGGGGAAAAGACAGTCTCTTTAACCAACGGTGCTGGCATAACTGGATATCCATCAGCAAAAAACTGAGACAAGAACCATACCTCACACCATGCACAAAAACTAACTCAAAATCTATCAAAGACCTAAATATAAAATTGAAAATGATAAAGGCATGGAAGAAAAAATAAGACAACCCTAGGAGCCCTAATACATGGCATAAACAAAACACAAAACGTTACTAACAGTACACAAATACCAGAAGAAAAACTAGATAACCAAGAGCTCCTAAAAATCAAACACTATACTCATCAAAAGACCTCACTAAAAGAGTGAAAAGACAACCTACAGATTGGCAAAACATTTTTGGCTATGATAAATCCGATCAGGGTCTAATCTCTAAATTCTACAAGATATTGCAAAACCTCAACAACAAAAAGACAAAAAACCCAATTAATAAATGGGCAAAGGATGTGAACAGGCACTTCATCAAAGATATTCAAGTGGCTAACAGATACATGAGGAAATGCTCACGATCATTAGCCATCAGAGAAATGCAAATCAAAACTACAGTGAGATACCATCTCATCCCAACAAGGCTAGTATTAATCCAAAAACCACAAAATAATAAATGGATAGGTTGTGGAGAGACTGGAACACTTATACACTGTTGGTGGGATTGCAAAATGGTACATCCACTTTGGAAATCGATTTGGTGCTTCATTAAAAAGCTAGAAATAGAAGTACCATACAATCCAGCAATCCCACTCCTTGGAAAATATCCTAGAGAAATAAGAGCTGTCACAGGAATAAATACATGCACACCCATGTTTATTGCAGCACTGTTCACAGTAGCAAAAAATGGAAACAACCTAGGTGCCCATCAATAGACTAATGCATAAACAAATTATGGTATATTCACACAATGGAATACTATGCAATGATAAAGAACAATGATGAATCTGCAAAACATTTCATAACATGGATGAATGTGGAAGGCATTATGCTGAGTGAAAGTATTCAGCTGCAAAAGGACAAATATTGTATGAGACCACTATTATAAGAACTCTAGAAAAGGTTTAAACACAGAAGAAAATATTCTTTGATGGTTGCGAGGGTGGGGAGGGAGGGAGAGGGGTATTCACTAACTAGATAGACAAGTATTATCTTAGGTGAAGGGAAGGGCAATGAACAATACAGGGGAAGTCGGCACAACTGGACTAAACCAAAAGCTAAGAAGTTTCCTGAATACAGCCAAACTCTGCGAGGGACAGAGTAGGAGGGGTGAAGGTCTGCAGACCATGCTTTCAGGGGATTTCTAGGTCAACCGGCATAACAAAGTTTATTAAGAAAATTTCCTCTATCCCATTTTGGTGAGTGGCGTCTGGGATCTTAAAAGCCAGTGAGCAGCCATCTAAGATGCATCAATTTGTCCCAACCCACCAGGAAAAAGGAGAATGAAGAACACCAAAGATACAAGGAAAATATTAGCCCAAGAGACAGAAGGGGCCACACAAACCGGAGACTCCATCATCCTGAGACCAGAAGAACTAGATGGTACCCAGCTACCACCAATGACCGCCCTGACAGAGAATACAACAGAGACTCCCTGATGGAGCAGGAGAAAAGTGGGATGCAGAACTCAAATTCTAGTAAAAAGACCAGACTTAATGGTCTGAGACCAGAGGACCGCAGAAGACGTGGCCTCTGGACTCTCTGTTAGCCCAGAACTGAAACCATTCCCAAAGCAAACTCTTCAGACATAGATTGGACTGGACTATAAGACATAAAATGAGACTTGTGAAGAGAGTGCTTCTTAGCTCAAGTAGACACATGAGACTAAATGGACAGCTCCTATCTGGAGGCGAGATGAGAACAGGCGCTTGCTGAACTGACACGGAAAATCCGAGGTGTAAAGGAGGAGTGTGTTGTCACATTATAGGGAGAGCAACTAGGGTCACATGACAATGTCTGCATAAATTTTTGAATGTGAAACTAACTTGAACTGTAAACTTTCACTTAAAGTGCACTAAAAATTTTTAAAAAAGCATAAAACACATCAACAGTTTTGGCAGTAGAATTAAACGTAAAAAAAAAACAGACAAAAACTTGGAAGAGTAATTTGTTTTGTTATTCTTATCAGAAATAAGAATTTATTATCTTTCCCCCTTTAGGCTAGTTAAATAACTGTCTTAGGCTGCGTTCTCTAGAGAAGCAAAACCAGTAAAGTGTATAAATATATATATAGAGAGAGATTGATATCAAGGAAGCAGCTCACGCAATTGTAGAGGCTAAAACGAATGTCCCAAGTCCATGGATCAGGGTAGAGGCCTCTTCCAAGTTACGCAGCCGCAGAAGCTGGCAAGCCTGAGATGAGCAGGTCGGAGAACAGGGCTCCCACCCACAGGCTGTGCAGATCGAGGAATCCCAAGTACAGCAGATAAGCTGACAGCTCAAGTCCCAAGAACTGGAGATGAGGTGACAGGAGGCAGCCGCAGGATCCAGAGAGAGCAAAAAGCCAGAAAGTCTGCTTATATTCAGATGCAGGCCACACCCCCAAGGAGACTCCCTTTCATCTGATCAGCTACTCACAGTATATTCAATCATGGGAGTGATTACATTAAAACACTGAGAATCATGGCCCAGCCAAGTTGACACAGAATCTTAATCATCACAATAACCAAGGGTCAAAAATGTCCTCAAATTCTATTTAACACAAGGTTATGAGATTCTATGCTTTTCAGAGTTCTTTCTGGAATGGGTCAACCAGAGAAAATAACAACCTTCTCAGAGACCACCATGTCTTGGGAAACTGTAATGGAAAAAAGTAACTGTATTGAGAATTGGTTTTATGTAAACTAAAAAGTGAATGTTTAGATTCTTCCAAAAATAAAAATTAGCTTTCAGGTAAATCCATCTTTCACTTGTAGTCATAGCATGTAGAAATTTAACTGTATCATTTTATTTCTCATCAAACACAGAAAAATGTATACCTCTGTGAATGTGAAAACAAGTCCTGATCCTAGCACAGCACTAAAATTAAGATACCTTAATATCTATTAAGACTTCCATATTACATGGAACCCCCATGTCTTTCAGTTTGTGGTACGGTGGGAGCTTGCATGTTGCTGTGATGCTGGAAGCTATGCCTCCTGTATTCGTATACCAGCAGGGTCACTCATGGTGGACAGGTTTCAGTGGAGCTTCCAGACAAAGACAGAAGAGGAAGAAGAACCCACTAGTCTACTTCTGAAAAAAATTAGCCAGTGAAAACCTTACGAATAGCAGTGGAACAATGTCTGACATAGTGAGGGAAGATGAGCCCCTTAGGATGGAAGACACTGAAAATATGACTGGGGAATGGCTGCCTCCTCAAAGTAGAGTCAACCTTAATGATGGGGATGGAGTCAAGCTTTTGGGACCTTCATTTGCTGACGTGGCATGACTCAAAATGACAAGAAACATCTGTAAACATCCATTAATAATTGGAATGTGGAATGTACAAAGCGTGAATCTAGGAAAAATGGAAATCGTCAAAAATGAAATGCAATACATAAACATCAATATCCTAGGCATTAGTGAGCTGAAATGGACTGGTATTGGCCATTTTGAATTGGACAATCATAAGGTCTACTATGCTGGGAATGACAGCCTTAATAGGAATGGCATTGCATTCATTGTCAAAAAGAACATTGTGAGATACATCCTGAAGTACATCACTGTCAGTGACAGGATAATATTCATATGCATACAAGGAAGATCAGTTCATACAACTATTACTCAAATTTTCACAGCAATCACTAAGGCTAACGATGAAGAAATTTAATATTTTTACCAACTTCTGCAAACTGAAATTGATTAAACATGTAATCAGGATATATTGATAATTACTGTTGATTGGAATGTGAAAATTGGAAACAAGAAGGATCAGTAGTTGGAAAATATGGCCTTCGTGATAGAAACCATGCTGGAGATCTCATTATAGAATTTTGCAAGACCGACGACTTCTTCATTGCAAATATCTTTCTTCACAAACATAAACAGTGACTACACGTGTGGACCTTGCCAGATGGAATACACAGGAATCAAACTGACTACTTCTGCGGAAAGAGACAATGGAGAAGCTCGACATCATCAGTCAGAACAAGGCCAGGGGCTGACTGCGGAACAGACCATCAATTGCTCATATGCAAGTTCAAGTTGAAACTGAAGAAAATTAGACCAAGGCCATGAGAGCCAAAGTATGACCTTGAGTATATCCCACCTGCATTTAAAGACCATCTCAAAAATGGATGTGATGTATTAAACACTAATGACCGAAGACTAGACCAACTGTGGAATAACATCAAGGACATCATAGACGAAGAAAGCAAGAGGTCATTAAAAAGGCAGGAAAGAAAGGAAAGAGAAAAATGGACGTCAGAAGTGACTCCGAAACTTATTCTTGGATGTAGATTAGCTAAAGAAAATGGAAGAAATGATGAAGCAAAAGAGCAGAACAGAAGATTTCAAAGTGTGGTTCGAGAAGACAAAGTAAAGTATTATAATGGCACGTGCAAAGACCTGGAGATAGAAAACCAAAAGGGAAGAACATGCTCAGCATTTTACAAGCTGAAAGAACTGAAGAAAAAATTTAAGCCTCAAGTTGCAATACTGAAGGATTCTATGGGGAAAATATTAAACGACACAAGAAGAATCAAAAGAAGATGGAAGGTATACAATGACATATACATTGAACAATGGAACAGAATTGAGAACCCAGATGTAAGTCCATCTACCTACGGTCACCTGATCTTGAACAAGGGCCCAAAGTCCATCAAATGGGGAAAAGACAGTCTTTTTAACAAATGGTGCTGGCAAAACTGGATATCCATCTGCAAAAAATTGAAACCAGGACCCATACCTCATGCTATATCCAAAAACTAATTCAAAATGGATCAAAGACCTAAATGTAAAGCCAAAAACTATGAAGTTCATAGAAGAAAAAATAGGACCAATGCTATAGGCCCTAATACACGGCATTAACAGGATACAAACCATAACCATCAACACACAAACCCCAGAAGATAAGCTAGATAACTGGGATCTTCTAAAAATCAAACAACTATGCTCTTCAAAAGACTTCACCAAAAGAGTAAAAAGAGAACCTACAGACTGGGAAAAAAATTTTGGACAGTACGAGCCAGACAAAGGTCTAATCTCCATAATCTACAAGAAAATCCAACACCTCTACAACAAAAAGACAAATAATCCTATTAAAAAATGGGCAAAGGAAATGAACAGATGCTTCACCAAAGAAGACATTCAAATGGCCAACAGACACATGAGGAAATGCTCGCGATCACTAGCCATTAGACAAATGCAAATTATAACTACAATGAGATACCGTCTCACCCTGGCATTACTGGCATGAATCAAAAACGCTGGAAATAACAAATGTTGGAGGGGCTGTGGGGAGGTCAGAACTCTCATGCACTGCTGGTGGGAATGCAAAATGATACAACCATTTTGGAAAATGATATGGCGCTTCCTGAGAAAGCTAGAAATAGACATACCATTCAATCCAGCAACCCCACTCCTAGGAATATATCCTAGAGAAATAAGAGTTGTCACTCAAATAGACATATGCACACCAATGTTCATGGCAGCATTGTTCACAATAGCAAAAAGATGGAAACAACCTAGATGCCCATCAACAGATGAATGGATAAACAAACTATGGTACATACACACAATGGAGTACTATGCAATGAGAAAGAACAACAATGAATCTGTGAAGCATCTCATAACATGGATGAAACTGGAGGACATTATGCTGAGTGAAATAAGTCAATCACAAAAGGACAAATATTGTATGAGACCTCTATTGTAAAAAGCCATGAAAAACTTCACACACAAAATGTAACAATCTTTGTTGGTTCCCAGGGATGGGAGGGGTGGGGGGGAAATACTAAACAGGCAATAGATAAGTGGTATCTTAGGCGAGGGGTGAGACAGTGCACAGTTCTGGGGAAACCAGCACAACTTGTACAAGGAAAGGTCATGGAAGCTCCACAGACACTTCTAAACTCCCTGAGGGACTGAATAGCTGGGCGGAGGGCTGTGGGGACCATGGTCTCAGGGAACATCTAGCTTAATTGGCATAACACAGTTTATAAAGACAATGTTCTACATTCTACCTTGGTGAGTAGCATCTGGGGTCTTAAAATCCTGTGAGCAGCCATCTAAGATAGTCCACTGGTCTCATCCCTTCGGGAGCAAGGGAGAATGAAGAGAACAGGATACAAGGAAGAGATCAGTCTGAAGGACTAACAGACCACAGCTCCCAATGCCTCCACCAGACTGAGTCCAGTGCAGCTAGATGGTGCCCGGCTACCACCACTGACTGCTCTGACCAGGATCACAACAGAGGGTTCTGGACAGAGCTGGAGAAGGATGTAGAACAAGATTCTAACACACCCAAAAAAAGACCAGATTTACTGGCCTGACACAGACTGGAGAAACCCCAAGAGTATGGCCCCCAGACACCGTTTTGGCTCAGTGGTGAAGTCACTTCCGAGGTTCACCGTTCAGCCGGGGAGTGGACAGCCCCATAAAACCAAATGGGACTAATGAGGCACAGCAGTCCAGGGACAGGGGCTGGAAGGCAGAAGGGGCCAGGAAAGCTAGTGATAGGGAACCCAAGGTTGAGTAAGGATAGTGTTGATGTGCTGTGAGGTTGTTAACCATTGTCATAAGGTAACGTGTACTAACTGTTTAATGAGAAACTGTTTTGTTCTGTAAACCTTCATCTAAAGTGAGAATAGCAGCACAATTGGAAGAGCATAGTTGATATCACTGAACTGTGCATGTAGAAATTTTTTAAATGGTGTATCTTTGGCTATGTATATTTTCACCAAAAAAAAAAAAAAAATGTCGAGAAGGGAGAGGGTTGACATGGGGTTGTTAACCAATGTCATAAAACAATATGTGCACTACTGTTTCATGAGAAACTATTTGTTCTGTAAGCCTTCACCTGAAGGACAATTAAAAGAAAGAAAGAAAAGAAGATGGAAGGAATACACAGAGTCTCTACACCAAAAACATTTGGTCGACTTTCAGCCGTTTCAGGAGTTAGCATATGATCAGGAGCTGATGGTACTGAAGGAAGAAGTCCAAGCTGCAGTGAAGGCATTGGCGAAAAACAAGACTCCAGGAATTGACGGAATACCAATTGAGATGTTTCAACAAACTGATGTAGCACTGTAAGTGCTCGCTTGTCTATGCCAAGAAATTTGGAAGACAGCTACTTGGCCAACTGACTGGAAGAGATCCATATTTATGCCTATTTCCAAGAAAGGTGATCCAACCGAATGCAGAAATTATTGAACAATATCATTAATATCACACACAAGTAAAATTTTGCTGAAGATCGTTCATAAGTAGCTACAACAGTGTATCAACAGGGAACTGACAGAAATTCAAGCTGGATTTAGAAAAGGACAAGGAATGAGAGATATCATTGCTGATGTCAGATAGATCCCGACTGAAAGCAGAGAATACCAGGAAGATGTTTACCTGTGTTTTATTGACTATGCAAAACCATTCAACTGTGTGGATCGTAACAAATTATGGGTAACATTACAAAGAATGGGACTTCCAGAATACTTAACTGTACTCATGAGGAATTTGTGCATAGATTAAGAGGCGTTCGTTTAAACAGAACAAAGGGATCTTGCATGGTTTAAAGTCAGGAAAAGTGTGCATCAGGGAAGTTTCCTTCACCATACTTATTCAGCCTGTATGCTGAATGAATAATCAGAGAATCTGGACTATATGAAGAAGAATGGGACATCAGGATTGGAGGAGACTCCTTAACAACCTGTGTTATGCAGATGACAACCTTGCTTGCTGAAAGTGAGGAGGACTTGAAGCACTTACTAATGAAGATCAAAGACTACAGCCTTCAGTATGGAGTACACATCAACATAAAGAAAACAAAAATCCTCAGAACTGGACTAATAAGCAACATCATGATAAACAGAGAAAAGATTGAGGTTGTCAAGAATTTCATTTTCCTTGGATCCACAATCAATGCCCACCGAAGCAGCAGTTGAGAAATCAGAGGATGCATTACATTGGGGAAATCTGCTACAAGATATCTCTTCAAAATGTTAAAAAGCAAAGTTATCATTTCAATGACTGAGGTGCACCTGACCTAAGCTGTTTGGTTTTCAATTGTCTCACATGCATTTGAAAGGTGGGCAATGAATAAGAAGAATGAAAAGAATTTAGGCCTTTGAATTAAGGTGTTGGTGAAGAATATTAATATATCATGGACTGCCAAAAGAACGAACAAATCTGTCTTGGAAGAAGTACAACAAGAATGCTCCTTAGAAGCAAGGATGGTGAGACTACATCTCACATAGTTTGGCAAGAGTATGTCTCACATACTTCGGACATGTCATCAGGAAGGATTAGTCCCTGGAAAAGGACATGATGCGTGTAGGGTCAGTGAAAAAGAGGAAGAACCTCAGTTAGATGGCTCAACACAGTGGCTGCAACCATGGGCTCAAGCAAAACAATGACTGGGAGGATGGTGCAGGATTGGGCAGTGTTTCTTGCTGTTGTACATAGGGCCACTATGAGTCAGAACTTACTCTATGGCACATAACAACAACAACTACGACATTACATTGAACAATTCAGTATATGTTATTTTATACAAATTAGTAAATAGTTTCTGTGGTTTTCAGTCATTCGGAGTCAAATCTTGAAATTTAGAGAATGAAAAAACTTTTATTAACGTAACGTTTAGCATATTTAACAAAAAATTGTCACCTTTTCTGTATTGACTTTAATAATCATCATCATATTGTGTACCTTTATCAGTTTTAGCCAATCAAGTAGTTTCACAATGGTTTTAATTTCTTGTATCTATTTTTCCTAACAAATGTCTATTGTACTGTAAAGGTTAGGGATTGTGAAACTGGCTATGTCATTTACAAACCTGTGAGACTCAATCCCTGATCTTCTGACTCACCCTTCTGACTAGCTAAAAGGTCATCTTCTCATTGATGAAAGTCTACCAAGGGACAAGGCAATAGAATGTATTGATGAAATGTCTAAAGGGGAAAAATGCAATTGCAAGTCACTGAAATTCTAATTGGGAATCTGTTTTAGACATCACAGCTGAGAGGTAGTTTAATCTGTTTTCTACTCCTTGTATGCCAGTGTTTTAAGCTCCTACTGCTGCAGGATGCCTCAATGACAGTTCTTAAATTTCTTTCCTGATAATGAGATGGCATAATTGAGAGAATGCAGGACTTTTGCTACTACTTCTTATCTTAACTGAAACTGATTTTCCACAGGATCACACATATTTCCAGATTTCCCTGTGGAATATGATGAGGATAACTGTGTATGCCACAGCCTCTCCTCAGCATTTAATATATATGTCCTTACTTATGAGGACAATAACCCCTCTGAGGCTGGCAATGCTATCCCCTTTTTATAATTGAAAAACCTCAGACTCAGCAGAACTTAAATAATCTGCTTAAAGTTTCAGCTATAGAATGTGGCAGCATTTTACTTGTACAACCCTGGCCCTTTACCGTTGATTTCTCCATTCTCCATGCACTCAAAGGCCACTAGAAGGTAAACATTAAAAGTTAACAAGTCATCATTGCTGCCCCAGTCCATCACACCTTTATCTCCATGAACAATGATGTTCTTTGAATCCCATGCCTCTTACTCTGGGTTCTCTAGAGGAGCAAAACTAGCAAAGCATGTATAGATATATATAGAAAGAAATTTACGTCAAGTGATGGCTCATGCAGTTGTGGAGGCTGGCAAGTCCCAAATCCATGGGTTATGAAACAGGCTGAAGACTCTGCTGGTTCACATAGTTTCAGGGGCTGATGAACCCAAAATCTGCAGCTCAGGTGGCAGGCCAGAAACTTCTGCAGGATTACATCCTAAGAACCAGAGGTTGGTCGACGAGAAGAGCTTGAGGTGAAGAAAAAGACAGAAAGCTCTGCCAAAACATACATTTATATACTGGAGGTAGGCCACATACCCAGAGAAACTCCCCTTTCAACTGATCGGCTGCTCACATCAGATCACAAAACGGAAGGTGATTACATAGTGTCTGCTAAACCACCGAGAATCATAACTTAGCCAAGTTGACAAAAAACATTAACTATCATACCATATATATAGTTACTCTTCTCTACACTTCTTCATTGTTATCATTTGCTGATCTCCCAGCTATTCTTTCATATCTACTGTTGCTTCAATCTTGGACTTGGATGATTTCAATATACATGTTAATAATCTATTTTATAACTGATCACAGTGCCTCTTAATGGTTTCCCCAAGGTCCTTCACATCCACTCCAGCAAATAACACTTAGGGATGCGTCTGGACTTTATTACTACCCCCAAAGGCTTCCACATGAAATGGTCAACTCTGATATCTCACTTTCACCACTATCAAACATTGTTCCGTATCTCTTACTCTTTAACTACTCTTGTTCATGACCTTATCAATACCTCCTTTATGTTAACTCCTTAGTCTATAACTCCCTTAGATTTTCACTTACTTTGAAACAATGGCCTAGTAATAATAATTGGAGTAATAATAACAGCATTAACACCGTTATCATGGTTTAGCAATTATTCGCCATGCATTGTAGATAGCACTTTTTATGTTTTCTAAACTGTCTTCTCATATTTGCTTTCAGTTAGTAGTTTCTACCTATTTTAATTCTCTACCATCATTTAATACAGTATTTGGAGATGCAGTGAATCATGCAATGCCCATGGTCTACAGAGGCTCAAATTGTTCATCACTACAAGGTCAGTGCACTGCCACCGCAAGACTAAGGATTTCAGAGTCAGACAGACGGCAGTTCAAACTCAGGCAGTGTTTCTTTATGACCTTGAGCAGATCAGTACCTCTCTCTGAATCTCAGTGTTCTTGTCTTTCAAACAGGAATTAACCAGATAAAAAGTCATAAAGTGCTCATCATATGATCTGTAATATATTAAATCTCAATATATTACATATATTTAAGCATTCATTTGTAAATCATATGCTGATCATAATCTCTGTTCTAAAGAATGATCAGAGACAAAAAATAAGTAAGTAGGCAATACATTATGGTGCACAATGATAAGTACTTCAATGAAATATGAATATAGTGTTATGAGATCACACAAAGTGTCACCCAGCCCTGTCTGGGGTATCAGTAAAGGGTTCTATGAGGGGTATTCGGTTAACTAGGATGCCAGTGATGAATAATAATAATTCAGGTGAAGAGAAATCAGGAAAGTATTGCAAACTAAAGAAATAGACTCAGAGTCTAGGAAAAATAGCCCAGAAAGCCTCTTTCCAGATATGGGAGCTGGAGAATGAGAAACGAGTAGTCCAGAGAGAAGAGAAAAGGCCTGGTTCTTGATTTCATCCCCTTCTATTTCTCCTCTGTAAAGATCAAGCAAGATTTGGAGCAACCCGAACTCATTTATTCTTTCATCATTTTTCTACACATACAGTTAGGAAAAGACAAGAGTGAAATTATTCAACAAGACGCCAACCAATCAGAACAGTAGCTTCCTTAGTAATAAAGCAGAGTCTGGGAGGTGGTGGGGGACTTGAACCAGTAACTATTTTCAACTGTTATGGAAGTAATATAATATTTAACAATCGGCATGACCAGCCCATGTGCACCGTCTTAACTTTAGCCCTGGATTAGCTTAAATGACTGCTAAGTCATTACTTTGAGTTTTACCTTGACCTTAACTTGTTAACCTCCCTATCTTGTGTGTGTGTGTGTGTGTGTGTGTGTGTGCGTGTGCATGTGTGTGCGCTCCAGAACACCTACACTCCAGCTATCAACAATTGTGTCAAATATTCACAAAACCATATTTCATGGAATTAACTAGTCAAGAGGTTGGTGATTCTTGGATGAAGACTGTGCCATCAACCTAAAATGACCCACAATTCACAGACAATACTATCAGTATAAGAGTTTGTAATTTTCAAAGCACTTTAATATTATCAAATATCCTCATAACAACACAGTGAAGTACATGGAGCAGGAATTCGATCATTTGCAAATACTCATCAAGTGAATTTCCATCATTTGCAACACTTCCAGGAGCTAGAGAGGCAAGTTTTATTATCTATACAGGGTAACTGAGGAAACTGACACTTAGTAAATTAAAATGTATCTTATAATCTTAAAATAATATGGGACGGTTTTGAAATGAAAAATGCAAATAAATATAAGCAAACATAGAATTTTATCATTCTAGACATTTCACAAGTTGAATTAAAAAGTATTAAGAATGCTAGAAATTACTGCCTTGCAAAGCATCCAAAGCACTCAAATAATGGAACTAGGTTCTTATCTTAAAAGTTTTTATTTCAGTGGACTATTTGGAATTATAGAGGATTAGATTTTGGTTTGGGGCTCACTAATTTTAATTAAATACGTCTATTTAGTTAAGAATGAAACTATAATTTACATAGTCTTTTGTCTAGACAGGAGACAATGACATGTTTTCTAAAAAAGAAAAAAGAAGTAGAAAACCTAACATTCCCTTTTTAGCCAAAATTCCTCCAAAATATCCTCCTACTCTTTGTAAGTGCTACTACTGATGTAGTACACTCATTTATTTTATATATGATCATGATGTTTTTTGAAGGAGTACTAGTTCATGGGATTCCAACGTTTCACAAAATCTGATTAAATGTGAACAAACACAAACTACTACCTTATTCAGAAAAACTCTGAGAATATGCAAGACATATTTTCTGTCCTTAAGGAGCTGTTAGTCTGAGGGAGGAAACATGGCCCATACATATAAAAGAGCCTTGATTCTAATTACTAAGTGATTGCAGTCAGGAAAAAAATAAGGTAGGGAAGTCAAAAATTTAAAAAAAAGAAGTTCAGAGAAGGTAAAGGCACATTTTGCTTGAGGGATCAGGGATAGTTTTATTGGAGAAATTGGCACCTTGAGGAATGGAAGGTTGCATAACTATTCAAGGGAATCTCAATAAGCCATGGCTTGAATTAAGTATAATTCCAAGACGATTTTTTTCAAACTCTTTTCTTAATGGGGGTCTTGTATGTTGACTCTTAAATCTGGAAGAGGACAGATGTATTCATTACTTCATTCATACATTTATTCACTTACTATATAATCATGGAGAGTCATGTGTGATGATGACCATTGTTTTGTCTGCTCACGGTGGAGATGTGCACAGGGCAGATGATGTCTTTACTCTCTCACAGCTAGTGTATCATTTGAGCAATCAAATAAAAAATAAGAAAATAAACCTAACAGCTTAACCCACCTTGGATTTACAAAAGATAAAAAAAAATAAAATAGAATCATGATGGGCTCAGCAGTAATGAGACAGAAGCAAGGAGGAGAGAACACAGTGGTGGTTAGGAAAAGCGTGTCTGTAAACAAATGGAGTCAGTGACGTGAAGATCTGGGCAAAGCGTGTTTCCGGCAGAATTCCACAAGAGTGCAGAGAGTTAATCTGGGAAGAACCATGGTGTTTGAATAACAAAAAGAAGGTCATGTCTAGAGTGGAATGAGAGAGGTGAAGATTGACAGAGATGAATTCTGAAAGACAGGTAGTAGCCATGTCAGATAGGGTTCTACAAGATGTGAAGTTCAAACTTCCCCTAACCTCTACCGCGGCCCCCCGCCCCGCCCCGCCCCGCCCCGCCCCGCCCGCAGCACCACACACACGCATACAGACAAACAAAACTAGCTACATTATTGCTGGGGTGTGTTTTGCTAAACCCTGTCTCTTTCTCTGAGTGTGTGTGTGTCTCTGGGTGTGTGTGTACTGAACATTCTCCCTTTGGGCTTTATTTAATCAAACAACCCCAACATCTCACACTGTTGTTTGCTGTTGTTAGGTGCCGTTGAATTGGTTCCAACTCACAGCGACCCTATAGGACAGAGGAGAACTGCCCCATAGGGTTTCCAAGGAGCGGCTGGCTGTGGATTTGAACTGCTGACCTTTTGGTTAGCGGCCGAGCTCTTAACCACTACACCACCAGGGATCCGCTTCTCAACAGAAAATCTATCCACGACCGAGTATTTAAATATCTTAAACCCCTCTTATGGTTCTTATTTATTTCTGTGTTCATAATTATCATCAAAAGTAAATGAGGTCCTGTTGCTGTTGATTTAAGGCACAAAAAAAAAAGATATAGTCAATCTACAATAATTTGCTGAACTCTCAAATATATCTAGCCTCACAGAAAATATCCATTATAATAAAAAAACTGTTTCTATGTATTATATAATTTTCGGTTTCCAGTGATTTATTTCCAGATTGTAAGACATTACCTCTAAGATGATAAATCTGCAATTAATGCTATGAATTCAGGATGTGGTAGTTGGAGCATGAGAAGGGGAAATGGAAGTTAAGATTGTAGTTTGGTATTTTGTATCCCAAACAATTTAATGAATATCTAACTTAAAATAAATGAATTAGTTAAGAAATAAAACACAAACAAAAATGCAAGGAAATGGTAGAATGTTTTATTATTTGTACATAGCAATTTTCAAATTCCTGCCAAAAACACCACCATAAAAATGTGTAATATCAATTTAATAGGCTAAATAAATCTAATTCAAAGCCTCATCCTTAAAACATTTTTGAAATACAGAAAGTGTAAATATCTGGATCCTATCTGCACTATGAAGTACAAATTCATTTGCAAAATGATTATATAAAACTCTAAGGTTTTACTCTTGAAAAATAAGAAAACGAAGCGTGAAATATATTCAAACATGTGGTCTAGTAAAGAAAACGTTTCCAGATATGATATTGATATGTTTAGTACTGATTTCTTACACAAAATTAGAGAATGCCCTTAATTACAGAGCAGGTCCTTTGCGATCTACTACAAAAAGGTTGAGATAAATGTCTACATCATGAACATACAAAACTCAGTTTTGTTGTTGTTGTTGTTAGCCACCTTCGAGCTGGCTCTGACTCATGACAACACTATGCATAACGTAATGAAATGTTGTAGGTTCTGCACCATCTTTATGATTGTTGGCATGTTTGAATCCATTGTTGTGGCCATTGTTTACTGTCTTCCAACCTAGAGGGCTCATCCCCCACAACTATAGCAAACAATATTATACTGTCATTCACTGGCTAATTTTTGGAAGAAGATTGACAGGCCTTTCTTCCTAGAAATTTCTGGAAGCTCTGCTGAAACCTGTCTGCCATGGGTGGCCTTTCAAGCATTTGAAATACTGGTGGCATAGCTTCCAGGATATTAGCAACACACAAGCCACTACAGTACTACAAACTGAAGATAGGTAGTGGAAAATTTAGCTTACAGATGATAATTTTAGCTTTGTTCCACACTACATAGGCTATAATTTCAATGTTGCTATTATTAGTTAAGAATGAGAATTCCAGAACACTTAATTTTGCTCATGTAGACCAAGAGGCAGTCATTTGAATAGAACAAGGGGATACTGTGTGGTTTAAAATCAGAAAAGGTGAGTGTCAAGGTTGTATCCGTTCACTATACTTATTCACTCTGTACGCTGAGCAAATAATCCAAGAAGCTGGACTGTGTGAAAAAGAATACAGCACCAGGATTGGAGGAAGACTCATTAATCACCTGTTATATGCAGACGACACAATCTTGCTTGCTGAAAGTGAAGAGGAGTTGAAGTACTTACTGATTAATATCAAAGACTTCAGCCTTTAGTATAGATTACACCTCAACATAAATTCTCACAAGTGGACCAATAAGCAACATCATGATAAACAGAGAGAAGGCTGAAGTTGTTGAGAATTACATTTTACTTGGATCCACAACCAACGCCCATGGAAGAAGCAGTCAAGAAATCAAAGGACATATTGCATTGGGCAAATCTGCTGCAAAAGACCTCTCTAAAGTGTTAAAAAACAACGATGTCACTTTAAGGACTAAAATGTGCCTGACCCAAACCATGGTATTTTCAATCGCCTCGCATGCAAAAGCTGAACAATGAATAAGGAAGACAGAAGAAGAATTGATGCACTTGGATTATGGTGTTGGTGAAAAATATTGAATATACCATGGACTTCCAGAAGAAAGAACAGATCTGTCTTGGAAGAAGTATAGCCAGAATGCTCATTAGAAGCATGGATGGCAAGACTTGTCTCACATACTTTGGACATGCTATCAAGAGGACCAGTCTCTGGAAAAGGACATCATGCTTGGTAAAGTAGAGGGTCAGTGGAATGGGCTCAAACATAGCAGCGATTGTGGGGATGGCTGAAGATCTGGCAGTGTTGAATTATGTTGTACATGGGGTCGCTATGGGTCATAATCAACTCTATGGAACCTAACAACAACAGCATTATTAGTCAAAACTTAATGGGGGAAACAGAAAGGAGAGTTGCCTTTTGTAGTTTACATCAAAGTCAAATTCAGTCGGTACTTCGAGATGATTAATAATGAAAATATTTAATAACACATTTATCCGTCTTTGCCAGTTCTTGGCCTCACAAATTTGATTAAGATGAACTTTCAATAAATTAAATCAAAGACTACTCCCAAAAGGCAACTTTCACAGTGACAACCCATTTCAGCATCAGGCGTAGCACACATTCAAAGAGGGGAAGGCTTCCGTGAAATCACAGAAGAGGTGAAAGGGAGAAAAGTATCTCAGGTCAGTGCATGAAATCTTTAAAAGGAATATCAAACAGATAAAAGTCTCAAGACATTCTTGTAATTGAAAACAAATACAAGTTTCTGTATTGCTTACATTAATTTTATTATTTGAAGGAAACTGAGGAAGAGATGCTGAGTAGGCTAAGATGACACAGATAGTATAAGTGGCAGAGCCAGGATTTGAATCTAAGCAGTGTAGTGTCAGAGGGCATGCACTTATCCACTTGACTGCCTCTTTATACACTCTTATGGCACCCCTTTTTGTCCCCAGTTCCTTCTTTGCTGTCCGTATTCCATCCATCTTTTCAATTTAGTGAACACCTGTTGAACTTCCAACTGCTAGTATCTAAATATCTCTTTCCTTTCTTGTCCTTCTGCCTACTCAGGCGAAATGCCAAGGAATACCCTGGGAGAAGCCCTCAGCTAATGACTGATGAGAATTTGTTTACAAATTCCATATTTCCCTTGCCTTTCTAGTAGAATAGCTCTGAGGTGTGAATTCTGTTTTTTCCCAAGGCTTTTCCCAGGGGATTAAACTCTAGTCACTACTCTGGTAGCTGTGTTAATAATGTACTCTTTGTTGTCTGCCTTTCCTTCCCTATCTCACTTTCCATTTCCTTACTAATATCTTTTCCAGTTTGCAGATAAGCTCATTGTACTCAATTTCTTGTCTCAGAATTGGCTTCTGAAGGAATGTAATATAAAGCATCAGGTTATCAAATAATTTCTAGTTTTATACCATTATAACTGAGCAACACTTTTTAAAGGTGGTGTTTTTAAGGAGCAGGCAGACAGTTGATATTCCTTAGTCCGTCCCAAAAATTACCCTTTGATTTAAATATTTTCTTATTATATTTATTTGACAAACGAGGAAAGTCAGGCCTAAAGAGTAATGTCCCTAACGTCACAATGTCACAAAGCTAAATCTAAGTAATGTAGTAATGTACCTAATAATGCAATAATGTACCTAATAGCTCAAAGCAAATAAGTAAAAAAGGTAAAAAAGGATTTGAAAGCAGAATACATATTTCCTGCCACAGCATAGGAAGATTATTTAGAAATGATGGCATTTAAGCTAGGCTTGAAAATAAATCCAAGATCTAGACAAATAAAATAATACATGTCCATACCTATTTATATTAGAGAATTTTTTGCAATCATATCTTCATTATATGCCCAATGCAGGCATAGGTGTGTTAATGTAAATATATGATTACATATAATTATATACTTGTGCATATTAATACACTGCCAGATAGATAGATAGATAAATGAATAAATGGATTATCTGAATGTTTCCTTTTTTCTCTTTGCAGAATTTACAAAATGATTCCTTTGCAGAACATGTCTGTGAGAAAACCACTTCCTGTCTTTCAGTGCATACATTTTCTCCTGAATTTAGTGTCATATTTTCTATGTCCCATTTCTCCTTCTCATAGAATCTCCCAAAAGTATATTAACATCTGGAGCCTTTAGATAAAGACTCCTCTGACATCTAAGCTAATTAACTGAAACCTTGCCCAGGAAATCATCTTCTCTTCAAAAAATTAAAGATAAGCTGAGACTTTCAGGGTCTCCCTAAAATAGCTTTTGGATACACAGTGAGAAACTAGTAGCTACAGGCATAATTGGAGAAAAGTAACTTTGGAAAACTTGCCAGCCCCTCTTCTCTGTCTTAAGAAGGACTTTGGGAAGTCATGTTGGGAAGCTTAGGCCCTTGCATGTTCATGAAAGAGCCTATCTCCCGTACCATTTGTAATTAAATATTGTTTCCTTCAGAATGTTTGGAACTGAAGTGTTAAAACCAGTGACTCACAGAAAAAAGGTTTTTTAATTTTTTACTTTGTTTATTGAGGAAGCTAAAAACTTTGTCATGGCTTGCTTGTGGCCATGATGCTGGAAGCTATACCAAAAGTATTTCAAATGCCAGCAGGATCACCTGTGGTAAACATGTTTCCACCGAGCTTCCAGACTAAGACAGAATAGGAAGAGAGGACTGGTGATCTACTTCCAAAAATTTAGGCAGTGAAATGTATTGCAATTGTCTATGACAACTGAAGGCATAATAGGGAAGGATCAATCAAAGTGGCCCAAATATGAGATGAGTTTCCACATATAAGGGGGATAAACTGTCGAGAGAGGTCATATGACCACCTGGCAGTGGCGTTGTGGTGAGAATTCACCCTGAACTGCTAGTTGGGGGTGACAATATTTCAGAGCTGAGAATTTATAACAGCAGTAGATCATCTTTCTGCTTAAACTTTAGAAACACCGTATTTCTTTGGAATCTCTGTGTTAATGACTTATTTCATTGACTACCTCAATACCTAAGGAGTAACTACCTGAATGTTGTCACTGCTCTGTCAATGGAGACAAATGTTCTGGTTCAAAAAGAGGTCTATAAATTAACAGTTGGAAAAACCTAAGACAATCCACTGGCTCAGTGGTGTTTATTCCTTATTGCCATTCCAAACACTAACCATCCCACTAACCAAAATCACCTAGGGGCTGACTGAGGGAGAAAACCTCCACCTTGGTCCTGTAAGAGGCTCCCCTCAGTTTTTAGCAGTCATTTCACCACAAGCACCTCAACTTTCCTTCAGATGTTTTCTCTTTTGCTTCATCTTTCTAGTCCATGATCCAACTTTGTCACAGTTTCAACTAAACGAATTAAAATTTGTGAAAAAAATGAAGTTTAAATTGTACTAATGAAAGAAGATTTGATGAAACTGGGATAAAGCCATTCCGTTTTATATTTTTTCAAAAAACTCATCTAGAGCCCAGTAAATGCAATATACTCTGGGAGGTATATGTACAGAAATGACCTAACACGACTTGAATCCTGACATCAGCTACCTATGTTTACGCAAATAATGCACGACTTCTACGTTTGTTTGCTAACCATGTCCTCTCACTGCAAGATATTTTCCTAAGCACTGCTATGCCAATTTTTTTTTAGCATGTTGCTGTAAAAGAAATTAGCATAGCGTGCTTAGGAAAATACCTCTTGGAGAGGGAAGGGTGTGGTTGGCAAACAAACATAGAAGTCTCAAGTTATTTGCTTAAAAATATGGTAGATTATATAATTTACAGCACACATTATCAGGCCTAACGGAGGATATGAGGAATCTGCATAGATGACTATAATGTGTATTAGAGAGTATGATGAAATAATCCATGAAGGATTCAAATCTTTGCTATGGGAGTTTTGAACAGAGCAAAATCTTATATGGCTTAAGAGGCAGAAGGTGGGGAAGTAACACTAAAGCTAAGGGTTAGATACATGGAGATGGGAATAGGAAAGCTAACGAACGTAAAGACCTGCAGATATAATCTACAGCAAAAAACAATAGAACACATGTTAGAAAAAAGTCAGTCAATTGAATTAGGCTGGAAAGTCAAGTAAACTTAATGAAACATTTAGATGAAGCCTTAAAGTATTTTGGGGACTAAATCAAGGGAAGCTTTAAATGCATGTATTTGGAAAACAACTGAGATTCAGAAATGCTTTAGGAAGATTAGCCTAACAGTTCTCTAAAGGATGGATGGGAGATATGAGAGAAGTTGAGAGCCTTATTGAGAGGTCATTGCCTCTGTTTCCCTGGACTTGCTGAGACTGAGTTATCCCTTAAAACTCTGAACACGCCAAGACTCATAAATAGTAGTCTACTTTATGCTATTGACTTTTTATTATAGTTTTTCATTATTTTTTTCTAAATGATAAAACCAGATTCTAAAGACAAAATATAGTATATGAGATCAATGTCAAATCTTACTAAGAAAATAAATAAAGACCCATTTGAAGCTTTAGGACATTGAAAAACAGGAATTGTTTGACTTCAGGGATGACTAGTGTATATTTAGAAAACATCCTATTCGGAAAGGAACAAAACATTCTCCTGAAAGACTGGTCTCTTTTCTCTCTAATATTAGTCCTCTTTTCCAACCTCTGTTATAATGTGGATCCAACTGTTAGAAGGAATATTTTACTACCTCTCCTCATACTAGGTAATTCTTTCACTGTCGACATAGTTAAAAGGTCATTTCTATTGTGCCCTCTTTCAATCCAAAGAGTGACACCCAGACAAAGGACCTCTCCCAGCACACCCACATTGCTTGGGATGGATAACACAGGCTGTGCTGCAAATGTGTCTCCTGTAAGGTGTAAGCATTCAGAAAAAACATGTCAGGGGCACTAAGTGAAGCTTCCTGATATGCGTGTGGTCATTTATAATGTAGACAGCCATGCTGAGACAATGAGAGTGGAGGCATTTTTAAAACTAAAGAAATACGTATTGTATTATATTGCCTCCGTTGTCTTTAATCAGTGTGTCTCATGCTTTTGCATGCATTGTTTTAAATAAACCATTTCATTTAAAAACATTATATTCCCGACAGTATTCCTCTGGTGGAATATTGGAAGATCTAAATCTCAAATCAAGTATGGAAATTTTCCATAATTTCTAATTACAAAGATCTACAAAAGGAGTAGATTAGATTGAATGTCACACCAAGAGACATGGTATTAGGGTCACCTGTTGTCAGCCAGAGTGAAATCTAAAGATCCTGGTACAAGCTCCTAATTAAGATGGTTAATGTTTGCTTAGGGTAAAGCCAAGAAAATCCTCAGTGAAAAGTGCTGTCAGCAGAAAGTTAACTGCATAGAATAGACCCTAAGTGTTTTTCACCCCATACCAGCACCATTAATAACTACACTGTTCATCTTCCCAATGTCTCTTTGTTAATCTGCAGGAGTTGCAACAGATATCTTATAGTAAGTCATCCTTCACTGAACTTGGCTTTAATGAACACTGGCAGTTGTTCTCATTAGAGGGTAATATGTCCTGGACAACAGGTGCCCAAATCTCTTTAGTGAAAATCTTGGAAAGAAAATTTTGAATGCTATTGTTGCTGTTATTTTCATTGCATGTAGCTCCTGTCTTCCTGTGACTACAGCCTGCTTTGCGGGGTTACTGCACTGGGTTTCACAGCATGGTGTGCGGGTGTCAAATCTTACTATCCCAGTTCTACAGATGGCAAAAGAGGAATGCTGGCAGTTCGTGAGTTCCTCAATTAGCAAAACAGAACTGAAGCTGCAGCCCTTCCCTAAACCTGCTAAGTCACTCATATATTTCATTATGTGGGGTCGCAAAGCAGGTAGAGAAGAAGCCAGAAAGGGAGAGGGGCATAGCTGTTATTATCTACCATAATCTGTATTTTTGTGGGCTCATTTAATCTCATTTACCAAGTTTACATATGAGAAAACTTAGGGCTTTGGTGTTTCCAAATCTTGTGCATGATCATGAAGCAATTTAAAAGGCAGAGCCAACATTTGAACCAACGATTCTTTCTGCATTTAAAAAATAGATTTTCATTACTATTCACAGTTTATTTATCTTTTTCTATCAGAAGGAATGCATAGAAACTGGTGCTGAGATATCTGGGCTTCAAATATTTAGAGAACTTGAGGTAATTAAATCCACCAATAAAAAATTATCCATTTAGAACTGACTTCCAGCAAAACGGCACTCTAGGCAGAAGCACTATGCCATCCCTCCACAGCAAAGATCCGAAAAACTAAGCTGAACAGAGAAAACAACAACCCTGAAACTGTAGAACATCAAATGAAGAGATAAAGAACTCAGCCAAGCACCAAATGTAGTGAGAAAACAAACAGAGAATGGAGAGCGCGGAGAGATTCATGCAGAGGCCCCTACCAGCTAACGCAGTGTGGATCCACCATCTTGGACTCTTATCGGAGACCAGCAGATAGGGGGTATGAGAAAGCAGCTTCATGGAGCTTCCAGTGGGAGACAAAACAACCGGTAATTTGCAATATATGCTTTCCCACACCCCAACCTTCTTCACCCCTACTCGGCCTCCTCTCCTTCCTGCAGCCACAATCTCTTGTCCGAGAAGCACCGGCTGCTTGGATTCCACCCAACTGAACGGGCCGGGTCTCTGAGTGCCATTTGTTGGCTGCTGGTGTTGATTTTTTTCTGCTTCTTTTGATTTATTCCTTACCTCTTACCACATACCACCCCACCTTTGGCTCAAATACCTGGCTTTGCGCGCAATCTTTCCTTCTTCCTTAGGGGCTGCGGAGATCCATTCAGGTGTGAATGCCGCACTGGTGAAATCCCGGGGCTTTTGTTCATTTGTTTGTTTTGAATTGTTTGTTTGTTTTCTTTTCCTTTTCTTGAGTTGGGAGCCCATTCTGGTCAGGCGGTGCTGCGTGGCTTGGGCTTGGAACTACACCCTTGGCTTCCACAGACATGCAGAGGGATCCCTGAGGGCATACCTTTTTTCATTGTTTTCTTTTTTTTTTCCCCCTGTTTTTTGGGGGGCTTTTCTTGTTCTTTTTTTTTTTAATTTGTTTTGTTTCTTCTCCCACTGTTTCCCTTTTTGTCTTTCTTCATTACTCAGTTTCTCATCTCTCTATATCTTCCTTCCCTATCTGTTCCCTGAATACCTGGCATTGTATACCTCTCTGCCTTCTAGCCAGGCTGTACTGCAACACCTGAGAACAACTTCCCCAGACCTCATAGCCACAATGGTGGGATCCCTGGGAACTTTGATGTTTTTTTCCCTTTCCAATTTTTATTTATTCATTCTTTTCTTTTCTTTTTTTTCTTCTTCTTCCCCTTTTTGTTTTTCTCCATTTTATAGTCTCTCATCACTCCACTCCAATGGCAAGCTCCCCTAGCATTCTTTTTTGTTTGTTTGTATGTTTTTCGGCTCCTGTTCATCTCTCCTCTCTCCCATATCCATCTTAGCTCCACACATAACAATCTCCCTGCTACATCCTGCCTACCTGCACTGTGCGCTTAACATCACACCACCAAGCAGCACAGGCACGGCCTACTGGAACCTGCCCTGCACTGCTTACCAACCCGCCCTGGTGGCTGTAGTAGGTGCCACAAACAACCCGTCCCAGTAACTCCTCTTCAGCTAGACCTGCCCTGCCATACCATATCTGAGTGACTGACCCTGCCAACTGGAGAAGGAGGCGAAAAGTGTTGTGCCCACAGACGAGCAACCAACAAACAACACACAGCCCGCCTGCTCAGACATAGCCAAATTTTAAAAAAAGGGATGAAACAAACAAATCTACAATCAATAAATAAGAAAAAATAATTACTGAATGCCCCGAAGACAGCAGACAATATCAAAACATTTACAAAAACAGGACAGGATGGTTCCAGTAGGCGTCCAAAATAAAACACCAGAAGACTTTCCAGTGGAAGAAAAGGCACTAGAACTACCTGATAAGGAATTCAAATCTCTAATACTCAGAATTTTACAGGAGCTGAAGCAAAAAGCAAACAAAAAAACAGGAAAAAACAGACAAATTCATGGAAAATACAGACAAAAAAACTGGAAGAATTCAGGAAAATGATGCAAGAACAAAATTCCAAATAAATTCACAACTATAAATTATACAAAAACAATAATTAGAAATCCAAAAGATAAACAACAAGATTGCAGAAATGGACAGTGTCATAGAAGGGCTGAAAAGCAGATTTGAAGTAGTGGAAGACAGGATCAGTGGAATTGAAGACAAACACTTGGATACAACTCTGTTTGAGGAAAACTCAGAAAAAAGAACAAAGAAACATGAAGAGACCCTGAGAGTTATGTGAGATACAATCAAAAGCAAAAATTTTCGAGTGATTGAGTTTCAGAATAGGGGGAGAAAACAGAAAACATAGAGAGGATCATTGAAGAACTCCTGACAGAAAACTTCCCCAATATCATGAAAGATGAAAAGCTGGCCATCCAAGAAGCTCAACGAACCCCATATAGGAGAGACCCTCCAAAAAATCCCCAAGGCATATCATAATTACACTTGCCAAAATCAAAGACAAACAAAGAATCCTGAGAGCAGTTCATGAAAAACAAGAAGTCACATACAGAAGAGAAACAATAAGACTCAGCACAGATTATTCAGCAGAAACCATGCAGGCAAGAAAGCAATGGGATGACATATATAAAACCTTGAAAGAAAAAAATTGCCAGCCAAGAATAATATATCCTGCAAAACTCTCATTCAAATAAGATGGTGAAATTAGGTCATTTCCAGATAAACAGAAATTAAGGGAATATGTAAAAGCCAAACCAAACTTACAACAATTATTAAAGGGAGTTCTTCGATCTGAGAACAGACAACTTGAGCTCATAGGCAGAATCTAGGATGCAGGATCGTACCATCAGGATACCAATCTAGGAAATGAAATCTCGAGAATTATTCAAAACCAAAAGAAATACAACAGGGAATCAGAGCAGTTAATCAGTAAATGACAACAACATCAAAACAATAAAAGAGGGAATAAAAGCTGTAGGTATAGAACCTTCTAATGGAGAGGAAGGCAAGGCAATACTAATTAAAGGTAGACTGCTTCAAACTTAGAAAGATAAGGATAAAATTCATGGTAACCACAAAGAGAGTTAATAAACATACTCATAAAAATAAAGAGGAAAAAAATAAAGTCTCAGCAAAAACAAAACCTACAAAAGTAAAAGATATGAAAATAAAATCCACAAACAAAAGTAACTCAGCACAAGAGAGTAAGAAGAACAAAGAAAACTTCAGCACTACAAAAAAAAGCACTACAAAATGACAGCAACAAACACACATCTATCAATAATTACACTGAATGTAAATGGACTCAATGCACCCATAAAGAGACTGAGAGTGACATAATGGATAAGAAAACAGAATCCATCAATTTGCTGTCTACAAGAGACACACCTTAGAAACAAAGATGTGAACTTATTAAAAGTCAAATGTTAGAAAAAAATATATCAAGCTAACAACTACAAAAAAGAGCAGGAGTGGCAATACTAATCTCAGATAAAATAGACTTTAAAACAAAATCTACCATAAAAGACAAAGAAGGACACTATATAAAGATTAAGGGGAAGATCCATCATGAAGACATAACCATAATAAACATCTACGCACCAAATGACAGGGCTCTGATATACATAAAACAAACTCTAACAACACTGAAAGGAGAAACTGACAGTTCCACAATAATAGTAGGAGACTTCAACACACCACTCTCAGTAAAGGACAGAACAACTAAGAAGAAACTCAGCAAAGATACAGGAGACCTAAAGGGCACAATCAGCCAACTTGACCTCATAGAAATATATAGAGCACTCCATCCAACCGCTGAAAAGTACACATTCTATTCCAATGCACATGGAAACTTCTCCAGAACAGACCACATCTTGGGCCACAGAGCGATCCTCAACAAGATCCAAAATGCTGAGATAATTTAAAGTGTCTTCTCTGATCACAATGCCATCAAGGTAGAAATTAACACTAGAAAGAGCAAGGAAAAAAAATCAACTACATGGAAACTGAATAATACCCTGTTTACACATCACTGGGTAATAGAAGAAATCAGAGATGGAATCAAAAAATTCCTAGAATCAAATGAGAATGAAAACACATCTTACCAAAACCTTTGGGACACAGCAAAGGCAGTCCTCAGAGGACAATTTATAGCAATAGATGCACACATCAAAGAAGAAGAAAGGGACAAAATAAAAACATTAACTACAGAACTCAAACAAATAGAAAAAGAACAGCAAAAAAAAGCCCACAGCCACCAGAAGAGACGAAATAGTAAAGATCAGAGCAGAAAAAAATGAAATAGAGAACAGAAAAACAATAGAAAGAATCAACAAAACTAAAAGTTGGTTCTTTGAAAGAAATAACAAAATTGAAAAACCACTGGCCAGACTGACAAAAGAAAAGCAGGAGAGGACACAAATAACCCAAATAAGAAATGAAATGGGGGACATTACAACAGACCCAATGGAAATAAAAAGGATTATAATAAAATATTACGAAAAACTATACTCCAACAAATTTGAAAACATAGAGGAAATGGATAAATTTCTAGAAACACATGGCCTAACCAAACTACAAGAAAGTGATGTTGAAAATCTGAACAGACCCATAACAAGAGAAGAGATCTAAAAGGTAATAAAAAAACTCCTAACCAAAAAAAGCCCTGGCCCAGATGGCTTCACCAGAGAATTCTATAAAACATTTACAGAAGAGCTTGTACCAGTACTACTCAAGCTATTTCAGTGCATAGAAAAGGAAGCAACACTTCCAAGTTCATTCTATGAAGCCAGCATAATGCTGATACAAAAACCAGGCAAAGACGTCACAAAAAAAGAAAATTACAGACCAATATCTCTCATGAATATAGATGCAAAAATTCTAGCCAATAGAATTCAGCATCATATCAAAAAAATAATACACCACGACCAAGTAGGATTCATACCAGGTATGCAAGGATGGTTCAACATTAGAATAATCAATCAACGTAATCCACCACATACATAAAAGGAAAGAAAAGAATCACATGATCATCTCAATTGACGCAGAAAAGGCATTTGACAAAGTCCAACAGCCATTCCTGATAAAAACTCTCAATCAAATAGGTATAGACAGGAAATTTCTCAACATAATAAAGGGCATCTATGCAAAACCAATGGCAACATCATTCTTAATGCAGAGAGGATGAAAACATTCCCCTTGAAAACAGGAACAGACAAGGATGCCCTTTATCACCACTCCTATTTAACACTGTGCTGGAAGTTCTAGCTAGAGCAATACGGCAAGAAAAAGAAACAAAGGGCATCCAAATTGGTAATGAAGAAGTTAAACTGTCCCTGTTTGCAGATGATATGGTACTATACATAGAAAACCCTAAAGACTCCATGAGCAATCTACTGAAACTAATAGAAAGATTCAGCAGAGTACCAGGATACAAGATAAACATTCAAAAATCAGTTGGATTCCTATACACCAATAAGGAGAACGATGAAAAGGAAATCAGGAAAACAATACCATTTTTCAATAGCCCCTAAAAAGATAAAATACTTAGGAATAAATCTGACCAGGGATGTAGAAGACCTATACAAAGAAAACTACAAAACACTACCACATGAAACCCCAAGGGATCTACATAAATGGAAAAACATACCATGCTCATGGATAGGCAGACTCAACATTGTGAAAATGACAATTCTACCCAAAGCAATTACAAATACAATGCAATCCCAATCCAAATACCGACAACATTCTTCAAAGAGATGGAAAAACTAATCATTAACGTTATATGGAAAGGGAAGAAGTCCCAAATAAGTAAAGCACTACTGAAGAAGAAGAATAAAATTGGCAGACTCACACTACCCGACTTCAGAACCTACTATACAGCTACAGTAGTCAAAACAGCCTGGTACTGGTACAACGACAGATACATTGACCAATGGGACACAGTTGAGAACCCAGATGTAAATCCATCCACGTACTGTCACCTGATCTTCAACAAGGGCCCAAAGTCCATCAGATAGGGAAAAGATGGTCTTTTTAACAAATGGTGCTGGCAAAACTGTATATCCATCTGCAAAAACTTGAAACAGGACCCATACCTCACACCATATACAAAAACTACTTCAAAATAGATCAAAGACCTGAATATAAAGCCTAAAACTATAAAGTTCATAGAAGAAAACGTAAGACCAACACTACAGGCCTTAATACACAGCATTAACAGGATACAAGCCATAACCATCAACGCACAAACCCCAGAAGATAAGCTAGATAACTGGGATCTTCTAAAAATCAAACACCTATGCTCTTCAAAAGACTTCACCAAAAGAGTCAAAAGAGAACCTACAGACTGGGAAATAAATTTTGGAAAGTACAAGTCAGACAAAGGTTTAATCTCCATAATCAAAAGAAAATCCAACACCTCTACAACAAAAAGACAAATAATCCTACTAAAAAATGGGCAAAGGAAATGAACAGACACTTCACCAAAGAAGACATTCAAATGGCCAGCAGACACATGAGGAATTGCTCCCGATCACTAGCCATTAGAGAAATGCAAATTAAATCCACAATGAGATACCATCTCACCCTGGCATTACTGGCACGAATCATAAACACTGGAAATAACAAATGTTGGAGGGGCTGTGGGGAGATCAGAACTCTTATGCACTGCTGGTGGGAATGCAAAACGATACAACCATTTTGGAAAATGATATGGCGCTTCCTCAGAAAGCTAGAAATAGACTTACCATTTGATCCAGCATTCCCACTTCTAGGAATATGTCCTAGAGAAATAAGAGTCGCCACTCGAATAGACATATCCACACCTATATTCATGGCAGCATTGTTCACAATAGCAAAACGATGGAAACAACCTAGATGCTCATCAACAGATGAATGGATAAACAAACTATGGTACATACACACAATGGAGTACTATGCAACGAGAAAGAACAATGATGAATCTGTGAACCATCTCATAACATGGATGAAACTGGAGGACATTATGCTGAGTGAAATAAGTCAATCACAAAAGGACAAATATTGTATGAGACCTCTATTGTAAAAACCCATGAAAAAGTTCACACAGAAAATGTAACAATCTTTGTTTGTTACCAGGGATGGGAGGGGTGGAGGTGGAGGGGGGGCAACGCTAAACAGGCAATAGATAAGTGATATCTTGGGTGAAGGGTGAGACAGTACACAATACTTGGGAAACCAGCACAACTTGTACAAGGAAAGGTCAGGGAAGCTCCATAGACACATCCAAACTCCCTGAGGGACTGAATTGCTGGGTGGAGGGCTGGGGGGACCATGCTCTCGGGGAACATCTAGCTCAATTGGCATAGCACAGTTTATAAAGACAATGTTCTACATTCTACCTTGGTGAGTAGCGTCTGGGGTCTTAAAAGCCTGTGAGCAGCCATCTAAGATACCCCACTGGTCTCATCCCTTCGGGAGCAAGGGAGAATGAAGAGAACAAGATACAAGGAAAAGATTAGTCCGAAGGACTAATGGACCACAGCTACCAAGGCCTCCACCAGACTGAGTCCAGTGCAGCTAGATGGTGCCCGGCTACCAGCACTCACTGCTCTGACCAGGATCACAACAGAGGGTTCTGGACAGAGCTGGAGAAGGATGTAGAACAAAATTCTAACACACACAAAAAAAGACCAGATTTACTGGCCTGACAGAGACTGGAGAAACCCCAAGAGTATGGCCCCCAGATACCCTTTTAGCTCAGTCGTGAAGTCATTTCCGAGGTTCACTATTCAGCTGGGAGTGGACAGCCCCATAAAACCAAATGGGGCTAATGATGTACAGCAGCCCAGGGACAAGGGCCAGAAGGCGGAAGGGGACAGGAAAGCTGGTGATAGGGAACCCAAGGTTGAGTAAGGATAGTGTTCATGTGTTGTGAGGTTGTTAACCATTGTCACAGGGCAACATGTGTACTAACTGTTTAATGAGAAACTATTTTGTTCTGTAAGCCTTCATCTAAAGTGAGAATAGCAGCACAATTGGAAGATCGTAGTCAATGTCACTGAACTGTGCATGTAGAAATCTTTTAAATGGTGTATCTTTGGCTATGTGTATTTTCACCAAAAAAAAAAAAAAAATGTCGAGAACGGAGAGGGTTGACATGTTGTGGGGTTGTTAACCAATGTCATAAAACAATATGTGTACTACTATTTCATGAGAAACTATTTGGTCTGTAAGCCTTCACCTGAAGTATAATAAAAAAATAAAAATAAAAATGAAATAAAAATTATCCAAGTATAATCTGTAAGTCCAGAGGCAGCTGTGGTCAGATATGGAAAGAACAGAAGTTTTGGATTTGGACTAAGGTAGGTCTGAAGTATGCCCTGCTCCTCTGTAAGAATAAAGTCTTAATCAAGTAGTTAACTTTTGCCCATCTCTGTTTTATCATCTGAAAATAAAGGGCCACTTGCTTTGAAGAACTGATGCAATAATTAAAGAGAGTGTAATTTTCTAATCCATATAATTGTAAATAGTAACTATAGTAACTATTACTATTTCATGTATTTCAGATCTGTTCATAGATCAAAGAGTGAATTTAATAATAAAACCTGACATCATTTGATTGATTTTAAAATGTGTCTATATGATTTATGTCTTTCCTTCTCAAAATCCTCTGCCTCTTTGCAATTCTACATCAATAAAACCTAGGTCCTGAATTACAATGACACACACAAGATTTAACGATATAATTGAATAGCTTTTAAATGGCACTTTATTAAGAGACCTGAGACCAGTGGAATCTTTCTAGGGAAAAATCGGTAGTCACTAAATTTTATCTCTATCACAAGGCAATGTTGGTGTCTTGGTCATATAGTGCTGCTACAACAGAAACGCTACGAGTGGATGGTTTTAAGGAAGAGACATTTATTTCCTCACAGTCAAAGTAGGCCAAAAGTCCAAATTCAGGGCGTCAGCTCCATGGGAAGTCTTTCTCTCTCTGTCGGCCTTCTCATCAGTGTTCCCCCGGACTAGGAGCTTCTCGGCGCAGGGACCCCTGTCCAAAGGACGCGCTCTGCTCCCAGCACTGCTTTCTTGATGGCATGAGGTCCCCCTGTCTCTCTGCTCACTTCTGTCTTTTATATCTCAAGAGATTGCCTCAGGACACAATCCAGTCTTGCAGATCAGGTCCTGCCTTCCTAACACAACTGCCACCCATCCTCCCTCATTAACATCATAGAGGCAGGTTTACAACATACAAGAAAATCACACAGTACCAGGAATCATATCCTAGCCAAACCGATGCACACATTTTTGGGGGACATAATTCAAACCATGACAATTGGCAACAGAACTATTAGAAATCAAAGTTCCCATAAAAATAAGCAATTAAACTCTAAAATTCTGTGAAGAGATGTACATGTTTGTACACATCAAACCAGTTGCTGTTGAATCAATCCTAACTCATGGTAACCCTGTGCATGTCAGAGTACAACTGTGCTCCACTAGGTTTTCAGTGGCTAATTTTTTAGAAGTAGATTGCCAGGCCTTTCTTCTGAGGCACTTCTATGTGGATTCAAACCTCCAACTTTTCATTTAGCAGTTGAGTGTGTTAACTGTTTGCACCAACCGGGGACTTTGTATACACAGTAACTATATTTTGTAGGAAGATCTTCACTATTGCCCCAGTTAAGAATAGCTCATACAATGCTCTCTGTCTTGCGAAGATCTTACATTCTGATAGATTTTTACACCTTTATTTACTAATTTGAAAGGAGTGATAAGATGATTCTACTGTAAAAACTCCCTGTAAAATTTTCATATTTTCTAATGGACAGTTGAAGTTCAAGTACACTTAATAGGAGGGTAAGTTTTTATGCTTTGGAATCAAAGGAATCACAGATCAATTTCGTTTGCACATAAATCAAAATAAAATTTTCTACAAATTGAAAGCATGACTGAAATGCCAAAATGTTAGGAGAAAGTATTTAGTTTTATTAACCCAAACTAGTTCAGTCATGAACGATGTTGTTGTCACTGAATGTCCAAGATTTAGTGTTTATTTTAGAAATATTAAGTTTGGGATCAGATGAACTGAAAAGGCCTTCTTACAGTAACAGTTATAAGTCAAATTGATTTTTTTTTTTTTTTTGAGGCGAAAGTTCCAGCTTAGACAGAGCAAAGGAGAGAGAAAAACTCTATCATCTAATAGTGGCTTGATTTCTTTAAAGGTGAGCTACAGTTATCTACTTATACTGGTTTGAAGAAAATTGGAAGACCTTTGAAATAAGGTAAACAGCAATAGCCTGAGAAATTAGTTAAAGGAGTCTTCTGAATTCCTTTGAGTGTACTCTACACACTAGTCAGTTTATGTAATTCCTACTAGAGTCTTGGAGTACAAATCAGCAATTTGAATAGCAAGCTTATAAATCACAGATAATAGAATCACTGAGCCATGGGAATCTTAGAGATTATCTAGTCCAATCCTCTTCAATTGAGAGTCGAGGAAATTAAAGATGTTAAGAAATTTAAAGCACTTTCACATACATCATCTCCCTCACTCTTACAGCACCTTTGTAAGATAGAGACAGAAGAATAATGTCATTTCACAAATGAAGAAAATAACACGTGGAGTATCTCCAGGTGGGTCTCTGGAGGCAGCAAGAGACGTGGGGGACTGGTAAGGATACTGAGACCTTGAAGCCAGGCACAGAAAATTCAGAGATGTCTGTAAGGATGAACTAGGGATTCAGGAATCACTTAAACTCTACAGGATAATTCCATAAGGAAACTTAGATGGGATGCCCAATGTTTATGACACTGTGAGCGCTGGGGTGTTGGGAAGGAACCATTTAGCTACACAAGATGTAGGAACAAAATGAGACAGATGGGTGAATCATTAAGTTAATAGTCCATGTCCAAGTCAGTCTCAGGAATTGAGGGAGCCAAGGCAGAGCATAAGCTTCAACAACAAGAGAAAAGACATAAATGATAGGAGGATTTGCTACTGAAGCACCAGCAGAAGACTAGGGAAGGTGAAAACATTGTTATAGGTAGTTGGAGGTAAGATGAACATGAGTGTGGGGCCAGGCTCTGCCTCCTTTTTTTGGACTTGTAGAAAGTCACTTATTTCTCTACTTCTCAGGTTTCCTTATAGTTCTGCCCTCATAGAGTTTAAAGTTTAAATATGAAGATTCACATAAAAAAGTGCTTTTTACAGAGTGCCTAGTATATAATAAAAGCTCAACAGACATAAGTAGTTATTATTATTATTATATTATTTGAAATGTACCTCCTTTGTCCAGAATTTTTTTTTAAGTGAACCAGGACTATAAGCAATATGCTGGCATCTGAACATGGGATCAGTTTATAGGAAACTGGCTAAGATAGATACCTGATAGCAAAAGGAACTTATCCAAAATTATTGGAGACAGAATGCAAAGCCAGGTTCCTTTCTCCAAGTCATTTGTTTCCATTTAAAAAGCAGTGCCTTTATTATCTCAAAGAATTATTTAAATTAAGCCACAGACATTCTTCAGACCATTCATCACTGTTATTTTCAGTTTCATGGAAACTTTGCCACTATTTGTGGTAAAATTTCTAATGCAATTAAAAAATAGGAGGCTCTAGTATAACTACTTTAATGACCTACCTTCTGAGAAATGTAAACATCCATGGTGGATGAGACATTGAAACTTCCCACGGCTATTTTCTGAAGAGGTAAGTTCTGGGTCTTCTGTTGGAGATTTTTTTTTTTCCTTTTCCTGAAGCAGTATATGTATTTTTGACTAAAGACATGAAGGAAGAATAAAGTTTATAAACAAATTTGCAAATCAAAGGAAATTAGCAAAAATTATAATAGCAAAAAAAAAAAAGTCATGCTATCCAATCACACAATATTTTTGGTTTCTCAATATATCATACCCTGGCGCTCCTAATCTTGACCTACGTAGTGTTTTTTGTTTGTTTGACTTTTTTCCTCTCACAGGAGGCTTCTTCACTCCATTCTACCAGAAAACTCATCATAAGCCTTGGATACTCAGTACCAAAAGGACTCTTTGAGACACTATCTCTGATAGTCCTTTTTTTTAAATAATTTATTTTTGTTGTTGAGAATATGTGCAGCAGAACATACACCTAATCAACAATTTATACATGTACAGTTCAGTGACATGGATTACATTCTTCTGGTTATGCAATCATTCTCACCCTCCTTTTCCAAGTTGCTCATCTCCTGTTAACATAAACTCACTGCCTTTAAGTCTTCTATCTAATCTTTGGAATTGCTGTTGTCAATCTGATGGCGTATAGCTACATCTTGAAAGGGCGCAGCGCTCATGGCACATATTCTTCACTAGTTAAGCTAAATTATTGTTTGGTTTTTAAGAAGACTTAAAGTGAAATTTTTGGTTTAAGGTTTAAAGATTATCTCAGGGCAACAGTTTCAGGGGTTCATCCAGCCTCTGTGGCTCCAGAAAGTCTAGAGTCCATGAATTTGAAATACTGTTCTGCATTTTCCTCCTTTTGATCAGGATTCTTCTATACAATCTCTGATCAAAATTTTCACTAGTGATAGCCAGGCACCATTCAATTCCTACGGTCTCATGGCAAAGGGGGCAGTTGTTCATGGAGCTGATTAGTCACACATTCCACTTTCTCCTATTCCTGACTCTCCTTCTTTCTCTGTTGCTCCAGGTGAATAGAGACCAGTTGTTGTAACTTGGATGGCTACTTGCAAGCTTTAAAGGCCTCAGACAGTACACCACCAACTAGGAAGCAGAACAGAGGCCCTAAATATATTATTAGGCGAATTAACTGTGATGTCCCATGAAACGGTAACCCTAAACCTCCAAACCAAGGAACCAAATACCACGAGGTGTTTGGTTGTATATAAGCAGCCTCAGTAGCTACTCTTTTTTTGTTGTTGTTGTTGTCGTCTTATAAATATATTTATCACACAACTTTGCCAATTCAACTTTTTACAGATGTACAACTTATTGACAGCAATTACACTAATCAGCTGTGCAACCCTACCCTTAATCAATGCAATTTTTCTGTCATCGAAAACCAAAAGTCATTATTCCATAAGCAATAACCCTCATCTTTTCCCCCTCCTTTCAGCTCCTGATAACTAATAAAAAACTTTGGTCTCTATACATTTGCCTGTTCTTTACTTTTTACATAAGTGAGGTTATATAATATTTGTCCTTTTGTGATTCACTTATTTCACTCAGCATAATGTCTTCAAGCTCCACCTATATTTTTTTGGTAGAGTGTTATTCAGACATTTGCCATGTATCAAGGCTTCATTTCTCTTACTGGCTGAGTTATATTCATTGTATGTATGTGCCACATTTTTTTTTTAATCCATTCATCCATTGATGGGCATTTAGGTTGTTTCCACCTTTCGATATTGTGAATAGTGTTGCAGTGAATATTGGTGTCCAAGTCTCTGTTTGAGTCTCTGCTTTCGAGTCTGTTGGGTATACACCTAGGAATGGAATTGCTGGGTCATATGGTAGTTCTAGTTTTTAGTTTTTTGAGGAACTACCACACTGTTTTCCACAATGGCTGTACAATTTTGCAATCCCACCAGCAGTGGATAAGGATTCCAATTCCCCACAGCCTTGCCAACATTATTTATTTATTTTTAATCTTAGCCATCCTAGTGGGAATGAAATGGCATCTTACAAGCTCTATTCTCCTCTGTCCTCACTTACTTTTATGCATTCATCATTTATCTTGAGAACATGTATGAAATGGGTTTCATGTGCTTACCTATATCAAAGGATAAGATTCCGTTCTGCCTTTGTAATCTCTTTAGCAAATTGCTTGTGATGAGAATCACATTCTGGTTTGATGATTATTTAATAATAAAACTGTTTTCTTTTTCTTCTACTTTTCTGGAGAGTTTGTCTGGGTTGGCAGATCTTGATATTAAGTTTACTTCCTCAACAATGGTCAGAGAGGCTAAAAGTTTTGAGTAGCTCAATGGACACATTCTCGGATGAGCTCAAACAAGGAGGCACTCTGCCTTATTTCAGCTCTTATATCCTAAAACAGTGTCTTTTTTTTTGCAGTCTATGTAGTGCCACATCTTTAATATTTTTGTGTTTTTTATGGGTGATTTTGTTGTTTAAAATGTCCCCAGTATAGGGCTGAAGGGCTGCCTAGGGTTCCTAAGCACAACCAGACTGTGATGTGCCTTACAGAGAAAATATTTGTTTTAGATAAGCTCCATTCAGGCACGAATTATACTGCTGTCAGCAGTTAGTTCAACATTAGCAAACCAACAATAATATATACTAAATAAGGTGTTTTTAAACAGAAGCACGTATTTTAACAATATTAAAAACTCATGCTTTAGCAAGGTTGTATACTGATCAGTTCATGGAAAGGTTATGACCAAAAGCTTGCAGAAACCTAACCTGGAGCAATAGCTCAATATTTGCTAATTCAATGTCTGCAGCAGCTTTCTAGACATAACTACTGTGAATGAGAATCGACTATATCTCATTGTGGCTTTAATTTGCATATTTTTAAAATTAATGATACTGAGCACTTTTTCTTTGTGCTTATAGACCATTTGTACATCATTAAGTCTCTGAATCCTCTGCCCACTTTTATTAGATTGTATGGCTTTATATTATTGTGTTATAGGAGGTCTTTGAAAGAGCTCTCGTGGTGCAATGGTTAGGTGCTACGTTGCTAACCAGAAGGTTGGCTATTTGAACCTGCTGGGGGACTCTACAGGAAAAAGATCTGGCGATCTGCTCCTGTAAAGATTATAGCCTAGAAAACTCTATGGGGCAGTTCTACTCCGTCAGGTGGAGCCACTATGAGTCAAAAACTAGCTCAACAGACAGCAACAACAACACGTCCTTATGTACTTCAAGTATAAGTTTTTGTCAGGTATGTTTTTCAAGTTTGTAGCTTGCTTATGCATTTTATTTGTGGCATCTTTGATGAGCAGAAGTTTTAATTCTGATGAACTTTAATTGCTTTCTTTATCCTGTATTAAAAGAAAACTTAACCTTCCCCCAAGTCATGGAATTATTTGTTGAATTTTAGCAGTTCTATTTGGTTTGTAGTAGTTCCTCATTGTTGTTATAATTTGCAGTTCTTTATGACAAATGATGTCGAACATATTTCCACATACATACTTGCCATCTCTACATCTTTTTTTGGTGAAGTGCTATTCAGATATTTGCCTATTTTTTTTTTTTTAAATGTAGTTGTTTGATTTCTTATTGTTGAGTTTTAATTGTTATTTTTATATTTTGGATACAAGTCTTAATCACATATGTGTTCTGTTTTACCAATATTTTATCCCATTTCGTGGCTTGTTTTTTATTATCTTAAAAATATCCTTCACAGAGCAGGGTTTTTGGGTTTTAATAAAGTCCAACTTACCAATGTTTTCTTCCATGGATTATGCTATTGGTGTAGGGACCCCTGTTTTTAAGACTGAAAAATCTGTGAATGATAGCTTTGCTTTTTTCCTTTCTTTCCTAGTCATTGAGTCAGAATTCCTCTGTAAATTTCCTCTAAATCAGGCTTGAAGTTGAGAAAGATTACAAAAATCTGCTTTTTTCTAAATTTTAGGATTTGTAAGTGTTTGGTGTGGGATATCATATACTTTGCTTCTTGGGTATTTGTAATGTTGAAGGTAAAATGAAACATCTCAAGACAAGCTATGGCTGTATTTCTCCTGATAAGCTGCCTCATATAACCTCTCTCCTCCCCACCCTCTACTTACATGTTTGAGATGGTGTTTGGGAATGTAAGAAGTTATTGCACATTACTTAACTTATGCTATCTTTGTGCTTCCTTCTTTGAATAAGTTTTGATCCAGAAATGTAAGCTGACTCCTTTGCAGTAGAGAAGATCCTAATGCCCCAAACCTTGCCATTCAAAAACTCAAAACTCAGATTTCTAATATTTTCATTGTTCAGGTCACTATGAACCAAAACTAACAGGGATAAAAACTGATACTAGTTCACGAGACAATATAATACAATGCAACAGCAATAGGAATGAAGTTTAAGGATGGCCAATAGGCATGCTGTGACAAAGACTTCTAATAACACTAGCAAAGTCTAATATGGTGACTACTAGGAACAAAGTATTATTCTAAATGCAATATATATTATATAATTTGCAGTATGAGGTATGTATTATTATTATCCCTACTTGAAAGGGAGAAAAACCATGGCATGAAGAGGTTAGAGAAGTTAACCAATGTCACAAAGTAAAAGAGCAAAGATTTGCACCAAAAACTCTTGTGTAAGTATCCCTGCTCTTACTATGTTATGTTGCCTTTTTAAAGATAAACCCTCTATTCAGAATCCAGACAACAGGGTAAGAACAAAGCTTGTGAGAAAAGTGTAGAATGAGGGTACAGAGAGTATGCCTGTTCTTGGCAATTGACTAAGAAATTGCATTTTCTTTTGATCACTTGTGTGTTTTAACCTCGACATAAGTTAGTAATATTCTTGCATTGGTATGTATGGTCAAAGTTTGACCTTATTATGTCAGACACAAAGAAAGGCCAGTAATCAAGGAGGGAAGATGGACAAGAGTTAGTTGCTGAAGATTCCATGAAAGTACAGTTAGTCCTTTCCTTCGTTATTGTCTATTTCTCCACTAGGTTAAATCTGAGGGACGTTAGCCTTTACAGATGTTCTGTCCTTCTGATCCCTATCCCGAATATAAAATCTATGGTCAGTATCCAGCCTAGTTTTTGTGCATCCTTGTTAACCCCTTCAAGACTGAAGAAAAGGTGGCCTAATATCACTATTACATGAGAAGACTCATTCATAAGAGATAAGAAAAACCTTGGAAATATTCTATATCTTCATTATAATGGAGTGGTTACATATGCCTACACATCTGTCAAAACTCAGCATTTTACTAACAAGCACTTTTCAATAAAAATGATATGGAAAAAATAATTTAATTTGGTATGAAAGTCAAATTAGGAAGGTTCATTAAAATCTGTAGATCTGGCAGCAATGCCAAGTATTGAATAATTCATCAGTTTTTTATCACTTTTACTCACCACAAGTTCTACTTTGTCCTATATGGTCGCTTTGAGTAAGAATTGACTAGACGACAGTGGGTTTTTTGGTTCCACCACCTATCACTCGGACTTTTTTTTTTTTTTTTAATTTTGCAAAAGGATTACATTTTTTTTTTTTTCCCAACTAGGAAACTCCAGAAGTTTAACTGCAATTTTAGCAATGTGGAACTTTTGCTACGTAAATTAGCAGAAAAAGATTTAGCTGACACTATGCTCGGTACTCAAATTAAGGGACCTCCCTTCCGTGTTAAAAAAAGAACATTTATCATAGATAAACCCTCAGTCTCTTTGATAGGACAGGCAATGGAGTAGAAGATAAATCTTTCCAGTACTGTAGGCAACAAATAGATAGCTGTTTTTCTTCAGTGCCTGATTTACAATTTTTGAGACAAATAGAAAGGATTTAAACAATGTTGTTCTTAAGCTAAACTAGAATATAATAAAACCTAAAGCAAGTTCATTCTTAGTAAGTAGACTGGTCTCCCAGAAATTTTTTTTAAACAAAGGTAAGGGGCAGAATTTGAAAAATAAGTACATCAATGTATGTAGATTGTATATATTCAAACATGACTAAACACGGGATTGAGAAAAGTTTAATTCACACTAAATAGAAATAAAGTTGTGTAAACTAGGCTATCCTGTGCTACTATTAAATATTATGCAATTTGGCTATGTAAATACTATTACTAATTCATTTTAAATGTAAAATACTAATTTATACATTTTTAAAATTCCTATTATATGCCAACAACTATGCTAAATGCGACAAACTGAACTATTATGAACAAGACATTTCTCTTGCATCAAACTTCTTGACATCTCTTTCATAGGCACTATCTGAGAGTTTCATATATTATTAGAGCTGGTAAGAACTTGTAAGTATAACTTAGAATCTGTGTCTATCAGGATATACTACTATAGCCTGGACAGAATATAAGCTTTCTTGATATTTGTGGTACAAATGAATAAACAGAATGGATTGCTATTAATTATTAATACATGTTTGAGATTATTTTGATTTTGAGTGAAGACATTTTGAATTAGTCTCATTCATCAACATATTTTCTTCAATATTTTTTTCCAAAGATACAAACGTGCAAGTGAATTTTCTGAACTGCCCATTTCCTGAACAACAAACAAGTGTTTTTCTTCTTATTGTATTTATCTGTTGTATTTTGCAGAATAGTTAGCAAACTTACTTCTATATTGCTTCTAACTGCTACTTAGCATCCCTTTCAATATATTTTCTGAGCTCTTTGGCTTTAAAGCAACAATTAAGGAAAAAAATAAACAAATAAATAAATAATAACCCAATGCTTTAAAATGAATTTAAGTCTACCATAATGCAATGTTTGATTAAAACCATCTGAGCTTATAGGTCAAAATGGTCAAAGTTAAAAATCTGGTTAAATCTGAACATTTAAAATTGCTTTTCCCCTTGCAATTCTATACAGAAAGTGTATCTCTACAAAAATAGAAGAATAGAGAGCATAATAAATCAATATCTCTATAGTGGTTTTAAACTTTATTCAAGCACATAGAGATAATTTTCTCTTAACACCTAAAGAGTATATTTTATACATTCTTAAAGTTCTAACATGGTCTTTTTGGTAAAATTAGGTCCCTGGGCAGTGCAAGTAGTTTGCAATCAGCTGCTAACCTAAAGGTTGGCAGTTCAAACCCAACCAGGGGCTCCACAGGAGAAATGTCTGGTGAACTCTTTCCCTAAGGATTAAAACCAAGAAAACCCTATGGAGCAGTGCTACTCTGTAACACATGGGGCACCATGATCAAAATCAACTTGATGGCACACAACCACCACCACCACAAATACCTTCTGAACATTCCTTTTATGCATTCATAAAATAGATTTAATAGAAATAATTGTCTCAATAGGTGTGCTGACAGGAAAATACGAACATAAATATAAAGTGTTCAACACAATGCTTGGGAGAGAATTTGTATTCAATAGATTGCAATTATTAAGATTATGAACTACTTGAGAGGCAAGGCTTTCCCCCTCACTTTTTGTTATACGTGAGGGAACAAATCAGCAATCAAATATTTGATGACTTTATTTTTAAGATAATCATTTGTCTTCACATCTCTTTGCATTTTTCACTAACAATACGATCAATCAGGAATCACAGGGATTATAAGGAACAATTTTTCTAAAATAGCTGTGAATGTAAAACCTTGAGAAGTCTCCTGAGGGAAATTCCTACTCGCCTCAAAATAGATATAGAGATGAGATGTTTGCTTTAAATCTGGATTTATTAACGTTTTCATGAAGGCAAAATGAAAAAAATAAGAGTACAATCAGATTTTACATAGTTTATAATAAGTGAATAAAGGTACAATGGCTTGTTTCTTACAAAGCTCTAAAAAGGTTGAAGTGATGTTAATTTAACAGCTAAATTGTTTCAGATAAACAAAGCCTTTAAAAAATTCAGTAGAAAATTTGCTAACAATTTTGAAATGAATATTTTAAGTAAAATCCATCTAACTGAAGAAATAAAAACAGAAAGCATTAAAGCTTATATCCTCTTTGAAGCTATGCATTATTTATCGATTGCTTTTAGGAATTTTTTCCTCAACAGAGCCATTAATTTCTCCTGATTTAATATATAATTAAGTTTCTCTTGTATAATTATATTCCTTTCATCAATATTTTTAAGAAATCATGGAACTTCAAAACTGCAAGTTCACTGCAATGCTAATATTCAACACTTCAAAAAAAAATGCCTCTGTGCAAAAAACTAAATTAACTGCTTGATTAACTCTATTTACCACATTCCTTTCCTCTTTCAACCAGGCCTTTTTTTTTTTCTTTCCCTAGATTCACCCAAGAAGTTAAATCTTTATGGTTCTTTGATAAAATAAAAAAAAATTTTTGGTTTATTTGGTTGAGTCATTGTCATGCATAAATTATTGTTTTTTAATATTTTTTTTACCACTCTTAACTGCTTTTAAAAAGAAATTTTAAAAGTTATCTACCATACACAAACCGTTCCAGCATGCAGTCTCCCCACCAAATCCTTCTGAAATCTTCCAATATGTTTCCCATTATTAGAGTCTAAAATATGGAATGAAGGTATCAAATTACAGAATGAAATAGTCCTGAGTGACAGCTGACTTGTTAGAGTTCTAAAATATACATGTATTAAAAAAAGATTACAAAATATTTTTAGCATACTTAAGAAAAATGGGGTTGGGGAACTGAATGTGTCTTTATGTTAAATAGAGGTTCATGTCTTCTATTATTGTTTAATTTAAAAATTTAATAAATGCCAAATGCATATATGGCACTGTGATTAAATGAAGGATGAGCCTGTGAATTATAGGTAGGCCCCAATTTATGATTTATTGGAGTTAGGATGTACTAAACTTATGACCATCTTCTTCTTTTTTTAATTTTTTAATGACTTGTGCATTCTTTTTTAAGTATGTATGTATTAAAATATATCTGTAAGTTTTTATGTAATGTTTCCAACCCCCAAAGACAAATAAAGATCAGATTTATAAAGATAATGAACATAAAATACAATAATAATGAAAACTTAAAAAAAAAAAAATTAGGCATTCTACTAAAGCCAGAACCAATTTATGATGGAGTTGTCAGAAGGGAATCTGTAGTAAGTTGGAGACCACCTGTACTTGAAGCAGGGTCTCTACCCAATTCCTCCTCCAGTCTATAAGTATAAGTAGAGACAAGAAGGAAATGGACTGAGTAGTGAATGCAGAGAGAGGAAATAAAAGACAGAAGAGGGAAGAGAGACAGTGTTCTATGGTGATTAGAAGCATGACCTCTGACAGAAAATAGGCCCTATCTCCAAGGCTGGCTCTTGTACTTATGACATGTGTATTCTTGAGCCTCATTTTCCCCATCTGAATAATGTGGATAATAGTACACACTTCATAAAGTTTTAGTGGAGATTAAACAAGATTATCACTACAAAATGTTTACACAGGGTTAGAATCCCTGCTGGTGAAATGGTTAAGCTCTCTGCTGCTAACTGAAAGGTCAGAGATTTGAACCCTCTTACTGCTCTTTGGAAACCCTATGGGGTGGTTCTACTCTGTCCTACTCTGTCGCTATGAACCCGAGTTGACTCCACAACAATGGGTTTAAGTACTCAATATATGATAGTTGCTAATATCTAGCAGAATTTATCATAGGAGTAGTCAGTCTTGAGGCACGTTCCACCCCAAATCCTTGTTGGTAACTTGAATAAGGGACTTAAGGCCAAGCCAATCTTTTCTAGTAGTGATGGATTAAATGGGCTCATAATTTTAAAATCCAAAATAATTCACTCCCATTACAAAGCCATAATAGTGAATTCCAATAAAGGAAGGAAAATGAAAATATAGGATAAGAGGAACTGGCTACCAGAATTACAAACAAAAGAAAGTAAAAAGTAGGGTCATCGTAAGCAAAGTTACAAGTGACTAAATACTTAAGGATCTGCAATCAGCCTTTCTTTTTATTCTGTATTGACCACCTCCTCATTAAAACCCTAGGTCCTGTCTTGGCCACATGAATTTATAGGAATGTAGTAAAACTGGAAAAGATTTGAGGATGAATGATAGAGATAGAAGGCAAACCTTACGAAGAAATGACAGAAATATTTGAAGCTATTTGATTTGAAAAAAACACTATAGATGAGTAACCCTATCTTTTTTTTCTCAACTGCAAAGTATTTGTTTTCCAAGTCCAAAATAAACCAAATATATATATATAGATACATTTTCATCTAGCTGTACATGTTATTAGAATTTGTCAAAGTAATTATTATTTTTCCCTTAAGCAGCCCTCATATCAGGTGGCTCTGAGTCTGTTCAGTATCCTGCTCACGTTTCTAGAGACACCCCAGTGTGTCATCCTGGAGCACTAGTCTGCAAATGCCCCACTTTAAAAACAGTCAACCTCAAAATAGAATTTAAGATATGCAAAAACGGTCATTTTTATGTCTTTTTTATAGAAAAACAAATCAGTCATAAATGGTTTACCACAAAATAATTCAGATAAACACTGAAGATTTTGCTACACAAACCAAGATGGATAGAAATATAACATCCAGACGTCTCTTCCCATGTGTAAAAGACTCCTTTCTCCTCAAATTCTGAGAACAGGCAGCAAGGCAGAAGCAGTTCACCTGTCCTTACAATTTTCCTATGTCATTAATTGATACCAAATGCCATCCACATCTCCCAGCCTACATTTCAGTAAGCCAAGTATAGGGATGAGTGGCCACCCTGATTTGTTTTCCTACTCTAATGTTTTATAAACTAGGAATGATAAAAAATGACTCCTTTGGATGCAAAGCACTCCTGCTATGCTCATTGTGATTTCACAGGATAGAGTTGTACCTAGTGGAGTGATGATTTTAATTTTAGTATGCCTTAGGAATTTGTCAGTATGGAAACTATGGGACACTTTTGAAACACGGAGGAAAAAATAGTCTTAAGTACATTTTTCTAAAGTTGGGATGAAACCTTTTTCATGATATCTGCTAAAAAACCAACCAAACAAAAAAATCCAAACCCACTGCTGTGGAGTTGATTCTGACTCACAGCGACCCTATAGGACATAGTAGAACTGCCCCACAGGGTTTTCAAGGCTGTAAGTCTTTCATGGAAGCTGACAGCCATATCTTTCTCCTGCATGACATCTGCCAACAAACTTAAAATTTAACCACTGGAATATTCAATTTAAAACCACATTTTTTCATTGATATAATATCGATGCTGTATTTTCAAGAGTACTGCATTTAGTCGACAGTTTTTGTTGTGTTTGACATTTCTTTTTAGTCTAAGCATTCAGTTAATATTTTGGAGAAGGAATGTAGAATTTGAATAAGAGTATGACCATGTCTATAACCATCATGATATTTTAAATAATATATTTCCTATATTTTCTGGCTGGTCTAAATAAATTTGGCAATGTTTTCTATCAAAGTTTTTCCTAGATTAGCTATTATACAAAATAAAATAAAAATAAAAAAACATTGCTGTTGACTCGATTCTGACTCACAGCAACCCTACAGGACAGGGTATAACTGCCCTATAGGGTTTCCAAGGATGTAATCTATATGGAAGCAGACTGCCACATCTTTCTCTGGCTGAGCGGCTGGTGGATTTGAACCACCAAACTTTCTGTTAGCGGCCTAGTGCTTTTAACCACTGCGCCATCAGGGCTGCTTATCAGCTATTATGTTACTATTTAAAGTTTCTTATTTTCATTGGAAAGTAGAGAAGGCAGTTATCAAAATGGAGGTATATCATATATAAAAATAACAATAGACCCTTCGTAAGAGACCGAGTCTTAACTTGTAACACTTAAGAATTAAGCCACTAAGTCTGTGGGTTTTAATTTTCCAATCATTTACCTAAGTTAAATGGGTGCATTGAATGCTCCTTAAGGAAGGATGGTGAGACTTTGTCTCACTTACTTTGGACATGTTATCAGAAGGGACCAGTCCCTGGAGAAGGAAAAGTATGCTTAGTAAATTAGAGGGTCATAAAAAAAGAGAAAGACCCCCAACAAGATGGTTTAAAACAGTGGCTGCAATAATAGGCTCAAACATAGCAACAATTATGAGGATGGCGAAGGACTGGGCAGTGTTTAATTGTGTTGTACATAGGACTGCTATGAGTTGAAACCAGTTGATAGCACCTAACAAGAACAACAACAACAAAAAGAGTGCATTAGACTAGGTAATCTCTACAGGCCCCCTAAGATTAAGTATATATACAAAACACCTCAATAACTATCAGTCTTTGAAAGTTGAATAAGAAGATACACATAAGCATACATAATATTTATGGTATTTCTTATTATCAGATTAACATCTAACAAAAGTCACCGAGAAACCCAGTCAGCAGTCAATAAACAGCAGAACCAAAGTCCTGCAGACCTCAGTATGGAGTGAGCTATATACATTTTAATTGGTTACTTACTGAAAGGTCAACGCTTAGAACCCACCAGACACTGTTAGGGAGAAAGTTGTGGCAATCTGCTTCCACAAAGATTTACATGCTCGGAAACCCTATGGGGCAGTTCTACTTTGTCATATAGGGTCGCTATGAGTCAGAATCGTCTCCAAGGCAATGGGTATTAAATGCACAGTAGTATTATTGTTCCTGTGGGTTAAGTGGTGAGGAAGGCAGATAGCCCCATATCCAAATTAGGGAACAAACACAAACAGTATATTAAATAGATTAATACATAAGCAAATTATAAATATTAATAAATACTCTTAAGAAGATAAAATAGAGTAACATGGAAAGAGAAAATATTTAAATATTATATATCTGGCATAGGAGTTGTATACAGAACATATATTATCAAAACTCAGTAAGAAGACAATCAAGTTAAAAGAAAATAGGCAAAGATTTTTACTGACACTTTACCAATTACTGCTTGTTTGGCAAAAGATTTATAGAAGGCAACATAGCTCATAAAAATATGTCCAACATACAAAGATTTACAACCCAAATGTCCATAAACAGATGAATAGATATATAAACTGTGGTATACCCCTAAGGGAATGCTACTGAGTAATAAAAAATAATGAATTATTGGTCCACACAATAACATGGTTAAATATCAAAATAATTTTGCTGAGTGAAAGAGACCAGGTAGAAAAGAATACAATACTCTATGATATTATTATTTAAGATTTTATAAAAAGTAAATGAATCTATTTTTCCAGAAAGCAGATCGGTGGTTGCCTAGGGAGGTGTAAGGGACAGGGAGAATGATGTCGTAAGTCACACACGATGAACTCAGTAAATAATTCCATAATCTGCTCCAGAAAAGAAAGATCCATATGATTAAATAGCTGCTGCAACAGATGCCCTTGAAAAATTTCAAGGAATTACTAACAGGCTTCTAGACTCTGGTCTTTGTCCGTAAGCCTGGGAATTGGCAAAGAGGGGCATCCCAGCAAGCTTTACTTTTATGTACTCAAAGCTACACCTATCACCACAGAATTCTCAATAGCTGCTAATAGATATTACCAATAACAGTATGTTTACTCCACTTTTCCGGGACACCTATCTCAGGGTCCTTTTATACACTGCCTTTATGTTCTGCCCTAAATAACTTGAGCCTGTCCCTCCTAATATTTGGTTTTGTGATGTTTGCTTTACTGGAGATAGGTTACTCAAGCAGTACTGCTGAAGCAATTTGCAGAAGTAGGTTTTCTCTAATATTCATAGAGGAGCATTCTTTGCAAAAATGCCGTGGCAAACGGTTTCATGGAGCACTGCTGGATTTGTACAACCTCCACTCCTAATTCTGAAGAGTATCTGAAAAGTAAGACAAAATATCTAACACAAAGCTATAGTAATATCATTAAATCAAAATCAAACCCGTTGCTGTCAAGTCAATTTTGACTAATAGTGAGCCTATAGGGCAGAGTAGAACTGTCCCATAGGGTTTTCAAGGAGCGGCTGGTGAATTCAAACTGCTGGCCTTTTGGTTAGCAGTCAAGCTCTTAACCACTGCGCCACCAGCAACCAAATACCATTAGATAATATAAAACAGTACAAGTGTAGCTTCAACAATCTTGCATTCACAACATGTTCTCCAATACCATATTCTTAAGAGCATATTTGAAGAGATTAAAACATTGCAAAAACAACCCCAAACAAGTCAGAAATAATTGCAATGCAATCACTGTCTAATGGTATAATGATGTCTCACAGTATCAATGAAAGCATTCACTATGCACACAGTATTCACTTGGTTGACTTTCAGCTTCTGTTTGACTAGAATTGTTTACTCTACATTCCTCATCTTTATATACTCATTAAAAAAAAAAAAAGTCCTCACATATTTAAGTAAACATCTACTCTTTCTGCAATGCAGACTAGGACATAGCTGTAGCTCTTTATTTCATTTAGCAGCAAGTTATACCCTATTCTCTGACCTACTCAGCTCCTTTTATTTTTAATTGCACGTTTCTGTAATAGTACATGGCCAAATAATGTTGCATGTAAGTCAGAAATTCATGACACACTTGTGAAGAGTTCATAGTATAGAAATGAGAGCTAATTGAGACTGGTTGTTATCCAAAATATTGTGCTCAAAACTGATTCACTGTAAGTACTGCCCTCAACAAACAAACAAAAAACCAAACTCACTACTCGTGGAGTTGATTCCGATTCTAGGGACCCTATAGGACAGAGTAAAACTGTCTCATAAGGTTTTCAAGGAGCAGCTGGTGGATCTGAACTGCTGACCTTTTGGTTAGCAGCCAAGCTCTTTAACTACTGCACCACAAAATATTGCTCTCAAAACTGATTTACTCTAAGAAGTGCCGCCATTAGACCCAGGGAAACTTGCTCAGGCCCCAAGGCTGAAGGGAAGCCAGTGCTTTGGAGTGACTTCCTTAAAATTTTCTAAGCCATCCTGCAGTGGCTGGGACCGAGCACAGACTAGGACCCACATGGGACCCAGTCTTCATTTTTCCACTTTGCAGTGCACTACGACACTTTATCAACAAGGGGGTCAACATGGGGTCTCATGGAGTTCTGGCACTCCTGCTACACAGTATCCTAGAGTCTCATGTCTGGCCCCAGTTCCAGAAGGGCAGTCTCACGAGTGGATCACTAGCACTGCTTGGTGTGGTAGTTCTTCTGCAGGACCACAGGAGCTTGGCTGCCAAATTATACTCTCATGAAGATTTGATGACTCTTTAAAAAAAATCCAACATCCACTCATGGTTTAACCAAAAAAAAAAAAGTAAACATTTGTCAAAACTCATTGAACTGTGTACTTGAAATTATGCATTTTATTGTATAGATTTTATACATCATTTTTATATGCTCGTAGAAATGATCCAGGTCCCCCAGAAGTTTCATCTGTGGCTAATGAGAAGTGAACTGCACAGAGATCTCTGCATCAACATCTAGAGAGTGTCTTCAAACTTAATTGCTTTGTGTGCTCTTAAATTAGCCCAATCCCGAAGTCACCTAAATGAAATGCCTGCATTCCCTCACTAACTAGCCTGCCCAAAACGTCAGAACAGGTAATGTTGGGGGCCCCCAAACTTCTGTTAAGTGCCCTCTCACTTTTTATGGCCAATTGGCTTTCTCTGTTTTTCTAACATCAGATACTTGGGGAAAGGCACATTGTGGCTAATGAGACCGCTCCAGTGTACAAACACGACTTGGTGATTAATTTATGTCTGGACTCGCTTTCATTCTATTGGCCGCTGTGTTGCCTGGATTTTGTCTGTTTGCTGCTTATGTTGCCGCACCCTGGAAGGTGGGACCTTGACCGGCGTGCTCAGACTTGCCAATGATCTGGACACTGGTCTTTGAGAAAGAGAAAGTAACTATTGCAACATGCAGAGCAAGGAGCTGGGAGGAAGTTCCTCAGATCCAACTGCCCGAGCTATGGGGAAGTAAGGCTTATATGTGATTTGGGCAGCAAGATGGCGGCCATGCAGGAAAACTGGGGAGGGAAAATTCTAGAAAGTGGCCAGGAAACCAGAGGTGATGAGGTTCTTATCAGACCTCTTGCTTCAGAATAGGATTCGGGTGGTCATTTTCCTTCTGATTCGTTCAGTGGTGCTCTGTGGAGGTCAATTAAGGTCACAGCCGACCCTTCTGTGCATGCCAGGGAGGGCCAAATCTGGCTTAGACTAGTTTAAGGCAGTCTTTTCCGACTAATGGAAATTTATTGGCATTCGTAGAGTCAGGTTATACTTATAGCCCTGGGGAAACGAGTCTTTGGAAGGAAAATTGATTTTTCCCTGTACTGGACCTGTGAGGACACCTCCTCCAAGGTGCTGGGATAAATAGAAAAGGACTCTCCTCTCCCTGAAGTACTTCAAATTCTGAATCACAGAGGAACCTTTTAACTTAGGCAGAAGATCAGCAGGTGAAGTGCCTGTCCTTGGCCTCCACTGGTGACCTGCAGTAGAACCAGCCTCACACCGCGGCGCCCCTTGCTCCAGTCACTCACACTCCTGGACTCACCTGGTGCTGAGGACCAGCGCCAGCAGTAGAGGCACCAAGTAGTGCACTGGGCTGAATTTCCTGCTGCAGCCTGCGGGGGGCCTTCTTCCATCGCTGCCTCCTCTCTCTCACCTCCTCCTGGTACTGTTGCCACTTGGAGCCCAGCTCTGTCCCTGCCTAGCTGTGCGCCCTCTCTCCAGCAACGGATAGACTGAGACCTACACACCTACAGACTTATTGCGAAGGCAGAGAGTGAGCTCTGGGAGTGATATCACCCTCGAGGCAGCTCTCGAGCCTGGAGAGGACATGTTGTCATTGGCGCTGGAGGCAGCGTCTGCAGAGGGCGGGGATGCCAGGCGGCTGCCCCGCGTTCTCTGGTCACCAGGCTGCGTACCTGCTCGGGATGGTCATTTATTCCCGATTCTCCCTATGACGGCGAGAGGTGGGGCGGGGATGAGGAGAAATTGAGCCGCCTACTTGGCAGGAGGTGACACCAAAATCACTGGGAAAGACTATCAGATACTTAAAGAGTAGCAGGCGGGTGTCCCTGATCTGAGTGAACAGTGTCTGAAAGAATGGAGCTTTAGAGATGGCATTGAAAAATATTGTTCTGACTAGAAACGCATAATGATCTGCCTAATATGAACGGGAGAATTACAAGAGTGATCAACGTCCAGAAATATACCTCAATCCCAGAAACTGACTCTAATCGCATAATGCCACTGCAAGCTTTTTAACCTATAAACGTGGTCTATATAAAGGATTCTGCGGCATACTGAGGCCGGAGGCTTCTGGATTTTGGAGATTTTGACCCTCCTTTGGCTTCAGCCTCTCTTCCAACAGTTCTGCTGATCTCTGAGCTGCTCTAGGGATGGTCCTTTTCTTTTCTTGGAGGACAACAGATGTAGATCCTTTGGCTTGTTTTCTGCCTATGACTTCCAAGAAGCAGACACTGTTCTTTCCATTCATTCCTTCTCTTTTCCCTTAAATCTAAACTGATGGGTTTTCTGTTGTAGTCGTTGGTTATATCTACATTTCTAGCAACATTCTGTTGCTGGCACCACGTGCATTCTCTAAGGACTATTGAGCTTTTCTCTATAGCTCTCCTCACTTCCTTCTGAGCCCTCACCAGAACAGAAATAATATAGTCAAAAACTCCACATTAGTAAATCGGCTAAGCAGGAGGAACATATGCCAACAGGGTAGCACTTCCTTGGTTAATAGTAAAAGTCACACAAATATAAGCAAGAAGGTTAATAGTAAGTAGTCACCTCATTTGCAAACTGCATGTCATTTGGTAAGAGGAAATGACAACATACTTTGCTAAAACAGTACTGGACTATAAGGTTACAAAATAACATTTCATTCTTCCCTTGCTAGAGTTTTCTAACAAAAGCTCTTCAACTCAGTTTGAAAATTAATCATTTGAGATGCAGTCTCTACAATGACAAATGACTATATTCTAATAAGAACATATGTATAGCAGGGAATTATACTCTCATCTGCAGATACCTTTATGTTTGCCTAACAAGTTTACATTCATCATCTCATGTGTTCATCACAGAAGCCCAGTATACAGACATTTCTATTAGTCTCCTTTCCAGAGAAGGAGGTGGTCATGGAGAGGTTAAATAACTTGCTCATAGTCACTCAGTTACTAATAAAATAGAGGTGGTATTCAAAGTCAGTCTGCATCACTTCAAAACCTATTCTTTTGAAATTAAGGAAGGGAAAACTTTTGCCTCAACTTAACTTTTATTGCTTTCTCATAGACATACGAACATAAAACAACCATCCTGATTATCCTTATCAACTTAGGAAAATAAGTATAAGAATTAACTTTCCTAGACATATTCACACAAAGTCGGTCCTGTCTATCTCCATAATGTATATCCATAAATAAATTCAAGTTTAGTAGACATGTTGTTCTTTTTCTCTAAGTAGATGAAAGTTATCTATCTTCAAAGAGATAGAAGTGCATCAGGGAAATATATCTTGTAAAATAAACCTTGTTGAGGTTGTGGAAATGCTTGCATGATTTAAGAATTATACCTTGAATTCTGTTATGGATCAACATCACCTCAGAAATCTCTTATTTTCAGAGAATTGCAGGATCATAAATCTTCAGTGTCCAGGACAGTCTCTCTCCAATGTTAGAGGGAAACTCAAATCCAGAAATTAATTTTATGGCTTCAGAGGGTTGATATATGAACTTTAAAGATCTAGCACTACCTCCAGCAGACACATTTAGCATAAAATATTCATAGTACCTGAGTCTCAATGAGAGCAATGCCAGATAAGGATAAACAATCAATTGCAATGAAATCTCTCTCACAGTTCAACTTTGGTTTTCTTTCCGGACTCCCTTCCTTCACTTGTTTTTTAGGCCTCAGTGTTCCCTGGAGTTTAGTCCTTAACACACTTCCACCATTTTTATTTTTGTAAACCAACATGAGCTTATAATTTTCACGGTTTTGGCCTCTACCAATGTGAGATAACCCCAAATATATGTCACTTTCCTAGGATTCCTCTGAGTACCTCAAAGGCAGAGCTGATCATGCTGAACTCAATTATCTCCCTCTGTTTCATGTTCCTTCTGTATTTCCTGAAACTCTCATCTCCTAAGTCACCCAATTTATAAAGCTGAGAGTCATCTATTATTCCTATTTCTCCCTTTTGTCTCATATCATCAAGACCTGCAGACTTTACCTCCTATATATTTGTCTAACCCAACCTCCCTTAGCCATTTCCATCCTTATCACAGCCTAGTTTAAGCATTCATTATCTCTTGCCTCTAAACTAAACTTCTTGCTCTCAGGTGAGTTCTCCCTCAAACATGTTCCCTAAATAATCTATATAAATTGCAAGTCTCCTTATTATTTTACAGCTCCATAGCAATGCCCCCTACTTTTTACAATACATGCATCTTCTCTTGCTATCCTCTTTCATGTTGCACTGGAACACGTACATATTTTTGCATATACAGTCCTGCGCTTCATAACGTCCGCTAAGGCAACGTCCGAATGCATACGCGCTACATTTTTTTCCTTTTTTAAATTCTATGCTTTATTAGAACTCTTTAAATTAGTGTTTGCAATTATTGTATGAAATACCTGTCTGATGTTTGTAATCAAACTGTCACTCTCTTACGATGCAGAAAATCATGCATCTTAAAAAAACCAGATTCTCAGAGGAGATTGACCTCATGGCTCAGACTCTGTTTTGTCTTAGGTTTCATTTCTGCTTCTGAGAAAGTGACCCATGACTGTTAATAGGTAAGCTAAGGAGGGAAAGCTTGCCCTTGGGAAGAACACTTAGTATGTTTTAAACAGACTAACTGAAGACCATCCTACAGGAGAGAGCCATCCTGTATTATCTTGCTAATCATTAGTTTTCTAACGAAAACTTGTTTGCCACATACATATTTTTCTATACCTTCTGTTTTCTCTGGACAAACTTAGTGTGCTCCTTATGGATATATGTTTCTGTGTGATAGACCCAACTATACTAGTTTAGATGATCCTTTTCCAACTGATACTGAATTATGTGGACAATCTCTTGTTTAGATTCCTGACAAACGCATGGGCAATGTGCTTTAGAAACTTTAGGATTATCTTTAGATATTCATGGTAATGATGCTAGTAAATATTGGAAGGATAATGTTAATTTGTTACAGTTTGTAAAATGAAAGTCAGAAGAAAACTCATTGATCTGACACTCAGGACATGGTTGGTAGTTTTAATTCCTAGTTATGGTATAGTTGAATTGGAGAAATATTTAAGAAATTTGTCAATCGCTGTGGGACAAATAACAGACAAAGCTGCTAAGGGGATGGAAGCACTACAGTGAGCACTGATCTCATAAGCCAAGGTGACATGAGATGACAAAATAACCTTAGAATTTTTTTTATTAGGCCAAGAAAGTGGTAGTCCGTGCTGTAGACAAGATATACATAGAATTAGACAGCAAGCTACTTGATTTCACGTAGTAATACCCTTACAAACACCAGATTTGTTTGGTTGGTTACATTCAAAAATAAGTACACGGGCTAAATCACTGTTGCAAGGAATAGTAATATTCTTAGTCTACATCCTGATAGTACTAGGCATAATAAAGTTTATCCTCTATTGTCTTACACACCTAAAAGGCAAAGGAAGGCCTTGGGCTAAAATATTGATGTACATTAAGTCTGCTCATTCCAGCAATGTGATTGATGAGAACGTTGTTCTTACTTAATAACCTCTTGAAGAACCAGATGGTATCTGGTGGAAAACCAGCGCCGTGAGTTTAAAGAGCCTGCATGGTGGCCATCTTGGAGTTCAACTAAGTCCAGGTATTGATCATCGATGTGTTATCTCCAATCTCCGATCAAAAGGAGGGAATGATTTAGGAAATAATATTGGAGTTATTTTTCCCTTTCCTTGAGCATAGAGAATGTGACCCAGCTGGAGCTGGGCTCACAAGGACTCACAAGAACACATCAGCTGGGCGCTGAGGTATAAAGACAATAGCTAAAATAATCTTGGAAAATATATTTTAGGGAAATCTTTCACATAAAGCCAATCAAACAGAAAGAAAAGACTTTCTACTCTTTTTCTATTAGCATTTAGTGAATAGAAATTTGTTGGACCAATGAAGACCCTCCTGACTGTCGTTACTGAAATCTGTACCAGTGATTGTTAAGAAAGACGATTCAAGATGTAGGATCACAATTGCTAGCCAATCTGTGAAAAGGTAAAGCTTTCAACAGTTTTGCCCATTGGTAATGTTAACATATACTGATGGCTCTGTAATATTCTCTGGACTCAGGCAGACATGGCTGTGGCAGCATGCTTGTCCTTTATCCCATTCTTGCCTATTCTGTAATATTCTTTCGACTTGGGCAGACATGGCTCTAGCAGCATGCTTGTCAGTTTTCCCACTTTTGCCTTTTTGAATATATGCTGAATAAAACTTTCTTTTTGCTTTAATAAATAAACAAATTAGTGTTTGCAAATATTTAATGCAGGAAAAGAAAGAAAAACACACCCAGTTATTCTTAACCCAGGGGGTAGATGCAGGACCTGTAAGAACATCTAAAAGACAGGGCTTCCACTTTAACCTCTCCATGGCTTTTGGCCCTGGGCATGAAATACCTTCAAAGCTTGGTAACTCAGTCTGGAGTCTCCTGGGTGCTGTCTCCCTGCTGCCCCTGGAGCCTTCTGGGTGCCAGCCTCTGGGGAAGGGCGCTTCTCTGAACTTTGCATCCAGCGCTGGTGGTGATAGTAAGCCAAGTTCATGATCATCTTGGCTATGTCCTTCTGGTAACAAGATAACCCAAATTTCAAGATCTCGACCTTGCCTTTGGGGTCCAGCCCACTCACGAGGAGAATGGTGTGTAACACACACTCAATGTGCAAGAGATGTGCTCTCAGCTGGTACCAAAGATTGCTTCTACCAGCCACACCTAGGGGTGAACTCTACATTGTATACAATATGGTGTTCGTACAATGTCCAAATCACATAATGTCCTATTTCACAGAATGTATCATGGAAGTTGAGTGATGCATACGTGTGTGTATATATATATTCAAAATAAAAAATAAAGTTATTGTAAGGAAGTGATTGTAAAGATGAACAAATAGAACTTGAGTTACTTGAATTATGTCATTTTATATGGCACATGGAGCTTTTACTACCCAGCTACGTAATACTCCATCTTATCGTCTTTCAAGATCTATTCTAACAGATTCCAAATGTTTATTTGTTATCTGCCCAATAATGGTGGTGTGGGAGTACAGGGGTAACATGGGATGATGGTATGAGAGTACATGGAACCTTCAAATAGCCTTGAATTCAAAGAAGATTTCTCAGAAAAGACAATACCTGACAGGTTTCCATATAATATTTTATTGTTTGTATAATGCTTTTCACATGTAGGGTCTTGTATAATCTTTACCACAGCTATATACACTAGGATTACTTGTCTTGATTTTACAGATGAAAAAACTGAGACTCAGGAATATTACTTAAGTTCCTTAAAGTCATAAAGCTAGTAGATATCTGGTCCAGAGCTTGAACCCAGATTATTTTTTTATTTTTAATAGATGAGAACACTGAGAGCCAGTAACTAGCTCAAGGTCAATATTTGTTGACAGAAAAGATGTGACCTCAGGTCTTCTGATTGCCTGCCCAGTCCTTTCTATTATTCTTTTTCCATATTTTCTCTAGCAATAAATTGTGTATTCTGTACACTTGATTTATGGTACAACACTATCCAACTAAACATTTAGAGATTAAAACTAATCTCTTGACAATTCTTAATTAGATTAATGTTTACCAAACACTGCAAATGTCAAGTGTTGGAGCTATAACCTACTATAAATAACCAAGCTACACAGTCAAAGCACTCTGTAAGCTATTGAACATTTCTAATCTAAATATTTGCAGTGGAAAATATACGTACATAATTTTTATGAGTTTCCCTTTTTCAATGGCCTATTTTTCATTTTTATTTGAATGTACTATATGATTTGGTTTAAGTGCAGTTTTTCAAGGAAAAACCCACAATTTGGACCAGCACTAAATAGAATATTGATACATTCTATTTTATTTCTCCATTGCCAGGGACGTTCATACACTTGCCTCAACCTTTTGTGTCTCTCCTCCATAAAAAGTAGAATAGAATCATTCATGCACTTTTTGATTAATGCATTTACTCCAAAGAGTCAACTCAAAAACCTAAGAAGTCACAATCACATTGGCAAAGTCACATGTCTCATCAATCAGTTGCCACATTTGCCTCTATATATGCTATTGAATCAGATTGCCCACATTTGCCATGGTACGTTCTACTAAAATCAAAGCTGAAATCTTAAGGTAAAACTAAGTCAATAATCATCCACAAAATATCTGTTGATTGACTCTTCTTTTACGTGAGTAAGAAATAAGTGAGATAATGTTAAACATCTATGCACACATATACCTTTACACAAACACACTTATACGTATATGTGTATATAGTTCTACTCTCCACACATGGAGTCCATGACTTAAAGTTGACTCAAGGACAACTAACAACAACACTGTATCTATACAAATATAAATACATGCATATTTGTATGTATATATATATGCATAGAGAGAGAGAGAGAGATTGAGACCCTGGGTGGTGCAAATTGTTAATACACTTGCCTCTAACCAAAAAGTTGGAAGTTCAAGTCCACCCAGAAGAGCCTTGGAAGAAAGGCCTAGCTATCTTCTGAAAAATCAGCTATTGAAAACCCTATGGAGAACATGGGGTTGCTCCATTAGTCAGGGTAAATTCAACAGCAACTGGTGGTGGTGGATATAACATATATCCACTACATGTGAGCAAGATATATATGTATATGTATACATATATACACACACACACATACGTATATAAGTACATATATACGCATATATGTATATATGATCTACTTATGCACACATATATATACACATATAAACCTGTTGCTGTCAAGTCGATTCTGACTAATAATGACCCTATAGGACAGAGTAGAACTGCCTCATAGGGTCAGGGAGCTGCTGGTGTATTTGAACTGCTGACTTTCTGGTTAGCAGACAAACGTGCGTGTGTGTGTGTGTGTGTGTGTGTGTATTCATATATATAGTGCCTACTCCTCACTTATTGACTGCCTCGTTACCTGACATTTCACATTTACAATAGTAACAAATCCTCTATCCAACTGTTTTGTACATTAATGACATATGTCTGGCAGTAACAAACGTGAGGCAAGAGTAATGCTGGCTGTGATGGTTTAAGTTACGTGTCATCTTGACTGGGCTATGATTCTCAGTGGTTTGGTAGTTATGTAATGATGTGATTTGGCAGTTATGTAATGATGTAGTCATCCTCCGTTTTGTAACTGATGTGGTCATCCTCCGTTCTTGCATAACACAGAATTTTGCATAATGGCCTGGTCTTTGGAACCCCAACCATGTCGATAAGTGAGGAGTGTGTGTGTATGTACCTATATCTGTATTTATATATATTCAGGATACATATGATCAAGATATCTGTAATCTGTAATATTTTATTCTCAATCACACATAGTGGATACTTTGTATTTTTCATCTGCCTGCCCTGTCTTTATTAACCTCCTTCTTCAAATAAAACTTTATTTTTGGAAAGAAAAATACTCGCCTTTGCCAATTCTTGTGGTTTATGCCCAAGATAGTACATTTAAATAAAAGTGAAAAATAGGCTACTGATCTACCACCAAGTTTCATGGGTAGGTACGTCAACTCTGGCCAATCAGTGATTCTATGTCCCGACACAAAGACTGGTTCAGGAACAGGCTATTATGAGTACTAAAAGAAATCATGCACACTAACCCATATTACAGTAGACCATATGAGATATGCCTTTTGAAGACTTCTCAGATCACATTTTAAATACCATTTCACTATTACTGTGGTTTCTGTGAAATTTGAAAGTAATTGTAGCTATCAAATCCATTTCATTTTCCCTCCACTAGTAGCACTGGAGCTGTGGTGGCACAGTGGTTAAGAGCTCAACTGCTAATCAAAAGGACAGCAGTTCAAATCCGCCAGCTACTCCTTGGAAACCCTATGGGGCAGTTCTACTCTGTCCTATAAGGCCATTTTGAGTTGGAATCAACTGGATGACAACGGGTTTGGTTTTAGTTTTTTAATAGCAACTAGGCGTGACTTTTCTCCTGTGGCTGACCTTGGTTTCATTCACTTGAAACAGGTACCAATGTGCAATTCCCATAGTGAGTGTTGCCCTGAAGTTTAATTGCTATATTATTTAATCTGAAGTTTTATATTTTAAATGTTGCTATTTCTAGCATTCCCATTCATTGCTTTGTTGGATTTATCATAGGCATATTTTAGCACTTCAACTCCTGAATGAGAAAGTGGACTATTAAATCCAAGGAACATTTAAGTTTATATACCACATTTTTCCCATTTGATGATCTATCTTGAATTAGCATCTGCTTTACTTTCTTTCCATGCTGTCTGTGGAAATTATCTTGCCCCTTAAACAACAACCAGAATTTATGCTTAGACCTCAGCTGTTCACTGAAAAAGGAATCAGATTAAAATAGGGAATGTAATTTTTGAAAGGAAATACTGTGTTAGTAATTTGTTACAGCTACATAACTTGGATTACATACTATACTGATACTTTTAAAGTATGTCACAAAAGCAAGTAGTACTATTATAATGAATGGAAAGAAACACAATGACATTCTCAAAGCCACACTGAATGATGATCAGGGGCTGGGATTCTGATATAGAAGAAGCAATGCAAAATTATTATATATAATAATCCCATAGTTTCTCTATATCCATTTTATTTTTTAAATTATAATTTAGTACTAGTTATCTGCTAGACAACGTGTTAGGCAATGTAGAGAAAACAAGGATTAATAGGATGTAGCATCTAACGTGTCTGTCAATTTATCTTACTGTGGTGGCTTGTGTGATACTGGAAGCCTTGCCACCAGTATTTCAAATATCAGCAGGGTTACCCATGGTGGACAGGTTTCAGCAGAGCTTCCAGACTAAGAAAGACTAGGAAAAAGGACCTGGAAGTCTACGTCTCAAAAAATTAGCCAGCGAAAACCTTATGAATAGCAGTGGAACATTGTCTGATATAGTGCTGGAAGATGAGACCCTCAGGCTGGAAGGCACTCTAAATACGACTGGGAAAGAGCTGCCACCTCAAAGTAGAGTTGACTTTAGTGAACAGGATGTTGTCAACTTTCGGGACCTTCATTTGCTCATGTGATGTGACTCAAAACGAGAAGACAGCTGCAGACAACCACTAATAACCAGAACAATGGATGTGCGAAGTATGAATCTAGGAAAATTGGAAGTTGTCAAAAATGAAATGGAATGCATAAAGATCAATATCCTAGGCATTAGTGAGCTGAAATGGACTGAAACTGGCCATTTTGAATCAGACAATCACATGGTCTATTATATCGGGAATGACAAATTGAAGAATTGTTTCACATTTATCTTCAAAAAGAAAATTTCAGATCCATCCTGAAGTACAACACTGTCAGTGATAGGATAATCTCCATATGCCTGAAAGGAAGACCAGTTAATAAGGCTATTATTCAAATTTACACATCAATCACTAATGTCAAAATGAAAAAACTGAAGATTTTTACCAACTTTGGCAGTCTGAAATAGATCAAACATGCAATCAAGTCTCATTGATAATTAATTGTGATTGGAGTGGGAAAGTTGGCAACAAAGAAGGATCCATAGTTGGAAAATATGACGTCAGAGATCGCACGATAGAATTTTGCAAGACCAACAACGTCATTGCAAATAACTTTTTTCAATAACATAAATGGTGACTATACACATGGATCTTGACAAATGAAATACACAGGAATCAAATTGACTACATGTGTGGAAAGAGGCAATAGAAAAGCTCAACATCATCCATTAGAACAAGGCCAGGGGCCTACTGTGGAACAGACCATTAATTGCTTATACGCAAGTTCAAGTTGAAGTTGCAGAAAATTAGAACAAGTCCTCGAGAACCAAAATATGACCTTGAGTATATCTCACCTGAATTTAATCACCATCTCAAAAATAGATTTGGCGCATTGAACACTAATGACTGAAGACCAGACAAGTTGTGGAATGACATCAAGGACATTACACACGAAGAAAACAAGATGTCATTAAAAAGATAGGAAAGAAAGAAAAGACTAAAATGTATGTGAGAAGAGACTCTGAAACTTACTCTTGAAGGTAGAGTAGCTAAAGCAAAAGGAAGAAATGATTAAGAGTTGAACAGAAGATTTCAAAGGGCAGCTCACAAAGACAAAGTAAACTATTATAATTAAATATGCAAAGACCTGGAGACAGAAAATAAAAGGGAAGAACATGCTTGGCATTTCTCAAACTGAAAGAACTTTAGAAAAAAATCAAGCCTGGAGATGCAATACTGAAGGATTCTACAGGGAAAATACTAAAAGATGCAAGAAGTATCAAAGGAAGATAGAAGGAATACGCAGTTACTATACCAAAAAGAATTGGTCAATGTTCAGCCATTTCAAGAGGCAACATATGCTCAAGAACCGATAGTATTGAAGGAAGCGGTCCAAGCTGCACTGAGGCATTGGCAAAAATCACGTCTCCAGTAACTGACTGAATATCAATAGTGATGTTTCAACAAATGGATGCAGCACTGGATGAGCTCACTCGTCTATGCCAAGAAATTTGGAAGACAGCTTATTCACCAACCAGCTGGAAGAGATCCATATTTGTGCCCATTCCAAAGACAGACAATCCAACAGAATGCAGAAATTATCAAACAATATCATTAATATCACATAGAAGTAAAATTCAAAAGTGGTTGCAGCAGTACATCAACAGGGAACTGCCAGAAATTCAAGCCAGATTCTGAAGAGGATGTGGAACAAGGGGTATCACTGCTGAAGTCAGATGGAACCTAGTAAAAGCAGAGAATACCAGAAAGAGGTTCACCTGTGTTATATTGACTATGCAAAGGCATTTGACAGTGTGGATCATAACAAATTACAGATAACATTGCGAAGAATGGGAATTCCAGAACACTTAATTGTGCTGATGAGGAACCTGTACAGAGACCAAGAATCAGTCATTCAAACAGATGAAGGGGGTACTATGGGCCTTAAAATCAGGAAAGGTGTGTGTCACGGTTGTATCCTTTCATCATACTTATTTTATGTGTATGCTGAGCAAATAATCTGACAAGCCGGACTATATAAAGAAGAAGGCTACATCAGGATTAGAGGAAGACTCATTAACAACCTGTGATATGCAGATGACACAGTCTTGCTTGCTGAAAGTGAAGAGGACCTGAAGCGCTTTCTGATGAAGATCAAAGACCACAGCCTTCAGTATGGATTACCCCTCAACATAAAGAAAATAAATGTCCTCACAACTGGACCAATAAGCAACATCATGATGAATGGAGAAAAGATTGAAGTTGTCAAGGATTTCATTTTACTTTGATCCACAATCAACACCCATGGAAGCAGCAGTCAAGAAATCAAAGACACATTGCATTGGGCAAGTCTGCTGCAAAAGACCTCTTTAAAGTGTTAAAAATCAAAGACGTCACTTTGAGGACTAAGGTGTGCCTGACTCAAGCCTTGTTGTTTCCGGTTGCCTCATATGCATGGGAAAGCCAGAAAATGTATAAGGAAGACCAAAGGAGAATTGACTTCTTTGAATTGTGGTGTTGGCGGAGAATATTGAATATACCATGGACTACCAGAAGAAGGAACAACTCTGTCTTGGAAGAGGTACAACCAGAATGCTCAGTAGAAGCAAGGATGGTGAGACTTCATCTCACATAATTTGGACATGTTATTAGGAGGTACTAGTCCCTGGAAAAGGATATCATGCTTGGTAAAATAGAGGGTCAGAGAAAAAGATGAAAACCCTCAATGAGATGGATTGACACAGTGGCTGTAATGATGGGCTCAAGCATAACAACGATTTTAAGGATGGTGCAGGATCCAACAGTGTTTCATTCTGTTGTACATAGGTTCACTATGAGTTGGAACAAACTCAATGGCACCTAACAACAACCTAACAACAGTATCTCAAAACCTTGTTGGAACTAGAATCTCTTCATATTTTTCTTCTTTTGCTAATTTGAGCATTGACTGAGCATAATAAAAAACCTAGAAATAAATTTACCCAATTAAGCCTCTTGTTTCTCCTCATTCTCCATTTCTATTGGAAAAATATCAGAGTTCTTTCTGCAATTAATTTCAGAAGCTTATGTTTATGAGACTATGAGGAGTTAGACCATGAAATTCTACTAAATGTCAAATAGAGAATGCGTGAAAAATTGATTTCAGATTGTCAATGCCCTTCAATCAAAGACCACTACAAACACCCACATTGTTGAACACATTTGGGCTTATTACTCATTGCATCAATGGAAAATGCACTCCATTATTTTTATTCAACAAATTTTTACTTGAAATTTATTATGTTTCAGACACTATCTCAGGTTCTTGGATTAGAATACAATCCTGTCAAGTTTCTGCTGCTAGGAATTTAGTGGGAGTGTCAGATAATATACAAGAACAAAGTTAAAAAGGGGAAGAAATTGCAGAATGAGAAGAGGTAGGCAAATGTTTAGAATTACCAAGCACCTATATTATGTCAAGCAATCTTTTAAGTGTTTTCAAATCATTTTCTTGTTCAGTCATTTCAAAAAGCAAAAGAGGAGGATATTTTTATTCCTATGTGAAAAGTAAGAACTTTAACCTTCCAAGAAATAAATTGACAGGTGCAACGGCACACAAGGCGTTAGAAAACAGCTGCTCTTGAGGTCAAAGCCAAGGGGCATTTTAGTCAGGGCTGCAAACTCTACAGCTCAGCTTTCCCATGTACTTTCAATCATTTTGCTATCACCAGCAAGGATATTCCTGATCTATGTAAGTCCAAGTCTTCAGGAAGCTCATAAAGCAGCACTGGTAGCACAGTGGTTAAGTGCTCAGGCTGCTAACAAGAAGTCAGCAATTCAGATCCACTAACTGCTTCTTGGAAACCTTATGGGGCAGTTCTACTCTGTCCTATAGAGTCACTATATGTTGGGATTGACTCAATGGCAATGGATTTGCTTTGTTTGTTCGGTTTTTATTAATCAAATGAAATCGATAGTGGGGATGTAGAAGGAAATATTTGCAACCTTTTTAACAGTAACATAAAATACCAACCTCTAGTCAGAAGCTACATCACCTGAAAACAAAGAAAGCATTCTTTTTTTTTTTTTAAATGCAGTACATGACTGTAGTCAGGCAGCAGGGTGAAGGACAAGATGAATCAAAAGAAAAGAAAAACTAAAAACATAGGCATTTAGTTTCCAGTGTTTAGTCTTGTTTTTCAAAAAAAAAAAAAAAAAAAAACACACACACACTTTGGATCTGTTAGAAAGTACATGTTCATAAACTAGATTTAAACTAGATTTTTTCTTTTCTTTTTAAGCATTGTATAAATATACAGCAAGAACCAAAGAGACGCTCAAATGTTCTAGTGTTCATATGAATGCTAATAGCATAATGGTTTTTCATGTACGTGGCACATTGTTTTTAGAGTAAGCCAACCTTACATATATTTTTATTTTGAAAATGGATAATAATGATGTTACACAAATAAAACCACTAAATTTTAGAAGTGAAACTTACTTATTTTATGGACCACACAACTGGTACCTACAAGGTCAAATGGTTTGGTCAAGATCAAAGTGTATAATATCTAGTTGCTTCGACTCCTAGTCTAGAACACTTTGAGTGAAGCTACCTAAATACAGACTTAGGATATTCATACGATACGTGCAATACAAAAATGTTACTAATCTCTGGAATTATTGTTCAGAAGTATTGTAAATAGCCTGTAGTCAGTATGTGTTGAATTAATACGTGGTAACCAAAAGGTCGGCAGTTCAAATCTACTAGCTGCTCCTTGGAAACCCAATCGGGCAGTTCTACTCTGTCCTATAGGGTCACTATGAGTCAGAATCAGCTTGAAGGCAGCAGGAATGGGAATCATTTCCTATCTGATTCCCACAGCTTCAGAAGGAACAGGGTATGCTAGATTACGCTACACCACATTCTTAAACCTTTCCCTTCATAACTATTTGGATTGAGATGGACCCACAACTGAAACTGGATCATATTTTCTGGTAGCTCACATACAAATAAAGAGGGTTTTTCTCTGATAGCCAGGGCTGTGTGAAAAAGAATTCAAAGTCAGTACATTCAAGATCATGTTTGACTTTTATGCCAAGGAAGTAAAGATACTTCATTAGCAGAAAGGGATAAGAACGAAGAAGAAAAAAGGTAACGTAACTCGGGACTTCTGGTTCTACAACAGATATAAAACTAGCATAGACAGCTGTTTGTTTTTTTTGGTCCTCCACCTCAAATCAAACCTTGATGCCACACAACTGAACGGGAAATAGGCAACAATCCCAGAACCTAATATAAAACCAAACAGGAGAAATCTTGGAGAAGACAAAAGATGATGGAATTCTCATGAATAGAGGGAAACAGTAAAAGTAAAATATATTCTTGTGTTCCAGATGAGGACCATTATGGGGTACAATATTCTAGTTATATCTTTCTCCATTCCCTGTATTACCCTAGGCAGGTAATTTCTTGATCTTTTGCAACTGTGGGATAGAAAATCAATAGCACCATTCCAGAACAAGGCAGCAATGTCAAAGTAACAGCAGGACACCAGGGATTGAATGGAATGGGGAGCAGATGGTGGAGGAATTAATCCCTGATAAAGAGCCTTCTTCCTTGTCCTGGGACAGATACTTAAAACATACATTTTACAGAGGGAAAGAGATAAAGGACCAATTAAAAATTTTGTGTATGATATATTATTTAAAATGAAATACTCAATATATGGTTTAAACTACAGAATGAATACTGTGAAGAACAGATTAGCAAGCTGGAAGATCAGGTTGTAGTCCTCTTTTAGAAGGAATAAAATAAACAGGGGAAGAGTCTGTGATATGTGGAATTAAAAAAAAAGTCAGTATCCATATCCAAGTATCACCTACAAGAACACATAAATCTAATTTTCCATAACACTGCTCAACAATAGTACTAGATAAAGGTGACAATGGAATAATATTTTTAAAATGTTAAAGAAAAATAATTTTGAATCAAGAACTTGTATTAAGTTAATATATCATAATATGTGAAGGTGAAATAAGCTATATATGAAAGCACAATTGGAGGAAGTATTCCAACTCAGAAGAGGAATAAAACAAGAAAGAATCGATACAATTTGAAAAAATAAGAGAAAGAGTAGATAAAAGACTTATTAAAGTTAATGGTTACCTGAATAAGTAATGGTCTTCAACCTTCAATCACCCTTTCCCAATCCCTATTCTAAAAATGGGGAAAAAAAATTACGTTTTAATTGTCCGGGCCTAAAACATTAAGCCAGGAATAGTGAATTGTTTTCGCTGTAAGCCACTGTAAGGGAAAAAAAAATATTTTTAAGTGATCAACCCACTACTTGAGTGGTACACTTCTCCCCCCCGCCACACCCTGCACACACAAATACACGAGTGTTGTATGTGTATAATACCCACAAGTGTCTTCAGCAGTTATACAAGATCTGGCTAAACATTGTCTTCCTGATGTCATCTCTTATTAATTGTCTCCTCACTCAATTCAGCTACCCTAAATTCACCACTGCTTCCTTAATTGTTTTTGCAAAGCCTGTTTCCTCTGCCTAGAATGCTCATTCCTCAATGTTCAAATGTCACCTTTTTAATGGGTGTCCTCTCAATGACTAATTGTATTTGTTTAACTTTTTCTTTTTTTTGTCTCCACTTCCATATACCACTTCTAAGTAATATAGCTTATAAACACATCCAATGAATATTTATAAAACATCATTTCATCTTGCTACTACTACCCCATTGAAACTTCTTGGTAGTTCCTCTTTTCTTATTATAGCATCAAATCCATACCCCTTAGCCACTTATTCAAGACTCTTTCCAACCATAATTTAAAACAGTTTTTAAAATATCAGGAACTGCATAACAGCTAAGAATACTATTAAACAAATACTATGATAAGTATAGGTCAATTTCAGAAAAGAGAAGCTAAAACAAAATACATTCCAATTAAAATAACCAAATAAGCAAACACACAGTAGGACAGTCCGTGTACATGGGGCCTGTAAATGGGTCAGTGGCAGAGAAAACCTACTGAAATACTGTTTTGTAAAATCAAATGCATCCAATAAAGAGAAGACAGCTTGCTTTTCTGTCATGATTTTATAAACCTAGCCATAAATTTCCAGTGCCAAGTATCACTTTTTTTCTAGAAATTCTTCTGTTATATAATAAATCATTTCCTGCTTTCATCCAATGTGCCTCTTAATTCCCCTTCCAGAGAATTCTTCAAAGGAGAGAGAGATTTGCTCAATAATAGTTTATCATGACATGTGGCCTTGAACATTTTACCTTAAATACATTCTTGTTTCTTCCTTGTGGGCCTTAAAAAAAATACCAGTCCTTGTGGGCATAATTAGGTCTTGCAGCTGGTAAAAAGTCTTATGAGTTCCTACAGTCCTGTTTAAATAACTCATCTCTAGAATCTTCTCTGCTGTAGCAAATAGGCTCTTTTTCAACCAAGGGGCACTTTTTGGTATTATTTGTAAAGAATAGTCCTCCATGATTTTAAGTACTTATGATGAAAAGACCGATAGTAATAATTTATCATGTGAATAGAACTATGAAATGGATGAAGAACTCAGCTATACTTGAAAGCTTTCCAGCACACTTCATTTTAGGAGAAAAATTTCTCAGACTCCAGTGGAAGTAGCGTCTACAGGTTTTTTCTAGGATCACATTTATTTCTAGTCATTTTTATTCCTTGCCAGATTGGCTCAATCACATTAACCACCTACTTAGGTAGCCTTAATAATTTGCATAATGGCATTGGAATCTATTATTAATCGCACATAGTACCAGTAGAGTATCTAGATATATGAACCTGGAATACATTTTTTAGTTTATGGTTTCCAGTTGCTGACTGAGATATTGTTAGCTTTTTAAAAGGTCTCCAGCTACAAAGTGAAACTGGAACATTTTCCATCTACTATAATAAGCCCTTATATCTTAAAAGAGCTTTTAACTTCTTAAATACTATTATAGGTACTGCTTAATTTCACTTAAAAAGACTGTGCTTGTCAGGTAGGGAGAGCAATCTTCTTAGACGGGTGGGAAGAAGGAGACAGAGAGTTTAGGTATGTTCCCAAGGTCACACAGCTAGTGTCAGGATTGGGTTGCTACTCTTGCATCATTATGGAGACAAAGGGTTGAACTGGCATTCATTGACTAGAATGCGCCAACCTCCAAACTATGCACTAAAGACAACTTTTATCTTACTCAAGGTAATTTTACCAATTAAAAATTTGAGGTTCTGAGGGGCAAAACAACTTATCTGAGTTTATATTTCTAACATCAGAATAAGAAATATAACCTAAATTTTCTGATTTAATTTCACATATGGTTGCATGCTCCCTGCCCCTACCTGAAAATCAATAATATTTTCTAACATGTATTGAGCACTTACTATGAAGCAGGAATCATATGAAGACCTTTGAATGGCTATTGTTTTTCTCTGAAAGCAGTTCTCCCCTTCTTAAAGTAACAGGACTATCTCTTCTTCCCTGTTAATAATTCCTCCAATTATTTTTAACTACAGCTCAAAAAAAGAACTTCTTTCCTTTTTCATCGTGAGGCTATAAGGATGGGAGTTGGGAACTGAAAGAAAAAAGGCAGTTCTTTTATTTCAAAAGAAAGATAACAACTGTAACGACAGAAGACATTCTTTTGTTATTTTAATCGCACAGTTGCACCTCAATTGGCTTAATGGCCTGGTGAATCTGAATAGCTCAAGCACTTTTCTCTTATTCTTGCTTGTGGATTTTTCTGTTTTGAAGCAATATCCCTTGGTACTGGAGTTGGAGCACAATGCGGCCTCTCTCAGTTGAGACTCTTGTACAAAAATATTTGTTCTGTTGAAAAGGGAGATGAAATGATTATCTTAGTTTTCAGTTATTAATATAATAACACTGTCATTTCTAGTCAGGGAAGTCATGGGGAAATAGAGAACTCATTTGCATCAGGACTTCCCTGTTTATATATGCCAAAATAATCTATTTGCAATTCCCTAAAGATGGGATAATTAACCAGTTTAGGTATAAAGTCCCTTGGGTATCTGTCCTTTAAATTGAAGCTACAAACAGGTCTCATAATTGGTCATGGCAAAACAATTACAGGCATATAGATATGCCATAAAGGCAGCAATTGGCAGCTAAATATATTGTATTGACACCCAGCTATTAAAATCAAACCAGCTAGGCGAATTTCACTGGCATTAATGTTCCTTTGTTATACCCTTACACTGGAAAGGCATTTGTTAATGTTTTCTGGCATCATTGCATTATTAAGTCGCTAACTGAGGATGCCACCATTCTTCTATCAGTTTGTCTTACTGTGGTGGCTTGTGTGCTGCTGTGATGTTGGAAGCTATGCCACTGGTATTTCAAAAACTACAAGGGTCACCCATGGTGGACAGGTTTCAGTGGAGCTTCCAGACTAAAAAAGTCTAGGAAGAATGACATGGCAGTCTACTTCTAAAAAAATTGGCCAGTGAAAATCTTAAGAATAGCAGTGGAGCATTTTCTGACAGAGTGCCCTCAGGTTGGAAAGCACTCAAAATATGACTGGAGGAGAGCTGCCTCCTCAAAGTAGAGTCGACCTTAATGACATGGATGGAGTAAAGTCTTTAGGACCTTCATTTGCTGATGTGGCATGACTCAAAATGAGAAGAAACAGCTGCAAACATCCATTAATAATCAGAACATGGAATGAACAAAGTATGAAAACAGGAAAATTGGAAGTCATCAAAAATAAAGTAGAACACATAAAGATCAATATCCTAGGCATCAGTGAGCTGAAATGGGCTGGTATTGGCTATTTTGAATTGAAAAATCAAAAGATCTACTATGCTAGAAATGACAAATTGGAGAGAAATGATGTCACATACATCTTCAAAAAGAGCACTTTAAGGTTATCCTGAATGCAACATTGTCAGTGATAGGATAACGTTCCTATGTCTACAAGGAAGATCAGTTAATATGACAATTATTCAAATATATGCACCAACCAGTAAGGCCAAAGATGAAGAAATTGAAGAATTTTTATCAACTCCAGCGGTCTGAAATAGATCAAACATGCAATCAAGATGCACTGATAATTACTGGTGATTGGAATGTAAAAGTTGGAAACAATGAAGAAGGATTGGTAGCTGGAAAATATGGCCTTGGTGAGAGAAACTATACTGAGTTCTCATGATAGAATTTGGCAAGACCAACGATTTCTTAATTGCAAATAACATTTTTTCAGCAACATAAACTACAACTATACACGTGGATCTCACCAGATGGAGAACACAGGAATCAAATCAATTACATCTGTGGAAAGAGATTATAGAGAAGCTCAATATCATCATTCAGAACAAGGTCATAGGCTGACTGCGGAACAGATCATGAATTGCTCATATGCAAGTTCAAGCTGAAGTTGAAGAAAACTAAAACAAGTCCACAAGAACCAAAATACAGCCTTGATTATAACCCACCTGAATTTGGAGACCATCTCAAGAATAGATTTGGTGCAATGAACACTTAAGGACTGAAGACCAGATGAGTTGTGGGATGATATCAAGGACATCACACACAAAGAAAGCAAAAGGTCATTAAAAAGACAGGAAAGAAAGAAAAGACCAAAACGGATGTCAGAAGAGACTCTGAAGCTTGCTCTTGAATGTAGGAACAAGGAACAAGGGATATTATTGCTGATGTCCAATGGATCATGGCCGAAAGCAAAGAATACCAGGAAGATGTTTACCTGTGTTTTATTGACTATGCAAAAGCATTTGACTGTGTGGATCATAACAAATTATGGACAACATTGCTAAGAATGGAAATTCCAGAACACTTAATTGTAATCATGCTCATGAGGAACCTGTACATAGACCAAGAGGTAGTCATTCAAACAGAACAAGGGGATACTGTGGGGTTTAAAATCAGGAAAGATGTGTGTCGGGGTTGTATCCTTTCACCATAATTATTCAATCTGTACACTGAGACAATAATCCAAGAAACTGGATTAAATGAAGAAGAACTTTGCATCAGGATTGGAGGAAGACTCATTAACAACCTGTGATATGTAATTGACACAACCTTGCTTGCTGAAAGTAAAGAGGACTTGAAGCACTTACTGATGAAGATCAAAGACCACAGCTTCAGTATGGATTACACCTCAACATAAAGAAAAAAAATATCCTCACAACTGGACCAATAAGCAATGTCATTATAAACTGAGAAAATATTGAAGTTGTCAAGGATTTCGTTTTACTTGGATTCACAATCTGCACCCATGGACATAGCAATCAAGAAATTCGATGACGTATTGTATTGGGCGAATCTGCTGCAAAAGACCTCTTCAAAGTATTAAAAAGCAAAAATGTCACTTTGAGGACTAAAATACCAAGCCATGGTATTTTCAATCACCTCATATGCATGTGAAAGCTGTACAGTGAATATTGAAGACCCAAGAAGAGTTGATGCCTTTGAATTATGGTCTTGGCAAAGAATATTGACTATACCATGGACTGCCAGAAGAAGGAACAAATATGTCTTGGAAGAAGTACAGCCAGAATGCTCCTTAGAAGCAAGGATGGTGAGACTTCTTCTAGTGTACTTTGGACATGTTATCAAAGAGACAAGTCCCTGGAGAAGAACATCATGCTCGGTAAAGTAGAGGGTGACAGACAAAGAGCAAGAGCCTCAAAGTGATAGATTGACACTGTGGCTGCAACAAAGGACTCAAACAGAGCAATGATAGTTAGGATGACATGGGACCAGGCAGTGTTTCATTCTGTTGTATGTGGGTTCGCTATGAGTCCATTTGGACTCAAGGGCACCTAACAACAACAACAACTAAGGATCACGTCTATTCAAATTCCAAAGAAATGACAGTGTTTGTTTTTATCTCTTACCAGATTCTAACATTTCAGCAGAAATAATTTAAGCATCAAAAAATAAAAAGCCTTGTCATATTGACTACGAATTAATTTATTAGATTTTCAACACATCAAATCTATTTTTGAGACGGTGTTTAAATTCGGGTGGGATATACTCAAGGTCATACTTTGGCTCTCATCAACTTGTTCTAATTTTCTTCAGTTTCAACTTGAACTTGCGTATGAGTAATTGATGGTCTATTCTGCAGTCAGCCCCTGGCCTTGTTCTGACTGATGATACTGAGCTTTTCCATTGTCTCTTTCCACAGATGTAGTCGATTTGATTCCTGTGCATTCCATCTGGTGAGGTCCCTGTGTATCGTCACCATTTATGTTGTTGAAAAAAGTTATTTGCAATGAAGAAGTCATTGGTCTTGCAAAATTCTATCATGCAATCTCCGGCATCTTTTCCATCACCAAGGCCATGTTTTCCTACTACCGATCCTTCTCGTTTGCTTCCAACTTTCACATTGCAATCACCAGTAATTATCAATGCATCCTAATTGCATGTTCGATCAATTTCAGACTGAAGATGTTGGTAAAAATGTTCAGTTTCTTCGTCTTTGGCCTTAGTGGTTGGTGGGTATTTACACATAGGAAAATCATTATACCAGTCTGAACATTATTGTTGTTGTTTGCTGACTGCGAGTGAATTCCAACTCATGGCAACCGCATGAGTGCAGAGTAGAACTCCTCCATAGGATTTTTAAGGCTGTGACCTTGTGAAAGCAGATTACTAGGCCTGTCTTCTGAGGCACCTTTCTGGGGTTCAAACCACCAAACTTATGGCTAGCAGTCGAATGCTTAACCATTTGAGCCGCTCAGGGACTCCTTATAAAATTATATGTGACTGATAAATGAAAACACTCTAGTAGTACTGAAGTGCAAAGATCTTCAATCCGTCAAGTTATGTTTAAAGCTTGTTTAGAACTTTGGGAAAGAATTGTGTTTCAACTTTAATGAACATCAAATATCAGTTTCCCGTTCCTTTTAGGCTGAGAGCTTCAACCTCGATGTGAAATATTTTCAAAACATGATGGAGTTTTAATAATTTGTTAGAATATTAATGAGACAGCGATGGAGCCTTGAGCTATTGGATCCCATGTCTCTTATTAGCACTTTTAAGAAAAGCTTTTAAATAATTTTCTTAAATAGGTTATTAAAAAAGTATTTACTAATTTCCTTTTATCTGCCTCTTGGTCTTACTTTTCTGATGTAGATTTATTTTTTTTTTTAAATGCACTTTTGTTTGGAAATGATTTCAAATTTACAAAAAGTGCAAAATAGAAACAGAAAAAATGTTTAAAATATTTTCTTTCTCTTTTTGAACATCAACATAGTAAAATGTACCATAAATAACATTCCTTAAAGAGTAAGATGCATTGATGCCTTTATAACTATCATAAAATACACACTGGCCTTTCCTTATTACTTACCATGTAAATAAAAAAGATAGTTTTAATGCAGGAATGATTCAGTCACAGAAATCCATTAATTAATGGCTTTGTGTTGTTAAGATTATTAAGAAAAAATCAGCCAGTCAGAACTGATCTCTCCTAACCCTGTACCTTTGGTATAGCATGGTGTTTGAATATTTATGTGAAAGTGTAGCTTCCAGGTCAGTTTGAGCTCCTTGATGGAAGGAGTTTTTCTTAGCATTTTTCAAACCTCCCATAGCTTCACCTATCTCCAGTGCATAATTAGAGCCTAATAATATAGAAGTGAATTGATTTTTAGGGTGCAAAGGAAAGTAAGTAATTTGGAGTAAAGATTATCCTCAAGGTCACTTTGTCTTATTTTCTTCTATTAGACAAAGCCTTTCTAATATTATTTTATCTTTGTTTATCAGACAAAATGAAACAATAGCTAGCATCTGTTTGAGGCCCTACTGTATATCAGTTAAAAAATGTATATACTATAAGAATGCTTGAGTTATCCTCATGTCCTCTGAGACAACTTTCTCATTCTGGGATTATCTTTTTCTTTTTCAGAATTTTTTTCCATAATCTGGAAGTGGAGAAGTTGAAAAAAACTCAGCTAACAAAACTAGAACATCTAATAAACATTTGAAAAAAATAAGCACCCCAATAATTTTAACAATATACAAAGGATTTTCTAGATTTTTTTAAAAGCAACCATCTATATGATGTTAATTTCCTCTCTAGAATTACCTATGTTTAACCAAATAAAAAAGTGTTGCTTATGAACAAAATATATATTCCTGAAGGTGTGATTCGTGAAGCACTTTGGAAAGAACGTTTTTCTCCAAAAATAATTTAGACATTATGTTCTATTTTATTGACATTATATTCTATTTTACAGTATTAGCTTCAAGTGTTCAGATTTTGAAAATGTCATTTAAAAAATGATATTATTTGATATGAGACTGTTTTAATTTTACCAGATCTAAAGCTGCAACCTTTTTCATATGATTGTACAAAATGGTATCTGGACACTTTTAAAACATGTTTTTGTAAACAGCTCTTTTCATTTGCTGAAACACTTTGGATGTATTATCACCTTTAATCCTCACAGCAACTCTGCAAGAAAGGTGATATTACCGTTTTAGAGAGAATAATCTAGATGTTGAGGAGTTAAGTGCTTGGCCCATAACATTACTAAGAGTTAGCCCTGGAACTCACCCTCCACTTTTCTGGCCTCCATCCAGTGTTCATTTGCAATAGAAACAGCAAGAGTTAGAGAATCAAAACTGCCATTCATTTCTCACTACACAGGGAGAGAAAAAACCCAGTTATGTTACTAGCCTTCATTTCAATTAATTTAATTGATTAACTCTAATTAATTTATTTACTTCCCTCAGCAAATGTTTTTAGTAGTACCAACTATGTGCACATATTGTGCATGGCGACAAGTTGGTGGCCTGCCTGTCCCTTGTGGCTAATTGTAGCAGATATGATAGTGGGTGGGATTGAATGCATACCTAACAGATATGGGACATTGCTTGGTCTAAAAAAATCAGTAAATATAAACCAAGTCAATGGCAATCAGACATGGCATTCCCTGGCTATGGACATACACACCTGCAGACACCTAAGTTGGCGAGATCTGGAATTTCTGGTCCAAGGTTGGAGAAAAGAAGCTTTCTCTCTCTGGAGTTGGACAATGATGTTGATGGCAGCCGTTATGAAACCAAATGAACACCAACCTCTAAAATAAGATGACACTAACATGGCAGAACAGAGAGAAAGAAACAAACAGGACCATTAGTGACAAATTTAGTCAAAATTGTAAGAAAGCCAATCCTACATCTGCAATTTCCAGTTACATAAGTTAGAACTGACTTGACGACAACTAACGACAAATGACATGTTACAGCACGATAGAAAACTAATACACTCCAGTATCAGAAATCTCACTGAGATTTCTAGAACACAACTTGTTATTTCAAGCTTCCATGATATTCTCACTTCCCTTCCTTTTGCTTGCAATTTTCTCCCTCTCTCCTTTTTCATATGAGAACTTGTTTTTATCTGCTGCATTAAATGTATTCTATAATCCTTCTAACGGCAAGATTGGGTAAGTTTTACATCTGCTTGTCTCCTAGCATGCTAGTAGCCTTTCTATCACTGCAGTGTAGTGCAGGGATTGATACTGGGTTTTTGACGTTTAAATGGGTTAGAAGTCATGTTCCAGCTCTACTGCTTGCTAGTTGCACAAACAAGTGTTCAATATTACAACCATCCTTCCCGTATTAAACTGATATTTTCTGTAACTGACTTCCTGTCTGTACTGTAAGAATTTTGAGTGCAGGGGCCACGATGTATTCTTTGGTGTATCTTCAGATTTAGACATGTTTCTTGGTACACAGTAGCCACTTAATATCTGTTTACTGAACTAAACTAGTATGCTGACCTTGTTTTACCACTTATAAAGCGTTTTTACGAACATCATCTTTGTTGAGGCTTGTGGTAAACTCATTCAATTTTATATCAAAAATTATTATCTGCATTTTATAGATGAGAAAATCAAGGTATAAAGGGGCTAAAGTAAGTGTCCATGGCCACGAGTTAACAGGTGAGAGAACTGTTCTCACACTAGAGATTTTTACTCCAAAGTCTATGTTGTATCTGCTCTGTCACAACACATTGCCAGCATAGAAACTCCCCTAGTATGGCAGATCTTCTCATTATGTATAAATATCAGGACTGAATCTAATATTTGTCATCATTTGCATCGAAGAATTTAAGTTATGCACCAAATAACTTATTATGCATAAGTCTATTGATGACATGAGTCATATGAATAGCCCTACACTGAAGCTTAAGCATACCTTACATCTCAGAAATTGCAGTGGATAACTTGATTGGAATGAAGCACTGGAACCAGAGGCATATCTAAGGTATGGAAAGTATAGCACATGCTCTGGTAATCACTAGAAGGGAGGCGCCACAGAGTACTTTCTATTAACCTGGTAAGGCCCAACATTCTTCCTCAAGCACAGTAGACACAGAGGCATAGCGAATGGGGGAGGAGGGAGGAGGAGAGGAGAGCATGTACCTCTGGCTCAAGTCCAAGGGGGTGCCAGATGAGACTTGGGATGATATTCGAGGTGCCACAAATATGAAAGGCACCTGACTGAGGCAGCCAGACGAGAGGGGAGAAGGCGTTTCTGCTGATGTGTCACTGCCATCAACCTCTATTCATCTTGAAATGGAGGGAGGGTGCAACTTAGAGATTGCCCCTGGGCACTTGTTACCCTCACTATGACCCTGCAGGGGCACAATTTCAGTGCTTGCCGTAGACAGTATTTTCTGTAGATATGCTTCCGCACTGGACAGTTATGAGTCTTCCTTTATAAAATGTCCAGGAAACAAAAAGATTATTCATGAAGAACAAGTGACTTTATGCTATTTTATCAAGTACCCAAGGTTGAGCTCAAGTGAGCCAGAATGAATAAAAATAATTAAAGCAGCTACTGATAAGTATCAAGTCATTTTCTTTTATGCAATTTGACTGTACTAAATGAGCAAAAAGGGTGGATTTTTGCCTCAGCCACTGGGAGCATCAGGCAAGTAGCAATTGGCTTGTTCAATTCAAAATATTCTTGTTATGACTAGGGCGTATTTTTGGCCCCTAGAAAGAATTCTCCTTCTCACCAGCTGTGCAGCTGGATCTTGCCCATCCTTCAGAAACCAGTACATGCCCTTTCTTCACCTTATAACCGTCCCCAACCATAATGTGATCTACTACTAAATTTTACCCTTAAAAATGGTTATAAGGGCAAAATATTAAATTTATATATATATATATATGTGTGTGTATATATATATATATGTGTGTATATATATGGTAGAACAAATTGAATTGAAAATAAATTTTAAAATCATAAAAAGAAAATTATGTTTACCGGTCTCTATTATGCTCTCATATCTGCCTCACTCCCCAAAACTGTTTTATGGAATCTTTCCCACACTCCTGAAACCCTGACATAAAGAAAACAAAAATCCTTTCCTAATGTCTTTAAGAAGCCCTGGTGGTACGGTAGTTAAGAGCTCGGCTGTTAACCAAAAGCTCAGCAGCAGTTCGACTCCACCAGCCGCTCCTTGGAAACCCTATGGGGCAGTTCTGCTCTGTCCTTAGGATCACTAGGAGTCGGAATCGATTCAGTGGCAACAAGTTTGGTTTGGTTTTTCTTTTAGTGTCTCTAAACAGATGTCTTCACCTTATACTTCTTTAAAGAAAATAGAAATTCGAAGCCACCCAAAAGAAACGCAACTTCTTACTAGCCCACCAACAAGCCTGCTTTAATCATGTGCATTTATTCTTTCTTCTTCTTTTGTTTCATGAAGGAATTGTTGTTTTTCCTACATAAGGATAAACTCTTAAGAGTTCTTCAAACTTGGTATGTCCAAAACTGAATTCATCTCCCTCTCAAAATCTCCTTCTCCTCCTATGCTACGTTTTTTGTTAAGTGGTATGTCATCCACCAATTCCATCTCTTAATATGAATGAATTCCATCTGGTCCTCTCCAATCTTCACTGCCTCCTTCTTAGTTTAGACTACTACCTTCTCTCATCTGTACTGCTAAACTGACTTCATCAGCAAGTTCTGCTGATTCTACTATATGGATATCTATAGATAGAGCATTTTAGGCAGAAGGAAGAGCAAATGAAGTAGCCTTGAGGCAATAATTGGCTTCATGAATTTACAGAAAAAGGAAAACCTGGGGCAATGTGGCTGTAATGTACTGAGTGAAGATAGCAATGTAGGGGATGAGATCTGAGAGGAGTCAGAATCTAGATGATAGAAATCTTGGAGGCCATGATAAGGAAATTGCATTTTATTTTATTTTAAACAGGACAGTGACATGATCTGATTATCTATTTTAAAAGAGGTAACATACACCTGAAAATGTGGAAGTGACTTAAAAATTGGGTAATGAGTAGAGGCTGAAAGAGTTTTGAGATGCTTGCTACTGAAAGCTTAGATTGCACTGAAGAGACTATTGATAGAATTATGACATTAAACACAATTGTGATGAGGGCTAAGAAAGAAGTGAAGAAAGCTGTAGCGAAAGCTTCTAGCATTGTGAACAAAATTTTGCTAGAAAGTTCCCTTCTATTCCTATATTTCTGAGAGTTTTATCATGTACCCCGTTGTCATCGGATGGATTCTGACTCATAGTGACCCTATAGACAGAGTAGAACTGCCCCGTAGGGTTTCCAAGGCTGTAATCTTTACAAAAGCAGACTGCTACATCTTTTTTTCACGGAGCGGTTGGTGAGTTCTAACTGCAGATCTTCCGAGTAGCCGCCCAGCACTGAACCACTGAGCCAGGATTCTTTTTTTTATCATGAATGGGTGTTGAATTTTGTCAGATGCTTTTTCTGCATTGATTGATATGATTCTGTGAATGTTCTTCTTTAGCTTGTTGATATAATGGATTAGATTGACTGATTTTTGAAGTAACACCCTGTGTCCATGGAATAAACCTCACTTGGTTGTAATGTATAATTCTTTTTATACATCATTGAATTATGTTTTGTTATGGAGTTCTGTGCTTATATCCATGAGGGATATTGACTTGTAGCTTTCTTTTCCTAGACTGACTTTATCTGGTTTTGTTATCAGGGTAACACAAGCTTCATAAAATGAATTGGGAAGTGTTCCCTTCTGTTTTCTGGAAGAGATTATGTAGAATTTGTGTTAATTCTTTTTTAAATGTTTGTTAGAATTCTCCAGTGAAACCATCTGTGCTTAGGGATTTCCATTTTTTTTTTTTTTTTTTTTTTTTGGCAAGAGGAGCTTTGTAATTACAAATGCAATTTCCTTAATAGTTATAGGGCTCTTCAAATTATCTATTTCATATTGAATAAATTGTGGTCATTTATTTTTTTCAAGGAATAGTCCATTTCATCTAAGTTGTTAAATGTATGTGTATAAAGCTGTTCATAGTATTTCCTTATCCTTTTGATGTCTGCAGACTCTCTACTGATTCCCCCGCATTCATTCCTGATATTGGTAATTTGTGTCTTCTCTTTTTGTCTTTGTCAGCCTTGCTAGAGATTAGTCAATTTTATTGACTTTTACAAAGAATCAGCTGTTTGTTTCATTGTTTTTCTCTATTGTTTTGCTGTCTTCAGTTTAATTTATTTCTGCTCTTATCTTTAGTATTTCCTTCCTTATACTTGTTTTGGGTTTATCTTGCTCTTTATTTTCAAGGTTTTGATAAACACAGCATTAGGATTTGAGGAAGACTCATTAATAACCTGTGATATGCAGATAAGACAACCTTGCTTGCTGAAAGTGAAGAGAACTTGAAGGACTTACTAACGAAGATTGAAGACTATAGCCTTCAGTATGGATAACACCTCAGCATAAAGGAAACAAAAATCCTCACAATTGTACCAAAAAGCAAGATCACAATAAATGGAAAAAATATTGAAGTTGTTAAGGATTTCATTTTACTTGGATCCACAATCAAGGCCCATGGAAGCAGCAGTCAAGAAATCAAATGCTATAGTGCATTGGGAAAATCTGCTGCAAAAGACCTCTATAAAGTGTTAAAAAGCAACAATGTCACTTTGAGGACTAAGGTGCACCTGACCCAAGCCATAGTATTTTGAATTGCCTCATATGCATGCAAAAGCTGGACAAGGAATAAGGAAGACCAAAGAAGAAATGATATCTTTGAATTGTGGTGTTGGCAAAGAATACTGAATATACCATGGACTGCCAGAAGAATGAACAAATCTGTCTTGGAAGAAGTACAGCCAGAATACTCATTAGAAGTAAGGACGGCAAGACTTCGTCTCACACACTTTGAACATGTTATCAGGAGAGATCAGTCCCTGGAGAAGGACATCATGCTTGGTAAAACAGAGAGTCAGTGAAAAAGAGGAAGACACTCAATGAGATGGATTAACACAGTGGCTTCACAAATGGCTTAAACATAGAAACAATTATGAGGATGGTGCAGGACCAGGCAGTGTTTCATTCTGTTGTACACAGAGTTGCTATGAGTTGGAACTGACTTGAAGGCACCTAATAACAACAACAATGAGGTGGGAGCTAAGCTAGTTTAGATTATAAATTTGAGATTTTTCCTCTTTTCTAATGTGTACATTTAGTGCTATAAATTTCTCTCTCAACGCTGCTTTATCTGTGTCCACAAATTTTGATATGTTATTTTTTTTCTTTCACTTTAATGCATTTGTTGGTTCCCGTTGAGAATTCTTCTTTGACTCATGGATTTTTCAGAAGTGTGTGATTTAACTTCCAAATGTTAAGAGATTTTTCTGTTATGTATCTGTTATTTATTTCTAGTTTAATTCCACTGTGGTTGGAGAACACACTCTGTGTGATATCAATTTTTTTTTAATTTGTTGAAATTTGAGGCCACATTTTGTCTACGAGAGGAGTATTAGAAATTTTCCTGCAAGGAGTACACCTGATATTTAAAGGGCCATTTACCATGGAAGATTCATGGACCCATTAGCAGGTTCATGAGCCCATCAACAGTTACTGAACAATTTTAGAATGTCAAGACAAATGTATTTGGCAGAACATATGGAGCAGCATTAGCCCTAGCCTATTGCCTTAGTTATCTAGTGCTGCTATAACAGAAATACTACAGGGGATGGCTTTAGCAAAGAGAAATTTATTCTCTCACAGTTTGGAAGGCTAGAAGTCCGAATTCCGGGCGCCAGCTCTAGGAGAAGGCTTTATCTCTCTATTGGCTCTGGAAGAAGGTCCTTGTCATCAATCTTCCCCTGGTCTAGGAGTTCCTCAGTGCAGGGACCCGGGGTCCAAAGGACACACTCAGCTTCTGGCGCTTCTTTCTTGATGGTATGAGGTCCCTCTCTTCTCTGCTCACTTCTCTCTTTTATATCTCAAAAGAAATTGACTCAAGATAGAAACTATTCTAGAGGTTGAGTCCTGCCTCATTAACATCACTGCCTCTAATTCAGCCTGATTAACAGCATAGAAGTTAAGATTTACAACACATAGGATAATCAAATCCGATCACCAAATAGTGGACAACCACACAATACTGGGAATCATGGCCTAGCCAAGGTGATACATGTCTTTGGAGAACACAATTCAATCCATAACACCCATCAATGTTGTAGAGTAGGACACTGGCAGCAAGAATTCTTTCTCAGCATCTCATTAGTTGCAGAGTCAGAAATTTGTAGCCCCTCTTACTCTTCATCACTGAATACAATTTGCTCATAAACAGAAACCTAAAGGTCCCCTTTCTATTCAAAATTTAAATGTTCAGTTTAAATAGTTTGGCATAGTATGTATGTGTGTGTTAAGATACTTATTGCATTCTGTATTCCTTTTTCTTTTACAGAAGTTTTTCTTCGTCATAACTAAAGTTTCTCTGTTTATTCCTGAATGTTGAGAGAGGAAATCAAAGAAGCTGTCAGTCTTATCCCCAGTTTTCTTTGGCAAACATTAGACTATATTGAAGAACCAGCATGCACTATACATCTATTTTATCCTGTTTCTTATAGGTTTAGCTCATGAAATCTCTTTTTCATTCCCCACCTGCACTCAATAATAGGTATTTCATAAATTTTAGATTGCTTTTCCTTTCTTCTTTCACATATGGCTGCTAGAGATGATTAGATACTTCCAGTGGGTGAATGAGGGAATAATAAAATTAATTTTATGCCTGGATGTTCTTGATTTTCACTCTTTCAATGGAATTTTAAACTTTCACTTTGTGTTGATTTGATCTTGACTGTTATTTGACTGAAACTAGATAGGTGACTTTCTTAGTGTATGTTTGACTTTGTTTACCGAAGTCAGTCTCACATTCAAAATGTAAGCCTCAGAGATGTAGTGTCCTTCCACGACTTTATAATGGAGTTTTTTATTCAATTATTTATTCATTTACTCCTTCTCTAAACAATTTATTAAGTGTCTTTTATGCGTCAGAAACTGTTCTACAATCTGAGGATGGAGCAGGGAACAAAACAGTAACAAAGCCTACTCCCAAGGAGCTTACAATTTAGCGGCAGTGCAGAGCATCTGTGTCAAGCCCTGCCAGCTGTGTCCTGCACAACTCTAAAGGACACTATTCACCTGGACTACGATATGGATGGTGCCTCCTGAGTTACACAGTGTGGCAGCCTTAATGGGTGCAAACATACAATAAGTGACACCTAGCTGATTCATTTATTCCACAAATGTTATTGAGTGTTTACTAGGTACCAGTCCCTGTTCTAGTTACTTGAATTACTCAATGATTAAAACAGATTTCAGTTTCATAAATTTTATGATCTAGTTGGATGATACAGAGAATGAAAAATGAAAATAAATTATATTTATTTAGAAGTTGATGAGTGCTTTAGAAAAAAGCATAACAGGTGAAGGAGATTGTGATGCTGGGGGCACACATTTTACAATAAAAATATGATAGATCTGGATATATTTTAAAGCTAAGTTTTATTCTTTAAAGTCAAAGTGAGCTGTTTAGATTTTATTAACTCCTTTCTGAAAAGGATGCTCAGAAAAATCCTCATAGCTTCAAAAGTCTCTGAATGTTATCTTCTTAACAAATATTTGGCGAGACTCATCAATTGCTATGCAGTTTTCCTAGGGATTCTGGAAGATGCAAAAAGGAATAAAGTACAACTCTTGAATTGAAGGAATTATGATTAAAAAGAGAGGTAAGTCTCTTATATATGCAATAAGCCAAAATATGAGGAATGTGGTAAAATAAATATAAAATATTGAAAGACTTAACCATATAAAGATATCGGCTCAGACTGAACAAATGATAAAAATTTGTAGGTAAGTTTGCCTTTGGGATGGATGTATATAAAAAGGTGGGTAAGATTTTAGTAGGTGTATGTAGAATTCTTCTTCTTTTTTTTAATCACCAAGCATATGGCACAGAATAATAATAATATAAACCAAAAGCCAAAAAATAACATTGACTCCTAGATATGCAAAACTGTATTCTTCATTTGCCACTACTCCACCCTTGCTCATTAGCTTCTCCTCCTTATCCCCTAGCTTAAAAAATGTCACTACTATACAACCAAATTTCCTCACTAGAAATAAGCATCATACTCAATTCCTCATTTTTATTCACTGCTACCCATATCTCCTATGACCTTCTTTGTCTTGAATTCATACCCTGGTCATTCATTCAGTCAATTCTGAGCACTATCTATGAGCTAGGACCTGAACTGGGGACTGCGAATACAAGAGGGAGTATTATAACAGGCAAGACCTTCATCTTCTAATCCCAGGGTTACTGCCTTAGTTTAGGCCCCTATCATATATTTCCTAGTACAAACATGTTTATCTGATGTACCTGTCTCCATTTTCTCTCATGGAAATGTATCTTACTGGTGTCAGAATGACAGTGACCTATATAAAATATATACATAACAATATCATAGTTTTATGAAGACTTTTTATTTTTGTTGGAAATGAGAGAAACTCAAACTGAAAATTTTCAAGTGTATTTCTGGATTTAAGTATGGCTGAATTCAGTCATTACTTAGTCTCTCTCCAGTTTTAGGCTCTGCTCACCAATCCCTCTAACAAATTCACAATGGAAAACCTTAGATCACTTCAACCCATCCCTCAATCAATCAAGGTTGCCAAAAGGGTGGAATATTCTGACTGACATGCATAGCCCAAACACCCACTCTTGGAACCAAAAGCCAGGGAGAACTCCTCCACCTAAACCGTGGTGACTGTAAATGGGGAAGAATTGGGTCTCAAGAAGAAAAAAGTCAGGGAAGTGACAGATGCAGGGCAAACAAAATTAAGACATGTCTACTAAACTGCTTGAAAATCAGTATGTGTGTATTTTGCCGAGATCCTTAGGTCGGTATACAAGTATTTTTACAAGATTGCCTGAATCTACCTTATTAGCCTTTTACTAGTTACTTCTCTGTTGGGCAACCTTATTTTCTAATAGCACCAAATTTCCATCTGTTCCCCAGATATTCAATATGCTTTCCCACCTCACATCTCTGCTCTGATTACTCTTTCTGATTCGAATGCCCCCTTCACCTTGCTCTCCTAGAGCATTTTCACTACTCGTGAGGAAAATCTCCCTCATACTACAGGACTAGTTCCTTTTAAAAGACATTTCCTTGTCTCTCCCAAGCAAAGTTAGATTGCCACCTTTTTCTATTCTTTAGTCACACCTTGTACTGCTTTCTCATCCTATTAATGTGTGGGTAATTTCTGTTTGTATTGCTGCCTGTCTCTTCAACTATTGACTGTCAACTATCTATTGAAATTAAAGAGCCTTTCTTATTCATTCTTGCATCTCTAGAGCCTAAAATAATGTCTGGGCAGATTATGTTTCAAAAAATGTGTGTTTAATTAAAAATATTAGAGGAGAAGAAGGGATGTGACTTTCAATCTCCATTTAAAAGACAAAAATAATGGAACTGACATTTAGATATTTTTGAACGTACATTAGAGTAAGTATTTTGTGGAAAAAAAATAATGCCCATGATGTGGCCTGTTACAGACTTTTGCTAACAGTATATTTCATTTATGGTTCCCTAGGCTTGTATCTATTATTTCCTAATGACTGGATCGTATCTTACTGTTGTTGTGACAGGGTAATAAAGGGTGATGATAAGGGCCTTCATTTAAATAGCTTCAAGTCAAATGGAAATAGATTCTCCCAAAGCCCTTTAGGATTGGCATGAAAATGTAGATTGCTATTTTGCCAGGTAGACAGTTGTGATCCATCTGCTCACTGACCAAAAAAAATATATATATTTATTATATTAAAAAAGAATCTAAGGCAAATGGATATCACGTTTCCCTCATAAACTGTTTCTGTAATAGAAGAAAGTCTGTGTTAGATATGTTCTTGCATGCAAGTAAGGAGTGGGGCATACATAGAGGAATAGAAGTTGGGATAAGCAGTGTGGGCAGTGGACTGAGAGAAGAGGATCTTCAAGTTGCAATAAATTTTATAGAAGATTATATGTGTCTTCTTACCTTTTTTACAGCATGTCACTCTTTGATGGAATGTTAGAGGTCATTTATTTTCATCTCTGATTTTAGAATCTTGGAGACATGAAGCAATAACAAAGTGTCACATTGAAAATGAGGGTAAAACTATGATGTGGGACCTCTGATTCCCAGGCAGGCCTGCATGTTCACTCATAATTTATACTCTATGCCCAAGAAGGTTTTCTAGAAATTTTCAGTAAACTGCATGTGAACACCATATGACAAATTTCATGACGCAGGAGACGATTTTGCCCATTCTTTGTTCACTGGCTTACTTTATCCTAATGTATTCTCTTTTGGGGTGTTTTCAGGCTGCTGGTGAGAGGTTACGGAGCTCATCCTTCAACAAGTTGGATAGTTTGGAGGAAATGTGAGATGGTTGGGGTTTATGTCCAGGATGCACTCCTTGCCCTTGCCATCATTAAATTTTGCATGTAGAGTCATAGTAACTGGCTAAGAGACACTAGTAAGATCAATTTTCAATAAATAAAATGTCCCCTTTTCTTGTTTCTAAAATGATATGCCTCTGTGTGTGTGTGTGTGTGTGTGTGTGTGTGTGTGTGTGTGTGTGTATGCGTATGTTTTGGTTTTTGATCAGACCAAACCCAAGCTGAATTTGAATACAATTAGGTCATACAACACAATGGAAAGAGACAGAAGGCCTTGGAGCTCAGGTTCTCTAGCAGTACAACAGGTTACTGGTCGATAAGGGCTCAGGCCCTTTTCTTCTAGGAGTGAATGTCCTATGAGTGTGAATTTGGCAGGCACTGCACATATAAGCCAAGTTGCGGCTCTGCTCTACCTGAAGTATTCCTTGGCTCAGCTTGTCTCTTTGATCATGGATGCTGGTGTGATCTTTATTTTATGCACTTCTTTCACATACTTTTGGAAAATGCATCAATTACTCTCCCTGCAATTTCCAGTAGTCTGAAAAAGATTTTTTTTGGATCACTGTCTAGATTTTATGTCAATATATTATGTTGGTTAACATTTTTAGCATAATCTCCTGCAAAACTCTGTGACTGTTTCCAACTTTCTCTGGATCTGTTTCCATCCTTCCCCTTTTGATTTTCTTCCTGCTTGCACTCCCAGTCCCGTATTTCCCTCCTTAGTGGCTTCAACATGTCTCACTCCTTCTTAATCAGCTTTCTACCTTTTTTCATCCTCCAGTTATTCTCTGCAAAGGAAACTATCCAAAGCATAATTTAAAAGTTGATAGAATATGAAGGAACATAGTCATATCTTCCTGTGAAGTCCTCATTCTCAAAATTAATGTTTTGGGCCTTGCCAAATAAGAGGATATCTTTTTAAAAAATAAAGAGTACAGTCACAGGGGGCAAATTCAGTCATAAATTATGTTATTAGTAATCTAAGAAACAATATATTTAACATAGGTTTGAAGACATAGTGGCTGTGCTTGATATGCCATCCACAAATTCCATTACTCACAGGAAGAATAATCATGGGCCTTTGAACCAGATGCTTGAGAATCCCCTTCTCAAGAGAGGGGAGGTGGAAGCAGATAGGAGGGGGGTAAGGATGAGGGAGTGAAGAGAAGGTGAAAACAGCAAGTTATGCTCACACATTCTGTAGTGCGTGGGGCTGTGATTTTGAAGTGAAAGGTTTCCATGATCACTCTTGGGGTCATTGGCATTAGCACTGTATCTTGCTGGCATTTTAAATGGAAATTATGGCTTTGCTTCATACTCCAGATCTGTGCCCTTCCTTTTTTTTTTTTTTACTTTTTTATTTTTATTTTTTCATTAACAGTTGGGTTTATTTCAACAGCAAATTTGAAATTCTTGCCTTAGGCAAGTATACTACCAGTAATTATAACAGGAATAGACAGTTTCCTACCCTGTCAAATATATAAAAGTTCCTTTTGACTTTCCTCAACACTGATTAGCAAGCAGATTCAGTCCACATTTTCTCTAATCTTATCTACTGAGTTAACCCAGAGATTCTGGTATCTCAGGTTGTCTTAGTGGTCTAGTGCTGCTGTAACAGAAATACCACGAGTGGAATGGCTTTAACAAAGAGAAATTTATTCTCTCACCGTCCAGTAAACTACAGGTTCAAATTCAGGGCATCAGCTCCAGGGGAAGGCTTTCTCTCTCTCGGCCTTCTCATCAATGTTCCTTCATGCTAGGAGCTTCTCCGTGCAGGGACCCCTGTCCAAAGGACGCTCTCTGTCCAAGCACTGCTTTCTTGATAGTATGAGGTCTCCCTTGTCTCTCTGCTCACTTCTGTCTTTTATATCTCAAAAGATTGCCTTGGGACACAATCCAATCTTGTAGACTGAGTACTGCCTCACTAACACAACTGCCTTCCATCCTCCCTCATTAACATCATAGAGGCAGGATTTACAACATATAGCCAGGAATCATGGCCCAGCCAAACTGACACACACATTTTTTGGGGGAAGTAATTCAATCCATAACACAAGTGGAGGAGGACGAGGGAGTCTGAAGTAGACCTTTATGGAGTCATAGATGAACACGAGATTTTTAATAATAACAATAAGAGTATGAAGATATCAAAAGGATAAGGAAATACTACACACAGATCCATATACATACATTTAAACAACTTAGATAAAATGGACCATTGCTTCATACCACAATTTTTTCAACATGAAATAGATAATTTGAAGAGCCTCATAACTATTCAGGAAATTGTATTTGTAATTACAAAGCTCCTCATGCCAAAAAAAATCTCTAAGCACAGACGGTTTCACTGGAGAATTCTAACAAACATTTAAAAAAGAATTAACACAAATTCTACATAATCTCTTCCAGAAAACAGAAGGGAACACTTCCCAATTCATTTCAAAACCAGATAAAGTCAGTCTAGGAAAAGAAAGCTACAAGTCAATATCCCTCATGGATATAGGCACAAAACCCCATAACACACATAATTTGGTTCCGACTCATAGCAACTGTCTTAGTCATCTAGTGCTGCTGTAACAGAAATACCACAAGTGGATGGCTTTAACAAAGAGAAGTTTATTCTCTCACAGTCCAATAGGCTACAAGTCCTGATTCAGAGCATCAGCTCCAGGAGAAGGCTTTCTCTTTCTGTCAGCTCTGGAGGACAGTCCTTGTGATGCTTCAGTCTTCCATTGGTCTGGGAGCATCTCTGAGCAGGAACCTCAGGTCCAAAGGATGCACTCTGCTCCCAGCACTGATTTCTTGACTATATGAGGTTCCCATGTGTCTCTGCTTGCTTCTCTCTTTAATATCTCAAAAGAGATTTACTTAAGACACTATCCAATCTTGTATACCTCATCAGTACAACTGCTGCTAATCCATCTTATTAGATCATAGTGATCAAGTTTACAACACTTAAGAAAATCACATTAGATTACAAAAGGGTACACAATTATACAATATTGGGAATCATGACCCAGCCAAGTCGACAGATACTTTTGGGGACCACAATTCAATCCATGACAGCAACCCTACGTACAACAGAACAAAACACTGCCCGGTCCTGTGCCATCCTCACAATTGTTTTTATGCTTGAGCCCATTGTTGTAGCCACTGTGTCAATCCATCTAGTTGAGGGTCTTCCTCTTTTGCACTGACCATCTACCATACCAAGCATGATGCCCTTCTCCAGGGACTGGTCCCCCTAATAACATGCCCAAAGTATGTGAGATGAAGAATTGCAATTCTTGCTTCCACGGAGCATTCTGGCTGTACTTCTTCCAAGACAGATATGTTTGTTCTTCTGGCAGTACCTGGTATGTCTTAGTCATCTGGTGCTGGTCTAACACAAATGGCACAAGTGGATGGCTTTAACAAAGAGAAATGTATTTTCTCACAGTCCAGTAGGCTACAAGTCCAAATTCAGGGTGTCAGCTCCAGGGGAAGGTTTTCTTTGTTGGCTGTGGAGGAAGGTCCTTGTAATCAGTCTTCCCTTATTCTGGGAGCATCTCAACACAGGAACCTCGGGTCCAAAGGATGCACTCTGCTCCCAGTGTTCTTTTTGATGGTATGAGGTCCCCAACTCTCTGCTTGCTTCTCTTTCCTTTTATCTCTTACAAGAGATAAAAAGTGGTGCAGGCCACACCCCAAGGAAACTCCCTTTACATTGGGTTAGGGATGTGACCTTAGTAAAGGTGTTATAATCCCACCCTAATCCTCTTTAATATAAAATTACAATCACAAAATGGAGGACAACCACACAATTCAGAGAATCATGGCCCAGCCAAATTGATACACACATTTTTTGGGGGGAAATAATTCAATCCATGACAATGATATATTCAGTATTCTTCACAAATACCATAGTTAAAAGACATCAATTCTTCTTCAGTATTTCTTACACTTTTTTGCATGCATATTAGGAGACTGAAAATACCATGGTTTAGGTCAGGTGCATCTTAGTCCTCAAAGTGACATTTTTCCTTTTTAACACTTTAAAGAGGTCTTTTGCAGCAGATTTGCCCAATGCAGTATCTCATTTGTTTTCTCAAATCTGCTTCCATGGGCACTGATTGTGGATCCAAGTAAAATGAAGTCCTTGATAATTTCAATTTTTCTCCATTTATCATGATGTGCTTACTGGTCCCATTATGAGGATTTATTTTTTCTTTATGTTGAGGTGCAATCCATACTGAAAACTGTGGTCTTTGATCTTCATCAGTAAGTGCTTCAAGTCCTCTTCATTTTCAGCAACCAAGATTGTGTCATCTGCATATTGTAGGTTGTTAACGAGTCTTCCTCTAATCCTGATGCCTCGTTCTTCTTCATATAGTCCAGCTTCTAGGATTATGTGCTCAGCACACAGATTGAATAAGTTTGGTGAAGGATACTACCCTGACACACACAGTTTCTGACTTTAAACCACACCATATCCCCTTGTTCTGCTTGAAAGATGGTTTGTTGATCTATATATAGGTTCCTCATGAACACAATTAAGTGTTCTGGAATTCTCATTCTTTTCAATGTTATCCATAATTTGTTATGATCCACACAGACGAATGCCTTTGCATAGTCAATAAAACGCAGGTAAACATCTTTCTGGTATTTTCTGCTTTCAGCCAGGATCCATCTGACGTCGTCAATAATATCCCTGTTTCCATGTCCTCTTCTGAATTCAGCTTGAATTTTTGGCAGTTCCCTGTCGATGTACTGCTGCAACCGCTTTTGAATGATTTTCAACATAATTTTATTTTTGTGTGATATTAATAATGTTTTTCAATAATTTCTGCATTCTTTTGGACCACTGTTCTTTGAAATGGGCACAGATATGAATCGCTTCTAGTCAGTTGGCCAGGCAGCTCTCCTCCAAATTTCTTGGCATAGAGAAGTGAGCACCTCCAGCGCTGCATCTGTTTGTCAAAATGTCTCAATTGATATTCCGTCAATTTCTGGAGCCTTGTTTTTCACCAATGCCTCTAGTGCAGCTTGGACTTCTTCCTTCAGTACCAGCGGTTCTTGATCATGTTTTACCTCCTGAAATGGTTGAACACGACCAGTTGTTTTTGGTACAGTGACTATGTATTCCTTCCATCTTCTTTTGATGCATCCTGTGTAATTCAATATTTTCCCCATAGAATCCATCAATACTACAACTTGAGGCTTGACTTTTTTCTTCAGTTAGTTCAGCTTGGAGAAATGCTGAGTGTGTTCTACCCTTTTGGTTTTATATCTCCATGTCTTTACACATTTCATTGTAATACTTTACTTTGTCTTCTCGAGTTGCCCTTTGAAAACTTTTGTTCAGCTCTTTTACTTCATCATTTCTTCCTTTTGCTTTAGCTACTCTACGTTCAAAAGTAAGTTTCAGAGTCTCTTCTGACATCCATTTTGGTCTTTTCTTTCTTTCCTATCTTCTTAATGACCTCTTACTTTATTCATGTATGATGTCCTTGATGTCATTTCACAACTTGTCTGGTTTTTGGTCGTTAGTGTTCAATGAGTCAAACCTATTCCTGAGATGATCTCTAAATTATGAGGCTCGATTACCTCATAATTTAGAGCTATTAGCTCCACCAAACAGTTTTAAATGCTTTGGTAGAACAATTTCTAGTTTTACTCATCTGTAGCTTAAATTTTCACTGCACCTGACTTTTGAACAAGTTTTTCAAAATCTGAAAGAAAACTCCTACGTCTTGGAATGTGTTCTTCCGCAGCAGGATATATGAAGTTCACCTGCATATAAACACAACTCCCTGGAAACTCCTACATTGTGGGAGAAATAGTATTACCTACCTAACACCTCCAGTCTCATATATACTCATATACTTTACTTGTAAAGTAAAATTATGTTTCCATCTTTATATATGTGTGGCTACATTAACCCCTAAATTGCTGGATAGTCTACCAAATTGTTAGTATATGTTTTAGATATTATGATTTAAAATATAAGCCATGTGAATGTATATGGAATTCTTTTTGGAGGGACCCCAGGAGATACCTTATAATGCATGTATGTGTATTTGTGTGTGTGGTTAGAAAATAGTATGGCACAGCATTTCAAAAAGAGCAATGAGTTGAGGTTGAGAAATACACATTCACCTGTTTTGGTTTTTTTTCCCCCAAATGGAAGGAGTATACATACATGTTTACTAATTTTCAAAGTAATTGCTTTTAATTTTTTTCTTTTGCATACACATAACAAAATATATCTGACAAAATTCCATGATGAATACAAACAAATCCTGGCTCCCTTTAAGCAAAAATATTTTTTTAAAGAAGGTACATTTGAGAGAATCAGAAATTGAGGTGGAGATGTGCACCATCAGGGGCAAAAGAGATTAAGCTGGCCATCAAATAAGAGAGGCTGTCATAGTCCTTAAGAGCTAAAACTAAAGCTAAACAAGTGGACTATGGGATTGTTGATTGGAAATGGTATGTTCTAGCTTGGGCAGGTCAAATATAGCCCAGAAAGAGCAATGTGTGGCTAATGACTGTAATGCATTGGTCAAAACTTTGGCTTTGGCACAAGAATCAGAGACGGTTTCAAACATTAATTAATTCCTATTATGTGGTGAAACCAGTCAATTGGGTTTATTGTATGAAATTTGCCATTAATTTAAAACTCTGATCTAAAAATGGGAACTAAAAGTAAAAAGTGGAACAATAATGGTAAGATACTGTTTGAATCAGTTATTGTGGCTCCAGATGAAAATCTTTGTTGTCTTTTAAAATCCAACCATTAAAAATGGCATTCAAGTCTACCTTACCTATTGTCATAGAGTCGATTCTGACTCATTGTGACCCTATAGGACAGAGTAGAACTACCCCGTAGAGTTTCCAAGGAGCACCTAGTGGATTTGAACTGCCGACCTTTTGGTTAACAGCCATAGCTCTTAACCCCTGTACCACCAAGTCTACTTTACTATGTATTAATAGAGTATTAAAGAAGAGGATTTGGTATTTATCTCTGAGGTATTACTAACTTTCTCAAAGTAGGAATTTACTTTTAAAAAATATTTTCCATAAAGCATCATCATAGAACTATGAAAAGAACTTCCTCTCCCTCAGTCCTCCACACATACACCTAGTGGAAGTACTATGCCATTTCTCCCGAACACTGCTCTAATCGCACCAAAAATATTCCAGCCTGGGAAAAACAGTCCTGGAAAACCTAATCTCCATATTAAAGGAATACCAGAATGGCAGAATGCAGGAATATCATTCCATTCAATTGAAAATGAAGCTTTAATCTTTATAGAAAGAATTGTGGTATATATCTTCTCATTCTACTTGTTGCTGTTGTTCGGTGCCTTCAAGTTGATTTTCCATTTTTGAGTCATAGAAATCACCTGTGACAGAGTAGAATTACCTCTTAGGGTTTTCTAGGCTAGGGAAGCAGATTGCCAAGTGTTTCTCCTGTGAAGCCTCTGAGTGAGTTTGAACCACCAACATTTTGGTTAGCAGCTGAATTTTTAACTGTAGTGTCATCAGGACTCCTTCTCATTCTACTAGAAAGTGGGGGAAAAAATGCACACAATTAAAAACAGTCTCTCAAATGTGTCATTTCTAATTTTTATGCTTTCTATTCACCACTCATCTGTCAGTTTGTCTTACTGTGGTGGTTTGCATGTTGTTGTGATGCTGAAAGTTATGCCAACATTATTTCAAATGCCAGCAGAGTCAACCAGGTTGGGCAGGTTTCAGCAGAGCTTCCAGACTAAGAAAGACAAAGAAGGACGTGGCAGTCTACTTCTGAAAAAATTGGCTAGTGAAACCCTTATGAATAGCAGTGGAATGTTGCCTGACATAGTGCCAGAAGATGAGCTCCTCACGTTGGAAGGCATTCAAAATATGACTAGTGAAGAGCTGCCTCCTCAAAGTAGAGTCGACCTTAATGACGTGGATGGAGTAAAACTTTTGGGATGTGACATGACTCAAAATGAGAAGAAACAGCTGCAAACACCCATTAATAATTGGAAAGTGGAATATACGAACTATGAATCTAGGAAAATCGGAAATTGTCAAAAATGAAATGGAAGGCATAAAGATCAATAACCTAGGCATTACTGAGCTGAAATGGACTGGTATTGTCATTTTGAATTGTACTATTATATTGTTTGCTATGCTGGGAATGAAAAACTGAGGACGAACAAAGATTGTTTCTTTTTGTATGTAAACTTTTTCATGAGTTTTTACAGTAGAGGTCTCATACAATATTTGTCCTTTTGTGATTGACTTATTTCACTCAGCATAATGTCCTCCAGTTTGATCCATGTTATGAGATGCTTCACAGATTCATCATCATTCTTTATCATTGCATAATACTCCACTGTGTGTATGTACTACAGTTTGTTTATCCATTCATCTGTTGATGGACATCTAGGTTGTTTCCATCTTATTGCTATTGTGAAAACTAAATATACAATAAATAAACGGTAACTTTGGCGAAGGGTGAGAGTACACAATACTGGGGAAGCCAGCACAACTTGTACAAGGAAAGGGTATAGAAGCTCCATAGACACATCCAAACTCCCTGAGGGACTGAATTGCTGGGCAGAGGGCTGTGGGGACCATGGTCTCGGGGAACATCTAGCTCAATTGGCATAACACAGTTTATAAAGACAATGTTCTACATTCTACTTGGTGAGTAGCATCTGGGGTCTTAAAAGACTGTGGGCAGCCATCTAAGATACTCCACTGGTCTCATCCCTTCGGGAGCAAGGGAGAATGATGAGAACAGGATACAAGGAAAAGATTAGTCCGAAGGACTAACGGACCACAGCTACCAAGGCCTCCACCGGACTGAGTCCAGTACAGCTAGATGGTGCCCGGCTACCACCACTGACTGCTCTGACCAGGATCACAACAGAGGGTTCTGGACAGAGCTGGAGAAGGATGTAGAACAAGATTCTAACACACCCAAAAAAAGACCAGATTTACTGGCCTGACAGAGACTGGAGAAACCCCAAGAGTATGGCCCCCAGACACCCTTTTGGCTCAGTGGTGAAGTCACTTCCGAGGTTCACCGTTCAGCCGGGGAGTGGACAGCCCCATAAAACCAAATGAGACTAATGAGGCACAGCAGTCCAGGGACAAGGGCCAGAAGGCAGAAGGGGACAGGAAAGCTGGTGATAGGGAACCCAAGGCTGAGTAAGGATAGTGTTGATGTGTTGTGAGGTTGTTAACCATCGTCATAGGGCAACATGTGTACTAACTGTTTAATGAGAAACTATTTTGTTCTGTAAGCCTTCATCTAAAGTGAGAATAGCAGCACAATTGGAAGAGCGTAGTGGATATCACTGAACTGTGCATGTAGAAATTTTTGAAATGGTGTATCTTTGGCTATGTATATTTTCACCAAAAAAAAAAAAAAAAAGGTCAAGAAGGGAGAGGGTTGACATGTAGTGGGGTTGTTAACCTTTGTCATAGGGCAGTATATGTACTAACTGTTTAATGAGAAACTATTTGTTCTGTAAACCTTCATCTAAACTACAAAAAAAAAAAAAAAAAAAGAATTATCTATGTGAGATCAAACTAACAACAGCAACTTAAAAGGTTTGATGGGAAGCCTAGGGACAGTGAGTTGAAGATAATAGTGATGGAATAATTTGGAAAAGGTTACTGAGAATAGCAGTCCAACTGGAAGAATGTAATCGATGTCACTTAATTGTACATGTAGAAATTTTTGAAATGGTGTATCTTTGGCTATGTATATTTTCACCAAAAAAAAAAAAAGTCCTCCAAGGTCGAGGAGGGAGAGTGTTGACATGTCATGGGGCTGTTAACCAATGTCCTAAAATAATGTGTACTGACTGTTTAATGAGACACTATTTGTTCTGTAAACCTTTATCTAAAGTGCAATAAAAAAAATTTTTTTTAAAAAACTGAAGATGTATGGCATCACATCCATTGTCAAAAAGAACATTTCAAGATCTATCCTGAAGTACAATGCTGTCAGTGATAGGTTAATAGCTATACGCCTACAAGGGATACAAGTTAGTAAGACTATTATTCAAACCAAGATCTATCCTGAAGTACAACGCTGTCAGTAATAGATTGATATCTATACGCCTATAAGAAGCAGCAGTCAAGAAATCAAATGATGCATTGCATTGGGCAAATCTGCTGCAAAAGATCTCTTTAAAGTGTTAAAAAGCAAAGAGGACACCTCAAGGCCTAAATTACACTTAACCCAAGCCATGGTGTTTTTAATCCTCTCATATGCATATGAAAGCCAGGCAATGAAAAAGGAAGACCAAAGAAGTATTGATGCTTTGGGATTATAGTGTTGGCAAAGACTATTGAATATACCATGGACCGCCAGAAGAACAAATAAATCAGTCTTGAAAGAAGTACAGCCAGAATGCTCATTAGAAGCGAGGTCGGTGAGACTTTGTCTCATATACTTTGAACATGTTATCAGGAGGGACCAGTCCCTGGAGAAGGATGTCATTCTTGGTATAGCAGAGGGTCAGCAAAAAGGAGGAAGACCCTCAAAGAGATGGACTGACACAGTGGCTGCAACAATGGGCTCAAGCATAACAATTATTCTAAGGATTGTGCAGGATGGGGCAGTGTTTGATTCTGTTGTACATACGGTCAGAACTGACTCGACAGCACCTAACAACAACAACAACAACGAGCAACACCAGTTAATAAGACTATTATTCAAATTTACACATCTAATCACTGATGTCAAATATTAGGAAGTTGAAGATTTTTACCAACTTCTGCAATCTGAAATTGATCAAACATGCAGTCAGGATGCATTGATAATTACTGGTGATTGGAATACAAAATTTGGAAACAACGAAGAGGGATCGGTAGTTGAGAAATATGGACTTGGTGATAGAAATGACACTGGATATTGCATGATAGAATTTTGCAAGACCAAGCACTTCTTCACTGGAAATACCTTTTGTCAGTGACATAGACTGGGACCATACACATTGACCTCACCGGATGGAAAACACAGGAATCAAATCAACTACATCTCTGGAGACAATGGAGAAACTCAATATCATCGGACAGAACAAGGTCAGGGACCGACTGCAGAACAGGCCTTCAATTGCGCATATGCAAGTTCAAGTTGAAACAGAAGAAAATTAGAGCAAGTCCATAAGAACAAAATATGAACTTGAGTATATCCCACCTGAATTTAGAGACCGTCTCAAGAATGGATTTGACACATTGAACACTAATAACTGAAGACAAGATGAGTTATGGAATGACATCAAGGACCTCATACATGAAGAAAGCAAGAGCACTAAAGGACCTCAAACATGAGAAAAGCACCAAAATTTAGATTTAGGCAGATATTATAGGAAGAGAAAATAGTAAGAGCAACACATGGACCCTCTCATAGAGCAGTGACTTTGTTGTGGTTAAAGAGTAGGCAGAAGAATAATATGGGAAGATTTTGTGGAAGCCTTTAATACTAAGCTAAATTTGGAATTCACAGGCAATTAAGAGTGATTAATGGTTTAAAAACAGCAAATCTTTACCTGAGAACTGATTTTCTTGGACTTCAAGTTAGAAATTCATAAGAATAATGAGAAAAAAATGGGATTTTTTAATAAAAGAGCAAAGCAGTCATATATTCATTAATGATAATACAATAAAGCATGTGTGTGTGTACTAATCCAAAGAAACAGACAAAAAAATAGTTGCTGTGCCATCAGTTTCGACTAAGGGCAACCTTATATGTGTCAGAGTAGAACCGTGCTCTATAGGGTTTTCAAAAGCTGATTTTTCAGAAATAGATTGCCAAGTCTTTTCTCCCAGGAACCTCTGGGTGGACTCAAATCGCCAACTTTTCAGTTAACAGCTGAGGGTTTTAACCATCTGCACCACCCAGGGACTCCATATATACTAATAAGTATAGAAAATACTTAATAGCATTTCTAAATATTTAACATTTATTAAATGGATTAAGCATCACAACCACACTTGATATTGTAATCATCTCCATTTTTCAAGGGAGAAAACTGAGGAACGGGGAGGTTAAAAAAACACCCAGTGGCACATGGTCAGTGGTCACACTCAATTTTAACTCAGGCAGTGTGAGCACCAGTGTTCAAGCTGTTCACCACTATACTTTGCCACCACCCCATGAACCGGTCAGGTCCCTCCCTGACATAATGCCATAAAATAAAGGAAGGATTTAGGATCATTTTTGCTGACTTCATAATGTGTTTTGGGCTACATTGTACTCAATGCATGTGAAAAAGGGCTCTTAGGTTCCCTTCAGAAGTATATTCTATTCTGAGTCTTTGGGAACTGGCACCTACTGCAGAGAGATCATGTACCACTGGCTGAAGAGTGAAGCACAGGGGATAGGTGGGAAGCAGTTCACTACCAGGTATGCCCTTTCTGAGTGTTCAGAAAGGTGGAAGCACATAGACTGGAGACATTTTACCCTTGTTGGTGATTTGCTCAGATCTCCCAGGCCTGAGAGAACTAAATGAATCTAAAAAGGCTTTCACTGAAGAGTATACCTGGGTGTCTTTAAGATGAATTTAAGCCTGTATTGGGTTAGTTTTGTGTTTTAGACAGCATTAGAAAGGAGTGGCTGGGAGGCGGTTGGCTGTGGTCAGAGGACATATCTGTTAGCTGGCAAAGGGATATATTATCATATACCATAGCCAACAATTTAAAATTAAATTTTAGTAATGTCTGTTTTTAAGAGTTCTTCAGCCTTTTCTCCCCGTTGAGACAGCCTACAGTTCTGTAACTTGACTCCGTTCTTTACTTTCCTTGACTGTTGCCCTTTTCCTAATTTAAATCCTTATCCATTTCTACTAAAACATGTTAACTAGTGTGCCATCCTACTTTAGCTTATCTCAGGATTGCTGTTTTGAAATGTCAGCTAAAAAAAAGTTACTTGGCCACTTGCTACTAAATGAAACCTTGAAAGTTCTGAAAGTATCAGAAATTTAAAACTCAGCCAAGGACATTATTCACATATCTTAAACAAACTTTAGTCAACTGAAAACCACATGCATTCTCACAAATTTTAGTTAACTATAAAAATAGGTATGTGCCGTTCTACATCATCTTAAATGTATCTCCTGATGTTCCTCTAGCAATCTATGATTACACAGAAGGCAGCAGCTGTAATATTGACATCTGGGGACTTCTCTTTAAATAGGATCCATAATTATCACAAAAGAGAAAAAAGTGTGACAAAATTGGGGAGACAGAAGAAGGTAGCATAAAATTAGAAAATGTATCTATTTTTCTTGTGCCTATTAAAGCCAAATTAACTACAGTGGCAATTAAATGGATTGCAGTGATGGCAGGTGCTATGCAATTAAACCATAAACTAAAATTATCTGAAGTAGTATCTGACAGGTGCTCAGCAGAGAGACATAAAGGAAAACCTCCAAAGTATCTGCTTTACTAGAATCTTGAGCTAATAAGCTTTCTTATAAGGTGAATGAATCAAGGACATGCCCCTTAGTTTATCTGTATCACTCGTGTTCTGACTAACCGTAAAAGTGTCAGCTTCCTTTCAAAGTTAACACCACTGGATCATTTTTCCATTTCTGCATTTAACAGTATTTGTTAAATGTCGAGTTTTATTGAACTTTCTCTGGCTACGGTTCCTTACTAACACTATTTGCATAAATAAAAGCAGCAACAGGTAGGAAGCGACAGTAGGGCTTTGGAGGTGCCAAGAGAGGAGCAGCAAAGATAAAGGAATTATACTACTTTCTTACTGTATAGATTAAGAAAGTCAAGTGGTCTTTCTGAATCTGCTTTTCTGTCAATAAAATAGGGATTTTGCTGCCCTAGAAGATTTTTTTATATAGAAAATATTCATGGAGTATCAAATCTGTGTCAAGTATGGTCCTAGGTATTAAGGATATAGTGGTAAACCTGACAGAGAAAAATATTCACCTTCATAGATGATCAGGAAAGGACTCTCTGAGTGGAATGTGAACAGAGATGTCAATGAAATGAGGGTGAAATGTAACCACAGGTATAAAATAGATTTGAAAATTATTAAAGAATATACACACACATATAAAAACACCACTTTCCCACAGTTTACCTTAAAAAAAAATAATAATAATAGATGTCAGCTATGATAGACTGATATAGCCCCTAGTATGACAGCACAAAACATAGTTACAAAAATCAGATTAGGGGTCTTGTTGGACTAACATTTTCTGGCTTCCAGAGCATTTCAGAGACCCTATAAAAAATAATCACTGTCTCTGACATTCTTTCCAACCATGCCATGATCAACAACTTCTATAAGATGAATGGAAACTATCTTCATCCTCAGGCCAGCTTAGATAGACAGTAAGTGAGTGACAGCCTGTGGCTCTGCATAGGGAGAGAGGAAAGTTGGTGTCATTATTAGAGATTTCTGCACTGGGTATGAGGGCAGGGAGTGGAGTCTTGTCAGCCATTTCTTTGCCATCCTTGCTCTATAAAACCAGCTTAATACCTATACTGTCTCTCAAGAGATTAAAAAAATATATGGGGGAGTTCTGGCAAAATGGTGCTCTAGGCAGAAGCACCACGCTGTCCCTCTACAGCAAAGATCTGAAAAACGAAGCCGAACAGAGAATACAACCATCCTGAAACCTTAAAATAACAAATGAAGAGATAAAGAACTCAGCCAAGCACCAAATAGAGTGATAAAACTGACAGAGAATGGAGAGTGAGGAGAGATTCATGCAGCGGTCCCCTACCAGCTAACACAGCGTGGATCCACAATCTTGGACTCCTCTTGGAGACCAGCAAACGGTACGAGAAAGCAGCCTCATGAAGCGTCCAGCAGGAGACAAAACAACTGGTAATTTTCGATATACGCTTTCCCACCCCCCACCCTTCTTCACCCCCACTCGGCCTCCTCTGCTTCCCGTGGCCACAATGTCTTGACCGGGAAACACCGGCTGCTTGGATTCCACACACCCAAACAGGCCAGCTCTCTGAATGCCATTTGTTGGCTGCTCATGTTGCATTTTTTTCCACTTCTTTTGAATTCTTCCTTACCTCTCACCACCTCCCCCTCGTTTCACTCAAATACCTGGCTCCATGTGCCATCTTTGCTTCTTCCTGAGGGGCTGTGGAGCTATGTTCGAGTGTGGAGCTGCTTCCCAGTCTGGGCTGCCACACTGGTGGGATGCCGGGGCTGTTGTTCGTTCGTTTGTTTTGAATTGTTTGTTTGTTTTCTTTTACTTTTCTTGAGTTGGGAGCCATTTCTGGCCAGGTGGTACTGCGTGGAAAGGAGACTTCCCCGTCAGCTTGCACAGGCGTGCAGAGGGATCCCTGAGGGGCATTTCTTTTTTCGTTGGTTTTTTTTTTTTTCTGTTATTTTGGGGGTCTTTCTTGTTCTTTTTCTTTGTTTTCTTTTAATTTGTTTGTTTTCTTTTCCCTCTTTTTCCCTTCTTGTCTTTCTTCATTGCTCAGTTTCTCATCTCTCTACAGCTTCCTTCTTTTTCTGTTCCCTGAATACCTGGCATTGTATACCTCTATGCCTTCTAGCCAGGCTGTACTGCAACACCTGAGAGTGACTTCCGCAGACCACATAGATGCACCGGTGGAATCCCTAGGAACTTTGCAGCTCTTTAACATTTCTGACTTTTATTTATTCATTGTTTTCTTTTCTTCCCCTTCCCCTTTCTGTTTATCTCCATTTCATAGTCTCTCAACTCTCCACTCCAACGGCAAGCTCCCCTAGCATTCTTTTTTGTTTGTTTGTATGTTTTTGGCTCCTGATCCTCTCTCCTCTCTCCCATATCCATCTTAGCTCAACACATAACAATCTCCCCGCTGCATCTGGCTTACCTGCACCATGCACTTGACATCATACCACCAAGCAGTACAGGCAGGCCTACTGGAACCTGCCCTACACTGATTACCGAACCACTCTGGTGGCTGTAGTAAGGGCCACAAACAATCTGTCCCAGTAACTCTTCTTCAGCTAGACCTGCCCTGCTGTACCATATCTGAGTGACTGACCCTGCCAATTAGAGAAGGAGGTGAAAAGTATTGTGCCCACAGATGAGCAAACAACAAAGAACACACAGTCTGCCTGCTCAGACACAGTCAAATTTAAAACAAAAAAAAAGGGATGAAACAAACAAATGTGCAATCAATAAATAAGAAAAAATAACTACTGAATGCCCTGAAGACAGCATACAATATCAAAACATTTACAAAAGCAGGACAGGATGGTTCCAGTATGCATCCAAAATAAAACACAAGATGACTTTCCAGTGGAAGAAAATGAACTAGAACTACCTGATAGGGAATTCAGAACTCTAATACTCAGAATTCTCCAAGACCTGAGGCAAAAACCTGACAAACATGAGGAAAAAATAGGCAAATTCATGGAAAATACAGACCAAAAAATTGGAAGAATTCAGGAAAATAATGCAGGAACAAAATGTCAAAATAAATTCACAACTAGAAATTATACAAAGAAAACAATTAGAAATCTGAAAGATAAAAAACAAGATTTCAGAAATGGACGGTGTCATAGAAAGGGTGAGAAGCAGATTTGAAATGGTGGAAGTGGAAGACAGGATCAGTGGAATTGAAGACAAACTCTTAGATACAAATCTGTTTCAGGAAAACTCAGAAAAAAGAACAAAGAAAAATCAAGAGACCCTGAGAGTTATGTGGGATACAATCAAAAGCAAAAATCTGTGAGTGATTGGAATTCCAGAACAGGGAGAGAAAACAGAAAACACAGAGAGGATCATTGAAGAATCGCTGACAGAATACCTCCCCAAAATCATGAAAGATAAAAAGCTGGCCATCCAAGAAGCTCAACGAACCCCATATAGGAGAGACCCCCCAAAAAAAATCACCAAGGCATATCATAATTACACTCGCCCAAACCAAAGACAAACAAAGAATCCTGAGAGCAGCTCATGAAAAACAAGAAGTCACATACAGAGGAGAAACTCTAAGACTAAGCTTAGATTATTCAGCAGAAACCATTCAGGCAAGAAGGCAATGGGATGACACATATAAAATCTTGAAAGAAAAAAATTGTCAGCTGTCATGGTTTGAATTATGTCCCCCCCAAAATGTGTGTATCAATTAGGTTAGGCCATGATTCCTGGTACTGAGTGATTTTCCTGTATGTTGTAAACCTGCCTCTATGATGTTAATGAGGAAGGATGGTTGGCAGTTGTGTTAGTAAGGCAGTACTGGATCTACAAGACTGGATTGTGTCCTGAGGCATTCTCTTGATATATAGAAGACAGAAGTGAGCAGTGAGATAGGGGGACCTCATACCATCTAGAAAGCAGTGCCGGAGAAGAACACATCCTTTGGACCAGGGTCCCTGTGCAGAGAAGCTCCTAGTCTGGGGGAACACTGAAGAGAAGAAGGCCGACAGAGAGAAAAAGCCTTCCCCAGGAGCTGACGCCCTGAATTTGGACTTTTAGCCTACTTTGACTATGAGGAAATAAACTTCCCTTCATTAAAACCATCCACCAGTGGTATTTCTGTTGTAGCAGCACTAGATGACTAAGAAACCAGACAAGAATAATATATCCTGCAAAACTCCTTCAAATTTGATCGTGAAATTAGGTCATTTCCAGATAAACAGAAATTAAGGGAATATGTAAAAGTCAACACAAACTTACAAGAATTATTAAAGGGAGTTCTTCGATCTGAGGACAAACAGCTTCAGCTCACAGGCAGAATCTAGGATGCAGGATCGTACCAGCCAGATACCAATCTAGGAAAGAACTCTCGAGGACTATCCAAAACAAAAAGAAACATAACAGAGAATCAGAGCAGTTAATCAGTAAATGACAACAACATCAAAACAATAAAAGAGGGAATAAGTGGCATAGGTATAGAAGCTTCTAATGGAGAGGAAGGCAAGGCGTTATGAAGTAATGGTAGACTGCTTCAAACTTAGAAAGAGAAGGGAAAAATTCATTGTAACCACAAAGAAAGTTAACAAACATACTCATACAAAAAAAGAGGAAAAACATAAAGTCTCACAAAAACTAAACCTACAAAAACAAACGAAAGGAAAAAAAATCCACAAACCAAAGTAACTCAGCACAAGAGAGTAAGAAGAACAAAGAAAATTTCAGCAGCACAAAAAAAAAAAAAGCACTACAAAATGACAGCAACAAACTCACATCTATCAATAATTACACTGAATGTAAATGGACTCAATGCACCAATAAAGAGATGGAGAGTGACAGAATGGATAAGAAAATAGGATCCATCAATATCCTTTCTACAAGAGACACACCTTAGAAACAAAGATGTGAATTTATTAAAAGTCAAAGGTTGGAAAAAATATATCAAGCTAACAACTACCAAAAAAGAGCAAGAGTGGCAATTCTAATCTCAGATAAAATAGACTTTAAAACGAAATCTACCATAAAAGACAAAGAGGGATACTATATAATGATCAAGGAGACGATCCATCATGAAGACACAACCATAATAAATATGTACGCACCCAATGACAGGGCTCCAAAATACATAAAGTCTAACAACACTGAAAAGAGAAATTGACAGTTCCACAATAATAGTAGGAGACTTCAACACACCACTCTCAGTAAAGGACAGAACAACTAAGAAGAAACTCAGCAAAGATACAGAAGACCTAAAGGGCACAATCAGCCAACTTGACCTCATAGACATATATAGAACACTCCATCCAACCACTGCAAAGTACACAATCTTTTCCAATGCACATGGAACATTCTCCAGAATAGACCACATCTTAGACCACAGAGTAATCCTCAACAAGATCCAAAACATTGAGATAACTCAAAGTATCTTCTCTGACCACAATGCCATCAAGGTAGAAATTAACAATAGAAAGAGCAAGGAAAAAAAATCAATTGCATGGAAACTGAATAATATCCTGCTTACACATCACTGGGTAATAGAAGAAACCAGAGATGGAATCAAAAATATTCCTAGAATGAAATGAGAATGAAAACACATCATACCAAAACCTTTGGAACATAGCAAAGGCAGTCCTCAGAGGACAATTTATAGCAATAGATGCACACATCAAAAAAGAAGAAAGGGACAAAATCAAAAGATTAACTACAGAACTCAAACAAATAGAAAGAGAACAGCAAAAAAAGCCCACAGCCACCGGAAGAGAGGAAATAGTAAAGATCAAAGCAGAAATAAATGAAATAGAGAACAGAAAAACAACAGAAAGAATCAACAAAACCAAAAGTTGGTTCTTTAAAAGAATCAACAAATTCAACAAACCACTGGCCAGACTGACAAAAGAAAAACAGTAGAGGACACAAATAACCCAAATAAGAAATGAAATGGGGGACATTACAACAGACCCAACTGAAATAAAAAGGATTATAATAGAATATTATGAAAAACTATACTCCAACAAATTTGAAAACCTAGAGGAAATGGATAAATTTCTAGAAACACATGGCCTACCCAAACTACAACAAAGTAATGTTGAAAATTTGAACAGACCCGTAACAAGAGAAGAGACTGAAAAGGTGATTAAAAAAAAAATCCCAACCAAAAAAACCCCTGGCCCAGATGGCTTCACTGGAGAAGTTTACAAAACATTTACAGAAGAGCTTGTACCAGTACTACTCAAGCTATTTCAGAGCATAGAAGAGGAAGAAACACTTCCAAATTCATTCTATAAAGCTAGCATAAAGCTGATACCAAAACCAGGCAAGACGTCACACAAAAAGAAAATTACAGACCAATATCTCTCATGAATATAGATGCAAAAATTCTTAACAAAATTCTAGCCAATAGAATTCAGCATCATATAAAAAATAATAATACACCATGACCGAGTAGGATTCATACCAGGTATGCAAGGATGGTTCAACATTAGAAAATCAATCAATGTAATCCACCACATAAATAAAAGGAAAGAAAGAATCACATGATCATCTCACTTGATGCAGAAAAGGCATTTGACAAAGTCCAACACCCATTTGTGATAAAAACTTTCAATAAAATAGGTATAGAAGGGAATTTCTCTATATAATAAAGGGCATCTATGCAAAACCAACAGCCAACATCGTTCTTAATGGAGAGAGGCTGAAAACATTCCCCTTGAAAACAGGAACAAGTCAAGGATGCCCTTTATCACCACTCCTATTGAACATTGTGCTGTAAGTTCTAGCTAGAGCAATAAGGCAAGAAAAAGAAATAAAGGGCATCCATATTGGTAATGAAGACGTTAAACTGTCCCTGTTTGCAGATGATATGATACTATACATAGAAAACCCTAAAGACTCCATGAGAAATCTACTGGAACTCATAGAAAGATTCAGCAGAGTAGCAGGATACAAGATAAACATTCAAAAATCAGTTGGATTCCTATACACCAATAAGGAGAACGATGAAAAGGAAATCAGGAAAACAATACCATTTTCAATAGTCCCTAAAAAAATAAAATACTTAGGAACAAATCTGACCAGGGATGTAAAAGACCTATACAAAGAAAACTACAGAACACTACTACATGAAACCCAAAGGGATCTACATAAATGGAAAAACATACCATGCTCATGGATAGGCAGACTCAACATTGTGAAAACAACAGTTCTACCCAAAGCAATTTAAAAATACAACGCAATCCCGATCCAAATACCAACATTCTTCAAAGAGATGGAAAAACTAATCATTAACTTTATATGGAAAGGGAAGAAGCCCCGAATAAGTAAAGCACTACTGAAGAAGAAGAATAAAGTTGGAGGACTCATACTACCTGACTTCAGAACCTACTATACAGCTACAGTAGTCAAAACAGCCTGGTACTGGTACAACAACAGATACATTGACCAATGGAACACAATTGAGAATCCAGATGTAAATCCATCCACCTACTGTCCCCTGATCTTCGACAAGGGCCCAAAGTCCATCAAATGGAGAAAAGACAGTCTTTTTAACATTTGGTGCTAGCAAAACTGGATATCCATCTGCCAAAAAATGAAACGGGACCCATACCTCATGCCCTATACAAAAAGTACTTCAAAATGGATCAAAGACCTGAATATAAAGCCTAAAACTATAAAGTTCATAGAAGAAAACATAGCACCAACACTTCAGGACTTAACACACAGCATTAACAGGATACAAACCATAACCATCAACGCACAAACCCCAATAGATAATCTAGATAACCAGGATCTTCTAAAAATCAAACAGCTATGCTCTTCAAAAGACTTCACCAAAAGAGTCAAAAGAGAACCTACAGACTGGGAAAAAATTTTTGGACAGTACAAGTCAGACAAAGTTCTAATCTCCATAATCTACAAGAAAATCCAACACCCCTACAACAAAAAGAAAAATAATCCTATTAAAAAATGGGCAAAGGAAATGAACAGATGCTTCACCAAAGAAGACATTCAAATGGCCAGCAGGCACATGAGGAAATGCTCGTGATCACTAGCCATTAGAGAAATGCAAATTAAAACCACAATGAGATACCGTCTCACCCCGGCATTACTGGCACGAATCAAAAACACCGGAAATAACAAATGTTGGAGGGGCTGCAGGGAGATCGGAACTCTTATGCACTGCTGGTCGGAATGCAAAATGATACAACCATTTTGGAAAATGATATGGCGCTTCCTCAGAAAGCTAGAAATAGACATACCATTTGATCCAGCAATCCCACTCCTAGGAATATATCCTAGAGAAATAAGAGTCGTCATTCGAATAGACATATGCACACCTATGTTCATGGCAACATTGTTCACAATAGCAAAATGATGGAAACAACCTAGATGCCCATCAACAGATGAATGGATAAACAAACTATCTTACATACACAAGATGGAGTACTATGCAATGAGAAAGAACAACAATGAATCTGTGAAGCATCTCATAACATGGATGAAACTGGAGGACATTATGCTGAATGAAATAAGTCAGTCACAAAAGGACAAATATTGCATGAGGCCTCTATTTTAAAAACCCATGAAAAAGTTCACACACAAAATGTAACAATCTTTGTTTGTTACCAGGGATGGGAGGGGTGGGGGAATACTAAATAGGCAATATATAAGTGGTATCTTGGGTGAAGGGTGAGACAGTACACAATACAGGGGAAACTAGCACAACTTGTACAAGGAAAGGTCATGAAAGCCCCATAGACACATCCAAACTCCCTGAGGGACTGAATTGCTGGTTGGAGGGCTCTGGGGACCATGGTCTCGGGGAACATCTAGCTCAATTGTCATGACACAGCATATAAAGATAATGCTCTACATTCTACCTTGGTGAGTAGTGTCTGGGGTCTTAAAAGCCTGTGAGCAGCCATCTAAGATATTCCACTGGTCTCATCCCTTCGGGAGCAAGGGAGAATGATTAGAACAGGATACATGAAAAAGATTAGTCTAATGGACTAATGGACCACAGCTACCAAGGCCTCCACCAGACTGAGTCCAGTATGGCTAGATGGTGCCTGGCTACCACCACTCACTTCTCTGACCAGGATCACAACAGAGGGTTCTGGACAGAGTTGGAGAAGGATGTAGAACAAAATTCTAATTCACAAAAAAAGACCAGATTTACTGGCCTAAAGGAGACTGGAGAAACCTTGATAGTATGGCCCCCAGACACCCTCTTAGCTCAGTGGTGAAGTTATCTCAGAGGTTCAACCGTTCAGCCTGGGAGTGGACAGCCCCATAAAACCAAATGAGACTAATGAGATACAGTAGTCCTGTGACAAGGGCCAAAAGGCAGAAGGGGAGAAGGAAGCTGATGATAGGGAACCCAAGGTTGAGTAAGGATATTGTTGATGTGTTGTGGGATTGTTAACCGTTGTCCTAAGGCAACATTTGTAGTACCTGTTAAATTAGAAACTATTATGTTCTGTAAGCCTTATCTTAAGTGAGAATAATAGCACAATTGGAAGAGTGTAATCAATGTTACTGAACTGTGCATGTAGAAATTTTTGAAATTTTGTATCTTTGGCTATGCGTATTTTCACCAAATAAAAGGTAGAGAAGTTAGGGTTGACATGTCGTGGGGTTGTTAACCAATGTCATAAAACAATACATGTATTACTGTTTCATGAGAAACTATTTGTTCTGTAAGCCTTCTCTTGAAGTACAATAATAAAAAGATATTAAAAAAAAAAGTGCCGGTGGAATTTAAATCGGGATTGCATTATATCTGTAGATCGCTTTGGGTATGATAAACATTTTTACAATGTTGAAAAAAAAAAAATATATATATATATGGGTCATTTTCTGACATATTCCAAAGTAGGTGCTCAACAAATATTTGGTAAATCAGCAACTTAAGAGCAGTTTTCATAATAGTTATCCTGCTCCGTTTATAGGGGAGTGCTTTTTAGTCATTTTCCTAAAGTTCACTACAATTGCTGATAGAAAATTCAGTCCAAGCGTTTGATTTGTAAGAAAAATCCAGGCAAGAAAACCAGTCAAGTGAAGCTGGTAAAAACCCACACTCAGGGTGTGACAGCTTATTGGTATCCCAGTTCTGTGCATCTAAGTGGTTTCAAACAAACATCCAGCCAGCCACAGGCTCCCTTCCCTCTTCCAGAAAAACTGCAGGGCAGTTCATCTTGATCCCTAGATCCATAAACCCGTGACAGTGGTGAAACAAACACAGATTATCTCAGATGCAAAGTGTAATAACACCATTCATTGAAAATCCTTTCCCATTTCATCACACTTGATATGTGCTTTTTTGTGTGTGTGTGTCATTTCTCTTCTCACAAAAAAGAATGTTAACTATGAAAGGCTTTTTGAACTCTTGTTTGTGCTTTCACTGCTCAGCTTTCTTTTTTTGCATTTCAAAGCTTGCTTTAAATGAATTATTGTAAAATGAATCATTCCTTTGATAATGGGAACCTGAATGTCCCAAACTCTATCAATCTAAGGAAATGTTTATGTTAACATACCAAATAAAATCATTCAATTTTTTTATCCTGCTTTTCTGTAGACAATCTTGTTTTGCTCTTTTGTTGTTTGCATAGTCTCTTACTCAATGTCTTGATGCTGCTAAAAGATGGAGAAATTTTCCTACAACTCTTATAGGGGATGACAAGAAACATACATCATTAACTTTCATAGAAATTAATATACATTATGAACTTCAGGTAATAGAACTGTGAGTTCCTTGAGTATACTGGCTAAATCTACTGGTCATTTTCCCATATTCTAAATTGAAATAAACTCCATTCCAAATTGTGGGATAATACTCAACTCAGTGATTTCTAAAAGTCACAATTCTCATCATCAGAAAATAGCACAAGGTTTACTGAGGCCTTGTCACCACTACATCTTCCTTGATCTTTTACTTATTTATGAATGACAATCACCATGTTATTGTCAGTCCTCATTTTTGAAGAAAAAAAAAATCATTTCACTTTCTGATACAAAAGCTACTTTCTGAAGGAGACAACTGACTTTAACACTGGTAATAAGTTTAAACATCTATGTTCCCAAAAAAACCAAACCCTTTGCCATCGAGTCAATTCCGACTCACAGCAACCCTATAGGACATCTATGTTACATATAGTAAATTAAGCATGCTGGATACAATGACTGAGGTGGAGAAAATATAATCAGAAGATTAAGTTTTTAAGAAAGCAATGCACATTTAAGGTCTAAAATTTATGCTGAAATGTTGACACATTAGAATAAGTATTTACTCAGAATTGAGAAAAAAGGATAGATTACATTTTGCCATGCAATTAGCAGTATATATTGGTCAGCAGCATACAGAAGAACAATAATAAGTCTAAACAGAATTAAGATAATTTGAAAAGGCTGTGTTGTCTATTTCTTAAATGTGTGAAAACTAACCAAAGTAAAAGCAAACAAAATATGAATATTGGAATAAGTTAATCTATTCAAAATACAGTTATAAATAATAAGCATTGAACAATTGGGAATCTAGAATTTCAGGGAAGAAAATATGACTCTCCAAATAAATGTAAAACTTGTTCTTTAAGACTTTATCTAATAATAAGCAATGATATTTACCTATGTTTGTAAACAAATGTTATCAGTATGTACTAAACATTGAGATTTAGAAAATTATCCCTACTAAAAAAATTTAAAAATCATGAAAAATTTTGTCTTCACAATAGTTATTACCATAGTACCGAGGGTGATAGTTTTACATAACAGTATCTGTAAATGTTTTTTGATATCTCTAAACCAAATAAATGGTAAGAGAAAAAATATGCAGCCAAATAACAAGCAACATTCTCAAAATATCTGACCCATTTCATCCTCACCCTCTGAAAATGTTGCAAGGATAATAGTATGATATTGGCTTTAATGATTGAGTGTATCTATGCTCACCTTCTCCATCTTTTGGTCCTTCGAGTATGATTTCAAAAACATATCTATTTTAACTGACTTAATATTTTATAATGTATTATAATGCAGGCCTAAACTATAAAGGATGAAATACCATTTTTGCTAGTTTATAATTTAATAATATGATGTACTCTATTAGCCCACCTTTGAAAATCACTCTCTCATGAACCATCCCTGTTGAGCCCCAACCCTTTCTAATTGATTTGACCAATACTTTCTTCTCCTCAATGTTGCCTACTTTCAGAATTTTTTTGATTGCAGTACAACTTCATCAGCACCTACAGCCCAATTCATTGGACAGTGTTGCACAATTATCGATTATGCCATTTTTCCCTATGTTTGGAATAATAGCAGTGTATTTGCGTGCCCGTGTAGTTGAATATACTGTTTGGAGAGTTTATGAGAGAAATGTTGGCATTTTGTGTCCATTTGACAATTGAGCACTTGATCTGTGTCAGTTTTGTGCTGTGCATCAAAAGTTAAGAGATCTTAAAGAATATTTCTCTTCCTGGGGAAGACATACATTGATTAATGTTTCATAATGCAATGTGCTAAGAATCATGCTAGCAATGCTAGGAAATTTTATGTAAATAGAGAGAAGGCTTAAGAATCACTGAAAATAAGTCAGTTAAGCTGGTTTTCTGAGACAAATAAGATTTTGCTAGGGAAAGGAGAGTGTAAAAATCATTGAGTGTTGGGGTTATTGAGTAAAGTATTTCCAGGAGAAAGCATAGAAGATATAAAGGCACAAAGAAGAGAATGCACTGTTTACATGATCTGTCCATATAGACACAACTATTATTACACAATGACAAGCAGAATGCTCCAATCAGCAGTCACTTCCACACATGTTGTAGCTGTAACTCAATTAGATTTTTCACTTTCTTCCACACATTCAAAACTGCACCACTTACTTAGCAGCTGCTCTGCACAGTTGCCTTGACAACTACACTTTTATAACCATTGAACCATAAAGACCAACGTTCCTAAGCAAAGTGAAAAATTGCTCTTCTTTTCAAATGTTACTCTCTTCAAATAATGAATCATAGTAAATGCGACATAGCTGGGCACAGTTTTGGCCAATTTCAGGCCAATGATAGACATCTATTTTGTTTGTATAATCGGTACTAATTATTTTAACGAAATTCAAGAGCATCACTGAGGCTTCTAAAATTAAAGACATATGATGAACTACATTTTCAGTATTATGTCAGCTTCCCACATTGCCCCAGAAACAGCCACTATCCTGACCTTTTTGAATATTGATCTGGACAGTGGACCATGAACAAAAGATAACACAGTCAGAAAACCAATCATGAAAGCACTCTACCAGAATGGATAGACGTTTTATCAAGCCATTCCCAAACTTTTCTAATATGGTAAAAATGACAACTGAAGTTGAACCATCAGAAATGTCTTTCCTTTCCTTTTGTGGGTTATTTGCATGAGTGAATTTGGTATGTAGAGACTTAAGACTTGGAATTACCAGCCGCAAGAAAGCTGGGTAACGGCAAAAAATGTCAAAAGTCTTGACAGACACCATCTGTGCAATTGACTATGAATGTTCATATTCCCAGTACTAGTACCACCATTGTCTTCAGCTCAGATGATTAAATACATTTTATGGTTTGCAATTATCCTGGAGCCTAGATTTTGATTGGAATACGTGAATTCTAATCTTTGCTTTATAATTTAGCAATGACGTAAATTTTATCAAAATATCATACTCTCTAAGTTCCAATTCTCTCCTCTTAAAACAAGGTTAATAACAACATGCCTCCCTTCTGAACTGGTTCATTATGAGAATCTACTAATATAATAGACCTTGAAATTGTTTTGTTGTATTTCATGTAAAAAATTACATATTGAAGTTTACATATGTATATGTAACTGTATATTATATACATTTTAAAAAAACCAACAAACCCATTATCGTTGAGTCGATTCTGACTCATAGTAACTGTATAGAACAGAGTAGAATTGCCCCATAGGGTTTCCAAGGAGCAGCAGGTAGATTCAAACTGCCAGCCTTTTGGTTAGCAGCCAAGCTCTTAACCACTGTGCCACCAGGGCTCCATTATATACATAATCATATATTTATATATAACAAATATATCATTGACATAACATAGTCCTCACCCCATTGACAAGTGGAGAATGAACTCAGCCTGTGGAAAGGCAGATCTCAAAGAGAGAATATGCACGTTTGCCATGACCATTTCTAAATATTGCCAGTGAGGTAAGAAGAATGAATAGGCAGGGAAAGTTTAAATATTTCCAAAAGGATGGAACCTCTATATTACAAAACAAGAAAAGGTGCAGAGAGATAAAAGGAAATTTAATCCCCTGTGCTCTCTGAATTTTGTCATCTTATACTTTAGTTTTGACCTCCAAACTTGAGATTATTGCAGCTCTAGTTGGCTCTTTCAGGGGAGTAGACAAGCAGTTTACTAAGATAAGTTTGTTTTGACCTTTCTGAGGGAGTCTGCTAATGCTAACTACTTGCAAATGCCCCTTTTAAATACTCTTGTTGAATGTACCTCCAAAAAACTCCAAAATTTTTTAGAATGGTGAAACTATTAAAATAACCACAAGGCTATGTTGCATTTTTCAACCCCATAAACCACTAAAATAATTTTAATCTTGTTTAAGCAACATCTAGGGTTAAAGAAGAAATTGTGGAGAAATTCACCATTTTATTCATTTCTTTATTTACCCAATTATGTGTTGAATAGTTTGTTTTTCAATATATTATAAATATTTATTGAATACCTACTATATACAAAGTACTCATCAGTGGTCTTTATAGATTGGTAAATAACATAGACAAAAATCTGTCCTTGTAGAGTTGCATTATACTGACACTCTACGGCTAATAATGTAATACATAAAATGGTATATCATACGTTTATGAGTCGTGGCTTTGTGAACTCACTGGAGGGTTTAAGCTGAAGAGTAACAGGATTTTACTTAAAATTTAGAAGATGACTGGCTGCTATATTGGGAATGGAGTGTAGGGGAGCAAGAGTGAAAGCACACGTCTCAGAAGACTATTTCAGACTTCCAGGCTTAGACTGGGACAGTAGTAATAAAACCAATCAAATTTGGAGAATTTTTTGAAGGTTGAGCTGAGAGAACTTCCAGAATCACCATATGGTGTGTGAGAAAAAGAACAGACTTGAAGGAGATTGCAATTTTTTTTCCCCCTCAAGCAGCCAGAAAAAATGGAATTGTCAGTATTTGATATAGGGAAGATTGTGGGTGGAACTGATTTTGAGGGAGCTATCAGGAGTAAAATTCAAACACATTGAGTAATATCTTTTAGGCCTCTAGTTGGAGATATCAAGTAGACAATAAGATATATGAGTTCAGAAGAGAGCTCCGGGCATTGGAGATATAACTTGAGGAGCTGCACTAAAATAGATGATCTTTAAAATAAGGAGACTAGATGAGATTACATTGGGAGTAAGTGTGGATAGAAAAGAGAAGAACAGAACCACATTGCTCCAAGTATTGTGTCTGCATGTTTCTTGAGTACCTTCCTACCCACTCTTGGTCTTAAATTGCCTCCAGATGATTAATTTTATAAGTCTTGTCATGATTGTGTATTTTAGGGAATCACTGCAATTTTAACAGCAAAGAAATGTGGGAGAACATATCAAGTGAACTGAAAGCCTTTATTATATAGGACCTACTTAATTTTATAGGTTTAAAGTGAAAAATGAAAGAGAAAAAATATAAACACAAAAGATACAAAGGAAAATTTGTTCCTTGGAAATCTTGGTCCTTTGGAACCAGGTTTGGCCATGATCTCAAGAAGAAACAGAGTGCTTAAAAACATTATTTGGTCTAATGATTTAAAGTAAATGCAATGGAAGAGTTAGAGACAAAATACGCCACTTAAGAGACTAGAGAAACAAATATGTTTTTAAAAGATACCTTTAAAGATAATTAGATTTAGATAGAAATCAAAGAAAAAAATGAAGTTTACTCATACCAAACTTCTATTAAGAATGAGCTTAAGACAGGGGAGGGATATTTTAGTTGTTACAAAATGACCAGAAACATAAATGATTAAATAGAGAAATAACAGAGAGATCTCAAAAAGTAAATTAAATATACTTCTGATGGAATCCAAGATCCATGAAGATTTCAAGAGCTTCCTTCTTCAGTGTACAGCTGAGGAATCAATTATAGAAAAAAAATTATATGCCATTTACAGAGGAATTGTGTTTGACTTCCATTTTGGTAGCCACCAAATGTCTCCTGGTTTTCCTGCAATTTTTTAGAACCTTCTCACATTAACTTTGGTCTTGACAACGTGACATGCTTTGGTCAATAGGATGTTAGCAAGCATGATGCAAATAGAGGTTTGAAAAGTATTTGTACACTGGAAATTATTTTCTTGTGATTCAGCCACCATGTAAAAAACTAGAGTTAAAATACTGCAGGAGGAAAAGACATGTGGACAGAAAGTCACCAAAGGATGGGAAGCCATCTTGAATACTCCAACCTATTTCCCATCTGAATGCAGACGCATTAGAGACCCCAAGTGTGACCAAGAGAAGAACTGTCCAGCTGAGTTGCACACAGCCTAGAGGAACATCAGCAAAACCAATGGTATTGTTTCAAGGCACTAATTATAGGATAGTTTATTTTGCAGCAATAAATAGTGGGATATCATTATCACATATTAGGAAATGTTGATAGATTTGAAAGATTAGATTAGGAAGATAATCTTAAATAAGTTTAAAGTCTAGGATGCCTTTCTAGTTGATAGAGTTCTTTAGGGTGCATATGACGTATGCCCTAAAGGAAAATCTCACAAAATGTACAGTTAAATCTCAAAAGGAAAGAATCAGGGAAATAATCCTTACCAAAGAAAATGTTAAAATCATGAAGCAGGAAAATAATTCAAACAAAGCCAAATGAGTTTACCTCAGGAAGGGGATGAAAATGGGACCAGGGGCACACAGGGATCTTTAGAAGTCTTCTAAGCCGGGAGCTCCCAGGAGTTTGAGAGATAACAAACAACAACACCTGATGATTAAGAAAATTGTGTATGTTTACTGTCACAACTTAAAATAGATGTTGGCATCTGGGTAAGAAGAAATTAAGTATAGAAAATTAGAGTAGGAAAAAAATCAGTCCCATGATAGGAAAAAACAAACAAACAAAAACATTGTCTGGTTAAGAGCATGGGTTTTAGAGTTAGTATCACCTGAGTTCACGTCTCAATTTTTCCACATACTGGTTGTGTGATCCAGGCAGATCACTTAACTTCTCACAGCCTCATTTTTTTTTTCATGTAAAATAGGGTTTTTAATAGAATCGACTTTGTAACTAGTTGTGAAGATTAAATGAGTTAATGCATATAAAACACTTAGGACAGTACTCATGATATAGCAAAAAAAAAAAAAGCCCATTGTTGTTGAGTCAATTCTGATTCATAGCGAACCTATAAGACAGAGTAGAACTGCCCCACAGGGTTTCTAAGGAGGGGCTAGTGGATTCAAACTGCCGACCTTTTGGTTAGCAGCTGAACGCTTAACCACTGTTCCATCAGGGCTCCCATGATATAGCAAGTATTCCATAAATATTAGATATTATTCATATCATCATCATGATCATCAGAAACAATGACTTCAGTGAAGGATTATGACCCCTCCTGGAGGAACTGAGTTTACTTTAGAGAGGATGAATAAATAGAGCCTAATAGTAGTGGTAGTAGTAAAATAATAATAGTAACTACTAACACATGAGTTGCATAAGTACTTTAAATGTGTTAATTTAATCCTCAAATTTACCCTCAAAATAGTTACTATAATTATCTTTATTTTACTGATGAGGAAGCTGAGGCATACAAATTTAAGAAGCTAAAAGTTATACAGCTAGTAATGGATAATGCCAGATTTCAAACTCAGGCAGTCTGTTCTCGGAATCCACATACTTAACCATGATATCACAAACATGCTATGGAATCCACTCTACAGAACTCAAAGGAAATATTCTGGGAATTGTTACTTAAAAACCTTAATCTTAAAAAACCAAGGTTTGAGAATATATGTAATTTGACGCAATTTGTTTTGAAAAACTAAAATCTGCAAAACAATTGCCTTACAAAATTCAACAGATTATTCATTATAAATCTTATATACAATACCCACAGGATTCTTCTGAACACACTACATTTATTAACTGGATTAATTTATACTGAAATACAGATATCCACTTTATATTAAAATAAAATGGAAATTGGTGCAATTTTTTAAATTTTGAAAATAAAGCTAAAATGAGGTAGGTTCATTTATTTGAAAATTCTATATTTATATTTGCATATTCATTCATTATCCTCAAGAATCCCAGCAGAAATATGTCAGTTTCAACAGAGGAAATTATAGCATTGGAAGATTCATGAAGGAGAATAAATGAAGAGGGTTTCTAGATAATTTTATCTTCTATATTTGAAAAGAAGCCCTGGTGGCATACGGGTAAAGAGCTTGGCTGCTAACCAAAAGATTGGCAGTTCCAATCAACCAGCTGCTCCGTGGAAACCCTATGGGGCAATTCTACTCTGTCCTATAGGGTCGCTGTGAGTCAGAATCGACTTGACTGCAACAGGTTTGTTGATACTTGAAAAACATATTTAGAAACTTGTAAAATCAAGTGAGCGTTTATTCAAACACAGACACATGAAATGTCTGAAATCATAGTATTTTTAAATATTAATGTTATGATTGATATTATTATTTTAGTAATTCTAGGTCAGCTTCTCAGGCCCCCGCCCCTTAGAATACAGAAAGAACAGTTTTATTTTCAAAAATATTAAGCACCAATTAAATAAGATGGATGTCCATGCACTAATATGAAAGTGTTTTGAATAATGTATTAGATGGAAAAAAAGTATCGTGCAGAATAATTCATAGAATGAGAACTTTTTAAAAAGCATGTAGTGTGTTGTGTGGGTGTGTATATAGAAAACAAAAAACAAAAAATCTGAACTGATACCCATTAACAGTGATAACCGCAGGGAAGTGAGCTACAGAATTCGAGCAAAAAATTCTATACTGTTTTGGCTATGAGCTTGTATTATTTTACACTTAATATATACATTATTTTTAAAAAGAAACTGTTACAATATTTTCACATTGATAAGTTGAAACTAGAAATTTGTGTCTTTTCAATTCAAGTCAAACTCAAATAAAAGCAAAGGAATAATCAGGTCTCACTGTGGAATTCTATGCAAACCTCAAGCGTTGATTTTCACCTGCCTAAATACCTCTGTATACACAGTATCATCCATCACTCAGACTAGGTATTAAGACTGTTAGAACAGATGGTGGTCTCCAACATCAATCACAATCCATGGCTCAGGAGAGGAAGAATCTTCCTAAAAATTACATGGACAGTTTCAATTTGCATCACATATGCCATCCAACATCCGTCAGATTACATTCTTTTCTCTGACAGTTTAGGATGAAATTCCAAACCGCAACCACAACCTTGTTCCCTAGTAGAATAGTAGTTGTATTATATAAGTTATATAAAGGTAGAGGTGACTCAGTTATTGGAAAGAATTTCCAACTGTAATTTTAATAACAACTTACCTCAAAATTACCACTGTATGTGTTCTATGAAATAGGAGTTTAAAAAAAAAATTGCTGTCAAGTCAGGTCTAACTCAGCGACCCTATAGGACAGAGTAGAATTGCCCCATAGGGTTTCCAAGGCTGTAAATCTTTACGGAAGCAGATTGCCACATCTTTCTCCCGTAGAGTGGCTGGTAGGTTCAAACCAAAGACCTTTTGGTTAGCAGCCCAGCACGTTAAACACTGCACCAACAGGGCTCCTTGAAATAGGAGTTATAGGCACAAACTCTTTTTCCTCTCTGGTTGGAATTATCTAAAAGGGTGTGCCATGGATTGAGTTGTGTCCCCCAAAAATATCTGTCCACTTGGCTGGGTCATGATTCCCCGTATTGTATGATTGTATAATCTGATGTGATTTCGTTATGTGTTGTAAACTTTATCACTATGATGAGGTTATATGAGATCTCCTTATGTGTTGTAAATTCTGTCACTATGATGAGGTTATACTGATGAAGTTTAAAGATTAGTGTCTTAATCCAATCTCTTTTGAGATATAAAAGAGAGAAGTGAGTAGAGACAAATGGGAACCTCATACCACCAAGAAAGCAGTGCCAGGAGCAGAGCGTATACTTTGGACCTGAGGTTCCTGCTCAGAGAAGCTCCCAGACCAAAGGAAAACTGATGACACTGACCTTCCTCCAGAGCTAACGGAGAAATCATCCCCCTAGAGCTTACGCCCTGAATTTGGACTTGTAGCCTACTGGACTGTGGGAGAATAAACTTCTCTTTGCTAAATCCATCCACGTGTGGTGTTTCTGTTAGAGCAGCACTAGATGACTAAGACAGGGTGGGAGCAGGAAAGACTGTTCATTCTACACCTTCAAACCACAGAATATAGTAGAACAAAACATAAAAGGCAGGGGAACTGACATTTGGGACTTCTAATAAAAGCATTTTAATCATTCTATAGGCACTAAGCTAAAATTTAGTCTGTCTTTATTTTTTTATTAAAATATGCTTATAAATAGATGATGCAATATTTTATTCCCATTCTCCACTTAGGACACCGCTGGAAAGATTAGTATTGTATAGCTTGTGGTGAATGCTGTTCTGGAAGTCATCACTCTGGCCACACTTGATTGCAATAATAGCTATAATTTAATGAACATGTTAGCATGTGTTAGACACTACAATAATTTTTCATTAGAACAATTACAGATTTATCTTTCCAGGTTTTTTTTTGTGGGGGCGGTAGGTAAATATCTCTGACTCCTTTTGTTTTCTAGATGTCTTAGTTTGGGTTCTCTAGAGAAGCCAAACCAGTAAAGCATGTAAATATATACAGAGAGAGAGATTTATATCAAGAAAACAGCTCATGTGATTGTAGAGGCTGGAACATTCCAAGTCCATGGATCAGGATAGAGACTTCTCCTGATTCAAGTAGCCGCAGGGGCTGGCGAACCCAAGATCAGCAGGTTGGAGAGCAGGGCCCTTGTTCACAGGTCATGAAGATTGATGAATCCCAGGTAAGCTGCTAGTTCAAGTCCCAAGAACTAGAGGTCAGCTGCAGGATCCAGTGCAGACAAAAGCCAGAGTGTCCACTTATATTCGGATGTAGGCCACATGCCCAAGGAAACTCCCTTTCAACTGACTGGCTACTCACAGCAGATCCTATCATGGGGGTGTTCACATATAAACACTGAAAATCATGGCCCAGCCAAGTAGACACACAATCTTAACCATCACACTTGAGTAGCCAACAAAGAAAATGATCTTATTAAAAAACCAAACCTGTTGCCATCCAGTCGATTCCAACTAATAGCGACCCTATTGCACAGAGCAGAATTGTCCATTAGGGTTTCCAAGGAGCAGCTGGTTGGATTCCAATTGCCGACCTTTTGATTAGCAGCTGAGCTCTTAACCATTTTGTCACCAGGGCTCCAATGATCTTAATAGCCGTATACTTACCATTAGCACAATGTACCTGAGACAGTGTTAGTATTTCTTAAACGTTAGTGTTTCTTAAATAATACTGGCTATATTAACAGTTTTTAACCCATTCTATCATTCTTTCAAATTAACTATCTCATTGCTGCTCTATTAAATCAATTGCTAGAAAAACCTCAAGTTTTTTCTTAAAGATGCATGATATTCTGTTGAAAATATTGCAATCTTGCTTTGTTATGTGTAAAAATTTTTTTAAAAAACTATATTCATGCTTAGTTATCTTTTCCAAAAATTTTTACATAAATCACACTCTAATTGTGAGTACGAAAACCTCATGTTTCTGTCAAAAAGAGAGGAGTTTGCAAAAATAATTTAACACACTATTAAAAGCATCATGATGCTTAGAAAGTGATGTTTTGGAGTTCAGAGGAAGAGGTGATAAAAATTACCACAAAGAATAGCATGTCATCAAATATGTGCATCAGTCATTTATTAAGACAGTTCATGGGCACACTGGGAATGAGTCATATATGAATTGTGTTAGATACTTACAATCACCATCTGAACAAAGTTCCAGTCTTGGACTTGCCTAGAAGATAATGGATGACCATAGAAGATAAGCGTATGTGGAAGAGACTGTACTTCCTTTGATTTTCATTACAATAGGTTATACATTCAAGATATTGGAAGATAAATTCTCCACATTTTTTCTATTTTTGAAAATATTTTAAGATATTTGAGATCTTTTCCTTTAATAATTGTTTAATATTTTAAAAAAAGAACCTCACTGAAGCAAAAACAAAATAAACTGAAAAAAAAAAGTTTAAATGATATATGAGATGGCTAGTGTCCACATTGTAAATATGCATTTAGACTTGGTTATTTACCACTTATTTGTTAAATTATCTCATAAGACAGGCTGTGGTCTCTGGTAAAGCCTAATTATGACCTGATCAACAGAGGAAAAATTCAGAGAAAGAAATAATCTCATCAGTAAAATTATCAATTTTAGCATACCATACATGGGCCTCTTCTTTACAAAGTTATGTAAAAATCAAGTATATAGCTTTAACGTTTTTACAGTATAATAGAGTGTGATGTTACCATGATTTTAACCTCAACCTAGTCTTAGACGTTTTATATGGTGCAAATGAAAAGGGCTTTAGAGCCAAAGAAACCTGGCTTCAAATTCTTGTTCAACCACTAAATAGCAGTTGGTCTATAAAATAGAATTATTGACCCAAACTGGCAAGGTTGTAAGAAAGAGAAAAAAAGCTATTATAAACTGCCCCACAAATGGCAGGAAAATATTAACTGTTGTCCCTAATCTTGATTTATTGATAGAAAAGCCATTACAATAGCATTAGTCCATCACTGAAAGCATAGTCTTTCACAGAATAGGTGCTCTTCCCACTTTATGGAAAAATAAACATTGGTCAATGAGGTGAGTTTTGAGTTATCAAATACTAAGTGACAGAGTGGGGTGTGTGCATGTGTGTGTTTGTGTTTAGGTGTGTGTATTTAGCAAAAGGAACTTGGATGAGACCTGTTCTCTCAGAAAGGTTAATACTATGTACTATTGATTGCCTTCACTAGAGAGTATACTGCTGTTGAATTATTAAGACTAAAATGAAATAAACCCTTAGCAATGGAAATTCCTAGAACTGTTTTCTGATAGTGAGTTTTGAAAGCCCTTGATATACAAAAATATAATTAGAAACAGAATTTAGAGAACAAAATGTTATTCGGGTTTTTGGTTGGGTTTGTTGCTATATTTGTTAATTTGAATTATCTAAAAAGGTAAAACGTTATTTCTCCTGTCTGCATGGGAATGGAAATGTTTCCATACATGCCACTGAAGTCATTTTCTGTTTCTGAACAAGTCACTTCATAGCTTCAACCTCTTGTGTGGTTAAATCAGAATTGCCTGAAATCAGACTGACTAGACTAAAATTCTTGTTGATATTCAACCTTGAACAATTTAATTAACCAGATTGTATCTCAGTTTCCTCATATTCAAAATGCAAGTAATTAAAAAACCTATTTCATAAATTTGTGTGAAGTTTAGGGTTAGACTATAATTACTGTGTTTACAACAATGTCTGACATATAGCAATTAACCAATAATTGTTAGACATCATTTCTTTGCCTATTGAAGTCTTCAGAATAGATTTCTAATGTACTTCCAATTCAAACTTCATAAATTTATAATTTCACTTTCTGATTTTTCCTCTGTAAAATAGTTTCCACATACTGTACTTTGGAGCAGTTTTCCTAGGCGCTGATATATTTGTTTAAATATTACTTGCTTTTGAATATTTTAATTGCATATTTTGGTATGAAAATTTGTTCCTTATTTGGGTAATATTCACATCTGTAATATCATTTTTAAGATGATTGTGCCTAATCTTTTTAAATTTTTTTTATTGTTGTTGTTGAGAATATACACAGCGGAACATACACCAATTCAATAATTTCTGCATGTACAATGCAGTGACACTGATTGTATTCTTCAAGTTGTGCCACCATTCTCACCCTCCTTTCCAGAGTCGTTCCTCCCCCATTAACATAACTCACTGCCACCCTAAGTTTCTTATCTAATCTTTTGAGTTGCTGGTGTCATGTCAATTTGATCGTATGTAGACAGATCTTAAAAGATCACAATGCTCAAGGCAGACACTACTTCCTAGTTAAAGTGGGGTGTTGGGCCCCCAAGACCACTCTCAGGCTCTATGACTAGCAACCAAAACTCACCAAAAAAATTAAAAAATAGAAAAACAAAAAACAGTTGCCATGGAGCCAATTCTGACTTGTGGCAACCCCATGTGTAGAACTGTGCTCCATAGGATTTTCAATGGCTGATTTTTAGGAAGTAGGTCCAAGTTGTTCCTCCTCTATTAACATAAATTCACTGCCCCCTATGTTTCCTACCTAATCTTTCAAGTTGCTGTTGTCAATTTGATCCCATATGGATAGATCTTAAAGCAGCACAATTCTCAAGGCAAACATTCTTTGCTAGTTTAACAAAACTATTGCTTAGTTTTAAGAAGACTTCAGGGGTTATTTTTGGTTTAAGGTTTAAAGATTTTTTTCAGGGCAATAATTTCGGGGGTTCATCCACTGTCCATGGATCCTGAAATTCTGGATTCCATGGAATTTGAAATTCTGTTCTACCTTTTCCTCCATTTTGTCACTGTCAGGCGCTATGATTATCAGGAAGGACTCATCAGAAAAAAAAAGAACTGTTGCCATGGAGTCCATTCTGACTCATGGTGAACCCATGTATGTCTGAGTAGAACCGTGCTCCATAGGGTTTTTGATGGTTGATCTTTTGCACGTGGATCAGCTCTGTTGGACTTGCCAAACACATTAATCATTTGCACCACCCAGGAATTCCATATATCCTCCCAGTTGTTCCCTTTTATCTACCCTGAGGAACGTTAGTTTGAGGCAGTTGGAGTTCAGAACTGCAAAGCATTTTCATCCATGTGATGATTCAGGGGCTTATGGTTCCACCAAGCTTAGGGCCTTGCTACTGCCATTCACATTCCATCAACTAGAACTAAGTCACATAGCACTACCTAATTGAAAAAGAGCATGGAAATTTTAGTTTAGTTGTGGATACAGTCAAGGGGAGAATGAGTTTATCATGTTAACATGATACATTAAAATTTGTTATAAAACTGGTGTCTTAGGCTGTGTTCTCTAGAGAATCAAAACCAGTAAAGCGTATAAATATGTATATATAGAGAGATTTATGTCAAGGAAATGGCTCATGTGGTTATAGAGGCTGGAATATCTCAAGTCCATGGGTCAGAATAGAGGCTTCTTCTGATGCACATAGCCACAGGGGCTGGCGAATCCAAGATCAGCAGGCCGGAGAGCAGGATTCTTTCTCACAGGCTATGAAGATCGACGAATCCCATACATCAGCAGGCAAGACCACAGGTAAGCCATTAGCTCAAGTTTCAAGAACTGGCAGTCAGAAGAACAGGAGCCAGCTGCAAGATTCAGAATAAACAAAAGCCCATAAACCTTGCCAGAGTATCCACTTATACTCAATACAGGCCACATGCTCAAGGAAACTTCCTTTCAACTGCTTGGCTACTCACAGCATATCCCATCATGGAGGTGATCACATAATATCAAATCTCATCATGGAAGTAATCACACCATCATACGACTTTCAAACCACTGAGAGTTATGGCCCAGCCAAGTTGACATGCAACCTTAACCATCACAGCTGGGAACTGACAGGATAAAAAGTAAAATCAGTTAAGGTATATATGCACTATGCAATGAATAAGATAATCTGTTATGATGCTCTAAGAGATTTTTATGTCTAATTCAGTGTAGAAAATCAGTCAGTTGCCAGTTGGGCTCTTGCTTCTGTGTCTAGAGCCAAGAGCACATGTACAGCATCATATCACCAACATGAAAGAATTAGATATTTTACTAGAACATCTGTGTCTAGAGCCAAGAGCACATGTACATCATCATGTCAGCAACATGAAAGAATTAGATATTTTACTAGAACACTCACTGAGGTTGTTTCTGAGGCCCTTTATGAACTGACCTTGACTTAAGTTTGAAGTCTCACTTTGAAATGACCCTCAGAATAATTAGATTTCTCCACCTTTTTTAAAAACAATTTTATCAAAATTTTACTTAAATTACTATTCATTAAGCAATTATTGGATCCCTAATACATATAACAAATCATCAGTTTGATTGATGGTTTCAACATTCCTCATAAAAATGGAGAAAATGAAGGACAAAGAATATAGCTGACTCTCAAAGTATGTGTAAGATTACTTGCTTTGAAAAATCTGTCAGCAAAGCCCTCTGTTCTTTCATTCAGCTGAAAAACTATAATGATAGCATTGCCTTAAGTAAGGCAGCCCCGTCATGGGCAGATTAACTCAGAAAGCAGCTGCACGAAGCAGAACTGATTCTGGGGAGCACAAGGCTCCCAGGCTGATTTTGAGCTTAGGTGGTAATGTAATAACTAGTGACAGATACTTCAGATCACGAAGATGTCACCAAGTAATAAAATTCTTATATGATTCTGTGAGTGGAATGCTCATTGGCCCTGCAATGCCCTCTTTCATTAAAAATCTGATCTGTGAAATGGTGTTGGCTAAGGCTCTTAGCACTGAAATAGAAGGTTAGACCAAAAACCAGGGATGACATGTGGTTCAAAATAATGTAAGTACATGAAGAAGATACCAACACTGGTTTCAAGAAGACAAAGTATATTTGAATACCTATTCACAGTGGGATGAATGAGAAATAACAAATTCTGAAGGAGAGAGACTGATCTTGGCCATATATGAGGTCAAAGCTAAAAGATGTAAACAAGGAGATAACAAATTTTTACTAAAAGGTTGGACCAGTGGGGTCAGTGTATTTCCTATAGTCAGTCATTTTATATCCAGGGCTTCTTTTTGAATCTCCAAGTTCTATATTCATAAACCCACAACAGTCCATCTACAAAGGGAAGCTCTCGGGGCAAAATATTTAAATTATCTTCAAGATATCGGGACAAACAAGCGCCTTTAGCATTTAGAACTTATCTTCTTCTACTATTAATCCTTTTCTATTTGACTGGTAGATGCAGCAATGAGAACAGTTCTAAAAAAATCCAAATCATTAAGTAGCAAATTGTGGTTTGTGTGTCTTCATTTAAGTTAACATCATTATAATACAATGATTTTATAGGGATATTTTCCAAGGACAGTACTCTTTTATTTACAAAACAAGGAAACAATCATTCTCTAAGAAATAAGCATGATCAGTTTACAAAGGGCTTCTACTCTATGGGCTAAAAATGAATTTCCAATGCTCTAGATCATCGGACCCCTAAAAACTTTATTGATGTGGCAGCCTCTGTGACTGTAAATCTTTTTAGAGGTCTCAAAAAGATCTAATGTAGTGCCTCAGAGTACTATCCAGTCAGAAAAATGGCCCTCTAAAAAGATTAAGGAGGTGCCTCAATTATCATCTCTATCAATCAGTAGTGCCTCTCAAAGTTTAAGGATTTTATCACTCAACCTTCTAAGCAGAAGCTGAAGGTAACAGAGAACTTTTCTTGAAAAGATTTGTGTGTATGGATTTTTTCTTATGAAGTGGACTCCAATAAAATTCCTAGAAAACCCATGAAGTTTTTAAATGAATTATATATCTGGAAAAAATGCCAACTTTCACTGAAAGGGAAAGAGAGTGAAAAATAGAAAAGAGGCCTTTAAACTCCTAAAATTCCTGAAGCAGGAATCAAGTGACCAAGAGAGATCTACTTAGCTGCAAATCTGTACTGTTTCATGAAAAAGTAAGGATGACTCAGAGGGTGGAACCAAGAGCCCAGAAGATAGCACCAAGAACCATGGAGAATATTTCCCAGGACTTTAGAATGAATCAAAAAACTTCCAATGTATTTTAGACCTGATTTCAAAATTCTATGGGCTAAATAGAATTCAGTATCATATCAAAAAAATAATACACCACGACCAAGTAGGATTCATACCAGGTATGCAAGGATGGTTTAACATTAGAAAATCCATCAACGTAATCCACCACATAAATAAAAGGAAAGAAAAAAATCACATGATCATCTCAATTGACGCAGAAAAGGCATTTGACAAAGTCCAACACCCATTCCTGATAAAAGCTCTCGATAAAATAGGTATAGAAGGGAAATTTCTCAACATAATAAAGGGCATCTATGCAAAACCAACAGCCAACATCATTCTTAATGGAGAGAGGCTGAAAACATTCCCCTTGAAAAGAGGAACAAGACAAGGATGCCCTTTATCACCACTCCTATTTAACATTGTGCTGGAAGTTCTAGCTAGAGCAATAAGGCAAGAGAAAGAAATAAAGGGCATCCAAATTGGTAATGAAGAAGTTAAACTCTCCCTGTTTGCAGATGATATGATACTATACATAGAAAACCCTAAAGACTCCACGAGAAATCTACTGGAACTAATAGAAAGATTCAGCAGAGTAGCAGGATACAAGATAAACATTCAAAAATCAGTTGGATTCCTATACACCAGTAAAGAGAACGATGAAAAGGAGATCAGGAAATCAATACCATTTTCAATAGCCTCTAAAAAGATAAAATACTTAGGAATAAATCTGACCAGGAATGTAAAAGACCTATACAAAGAAAACTACAAAACACTGCTGCGTGAAACCCAAAGGGATCTACATAAATGGAAAAACATACCATGCTCATGGATAGGCAGACTCAACATTGTGAAAACGGCAATTCTACCTAAAGCAATTTACAAATACAATGCAATCCCAATACAAATACCAACAACATTCTTCAAAGAGATGGAAAAACTAATTATTAACTTTATACGGAAAGGGAAGAAACCCCGAATAAGTAAAGCACTACTGAAGAAGAATAAAGTTGGAGGACTCACACTACCTGACTTGAGAACCTACTATACAGCTACAGTACTCAAAACAGCCTGGTACTGGTACAACAACAGAGACATTGACCAATGGAACAGAATTGAGAACTCAGATGTAAATCCATCCGCCTACGGTCACCTGATTTTTGACAAGGGCCCAAAATACATCAAATGGGGAAAAGACAGTCTTTTTAACAAATGGTGCTGGCAAAACTGGATATCCATTTGTAGAAAAATGAAACAGGACCCATACCTCACACCATATACAAAAACTACTTCAAAATGGATCAAAGACCTGAATATAAAGCCTCAAACTATAAAATTCATAGAAGAAAAAATAGGACCAACACTTCAGACCTTAATACATGGCATTAACAGGATACAAACCATAAACATCAACACAAAAAACCCAACAGATAAACTAGATAATTGGGATCTTCTAAAAATCAAACATCTATGCTCTTCAAAAGATTTCACCAAAAGAGTTAAAAGAGAACCTACAGACTGGGAAAAAATTTTTGGACAGTACAAGTCAGACAAAGGTCTAATCTCCATAATCTACAAGAAAATCCAACACCTCTACAACAAAAAGGCAAACAATCCTATCAAAAAATGGGCAAAGGAAATGAACAGACACTTCACCAAGGAAGATATTCAAATGGCCAACAGACACATGAGGAAATGCTCGCGATCACTAGCCATTAGAGAAATGCAAATTAAAACCACAATGAGATACCATCTCACCCTGGCATTACTGGCACGAATCAAAAACACTGGAAATAACAAATGTTGGAGGGGCTGCGGGGAGATGGGAACTCTTATACACTGCTGGTGGGAATGCAAAATGATACAACCATTTTGGAAAATGATATGGCGCTTCCTCAGAAAGCTAGAAATACACATAGCATTCGATCCAGCAATCCCACTCCTAGAGAAATAAGAGTCATCACTCGAATAGACATATGCACACCTATGTTCATGGCAGCATTGTTCACAATAGCAAAATGATGGAAACAACCTCAATGTCCATCAACAGATGAATGGATACACAAACTATGGTACATACACACAATGGAGTACTATGCAACGAGAAAGAACAACAATGAATCTGTGAAGCATCTCATAACATGGATGAAACTGGAGGACATTATGCTGAGTGAAATCAGTCAATCACAAAAGGACAAATATTGTATGAGACCTCTATTGTAAAAACCCATGAAAAAATTCACATGCAAAATGTAACAATCCTTGTTGGTTACCAGGGATAGGAGGGGAGTGGGGGGAAATACTAAATAGGCAATAGATAAGTGGTACCTTGGGTGAGAGGCGAGATAGTACACAGTACAGGGGAAACTAACACAACCTGCACAAGGAAAGGTCATGGAGGCCCTATAGACACATCCAAACCCCCCGAGGGACTGAGTTGTTGGACGGAGGGCTCTGGGGACCATGGTCTCGGGGAACATCTAGCTCAATTGGCATGACACTACCTATAAAGATAACGCTCTACATTCTACCTTGGTGAGTAGTGTCTGGGGTCTTAAAAGCCTATGAGCGGCCATCTAAGATACTCCACTGGTCTCATCCCTTCGGGAGCAAGGGAGAATGAAGAGAACAGGATACAAGGAAAAGATTAGTCCAAACGACTAATTGTCCACAGCTACCAAGGCCTCCACCAGACTGAGTCCAGTACAGCTATATGTTGCCCGGCTACCACCACTGACTGCTCTGACCAGGATCACAACAGAGAGTTCTGGACAGAGCTGGAGAAGGATGTAGAGCATAATAATTTTAACTCCCAAAAAAAAAAAAAAAAAAAGACCAGATTTACTGGCCTAAAGAATACTGGAGAAACCTCAAGAGTGTGGCCCCCAGACACCCTTTCAGCTCAGAGGTGAAGTTACCTTCGAGGTTCAATGTTAAGCCTGGGAGTGGACAGCCCAGTAAAACTAAATGGGACGAACGAGGTACAGGAGTCCGGTGACAAAGGCCAGAAGGCAGAGGGGGAGTAGGAAACTGATGATAAGGAACACAAGTTGAGTAAGGACACTGTCGATGTGTTGTGAGATTGTTGACCACTGTTATAGGGCAACATTTGTAGTAACTATTAAATGGGAGGCTGATTTGTCCTGTAAGCCTTCATCTTGGGTGAGAATGTCAGCACAATTGGAAGAGCATAGTCAATATCACTTAAGTGTGTAAGTAAAAAGTTTTGAAATGGTGTTAAAAAAAAAAACAAAAAAACAAATGAGACTAATGAGGTACAGCAGTCCAGTGAGAAGGGCCAGAAGACAGAAGGCGACAAGGAAGTCCCCTGGTGATAGGGAACACAAGGTGGAGTAAGGATATTCTTGATGTGTTGTGAGATTGTTAACCATTGTCATAGGGCAACATGTGTAGTAACTGTTAAATGAGAAACTATTTTGTTCTGTAAGCCTTCATCTTAAGTGAGAATAACAGCACAGTTGGAAGAGCGTAGTCAATGTCACTGAACTGTGTATGTAGAAATTTTTGAAACGGTGTATCTTTGGCTATCTGTATTTTCATCAAAAAAAAAAAAAGGTTGAGAATTTAGAGGCTTAATATGTTGTGGGGTTGTTAACCAATGTCATAAAACAACATGTGTACTACTGTTTCCTGAGAAACTATTTGTTCTGTAAGCCTTCACCTGAAGTACAATAAAATATAAAAAAAAAAAAATTCTATGGGCTAGTAACCCTTGATGTCTCCTGCACATCTCCTTTTTGAAAAAGAAATATCTATAATGATTTTTTTATGCCTGTCCTACCAATGTATGTTACATGTATCTAGGGAAAACAGCTTGTGTTGGTTTCACAAGTCAAGAGGAACTGTACTCAAGCAGACATACTTAACCAACTATACCTCAGAAGCCTAATCTGGGCCTCACTTAAATGAATAGTTGCTGAGTGTTGGAAAGAGTGGGTGTATTTTGCGTGTATGAGGAACATAACTCATTGTATACCAGAGGGAAGCTGTGGTAGCCAGTCTCCAAGATGATCTCAAAGAGTCCTTGCTTCTGGTATTTACAACTTCCCATACCGTACTAGGAAACCCTGGTGGCATAGTGGTTAAGTGCTACAGTTGCTAACCAAAAGGTTGGCAGTTCAAATCCACCAGGTGGTCCTTGGAAACTCTATGGGACAGTTCTACTCTGTCCTATGGGGTCGTATGAGTCAGAATCAACTTGACAGCAATGGGTATACTGAACTAGGAAGCCCTGGTGGCACAGTGGTTAAGAGCTATGGCTGCTGACCGAAATGTTGGAAATTCGAATCCACCAGCTGGTCCTTGGAAACATTTTGGGAGAGTTCTACTCTGTCCTATAGAGTCGTTATGAGTCAGAATTAACTCGACGGCAATGGATTTGGTTTGGTTTTGGTATACTGTACTAAGATGCCCTGGTGGTTCAGTGGTTAAGATCTTGGCTGTTAACCAAAAGGTCAGCAGTTTGAATCCACCAACCACTCCTTAGAAGCCCTATGGGGCAGTTCTACTATGTCCTATAGGGTCATTATGATTCAAAATCGACTCAACAGCAATGGGTTTTTGGTATACTGTACTAAAGATGGTTTGTGTAACTAATAACATGACAGAAGTGATGATATACCACTTCTGAGATTAAGTTATAAAAAGGACTTCTTTCTTAGTCTTGCTCTTTCTTTCCCTGGGATGCCTTTGTTGGGAAGGAAGCCGTCATGTTAGTATTTACTCTACGTACAGGCACATGTGGCAGGATATGAGAGCACCTAGCCAAAAGAAAGAACTGAGACCTGCCAAGAGGCACATAAGTGAGCATGGCGGAAGGTTCTCCAGCCCCTTCAAGCCTTTAGACTATTATAGCTCTGGTCTACCGGCTCACTACACTCTTATCAGAGACACTGAGCCTGAACCACCAACTGAGCTGCTCCTGGATCTATGATTTTTAGAAACTTCATGAAATAATAACTGTTTGTTGTTTTAAGCTAAGTTTCAGGGTCATATGTATGCAGTATTTGTAAACTAATACCTGTATTCTGAAATGAACATTCACCTTCCTCCAGAAGGTGATTCTTCCATAGTAATTATCATATTGCATTATTGTTTACTTCCAAATCACTACAGTGTGAGAGAGAAACTAAGTTTCTTTCACATCTGATTCTTCAGTGGCCAGCCTAGCATCAGGCCTAGAATATAGTAAACACTAAGAGTTTACAGAAGGAAGGGAAAGAGGTAAGGAAGGAAGGAGTTTTTTTCTCTAGAATTCCCATCAATTTTCCAGACACAAACTAAACTGAAAATAAATAAGACTTAAGTCACTACAAATGAAAGAACCTATTCATTTTTCTGTGTCACATATCATTGAAGAATGCAAATCTACTGGGGTCATGAGTAGATGGCAGTCAAGTAGGACTGTGTTTAAAAGTTACATCGAAATGGGTTATGCAACTGGGGGCTAAGTAAACAATGTTCTCAACCCAACTCACTCCTCCACATTTATTTATTTTTTTAATTAGTGTGTTTTCAAAGTACCATGCAAGAGAAATTATTTTCTACTGTGATTACTAAACACTTCTACTGGACATAAAAATGTTCTTTACCATCAATATGATTTTTCTTTTCTTATTTGTAAAAATATCAAAAAGACAGAATCAAAGAGGTATGAGTAGTTGGTACATGAATAAATAATACTCCCAACATTTGGAACAACTAAACAATCTCAAAGAAAATAGGATCAGAGGCAGATGCAGACACTACAGGAGCAGCTCTTAACAGGCAAAGAGAAAGGCTCCCACCAAATCTCTGAGAGAGAAGCTCGGTGAGCTCAGAGACATGGGCAATCCAAACTCTATCCCTTTGTCAACCAAGAGTGCTCTGGTTACTCTCTACATACACTAGGGAGGAAGGTTTTCCGGCAATTGTGAGAGAAAAATGTTGTTGTTGCTGTTGTGTGCCTTTGAATTGATTCCGACTCACAGAGACCCTATTGGACAGAGTAGAACTGCCCCATAGGGTCTTCTAGGCTGTAATCTATATTGTCAGGTCTTTTCTCTTACAGAGTGGCTGGTGTGTTGGAACCTCTAACCTTTTGGTTAGCAGCTGAGTGCTTAACCATTCTGTCACCATAGCTTCTTGAGAGAAGGATGATGGGGTTTAATGTTGCCAGGGAAACAGGTATAGCTGATACAGTCTCACAAACTCAGGCTGACTCCAACCAAACTAGATCATTGCTATTCTTCAAACAGGCCCCATACATTCCTGCTTCTCTGTATTATTATTCCTATTTGGAATCTTCTTGGTGCAAATGGTTAACAAAATTGACTGTAAAATGAAAGATTAGAGGTTCAAGTCCACCCAGAGGCACCTTAGAAGAAAAGCCTGGCAATCTACTTCTGAAAAATCAGCCCTTGAAAATTCTATGTAGCACATTTCCACTCTGACACACATGGAGTCACCATGAGTCAGAGTCAACTCAACAGCAACTGGTAATTCTAGTAGGAGGAACTGTATTTTACTGATCTGAGCTTGTGTCGAATAATTCTAAAAAGTGATCAGGGAAGTAAAAAACAACTCTGAATTGAATGTTATCAAGAAGCAGGGCCAGTTGAGTAACTGTTGCTCACAAGCAAGAAGGAACAACATGATGCTGGGGATGTTATTGATGAAAAAACAGCAGTCTCTCAGGAGGAAGAGTTGTCTCTCAGTTTGGTTATATTCTATTATAGACATTGCTTTCTGTTGACCATTGTCCCATTTAAAACACTGTTGATAACTTGTTATAAATGTAACAGTATGATTACCAACCAAGTGGATTTTCCTTCTCTCAATTACACCATTATAAAAAAAAAAGCAAACTGAGGCACAGAAAGAATAAAGAACTTAAAATGGTCACTAATAGTCAATTAACTCATTCTAAACCTACTTAGTACAGAGGTCAGTTTTCATAATTCCCAAGATATCAATTTTTCTAATACCAAGATAAAAAGAATTATGAAAAATGGATCCATTTTTATGTTTGTCAAACAGATGAATTTCCAGCAGGGTTTATTGGATTTCATTTTGTGGGATTATTTTTGTACATCGACATTCTTATGAAATTCTAATCAAGTATATTCTTAGTAGTTGGATGTGTTTGTGTGCATGTGTGTGTGTGAGAGACAGAGACAGAGTGAGTGCGTGTATGTGTGTGTAGATAAACAATAGACAAATGGATGGATGGATGGGTAGACGGATAGACAGATGGATAGACAGTTGGATAGACAGACGGACAGACAGAGGGACAGATAGATAGATGGACAGACAGACAGATAGACGGACAGACAGAAGGACAGACAGATGGACAGATAGACAGACAGATAGATAGACGGAGTGTTTGCTCTGCAGCAAAACAACCAATTTTCAGTATTTTTTCCTTGATGACACCTAGAAAATGATTATATTAATTTCCCAGAGTGTGACAGACCTCTTGTGCTCCACTGCTCAGAAAAGCTATCCAGCTGAGTGTTTCAGATCCTGTCTTCATATACCATTAATTCAGTTCAGGGAAGTGGCCCAAAGTGTAAATCATAGGCTACAGCTCATTGGAGAGGTGTTTAACCTGAAATCAAAAGGCTCCTTGGTAATATGTTTATTTTTCATTCTTAGCAGAGAAGTTTCTTCTCATTTGTAATGCCAGGTATAGTGGAGAGGATATATTCATATGAATCCTCAGCCTAAAATGAAGATTGAATGGTGTATTAATAGGATCATTAATTTTAGTTTGGATATGAGATATTATCTTCTGTGAAGCTGCAGGATGTAGAAGGTTAAAATAAGCCCTGTTTTGGCTCATGACTCTATTATATGATGTTAATCAGTGTATAATCCCACATTTTGCTGGTGTAAAAGAAGCATGGCCTCGTCCATGGCCTACATCTGTTTCTTTAATATTGTTTCCATTTTGGTATTTTCATCTCCTCATTTGTTTCCTGGACATGCACATGAGTTAAAAATATCAGCTATTTATACTTATTAGTGTTAATGATCAGATACCTGCTCAATGGAGAAAACAGATGATCATGGTTATTTTGAAAGCAAAAACTCTCATTAACAAATCTCCCGTGTGATTTATTCTTCAGTGTTTTAGTTCCAACAAACTGCATAAATGTATCACTTTGTAAAGAATTTATAATGACAAATTGATAACAAAATGCCTTGCTTAATTTTCGAACATACCCTCTTACCCTCTTGCCCAGATTCCTTTAGTTCATACTGTTCGTCTTACTGGATTATCCATGCCTCATTTTGACCACCTAAATCATTTTCATCTTTCAAGATTCAAATCAACTGCTTAGTCTCTCATGAAGTTTCCAAAAGTATCATCTTTGAGTATCCCTTGCTTCCATTCCCTTCACATCCTAGCTATCAGCAAGTCCTGTAAATTTTTACCTCTAAAATATATCTTAAGCTATCTCAAACCCATCCAATCTGTTCCATCTCCATTACCACCAAGGTCCAAAATGCAATCATCTTTCTCATCTACATTAATAATATTTACTTTTGGGACTATTATATGACACATCTTCCTATTCCATTCTCCAAACAACAACCAAAATGACTGTTTTAGACTATTTCATTACCTTGTTTACTATCCTCCCACTTTACATAGATTAATATCTCTGTCGCAGCGGCAACGACTGTCGGGGCAGCGAAGACAGTAGCCAAACACAACTCTTACAGAGAAGTGGGGCCAAGGAGGGTCACTCAGAGGAGTGGACCCCGGCTTCAGTCCCAGGAGTTTATTTATAGTCAATACAGCAAGCAATGAAGCAAATAACAGAACAATGGGCTTTGGGTGAATAACAATAAGTTTTGGGCATGGGAGAAGGAATTCAGGTAAACAAGCCAATCAGTAACGGGACAATAGGTTTGGGAAAACAAGTCGTGCCTAATCTCCTCCTCATCGCTGACAAGTCTCAACATGTCCTGTGCAGCACAGAGGCCTTTGAGGGGCTGAAGTTGTCAATAGTGTAGCCATGTTTAAATGGCATATATCCCCACATATCTCAACTTCTTAGCATGACTGGTAAGGTCTTACAAAAGGTGACTCAGCATGCCATCTCTCTGCTCTCATCTCTCTCTATATATTTTCTATTGCTACACTTAAACTGAGGTCCAATCTCTTTCCATTCTAAAACAAGCTGAATTTTTTGCATAAAGGTGTTTGAACTTCTCCTCCATTTGCCTAGAATGCTCTTTTGACAGATGTTTACTTCATTAAGTCCTTGCTATAATCCACCTAGAGAGAGGACTTCTCCAACCACATTTTTTAAGTAAGATACTCACTCCTTCCCCTTTACCATAGTCACTGCCTGTCAAATTGCCTTGGAAAGGAATTAGAAATATTTAAATTACAATAGGGGTTCCTTGAACAAGATACTTGTCCTAGAGTATTAACAGGATTGTGTATCTTCTAATGTACTTGTTGTTAGGTGCAGTCAAGTTGGTTCAGACTCATAGCAGCCCTATGTACAACAGAAGGAAACACTGCCTGGTCCTGCACCATCCTTACAATCTTCGCTGTGCTTGAGCCCATCTCATTGAGCATCTTCTTCTTTTTCACTGACCCTCTACAAAGCATGCTGTCCTTCTCCAGACACTGATCTCTCCTGATAACACGTCCCAAGTATGTGAGAAGTAGTCTCGCCATTCTTGCTTCAAAGGCGCATTCTGGCATTACTTCTTCCAAGACAGATTTGTTCATTCTTTTGGCATTCCAAGGTATAGTCAGTATTCTTCTCCAACACCATAATTCGAGGCATCGATTCTTCTTCCGTCTTCCTTATTCATTGCCCAGATTTGGCATGCATATGAAGCAATTGGAAATACCATGGCTTGGGTTAGGTGCAACTTAGTCTTTAAAGTGACATCTTTGCATTTTAACACTTTAAAGAGGTCTTTTGCAGCACACTTGCCCAATACAATCTGTTGTCTAATTTCATGACTGCTATTTTCATGGGCACTGATTATGTATCCAAGTAAAATGAAAATCCTTGACAATTTCACATTTTTCTCCATTTGCCAGGATGTTGCTTACTGATCCAGTTGTGAGAATTTTTGTTTTCTTTGTGTTGAGGTGTGTCTTAGTCATCTAGTGCTGCTATAACAGAAATACCACAAGTGGATGGTTTTAACAAAGAGAAATTTATTCTCTCACAGTCTAGTAGGTTACAAGTCCAAATTCAGGGCATCAGCTCCAGGCAAAGGCTTTCTCTGTTGGCTCTGGAGGAAGGTCCTTGTAATCAGTCTTCCCTTGTTCTGGGAGCATCTCAGTGCAGGAACCTCAGGTCCAAAGGATGTACTGTGCTCCTGGTACTGCTTTCTTAGTGGTATGAGGTCTCCCAAGTCTCTCTGCTCACTTCTCTCTTTATATCTCAAAAGACATTGGCTTAAGACACTATCTGATCTTGTAGATCTCATCAATAACTGCTACTAATCATCTTATTACATCATAGTGATAGAATATACAACACATAGGGAAATCACATCAGATGACAAAATGGTAGACAGTCATACAATACTGGGAATCATGACCTAGCCAAGTTGACAGACATTTTTGGGGGACACAATTCAATCCATGACAACGTGTAATCCATACTGTAGGCTGTAGTCTTTGATCTTTATCAGTAAGTGCTTGGAGTCCTATTCAATTTCACCAAACAAGCTTGTGTCATCTGCATAATGCAGGTTGTTAATAAGTCTTCCTCCAAACCTGATGCCCAGTTTTTCTTCAGACAGTCCAGGTTCTTGGATTATTTGCTGAGCATACAGATGGAATAAACTTGGTGAAAAGATACAACCCTGATGCACACCTTTCCTAATTTTAAACCACGTAGTATCCTCTTGTCCTGTTTGAACGACTGCTTCTTGATCTATGTACAGGTTTCTCATGAGCACAATTAAGTGTTCTGGAATTCCCATATTTTGTCATGTTATCCATAATTTGTTACAATCCACACAATTGAATGCCTTTGCATGATCAATAAAACACAGGTAAACATTTTTCTGGTATGTTCTGCTTTCAACCAGGATCCATCTGACATCAGCAACGATATCCTTGGTTCCACATCCTCTTCTGAATCTGGCTTGAATTTCTGGCAGTTCCTTGTCAATATACTGCTGTAACCACTTTTAAATGATCTTCAGCAAAATTTTATTTGCCTGTGGTATCAATGATATTGTTCAGTAGTTTCCACATGCAGATGGATCATATTTCTTTGGAATAGGCATAAATATGGATCTCTTTTAGTTGACGAGGTAGCTGTCTTCCAAATTTCTTGGCAAAGAAGAGTGAGCACTTCCAGTGCTGCATCCGTTTGTTGAAACATTTCAGTTGGTATTCCGTCAATTCCTGGAGCCTTGTTTTTCACCAATGCCTTCAATGCAGCTTGGACTTCTTCCTTCAATACCATTGGTTCCTGACAGTATGCTACCTCATGAAATGATTGAACATTAACCAATTCTTTTTGGTATAGTGACTCTGTGTATTCCTTCCATCTTCTTTTTGATGCTTTTTGCATCGTTCATTATTTGACCATAGAGTCCTTCACTATAGCAATTCCAGGCTTGAATATTTTCTTCAGTTCTTTCAGCTTGACAAATGTCAAGCGTGTTCTTCCCTTTTGGTTTTCCAAATCCAGGTCTTTGCACATGTCATTACAATACTTTGCTTTGTCTCCTCAAGCTGCCCTTTGAAATCTTCTGTTCAACCCTTCTACTTCATCATTTCTTCCGTTCGCTTTAGCTACTCTACCTTCAAGAGCAAGTTTCAGAGTCTCTTCTGACATCTGTTTTGGTCTTTTCTTTCTTTCCTGTCTTTTTAATGACCTCTTGCTTTCTTCATGTATGATTTTCTAGATGTTGTTCCACAACTCGTCTAGTCTTCAGTCTTTAGTGTTCAATGCCTCAAATCTATTCTTCAGATGGTCTCTAAATTCAGTTGGGATATACTGTAGGTTGTACTTTGGCTCTCATGGGCTTGTTTTAATTTTCTTCAGTTTCAACTTGAACTTGCATATGAGCAATTGATGATCTGTTTAGAAGTTAGCCCTGGATTTGTTCTAACTGATGATATTGAGCTTTTCCATCATTTCTTTCCACAGATGTAGTCGATTTGATTCCTATGTATTCCATCTGGTGAGGCCCTCGTGTATAGTCACGGTTCATGTTGGTGAAAAAAGGTACTTGCAATGAAGAGTTCGTTGGTCTTGCAAAATTCTATCACATGATCTCAGGCATCGTTTATATCACTAAGGCCATATTTTCCAACTACTGATCCTTCTTTGTTTCCAAATTTCGCACTCCAAAATCACCACTAATTATCAATTTATGCTGATTGCATGTTCGATCAATTTCAGACTGCAGAAATTGGTAAAAATCTTCAGTTTCTTCATCTTTGGCCTTAGTGTTTGGTGTATAAATTTGAATAATAGTCATATTAACTCATCTTCCTTGTAGGTGTATGGATATTATCCTATCACTGACAGCATTGTATTTCATGACAGATCTTGAATTGTTCTTCTTTACAATTAATGAAATGTCATTCCTCTTCAGTTAGTCATTCCTGGCATTGTAGACCATATGATTGTCCAATTCAAAATGGCTAATACCAGTCCATTTCAGCTCAGTAATGCCTAGGATATCGATGCTTATGCATTCCATTGCATATTTGATGATTTCCAATTTTCCTAGATTCATACTTTGTACATTTCACGTTCAGATTATTAATGGATGTTTGCAGCTGTTTCTTCTCATTTTGAGTTGTGCCACATCAGCAACTAGGGTCCCAGAAGCTTGACTCCATCTGCTTCATTAAAGTGGGCTTTACTTCCAGGAGGCAGCTCTTCCCCAGTCATCTTTTGAGTGCTTTCCAACCTGAAGGGCTCATCTTCTAGCACTATATCAGACAGCATTCCTCTGCAATTCATAAGGCTTTCACTTGCTAACTTTTTTCAGAATTAAACCATCAGGTTCTTCTTCCTAGTTTTTCTTAGTCTGGAAGCTCAGCTAAAAGCTGTCCATCATGGGTGACCCTGATGGTATTTGAACGCCACTGGCATTTGAATGCCAGTGACATAGCTTCCATCAACACAGCAACACACAAGGCCCCCCAGTACAACAAAGTGACAGACCCATGGGGGTATCTTCTAATAGGAAGACCAAATATTGAATTGACTTCAACCTGAAATAGTCTCCAATATCTCAGTGCACAACTAAGGAAATTCAGTCCTTTTAAAAATGAAACACTATTTAATCTCAGGATGATAGTATGGAATTGATATACCATCAAACAAACTGAACTTCTGAGTGATATCTGTAGCCAAAAAATTAATTTGCTCTTTGTCATATTCTTGATCCATCTGTTGGCTCATAAATTTACTAAGAGTGATGTTCAGAGACTGATTATGCTTCTTTAGCAGGGACATTCCTCTTTGTATTCAATATCCTATACTTTTCCACTTATCCAGATGACCTCAGCCATCTGGGAACGCTTGCATAATTCAGTGAATAAACAAGATAGAAAAAAGCTATAAATGATTTAACACTATGAATTCTACTTATGTACCTTCTCAACAGCAAGCTCACTCAGTTTTTGACTTTGTGGGCATTATTTGATTGTCAATAAATTTCTGATCAGAAAACTTTTCATTCTTTTTATTTTCTGAAATGATTTTTCGGTTAACCTATTTTACTGCAAAGGGTGAAGATGAGTTGAGAAGATTTCTTGAGCTTGCTACTTCATGTTCACATTTAATCATGCTTTAGAATACCTCTAAACCCATCTGTACTCTGCTACCTTATGATTAGTGACTGTGACAATCAGTCATACGAACATAAGTCAGTGGACCACATATTTTGTCTTCCAAACCAACACTTTTTTTTTAATCAAAGTTAACACTATTAATAATACTATTAAAATTAGTAATAAGATCGATTAAGCAAAGGCAAACACTATAAATAATAATAAACATCACACCTAGCTAACAAAGCACTGAGAGGTATTATCCTCCCATTTGTTTACAAGGAGAAGAGATTCAATGCAGGTGAACACTAGAAGTCTCTACCAATGATACTATCAACAATATTACTAAAATTAAGAAAATATTTCCTGTAGTACCAGCATTCTTAAGATATTTTGTCTGTTATTTTTGTGTATTAATTTTTGTTTTTATGCACGTACATATTTCATTTACATTGTTGTAATGGTGTAAGACTCTAGAACAACAACTGTAATCTAGGACATTACTTTGCAACCTGAGTAGTATATAACTACATGCATAAGGAAAAGAGCATGGAATTTGAGTTCAGACATGCATGTGAATCCTAGTTTTGTCCTCTCTTTGTGAATTTATGTACGTTACTTAACTTCATGAGCTTTAGTTTCCTTACGTGGAAAATCAAAGTAATTATCTAATTGATCTCATAGTTTTGTGAGGATTCCACTGAAACTGTATCAGGTACAAAGAAGGTGTTCATTAAATGGAAGTTATCTTTATTGCTATATTTGTATTCTCCAGACCAACAATAGCATCTGGAAAGTAGATGATGATCTATCAAGATTGTTGAATGAATGAATGAGTGACTGAACAAAGTAATCAGAATAATGAATGTAATGAAAAATTAATGAACAAATTAATAAAATACTAAATAAAATCATAGGTGCCCCATGATCCTGCAGATCATAGATAGGCCAGTAATCTGGCAAACAGTGCATTGTCTTAGCTGAAGTTTTTTAGGAGGCTATTAATGTCCATGGTCCTTTAATGTTAAGTTTTAGTTCTGCAGTTATAAACTATGTCTATTTATTTCTTATTATTAAACTGGAAGATTTAACATTTTCCTTCCCTCAACCCTTACAAAAAATCACCCTTTTGCCTTTTCTCCACCCTTCCAATATAATTTTACCATACATTTATTTAAATCGATATTCAATGTTTAGACTATAACTATGTAAATTCTGTCCACGGCCAAGTCACTGTTAGCTTCCTGTTTCATACAAACCTTTCACCCTCAAATCGTTTCCTCGTTAGTCTACTTGCCGCGTTTTCCACTTGCTTATAACTAATTAAGCCTCAAAACCTTGGCCAATTTCCTACATCTCATCAGAAATAATCAAACCCATCAGACATTTTATCTGTTTCTTCTTCCTTAGGAAGTTTCTTCCAGAAGCTTCCACCTACTTCAACATGATGAAAACCCTCCATGTCTTGGTCAAGTCTGTCATCCTGTCATCTTCCTCAGTCTGAGGATTTCCTTCTGTTTCTTCTATCTCATGCCATTCTCTGTTTTGGTTTCCAAACTCCTTTTGATAGAGTAGTTTCTAGAGAAACAATTCAAAGGAGAAAAAACATTCTTTTTTTTGATATCTTGCAAGTTTAAAAAATACATTATTTTATTCAGTTATTTCATTGAAGTTTGACTACATACGGTATTTTAAATTGAAAATAATTTCTCTAAAAATTTCAGAATCTTGAAGACATTGCTCCATTGTCACCTTTTTCTAACAACTTTGTTGGAAAATAACTTGCATACCATACAATGCACCCATTTAAAGTGTACAATTCAGTGGTTATTAGTATAATCACAGAGTTGTGCAGCCATCACCACAATCAAAAGTAAGAACATTGTTCATCAACCCAAAAAGAAACTACATACTCATTATCAGTCACTTCCCATTGCCCGTCCAAACCCCTTAGCCCTTGGCAACCAGTAACGCACTTTTTCTCTATATACATTTGCCTATTCTGAAATGTCACATAAAGGGAAACATTCAGTATCCGGTCTTTTGCGATGAGTTTCTTTCTGTTGTTACGGTTGTTGTTAGGTGTCGTAGAGTTGGTTCTGACTCATAGGGACCCTATGTACAACAGAACGAAACACTGCCCGGTACTGCGCCATCCTCACAATCGATGTTATGCTTGAGCCCGTTGTTGCAGCCGCTGTGTCAATCCATCTCTTTGAGGATCTTCCTCTTTTTCCCAAGCCCTCTACCAAGCATGATGTCCTTCTCCAGGGACTGGTCCCTACTGATAACATGTCCAAAGTATGTGAGACATAGTCTCACCATCCTTGTTTCTAATGAGCATTCTGGCTGTACTTCTTCCAAGACAGACCTGTTCATTCTTCTGGCAGTCCATGTTATGTTCAGTACTCTTCTCCAAAACCATAATTCAAAGGCGTCAATTCTTCTTTGGTCTTTCTTATTCATTGTCCAGCTTTCGCATGCATATGAGAGGATTGAAAACACCAAGCTTGGGTCAGGCACCTCTTAGTCTTCATGGTGACATCTTTGCTTTTTAGCACTTTAAAGAGGTCTTTTGCAGCAGATTTGCCCACTGCAGTGCATCGTTTGATTTGCTGACTGCTGCTTCCTGAGCATTGATTGTGGATCCAGTTAAAATGAAGTCCTTGACAGCTTCAATCTTTTCTCCGTTTATCATGATGGTGCTTATTGGTCCAGTTGTGAGGATTTTTGTTTTCTTTACGTTGAGGTGTAATCCATACTGAAGGTTGTGGTCTTTGATCTTCATCAGTAAGTGCTTCAAGTCCTCTTCACTTTCAGCAAGCAAGGTTGAGTCATCTGTATGTGAAAGGTTGTTATGAGTCTTCCCCCAATCTTGATGCCACATTTTTCTTCATATAGTCCAGCTTCTCAGATTATTTGCTCAGCATACAGATAGAATACATATGGTGAAAGGATACAGCTCTGATGCACACCCTTCCTGATTTTAAGCCACACAGTTCAAATGACTGCCTCTTGGTCTGTGCATAGGTTCTTCATGAGCACGATGAAGTGTTCTGGAATTCCCATTCTTTGCAATGTTATCCATAATTTGCTATGATCCACAGAGTTGAATGCCTTTGCATAGGCAGTAAAACACAGGTAAACATCTTTCTGGTATTCTCTCCTTTTAACCAAGATTCATCTGACATCAGCAATGATATCCCTCATTCCACGTCCTCTTCTGAGTCCAGCTTGCATTTCTGGCGATTCTCTATCGATGTAATAATGCTGCAACCAATGTACCCTCCCACTAATGGGTTTTAAACTCTTCCAGCCCCGCCTGTCCTTCCTCTGCCTTCTGTGCCCCACCCCCTTGTGGCCTCTGGCCTGGGTGTGATGTGCAAGGTGCCCTGGCTGAAGGGGGCAGCAGCCTCACAGGGGATCCCCCTCCGTGACTCCTGTAGCAACCAAGTAGTCCCTGACAGAGTTTAGTGCTATGGGACAGGTAGCCAAGGATGGGTGTCAGGAACCCCTCCCACTGCCACCCCAGGGCCAGGGGGGACACAGACCTGGAGAGATAGTGAGATACAGATAGGATCTATAGTACTTAGCAAAGTATGTACATTATATCCCATTCTCTGATTAGGATTTCTGAACTCATAACCATATGGGACCACGGATGTATATGTTGTCAGAAGTTGCCCAAACGGACGTTCTGTGACACCTACCTGTATATTAGTGCCAATTACTTCTATCTACGCAGTGTTCTCTTCTCATCCTCCTGCATTCCTTTCAAATCAACAATATCTCAAAGCTGTGTTTTCATCATTTCTGTTTTTTTCTTATCGTTTTTTCATGTGTATATGCCACTCAAATCAAAATTTACAGTTACTTACTCCCATTATATGAATAATGAAGGGTTATTCTTTAGTTCTGTGCATCTGAGATCCAATTTTTAAAATCTGTCTGATGATCTGAGTGCTCACCCAAGGTGAAAAATTACTGCCCTAAACTAATTTTTGTTATCCAATGCATGCTCTGAGAACTAACACAACAAGCATCTTTTGGGAGCTGGTTAGGAATGCAGAATTCCAATAACTATCTCAGACAAACTGAATTAGAATCTGCATTTTACCAAGGTACTTACTTAAGTGATGGTTATATTGTTATAAACAGTAAAGTTTGAGAAGCACTGTGGTAAATTATCTGTAATGTACTTGTTGAAGTAATGACTTTATGAGTTACTTTGAAACATTCTTTGAAACAAAGAATAATTCTTGAAACAATTTAAACAACTTTGAAGCTTCCTGATATACAATAAATGCTTGAAATGAAAAATTCCAAATACTAAAAGTTTAAGTTTGATTCTTTTTGCTATCAACTCAAATAATGAATAAAGGAATTTTTGATTAGGCAAGTAATGGTGTGTATGAATAGAAAGACTTTATCTACCCTGAACTATAGAAACTTTACCACAAAGTCATATAACCTAACTAGCTCAATTACATACCTAATGGAAAGTATGTGAGAACTATAAAGTAGATACTTTAAATTAGCGAAACTCCAAGGGTGTGATGACTGATCTTATTTATACTTCGGAACTTTTTCCTCAAGACCTGATATCGTTTTTCCTGTTGGTTTTCCATTCACATAAACACTTTTTATATTTTAAAACAAATAAAAGCCATTGTATAGTAAGAAGTCTGAGTGGAAATAAATGTCTTCAATTAGCTTCCTCAGTTTTAAATAAGATTACTTCTTTAGCTACTACTCATTTACCTCACTTTCACTTTTCAGGAGCTCCAGGCATCTCCTTTCCAGAGACTAAAATCAGGTAAAGGGAGTTAATTCAAAAATATAGTACACAATTTTCTATTTTCCCTTGAGTTGAACTGTAGTAAATACTCAAAGAAGGGTCTACATAAGGATGCTTCTATCATAATCCCTGTAGTAAAATGGATACTATTAAAGAACAATAGCATTTTAAAGGACACAAGTGGGTACAAAACATATTCTTTATATGATGGGGAAAAACACAAATAAGTTGAAAATTTTTTCTAGAAAACTTAGGGAAGATTGGGAACATAATAATTTGAATTTGCCTCCCTGACATCACCCCCTTCTCAGTTCCACTCTGGAAAGCTACAACCCTGGGGAAAAGCAAGCTGGCAGAATAATCAGACAGTGTATTTGAAGCTGTGGGTTCTCTTTGGGTGACAGGAGTTGCAAGGGTGTGAATAGATATGGCATTTTGCCCTTCAAGCTTAGAGCAAGCCGGGGGGCAGCAGCAGTGGTGCTGACCTCACCTCTCCTTCATTCTCAACAAAAGAGAAAAAGTTTATGAATACGTGACGAGGCTTCAGGTTTTTGAAGCTGTGAAGTCCTGTATGGGGAGGTTATACCTGCTTGTTTCCAGAATGTGACTAGGGCAGTTGTACTTAATTCTGCTCCTTTGCCATTCCTGCTGGTGAGGGGGTACAAGGAACTGGTGTCAGGGATTGCTCCGAGCCTACACTTGGAAAGAAAACAATCACTTGCACTCCCAGAAACCTGAGCGCAAGGGAGCTCTTTTCTATTTCTAAGTGGAGGGTTAATGGTTTAACCCTCTGGTTCTTTTCTAATCAACCATTCGTAAGTCATAAAAGTAGAAACTACTGTGTCATGCATTACCCGCTATTTTGCCATAATACAAGAAGCTTTACCAGCCTGATTTGTTCAGGGATTGAGGGAACACTAAATTATTTGAAGTCAGAGATAAGCCCAAACCAATGAAAACAATGAACAACAACAAAATCATGTAAAGAGACTCAGAGTCTGATGATGGATGACAGAGATTTACATATAGGTTGTATAGTATCCTTTGAAAGAGAACAAATGGAAGAGTTAAAAAAGCACTTTAACAAGACATGAAACTCTCAGAGGGATGCTACTGGAGCTTACATATAGACACACATACAAAGAATATCTAAGACAATAAAATAAATGCAATTTTAAATATAAAAATTAATAAATAAGATTTCTGTTTCTAGCCATGATGTTATAATAAACATGATGTTTACCCTCCTACACTTAAATTATTTTCTGATGGATCCATTCTATCTCTATCTGCTACTAACTTTTAGAGTATTCTCGTTTCTTGTCTTTGAAGTGTTCTCTGTCTTGTTTTTAAGATATTTCTGTCTTTCATATCATTTTGGGGAATTTGGAGGGAGAAAGAAAGATTTCTCAGCCTCTATTCAAGAAGATTCTACCAACAGGTATAGAGTGGAGTTGTTTATAAAACTTTAAATGAAATTCTTATTCAGGCCAAGGAAAATTACAGAAGCATTACAACACATTTCCTGACTCAAGGCTAATTTAACTTTTAACTATAGATGTGAAATTACAAATAAAATATTAGCAAATAAAATCCATTTGTGTATCAAAAAATAATTCATTAGAAATAAGTAGAGCTTATTTCAGGAAGACTATTAACATAATTTATTCAATGAATAAAGTAATAATAAATATCACATTATATAAAGAGATGTCTCTACTCTGTTTTCCTTTACCTGTCTCTATTTTGAAAATATTATCACTTTCAAGATTTAAAAAAAAAAAAAAAAATCAGTAACTTGTCTCAGAACCTCATATTTTACAGCATCAGTGGAATACAATATGAATGCTTGAAGTTATAAACAACGTGAAGGCTCAGGCAAACAAGAAAGTAGTTCAAGACATGTTCCATAAGTATAAAGTTAAGTTTACTGATATCCAGTAAACAAAATTGATAAAATTATTGATTTGAGAATATATGCGTTAATAAGAAGTATAAAGTTAAGACTTATATCCAGTAAACGAAATTAATAAAATTATTGATTTGAAGGTATATGCATTAATAATTCATAATTGACTCTATAATTCACAGGGCCTAACAATAACCAGAAAAAGAATGTGTTCTAGAAACATGACTCTCCACTTCTAAGAAGAGTAAACCTTCATGTCAACGTTTCCATTCAACATTGACAAATGTAAATGGAGACCATTTTACTGTCTGCAGAATATAGCGTAAATTTCCTAAAGTCGTTTTATTCTTAGAAACATAGAAAGTGTAGGGAAAAGAGAAAATGGAAAATGTATGTGAATTATAACTGTTATCAAATTAGTCTCTAAAGTTTATCTGTGGAGTTTAGCATGCTGGTGAATATTTGTCAATTAGTTCTTCAATTGCAGTTCTGATGTGAAAGGTAGTTGATACTTCTGTTTAAGTAAACATGGAAGAGAAAAGTGAAACAGCTAAGGCATAGGTTCATTTGTCAATTACATGAGTGACTGCTGAATTGGACAATAGTTTTCAAATACTAGAAACATTTTCTCAAATGTTCGTACTGTTTGCAATGTAATGGCTACAGACTACAACTAATTTTTAAGTTTAATCTGCACGATTAACATGTTCGCCACAACTTTCTTAAATCTAGACGATCCGAAAAACAATAAATCAAAGCTTGATTTGTAGCCTTTGCTGATTTAGTGTTGTAAATACTCTCACCATGTCTGATTTCAAGCTAATAATGCAATGCCACTAAGCTCAGAGTTGGAAGAGATGCACCTTTGAGCACCATTACATATGTCCATCCTACAGACACAATAGATGTAAATACCTAAGTAGCAAATAGTGAAAAGTAGTAATCCAAAAACCCAAACCTGTTGCTGTCAAGTAGATTCCGACTCATAGCGACCCTATAGGACAGAGGAGAACTGCCCAATAGGGTTTCCAAGGAGCGGCTGGTAGATTTGAACTGTTGACCTTTTGGTTAACTGCCATAGCTCTCAACCACTATGTCACCAAGGGCTCCGAAATGTAGTAAAATAATTAATAAATCATTAATTTTGAGTATATATTAACTTTTCTTTTAATATAAATTTAATCGTAATTTATAAAATTTAGCTTTTAATATGGCTGCATGTAGCTACCAGCTCATAAAATTCCTAACAATTTGTTTAACAATCAGCTCTCATGAGCTGGTAAAAGCCAGTCTGGCACCCAGCGAAAAACCTTTTCTCTCTCAATGACTGATCCATGGAAAGTCTTTTTCGACTCACTCTGGTATATAGCACGAGAGGATGCGGCTGGCCACTGCTCCTCCTGCTGTTTCCCCTTAGTAGGGAATGATGCCATCAAACATCCAAATGCTTGTTTCAGAAATTATTTCCACTGCAAATAAAAAGCCTGATTACAGTGATTTAGAGCAGGAGTCAGGAAGTAGGCAGCCAGGGCTGGTGCGATGTTCTCAAGTTAACAGCTGCATCACTCAGCCCGCCGTCATTCCCATAAAAGAGAGCAAGCAAAAAAAAAAAGAAAGGGGAAAGAATCTGCCAAATGAGTCTTTTTCTTTCTAGAAAGCCAGTACCTTTCCAAAAGCCCTAACTAGACACCTACTTACATCTCTTTAGCCTAAACTATGTTAACTGGCAACACTTTTATTTTCCCCCCATACGTATTGTCTCTAAGTGCAGGAAACTGATATTACCCCCTAGACTAATGTGGTATCCCCCAGCGCTTCCGGTATTGCCGCCTCAAACTATTCTCCTAACGCGATAAAAGTGGATTTCCTGAAGTGCAAACCCCAGGTAACTCGGCTACTTATACTTCAATCTCATTATTCTCCATCATGACTTCTGCACATTTTAACAACATGAAAGGTTCTTTGTGTCCTCCATTTTCTGACCACTGCCACCCCCTCCAGCCTGATTACCCACCCCTCCTCCCACAAAGGTATTGGGGGACAGGGGGACTATTGAATTGAGATCAGAGATCATCTTATTCACAGGGACCTTTCCTTTCTCCACTTAGTTTTCCAATTTCCTTCCTCTCAGTCCCTGCAGTAAATCCTTTTTGTCACCCTCTAGAGTTGAAAAGATGGGTCTGAGTCAGCAGTAAAAGAACAGAAAGCAGTTTAAAAACCCTGGCCAGTATGACAGAAGTGCACATCTTCAAACAGCACTGTGTCCCTGGATGCAAAATCACCTCTATGATAGGTCATCCCGTCCCTGGGTTTTCATCTAATCAAATCAATACCAAATCCGTGATCTTAGAAGGCTTGATCACTTATGAGAATTTTTGCTCCTTTAATAACCAAAACTTGAAATCAAAATCAATTAAAATTGTTTCAGCATCCTGTAGACAAATCATCTGGATGATTATCTGAATTGATTAAATGATTTGTAGTTCTGTAGCTGCATAGCTGTCGGGAATAGATAATAAGATCAAAGTAGCTATTAATATGCAAAGAAGGGATTTCGAAAGATAATCATAAGCAGTTTATTTTCAAAATTAGAGTTAACTTAGAAGGCGAAGAAAAGTCGCTTTGACTGAGTAGCTCTTATGTATTAGGCACCTTGCTATGCTATGTATGCACCCTAGCTCCTCCATGAAACTGCCCTTAGACGTGAATATTATTATCTTCATTTTACACATGAGGAAATGGAAATTCTGAGAAATAAGAAACTTGGCAAAATCACACAGTTAGTAAAAGGCAGATCTGGAGTTATAATTCAGATATGTTATTCTCTATAGACCAGCACTTGGGTGGGTGGGGGTGCTAACCAAAAGGTTGGTTGTTCAGACGCACCAGCCGCTCCTTGGAAACTGTATGGGGCAGTTCTACTCTGTCATATAAGGTCATTATGAGTCAGAATCAAATGGACAGCAACAGGTTTTTATTGATAGACCTATCTCTACTGAAAGCTATTCAGAATGAAGAAGTAGTGTTCATATTATCTGGAAGTAAAGAAAATTCTGAGGAAAAAAAAACCATACTTTGGCAGTATTCTAAATTTGATACCTGTAAGTCTGAATCGACAGCGGCCAGTTTGGTTTATAAAGTCTCACTTTGGAAATATAACCAATATATAGCTATACTTATTGTTAACATTTTATTACTAATCAAAACAATGCAAATTGCTAGTGGTTCTAAATATTTTATTATGTATTCTGAACCCTTACATTTGAGAAAAAGAATTTGTAGTTTTTGTTTACAAAACAAAATAAATTTGTTCTACTGTCTTCTATGGCTAGGTGTATAATACAGAGTGAAACAAACTTTTAAAATTTAGTAATAACCCATTATTATGAAGAGGCAAAAATAAAAACAACAAATGAACTTTTCATTGTTTTCCAGATGAAAATTTAATTAGGCATATTATGAAAATGTTGTCATTCCTGAAGGAACAAGCAAGCATGTAGTGGTGATTTCTGTTGAAGCATCATTCAGAGAACACAGACATATGAAACATATGAGGACACTAAGCAGAATTAACATAACCAGTTACTATGTAAGCTTAAGTAAGCTTAGCTAAAAGTTTCACAAAGCTAAGACAGAACTCTATTTACTCTATAGAGGTTTCTTTTTTTTTTTTTTAATTGTGCTTCAGGTGTAGGCTTACAGAACAAATAGTTTCTCATGAAACAGTAGTACACATATTGTTTTATGACATTGGTTAACAACCCCACAGCACATCAACCCATTCCCTTCTTGACCTTTTTTTTTTTTTTTTTTGGTGAAAATATACATAGCCAAAGATACACCATTTCAAAAATTTCTGCATGCACACTACAGTGAAAATGACTATGCTCTTCCGATTTTGCTGCTATTCTCACTTTAGATGAAGGCTTACAGAACAAAATAGTTTCTCATTTAACAGCACACATGTTGCCCTATGATAATGGTTAAAACCTCACATCAACACTATCCTTACTCAAACTTGGGTTCGCTATCATAAGATTTCCTGTCCCCTTCTACCTTCTGGCCCTTGTCCCTGGACTGCTGTACCTCATTAGTCCCATTTGGTTTTATGGGGCTGTCCACTCCCCGGATGAACAGTGAACCTCTGAAATGACTTCATCACTGAGCTAAAAGGGGGTCTGGGAGCCATATTCTCAGGGTTTCTCCAGTCCCTTTTAGGCCAGTAAATCTGGTCTTTTTTTTGTGAGTTAGAATTTTGTTCTACATCCTTCTCCAGCTCTGTCCAGAACCCTCTGTTGTGATCCTGGTCAGAGCAGTGAGTGGTGGTAGCCGGGCACCATCTAGCTGTACTGGATTCAGTCCGGTGGAGGCCTTGGTAGCTGTGGTCCATTAGTCCTTTGGACTAATCTTTTCCTTGTATCCTGTTCTCTTCATTTTCCCTTGCTCCTGAAGGGATGAGACCAGTGGAGTATCTTACATGGCTGCTCACAGGCTTTTAAGACCCCAGACACTACTCACCAAGGTAGAATGTAGAACATTGTCTTTATAAACTGTGTTATGCCAATTGAGCTAGATGTTGCCAGAGACCATGGTCCCCACAGTCCTCCACCCAGCAATTCAGTCCCTCAGGGAGTTTGGATGTGTCTACGGAGCTTCCATGACCTTTCCTTGTACAAGTTGTGCTGGTTTCCCCTGTATTGTGTACTGTCTCACCCTTCACCCAAGATACCACTTATCTATTGCCTATTTAGTAGTTCTCTCCCACCCCACCCACCCCTGGCAACCAACCAAGATTGTTACATTTTGTGTGTGAACTTTTTCATGGGTTTTTACAATAGAGGTCTCATACAATATTTGTCCTTTTGTGATTGACTTATTTCACTCAGCATAATGTCCTCCAGTTTCATCCATGTTATGGGATGCTTCACAGATTCATTGTTGTTGTTTCTCATTGCATAGTACTCCATTGTGTGTATGTACCATAGTTTGTTTATCCATTCATCTGTTGATGGGCATCTAGGTTGTTTCCATTGTTTTGCTATTGTGAACAATGCTGCCATGAACATAGGTGTGCATATGTCTATTCGAGTGATGACTCTTATTTCTCTAGGATATATTCCTAGGCTTGGGACTGCTGGATGGAATGGTATTTCTATTTCTAGCTTTCTGAGGAAGCGCCATATCATTTTCCAAAATGGTTGTATCATTTTGCATTCCCACCAGCAGTGCATAAGAGTTCTGATCTCCCCGCAGCCCCTCCAACATTTGTTATTTCCAGTGTTTTTGATTCGTCCCAGTAATGCCGGGGTGAGAGGATATCTCATTGTGGTTTTAATTTACATTTCTCTAATGGCTAGTGATCGCGAGCATTTCCTCATGTGTCTGTTGGCCATTTGAATGTCTTCTTTGGTGAAGTGTCTGTTCATTTCCTTTCCCTGTTTTTTAATAGGATTATTTGTCTTTTTGTTGTAGAGGAGTTGGATTTTCTTATAGATTATGGAGATTAGACCTTTGTCTGACTTGCACTGTCCAAAAATTTTTTTCCCGGTCTGTAGGTTCTCTTTTTACTCCTTTGGTGAAGTCTTTTGAAGAGCATAGATGTTTGGTTTTTAGAAGATCCCAGTTATCTAGCTTATCTTTTGGGGTTTGTGCATTGATGGTTATGGTCTGTATCCTGTTAATGCAGTGTATTAAGGCCCGTAGTGATGGTCCAATTTTTTCTTCTATGAACTTTATAGTTTTAGGCTTTATATTCAGGTCTTTGATCCATTTTGAAGTAGTTTTTGTATATGGCGTGAGGTATGGATCCTGGTTTCATTTTTTTGCATATGGATATCCGGTTTTGCCAGCACAATTTGTTAAAAAGACCATCTTTTCCCCATCTGATGGACTTTGGGCCTTTGTCTAAGATCAGGTGACCGTAGGTGGATGGATTTACATCTGGGTTCTCAATTCTGTTCCATTGGTCAATGTATCTATCGTTGTACCAGTACCAGGCTGTTTTGACTACTGTAGCTGTATAGTAGGTTCTGAAGTCAGCTCGTGTGAGTCTTCCAACTTTATTCTTCTTCTTCAGTAGTGCTTTACTTATTCAGGGCTTCTTCCCTTTCCATATAAAGTTAATGATTACTTTTTCCATCTCTTTGAAGAGTGTTGTTGGTATTTGGGTTGGGATTGCGTTGTATTTGTAAACTGCTTTGGGTAGAATTGTCATTTACACAAGGTTGAGTCTACCTAACCATGGGCATGGTATGTTTTTCAATTTGTGTAGATTCCTTTGGGTTTCATGCAGTAGTTTTTTGTAGTTTTCTTTGTATAGGTCTTTCATATCCCTGGTCAGATTTATTCATAAGTATTTTATCTTTTTAGGGGCTATTGAAAATGGTATTGTTTTCCTGATTTCCTTTTCATTGTTCTCCTTATTGGTGTATAGGAATCCGACTAATTTTTGAATGTTTATCTTGTATCCTGCTACTCTGCTGAATCTTTCTATTAGTTCCAGTAGATTTCTCGTGGAGTCTTTAGGGTTTTCTATGTATAGTATCATATCATCTGCAAACAGGGACAGTTTGACTTCTTCATTACCGATTTGGATGCCCTTTATTTCTTTTTCTTGCCTTATTGCTCTAACTAGTACTTCCAGCACAACGTTAAATAGTAGTAGTGATAAAGGGCATCCTTGTCTTGTTCCTGTTTTCAAGGGGAATGTTTTCAGCCTCTCTCCATTAAGAATGATGTTGGCCATTGGTTTTGCATAGATGCCCTTTATTATGTTGAGAAATTTCCCTTCTATAGCTATTTTATTAAAAGTTTTTATCATGAATGGGTGTTGGACTCTGTCAAACACCTTTTCTGGGTCAATTCAGATGATCATGTGATTCTTTTCTTTCCTTTTATTTATGTGGTTGGTTACGTTGACTGATTTTCTAATGTTGAACCATCCTTGCATACCTGGTATGAATCCTACTTGGTTGTGGTGTATTATTTTTTTGATATGATGCTGAATTCTATTGGCTAGAATTCTGTTCAGAATTATTGCATCTATATTCATGAGAGACATTGGTCTGTAATTTTCTTTTTTTGTGATGTCTTTGTCTGGTTTTGGTATTGGCGTAATGCTGGCTTCATAGAAAGAATTTGGAAGTGTTGCTTCCTTTTCTATGCTCTGAAATACCTTGAGTAGTACTGGTACAAGCTCTTCTGTAAATGTTTTGCAGAATTCTCCAGTGAAGCCATCTGGGCCAGGGCTTTTTTTGGTTGGGAGTTTTTTTTATTACCTTTTCAATCTCTTCTCCTGTTATGGGTCTGTTCAGATTTTCGATATCACTTTGTTGTAAGTGCTTTTATTTTCAAAGAATGATATGAATATTGTTCTGAGGCCATTCCTTCTAAGCAAAAAGAATTCTGTAATCTTAGGAATAAATTTCTCTAGGTCATAGGAGGCTATGTAGAATTTTTTTTGGTTGGGAGTTCTTTCATTATCTTCTCAATCTCTTCTCTTTTTGTGGGTCTGTTTATATTTTCAACATCACTTTGTTGTAGTTTGGGTAAGTAGTGTGTTTCTAGAAATTTATCCACTTTCTTCTAGGTTTTCAAATTTGTTGGAGTATAGTTTTTCATAATATTCTGTTATAATCCTTTATATTTCAGTTGGGTCTGTTGTAATGTCCCCCATTTCATTTTTCATTTCGGTTATTTGTGACCTCTCCTGTTTTTCTTTTCTCAGTCTGGCCAGTGGTTTCTTGATTTTGTTGATTCTTTCAAAGAACCAACTTTTGGTTTTCTTGATTCTTTCTATTGTTTTTCTGTTCTCTATTTCATTATTTCTGCTCTGATCTTTACTATTTCCTTTCTTCTGGTGGCTGTGGGCTTTTTTTGCTGTTCTCTTTCTATTTGTTTGAGTTCTGTAGTTAATGTTTTGATTTCATCCCTTTCTTCTTTTTTGATATGTGCATCTATTGCTATAAATTGTCCTCTGAGGACTGCCTTTGCTGTGTCCCAAAGGTTTTGGTAAGATGTGTTTTCATTCTCATTTGATTCTAGGAATTTTTTGATTCCATCTCTGATTTCTTCTATTACCCAGTGATGTGTAAGCAGGGTATTATTCAGTTTCCATGTAATTGATTGTTTTTCCTTGCTCTTACTGTTGTTAATTTCTACCTTGATGGCATTGTGGTCAGAGAAGATACTTTGAATTATATGAAAGTTTTGAATCTTGTTGAGGTTTGTTCTGTGGCCTGAGATGTGGTCTATTCTGGAGAACATTCCATGTGCATTGGAAAAGAATGGGTACTTCACAGTGGTTGGAGGGAGTGTTCTATATATGTCTATGAGGTCCAGTTGTCTGATTGTGCCCTTTAGGTCTTCTGTATCTTTGCTGAGTCTCTTCTTAGTTGTTCTGTCCTTTATTGACAGCAGTGTGTTGAAGTCTCCTACTATTATTGTGGAACTGTCAATTTCTCTTTTCAGTGTTGTTAGAGTTTGTTTTATGTGTTTCGGAACCCTGTCATTCGGTGTGTAGATGTTTATTATGGTTATGTCTTCATGATAGATTGTCCCCTTAATCATTATATAGTGTCCTTCTTTGTCTTTTATAGTGGATTTTGTTTTAAAGTCTATTTCATATGAGATTAGTGTTGCCACTCCTGCTCTTTTCTGGTAGTTGTTAGCTTGATATATTTTTTCCAACCTTTGACTTTTAATAAATTTACATCTTTGTTTCTAAGGTGTGTCTCTTGTAGACAGCAAATTGATGGATCCTGTTTTCTTATCCATTTTGTCACTCTCCATCTCTTTATGGGTGCATTGAGTCCATTTACATTCGGTGTAATTATTGATAGATGTGAGTTTGTTGCTGTCATTTTGTAGTGCTTTTTTTTGTGGTGCTGACGTTTTCTTTGTTCTTCTTACTCTCTTGTGCTGTTACTCTTGTTTACAGATTTTTTTTTCATTTGTTTTGTTTCTGTAGTTTTTGTTTTTGCTGAGACTCTATGTTTTTCCTCTTTATTTTTATGTTTTTATTAACTTTCTTGTAGTTACCATGAATTTTACCCTTATCTTTCTATGTTTGATGCGGTCTACCTTTACATGGTATCACCTTGCCTTCCTCTCCATTAGAAGGTTCTATACCTACACCGTTTATTCCCTTTTTTATTGTTTTGATGTTGTTGTCATTTACTGATTAACTGCTCTGATTCCCTGTTGTATTTCTTTTGGTTTTGGATAGTCCTTGAGATTTCATTTCCTAGATTGGTGTCTGGCTGGTACGATCATGCATCCTAGATTCTGCCTGTGAGCTGAAGCTGTTTGTTCTTAGATTGAAGAACTCCCTTTAATAATTCTTGTAAGTTTGGTTTAGCTTTTACGTAGTCCCTTAATTTCTGTTTATCTGGAAATGACCTAATTTCACCATCATATTTGAATGAGAGTTTTGCAGGATATATTATTCTTGGCTGGTGATTTTTTTCTTTCAACATTTTATATATGTCATCCCATTGCCTTCTTGCCTGCATGGTTTCTGCTGAATGATCTGAGCTTATTCTTATTGTTTCTCCTCTGTATGTGACTTCTTGTTTTTCACGTGTTGCTCTCAGGATTTTTTGTTTGCCTTTGGTTTTGGCAAGTGTGATTATGATATGTCTTGGTGATTTTCATGTGGGGTCTCTCCTATATGGGGTTCGTTGAGCTTCTTGGATGGCCAGCTTTTCATCTTTCATGATGTTGGGGAAGTTTTCCATCAGCAGATCTTCAATGATCCTCTCTGTGTTTTATGTTTTCTCCGGGTGTTCTGGAACACCAATCACTTGCAAATTTTTGTTTTTGATTGTATCCCACATAACTCTCAGCGTCTCTTCATTTTTCTTTGTTCTTTTGTCTGAGTTTTCCTCAAACAGAGTTGTATCCAACTGTTTGTCTTCAATTCCACTGTTCCTGTCTTCCACCATTTCAAATCTGCTTCTCAGCCCTTCTAGACACTGTCCATTTCTGCAATCTTGTTGTTTATCTTTTGGATTTCTAATTGTTGTCTTTGTATAATTTCTAGTTGTGAATTTATTTTGGCATTTTGTTCCTGCATTATTTTCCTGAATTCTTCCAATTTTTAGTCCATGTTTTCCATGAATTTGTCTCTTTTTTCCTCATTTTCGTCTGCTTTTTGCTTCAGCTCTTTGAGAATTCTGAGTATTAGAGATTTGAATTCTCTATCAGGTAGTTCTAGTGCCTTTTCTTCCACTGAAATGTCATCTTGTGTTTTATTTTGGATGCCTACTGGAACCATCCTGTCCTGTTTTTGTAAATGTTTTGATGTCGTCTGCTGTCTTCGGGGCATTCAGTAGTTATTGTTCTCATTTATTGATTGTAGATTTGTTTGTTTCATCCTCTTTTTTTAAAATTTGGCTATGTCTGAGCAGGCAGGCTGTGTGCTATTTGTTGTTTGCTTGTCTGTGGGCACAACACTTTTCACCTCCTTCTCCAATTGGCAGGGTCAGTCACTCAGATATGGTCCGGCAGGGCAGGTCTAGATGAAGAGGAGTTACTGGGACGGGTTGTTTGTGGCACTTACTACAGCCACCAGGGCAGGTTCCTGTGGGCCATGCCTGTGCTGCTTGGTGGTGTGATGTTAAGCGCACGGTGCAGGTAGGCAGGATGTAGCGGGGAGATTGTTATGTGTGGAGCTAAGATGGATACGGGAGAGAGGAGAGAGGAACAGGAGCCAAAAACATACAAACAAACAAAAAAGAATGCTAGGGGAGCTTGCCATTAGTGTGGAGCGATGAGAGACTATGAAATGGAGAAAAACAAAAAGGGGAAGAGGAAGAAAAAAAAGAAAAGAAAAGAATGAATAAATAAAAATTGAAAAGGACAAAGAACAGCAAAGTTCCCAGGGATCCTTCCAGTGCAGTTATGATGTCTGGGGAAGTTGTTTTCAGGTGTTGCAGTACAGCCTGGCTAGAAGGCATAGAGGTGTACAATGCCAGGTATTCAGGGAACAGAAAGAGAAGGAAGGTATAGAGATGCAAGAAGCTGAGTAATGAAGAAAGACAAAAAGGGAAAAAGAGGGAAAAGAAAACAAAACAAATTAAAAAAAAAAAAAGAACAAGAAAAGCCCCCAAAAAACAGGGGGAAAAAAAAAAAAAACGAAAAAAGAAATGCCCCTCAGGGATCCCTCTGCATGTCTGTGCAAGCCAAGGGGATAGTTCCAAGCCACGCAGCACCACCCCGCGAGAACGGGCTACCAACTCAACAAAAGGAAAAGAAAACAAACAATTCAAAACGAACAAAAGCCCTGGGATCCCACTCACATGGCAGCCTAGACCGGGAAGCATCTCCACACTCAAACGGAGTTCCACAGCCCCTCAGGAAGAAGCAAAGAGGGTGCACAGAGCCAGGTATTTGAGCAAAAGGAGGGTGAGGTGGTGAGAGGTAAGGAAGAAATCAAAATAAACAGAAAAAAAGCAACACCAGCAGCCAACAAATGGCACTCAGAGAGCCAGCGAGTGCCGGCTGGTGGAATCCAAGCAGCTCGTGCTTCCTGGACAAGAGACTGTGTCCACGGGAAGTAGAGGAGGCCGAGAGTGGGTGAAGAAGTGTAGGGGGATAATTTGTGATATATCACAAATTATCACAAATTACTGGAGCTCCGCAGCCCCTCAGGAAGAAGCAAAGACGGCACACAGAGCCAGGTATTTGAGCGAAAGGAGGGGGAGGTGGTGAGAGGTAAGGAAGAAATCAAAAGAAGCAGAAAAAAAGCAACACCAGCAGCCAACAAATGGCACTCAGAGAGTGGGCCCGTTTGAGTGGGTGGAATCCAAGCAGCCGGTGCTTCCCAGACAAGAGATTGTGGCCGCGGGAAGCAGAGGAGGCCAAGTGGGGGTGAAGAAGGGTGGGGGGTGGGAAAGCATATATCGCAAATTACCGGTTATTTTGTCTCCCGCTGGAAGCTCCGTGAAGCTGCTTTCGTGTACTCCCTGTTTGCTGGTCTATGATAGGAGTCCAAGATGTCGGATCCACACTGCGTTAGCTGATAGGGGACCTCTGCATGAATCTCTCCTCGCTCTCCATTCATGTCAGTTTTCTCACTCCATTTCGTGCTTGGCTGAGTTGTTTATCTGTTCATTTGATGTATTAGGGTTTCAGGAATGTTGTTTTCTCTGTTCAGCTTAGTTTTTCAGGTCTGCTATGAAGGTGGCGTGGTACTTCTGCCTAGAGCACCATTTTGCTGGAAGTCCTTGTTTTGTATTTTAAGTTCTAAGTAAATTCTACATGCCAAAGTCAATAAACCTATAAGCGTGTATAAGCCGAGTGAAAAGAGATGCAGAAATTTCAGCATGTTAAAAACTATTGCAATTTCTGAAATTGTGCTATAGTCATTTTGAAAGACTAAACTACTATTGTTGCAAACAACAAATCAGTAGTTAGAAGACCACTTTAATATTTCATCCACGTTTGATGAACAGAGACGCTGCACTTGTGTAGAGCTAGGAACCTGCCACACCTCCACTGCCCCAGACAATAATGTATGTTTATTAGGTGAGCTATTTTACTTGCATCAAAAAAGAATTGCTAAATAAAAATGTGCTTACATTTTATAAATATGAATTAATAATTATTTATCATTTTTAACACTATACATAAGACAGCTGGAACTTTCCTTGCCTTGTATTTGCTATGGAAAATTCTTTCAATTTTCTGTACTGACAATGAAAATTGTAGACCATGATCATACAGAAGCCAAAAAATGATCACAAAGAATAATAGAAGATTATATACAAACTATCAAATGAAAACCCTGGAGGCATAGTGGTTAAGTGCTATGGCTGCTAAGCAAAAGGTCGGCAGTTCAAATCCACTAGGTGCTCCTTGGAAACCATATGGGGCAGTTCTACTCTGTCCTATAGGTTCCCTATGAGTTGGAATTGGCTCGATGGCAATGATTTGGTTTGGGTTTTGGTTATCAAATGAGAATGTAATTTTCTCTTTAAACTTTCACCTAATGTACAATAAAAACAAATTTAAAAAAAAACATAAAAAAAGAATAATAAAAGCATAAGTAGAATACATATTAATGACTTTGCTAATTCCTTCCCCTTACCGGGTTGCTATGAGTCAGAAACAACTCTATTGCGGTGGGTTATACAGTCATCAGCTGTTGTTTTCTTTAATCTTGCATATATAATGTCAATGTTTTTATTAATAACTTTGGAATCCAGTGAGAACATTTGTCCCTGTACTTGTTTTATTTTCAACTTTAAAAAATGTACGCATCCAAACACCATGTGGTTTCAACATAGATAATAATAGTAACTGCAGCACTTACTCCCAGGTTATAGGTTTATATTTTCAAGGACTTCCTCATAACAACACAAATACTTTAGAAAAGTTTAATGCCATTCTCTAGCTTTCCTTATAGAGAATGTGGTCAATAACACGTAAAATAAGCCATGATGTCTTGGTAGTGAATTCTTCAAATCCAAGACAATGCTAACAGATTTACATCAACACAGGTATTCAGTAGTCAGAAGAGTTTGGGAAGTGTTAAAGCAAACATGGATAAACAGGCATCTTTCTGAAAGAATTTCTCGTACCCGTAATGTGATATTGTACAATATTCGGCTCTAGAATGAAGATTCATCAGATAGTGTTTCACAAAGTTTTTGGTCATAGAATTCTTCTAACATCTCTATGGTAAGTGATTTGGAGAGAAAAGGTTTTGAAAAAGTAGTTCTGAAGATTAGTTTGGTCAAAGCAGGCAGGCAAAATTAGACAAGAGGAGACATAAACAGAGGCCTGTGTCGGGGGAGAGGCAAGATGGGAAGCATGTCCTGGGCTCCACTTGAGGCAGGCACCAGAGAGCAGTTTCTATCGGCCATCAAAGTTTCCATAGCCAGCTGTGAAAGATCATTCAACAATTTAACACTAATTGTTCTAGGCTCTATTTTCTGCAGATAGGCCCCTGGACATAAAGAGTTTGGAGACTATTTGGTCAAGTAAAATAAGATGGTATTTTTGAAATGTATATGTAGAGAATATTTTTATTATTTATTAGCCAATGTAGGACATTTTAAAGAGTCACAGAACCTAAATGGAGTCCTATTTAATACAGATCAAAAGTGGAACAAGGGCTGTTTTCCAGGGTTGTTATCTGCTATTAGACACAAACCTGTTTCATCTTTTTTCTTGTCTTCATAAAATATATTTGCTGAAATGATCTTGTCCATTTACTTAGTTATTGGTTTTCTTACTCCTCCTGTTAGATCATGTATCCAAACAGAGCATGGACTTTGACTTTTCTACTAGTGTACAGTTGTGCTAAAACAGGCCCTGCCACTTGAACGTAGGCATGAAGTAAATATTTTTGAGCAAATGTTATAATATTCAAATTTGATATTTCATAGCATGAGGTTTTTATATCTTACGCACTGTGTTTATTTTATTCATTCAATTATTCATTTCTCTATTGATGTATTCATTTATGGCAGTCAGTAAATTCTCTCTATTGCTCCTTCATTTTTGCTGTATATATAAGGATTTTATCTAGTACTGTGGAAATAAATGCCAGAAAAAACAGTTAAAAGAGCTGAAACTTGTTGGCCCTTTAATACTAACTCCCCTAGAGATGGGGAGAAGCTCTGGTGGTGCAGTTGTTAAGAGCTTGGCTGCTAACTAAAAGGTCAGTGGTTTGATTCCACTAGCCACACCTTAGAAACCCTATGTGGCGGTTCTACTCTGTCCTATAGGGTCAGCTGTGAGTTGTAATGACTCGACAACAACAGGTTTTGGTTTTTTCTTTTTTGTTTTTGTTTTTTTTTTTTGGTTTTAGAGATGGGGAGTTGCAGACTGGAAATAATGTTGCTATAATTTGCTAATTTTCATTATAAATGGGTGGTGTAATCTGAGTTTTAAATTTATATACTTCTAATACCTTGATTCAAATAAAAATAAAAATAAAAATATTGTCTTTTGTGTATACATGAACATTTCTGAGACAGATTCATCAGGTATTTTCAGAAGAAATGAGGGGAGGGAGGCTTGAATCATTAAGAGTCAACTGCGTGAGCAAAGACATGGAGGAAATCAGCCTGAAGGCTAAGAGGGAACACTTGACTAGGATAACGATACATTTATGCAATAACCTTTAGGAGTGAGAGTACTAGATTCTGGAAGGCCTAAAATGCCAGAATTAAGAATGTGGACTTTATCCAACTATCAATCAGCTTGAAGGCCAACCTTGTTTACCACTTATGCCGGGAAGAAATAATTAAGTTATGCATCTACCCTCCACTGAGTGCCCTTCCCCCCCACCCCCAAAAACTTTAGTGCTTTTCTAAGGATCATGTTTTGAGAAATGCTGGAAGAGTACATTAGTGCATCAAGTATATGTAGAGGTAGGTTAGCATGATAGCATAACAATCTAGAGCACACACGTCTGAATTCAAATTCTGGCTCCCTCAAGTATTGTTGTTGTCAGTTGCTGTGGAATTGATTCCTACTCGTGGCAACTCCACCTGTGCAGAGTAGGACTGCTTCATAGGATTTTCAATGCCTTGACCTTGAAAGGAGCCTCCGGGCAGGTTCCAACTATGAACCTTTTGGCTACATGTCCAACACTTAACCATTTGTGCCACCTAGAGACTCCTCTCAAGCATTAGGGAGTTGTCTTAGTTATCTAGTGCTGCTATAACAGAAATACCGCAAGTGGATGGCTTTAACAAACAGACATTTATTTTCTCAAAGTTTAGGAGGCTAGAAGTGCAAACTCAGGGTGCTGGCTCTAGGAGAAGTTTTTCTCCATCGGCTCTGGAGGAAGGCCCTTGTCTCTTTTGAGCTTCGGCTCCTGGGCAGTCTTCATGTGGCTTGGCATCTCTCTTCCCCCATCTCTCCTCTGCTTGCTTGTTTAATCTCTTTTAGATAGCAAAGAGATTGACTCAAGATACACCCTACACTAATCCTGCCTCATTAACATAACAAAGAACCCATTCTCCAATGGGATTATAATCACAGGCATAGAGGTTAGAATTCACAACACATATTTTCGCGGGACACAATTCAATCCATAACAGAGGTGATATTTTTGAAATGTGCACATTTAGCTGTCAAAACCCATTGCCGTAGAGTCAATTCCAACTCATTTAGTTGTTGCCTAGGGGCAAGTCAGGTCATCTCTGAGCCTCACCTTCCTCATTTGTAAAACTAGCAATTTCTGTACCAGGCTTTACTGAAGACGTAAATGATTTATTCAAGGCAGTTAGTGTAATATTTGATCAGTCGTATGTACCCAGCTGACCTTAGTCATCATGATATTTGTTAAAAAAAAATATTTGACAGTTATTTTCTCCTAATACCCATAGGGAATTTTATAATAAGATAGGAAAAATTCACACAAAAGTTTAGTCTTTTGGCTTAAGAGTACTCCTAAATTATTCTTTTGGCATAAATATGGATCTCTTCCAGTCGGTTGGCCAGGTAGCTGTCTTCCAAATTTCTTGGCAGAGACGACTGAGCACTTCCAGCACTGCATCCATTTGTTGAAACACCTCAAATGATATTCCCTCAATTCCTGGAGCCTTGTTTTTCACCAATGCCTTCAGTGCAGCGTGGACTTCTTCCTTCAGTATCATCAGTTCCTCATCATATGCTACCTCTTGAAATGGTTGAACATCGACCAATTCTTTCTGGTATAATGATTCTGTGTATTCCTTCCATCTTCTTTTGACGTTTCCTGCATTGTTTAATATTTTCCCCATAGACTCCTTCACTATTGCAACTTGAGGCTCGAATTTTTTCTTCAGTTCTTTCAGCTTGAGAAATGCCAAGCATGTTCTTCCCTTTTGGTTTTCTATCTCCAGCTCTTTGCACATGTCATTATAATACTTTACTTGGTCTTCTTGAGCCACCCTTTGAAATCTTCTGTTCAGATCTTTTAATCCATATTTATGCTATTTCCAAGAAAGGTGATCCAACTGAATGTGGAAATTATCAAACAATATCATTAATATTACATGCAAGTAAAATTTTGCTGAAGATCATTCAAAAGTGGCTGCAGCAGTATATAGACAGGGAACTACCAGAAATTCAGGCTGGATTCAGAAGAGGAAGTGGAACCAGGGATATCATTGCCGATGTCAGATGGATCTTGGCTGAAAGCAGAGAATACCAGAAAGATGTTTACCTGTCTTTTATTGACTACGCAAAAGCATTGTACTGTGTGGATCATAACAAAGTATGAATAACATTGCAAAGAGTGGAGTTCCAGAACCCTTAATTGTGCTCATGAGGAATGTGTACATAGATTTAGAGGCAGTTGTTCCTACAGAACAAGGGGATACTGCGTGGTTTGAAGTCAGGAAAGGTGTGCGTATCCTTTCACTAAACCTATTCAATCTGTATGCTGAGCAAATAATCTGAGAAGCTGGACTATATGAAGAAGAATGGGGCATCAGGATTGGAAGAAGACGCATTAACAACCTGGGTTATGCAGATGACACAACCTTGCTTGCAGAAAGTGAAGAGGACTTGATGCAGTTACTGATGAAGATCAAAGATGATAGCCTTCAGTATGGATTACACCTCAACATAAATAAAACAAAAATCCTCACAACTGGACCAATAACCAACATCATGATAAACAGAGAAAAGATTGAAGTTGTCAAGAATTTCATTTTACTTGGATCCACAGTCAACACTCATGGAAGCAGCAGTCAAGAAATCAAGACACATTGCATTGGGCAAATCTGCTGCAAAGGACCTCTTTAAAGTGTTGAAAAGCAAAGATGTCACTTTGAAGATGAAGGTGCATCTGATTCAAGCCATGGTATTTTTAAGCACCTCATACACATGCAAAAGCTGGGCAATGAATAAGGAAGACTGAAGAAGAACTGATGCCTTTAAATTGTGGTGTAGGCGAATACAGAATATACCATGGATTACCAAAAGAACAAATGACTCTGTCTTGGAAGAAGTACAACCAGAATGCTCCGTAGAAGCAAGGTGGAGAGACTACGTCTTACATACTTTGGACATGTTGTCAGGAGGGATCTGTCCCTGGAGAAGGATATTGTGCTTGGTAGAGTGCAGTGTCAATGAAAAAGAGGAAGACCCTCAACACGATGGATTGACACAGTGGTTGCAACAATAAGCTCAAGCATAACTATTGTGGGCGTGGCACGGAATGGGGCAGTATTTTGTTCTGTTGAACATGGGGTCACTATGAGTTGGAGCCGACTCGATAGCACCTAACAACAACAACTAATTCTTCTTTATTGTATCTTTAGCAAACAAGTGATACTAGGAGATTCTTGCTGTTATGCATGCGAGAGGCTCTACATATGTAAGACAAGTGCATCAAGAAGTAAAGCTGATTTTATTAAGAACCTAGTTTTGGCCACAGAAGTTTAAAGTGGGAGAATTTTTTTTGTTTTTTTTGTTAATGATTTCCTAAATATCCTGAATATTCTTTATGTCCTTAAGTCTGGAAGTAAGCAAAAGATCAGTTTTAGCAGAATAGATTAACTAATTGCCCATGTATGCAATATGTATGATATTCCTGAATAAATAGTTAATATTTGAGACTTAATATTGAGTAGTGAAATATGAATTTGCTTCAGTTAGATATACAAATAATGGGGCAAAAGTTTTTGACGTGAAAAGATTATTTTAATGTCCATAAAGATGTCATATAACTCTAATAAAGACACTGCCTGTTACCATATTCTTATTACTTGGTACATTTGGTTTTCATGGAAATTGAAAGGCAAAGAGGTAGGAAAAAAAAATCATAAACTTCAAATGACTTGTATCAACAAATATTAGAATCTAGGATTGAATCTGTCAATTGTTGTTGTTAGCTGCTGTCGAGTTGGTTCTAACTATAGTGACCCCATGTACAGCAGAAGGGAACACTGCCCAGTCCTGAGTCCGTCAATACATTCCCCAAATCATTTACTCATTCTCTGAGAATACCTAATACCTGCATTGTTTCTTATTTAGGCAAAGAAAAGATAACATGTTTCTTGGGGCAGAAGATTGACTTTTCCTTTGTTTCTTTATCTTTTGGCCAGAATCTGAACACAAATTCCACTCTAGGCCCATAGCCCTCCATTCTTCACTTAACTTCACTTAACACCCGACAGCGTGAGCTTCACACAAACTGTCTCCTCTACCTGGCATATTCTTTTCCTGTTTCCCTTTGTTCTTACTAAACACAACTCAAATTTCTTGTCTGAACTCCGGACCATTCCTACACAAATGCAAGGCTCATTCTAGTAGACACATTTATTAATATATTGAGCTAGTGGTTTTGAACCACAGACCTTTAGGTCAGCAGTCGAACACTTTAACCACTGCACCACCAGGGCTCCTGATATATATATAGATAGATATGCGATGTGAGTAGCTATTTTTTATTGTTTTATGTTAATAAATGTTAATAAATCTTTTGCAGTGTCTCGTACAAAGCATCACTTTACTATGTCCCATGGTGAGTAACTCGTGTTTTGCTGAAGATTAAGTTCCCATGATGTTACCTCTGTGACTTGGAAAACACATCTTCCTCCCTCTAGTACTGATGCGACCCTGCATGAGCTTGGGTTTCCTGTGGGAGACCCCATACTTTTTACCATATTCCTTTCCACAAGCTAAATGCGCCATATACAGAAAAATCATTTAGTTTAATTTTTCAGAAGCTTCATTCTTCTCATTTTCTTGCCAGCTGGACTTTTCTTCCATTGACTATATTCTGCCCACTCCTGCTCTCAAAATTCTTTAAATTAACAATCTTAAACATAACAGCAATTCAGCCGTTGACTGTACAGTGACCCTTCTCCCACAGGATGCATGAGTAAAAAAGTTGGAAGGCTCTGCTTTGAAACGGAAAAGAGGAAGACAGTAGCTGAAGAAAAGGGGCTAAAAACTTAAAGCAGTGCTTTTTAAACTTTCCTTTCAAAAGTATCATAGTTATCAGAGAAGATATAAAGATTCACTTCCAGCGGGTCTGCCAGCACAACCGGAGGAACCCATCACAAACATAACACTTATTTGAACTCTCAAGTTTAATCATTGAAGGAAGCAAATTTTGCATTCTGTTGTATAACATGGCTGTTGGCTTTTATATAAAAGTAATGCTTTGAAAAAATAAATAATTATTACATTGCCACTAATCTCCCCAAATAAAATGTTAGAGTAAATCTGGTTACAGAAAGGTGTCCCATATTTACTCTGAGGATTCACTTAACCCCTGGCACACTGGAGAGCACCTTAAGTAATTTAGACATGGTCTGAATAAATAAAAACAACGTAGCTAATGCACCTGCTCCTGAACCGTTGGACCATACAGTCATCATATTTTATAAAAATGTAAATTACAGGTTCCACAACTCCGTCATAAGTCGATTCTGATGTAAATCAAATACCTCTTTTTTTTAGCTTTTATTATTATTGTCTTTTATTATCAGTATCTTTATAAATCCGATCTTCATTTTTCTTTGGGGGTTGGAAATATTACATATAAACATCAGCAAATGACATGCTGCAACATTGTATGTAGTACATATTACTAACAATAAGATGTACAAACAAAAAGATGGTCTTAAGTACAGTTTCTTATAACTCAAATACCTTGTAAGCCGTGACTACCTGTATGCAAATAGAAATCACATGCATTTTGAAATAACGGCAATTCCAACTTCTCTGATCATATGGTTAAGAAATAATTGCTTTTCTTTTTTTGTAATTTGTCAAATCTTTAGTCCTTCTTTCCCCCATGTGTATCTATTTCTAGAAATTCTTTATGTAAGAGGAAGGTCAACTGTTTTACTGTGAAGTAAATTGTATATATGGCCATTTCTCCTTTTTGTTTTTTTAATGGTTCTATGGACCATAAAGATATTTTTACTCTGTGTCAAATTTATGATTATTTTCTTTTATATCATTTGGATTAAAAAAAAACACTGATATTTCTTTCTAGTACTTGTAAAATTTAAACCTTTGTTTGCTTTGGGATTTAACCACCTGTATTTCTTAAAGAATTGATTTATTGCTCTTCATTTTTCATATGACCAATCAATAATCCCAACACCACTTATGAAAAAAGTGTACCCTTTCCTCGATGATTTTAGGCTTCCCTTTATTATATACTCGTTTCCATAGGCAGTACATTCATTTCTCAATTTACTATTGTGTTCTTTTGAGTATTTATTTTTTGGTATCTCTTCTTTCCCTTTTTGTTTCAGGATGTTACCGCTATTTTTGTTGATTGGGCTTCTAAATATATTTTATAGTCATATTGTCTATTTCAGAGACAAAAATACTAAGGCTATTTTTAAGTTGTGTTAAATACATAAATTAACTTAGGGAGGACTGACATTTTTATAATGTCAAATCATCCTATCCAAGAATATAATATTTTAATATATTTGGTCTATTTTAGGCTGTTTAATTGTTTTTTTAATATAGGGCTTAGAGATTTAATGACACTTTTATGCTTATTTTATTTTCTTCTTTGTTGTCTTAAATTTTCCATTATATCTGCTTTTATTTTTATATTCATTTTTATTTGTAAATATGTGACATGCATATGCACACATGCACTCAGATACACAAACACATACAGTAAAAAAACAAAAATAAAAAAGCACACCATTATGCAACTCAGAGATCAAAGAAGAAATCCAGACTTCCAAACTAAATGCCACTTAAATGTGTATTCTGCTGTTGTATGGAGTGTCCTACAAATACTATCAATTAGGTCATGTCAGTGTTAATAGCGTACTCCAAGACTTCTATATCCTTACACTGATTTTCTGTCTACTAGTTTTATTGATTAATGAGAAAGGAATGGAGAAGTCTCCGGGTACAATTATGGATTTGTAAAGTCTCCTTTCAGTTCTATTAGATTTTGCCTCATGTATTATGAAGCAGTGCAATTATGTGTATATGTATTTACCATTGTTATATCTTTCTGGTGAATTGACACCTTTATTATTATGAAATGACACACTTTATTTCTAGTTATATTCTTTAATATGTATTTTGTTTGATATTAAAGTAACCATTCTAGCTTTGCGTGTTTATGTTTAAAGTGGGTTGCTTGTAGACAGCATATAGTTCTTGATTTTTTTTTCCAATATAAAATTCATTTGATTTAGTGTATTTAGGTTAAGGCTATGTTTAAATTGCAGACTTTATTTAAAATATCGGTAATTAAAACAAAACATGTCAGAATTTTTTAAGAGGAACATTTAGAGCATTAAATTACCTATAATAATAAAAAATATTAAATAGAAATTCCTTAAGTGCCCATATCTGAAAACATAGCAAAAGAACAACAAAAAGAAAGTAAAGGGAAGGAAATAAAGGCAATAGCATAAATTAATGAGTTAGGAAAAAGACAACAACAGAATTAATAAATAAGCCAAAAACAGATTTCTTTTGCAAAAAAATAGACAAAACACTAAGTTAACTTATCTAGTAAACAGTGAGAAAGCATAAACACAAAACGTTTGAACTAACAAGAGAGAAATTTCCACCAGTTTAGAAGATATTAAATTTAGGGTAAACTTCATGTAAACTTCAACTAAGAAAGGAGAGGTGATTAGTTTTTACCTACTTAGCAAGTGAATAGCAGGTCTAAATTTAAATCTAGAGTATACAAATGACATTGTAGTGCAAACTTGAAGGGGAAATTCTACATTATTGCCATCTGTTCAATAAGTTAGATTTTTCGAAATTTTGGAGCATGCTGTAAAGGTCCAGTTTCCCAAATTATAGACAACTAGTTGTTTAGGCATTATGGCCATAGTTACAGGAACTTGGATATCCAGAACATTAATGTTGTTGGGAATTATCCAGGTTCCATTCCAATAATTGATCAGGTGGGATAGGTATGCCTCCTATGTATACAGGGCTTGTTACTAAAACAATCTCACTATAAAATACGTGGTCTTTTGCTTCAAACTCAAGGGTTTTTGAAACAAAACTTTTCTTACTTTATTCATGAAGTGACACCCACGTGAATTCAACTTGTATTTTCCAAGGAGTCAAACATTCCTTCCCATAAACGTATCTGTAGTACTAGAATTAAGGAATTCATCTGTACCAGCAGCAATTTTTAAGAACCTGATTTTCTCTCAAAAAAAGTTAAGAGATATGTGTGGCTTTGTAACAGTTTGAAATAGAAGACAAATGGAATGTCATTTCTTGGTGATCCAGTTTAACAGCAAACTGATTCCACTTCCACTATACTTTGTTCTCATTTTTATTTGCATCATAGAATGGAAATAAACAGCAGAAAGGCAGGGTCATGTCATAGAATACAGAACTGTTCAAAGTCAGCAAACCTGTTGTCTAAAGTTAGTGCCATTCCCATTAAATTATAAATTTGAGAGGGGAGGGCTAAATTGAGAGTCAACTGGTATACCAAGGAGACATTTGAAAATATTTAGTCTAATTTAATTATTAATTATATATATACAAGGCCCTGAGTAATTTCACTCAGTATTTAATACTTTTGAACTTCAATAAGGTCACCATTTCCTTTGGTTTGTCAAAATTTTGGATATTTGTTAATCATTACATTGCAGTTCCTTATGTTATTGAAATCTATTTTTAAAACTACTATTAACCTTAATTAACTATTAAGGTTAATCCTAATTATGTAATTTTCACAGAGGTTTCAGTGCACCAGTAACAGAATGGGATTTTGAAATTTTGTGACGTTGCCCTTCATGAGAACAAAGCTCTTAATAACTAACTCCTTTTCTTTTTAATGAGGACTAACTAAGGAAATCTTAAGGAAAGTGAACATTATGTAGCAAGATATTCAACTGAAAATCAAAGTACGGGTGATGACAATATTTGATGAACTAATAAATCTTTCTCAAGATGTGAGGCTCATGATCTAGTGGAAACATCATTGGAAAGGGTCTCAAAAGGCTATACTTAAGTTCAAGAGTACCATTAATTTTCTGGTGACCAAGAATTCGGAACATAGCTCTGTAAGCTTCAGTGAGAGTGTCTGTAAAAAGAAACAAATGAGTTCATTAGATAATGAAAAAAATTATGTCCTTCTTTAAAGGCCCTTTATGTTATACAAAAAAGCAAAGCAGTAGAACGTCTCCACGTTTCAAGTTTACAAGCTTTAATCATCTTTTTGGAGTTTCTGGCTAGTGTACATGGTTAAGCGCTCTGTGGCTAACTGAAAAGTTGGCAGTTCAAGTCCACCTAGGGGTGCCTTGGAAGAAAGGCCTGGTGATATACTTCAAAAAAATCAGTCATTGAAAACCTTATGGGGCACAGTTATACTCTTGACACACATGGGGTTGCTATGAGTCACAGTCAACTCAATAGCAAAAGAAAAAAAAAATTCATATTTTTGAAAGAGTACAGTTTTGTTACTTTATTTGCCATTTAGCATATTTGAGATCAAAGTGTTTATAATGCTCATGGACACAATTTCAATGGGCTGGTGAGGAGGAGCATGTGTGAGATGTTAGTTTTTTCTTCCATTATATTTATGCTCACGGAAACAACTTCAAATTACAGCAAACAGTTTTAAAATAACAAGTTATCAAATCATCAGCTACAAACATAGCCTCACTGTAGGGGATTCATTGCACAATGAATCTAATATAACAATGCACCAGCAATTAAGTTATGGGGTTTGCTGGCCTAGTTAAATAATTGTTCAATTGACTCATCTCTCATATCTGTCACATATGAACTTTTTAGTTAATATTAGTTTATTTTTTAACAGAATTCTAGCTGCTACAATTAGTGTTCTAAAAATAAGTATTTTAGTGCCCTCAGGAGAAGCTAAGGCATGTAATATCAATATATTTGTCTCTATATAATTCAGATTTATTATATAAGTAGTTAAAGGAAATTTCAATAGGATCTGTATAAAGATGTTTGCTGATATTTCCTTTATGCAAATTAATTAGTGAATATAAAGGACAATTTTAGTTCACAAGTTGGACAATTTTATAGCTTATAATTATTTTCATTTAATAAAACCCACACATTCTTAATTTTAGAGACTTTCACTGTGTTAAATAAATAAGCTGAATCATCTATTTGCAGGAGATAAACTTTCCTTTTTTATGAACTCATTTGAATTCTCACAAAGTGAAGAAAATGGCTTAATCATTTTAATGACAAAATCAGCTCAAGTCTTTGGTGAAATCGTGGGATTAATATCCCAGAATAATTTTCAACACTCACAAAATATTTAATAGTCTCATGTTATAGAGTTGTAATTATACACAGTGTTTCTTAAAATGAGAGATGTCTAAGAATATAGCCACATGAGGATCTATAGAAAGGGGCTCTGAAACAAACATTTTAAGAAAAATAAAAACCTTTGAAATTACTTTGAGTCTTATGATGCAATAAGCCAGCACACTTGTTTTGTAATTACTTGTAGTTAATGTGATCACTGTAGCATCTCACCTTCCTCAATCTTTTTGTTTCCTTTGGTTCTGAAACTACACACATAGTAATGGTTTCTGGGCTCAAAACTAACTACTAAATTAAGTCTGATGTCCTTTTACTATTGAGAGGAAAACTCTTATTGCTAAGAATTCTTTTCCTTCACTCTAACACATTAATATCTACTGCTATATTCTCAGGACCTAACATAATGTTGAAAACAAGAAAAAAAAAAGTAATCTGAGGAATAGCAATAGTACTCTTGCATTTTTGAAGTTCACCTTTATAGTATTTTGTGGTTAAAACATCGGTCATTTAATAAGGAGAATGATGAAAAGGAAATCAGGAAAACAATACCATTTACAATAGCCCCCAAAAGATAAAATACTTAGGAATAAATCTGACCAGGGATGTAAAAGACCTATACAAAGAAAACTACAAAACACTACTGCATGAAACCCAAAGGGATCTACATAAATGGAAAAACATACTATGCTCATGGATAGGCAGACTCAACATTGTGAAAATGACGATTCTACCAAAAGCAATTTACAAATACAACGCAATCCCGATCCAAATACCAACACTCTTCAAAGAGATGGAAAAACTAATCATTAACTTTATATGGAAATGGAAGAAGCCCTGAATAAGTAAAGCACTACTGAAGAAGAAGAATAAAGTTGGAAGACTCACACGAGCTGACTTGAGAACCTACTATACAGCTACAGTAGTCCAAACAGCCTGGTACTGATACAATGACAGATACATTGATCAATGGAACACAATTGAGAACCCAGATGTAAATCCATCCACATATGGTCACCTGATCTTTGAGAAGGGCCCAAAGTCCATCAAATGGGGAAAAGACAGTCTTTTTAACAAATGGTGCTGGCAAAACTGGATATCCATTTGCAAAAAAATGAAACAGGATCCATACCTCACACCTTATACAAAAACTACTTCAAAATGAATCAAAGACCTGAATATAAAGCCTAAAACTATAAAGTTCATAGAAGGAAAAATAGGACCAACACTTTAGGCCTTAATACATGGCATTAACAGGATAAAACCATAACCATCAACACACAAACCCCAATATATAAGCTAGATAACTGGGATCTTCTAAAAATCAAACACCTATGCTCTTCAAAAGACTTCACCAAAAGAGTCAAAAGAGAACCTACAGACTGGGAAAAAATTTTTGGACAGTACAAGTCAGACAAAGGTCTAATCTCCATAAACTACAAGAAAATCCAACACTTCTACAACAAAAAGACAAATAATCCTATTAAAAAATGGGCAAAGAAAATGAACAGACACTTCACCAAAGAAGACATTCAAATGACCAACAGACACATGAGGAAATGCTCGCAATCACTAGCCATTAGAGAAATGGAAATTAAAACCACAATGAGATATCATCTCACCCCAGCATTACTGGCACAAGTCAAAAACACTGGAAATAACAAATGATGGAGGGGCTGCAGGGAGATCGGAACACTTATGCACTGCTGGTGGGAAGGCAAAATGATACAACCATTTTGGAAAATGATATGGCGTTTCCTCAGAAAGCTAGAAATAGACATACCATTCAATCCAGCAATCCTAAGCCTAGGAATATATCCTAGAGAAATAAGAGTCGTCACTCGAATAGACATATGCACACCTATGTTCATGGCAGCATTGTTCACAATAGCAAAACGATGGAAACAACCTAGATGCCCATCAACAGATGAATGGATAAACAAACTATGGTACATACACACAGTGGAGTACTATGCAATGATAAAGAACAACAATGAATCTGTGAAGCATCTCATAACTTGGATGAAACTGGAGTGAAATAAGTCAATCACAAAAGGACCAATATTGTATGAGACCTCTATTGTAAAAACTCGTGAAAAAGTTAACATACAAAATGTAACAATCTTTGTTGGTTCCCAGGATGGGAGGGATGGGGGGGAATACTAAATAGGCAAAAGATAAGTGGTATCTTGGGTGAAGGGTGAGACAGTACACAATACAGGGGAAACTAGCACAACTTGTACAAGGAAAGGTCATGGAAGCCCCATAGACACATCCAAACTTCCTGAGGGACTGAAGTGCTGGGCAGAGGGCTCTGGGGACCATGGTCTTGAGGAACATCTAGCTCAATTGGCATGACACAGCTTATAAAGACAATGCTCTACATTCTACCTAGGTGAGTAGTGTCTGGGGTCTTAAAAGCCTGTGAGTGGCCATCTAAGATACTCCACTGGTCTCATCCCTTTGGGAGCAAGGGAGAATGAAGAGAACAGGATACAAGGAAAAGATTAGTCCAAAGGACTAATTGTCCACAGCTACCACGGCCTCCACCGGACTGAGTTCAGTACAGCTAGATGGTTCCTGGCTACCACCACTGACTGCTGTGACCAGGATCACAACAGAGGGTTCTGGACAGAGCTGGAGAAGGATGTAGAGCATAATTCTAACTCACAAAAAAAAGACCAGATTTACTTGTCTAAAGGAGACTGGAGAAACCCCGAGAGTATGGCCCCCAGAAACCCTTTTAGCTCACTGGTGAAGTTATCTCCGAGGTTCACTGTTCAGCCTGGGAGTGGACAGCCCCATAAAACCAATGAGACTAACGAGGTACAGGAGTCCAGTGACAAGGGCCAGAAAGCAGAAGGGGACAAGGAAGCTGGTGATAGGGACCCCAAGGCTAAGTAAGGATATTGTTGATGTGTTGTGAGATTGTTAACCATTGTTATAGGGCAACATTTGTAGTAACTGTTAAATGAGAAACTATTTTGTTCTGCAAGCCTTCATCTTAAGTGAGAATAACAGCACAATTTGAAGAGCATAGTCAATGTCACTGAACTGTGCATATAGAAATTTTTGAAATGGTGTATCTTTGGCTATGTGTATTTTCACCAAAAAAAAAAAAAAAAAAAAACGTTGAGAAGTTAGAGGGTTGATAAGTTGTGGGGTTGTTAACCGATGTCATAAAACAACATGTGTACTTCTGTTTCATGAGAAACTATTTGTTCTGTAGGCCTTCACCTGGAGTACAATAAAAAAAGTAAAAAATATAAATAAAAGAAGTATATGAAAATCCCATAGGAGAACAGCTAGGGTGATGATGGTTTTTTAAGAGCATTAATTCTCTCATATGGTAGAGCAGAATTAGAAAAATCTTTACAGAACCTGTCTGTCACTGGCACAAATAGCTGATAATGTTGCTGATGGAATGTCAGCTCAGCAAAAATTATTAACCTCTACGGCAAATGTTGTCCTGGACAATCAGATTGCATTAGACTTATTGGCACAACAAGGAGGGGTATGTTTAATAGCCAATACATCCTGTTGCTCTCGGATAAATACCTCTGGAATTGTAAAACAAGATACCCATAAAATTAGACAGCACGTTGTTTGACTGCATTCTATTCCTCATTTACGACCCCTGCCAAGGGATAGGATCTTGGGTTCGCTCGTTCCTGCAAGACATTTTAATGATAGTATTAATAGGCTTAATCTATATTTTTTTCAAATGTGGTGTCACTGGAATTAATAAATGCCAGCACCTACAGCAAGTCCAATTTCTAAATCAATAATGTATGTCGATTCTGCCAGCTTCTGTGGAGCTGTAACACTCACCTAATGACCCTGGCAAGGAACAAGATGGTATCTGGTGAAAATCAGACCTTGAGTTTAAAGTGCCTGCCATGGCTACCATCTAGGAGCCCAGCAAAATCCAGGCATCATCTTGTAATCATCGATGTACTAATAGTAATAAGCGATCAAAAGAAGGGATTGATAAAGGATTAACCTAGCCACAGCAGACCACATCCCAAAAGGCCAACTTGTTTGTCAGAATCTGAAAAGCTAAAACAATAGGAAAACTACACCAAAGGAGTAGGACAGAGTGCTCTAACCAGTTCAATTAACTGTGGATGTACATATCAAAACTAAATAACAATTTACTCCAGAAAGTAAGTTAAAGATCTACCCAATATCATATGTAGCCCACATAACAAATAAAAAACAACAATCATGTGACAGACCCAGGACCTCTGAGTGAAGAGACCAAATTATTAGAAAAGAAAAACAAGAAAAGGTCACCCAATCATGGTCTTAGTTCTTTGTCTTTAAACAATCATAGTTTGTAAATAGCTTACTTATAATAAATCAGCACCTACCAAAATTGTATAAAAAACATTTATAGATTCTACTTCTTTGGATTTTGGCCTGTTTATAGCCTGAGTGCTTGTAGCCAATTTCCCATTTTTGTTTTCTGATGTCACAATAAAAATTTCTCTGTTGCAAAAAAAACAAAAAACACTCATTTACATTTTACTTTCCTCATTTCCATTAAATAAGGCATTTGAGTAAGCACCAAAAGGCCTTTCTTCATTTGTACATTTTAAATATTATAGACTTTCTATTTTGTTATAACTGAAATGAGCCAATTTTCACCATCATTTAGCAAAATTACTTTTTCTTTCTTTGTTTTTTGGTAGAAGTCAAACATGTGAGAAGATTTTGGTTTTGAAAATTTATCAGGTGACTTAAATTGATTCAATTATATAAATATATAGAACCAATATTAAAAATATTTCCTTGGCAACCTAGGAAATGAACTCTAAAGGACTATCCAAAATTGAAAGAATTACAACAGGGAACCAGAGAGGTGAATCTGTAAATGACAGCAACATCAGAACAATAAAAGAGAGAAAAAACAATGTAGGTACAGAAACTTCTAATGGAGAGGAAGGCAAGGCAATACTAACTAATAATAGACTGGTTCAAACCTAGGAATATAAGGGTAAATTTCAAGGTAACCACAAAGAGAGTTAACAAACCTACTCATCAAAATAAAGAAAAGAAAAAAAACCATAAAGGCTCAGTAAAAACAAAACCTACAAAAGCAAAAGAAATGAAAAAAAAAAAAAATCCACAAACAAAAGGAATACAGCACAGGAGACCGAGAGGAACAAAGAAAATGTGAGCATCACAAAAAAAAAAAAAAAGCACTACAAAATAACAGCAATAAACTCACACCTATCAGTAATTGCACGAAATGTAGATGGCCTAAATGCACCCATAAAGAGATGGGAGAGTGACAGAATGGATTAAAAAAACAGGATCCATCAATATGCTGTCTACAAGAGACACACCTTAGAAACAAAGACATAAATTTATTAAAAATCAAAGGGTAGAAAAAAATATATCAAGCAAACAGCTACCAAAAAAAGATCAGGAGTGGCAATTCTAATCTCAGATAAAATAGACATTAAAATAAAATCCACCTCAAAACACAATGAAGGGAGCTATATAATGATTAAGGGCACAATCCATCATGAAGACATAACCATAAAAAACATCTATGCATCCAATGTCAGGGCTCCAAAATACATAAAACAAACTCTAACAACAATGAAAAGAGAAATTGACAGTTCCACAATAATAGAAGGAAACTTCAACACACCACTCTCGGTAAAGGACAGAAACATCTAGAAAGAAACTCAGTGAAGATACAGAAGACCTAAAGGGCACAATCAGCCAACTTGACCTTATAGACTTATATAGAACACTCCATACAACCACTGCAAAGTACACATTCTTTTCCAATGCACATGGAACATTCTCCAGAAGAGACCACATCTTAGGCCACAAAGCGATACTCAATAAGATCCTAAATGTTGAGATAATACAAAGCATCTTCTCTGAACACAATGCCATCAAGGTAGAAATTAACAACAGAAAGAGCAAGGGAAAAAAACCAATTACATGGAAACTGAATAATACCCTGTTTACACATCAATGGGTAATAGAAGAAATCAGAGATGGAATAAAAAAATTCCTAGAATCAAACAAGAATGAAAAGACATCATATCAACACCTTTGGGATACAGCAAAGGCTGTCCTCAGAGGACACTTTATAGCAATAGATGCACACATCAAAAAAGAAGAAAGGGACAAAATAAAAACATTAACTACAAAACTCCAGCAAATAGAAAGAGGACAGCAAAAAAGGCCCACAGCCACTAGAAGAAAGGAAATAATAAAGATCAGAGCAGAAATAAATGATACAGCGACTAGAAAAACAATAGAAAGAATCAACAAAACCAAAAGCTGGTTCTTTCAAAGGATCAACAAAATCGACAAACCCCTGGCCAGACTCACAAAAGAAAAACAGGAGAGGATGCAAATAACCCAAATAAGGAATGAAATAGGGGACAATACAACAGACTCAACTGAAATGGAAAGGATCATAACAGAGTATTATGAAAAGCTATACTCCCACAAATTTGAAAACCTAGAGGAAATGGATAAATTTCTAGAAACACACTACCTTCCCAAACTACCACAAAGTGATGTTGAAAATCGGAACAGACCCATAACAACAGAAGAGATTGAAATGGTAACAAAAAACTCGCAAACAAAAAAACCCTAAACCAGATGACTTCACTGGAGAATTCTACAAAACATTCAGAGAAGAATTTGTACCAGTATTACTCAAACTATTTCAGAACATAGAAAAGGAAGGGATACTTCCGAATTCATTTTATGAAGTCAGCATAATCCTGATACCAAAACAAAGACGTCACAAAAAAATAAATTACAGACCAACATCTCTCATGAATATAGATGCAAAAATTCTCAACAAAATTCTAGCCAATAGAATACAGCATTGTATCAAAAAATAATACTTCACAACCAAGTAGGATTCATACCAAGTATGCAAGGATGGTTCAACATTAGAAAATCAATCAACATAATCCACCACATAAATAAAATGAAAGAAAAGAATCACTTGATCATCTCAACTGATGAAGAAAAGGAATTCAACAAAGTGCAACACCAATTCTTGATAAAAATTCTCAACAAAATAGGTATAGAAGGGAAATTTCTCAACATAAAAAAGGGCATTTATGCAAAACCAACAGCCAACATCATTTTTTTTTTTTATTGTACTTCAGGTGAAGGCTTACAGAACAAATAGTTCCTCATGAAACAGTAGTGCACATGTTGTTTTATGACATTGGTTAACAACCCCACAACATATCAACCCACTAACTTCTGGACCTTTTTTTCTTGGTGAAAATACACATAGCCAAAGATACACCATTTCAAAAATTTCTACATGCACAGTTCAATGACGACTATGCCCTTTCAATTGTGCTGTTATTCTCACTTAAGAAGAAGGATTACAGAACAAAATAGTTTCTCATTTAACAGTTACTACAAATATTGCCCTATGACAATGGTTAAAAATCTCACAACACATCAACAATATCCTTACTCAACCTTGGGTTCCCTATCACCAGCTTCCATTTCCCCTTCTGCCTTCTGGCCCTTGTCACTGGACTCCTGTATGTCATTACTCTCATTTGGTTTTACAGGGCTGTCCACTCCCAGGCTGAACAGTAAACCTCGGAGATAACTTCACCAGTGAGCTAAATGGGTTTCTGGGGGCCATACACTCGGGGTTTCTCCAGTCTCCTTTAGACCAGTAAATCTGGTCTTTTTTTTTTTTTGTGAGTTAGAGTTATGCTCTACATCCTTCTCCAGCTCTGTCCAGAACCCTCTGTTGTGATCCTGGTCACAGCAGTCAGTGGTGGTAGCCAGGCACCATCTAGCTGTACTGGACTCAGGCCGGTGGAGGACTTGGTAGCTGTGGACAATTAGCCTTTCAGACTAATCTTTTCCTTGTATCCTGTTCTCTTCATTCTCCCTTGCTCCCGAAGGGATGAGACAAGTGGGGTATGTTAGATGGTCACTCACAGGCTTTTAAGACCCCAGACACTACTCACCAAGGTAGGATGTAGAGCATTATCTTTATACACTGTGTCATGCCAATTGAGCTAGATGTTCCTCGAGACCATGGTCCCCAGAGCCCTCTGCCCAGCAATTCAGTCCCTCAGGGAGTTTGAGTTTGTCTATGGGACTTCCATGACCTTTCCTTGTACACGTTGTGCTAGTTTCCCCTGTATTGTATGCTGTCTCACCCTTCACCCAAGATACCACTTATATATTGCATATTTAATATTCTCCCCCCCACCCCTCCCATCCCTGGTTACAAACAAAGATTGTTACATTTTGTGTGTGAACTTATTCACGGGTTTTTACAATAGAGGTCTCATACAATATTTGTCCTTTTGTGATTGAGTTATTTCACTCAGCATAATGTCCTCCAGTTTCATCCATGTTATGAGATGCTTCACAGATTCATTGTTGTTCTTTCTCCTTGCATAGTACTCCACTGTGTGTATGTACCATAGTTTGTTTATCCATTCATCTGTTGATGGGCATCTAGGTTGTTCCCATCGTTTTGCTATTGTGAACAATGCTGCCATGAACATAGGTGTGCATATGTCTATTCGAGTGACGATGCTTATTTCTCTAGGATACATTCCTAGGAGTGGGATTGCTGGATTGAATGGTATGTCTATTTCAAGCTTTCTGAGGAAACACCATATCATTTTCCAAAATGGTTGTATCATTTTGCCTTCCCACCAGCAGTGCATAAGAGTTCCGATCTCCCCGCAACCCCTCCAACATTTGTTATTTCCAGTGTTTTTCACTTGTGCCAGTAATGCTGGGGTGAGATGGTATCTCATTGTGGTTTTAATTTCCATTTCTCTAATGGCTAGTGATTGCGAGCATTTCCTCATGTGTCGGTTGGTCATTTCAATGTCTTCTTTGGTGAAGTGTCTGTTCATTTCCTTTGCCCATTTTTTAATAGGATTGTTTGTCTTTTTGTTGTAGAAGTGTTGGATTTTCTTGTAGTTTATGGAGATTAGACCTTTGTCTGACTTGTACTGTCCAAAAATTTTTTCCCAGTCTGTAGGTTTTCTTTTTACTCTTTTGGTGAAGTCTTTTAAAGAGCATAGGTGTTTGATTTTTAGAAGATCCCAGTTATCTAGCTTATATATTGGGGTTTGTGTGTTGATGGTTATGGTTTGTATCCTGTTAATGCCATGTATTAAGGCCTAAAGTGTTGGTCCTATTTTTTCCTCTATGAACTTTATAGTTTTAGGTTTTATACTCAGGTCTTTGATTCATTTTGAAGTAGTTTTGTATACGGTGTGAGGTATGGGTCCTGTTTCATTTTTTTGCAAATGGATATCCAGTTTTGCCAGCACCATTTGTTGAAAAGACTGTCTTTTCCCCATTTGATGGACTTTGGGCCCTTCTCAAAGATCAGATGACCGTATGTGGATGGATTTACATCTGGGTTCTCAATTGTGTTCCATTGGTCAATGTATCTATTGTTGTACCAGTACCAGGCTGTTTTGACTACTGTAGCTGTATAGTAGGTTCTGAATTCAGCTAGTGAGTCCTCCAACTTTATTCTTCTTCTTCAGTAGTGATTTACTTATTTGGGGCTTCTTCCCTTTCCATATAAAGTTAATGATTAGTTTTTCAATCTCTTTGAAGAGTGTTGTTGGTATTTGGATCGGGATTGCATTGTATTTGTAAATTGCTTTTGGTAGAATCATCATTTTCACAATGTTGAGTCTCCCTATCCATGATCACGGTATGTTAGTCTATTTATGCAGATCCCTTTGGGTTTCATGCAGTAGTGTTTTGTAGTTTTCTTTGTATAGGTCTTTTACATCCCTGGTCAGATTTATTCCTAAGTATCTTATCTTTTTTGGGGCTATTGAAAATGGTATTGATTTCCTGATTTCCTTTTCATTGTTCTCCTTATTGGTGTATAGGAATCCAACTGATTTTTGAATGTTTATCTTGTATCATGCTACTCTGCTGAATCTTTCTATTAGTTCTGGTAAATTTCTCATGGAGTCTTTAGGGTTTTATATGTAAGTATCATATCATCTGCAAAAAGGGAGAGTTTAACTTCTTCATTACCAATTTGGATGCCCGTTATTTCTTTTTCTTTCCGTATGGCTCTACTAGAACTTCCAGCACAATGTTAAATAGGAGTGGTGATAAAGGGCATCCTTGTCTTATTCCTGTTTTCAAGGGGAATGTTTTCAGCCTCTCTCCATTAAGAATGATGGTGGCCGTTGGTTTTGCATAGATGCCCTTTATTATTTTGAGAAATTTCCCTTCTATACCTATTTCGTTGAGAGTTTTTATCAGGAATGGGTGTTGGACTTTGTCAAATGCCTTTTCTGCCTCAGTTGAGATGATCATGTGATTCTTTTCTTTCCTTTCATTTATGTGGTGGGTTACGTTGACTAATTTTCTAATGTTGAACCATCTTGCATAGCTGGTATGAATCCTACTTGGTCATGGTGTATTATTTTTTGATATAATGCTGAATTCTATTGGCTAGAATTTTGTTCAGAATTTTTACATCTATTTTCATAAGAGATATTGGTCTGTAATTTTCTTATTTTGTGACGTCTTTGCCTGGTTTTGGTATTGGCGTAATGCTGGCTTCATAGAATGAATTTGGAAGTGTTGCTTCCTTTTCTATGCTCTGAAATAGCTTCAGTAGTACTGGTACAAGCTCTTCTGTAAATGTTTTGTAGACTTCTCCAGTGAAGCCATCTGGGCCAGGGTTTTTTTTAGTTTGGAGTTTTTTTATTACCTTTTCGGTCTCTTCTCTTGTTACAGGGCTGTTCAGAGTTTCAACATCACTTTGTTGTAGTTTTGGTAGGCTGTGTGTTTCTAGAAATTTATCCATTTTTCTAGGTTTTCAAATTTGTTGGAGTATAGTTATTCTTAATATTATGTTATGATCCTTTTTATTTCAGTTGGCTCTGTTGTAATGTCCCCCATTTCTTTTTTTTTTTGGGTTATTTCTGTCCTCTCCTGTTTTTCGTTTGTCAGTCTGGCCAGTGGTTTATCGATTTTGTTGATTCTGTCAAAGAAGCAACTTTTGGTTTTGTTGATTCTTTTATTGTTTTTCTGTTCTCTATTTCATTTATTGCTGTTCTAATCTTTACTATTTCCTTTCTTCTGGTGGTTGTGGGCTTTTCTTGCTGTTCTCTTTCAATTTGTTTGAGTTTTCTAGTTAGTGTTTTGATTTTGTCCCTTTCTTCTATTTGATATGTGCATCTATTGCTATAAATTGTCCTCTAAGGACAGCCTTTGCTGTGTCCCAAAGGTGTTGATATGATGTCTTTTCATTCTCGTTTGATTCTAGGAATTTTTTGATTCCATCTCTGATTTCTTCTATAACCCAGTGATGTGTAAGCAGGGTATTATTCAGTTTCCACGTAATTGATTATTTTTCCTTGCTCTTTCTGTTGTTAATTTCTACCTTGATGGCATTGTGATCAGAGAAGATACTTTGAATTATCTCAACGTTTTGGATCTTATTGAAGATTGCTCTGTGGCCTGAGATGCGGTCTATTCTGGAGAACATTCCATGTGCATTGGAAAAGAATGGGTACATTGCAGCTGTTGGATGGAGTGTTCTATATATGTCTATGAGGTCAAGTTGGCTGATTGTGCCTTAATGTCTTCTGTATCTTTGCTGAGTTTCTTCTTAGTTGTTCTGTCCTTTACTGAGAGTGGTGTGTTGAAGTCTCCTACTATTATTGTGGAACTGTCAATTTCTCTTTTCATTGTTGTTAGAGTTTGTTTTATGTATTTTGGAGCCCTGTCATTCGGTGTGTAGATGTTTATTTCGGTTGTGTCTTCATGATGGATCATCCCCTTAATCATTATATAGTGTCCTTCTTTGTCCTTTATGGTAGATTTCGTTTTAAAGTTTATTTTATCTGAGATTAGAATTGCCACTTCTGCTCTTTTTTTGTAGTTGTTAGCTTGATATATTTTTTTCCAACCTTTGACTTTTAATAAATTCACATCTTTGTTTCTAAGGTGTGTTTCTTGTAGACAGCTTACTGATGGATCCTATTTTCTTATCCATTCTATCACTCTCCATCTCTTTATGGGTGCATTGAGTCCATTTACATTCAGTGGAATTATTGATAGATGTGAGTTTGTTGCTGTCATTTTGTGATGCTTTTTTTTTGTGGTGCTGAAGTTTTCTTTGTTCTTCTTACTCTCTTGTACTGAGTTACTTTTGTTTGTGGGTTTTTTTTTTTTTTCATTTCATTTCTTTTTGTAGGTTTTGTTTTTGCTGATACTTTGTTTTTCCTCTTTTTTTTTTTAATGAGTATGTTTGTTAGCTTTCGTTGTGGTTATCATGACATTTACCCTTAACTTTCTAAGTTTGAAACAGTCTATTATTACTTGGTATCACCTTGCCTTCCTCTCCATTAGAAGGTTCTATACCTATGCCATTTATTCCGTCTTTTATTGTTTTGATGTTGTGGTCATTTACTGATTAACTGCTCTGATTCCCTGTTGTATTTTTTTTGGTTTTGGATAGTCCTCTAGCGTTCATTTCCTAGATTGGTATCTGGCTGGTACGATCCTGCGTCCTAGGTTCTGCCTGTGAGCTGAAGCTGTTTGTCCTCAGATCGAAGAACTCCCTTTCATAATTCTTGTAAGTTTGTTTTGACTTTTACATATTCCCTTAATTTCTGTTTATCTGGAAATGACCTAATTTCATCATCAAATTTAAACGAGAGTTTTGCAGGATATATTATTCTTGGCTGGCAATTTTTTTCTTTCAAGATTTAATAAATGTCATCCCATTGCCTTCTTGCCTGCAAGGTTTCTGTTGAATAATCTGAACTTAGTCTTATTGTTTCTCCTCTGTATGTGACTTCTTGTTTTTCACGAGCTCCTCTTAGGATTCTTTGTTTGTCTTTGGTTTTGTTGAATTGTGAATATGATATGCCTTGGTGATTTTCTTTTGGGGTCTCTTCTATATGGGGTTCGTTGAGCTTCTTGGATGGCCAGCTTTTCATCTTTCATGATATTGGGGATGTTTTCTGTCAGCAGTTCCTCAATGATCCTCTCTGTGTTTTCTGTTTTCTCCCCCTGTTCTGGTATTCCCCTCACTGGTAAATTTTTGCTTTTAATTGTGTCCCACATAACTCTCAGGGTCTCTTCATTTTTCTTTGTTCTTTTTTCTGAGTTTTCCTGAAAGAGTTGTATCCAAGTGTTTGTCTTCAATTTCACTGATCCTTTCTTCCACCATTTCAAATCTGCTTCTCAGCTCTTCTTTGTCACCATCCATTTCTGAAATCTTATTGTTTATCTTTTGGATTTCTAATTGTCGTGCTTGTGTAATTTCTAGTTGTGAATGTATTTTGGCATTTTGTTCCTGCATTATTTTCCTGAATTCTTCCAATTTTTTGTCTGTATTTTCCCTGAATTTGTCTATTTTTTCCTCATGTTTGTTAGCTTTTTGCCTCAGTTCTTGGAGAATTCTGAGTATTAGAGATTTGAATTCCCTATCCGGTAGTTCTAGTGCCTTTTCTTCTACAGGAGAATCATCTGGTGTTTTATTTTGGACGCCTACTGGAAGCATCCTGTCCTGTTTTTGTAAATGTTTTGATATTGTCTGCTATCTTTTGGGCATTCCGTAGTTATTTTTCTTGTTTATTGATTATAGATTTGTTTGTTTCATACCTTTTTAAAAAAAAAATTGACTATGAGCAGGCGGACTGTGTGTTCTTTATTGTTTACTCATCTGTGGGCACAATACTTTTCACCTCTGTCTCCAACTAGCAGGGTCGGTCACTCAGATATGGTACAGTAGGGTAGGTCTAGCTGAAGAGGAGTTACTGGGACAGGTTGTTTTTGGCACTTACTACAGCCACCACAGTGGGTCAGTAATCAGTGCAGGGCAGGTTACAGTAGGCTGTGCCTGTGCTTCTTGGTGGTGTGATGTAAAGCACACGGTTCAGGTAGGCAGGATGCAGCGGGTATGTGTAGAGCTAAGATGGATATGGGAGAGAGGAGAGAGGAACAGGAGCCAAAAATTACAAACAAAAAAGAATGCTAGAGGAGCTTGCCATTGGAGTGGAGAGATGAGAGACTATGAAATGGAGAAAAACAGAAAGGGGAAGAGAAAGAAAAGAAAAGAATGAATAAATAAAAATCAGAAAAGTTAAAGAACCATGAAGTTCCCAGGGATCCCACCGGTGCAGCTATGAGGTCTGGGGAAGTCACTCTCAGATGTTGTAGTACATCCTGGCTAGAAGGCTTAGAGTTATACAATGCCAGGTATTCAGGGAAGAGAAAAAGAAGGAAGCTATAGAGATATGATAAACTGAGTAATGTATAAAAACAAAAAGGGAAAAAGAGGGAAAAGAAAACAAATCAAATTAAAAAAAAAAAAAAAAGAACAAGAAAGGCCTGCCAAAAAACAGAAAGAAAAAAAACAAAACTCAACAACAAAAAAATGCTCTCAGGGATCCCTCTGCACATCTGTGGAAGCCGGAGGGAGTCTCCTTGGCACGCAGCTCAGCCTGGCCAGAAAGGGCTCCCCACTCAAGAAAAGGAAAAGAAAACGAACGAACAATTCAGAACAAACAAACGAAGAAAATACCCGGGATCCCACCAGCACAGCAGCCCAGACTGGGTAGCAGCTCCACACTCGAACGGAGCTCCACAGCCCCTCAGGTAGAAGCAAATATGGCACACAGAGCCAGGTATTCTAATGAAAGGAGGGGGAGGTGGTGAGAGGCAAGTATGAAATCAAAAGAAGTGGGAAAAAAAGCAACACTAGCAGCCAACAAATGGCACTTAGAGAGCCAGCTAGTGCAGGCTGGCGTTTCTGGACAAGAGACTGTGTCTGCGGGAAGTGGAGAGGGCTGAGTGTGGGTAAAGGAGGGTAGAGAGTGGGAAAGCATATATCACAAATTACCGGAGCTCTGCAGCCCCTCAGGAAGAAGCAAAGATGGTGCATGGAGCCAGGTACTCGAGCGAAAGGAGGGGGAGATGGCAAGAGGCAAGGAAGTAATCAAGACAAGTGGAAAAAAGCAACACCAGCTGCCAACAACTGGCACTCAGAGAGCTGCCCATTCGGGTGTGTGGAATCCAAGCAGCCAGTTTTTTCCGGTCATGAGATTGTGGCCGCAGGAAGCATAGGAGGCCAAGTCGGGGTGAAGAGGGGTGGGGGGTGGGAAAGGGTATATCGCAAATTACTGGTTGTTTTGTCTCCCGCTGGACGTTCTGTGAGACTGCTTACTCGTACCTCCTGTTTGCTGGTCTCCTATGGAGTCCAAGATGGCGGATCCACACTGCATTAGCTGGTAGGGGACCTCTGCATGAATCTCTCCTCGCTCTCCATTCTTTGTCAGTTTTCTCACTCCATTTGGTGCTTCGCTGAGTTCTTTATCTCTTCATTTGATGTTTTAGGGTTTCAGGATCGTTGTATTCTCTGTTTGGCTTAGTTTTTCGGATCTTTGCTGTGGAGGGACGGCATATTGCTTCTGCCTAGAGCGTCATTTTGCCCGCCAACATCATTCTTAATGGAGAGAGGCTGAAAATATTCCCCTTGAGAACCAGAACAAGACAAGGATGCCCTTTATCTCCACTCCTGTTTAAAATTGTGCTGGAAGTCCTAGCTAGAGCAATAAGGCAAGAAAAAGAAATAAAGGACATCCAAATTGGTAATGAAGAAGTTAAACTGTCCCCCTTGGTGGATGATATGATACTATACATAGAAAATCCTAAAGACTCCATGAGAAAACTACTGGAAATAATAGAAAGATTCAGCAGAGTATCAGGATACAAGATAAACATACAATAATCAGTTGGATTCCTATACTCCAATAAAGAGAACAATGAAAAGGAAATCAGGAAAGTAATGGTATCTATAATAGCCCCTAAAAAAATAAAGTACTTAGGAATAAATCTATCCAGGGATGTAAAAGCCCTATACAATGAAAATCACAAAACACTACTACAAGAAATCCAAAGAGATCTACATAAGAGGAAAAAAATACCATGCTCATGTATAGATAGACTCAACATTGTGAAAATGACAATTTTACCCAAAGCAATTTACAAATACAATGCAATCCAGATCCAAATACCAACAACATTCTTTAAAGAGATGAAAAAACTGATCATTAACTTTATACAGAAAGGGAAGAAGCCCCGTATGAGTAAAGCTCTATTGAAGAACAATAAAATAGGAGGACTACCTGACCTCAGAAACTACTATACAGCTACTGTAGTCAAAACATCCTGGTACTGGTACAATGACAGACACATTGACCAATGGAACAGAATTGAGAACCCAGATGTAAATCCATCCACCTATGGTCACCTGATCTTCGACAAGGGCCCAAAGTCCATCAGAAGGGGAAAAGACAATCTTTTTAACCAACGGTGCTGCTGAAACTGTATGTCCATCTGCAAAAAAAGAAACAGGACCCATACCTCATACCATACACAAAAACTAATTCAAAATGGATCAAAATATAAAGCCAAAAAACTATAAAGTTCATAGAAGAAAAAATAGGATCAAAGCTAGAGGCACTAACGCACAGCATTAACAGGATACAAACCGTAACCAACAACATACAAACCCCAGAAGATAAGCTAGACGACTGGGATCTTCTACAAATTAAACACTTACGCTCATCAAAAGACTTCACCAAAAGAGTAAAAAGAGAACCTACAGACTGGGAAAAATTTTTGGACATTGCAAGTCAGACAAAGGCCTAATCTCTAAAATCTACAAGAAAATCCAACACCTCTACAACAAAAAGACAAATAATCCTATTAAAAAATGGGCAAAGGAAATGGACAGATACTTCACCAACAAAGACATTCAGGTGGCCAACAGACACATGAGGAAATGCTCACCATCACTAGCCATTAGAGAAATGCAAATTAAAACCACAATTAGATACCATCTCACCCCGGCATTACTAGCACGAATCAAAAACACTGGTAATATAAATATTGGAGAGGCTTCTGGGAGATTGGAACTCTTATGCACTGCTGGTGGGAATGCAAAATGATGCAACCAATTTGGAAAATGATATGGCGCTTCCTCAGAAAGCTAGAAAGAGAAATAATGTACGATTCAGCAATCTCACTCCTAGGAATATATCCTAGAGAAATAAGAGCCGTCACACGAACAAACATATGCATACCCATATTCATTGCAGCACTGTTCACAATAGTAAAAAGATGCAAACAACCTAGATGCCCATCAGCAGATGAATGGATAAACAAGCTTTGGTACATACACATGATGGAATATTATGCAAAGGTAAAGAACAAGGATGAATCTGTGAAGCATCTCATAACATGTATGAAACTGGAGGACATTATGCTGAGTGAAATAAGTCAATCACAAAAGGACAAATATTGTATGAGACCTCTACTTTAAAAACTCATGTAAAAGTCTACACACAAAAAGAAACAATCTTTGTTGGTTATGAGGGATGGGAGGGATAAGGGGGTACTAAATAGACGGAAATAAGTGGTAACTTTGGTGAAGGGTAAGACAGTACACAATACTGGGGAAGCCAGCACAACTTTTACAAGGAAAGGTCATGGAAGCTGCATAGTCACATCCTAACTCCCTGAGGTACTGAATTTCTGGGCGGAGGGCTGTGGAGACCATGGTCTCGGGGAACATCTAGCTCAATTGGCGTAACATAGTTTATAAAGACAATGTTCCACATTCTACCTTGGTGAGTAGCATCTGGTATCTTAAAAGTCTGTGAGCAGCCATCTACGACACTCTACTGGTCTCATCCTTTCAGGATCAAGGGACAATGAAGAGGACAGGATACAAGGAAAATATTAGTCCAAAGGACTAAAGGACCACTGTTACCACGGCCTCCACCAGACTGAGTCCAGTACAGCTAGACAGTGCCAGCTATCACCACTGACTGCTCTGACTGGGATCACAACAGAGGGTCCTGGACAGAGCTGGGAGAAGGATGTAGAACAAAATTCTAACACACACACAAAAAAAGACCGGATTTACTGGCCTGACAAAGACTGGAGAACCATGAGAGTATGGCCCCGAGACACCCTTCTTTTTAGCTCAGTGGTGAAGTCACTCCCGAGATTCACTGTCCAGCCAGGGATTGGACACACCATAAAACAAAATGGGTCTAATGAGGCACAGCAGTCCAGGGACAAGGACTAGAAGGCAGGAGGAGACAAGAAGCTGGTGATAGGGAACCCAAGGTTGAGAAGGGACAGTGTTGACATGTCGTGGGGTTGTTATCCACTGTCTTAAGGCAATATGTGCACTAACTGTTTAATGAGAAACTATTTGTTCTGTAAACCCTCATCTAAGGTACAAAAAAAAAGAAAAGAATTATCTATGTGAGATCAAATTGACAACAGCAACTCAAAAGTTCTGATGGGAATCCTAGGGGTCAGTGAGTTGAAATAATAGTGATGGAATAATTTGGAAAAGGATAGTGAGAATAGCAGCACAACTGGAAGAATGTAATTGATGTCACTGAATTGTACATGTAGAAATTTCTGAAATGGTTTATCTTTGGCTATGTATATTTTCACCAAAAAAAAAAAAAAAAAAAAAAGTCCTCCAAGGTCGAGAAGGGAGAGTGTTGACATGTGGGGTTGTTAACCAATGTCATAAAACAATATGTGTACTGACTGTTTAAAGAGAAACTATTTGTTCTGTAAACCTTCACCTAAAGTACAATAAAAAAAATTTCCTTGGAACTGACCAAGTTTTATTCAAAGTTCTAAAAACATACTTTACTAAAAACAACAAATAAAAATGATGTTTAAGTCAATTTTTTTTCTTTAACAAACAGAAATTTATTTTCTCACAGTTTAAGGGGCTGAAAGTTGAAATTCAGGGTGCTGGATCTAGGGGAAGGCTGCCTCTCTGTGTCGTCTCTAGAGAAAGGTCCTAGTCTCCTTTGAGTTTCTGCCCCTGGGTAATCTTCATGTGGCTTGGCATCTCTTCCCCTATCTCTGCTTTGCTGGCTTGTTTAATCTCTTTTATTTCCAAAGAGATTGACTCAAAATACACCTCACTGGCATAACAAGGACAACCCATTCCCAAATGGGATTATATCCATATGCATAGAGGTTAGGATTTACAACACATATTTTTGGGGGACATAATTCAATCCATAACAAGGAGTTCATCCAACCTTTATGGCTCCAGGAAGTCTGGAGTCCATGAGACTTTGAAATTCTCTTCTGCATTTTTCCCCTTTTGATCAGGATTCTTCTTCAGTAGTTTTTAACTTTTTTGTTGCAGTATATTCATGAAGGTATATCACTGTGCTATTAAATAGTATATTTCAACTGTACATTTTTTATTTATACAGCTTCAATTTCTCAAAGATGATCAATTTTAGAAGATGCCAAATGCTAGTTCCCCAAAAATACCACAAAATAATCTGTTGATAAGAAAACTGAGTGCATCTTTTATAGCAGTAAAGGAGTTCATCTCATTGCCAGAGTCTCAGTGGCATATCAGCATGACAAGAGCAAAGTTGGATTATTTATTTGGGTTTTGTTGGGATCTGTTATAAGACAGGTTTTTCAATGCAGAGGATTGATTAGGGTTGGACAATGATTGTAATATACTAATTTAGGGTTGGTGGACAAAATAAGGGTGAAGGTTTTAAGGTGACGGTTTCTAAACAAACCTGGGAGATTAAAACAGTCATTTGATGCTATTGAAAAGTTGAGTAGTCTGATGTTTGTTTAAATAGATTTTCTCAAAGTGCCTAAAAGCTGTTTGCATAAATAGATTTTCAGAAATTTCCTAAAAGAGCAATACAATTATTTCTATCTTTGGTTTTCCCAGAAGCAAGTTTCTCAAAATAGTAAAATTACGTTAAGTAAACAGTAAGTTATATGGCAGTAGGTGGTTTAGATTTTCAGTACTCCCTCACCGAACCACTAGCCTCTGGAATCATTGTTAATCCAGAACTAATGAATAAAAAATTAATATCTGGGGATATGATTGGCCAGATCTCACAGGGATTTAACATGTGATGATCTCGTAGACATTTTCAAGAATGGTTGTTTCCATTCCTTAAAACCCAAGTTTTCTGTTCTGTTTGTTTCAAGACCATTTGTTGGATCCCTTGATGGGGCAGCATCTGCACAGCAGAATTTAAGACTTCAGAGATAAAGTATCTGAGCACTACCAACATAAACAAATACTAAGAAAAAGATCATAATCAGAGTTTATAGTACATTTCTCAGGCAGGAGTGAGACTGACTAAATTAACTCAAGAAAAGAGATCTCATTACCAATCTAAAGAGTTTACAGAACAAAATATGGGGTGATTAGGCCAATTTTATAATTTTATTCTTTATTTGTTTGCATCCCAAATCTTCTCAATAATATTTAAGAACTCAGAAAGATGTGCATGGACATAACCACAGGATTCTTCCTCTAAAACAGCACATGTTCCCCTCAAGGTAGATAGATAGCTGTTGTCAAGTCAACTCCAACTCATGGTGACCTTATATACAACAGAACAAAACATTTCCCAGTCCTGAGTCATTCTCGCAAATGTTGGCGTGTTCAACTCTATCATTTCAGCTATTGTACCAATTCATATGGAGGGTTTCTCTTATCCTCATTGGCCCTCTACTTTACCAAGCATGATTTCTTCCTCCAGCAATTGATCCTTCCTGATGACCATAGGTTTTCATTGACTCATTTTCAAAAGTAGGTCACCAGGCTTTTATTCCTAGCCTGTCTTTGTCTGGAAGCTTTGCTGAAACCTGTCTACCATGACTGACCCTACTGGTATTTGAAATACCAGTGGCATAACTTCCAGCATTTTAGCAATGTACAAGTCATTACAATAAAGCAAAGACAGACTGGTGGAGGGTTCCCACTGAAAGTTAATATTGCATCTGAAACTTCTCTACTCTGAGCCTACCCAATTCATGATCCAATAAGGTGATAATATTTATAGCATTTAGCACATTATCTACCTTCCTGCTCTTCTCTAAGCCATAGATTATTGAATTCTCTCTACTTTGTGGGCCTGTTACAAAGCAAGAAATGAAAAGACTTGAACAGAGAAGAGAACAATTCAGAATTCCCCTTAAGTTAAGATTCTGGTTCCCAATTAAGGCTCAGTTTTTCTCCTTTTTTAAATTATCCACTGATTTATTTTATCTGAGAGTGAAAACTGATAGGTCAATATGGGCCCTGGATGGTGTTAGGAAATGTGCTGAAAACAGGTAGCCGTTTACCAAGGTAATAAATCTGTGTATAGTTTCCAGGTCATAGCCGGTAGGCTTCTGAGCCACAAATCCAACACCAGTCATTGAGGTTACCCAAAGATCTATTTCCAGCCTAAATACCCTTATGGGTTGCGATAGTATTGTAATGTTTTTGATGCTCCTGATCCTCGAGCTCTTCAATTTTGGCTTGATTTAGAAAAGTACCTCTAAGTCAAGGTCTAAATTATCTATATCCTCTTTATGAGTAAGGGAGTCCTCAGGGATATCAAGGAAGAGACCAGCAGGAGAACATTTAATCTAGTAATTTCAGTGGCATAGCAAATCCCATTCTACTAAATTAGTGAGTGTAGTATAGCAAAGAAGGAAAGAATATTCCTCAATTAAGGTCTGAGGGTGACAGTTACGGGCTAGCGAATAGGAAATGTCTGGAGAGACTCACCATTTGGGTGGTTTCTTGATTCCAAGAAGTTTTCCTTGTTATACAAGGAAAATCTTGTATAACAGTGGTTGGGTTTAAGATTATTACAGCATCCCTATCCATAAGAAAAAAAAATGTAGGATGTAGTATAATATTTAGAGAAATACCTTCTTTTAGGTTTAAGAGTAAAAGAGGAAATTGGGTGCTTGATTCTCAGCGGTATTGTCTCTTAGAAAAGTTACTCAAATATATTTAAATTACACAAATAGAATCTCAATACAAACATTGGCTTCATAAATATGCAAAACGTGAATATTTATATAGTACAACTGTGAAAGATTCTTTTTTCTAAGATACTTTACATGATCTACAGTGTAGAACTGGATGTTAATGAGACCTACGAAGAAATAAATGAGGAGGCCATATATGGTAATATAATTTTGAAATAACAATAACCCAGCTCATTTACGCATAGGGACATATAATTATCATAGACAACATTGGGCTATTGTTGAGAATACTTTTGACAAGACAAAGCTGATTTTGTGCAGCAGAACATAAATAAATATTGTTAGGTGACGTAGAGCCAGCTCTGACTAATAGTGATGCTGTGTTCAACACAACAAAACAATGCCCAGTCCTGTGCCATCCTCACAATTGTTGACATGCTTGAGACCATTGTTGCAGTCACTGTGTCAATCCATCTTCTTGAAGGTCTTCTTCTGTTTTGCTGACCCTCTATTTTACCAAGTATGATGTCCTTCTCCAGGGACTGATCCCTTCTGATAACATGTCCAAAGTATGTGAGACATAGTCTATTATCTTTGCTTCTAAGGAGCATTCTGGTTGTACTTCTTCCAAGACAGATTTGTTACTTCTTTTGGCAGTCCATGGTGTATTCAATATTGTTCACCCGCACCGCAATTCAAAGGAGTCAATTCTTCTTCAGTCTTCCTTATTCATCCTCCAGCTTTCCCATGCATATGAAGCTATTGAAAACACAATGGCTTGGGTCAGGTGCACCTTAGTCTTCAAGGAGACATCTTTGCTTTTTAACACTTTAAAAAGGTCTTTTGCAGCAGATTGGCCCAATACAATGCATGTTTTAATTTCTTGACTGCTGCTTCTGTGGGCATTGACTGTGTATTCAAGTAAAATGAAATCCTTGACAACTTCAATCTTTTCTCTGTCTATCATGATGTTGCTAATTGGTCCAGTTGTGAGGATGTTTGTTTTCTTTACGTTGACGTATAATCCATACTGAAGGCTGTGGTCTTTGATCTTCATCAGTAAGTGCTTCAAGTCATCTTTACTTTCAGCAAGCAAGGTTGTGTCATCTGCATAATGTAGGTTGTTAAAGAGTCTTCTTCCAATCCTGATGCCCAGTTCTTCTTCATATAGTGCAGCTTCTCAGATTATTTGCTCAGCATACAGATTGAACAGGTATTTTGAAAGGATACAACCCTGACAGTCACATTTCCTGACTTTAAACCAAGCGGTATCCCCTTGTTCTGTTTGAACCACTGCCTCTTTGTCTATGTACAGGTTCCTCATAAGCACAATTAAGTGTTCTGGAATTCCTGTTCTTTGCAATGTTATCCATAATCTGTTATGATTCACAGAGTCGAATGCCTTTGCATAGTCAATAAAACACAGGTAAACATCTTTCTGGTATTCTCTGCTTTCAGCCAAGATCCATCTGGTTCCACATCCTCTTCTGAATCCCGCTTGAATTTCTGGCATTTCCCTGTAGATATACTGCTGCTGCCACTTTTGAATGATAGTCTGCAAAATTTTACTTGTGTGTGATATTAGTGATATTGTTCCACAATTTCCACATTCGGCTGGATCACCTTTCTTGGGAATAGGCGTAAATATGGATCTCTTCCAGTTGGTTGACCAGGTAGCTGTCTTCCAAATTTCTTGGCATAGATGAATCAGCATTTCCAGTGCTGCATCCATTTGTTGAAACATCTCAATTGGTATTCCATCAATTCCTGGAGCCTTGTTTTTCACCAATGCCTTCAGTGCTTCTTGGACTTCTTCCTTCAGTTTCATCAGTTCCTGATCATAAGCTACCTCCTGAAATGGTTGAACGTTGACCAATTCTTTTCTGTACAGTGTATTTTTTTTTCGGTGCAGTACTCTGTGTATTCCTTTCATCTTCTTTTGATGCTTCCTGCGTCATTCAATGTTTTCCCTATTGAATCCATCAATATTGCAACTCAAGTCTTGAATTTTTTCTTCAGCTTTTTCAGCTTGAAAAATGCCGAGCATGTTCTTTCCTTTTGGTTTTCTATCCTCAGGTCTTAACACATGTCGTTATAGTATTTTGCATTATCTTCTTGAACCACCCTTTGAAATCTTCTGTTCAGTTCTTTTACTTCATCATTTCTTCCTTTTGCTTTAGCTATTCAACATTCAAAAGCAAGTTTCAAAGTCTCTTCTGACATTCATTTTGGTCTTTTCTTTCTTTCCTGTCTTCTTAATGACCTCTTGCTTTCTTAATGTACGATGTCCTTGATGTCATTCCACAACTCATCTGGTCTTCAGTCATTAGTGTTCAACACGTGAAGTCTGTTCTTGAGACGGTCTCTAAACTCAGGTGGAATATACTCAAGGTTGTACTTTGCCTCTTGTGCACTTGTTCTAATTTTCTTCAGTTTCAACTTGAATTTGCATATGAGCAATTGGTGGTCTGTTCCAAGTCAGCCCCTGGACTTGCTCTGACTGATGACATTGAGCTTTTCCACCATCTCTTTCTACAGATGAAGTCAATTTGATTCCTGTGTTTTCCATCTGATGAGGTCCACATGGATAGTCACCATTTAAGCTGGAGAAAAATTGTGTTTGCACTGAAGAAGTTGTTGGTCTTGCAAAATTCTATCATGCAGTCTCCAGCATAGTTTCTATCACCAAGACCATATTTTCCAACTACCAATCCTTTTTCTTTGTCTCCAACTTGCACCTTCCAATCATTAGTAATTATTAATACATCCTGATTGCACGTTCAAACAATTTCAGACTACATAAGTTGGTAAAAATCTTCAATTTCTTCATCTTTGACCTTCGTGGTTGGTGCATAAATTTGAATAATAGTTATATTAACTGATCTTCCTTGTAGGTGTACGGATATTATCCTATCACTGACAGCATTGTACTTCAGGATACATCTTGAAATGTTGTTTTTGATGATGAGTGCAATGCCATTCCTTTTCAAGTTGTCATTCTCAGCGTAGTAGACCATGTAATTGTTCGATTCAAAATGGCCAGTACCTGTCCATTTGAGCTCACTAATGCCGAGGATATCAATGTTTATGCGTTCCATTTCATTTTTGACGATTTCCAATTTTCCTAGATTCATACTTCATACATTCCACATTCTGATTATTGATGGATGTTTGCAGTTGTTTCTTCTCATTTTTAGTTGTGCTACATCAGCAAATGAAGGTCTCCAAAGTTTGACTCCATCCATATCATTAAGATTGACTCCACTTTGAGGAGGCAGCTCTTCCCCAGTCATCATTTGAGTGCCTTCCAATCTGAGGGGTTCATCCTCTGACACTATATCAGATATTGTTCTGCTGCTATTCATAGGTTCTTGACTGGCTAATTCTTTTCAGAAGTAGACCATCAGGTCCTTCTTCCTAGTCTACCTTAGTCTGGAAGCTCCACTGAAACCTGTCCTCCATGAGTGACCCTGCTGGTATTTGAAATACCAGTGGCATAGCTTCCAGCATCACAGCAACATGCAAGCCCCAACAGTATGATAAACTGACTGATGCATGGGAGAAATAAAAAATATAACAAGAAATAATAAAGGCTGACGTCCACTGGGCACTTACTATTCTTCAGGAGCTTCACTAGGGGCTTCATGAGAATTACCTTAATTTTCTTATTTAAACCATCTATATTGTGGAGACTATGGAACAGATAATTTTGTTGTGGTGGCCAACACATTTGTGAAATGTGGAAAATATAATCTGACTTCCTGCTGAGTTTTTCAATTCATAAGAGTAATGATGATAATGATTTAAAATTTACTGATTACTTTGCTCTGAATTACATTATATGATCCTCATAACGAGTTTCTAGGCTGGATAGGGTAAGTACTATTTTTATCATTTTATAAATGAGTAAACTAAGGACCCAGTGATTTCAGATGCTACCTTTATGATATATTAAAGTTGCATATGCACTTTGGTATATTTCTTGTCTTTTTATTTGATTTTGTTGGTCTTTCTGTTCACCCATACTTTATTACTACATTACTTAATTAGAGGCTTCATGGTATATCCTAATGTCCAATAGGACTTCTCCCCCACTATGGCTTTCATTTTAAATGTTTCTGTAGCTATTATTCCATATTTATGTTTTGCATTAATTTTAGTATCAACTTGTATAACATCATAAAAAAATCTTATTTTTTGAGGGGAGATCATGTTAAATTTATAAACTGCCTTAGGGGCATGTGATGTACTTATCAAGTGAATCTACACAAGAAAAAGAGATGAGTTTCCATTTGTTCAAGTCTATTTTGTGCCTTTCAGAAATGTTCTAATTTTTTTCCTTCTATAAATTTTTCATATCACTTTTTAAGAGTATCCATATGTATTTTAGCTTCTCTGTGGCTATTGTACATGGTATTTTCTCCACCACTATATCACATAAATTGTTATCCTTTGGGTTTATGAAAGTAATCAATTTATAAATACTAATTTAATGTCCTGAAAACTTACTAAATTATTTATTTCTTGATTTACATTTTTCATTGATGCTCTAATAATTTCCATATATATTATGATATTATCTACAAATAATCAACTTTTTTCCCTCAATTTCTTATGTCTTTAAATGATGTCTTTTGTTTCATTGCACTAACTTTTCCTCCTACTATTATGCTAAAAGAGAGTAAAGGACATAGTAATAAATCATATGTCTTGTATATGATCTTAACAAAAATGCTTGTAGTACTTGTCATTGAATAAGATGTTACAATTAGTACAAAGGTATTTCTCTCTATTCTTATTAAAACAGGGCTCATTAATTCTATTTCCTAGTATGTTTTTACCTAGTGCTACCATAACAGAAATATCACAAGTGGGTAACTTTATAGAACAGGAAATTATTCTCTCATGGTTCTGGAGGCTAAAAGTCCAAATCAGGGTCTCAGTCATGGCCATTCTTTCTATGGGCTTTTCTCTTAGTTTCTGGTAACTGCTGTCAATCCTTGGCATTACTTGGTTTTCTTTGACATTCATTTGTGTTTCTCTTCCTCCTATATGTGTGTCTCTGTGTCTGTTCTGCTGTTTTTATAACTAGAGTGATTAGGTTAAGGACCCATCTTATTCTGGTTGTTGTTACATGCTGCTGAGTTGGTTCCATTGCGTGATAACATTATGTATACCAAAATGGAATGTTGCCAGTCCTGTGCCATCCTCACAATCATTGCCATGTTTAAGCCCATTGTTGCAAGCACTGTTTCAATCTATCTTATTAAGGGTCTCTTTTTCACTGATCCTGTACGTTACCAATCACGATGTACTTCACCAATTGGTCCCTCCTGATGCTGTGTCCAATGTAAGTGAGGCAAAGCCTTGCCATCCTTGTTTCTAAGGAGCATTCTGGCTGTACTTCCTCCAAGACAGATTTGTTCATTCTTCTGGCAGTCCATGATATATTCTACATGCTTTGTCAATGCCACGGTTGAATGCCGCAATTCTTTGATCTTTCAAATTTATACCATAGAATTGACATGTCTGATCATTTGATTATGGTGTTATCTGCCAGGTTATTTTTCTGAGAATTACTCTTTTCCCCTTTGTTATTGCTAACTAATTTGTGAGGGAAATTTTTGAGACTATATAAATATATCAATACTTCTATGATTATGTTTTGGTACTTACATTGATCCACATTTGGACACCATGAGCTCCTTCAGGCCTATTCTTTTGTTATTTTGGTATATTCTCATCATTCTTTGAGAACTTCCTTACTTTATGGCCCAAGAAGAAGTTTCAAGCTCATCTTATATATATATTTTTCTGCCTAAACCTCAAAATATGCCTTTATTAGGAGGTGTTCTAGTTTCTTTTAGTGAAGAATGGGGTTTAGAAACAAATGTATGAGAGCTAGTTGTGCTCATTTTTATTGGAGTGTCATTGCTTCTGGGATTTCTCAGTGGACACAGAGCTAGGAAAAAAAAATTTAGGCACACACATGCACAAATCTATACACATATTCCATATACACATATGTATATATATATATGAGTCATAATCGACTCAACAGCAGTGGGTTAAAGAGCTATATATATATTCATATGTTTTTACCTATATATACATACACAGACTTTTATCTGTATTTTACATATATATCTGTACCTCCATATGTAGGTATTAAATATTCTTAGTTCATACTTTTACCTCCAACATAAACCAACACTAATTTTCTTCTGATATTTGTAACTCTCTTTTCCAACAGTATATTATCCTCAGTATACTTTGTACAAATTTTTCATTTGCACAAGCCATTTCTTCTGTTCTTCATCCTATGAATTTGAGTTTCCATCTATTGACCTATTTCTTCAGGCCAAAGAACTTCTTTTATCATTTCTTGTAGTGATGATCTGATGAAGACTTAGTTTTTCTCCCCCAATGTCTCTTTTCTGTCTTTCTGGGACTCCAGTTACCTATATATTAGATTGCCAGGTAGTGTTTCATAGAAGTCTAACATATTCCTTACATTTTAGCATGATTTTTTTATGAACTGTAGAAAAAAAAAACTGTATTTTTATTATATCTCCTCGCTGTAAAATGAGCTCTGGGTGATCATCACTACTTAAGTGTTCAAGAGAAATCAGATGCTTAAGTATCAATCTATTGATCACAAGTATTTTCAAAGGCCTGCATAATGACTTTAAAGTAATCAAGACTATTGTTTGTATGTGGTTATTCTACCTGAGGGAGGAAATTAGGTTATTGCCACTGTGTATCCCCCACTGTGCCTAGCCTGGTGAGCAGCTGCTCAAAGATTTTTTGCTGATTGCTTGTGTATCCCCTGCTGATCTTGCCATTTAATTCTCCGTCTCCCCAGGGCCTACTACCATCTCACATTAGACAAGCTTCAGAGAGTAGAAAAACAATGTAGTATATCATGTGCATTTATATTGATAGTTTTTTTACTAAAAATACTTATTATTCAGACAACCTTGTAATATTAAAGATCAAAGGAAAAGTAAGTAGTAACTCCACCACCTGAACAAATCAACTTTCTTATTTCTTTACTGCCTTCCAGCCCTTACTGGTATGCTCTACAATTTTACATAGCTACAGTAATAATTTGGTAAAAATTTTATATTCAGCATGGATCACATTTTTTTAGGGCAGTTCTGAACGTCTATTCTGTGCATAGAACCCAGCTAAAAGCCGAGGCCAGAAAATTATAGAGAAATTAAAATAACCAATAAGTACATTGAGATCAGCACTGAACACAAATTACTAAAGGTTGAAAAATACATAATGCAAAATGCTGGACTTTTCTGTAATGATTGATAACCTCCTTAAATTTGAGGTTATGACAATATAAAGCTACACATACTTTAGTCATTTATAATTTTAGAGGAATTTAGAGAAAATACAGCTCAAAAGTGAAGGAAAAATTAGTTTCAAAACTGGGTAATGGGCTAGAATAAAAATTAAGAAACAAAAGATACTGCAATATGAGTTAAATGTCATATGATAACTTTACTTGGTTTATTATTACTTCCTCTCTCCTCCCAAAGAAGACAATTTGGATTTCAATCACCACGTTTTAAAGTCAGGGTCATAAACAAGGTCAATAATACTAAAGTCCTTTTCCACTTTAACATTCTACCTGTTGCCATCGAGTCAATTACAATTCATAGTAACACTATAGGGCAGAGTAAAACTGTCCCATAGAGTTTCCAAGGCTGAAATCTTCATGGAAGCAGACTGCCACATCTTTCTCCCTCGAAGCAGTTAGTGGTACTATATCACGTAACTCTAACATAATAATTGAGTCAGTTTCCAAGTCACCCAGAATTTTACTCAGACTTTTGTCAGTCATACCACCCAAGTATTCTTCACATGTGGAAAAGTATCTAATCATTATTTACAGAAACCACTCACAAGGGGGTAAATTATTTTTATTCCATTGTAATATGTAGCATAAATGTTCTCTATGATAATATGTTAAATTTAGCACTAATCCTAATATCGTGGCTCCATGGAGGGCTTTTCTTATGTCTTTTATATTCAATCACTTCCTGAATGTTTAATGGGAAGATAATAACACTTGATAGGAAGACTTTGAACACTGAAATTATTTTGAAAGTCTCTTTTACAACTGAATATATATATTTCCAGTTAATAAAATTATTTATATCCCTAGGAATCAAAAATCATGTAGATTCAAGGTGATACATGCCAAATGATTATAATTGCTGCAGAGATACGATTGTTTGCTTGCAAATGGAGAATACAAAAATGACACTGGTGCAAAAATTAACAGTTAAAATTTACTGAGCATACATTATTGGTCATGTACCATGTGAAGGGTTGTCAGATGCAATACTTTATACTCAGAACAGCCCTGCAAAATTGCATTACTCTCATTTACAGATGAGAAAACAGAGTGCGGGTCAGGTGAAAACATTACCTGAAATTTCACAGGAAAGTGATGGATCTGAATTTCACACACAGATCTAGCTGAATTCAAAATCCATATTATTTTGACTCTTACTTAAAAACTGGAACTTTTTTTCTGCTGTTAACACTGAAGGCCATATGGGGAGAAGAACCACCCCAACCTTTCTAATTAAGTAGCAGTATAAGTTATACTTGCACATACAGCCCTAGAGACTAGATTAATCTTGATTTGTTATTGAATGCAAGTTATTAACTTTTGGGGAATTGAATAAGGTCTGCCTTCAAAAGCACTATCACTTTATTTACTCATCATTCTTGATCTTATATGACCATGTAGACATTTTAGAGTTTATAAAATGTTGTTATTTAAGTCTTCTGATTTGAACCGTGTAACAATACTGTGACAATTACAAGTAGGGATTATAACCATCATTTAACATAGGCCGTAAAAAAGTCTCAGAGAGACAGAGAGCAATTAAGACCCAGGTTTTCTGGCATCAAGCGTACTGCTTTTTCAACTACATCACATTAATCGTTTACATTTTTAACATACATGTTTAAAATTCTGGGTTATAAATTCTGTGAGAGATTTTCTATTCTTAAGGAGTTTACAGTTTTCTCACACATAAAGTGCACCATGCTTTGACCTCCTGCCATAAGGTCTTCCAGATCCCTCTAGGTGGAGTGCTGTATTTCCATCTTCCATGGTCTTTCTCCCAGTCTATGTATCACCTACTCCTGAAGGAACCTCAGGTTTTATTATAAAAGGTGTCAACTTCCCTTCCGATAGTCGTATCCTCAAGGAAAACTTATCTATGTTCCTAGCATTTTGTGAAATATCATTTCTTATTACACCATAAGACTTCCTGCTTCAACAATTATCACACTTATAATTTTATACTTATTAGTGGAAATACTGAATTGATGTCTGTCTTCCCACTCCACTCTCATAACGTCATGACCCTCTGTCAAGTTCATCTTGTGAAGTGTGAGATGTGTGTTCATCAGCTTCCATACGACTCACAACTTTGCTTAGCACAGGGTGTCTGTTCAATAAATATTTGTGGAATTGAAATGAAGCAGTTGTTCTGTTTTAAATGTGTTAGAAGTAATTTTATAAGGTATGCAATTTAGACTAAATCAGGATCCAGAGCTTATTTGTCTGGTACAGATGAGATGATCATTGCACCAGGCATCAATCCGCAAGAGAAGTTAGTAAGGTGGGAGGGAAGCAACTGAACTGCTTTCTGTTGTCTGGTTTTCAGCTCTACCCCAGGGATAAGATCTGAGGCTTTTGAAGAAACAAGTATTTTTTATTTTTTCCCTCATGCCTGAATGAAACAGAAAGATCTTGCACGATAAGAACATAAGCAGACTTGGTTTCTTTCTTAGGATCTTCTGGGATAAACATATTTGAGAATGCAGGACAACAGAGAAATAAAATCAGTAGCAACTATATGGTGGCATACTGAAGAGGTTCAGAAACGCAAGTGAAAGCCATGCAGTGTCTTGGTCAGGCAGTTGTAGTAACTACCACCTCTCAGTAATAAACTCATATAGAAATACAAGTGAGACGCTGTCTGTGGATTCCAAAAAAAAAAATTTGAGGAGATTTTTCAGAGAAAGCCGCTCATTTATTCAGATAGAGGCTCTGAGTAATTTTACCCCCAGTGTGGTAAGGACTAGAGAAATTTGATTACAAAAGAGTCATATGTTTTGGAAAAAGTGAATACATTCAAGTTAGCTATTTCCCAATAATGTGCGGAGAAATTTTATTAGGCAGTACTTAAGGAAAGGTAGCATATAGATTCTCTATTTGCTAGAAAGGAGATCTTAACTGATAAGGAATGTGCTGCCATAGCAGCAAACTCCACGGTAGGGATGGTTCTAAGCAGTGGGAGTTAAAGAAAACAACTTTTGAATTCAGAGGGATGTGGGTTGGAATTCTGATTCTGTGAAACCCTGGTTAATTTTTGATTCTTAATCATATAATCTTTAAATTTAAGATAATACCTGTTAACCTAATAGAGAAATTGAGATAATTAAATGAAATAGCAGATAAAAAGAATCTTGCAGAGTTCACAACACACAGTTGTACTCAATAGGTCTCCCTTCCCTTCTTACTTATTTCCCCTATCTTTGGTTTCTCCCCATCAAACACTTATGCCATCTGAATCTATGATGTTTACAGTTTAAAGATTGTTTTAGTATACAACAGAGTGAAAAGACTTATGTTTTTAACACTTAAATTGGAAAAATAGGAGATACGAGTATTTGAGAAATAAATTAATATTCACATAGCTGTTCTTTCAATTTTCCATAAAAAGTTGGGCAGCTCAAGTGCAACACAAAAACAATTATTACTACTATGTAGTCATTTTTGAAGTTTTTACAAGTCAACAACCAGTTATTTTTAAGAAAAATAATAATATTTTAACTAAATACACTAGTTAATTTGGCATTTTCTTGACAAAGCCATGATAAAGATTGTATTTCGAAGGGTCTATATTTATAAAAGATTGAAACAAAGATGATAATAGCACCATATAAGTGACTGAGACTCAGAAAATAGTGGCCGTGGGACACTTACATAAAATACACATCATATTATGTTTTCTCAAGGGTTATGTATTTGGCAACTTCAGATCTCTAGAATTAAGCTGAAACAAAAAAAAAAAAAAAAAATTCAAAGAGAGAACAGCAAAGCAATTACTACATCCGTAACAAAAATGTATTTATTCATAGGACAGTATATTATGCCTCCCATTAATTCTTCTAATTAAAAATATTTCCTCCACTTATAAAAAAGAATGTATTATTATGAAAATTATAAAAAAATATGAAAAATTTAAATGAAGAAAATAACAATCTTCTACAATCCCACAATGTTCAATAATTTCCTTTTTGCCCCCTATTTATGTGCTTTTTAAACTATGAAGTAATGTACTTAACACAAACAATAATTGCACACTGATAAAAAACAAATTTGAGACATTGTAACTTTTCAGTGTTTAGCAGTAACAATTGTTAACCAGTTGCCCATTGAGGTGGAATCGATTCCAACTCATTGTGACCTATAGGGTAGGGTAGAACTTCTACACAGGGTTTCCAAGGCTGTAATCTTCACGGAAGCAGACTGCCACATTTTTCTGCCACATCTTTCTCCCAAGGAGCAGCTGGTAGGTTTGAACCACAGACCATTTTGATAACAGCTGAGAGCTTAACCACTTCGCCATAATTGCTACTCTTTATTAGCCATCCATTAATGTCCCAGACAATGATCCATTAATGTATATTTGCCAGCTAATTTAATCCTACACAAAATCTATTGATGGTTACTAATATAGACACATTACTGGTGATAAATGTGAGATTTACAGATATTTCCTTGTTGTAAATCATACAGATAATATGTGGATCTGGAACTCAAACTTAAATCCTTCTAATTTTAAAGACTTTTTTTTGAGAATATGCAGTGAGACTCAATATAATTTACTTCTGCCTCTACTGTACAAAATGTCTGTTACACTTTCAAAACTCGTATAACATGCAAAAAAATAAGAACATGTGGCTGTGGAACAAGAAAGAAAATAATCCATTGAAGCAGATCTAGAAATGGCCCAGATGTTGAAATGACCATATAGAACCTTTTAAATAACTATGATGTTTTTGTTGTTGTTGGGTGCCATCAAGTCAGCTCCAACTCATAGTGATACTACATACAACAGAACGAAACACCGCCGGGTCCTGAGCCATCCTCACAATCTTTGCTATGCTTGAGCCCATTGTTGCAGCCATTGTCTCAATCCATCTTATTGAGGGTCTTCCTCTGTTTCACTGATCTTCTACTTTATAAAGCATGATGTCTTCCTTCTTCAGGGACTGGTCTCTCCTGATAACCTGTCCAAAGTACATAAGGTATCTCACCATCCTCACCTCTAAGGAGCATTCTGGCTATACTTCTTCCAAGACAGATTTGTTCGTTCTTTTGGCAGTCCATGGTATATTCAATATTCTTCTCCAGGCTTCCTTATTCATTATTCAGTTTTCACATTCATATTAGGCGATTGAAAACACCATGGCTTGGATCAGTCAAACATTACTCCTCAAAGTGACGTCTTTGCTTTTTAGAGGTCTTTTGCAGCAGATTTGCCCAATGCAATGCATCATTTGATTTCTTGGGTGCTGCTTCCATGGGCATTGATTGTGGATCCAAATAAAATGAAATTCTTGACAACTTCAGTCTTTTCTCCTTTTATCATGATGTTGCCTATTGGTTCAGTTGTAAGAATTTTTATTTTCTCTCTGTTGAGTTATAATCCATACTGAAGGCTGTAGTCTTTGATCTTCATCAGGAAGTGGTTCAAGTCCTCTTCACTTTCAGCAAAGTTGTGTCATCTGCATAAAACGGGTTGTTAATGAGTCTTCCTGCAGTCCTGATGCCGCATTCTTCTTCATATAGTCCAGCTTCTCGGATTATTTGCTCAGCATACAGATTGAATAAATACGGTGAAAGAAAACAACACTGATGCACACATTTGCTGACTTCAAACCACACAGTATCCCCTTGTTCTAATAGAACAACTCTTAGTCTATGTACAGTTTCCACATAAGCACAATTAAGTGTTCTGGAATTCCTATTCTTCATAATGTTATCCATAATTTAGTATGATCCACACAATCAAATACCTTTGTATAGTCAATAAAACACAAGTAAATATTTTTCTGGTATTTTCTGCTTTCAGCCAAGATCCATCTGACGTCAGCAACGACATCCCTTATTCCACGTCCTCTTCTGAATCTGACTTGAATTTCTGTCAGTTTCCTGTCAATGTACTGCTGCAACAGCTTTCGAATGATCTTCAGCAAAATTTCAGTTGTGTGTGATAGTAATGATATTGTTCAATAATTGCCACATTCTGTTGGATCACCTTTCTTTGGAATGAGCAGAAATGTGGATCTCTTCCCGTCGATTGGCCAGGTAGCTGTCTTCCAAACTTCTTGGCATAGATAAGTGAGTACCTCTGGCACTGCATCCGTTTGTAGAAACACTTCAGTTGGTATTCTGTCAATTCCTGGAGACTTATTATTTTTTTTTTTTTTACCATTGCCTTTAGTGCAGCTTGGACTTCTTCCTTCAATTCCATCCGTTCTTCATCAAATGCTACCTCCTGAAATGGTTGAATGTCGACCAACTCTTTTTGGTACAGTGAGTGACTGTGTATTCCTTCCATCTGTTTTTGATGCATACGGCATTGTTCAATATTTTCCTTGCAGAATCCTTCAGTATTGCAACTCCAGCCTTGATTTTTTTTTTCCATCAGTTCTCTCAGCTTGAGAAATGCAGAGCATGTTCTTCCTTTTTGGTTTTCTAACTCTGGATCTTCACAGCTTTGATTATAATATTTTACTTTGTCTTCTCAAGCCGTCCTTTGAAAAATAACTATGATAAAACTTCTAAAGTATCTAGGGGAAGATGTGGACAGCATGCATAAAGAGATGAGGATATTCAGTACAGACATGGAATGTGAATTAATTAGAAATGTTAAAAATATAAAATTAAATCAGAAATGAAGAATTCATGGAATTAACAGCAAAATTTATACAGCAAAGGAAAGTATCAGCGAACTTGAAGAGGGATCAACAAGAACTATCCCAACTGAAACATTAATAATAATAACAAGAAGCTAAGTAAAATAGAACATTCAAGATTTGTACGGGAAATATCAATTTCTCTAATGTAAGCACATTTGGAGTACCAGAGAGGAGAGATGAAAGGACAAAAGAAATACTTGAAGAAAAACAGCCAAAATATAAGGAAAGACATGAGCCAACATACTCATCAAGCTCATTGAACACTAAGCAAAATAAACATAAAACAAACAAAAACCCACTAAGCACATCATCTCAAACTGATGGTAACCAAAAGAAATTTTATCAAATTAATACATTTTTATCCTGAGAACAATGAGATTCAAATAACACATAGGTTTCCTCACATAGAGTATTCACAAAATATATGAAAAGTACTTTGTAAATATTACATACTATAAGTTATTATCAAATTGGTTAATCTAATAAAATCCAAAAATCTGTTTTCACCTTTAGGCAAAAAACTTGCATATGTGTAAACCCTCTGTTGATTCATGCAGAAATGGGTTTGTCCAAAATTTATGAGCTAGTATAATTGAAGAAATTTTGAGTTAAGTTTGCCAATTTGCAGATTTGTTGATGGATAGTCACTGCCTTTAGATAAAGAATTACTCAAGGAGAACCAGAATAAAATTAATCAGAAACTGCAAGTACCATGAAAATGTGTGCTAACAAAGTTTAAGGATGAAAAAAAAAAAAAACAAAACCCTCTGGAAAATTAAGTTGGAGTAATAAGAAAAATAATATGACATTTGTATATATCTGAGATCCCTGGGTGGCACAAATAGTTTGCACTAGGCTACTAACCTAATTTCATCATTACTTTGAAATACTTGATATAAAGAAGTAAAATTATATTCAAAATCCATTTACTGTATTGCTAGAAATCTTAATAAAACATGTCTCTTTCAAGAAAAAAGAGAAGTTAAGTTTTAAAAAAGAATTTCACACTTGAATTACTTTATTTTAAAATTGAATTAATTAAATTTTTGTATTGGCAAATAAGAATGACCCAATGAAAGAAAAAGTGATAAATATTTTTCTGTCAATTGTTACCGCATACTTGTTCAAAATGTATTGTTGATGACTATCAAAAAAAATGAAGACATTGTTTATAAACATCCTGATCAGGAATTGTATCTAACCACATAAGTATAACATCAGCTGTAAAAAAATATATTCACAGATACAAGCACAAGTTTCTTATTAAAAAAAAAATCAAACAAATTATTTTGTCTTCTTTCTACTTACACAGTATAAAAAAAAAAAAAAAAGTGATAACTTCTTTCACCAGGCTTTGTATAGACACTCCGGCCCTATCTATTTTAGTCCATATTTTCAATCAAATATGCTTTTCTATATGGATGTAGAAAAGCATATTTATAGTTAAGTCATTGAGAAATGCTGAAATATTGTGGATTGCCTAAAAAATAAAAGCTGATATGAGACTTTCACAGTTGACAAAGTTCTGAAGCGCTAAAAACTAAGGTGAATAACTAAACGTCAGACAATAATACTGTTGAGAAAGCATGCCAACCTATTTTCTCTGAAATTTAACATAAAATAAGAATATAATTCAGTTAGAAAATAAAAGCATATAATATTAAAAACTAATAAGAAGCCTTTACATTTCTTCTGAACCAACTCGGTTTCCTTGGCTATGGAGAAATGAACCATGTCAATTTAATAGTGTCTGATGCTATAGATATTAAGATTTGAATAGAGAAAATGTCCTCTTTCTTGAAGTTCAAGAGACAAGTTCTAGTAAGTTTTACTCAAATGAAAAGTTTCACCTAAATATGCTCCAGTGACTATGACTGTATAATTTATCATCCAACTGTGGACCCTTCTGTGAACAAAAAGTGGGCCGTAAATAATCATGCCATGATGATCCATACAAACCTGCGAAGTCCTGGGCAAACCAGGACGTATGGTTTCCCTTGTTTAAATCATAACAATACTCACAGCTGTAATTCCTCCAAGCTTAACAAAAGTGCTGTGTAAACTGCAAAGAGCACCATATCTATAACACTCTGTGTTCCAGATGTCACTAAATGCTACCCTCTAGAGTTTCTCAAAGTGGTGAACCCAGTCCCTACTCTTAACTGAGTATTCTCTCAAATGCTTTACATATATTATTTATTCTTCATAACAGTTCTGAGGTAAGTGTTATTACTATACAGGTGAGGAAACTGTATATTTATACAGGTTATAATTTTACAGGTGAGGAAAAAGATAAAGTGCTTACGTCAACCTGTCCAGAATCTTAGCACTAGCAAGTGATGGAGCTGGTTTGAACACACGAAATTTGCCGTTCCATTCCATGTTTTTAACCATTACCAAAAACCGCTGCCTTCAAGTCGATTCCGACTCATAGCAACCCTATATGACAGAGTAGAACTGCCCCATAGGGTTTCCAAGGAACAGCTGGTGGATTCAAATTGCCTACTTTTTGGATAGCAGCTGAGCTCTTAACCACTGAGCCACGAGGGCTCCTTTTAACCATTACATAATACTTCTCCCTAGTAACAGATATACTGGAGAAAAAATGTTACTAGGGAAAAGTATAATGTAAAATATTAACCATTACATAAAAACATTTTTTCCTCCGGTATATCTTTCTCTATACTAAATGCAAGCTCTGAGGGTATAAACATTTGGGGATTCAATATAAAAACCAAAAACCAAACCCGTTGTCATGGAGTCTATTCCGACTCATAGCGACCCCATAGGACAGAGTAGAACTGCTCTCATAGGGTTCTAAAGAGCTGCTGGTAGATTCAAACCGCCAACCTTTTGGTTAACAGCCAAGCAGTTAACCACTATTACTTTCCCAGAATTTATTCCATTCAAATCATTCCCAGTTATTAGTTGAAAATATACAGGCAAATCATACAGAAGTGAGTTGGGAGCATTGCCAAAGAATAGTTTGAAGTGACAGACTGTGTAAGTCATAGCTTCTCTTTTAACATTTTATTCTGAATTTTAAAACAAATCACATATTCTTAGAATTGTATTCATGCATTTGTTCTTCAAGCTCCATGAATTCTGACTGAATTAAAATTAGATTCAAAACTTCTCTCCCTCCACATGATTAACGACAATAGTTTTACCTAGAAGCCACTACCTAATAATCTAAATGTACTCTCTTCAAAATATTTCCTTTTAAAAGGGGAAGACAAGTTGATATCTGGTTAAAAATTAGGTCAACTGTGAAGTAAATTGTATGTTTAGGCCTCCTGAACCTCTAAAGTTTAAAATTAACATTGAAATATTTAAATAGTGCGTTCAAACCAAAGCCTAAATATACAAATCACCCAAAGGAAGAGTGGATGCATAATGGAAAGAGAGTCCAAACCCTTTGCCACTGAGTTGATTCTGACAGAGTAGAACTGCCCCTTAAAGTTTCTAAGGCTGCAAATCTTTAGGGAAGCAAACTACTACATCTTTCTCCCACAGAGCAGCTGATGGTTTCTGAACCACTGGAAAGAGAGTAGCAAGGGGAAAAGGAAGTCAATGAATGTACCAAGCCTAAAATAGTTATCATGATTATGGCTCCTTTTGCTTTTATTTAGCTCTTAGAAATTCTATAGAATATGGTAATGCAAAATTGGTGTAACATGGTGAAATTAAGTGTTAATGATATGCATCAATCTTATTAAAAAGTATTACCTTCAGAAACTAGTGTAATATTATTTTATATGTCATTGCTATTTGAAGAACTACATCTCAGATTGCCAGGTTAATTATTAAAAACAAAGCAAAACCAAAATAAAAAAACAAATAAAAAAAATTACTACTTGTAAGTTACTCTTCAAATAGAATCATAATTTTCTCCAGAATTGTTCAAACGTAGAGATCAAATGGATTTGTAGAAATCAAATTTACCTCTGAAGATAAAAGGTAAAGACTCTGAAGTTATGGTAAACCCTTTATTAAAACAATGCTGTATATTTTTATATTAGAAATTCTAACACTGTCACATTTAGAAAATTATTTAGTGTCTTCCTGATATGTTTCTGATGTGTATGTATATATGTGTATATTTTCACAAGAATTCATATAGAAGAATTCTAATTTTCTAAATGTAGGTTCAATGTACTACAAAGCCACATTTGAACTATTTTTTCTTCCTGTCTTTCTAAGCTTTTTGTATAACGGATTGAGCCAAGGGTGCTACATGCTTACTGCTACCTAGAATTACTTTTTCTTTATAGAAATAAAAATAATTTATTTTCACTATTGAAAATCTAAACTACTTCCTCAGAAGCTAAACCTCATCCATAACGGTTTCTGGCACAATTTATTACATTTAAAAAGAGTGTCAGTAGCTTTTGAAATTTTTATTACCCAGAGAATTGTTAGAACAGATGACTATAAAGACTAGTGCCATCTGGGTAAGCAATGTCATACTCTTCCCAAACTACATTGTTTACGTAGACATATTCACTCTTTAGATCTCTTCTGCCAAGAGGAAAACATATAATCAGGGAGATTCTATGATAATGTAGGTTTGTTGTTATTTTCTCTCCTAATTAATGTGCTGATTTCTTCTGTCAATTTTCTCTTTTAATGTTACCATAGAACTGTGCCATTATAAGCAAAGGGTGTTGCTTTTTTTAATGTAGTTAGTAAATACCTAAGAACCAAACTGATTCAGATGTAAATTTATCTAAAGACGAAAATAAATGAGAGCCCAACAAAATATGAACTCTAATACTTGCATAATGATCCCTTACAAATACTCTGGAGATAATCCTGGAATCAGAATATTTTGCAACTGTTTCTGGCTGTTTTCCACCACTACCATGTCTGCTTATTCATGGTCTCCTCAGACTCCAGGATAACACAAGCTAATAGAATTACTCCAACAGCATCCTCATTGCCCTTGAGTTTAAATCACATGTAACAAACTGCTTCATTTTTCTGAGCCTCCTACATTGAGATGAAATTATAAGAGTCTGGAATTCTCAAAGGCAAAAGAAAGTGCCATCACATATCCACCCTCAAGGAAATACTTTATTTCAAGAGCGTGTCAGAGATTTGGTTATTAGTTAGGTATCAAAATTTACTAGGAAACCTTGGTGGTGTAGTGGTTAAGTGCTACTGCTGCTAACCAAAAGTTGGCAGCTGGAATCCACCAGGGTTCCTTGGAAACTCTATGGAGCAGTTCTACTCTGTCCTGTAGGGTCACTATGAGTTAGAATTGACTCCACAGCAACGGGTTTGTTTTTGGGTTTAATATTTACTATCTCTATGAACCTGTTGCCATCGAGTTGATTCTAGCTCATAGTGACCCTGTAGGACACAGTAGAACTGTCCCATAGGGTTTCCAAGGCTGCAGTCTTTATGGAAGCAGACTGCCACATCTTTCTCCCATGGAGCTGCTGGTGGATTTGAACCTCCAACCACAAAGCACTTAACCACTGCACCAGGAGGGTTCCTTACTACCTGCATAGATCATATTTTTCAGGCCCAATCTCTTCCTGTGGCTGGATCATGGTCAACACAGATGTTATAAAAACAGCTGTTCTACTGGCTCATGAAAAACTAAAACAATAGTATTTCTCAACATTCATTTTCCAGTCATTTTTTTTTTTTGGAAAATAAGATTTTATAACTAAAGATACTTTGCTACAATGGAAATAATCGTAACTACAATACTATTTAAATTTAGCACTTGGAAATAATTATTAAGTTGTGGTTTCAAAAAATAGTAAGCTCATTCAGAATTACCTAGGAATAAAATAAATATGTTATTGTTTCAGCTTATATTTTAGGATCTTAATAAAACATGGATCTTATACTTTAATTGTAACAAAGGACTGTATAGGCATGTGTTTTCTTAAAGAAATCACCTAGAACCTGAGAATAAAACATACATATTTTTCTATCCAGTTTTTCCACTTGATAATCTCTTTTAAGTATGTCAAGTTGCATTCTCAATATCTGTCTTTCTGAGTCCTAAAGCCACATTAGTTAGAAGTAGATTTTTCCAAACAAGCCTCTCAAGATAGAAGGTCCAAGGACTCATCATCCATGGATAAAATTGCTAGCAACCATCCCAGTCCAACCCTCTGGAGCCATACAAATGCATCAATTCCAAGAGCAACTAACCTGCATATCAATTATTAAGACAAACAATGAAGGCAAAAGGGGAAAATGTTAGTGGAGTTCACCATGGGTAAAATGGTATTCAAGTATTAAAAAGCAAAATGACTACGGAATCAATTAATTTCTCTCTTTGTCTTTTCTCTGTTTCTTTTGTTATCATCATTATCTTCATCATCATCATCATTATTGTTGTTATTATTTTGTCTTCATGGACATGTATGTGCACAAAAGCTTTAAATGAGAGAACTTCAACAGTGATTTACATTACAGTTACAAGTATTCTTGGGCTAAACAAAATTCAATGATGTCTCTATGTAGCATCTTAGCAACATCTGGCATAATTAAGGGAAAACATTGTAATTCAGTTTTTTATTATTTCAGGAGCCTTGAGGAAAAGATTTCTCTACTCACCAAGTAAAGTATTGTTTAAAAGAATCTTATCTTTCCCAAAAGAATTTATTCAGTTCATTCAGCCACTTCGTTCTTTTGCTTCTTAGGCTTTTATCTTCTTATTGGAGCCACTCTGCAAGAGATGGACAGGTTGAATAGAAGTAAATGAAATTAAAAGCAATCATAGCCCATGCTCCATGTTCATGATAGAGCCAAACATCATCTATGACCTAAGAAGTTAAGAATAGATGTTTTCACAATTTGGATTCTTCCAGAAGGAGTCTCTGAGACAGAGTTTAGTACTGACAGAGGATTTTTATTAAGTAATGCTTTGGGGATCAACAACTGTAGAAGGGACGATTACACCTTCCTCTATATTCTCCTTCAGCTTCTTAATTCCTGGGTCAGATATGTTTTCTGTTACATGATAAAAGGTATCAGCTTCTCTTGTGGACACCCAACCATCAATCTCAGAAGCAGCAAGAATGGGTTTGTATCTTACCTAATGTCAAACAACTAATAAGTGAGAGAGCCAGGATTTAAACCCAAGTAGTTTCCCTTTAGCATTTGTAATCTATACTGTTATTGAATAACCACTCTTCTTAGCTGGGCACATGAGCACCCCGAATTAAAAACTACATTTCCCAGGTTCATTTGCATCTATGTGAGAGGCTCCGTGACTAAATTCTGGCCAAAACTTTACTCAAGACAGGTAGCACTTGACCTTTCTCCCTTTTAATTTAGTCTTTCCTCAGTTCTATCATCTGAAACATGAAAACCACCATCCTGGAACAGGAGGATTATGGCTACATACAGGGAATGATAGACAGGTATGCTGGAAGAAACCTGGAACCCTGAGGATTTCGTGAGGTAGAACATCATAACAGTCTTGGACCACATACCTCCAGATTTTCATGTGATAGACATAGATTTCTGTCTTGTTAAAACCACTGTTATTTTACCTCTTTGTTACCCACAACTGACCATAATGTTACTCTCTAGATGACTTGTGTATGATCTCTGAAATAGTCCCTCAGTAATTCCAATACCTACAAATTGAAAAATGTGAAAATTTTGGTATTAATGACGAATCAAGAGCTTCTCAAAAGGATATGTGCCCATTGGGAATGGTACATATCACAGCTGGCACTTTGTTTATTGTGAAAAAATAACTAAGCAATGTAATATACAGAGACACAGGATAACATGTTTTCCGAGGATCACAGACCAAGACAGTTTAACGTTGTCTGACCAAAAGTCTGCAGAAGAAAATACCCTTTATGTTGTTGTTGTTGTTGTTTTGTAGTAGAACATATTTATTCTCCAGTTCTTTTATATCTTGATTCATTCTCTTTACCATCTATAAGACGTCTATAGCTGGCATGCTGCTAGATAATAGCTTCAGTTCTCTCTGCTCTGCTCTATAGTATAGAATCTAACAGATTTAGTAAGATCTTACTTTTCTCAATTCCCCTCTTGAATTCCATCTGTCTCTAAGGACCTGTACTCTCAAGTGCAAACCACTTAGTAATCCCTCAATATGAGAGCTTTGATCCACTTAGTTACAATTGCTATAATGAAAAAATGAAAATCTCTATAGAAGTAATGGGACTTGTTGATCCCTTTCCCCATATTGATATCTTGGGAGGAATATATATACTGAAATAAACTGGTTTTATACAAACATTTTCTGCAGAGCTTCAAATTAGTAGGCTCTTAGATGGCTCAGTGAGCATTTCTTTTGAAAAACACATAAATAGTGCCAGATGCTACTGCTGTAACAGCACTTTGTTGGCACTAAAGAAAACCCCTGGGGCTCCTTTATTGCTATATCTTATTGCTTCAGCAAAGAAATCGTAACTTTGCTTTGTAACATTTTAACAATTAATAGCCTGAATATTGAGGCAATATATTGAATATTAATGATGTATACAGGGACCAAAATTATGAGGATAAGATTATCGCTGGGGGAAAAAAAATTGAAGATGTATATAATTCAGAAAATCTACTAAAAATTCACATGCTGAATCTTAAGGCATTGTTTCCACAGTATGTACATAAAACCAACTGACTCAAAGATACTGTTGTGTCAGGGATACTCACAGTCTCCCTACATATTTACCTATGCACAATTGAGATGTGGACAATAAATACGGAGGGAAAGTTATTTGGATAATGAGATATGTTAAATAATAATATTAGAGTTATTAAATATTATACAGTATGATTCTTCTAAGAATGGGAGAAATCTAGCATCTGGAACAAGGCTGAGGAGGGAAAGGGGCTTAGAGGCTAGAGGAGACAACATCCTAGCAGATTACTCAGTATCTGAGGGTCGCGACAAGATTCTGGAAAAAAAGGCACGTCTCATGCAAGACTGAATTTCAGGTTTTCCTGAAGAGCAACAGTTGTAACATGGGTAGTGAAAACGAAGACATAGATCTTCAGGAGGGAATGGGGGCTCCCATCACATTGAAAACAAAGCGAACTTGAGAGAAGCCAAGCTCCAGATGCACTGGCATCTAATTATTGGGTCCAGCAGCATGAAAGATGCTAAGAAGACAGCAGATAATTGTCATAGCCAATGGGGAAGAAGTAAAGGATAAATTTACTAACCCTGAAACACTTCACAGAATGAAAGTGCCAGAAAAGACTGAAAATGTCCTGTGATTAGTAAAAAAAAAAGTCAGAAAACTGGTAGAGAACATTCTAGCAATGCAAGAATACAAGGCAAATTCAAAAATGAGGTGAAACATTAACCAAAACTTTATAAGGAGTAAATTATATGAATGAAAATATTCAATTTAATATGAAATGTTTTAAAACATTTTTTATTTACTTGCTTTAAAGTAATTTTGGTTCTTGTGGACCCTATTATCTTGGTTTTTATTGAATTTTATTTTAACTGCAGGGTAAGTAAGGAAAAGAACTGATAAGTCCCTTGCTCCTGGTTAAAATAAAATTTAAAAAAAACCAAAATAATAGGGTCCAACAGAATGAAAATTACTTTAAAGCAAGTAATGAAAAAATGTTTTAAAACATTTCACGTTAAATTGAATATTTTCATTCATGTAATTTATTTTTAAAGATCTAACACTAAAGGAATTTACAGGAAGATTGACTTTTGTTTTAATATAAATGCATTTGAATCATAACTAAGGCTGTTTGAATCACAACCTCAAATGAAACAGACCTTGGAAGAATGTTCTGTTCTAACTTTTTAATGTAAGATTATCAAATCCTTATACAGTGCTTGTATTTATAATGGTCTATTGATTAAATCCCTGGGTAGTGCAAAGAGAAAAGGTTGGATGTTCAAATATACCCAGAGGCAGCTTGGAAGAAAGGTCTGGTGATCTACTTCCCAAAATCAACCATTGAAAACCCTGAGGAGCACAACAGAATATTGCCCAAAATAGTTCTGCAAGCCTAGGTTGAAAGGCACTACTCAATGGCCACACCAATGGGCTCAAACATGCCAATGATCAGGAAGATGGTGCAGGACCTGGCAAAATTTCATTCTATTGTACATAGGGTTGCCATGAGTCAGAGCAGACTCAATGGTAACAAACAACACAGTTTCACTTTAAATGAAAGGGGGGATTAAGAAAAATGCACCCATTCAAACAATAAGAAAACAGAGAAACATATATGTTTCTCCTAGTGTTCTGGAAGACAAAAAATAATTTATTCTGGCCTGGACTTGTCCCTTATATGGGTTTGGGATTCAGAGTCTCATTTGTCCATGTTACAAGACCCCACAAATTGTAAAAGTGTTTACAGAATTATTATACTCTTAAGGCTTCTGGCAGAAACAAATATAAAGTTCTTTTAGGTACACTTTTCTCTGTGCGTGTGTATAATACCTCAACCAAAAAAGTATTTTAAAAAATTATGGAAAGAAACTTCTATTATCAGACAAATACTAAAAAGAAACAAAAATTCTGAAAGTATTTGTATTTGTATATGATAAAACATACTTTAAAGAGGGAGGGGGCATTATTAGACACAAAGAAGAGCACTACATAATGATGGAACAGTTCTGAACCTGCTTACCCTCAAAAGTATATGAAGACGCCTGGAGAAAGAGAGCAGAATTGCTTGTATGACACCAGAAGCTTAGGATTCCCGGCAATCTTCTGCCTGAGAGCAAGGACATCACCTTCCCCAGTAGGATGGGCTGTACCACACTCAGTTTCTCACGGGTCCAGTGAATCGCATTCCTCAAACATCCAGAATCTGTTTTCTCACAAGGTTGCCAGCTTCTAGCAGCTAGTATACTCAAACAGTCCTCTACTAAGGTGTCATACATATTCATCCTGCTTGGCACTTTAGTCCTGTCTGTTTATACCTCATACTCAAGACTATTTTCAAGATAGAGTAGGAGGGCACAGGGTCACTCCTCCAGAACACAGCCCCCTGGTATGTTCCGAAGTGCACTGCCCCCAGTGTGCTTCTCCTCTTCCTGGAAGAAAGACATAGCTCTGTATTAAGAAAATGAAATAATATTGCTATTTCTACCTTGGATCATCTTTTCCACACTATATCGGGAAACAATATGGCTTCCTAAAAATGGCAGCTGATTGTAAAAATGGAGTGGGGGCTGTGTCTGACCTCCTCTAACACCCCGGGGCTGATTCATATAAGGCAGAGGTCAAACATGCCTCCTCTCTCTGCCATCTTTAACAATTCTGGCACCAACCTTCCCTTCCACGGGTTCTCTACTCCTCTGTTGGGTTCAATAATTCATTGCAATAGTCACACAGAACTCACAGACAATACTCACAATTATGGGGTTTATTAGGGAAGTAACAGTTACAATTCAGGTTTAGGAATACTCAGGATATAGTTCTTCCAACAGGACAGCCTCTTCCCAGCCGTGCTCGCAGGCATGCCTCTTCCTGGCACTCAGTCTCTGCCCAAAGGCACTCAGATTTTTCGTTCCGTGGGCCAGGAAGCCTACTGTGCCATCCCCTGAAGGTCTATCCTGCCACCACTTCTCACCGTCTTCAGGGTTACAGCTCTCTCTCTCTCAGTCTCCTGCTTTTAGGGGTGTGTCAGCATAGGGATCTCAGGTCCAAAGGACGCACTGGCTCCTGGCTGTTCTTCCTTGGTGGTGGTGAGTTTCTGGTTCCTGCCTCTGGGGTGGCTCATTTCAAGCCCAGCAGGATGGTAAAACTGACCAATCCCCTTGGTGGGCCACAATTACCCTATCACACAGTCCCGCACAATAACTTGGGTGGGAGTTTCAAGACCATGGCTAGAAAGGCCACGCACAAAAGTGATCTATCACACTGCACTGATATTAACTATTTATTTATTATCCTAGCTATAGATTCAATATTTCTCAATGGTTGAAGAAGAAAGAAGATACTTTTTAAATCTGTTTTTGAAAGAAGCAATAATTCCATATTTTTGGATATATATATATATATACATAAATTATGAGACAGAATGATTTATATATAAATTATGTTTTTGAGGAACAAAGGCAAATCTTTCCCACTGGCTATATTTAAAGAAGTTATGGCTGCTAGAAGCCAATTTCTCATTCAGGACATTTCACCACAGTTTGCTTCAAAAATTTTTGATTACCATTTGGATATTATTTATTCTCAAGCTAAAAATAACCAGAGCTCAATATTTATTGGGAGTATAAAAGCCATAAAAATTGGATGTTGACAACTAATGCATATTTCTATTGGCAAGATTCAGTAGTTCATTGACTAACAGTGAAAATAATATCCTATTTTTCTCCCAAAAGAATATAAATATTTCGGCACACAAAGTAATTTTGAATAAAGTCTGCCTTAAAAGTAAACTGGATAAAAATTCCAAAGTAATATCAAAATTGACTCCAGAAACATTTATATTCCACACTTGTTCATACTCACAATCTTTTGCTGTTTGGATATTTTGGGGGTAACTACCTCAAATTGATTGCTTTGAAAACATAATGAACTTTTATATAAAATCTATTTTTAAATTGCTAAGTGTATTATTAGTTGACTAGTTCTACATATATCTAATTTCTAGAACTACTTACTTTAGGGTCAATTTTTCTCAGACCCTTCTGCTAGACTTGTTTTTTTATTCTTATTTTCTGTAAACCATTAAAATGCACAATTTTGAAAGATTAAACATAAAGATTAGAGTTCTTGCTAAAATTAAGTTTTATATAAATGCTTAGAAATGGCTGCCAAAGTTGGTATGTTTCCAGAAAATCTTTGAATAAAGCAGAAGATTCTGAATAGCTAAGTGAATGTTTTCCATTTTCTGCATTTACATTTACTTTTTTTCTCTGAATTAAACACTTTAGTAGGGAAAACATGCAGATTAAAATATTATTTACTGCAATCTTACTTTTTTTCCTATTACAGAGAGAATATTTGCTATCTTAACTATGAGACTCAACGTGCACATGTCCAAGAATCTTCAGAACATACAGCTCCCACATAATCAAACAGGCTACAGCTGCTGGCCAAGGCAAGCGAACATTGGAAGCAATTTATCTGCTTAGCTAACACTAGCAAGATGGGGATTTGCAAGCCCTTATTTGAAACAACAGTCAGCAAAGCCAAATATACTTAGCAATATTTGTTCTAGTTGAATTTGTCAAGTACATTGGTTCATACAGAATTGGTAATAGCATATGTAAGTAGTTATTCTGTACCATTGAACATCTGTTTGTAGGTGCAAGTGTGCTAGTTAATGCAAAGATAAATTGTAAAAAATATAAATAGTTGTCATTTAAAGATTCAGCTCTTACAGTTTGTATACAATAACCATTTTTTAAGTTTTCACTACTACCTAAGCACATCTTCTATGCCTTGAAAATACTACCTGCTTAAAAATATGAGACAGAATGAATCATGTGTATTATTACACACCTACTATATTCTCTTACCTCAGGAATGCACTCCTGAGACATGATTCCTGCACTTTGTGAGTTTGTTGTTGTTGTTGTTAGGTGCCATCAAATTGGTTCTGACTCACAGCTACCCTATGCACAACAGAACAAAACTCTGCCCAGTCCTGCGCCATCCTCACAATTATCGCTATGGTTGAGCCCATTGTTGCAGCCACTGTGTCAATCCATCTCGTTGAGGGTCTTCCTCTTTTTCACTGACCTTCTACTTTACAAAGCATGATGTCCTTCTCCAGGGACTGATCCCTCCTGATAACATGTCCAAAGTATGTGAGATGTAGTCTTGCCATCCTTGCCTCTAAGGAGCATTCTGGTTGTACTTCCTCTAAGACAGATTTGTTCATTCTTTTGGCAGTCCATGGTATATTCAATATTCTTCACCAACACAGTTCAAAGGCATCAACTCCACAATTCAAACTGGTGAATTTAGATAAATTTAAATACCTAAATCAGAGATGGACAATTCAAAACAGACTGGCTTGGCAAAGAGCTTCAAGTGCAAATAATAAGGAATTTTGAGTTAGAACATCTGGGTCTCAGTCCCCAATATCTGATGATAATAATGTGAACTTCAACAAATTAACTGCCATCGGTATCAATTTCTTTAAGCATAAAAAAGGAGATGTTAATACAACTTGCATTATTGAGCTGACACGAGAAATGGGTATTGAGCATCTCTGTTCAGGGCAGCGGGTTAGTGAGGCTGGTATTACCCACTGTAGATATCTTCAGAAGTGCAAATTTCCTATTAGAGGTAACAGGGACACATATTTCCTCATGAACATTGTGGATAAGTGAATGTTCAAACTTGTTTCCAAGGGAAGGTTCCAAAGTGACTAATGAGCCCAGTTATATTTGTTTATATTTTGGCTTCACAAAAGTGTGTAAGCCTAACGATCGTGGGAATCTTTGTCTGTTGTCTTTACTGATGAAATTCAAAAAGCCTGACACTGTAAAACTTGTTAAAACTGGACCCTGTGTAAGGCAAAAACCTGTCAGAGAAGGAAAACTCAAATATTTTTTTTACTAATAGAGAGTGATAGGAAAGTGATGACTGCACCTTGTCAAAGGCAGAAAACTTGTGAGACCCAGAAAAACAAGGCTGTCCCGTAAGTTCCAGCTCTCACAGGTTTCACTGTACATAGTAGGTGATCATTAATTGCTTCTAAAGGAAAAAAATAAAATTGTCAGAGAATGTTCAAGGTAGTCTATTAGGTGCCATCTCAAACGCACTTCAGAATAATAAACTGGGGACCTCAACACAACTACACGTTTTGGTATTGGTTTATGTTTGTAGCTTTTGTTGCATTTGTTGAATGATTCTATAAAATCTAAAAGTAAAAAAAGAGTCCTTCTATCTACTTCATGAGAGGTGGGAGGACAGGACAATGAATAGAAACTATGGCTGGAAATAGAGGAAAATTGTATAATCAAGTGGGTGGGAAAAGGAGAGAAGAGAAGGCTGGATTCTAAAGCTGTTCAAGGCCTGAAAAAGAGCCTTAGGTATTATCTACACCACAACCAGCAACGCTGGTTCTTATGTAGACTAAATGTGAATGAGGTGTTTTATAACCAGCCAAACAACCCTTCAAATACCAAGGTAATAGAAAAATAGTTCTAAACAAATAAGAAATTATGGAATTTCATACGCATGAGTCCTTCCTGAGGAAACTATGAAAGGATGAGCTGTATCCAGCTCAAGAGATGATTGAGACATCAATAAAAGGCTGATAATGGGCACTTAAATGTATTTATTTGTAGATTTAGGATTAAAGTGGGAATTAGGGGAGAAGATGATTATACAAATATTATTTATTATGACAAAGTAGTAGAAAAATTATATATGTGTATATAAATTTAAAATGGAAAACAAAAAGGAAGGGAAATAAGGAAATAAAAGAAGCTCATTGGTTGTTACATGAACAATAGGTGCAAACCAAAGAATACTACAAAACACTGACAAACCAGATAGTAAAAGATTCATAATAGGAATCTAAAAACATTTTTTAAAAGATGTAAGATTAACTACTAGAATAAAAATACAAACTTTCCTAAACAGTAAAGAGAATAACGAAAAATAAGGAAGATGGCATATCACATAAAAAAAACATAGTAAACATAACACATAGTAACGTGTTATAAATTACCGTTATACATAATATATGTTATGTTATGCATAATATAACACATAGTAATGAACATAATATAATATGACAGAGTTCAAATAAAACTATTAGACACATCAATAAATGAGAATGGGGTTAATTTAAACAAAAATCAATTTGGTTCTTAAGGCAAGACCCAACCATATGCTATATACAGCTAACATACCTAAAATAAAGAAAGTTGGAGTATCTAAAAATAAAAGAATGGGCAAATGTACATCAATCAAGTGGCAAAAAATGGTACCCAGGTCTTGTGATCCTGATATTAGACAAAGTATAAAGTATGACAAAGAAGAACACTTTTAATGCCAAAGTAACATTCACATACAGATAATTAGGTTACTGGTATCTATGCATCATCTACACAGTAACCCATTGCCATCAAGTCAATTCCTACTCATAGTGACCCTATAGGACAGAGTAAAACTGCTCCATAGGATTTACAAGGAGGGCTGGATTTGAACTGCCTACTTTTTTGGTTAGCAGCCAAAGGCTTAACCACTGTACCACCAAGGCCATCACATTTATATAGCAAAAACTAGAGGAGATGCAAGGAGAAGTACATAGAAACACACTGAGGAGAAGAGATTTTGACATACAAGAAGGCTGACCTTGTGAATATAGAGAATTTTGTACCCTCAAAATAGAGAACACAGTTTGACAAGTTCACATGAAATATTTACAAAAAAAAGATCACATAATAGTTCAGCATAAACACACCTGGGAAATTTAACAAAGTATAAATATTGCCAATAACTCACTCTGAGTATAATGCAATATAACTAGATATTAATAAAACTAAAAAGTGAAAAGGCTTTCCAAAAGGAAGTTAAAAAACAAAAAAACTTCAATTAAACAGCTTGAGTACAAGAGGGAATATCAATGGGAATTAAAGAATTTAAAAAATGGGAATAAAGGGGAAAAAATGAGGAAAAAAAATGGGAAAAGTGAGAGGGCAATGCTGAAAATGTAAAATGGTCCTTAGATATGTGAATAGATTTTCAAGTTAACTCATAACAAGAAAATGCAAACCTAAACTGCTATAGGAAACCTTTTCTCAACTATCAGACTAGAAAATATTTAAAAGTTTGACAACAACATTCTGTTGGTGAGACTGTGCAGAAACAAACACTTATATATTGCAGGTGTTAATGTAAAATGGTTAATGCTCCTCTTCCTACTGGCTGCCCTAGTCACACCACTGGGCAAGGGGATGGCCTTCAGAGCACAGCACAGGCAGGATTTCAGACCCCTCATACCCCTTAGTCAAGGGCCTTTGTATTGTGTACAAGATGCATAACCACCCAAAGTGAATTTACTCTCATTATTTGATCTCGCTTTAATCTTGCTTTCACTAGTGTTTAGTATAATCAACTCACTAGCCTGTTTGTCTTTCTAAGGATGCTGAGTTTCCATAGAGGACTGCCGATAATCCTTTTCAACCATTTCAGTTAAGGTCCCCTTCTCTGAATTCCCACAGTAGTTGCTGACTAAACCTTAAACTTTCTGTGCAAGCCCTTTTGATACTACAGAGCCTCGTTTCTATGCTTAAAAAATAAAATAAAAGATATACAACATAATAGTTCTACTTCCCTTTAATAAAATTAACAATTAATTATTAATAAAAACTTTAAGACCTAAACCTATGCTATTGATCTCTGTGTTTTTGGTCCTATAAATTCAATTAATTTTCAAATGATCACATTTACAACATGAACATGACTTTCGTGATCAATTATCTTCTTCAAATTTTCCAGTTGTATTTAGAGAAAACATTAAGCCAAAATAAAATAGATTTCAAAATAACAAATCATTTCAATGTAACAGGAGGCTGTTAACTTTCAAATTATCTTACAGGTTTCTGTAGGTATCAATTACACTTCTGTGTGACTAAAATCATTTCCTTTTCTCCTTGGGAACAGCTATCTTATATGGCTGAGCGTTTCTTGTAGAAAGATGTGGTCATGTGACTGAGTTTTAGACAATGGAATGTGAGAGCAGTGCCCTGCCAGAAAGTCCTGATGCTCTTTTCTGATTTTGCTAGCTTAAAGCAGACAAGCACTGTGAACTTGAAAGCCACTTAAAGATGGCAGAGCCACAACATGGAAGAATCCTAGATGCAAAAACAAAACATTAACCATATTTGTGTTAATATAGATTTGAGGGTTTGTCTGCTGTTTGTTTTTTGCTATTTGTTCTGACTCATGGCATCCTTATGTATTACAGAATAAAATGTAGCCTGCTCCTGTGCCATCTTCAGGATTGTTGCTATGTTTGAGTCCATTGTTGTGCTTATTGTGTCAATCCATCTCATTGAAGGTTTCCCTCATTTTCTCAGACCTTCTATTTAACAAACATGATTTCCTTTTCTAGAGAGTGGTCTTTCCTGATGACATGTCTTAAGCAAGCAAGCCAAAGTCTCCCTATACTCCCTCCAAAGGAGCATTCTGGTTTATTTTTTCAAAGACTGATTTGTTGTCTGTTATAGAAACTATCATTAGTTGAATTAATACATGATCATAATTATAAAATAAAAAATTTTTAAAAAATAAGGCATCTTCCCAGAAAACAAGCAGAAACTTCTTAAACGTTGAGAGGCACCAGATTATGCACATCTCTTGGAGGTTTTCTTTGGACAAGATCTTCTGTATCTTTTATTTATTGCATTTTAATAAAAAAAAAAATGTAGCTGAAAGAAACAAAGAACAAAATCAAGAAGGAAGGAAGATGGGAGAAAGGGAGATGGGGTAAAGGTAGACAAGCTGTCAAGTGTAGGAAAAAATGGGCCAGCTAGAAAAACAGGGGTGTGACAAAAGAAATGAGCGGAATTGGCATTAACTACACTCAGTCAAGGTGCTTTAAACTATTATATTTCATACTCACAGCGTCTCCTTTTGAGGTACTTACTACAAATATAAACAATGGTGCTCTTTTATTGTTCTCACTAGTTTGATGTCACATTTCCTTGACTCCATTTTACTCAGAAATGCTTTGTCATAGGTCTGAAGTTTGAGAGATGTTTTAAGTCTCAAGACTGTTAAAAGATTAAAAGTGAAAAGTTTATGCTGTCTGAACTTTCTGTGAACCTCTGAAAGGTTAGCTTTCTATTAGAGAACTTGATGGATGATTTCAACTCAACCCTTAGCTGTCAGAAATAGAACTTCTGTTTCCAATGACCCTATGGCACCTTTAGAACTTTTATATCTAGTTGTGCTGTGCAAATGTTCTTTGACTGGTGATGTTCAAAGCAGTTGGGATTTAATGTGAAGCCTGGAAATGTTTTCTAATTTGAGAACAGATGGGAGACAATTTTAGAAAAATAGTTAGCAGTGAGATTATTAAATTGTCAATAGTCAGAAAACTTAATTGTGTTTAAATTTCTAACGGAAAATTTAAAATTGTCTTTCTAGTAATTTTCAGTAGTTAATCATTTAAATATGCAAGCAGTTATTGCAGATAAGTGTGATTCATTTCCATATTTAAGCTTTCCCCCTAAATTAGCTTTTAAGTATTTGAATGATATTTTTGTCTATAGCTAATAAATTATGAATGGTATTTTAATCTAAACTTGTCAATAATATAGGCATAGTATTTCATGGCAGTATATGACTTTATGGATTATGGTAAACACTTACCTACTTTTTTTAGAAATGGACAATGCTAGAAAATTTAGAGAAAATAGATTTTAATTTTTCACTATCTAAAATCAGAACTGCATCTGTCTTTTCTCAGTGTTGAGTAATGTTAAAGACTGTTCTTTTTTCTTTTTTAAGAGAAAAATAAATTTTGGAGTCAGAAAAGGTATTTGTTCTCAGGTTCATGTCTAAAACATTTTCTAGAAAGTACAGTGGATTTGTACTTTAATACACCATTAACCTGTCTAACTCCCTTCTGTGTAGATAAAATTAATACATCTGGTACTTTTCACACTAGATAGGAGACTCCTTTGGAGTGAAATAAATTAGCCTCGTGTATTTGGCTGCCAATATCTTACTACCCCTTTTAGCATCTATGGGAAGGCCCAGTATCCTTGTACCATGCTGGACATTTACCAAACAGTGTAAGTGAATGGAGAACTTTCCAATGGTGGGAATTAAATTTATGTTTATGAGGAAAAAGCACTTTAACCCTATTAAAAAGGGAAAATATTCATATATTTAAACTGATAAGCAAAAATAGGGAAAACTTTCTAGCAGTAAGTACCGGCAGAATTGAGAGTAAGAGCCAAAAATATACTACAGGGCAGTAAAAATCTGGAAAGGCTATGATTTTTAATATTATATGTTTTTGGAGTCACATTCTCTTTTTTCCATTGTAATATTATTTAACAATATTGTACACTTACTAAAACCAAGAACTTGGATAAGTGTTCTATAGACATTAACCTATATTCAATCTTTGTAACCATCCTGTGAGGTAGACACTACTGTTATGCTGATTTTTACAAATGAAGAAACTATTTTTCTTGTTGTTCATGTTAGCTGTCATAGAGTTGATCGCTGACTCGTTAACTCCAGGCACAATGGAATGAAATTCTGCCTGGTTCTGCACCATCCCCATGATCTATTGCAGGTAGGACCCTTATGATCCATGGGGTTTTCATTGGCTGATTTTCAGAAGTAGTTCACCAGGCCTTTCTTCCCAGTCTGTCTTAGTTGGGAAGCTCTGCTGAAACCTGTTCAGCATCATATCAACATGCAGGCCTCCCCTGACAGACGGTGGTGACTGCACATGAGGTAAATTGGGTGGGAATCGAACCCAGGTGTCCTACACGGAAGGCAAGAATTCTACTGCCCCCCCCAAAATGCTTATTTCATGTTTGTTACATGCCAGACACTATATTGAGCATTGTACAAATATTAATCAATTAATTCTCATAGCAACCCTCTGAGGTAGGCACTTTTATTATCCCCATTTTCAAGATGAGGAGACTGAGGGGCAGAGAAGTTAAATAATTTTCCCAAAGTCATACTGCTACAAGCTTGTGCAGTGGGAATACAAATTCCTGTAGTCTGGCTCCAGACTGTTACTTACAGCAATGTTTCTCAAACTTTATTTTTCATTATTACTTTCTTAAGGAGCCTTTTTAGACTCCTTTCCTAATTGCCTCCTCCCCAAGAAACTTTTAATACCACAGATACACTGTTTTTATACTGTATATATGTCTGTGCTTTATACATTAAAAAAAAAAAAAGGTATTTTTCCAGCCCCCAGAAACCAATTTTTGCTCCTTTGGGGTAGATACTCGCTCCATTTTGAATGTATAACTTTGAGAAGTGGAAAGACATTTAGACTGAGGACTATGTGCAGTATCACTCTTAGACACAAACAAGAGAACCCCTTCCCTGGTCCCTGCACTTTAGAAGGCCCTGTTTTTGCCTCTTCTGGACATGCCTGTTCGCGTGGAACAAGGGATCTAAGACACTCAGGGGATGGGCTCATCATCACGATACTCCACGTTTTGAACTGCGCTACCAGATAGCCAGAATTCCCAGCACAAATGGTCTAACTCCTGCTTCTAGAAGCTGATTAGGCCTCTGACAAGGTCCATGTCTGCCCACATGCCAGCGTGTGCACCTCTGAGATTAAGTGCAGCTGTTACAGAAGTCTATGGATAGAGTTTGGATGTGCAAGCTGTGGTATTCATATATGTGTGCAAGAGGGCTTTTGTGGTATAGGACAGAGCAGGCAGAAGAGAGTGGTTTAGAGTCCAAGGGATGGCAGCAAGATCTCCCTATGGGCTATGTTTCAATGTATAACTTTAAGGAATTTGAGAATTCTAAATTCAAACTTGGATTCCAAGAATGTTATGAAAAAATATTTGTTAAGATAAAACAGACTATATTTTTTTAACAGTCTGTTAGCTTAAGTTATAAGTTTCAAATATTGTGACACAGAGTATCTAAATATACTTTACCCTGGACTCCCCCTAAGGAAAGGAGTAGGCCTATCTTTTTATTCCAGAAAATACACATACTTAATCCTTATGCTGAACTGTTTTTTTAAACCTAAGTAGAAAAACATGGTGAAAATAGCCAAACACTCAATCTACTATCCTGTAATGAAGGGAAGAAGTTTCTTCCCCTCAGCTGTGTGGTTTTTTTTTGTTGTTGTTTGTTTTTTTGTTTTTAATGATTTATTGGACAGGGCTTTATAAACAGTATGTATACAAAATAAATGATGAGATGCAGGGTCATTCTAAAGGACAAGAATGGAAATCCAAGAACAATATATAAGGAAGCATGAGGAAATCATTTTGTGAACTCATTAATGGTGCCTTTGAAAATAGTTCCCTAATATGTAGTCCATCTCAACTTTTCCCAGATCTATTAACTGTTTTCTGCTACCAATATTTTCTGCAACTATTTGTTGACAGCAAAGCAGTTCATGCTTTCTATTTACTAACTCGTCTTCAAAGTATTATTTGTGCAATTTGGCAAACTTGCCTACAGATCTCTGTTACTATATTTTAATAGAAGGCACCAGAAGTTTTTTTAGATATTCCATCATGTTGACAAACCATCTTGTTCAAAGCCTTGCAGTTAAAAAACTAGTATAATATCTGATCTGAAAAATGCTTCCAATTTCCAAAATAACCTAACTTCAAAAAAAAAAAAAAAAAATCAGTATTATATGAGCTCTGAGGTTAGCAAGAATTTATGAAGAATGGGAGACAAACATAGCAAGAACAGCCATAGAGAATAAGAAAGAAAAGGCAGTCATGTATGGTCAAGCTCTCTTGGTAAAGAGAGAACTCCCAACCAAGAAAAAATTAATATTTTCATTAAAAGTTAATATACCTCCACTTTGATAAATGCCCATTGAAAGCCCTAGTCACATATAAGTAGAAACAAGTAGCAAACTCAGTAGATTAAAGTCGTATGCTTTGAGAAAAGAGATAGAAAATGTTCAGAAACTTTTCAAATTCCATTAAAAAGTTTTCAGTCTGATAATTTAATAACTTTTCTATCAGAAGATTTGTATTTTATTAAGCCAAAATGGAAGTGCTGATTTTATCTAGCTCCCTTAAAAATATTCTCAATTCTATATTGGGAGGTCAAGCTGGAATGTTTAATCTGATTTCAACTTTTTCTGCTCATGAAGCCTCCTTTCCAGTATGCTGCTAATATATGGTCTCATTCTCCTATCTAGTTAAAGTCTGTTGCACTGATATAATCTATGTAAATACAATATATATCTTCTAACATCCTCCACACTTACATCCAGATGGCAGCTCCTGAGCCCCTCCTACATAGATATTCTGGGTAAGCCCCTGGTCTTCAAATTCCTGGCAATACAGTTTACTTTTCTCCAATTCTGGGAATGCATAAGCAGAAAAATATTTAAAAAGCACTGCCCCAGTCTCCACCGTCTTTTAAAGCAAGGAATTAGATTCTTCTATAAGAAATAATTCTGACTTTCACAATTTTATTTCCTTTCCACCTAACCTCAACAAATGTTTATTGAATTAATATTTGTCACTGTATGTTTATATTTAGTTATCCCCTCCAAAAAAAAAAAAAAAAAAACCCTCATTTTGAAACTTTTCTTAAAAATCTCTTGAAAACGAATGGTTTCCTTTTTCAGCGAGCTTTTCCTAAGCAGAAGCCTCCTGAAACTTAATTATTCAGGAAACAAACTACAGAAACCGTGAATAGCACAGGAAATTTTGTTAGCTTCAAAATACCTGTGCTGAAAGGCTTTTGGGGAAACAATCTGGTTAGAAGTGAGGAAAGGGGGATAAGATAATTGTCCTGAAGTTCTATTTTATAGCAAGCATGTTCTTTTTATTTAAAATCTATGCTGATGTGAGGGGATCTTTTGGGAGGTGATAGAGATTAATAGGTTCTCTAAAGACCTCCACTACAAGTCCTCTCTTTGGCTCAGTAATTGTCAGGAATCCTGTCTTCCAACAGTTCTAGCCTAAGAGTCAGTATGTATCCTAGAAAAGAGCCAATAATCAGAGCTAACACTTACGTACTGCTTGCTGTTGTTGTTAGCTACCACATAGATGGCTTTGATTCATGGTGACACCATGCCCAATGGATCACTGTAGTGATACATGGAATTTTCATTGGATGACTCTCAGAAGTTAATTGCCACACATTTCTTCCTAGTCTGTCTTGATCTGGAAGCTCCGCTGAAACCTGTTGAGCGTAATAGCAACACACAAGCTTCCACTGATAAACAGGTGGTGACTGCGCATGAGGTGCAATGGCCGGGAATCATGCCAGGATGTCACGCATGAAAGGCGAGAATTCTACCACTGAATGACTTTACATACTGCTTACTATGTGCTAGACATGGTTCTAAGTGTTCCATAATTATTAACTCATTTGAATTTTCACAATAATCCTATAATGTCAGCACTATTATCATCTCCACTTTACAAATGGAAATGAAAGAATTCAAACAACTTGCCCAATTTTACACATCTAAGTGAGGGTCTGAACAGAACTAGACAAAGAAAATTCTGGTTTAATAAATTGGGAAATTCTCTTCAAGAAGGTAAGAACATCCATGAGGGCACATGAAACAACTTGGGTGTCTCCCAAAGGAGTTATTTGGATGCAGATGTATGTCGTTCATAGAAACACCTGTCATCATTATAGCAGGAGAGGGTTTTCCCTGAAAATTTATATCCAAATTTTAAAAAATAATGAAAACTGACTATATTTCTGTAAGAATGTGTCCTCTAGGAAATAAAATCAATATAAATGATATCATAAATAATTCCAACTCACCTAATTTTCTTTCCTTCCTGCCACTCCCCACTGTCCTCAGCATTCCCCTCACCCACAAAGATTCTCAGTCTCTTGAAAGCCAATGCTGTCCTTTGTGCCTTACGTTTCCTCCCATCCAGCCTTCAGGAAAACATTGCTTCTTCAGTTATCCTTGCCCTTCCCTGAATCTTTTATGTTTCTCATTCTCATCATTATACCTTTTCACCTCAGTATCTTTCATATTTATAACAAAGTTCCCTGATACTCTTCAGTGACCACCTAACTTCTCTGTTTCTCATTTCAGTTAAATCCTAGAAAGAGTTTTCCATACTCACATTCTCCACTTCCTCTCCTCCAGTTCTCTCTCTTGAACCTCTCCAACAGGCCTCCACAGAAACCATTCTAGTTAAAGATATTCTAGAATCAGAGTGTGAATAAAGAACAACAGCACAATGGATTTTATTGCCTGACAGACAGAGACCTCCATTTATCTGTCAGGTATGCATTCAGAGAACCAGTCGACTATAAAAAAATCTTTCCTAAAGAAAGATTATTTATAGTAAATTACTGAAAAGCAACAGAGAACATTCACAGTAACATACGCTGCAGTAATGTATTGGAAGCACAGCTGGTTAGAAAAGGGATTTTTTTCCCCCAAATTTATGAATCAATCCATATACGGAACAAACAAACAAGATGTTACGTACCTGCTTTAAGCCTCCAGATCTTGATTTTTTTGTGCCAAAATTAAACATGTAATGAAGCAAACAAATATTGGGCTGTTAGCATTCATGTATGAAGATATATTTTATAGCTTTTTTATATACTGACAGTGGTCTAGATTCTCCTAAGAGTTTTTGTAAACTCACTGGTATCTCAAAGTTAGGTAAAATTTAAAGGCTCTATTTTTGTAAACTGATGCAGTTATTTAGAAAAACAATATGGCAATACACAGCTAGAGAAATGTTGGTATTCATACTCTTCGACCCTATAATTCCACTTCTAAGAATTCATAGTATATAATTAAGCAAAGTTAAAAAAAACAAAAAACAAAAAAAAAGGACCAAGATTGCATGAAAGGTTATCTGTAATAGCATGCACCCTAAAGAAATAGATATAGACTAATGCATAAAAAAATGTCCAATAGAAGAGAAATGTCAGCAAATTATATGTATGCTGTATATGATATGGTGCTGTCTGTAAAGACACAGAGAAAAGTGTTTATACTTTGGTTTCAAAAGCAGAAAAACAAAATGTGTGACAGTAAGAATAATTCTATTAAGATGGGGAAAATATGAGCATTTCTCTTGTCAAAATATTATTTAATGTTGCTTTATTTTATTCTCAGTGAGAATAAAATGTACCAGTCTTGGGGTGGTTTGTTACCCAGCATTACTGTAAAAATAGCTAACTGACACATAGGTATTTCTTGCCATGGCAAGAAACAAAGGAGGAGTAAAGTACAGAATGGAAGACCAAAATCAGTGGAAGTAAATCTTATATTTGACACATGGGAGCAAATGTCCCCAAAATTATGGGTGAGAGAAAAATAATGAGCGCCTCAGTGGTCAAGAACTCTGCTGCTAACCAGAAGGTCAGCAATTAGAATTCACTAGCCCTCCTTGGAAACCCTATGGGGCAGTTCTGCTCCATCCTGTAGGTCGGTATGAGTCGGAACTGACTCAGTGGCAATGGGTTTTCTTTTCTCTGATTTTCGAACTTAGCATGAAGTTGAATCCAAAACCAACACTGGGGTGTTTTTTTTTGTTTTAGTTTTGCTTTGTTTTTTAGAAAATAGAACATGGCAGTGTAAACTCTTTATTGTAATAAACTTTCACTAGTTGGAAGAAGTTGAGGTAGGGTTTATTTCTGGGCAGCAAAACTATTTTAACAGGGTTGTGAATTTCTTTTAAATGGTTTATCAGTAAAAAAGTTTTGGAGTTAGTGCAAATGATCATTTGAGGCTTATGAAAATCTTCACATAGATTTACTTTATTTTAATTAACCAATTGTTAACATTTTTGAAGTTTTTCTCATTAACATAAATATTCATTGAGTGGATGAATAAATGGGTAAATAAAGTAAATTAATAAGCATTAACCAGGGCAGTAGATCATCAAAGGACCTTTGAATGCAAGAGAATAGGGAAAGTGAAGACTAAAGCATACAAACCAATCAATAATCACAAAATGTTTGTGAAGATGGAATTTTCTTTGCTTCTTCACTGAGATTATTATTAAGGCAAACTTAGCTTCACCATAATCTTGACAAGAGCTAGCTAACTCCAAATTTAGTCACCATTGCCATCAAGCTGGTTCCAAACCTCGAGTAATTATAAACTGTTTATATTTGAGCTATATCAAATGAAACTTGTTAATAAAAAAAAAAAAAATACATACTTTGGAAATCAAAACTCTAAGTCCTCAGGAATTTTTTGGTAAAATTTCTTCCTTCAATTTGCACATTATGAAATCCATTCATTGCTTTGTAAGTCTCTAAGAGAAACTTCATCTATTTTTCAATCTTGCCAAATGAAAACATTCTCTCACATTTTTAGGACATCCAAACAATCCTAAACAAAATGTGTATATACAGAGATATTTCTGAAAAGCATTTGTAAAGTTAGGAGAAAAGTTTGGAATCGCAGAGGTCACCAATGAATACAGTATTTTAAGTCTTTTTTTCTTTTTTTTTTTTTAAGTGTTTACAATGTTCTTCATACTGTATCATACCTAAAAGTTATCTTTGGCCAGTTCTATGCTTTTTCAAAGTAAGTTCTGATAGTACACACACACACACACAAAAGAAAAAAAAGGAAAGAAGGTCTAGCAATCATTACTCACTATTGTAAACCTTTTATATATGATTAAATAGATAATGTCCTATAACATTTCACAAAAATAATATTTTCCTACTTAGCAATAATGCATCTCTATCTTTTTTTTTTTCTTTCTTTTAGTAGAAAGTCTTCATGGAAATACCAGTATTTATTCTTTGTATATTATTAATAGATATTCATTCTCTAAATAGCTTTATAATTTTTTTACTCGTTCTAGGGACTATAAATAACAATTACACTTGCTAATTTTTATTCTATGTCTATTAATTTTGAGCATCTTAGTTTGTTAATGTGTTAAAATGTCACAAATGCAAATTTTATAGTAGTTAGTAAAATAGGACATAAACATTCTTTTTTAATGTCTAGCAGTGTGCTTTATTTTTTCAATTTCACTCTTATACTACACATTATGTTGTTTTTCTCATTGTAAAAAATATACTTTTATTATAGCGTACAATAAAATTAAATCACTCATAATTCTACTCATACACAACTACTATCAATTTTATGAAGTATTACAATAAATATGTATCTAGTCATCATAATTTCTTACACACATTTGGGAAGATTGGTATTCTTTATCAGCTCCAATGAATTTCAAAATTGTTGTAGTAATGGAAAGTGACTTTAGAACTGGATTGTTCTGGAATTTCTTTAAGTATTTGAAACCACTAAAATTACCTATTTCAAAATTAAACCAAACCAAACCTATTGTCATTGAATCTATTCCAACTCATAGCGACCCTTTAGGGCACAGTAGAACTGCTTTGTAGGGCTTCCAAGGCTGCAATCTTTACGGAAGTAGACTGCCACAGCTATTTTCCTGCAGAGTGGCTAGTGGGGTCCAACTACTGACTTTTCAGTTAGCAGCCTAGTGCTTAACAACTGCGCAACCAGGACTTAATCAAATAAGAATGATCAATTATATTCATCTCCAATCTATTCAATTAAGGAAATTAAAAAGAAAACACTGAGGAATGTAAAAAGACCCATGCATATACTGGAGACCACAAACACAGGCAGAATGGAGAGGAGAGAATCAAATGCTGGTTAGTATTTAAAAGAAAGAGTACTAGAGGTTCTCAAAATATAAACTCAACTATCATTAAATTTTAGGGCTAGAGAAAATTTGAGACAATCTAGTCCAACCATTTTCTTTGCAAAGCAAAAATTGAAAATCATAAAAGTTAAGTGATTTATCCAAGGTCATGAAGAAGGGTAGCAGTAGACTTGAAAAGAGCCCAAATCTTCTGGGTGCTCTTCTGTTTCACCTTCTACCTTATGTTCTTTCTGTCAGCTGAACAATGACAACAGAGGCCTTTCAGGGTCACCATATACAGTCACATAGATTGGGCACTGCATAATTACAGGGGGTTCTATTCACAAAACAGTCTGTGTGAATAGAGAACTGTAGAGGTGAGTGGTACATAACCTATACATATGAGTGAAGTGACCTTGCGCTTGTCCTTCAGTGTGTTTTTGGCACTCTTAGAGTGCCGCTAGAGTTTTAGAGTTTCAAATAATTCATAAAAAATAACATTCTAAGGAAATTTGCAATTCCAGTCTTGGCACATCCAATCCAACCTTTACATAGCTTACAGAGAAGCTTTTCTAAATCTCACACCTTATCGTAATACTCTGTTGTTTACACCTGTCCGTGACACGCCATTTTCTGTTAGATAGAATTCAGACTCTTTGAAAATTACTCTACATTTATATTAGATACTTTCCTTTCACTTGCTAAGTTTCAGATAAAATACTGTATTCTCTTCTTTGAGATATATGTAAGACATTTAAAGGCTGTAAAGCAGGTTATCTGCAAAAAAAGAGAGAGAGAAAAAAAAGGGAAGAAATCATGAAAAACTAGAGAAGGGGCATAGTTATTGGGCAACAGGAAAATTATGATGAAAAAAATCTTCCAGTTTTTGAGAAGTCAGGAAAAGGGAAGGTGGTTATAAAGAATATGGGATCTTTAAGATGGCATGATGTCTGAAAGTTTATAATCACTCAAAATTTGCAAAGGAATAGGAAAAAGGAGAGTGCTTCCAACTCCATGACAACTTCCTAGTGGTGAGTTAGAAGAGATAAATGAATTTATGCCAATAGATCCATTAGAGAGAGGAAATAAGTGATTATCAAGGGAGCTACTGGAAAATCACCTACTAGGAACAGGGGAACCCCTAGCCTCAAACAGCATACTCAGATTTACCCATAATCTAGTACCTCTTAATCAACACATCTTTCTCCCAATAATGAGCAGAAATCCAAGTGCTTACTGTTGTCCAAAGAAGCCAGGTCTCTCTCACTCCTTGTCACTGAAGCCAGGACTGAAATAGTCCCCCTAAAGTTAAAGGATTTGAAAACTACCACTGATGCAGGTACCTGCTCCAGGTTGCAGTGGATTGTGAAGATGTCAGAAAGAATATCATGTCTTGCATGTTAACTCACCAAAATTGACTTGAGCTCCCAATGTTATAGCTGTACAGTTTCACTCAACCATTTCATAGGACAGAAGCCTGTTAGCCAAATGATTAGTTTACTATACATCACAGGGCCAATTCCATGACATTATGGTCCCTGACAACTATTTTGTAGCCAGAATTTATACCTTCAATTAAAAATCATCTGCTTATTTCCACAGTATGTAGGGATAATGAAAATAAATTTAACAATTCTCATTTTCAAGGAGTTTACTATTTAATAATAGAGATACATATTAGTGCATTACCTTCATGCAAAGACACACATTTTGCCATCTCTTGACCTAACTATAATATAAATAAGTCTTACAGTATGTTAGCATTTATTTCTCCCTTAAAAAGAAACTCTTATTCAATCAATGAAGTGTTTTATCATTTTTGTTTCCTATAATCAAAATAAGGACAGATAATATTACTATAATACAATATATGGGCTTTCTCTGCAGGTCTGGCTAGATTTTATTTAGTTTATGCATCCACTGAGAAAGAGTTTTGAATAAATAAAATCCTGGGAGTTGAGATATAGATACTTTTCCCCAGCCCACCCTGCACACATATCATCACCAAACAAAATTTACATTATGAGTCCTAAAGTAAATCTTTTTTGTGTGTGTCAGAGGGTATTTGTTTCCCATTTATCTGAAGGCAGTGATTTAAAAAAATAAATAAATAAAATCTACCCAACCCACTTCAAAGCAACGTCAAAGGATTTAAACTCCCTGAAGTATTTTGAAATGGTTAAATACAAATGATTTTCTTGATACTCCAATAAAATTCAGCCTAAAGGATTATCTGTGTTAATAAAATACAAAATTCACCTCCATAGCCATCATCGGCTTTCCTATTTCTTACTGCAAGTAAATTTGACTGACATTCTGGGACCCAAAACTGCAACTTGAAATACAAGGCCAGGCCAGAACTTGGATAGTCAGTTACATAATCTTTACAAATCTCGTTCTCAAAAAAGACAGGAAGTTGTAATTTAGGATTATTTCTAAAAAATGCACTGAATAAAGAATAAAAGAAAAACATTTTTGGTTACTGCATGGATAATTGTAGTTCTTTTTTTGGTCACCTATGTTATTGTTGCTATGTGCCATACATTGCCATCCTAAGTAACATAGAACTGTCCCACAGGATTTTCTAGGCTGTAATCTTTATAAGATCCCCAGTTCTTCCTCCCACAGTGCCGCTGGCTTGGTTCCGAACAGCCAACCTTAAATTAGTAGCCAAGAGCTTAACCATTGTACCACCAGGGCTTCTTAGGCCACCTATAACTGTACTCTTTTTCTATGTTTAGAAATACCCATCTTGTGAAGTGAAGCCCATCTCCCACTAGAGAAGAAGAAAATATCAGATACTTTCCTGGACTCTTCTTGAAAACAAGGCTCAAAAACATAACCCAGGCTCCTCTAGTTAGATGTATCCATTGGGGCTTTAAATCATCGGCTGTTTTTGTGGTTCTGTGTCATGGAGTTGATTCCAACTCAAAGCGACCCTATAGGACAGACTAGAACTTCCACATAGGGTTTCCAAGGTTGTAATCTTTATGCGGGCAGATCGCCACATCTTTTCTCCCTGGTGGAGACAAATGAGCCACTGGCAGATGTAAACTCTATTTTGTATGGGCCACAGAGCCCTGAAGAGCCTGTGGAGATACAGCCCATGGTGATAAATGTTAAAAAGAAGGTTAGAGGGATTTAGCTGAAAACTATTCTGACTGTACCACAGAAAGAACTGCTGACTTGCTGGGATATCTGCTAAAAGAGAAGCCTTTAGGACAGACATCTAAAACAGAATTTATCATAGCTCAGAAAGTCCTCAGTCGATATCCATGCCCATATGACATAGTTTGCAATTGCTTGTGCAAGCAGTATAGGATGAGTTGAAATAATCCCCACACAGTAGAAACTTCTTCGTCATCTTTTACTCTCTCAACATCATCTACTCCAGAAAATAATATCAAACCTGAGTCACTGGTCTTATTTTTCCTTAAATAGGTGCATTTGAAAAATCTCAATGTAAAATGACCACAACAAACTTAATATTTAAGTAATTAAGAAACCTTCACCAAGATTCAGTAGGCACGGACTGTGTAAGATAGGGTTAATTTGAGGGTGACAAGTAGTAGGTAACTCTATGCTATTCTCCAGGGACATCTAGAAGTCTGATATGGACTCACACCTAAGACAGCAATGAAATGTGCTATCTTTTGATTTATAATGTGCTGTTTAAAGTCCAAAACTTCTCTGTAGGAGCCTTATACTAGCTTGTCTACATTGTTTATCGGAAAGGTATAGACTGATGATTTCATCTGGTTCAACCAGTTATACCTTCTGGTATTATCTATGTGACAAATAGTGTATATGCCATAAAAGGCACCTTACTAAATGTTTGTCTTGGCTTCTCTGACAGCAAGGTATGTACCACATATATTGGTGATTCACTTTCTGGAGACAAAGCACATCCTATGCAGCTAAGAACCCTGGAAGTTGTACCTCTTAATGTTTGCATGTGCTTTCTTTGTCCTGCTCAGCTCTATCCTTTAACTTTATTAAAGACTGACATGAAAATGCTCTAGAGATTCTCATGATTCCTTTCAATTATCTGACACTATGTAATTGCTAAACCAACCAAAGCCAAAATCCACTTTTACTTTTTAGTAATAGAATCCTATCCTGACCACAAACTTTAACTGCGTATTGGTCACTCAGCTAGAGATAATATTTCTCAGCCTCCAGTGCAGCCGTGTGCAGCCATGTCACCAAGTAGAGCCAAAGGGATGTGCCAGAAGGTTATCCCTGCAACTTCTGAGTCATCGCCTTAAACCTGCTTGCCCTCAAGTATCTGTTTCTTTTTCTCTGTTAGTTGTGAAAAAATAATGACTGGGGGAAACTCAGAAGTTTTATGTTGAGAATGGCAGATCCTTTTTGCCAGATCACATGTGTATACTCCTGTGAGGTAAAAATAAATGTTTATTTTACCTAAGCCAGTTTTGGGGTACTAATCTTTATCCCAGTAGTTTAGCACATACCTCAACCAAAACACAATCCTAATCCCTTTCCTCAGAAAGCTAAGTGTCTGACAAATGAGGCAATATCTAAGTTGTTGTCTTAGGCTGGGTTCTCTAGAGAAGCAAAACCAGTAAAGCATATAAATATACATAGAAAGATTTATATCAAGGAAATGGTTCACAAAGCTGTAGAGGCTGGAACGTACCAAGTCCGTGGGTCAGGATAAAGCCTTTTCCTGATTCATGTAGCCACAGAGGCTGGTGAACCCAAGACGGGCAGGCAAGACTGCAGGTAAGCTGCTAGCTCAATTCCCCAAAACTGGAGGTCAGAGATGAACAGGAGCCAGCTGCAGGATCCAGAGTGAGCAAAAGTCCACAAGGCCTTGCCAGAAAGTCCACTTATATATTCAATGCAGGCCACACCCCAAGGAAACTCCTGTTCAACTGATTGGCTACTCACAGCAGATCTCATCATAGAGGAGATCACATTATATCAAATCTCATTATACTAGTGATCACATCATCATATGACTGTCATACTATATCTTAACTGCCAAACCACTGAGAAAAATGGCACAGCCAAGTTGACACATAACCTTAACAATCACAGTTGTGTAATGAAGAAAGGCTAGGGAAATATAGATTAGAAGACACTGTCATCAAGTATTTAAAATGAGATCTGGGCTTTTCCCAACAATTCAATTGATGTGGAGTCCTTGATTGCCTTAATCTAGTCATTCATGCAAAAGGACATCTAATTGGTATCTGTAGTGTGTTGAATAGTGCCCCCTCAAAATGATATGTTCTCCTTCTAATACGTGGAACCTGTAAATGTGACCTTATTTGGAAAAAGGGTCTTTGCAGATGTTATTAAGTTAAGGATCTTGAGAGGAAGAGATCATCCTAGATTATCTGTGCGGGCCCTAAATCCAAAGACAAATGTCCTTAAAAGTATGAGGCAGAGGAAGATTTGACAGAATAGGAACAGTCAATGTGACCATAGACACAAGGACAGGAGTGATACAGCTACAAGTCAAGTGATGCTGACAGCTGCCAGAAGCTGAAATGGACAAGAAATGAATTCTTCTCTGGAGCCTCCAGAAGTATGGCCCTGTTGTCACCTTCATTTTGGACTTATGACTGTGAGAGAGAAAAAAATAAATTCTGTTGTTTCAATCTACCCAATTTATGGTAATTTTGGCTCATTCTACTTCATTCTCAGAGAAAACATTATTTAAGTGTGATCCTACTATCTTCTTAATTTCTTTGCCACTACTATATTGTAACAACTGATTTAAGATAAGCTAGACTGTTCTAAAATTTTGCTGAAGATCATTAAGAGAATACCAGAAACATGTTTACCTGTGTTTTATTGACTATGCAAAGGCATTTGACTGTATAGATCATAACGAATCATGGATAACACTGCAAAGAAAGGGAATTCCAGAGCAGTTAATTGTGCTCATGAGGAACCTGTGCATAGATCAACAGGCAGTCGTTCTAACAGAACAAGGGGATACTGCATGGTTTAAAGTCAGGAAAGCTGTGCGTCAGGGTTGTATCCTTTCATCATATTTATTCAATCTCTATGATGAACAAATAATTGGAGAAACGGGACTATAGGAAGAACAGGGCATGGGGATTGGAGTAAAGGCTCATTAACGACCTGTGTTATGCAGATAACACAACCTTGTTTGCTGAAAGTGAAGAGGACTTCCAGTACTTACTGATGAAGATCAATGACCACAGCCTTCAGTATGAATTACACCTCAACATAAAGAAAACAAAAATCCTCACAACTGGACCAATAAGCAACATCACGATAAATGGAGAAAAGATTAAAGTTTTCAAAGGTTTCGTTTTACTTGGATCCACCATCAACACCCATGGAAGCAGCAGTCAAGAAATCAAGCAATGTATTGCATTGGGCAAACTTACTGCAAAAGACCTCTTTAAAGTGTTAAAAAGCAAAGATGTCACTTTAAGGGCTAAGGTGGGCCTCACTCAAGCCGTGGTGTTTTCAATCTCCTCACACGCATGCGAAAGCTAGACAATGAATAAGGAAGACCGAAGAAGAATTGACACCTTTGAGTTACGGTGTTGACTAAGAATATTGAATATATCATGGACTGCCAAAAGAATGAACAAATCTGTCTTGGAAGAAGTACAGCCAGAATGCTTCTTAGAAGCAAGGATGACAAGACTTCGTCTCACATACTTTAGGCATGTTTTCAGGGGAGACCAGTCCCTGGAGAAGGACATCATGCTTGGTAAAGTGGAGGGTCAGCAAAAAAGAGGAAGACCCTCAATGAGATGGATTGACACAGTGGCTGCAACAATGGGCTCAAACATAGCAGTGACTGTGAGGGTGGTGCAGGACCAGGCAGTGTTTTGTTCTGTTGTACAGAGGGTCTATATCAGTCGGAACCAACTGGACGGCACCTAACAACAACAACAGGCTGTTTTAAAAGAGACTTGGTGGTTCAATGGTTAAGTACTAGGCTGCTAAACAAAATGTTGATGATTTGAACCTACCAGCTGATCCAAGGGATAAAAGACCTAGTGATCTGCTGTTTCCGTAAAGATTCCAGCCTAGAAAATCCTATGGGACACTTCTACTCTGTCCTATAGGGTTGCCATGAGTCATAATTGACTCTGTGGCACACAACAGGCTGATATAAGCCTTAGTTCACTAAAATTGCTTTCTTTAAAGATGGTAATTAATTTGTTGAATGATTTAAAAAGTAGTTTATATTTGGTTCTGCTGAATTTTCTGGTACAATTTCCTGTGTAAAAATTTACTCATTTCCTTTGAAAGCGATGGCTGCGTATAGCAGAAAATGCCCTGGTCCTGATTGCCTGGAGTGAGACCTGGTTCTTTGAAGCCAATTGAAGTCTTTCAGCTTCTTTTAGGCAGGAGTCTCAAATACATCCACAAAGCCCATAAATACAGTCTCAGGTGAAAGAGAGGGTCCCTGGGGATCTAAGCCACACATGTCTCTCCCAGCTCCTGACTGTGAACCAATATTATATCCCTCTTCTTCAAAAGTGTTATCGAAGTCACTTGGCCAGCTTCTGATGCCTCTTTGAGAAGCCCAGTTACTGGCTTTTACACTTATGTTTCTTGATCCTTTTGCAACATTGTGCCAAGGCTCTTCTTTCTTCCCCAGGTGGTGATATTTGTAACAACATGTTAGTTGACTTGGATCAGATTTGAGATTTCGTTATACAATTTAAAATAAAAGTTAACATATTTTGAGTATTCATTATATAACAAGTAGTGTTCTAACTATTTTGTATCATTAATTTAATCTTCACAACAATTCTATTAAGTATGCGTTATTACAAAACTCTTATTTTTACAGAGGATGTAGCTGAACCATCAAGAGGAAGTTAAGCAATTTGCTTAATATTACATAGGTAATATATTTTAGAGCCAGAATATGTACCCAGGTAGTCTGGCTTCAGAGTCTTTAGTCTTAATCCAGCTTTGTACTTAACTATCTCTATGATTTTAGGGAAGTTTCTTCATATATGAAATGATTGTGGTAATATTTTCATAGGATTAAATGTGGGAATCAAATGTAAGAATAACTGTGAATATGATTAAAGAAATGTTAAATATATACACGCCAACTGTTATTGTTATTACTACAGTATTTCTTGGTATATATTTGACTCACACTGGAGCTTAGATGGACCCCTGGTGGCACAGTGGTTAAGAGCTTGGCAGCTAACAAAAAGGTTGGCAGTTCAAATCCACCAGCCGCTTCTTGGAAACTCTATGGAACAGATCTACCCTATCCCCTAGGGTCACTAAGAGTGGAAATTGCCAATGGGTTTCTTTTTTTTGGAGGGGTGCGTGGGGCTTATGAAAGGTCCCCTTTTAAACTTGTAGAAAAGGCCAACAATGTGACTAGAAAAACATGTCTAGATAATGAATTTAATGCCTTTTTGTCCCCAGTCTTAGTTGTTATGACTGAGAAACCACTTTGTGCCCCTTTCACTAACAGAATAACAGTGAGATAATATTATACATTTTGCTCATGTGTCATCTTTCCCCTAAGAATTTCAAAAGGCACAACAAACATTGTATCCTTAACTATCTCATCAATGCTTTATCCCACAATCTGTCTCTGAAGTAGGTGGAAAATAATCAAAGCTCAGGTGCATTAATTGTTTTATCTATTGTCACAGAATCAACTTACAACAAACAGCGAAAAAATACATGGTTAATTTATTTTCATGACTCTCACAGTTACTGAGTATCCACCAGGTTACTTCCTCAGATATTGCTTTAGCTATTGAGATGCTAAGTGGAAGCTGGATGCCAAGTAGGAGCATCTTCCTTTCCTACAACAATAATAGAAACAACTGCATTTGCGAGTGTGATATTTTACACTTGGATCACATGCAGCGTGTCATTTGATTTCACATGAAGGTAATTGTTATTACTCTAAATTTACAAGTAAAGAAATAAGCTAAGAATAGTAATAACTAACAGTTACCAAGTCTTTACTACTGCTGAGTATTTTACATGTTGTATCTCGTTTTATGTTCGTAACAACTCAATGCGACACTAATATTATCATCTAGGTTTTGAAGTTAACTAAAATAATGAAAACTGTCCCTCAGGGAAGTTAAGCATCTTGTCCAAGGACACAATGTTAAAAAATGGTAAGCTGGAATTTTAGCTTAGACTTTCCAATGCCTAAAATGTGATTTTTCAACTCTAGGTTCATGGCCTCAGATCACATAGCTAGTATTTATAAGAGTACTAGTTTCCTAAGGCTGTTGTAACAAATTATTACAAAGTGTGTGGCTTATAACAAAACACCTACTGATACTAGACAGAAGAAACTAAAGCAGTCCCTTACGAACTGTATTATTTTTCTGTTGCTGGGTAACAAATTACCACAAACTTAGCAATTCTGTATGTAGGTCAGAAGTCCAGGCAGTTTCTCATCAGCCTGAAATCAAGTGTGGACTGCATTGGGCTGTTATCTGGAAACTTTGGGAGAGAATTCACTTCCAAGATCATTCAAGTTCTTAACCAAATTCAGTTCCTTGAGGTTATAAAACAGAGGTTAATGTTTCCTTGCTGGCTGTAAGCCAAGAGCTGCCCTCAGTTCCTGGAGGTCACCCATATTGCTTACCACATGACCCCCTCCATTTTCAGTGTCAGTAACTTCACATCAGATTCTTCTCAGTCTTGACGTCTATCTGATTTTTATGTTGGCTACCAGCCAGAGAAAACTCTGCTTTTAAAATCTCATGTGATTAAATCAGGCCCAACCAAATAATTTCCCTATTATAAGGTCAACTGATTAATAACTTAATTACATCTTCAAAATCCATTTTTCCATGTAACATAACATAATCATGGCTGTTAACACCAGAGGACAAAGGTCCTGGGGGCCATCTTAGAATTCTGCTTATAGCAGGAACAAAAATACAAGCCTGATAAAGAAGTCCTTGTAAGAATTTGAAAAGAGATTTGAGGTCAAGTTTTTACAAAGGACACAGATCTAAGGAGACCTTATGAATTCCTCAGCCCCTGGGTAAGTTTGAAAATGGACTTATCATTCCTATACCAATCTTCTTCCCATAGACTTTTCCTTTTATAGACAAATAACACTAAAAAAACACTAGACAAGCAGACAAACAGTAGGAACAAGTGTTAGAAGGCCAGAAAACAATTTTTCAAAGAACAATACAAATCTAACACAATAACCTGGAGGTCTTATTCCTAGCAAAACGAATACAATAAACTCAGTGCTGAAGAGTTTCAATGAAATATTAGAACTCAATTCAACATGAACTTATGTCCCATTCATGGACAGAGTGTCACCTCAAACAGACACAAGGGACTTCAGATGTGTGAACTGTAACAGAATTGAGAATCTAGTCCAAAGCAGAGAAAGTTCAGCTAAATCTTGTTTAGACCCCATTTAAGTCAATTTCCTCCAACCAAAGACCACCAGAAACATGCCTTTAGTTAAATAAAATTCAGTTTATTGATTTATTCAGTGAGGGAGAATTCATACCAGGAGGAACAATGGGGTGCTTTACTAAGAGGGTTTTAGAAATGATTTATTTATAGGAATTTAATGATGACTAATTTTAGGGAGGGCTCAAGGCTTCTCTGTGGATTGGATGCTGTCAGGAAGCATGGGCAATTCTATGATTTTAAAAAACCAAACTCATTGCTGTCGAGTCAATTCTGACTCATAACGACCCTATAGGACAGAGCAGAACTGTCCCATACGGTTTCTAAGGAGCACCTGGTGGATTTGAACTGCTGATCTTTTGGTTATCTAGAAATCAAGAAGAATAGAGTGAAGTCAAAGCTGTACTTGGTAAAGAAGCAATAGTCACTCATAGTAACCAGGGATGGTGGAGGCTTCGTCATCGTTTTTTTGGTTCAGAGAATGTTCTTGTTTTTGCTTATGATCAGACATGATTACAGAGTAGTCTTGTTTTTGTCTTTCTCCATTATGGTCACACAGTGCCCTTTGTTTCATGGTTTATGGTAACCGTAGATTGGACCTAGCTTCAGTGACAATGTCTGGCTATCAGCGGCTGCTTTTTTTCCTTCTCACAAAGATCTGATGGGGTAGTGTGAAACAGAGGAAATTTGAGTCTAGATACGACCATCACTACCACCACTTACTCTGATCAACATTATCTTCTTCAGTAGAGTTTCTAATTGTACATGTACTACATGCCTGACACTGTGCTAAGAATTTGCATCCATCATCTTGTTTAATCCTCACAGCAACCTATGAATTAAGTACTATTATTATGCTCATTTTACGCATGAGGAAGTTACTTAGACCAAGCCACTCAGCTAGTAGGTATCCCTTCCTTCACTCAATCGCTCTAATTTACTTCCTCCCTATATTCAAATGCCTGGTCCACCAGCTGTGTGAAGCTTTGAAATGTTGTAATTTCTCAGAAATTCACAGATGTTGGCAGGCTTAAACTTTAAGAGATGTAGGAACAAATGCTGGTTCACTTTTCTATCCCTCTGTCTAATTCAGAATATTTTCAGTAATGCTGAGCATCTATGCTTCCTTAAGTCACAACACATCCTTTTAGAACATTATAAAATTAAAATTACCAAATCGATTAATCTCAATAACACATACTGTTCTGAGTGAGTAACTTGATGTTGCCTGAAGCTATCTGATTCTCACCGATATTCAAGACAGTTCAGGAAGGGAATCTAAGAGTAAAAAGCAGCCAACTACCTGGTGTCTATAATATTGAAGTATTTAACTAATCTGAGCCAGTGGGGCTGTGATTCTGAACCCAAATGTACTCTCTATTCTGTATCTAGAGTTTTTAGTTTCCTGATTAAAAAAAAAGGACTCCTATACTACAAGCTTACTATTTCAAAATTAGTTGTAAAAAGCATTGTGGCATTTCTCAAATAGGAAAGGAATGAGTAGGAAGCTAGAGACTAATTATGTAAAGTTTTATAGCTTTTTTAAATGCTCAGTTCATATTCAAATAAGCAAAGAAGGGATAAAAGCAAACTATTTGAGGTAACCATTATGTTATGAACTGCTACATCTTATTAATCCTTATATTCCCCACATTACCTAGCACAATGCCTAGCATATAGCAGCACTCAATTAAAAAAAAAATGACTGCAAAAAAGTTACAGTAGGTAAACCAGCGAATTGGATTTCTTTATTCTTATCTCAGTCCCAGCTCACTGATCATTCTTCAGGGTGACTTTGGGGATATCAGTTTAACATCCTGTGCTTCATTTTCCACATACCATAATACTGCTTGCATTTATGCCCTCCATGCTTTGAAAGTGTCAGAGTATTATAAAGACCAAGCTCTATTGTCAATTACATTTGTTTTCAGTTTTAAACAGAATCTTATTCAATCAGTTTTTTTCAAAGTGGTACATTCCCTATTTGAATTTGTTTGATTTTTCAGCAAATGGCTGCGTTCTCAGTATAAATCCAGGTAGCTATTTATGGGCATCCTGCTTTCCATAGACAACGAAAATGGAATATAATGAATGTGAGCTTAAGATAGAAAATCAAATAAAAAGAAAGATCTGAATTAGATACACACTTAAATGTTTCTTGGATTTTACAATCACTTTCTCACTCAGCATTTAAAGCGCTAAAATGCAATCAAGAGAAATGTGCTTTTGATAATTCCAGTAAAGGGAAATGTGCTTTTGATAATTCCAATGAGGCAATGCATGGAAACATGAGAAATCTCAATATTTACAGCTTCAAACTAAAGATCATAAAAGTAAAAATTAAGATGCAGGACAACACTCAGTATGGGATTTGAACTTGGGGGAGATATTGTTTTAAATGAATATAAGGTCTGCCATAGTGGTGAAATCACAAGTTACAAAGACTGGAGAAAAAGTGAAATGTAGTAGAAAACTGCCATCATTTTCAAATTTCACAGACACCAGAAAAAGAGTAAAACAGAATTTCGATTATGGTCTGGAAAGTCTACAAAGGCTGATGGGATATTTTACGTGAGCTCCTGTACTATCAATTTACATGTATGATCTCTTTCAATGCCACAATAGTCTGTGACTGACACAATCATTGTGACCTGAGAAAGAATATGCTAATTGACTAGGTTTGAGGCATGCATCTAGCCTTAAAAATTGTCAGTGAGTCCAACCCTACTTAAAATACAAGGAATAAGAAGAGATTTTTTTTTTCCTCAAAGGAAAATCATTGCTTATTTTAAAAGTAGGATAATGAAGACTTGGCAGGCAAAAGAAAAACAATGAATGTACTACACAGGTGACCATAATTCATATAAAAATATTTGAGCATCACTAATTTGACTAAAATGAATTTTTTACAAAGGCATCTTTGGGTGGGATTTAGCTTGAGATTTCAACTTTGATTTCAATAGCGTGCACAGAGTATATTTGTCACAGAGCCAGTGTGACTGACACCCCTTACATTTCCTGGTTTGGGTCTTTGAAGTAAATTCTACAAACACTCACAACACATATGATTTCATTTCTGGGTTTTGTGCCTGAGTAACAAAAAATTTTAAAGCAATTGTGTAACTTGATCTACATTGGAGGCTTGATATAGTATTAATGCCTTCATTAGTGCTATTCTCATATTACAGTTTTTTTCTAAGTATGCACTTTAGAAAACAGGAAAACAAACATATAGTGCCTTCCATAAAACTTGGGAAATAGGCAGTTTTAGCCATGGGAAAACTGGTGAAAATGCCATATCTAAGTATCTCACTGCAAAACTTTAAAATCAGGAGAAATTAAATGGGTTATATAGTGCTTGCACTGTGTAGCTTGGCTGTTAGTAGCAGGTATTACAGCTCTAATACTTGACATTTAAAGCGTTTAATGAACATTAATGTAATTAATGCTTGTCAAGAAATGAGATCAGAAGTTTATGTCTCTGAATATTTGGCTTAGGTAATTTTATATATACATATATAAACAATGAATATATACACACGCACACACACATGCACACACACACACACACACAGTGAAACCTGTGAAAGCCCGATGGGATTGCCTTGTTTTTCCGAGTCTCCCAAGAGTTCCGCTTTTGACAGGATGCAGTCTAACTACTTTTCTATCGCTCTCTGTTAGCAGAAAATATTTGAATTTTCCTTCTCTGACAAGTTTTTGCCTTAACACAGTTTCCAGCTTTGGCAGGTTTTACTCTCTCTCTCTGTAGGTGTGTGTGTATATGTATATATATGTACACACACACATGCACGTATATATATGCATACACACACACCTAGAGCATAAGCAGAAAGGGCCAGCTTATGCTGGAGAAAAGGTGATATGTAAAAAAAAAATAGTGCTACACTGATACTGAGCTCAAATTGATCTGATTTAAGTTCAGGCTGTTACCTATTGGCTGGATGACCTAGAACAACTTACATAACTTCCCTGAACCTCCTTTCTCTACTCCGTATAGTCACTAAATAAGACCCTATCTGTGAAAAGAATACAAAGTTACTTCTCCTAGCAACAGAGCATAATAAGCCATTGAAAAATAATGAACAAAATAGGTTATGGAATCATTATTTCAGTAGAATTTAGCAAATAATACCACCAGTTAAATTTTATAGGGCAAGTAAGTCATAATATGTTACTAAGCAAATAGTACATGGTAGATTTTTAATAAGTATTTATTAAGAGAATGAATACAATTCTTTGTGAGAGATGAGACACAGTGAAGGAATAGGTGTGGGACAATAGAAGCTGGGACAAACTCAGTTATAATATGTATTCAGACATGCTTCAAGTCAAGTCATACTCCCCAGGGTGTATTATTTATAGTGAAAACATGTTTGACCCAATTAACTTCTGTGATCCCCGATCAAAGCAGATTATGGAGGCTTGATTTTCAGTGCAAACTTGTAGGTTTTCCTGATGTCGTTTACCTTGGCTGGGTTGTAGGCTCTGCAAAGAGTTGTTGCTCAGCTGTGTGGATTCAGTATATTACGAATGCTGTCTGCTGAGTATATGCTATCTGCACTGCTTGATCTTTAAAACGTATGTACCAATCTTTGAAGCCATAAAATAAAAAATGGGTTTGAGTATCCCTGCGATTGTGTGGAGACGCTGTCATGGGCAATGAACACTTATGGCCCTGTAACTCCCCAAGAAGAAAAGACTTCTGCTGAGAGGCAGAAATATATCAGGATATAATTCTTCAGTCCTCTAAACAGCTGGGTTCTCAGAACTTCACTTAGGTTTATCTTTCAAGATGTGCTTCCTTGGCACTCTTATGACCTTTTAAGCTAGATGTCTTTTTTCTGCTTGCAGAAAATGGGTAACAGGCCAAGTAATGTTAGGGTTATTTATGGATACCCAATATAATGATACACTCAGGAATGACTTCGTGTGAAAGAAATCTAAGAAAAGTTCATCCTTTTCTTGGGTTAATATGATTGATAACGATTATTGTTTGATGCTCACATGTCTAGTAAAAAAAAACAGTACCGTTTGAGTTGGGGCAAATATTTCCTTTTGCTGTATAATTAAAAAAAAAAAAAAGAAAAAGAGTGTTTATCAAGAAAGCACGTATTTTCAAGTGATCTAGATTGACTTTGAATGCCATTTACATTACTTCAGTAACCGAATGACTTTGAACAGGTTACCTGATTTTCTGTGACAATATCCTCTGGAAAAGACAAAAATAATAGAAATGCCTGATATACTTGGCTTTTGTGATGAGCACAAGAGATAATGAATGTAAACTTCTTATGCAAACCAAAGCATATCTACACGTGAGAGTTATTTCCTATTATATCCATTTTTTATTAGATAGCATTCGTATGTCTTCACAGAGAACGCATCTCAAATAATTACCTTCTAAACTACATAGAAAAGTATAAAAAAGAGATATTTTTCCTTAGAGTCAGACTTATGTGTTTTCTTTTGACTTTTTGTTTTGAAATAATTACAGATTCACATCAACGGAAAAGATATTACAGAGAGGTGTCACATAACTTTTATTCACTTTAGCCCAATGGTTTCCTCTTACATAATTATAGTAGAATATCAAAGCCAGAAATTTGACATTATTACAATGTGTGGGTGTGTATTTTATCACATGTGTAGATCTGTGTAACTGTCTCAGCAATCAAGATACAACACTATTCCATCACTACAAAAATTTTCCTCATGATACCTTTGTCATATCTATCCCTCTCACCTCCACCATATCCATAGTCATTGGCAACCACTTATCTGTTTTCTATTTCTGTATGTCATTTTGAGAATTGTATATAATAAATGGAATCATACCTTTTGATACTGGCTTTTTTTTTTTTTTCATTTAGCATAATGCCTTTGAGATCTATCCAAGATGTTGCATGTATTAATAGTTTATCCCTTTTCATTGCTGAGTATTCCATGGTATGGTGGGAACACATTTTTTTTAACCATCCACCTATTCAGGGACATTTTGGTTGGTTCTAATTTTTGGCTATAAAAAATAGAGCTGATGTGTATGCTCATGTATTGGTTTTTGTGTGAAAGTAACTTTTCATTTGTCTGGGATATATGATTGGAATGTGATTATTCGGTTGCATATTAAGTATGTTTAGTTTTATAAGACACCGCCAAACTATATTTGAGTGCATGTACCATTTCACATTCCTGCCAGAAATACATGAGAGATCCAGTTTGTCTACATACTTGCTAACACTTTGTATTATGATTGTTGTTTTATTATTAGCTATCTAACAGATGTGTAATGATACCTCACTGTGATTTTAATTTGCATTCATCTAATGGCTAGTGATGTTGAGTATTTTTCATGTGCGTATTTTCTATCTGTATATCCTCTTTATTGAAAGGTCTCTTCATGTCTTTTGCCAAATTTCTAATTGAATTTTTTTTTTAATATTTAGTTTTGAGAATATATATTTAGATATGCATGCTTTGCCAGACATAAAATTTAAAACAAAATTCCACCTATCAGTACCTTGTCCTTTCATTGTTTTAATGGTCCATCCTGGAGCAAATGTTTTCTTTATTTTAATGAAGTCTAATTTGTTTATTCACTTTATGGATCATGCTTTTAGCATAATGTCTAAGTATTCTTCACTAAACCCTAGGTCCTAAAGATTTTCTCCTATATTATCTCCTAAAAGTTTTATAGTTTCACACTGTATATTTAAATCTATGATCCATTTTATTTTTGTATAAAGTGTACAGTTGAGGACAAGATTTTCTTTCTTTCTTTCTTTTTTTGCCCGTGGGTAGCCAGTTGCTCCAGCACCCTTTGCTGAAATGGCTATCTTTTCTGCTTGTTAAAAATCTGTTTGCTGTGCTAGCGTAGGGGATATTTCCAGATTCTCTGTTCCGTTTCATTGATCTATGTGTCTACCCCTTCACCTGTATTGCATAGTTTTGTTATCATAGTTATATAATAAGACTTAAAATCAGATAAAATGATTCCTTCCACTTAATTTTCTTTTTCAAAATTGTTTCATCCATTCTATGGACTATCCATATAAATTTTAGAACAAACTTGTCTGTATCTACAAAAATATATATTTCTGGGATTTTGATTGGAATTATGTTGAACATGTATATCAATTTGGGGAGAATTTTCATCTTCACTAGTTATGTTGAGTCTTTCAATCCATGACTAAAGGATGTCTATTTACTTCGATTTTTTATTCTTTCATCAGCATTTTGTAGCTTTCAGAATACAGCACTGTACATGTTTACATGTTGTATTAGGGTTCTCCAGAGAAACAGAACCAATAGGATATACATAATAGGTAGATATACAAATATTAAGGCATTTATTTTAAGAAATCGATTCATGCAAGTGTGGAGTTTGGCAAGTTTGGAAGATGTAGGTCAAGCCAATATGCTGGTGTTGGAGAATGGTCTGCCACAGCCCCTGCATCTCTCATCCGAGACACCTAAGCAGATGCCTTGGGCCCAGAACCTTCTCTGTTAAGAAGGCTGGGAAGTGGGTCTCTTCTCTCTGTCAGTACCATCTCCTTATCAGGAACCCTTCCCCCTATTCTGGGCACATAGTAACTTTCTCCATCCTGCTCATGCTCAGGCACAATGTGGCACCTGGCCAATTCCACTTCTATATCTGTTTTCAGTGGAGAGGGAACAGGATCTCTCCTTTGACCATGGCCCAAGAGGGGTATGTGTGGGACATCTGTGCTGCACTAACCTTGAGAGAGGACTCGTTGGCCATGGGAGAATGGTGCTCATAATGGAAGCTGGTCTCACTCTGCCTCTTCTTTTGTAAATACAGCGTTATCTCATGCACAAGTACAGCATGTGGTTTGTGTCTTTTGTTGGCAACCTCAAACCCTGATACGACAGCTGGAAACTCAGGCAGGCGTTGATTATAGTAGTCTTGAGGCAGCATTTCTTCTTCTTCTTTGGGGAAACCTCAGTTTTTGCTCTTAAAGCCTTTCAACTTATTAGATGAGGCCCACCTTCAATACTGACGTTAATCTTCTTTACTTAAAGTCAACTGATTGTAAAAGTTAGCCACATCTACAAAATACCTTCACAGAAACACCTAGATTCGTGTTTGATTAAATAACTAGAGACTATAGCCAAGCCATGTTCACATGTAAACTAACCATCACACATGTTCTGTTAGATTTATACCCAAGTTTTTCATTTATTTTGAGTGATTATCAATGGTAGTTTATTTTTAATTTCAGTTTTTATGTGTTCATTGCTTTTTTTTTAATGTTGATCTTTTATCCTGCTGCCTCACTGGACTCACTTATTAGTTCTGAAAGCTGGTTTTGATTTTTGTTTTTGTAGATTTCTTGGGATTTTCTATGTAGACTATCATGTCCTCTGCAAATAGAGAAAGTTGTACTTCTTTGTTGTAATCTGTATGCATTTTATTTCCTTTTCTTGCCTTATTGAACCAGCTTCAACTTCTGGTATTATGTTGAATAGCTGTGGTGACAGGAAATATCTTTGCCTTGCTCCTGATATTAGGGTGAAAGCATTTGGTCTTCCATCATTAAATATGATATAAGCTGTAGGTTGAAGATGGGGAAAATTGGCTGAAAAGGATTTCCAGGGGGCCTGCCTATATGTGACCAGTATGCCTTTCTATGTAATACAGCCTTTACTAAACAACAATTCTATGCCAAGCGCTGAGCTAGGTGTAGTGTTTGAAACTGTGGGCCTACTTATGATTCAGGAGATCCCAGTAGCATGGATTCAAAATCAAATGAATCAATCTATCCTATCAGTCAGTTTTAGACCTCAGTGAGCCTCAACTTCCTCATCTTTCAAAGAGTAATATTTCTGATTCACCTGTACTGTTGTTGTGAGGATCAAATAATGTATGTGGAAGTACTTGGCAAACAGTAATTTTACCAGTATATTCTGGGTAACCTCAAATTTTCCCCTTTTGCTCAGATCCCAGGATTGTATATCCCTGTAGCAAAATTTCTTTCTGGTTATCCAGGGTTTCTGTCTTCAAACAGTTAATTTGCCGAAAACTTTTCTCTTCTCATTTGTCTAATTTATTTTTTTCCAAAATAAGGTTCATTGACTGCTGCGTTTCTATAGAAAATTTGGAACAGATAGAAAAAAATAAATATGTAATAATCCCAGACCACTAATTCTCCCACTCTGAGTTAATTACTGTTGCATTTGCATTCAATCATGTCTACCTGATGAGTGATGAGTCTCACCTGAGGAAAAGGACCAACGTTACGGAGCTGGCAAATGTTATTATGTCCTCACTGTAGGTTTCTGGACTCTGTTCACTCCTGCTACCCGCTCCCCTTACCCCTTTAGTGCCTGCCTCACGCAGGTCACTTATACATTTCTAATTAGAACTGTATTTTAAATTAGAACCTCTCCAGAGCACTGTTTCTCCAAACACTGTTTAATCAGGTGAGGGACACCTGCCTGTGACTCTACATGTCATCAGCCTTTCCCAGTGAACTCGGTGTCACATTCTCAGAATATGTCGGCTCAATTACTGACGGATTAGATTTATCCTGCCCCTCCCCACACCTCCTCGTCCTGGGAAGAAGCGGGAATAAATGACCAGCCGCGTCTTGCGCAGCCAGTGACCTGAGCGCGCAGCGTGGCCGCTGGGCACCCCCTCCCGCTCCCGCCGCCCCCTCCAGCGCGAGTGACAACGCGCCCTCAGGCTCAATCCTGTGTAGAACTCGCCTCACCGGGGCCATCCTTTCAGGAGCTCACTCCTCGCTCCCAGCTCCAGACTTGGCGCGGCGTCTCTGCTTTTGTCCATCTCCGTCTGTCTGCCGCTGGAGAGGGCTCATCGCCAGCCAGGAACTGAGCGAGGCACCGGGGAGCGACAGGACACGGGAAAGGCCAGAGAGAGGAGGCAGCGAGGGAAGGAGGACCCCGGCAGGCGACAGCATGAAGTTCAGCCCGGTTACCTGCTGCCTCTCCTGCAGGCGGTGGTCTTAAGCACCAGGTGAGTCCAGGAGCGTGAGTGACCTGAGAAGGGGGCGCTGCCGCGTGTAGCTAGTCCTACTGCAGGTCACCAGTGGAGGCCAAGAACAGGCAGTTCAGCTCCTCTGTAATTCAGTTTTTGATCCACTGCAGCAGCAGAGCTGTCGGAGGAAGTCTCTGGACTGCTTCCCGTGCAGGGGCCAAAGGGTTTTCCTACCGAAGACAGGTTTCTTTCATCCAAATTGTAGTGAGCGTGTAATCTACTGATAACAGAGGGACCAAATAAGTGGAATGGGATCAAGAGACAAGGAGGAAATTGTCACCAGGCGGTGTCCTTAAATTGATGCTGTCTCATTACTCACAGTCTCCTCCCCACCACGCGTGTCTGTTTAAGGGTGAAGGGAAACAGAGAAAGCAGTTTGGCTCTGGAATACTGGAGGCCCTGTCGGCGGTGGGGGAAGGGGGTCCCTAAATTCCTGTAAACGACCTGTTTTAACGTCTTGGTGAGGCTAAGTGGCAAGGGAATGCATACATTTTCATTTGTGTGTCCTGTGAACCGAGCTGAACAAATAGCAAAAAAGGCAATATATGGTAAGAACACACTTTTCAGAGTGACGCTCTTCACTGGGCCCATATTAGTATTTGCGTACAAATGAATGAACAGATTTTAAGTGTACAGCTTAATGTGTTTTGACGAATGTATGTGAATTAAGATATAGATTATTTGATCCTCCTGTGCCCCTTTTCAGTCAACATTCCCTCAGAATAAACATTTTTCTTATTTCTATCACCACAGATTAATTTTACCTATTCTTTAAATTTTTTATAAAAGGAACTATACAGTATATATTCTTTTGTGTCCAGCTCTTTCACTTAGTAAAAAGTCTCTGAGATTTATTCATGTTGCTGCATCAGTGATTTGCTCTTTTTTATTGCTCAATGGTATTCCATTGTGTGGATAAACCACAATTTGTCAAAGTTGATAGAACGTTCTTATAAAATTTTTGTGTGGAGATTTGTTTTCAGTTTCTTGGGAATTGAATTTGGAATTTGGGTTTGACATTGCTAGATTATAAAGATGGTGTAGTTTAACTTTATAAAAAGCAGGCCATCTTGAAAGTTACTGCACCATTTTTTATTCCCACAAGCAACGTATGAGATATTTAGTCGTTTGATGTCCTCAACAACACTTGATATTTCAATCTTTTAATTATAGTAATTCTAGTCTATTGATCATTTTTTATTTTATCTATCCTGCTCTTTGCAAAGCTGAATTATTTTTAAAAAGTTTTTTTCATGAAGTCTAAAATATCATTTTTTTTAATGGGTAGTGATTTCTCTCCTCCTTATCTAACAAATCTTTTCCCACCAAAGGTTGTAAAGATATTTTGTTATGTTATCTTCTAGAAAAGTTATTATTTTAGCCTTTATTTTATGACTATAATTCAACCCAAATTAATTTTTCTGTTTGGTATGAGATAGAGGTCGAGGTTTTTTGTTTTTTTCCATATGGATATCCAGTAGTTCTGTCATCATATGTTGAAAAACTATAATTTTCCTGTTGGATTACATTGTGGTCTTGGTTGAAAAATATTTGACCATAATTGTGTGGGTTTATATCTGGAATAATGACTGTGCTTCATTGTATATCCTTATTCTAATTCTTCAAATTGTGTTGATTCATGTAGTTTTATAAGAAATTTTTGAAATCAGGTGGTTTAAGGTCTAAAATTTGTTCTCCTTTCTCAAGATAGTTTGGCTTTTCTAGATCCTTTGCATATCCACATACATTTTAGAATCACTTATTAGTTTTCACAGGAAGTCTACTAGAATTTGATTTAGATTGCATTACATCTGTAGAAAGTTTTGGGACAAACTGACAACATAACAGTTATGAAACCTCCTAGAAGTGAACAGGATATGTCTTTTCATTTACTTAGATCTTCTTTAATTTCTTTCCACACTGTTTTATCATTTTCAGTGTGGCAGACTTGCACATTTTTTGTTAAATTTAATCCATACATTTTCTCCACTTGTTGTTACTGAAAATGCCATGTTTTAAATATTATTTTTCAATAGTTACAATTTATAGAAATACAATAAAATTTTCAATATTTATGTTGTATCCTGCAACCTTGCTAAATTTGCATATTCATCTAATTATTTTGCTATTGAATCCTTAAGAATGTTTATATACACAGTCATTGTATCTGGTAATAAATACAGCTATGCATTTCCTTTTAAATTAAACCTTTTTTTTTTCTTTACCTTATTTCACTCTAGACCAGGTCCTACAGTAGATTGCAGAAAATAAGTGGTAAATGTGGATACTCCTGCTTTTTTCTCAATTTCAGGAAGAAATCATTAAGAAACCATTAAGTTTGCTGTTACCTACAAATGCCCTTTACTTGACTGAGGAAGTTCCAACTCTTCCTATTTTGCTGAGAGTTTTTATCATGAATGATTTTTTAATTTTATCATTTTCTTCTGTATCCATCAAGATGATCACATGATATTTCTTATTTATTCTGCTGTGTTGAATTACATAGACTCATCTTTTGAATATTAAAACAACCTTGCATTCCTCGGAGGAACCTCATTGGGTTATAATGTATCAGCATTTTGATACACTATGGATTTTCTTTCTAATGTTCTGTTGATGATTTTTGTGTTATGTTCATGAGTGGTATTAGTTTCAAGTTCTGTTTTCTTGTAATATTCCTTTCAGATTTTGGTATAAGTGTTATATTGGCCTCAGAAAATAAGTTGGGAATTGATAAATTCTTTTCTATCTGCTGAAATCATTTTTGTAAGATTGCTATTATTTCATTCTTAAATGCTTGATAGAGTATAGCAGTGAAGTCATTTGGACCTAGTGTTTTCACCAAAAGGTTTTTAACAACAATTTAATTTTTTAGTAGATACAGAGTCTCTATTTTTCTTGTATTTGTTTGAATGAGCTGTGCTCTTCAAGAGAAGTGCCCATTACATCTAAGTTGTTGAATTTGTTGGAATAAAGTTGTTCATGCTATTTCTTTTTAAAAATTTAAAACTTCTGTAGAAACAATAGCCATATCCTCACATTCATAATTTTAGTAATTTTTGTTTTCTTTCTCTCTCTTTGTTTTGATCAGTCTTGCTAAGAATTTTCAATTTTATTATTCTTTCCAAAAAAGCTACTATTGGCTGTTGTTCTTTTTTTTTCTATCTTCTCTCACACTTATCTTTATTATTTCCTTTCTTCTATTTACTTTGGGTTTATTTTGCTGTTCATTTTTCAGCTTCTTAAAGTAGAAGCTAACATCATTATTTTAAATTGTTTTCTTTTCTAAATATCAAAGCTATAAATTTCCTTCTAAACTTTGATTTGACTTTCCCCCATAAATTTTGTGTGTTTTCTTCTTCATTTTTTGTTTTGATTCAGGTTAAAGGTATTCCTTAATTTTTGTTGTGATTTCTTCTTTGACTGCAGTTATTTACAATTGCTCTACTTAATTTGCTATCATTTGGGACATTTTCTGATATCTTAATGTTATCGATTTCTAATTTAATTGATTTGTGTCAGATAATATATCCTCTATAATTTAAATCTTAGAGTAAGATTTACTGAGATATATTTTAGTGTCCCACATAGGAGCTATTTGGTGAATATTCCATGTGTACCTGAAAAGGACGTGGTTTTCACATTTCATGTATTCAGCATTCCATATACGTCAGTTAGGCCAATTTCACTGATAGTATTATTCAGAGGTTCTCTGTCCTTATCAATTTTTTGCCTGCTTGTTCTATTGACTATGAAAAGAGGAACTTAAAATCTCCAGCTATGGATTAAGAACTTAGTACTATTCTTCTTCATGTATTTTGAAGCACTTTTTTGAGCGGCAAACATAGTAGGATTGTCTTCTTGATGAATTGACTCCTTTATCATCATAAAATGTCCCTCATTATCTCTGGTGATACTCCTTTAGAAGTCTACTTTGTGTGACATTAATACAGCCACTACAGAGTGTTTCTTTCTTCTTTCAAATCAGTAAACCTTTCTTTTCAGCTTCTTTCACCAACGATAACAGAGGCTATTTCCCAGCTCTGAGATGCTTACCTACTTACTTTATTCCTATCAGCTCTAGATATTAAGCAGAAAAACAAATAAACAAACAAAAAACTCACATAATGTACCTTTAACCTGACACTTATCCCTTAGATTGGTGAGGGTAAAGGTAGGAAGGACAGATTCTTAACCTGTGTCTCAGGGCAGCACTGGCATGAGCACTTTGAAATTGTTTACCGTTTCAAAGATTTTATATGTGTACATTTTCTAGGTAAGAGATTGGTAACTTTTGCCAGAGTATTTCTGATCTCCATACCCAAGAAAAGGATACACAAATGAAGCAACATTCTTAAATCTGTAAAAATGATTCATGTGATGGTTTCTTTCTTTCAGGAAGACATAACTCCTGCTACTTTGCACCTAGTATTATTTACTGCAAACTAATTTATTCTAATACCTTAACAAACTGACTTATATGTGGGTTTCTTTCTATCAAGAAGACATAATTCTAGCCACTTAGCACCTAATATTACACACTGCAAATTAATTTCCCCTAATATCTTAACAATGTCTTACTATCAGTGCAATTTTTGTTCTCACAGTTTACACCCCAGTGGTTTTTACAGCCTCAATCAGTCCTGTTCTATTTTTTTTCTGTTATGAATATTTTAAAGCACATTTGAGTAAAAGATAATTTTCAAATGCAACCATAATTATCTCATGCTAACAGATACACATTAAAAATTAAATAAATTAATGAAACTCAATAATCATTAAATAGAGGGCACTTTCTACTAAAGAGCATAAACAGCACCCAGGCCCCGCCAGGCTCCCTCCTATTTCATCTTCTTTATAACTGTATGTCAGTATAAATAGTGCATATGTGTGTGTCTTTGGTTTGGGAGGCAGCATTGAAGGACACTATTAAGAACAGCCACAGTATGGTTGCGGAGACAGGTGCATCAGGCCTTGCATTATCTCCTGTGGTGACTGTGGACAAGACAGTGTCTCTCTAGAACCCAGTTTGCATGTCTCTGGGATTAACACCGTCCATTGGAAATACATTGTTGTTGTTGGTTGCTGTCCAGTTGATTCCAACTCATGGCGCTCCCACGTGTTGCAGAGTAGAACTGCTCCATATGGTGTTCAAGGCTGTGACCTTTCAGGAGCAGATCACCATGCCTGTCTTCTGAGGTGCCTCTGGGTGGGTTCAAACCACCATCCTTTCAGCTAGTAGTCGAGCGCTTAGCAGTTTGTGCCACCCCAGGACTTCCTTAGAAATAGAGTGCAAGCAAAAAATACAAGTACGTAGGTAATTTTAAGTTTTATATAGCCACATTTTAAAAAGTTAAACATATATTTTCTTTAACCTAATGTATCAACAATACTATCATTTCAACATCTCATCAATATAGAATATTAATATGATATTTTGCATTATTTTTTCATACTGAGTCTTGCTTCTTCTTCAAAAGTTCTTGTAAGCATAACCTTACTATGCCAGCTAGCCTCTGAACCAGACAAGTTTACAAGGACTCCTGCAGTAGTAGCAGCAAACTCATTTCCCTTCTGGGAAATCCTGTTTAGCTCATCAGTACCTACCCAGACAAGAAGTTTTCTAGCTCAACACTTTATCAGTTTAGGGTCTATATAAAGCAATTACCATGCTTAGCCAGTGTTGAATTTATTAGCAGATGGTGTCATTTGCTACTTTTCTTATATCTTTTGGATAATATTACTGATTTTATTGTCAAATTCCTTTCAAACTGTGGGGAATATGGAGCTGAGACCCTTGATGCAAAAGCATGTTATATTACTCAATAGTTTACTATTTTGCTTTTGGTAGATCTTAAGTTCGTCATTGTTTTACAGTAAAGACGTATGTTAACTGCAATGAAAGAAACTATAGTCATCATATAATAGTATTAAAGCTTCATGATGTTAGCTGCCATTGAGCTGGCCCCTAACTCATGACCACGCAATGCATAATGGAATGAAACACTGCCCTGTCCTGTGCTATCCCCTTGATCAGTTGCAGATTGGACCATTATGATCCATAGGGTTTTCATTGGTTGATTTTTGGAAGTAGTTCACTAGGTCTTTCTTCCGAGTCTGTCTTAGACTGGAATCTCTGCTGAAACCTGTTCAGTGTCATAGCAACACACAAGCCCCTACTAACAGACAGGTGGTAGCTGCACATGAGGTACATTGGCTGGGAATAGAACTGGGTCTCCTACATGGGAGATGAGAATTCTACCACTGAACCAACCAGTGTCCCCTGTATTATACTTACAGGGTTAAAATGAAAACTCTGAATTTAAGCATGAAACTTTCAATAACTTTGTTTTCTCCTTGCCACCCTTTTCAGTAGCAACTTTAGAAGCTGAAGCCCTATTGCACTTACTAGTCCCATAATTTTCCCCATAGTGAACAACACTAGGGCTCCTAATTATACTTTCTTTAGTTGTCGTGCAGGGAAACTCAATATTCAACCTTCAGCAAAAGCCAAGCATTTTTATTTTTTAAACTGGTAAACCCCATAGAGATAAAGAAAGCCATTTAAAGCTATTTAATCATGACAATTGGTTCTTCCCCTCAGGAGATGGCATATAAACTCAGTAAAATGCAACTTAATGGCATGAATAGTGTAGCTAGTATAGAAACTTATTTAACTTATGCACAAATAACTGTGGTCAAAGAAAGTAAACGTGTCAATTTAATAGATGTAGTGTGGAATGACTGTACTTTTTACATAACTTCATTCTTTAGAAGTATAAAATTGCTGTTGCAAACAGTAATTTACTTCATACTGAAAGAATCTAGCTATCAAAAGGAAAGAAAAAGAAAAAAATGCTTCAGTATTTTATGTTGGAAGGCACCATGGGGGCTGGAGAAGGCTATTCTTTAGTCTACTGGACCTCTGTTCCTTTATGCTGTGGTTCTACTCTTGATTTCTTTGGTTTGTTAACTCATACAGTAAAACCTGTGAAAGCCAAAACTGTGTAAAGCAGAAACCTGTCAGAGAAGGAAAACTCAAATATTTTCTGCTAATAGAGAACAATAGAAAAGTGGTAAGACTGCACCCTGTCATAGGCGGAAAACTTGCGAGACCCTGAAAAACAAGGCGGTCTCACAGAACTCCGCTGTCACAGGTTTCACTGTGAACGAGGATTGTTGAGGAGAGAGACGCGGGAAGGGAGGAGTGAAGTTCCACGCACTTGTGATGGTTTTGTATTAAGCAAGCCCCTTCAGCAGATGGTCGGTGATTGTCCTCCCAACAGAAGTTGCCTTTGTGGTCTCTCCCGGGTCCTCTAATCTTCAGCAGTTACACCACATGTTTATTGCTATCCTATTTTAAGGAAATGCTGTCTGTTTCCCTAGACTCCTCTTTTTTGGCCCCTTAATCTAACCTTACTACCAAGTAAATAAATCATGATGTTGGAACCAGAACCAATTTAACGTCTTAGAATCAGTCTCAAGGGAATTTGAGTTTGTTTTTCCTAGCTCGATTCAAACAATAAGACTGCCACAAACCACTCCACATGAACCTTTATACATTCATTCATTTCTGCTCAATGTTATACCGTTTTGCAGAGTTGGATTATGAAATTTCTTCTATCTGGATTTTGAAGATATTAGTATGCCCGTGTTTTTAACTTTTCTGGAAATCGAATGTTTGAAATCTTTCATAGTAATGCATATTTTCTCTTTGTCTCTCCTCTGTCACCTCCACCAGCTGAAATATTGGAAATATCATTGTGCGTTATATTGTTTTAAGTAAAATGGAAGCAAATTAGATGTCACATAAAAACTTGCTAGTGCCTGTCCCAGTGTTTCTAAATTTATTATTATTATTGTCACGTGTGAGTTTGTAATAGATGAAAAATAGCAGTGAAAAGTATATCATTTTCTTTGAAAAGTCTATGACATGGGAGACTTCGAGGCGTAAACAAACACGTTTAAAAACACATCCTCTGCGTACTCACAGTTACCGCATCTGAGAGTCACTTTACTGAGCTCTACAATTTTCAATCTCTCTCTCTTGCATGCACACTGTCACGCATATTCACACTATTACATCTTAGTCTGTTTTTCTTCACCCATGCAATAATCTGAAACTAAAGCAATTTCTTTCCAACTCTTCTCTACTTAATTTATACTCCATCTTTCAAATGTCCGATCATCCCGTTGCCTTTAGGAAGTCTTTCCCTGACCAACTTTCAGTCAGTATCGTTAGAGAGAGAATCTCTCTGCCATATGCTTGCCCATGTGTTGCCTTCTGTTTGCTCTCCAATGTCCTCTTTAGTTTAAGAAATTTAAATCACCTCTACACTATATGTCCTAGTGAACTATGCCTTATATTATTCTATCTACTCAACTTGACAGCATCAGGTTTGGTTTTGGTTTTAGGAACAAATCAAATTTCCAGAATACCATATTATATATACTCATTGTAGACAATTTTGAAAGTATAGTAAAGTACAAAAAAAAACATGTAAAAAAGCTAGTCTATAATCCTAGACTTGAGCTCTATTGCCATTTTGTTTTAATCCCGTCACAATAATGGGATCATATGTAACAAATGTTTAATAATATTTTATAGTTAGATCAATATGTCAATTCATTTAATAAATTGTAAAACACCTTGATATAAATCAAGCTCTGAATTTAGGCTACTTAAAAAAAGAAAAAAAACCCTCCTCCATTACTTTCTAAATTTGATAATTCACAGTTAACAATCCATTATAGTGCAAATTTTGATAATGTTATTCAGCCTATCAAGTCAGCATATATAGATTGCTAATTTAGTTCCAATTAAGGATCCTGGTAACCAAGATTCACAAGTAAAGTGAGGAGAATATGAATGTCTTGGTTTCAAATATCTTGCAATATAAATTCAATATAAATATTCTTTGTTAATACATAAATATGCAATATAAATACTCTTCGTTAATTTACACAACAAAAAAGAAGCATTTCACTCTTTTATGACATTCCAGTATCATGATCTCAAAGACCATTGAATTTTAGGCATTTGACCCTGAATAAACTATAGTTTACTAGGCTTATGGAATAAGTTACAAGCCAGGGAGCAGGCACAATTAAAGTGTCCTTGAAAAGAGTTTAGAGTCTTCTGTCTCCTTGTCTTTGCTAAAGTGGAAGAAACCTTCTCTTAGCTTTTAAAATTTTTGTATGAAGCTACCAATGAATAATAGTTTCTGCTCTAGGGAAAGTGTCCAAAAATCTTGCTAAATCAAAACCTCCTTGATTTGACAGGCAATTATGATGATGTAATTTCCTGAATTATCTTAAATAAATATAGAATTTGAGGGGATCATAATGGCCAGTGAGCTCGTAGAGATAAAGGGCAGATGCAATTACCAAGCAGGGACATCCACTCCCCTTCTCTACCATCCAGGCAACGCTCATTCTCTTCACAGTAATTCAACACTATTTTTCTACTCCTTTGTACCAGACTTTGTCCCTAAAATTATACACATATGTGTATACGTGTGTATATATGTAACTTCATAGTAGATGCATTTTGTAGTGGATGAACAAACAAGGCCTAAATAAATAAATAGGAGAAGTCTTGCTAGATGTAGTCTGCAAACTTTTCCAAAAATTATGGGAGCTCTACAAAGAAGGAAAGAAGCTAAATTATAAAATTACAACTGCCGTAAAATTAAAATCGTGACTATCTGAAGGAAAGTATTAGCCCGAGAGACAGAAAGGGCCACATAAGCCAGAGACTTCATCTGCCTGAGACCAGAAGAACTAGATGGTGCCCAGCTCCCACCAATGACCACCCTGACAGGGAACACGACAGAGAGTCCCTGATGGAGCAGCAGAAAGATGGGGTGCAGAACTCAAATTCTAGTAGGAAGACCAGACTTAATGGTCTGACTGAGACTGGAGGTACCCCGGAAGGCATGGCCCCTGGACTCTCTATCAGCCCGGAACTAAAACAATTTCCGAGGCCAACTCTTCAAACAGGGATTGGACTGGACTGTGGGATGTAAAGTGATACTCATGAAGAGTGTGCCTCTTAGTCAACTAGATACAAGAGACCAAAGGGACAGCTTCTGTCCAGAGGTGAGATGGGAAGGCAGAGAGGGTTAGGAGCTAGTTGAATGGACATGGAGAATCAGGGGTGGAAAGGAGGAGTGTGTTGTGGCAAAATGGGGTGAGCAATTGGGGTCACATAACAATGTATGTATAAAACTTTGTATGGGACACTAACTTGAAATGTAAACTTCATTTAACTACAACAATAATTTAAAAAAAAAAAAATTCTGACTATCTGCCTGATAAACTTTAGCATTACCTTCCTGAAAATGTAGTGCTCTATAATCAGAGCTTTTAATCTTCAGAGCTATTCTAATGTAAAAAGTTCAGTGAATATTATGATGATATCTCAGGTTTGATTTTGCCTTTTTGAATTTCAAGTACTCAATGACACACACATGCACACAAATACATACTCTTCTTTTGCCTTATTGCTTCATCTGCACTCATGTACTCAGCTTATGATTTTTTTTTTTAATTTCTTTTCAGTTACTATTACTATTACAAAGCTTTAACATTTAGAACATTGATTAGTGATAATTTTAATTCTTAGGGATTTTTTATGGATGTACAAAATTTTGTTTTCTTTTGAGAGTCAAGTAGGTTATTTTTTTCTGTGTGCATGTGTATGTGTGTGTGTACGTGCATTTGAATGAGTGTAATTCATTGGTACAAATGTCATTTTCTCCTTATTTTTAGAAATATGTAGATTGAAATACTGAGCATTTTTGCTTTTTTATCTTTATTCACTGACTTTGATGACTGTATTTTTCTTAATCCTACTGAGTATAAGGAATCAATTTTAGTGATATCTAGTTCCAAGTAGATCTATAATATTTGTGTCTTATTAAAAGAAAAAAAGATATAAGGATTATATGAGACAATATGTTGATACCTGTACCTGTTGCCATTGAATTGATTTATGTTTATGGCATAGATTTAATACATGGTTCCCTAAACATAATTATTTATTTGTGTCATTCCTTGCTCCTCCCTTCCACTCACTGTGCTCTTTGCCCTACCTTAAAAATTTTCGATCTTCTTTTGTAAAATCATTTCTAGGCTCCTGATTCTCTCCAGTGCATGGTACATAGAAGGCATAAAATGAACATTTAAAATAATATGCATGTGTTTAGATTAAATAAAATAAAACCTTTATTCAGTACAAAAAAAATCAGGGAAGATGTAAAATATACAAGTGACTACCCTTTGGATGGCCCTTATAAAACAGGCCATTGAAAACCTGATAAACTGGATTTCTAAACATTCCTTTAGATATTTTCCATCACAAATTATATAAAGATGACCCTGCTTTTTGATTTGCTTGTACTAAGCTCTGTAACACAAGTCAGTTTGTTGACTTTTTCAGTGCTACCGATTTGTATGCGATCAAACTGTTAAGCATTTTAATGATGTAGTTAATAAATTGACAAAATACATACAGGTCTACTTTCTAAAATCAAGGGTTATTTTTGAAAAATACGTTTGCATATGTATATAAAATTCTTACATCAATTTTTTTAATTGGATATTTTATTTATTTTCTTGGAATGTGTTTTTGAAATCGTTCTAAACTCTTGTAATGACTGGGGCCCAAGATTGCTGATAGGGACAGCACATTTTGTAAGGCAAGAACTACCCAATAAGGTGTCTCTCTTATATAAATAGAATCCATCTAAGAGTTTTGTATATACTTTGCAACTTTATTTTGTTGCTTGCTTCATTTTTAAATGAGTCAAACTGTGTTAACATGTGATTGAACACTGGGGGGTGGAGTGAGGAGGTGATCCATTTTATGTGGTGGTAAAGAACTTGCTTGAATTGTTCGAATGGTTTTTGGAAGGTATGACTTGTAAGTGATGAACATGGATATTTGGCTGAGGAGATTTCTAAGCAAAACTAAGACAAACACTTTTCACTTGTTCATGACTATTTAAGAGGTTAATCTTCAACTAGTTTTTATAAAGCAGCATGGGAAGAAAGAGTTGGAATGGGACACAAGGAAAAGTGATAAAGAGTAATACTAACCATTTTCTGCTCCATGACAATTCAAATAAAGAGAAATGTATTTCCTTTGTGTCCATACCACTCCTGAAGGAATAAACAGAAATCAACAATCCAAGTAGTGGCATTCATAATAGTTTGACACAGTCAAAAACCTACATTTTGTTTTGTTTCATGCTAGGGATAGTTGATTTATCTTCTTCCCCATACTTTCATTTACAAGAGAGATGATATACTTGATGGATGTAAATAATTGTCCAAGGAAACAGATTAAGAACCAAAAAACTCATTTGGCTTCTTTTATTTTTAAGTAACATTGTTTTCAAAGGGCCATTTTGAATTTTTTTAAGTGCTTTAAAGACTCTGCTAGAAACCACCTGAGACCGTGAAAACATTGATAAAGACTAAATTTACCTTTGTTTTATTATCAAATTGGAATGACTGTGTCTAGTTTGAAGTGTCTTCTGATAAAAGATGCCCCAGCCCTTGCGTACCACCCTAAGGCTATTCTGCAATTTCATTTGGAAAATGTCCACAGGCATAGACACGACACTGGTGGCCCTATTTCTGTGATTCATTTCCATCTAATATTAAAATAGATGACTTTGAATGAGACCAGTGATATGACTCTAAATATCTACACTTTTTTGCTAAAATAACTAAATGTATATATTTCTGTTAATGGAAGTTTTGTGTTTATCTGTTGGACAATTCAGAATAATAAAAAGAAACAAAATTGCAGCTGCCCAGAAAGAGACCATCAAGCACAGACTTAGAAAATCTTACAAGCAGGATTCTGAAATGTTCAGCTTCTGAAATCGGGTCTGTGTGACTTCTTTTTTTAATATTCATAAATACATGAAAAATTTTAAATGATTTAGGGTTTAGGAATACCTATGAATCACTTTTATTGTTTTTAAGTGTAATGTATCAATCATATTACACTGGCTCATGCATGCTATCTCTTCTATTAATAATTCCTCTAAATATCACTCTGTAGGAAATATTTAAATAGTGCCTCAATAGATGTCTGATTTAAAAATATAAATTAACATCATTCTTAGGCTGTTTCTTTGAAGAACACTTTTGTGGTTTCATTATATATATATATTTTTTAAATTGCTAGCGTTTAGCTGAAAAGTCCATTATTCATATGTATATATTTAATTAAATTAACAAAATTATTAGAAGGATTGATTTTACTAAATAACTAGTAAAAACTACTTAATTAAACAAGGAGTTTTAGAATCAAAACAGTGTTTGAATTCACTGTTCTCAAACTTCCTACCCATTATTGAATCTCCTTTATGGAAAACAAATATCCACCCAACCTCGACCTGAAACTGCAAGAGTTTTAAAATAGCAAATTGAGTTTTTAATCATCTACAACAGGTCCCTCTGCAGCTGTTACTGGTTGGTTGCAATTTTGTCTTTTCGAGCAGTACAAACACTACTTCACCCATGATACATTTTTCAAATAAACATTCTTAACTTAATATTTTGTTTTTCTCCTTACAAAGCACAAAATAAATCCAAGAATTCATGAATAATTAAAACTCAGAAATCTTTTTTCCCCTACAGTGAGGAAATCAAACAGTAAGTTAAAGTGTCTTATCATTGCATTGTCGCTTGAGTTTTTGAATACAATTTTCTATGGGAAGTGTATTTCCGATATTGCAAGATCAGTTTTTACAATGACTAGATAGTGGAATTGATGCCAAAGAATTATTTGGAATACAGGCAGTCTGGATTACGAATGAGTTCCATTCCTGAGTCTGTCTTTAAGTCGAATTTGTACGTAAGTTGGAATAGTTAGGTACGTTCATATCTAACGTCAGTTAGTCAAATGTTTGTCTTAGTATATAGCACAGTCATGCGTTGCTTAACATCCATGATATATTCTATGAAATAGAACGTTGTGTGATTTGGATGTTGTGCAAACATCGTATTATATACAGGCAATCCCCGGGGTATAAACGTCCGCCTTAGGTACAACCAGCAGCTACGAACCAACCCCCTTAAAGCCTGTTATATTAAAAATTTGAGGTACGTAAAATGGTTTGTAATAACAAATGGGTGCTCCTTTGCAACATGCACATCAAAATATTTTATTATTATTTCTGTATTATTATGTTAAGGATGTTTTAGTGTATATAGAAGTGTTTCTTTGATGTTTTTTATGTACTGTACCATTAGACACCTAGCAGCACAATCGCTTTTTATACAAGAAACATGAGGTGTACGTGTTTATTTGCTATGTCTAGTTATGTCTGCTAAGTTCTGTTCTCTGATCGAGTTTTCTGAATTTATGGGACCACAGAAGTATATGCAGTTGTATGTTGCCTGAATCAACGTTATGCGGCACATAACTGTACATAGTATACATTTCTATGCATAAAAAACATTAAAGAAACACTTCCAGATACACTAAAACATCTTTAATGTAATAATACAGTAATAATAATAATGTTTTGATGCACGTCGCAAAGTAGTGCCAGTTTGTTATTATAAACCATCGCATATACCTCGAATTTTTAATATAATAGGCATTATAGGGGTTAGTTCGTAACTACAAGCTGTACCAAAGGCGGACGTTTGTAGCCCAGGGACTGCCTGTAATTAAAAAATGTTTCATCAAGGCTGTCCTCAAATTGCTTCTTTCATACAGAAATTCAGGAAGAGTCAAGGCTTTTGGACTTCTGTCTTCTTGTAGTGACTCATTCAATGGCTGATGTCACACACCTACTGAGATTGGTGGTTTGGCTGCCACCACCCCAAGTAAAGTCAAAGAAAGTTGATGCCTACATAAGTAGCTGCGAAGATTGTAACAGTACAAGAAGGTAAATTGAGATTTTTGGGCCAAAGCAACTTAAAACTTTTAAAAATGATAAATTGCATCTATCTTTATAGAACTGTAAATAAACATAATACTTAGAAAGAATAATGAGGTTCATGCTCAAGTGTATTTTATTGAAAGGCTTACTAAAGAAAAAAATAGTAGAATGGGTAATAATGACAAAGCAAAAAATCTGACATCTGCTCATGTGCTCATTTCAACTCAAATGGTAGGTTATGTTGCTGGATTAAACTATGTAATTGTGTGTATTTTTTAATATTTCTGATTATGGAAGGCGTATCAAGATTGTATTTTTCACAGAAAATGAATGTTATATTGGAGAGATTAGAATAATTCTTTTATTGAACAAGTCTTCTTCAAAAGAAAATATGGTCTATTCTTTAGGAAATGGATATTACCTTAACATATAGGATCCCATATTTTAATGAAATTTTACCTCATAGAATGATAAAATACAATGCAATGTGAATAAAGGTTGACGTACAAGGGTGAAAAACTAATTATCCCAACTGTCTAATACTGAGCCATTTTGTCTTTCTTGTGTGATGAACAAAATCTCATCTATATGTAATATCTTGAAAAATATGTATCTATGTATACTTGAAAAAAATCACTTGAATATACAATCAAGTAAACTGAGAAATAAATCAAAACTTTACAAATTATGAATGGAAAATTTGAATAATAACTTTAAGAAATGCATATTCTACCCTTATAAGAAACTTGTCAAGGAAAAACTACAAAATGTACCATGTGCTTACTGTTTATTGAGTTTCTTGGATCTGTGAGTTTTTAGTTGTCATCAAATTGGAAGATTTTTTTTTGGGTTGTTTCTTCAAATATTTTTTGCCCTCTCTCCCTCACTCAGGGACTCCAGTTTTGCATGTATTAGGCTGTTTGAAATTTTCCCGTGGCTTTCAATTCTATCACACAATTTTTTCTTGTTACAGTATAATAACCCTTTTTTTCTTTAATGTTACTGTGGCAGAAGCAATAAACTTCTTCAAGTTTGGCTATATCTTAATCCAGGGCTAGGCAAGCCTGGTGACCAAATCTGGCCTAGAACCTGCTTTTATAAATAAAATTTGATTGGAATATAGCTATGCTTGTTTGTTACATGTTGTTTATAGCTGCTTTCATGTCACAATGGCAGAGTTAAGCAGTTGCAACATCCTGCAGGCTAAAATATTTACTTTCTGGGTCTTTACAGAAAAAGTTTACCAACCTCTCTTTTAATCTTTAAGTAGTATGTGTGTATGTGTGTTTACATGCATGTGCTTTGTTTTTACATCTCAAAGCCAAAATTCTTTTGAGTATTACTATGAATGTAGCTGAATTCAGATTTCAACTGTATAGCTTTACAACTATTTAATTTTGACAAATTACTTGGCCTCTTTAAAATAGCCTAAATTCAAAATGGAAATATACATTAAATGTTTGTAATTAGGAATAAATGAGGAAAGGTGTGGGAAGTGCTTCGGTCATAGTACATATCCAAGAAAGATCATTATTACCTCCATTATTAAAATAGAATCCCAAGAAAAGCAAAATTGGAAATATATACATTAATTTAGTATTGGAAGTTTGTGTTCTTTTATTTATGTCTAAGTGTCTGAGGTTAACCACTAAATCTTAAATTCACATAAGAAGCAAACTACCCATACAAAGTCTTGACTAGAGACCTTGGTTTTAGACTCAGGCCCTTGGGGAAAATTAGATGACTCCAGCTATGGGATATCATGAAAAAGATTCTACCCTGTAAAGTCCAGACATGTTTTGGAGTAGGAATCATTTCTCAAAAGTCCTTGTGCTTAAATGTATACTTCTCTCTTCTTATTTTTCTTTTAGGGGTTCATTTACCACCCAAAGAGCAGTCTTCAGAGACTCAGAATGCCAATACCATTTTCTACACATATGCGTGGCTTTACATTTTAAGAGCTCAAAATCCATTTTCACATTTGCTTTACTTAAGCAGACTATTCTCCTTAGTGGCAACTTTCCTCTGTGTGAGTAAAGATGAGTGAAACTGCCACATTCATGAGTGTCCTTAGCTTTTTTGGAGCTAGAAAGACCTTGATAGTATCTCTCTCTAGGGTACTGAGAAATAATTCCTTTGTGCAGGCCACACAAGGAAACTGTTTTTCCTCCTGGCACATTTTCTCTATAGCGCACAGAAAGCTGGGAGTTTGATGTTTGCTCCTCTTTGTAAATGTGACCCTAACGTGCTGCTGATGGCTGAGCTTTAGCTTCTGTATGCAGTCCAAAGTGCCAACAGGGAGAACGTGAAAAACTAAAGTGAGAATTCTAACTGCAGAAAACTGAAATTTTATAAGTGGACAAAGCTTTATTTTCTACTAGGCTAATTTATCTTCCCATTGTTCTAAGTATATATTATGGTATTGGGAAGATCCTATGATATATAGCCCTAGAACTAAATAAAATATTTTTAAATATGCTTTTATATAATTCATGTATTTTGATCAAGACTAAGGGAAAAGGGAAAATGAATAGTCTGATTTGTTTGGTCATCAAATTGAAGGAAATTATTATTTTTTCTTATTTTGACATATCGGCCTATGTTTCATGATAAATACTTAAAAAACATACGTTTAAGATTGAATGATACAATGTGAAATAGTTTTCTGCAGAAATACTATATACTGTACACATAATTTTAAAACGTTTATTTTTATTAATGGTATTTGTTAAGAAAATGTCCTTTTTAAGAGTTCCTCCTCATTTTCAATTCAGCTTATTATTAAGTCCTTTGAAAATCAAATTTGATCTCTATTGTTTTTTAATGAGCTACCAAAAAATGTTTGGCTTTTTTTTTCTTTTTCTTAAAAATGCTTTATGATTTAAATGATCACTTATAATTAATTTTATGAATGCCTGGAGGGATATATGAGGTTGTGCACCATAATACCTAAGCCTCAGCCTTGGCTGCTCACTGCTTTCCATGGAGGATTATTAGATTCAGAATCTAAAAAGACAACAGACAAGTTATTCCCTTGTTGAGGTCATTGCATCTGGTGAGAAAAAGAGCAATAATATCCCAGGTAGAAGATGTGGTTCTTCTTGTAGCATGTGTTGAAAACATCTTTAGTCATCTTAGCTACCAGCGATTTAGTAATGATACATCTGTGAAATTTAACTGCCAACAAAATTAATATAATCCAACTGAGAATTAATAGAAAAACAATGTACCACCCCAAAATAAAACAAATTGGGACTCAGGCTTGGTTGGTCAAACTTACACATTTAGTATCTTGTTCAGTTATGGATGCTGGATTTTAAGAGGGATAAAACCAAACCTTGAACACATAGAAGAGAGATTTAAACTTTTCCATGGGACTTCGGGGTGGTATAATCAGGATCGATTGGTAGAAGTTTAGATAGATGGGCTTGTGCTCAAAGAGAGGCAGAATTGTTGTGCTACCCACAGAAGAAAATTGGAGGGTTTGAGAGGGAGTGAGTTTTCCACCACTGTAAGATCATCTCTTGTAAAGGATGGATTCAAGAGCATTGATGTATGGTCAGCTAAATGAGATCCTTTAACAACTCTGTGACTATACTAAAAACTACTAAATTGTGCCCTTTAAATGGGTAAATTGTGCATTTTATCCATTTAATGGGTAAAACACACATAATGTGGATTATATCTCAATAAAGCCATTATAAAAGAGTGTTGCAGCCTTTAGGCTGGATTATGCAATCCCTGATGTAAAACAATGATGTCTGTGGTATGAATACAGCAACCTGGGAATGCAGCCTGGTAGTTTATAAAACTTATAGATTTGCTTTAATCACACTTTTAACCATTTGATTATAATTTTGGAAGTCCAAAAATGCTTTTTCTCATTTATTGAGAAGCAACGATTGTTGAGTCTCTATGTGACTTCTAATGATTTCATCTGCCTCTGAAGACAGTATCTATTAACCGTCTATAGTTATCCCAATATTTTCTATTTAGGATGTTATATAACTCTAAGATTTCCTACCAGGAGGATATACTTCTACTTCTTCTAAATTACCTCTAAGAGGTCATTTTTAGAAAGACAGTTTTCATTTTGGAAGTCTAGCTGTTAAAGCATACCATCTATTTGGGGGGAGAATGAGACAGCAAGTTGTGCTCCTTTTTCTAACTTAACAATATTTGAAGCGCATAGCCCAGAAATTGAGAGGCACTTGATAGATCCATGGCAAGGATCTCTGATGAGAATATCCTTGATGCTTGACAGTTCATATTTCAGATTTATCATTCTAGAAGAAGTCTAATGGTTCAGCTAAAAATTTTTTTTTTTTAGTTGAAGATACAAAAGACGGTGTGCCTTTCAAACATAGTGTTATACAAAACTATTTTTCCTAGTTTTTCTGGAAAAAAGAATGTTAACAAATTTTCATTTTCTTTTTAGAAAAGGATCATCACAGTCTCATGGAGGGTACTAAAGTTGAGAAGGTTCAGCCTTAGATAGATAATGAAATCTTCTGTCTCATAAGCAAAATCATCACTATGCCATGATGGATGGACAAAATGAAATAATTACAGTAGAGTCACAACTATTTCTAATTGTGTTGTCTAAGAGCAGGAACTTTCCAAAGATTAAATATAGCTATTTAAAAAGAGTGAAAATATCATATAAATCTCTCACTTGTTATAAATATCCATCCTTTCACACTCTAGCCCATGAGAACAATTTATACTCTTCTTTAAGGTTCTTAGAAGGATTATAAGCCAGGGTCCTAACTCCTACTAAAAGGCAGCACAGTTTAGTGATGAACACTTAGGGCATCATGTTCACCTGAGTTTGCACTTGAGTTACCAGCTGTGCAACTTGTGTAAATCTTTATTACAAAACTTGGGAAGGGGTAATAATACAGGGGCTGTCTGTAAGTTTCTACGAAGAACAAGTTTTTAAAATTCGTTTGTTCTCTTAGTTCATTGTGTAGTGCCTGGGGTCTGAAAAGCTTGCAGAAGGCCCTCCAAGGCACAACAACTGGTCTCTATTTACCTAGAGCAACAGAGGGAGAAGGAGAGTCAGGAATAGGAGGAGAATATGGAATGTGTGACTAATTGCCTCTATGATCAACTGCCTCCTTTGCCATTAGACCAGAAGAACCGGATGGTGCCTGGCAACGATTACTGAACATTTTGACCAAAGATTCCATAGAAGACTCTTGATCAAAAAGGAGAAAAGGCAGAACAAAATTTCAAATTTTCAGACTCCAGATATTTTGGAGCCATGGAGGTTAGATAAACCCCTGAAACTATTGCCTTGAGATAATCTTTAAACCTTAAACTAAAAATGTCCCTTAAAGTCTTCTTAAAACCAAACAATAGTCTAGGTTAACTGGTAAAAAAATGTATGCCTTGAACATTGTGCTCTTTTAAGAGTTATCTATATGGGATGAAGTTGACAATAGCAACTCAAAAGATCCGATAGGAACCTTAGGCGGCAGTAAGTTTATGATAATGAGGGAGGGACAACTCAGAAAAAGAGAGTGAGAATAGTTGCACAACTCGAAGAATGTAAGCAGTGTCACTAAATTGTACATGTAGAAACTGTTTAATTGGTGTATGTTTTCCTGTATATATTCCCAACTACAACAACAAAATAAATAAAATTTAGAAGAAAAAAATGCATTCAAAATGCTTAGCATTTACCATTAGGCAAAGTAGGTGCTCAGCAAATGTTAGGTATTATTATTTTCTGGCAGTTGCATACTATCATGCTAATTAGAGTTTAATTTCTACTCTAGTATTAGAGCTAATATACTCCATGATTCTATGCATACAGCAGATAATTAGTTTGTTATCCTAGGATTTCTTAATTCAGGGTGACTGGTGTTTTCACTGAAATATTCAGAATAAAATGAAAAATCTTTTTGTCTAGCTTCTACCTTCCAGCAATAAGAAATGTTTCTTCATAAAGATGCTTGGGGATAGCTATCTAACATCCCCTGGCCATTTGTCCTAAAGTTTTCTTGCACAAGGCATTCTTAGTTCTAACTAAGTTTTCTCCTTGTTTTAATTTAACCTCTGAATTTTATTTTTTCCTTTTCTTTTCTTTTATTTCCCTTTTTCTTGTCTCCTCTTGCTGGTCTCTTATGGACTGAGAAAATAAACACTTTGCTTTTCAGGAAGAAAAAAGATTAGATGATTGATCTTAGATATTAATTATATCACATTATATAATTGTGTGTGTGTGTGTGTGTGTGTGTGTGTGTGTGTGTGTTAGCTCTGTAATGTTGGCAAGTCATTTTGGATTTTAAAGTTGTCAGCTCATCTGATTCCATCACTTTGTTAGATAAGATCGGCTTGGTCTTGAGTCTGTCATTCAAGTTACAAAAACTGATTTGGGATAGAACTTGTCTCTGTACTGTTGACTCCTGTGATACTTTCTGCCAGATATTAACAACTATCTTGTAATGAATTTTACTCTGTGCCAGACACTTTGTAGTGATGATATCATTTAATCTTCCTGAGAACACTATGAGATGGATACTATAGTACCCATTATTCAGATAAGGGAATTGAGGCCAAAGAATACAAAGCTGCTAAATACAAGAGTCAGCCTTCAAGATAAGGCCTATCTTCTGCCACAGGCCATGCTTCTAATCTCCAAATAGTGCTGTCTTGCTTCTTCCCACTTCTGCTCCTCTCTCCCTTCACTGCCTGACTTCCACTTTCTTTATTGCCATTTTCTTCCTTTATTCCTCTATTGTCTCCTTTTCTTTCTACCTTAAAGGCTGAAAGATGAAATAGAGAGAAACCCTGCACTCAAGTACTTCACCATTTGATCTGATAGTCTCATTCTTTATTTGATCACATTCCATATATATAATTGACGCTTTCTAAATATTTTTAAATGAGTGAAAAAAATGACTATCTGCTTAATCAGAGAGCTTCAGTTCTCCTATTCATATTTCTAGTTAAGCAGATAATAAAATTATGGTCATTACTCTTGATAATTTTTTCGTATTTTAGAAATCCATCAACACTTATTTCACTTAGTACTTAACACAAATGATTTGTGCTAGACTATTAACTAAAGGTGGGTGGTTCAAACCCACCCAGAGGCACCACAGAAGAAAGTCCTGATGGTCTACGTCCAAAAAGATTGTTGTTGGATGTGAAGGTGATCTGGCTGTGACATCTGTCACCCCATTGATTGCCAGTGTTGATTCACTGATCTGCCTGGCTAGGCGTGTGTCCCCTTCCTCCCTCATGGTTCTATGTGCGTCCTTCTGAAAGCTGTGCCCTCGGTGAAAGAGGACGACCTTCCTTGATAGAGGGGAGGCCTGTCCTTCAGTCAAGGGTATATGAGTAGCTGTGCTACCCTGCTAGAACCTCCAAACAAGCTTTAAAAAAGATTTTTGCTGTTATTAATTGACCTTAAATAGATTTCAACTCATGGTGACACCATGTGTGCAGAGTAGAACTGCTTAATAGAGTTTTCAAAGCTGTGACCTTTTAGAAGCAGATTGCCAGGCCTGTCTTCCAAAGAGCATCTGGGTGGGTTTGAACCACCAACCTTTAGGCTGGTAGTTCAGTGCTTAACTGTTTGTACCACCCAAGAACTCCTTCATAAAGATTATAGCCAAGAAAACCCTATGGAGCAGTTATACTGTGTAACACATGGGGTCAACGTGAGTCAGAATCGACTCCATGGTAATGGGCTAGTACTTTCTATGTAATCCAATATCTTTATCTTAGACTACAAATATTAGTGACATATTTTAGAGTTTAAACAATGGTTAAACAGACAAGAGGGGAAAACATCAGATTGGAGGATTTTTCAGAAGGATTAGTGGGGAGAATATGCATTTAAATAGTTTGCATGTGATTGTCAATGTCAAAATTGCTTTTTGGAAATAACTGACAATGTGAAAATTAAAAAATGCAAAAATTAAACGTGATAATAACACAGCCAAATAAACCAGAAAAAATAATTATTTTTATGATGAGTCATGAGAATTAATTTCTCGAGTGAATTTGTAAAAAAAGACTTGGCATAGTTGAAAGACGAAGAAAACGTGGTAAATGCAGTTAATCAAGTATTTGGTTTGTTATTTCCACACAGGGATAGTTTCGAATCTCAAAATTGCAATAAATTTTCTATTTTGAACTTCCATGGTCCTTTTGAAATATAAATGAAGGAAATATAATTACTTCCATGCAAATTAATTATTTATTAACTCACTAGATAGATTTTCAATGCCTAATTCTTTTCAGAAGTAGACTGTCGGGTCCTGCTTCCTAGTCTTGTCTTAGTCTGGAAGCTTAGCTAAAACGTGTCCACCATGAGTGACCCTGCTGGTATCCTAATACCAGTGGCATAGCTTCCAGCATCACAGCAACATGCAAGCCCCCACAGTACGACCACCTGACAGACACGTGGGGGATATAGGAATATACCATGGACTGCCGAAAGAATGAACAAATCTGTCTCAGAAGAAGTACAACCAGAATGCTCCTTGGAAGTAAGAATGGCAAAACTATGTCTTACATATTTTGGGCATGTTGTCAGGAGGGATCAATCCTTGGAAAAGGACATCATGCTTGGTAAAGTACAGGGTCAGTGAAAAAGAGGAGGACCCTCAATGAGATGGACTGACACAGTGGCTGCAACAATGGGCTCAAGCATAACAACAACTGTGAGGATGATGCAGGATCGGGCAGTGTTTTGTTCTGTGGTACCCGGGGTCGCTAGAATCCACTCAACAGCACCTAACAAAAACTCACTAGAAAGCAATGGCTTGGGTTAAAGAAAGACAGCCTGATTAATGCAATGAATAAAGATCTGACTCTTCATAAATCATGATTTTACATTTTTTTTTAATTTGTCCAATATTTTACTTACATGTGTCTCTTCAAATTGTTAATAAATTTACCAAAATAGTTCTTTTTAGTTCATTGTTTATCTGAAACAATTAAGATGCTGTCTAAATTGACACCATTTGTGCCTTCCCAAAGTCTTGAGAAAAGCCAAACATTCATTGAAAAGGTATGAGAACTCAGTTTTGATCATAATCTTCTTTTTTCTTCCACAAAAGCTTCAGTGCATCCAGTTTTAAAGTAATTTTTTCCCTGTACTTTGAGATAAACAGTAGTGTGCACTCAGAATTCTTCAGTCTTAGATTCAGAGCAAGGTTTGGAAATACAGACTTTAAAAGCAATGTCTCAAATATGCCTGCCAACAGAGCCAGAAAAATAACTTTGCTCTATTAATTTCAAAAAATCATGATTATTTATATTTCTAGATTTAAGACTAAAAAGACATATGAAGACAGATAATGATACTTAAAATTAAGCCATAAAAAATGGATTTCCTGATTCGTTTTCCTTTTTAACACATCAAGTAGAAAAATTAAGAAGCAAAACTCAAAAGGCCCTGCCTCTCAACACGTAACAATAATAACTATAATTTATGACTGCAAATTCTGTGGCAGATATTGCAAACCCTTCACATATGTGTTCTTATCTGAATATTTGACTTCAAGGTAATTACTGACAGTAATCACATTTTATTATAAAGATATGGAAGTTCAGACCAGATTTAATATTATATCAGTGAGCATAAAGCTAGTATATTAGCAGTAGCATTTGCTGCAAAGAATAAACCAATAAAACATTAGCTTAAAGGAAAGAATAGTTTCATTTTTATCACATAATGAAAAGTCTGGAGGTAGGCAGAAATGGTTACTCCATGAGAAAAGCAGGATTTTGGATTTTGATGTTTTTATAAACCCATCCATCATTACCATGTGCTCATTGTTTGATAGTCAAAAGAGAGCTGCTCAAATCCTAGCATCTAGTTTTCCTTTTAGACAGAAAAGGGAAAGGCCAAAGGTCATAATTTCCCTGTTAGCTGCGTCTTCATCCTCATTTTAAGATGCTTTCTCAGAATCCCCTTCCAACAACTTCCACCTACATCTCATCAGCCAGAAAAGTTTCACATAGTAACTCTCCTCTGCAAATCAGGCTGGGAAATAAAGCTTTGTATCTTAGTACTTTACTGCTATAGTAAAATCAGTAAGGAGTCTGGTGGGAAGAAAAGGGAGAATATGTATTTTTAATAACCAGAAATCTAGGTAATTTTTTTTTTAAGAGTCAGAGTTAGAACTTAAAGGCAGATTTTCTAATATCAAACATGTGGAAGACAACCACTACATTACAAACATCTCTTAGTTCTTCTGGCTTCAGGCACATGAAAAAAACTCATATACAATATAATATAGTAAATAACTATTTTGTAAATCTAATAAATGCTCAAATTTTAGTAAATCAGTAGAAAGCGAAATAGTCTGGGAAATTTATATAAATATGGTGGGTCAAAAAGGGTATGTGAAGAGCTTCTTTCTTTTTAGTTTGTGGTCCTGATAGTTGAAAGCCTGCAAACAATTTGCAATTTGCCAGGCTGATCCTACCTGACTGAACGGTATTTTAACTATCAGAGACCATTGTGCAATGTCAAGAAAAGAGAGGAATATGCTTTGTAGGTTTAAGAGACAATTTAGGTAATTGAGTGAAGTCTAAGACCATTATGGCAATGTTGATTTATTATTATTTTCATTCCCCAATTTTTCTAAGGCATAGAAGCATATTTCTGCAGAATTGTAGAAGCAAAGTTATTGTAAATGCTCTGATTGTTTCTAATTTTAGTGTTTGTTTCCTTTGCCCTACAAACCCATATTCTTGACTTTAATCAACCATTAAATTATGGTGGTATTAAAATCATTATTGATTAGTGATTATTAGGGGTACCCATTATTAACCAAAGTTTGAGGTTAATGACTCAGTTCTCCATACTGCCAAGTCTGCCTGGGACTTCTGATCTCAACCACAAAAATTTAGTATCTAAGTATAAAGTTAGAAGGAAGAGTTCATGCAATACCATTCTTATTTCTGATGCTAACTGCAAGTTTGGAAGTTTCCCCAAACCACCCTCAGAGTCGATAATTTGCTAGGAAGACTCACAGAACTCATTGAAAGCTATTATATCGACAATTGTATTTATTACAGGGAAACCCAAATCAAACCCGCTGCCATCAAATCAATTCCGACTCATAGTGACCCTATAGGACAGAGTAAAACTTTCCCATAGGATGTCCAAGGCTGTAAATCTTTTTAGAAGCAGACTGCCACATCTTTCTCCTGCAGAGCAGCTGGTGGGTTTGAACCACTGACCTTTTGGTTAGCAGCCAAGTGCTTTAAGCACTGTACCACCAGGTCTCCTTTTACAGGAAAAGGATGCATTGAAGTTAGCCAAAGGAAGAGAGGCCTAGGGCAGGGTCTGGAAGGATTCCAAACACTAAGCATCTATTATCCTCAAAATGCATTATCCTCCTGGTATCAATGTTTGACAATATGCACAGAGTATTGCCAACTGGGGAAGCTCACCTGAGCTTCAGTGCTTATAGTTTTTATTGGGACTTCATTACATCAGTGTGATTTGTTTAATTGTCCATGTGATTGGACTCAATCTCCAACAACCCATTCTCTTTAATGGAGGTCGTGCTGATATAATATGGTCCTAGGGGCCCACTATGAATCATTTTATTAGCATAACTGTCAGGTATGGCCTCAGGCACCCACCATGAAATAACAAAGACACTCTAATCGCTTGGAGCCCTGGTGGTACGATGATTAAGAGCTATGGCTGCTAACCGAAAGCTCGGCAGTTCGAATCCACCAGACTCTCCTTGGAAACCCTCTAGAGCAGTTCTACTCTGTCCTATAGGGTCGTTTTTATGAGTCAGAATCGACTTCACAGCAATGAGTATCATTTGGGAAATTCCAAGACCAAACACTTTATTAGAAGAATTTTTTTTTTTGTCTTGTCTTTATTTACTTGGAAATCAAGCAGTTGATATGATGCACTGATTTTAAAAAAGTGTAAACAAACCAAACCTATTGCCATTGAGTCAATTCTGATTTGTAGCCACCCTATATCTGCCCTATAGGACAGAGTACAACTGCTTCATAGGGTTTCCAAGGCTGTAACCTTTATGGAAGCAGACTGCGGTGAGTAGCATCTGGGTCTTAAAAGCTTGCAAATGACCATCTAAGACAATTCTACAGGTCTCCACTTGCCAGGAGCAAAACAGTAAGAAGGTAACCAAAAGCTCAGAGAAGAAACAAGTCTACACAGCCATAACCTCATCTACCCTGAAACCAGAACTAGATGGTGTCTGGCTACCACCAATGACTTAGGGTCACAGTAGATGGTCCCAGATAGAATGGGAGAAAAATGTGGAGCAGAACTCAAATTCTTATTTTTTTTTAAAAAAAAAAAAGCCAAACAGAACAGCAGAGAACAGAGGACTCCCTGAGACTATTGCCTGCCGTGAGACACTCTTTAAACCTAGAACTGAGCCTATCCCCTGAGATGACCCTTTAGTGAAACAGCAGAGTGACATACAAAATAAAGGATATTAGCCATAAGATTGGTGCCCTACTTAATATCCATCAGTATGAGATCAAAAGGTCAACAGTTACTCAAAAGCAAAGATGAGAAGATAGTGGGCAGGGAAACTAGAGTACTAGAAATGCAACAAATAGAACACAAAGAGAATGTTGCCCCATTGTGATAAATGTAACTAATGTCACTGAACAATTTGTGCTGAATTTGTCAAATGGGAACCTAACATGTTGTGTTAACTTTCACCAAAATCTCAATAAAATAAAAAGAGAGAGAGCGAGACTGCTAGGTGTACAAAGCCTTACTTCATCATATCTTTTTCAGAAGTACAGAAAAATGTCTCTTTCCTTTTACTTTCAAAGTAACATAGGACTGTGTATTAGTTTCCCAGGGCTGCCATAGCAAATCACCCTTGCCTCTTCCAGCTTCTGGCGGCTCCAGGTGTTCCTGAGCTTGTGTCTCCATAACTCCAATCTCTACCTCTTCCTTCACATGATCTTCTCTTCTCTTTCTATATCTTTCCCTTTTGTGTCTTTTATAAGGATACTTGTCATTGGATTTAGGGCCCACCTGGGTAATCCAGGATGATCTCATCTCAAGATCCTTAATTTAGCAACATCTTCCAAGACTCCTTTCTCAAATAAGGTCACAGTCACCAGTTCCAGGAGTTAGGATGTGGAAATATGTTCTGGGGCCACTGTTGAACTCACTACAGGCTATATTTTGATGTGTCTAGTGGTTAAGAGCTACAGTGGCTAACCAAAATGTTGGCAGTTCGAATCCACCAGCCACTCCTTGGAAACTCTATGGGGCAGTTCTACTCTGTCCTATAGGGTCGCTATGAGTCGGAATCAACGCGACTCTACGGCAATGGGTTTTTAGTTTTTAAATTTTGTGGGTGTTTTTATCACATGTAAAATAATCCATGTAATATTCATCAAGTTTTGATGCTTGCTAACTTATAAAATGTTGGGCATCTCACAGACTGTCTACTTATAGACTACTTGAGAGTTTTGAAAATACTTTATCAAAGGTTTTTCAAATGTGACTTAGGTAGGCAGTCCACACAATTTTTAATGGAGTATTTGTTCACTTTAGTGCTGACATTGTTTTCTGTAAGAGGACTAATTACAGACATAGGACTACAAATAAACTGCAGTCATCAAATATAGGGAGATATATCTGGCATTTTATTACAAAATTTTAGCTTTAAGATTCTCAATAAATGTTGTTCCCTCATGCCTTCCCCTGAAGCTTTGCCAGTGGCATCTAAGCAAAGTTTACATGGTTGGTACTGTGTTCCATATTACATTCAGAAATAATGTTACATTCAGAAAAAAAAAAAAAAAAGGTTTTTTCTGACTGAAGTAGCATATTTGTTATCTATGAATTTTGTGTACTGATGCTGACTGTTGTATACATTTTCTAATATTTCCTTATCTTTTATGTATAAGTCATCTTACAGGATGGTAGGTAACATATGGTCCAACTATCTTTTGAAACATAAGAGAGTGGAAAAGGCATGTAGAAAGTCGGTCCAGGTCTTCCCCATAAATTTACATTTGAGATGGGTGTGGAAAGGAGAGAACATTTGAAAAGGCTGACCATATGCAGCCATTTCTCTGAAATGACTGGGGACAAAGGGCAATAATGACATAAAGAAGGGTATTGATTGTGCTTTTATAGACTCATCAGTGACCAACTCTTGACCAACCTCTACCCTTGATTACTAACTTTGCTTTATATTTGACAAAATAAAAATTAAGCCAAAGTTTTTAAGCGAAGGTAACTGTGTGTAGAGTTTTTATTCCTACAGATACAGGGCTATTATTATACCATTTCAAAGTTTAAAAAACACTCACAATCAGTCAAACAAGATATAATTTCTTAACCATTGCAAGGAACTGGCTTACTCTGTTCTTTATTCTCCACTCTGCCTGTGAATTCAGTTTTTCTCATATAGTAGTCTAGACCCTTATTAGAAGGCTTATGTTAAGAATGAGAGTACAGCTTATCGCTAAAGGTCCAGACACTGGAACCAGATTACTTTGTTTGAAACCTTAACACTGTCTTTTAATCTAACATTCTGGGATGTTCCTTAAGCTTTCCATGCTTCAGTTTCTTCATCCCTCAGATAATGATAGTATCTACCTCGTGTTGTATATATTATGTTATGTTATACTATATAATTATTATATTAACATAATTTTTAGAAGAGTAGATTGCACATAGAAAGTGTTATATTAGTATTTACAGATATTATTCAAAGGTATTTGTCCAGAATGCCTTGGACTCATTCTTAAATGTCATTAAACCACATTCATTTGCTGATGCATTTTTATGAGTACATGAACTCTAATTTCATATTGTCTCAATGTTAAGGGGACAAAGACCCATTTTTCTCCTACTAAGTTTTGACTTGTAGGGTCTTACATAAACACAATTCTACACTGAGATTAGTTGGATGCCAGTATTTGGCCAATGTGACTCCTACATCATGGAAGTCAACTCAAGTCTCAAGACCAAACCTGACTCAGAATGAGGCAAAAAAATCATCTAATTGGCAGAACTGCTCCCAAGTACCATACACATCAACCATGTACTTAGAGAAAGGAGTGGATATAGCTCAATAAGAGAGATACTGTACAATTTTTGAGATATCTTATTTTTCCCTTTAATATTCCAAATAAGCAAAGAAAAGGCTACTTAACATTTCATATGAAACTATTCCAAATCCTAAATTCTAGATTTTACCTCCCAGATAAAAGAAAAATTTATCATCCTTCTTGATTTCAGTCTTATATAGAGGAGCTAGTATTTGGATCCAAGATGTTTAGCAAAGATGTTGACTCAATTATCTCGGAAGGAGAGGAACAATTGAAAGCCATTATTCTTATGCATTTTCAACTGTGTAAATGGAGGTTTCCCTGGCTTCCCTCAACACACATACTAGAGTGCAACATGAATAACCTCTTTTACACTCCTATGGACAACCCAAACCACATATCCCAATTCTGTCCACCCAGCAAAGAGTCAGCCTAGAGCCACTCCTTAGTCCCAAAGGTATATACAGTGACAATGCATTCAGTCCTTGGAGGACTAGCTGGAGAAGAGACCTAGAAGTTATCTCTGGGCTTTTCAGACAAGAAATTCTAATGTCTGAGGTTCCTGGCTCATGGTCTAGATTGGAACATGATGGTGGGTGCCAGGTGAGCTCTTATCCTTGGCCTAGTGGACTTTTGTCCTCATAGGATGAGGTGTCAGTGGAGAGCCAGAGCAATGTCCTCTAAATTATGTGGTCTAGAGAAAAAGTCCCTCTTGCCAGGATCTAAGTACAGTGGCAGGATACAGCAATGAACTAACAGAAAATAATCACTGCCATTGTGGAGTTTAGTGTATAACAGGAGATGAGTCAGATAATAAACAATGTAGCTAAGTATAATATACAGTAGTTTAGACATCTACTTGGGCTTAAGGGGAAAAAAAGTAGAAAAGGGTTTAGGAAGTGTGAGAGGTTATAACCTCAGAGTCACAGGGGAAGACCATTCTATATGATAGTTTCTAATTCCTGTCTTTGCATTTATTTATTCATCCTAATAAACATATATTGAGTGTCTACCGTGAATAACACATTTTAGACATTAGAGATAAGGCACAAGCAAATCTAAATCCCTGCCCTCATTGTTGTGGACCCCACGTGGATTCTAGAGTCTGTGTAGACCAGAAAATAACTTCATTTACTCTTTTGAGATTTGATCTACTTCATCCTTGTTCTACCTCCACCCCTACCTTCATCTCCCACAAGGTCTTGTCTTTATTCCCAGCCCTGCTACTGACCACCCTATTCCCAAATCTAAATTCTGGTGTATATCTAACATGTTCTCCAGTACCTGAGGTATTTGTAGGTTGTTCTTTACATTTAATATCTCAATCTTATGCTGAAACTAACAATACATTTATTATTGTTCACCTGAAAAGAAAACCTCTGGTCTCTATCCATATTGCAATTATACCTATGATCTATTGCTCTCTAACTATTAACAGAAATAAATGACTTAATTTCTCATGATCAAACAGAAGACCCTCGCTAGCATAAGTGTTGTTGCAGTGGTAGCCTTTCACAGCTGTTTAGATCTCTTAATTGAAGTTACTAAACCATGTTGGTAATTAAATTGTGCAACAATTTTGGGAGCGCTTTGATGACTGGTCAGCAGCAGTAGAAGAATCCTTAGAACCTAGCATGTTGTTTCTCCATTTTAGGTACTTAACAAATATTTGAGTTGTACTATGTGTTGTAGGAAAAAGAGCTGACAAACTCCAGAATGCAAAACAGGTACTCATTTGAAAATGAGCTTGAAGAAGCAATTCAGAATTTATTTTTAGCTCCTATTTGTGTTATAAGCACAGTTATAGGTCTGGGAAAACAAAACATGTAACAGCTTGTCTTTTCCCTTGGGACTCACAGTTTTGCTTCACCAGCAGTTCTAAAACACACTCACAACACACAAATGCGTGCAGATGCACGTGCCTACATCAATGACAATAACAACAAAATATTAACCACAAATGCCCCGACAGAGATATGAAGCATGTTGCATTTAGGAAACATGAGAAGCAAATGTCACTACTTTCTAATTTACCTCTAATAAGCACTAGCTGGTATACCTGGGTTGCACAAGTAGCTAAATTCTCAGCTGCTAACTGAAAGGCTGGTAGTTTGAGTCCACCCAGAGGCATCTTGGAAGAAAGTCCTGGTAATATAATCCCAAAACATTAGCCATTGAAAACTCTACGGAGTACAGTTGGAATTGATTCCACAGCAATTTTTTTTTTTTTTTTTTAAGCACTAGCCAAGAATAAAGACCAGTCTCATGAATATCTAGTATATATACTTTTCTTCATGTATGTTGAGTTCCTCTGGCTACTAGTAATTCAATAAATGTTTCCGTTTCTATCACATTTTCAAAGAACCATGAGTGTAATAAAGCATCTTCTTTTGGACATGTTTGTTGTCTTTTTGGGCAATAGGAACTTCATTTCTTGCAATACTTCAAAAATAATAGAAGTTTTATTGAAATTAGGCCAGATTTTTCTAAAGTGTTTTGTTTTGTTTTGTTTTCTTAGAACAATAGTTCCATAAGGTATTCTTGGAAAACAGATTCCATAGTCAAATAATTTTAGTAACCCTACATCCCATAATCCTTTCTTGGAGCTTCAGAGTGAACATGAGCATTCTGAAATATCTGAGAAGACGTCTATAAAGAAACATTTATAAGATGAACCAAGTGATTCTCAAACTTACTGGAGCGCAGGTTCACCTTTATTACCCTCTTCTGATTTATAACTTGGGTAACACAGGTATTTTGAGAATCATCTTGGTTAAGCTAAATTTTTATCAATTATATGAAGCTCTTGGAAATTGGGGTTTTGCTTGTTTTTTTTTCCTAAATTTTCTATAAAGGTATTTTAACTTGCCATTAATTATTTATCGTAAGATTTCAGCTCCGTTTAAAGTAAGTTTGGCACCTTAAACTTCAATTTTTACATTTCTGAATTCTAAAAATATTAGCAGTTTATTGTTATGGATGTATATGATCTCTTTTTCATTTAACTTTGTAAAATTTATATTTCTTCTAGAGGGTTCTAGAGCAAGCATTTAGATGATTGAAAGGTTTTCTCTTGTATTTGGCATTCTCTAGGACTGCATTCTGGCTGGGCCCTACATGGAATACAAATAAATTTCTTTATTATTATTATTTAACCATACTCCTTTGTGTGAAGAGTATTGTTACTGTTACTGTGTGTTCTGAATGCTGAAACATTGTAAAGGGTGTGTAACAATGGGTGTGGTGGTATTGTGTGCCTTGGAGCAACACCGTAGGACAGAGTAGAACTGCCCCATAGAGTTTTCTAGGCTGTAATCTTTACTACGGGAGCAGATTGCCAGGTCTTTTCTCCCCTGGAGCTGCTTGTGTGCTGGAACCCTGCAAACCCTTTGGTTAGCAGCTGAGTGCTTAACCATTGCACCACCAGCGCTCCTATATCCACAGTAGATAAGTAAAAAACAGAGAATGCACACAAGGAGACTCTTTTCCTCCTTCAGATTATCTGTTGTTTATTCATTTTATTTTCATGCCTTGAAAGACTGTAGGAATACCACAATCAATAATCTTAAAAAAAAAAAAAAAAGCTGTTTCATACAATCTGTACAAAACTGTGTTTGACTGGCCTTGTCCAACTGTCATTATCAAGACTCCAAGACTGAGGTTTGATAAATCAATAGCCTGTGTTAGGTTCAAATTAAATATGATTTCTGTTAGCCTCTTAAGTCATCATTTTAAATCACATCACATGACTTAAACAGAAACAATTTCTCTAGCTTACTTTAAAAACAAATCTTACTTTTGTACTTGGTAATCTTGCATTCACCACATTCTTCTCAATTTAAGTGATATGTAGCATGCTTCTCTAAAATTGAGAAACAAACTCTGTCCTTTGTGTCCCTTGGCTTCTGCTGCAAAGGACTTTTTCAAGGGTCTTTGAGAAGTCTTTTTGGATAATATACTCAACAGTAAAATAATGAGGGGAAGAGAAAAATAACTAAAGTGACTCCTGTTTCAGTGGATCTTTCTTGAAGAATTGGACTTACATGATTTTTGTTTTTGTTTTTTTTCTTATTCACAAAAGGATCCTAAAACTGTGGCATTCGATTCTGTTGCTAAAATTAAAGGTTAGGCAATTCTAAAGGCATAAGAGGAAATTTTAATGGCTGAGGACAAAAACTAGCCAATTTGTGGTAGCTATGATAAGGCAAAGAGAAATGAACTGGTAGCACAACTATTCAAAAATACAATGTTCTATTTAAGGAACCATTCTAAACTTACTCTTCATTTTTCTCCCCTACCAGGGATACTTCAGCTGCCAGTTAGATTGTAGACAGAGAAGACCTTTGTTCCGATGATAACAAGAAAAATGAACAAAATGAGATAAAAAAAAAAAAAAAAATCATATCCTTCTATGGGGATAGAGAAGAGTGTTGGATGCAAGGAAGCTAAATAAACTGAATTCCAGAGAGGAATGATTCTTTAGAGAAGAGAGAGCAGCAGCCATTTCCATTGTAGGGGCCAGAGCACAGTTCTGACTCCATTGGGCTGCCATGGAGTAAGAGCAGAGATATCACCTAGTCTCAGGCATTCTCCAAGCAACTGGATTCCAGCACCATGTGGAATTGAATCCAAAGGTGAACCAAACAAACCTGGAACTGCAGGCAAACCATCTGACTCAAATACAGGCAACATTTAAAGGACAGCAGAAAAGAGCAGACATCAAAATGGAACAGAGAAATACACCCACATTTATATAATCCATTGATTTCAACAAAAGTGCCAATGCAATTCAACAGGAAATGAAAAGTCTTTTTTTTTTTTTTCTGTAATCTTTTTTTAAAATTGCACTTTAGATGAAGGTTTACAGAATGAAAAGTCTTTTTAACCAACATTAAAACAGATGGATATACATATGGGGAAAAAAGGAACTTGACCTCTATCATACACAATACACCAAAAAAAATATGGGACTGATCATATACCTAAAGGTAAAAGTTAAGATTATATAACTTATAAAAGAAAGATAGGTGATACAGCAGGCTACCCCTGGGCTGTCACCCTTGACAGTTGCTAGACAGGCTTCCCAACCACATCTCCAACAGCTTTAGCCTCTGGATTGGTGACAAGCGGTGGCATCCAAAAGCTGCAGAGGAGTGACCTCAACCCGCAGAGGAGCCAAGGCTGGGCAAGGTAGAGCTGGAGCTCGGAATCCCACTATGCCCACTGCTTTGTGCAAGTACTCTCCTGTGGACCCTCAGAGGCCTTTTTTTACCCCCTACTATCTGAGTCCACATTATTAGTGTGAAACTCTTGCCCACCTACTGGAGACCTGGGGCCCCTACAAGGGCAGAGCTTGGGACTGAACCACGTTTGATCTGGCTTTCTTTTCTGGGCCTTTTCTCTATGGCTGGACAGTGCTGCACAGGTATCCTCTGCAACTATCCTGCTCAAGCATCACACACACACACACACACACACACACACACACACACATACATACACACACTGGGTAACTGAAGAGCAGGCCCTGCTCAGCTCATGGAAGGTCATTTCTCCCAGACACCCTCACATTTCTCATCTTTCTCACGTCTGCCTTCTAAAACCTTCTTTTTCTCAAGGGAGACAATTCAGGAGACCAGAAATATGGCCATGTGGCTTCTGAGAGGCAGAAAAAAGGAGGCATTTGTATTATTCAGTGATGTGGCTGTGGACTTCACCCAGGAGGAGTGGAGGCTGTTGAGCCCTGCTCAGAAGACCCTATATAGGGATGTGATGCTGGAAAACTACAGGAACCTGATATCCATGGGAATTCCATTTTCCAAACCAACACTTGTCATTCTACTGGAACAGGGGGAAGAGCCCTGGAAAGAGGAGAGGGAACGTTTACCCAGCCTCAGTTCAGCAGACCCAAAGCCCGAAATTCAACCCTGTTCCTTCTCTCCTCAAACTTTCTACAGTCAACAATTATGCCAACATGTGTTGTGTGATCATCACCTTCAAATCTCCCCAGGCATGTTTGCAGGAGCTCTCCAAATATCAGATCCCTGCTCAGTGTATCAAAAGCAGCAGCAGCAAAGACTTTCCGATCAAAACTCCTGGAATGACAAAATGGAAGGTGAAGTCAGAGAAAGTCACTCCAGGTCCTTGTTTGGGAGTACAAGGGAAAGGATGCCTTCAAGGACTTTCTCCATCCCACCCAAAAGACAGCTAATAAGATCTAGGGAAGGCAACACAGTGATGGAAATAAAGCTCAGCCCAGCAGAGAAGGCAAACTCTGTGGAAACAGACAAAGTATTAAAATGGGTAGAAATCTCAGGATTTGAAGGACTCAGTTGTGGAGATCATGAGCTAGGTGTTAACCAGAAATCAGCCTGCTTCACTCATCAGAGGACCCACTCAGGGGAAAAGCCTTACGTTTGCAATGAGTGCAGCCGGGCCTTTAGCTACAGATCAGCTCTCATCACACACAAGAGGTCACACACGGGGGAGAAACCTTATCTCTGCATGGAATGTGGGCAAGCTTTTAGCCAGAAGTCAAATCTAGTCACACATAAGATGGCACACTCTGGGGAGAAGCCCTTTGCATGCGAGGAGTGTGGGAGAAGCTTTAGTCAGAAGTCAACACTCATCAGACACCTTAGGACACATTCAGGGGAGAAGCCCTTTGTGTGCAGTGAGTGTGGGCGAGGCTTTAGGGATAAGTCAAACCTTATCACACACCAGAGGACCCACTCATGGGAGAAGCCATATGTATGTAGGGACTGTGGACGACTCTTTAGAGATAAATCAGCTCTCAGCAAACACCAGCGGATTCATTCAGGGGAGAATCCTCATTCGTGCAGTGAGTGTGGCCGGAGCTTTAGCCAGAAATCATACCTCGTTAAACACAAGAGGACTCACTCAGGAGAGAAGCCTTTTGTGTGTCGAGAATGTGGGAGAGGATTTAGTGATAAGTCAAACCTTACTACACACCAGAGGACACACTCAAAGGAAAACCCTTATATGTGTGAGGAGTGTGGACGAGGGTTTAATGTTAAGTCAGCTCTCATTACACACCAGAGGACACACTCAGGAGAGAAGCCTTACATGTGCAGAGAATGTGAGCGAGGCTTTAGACATAAGTCAACTCTCACTGCACATCAGAGGACACACTCAGGTGAGAAGCCTTTTGTGTGCAGAGAATGTAGGCGAGGCTTTCGACAGAAGTCACACCTCATCAGTCATCAGAGAACACACTCTGGGGAGAAGGCTTACATTTGCACGGAGTGTGGCCATGGCTTTAGCCAGAAGGCGAATCTACTCAGGCACAAAATGGCGCACTCAAGGGAGAAACCCTTTGTGTGCAGGGAGTGTGGGCGAGGCTTTAGCCAGAAATCAGCCCTCTTAAGACATCAGAGGACACATTCAGGGGAGAAGCCGTATGTATGCAGGGAGTGTGAGCGTGCTTTTAGAGATAAAGCAACCCTCATCACGCATCAGAGAACACACTCGGGGGAAAAGCCTTATGTTTGCGACAAGTGTGGGGAAGGCTTTAGGCTGAAGTCACCCCTTATTATACACCAGAGGACACACTTGTAGAGAAATCTTATGTGCCGGGACTATAGGCAAGGCTTAAGCAATAAGTCACATCTATCTCGTTAAGTACCAAAGAGAACTTTAGGGGGTAATCTCACGTGTGCAAGGGTTGGGCTTCAGAGATTTGTTAACTATCACTATACACTAGAGGACAGGAGAAGATCTACATGCGTAGAGTAGTGGCTCTCAACTAGAGATGATTTTTGCCCCCCACACCCCCCACCCCAGACATTTGGCTAGGTCTGGAGATATGTTTGATTGTTACAGCTGGGAAGCTGTTATTGGCATCTAGTGGGTAGAGGCCATGGATGCTGATAAAAATTCTACAATATACAGAACAGCTTCCCAAAGCAAAGAATTATCCAGCCCTAGAAGATTTGGATCCTCTATGGGAAACATTGGCTCCAGAACTCCAATGGCTAACTCCCTATTAGTTTGGTTGAACCTTTCATAAAATTGCTCTGCAGCCTCACAGCCTTCCTACCCAACCTGCCTTCCCACCCTTCTTCTTCACATCTAGGCCTGCTGGCTCTTCTGGCCTTCTCTGACTCCTTTCTCTTTCCCTCAAAGGTAGTTTCCCCAATAAATCTCTTGCACATCTAATCTTGTCTTCTTTCTCAGTGGACTCAAAGGAACACAACTACACAAGGCAAATAGTAACTTTACAGTGAACTGACTTGGCATCCACTACCTTAACAAAGTTAACCAGCAATATTGGATCAAACTGACATCATATGCCTCCTGATAGGATTCATTAAAAAGAACACCATGTCACTTCTTTGATATTCCTGCCAAAAAATGTGTAACCTAAATCTTATCATGAAAACTTATTACACAAACCTAAATTGAGAAATATTCTGAAAAATAACTGGCTGTGCTCTTCAAAAATATCAAGACCAAGAAAGACAAAGAAAGGCTGCTTAAATGTTCCAGATTAAAGGAGACTACAGAAATATGATCATTAAATACATTACTTGATACAGGATTGGATAATGGACATACATAGTTTTAAAATACATTATGGGGACCAATTGAGAAAAATAAATATTAACTATGAATTAGATGTTAGTATTTTAGCATTCTCAAACTTCCTAATTTTGATCACTGTACTGTGGCCATGTAAGTTAAGAATGTTCTTGCTCTTAGGAATATGCACTGGTGTTTTTAGGAGTAAAGGGACACATTTATTATAACATATTCTCCAATTGTTCAGAAGGCAAATATGCCCTCAAATTTTTCGTAGAAAACAAAATGTGTATATAAATATGCACATATTTTTCCAGACAGATATAACAAATGGAACAAAATAAACCATTGGTAAATCCTGTTAAGATATATGAGAGTGAATTATATATTTCTTGCACTTTCCTCTAAATCTGAAATTGTACTAAAATTTAAAAAAAAAAAAAAAGGTATCAAGAAATAAAAAACAAAAGAAGGAAAGAAGAAAGCAAATAGCTCCTGAGATGTTGGGGACTGTTGGTTGTTGAACTAATCACAGATTTTTAGCTGCAACATAGGCCCAGTTCACCTCCAGGAGAAATCTGAATGATCATCTCACACTCTGCCAGAAAGAAAAAAGGGCTTGTACTCTGTGAAATATTCATACATTACTCTCCAACAGTTCTTTTATACACAGTGTTCTGAATGCAATTAAATATTACCAGGAATGCAAAAAAGAAAAAACAGGACAATATAACCCATAGCCAAAATAAAATAATAGAAGCAGACCAGCAGATAACCCAGTTATTGATATCAGCAGCAAAGGCTTTAAATCAATTATTACAATAATTCTAAGGAATTTCCAAGAAAATTGCTAGGATATTTCAAAAGACAAATGAAAACTTGAAGACGAGAACCAAATATAAGTACTCATATTGAAATACGCAAGATCTGAATTTTTTTTGTCCAGGCCTGCAGTTGCAGTGGAATTAGCTGTCCTTTTCCCTCCATCTCTTCTCAGATAACTTTAACGGGGACTGCAAATAAGTGATTCGATTTCAAAATTGACATCAGAAGAGAGGCATGGCTTTCATAGTTATTCATCTCCTCGTTCTATAGAACTGGGAAAACCAGTCACCAGACCCTGATCTAGTCAACCATCTTATGAAGGGGCACTAAATCTAAAATTTATTTCTCAACTATTGGGCTCTAAATAAAAATTAACACTGTTACCACAATAACGCAGATTGGAGCTGCCTGCCGCAGTAGCCGGTTCTGAGACAGGAAGAGTTTTATTGTATACCGATACATAGGAGGCAGAGGGGAATAGATTCCTCCGAAAACCCATCTTCCCCACTGGAGATTGCCCGAAGGCTTTATAGGGACAGGATTATGGGGCTTAGAAGTTTGTGTTAATTCTCCCTTGAGGTGGTCACGCCCCAGATAAATTAATCTATTCTTGGAAGTTATCTGGCAACATCCTGGTTTTCTTGTCCCAAGATGGGTGCTTTGTTAGGTTTTTCATTCCTAGATCATTATAACTTGTTTTCCACCCTCCAAGGAGAAACATCGGTTAATCTTGAACTTTTTATAGAGACCTGAACAGAAGGGAAAAACAAGATAAGGGGGGCAATGCAGGGATTAGCGATGGGGAGTAATAATAGTGAGCCAGACCTATGCAGTCTCTTCCAACACTAACTCATCTCAACTCTGCCACTTGCTTCTGAAGCTGATATGTGTCCGTTTTTCTCATTTAGAAATGTTTTTTATTTACTAATCTCAAGTAATATATTTACTTTCTCTTAGGAATCTGCCTAAGTAGTTTTCTTTTTCTCAATTAAAATAAAATTGTATCTTCTACATCTAACAAGAAACTTCTGATTGCCAATCTCTCTCTCTCTTTAAATGGATTTAGACCAACCCTATCGCCCAGTTTGGTAAATACAGTATTTTAGTTTTTGTGATTTTAATTACAAAGGAACAATACCATTAAAAAGTCATAAAATGTCTGTTGGACCTATTTTAATTAATCAGTATTCCCATATTAAATTAGATGGAAAACAACGGAAGGACCAGGTCTGATCCACTAGTATATTGGGATTAAAATGGATAGAATGTCTAAAGAAATAATTCATGTTTATTATAGAAAATAGCCCTTCAATGAATATAATAAGAAGACCAAAATATTTTTGGAAACTATGATTTTGTGCTCCTTTTCTAGTGTTCTTTGATACCAATGTTAGTCCACTGTTTTAGTTTAAAACAAACATTTATTAGTTTGGGGTTATAAAAAATTATTTTTTCTCCTTTTAGGGAAGTAGCATGAACTTTTATAACTTTTTAAATATCCCTAATAAACCTTTTTGAAGCTATTAATGTATTTTACTTGTCATTTCATACACACATACTCACCACAAGACATGATTTAATTCAACAGTCTTATTAAGGATACTTACCTCGTAAAAGGTTGATGCTAAATGAAACAGCAAACGCACAAGCCCTTATTCTTGTAACTTTTATATTATAATTCAGTTAGTGTAATCTTGGATCTGTCTAGGATCTCTCCCCAAGCTCACATACACACTGCCTTATGATTCTATTGTTTGGAATTAGAAATGTTACCCAAAGCAGGTCCTGCTCCATGCGGCTTCTCATCGATAAAGACACACCAGGATGACCAGAGGGGAAAATCCTTTATTGCAAGCGCACAGGCAAGGAACAAGGAGGTGTATAACTCAAATCAAGCTCCCTGAGCAAAGGGAGGCAGAACCTTTTATAACATCTCTCACTAGGAAGTACATACAAACATTATGGACTACATCGGTTATTTTTGTATTTTTTCCTTTGGCTTGTAGGCTAATAAACGGTTTGACTGGCTTGAGCCACATCACGTGCTTTGAGGACAATGGACAAGAGGAGGCAGGTTCTGCTTGGTCTGAGCAGCTACTAATTGAGCCACACCCAGTGCTATCACTTAAGGCTTTGTTTGATAATGACTAAGCAGCTCCTGGCTGCTAAAATGTGAAAGGAGAGGCTAGGTTAACCTGGAAAAGTGTACATGAGAAGGGGGTAATAGGTCTGTCCATATGATCTCATTTTCAGACTTTTCTCTCTGTTCTAGCAAGAGCAGAAAGAATCTGGATAGAGTACTTTCTTCCTAGGTATTTGGTCCTTAGATAAACGTTTCAATAGATTTCCCATCTATAAAACCTGAGATGGGGGACAAGATTCTCTGTCAACTTCAAGTTGCAAGCAATGGAGTACAACAGTAGGAAGGTCACAGGAGGGTACTTAGAATGATTAAAGCCAGCTGCCTCTCTGGACTCAGTGAAAACAAATGGATAAATTTGGGTATTGATGGATTCAATTACCTCTTCCCTAAACTTCTTCAGCCCAGGTAGTTGAGTCATAATTGCTATTTATGTGCAGTACCTGTGACAGATAAAGACAAACTGTTGTAGTAGTGAAGATAAACCTTCTAACGGCAGTGGGAAGAGTCATAGGAGATGGCTTGGTTCGAATTCTAGCTCAACCTTTTAATTTTCTTCAAGAACTTGGACAACACTGCTACCTCTAAAAATCTAAATTTTCTCTTCTGCAGACAGAGTTATTAAGATTAAATGACATTACTTAAATTAGGAGTATGATAAACAGTCAATAAAAAAAAAATTTCCTTACCCTCTTTTGTTCCCTACTTAACTGGTCTCCTTCATTTAAATAAATAAGAAACCTAATAGGTCCAGGGTGTGGCTACAGCTTCAGGTCATTTTATGACCTTGAGCAAGTCGTATGACCTCTCAGAGCTCCTGTTTTGCCATTTGCAGAACTGGGATAATAATAGCTGGCACCTGCTCACCATGCTGTGAAGATGAATGAGGTAACAGTCACAAAGCAGGGTGTACTCTGGGGAAGGCAAGCGCCACTTGCAGTAAAAATAACAACAAGGATAACATTCAAAAATATTTATGTCCTAGGCGCTCCCTAAAGAGATTTGGGCATCTGTTGTCCAGGACATATTAGCCTTTAATTAAAAACAAATACCTGCCCGTTTTCATTAAAGTCCATTTTGGCAAATGGTTACTGTTCTGTAATACACCTGTTGAGTCCCTTGCAGATTAACAAAGAGCCACTGGGGAAAATTAAAAAACAACAACAACAAAAAAGCACTGTACTGCACTGGCAGGAAATGGAAAAACCCAACTGGGCACATTCTGTACACAGTTACCACTCAGCCAACAGCGCTTTTCACTGTGAATTTTATAAGTGTTACCCTGAGCAAACATTAGCCACCTTAATTGGGAGATTGTGCCAGGATTTTAGATTATACACTGCCTGACAACGGTGTGTGCCAAATATATATGGTGCCCATAAATCTCCTGGTGTTGATTTTATCAACACATCAACTATGATCATGGCCCTTGGTAACAATATTTGTGGAACATTTTTTACATTTGCTTAGAGATTTTGATTTTTCATCATGCCTCTAGTAGGAATGCTTTCAGTATTAGAATGTTTTTAATGCAATCAGACAATTTAGGAGAGAGGATGGAAACAATGTGTGCAAATGCAGGATACTTGCTGATTAAGGAAGCCATTATTTTTCATGAGATGTCTTTAGTTCTAAAAATGTCTCAGCCAGCATTGTCTATATATGGCTTTCTAAATATGACTTTTAAAATTATATCTGGAAGACTTTCCTCTAGTCAGACTTGGTTCTGCAACATGTTCAACTGAATACTAAATGATTCAGTGAGGCCCATTTAAAGCCCAGCCTTTATATTCAGGGTAATGCGCCTGGAGAGAACTTTGTCAAGTGTCATTCTTTGGATTGAAAGAGAAAGCACAATACAGATAACCTTCTAAATATGTTGGTGGTGAAGGTATTTACTGTTGTGTGAGAAGATAAAATACTTCTTTTAAAAGCCAGAGTCACATAATAACAGGAGTAACGAAAGAGACTGTAAATGAGAGAGAAAAGAAAGCAGGCTTTCAGGAGACTGCTTGGTGCCTTTAAGAATGGAATCCATTAGAGATGTGTATCAGTGATGCCTAAAATTCAAACAATGCCCATTTTTCAGTTTTCTGCTGACTGAAATGGACTTTCAACATTTTTCCTGTAAAATGTGAATGTTACTTCTAAAATGAATAATTTATCTATAGAGTCTGATTTTCTTGTTTAGCAAAACGAATGAAAAGGGTGCTTTATAAAAAGAGGTTTATAAGGCAGGGTATGTTCAGAGTTTTAAAGAATAGCTCACCCCCAATAAGTCTGAGGGGATGGTGGAGCTGTTGTTTCAGTAAGATTCTCACCTTCTCTCATGCCTTCTACCCATCCTTCACAGAACTGATAGTCTAATCTTCTTAAGCATGTCTGACTGCCAATTGCTTTCCAAATAAATGCATTCAAGGCCTTCCATGATCTGGTTCCCAATTTATTTTATGGCTTCTTCCACTACTTCTTCACAGTTAGGTGATTTCCAGTTTAAATGATCTACTGATTTAATCATTCCTATACTTTTTCATGGAAACTTTGGTGGCGTAGTGCTTTAGAGCTACAGCAGCTAACCCAAAGGTCGGCAGTTCAAATCGACAGGGGCTCCTTGGAAACCCTATGGGGCAGTTCTACTTTGTACTGTAGGATCGCTATGAGTCGGAATCGACTTGACGGCAATGAGTTTGGTTTTGGTTTTACACTTTTTCACAAGGAGCCCTGGTGGTGCAATGGTTAAATTGTTAAAGCATTTGGTTGCTAACCAAAAGGTCTGTGATTCAAACCCGCTAGCCACTCCATGGGAGAAAGATGTGGCTGTCTGCTTCTATAAAGATTTACAGCCTCGGAAACCCTATGGGGCAGTTCTACTCCATTCCATAGGGTCACTATGAGTCAGAATTGACTCCACGGCAATGGGTTTGGTTTTTATACTTTTTCACATCCATTCTTTTTCTTATCTTTCAATGTCATCTACAAAGCTTTGGCTTTACAGCCCCTTTTCTGTGTTCATGTGTCACATTTTATCCTGAATGTTATTTCTCCCTTAAATATTACTCTGATTACTTCTGCCCCTTAAGCCGTTATTAATTTTACTCTATTTAGAATTCCTAGTGATATATCTGTATCTTTCATATAGCACTTCATGATACTCTCTAGAGTGCATTAAAATCATCTATGTAGACGCCTCATATCCTTCACTAGGTATGATATTTTGAGCTGTATATTACATAGTCTCCCCAACGTCAGGATTCAATTAGAGTATGTCAGCTCTGTACATCTACTTCCAAGAGGACACTGCATTTAGTGAAGGAGCTCTGGTGCTGCAGTGATTAAGTGCTTGGCTCCATGGGAGAAAGCCCTGGCGATCTACTCCCATAAAGCTTACAGCCTAGAAAACCCTATGGTGCAGTTCTACTTGTGTCACGTGGGGTCACTATGAATCAAAATTGACTCCATGGCACCTAACAACAGCAACAGGTAACTCTTTGAATAAATACAAAAAGTCATGTCTTCAAACTGATTTCATTAACTTTTCTTTCATTTAATTTGTTTGGTTGAAAAGTTGGTCCATGACCTACAAAGAGGAGATAACAAAGAAGATGTCCTAGAGAAAGTAGAGAAGACTAGAAAATTAGGCTTTGGAACCATCAGGAACCACAGATTAGAAAATAGAAGCTGAAATAGCAATTTCATAGCAGGAACAATACAGTTAAGAAACATATGCTTAGAAGAAAGGGAACACCAACCATGTTATACTGAAATATCAAATTCTGAGACGGGGCATCTATTTGATCTAGTTGGTTGTGCTGCGATTGTCTTTGGGAAGATGTTATTAACTATTTCCAATCTGTACCACAAGACTTCCTCCAGCAGTAAAGACATAGTTGCAATAAAATAAATGAGGGACTTATTGGGAAGAAAATATAGAAGGTATAAAAAATGGATCACATCCACTACTACAGTTCATCATGTGGAGAGACTAGGTGAAGTGTGATGGATAATTGTTTTTGTTTTTATAATCTGTAACTAATGAGCATGCACTTCAAGTGTTTTATTACATTTCATAGTGATGCATTAGACTAGAGCTGTGCTTATTGATACCTTGAATAGTTATCCACAAGATTGCCATCAAACAGCTTTATTAAAAATATCTCCAGGTATGAAAAAACCCAATTTATGGGCCAGCATATAGTCTGGTACCAGAGGTACCTGACTCTCTAACTCTATGTACAGTGCATCCTACAGTCTACTGGATTTTATGACTTTGAAGATCCTTAAGCACAGACAGGTTTAAGAATGTAAATAGGTACTGGTTAAATAACTCCCAGTTCCTTGAACTCTTTTTCATGTGACGTCATATGTGTTCTCATCACCTTCCTCAGAACCTGCTGCATTTTCTCTATGGTCTTATTAAAATACAAGAACATTTGAGAATGTCATTACTACAAGATAAATGTCAATAATTTTCTTACTATTTTAGAGACTATATTGAATTTAGGCGGTAATGAAGACATGAAGGCTTTACTTGTTTGTGTTGCTTTCATGTAGTTGTAATCTGAAATAACCCAAATCCTTTTCTACTCATTTTTCACACTCAAGTATTTGTTTCCATTTGCGATATGAGGGAGGTGGGGGTAAAATTTCAATACTTCATCTCCTTGTTATTGAGTTTTTCAGAGTTCATGCATGTCTTAGGCTGAGTTCTTTAGAGGAGCAAAATAAGTGAAGCGTATACATAAATGTGCATACCTGAAACCTGTTGTCGTCGAGTGGATTCCGACTCATAGCAACCCTATAGGACAAAGTAGAACTGCCCCATAGGGTTTCTAAGGAGTGGCTAGTGGATTCGAACTGCCGATCTTTTGGTTAGCAGCCATAGCGCTTAACCACTGTGCCACCAGGGCCCCATAAATATATTTAAAGAGATTTATTTCAAGGAAATGGTTCATGCAATTGTAAAGGCTGGCAAGTCTCAAATCCATGAGTCAAGTATCAGGCTGGAGGCTTCTCCTGACTCATATGATTGCAGGGGCTGACGAACCCAAAATCAGCAGGTCAGGTAGAAGGCTGCTGGCTCATGGGATTGTGGGAGCTCGTAAATCCAAAATCTGTAGGTCAGACAGCAGGCTGAAGGCTTCTTACATCCCAAGAACTGGATGGAGGTCAGAGGATGGCGAGACAAACGCAGGATTAAGAAAAAGGGAACTTTGCTCAGCATTCGTTTATAACATAAATACAAGCCACACCTCTTCCAAATGATTGGCTGCTCACATCAGATCAAAACATGGAAGGTGATATGTAGTGTCTGCCAAACCACTGAGAATTACAGCCTAGCCAACTTGACACATGACATTAACCATTGCAACATGTTAGAGAAAGCATCCCTGATATTTGGGAGTTGGTATAATACAGCAGAATATCATTTCTCGGAGAGATCAAAGTGTGTAAATCTCAGTTCTGCCTTTTTACTAGCTCTGTGACCCTCAGATGCCTATTAACTTCTCTTATTCTCAATGTTTGTATCCATTAAGGCACGTCATTTTCATGGAGATAATGTGAGGATTAAATGAGATCATGTGTATAGAATATCAAGAATAGATAGTGCCTTTTCCATAGAAAATGCTCTAAGGATGTTAGCAATTATGGGGAGTGCATCTAATTCACAACTAATTTAACAAGACAGATTTGCTAGATATGATAGATAATAGAACCCACAAAGCTGAAATGTCTTCTGGCAGATTATATAGCTATTTAAAATGAGAATAAAGATAATAACCTAATTCTTTCTCTTGCTTTCTTCAAAAGACACCAATTTCTATTCAAGATTAAATTGATTTCTCTGCTGTAATAAACAAATATAAACCTTAGAAAGAAGGAATTGAATAGAACAGATATATTGTCTTATCAAATATCCTATTTGATTTGTTTCAAAATACCTTTGCCCAGCAGAAATCAAAGATAATACTCTCTAAAAAGTATTAACAGTGTTTTAATGCTTAGTATGGGCACAGAACTAAATCAGAGCTATATTTATTCTGGAACTACCAGAAGTAACGACACAGCAGCTAAAGGTTATAAATTGCTCCTGTGTGCTTCAGCCAGCTATGTCAGTCCTTAATTATGACAATAAGGCTAAAATGTAAGACATGCATACACACAAATAAACCGTGACATATATGTGCCTCAACCCTAGCAGAAAAATAAATATAGACACTGTGGGCCTTTACCTATTTAAACATTTCAGGAATATGGTGATTGCCTCTTTCAAATTACCTCTTTTTTCTGAAATTGTAGTTAAGGTTTGAGGATAATAATTACTGACAGCCCTTAAATTATTCCCATGCTTCAAAACTTGGAATCAATAAAAGTATAAAGGTAGGAAATAAATGCTTTGTCTCATCTGTCATTAAGGCAAATTTCCACTTACTCCTGCTTCACTGTCTCCGTCCTCCTTCTGCCACTTGGCTTCTCTGAGTCCTCTCGTCATGACAAATGAAGAATTGTCCACTTTAGGATTGCTCTGGTAGCCAAATCCATTCTTTACTTCTTCTCTTGATTATTGATTAAAAAAAAAAAACTTTGGTTGTAGTCTATAATTACAATAATAGTACCAACTATTATTTATTAGGAGGCAGTGGTGGTTCAGTGGTAGAATCCTTGCCTTCCATGTGGAGACCTGAGTTCAATTCTCAGCCAATGCACCTCATGAGCAGCCACCACCTGTGGGGATATGTGCCATTAAAATATGGGTGTATAAAGGCCTCTATGCTGCACAACATGTTGAAACTTGTCACGACTTGTTTTTCCAAACCCGTTACTGATTGGCTTGTTTACCTGAATTCCTCCTCACTTGCCCAAAACTTATTGTTATTCACCCAAAGCCCATTGTTCTGTTATTTGCTTCACTGTTTGCTGTATTGACTATAAAATAAACTCCTGGGACTGAAGCTGGGGATGACTCCTCAGAGTGACCCTCCTGGCCCCACTTCTCTGCAAGAGTTGTGTTTGGTTACTGTCTCTGCCGCCCTGACATTCGCCACCGCTGTGACAACCACCCATTTGTCAGTGGAGGCTTGTGTGTTGCTATGATGCTGAACAGGTTTTAGTGGAGCATCCAGACTAAGATGGACTAGGAAGAAAGGCCTGGAAATCTACCTCCAAAAATCAACCAATGAAAACTGTATGGATCATAACAGAACATTGTCCAACTTGCTTGCCTTGGAGACATCATCAGGAGGGATCAGTTGCCAGAAGAGATTATCATGTTCAGTGAAGTAGAAAGCCAGCAAGGACAAGGGAGCTCTTGAACATGGTGGAGATTGTGAGGATGACACAAGACCAAGCAACATTTTGTTCTGTTGTACATAAGGTTGCCATGAGTCAAAAGCGACCCGATGGCAGCTATCTATCTGTCTATCTATCTATCATCTGATATGGCACAAAGAATATGAAATGTGAATAAAGCCTGGGTTTAAATAAAATTTTGCATTCACTTAATCTCCTTGTAGGTTTTTCCTCTTTTGTAAAATGGGCCTGTAAAAGTACTAGGAATTAATGTTTTGATGGATTCATACGTATGACAACTTTCTGATGTAAAAGCAGTTGAGGTAATAGCTAGCTAATCTTAATCGATATTTGACATGGATGGATGTACAGAGCCCGCCATCCCTTCCTCCTTTCCTTTCCCTGTCTATGGCCCACTCCTGCAGTGAAGTCAGAGGAGCCATGAGATCATGGAGCACCAGGCATTTCCAGCTGGGTCAGGTTGAAACTGTCTAGAGTGGGGTTAGCCAGAGTAGATAAAGACCATATCCTAGGATGAACCACAGAAAAGTAGTAAACATTGTCCTCAAATTGAGGAATCTGTGAGGCATGCCCTCCAAATATTTGGCTTTGTTTATTGTTTGTCAGCTTTAGTGTTGTTCTAGAATTGCAGAGGAACTCTTTTTCTCCATCAGGTATAGTGTGCATTGTAACATTTTAACAGTGGCCTTCTATAAAAAGAAGGAAAAATGCATTCAGTGAGTTGAGATTGTGGACAGATCCTCAGATCCCAGGGAGTGGTGTCCACTTTATTTCTACATTCAAGGCTGAGTTTTGTGCAGTGATCAGCTCTGGTGAGCATCAGGTATGTGTTAAGGGAAGTCTTCCCTGCTACCCCAAAGTTCTCTGTGCTCTATGTTAAGGACAGACAGATAAAATCACTGTAATCATGTAAGATACTGTCGCTGACTCTCATGTATCCAGCTTAAGGAGTTTGCAGATGTGATAAAATAAATAAGGCACAGACTCTATCCCCAAGGAATTCAAAGTTTTAAAATAATAATATAAACAACAACAACTAGTTCTTGAACATTGTTCATAATATGCCAGGCACTATTCCAAGAACGATTCCTGGTGGCACAATGGTTAAGTGCACAGCTGCTAACCAAAACGTTGGTAATTCTAACCCACCCAGTGGCTCCTCTGGAGAAAAGACCTGGCGATCTGCTCCCATAAGGTTACAGCCTGGGAAACCCTATGAGCCAGTTCTAGTCTGTCCTGTAGTGTTGCTATGAGTCAGAATCAACTTGACAGCAAACAACAACAATATTAGAAAAAAACTACATACACAACTTTATGAATATTAATAAAATTTTATGACATAAGGAAGTATTATGATTACAGATACATATGCACACAAAGATTTATACTATATAAATATTACATACATTAACACATGAGTGAATATGTACAGTGTAATAAGATACACTCTATAGTAGATATTTGTGAGCTCAGGCAAGATTTGCTTTAGTATGTGAAACTTGTCTTAAGTCTTGATATATGATTCATAGTTTGCCAGAGAACTAAAGGGTAAAATAGAAAGTTTCTAGAAAAGAAAATAGACATTTACAAAAGTATTGAGATTTGCTTCTACATCAGCCTCAGTACCATAATTATCATCACAGCTAACATTTATTGAACACTCACTGTATACCATGCCAGTCCCTAAATTCTTTAGAAGGATTACCGTATCTTTACCCAAATAATGCTCTCTTTCTATGTTTGTTTGGCAACCACTCCCACCCTCTGCAAGGTATTTTCAGAAGTGCCAGTATGCCAATTTCTTCTTTTAACATGTTGTTGTTAAAAAAAAAAAAAGAAAAGAAAAGAAACCAGCATAGCATGCTTACAAAAACACCTGGGGAGTGGGGAGTGGGGAGAGGGAAGGGCTGGCAAACAAACGTAGAAGGTGTGATTTATTTGCATAAAAATATGGTAGTGCTTTTAATGTATACAACAGATCAAGATGTAGATACCATGTTTAACATGATTTTACAGATGAAGACATGGAGGGACGGAAAGATGACTATAAGCCACACCAATAATAAGTGGCAAAGCATAATTTAGACCAGGAAGTCCAGCTCTAGAGAATCCACACTTTTAACCACTAAATATACTGACTTACACTAGAAGCATGACATATTTAGGAAATGGCAAATAATTAGGTATGGTAGAAATGTAATTATGGGAGATAAAGAATATAAAAGTCCTATAGCAGACCATGTTTGTGATGTCAAAATATTTGGATTTGGGGAAATATTGAATCATTGATGGTTACATGAAAAGACATTTGTTTTTAAAAGAATATTCTGTGGAGAGAAGACCTAGGTAGTGAAGATATTTGAGGAAGAAAGACTGGCTGGGAGAAATATTTAATAGTCCTTATAAGGCAAGGAGGACAGGAGTTTGACCCAAGAAAACTGTCACAGAATACAAAAAGGAGAAGAAATTTAAAACTGAATAAATTAAAGGCGTATTACAGTTCATGTGATGATCAGTGTTATGTCAAGGGCTAGGAAGAAGAAAAAGGAGATGGCATATGGGAGCATACCCATAAGCATATCTAGGTTTGGTGGAGGATATTTCTACATATGTATTTGTATGTGCTACAAATATATCCATGTATATAGTACAGCACACAGGGGACATAGTTTTGAAAACTTCTTAGCCATAACCAAACACCTTGAGGGACTGAGTCACTGGGCTTGGGGGCTTAGGTCCATAATCTCAGGGGACATCTAGGTCAATTGGCATAACACTCCATGAAGACAATTTTCTACATCCTAAGTTTGTGAGTGGCAACTGGTGTCTTAATAGCTTGGGAGTGGCCATCTAAGATACAACTACTGGTCTCTTCCCATCTGGAGAAAAGAAGAGTAAAGAAAATCGAAGTTCCAAGGAAAAAATTAGTCCAAAGAACTAATGGACCACATGAACCAGAGCCTTAACTAGCCTGAAACCAGAAGAACTAGTTGGTGTCCAGCTACCCCTACCAACAGCTCTGAGTGGGATCACAGTAGAAGGTCCTGGACAGAGTAGGAGAAAAACGTAGAACAAAATTCAAATTCATAAAAAAGACCAGACTTATTGGTCTGATAGAGACTGGTGGAACCCCTGAGACTATGGCCCTTAGACATTCTTCAAATCTGGAACTGAACCCACTCCCGGAGATCACCTTGCAACCAAACAATAGATAGGCCTATAAAGGAAACAATAACACCCATAAGGATTATGCTCCTCAGAACAATCAACAGTATGAGACCAATAGGGCAGCATTTTCCCAAAAACAAAGTTCAGAAGGCAGGAAGGGGCAGGAAAGATGGGCAATGGAAACAGGGAACTCAGGGAGGAAGTGCACAGAGTGCTGTCACATTGAGGAAATTGCAGCTAATGTCACAAAACAAAGTAAGTATAAACTGTTGAATGGGAAACTAATTTGCTCTGTAAACTTTCACCCAAACCACAACAAAATGGTCAAAAAAAAAAAAAAAGAAGAAAAAGGAGAAAGTGTCTGACTTGAGCATATTTTGGAAGCAGGTACCATTAGCAAAGACAGGGAATACAAGAGAAGATGCAGGTTTTAATTGAAGATAAAAATTTCATCTTTGGAACATCTGCAGAATAGGACATAGCAAATTTCTAGAACTGCCGGAGCTTCATTTATTTGGAAAATGAAATCAATTGCTGACTGAAAATCTACTCTTGATGGCAGTGTGGAATCATTTTGTCATGCTATTTTTCTGTTAAATATGATTTAACTTGGGGGAGCTCCGGCAAAATGGTGCTCTAGGCAGAAGCACCACGCAGTTCCTCCACAGCAAAGATCTGAAAAACTAAGCCAAACAGAGAATACCACAATCCTGAAACCCAAAAACATCAAATGAAGAGATAAAGAACTCAGCCAAGCACCAAATGGAGTGAGAAAACTGACAGAGAACGGACAGCAAGGAGAGATTCATGCAGAGGTCCCCTACCAGCTAACACAGCGTGGATCAGCCATCTTGGACTCCTATCGGAGACCAGCAAACGGGGTACGAGAAAGCAGCCTCACCGAACTTCCAGTGGGAGACAAAACAACCGGTAATTGGCAATATACGCTTTCCCACCCCCCACACTTCTTCACCCTGACTCGGCCTTCTCTACTTCCCCTGGCCACAGTCTCTTGACTGGGAAACAGCAGCTGCTTCGATTCCACACACCCGAACGGGTGGCTATCTGAGTGCCATTTGTTGGCTGCTGGTGTTGCTTTTTTTCCGCTTCTTTTTATTTCTTCCTTGCCTCTCCCCACCTCCCCCTCCTTTCGCTCGGGTACCACGCTCCGTGCACCAACTTTGCTTCTTCCTGAGGGGCTGCAGAGCTCTGTTCGAGTGTGGAGCTGCTTCCTGGTATGGGCTGCCGCACTGGTGGGATCCTGGGGCTTTTGTTCCTTTGATAGTTTTGAATTGTTTGTTTGTTTTCTTTTCGTTTTCTTGAGTTGGGAGCCCTTTCTGGCCAGGCTGAGCTGCGTGGCAGGCAGACTCCCCTTCGACTTCCACAGACGTGCAGAGGGATCCCTGAGGGCATTTCTTTTTATGTTGGGTTTTTTTTTTTTCTGTTTCTTTGGGGGCTTTTATTGTTTTTGTTTTTTAAATTTGTTTTGTTTTCTTTTTCCTCTTTTTCCCTTTTTGTCTTTCATCATTGCTCAGTTCCTGTATCTTCCTTCTCCTTCTGTTCCCTGAAAACCTGGCGTTGTATACCTCTACACCTTCTACCCAGGCTATATTGCAACACCTGAGAGCAACTTCCCCAGACCTCATAGCTGCACTTGTGGGATCCCTGGGAACTTTGTGATTCTTTAACCTTTCTGATTCTTATTTATTCATTTTTTTATTTTCATCCTCCTCCTCTTTCTGTTGTTCTTCATTTCATAGTCTCTCATCTCTCCACTCCAACGGCAAGCTCCCCTAGCATTCTTTTTTTTTTTGTTTGTGTGTTTTCAGCTCCTGTTCCTCTCTCCTCTCTCCCATATCCATCATAGCTCCACACATAACAATCTCCCCGCTGCATCCTGCCTACCTGCACCATGCGCTTGACATCACACCACCAAGAAGCATGGGCACGACCTACTGGAACCTGCCCTGCAGTGATTACTGACCCACTCTGGTGGCTGTAGTAAATGACACAAACAACCTGTCCCAGTAACTCCTCTTCAGCTAGACCTCCCCTGCAATACCATATCTGAGTGACTGACTCTGCCAGTTGGAGAAGGAGGTGAAAAGTATTGTGCCCACAGACGAGCAAACAAAGAACACACAGTCTGCCTGCTCAGACATAGTCAAATTAAAAAAAAAAAAAAAAAAGGGACAAAAACAACAAATCTACAACCAATAAATGAGAAAAATAACTACTGAATGCCCTGAAGACAGCAGACAATATCAAAACATTTACAAAAACAGGACAAGATGGTTCCAGTAGGCATCCAAAATACAACACCAGATGACTCTCCTCTGGAAGAAAATGCACCAGAACTACCTGATATGGAATTCAAATCTTTAATACTCAGAATTCTCCAAGAACTGAGGCAAAAAGCTGAAAAACATGAGGAAAAAAATAGAGAAATTCATTGAAAATATGGGCAAAAAATTGGAAGACTTCAGGAAAACGAAGCAGGAACAAAATGACAAAATAAATTCACAAGTAAAAATAATACAAAGACAACAATTAGAAACCCAAAAGATAAACAACAAGATTTCAGGAATAGACAATGTCATAGAAAGGCTGAGAAGCAGATTTGAAACAGTGGAAGACAGGATCAGTGGAACTGAAGAAAAACACTTGGATACAACTCTTTCAGGAAAACTCATAAAAAATAACAAAGAAAAATGAAGAGACCTGAGAGTTATGTGGGACACACTCAAAAGCAAAAATCTGTGAGTGATTGGAATTCCAGAACAGGGGGAGAAAACAGAAAACACAGAGAGGATCATTGACAAACTGATTACAGAAAACTTCCCCAGTATCATGAAAGATGAAAAGCTGGCCATCCAAGAAGCTCAACGAACCCCATATAGAAGAGACCCCAAAAGAAAATCAGCAAGGCATATCATATTCACACCCGCCAAAACCAAAGACAAACAAAGAATCCTGAGAGCAGCTTGTGAAAAACAAGAAGTCACATACAGAGGAGAAACAATAAGAATAAGCTCAGATTATTCACAGAAAACATGCAGGCAAGAAGGCAATGGGATGACATATATAAAATCTTGAAAGAAAAAAATTGCCAGCCAAGAATAATATATCCTGCAAAACTCTCATTCAAATTTGATGGTGAAATTAGGTCATTTCCAGATAAACAGAAACTAAGGGAATATGTAAAAGTCAAACCAAACTTACAAGAATTATTAAAGCGAGTTCTTCAATCTGAGGACAAACAACTTCAGCTCACAGGCAGAACCTAGAACACAGGATCGTACCAGCCAGATACCAATCAAGGAAATGAACTCTCGAGGACTATCCAAAACCAAAAGAAATACAACAGGGAATCAGAGCAGTTAATCAGTAAACGACAACAACATCAAAACAATAAAAGAGGGAATAAACGGCATAGGTATAGAACCTTCTAATGGAGAGGAAGGCAAGGTGATATCACGTAATGGTAGACCACTTCAAGCTTAGAAAGATAAGGGTAAAATTTACGGTAACCACAAAGAAAGTTAACAAACATACTCTTAAAAATAAAGAGGAAAACCATAAAGTCTCAGCAAAAACAAAACCTACAAAAACAAAAGAAGTGAAAAAAAAATCCACAAAAAACAATAACTCAGCACAGGAGAATAAGAAGAACAAAGAAAACGTCAGCACCATAAAAAAGCACTACAAAATGACAGCAACAAACCCACATCTATCAATAATTACATGAATGTAAATGGACTCAATGCACCCATAAAGAGACGGAGAGTGACAGAATGGATAAGGAAACAGGATCCATCAATATGCTGTCTCCAAGAGACATACCTTAGAAACAAAGATGTGAATTTCTTAAAAGTCAAAGGTTGGAAAAAAATATATCAAGCTAACAACTACCGAACAAGAGCAGGAGTGGCAATTGTAGTCTCAGATAAAATAAACTTTAAAACAAAATCTACCATAAAAGACAAAGAAGGACACTATATAATGATTAAGGGGATGATCCATCATGAAGACACAACCGAAATAAACATCTACACACCGAATGACAGGGCTCCAAAATACATAAAACAAACTCTAACAACAATGAAAAGAGAAATTGACAGTTCCACAGTAAGAGTAGGAGACTTCAACACACCACTCTCAGTAAAGGACAGAACAACTAAGAAGAAACTCAGCAAAGATACAGAAGACCTAAAGGGCACAATCAGCCAACTTGACCTCTTAGACATATATAGAACACTCCATCCAATGGCTGCAAAGTACACATTCTTTTCAAATGCACATGGAACGTTCTCCAGAATAGACCACATCTTAGGCCACAAATCAATCCTCAACAAGATCCAAAACACTGAGATAATTCAAAGTATCTTCTCTGACCACAATGCCATCAAGGTAGAAATTAACAATAGAAGAAGCAAGTAAAAAAATCAACTACATGGAAGGTGAATAATACCCTGCTTACACATCAGTTGGTAATAGAAGAAATCAGAGATGGAATTAAAAAATTCCTAGAATTGAATGAGAATGAAAACACATCATACCAAAACCTTTGGGACACAGCAAAGGCAATCCTCAGAGGACAATTTATAGCAATAGATGCACATATCAAAAAAGAAGAAAGGGACAAAATCAAAAGATTGACTACAGAACTCAAACAAATAGAAAGAGAACAACAAAAAAGCCCACAACCACCGGAAGAGAGGAAATAGTAAAGATCAGAGCAGAAAAAAATGAAATAGAGAACAGAAAAACAATAGAAACAATCAACAAAACCAAAAGCTGGTTCTTTGAAAAAATCAACAAAATTGACAAACCACTGACCAGACTGACAAAAGAAAAACAGGAGAGGACACAAATAACCCAATAAGAAATGAAATGGGGGACATTACAACAGACCCAACTGAAATAAAAAGGATTATAACAGAATATTATGAAAAACTATACTCCAAAAATTTGAAAACCTAGAGGAAATGGATAAGTTTCTAGAAACACACAGCCTACCCAAACTACCACAAAGTGATGTTGAAAATCTCAACAGACCCATAATAAGAGAAGAGATTGAAAAGGTAATTAAAAAACTCCCAACCAAAAAAAGCCGTGGCCCAGATGGCTTCACTGGAGAATTCTACAAAACATTTACAGAAGAGCTTGTACCAGTACTACTCAAGCTATTTCAGAGCATAGAAGAGGAAGCAACACTTCCAAATTCATTCTATGAAGCCAGCATAACACTGATACCAAAACCAAGAAAAGATGTCAGAAAAAAAGAAAATTACAGACCAATATCTCTCATGAATACAGATGCAAAAATTCTGAACAGAATTCTAGCCAATAGAATTCAGCATCATATCAAAAAAATAATACAACACGACCAAGTAGGATTCATACCAGGTATGCAAAGATGGTTCAACATTAGAAAATTAATCAATGTAATCCACCACATAAATAAAAGGAAAGAAAAGAATCACATGATCATCTCAATTGATGCAGAAAAGGCATTTGACAAAGTCCAACACCCATTCCTGATAAAAACTCTCAGTAAAATAGGTATAGAAGGGAAATTTCTCAACATAATAAAGGACATCTATGCAAAACCAATGGCCAACATCATTCTTAATGGAGAGAGGCTGAAAACACTCCCCTTGAAAACATGAACAAGACAAGGATGCTCTTTATCACCACTCCTACTGAACATTGTGCTGGAAGTTCTAGCTAGAGCAATAAGGCAAGAAAAAGAAATAAAGGGCATCCAAATTGGTAATGAAGAAGTCAAACTGTCCCTGTTTGCAGATGATATGATACTATACACAGAAAACCTAAAGACTCCACGAGCAATCTACCGGAACTAATAGAAAGCTTCAGCAGAGTAGCAGGATACAAGATAAACATACAAAAATCAGTTGGATTCCTATACACCAGTAAGGAGAACGATGAAAAGGAAATCAGGAAAAGAATATCATTTTCAATAGCCCCTAAAACATAAAATACTTAGGAATAAATCTGACCAGGAATGTAAAAGACCTATACAAAGGAAACTACAAAAAACTACTGCAAGAAACCCAAAGGGATCTGCATAAATAGAAAAACATACCATGATCATGGATAGGCAGACTCAACATTGTGAAAATGATGATTCTACCCAAAGCAATTTACAAATACAACGCAATTCCAATCCAAATACCAATAACATTCTTCAAAGAGATGGAAAAACTAATCATTAACTTTATATGGAAAGGGAAGAAGCCCCGAAGAAGTAAAGCACTACTGAAAAAGAAGAAGAAAGTTGGAAAACTCACACTACCTGACTTCAGAACCTACTGTACAGCAACAGTAGTCAAAACAGCCTGGTACTGGTACAACGACCAGTACATTGACCAACTGGACAGAATTAAGAACCCAGATGTAAATCCATCCACCTACGGTCACCTGATCTTTGACAAGGGCCCAAAGTCCATCAAATGGGGAAAAGACAGTCTTTTTAACAAATGATGCTGGCAAAACTGGATCTCCATCTGCAAAAAAATGAAACAGGACCCATACCTCACACCGTATACAAAAACTACTTCAAAATGGATCAAAGACCTGAATATAAAGGCTAAAACTATAAAGTTCATAGAAGAAAAAATAGGACCAACACTTCAGGCCTTAATACACGGCATTAACAGGATACAAAATATAACCATCAACGCACAAAACCCAATAGTTAAGTTAGATAACTGGGATCTTCTAAAAATTAAACACCTATGCTCTTTAAAAGACTTCACCAAAAGAGTCAAAACAGAACCAACAAACTGTGAAAAAATTTTTGGACAGTACAAGTCAGACAAAGGTCTAATCTCCATAATCTACAAGAAAATCCAACACCTCTACAACAAAAAGACAAATAATCCTATTAAAATTGGGCAAAGGAAATGAACAGACACTTCACCAAAGAAGACATTCAAATGGCCAACAGACACACAAGGAAATGCTCGTGATCACTAGCCATTAGAGAAATGCAATTTAAAACCACAATGAGATACCATCTCACCCCCGCATTAGTGGCACAAATCAAAAACACTAGAAATAACAAATGTTGGAGGGGTTGCCGGGAGATCGGAACTCTTATGCGCTGCTGGTGGGAAGGCAAAATGATACAACCATTTTGGAAAATGATATGGTGCTTCCTCAGAAAGCTTGAAATAGACATACCATTGGATCCAGCAATCCCACTCCTAGGAATATATCCTAGAGAAATAAGAGTCGTCACTCGAATAGACATATGCACACCTATGTTCATGGCACCATTGTTCACAATAGCAAAACGATGGAAAACAACCTAAATGCCCATCAACAGATGAATGGATAAACAAACTACGGTACATACACACAGTGGAGTACTATGCAATGAGAAAGAACAATGATGAATCTGTGAAGCATCTCATAACATGGATGAAACTGGAGGACATTATGCTGAGTGAAATACGTCAATCACAAAATGACAAATATTGTATGAGACCTCTATTGTAAAAAGCCATGAAAAAGTTCACACACAAAATGTAACAATCTTTGTTGTTTACCAGGGATGGGAGCGGTGGGGGAGAAATACTAAATAGGCAATAGATAAGTGGTATCTTGAGAGAAGGGTGAGAGAGTACACAATACAGGGGAAACTAACACAACCTGTACAAGGAAAGGTCACATGGAAGCCCCATAGACACATCCAAACTCCCTGAGGGACTGAATTGCTGGGCAGAGGGCTGTGGGGACCATGGTCTCGGGGAACATCTAGCTCAATTGGCATTACACAGCTTATAAAGACAATGCTCTACATTCTACCTTGGTGAGTAGCGTCTGGGGTCTTAAAAGCCTGTGAGCGGCCATCTAAGATACTCCACTGGTCTCATCCCTTTGGGAGCAAGGGAGAATGGAGAGAACTGGATACAAGGAAAAGTTTAGTCCAAAGGACTAATTGTCCACAGCTACCAAGGCCTCCACCGGACTGAGTCCAGTACAGCTAGATGGTGCCCGGCTACCACCACTGACTGCTCTGACCAGATCACAACAGATGGTTCTGGACAGAGCTGGAGAAGGATGTAGAGCATAATTCTAACACCCCCTCAAAAAGACCAGATTTACTGGCCTAAAAGAGACTGGAGAACCCCTGAGAGTATGGCCCCCAGACACCTTTTTAGCTCAATGGTGAAGTTACCTCCGAGGTTCACTGTTCTACCTGGGAGTGGACAGCCCCGTAAAACCAAATGAGACTAACGAGGTACAGGAGTCCAGTGACAAGGGCCAGAAGGCAGAAGGGTGAAGGAAACTGGTGATAGGGAACCCAAGGTTGAGTAAGGATATTGTTGATGTGTTGTGAGATTGTTAACCATTGTCACAGGGCAACATTTGTAGTAACTGTTAAATGAGAAACTATTTATTTCTGTAAGCCTTCATCTTAAGTAAGAATAACAGCACAATTCCAAGAGCGTAGTCAATGTCACTGAACTGTGCATGTAGAAATTTTTGAAATGGTGTATCTTTGGCTATGTGTATTTTCACCAAAAAAAAAAAAAAAGATTGAGAATTTAGAGGGTTGATATGTTGTGGGATTGTTAACCAATGTCTTAAAACAACTTGTGTACTTCTGTTTCATGAGAAACTATTTGTTTTGTAAGCGTTCATCTGAAGTACAATTAAAAAAAAGAAAAATGATCTAACTTTAGTTTCCAATGTAACCATGTTTACGTTGAAGTAAGTCTATTGGTACTGGTATTTCTGTTCTGAAAAATAATTTAGTATGCATACCTCAACTTGGCTTGGAAATATTGCATATTTATGAATGGGACTAGTGTTGCTTTCCTTTCAAAGAGAATCAATGGTTTGCAAAACATCTCTAGCTAGGTGAATGTTGGACTTCAATATTTTACATGAGATACAAACATTCCAATGAAAAAAATGCATTTTTCTTTAGAAGCGTATTACAGTGTTTAATTTCCTGTGTGCAAGCAGTTTATCAAGGCTATTTCATGCCTCTTATAGCAAAGCCATTTTTTAATTTTATACTTATAATATAGTTGACTTATTTTTTAAAAGATGAAAAACCCATCCCTTGGGTCGTATTGTTTTAATTTTCCTCAAAGAGGTTTATCTTTCCTTTTCTATTGAAGCCTCGTGTGGTTAGCTTTTTTGTTGTTGTTGGTTTGTTTTGTTTTTTGGTTATTTTGTTGAGGTGCTGTTCCGAATGACCTACTCAAACGTAGTATTTCCCCCCCGCCCCGTCCCTCTTCTGTTAATAGCAATCACAGTATTTATTTTCTTTATTTGCAATTTTATTTTCTTTATCTTTGCAAATCTAAAGAGGATTTGTACTTACCATCTGTAATGTTCGTATATTTTTTTCCTCTTTATAATTTCTCCCCTAAAACGGTATATAAGTCCCAAGAGAGCAGGGGTTTTATGTATGCTTCTACTTCCAACACAGAGAACCATGCCTAGCACCCAGGGGCAGATTAGCCAGTAAACAGTGTGCACTAGCTTGCATTGAGCAAGGTACTCATGGTTTAACTGTATTTACTTGCTAATCTGTGGGGAGAAATTTCACACAGATGTCACCACGTATTTGACATGATGAGGTCCAGGTGAAACTGTTCACTGTAGATTAGTAGTATGGCACAATTGAGCCTGTGTCTACCTTGTTGATTGGGTAACCCGGCCCTGCTAGCAGATAAGTAGTCTTGATTATTCTTTGTTCAATAAAAGAAAGAAGGATGGAGTGGGTGAATCTTTAAGTCCTCTTAAAGATTTAACGCTTAAAAGTGGGGTGATTGAGTCAAACGTTAAGTATATAATTTTGTTAGGTATTTCCAAATTAAACACCAGAATGGTGAGACCAGATTGCATTCCTACCAGCAGCGTATGAGGATGTCCATTTCCCCACTGCCTTCCAACAGAATGTCCTGTCACTTGTCAGGTTTTACCAGTCTGCTAGGTAAGAAATGATATTTCTGTAATATTCTGATTTGCATTTCTTTCATCGTGATTGAGTCCAAATGTCTTTTTGTAAGTTTATAGGTCATTTTACTTCCATTTTTGTTAATTGTCTTATTCTTGAATATTTCCGATTTGTCCACTGGGTTTCTGTCCTTATTTCTCAATTTTTGTGAAATATTTTGCAAGGGTTTTCACCCTTTGTATATTGTGTTTTGCTTTTCTTTATAGTGTTTTTGCCATATAATTAAAAAATTATGTATTGAATTTTATCAAATTTTTATTGCCTCTGGACCTTGAGTCATGTTTAGAAAGCCTTTCCTCACCCATATTTTCTTCTAAGACTCTTAGAATTTCATTTCACAACATTTATATCTCTATATAGTGGCATTTCAGACCACAGGAGCAAAGATAGATTTTTAAATGTGATGTTTAGATAAGTGAGGAGTCATTTGTAACAAGAAAAAATTAGATCTACCTCTTACAATCGAAACTTTTCTATTTGTCCATTCATGCAGCAGCATCACACTGTTTTACTTAGAGTCTTGATAGCACGTCTTAATCTCTGCTTCATCTGTTTTTATAGCTTCCCCCATAGTTTTGTTTTGTTTCTTCCTTTCAGCGTTTTTCTATCTATTCTTGCTTATGTGTTTAATGCACATGAACTTTTGTACCAACTTAATTGTATATACAATCTTCGTAATTTTTCAGTAGTGTGTTAAATTTACAAAACAGCTTAGGGAGAAATAACATTTTTCTGATGTTGAGTCATTTTATCCAAGAACAAGGGATGTTTCAATATTTGTTGAAGTCTACTTTTGTTCTTTCAGGAGTGCTTTCAGATTTTTCACATTTAAGCTTTGTAATTTATCTACTTCATGAAACTAATCAATATTTCCTTTGTGGCCAAATAGATCATCATTTGTGTGTGTGTGTGTGTGTGTGTGATTGTTGCATGGGTAAATAAGAATAAGTTACATTCTCTATTACCAACGTATAAAGGTTGACAAAGCCTGACATCTATTCCTCTAAATATATTGTTTAGGCCTCTATCGCCTTGTTTTTTTTTTGTCCCCTTCAGCTACCCTGTTTAGAAAACTGTCGTTTTTGATTCCTAAATGTGGTTGCTGTACTGTTTGGTGCATAGTTGTGAATTGTGGCTTTGGGCATTAATTATTATTATTATTATTTTGTCATTTGTGTTGCATTTTGGCTAGAATTCTACTTTACCTGTTATCAGGATGACTACAGACGCCTTCTTATTTTTTCCATTCACCTTGTCCATCCCTTCACTGTTAGTCTTTTTAACTCACTCTGTTTTAGGTATGTCTTTTGTGTAGAGTATATAGTTGGGCCTTGCTTTGTAAATGAAATAGAAAATCTCTGTCTTTTAATGGGTAAATTAAACCCTTTCGCGTTTATTTGTGTGACTTACATATTCGATCTTGACTTCGTCATCGTGTTTTATAATTCTGTGTATATAAGTATTTGATAATTATGTGTATTGTGTTATATTTGCTGTTTCTCTAGAAGATGTGCATTCTTCACTTTTTAATTCACAATTTTTTAATATTTTGACAGTTTTGTGTTTTTGTTCTAATAACCTTTGTATTTATATTTTTAAAAAATAAACCCTGAGTCCCTGCTGTCGTACTCATTCTATCTGCCTTATTAGACTTTTTATGCAATCATTTAACTCCTACTTATTGACTCATCAATGAGTTTATTCTAATCTCCACTTTTTTTTTGTTTTTGAACTTTTCTTCCTACTTTTTATTTGTGTTACTCCTTTGTCAAAACAATGTCATAACAATTTTTGCATATAATACATTGGAGATACCAGCAACTCCAAGAAACTTTTCCAGGATGCTCACCTGGAAAAAAAAAAAAAGTTACTATCTCTGACATTTCTTATTTTTTAACTTTTTAAGGTTTTTTCTCCTAATTTGTATCACAGTATTTTGCATAATGGCTCCTATATATGCATGTGCCATAACAGACTTATAGTTGTGTGAGTACAGAGACCATGTCTTCTGTATCTTCAGAGAATCTCAATAATTGTTAAATGTAATCAGTATTAGTAGTAACTCTTACAAAGACAGTAAAAGTGTTTTGGAACAGTTTTTGCTAAAAGTCAGCATTATTTTACCCATACTCTTCTCTGTTTCTTATTTGGAGTTTTTATTATTGCCTCCTATCTTAAAAAAATATTTTTTGGATTCCAGTTTCAAGCCTTCACTAAAGAGACACATTTTAGTGACTGAGTCCCAAACCAAATTCTAATCTTCTTTAACACCATGTAGAAATGGTGTACTGAAAAGATTTTGGGATAAGAACCGAGTTTCAAAACTTGTAGACTTTAGAGACCTTGGGAGAAAGCAATTTCCAGGCTTTTTCTTTTTCTTTTTTCTTTTTAATCAGAAAAACTGAAATGAGAAACTTTGTGAAAATTCTTCAATTTTAAAATTTTATGTCCACATATATCTCTTCAAATTTTTCAGTCCAAAGATACCAAATCTTATTTTAGCTGTCAAGATATATTTTCCCTTCCAAGTCTCAAACTCCTCATTCACAAAACGAAGATAATGATAATGCCAGCCCCTTTTTGCTAGTGGTGATTGTAGCTGTTGGAGGTTCACTTGAACAGCATCAGTAAATAACTGAATTCCTGCTCTATCTACTTCATTCGATTGTTGTGAAGATCACATTTGATAATGTGAAAGTGCTTTGAAAATGGCAAAGTTCTATACAAATGTGATTGTCCCTGATTTGTAGGTCAATTTAGATTGATGGCACAGTCTGCATGGTGCCAGAATCCCCACTTTAATACCATAAATCTAATTCCAAATTGTAAATTTAATTCATGATTTAATTCCATATATTAAATATTGTTTTGTTTCAACACCTGACCCACTTACTGATAGCTATACTGTCGGTCCTGTGGAACATACACACACATACACAGACAGACACAGGCAGAATGTTAAATTACTTTAAAGTAAGTTAAAAGCAAAATGAAAAAAATAAGCCATGATTTAAATTTAATAGTCTTTTAATCTAAATCCTGGGCTAGTATTTAGCTGGCATATGAAAGAATGATTATGATGGTTGTTAGGTACTGAAGTATTTCCATACCAATTTGAAATAGCCATGGTGCTGAGATCTCCAAGAGCTCCCCTTTACTATCCTGATTTACTTCGTTAGAACTCCTCATGACCTTAGTTAACCCCTGGGGCAGCAGATTCTTTCTGGGCCTTGTTCCTTTGCTGAAGCAGCTACTGTTCTCCTTGACTGGTACCTTAAGTGTTTTGACTCCTACCCTTTCTCAGCTCTGTATCAGGCAAAAAATTATTGGGTGAATCAAATTTGGGTTGATCCTAATATTGAAAGCCTTTGCTTTCCTCTCTAGTCTCATTATCTCTCATCCTGCAGCATCTACCTTGGATTCTAGCTATAGTGGACTACTGCAGTACACTGGGCCACCTCCCAATTTCTCTAGTTTGAGAATGCTTTTCTCTCTCCTTGTCCCCTGCCCAACACTTCCATCCTTCATCTAGCTGAGACACTGACTCCTCTAAGGAGGACTTATGGAAAGCAATGGGTTAGTAGACAAAAGGTTGGTGGTTTGAACTCACCCAGTGGCTCCTTAGGAGAAAGACCTGATGATTTGCTCCTGTAAAGATTACAGCCTAGAAAACTCTATGGGGCAGTTCTACTCTGTCACATAGGGTCACTCTGAGTAGAAAATCGACTCTAGGGCACCTAACAATAACAAAAATATTTTATAACACCCTAGGCACATCTGGTGAGACTTCCATGTGTATATGTAGCATCATGCATTTTTTTCGATCAACAATTTTATCAGCTCACTCTGTAATGGCCTAGTTCCTCGTGTATCTCTCCTTCTAGATGCATGTTCCTTGAGCAGGATATTTAGAGGCATGTTTTTTAGGCAGTACTTAGTATATAACATCACAAAGAAATGCATAAATAAACTCAGTATGTTGAGTTTAAGTTTATATCAGACCCTTTGATAGGCTCTTTATAAATTTTATCTTATTTAATCATTCTTTTAAAGACAAGAAGATGAAAATTCATAGCGATGAACTAATCCGCTCAAGCGCACATTAGCTGGAGATGAACTGGAGTCTCTCTGACTCTAATACTCTTATGTTCTAGTGACATCACACTGCCTTTCTGGTGACTTGTAAACAAGTCATTTCTAATTTACCTCTGAGGGTACTGGGCATTGTGGCTCAATGAGTATGACCCAATAATATCTGAGTAGGTATTCTCCACTGATGTCTGAAAAAAATGATGTAATAATTTCTAAAACAGTTTATTCTATGTTGAAAGCTTGAAACACAAATTCCATACTGGACTGGCAATCAAGTCCAGAATTAGCTGAGGTTTAAAATTCTTTTTGTCAATAGTCAAAATTCTGGAACTCTACTCTCGAAAGTTTGTGCTTCTATATTCACTTCCTTTTTCTCATTTCTGCATCAATGACATAATCTTCTTTAAATGTGTATCTGTTTCAAAGCAATTTACAATTTCCATTACTCACACAAAAGGGTTACTGTCGTGGACTGAATTATGTCCCTGTCATGGATTGAATTGTGTCCCCCCAAAAATGTGTGTATCAGTTTGGCTGGGCCATGATTCAAAGTATTGTGTGGTTGTCCTCCATTTTGTGATTGTAGTTTTGCATTAAAGAGGATTAGGGTGGGATTGTAATACCACCCTTAGCCAGGTCACATCCCTGATCCAATGTAAAGGGAGTTTCCCTGGGGTGTGGTCTGCATCACCTTTCATCTCTCAAGAGATAAAAGGAAAGAGAAGCAAGCAGAGAGATAGGGACCTCATACCACCAAGAAAGCAGCACTGGGAGCAGAGCATGTCTTTTGTACCTGAGATTCCTGCACAGAGAAGCTCCTTGTCCAGGGGAAGATTGATGACAACAAAAGAGAGAAAGCCTTCCCCTGGAGCTGACACCCTGAATTTTAACTTGTAGTCTAATAGACTGTGAGAGATTAATTTTTTGTTGAAGCTATCCACTTGTGGTATTGCTGTTAAAGCAGCACTAGATGACTAAGAATTTGGTACTTAGAGAGTGGGATGCTGTTCTAACAGATAGCTAAAATATGGACGTGGTTTTGAAACTGTGAATGATTAGAGGTGCAGCAGCAGCAGAGGACCAGCAGCAGAAGAGAACCAGCAGCAACAGAACCAAAAGACCAGTGCAAGATGGCTCTAGAGCCAACCCATGGAGCAAGAGAGCTGAGTGCCTGTGCTCAGGAGGCTTCCTGGTGGAGTGGGATGCCTCCAGCCTCTTATTGTTGGAGCTACAGAGCTTTTGAACACTTGCCCCAGTAGGGCAGCTGTGGGCATGAGGCCCAAGGGCTAAGAGGCCACAGGAAGCAGAAGCTGAAGAGACAGTGAACACAGGAAGCTGAGCTGCCTCAGTCTCAGAAGGTATGACCAGGACCTCTGGGGTTCCAAAGGGTGGAGCCATGACCTCTGGTGTTTCTAAGGGTGGAGTCACCACTCAGATGGACTAGGAGCATGGGGCACCTAAAGCTGAGGGAGCAGAGTTGCCATCTCAGTGGGCCTGGAAGGTAGAGCTGAAGCCCAGAGCCAAGGGGCCTCCACTCAGAATCTGGAGAGTATGGCCAATACCTAGAATCTAGAGGGCAGGGCCATTGTGTAAAGTTTCTCAGAGAACAGAGGTTTATTTTCAAAGCCTTGAGGGCTAATGTAATGTGTTCTGCTGACTTGCTTGGTGCCTGTTATCCCTTCTTTCCTTCCAGTTTCTCCCATTTGTAATGGAAATGTCTAGCTTGTGCCTGTTCTGCCATTGTACCTTTGGAAGCAGATAGCTTGTATTCTAGATTTCACAGATGAAGAGGAATTTTTGAATTTTGAACTTGGAGTTAAAACTTTTACTGTGATATGACGGGATGAATATGTTTTGCATTTTGCAAAGATGTGATTTTTGGGGGGCCAAAGGATGGAATGTCATGGATTGAATTGTGTCCCCCAAAAAAAGTATGTATCAAATTGGCTGGGCCATGATTCAAAGTAGTGTGTGGTTGTCCTCCATTTTGTGATTGTAGTTTTGAGTTAAAGAGGATTAGGGTGAGAGTGTAACACCACCCTTAGCCAGGTCACATCCCTGATCCAATGTGAAGGGAGTTTCCCTGGGGTGTGGCCTGAACCACCTTTTATCTCTCAAGAGATAAAAGGAAAGGGAAGCAAGCAGGGAGTTGGGGACCTCATACCACCACGAAAGCAGTGCCAGGAGCAGAGCACATCCTTTGGACCTGAGGTTCCTATGCAGAGAAGCTCCTAGTCCAGGAGAAGACTGATGATGACCAGGACCTTCCTCTGGAGCTGACAGAGAGAGAAAGTCTTTCCCTGGAGCTGACACCTTGAATTTGGACTTGTAGCCTACTAGACTGTGAGAAAATACCACTTGTGGTATTTCTGTTAGAGCAGCACTAGAAGACTAAGACAGTCCCCACAAAAATGTGTGCATCAATTCAGCTGGGTCATGATTCCCAGTATTGTGTGATTGTCCTCCATTTTGTGATTGTAATTTTATGCTAAAGAGGATTAGGGTGGGATTGTAACACACTAACTAAGGTCACATCCCTGATCCAATGTAAAGGGAGTTTCCCTGGGGTGTGGCTTGCACCACCTTTTATTTCTCAATAGGTAAAAGGAAAGGGAAGCAAGCAGAGAGCTGGGGACCTCGTACCACCAAGAAAGCAGTGCTGGGAGCAGTGTGTCCATTGGACCTGGGGTTCCTGCACAGAGAAGCTCCTAGTCCAGGGGAAGATTGACGACAAGGACCTTCCACCAGAGCCAACAGAGAAGAGGAAGATTTCCCCTGGAGCTGACACCCTGAATTTGGACTTCTAGCCTACTAGACTGTGATAGAATAAACTTTCTCTTTGCTAAAGCCATCCACTTGTGGTATTTCTGTTATAGCAGCACTAAATGAGTTACATAATAGAGTGGTGTGTTGTCTGTTTTCTCTTCACCTTTATAGAACACTGTCTTCACAATTCATCTCTTTAGCTTGCTTTAATCAACCTTAAATATGTGAAAAGAAAAAAAGTAAATTAATGGTTTGGAGAAGCTTGTGATCTCTTTATTTATGTTGTTATTTCTCCTGTGTTGCTTTTTTATTTTTTCTAAATAAAGAGCTTTTGTGAAACAATAAGGAAAGTGTCATACACATTAGGCAGGTAGGTGCACAGTTTTGGGGACAATAGAGTAGATTCCAAGAGCTACTCAGTCATAGGTCATTCTTAGGCAAGTTATTAATCTTGCTGAGAATTCCTTTTTCTCATTTGTTAAGGAATAGTGATACCTCCAAAAAAATTGATGTGAGAACTAAATAAACAAATATTTGATATAGTTTCTGACAAACAACCCATTGCTGTCAAGTCAATTTCAACTCATAGTGACCCTACAGTGAGCTTCAATTTTTGTTAAGCCCTTCTATACTCTTCTCTTTTCTAGAGGATCCTATCCCTGTCCTGAAGTAAATTTATGTGAACTTTTGTCCTTAAATATTTTCTAGGCATATGTGAAAATTTTCTAAATGCATGGATTAAAATATAGAGAAATATTTTAAACTAACAAATCTGGGAAACAACGCTTAAGCTCCTCATTAGTAAAGTATTGTATTAAAAAAGGAATAAAAAGCAAAATCCTAACTTGAGTTCATTGTAGAATATAAAAAAACTTGAGGAAAATATTTATAAAATACGCAAGAGTTAAAAAGAAGACAAATCAAGCTAAAAGTAGTTTAAAGTTAATGAAGTCAGTTTTAGGAATAAGACATTGCCACTAATCTTAACTAGAATTAAAAATTAGTTTAATTTTTGCCTTTTTTTTCACCATTTGGCTTAGTATAGTGGACTCATATAAACACATAGTATGTAATATTTTAATCTTTAGTGAAGAGTAGCATGATGAGTTAAGACCAATATACCTTTCCTCCCTCCAAGAGAAGGTAATAGAAGGTAGATGTAATGTAGTCTGGGATTGGTTGGTGTGGTCCCTGCTGAATCTCCAGCACCAAGAACCTGGCACATGGTAGGTGTAAGGCAAATATTTGTTGAATGTTGTTCTATACTCATCAACATATCAATGCTCCAATGTAATGCTTGTCAAAAGACAAAATTTATCAAATAATAACTCCTAACATTTCATAACTATATACAATTCATAAAATGTGCTCATATCCGTAATGTGATCTCATCTTAGGAATATTCTTTGATGTACATGGAATGGATAGTATTATTTTGAATTTATTGTGAAGGAATTCGATGGCTAAGAACTTGAAATAAACTTTTATGGTTCAAAAAAGCTGAAAGAGACAAATTCCAAATTCCAAGCCTGGCCTTTGTACTACAATTCCTGCAGCTTTTCTTCCTTCCTTCCTCCCTTCCTCCTTTCCTTTCTTTCTTCCTTCCTTCTTTTTCTTCTTTTTCTCACACCCTGCAAGAATTAAATGAGTGCTATTTAATCATAATGCTTAGTTCTGAAGATTTTAAAACAAAAACAACAAAAAAATGAATTTATGGTCTCTTTTTTCAAGAACTCATGGTCTTATAATGGAAATTGTTAAAGATATCATATTGAACATTTATTTCTTATCTACCAAGAATATATTAAATGATACTAAAGGGATAAAAATATGTAGACACTTATAATTGCAAAGAAAATAAGATAGGATCACTCAGCACACAAGGTAGCTCAAATAAGTTTTCTTCTTAAGACAAGAAGTGAGTGAAAAATTGATGTCTCCTGTATCAGCACAGAGGAAGAGTTCAGAGTGCTCAGAAAGGGATCTGGAAAATAGGGAAATGAGTTGCTCAGCAAAACCCTGTGGAGGTTAAGACCAGATGCCACAGAGGAAAGAGATACTATGAGGCTGAATACACAAGGACTAATGAAAAACCTATATTTGTCACGGTCTTCTTTTGTATAACCCTACTGCTTTTAAAGGTAGAAGAGGATAGCATAAACATAAATTCTGTGCTAGATGCTGTAGGTTGGCTAACTTGGTACCCCCTCCCAATTCCTTTATTCTTTTCCCGCCTCCACTACTGAGGCTTGAAAAATTGGACATTCACCTTCCCAGCCTATAAAGCAGCTTGGGTGGTCATGTGAAATAAGTCTGACCAATATGACCTAAGTGGAAATCTACTGGAGGCTTCTAAAAAGATGCATGAAGCTGCAGCTGCATATTGCATTATGAGTCAAAGGACAAAATAATTAAGGAGACACTGTTGCTGACATTGCTAAGCTGCTAAACCTATGGCAGCAACTGCCAAGTTCCAGATTTTCTGTTATGTGAGAAAATTAACCTCTCTTTGTTTAAGCCTCTGTTATTTGTGTTTTCTCTTACTGGCAGGCAAAGCATATCTAACATTACATATGCACTGAGTTACTGTAGAGACTGAATGAAGGAAAAAATATATACATACATAAGGAATAGAGGAAAAGATTGATGAGTGAAGGTACTGAGATATTGGAATCCCAGACTGCAGGTGAAGAGGAATACATTTTCCACTGCAACAGGAAGGAAACCTTGAGGATGGATATAGATTCATATAAAAGGATAGGAGGTGAGGAGGTATAGAGCATTGGGAAATCTCTTGCCTGAAAATTTTAATTCTCTCTGTGAGGTAGGGTAAGCGGGCTTCTGTTAGATGTATGTGAATGTGTGTGCTTTGATATATACTCTTTCTGAGGGGTATAAGAATTCTAAGGAATAGCAAAGTTTGAAGAAGAGTTCAAGGGAATGAGAAAGGTCATACACAATATTGAACACTCAGTTGTAGTTTGAGAACGTGACTTTATAGCAGTGTTTCTCCACCTCTTTTGCATTATCATCTCCCCCAAGGAGACTTTTCAGACATTTTTTTTTCCTTAATCCTCCCTGCCTCCGTAAATTTTAATTTTATGACATATTCTTTATCTTTTTTAGAGGTCAGCAAAACATTGTGATATCTAAGATTATTTTGCATTCCAAGAAACAATTTTCACCCTCATGGTGGAGATATCCTCATTGAGAAGATATGTCTTTAGTGATAATTCAGGGGTAGAGATTTGCAGGACAGGTAAGAAGAGATCTTACAAAAAGGTGAGAGATAATTAATGAATTGTATCTGTGCTATAAAGGCAGCATGGCATAGTAAGAAGAACATGACTTCGGAATAACACAGGCAGACATGTTATCTTAGTTACATCATTTATTTCCTGTGCGGCTTTGTATATTTTGCTTCTCCCCTATGAACCACACATCTAATAAAGTGCTTAGCACATAATTGCTAAAAATGACACACAACATTTTTTATTGTTGATGTTTTTATCATTTACTAATATTGGAAAGCAACTGAAAAACTAAGGGAGTTAATAGATTGAGATAAAATAAAGAGGTATAAACAGAATGTAGTAATGAGGTTAAAAAAAAAAAAAAGCAATGAAAGTAAATGGAACAACAGTTGCGTTGTGGTAAGGGTGAGATGTTGGAAATTAATATTTCATATGCGAAGCATTTTGGGGTAATGGCAAAGTCTAGACACATTCCTAGGTATATTCTGCTGGGTGAATATGTAGAGCCTTGGAGAAGCAATTAAGGGATGTTGAGATCAAAATATAAAATAGATTGTCAACAGGGATATTTAAATCATCTCAGCCCTTAGTAGAGGTAGGAGAATAAATCAGGAGATTTGCAAATGATATCAATGAAAATGGTATAGAGAAGCTTGTAAGGATGTCAAGAGATTTGAGAATATTCTTATGCATGACAGTGGGCATGTCGGGCAAGGAATAGTAATAATTACTTGGAGAATACCTATGTACCTCCTTTTAATGTCCCAATGACATGTTAGCAGTGGAAACCTCAGTGTTTAAGAGTCAGGATTTTGCAACTCGACTGCTGCTACAAACTACATTTGAACACTGAACAAGTTCCTAAGGCCCTCTGAGTCTCAGATTGCATAAAATTGGGATAATGATATCAAATGCAGGAGATTATTGTTCTGATAAATGAGGCACTGTCTGTGAAATGCTGAGCAGAGGCCTAGGCACACAGTGATCCTTCAACAAATGGCAACCATTTCCATTACGATCTTTCATTGGGAAGAGCTGGAAATGCAAGTGGTCATGGAGAAAAGTCAGGTTTCAGACAAGATAAGGTGTAGTAGGGAAGAATCAATATTCCTTTAATCATGCCATTCTACCTCCTGGAAAGAAATTCAGAAACTCATGTCAGCATTCTGCAGCAATCATCCATGGTTTAAAATACTGGCTTATAAGCAAGAGAAAACAAATGCAACTACCTCTCAACTGTGAAGTCTTAACACAGATTTCCTTAACACAGATCACGATAAATTACTATTGCCCTTTTCCCCTTTAGACATTTCATCAATAATTTCTATTGCCATGCCTCCTGGTAGAGTTTCATTAATGAGAAGGTAACCTTTTAGCCTGCTATAGAATGAGGCAAGACACCAGCAATCAATAAATCCCACAGGCTTTATAAATGATACAGTTTCCTGATTTCTAACCATACTGCATATTACACAACTATTTGTAAAGGAAGGACTATTTTGAAAAAACTCAACTAGTTAACATAATAATGAAGGCTAGGAAATATGATAGTGATAGAAGATCTTATCTTAAGATTGGTCAACATTAAATGAATTAAAAATTGTTATGGAATTTAATACGTGCTTCAATTTGTCATGGTAAACAATTCAAGCTTTGATTCAAATTCCAAGTCGGTATGTGGCAAAAGATCATAGGAAGGATTTACCGCATCATTTCAATTGCTGTCTGAAATTTTGTTACGGGGCCTTAATTTTTATTGGTCCACTAAGACAGGAATTAGTTTTCACAGGCAAATGTGAGATACAAGATTTTAATATCAAAACTAAAATGACACAATACATATACTACATCTCATAAATATGAGTTTTATTTTACCTCAAAGTCAAATAATCACTTTTCAGAGGAAATAAAATTTGTATCTTTTAGTTTAGATGATCATTTTCACTATTATTTTTTGACACTAAAGTATCCCAAAGCAATCTAGTCTCTGAGAAGCACAGAATCTCACAGGCTTGAATTAAACAGAGTGCTGGGAAACAATCAAATCCCATCTTTCTCTGAAACTAACCTGCAAGGATCGATCAGAATCTTAAATCAACCTGTTATAATTCTGTTCCCACATATGCTGCACATGCAACACTTCTTCCTCCGACCCTAACAACCTGGGAGATTAGTAAATTTGACTAGAACCAACTTTGAATTAGTCTTAGTCTGGAAGCTCTGCTGAAAACTGTCCTCCATGGGTGACCCTGCTGGTATTTGAAATATTAGTGGCATATCTTCCAACATCACTGCAACATACAAGCCCCCATAGTATGACAAACTGATAGAAGAATGATGGACAAACTGACAGAAGAGTGGTGGAAGTTCAATCATTTCAGGAGGTAGCATATGATCGAGAACCAATGGTAGAAGGAAGAAGTCCAAGCTGAACTGAAGGGACTGGTGAAAAACAAGGCTTCAGGAATTGACAGAATATCAATTGAGATATTTCAACAAACGATCAGCAAAAAAGAGGAAGACCCTCAACAAGATGGATTGACACAGTAGCTACAACAATGGGCTCAAGCCTAACAACGATTATGAGGATGGCACACGACAGGGCAGTGTTTTGGTTTGTTGTACATAGGGTTGTTATGAGTTGGAACCCACTCAATGGCACCTAAAAACAAGTTTGGATTAAGGGAGTCCTGGTGATGCAGTGGTTAATACTTTAATCATTGGCAGGGGTGGATTATCCAATATACAAAGTAAAAACAGTGCTTACCTTGCTTACTAGATCATCTGTAGTGAGCAATTTCACATTTTTCCACCACATCAAAGATTCTGCTTCTAGGTATGGCTGATATTTGTCTCTCTCCCAATCCCACAGCACCCTTCTAGAGAATCAAAGCCTCTTTTTAAATTTATAATCCCTGATAATTGGAAACTGTAGATGGTTATGTTAAATGGAGAAAGGGATTCTGCAGATGTAATTAAGGTTTTGGAATTTAAAATAAAACAAATTACCTTGGATTGCCTGAGTGGGACTCAGGAACCAATTACCCAATAAGCAAGGTAAGCACGGGTTTACTTGTGCTTACTTCCCAATCTGTAGTGAAAAATTTCACATGGGTTTCACCACCACATCTTTGAAATTGTGAGAAATGTGAAATTGTTCACTACAAATTAGGGAGTAAGACAAGTAAGCCCATGCTTACCTTGCTTACTGGGTAATCTGCTCCTGTCAAGAACTGTAAATTTGAAAAGAAGCTGTGATTCTGCAGGGAGGTGCTGCATGGTTGTGAGACAGATGCCTGCCATACCTAGAAGCAGAATCTTTGACGTGGTGAAATATGTGAAATTGTTCACTACAGACAATCTGGTCAGCAGGGTAAGCACCTTGTTTACCTTGCCTATTGGAAAATATGCCACTAATGGGACTAATCTAATTACTTGGGGCCTTAACCAAAAGGTTGGTAACCAAAAGGTTGGCAGTTGGAACCCACTAGTGGCACTGCAAGAAAAAGATGTGGCTGTGTGCTTCTGTAAAGATTTACGTCTTGGAACCCCTTTGGAGCAGATCTACCCTGCCATATAGGGTCACTATGAGTCACAATTGACTCCACGGCAGGTGGGAAGTTTGAATTATTTAATCCTGTTTGGCCTCATTCTTATTTCTGAAGGCCCATATCCACAGCCATAAATTAGGGAAATTTCTAACTACTTCTTACAGATGTTCCATTTATTAAATGAGGCATTATGTTATTTAAAATCATAGACTCCAGATAAGACTGTTTATGTGTCTGAGGCCTGGATTTTTATTTCCTGGTTTTTTGAAAGGAGTCAAATTACTTATCTATGCATTGGTATCAATGGTACCAAACTACCAATGTTTTGTGAATATTAAATAAAATATTTCATGTAAAGTGATTAGAAGAGGGAAGTGGAGCCAAGATGGCGGAATAGTCAGATGCTTCCAGTGGACCCTCTTACAACAAAGACCCAAAAAAACAAGTGACTCGATTATATACGACAATCTAGGAGCCCTGAACATCAAAGGCAAAGTCGCGGAACCCGACTGAGTGGCAGGAGGAGGGAGAAACTGTTTGGAAGCAGCGAGGAGTTGCTAGACCTGAACTGGAGAGACCCTCAGCCCTTCAGGCCCGATCAGCTCATGGGTAAGCGGTGAGGCAGGCAAGCAGCAGTGCTCAGGAGGCATATTCTGCACCAGGAGAGAACCAGCGGCAGAAAGTCTACTTGGCCACCCAGAACCAGTGAGAAGCAGCCCTTGATCAGCAAAAGATAAGTACTTGTGTTTGGCCTATGCGTGGATCAAAAACACCCCCCTTAGGGAATATCTCTCTCCCATTTACCTCCCTGCTCCCTACTCTGCACTGGGTCCCAGACTGGCTTCAGCAATTGCTGAGTCCCCTGGGCTGGAAGTAGGATCCGTCACATGCCCTGAGCCATTCTCCAGACCTTGGAAAGTGAACAAATTAACAAACAGGGGAAAAAATAAACTGCCGTCTCTTCTAAGCCAGGAACTCAGGGTAGGCACAGCTCCTTTAACTAGGCACAGAAGTAAAGGATCCAAAGACTCTGAGTGCCCTTCCCCCTGCATAGACTTGTGTGGGTCTGTTTCAGTAGCGTAGGCCCTCATTACCGCAGTACAACAGGGTATATACCTAAAGGCTAACTTCAACTGTTTCAGCAGTGAAGTGGCAGGTTCTTGACATTTGACACTGTTCTGCCCATTAAGCAGGATCTTCATCTACCCACATCAGGGGCCCGAGGACTGGTGGCTCCATCCACGCCACCTAGCCACCTGTGATAGAGGCCCATGAATAAGAGGTGCCCCCCAGTCCTTACATCCAACAGCATTTGGTGCTCATAGTCCAGCTGCAAAACCCACCCACCTATGCGCTTTAGGGAACAGGGACACGCCTTCCTCCTGAACACTCAGGGGAGGCAGTCAGCCCCCCGCCTTGCTCAGAGTGTGTCCTGCTGCTGCAGCCAGATGCCTGAGCCTACACCAATCACCCATGCATGTCTAGTACTGTAGGTAAGAGCCTGCACCACACACTTGGTGGCTATGTACTTGGGCACCAGAGCTGAATCCATACAGGAGGAATAGACAGACTCCTCCTGAACTCACATACCTCGCAACAGATCTAACCATCTGGTGATAGGACATTAGAGCTTCAAAGGTGCCAATAATCAAACTAGCTCACACAAGCAGCCTATTTGGGCATATCAAAATAAAACAAGAAGCTAGGACACAGTAAGCAAACATAAAATAAATAAATATAATAACTTATTGATGGCTTGAAGACAACAGTCAATATCAAATCACATAAAGAGGCAGTCCATGATAGCTTCAGCAAGCTCCTAAAATAAAGAATCTAGAAATTTTCCAGAGGAAGAAAATTTCTTGGAGTTACCAGAGGCAGAATACAAAACATTAATATACAGAAATCTTCAAGAGATTAGGAAGGAAATCAAGCAAACCGCAGAACACACAATAGAGGAAATTAAAAAGATTAGAGACTAGCATAATGACAAATTTAACAGGCTGCAAGAATCCATAGAGAGACAGCAATCAGAAATCCAGAAGACTGACAATACAATTTCAGAATTAGAGAACTCAGTAGAAAGTCATAGGAGCAAAATTGAGGCAATGGAAGTCAGAATTTGTGAGACTGAAGATAAAGCACTTGACACCAACTTATTTGAGGAAAAATCAGACAAAAGGATTTAAAAAAAAGAAGAAACCCTAAGAATTGTGTGGAACTCTATCAAGAGGAATAACCTACTAGTGATTGGAGTACCAGCACAGGGAGTAGGGGATAACAGAAAACACAGAGAGAATTGTTGAAGATTTGTTGGCAGAAAACTTCCCTGATATTGTGAAAGATGACAAAATATCTATCCAAGATGCTCAGCGAACCCCACATAAGGTAGATCCCAAAAGAAAGTCACCAAGACATTTTATAATCAAACTTGCCAAAACCAAAGAAAACGAGAGAATTTTAAGGAAGATAGGGATAAATGAAAACTCTTTTACAAAGGAGAGTCAATAAGAATAAGCTAGGACTACTCAGCAGAAACCATGCAGGCACAAAGGCAATGGGATGACATATATAAAGCCTTGAAGGAAAAAAAAACTGCCAGCCAAGAATTATATATACAGCAAAACTGTCTCTCAAATATGATGGTGAAATCAGGGCATTTCCAGATAAACAGAAGTTTCGGGAATTTGCAAAAACCAAATCAAACTTACAATACTAAAGGGAGCCCTCTGGTTAGAAAATCAGTAACATCAGATAACAACTGAAGACTAGAACACAGAACAGAGCAACCAGATATCAACCCAGATAGGGAAGTCACAAAAATAAACCAGAGCAAAAGCACTGAAAATAGGGAAACAGATGTCAATATGTAAAAGATGACAATATTAAAACAAAAAAGAGGGACTTAAAAAATGTAGACATAGATTTTTCATACGAAGAGGAAGTCAAGGAATATAAAGAAATAAAAGACTGGTATAAACTTAGAATAATAGACGTAAATATTAAGGTAACTACAAAGGAAACTAACTATCCTACAAGTCAAAATAAAAAAACTAGAAAAATATAAAGACTCAGCAAACACAAAATCAATAACAATGAAAAAGAGGAAAAGAAAATAAATAAATAAAAAACAATTCAGCACAGAAAATTAAGTGGGACTAAGAAACTGTGAACAACACACACACAAAAAAGACATCAAAATGAAAGCACTAAACTCATACCTATCAATAATTATGTTGAATGTAAATGGACTAACTGCACCAATAAAAAGACAGAGAGTGGCAGATTGGATTAAAAAAAAATCCATCTATATGCTGCCTATAAGAGACACATCTTAGACTTAAAGACACAGACAAACTAAAACTCAAATGGATGGAAAAAAATATATCAAGCAAACAACACTCAAAAAAGAGCAGGAGTGGCAGTATTAATCTCTGATAAAATAGACCTTAAAATCCACCACAAACGATAAGGAAGGAGACTATATAATGATTAAAGGGTCAATACACCAGTAGGACATAACTATAATAAATATTTATGCACCCTATGACAGGGCTCCAAAATACATAAAACAAACTCTAACAGCATTGAAAAGAGAGATAGAAAGCTCCACAACAGTAGCAGGGGACTTCAACACACATCTAGAAAGACGCTCAACAAAGGCACAGAAGATGTAAATGTTACAATCAACCAGCTTGATCTCATACACATATACTGAACACTCCATCCAACAGCAGCCAAGCACACTTTCTTTTCCAATGCACATGGAACATTCTCCAGAATAGACCACATATTAGGCCATAAAGCAAGTCTTAAGAAAATCCAACACATTGAAATATTACAAAGCATCATTTCTGACCCTAAAGCCACAAAAGTAGAAATCAATAACAGAAAAAGCAAGGAAAAAAAATATCAAACACTTGGAAACTGATCAACACCTTGCTCAAAAACTACTGGGTTATAGAAGAAATGAAGGATGGAATAAAGAAATTCATAGAAACGAACAAGAATGAAAACGAATTCTACTGGAACCTTTGGGACACAGCAAAAGCAGTGCTCAGAGGTCAGCTTATAGCAATAAATGCACACATCCAAAAAGAAGAAAGGGCCATAATGAAAACTTTAACCCTACAACTGAAACAAGTAGAAAGAGAGCAGCAAAAGCAGCCCTCGGGCGCCAGAAGAAAGGAAATAATAAGAATTAGAGCAGAATTAAATGAAATAGAGAATAGAAAAACAATTAAAAGAGTTAACAAGACCAAAAGTCAGTTCTTTGAAAAGATCAACAAAATTGATAAACCATTGGCCACTGACAAAAGAAAAGCAGGAGAGGAAGCAAATAACCCATACAAGAAATGAGATGGGTGATATCACAACAGACCCAACTGAAATTAAAAGAATCATAACAGAATACCACGAGAAATTGTTTTCTAACAAATTTGAAAACCTAGAGGAAAGGACAAATTTCTAGAAACTCACTACCTACCTAACTAACACAAACAGAGGTAGAACAACTAAATAAACCCATAACAAAAGAAGAGTCGGAAAAGGTCATTAAAAAACTCCCAACAAAAAAAAAGCCCCGGCCCAGATGGTTTTGCTGGAGAATTCTACCAAGTATTCAGGGAAGAGTTAACACCATGACTAAGGGTATTTCAGAGCATAGAGAAGGATGGAGTACTCCTAAACTCATTCTATGAAGCCAGAATAACCCTGATACCAAAACCAGGAAAAGACACCACAAAAAAAGAAAACTACAGACCAATATCCCTCATGAACATTGATGCAAAAATCCTCAACAAAATTCTAGCCAATAGATTTCAGCCACATATCAAAAAAATAATTCGCCATGATCAAGTGGGATTTATACCAGGTATTCAAGGATGGTTCAACATTAGAAAAGCAATCAATATAATCCATCACATAAATAAAACAATCAATGCAGAAAGGGCATTTGATGAAGTCCAACAACCATTCATGATAAAAACTCTCAACAACATAGGAATAGAAGGGAAATTCCTCAATATAATTAAGGACATTTATACAAAGCCGATAACCAACATCATCCTAAATGGAGAGAATTTGAAAGCCTTCCTCTTGAGAACGGGAACCAGACAAGCATGCCCTTTATCAACACTCTTATTCAACATTATGCTGGAAGTCCTACTGAGAGAAATTAGGCTAGAAAAAGAAATAAAGGGCATCCAAATAGGTAGGGAAGAAGTCAAAGTATCTCCATTAGCAGATGACATGATCTTATACACAGAAAACCCCAAAGAATCCACAAGAAAACTACTGGAACTAATAGAAGATTTCAGCAAAGTTTCAGGATACAAGATAAACATACAAAAATCAGTTGGATTCCTTTACACCAATAAACAGAACCTCAAAGAGAAAATCACCAGATCAATACCATTTACAATAACCCCAAAGAAGATAAAATACTTAGGAATAAATCTAACCAGAGACGTAAAAGACCTATACAACGAAAACTACAAGACACTACTGCAAGAAATGAAAAGAGACCTGCCTAAGTGGAAAAAAATACCTTGCTCCTGGCTAGGTAGACTCAACATTGTGAAAATGTCAATTCTACCCAAAGTGATGTACAGATACAATGCAATCCCGATCCAAATTCCACCAGCATTTTTTAATGAGATAGAGAAACAAACCACCAACTTCATATGGAAAGGGAATAGGCCCTGAATAAGTAAAGCATTACTTAAGAAGAAGAGCAAAGTGGGAGGCCTCACACTACCTGATTTTAGAACCTATTATACTGCACCAGTAGTCAAAACAGCTTGGTACTGGTACAACAACAGATACATAGACCTATAGAACAGAATTGAGAATCCAGACATAAATTCATTCACCTATGAGCAGCTGATGTTTGACAAAGGCCCAAAGTCCATTAATTGCAGAAAATATAGTCTCTTTAACAAATGGTGCTGGCATAACTGGATATCAATCTGCAAAAAACTGAAACAAGACTCATACTTCACACCATGCACAAAAACTAACTCAAAATGGATCCAAGACTTAAATATAAAATCGAAAACAATAAAGATTGTGGAAGAAAAAAATAGGGACAATGCTAGGAGCCTTAACACATGGCATAAACACAATACGAACATAAGTAACAGTGCACAAGCACAAGAAGAAAGACTAGAGAAATGGGAGCTCCTAAAAATCAAACACTTATGCTCATCAAAAGACTTCACCAAAAGAGTCAAAAGACAACCTACAGACTGGGAAAAAAATTTTGGCTACAAAAATTCCGATCAACCTCTAATCTCTAAATTCTATAAGATACCGCAAAACCTCAACAACAAAAAGACAACCCAATTAAAAAATGAGCAAAGGATATGAATAGGCAGTTCACCAGAGAAGATACTCAGGCAGCTAACAAACACATGAAGAAATGCTCATGATCATTAGCCATTAGAGAAATGCAGATCAAAACTACAATGAGATATCATCTCACCCCAACAAGGCTAGCATTAAACCAAAAAACACAAAATAATACCTGCTGGAGAGGTTGTGGAGAGACTGGAACACTTATACACTGTTGGTGGGAATGTAAAATGGTACAACCACTTTGGAAATCGATTTGGTGCTTCCTTAAAAAGCTAGAAATAGAAGTACCTTATGATCCAGGTATCCCACTTCTTGGAATATATCCTAGAGAAATAAGAGCCATCACACAAAGAGATATATGCACACCCATGTTCATTGCAGCACTGTTCACAATAGCAAAAAGATTGAAACAACCTAGGTGCTCATCAACAGATGAATGGATAAACAAAATTATGGTATATCCACACAATGGAACGCAACGATAAAGAACTACCATGAAGCCGTGAAACATCTTATAACATGGAAGAAGCTGGAGGTCATTTTGCTGAGTGAATTTAGTCAGTCACAGAAGGACAAATGTTGTATAAGATCACTATTATAAGAGCTCAAGAAAAGGTTTAAACACAGAAGAAAACATTCTTTGATGGTTTCGAGGGTAGGGAGGGAGGGTGAGGGTTATTTATCTAACTAGATAGTAGATAAGAATTATCTTTGGTGAACAGTAGGACAGCACACACTACAGGGGAAGTCAGCACAACTGGACTAAACCAAAGCTAAGAAGTTTCCTGAATACAATCAAACACTTCGAGGGACAGAGTAGCAGGGGTAGGGGTCTGGGGACCATGCTTTGAGGGGACATCTAGGTCAATTGGCATAACAAAACTTATTAAGAAAATGCTCTGCAACCTACTTTGGTGAGTGGTGCCTGGGGTCTTAAAAGCTTGCAAGCGGCCATCTAAGATGCATCAATTGTTTCCAACTACCTGGAGTAAAGGAGAATGAAGAACACCGAAGGCACAAGGAAAGTTTTAGCCCAAAAGACGGAAAGGGCCACATAAACCAGAGACTTCATCAGCCTGAGACCAGAAGAACTAGATGGTGCCTGGCTACCATGAATGACTGACCTGACAGGGAGCCCAACAGAGAGTCCCTGATGGAGCAGGAGAAAAGTGGGGTACAGAACTCAAATTCTAGTAAGAAGACCAGACTTAATGGTCTGACTGAGACTGGAGGAACCCCGGAAAGCATGGTCCCTGGATTCTCTATCAGCCCAGAACTAAAAAACAATTTCCAAGGCCAACTCTTCAGACAGGGATTGGACTGGACTGTGGGACATAAAGTGATACTCATGAGGGGTGTGCCTCTTAGCTCAAGTAGATACAAGAGACTAAACAGGCAGCTTCTGTCTGGAGGTGAAATGGGAAGGCAGAGAGGGTTAGGAGCTGGTTGAATGGACATGGGGAATTGGGGGTGGAAGGGGGGTGTGTGCTGTCACAGTGTAGGGAGAGCAATTAGGGTCACATAGAAATGTGTGCATAAGTTTTTGTATGGGAGACTGACTTGAAATGTAAACTTCATTTAAACTACAATAAATAACAAAAAAATAAATAAAGTGATTAGAAGAATGTCTGGAACACAGCAAACACAGTAATGATAATGACAGTGCTGACAACGTCATAAACCAACTAGCACAGAGCCTAGTATATATTAGGCATCCATAGATGCTAGTTTTCCTCCCCATCCCTTCTTTTCTAACTTGTATTTAGGATTTAAGATCCATGGGATTACTTCGTTTAATTTCATAATTTCTTTGTCTAAGTTGGCAAAGAAATAAGAACTAGTTTGGAACGGATCCCCCTTCCTTTTCAAAGGCTATGCTGGTGAATGACGAAGCACATGTAATTACAAACATAAAAAAGATGCTTTAACTGGATTAAGAATCAAATGCTTCATAGCTCCAGATAATGCACCATCTTTAGCAGAAAATGAATCAGACCTTTTTAGTTACTATGTTTTTAGGCTGTCAAGCCAGGCAAGGAGTATTTATTGATCATCTACAACCTACAAGGAAATAATGACAGCAGACATGTTAGTACCATGATTAGAAGGAAAATTAAATGGGTTAGGTTTAACTATTTAACAACAGTATGTGAATATCTCTATCTCAAAGAAATAAAATAATGGGGCTAAAATGCTCTCTTTTATGAAAATAAAAAATAAGTAGCAAAGACTACTAGAACTTTAAGACAGCTATCTTATGCAATCCTGAACAGATGTTTTAACTTTGTAAACTTTTAAGAATTTCCACTAGGAAAAGAGAAAAATATCTAAAGACTAAAGAAACAAAAGTATGTTAAAATATCCACTTGCAAAATAACTCTCTTCCATTAAAAGTTATTGATGCCCCTTCAGCGCATGTAATTAAGTATTAATTTATTGAGATATAATTAACATACATAAAACTCACCACCTTAAAGTATATACTTCAGTAGTTCTTAGTGTGTTTACTATGTATATGACCATTGCCATTATTTAATTCCAGAATATTTCCATCACCCTAAAAAGAAATCCTGCACCTAGAAGGAGATACTCTAAGCCTAAGTATCTGATGTGCAACAGAATTGTTGCTAGTATCAACACACCTCATTAATTCTTACTGCCTGAGGAAATTAAGACATGGAGGGAGGGGTTTCTCTGTTACTTACACACACTTTCCTAACTGTTACAGCTATTTGATACTTCCTTTGAAGATCAAATATGAAATAGTTTATTTTTGTATATTTTGTGTGTTGTGTCCCTGTGTTGTTGCTACACTAGTGCTCAGCCCATTATCCTTAGCTTAATGGAGATAAACAATGAATGAAGATACATTCATTGGGCTCTTATTATATTCATAGCTAAGCCCTCAAAGGCATGTTTCATTCATTTATAGAAACCTTATGAGTATTGTGTTATTATTGATCATAGTTTATAGATGGAACTTGAGCTTCGAAATGATGCAGTAGTTAATCCAACTACCAATGAGTGCAGAGTGTAGATTTGAACCCAGATTTGCCTTGCTCCTGCTTTTAATTACTATGCAATAGCACCTCCTGGAATTAAAAGACCAAACTGTCGGATTTCATGTGTAAACCTTTATTGCTCAGGACTGATGGGAAAAAAAATTGAGAGTAGAAAGACTTTAAGACAACATATATGTTTATTGCATATATTCAAGTTCATAATTTAAGCATACGTTCTATAATTTTCTATGTAATGGTTATTTAATACTCAGGAAATAACTATAATTTTATAATGCCCAAATTTAACCCTGCTGGAATTGAAAATGGCCAAATAATGCATGCTTTAAAGTTTTTGGACATCTACTTCAAGAAAATACTAACAAGTTGTTAAGGGACCAATTAGTGGGCATCTTGCTGATTAGATTTATTGAACACATAGTGTTTCTGTTTGTTTTAAAAACTAGTATTTGGGGAAATATTTGAACACAGGAACTGTAGCAGTCAAATGTTCTTCTTGAGTTAGAGCTCCCACCACCCTCATTCCCCATCCTAGGTGCTATGGTCTAATTTTAGAGTCTTGTGTACTCAAGAATCTGAGGCCAATCTGCATTTCAGAGAAATATAAGTGGGTGCAGTCCTGCCAGTTCAATTCCTGACAATTATGCAAATTATAATAAATGGTAATTTGATAGTAAGAGGCGTTTATACAAATGAGTTAATTGGCTTTCAATATATTCAACAGAACTATCTCATACTGTTCCTCTAATAAAAAGAAAAGAGGGAATGCTTGATGATCAGACAGTACTATTGTCTATGTACTCTCTAACTCTCTGACTCTTTCTCTTTCTTTGAAAACATGTTTTCTTCTTTCGTTATAAAATTGGCAATAGGCAGGCAAATAGTGAGCTGAGAATGCAAATCATTATTGTACACAATGCCCACAGGCTTCATAATAGGTAGTATTATACGTAAAGAAGGATGGAATATGAACACACTTTTTTAAGCCAAGTTAGACCATTAAAATATAGAGAGAAGAAAGAAAGAATGAAAGGACATTAAAATTAGGAGCATGGAAATTGACTTTCATTAAATGTTCATCACCCCTAAGTCTTCAGCCTAGAAAGAATAGATAAGTATTAAATTGTGCTTGTTTTTTGAGATTTGTTTTTGTGCAGAAATGCTTTGGAATAATCTGCAGTTTTTATATAATAATCTGTGGTTAATTATACTCCATATTTCTGGCAAAAATGAACCAAGTAAGTGACAATGCTAGTCATTTCTCATAAATCATCACATTTGTCCTCAAATCAACTTAAAGGTGTAGAGAGGCCCTATGTATACATGATAGCTTATGAAAATATGTTCAAATATTTTCTCAATTTCATACAAGCAGAAAATGTGCAGTTACAATCAACTTTGATCCTATTGACCTCAATGCTGGTTGTTTTTCACTAAGGCATCATAGATGCCTTTGAATTATTGGAATATTTAAATATTGCAAGAAACATTTTTTATGAATATTAAGGATTCAGGTGGTAAATACCTACTAGGAACTGGATTTTTTTTACTTGATTAGATAGTATTTGATGAGTTACTGTTTAATAGGATATGTAAGAGGAAGATCTGTTTTCTATAACTGCTCACACATATTCACAACCCTAAGGATACAAAGAAACAACAGCATAGAGTAAAATATAAATAAAATAAATCATAAAATGAATTATGATTAGGCACTATATTGTTTCATGCTACTTAAAGATGAAGTAGATCTTCAAGACCCAGAGGAAACTAAAATTGACTTCACGTGTGTGAAGGATTTAATCAGAAAAAATAGAAGAGGGAAGCCATTGTGCCATAGAAGTGATTCTTTTATTCAAGAGAGAAACTCCTAAGTTGTTGTTTTTTTTAATAAGACACTGGATAATTTAAAACTTGATTTGAATGTTCATTATTGTGAACTTAAAAATGTGTCTGAAACGCATATTCCATTAAATTGATGTAAGCTTTCACCTAAAAAGAGAAAAATGGTTTGAGGGAAGCTGTTACGAAATCACAACCACAGCACAGTGTGCAAATTGCCAATACTGGCTTTCAGTTAGATGAGTTCCGAATCCCAATTTACCACTAGTTGGTTTTTTCACCAAGAGCAGATTACTTGGCTTTCTCAGTCTTAGTTTCTATTATCTATAAAGCAAGGATAATAGTACCTACAAAATACTATAGAGGAATAAATTATATCACCAAAAAATTAAATATTTGAATTCCTGAATGTAGTCAATGTATAAATATAATGTTTGGTACCTCTTTCCTTGGGTGATATTTTCCTACAGAACAAATCAAAATATATTTCATAAGTATTAGGCAACCTGTTAATTCAATATTTTGAAGAATTAGAGAAAATACTGGAGAATTAGCAGCCCCTAGATGGCACAAACAGTTAAGCCCTCAACTACTAGATGAAAAGTTGGTGGCTTGAACCCATCCAGAGACACCTCAGAAGACAGGCCTTGAGATCTGCTTCCAAGAGGTCACAGCCTTAAAAACCCTATGAAGCACATTTCTACTCTGACACACATGGATTGCCATGACTTCTAATAGATTCAATGGCAAGTAACAGCAACAACAGGACACGGATAACAGGGAATGTCCAAGCCTGCTTCATAGCACTCACTGGTTCATGGTAAGGGTTACTCTAATGAAAAAATAATTATTAAGAATTTTGTGTGTTGGCATAGAAAAGAAGTCCACCTGTCACCTTTTCAAGTGAGTCTTCTGATACCATATTATTCTTCATATAGCCCAGCTTCTCGGATTATTTGCTCAGCATACAGATTGAATAAGTATGGTGAAAGGAAACAACCCTTACACACACCTTTCTTAACTTTAAACCAATACAAATATGGATCTCTTCCAGTCAGTTGGTCAGGTCTTCCAAATATCTTGGCATAGACAAGTGAGCATTTCTAGCACTGCACCCATTGGTTGAAACATCTCATTTGGTATTCCATCAGTTCTTTGAGAGCATTTGTTAAATTGGCTGTCTTAAAACCCGGCAAGTGTGTTGATATGGCATATCCAATCTGCTTGAGTGCTTTGTTTGCATGTAAGCATGCTACAATTTTAGCTCATTCATTACAGCTATTTCTATACAGTTTAGGTAGGTATAAAACAAAACAAGGGCTGTAAATAGAGGAGGGATGATGTCACACTCTTCTTGATGCAGAATGAACAGAAAGAGGACAGCTAATGAGGTGCTTTCCCTTTGTCGAATAATTGCAAACAGTGTCTGAGTGAGCTCTACTGAAGCTCCCAGGGAAAGCTGACTGTGAGGGACTCCTCTCATACTGTTTTTATAGCCTATATCTGAAATTTCCAACAAGATAGTGTGCAAACATGCCCAGAGGCCAGCAATTGACATGATAGAAACACAAGGGGAAGCTAAGGAACATTTTCTACCCAAGCAGCACCATGGGACTGTTGTTTGGAAAGTCTGGATTTGTTGTGAAGTGCTACGGCAGTTACAGACATGCTGCAGAACTGTCAAAAGACAACAACCAGGAATAGAATCATGTCACCTGAGATATCAGTGCAAGGACTAGGGAATGGGGATATTTAATCTATACAATCACTTATTAACCAGGGAGGGTAAATGTAAGAACTGCCTGCATATTTGAAACAGTGTCAAATTGAAGAGAAGTTATAATTTGTTCTGCGTGGCCTGTGAGTATAGGTAGGTCTGACATCACTTGTTGAGAGAAAGGGCAATTACCGTTCGAATCTAGAAAAAGTATTCTAATAATTAGAACAATTCCAAAGTGGACAGTGTAGCCATTGGATATAGAGAATTTCCCATCACTGAAGACACCCAAGAAGAGACACCAGCAAAATTAATGCGGAAAATATTCAGTATTAGATGGATTTCTTCTAATAATGGGTCATTAATTAGTCAACTAAAGGTCAAACTAGGACAATTCACCTAGTACACCTGATTCCACTTCCCTTAAAAAATAAGCCCTCAGTGTTCAGGACTATTTTACCCATCTTGTTATTGATTCATCCATCCATCAGTATTTCCAGTTCAATGGGATGATGGGTAGGCTTTGTGCATTTGGTATGAAGTAGGAAGGGGATCTTAGGACTTTCCTTGTGTTTGGTGCAAAAATTAACACTACCCTAGCCCCTGCTCACATGTGGCACACAGTGTTCTATTTGGTTTAGTGGGAAGAACATGTTCCCAGTCCTGGTTCTGCCAATGATTAATCACAGGACCAGTCTTGGACAGTAATAACGCCTTATCATTATGGTGCAATATATGTTTGATTCCCTAATTTCAATAACCAAAACATATTGATCTCATTTCTGAAATAATTCTAAATACTTCTAAATCCTTTTGCTCTTCTCAATCTCTATAACTGTTCTCATAATTTAGATTCTCAACACATATGGTCTGCAATTTTATGAGTCCTGAATGTTCTTTGTGCCTCACATCATACCCACCTTGTTAAATTTTTCATTGTTCAGTATTAACGAGTTATCTAAATTCAAATGTGGTCCTGCACAAAACCCTTAAATGATTTCATATTTTCCATAAAGGTGGTTTTCAAACTTTCGGAGCTGAGGAATCATTTATTCCACATAAAATCACATGTGAAACCATTAACCGAATAATGATATATTTTTATTTAATTAAATTTTTACATGTCATACAATGTTAATATATCATAAGGCCAGTTACTAATTTATTTTAAAACCATTTTGATTATAACAACATTTTAAAATTGGCTATCTTAGATCACAATTGCATTTTTATATCAATTTATTTCTCTAATTTCTATATATACTATCAAGAAAACCTTGATTGCCAGCCATTATGATTCACACTCTCATTGTAAAATTAGATATTAAATTGATTTATGATTATAATCATAAATCATCATAAATTGTAACACTTATGTAATTTATCAATTGAAATGTTCAGTTATCCTGAGCCAGAGGTTTAAAAACAGAAGTAAAGTACTATTTTTTTCAATGTTGAGACACTAATTATAAACTGCTCACTTTCTTGATTTTTCATTTAAAGTAAATTTTCCATTTAAAGGGAATTGATGAAAGGTTCTCAGCGAGATTACTTTATTTTTCAGGTTGGAAGCATCTTTCTAAATATATCTTATAACGTACTTACATGCCCAACAATGTCATTTAAAATCTCAGATACTGTACTGCTAATCTATATAATTCACTCAAAATTGTAAAAGTCAAATTATTTAATAAGCCATAACTGTTTCAATTTTTCATTGAATTCTGAATTCTTCAGTAAGATGGTAACTTTGCCACACTGAATCATCCAATCTAGCTTATTTAGCTGGTTACAAATACCTGCAAAGCATGCAAGTTGGTATAATCATGTTGTATCAACTAAGTATTTAAATATTCTATTTTGTCAAGAAAAAATAGTGATTTGTCTCATCAGAAAAATTTGTACTAGAACCTTCCTTCAGGACAGCCAATGAATTTTAGTATAAAAAAATCATTCTACAATTCACTCATAGTTTCACTAAAATAATTTGGAATGTTAGCAATTTTAAAACTTAATGAATTCATATTTATACGCCATTATTTAACTTTTATTTTTAAATGCTGACACCACCTTAATTACCAATGCTTATCTACATAAGATCCCACGACTGCCTGAATACATTTCAAGAACAGATTTAATATAAGCTGGCATCCCTTAAATTTTCTGCCATTGCTTTTAAATCACCAGTGCAATTGTCATACATTTTCTTAAAACTTTGATGGTTGCCTTAGTTATCTAGTACAGAAATAACAGAAATACCACAGGTGGATAGCTCTAACAAACAGAAATTTATTTTCTCACAGTTTAGGAGGCTAGAGCACTGGCTGTAGGTGAAGTCTTTCTCTGTTGGCTCTGGGGGAAGGTCCTTGTCTCTTCAGCTTGTTTCCTGGTTCCTTGGACACCTCCATGTGGCTTTGCCTCATCCTCTCCGTCTCTGCTTCTCTAGCTTGCTTGTTTAATCTCTCTTATATCTCAAAAGAGATTAACTCATGATAACCTACACTAAACCTGTCTCACTAACATAACAAAGCCAACCCTTTCCCAAATGGGATTATAACCACAGGCATAGAAGCTAAGATTTACAACACACATTTTGAGGGGACATAATTCAATCCATAACAATGGTGTACTAAAAATTTATCTAAACATGCAGAAATATTTTCTCTTACTGTATGTTCATTATTTCTTATCAAGATACACAAAACATCTAAGCCCTCATGCGAATAAATTTGGAATAATTTACACAAACTAGGTTTTCCAGATAATTTCATAAACTATATTAGACACAAATCACTTCATTTAGATACCTGTGAAAAGTAATGTTCCCCAAATAACCACCCACATCTCTCTAACTTTTCTTGCCTCATTCTTCTTAAAGTCTATAACTGTATTTCAATACTTGTGTATTGTCTGTCTCCCTTTCTAAAATGTAAGTTTGTGTGCCTAATTTTCAACTCTGCACTCTGATTCTAGAAAAGTGCTGCACTCATAGTAAGTGCTCAATAAACATTTTTTAAAGAACTAATGAATGTACATTCTTGACTTATTATTTGAACTCAATAATGGCAGCTGTTTTTTGTTTTTTATATACTGGCTTACTTACCTATAACAGTTGTAGCAAAGTCAGCATCACAGAGTCTAATTAACATTTCATCCTGCAGATTATGTCTTTTCATTATGTATGTGCATTTACATTGTCACATTAAATTTTCTTTCTATAACTATTCCAATAACAAAGAGTAATTATATTTAAGCTGAAGGCAACAAAGAGTTATTTCATGTTCATTATGTTTTGTTTCAATATAATGTAACTTGACAAGTACCAGATAATTGTTGTTGTTGTTGTTAGGTGCCATCGAGTCAGTTCTGACCCTGTACACTACAGAACAAGACACTTCCTGGTCCTGCACCATCCTCACAATCGTTGTTATGCTTGAGCCCATTGTTGCAGCCACTATGTCAATCCATCTCCTTGAGGGTCTTCCTCTTTTTCACTGACCCTCTACTTTATCAAGCATGATGTCCTTCTCCAGGGACTGATCCCTCATAATGACATGTCCAAAGTATGTAAGACATAGTCTCGCCATCCTTGCTTCTAAGGAGCGTTCTGGTTGTACTTCTAAGACAGATTTGTTCATTTTTTTGGCAGTCCATGGTATAGTCAACATTCTTCGCCAACACCACAATTCAAAGGCATCAATTCTTCTTTGGTCTTCCTTATTCACTGTCCAGATTTCACATGCACATGATGCAATTGAAAATACCATGGCTTGAGTTAGGAGCACCTTAGTCTTCAAGGTGATATCTTTGCTTTTCTCTCCAAAGAGGTCTTTCGCAGCAGATTTACCCAGCAAAATGTGTCTTTTGATTTCTTGACTGCTGCGTCCATGGGGGCTGATTGTGGATCCAAGTAAAATGAAATCATTGACAACTTAAATCTTTTCTCCATTTATCATGATGTTATGAGGAATTTTGTTTTCATTATGTTGAGGTGTAATCCATACTGAAGACTGTGGTCTTTGATCTTCATCAGTAAGTGCTTCAAGTCCTCTTCACTTTCAGCAAGCAAGGTTGTGTCATCTGCATATTGCAGATTGTTAATGAGACTTCCCCCAATCCTGATGCCCCCTTCTTCATATAGTCCAGCTTCTCAGATTATTTGCTCAGCATACAGATTGAATAAGTATGGTGAAAGGATACAACCCTGGTGCACAACTTTCCTGATTTTAAACCATGTTTGAACAACTGTCCCTTGATCTATGTACAGGTTTCTCATGAGCATAATTAAGTGTCCTGGAATTCCCATTCTTCGCAATGTTATCCATAATTTGTTATGATCCACACAGTTGAATGCCTTTGCATAGTCAATAAAACACAAGTAAACATTTTTCTGGTATTCTCTGCTTTCAGCCAGGATCCATGATATCCCTAGTTCCACATCTTCTTCTGAATCCAGTCTGAATTTCTGGCAGTTCCCTGTCAGTATACTGCTTCAGTCACCTATGAATGTTCTTCAGCAAAACTTTACTTGTGTGTGATTTTAATGATATTGTTTGATAATTTCTGCATTCGGTTGGATCACCTTTCTTGGGAATAGGCATAAATATGGATCCCTTCCAGTTGGTTAGCCAAGTAGCTGTCTTCCAAATTTCTTAGCGTAGACAGGTGAGCACTTCCAGGGCTGCATCTGTTTGTTGAAACATCTGAGTTGATATCCCATTGTTGGAACGGCAACAGTAGCCAACTACACAACTCTTACAGAGAAGTGGGGCCAAGGAGGGTCACTCCGAAGAGTCGACTCCGGCTTCAGTCCCAGGAGTTTATTTATAGTCAATACAGCAAGCAGTGAAGCAAATAACAGAACAATGGGCTTTGGGTGAGTAACAATAAGTTTCGGGCAAGGGAGAATGGACTTCAGGTAAACAAGCCAATCAGTAACGAGACAATAGGTTTTGGAAAAACAAGTCGTGCCTAATTTCCTTCTCATCACTGACAAGTCTCAACATGTTGTGTGTAGCATATGGGACTTTGAGGGGCTGAAGTTGTCAATAGTACAGCCATGTTTAAGCAGCACATATCCCCATATTCCATCAATTCCTGGAGCCTTGTTTTTCAACAATGCCTTCAATGCAGCTTGGACTTCTTCCTTCAGTACCATTGGTTCCTGATCATATGTTACCTCTTGAAATGGTTGAACATTGACCAATTCTTTTTGGTATAGTGACTCTGTGTATTCCTTCTATCTTCTTTTAATGCTTCCTGTGTCGTTCAATATTTTCCGCATAGAATCCTTCACTATTGCAACTTGATGCTTGAATTTTTTTCTTCAGTTCTTTCAGCTGAGCATGTTCTTCTCCTTCGATTTTCTATCTCCAGCTCTTTGCACATGTCATTATAATACTTTACTCTGTCTTCTCGAGACACCCTTTGAAATCTTGTGTTCAGTTCTTTTACTTCATCATTTCTTCCTTTTGCTTTAGCTACTCTACATTCAAGAGCAAATTTCAGAGTCTCTTCTGACATCCATTTTGGTCTTTTCTTTCTTTCCTGTCTTTTTACTGACCTTTTGCTTTCTTCATGTATGATGTTCTTGATGTCATTCCACAACTTGTCTGGTCTTGGGTCGTTAGTGTTCAACGTGTCAAATCTATTCTTGAGATGGTCTCTAAACTCAGGTGGGATATACTCAAGGTTTTTCTTTGATTCTAAGTTTCAACCTGAACTTGCATATGGGCAATTGAGGGTCTGCTATGCAGTCGGACCCTGGCCTTTTTCTGACTGATGATATTGAGTTTTCCATAGTCTCTTTCCATAAAAGTAGTTGATTTGATTTCCTGTGTATTCCATCTGGTGAGGTCCACGTGTATAATTGCCATTTACGTTGGTGAAAAAAGGTATTTGTAATGAAGAAGTCGTTCATCTTGCAAAATTCTATCATGCGATCTCCAGCATTGTGTCTATCACCAAGGCCATATTTTCCAGCTACCAATCCTTCTTTGTTTCCAACTTTCACATTCCAATCACTAGCAGCTATCAAGTCATCCTGATTGCATGTTCAATCAATTTCAGGCTGCAAGAATTGCTTAAAATCTTTAATTTCTTTATCTGTGTCCTTGTGGTTGGTGCGTAAAGTTGAATAATAGTCGTATTAGCTGGTTTTCCTTGTTGGCGTATGGATATTATCTTATGACTGACAGCATTGTACTTCAGGATAGATCTTGAAATGTTCTTTTTGGTGATGAGATGAATGCAACGCCATTCCTCTTCAAGTTGCCATTCCCGGCATAGCAGACTTTGTGATTGTCTGATTCAAACTGACCAATACCAGTCCATTTCAGCTCACTAATGCCTACAATATTGATGTTTATGCGTTCCATTTCATTTTTGACAATTTCCAATTTTCCTAGATTCATACTTAGTACAGTCCACGTTCTGATTCTTAATGGATGTTTGCTGCTGTTTCTTCTCATTTTGAGTTGTGCCACATCAGCAAATGAAGGTCCAGAAAGCTTGACTCCATCCATGTCATTAACGTTGACTCTACTTTGAGGAGGCAGCTCTTTCCCAGTCGTCTTTTGAATGCCTTCCAACCTGGGGGCAGGGGTTCCATCTTCATGCGCTATATCAGACAATGTTCCACTGCTATTCATAAGGTTTTCACTGACTAATTCTTTTCAGAATTAGACTGAAAGGTCCTTCTTCCTAGTCTGTCTTAGTCTGGAAGCTCAGTGGAAACCTGTTCACCTGGGTGACCCTGCTGGTATCTGAATACCAGTGACATAGCTTCCAGCATCACAGCAACATGCAAGCCTCCACAGTACGACAAACTGACAGAAACATGAGGGACCAGATAATTACTGGGCCAGATTTCATTGTAAAACCTCACCTTGTGAACTTGGACACTATATATTGGAATAATAGTTAAACTCAAATGAAAATAGTTTTCTTAGTTCTTTCATTTTTTTCGGTGATGTTTCGGTACTTTTTCTGATTATAGCTACTATCATAACAAAACTGGAAAAATGGATAAACGATGCTGCCTGTTTCCTATTCCCCCAAATAGAATTAGGGCTGTAGAGCAAACTCCAAAAATATCTCTCCATGGGAGTGAGATATAATTCATATTTGGTGGTCAACATTTAACAAGACATTTAACAAAGTCTCATAGGAAATAAAAATCATTTCCTCCAAAAAAGTATTCACTTCAACTGAGTTCTCCCTTTCTCTGGTTATCTCCAGGTACAAAAAAGTACAAAGAAACAAATGAAAAAAATGGACGCTTAGATTGTAGTTCAGTGAGGAAGGCAGACTTCAGTTAAGGTGGAACAATAGTGATGGTTGATTTCCATGTGATATTGTAGAGAAAATAGATCACATTAAATTTCTTTTTAAAACAGATATCATCTAGGCCAACAAATTAAAAGAACAAAAAATAAAAGGAGTGGAGTTTCCATGTAGAGGACAGATAAGAAAAACTGACAAAAATTAAATTGCATAAGAAAAGCATAAAATTTCACATACAGTACACATAAAATTTACTACAAGAAAATTTACTGAGAAAATCAATTCACTATGATACAATCTCAAAGATACGAAGATAAAGCAAGTAAAAAGTAAAAATGCAGATTGCAGAACTATGGAAACAAATTGATGACCAAAATAAATTCATAAAAGCCTAATATGTATTAGAATTTACATGGATCAGGGAATTTATTATTGAAAGATACAAATCTACAAAATATTCCAATTGAAATAAAATTAATAAAAATTAATATTAAAAGACTTTAAATTTAATGGATGCTTTCCTAAGAGAAGAATATAGCCTGCAGATTTAAAGGGCCAATGATGTTTCAGAGAGAAAACAATGATCCATAATGAAAAATAATTGTCATATCCTTGTTACATAACTGCATGTCAAACATTAAAGAAAAAAGAAAGAAGAAAGAACCAGTGCAGTAGAAGTTAATCCCAGTAATGCGGCTGGTTTCACACTTCCAACACAGCTCTGAAATTCCTCTGAATCTGGTAATTGCAGTAAAGTGGCACCTTCTCTTCTACCTTCTAGTAACAATTTCCATGTATTTATTTACATGGACATTGTTCAATTTCCTTATAAACAAACAAATGAAGTGTGTCAACACATGGTTTCAGATACTGTATTAGTTTTCTATTGCTGTCATTAAAAAAAAAAAATGTTAGCAGCTTAAAACAACATAAATTTATTATCTCACAGTTCTGATTGATTTCTCTGCCCCAAGTTTCACAAGACCAAAATCAAGGTGTGGGCTAGTTAGGCTCTTACTAGAAGACTCAGAGAAGAATCTGCTTCCAAGAACATTTAGGTTGTTGACCGAACTCAGTGCTTTGTGGTTCTAGAACTAAATTCCTCACTTGCTTGCTGGCAGTTGGCCAGGATTCATTCTCTGTTTCTAGAGTCCACCCACCTTTCCTGGCTTGAGGGGTCCTTTATCTTCAAAGTCAGCAATGATGGGTTGAGCCCTTCTCACACTTCAAATGTCTCTGATGTTCTCTCTGCTTCGTCTCTCCTGCATCCTCCTCCAACTCATCTCTCTGTGGCTTGCAGCACAGAAGGATCTCTGCCTTTAAGGCCCTATGTAGTAAGATTTAGCCTACCCAGGCAATCCAGGATACTATCTATTTTAAGTTCCAAAACCTTAATTATATCTGCAGAGTCCGTTTCTCCATGTAGCATAACCAATTTATAGGTTTTGATGATTAAAACATATACATCTCTGAGGGGTCATTATTCTGCCTACTTCAGACATACTCAGGTATATATGACAAATCTGAGACAGATTATTACTTCTGAAAGTTAATCACAGATGGTATTCCAGAGCTCCAGGAGAGAATGCACCACAGGAGAAAAATTTAGAAACTGAGAATCAGCTTAAGGTGCTACAGATCAGAGTGGAGAATTAGTTTTGAAAACTCTGTGGATGCTGGTAACTGAACACTTAAATACTACGGGAATTAAAAAAAAAAAAAAAGCACTATACATCTAAAATCTCTTGATCCACAAATACAATTTTTCCTTGAATCTAACCCTCCAAGCGTTTTCTTTGAAGAGAGGGAGAATTTCATTTCCATTCATTCATGGTACTTCCATAAGTATCTAGCCAGGATCCTAAGGGCACTTAAGCAGACCTAAAACCTAGAAAAGCACCCTCTGTGCTACAACTGATGGTCAAGAAGAATCTTCTTTCCACATTGTAGAAAATAATTTCCTAAATCGATGGAGGGTAAAACCTGCCTTCCTTTTTAAAATTAGGAGACGGAAAATGTAGAAGGTATAAAAATTTTATAACTTGCCATACCTGTTCTTAACAAATTTTTTACATCAGGGAAAGAAAATGTATTTCTTAGCCTGGTGCCTTTATTACCCCATAAGAGTATGACATGAGTTGCCAGATAGAGTCAAAATCTGCAAGAGTCACTTCCACAGGAATAGCAGAACCTGACTGAGTAGGTAATATTTTTTCCAGGGGCCCAAATTGCTGTGTTAGGACAACCTGAGTACTCAAATCAGAAACATTTCTTGCCTACCCTCTTGGAGACATAACTTCACTTAAGAATTATGCTTTCTATGAGCCCTGACTCAATCACAGTTCATTTGGAGCACTTATAGTTCTGGATGCGTTTCCCATAACTGGATGGGTAGCAGGAAATGACTTTGGCTTAAAGGCATCAAAGTGAGAATTAAATTTCCAATTTTAAATGGCCTCTGGGCTTGTTCCCCAATCTGACTGTCCAGCCATATTCTCTTTATCCATAAAGTCTTAGTCACTGAGGCACAATTTGTTCTAAAAACATGAAAGTAATCCAAAATTCACTTGCGTATTTTACCTTTAAATAACTTCAATTTTTGTGCTAGTTTGGTAGCAAGCCTTTACTGATATTGATGGATGCATTCTCCCAGGGTAGGTGCATTTTCTGCAGAAGATCACTTTCATTATAAGCAAAAGACCTCCTTCACAGCCTTTTCCAACATATATCCCAAGTCTCAGGTTGTATTTCTAGTCTTGGGGACATGAGACACCTGGACAATTCTATGCTCTCTCTCTTCTGGAATAAGATAACTCATTTTTCAGGAATTCAGAACGTTAAAGAGATCTTTAAACTTCATCTGTTACGACCTTTTCTTTGTAGATATCTTGTTAAGGATCATAGAAAAATTAATCTTTTCAGAAAACACGAGGCTGCATTTTTCTGATTGTTTTTCTTTCTGATAATTACCTTTTAAGTGTCCAGGCTGTTTCAGAGAACTACGCCATTTTCTATCCTTTGTGTTTGGAGTCTATAGAAGTTCTCTTAATTTCAGGGACTGAAAATTACCTTCCATTTTATGAATACCAAATGTTTTATTTAACAAATTTCCTAATTTAAATATTGAAAACCTTGCTTTGTTCAATGTACTTTAGCTGTTTCATTAAGATAAATTAGTATTTTATCAGGATAAAATCCTAGAAGTCATGAAGTGAGAGAATATACTCAGTTTTGCAACTTTTATTGCATAGTGCCAAATGGTTCTCCAGAAATATTAAACCAAGATTCATTCTCACCAACCAGGTATGAAAGTTCCATTTGTTTCATGATTAACATAATTAAAATGTTACTTTGTATTTTATCTAGTATTTGATTATTATTTTATTTTCAAACATTATGTGCATTGGGAATTTGATGAATTCTCTAGTCCATGTGTCATGAACCCACCAACATTTTCTGTTCCTTAAGCCTGAACACACCTCTCTCCAGACCCAAAACATGTCCTTCTATCCATGTCTCCTGGTTAACTTCCACTCATCCTTCAGTTTTGTTTCTATAACATTCCATACTTATACTATTGTACTGTAATACACCGTATTTTAATTTTCTGTTAACTTTGCTGCCTTGCCCACCAGAATTTGCCTAATTGAAGGGCAGGAACTTATTTTAATCATGACTATTTTCTACATTGATTAGGACCTGGTGTATAGCACACCACACACACACTCACATACACATTGATTTAATGAATTCCTAAATGAACAGAATTTCCATTTTCCTTAAGAAAACGAAAGAAACGAGAAACAGTAATTCAGTGTTCTGTTCAAAAATAGTTTTTACTCATTCTTATTACTATGGCCACTATTCCTGTCTAGTTTTGTTTTGTCAGAGAATGCTTACATTATACTATTAACTTTGTAGATGGCTTTCCCGTCCTCTCCTTGCCACCATTACCACTTCAGGCTTTTGTCTTTATTATCAATCCCAAAGAGTAAAGCCAGAGAATAATTTATCCTGGGAGCATTAGGTTAGCTATGGGACAGCAGGGAGAGACTAAAAGATTAAGCTGGACTTATTACAGTCACATGGAGCCAAGTCAATTTAACAGGGAAAGCATTGCTAAAACCCGTTTACTTTGGTCTGGGCCTCCAAAAGTTTATATTCTAAGAGCAATCATGAACCAGAAAATCCATATGCAAAGGAGACGGGAATAAAAAATTTGATCTAAAATCTAAATATGTTCTTAGTAATTTCTATACTCCTTTATAACAGTGGTTTCTATATTCTTTTATGTTATAGTAATACATATATTTTTTCATAGATTACAATAATTATTTTTCAAGAATTTTACTTTAACTAAAGCATTGAATCTACACCTCCTTGGAAGGAAAAAAAAAGTCTCTGAGACACCACTGATTTTAATCACCAAGTCATATTTTGGATATATTATAAAACAATAATAATTGACATCATTCTTTTCAGAGTTTTGAACAACATACCAAGAAAAACTTGATGCTGTGATATTTTTAAAACACAGTATTCTTTGTTACCTTATTCCTTCAGGAATTCTCCTCAGTCTAGAGGCAATATTGAACATTGAATCCCAGGAAAATTTCAGCTTGAGCTTGCCTGCTTCATTGTCAAGTGGTTGGTAATTGGGAGGAAAATACTGCAAATGTTGGTACATTAAATTTCTTAAAGATTGTTGAAACTTAGAAACACACCCAACACCTGCTGTCTCTAAAATAATTTACATCCTGACTTTGGTATCTGTGAGGATTGCTAGATGGGCTACAGACAGATGGTTGGATAAGATGTCACATAGAATAGGTGGGGGTGCCGAGTCAGCACGTATCTTTCTGCCTCCTTCTTGTCTCCTTGTCAACACAATTGTGCTTCTCAATATGTTGAGTTTGAGGTTATGGTGTTGTTTTCCTCTGTGTTGAAGGCTTTTCATATGGAGGCAGCATATCAGCCTCTATCCTTGGACTGATGAGACTTTGGCTCACATTCCGCTAGGACTTTGTACTTAACATAGCTCAGTAATTGAGCTCATTTACAATAATACTTTCAGAAATGAGGCAAAATATTCACAAGCTGAGAATCTAGATGAAGGACTTTCATGTTTTCGTTGTATTGATCTTTCAACTTTTTTGTAGTTTGAAACATTTCAAAATAAGTTTGGGGAAAACCTTAAAAATTTACACTAATAAAGTTTATTTTTCTTCTTACTGTAAAAGTGCTACCTGTGTATATAAAATTTGAAGGGATGCATAGAGCCATACCTTAAACAGTCATCCATCACAAAGAGGAAAGTAAATGACATAACTAGAGAGAAATCACAAGAGTAGAATGCTTATTTTTAATTTTCTACATCCAAACAGTAATTTCATCACTTTCCCCACAAACCTCAACTGGCTGCTTCTGGTAAAATGAAACAATATTCACAGACAAGCAAACAGGCAGCCTCAAATTAAAAGATATGCACCGAATCAAGTATCTTCAGAAATTTTTGGAAAACACCATGAATAAGAAGCACCCAATAAGAAAAAACCAAAAACATGAATACGTAAAATAAGAAAGTTCTAAAGGCAAATATGAACCTTTATAATAGTGCTATTAAAAGCCTTAAAAAGGTGAAACGTTATTGCATCTATAAAACCTAAACAGCTTTCATGAAAACAAAGCAACTGGAGGACATGGGAATTATGAAAGCAATTATTATTAAAAATAACTATGTATGAGCTGAATAACAAAAGGAACTCAGCTAGAGAATAAATAATACAGAAAATCATTCCTATGTATTACCCAAGAAAAGAAAAAAAAATCATCAGAAAAGGACAGAAATTGTTACTGAACACCATAGTAAGTTTTCCAGAAAAGAATTGAGGAACAAAAATAATCAAGGAAATAAATACTTTTAAAGTTTCCAAAGAAGCAGAAAGATCTAAATCTATAATTTTAAGGGGGAAATTGCCTAATTTGAAAGGTATACTGGGAAAAAAAAAACAAATTGTAGGTATATTTACATAATTTCAAAAGCCCAAATTAACTTAAAAATCTCTGAGGGACAAAAATAAAAAAGTTTAGCAGAAACAACAGCAGCAAGAAAAAATAAGATTAAAATCATTTATGAAAATGGCAATATTGGATATTAGAAAACAATTGTTAGTACTGAAAATTCTATACATATCCAAGTACCATATGGAAGAAGAGTAGAAAAAGACATTATGGTCTATAAAATAATTAATTAATTATAATTGAATAAATAGTTGTAGTCTTTTTACAGTCTTATTTCCATACACGTTTTCAGAAAGTTTTCCTAGCATAACTTGTATACAATTTTTATCATAATTTTTCCTTAACATTACATTTTCCCATATTAAAAGGTCTTTACAAAGAACTTTTCATTAACATAAGTATAGTTTTATCATTGTATATATGGATTGTTTCAATTTTTCCCATTATATATAATGTCTTGGTCATTTTTATGCATGAAGCTTTTTCTGCATTTCGGGCTAATTCTTTGGATTGATTTCTAATGTAAGATTATTGACACAGAACTTCTGATCATTTATTTAAGATTACTGATACTCATTAAAAATAAATTTCCAGAATAAATTAATTTTATTCGCCTCAGTGGTGGAGGCTCTAGAGTTTCTAAATTGGGGTGCTGGGAGACGGTTCTGGTTTAGAAGGCAAGTTTGGGTCTCATAAAGCTGTCTTTAGGAAGCACATTACTTCGGATAAGAGTACATCAGTGATATCATCAAAGGAAGGGACCCACAGATGAAGGTAAGGAGCGGCAAGGACCAAAAAAATTCTATACATAAGAGGACCTCCTCGACCCTAACTCATTAGCACCAAGTCAACTTTTTTTTTAAACAGAAAACCTTATAAAAGTCATCAGTAATCACAGAGCAAAGCTATTTCTGAAATATGTAAACTTCCAAATAGAAAATCTCGTTAGTGTTCATCTTTTGTCCTTCAGACAAAGAAGAAAAGAAATGAATAGCTAAAAACTCCATTAAAAACAGTCCTTATATTTTTTACAAACAGGAGGTTAAAATGGATGTTGATGCTTTTCACAGATGACTTAATTTCTAGCGTTCAGGATAAACACTGTGAAATAAGGAGGAAGTTCTATATTTAAGTCTGTTCTCATGACCTGGAGGAGAGGTTTCCTTTGGAGAGATACTCACATTTGAATGATGAAAAGGATAATACATACACTGAAGAAGGATTCATTATCAGAAGAAGCTCTTGTCCTCAAAGTTTGGAAGTCAAAATGGTTTTTAGTGTATTTTCTAAATAAATGATGAAAAATTAAAAAAAGAGGAAAGGTTCCTGTTGAGAAATCGGGACAAGAGCCATGGAAGAAATATTTGAGCTAATGTTATAAAACTGTTTCTCACCCTTGCTCCACTACTCATTCTTTAGATTTGTACAAGTCATCCTCTCTTCTGAGTCCCCTCATCTGGGTTCATACGGGGTTTTGGCAGAGATAAAATGTGATAATGTGTGGAAATCTGCTTTGAAAACTGCAAGGAGTTATAATTATGTTATTAACTTTGACCAAGAGGAGCTTCTTACTATTTACTGATATGTTTTTTTCCCCCCAAAGATACAGGTATCTCAGCCCCCAAAATATATAGATACTCTTGGATGTATAACATTGAGTTTACTGACTGCCTACCAAGTTAAAGGTATTATAGCAGGCAATTTGTAGAATTGTGGGGAGAATTGAGGAAGTCACAGAGTATGTATCTTTAAAGAGTTCATTTGCAAGCCCCAGATTTCCTCATTTTCTTCTTCTCCTGCAGTACACGATCCCAATTGCATTTAACCTCAGTGGTCCAAAGAATTGTTTACGGGCAAGTGACCTAAAGACCCAATAGAGTTAATAAAAAAAATAACATAGAACATATGATCATTCCAGATTTTGTGACCCTTTTATGTTGTCAGTGACTTTGAGAATGTCCATAACTGAATTGGCAGAGAAGAATTGGCCTTTCAGTTATCCATCAACCCTATAACTGGAGTCTTCTGATACCTGTCAGTGTTTTTGAGCTTTAAATACTCCTATTCAACAGCTCAGAGCCCTAGGGTCACAGTGGTTAAGACCTTGGCTGCTAACCAGAAGGTCAGCATTTCGAATCCACCAGCTGCTCCCTGGAAACCCTATGGGGCAGCTCTACTCTGTCCTATATAGGGTTGCTATGAGTCAGAATCGACTGGAAGGCAACAGGGTATTCAACAGCTCTGGTTAAAAAAAAAAAAGCAAGGGGACTTATGAATTTAAAGGATAACTGAAAATTATTAGTAACTAATTAAAAAATAAGTTAGTACAAGATTATTTGGAAAAAAAGAGAAAAAATGTTTTAAAGAAACAATAACAACATCAATACCAAACAGCAGCTTAATCATGTTGTGCAAATTGGTGAAACTAATGTCGTAACTGCAGATAAAATCAGATCGGGAAAAATTGAAGACTAATAATATTACAGAACAAGCATAGATCAAAAGTGGTAGAGTTCCTTACATGAGACAGGTACTACTGTACACTGTTCTGTGTGCTGTGAGAGCTGATTAAAATATAAATCCTGACCTAAAGGAATTCCATGATAATGGTTTGATTGCATTATTAAAGCAAAACCTTGGTGCTTTAAAAAAAAAAAAAAAAAAAAAAAAAAACCCTTGCTGTCGAGTCGGTTCTGACTCACAGTGACCCTATAGGACAGAGCAGAACTGCCCCATAGGGTTTTCAAGGAGTGCCTGGTGGATGTGAACTGCTGACCTTTTGGTTAGCAGCCAAACACTTAACCTTTGCCTCTTTAATCACTGGTTTCAACTTACCTAACTTGTCAGTGGTCTTTCAGTTACAGGTAACAGAATCTCAGATCAAACCTGCCAAGTATTAGAGAATTTATTAGCTTTCATTATTGAAAAATATAAGTCTAGCAAACTTCAGGTATTGCAGAAGGAATGTCCTCAAAATTCAGTCCCTGTTTCTTCATCTCTTATCTTCCCTCTTTGTTAGCCTCATTCAGAAGCAGGTTCTCTCCATGGGAAGGCAAAACAACTACTGGCAGATGCAAGAGCCTCAAGATGTAGCAAACGCTGTAGAAGAGAATTTCTTGATTTCCCAGCGTCTCCTGCATAAGCTCTGGAATTCACTCTGATTGGACTTATCAGTGTTTGAGTACCCATTTTGAAGACATCTCTGTTGTCACATGTATGAAATACTCTGATTGGCTAGACATGTGTTATGTGACCATGGTAGAACAAGGATAATTCCTCTAGGAAGAAATAATTCACTCTGTCCAAAGAGAGGGATGGAAGTGGGGCAGATAAAAACAACAAAACAAGAGATGTCTATTATATCGTCTGTCCCTTGTTGCTGTCGTTGGCTGCCATGGAGTTGGTTCCGACTAATAGGGAGCTTATTTATAGCAGGATAATATGTTGCCCTGTCCTGCGCCATCCTCACAATCATTTCTATGCTTGAGCCCATATCCCTTACTCTCTGTAATTTTAAAATAACACTTTATGGATAGCTTAACTTAGTCTTAAATTAATCTCTCTAATGAGAAATAGTACAGACAAAAGCAGACATGGAAGAAAATAAAGACACATATCAAAATATGGTTTCTGTAAATGTGAAACAGTATAATACAGATTTTCCAGGTGAATTAGTTAAATTCTTAAATTCTAAACAATTTCAAAACAAATTCCCAGATAGTTGCTAGATAATTTGGTCACCCTAGCTTTTGATCCCATTTATGTTTTCTCATTAACTTGCTCTTTTGTTTCCCAGAAAGCTGGGTCTAGATACTTAACAAAATAGAACCTCATTAACCTGTCCCTGGCAAACACCAGGGCACCACACGAAGACAAGAAGATCAGAGGGCCTGAGTTCAATACCCAAGTCTGACACTAACTAGCTATGTGATCTTAGGCAAAAAGTCTCTCAGACTGCAGATTTCTAATCTTTAAAACAAGGAAGCCAGCAAAATAATGGCTAGGCAAAGCCTTATCTAAAAGCCAAAAAAGCATCTTTTATTTTATTTTATTTTTTAACCAAAAGCTATTCTCCTCTTCCAAATTATTTATTTTTAAGTGTCCAGCTGGTTTCAGTTTTATTCAAGCATATTTCATTTCCTGGCATTTTTCACTCCTGTCTCTGGAATAAACATGAATTTGGCCTGGGGCTGCTCTATTATAAATGCTTCCCTGATTCATATCAATGGCTTGTTTTTAAATGAACTATGCTTTTTTATGAGGATAACATTTGACCAAGAGGCAGTGGTTTGAACAGAACAAGGGGATACTGAGTGGTTTAAAATCAGAAACGGTGTGCATCAGGGTTGTATCCTTTCATCATATTTACTCACTCTGTAGGATGAGCAAATAATCCAAGAAGTCGGACTATATGAAGAACACGACATTAGGATTGGAGGAAGACTCATTAACAACCTGCGATATGCAGATGCCATAACCTTGCTTGCTGAAAGTGAAGAGGACTTGAAGCACTTACTGATGAAGATCAAAGACTACAGTCTTCAGTATGGATTACGACTCAACAGCAACCATGTAATTTGCCCACAATTCTGCTAGTCAGCTGGACGATGTGCTTAGCTCACTTATTTGACTGTAGTCATCTGACAGCTCAGCTGGACCATGCCTTTCCAGCAGGTTAGTCCTAACCTGACTTTTTCATGGAGTCCCTGGGTAGTACAAATGGTTAACATGCTTGGCTTCTAACCAAAAAACTGGAGGTATGATTCCACCTAGAGGTGCATCGGATGAAAGCCTTGGTGTTCCACTTCTGAAAAATCAGCCACTGAAAACCCTATGGAGTACAGTTCTACACTGACACACATGGGTCGCCATGAGTCAGAATCAACTCAATGGCATTGGTGGCTTTTACATATGTTCAAAGTGTTCAAGAAGGCCATCGCAAGGTGCAAGTGCTATCCAAGTCATCCTTTTTACTGATGTCCCATTGGCACTCCAAGTCATATGACCAAGTCCTGGGTCATTGTGGAAGGGGACTACAGAAGGGTATAGACTGAAGGAGGCATGATTCATTGGAGGCTATTACAGGTAGCCCCCAACTTATGACGTATTCGAGTTATGAGGAACCACACTTACTACAGTCTGTTTTTTTTTTTTTTTTGTACATCTTATTACAGATGTGGAACAGCTCATAGAAGGGAAATTGACAGATCAGGACTTAATGAATTTTGAAGAGGAAAGAAATGCTCAAAAAGAAATAATGAGGAAGAGGAAGGAGAGAAGTTGTCAAAAATTTTTACAGTGAAAGGATTAACTAAATCAGAGCTTTCAGTTGCTTGAAAACATGGACCCAAATACTGATCGATTTGCTAAAGCCAACAGGCAGATTTGGGAAGCAGATGTTACCACAAAATACATAAATAAAAAAAGAAAAGGACCATATAGACAACTCTCACTAATTTTCTGACTAGAAATGCTATCCCCATTCCCAGGGATAATCCAGATGATCCAGAACCTTCCACAAGTGTAGTTATTACCACAATTGACAAAATGCCAACATAGTCCAACTCTTCTTCATTGTTGGAGTAAATTTTCATGATTCGTGTATTTTTTATGTATGTATGAATGTATTAAAATATATCTGTAAGTTAATATGTAATGTTTCCAACCCCTAAAGGCAAATAAATATTGAATTTATAAAGATACTGATAATAAAAGGCAACAATAATGAAAACTAAAAAAAAAAAAAATGAGGTACTCGACTTACATCAGAACCAAGTTATGATGGAGTCATCAGATGGGAACCCAGTCATAAGTCAGGGACTACCTGTACTGCGATACTCTAACAAAATAATTCATTACACGTATGTATGATATGCTCTTACCACCATCTGTGTACATGGATAGATAGTAAGGGAAAACATGTAATAAATAAAAGACATAGAGGCAAGATGAAATTGATAATTCTCTCCGTTTTTCCTTTAGCAAACTCAGAGAAAGCATTAATCATCTTTCTGTCTAACTTTCATGTCTTTCAGCCACCTAAGTCTTACTTCTTGTAAAAGGAAATCAAGACTCATAAACCACTGTATTAATGAATGCGTGAGAAGGCTATAAAACAAAATCATAAAATCTCAGAAACATAATCTCTTAGAGAAGTAATGGAATCACAGACTCATAGAGTGTTTTTCAAGTTCAGTCCCCTCATTTGTGCATGGCAAGTGGTGTGACAGTAGACCAACAGCTCAAGAAGCAGTGCAATGGGATGGAAAGAGGACGGACTTCAGAGTTAAGCAGACCTACATTCAAACTCAATTTAGCCTCTGAGCCTCATAGCTTTTGTGTAAATCAAGGATAATATCATTCATCACATATGAACTTTATAAATACTATATGTAATGTTCATGGATCAGCTTCATCCTTATTGTCTTGAGGAGAGAGGTCTAAGATCTCAAAGCATAACTGAAAAATCTAGCGGTAGCAGTGCTACAGGCAAAAAGTAGACAGGGGACTGAATAGCAGTGTTACCGCTGGCTCTCTTGCTGTCCAGCCTTGAGACAATTGCCTTTGTTTCATTTTCATCTTCTGTGAAATAAAGGAGTGAAAAGAGGGCTGGGGCTCTGAGAAACCTGGATTGGCCTGGAGCTGAAGCAGACTGAGGAAGCACATTCTGGGCATTGCTAATCTTGCTCTGTGAAGGGGAGGCCTTGTGGCAATATTTTTTTTTAAGATTTAAAAACTATCTGACATATTTGCCTTCTAAGCAAGTTTAGTGCTGCTATAGAAGGAGCACAGGGAAGCCGGGGGCAGCTTTAGAAATGTGGAAATAATGAGCCTTGCTCCTTTTCTGCCAGAAGGGCATTCGGGAATCTTCACCTCCCTTTATTATGCCTTAAGGGGAGAATTGTATCTGGCACTATTGTATTTCTTTTCCTTTTTTTTTTTTTTTTTTAATTTATTTATGCTTTTTTTTTTTTATCACCTTCTCCAAGTCAACCATTATATAATAATAGCCTACTGTTAGTTATGCTCAATTGCACCAAGACTTCTAAATCATGAAATTTGAATTACTCCTTTTGGTAAACCAAAAGCAAATCAAGCCATTGATGTTGAGTAGATTCCCACTCATAGCGACCCTGCCACATCTTTCTCCCAGGAGACACTGGTAGGTTCTAACTGCAGACCTTTTGGTTAGCAGCCGAGTGCTTAACTACTGCTCCACTAGGGTGCCTTCTTTTGGTTGTTGTTGTTGTATGCCGTGGAGTCGATTCTGACTCACAGCAGCCCTATAGGACAAAGTAGAACTGCCCCATAATGTTTACTAAGCTGTAATCTTTCCTGGAGCAGATTGCCAGGTCTTTCTCTCCTCAGAGGCTCTGGTGGGTTCAAACTGCCGACCTTTCAGTTGGCTGCCAAGAGCTTAACCATTGTGGCACCAGCGCTCCTTTCCTTTTGGTTAAGAGTGGTGTATTTTCATGGAATCACGCCTCATCTCAGCACTATTCTTTTGGCTCCAGGAGGAAGAGGTAGGTTTGTCTTTTCTAGTTTATATCTCACTCATTCTTTCCATTGGCATTCATTTTCTTCTAACACACGCTGTACCTTTCCAGCAGTGTCGACTTTGCTACCATTGCCCTTTAGATGAATCAGTTCATGTCCTTCAATTGGTCTTAAGTGACCTACCATGGCCCATCTGAAATTTGATCTTTCTTGGTATGTATGTTTATTTTCTGGATGTCTTACTAACGTTTAAAAGTCAATTGATTCAAAATAGGACCCCTCATCCCCTCATCATCACCTCCCATCCTAAATTCTTGATCTTGATTCTAGTATCAGCAAGGAGTCATGTCTGGCCCCATTTTTTGTCTTGCCTTCTACAGCCAAACTTCCCAAGTCCTGGAAATTCAACCACCATAAAGTTTCTCTTATTTTCCCCTCTTTTCTATTTCCACTATTTTTCCTCTAAAGTAGATTCTCCAAACTTCTCCATATGGTTCTGCAATTGCCTCCTAACTGTCTTCCCTGTCTCTTTTTTTCCTCTTTCCAGCCATTTCCAAATTCATCTTTCTGAAGCTTAGTTCTGTTCACATCCCTTTATTTGCTCTCTGTTGCCTACGGGGGTGGGAGCGGGGGGTCAAAAGCAAGCAAAAAACAAAAACATTCTGAAACCTTGAACTTGAATCCTCACCAGTCCCCCACCCCCATTAATATTTGCAGGTTTCTTGAGGGTTACTGTTTTGTTAGTCACCCTTGATCTGATGCCCCATCCCTTCACTTCAGTTTTTCTATTTTCTTGGTCCAAGGTCAACCACAAATCAAACATAGTCCCTTTTCTCTTAACTACCCTTCTTCCCAAAAGTGTCAATTCCACAAAGTATTAGACATTACTGGAGTTTGCTATGTCTTTTTGAAGCAATAAATAGTATATACAGCATCATAACATATTAATTTATATTAGGTGTCTCTGACCATAAAAGTCTCTGGGTTATACTGGATGGCAGGAACGACTTACTGGATGGACACTTTTGTTTCTAGATGCCTGGCCTCTTGCTGTATTTCTGGTGCCCTTCTCTAACTTAACCCTAAATCTCCTTTCTCTAAATCTTGCTTCCCCCTCTCAAAGAAAAGTTTGTCACATTTTATTGTAAGTATCAGTTTGGCCTTCTCTGATTTTAGATTGTTCCTACCAACCCCTTATATATATGCTTCTCCCAGTCAATACTAAAATGGTTGCAATTTTCATAAAGCATCATGATTTCTTAACTCTGTGTCTGTGCTTGCTGTACATTCTGCCTATAATATGGTACACAGTTTCTTCCTTTCTTTTACTGTAACTAGCCCAGATATCATCATCTTCTTAAGACTTTCCTGATAAACCAAACCATCCTGACTCAGGTTTAGTGTCCCTCCTCTGTATATCTGTGGTTCCCTAATCAAGCTTCAACATTGAATTAATTATGATGAATGTCTTCTGTTACATAGTGTAGACTGTGATTGTCCTTGAGAGCCATACTATGTTTGATTCATTAAGATGAATCCTCAGCTCTTATTATAAAAGGAACATGCAATCAATAAACATTTTCAAAAAAATTAATGAATTATTGTTCTGAAGTTCTAATTTGAGTCTGTTAGACTGTGCCGTCTGATGTATTTTCATGAACTGATCTCAAATACTTTTGAGAGAGAATTAAAGTGAATATTATACTACTTTACCACCTTAGAGTTGACTGGATATAAGGACTTCTCTCATGTTTGATAGACAGTATTATATATCTACAGTTCATTCATGATGTGTTTAAAAATACATCATCATATTGAAATAGGTTAATAAATCATAGCAGTGATTACTGAGGTTGGGACACATCATCTTAAGTCTCTGTTTTAACTATGCAATAAGGAAATATGAAAAGTTGCTTAGAAAACATTGGTAGTCAGATTTTTAACAATATTTGAGAAGGAAAAAAGTATGGTTTGCAAAGTGATCAACACCGAGTTGTTTTCTTTGTCACTTGAACAGCTCGTTGCTGCAGCTTTTAATTTCCATCCATTAAGCTATATTTTCTGCTCAGCTGTGGTGGCATTAGTCTTGGAACACCGTTCCCAGACGGTTATCCCTACATAAGTTGATTCAAAGGCAGCTTTGGATGCTTCCAAGTTAGTTATAGGATGCACTGGAAGAAGAGCTTCAGTGTATCCTATGAAGCTCCTTTCCCCCACTGTAAATTAAGCATCCTAGCAAACATGCTTTTCAAAATCACTCTCCTACTCTGCTCCCATTCTAGAGATCTAAGCATATCAGTCCAAAAATACATTTTCAGTTTTCTCCTGTTAAATTTGTTCTATGTGGTCCATCCAGATAGGCTGTCATCTGGTATCTGCAACAAACAATCCAACAGTTCCAAGGATTTTGGCTTCCCAAATGCTCACTTCTAGCCGTGTTGGCAGTACTATGGTCCAGTGCTTATGAGCACAATGACATCCAAAAATCTGCTGCTTTTAGATGGACACCTTTTAATTCTTTGTAACATATCTGAACCTTAACCTCTTTATCTTTTAACTAGAGTCGTTAAGGTTTTCAGGTTGAAGGCCTGAACTTGCTTTCCTTATTCCCCCTGTTCTCACCAGAGATGTCCAGGAACTTGTCATGGAGATCCAGATCTGGAACTTCACAGAGGAGATTTTATTACCACTTGTATGGCCAAAAGGTCTACTGGGCTGTGTCTTATGAAGTGGTCTATGACGAGGGCTTCATAGATCTGAAAAAAATGAGAAAAGTAAAATAGAGATAAAGTACTCCACAGTTTTCCATTAAACCAATTTGATTAATTTAATGGATGTTTTTTCATGCCAACATAACTTCTTTGTGTTAAAAATCCTACGTCCTATGAAATGATGATGGCAGTAGATGGGAGTCAATTACCTTAAAATGTCCTTATGTGGAAAAATCAAAATTTAGAAAACCTACTTTGGTTTTTCAAAAACATATTTTAGGGATATTTACCTGTCTGTGAAATTCAAAAGATTAAGAATCACTGTTAAATGTAGCAGTAAATTTGGTAAATAAGCTAACACTTACTGTATACTGGCTACTCTCCAGCTCTTTATTCACATTAACTCTTCTTATCCTACAGTATCCCCATGAGACAGGTACTATTTTCAAGTCCATTTTGCAGGTGAGTAAACTGAGGCCCAGAAAAGTTTTAAAATTGCCCTAAGGTCACAGGGATAGTAAATGCTAGAGACAGGCTTTGAACTGAAGTGATTTGTCCTCAGAGTCTGTGCTCCCAAAACCTCTATGCTAAACTGCTAAACTGTTTACTTCCATACACCCAACCTGGCCTTTGGTTTTTAAGTCAGTTGATCCTCCTAGTTTACCACACTGGCACTGTATCTTACAGTGTCATAGGCTTACTCTGTCCACGTGCTGGCATACATTGTCCATTTATAAGCAAGCTACACAACCTCTCTGAGTCTCAGTATTCCATAAAATATATAAACCAGGAACATGAATGCCAATACCTAGAGGTAGTCTGAAGGAATAAATGATTCGAAAGCTATTAGGGCAACTTCTGAAGCACAGAATTCATTCTATAAATGGGCTTATGTAAACCGTCACATTTCAGTCTCTGCACTTTATGCCCCATACTGTTCTTACCTGCTGTTTGAAGATAGCTTTCTGACTAGAGGCTGGTTGTTCCGACAATCTCCATTACTTTGCCTTTACCAGTCAATGCCTTTCACCCTTGGGGGCTGCCCACATGTCAGATACAGCTCCCTCCCCAACACACTTTTTAACCAAAAATAGATTAAGAAGATAACAGCCAAAATGACAATAATAATAACAGCAACAATAATAGTTAACATTTATTGAGCATTACTAAGTGTCACATACACCGCTGATTGCTTTATATACCTACATACTCTTATTAAATCCTCACAACCTACTCACTATTATGATTCCCCAATTTAGCAATGAGGAAATAACAAGCAGAGAGGAGTTAAGGGCTTGCCCAATGTAGCCCAGTTAATAAAGTACATAATGGGCAGTCAGACTTCATAAATACTGTGTTCTAGGGTGATGTATAAAATGCCATTTGCCTGGTCTGTGACTTTCTTGTAGTTCTGATAATGGAACCCTTGAGACTCAGTCTTCTGATCATACCTGGCTCACTAGGTCTAGGATCCAACTGGCATTTTACATTCAGTTTTTCAAGGACTAAAATCTTGTTTATAATTCCCAGCTTGTCTACTGATGGATTTTTCCAAAGCTGACTGCAGCATGGTTCACTGCATATAACTTGGCCCTGGCTACTTTATACTTACATTCAGACTGGTCATCAAAAACGCATAGCCACATATGGAAGCCCTTAGTGCCAGTGATGCTACTGGGCTTTCATCTGCTGTTTACCATCATATCTTACAGATACAATGCTCTTTTTATTGACCTTGGCTTCTTTTCTTTATCAGTAAAGTATTCCTACCACTCATTCTGGAGCATATTCTTTATTCTGACTGCCAGATCTAGTTAGCAAACTCAGGTATTGCTGTTCTGCCTCTCATCCCACTACCATCAAATGGGCTCCCCTTTGATGAACTACATGCTAATTTTACCTTTTCATTTTACATATTTAGATATCATTTATCTTTTGCTCATTAGAACTCAGCCATGCCTCTGCTCCAAATCCTGCTCAATTTCATGTTTGTTTTCATAATGCTTTCCCTTCTTACCTAAACACTTTTTCTCTATGTCCAATTTGACCAAATATTTACCTTTCAGACCCCTAATAATTTTCTTCCCAGTATTTTAAAGTCCATTCAGGGGTGACTGGTATTTTAGAAACCTTAACAGTTAGCAAAGTAGCTGCTATTACAAAACATCTAGTCTCAATGTTTCATCTTATATGAACATTACTGGAGGTAGAAGGAAGCTAAGGGACTGGTCCAAGTTGAGAAATAAAGGAGGTACAGAACCAGGACCAAATTCACTGTTCACTGTGCCAACTCCCTGGTGTCATGACCTGAAGGTGCAGGGCCAGAGGTCTAACTCTGTTGTTGTTAGGTGCTATTGAGTCAGTTCCAACTCATAGCAACCCTATGTACAACAGAACCACACTGCTCGGTCCTGCGCTATCCTCACAGTCATTGTTATGTTTGAGCCCATTGTTGCAGCCACTGTGTCAATCCATCTCATTGAGGGTCTTCCTCTTTTTCACTGACCCTCTACTTTACCAAGCATGTGGTCCTTCTCCAGGGACTGATCCCTCCTCATAACATGTCCAAAGAGTGTGAGACGTAGTCTCACCATCCTTACTTCTATGGAGCATTTTGGCTGTACTTCTTCCAAGACAGATTTGTTCATTCTGGCAGTTCATGGTGTGTTCAATATTCTTCACCAACACCACAATTCAAAGGCGCCAATTCTTCTTCAGTCTTTCTTCTTCATCATCTAGTTTCACGTGCATAGGAGGTGACTGAAACTCTGATATGAGTGTATATGTGCCCTACATCAGAAATATGAGGATAGTGGAAGAGTGACAATGTTTTAAAATGTGCAGAAATAGGTGCTGGCACATGGAAAACTCTATAAGAGTCAAGAATATAAACCTGTAACCAGAAGATTTAATTCTTCTGGTTATACAACCAAATGAAAATTTTCTTCTGCTCAGAACATACCTAATGATAGATCATGTACAATTATAAACATACCATACTTTTTAATGGAAATATCATGAAATAGAATTTATCAGATTCTCTGTGTTTTCCTCCCCCACAAAAAAAACAATATATACACCTGTGTGAAGTCAGGTTTTATAACATCCCAGCAGGTCAAATCACATCTTACAGTATTTGAGGCATCTTGTCCTGAAAAGTCTCGTGATTCTAGATGAAGGACAGGCAAAACCATCATGCTGTAGTGAAATGACCTAAAGTGAAGTGTAGAGTTCCAGGAAAAAGCTCCTATGCTATCTATCAATGAGTCAATGTGGATAGTATAAGAGGTATGTCATGTAATTCATTAATCATATATTATGTTATTTTTTTCTGAATATTGTGATAGTTGCTACATTCGTCAACTATTTTAAATTAGTAATTTGTTTTGACTTTTTGTTTTAAATGATTATTTTACATCTCACTTTGTATTAAATATATGGTATTGTTTTTCCTAAGAAGGGAATGCCAAGTTGTAAAAGCTAAACATGCTCCTAAAGGCAAAAGATGGAAAGGTAAAGTATGTAAGTTCCTCCCCTTGAGCATTAATTATTAGCATGAAGATGAAAGTGTCTTGTCAGGATAGAAATACTAGAGACCAACATAGGTCCTCTTAGGTAAAATGGCACAGTTTACAGTTGTGTAGGATTAATAAATGGAAATGATAGATGGAGACATAGGAAGTTGTTGTGCTACTGGAACTTGCAAACTTTTAGAAAATTACCTTTCTGTGTTGGGTTGTGATGGCACATATGTTGGTGTCAATCGCATTAGGTCTGCCCTGAATCAATAAAACTCAATAAAATTTGGCCAGCCAAATGGAGATTTCTTTCATCTTTTAGAAACCATAACTATAGTTTGTAATGTGCACTAGCAATAACAGGAATTGAGAATTCAAAGCCAGATTGCATAGGTTCATTAAAGAAGGATTTTCCTAGTGCACTAATTATAAAAGGATTATATACAGGAAAAATAACTTAAGCAATATACTATATAGTGTACTTTCTGAACTTTTCCATAAAAATATTTTAATCAGATCCTTTAAAAATAATTTATAGCCATACATATATTATTTGGAAGCTCTTTTTTTTTTCCCTTACTGTCCCTGTATTTACTTGATCCCACCCATTTATTTAATAGCTTCTTTTGTAATTGATGGAATCTCAGTATAATCCAATATTCTTGAAAAGAAAATTAGGAAGTTTTCAGTGGTGAAGCAGAAATTGTTACTCCACACTTTACTGTCACCAAAATGGTTCCAGCTCAGTAAGGTTCTCTCTCAAGCACAAGTATAAAGTACTAGACCAAAAAAACCAAACCCACTGCCATCGAGTCAATTCCGACCCATAGCGACCCTACAGGACAGAGTAGAACTGCCCCATAGGGTTTCCAAGGAGTGCCTGGTGTGTTCGAACTGCCAGCTTGTTGGTTAGCAGTCAAACTCTTAACCACTACACCACCAGAATTTCCAAAAAGGGCTAGAACTTGGCTGTAAGCACCGTGGTATCTTGACTGCTTCCAGGCGATATGTGTTGGCTTTGACTATGAAGACAGAACAAAGCAACACAAGCAGAAACTTGACATTTATATTTACTGTACCAATATTTACACAAGCAAAAATGGAAGCAACTTGATGTCAGGGATTTATTATCTACAATATATTTTAGAGCATTGTATAATATTATTTCACATTTTATCTTAGATAAAGTACAAGATAATTACTTGTAATTAGAAAAAAATAAATTTAATATTGATAAAACTTAAGAATGACATTTTTTTCCTCAAAATAAAAATTGTATATGTTTTACTATAGTTTTCAATTAAACTAATAATAACCATTCTATTTATTTACTCTCATCAAATGTGTATTTTTTGTCTACTATATTGATAAGATACTGTGAAACTTAGTCAAAATTGACACAAAAGACGAATTTACTTTTCAACTGAACTTCTGGTAAGAGCATTAGATATCCATAGAGAAGCATAAAATAAGAGATTCAGATGAAAAGGAAATACAGACGGCCAATAAATATCTGAAGGGATGCTCACCTTTACTGTTATAAAAACATAAAGATCAATTAGATTATGCTTTTTAATAATCAGATTAGAAAGATTAAAAAGATTGAGAGCCGATTGTGCTTAGGATGAGGGGAAATATTTCCTTGCAAACACTATTGCTTTGCAGGTAATATAATACAAAATTTAGAGAGGTGATTAGACAATGTATCAAATTATAAATGAGCACACCTATGCCACAGCAACTCCACTTGTAGGTAATTATTCCAATATAGCAGCCACAGTGATAGTTTTTTTGAACTATAAACATTGCAAATTATCACTGTACCTTCAGAAAATGTCAGGTTCTTTATTTCTTCCCTCTGTGAAGGAAAAAAGGAGATCAGTTTAGTAATAAACCACCTGTCTGATCTTTGAATTTCAAGAGCAGTGATTACTTTAAAACCTATTTGTTTTAATATATTCTGTTTTTTCTATTTTTTTTTTATTCAAGTAGATTATACTTGCCCCTAGAATCCAATAAAACAGAGGAAGACAAAGGAAAAACAAAAAAAGATGAAAGGAAAAAAAACTTAAATATGTTCGTAGCATGAAATTTCAATCATGCTTCATTTTCCTTAACAGTTCTCTAAATCCATTTCTTTATATCTAAAATTTTATTTATTTACTTATTTTATTACTTGGTAGAAACAAGCCCACTCTTGACCCATAGACTGATGTACCAGTTTATAAGATTTAGTAAATCCAGAATTAGGTAGAGTGTTCTCTGGAGATATGAGGGTAAACAATTGTGAAGCTCCTGGTTTCAATATCTACTGAAAGTAGACCCTTCACCATTTATTCATTGTGATCGGAGTAAGAACCAGCTATACCTGTTGGAAACCATTAGAAGGCAGCAACGTGGTGACAAGGCAACCTATCAATTGCTCATGTTTCAAAATAATAAGCTGGAGATTATACTCAACAATTGCAATTAAAAGGTTGCAAATGGCCTCCATAAACTGAAATATTGCCACCTGCCTTTACTGTTCATCTCTATGAATAGGTGTTTGCTGTGACACCTGGACCATTAAAAAGAGACACTTTACACATTCAAGTTTGGTTATTAATGTAATCAGCAAAAATGTAAATTCAATAATTCATTATTTTGACTCATAATCCAAATGAAAATGGCATAAGCAAATGTGAATAAGACAAACTTCCTAGTTAACATTCCAACTTAAAAAAAAAAAAAGGACAAACGTTGTCACGATGCTGGAAAACAAAGAAGTGTCCTGAGGCTGTTGATTGCCTGTTTAGAAAGTGCTGAATGACAGCTTAAACCAGAGCATGTAACCCTCAGGGTAAGACTACCTCCTAGAGCAATGGAGAATATTTCCTTATGAACCATGTGGTGATTTTAGTTAACACTCCCTCCCCAGATGAGTGAAAAGAATAGACATGTTTTGCAGCCTGAAAACTTGACTACTTGGCTGATACATCTGTTATGTACAACGTTATTCTATTGTCAAAATGTTAGGATGATGAGATGATAGTAATGATGAAGAAATGATGGTGATGGTGCTATCGGTAATCACCATATATTCTTACCTTCGAGAAGGACAAACAAAAGAAGTGAAATAACATTCAGTAACTGCCAATTCACATACATGGTATCTTTAAGAAAAATATCACTGGCTTGAGCATCCCTAAGAGTTCCAAATTTCTTGTTTTGTTTTTTTAGTTTATTTTAAATACTGCCTTGATCCACAAGCCCATGCCATATGCAGAGGGTAATCTAGTATCTTTTAATCAGTATTATTAAGGATTTTCTGGGATATTCTTTCTTTCCTAAGAAATTCTTGCTATGATTTCTTACCTCCACTTAATGTTTGGTTGTTCTTCGGAGGGTTGCCTTTTTGGTCCATTCTTTAATCTATAATTCACATGGACCCTAATGTAAGGTGAAGCTCCCACTCTCTCTTAGTGCCCCCCAATATACAACAGGCACAAGATAATTAGCGAAAATGCTGTTTAATCAGAGAACAACAAGCTCAGAAACTGATACAAAATTTAAGAGCTTAAAATACATCTTTGTTCTTAAAAGTTTATTAGCCATCCCTGTTACTGGCAATTTCCCGTGGGTCAAATATTCTGCCTAGTCTGGGCTTTTGTCATTTGCTGAGTCACCTCTCTCCCTTCTTATATCTCTATACTTTTCCTTTCCTCTTTTTTCTACTCCTACCCAATACTACTTCAGGGCACCTGGTCACTTTTCCTGTCTTTTCTCATAAAAATACATTTTCTCACAGATCAAATCAGCCATCTATTTGTTTATTTATTGTTGTCCACATCATTGGCTTCAACTTATATTTTTAAAATAAAAGGTTCAATCATGATATTTTGCTAACTAAAAGAACAAACAAAAATTTCTCTAAAAGGAATTTTGTGTAACAAAAGTTAGACTTTCTTAAAAAGAAAAAGAAAAAGAAAAGAAAAGTTTTGATATCCTTACTTTTCAGATGAGAAACTGAGGCTCAGAAATCTTAATTAACTTGCCCAAATTACACAACTGGTGATTAGCACAGTTTGTTTTCAAATCAGTATACCTGTCGGTAGAAGCCCTTATTTGTTTGTTATTGTTGTTGTTTTTAAACTACATTTAATCTTTTAGGGCAAAGCCACCAACTAATGCAAAAATCAGGACCAGCAGGCTCAATGACATCAGCTGGAATTCAGGAAAGCTTTTTGGTAGCTAAGATGGTAGCTGGTCCCAAGAATACTTGAGGTCAAAAGGTAATGGATACTAGGCATGCTTTCATAAAACTAGAAGAAAAGGTTCTGCATGAACACAATTTCTGCTCAAAAGTCAGCTACACAGTGACAATTTTTCTGTGTGTGATCATGATTTACAACTATTCTCTTAAATCCACTAAATTTTATTTCCTACCACAATTTATGTATTTTTTGTTTACACTTCTCACAAATACCTCATATATCACATTGTACAATTGACCTTGAAAATCTGGCAATTTGGGTTCAAGTGGACTGGTCACCTGCTTCCTGTGGCTACTAAAACCATTTATATCCATACAGCTTAAGCAGCTTATACATTAAGCTTATATAGTTTGATGTCTCTATTAACACGACTAATATTCCAGGGACTATTGCCCCAGGAAGATGATGTTACAAATAACTTTAGTGTTTATTTAAGGAACTTATGTAAAAATAACTTATCTGAACAATATGCTACTCAACTATTCTTTGAGTGAATTCCTCCTTTTTGGGACAATAGATAGCTTATCACATCACTGTTGACTCTTAAAGACTTGCTTAGAAACTTTCACCTTGCTGTGTTCACCAATCCTGAATTATCGTCATGAACTTTATCCAGTCTTTATCAGAAGCCTCCCTTCTATTTCCCTCCCCAGGTGCTCAAAGACCCACCTACTAGACTCCAAAACCCTCTTAGTACTCCTGCTTTTCCCTCCTCCCTCTGAGATAATTCTAAAATTCTGTCAAGCAGTAATTTCCCTTCCGGCAGTAAAATATGAAATTGGTTTGGCTTTATGACAGGTTGTTTCGTTGGTATTTTGTGGGAGTCAGAATTTGACACATGAAAACCTTTTAGGTACCAAGAATTACCTTAGACACAGTGAATGCAATAATTAAATATACATATATACATACATATATATATATGTATGGATATACTTTCTTGTACTCACAAAGTTACCTGGTTTACATATTTTTCTTTTTCCAGAAATCTAACAATCTAACATAGTGCCAGAAACAATGGGAGGCAGATTGATCTCTGGTAGGGTAGCATGAGATGTTGCCTAGCTCCACCTTGAAACTTGTGATGACTATTAAATAAAACAAAACAAAAACAACAACATTTAAAACCTTGGAAATGGTTTTAAGGGCCAACAGCAAAGAAGAAACAGCTATTCGAGACAATTCAAGAGGGTAAGAAAGGCAAAAATCTGTGGTATTTGGACACATACCCCTTCGTCCCTCCCCTTTCCTAGCTCAGCAAGTCACCTCCACATTGCTACAGCCAAGAACACTGGGATCTGTCTTCCCTCAGCACCCAGATGGGGGGATTTGTTCCTAGAAGAAGCAGAACTTCAGCATTTACATTGTGACCCTAATACTCCCCAGCATGTTTTCTCCTTTTCAGAATGAGCAATTGAAGGCTTGACATAACTAAGGCCATAATGAACCTATATGTTTTTTTTTCTTTTTTCTTTGCCTTCTCCGTTTTCACATACCTTCGTTAATGACTTTGTTTTGCACATACCTTTGTTAACGACTCTGTTTTATGATTTAGCATCCTCCACAGGAAGATTAGAGCCCAGATGTCAGAGATGTGTATCTTTAGCCTGATAAGGAAATGTCCCTATCTCTTTAGTATGATAGTCTCTTGTAATTATCTTGGAGTGAATAACAACACTTCTAACCTTTGTAAAAAGCATATATAAGCTCTAATGTAAAAATGCCTTTTGGGACTCCTTAAGGACAGCCTGAGTTGCTGCTGGTTCTCTGGTGGTGTACACTTCCTGAATTAAAAACTTTCTCATTCTTTCTGACTTGGAGTAGGTTTCATTGGCTCCGCTGCTCGAGGGCAAGGACTCTATTCAGGTAACAACATCCTGCTCCCAGCTACATGTTGCTGACGCTAAAGCCCTGGTGAGTTTGATTGGGGTAGGGGGCACCCTTGGTTGACCCAGTCCCCACTCTACTTTGGTAATGGTGCACTGAAAATACTGGCACCCTGATCAGTCTTGCCCCAGCTCTTGAGGCTGTGCTTCCACCTCAGGAGAGGCTGCTATCACCTAGAGTGGGAGTATCATTAAGAGAGAAGCTTGCCATTGTCCCCAGCCCCAGCTCCAGAGCCCTGGCTCAGAGACTTTGTTGGGGGGCCGGGAGTGCGGGGGACAAATAGCCTATAAAAAAATAACCTCTAATCTCTTCCCAAAGGAACTGACTTCATTTGCAGCAGAGTGTGAAGAAGGTCAAGCCTAAAGACACTCAAAAACAATAACGGCTGTGGTGGAAGGCAATTGGTAGATTTAAGACAGACAAAACTGTTAGCCTGGGACTTTGCAAGAGAGAATTGGAAATAAAACGGTTGAGAGGCGCCCTCCTGGGGTCAGAACTTCAGAAACTATCCATTCAAAGGAGTCAGGATTTGATCAGATTAGTCTGTAAAGCAGTTTATGCCCAGAGCATTGTTGGAAACAATAGAGGATCAGTAGGCAATTAGTGAGTTTAACAGCTGGGTGTGGTCAGGGAAAAGAGTCCTACCAAAATCAGTCACAGCAAGAAGATTATGGGCATACCCAAAGTTATGCTTCCCTGAGGAACAACTTCAGAGGCTGAACACAGTGGGAGGGTCAGGGGATATACACTTCACTAGATTGGACTCAAACATAGCAACGATTGGGAGGATGGTGAAGGCCTGGGCAGTGTTTCGTTCTGTTGCACACAGGGTTGCTATGAGTTGGAACTGACTTGACCGCACCTAACAACAAAAACAATAACGGAAACCCTGGTGGCATAGAGCTTAAGAGTTCGGCTACTAACTGAAAGGTTGGTGGTTCGAATCCGCCAGGTGCTCCTTGGAAACACTATGGGGCAGTTCTAGTCTGTCCTATATGAGTTGGAATCAACTCAATCGCAATGGGTTGGTTTTTTTGAAAAACAGTAATGACAGAATAACCCAAGGATTCCCTGGGTGGCGAAAACAGTTAAAGCTTTCAACTACTATCTGAAAGGTTAGTGGTTTGAACCCACCAAAAGCCTCCTCAGAAGACAGTCCTGGTGACCTGCTTCCCAGTGGCATCACTAGGATTGGTGTCACATAATGCAGGAACTCATGGTGTCACCCCCACCAGGACCTCCTCCCATACCAGACCATACAGAACCCTTAGTAATGCTTTTTGTACTAATGCTACTTGTAAATTGTAATTCTTGTATATCGCTCTTTCTTTCCTTTAACTACTACTTCGTTCTAAAAGAATTATTGATATAGGTTCACAAAGACTAATCAACACAATATTCTAACTAAAACTCCAGAAAATTTGACAAAATCAGTGACTGTAAAAACACTGGCAGCAACAAAAACAACATCACATGCTTGTAGCGTGTGCAGATAAAACCACGTGATTTGAAGCATCATTGTAATTGGGTAATAATGACAGCTCTGATTGGAGGCCATTAAAAGTTCAAAAAGTAAATTAGAATAGACTTTTAGCCTTGTAGGTATATTGATTCATGTAAGCTGGGCTTACGAAAAACATTTTTGCTGTTATAACTAAATACAGGGATATTTTTATAAAAAATAATACATTTCTGCTGAAACACTGTACAAAACTTTACAGACAGTCATTTCGGTGTCACTCCCTCTGACAGTGTCACCTGAGGTGATCCACACACCCTGCACACCCCTAGTGACACCACTGGCTTCCTAATAGTCACAGCAAACAACAAGACTAATTACCTTAAAAAAAAAAAAAAAAACTGTTGCTGTTGAGTCAATTCTGACTCATGGTGATCCTAAAAGACAGAGTGGAACTGCCCCAAAGGGTTTCCAAGGAGTGGCTGGTGGATTCAAACTGCCGACCTTTGGGTTAGCAGCCTGAGCTCTTAACCACTTTGCCACCAGGGCTCCACTACCTAAATAACAATGATTTATCACATAACATAACCATGATTTATTACATAACACTGACTCTGATCCAAGTAACAGAAAAGTAACCCCGCTGAAACATTGAAAGTACCATGTTTCATATCAACATTTTCTGTTCTAGTGACGTTCTGGAAGTGTTTTAACCAAAGTCATTTTGGATCTAACTCTCATTATTATGATGGATCCAATTGTCAGGTATTGAGTTTTCAGTTCTTCGAAGAAATAACTTTTGAGGAGATATGTGAGGAAAGAGTATACGTAATGTTACAATAAAGGTCACGACTGACATTTGACTATAAGGAATTTTCAGTTTGTTATCAAACATCTATAACGGATAGTAAGAAAATTACCAGAGTGTCACTGTGAGTCCACCAAACAAGAACTTCATTGTAAATTTTGTATTTATTAAACAAATGTAAAGGTACAAGTTAAAGTTCAAATGCAAAGACAGCCATTGTTGTTCTACATCTGGTTGTTGAGCCCATGCTTTAACTGTATCATAAAACTTGTAGCAGATACAAGTCAAACACTTCTATTTCAGGGTCAAGAAAGATTCAGAGACCATAAAAACAAGTGATTTGTCTGTTCCTTTCTATCTTTTTCCATGATTGTATCTACTGTCTCACCTTGGTTTATAAGCAAAACCTGACAACTTACAAAATTGTTTTGTGGTTTTCCCAAGAATACCACAGAAATCATTGCTTTATTTTTCATGAAAAAATCAGTTTTGTACGGTTTATTTTGACAACTTACAAAATTGTTTTGTGGTTTTCCCAAGAATAACACAGAAATCATTGCTTTATTTTTCATGAGAAAAATCAATTTTGTACGGTTTATTTTGATCTAAATAAAATGTAAATTTTGTTTTAAAAAACGGCAGCAGATTTCAGAAAGGCTGACTGCAACATAAAATTTGAGACTATTAACTACTGAAAAAAATGATCTTGTCGATACCTGATCGGTGTGCTACCTTTGGATTAACTTTGTGTGTCCATATAAAAACATATTTTACTAGGAGAGGAGTTACCCATGGCTTTTCAGTCTGTTTCATTTATGAAACAAACCTGCTGCATGTATCTGACTGATGACACTGTATTGATTAGGCAACCCCAGCATGCTGTGTGGTTTTAGAAGTTATCATTCTGTACATTGTTTCCAGTAAGGAAAATACAATGAGAAAATAAAAAACCTATAAGGCTTTCATGATCCCTCTGATGGTATATAAGGAAATCTCCAAAGGCACCTTTATAATAATGAAATCACCAGCTTTCATTTACATAAATCCTTTCATTTCAGGGGCTCACAGTGGTTCAGAAATGCCATTCCACTGATCCTCGCATTTGCTCTTAAAGACACTGACAGGGACCTATTAAAATGTTAAGTGGGTCTGGTCTCAGCAAATGATAATCATAGTTAACTTGGGGGCAAAAGAAAATGTTTTTGTCTGAAGAATGTAGTACATCCCAAGGTGAGAACTTTTAACTAGGCGATAGGACCCTGGAACATGGTTACTGCAATGTCTCACGTTCTAAGGACCTGTTTAACCAGCAGCTGAGAGAGTCACGACAGCAGGCATATAATCTATGAACATCCCCAGGAATCAATTACAGGTAGTCCCTGGGTTATGAACGTCTGACTTATGTACAACCCATAGTTACGAAGCAACCTCCGTAAAGTGTATTATGATAAAAATTTGAGGTACTAAAACCATTCCCTAAGCCAACTCGTCAGACAGAGATTAGACTGGACTATAAAACATAAAATAATACTTCGTGAAGTGTGTGCTTCTTAGTTCAAGCAGATACACAGGATTAAATGGGCGGCTCCTGTCCAGAGGCAGGATGAGAAGGTAGAAAGGGACAGGAGCTGATTGGATGGACACAGGAAACCTGAGGTAGAAAGGGAGAGTGTGCTGTCACATTATAGGACACAGCAATATTTGTATAAATTTTTGTATGAGAAATTAACTTGAGCTGTAAACTTTTACCTAAAGCACAATTAAAAAAAAAAAAAAAAAAACCTGAGGTACATACAATGGTTCATAACAAGTGGACACTAGATTGTGACACACATCAAAACTGTTATTATTATTATTACAGTTATTATTGTATTAAAGATATTTTAGTGTATCTGGAAATGTTTCTTTAGTGTTTCTTATGCATAGAAAGGTACACTACATGCTATATACAAACCGACATTTGACTAACTGATGTTAGATATGAATCATATCTAACTGTTCTGACTTACATACAAATTCGACTTAAAAACCGACTTAGGAACAGAACTTGTTCATAACTCAGGGACTGCTTGTAGCTGCTGAACAGAAATTGGAACTAATTCTCCCAAGAGTTCCCTGTGCTTCCTTTCTGAATGCATTTGATGCCAAAAGAAACAAATATGGCTAAACACACCAATAACATATAGATATAAATGTGCATACTCTACATAATTCCTTACATTTCCCATAAAAACATTGTCTTCTCTCAATTAGTGTAAAACAGCTAGTATTCCGTCCATCATGGGAAGATGTTGCTCTTTCTTTGGCAAAAGAGAGCACCAGATGAGTTTGTTTACTTGCATATAGGAGTTATGTTATCCAGAAGGGGAGAGGATGCATCTTTAAACACTAACATCACTCCCAAGATGGCAAAATGCCCACATTATGAGAGGGATGCAGGCCTTGAGAACTTCGGAGAAAAATTAACCCTTTTGTTACTATTAGTATAACTGTATACCAGTCACTTATTAAGCTTCTGGACCTCATAGGAAACCCTATGGTGCAGTTCTATTCTGTCCTACAGGGTCGCTACGAGTTGGAATCAACTCGTCAGCAACCGATTTTTTATGGGACCTCATAGGTAGTACATTATTACGGTTCTAATGAGTTTAGCATGAAGGTGGGTCCCTTTTGAAATGCATGAAGCTCAGCAGACCTGAGTTGGAGCCTCGTTGTTGTGTAGGTTGAGCATTCTATTAGGTAATGCTTCCTGGATGTGTTAGTTTTGTAAACTTTTGCCTTTTTTTCCCCTTTATTTCTGTGAGATAAGGCTTGCAAGCATAATTATGGCTTTCCTATGTGATAGGGAGCCTGATGGGCTTGTTTTGCTTTTTTGGCGTCATATTTGGAAAACCAGAGCTTCCTCATGTAGCCTAATGGAAAGGCACTCTCAATAAACTAAATATTTAATTCTTATTGACGTATTATCATACCACAGATCAGCGGTACCACATTGCCACTCTCCCTATTGATGGCTTGTATTACCAGATCATATATCTGAAAAATCATAACTTACATAAAAAATTCCAAATTGGTCTTTGAATCAGCATGCCATAGTTAGTGAAAACACATAACAGTAAAAAAAATTTTTTAAAAAGTAAAAATTTAGTAATGAAAGGGTTAAATTAATGATTCTTACCTCACACTCTCCACAGCATACGCTTATTAAATGGTAGGAATAATTGTTGACATTGTTTGACTCTTTCTCATCTGAGCTCATAGAGTTCAATCTGAGTATGTTAAATATGTGATACAACCCCACCATATTTCTCTCTTTCACACTTTTTAATAAAATTTATCTTAAATTTCCACCTTTGGAGTCAAAATCCAACCTCTCATTTCAAAGATATGGAACTGAGAACCAGAATCAAAATCATATGCTTAAAAATTGGCAAATTTGAAACTCAAAAGTAGATTTCCTTAATCCAAGTCTACTAAACTTTCACAGAGATATTTTGTGCATCTTCTTCTATGTTTCTTACATTTCCCATATTTCTAATCCAGAAATCAAGCTTTAATAAGGATTTTTAGGTTAGAAGTATAGATATTAGGGGAGCCCTGGTGGCACAGTGGTTAAGTGCTCAGCTGCTAACTAAAGGCTGCTCGGCAGGAGAAAAATGTGACAGTCTGCTTCCGTAAAGATTACAACCATTGGAAAATCTATGGGGGCAGTTCTACTTCTGTCCTATAGGGTCTCTATGAGTTGGCATTGACTCAATGGTAATGTTTATTTATTTATGTATTTTTGTACATATCAGGGAATGAAGCAGTGAAGACATCCTGGTGAGCAGTAATTGTGACAGGAGTGGGGAATGAGTTGATCCATCTCCTCTGATAATGTACATTTTGCAAAATCTAAAGACTTTTCAATTTCTTATTTTATACTTCTAATTTCTTTATATAAATAGTCACACGCATTGCAGTCTTTCTTATCCCTGTTTTCTTTTTTTAATCCGTTTTCTTGTTTTTCCCCTCGCCTCACTAGTGTCTAACCATATTAAAAACATATATCTCCCTTGTTTGAACTGATAAATTTCCATATTTTTGTCCTTACTTATATTCTCCTTTACAGGCATGACCATGATTCAGAACTGACTCGATGGCAAACGGCAACAAGTTTTATATAAATGGATAATACCCTTTTGCATTTTGCTCTTTTTACTCAGAATTACCTCACTGAAATTCCTCTAAGTCACCTAGATAGCTTTATCTATTTAATTTTTAATAGCAAAATAATATCCCATGGTGTGAATGTGCCATAATTTATTCAGACATTTCCATATTAATGGACATTCATTTTATTTCTAATTTTTGCAACTATAAAAATGTGCCATAAACTTATATCCTCAAAGAGGGCAACAGGTTTTATAAGCTTATATTCTTAGATAACAGTACTCTCATTTCTACTGGATAGATTTCCAGGAGCGGAGCTTATTGCAGAATGATATGTATATTTTTAATTTTAAAAAACCATGCCAGAACTTGTCACAAAGACTGCAATGCTACTTCTGAAACTATGGTCTCCGGACACTCTGGTAACCCAGAATTGAAACCTTTCCTGAAGCCCACTTTTCAGACAAAGATTAGACAGGCCTATAAAACAAAAAATAATACACATGAGGAACATGCTTCTTAGTTCAATCCAATATATGAGACCAAATGGGCAACTCCTATCCAAAAGCAAGATGAGAAGGCAGGAAGGGATAGCAAGTGGATGAATGGGCACTGGGAACTCACGGTGGAAAGCGGGAGTGTGCTGTCACATTATGGGGATTGTAACCAACGTCACAAAACAATACGTGAATCAATTTTTGAATGAGAAATTAACTTGAGCTGTAAGCTTTCACCTAAAGCAGAATTAAAAGAAAAAAAAAAAAAGACTGCAATGCCTCAAATTTCCACAAATATACATAGAAATGAACTTTGTCCCCAATAGAGAGGATTTACAAGACATTTTCCATAGAAACTCAGAACTCAACACAATTACATTGGGCGCTTTTTTTAGTTGGCATTGTCCAGCACTAAAATAAAAAATGCAGTATTTTAATTGTTTGTTTATTATGTTTTGTTTTTAATCTCTCCAAAAATTCTGGAAATTACATCGATTGTTGGAACTGATGCAAAAACAAGGAGAAAAATGGCAGCTATCTGATAATACCGCTACCACTTATCAGAAGGGACACTTTGCCTTTGTGCTAGGACTCATGGTAAGCAAAGGAACTGTAGAGTTATCATGGGTTTTATTAAGGGCAAAAGTTGCAACTATTTCCCAGGAAATAGATTCCTGTGGGCACCATTTTAATATCCTGTCCAAACCAATGAATAAGTCACTCTTATTCATTCCCTTGCCAATGAAGAAATAAGAAATAATCAACCCTTTGAAATAACCTTGGCAAGCTAAGGGGAGAATAATTAAAATCTTTATACCTTTTGATATATTTTGGTAGAAAATCTCGTACATATCACACACACACACACACACACACACTTGAATACATTTCTTTTCTTGGAAGTCTCTTTTCCTCTTATTACACAGTATAATCTTACGTATCATTTAACTCAAATGTGAGTTTCTTACATAAGATTTTCATGATCTCACAAACAGAAAGTCCTCTCCCCTGTCATACTCCCATCATTTTCTTATTTCCATGCTTGTTCTATTTTATTTTTGTATTATAAGCTACTTAATTAAAGACAGCTTTGAAAAATGATACTACAAGCTTATTTCCCTAAGTACCAGTATGCTCCATTCTATCAGGAGAATTCCCAAGAGTGGCACTGGAAGCAGAAGGGTATGCATATTTTTTAATTTGAAAATACGTTGCCAGATTGCTTGACACTAGGGTTGTAACACCTCAAATTCTCACTATTTTTATATTGTTCACAGATCTCCACATAAAGGATGAACTGAGAAAAAAATGACTAAATTTATTTTTTATTACAAAGAAATAACATAATGCTTTCATTTGTCATCAGAGAAATCTGAGTTTGAAGATTATTACCTCCACTGTTTACAACATAGGTGACCTTGAAGAAGTTCTTAAACTCACTGAACGTCAGCTTTATCCTTTGTAAAATTCTCAGGTAATTATGAGAATTAAATGATACATGAAGCCTCTATCATATGTCTGGCGCATTGTTAATGCTTAGTAAATGTTAGCTCTTATTATTTTAAAAGAGTCAATTGACCTGAAACTATAGCTATTATATATAGATGCCATAATAAATGATTCTTTTTAGAAGTTAGCAGAAATGCTGTAAAATGTTTGAATGCAAGTTTGTATTACAATGTTTTTGTTCTGCTTTTTTTGTTACTTTGAATTTTATGTCACTCCCCTGTATATTTTAAAAGCCTTTATGGAGATAATCAGTACTGATTCTTCTGTGTCCACTTTTGAATACATATCCAGAGTCTTCGGGGACAGCAAGATATATACAAGAGAAAAAAGGTCAAAAAGAGAATTTATATTAATTTGTATATTCTACCACATACCACACTGTCTTGTAAATAATCCATCAATAGCCATTTATTCAGCAACTACTATGTAGCTAGCACTATGATAAATATTTTAGGACAGTAATTTTCCATCTGCAACTTGTGATTCATTAATATGTTATAAAATCAAATTTTGGGGTCTGACTAGCTTTAAAAATGAAAACAAATAGAGTAGAATAAAAATAGAAATGTTAAAATATATCTTATGCATTAAGGGTAAGCATTGTTCTGTGAATCTTTTTGTTATATGCAAATATGTACATTCAGATACATGTCTCTATGAGTGAGAATATAACATGCATTTTCACAACGTATTATTTAAATTAAGTTTAAAAATATTACTGTAAAATATGGGATTAAGATATGGGCAAAACTTAAATTATAACAAAGTGGTATATTAGAGAACATATAGGGTATTAGAGGATCAAAACAGGGTATGATCAAAGTGGAGCAGACTTCATGGACAAAGAGACATGATTTAGTATTTTCATGTTAATTGACAGGTGGAGAATATATAATGCTATCCCAGCCTGATTAAAAAGCTAGATGTATGATTTCATTCAATGAATGCATTCCAGGCATCTTATTGTGTGCCAAGTATTCTGCTGGATAATGGTACTAAGTCTCTGCAATATAAAATTTCATAGTTTTGTGGTGAAAACACTAAGATAGCAAGATAGCACTAAGTTTCTAATATTTTAGTAAGACTCACAAGTATCAGAGATCTTTCCAAGGATCAAACTTCACTAATAATTTCAAGGATACAAGGGCTCACAAAATAAAAGATACAGGTAAAGGAAGCAGCATCTAGAATTGCCATGGTTGTTCCCAGTTTCCATTCTTGTTTCATTAGACTCTTCATAGCCTAGAATTAACATAAGAGGTATCTAAGATAAGGAATCATTAACAAGAGGGAACCTGTTTTTGTCATGGAATATGTTCATTTTATACTATAAAAATTGCAGTTTATGTGGCATTTTCCAGAGAGCCATGATCCATAATTCCATGCATTCTCAGTTTATTTACAATAAGCAATTTAGATAAACAGTACATCATGGCAAAACAATTTAATAAATAAGGTTTCTCTCTCTTTTAAATATCACTATTGTGTTTGCCAGGAAGCCTGTTATTAGCATGTTTGCAAGGTTATTTGATTAGAGCATGTTCCTGTTTTTCTTGGGCATCCTGGTAGAAGATAAAATAGCCTGTAGATCTGCTACTAACCCTTTCCTTCGGTTTGATCTCAGCCAATATGCCTGGCCAAATATTATTCAGGTATCTCTTCATAATTTGTCTTGCAATGTTTTCTTCAGTATTTCATTAACAATAATAATAATAACAAACCTACTAACAGTTCAAATAATCACTGGTGTTTCAACCACTCAGTGAAGAACAGAAATTCCCTCTACGGTGCATGTTGTGACAATATCCCTTCAGGCATCTTTTAATCTTACCATAACCACTTCAGTTCTCTTTTCTTTTATCATTCAAACTCTTTTGTACCTTTTTTATATGTATTGTTAGAAGCATTTAATTGTGACAGTAAATTTTCTAAGGCCGAATTTACTTATTTTTCTGCCGAGTTTCCATAGTTATTACATCAATTGGGACCTCAAATCAGCCTCCCAATGGTTTTTCATGAGGAGGTCATAACCTACGTTTTGTTTTTATTTAATTCTGCCAATGAAATTATTAGACTAGAGATGGAAGAAATATACAGAGTCACTGTACCAAAAACAATTGGTCAAAGTTCAACCATTTCAGGAGGTAACATATGATCAAGAACCAATGGTACTGAAGGAAGTGATCCAAGCTGCACTGAAGGCAATGGCAAAAAACAAGCCTCCAGGAATTGACAGAATACAAGTTGAGATATTTCAGCAAACAGATGCAGCACTGGAGGTTCTCTCTCAACTATGCCAAGAAATTTAGGACATAGCTACGTGGCCAACCAACTGGAAGAGATTCACATTTGTGCCCATTCAAAAGAAATGTGATTTAACAGAAAGTAGAAATTATCAAACAATATCATTAATATCACACACAAGTAAAATTTTGCTAAAGATAAATCAAAAGTAGTTGCAGTAGTACATCGACAGGGAACTTCCAGAAATTTAAGCTAGATTGAGAAGAGGACATGGAAACAGGGATATCATTGCTAATGTCAGATGGATCCTGGCTGAAAGCAGAGAATGCCAGAAGATGTTTACCTGTATTTTATTGATTATGCAAAGGCATTTGACTATAGATCATAACAAATTATGGATAACATTGCAAAGAATTGGAATTCCAGAACATTAAATTGTGCTCATGGGGAACTTGTACGTAGACCAAGAGGCAGTAGTTCAAACATAACAAGGGGATACTGCATGGTTTAAAGTCAGGGAAGGTGTGTGTAAGGGTTGTATCCTTTCACCATACTTATTCAATCTATATGCTGAGCAAATAATCTTAGCAACTGGACTTTGTGAAAAAGAACGCGGTATCAGGATTGGAGGAAGACTCATTAACAACCTGCTTTATGCAGATGACACAATCTTGCTTGCTGAAAGTGAAGAGGACTTGAAGTACTTAGTGATGAAGATCAGACTACAGTCTTCAGTATGGATTACACCTCAACATAAAGAAAACAAAAATCCTCACAACTGGACCAATAAGCAACATCATGATAAATGGAAAAAAGATTGAAGTTGTCGAGGATTTCATTTTACTTGGATCCACAATCAATGTCCATGGAAGCAGCAGTCAGAAAATCAAAGGGCGTATTGCATTGGGCAAATCTGCCGCAAAAGACCTCTTTAAAATGTTAAAAAGCAAAGCTGTCTCTTTGAGGACTAAGGTGTGCTTGACCCAAGCCATATTTTTTTCAGTCTTCTCATACACATGTGAAAGCTGGACAATGAATAAGGAAGACCAAAGAAGAATTGACGCCTTTGAATTATGGTGTTGGTGAAGAATATTGAATATACGATGGACTGCCAGAAGAATGAACAAATCTGTGTTGGAAGAAGTACAACCAGAATGCTCCTTAGAAGCGAGGATGGCAAGACCTGGTCACACGTACTTTGGACATGTTATCAGGAGGGATCAGTCCCTGGAGTAGGACATCATGCTTGGTAAAGTAGAAGGCCAGCCAAAGATAACAAGACAGATTGACACAGTGGCTGCAAAGATGGGCTCAAGCATAACAATTGTGAGGATGGTGCAGGACTGAGCACTGTTTCCTCCTACTGTACATAGGGTCACTATGAGTCAGAACCAACTCAACTGTACTTAGCAACAGCAACACCAATGAAAATACAAACTTTTTGATAGGGCTTATAACTGTAGCAGAAAGATTAAAATAATATTTGGTAAACGATCTATCAATTAAAATGACAGTATCATTCTCAGTTTCTTTCCAACATAAATGACCCTTTTTCATGTACCACATATTCCTAGTAATGGGAGTGGTAACTAGGGGCCATTGTCCAGTTAATTATTATTCTATTCAGTTTGCGGCCATAACTATATCTGAGATGTCATACTACAGTGTTTTTTTTTTTTTTTTTTAAATAGGCACTGATTCCTAGTAGTCATTAGGTATCACCTCCTATAAAGATGATGTCCTCTGACTATGTGGCAGTTATCCTCTGTCTATGAGTTGGAATCAACTCAACAGAACACCACAACAACAGTCTAGCCCTCTAGTACCCCCATTCAATAAGGATTCAGAATTCATATTGATTAGAGCATCCAGTAGTCCTTCCTGGTGAAGTGGTGAGTCCTCTCCTAGTGTTATTGATGGGAAAAGTATTCCATTAGTGTAAATATTTGATTATCCCTTTATATCTTTACTGAGTATGGCCTCTCTCAGTAGCACAAACAGTTAAGTGTGTGGCTACTAACTGAAAGGTTGGTGGTTCTAACCCAACCACAGGCACCTCAGAAAAAAGGGCTAGTAATCTTCTTCCAAAAGGTCACAGCCATGAAAATACTACGGAGTACATTTCTACTCTGCAACATGTGGGGTCACCATGAGTGGCAATCTACTCCACAGCAACTGGTTTGGTTTTTGGTTTTGGACCTTCCAGGCTTATTTCCAGCCATAGACAGTCTTCTGGAACAGAGCTCCCACTAGTGTTACTACTTGGCTTAGCCAGCCTGTTTCATCATTAAAGCCTTTAGGAATGTTTTTCAGTCTGATTTAGTTTTCCCTCCCAAATTAGCACTTAAAATTCCCACAAAGCATCTGGCAAAGTAAGGCCAGTACAGATCAAGCCACCACATATATTGTCATTGAAGTCAACAGGCCCACACATTTGTAAACAATGGTATGCAACCAAAAATATTGTACGCCAGTGGGACTTTCGTTTGCACATAATCTCTCTCCAAATACAGCCTGATGTAGGTGTACCATAAATGTTCTTTGTGTGCCTCTAGAGGGGACTTATCTGTATGTCAGATCACAAAGTCACACCCAAATTCACTTTGCTTTAGACTATCTGGGTTCCATTTCCACTTTTCTTACATGAATTTCATCTACGTTCACCTTTGATATATGAGTACATCAACGTAGAATCCATCAAGCAAACCAGTTTGAATCCCTGAGATACTGTTTATTTAATAGTCATGTTACCTTGGGCAGGTTACTTAATCTCCCTGTATTTCCACTTCATTAACTGTAAATCCCAGCTAATGTTAATGCTTCCCTCATGGAGTTGTATTGAAAATTAAATGAGTTATGTGTAACAGAATGAGAATTCCATTGGTAAGTAGTATGTTCTCCGCAAATGATATCTGCCATTATGATAAATTACAATAACTTAAGATAACTTTGGAGATGTGCTTATTGTCACATGCATTCAGGAGAAATAAACAAACAGGGGCATAGGCTGAGGTTGTACTGTTGGAAGAAAACGAAAATGTGTCTGACCATTTATTATGTGACTTTGCTAGCGAGGTTGAAAGGAAACCCGGCAACATTACTAACAGTCTGATTATTGGCTGATTACTGTTAGTGTAAATTACAATGTCAGGGAGAAGTACTGTGGTTCTTAGCAACGAGCCATTCCAGTTCCTCTCAACAGAGACAGATGTGATCAATTCCAGAGACTTAAATAAAGAAAGGTGAAAAGGAGGAATTGTTACAGTAACCCGTCGTGGATGGGAACGGAATGCATTTATTAATCAGTAGTAAGGCTTTTGGCAGATTCAGCTTCTTTTCAATTCTGCAGAAAAGCTGTGAAGCATGACAAACTCCTCAGATGTAGAGATTATATTGTTTCTTTATCAGGTGGCTTTTATGGGCTCAGTGGCTTACAAAGGCATATTGCAAAATGAAATTTTTGTTATAAACTTGCTTTATTTTAAATCCCTTTTAGAAGAAAGAACAATAACAAAACACCATTGTAAATTAAGGCATCTATTAATTTAAACTTTATTAAAAATGCAAGCGTTAATGAAAGGCCCTGGCGGTGCAGTGGTTAAGTGCTTGGTTGCTGACTGAAAGGTCGGCGGTTCAAACCCCCCAGGCACTCTGAGGAAGAGAATGTAGCAGTCTATTTCTGTAAAGATTATGTCATTGGAAATGCTATGAGGCAGTTTTACTCTGTCCTATAGGGTTGCTATGAGCCAGAATCAACATAAGGGCAATGGGTTTTGGTTTAAGGATTATGATGAAAGTGGCTGCTTGTGATTGATAAAATTTCAGGTAAAATAAAAAGCCAAGGGCAAGCATTTGGGGAGGGAGGGGTTTTCATGCCTTTTCTTTCTGTGGTAGAACTATGTTGTTGGCTGCTGTCAAGTTGGCTCCCAGCTCACAGTGACCCACGCACAGTGGAACAAAACACAAACTGTTGTGATCCATTGGATTTCCATTGGCTGGTTTTTGGAAGTAGATCACCAGGACTTTCTTCCTAGTCCATCTTGGTCTGGAAGAAACTTGTTATGTTAAAACTTGTTCAGCATTATAGCAAAATGCAAGCCTCCACTGACAGATGGGTATTGGTTGCTTATGAGGTGCACTGGCCTGGGCGGTGGCTGTTCATGAGGTACATTGGCCAGGAATCTAACCAGGGTCTTCCACAAGGAAATCAAGAATTCTACCACTGAAATGCCACTGTCCCCCTGTTAGAACTATAAGGAGCTGGAAAAACTCAGCTGAAAGAAGTATTTAAAAAAGGACAAACCAGCCTCTCAATTCCCTTCCAGCTCACTGCTCTAGAAAAAGACTTAAAATTAAAAGAACTTTCAAGATGTGACTGGTTTTCCCAGGGGCAAATGAGTAGTCATCTGATTTACTATTGTGAATTAACATGTAAGGACTTCTAGATTTTTAAAAAGTTTTGAATAAATGTCTGGGCTTGAGCATGACAGATATTCTTCACATGAGGATTAAAAAGAAATATTTGAAATTCAGTCTTGGAATCTGTGGCTTACAAATAAATTAGTGAAAATGTTGTACTTCAATAACCATGAATTCCTCATAGCTTAATTTGACCTAATGCTTTTTCGTACTATAAAATGATGAAAGGTAATGACCAGCTGTTAATGATCTCTGTTATGGGCTGAACTGTGTCCTCCCAAAATGTGTTGTAAACAGGGCTTAAAACTGGTTCCTTCTGATTCGCATCCCTGCTGAGAATTTACGTTTCTAACAAGTTTCCAGGGGGTGATGCTAATGCTGCTGGTTAGGTACAGTTCCGAGAACCACTAGTAGAGCAGTGGTTCTCAACATTTATTATGCTGGGGCTGAGGGCTGGCGAGCATGATCTCGGGGGACATCTAGGTCAATTGGCATGACATAGTCCATAAAGAATATGTTCTACATCCTACTTTGGTGAGTAACATCTGCAGTCTTAAAAGTTTTCTAGCAGCCATCTAAAATATATCTGTTGGTCTCATCCTGTTCAGAGCAAAGGAGAATGAAGAAAACCAAATACACAAGGAAAATATTAGTACAAAGGACTAATGAACCACATGAACCACAGCCTCCATCAGCTTGAGCCCAGAAGAACTAGATGATCCTGGCTACCACCACCAACAGCTCTGACAGGGATCATAATAGAGGGTCCTGAACAGAGTTGGGGAAAAATGTAGAACAAAATTCAAATTCACAAAAAAAGACCGGACTTACTGGTCTGACAGAGACTGGAGGAACCTCCGAGACTATGGCCCCTGGACACCCTGTTAACTCAGAACTGAAGCCACTCCCAAAGTCCACCTTTCAGCCAAAGATTAGACAGGCCTATGAAGCAAACATTAACACACATGAAGAACATGCTTCTTAGTTCAATCAAGTACACAAGACCAAATGAGCAAAACCTGCCCAAAGACAAGAAGGCAGGAAGGGACATGAAAACGGCATAAATGGACATGGAGAACCCAGGGTGGAAACAGGAAGGGACAGAGTGCTGACACATTGTGGGGACTGCAACCAACGTTACAAAACAATTTGTGTATAAATTCTTGGATGAAAAACAAATTTGCGCTGTAAATTTTCACCTAAAACACAATTTAAAGAAAGAATCACTCAAGGATCTTGCTAAAATGTAGATTCTGATTCAGTATATCTGGGGTGAAAATGCAAATTCTCAGCAGGGGGTCGAACTGGAAAGAACCAGTTCAAAGCCCTGGTTGTAAATCCTAACCCCATACCTGTGGTTGGATTCCTACTGGCACAGTGGTTAAGAGCTTGCCTGCTAACCAAAAGGTCAGCAGTTTGAATCATCCTCCAGCTGCTCTTTGCAAACCCTATGGGGCAGTTCTTCTCTGTCCTATAGGGTCGCTGCAAGTCAGAATCAACTCAATGGCAATGGGTTTGGTTTGCTTTATACTTGTGGGTGGAGCTCTGGTGGCACAGTGGTCAAGAGCTCTGCTACTGACCAAAAGGTCTGCATTTTGAATCCACCAGCCGCTCGTTGGAAACCCTATGGGACAGTTCTACTCTGTCCTATAGGGTTGCTATAAGTCGGAATGTACTCAACTGCAAAGGGTTTGGTTTTTTGGATACCTGTGGTTATAATCTCACTTGGGAATGGGCTTTCTTTGTTATGTTAATGAGACTATTAGTATAGGGTATGTTTTAAGTTAATCTCTTTTGAGATATAAAAGAGATTAAACAATCAAGCAAACAAGCAGAGATGGGAGAGGACAGATGCCAAGCCACATGAAGATTACCAAGGAACCATAGAATAAGGACCCTTTCCCAGAGCTGACAGAGAAAGTGTTCTCTAGAGCTGGCCACTGAATTCAGACTTTTAGTCTCCAAAACTGTGAGAAAATAAATTTCTATTTGTTAAAGCCACTCACTTGTGGTATTTCAGTTACAGCAGCCCTTGATAACTAAGTCAGTCTCTAAGAGAAAATTTTAAGTTCCCGTTGGAATTATGTCTGAAGACCATGTTACCCAACAGGTAAATTCTGTAGAGAAGAACATCTTGAAAGTATATTGAACCTGTGTGAAGTCTCAATCAAGAAACCAAAGACAATATTGAGATACAATTAATTAAAACAAAAAAACTAGAAAAATTAGATGCAATACATAGCCTGAATATCAGCTAACATTTTTTGAACAGTTAATATGGGCCTGTCACTATCCTAAGAGCCTTGATGACTATTATTTCATTTAGCTCTCAGACCAAACTTAAAAGATGGATACTATTATTATTATCCTCCAAGTTACTGATGGGGAAACAGGCTTAAATTGGATAAGTTACTTATTGAATGGCACAAAGTTAATAAGCAAGAAATTAAATTAAAGTAGTCCATCTTCAGAATCTTTGATTTTAACCACTGCAATAAACTGGTTCTGCACCATGGTAGTCCCCAATGTCCACCATTGTCCACATTCTCCTAGCTATCTATGCATCCATGTGATGTTGATGATGATATCAATTTCTTCAATTTATTAAATATGTGCAAAGGCCTGTGTTAGGTACTCCATCTATATAATTACATGTAATTATAACACACAGCTATTATTGTCATCCTCATGTTAGAGATGAGAACATTGAGATCCAAAAAGATTTAGTAATTTTTCCAGTAACACCATAAGTCAGTTGCAGAGACAGGATTCGAGCCCAAAGCCCGTGACTTTGAGCCAGAAGTTGAGGAAAATGTAGAGAACTTGGAGCTAAGATAAAATGTCATTCGCAGTCCAGAGGGCACAGAGACATGAAATCTAGATGACAGAGCAGAATTAGAAGTGCTCTCTAGAGCATGAGGGAAATACTGCTGAGGGGTAAATCCAGTTTGGATTGGGAAAGAGGTGTGCAGAAATAGATTCCTGAAGGAGCACTTTAGTCAGGACTTTACCATGAGTGAAGAATTTTCCAGGTGAATAAGCATTTACATACTATAGAGTCATGAGAAGCATGGTACTTTTAGAGCAATGCAAGTACATTCTGGAATTCTGTAAAACAATGTATTCACGAGAGATCTTAAAGGGCTTTGTGCTTAAAACACTCCCAGTGTATTAGATTTTTCTGTGCTAGGCTGGTAGCCTTGGGCAAGATAACCTTATTACAGTCTAGAAAGGTTCTTGGTAAATATGCCCTTAAGGGGTAATAAAATAAAAATAAATTTAAAAAATTATAATTTACTGGATGCTTACTAAATGCTAAACATTGGGCAAGGTATATTTATAAATATTTTATCTCATTAAATCCTGTCAAGAGCCATACAAGGTAAATGTTATTATCGACATTTAATAGTTGAGAAAATAAGAATTTAATTGATCAAGTGAATTACTCAAAATGATACGACAAATAATTGATTACCCCAGGTTTCAAATCCAGATTTAAATAAATCCATGGATCACTGTAAATACTGTTTTAAATGTAAGCTCCATGAGGTGAAGAATCTTATACATCTTGCTCATCACTGTATCCACAGCACTTGGACATGGTGGCATTCCAGAGAACTCAGTATTCATTGTGTTAATTAATTGATAGTTATATCAACCGCCGTCATGTAGCCCTCTCCAGACAGCGACTCACAACACTTTAGCTTGCTACTTCCAGAGCAGCAGGCTCCCAGGGAGAGATGATATAGAAACAGAGATGACACAGATGAAGGTGCACAGAAGGAAGTCCTAATCTCAGAAGTGAAATTGCATCACCTGTGCCATATTTTATTGGGTAGAAGTCATTAGATTCAGCCCACACTCAAAGTGAGGATATTACCTACACATGAGCATAAATGCTAGGCGATGGGGATACTGGGGATCATTTTAGAGTTTGTCTACCATGGAAGGCTCGGTGACTTTTTATGCTAAACTCATTGTCTATGAATGCTGACTTTTTTAGATTAAATAAACATTGATTGAGGTATTACTTATTTTAATATTCTTTCTTAATACTCTATCGTTATATACTGGTTTTGTTTTTAAAATATGGACCCTACCATTTCTTTGGACTTAAAGTATTGTTCATAAATAATAAATAGAAAGGGCCAAACAGCTACTTACATTTAATTTCTTTATGACTTGAGTAATATTTGAGTTTATGTAGGGACAGCATTTGCATTTGTGGAAACTACACTGGAACTGATATCACCATTCCTGTAGAGGACACAGGAAAATCTCAAAGAAAAAGCCAAGATACTATTTTTATATTGTCTTATAAAAAGAGACCTAGATATTTGTAGAGCAGTTTCTGCCCCACTGAATCTATAAAGGTCAAGACTCAATTCATCAGTTTGACCCACTGGACATTCAAGTGCAGCAGTAAACCAAACTCATTGCCATCAAGACGATTCCGACTCAAATCCCTGTATATGTTCTTAGAGCGGTAAATGCAAACATGGCTTTTTTTGCACATTACTATTTCTGGAGGTAGGTGCAGGCATATCATCTTCCATAAAGCTGAAAGTAAAGTGAGTCTCCATTTATCACCAAAGAAGAACTCCCTTTCCCATTTTTTAAGTCTGAAAAACTACAAGGAAACAACCAAAAGTAATGCTCAAAAGCATCTACAATCAAGAATTAGGAAGCCCTTTTTCTTTCTTCTCTGCTCTCCCCTCCTCACTCTGATCTGTTTGTGATACTGGCTACTGTGAAATCATAAACTTTCATTTTTTTCCAAGATAGACTCTGAAATGTGCCACAGTCATGGACACAGGAAGTCAAGGGTAGCAATTAAAAATAAAGAGAGAATAACAAAATTCTGGGTTGCTCAAGACACTTGTAAGGAATTAGCTGATACTTTCTAGTCTTCAATAAGAAGCTGGAAAGTAGGAAGATCACTAAATATATAAATGTATAACAAACAGATCCTTGTAAAATTACCTTGTAGTTTTACCTCCTGATTTTCTACCATATTTTCCTCTATATTTCTTAGTCAGATAGACCCTAGTTAAGTTTCACCCATTCATACCCAAACCCAAACACATTGCCATTGAGTTGATTCTGACTCATAGTGACCCTATAGGATGGAATAGAACTGCCCAATAGGGTTTCTAAGGCTGTAAATCTTTACAGAAGCAGACTGTCACATCTTTGTCCCATGGAGTGACTGGTAGATTCATACCTTTCTGGTTAGCAGCTGAACGCTTTAACCCCTGGACCACCAAGGCTCCTCCCCATTCATAGGCAGACAAAATAACATTGATGGCAATAGAGTATGTTTAATGGTATCACAATTTGAGCAATGGGACTTCAACTTCCACTAATTATGGAGTAACTAGGTCAAATTAACCCTCACATATATTAAAAATTACAAAATTTAGACAGAGTAGTACTTTTTAAAAAATTTAAAGTATTTTAAAACATTTTTAATGAACTGTAGAGTTACCAAAAGTAGACAGAAATTGAGAGAAGTCAGCTGTTTAGATAGGAATGGCAATGGGTGAGATTTGAATATCGGTGGCTTTTTGTCTGACGGTGGACTATCGAAAGCTGCGTGCTTACTGACTGGACACATTAGAAAACCATTTCACAGGGCTCTTAGACCAGCTGGAAAATCATAATGTATTGGAATTCTAGAAAGGAGGTGGGGAGAAGTAAGCTTTAGAATTTGTGTATAAACTATTCCCCAATACTTAACTAAACACAGAAGTACACACGAATGCAAGATACTCCAGGGAGTTTAGCTGGACGTTAAAGCAACTGAGGAAGAATTCAGATGTTTCCTAGCACACACAAGATAGAGTTTGGAGTTTGAGCCCAAACAAGTAAAGCATCACTGACAAAAATAAAGACTCTTCACGGAAATGTAACTTACTTCAGAGCAGGGACTGATTACTCAGTAAGCAAGGTAGGCATGGGCTTAATCAAAGATGTGATAAAACTCAGGTGAAATTGTGGACTACAGATTAGTGAATAAACACAATTAAACCCATGCATACCTTGTTTACTGTAAACTGGTGAATACCATGCTTACTGGTTAATCTGCCCCTGCTTCAGAGTCTCTACAATGTATTGATCACAATTTCTGTATGTTTTATAACGTGTTGTAGAGACTCTTGATTCTGTTATATTTCTCCAAAGAGAGTTGATGCTTTTGTTTTAGTAGATTAGACCCAGCTGCTAACTCAGTCCTGTCTACGGTGAAGAGCAGGGCAAATCTCTATTCAGTTCTTTTGGTTTTAACCAAAAGCTGCTTTGAGACTGCCCAGTACATGCATATTTCAGGAATCAGCCAGTCATTTAGGTAGCATTCATACACAGAATTTAGCCTCCACTTTTCTGGTTCATTTTTTCCTGGATTTTCTCCCCAGAAATATGGGGAGTTTTATATCAGGGTTATAGCCACCCTGTACTGCAACTGTAGTTGCTCTTCGAGCTAAAGCTGTAATAATGGGGAACTTATTCCAACTGTTGACTCACTACCAAAATCTGACTGCTTTTGTTCACCCTCTAGAGTCTTTTTTTTGCTCAAAGTTTATACTTATTCTCTTTGGGAGAGTCATTTGTTAGGAGTTTACTTCCCTGTACTGGGAGTAGAACCTCCATGTCCATGTTCCTTGAGAACTAAAGCAGGAATAAAGCAGTTCTTTGGGGTTTTTTTTTCCCTCTCTCTCTCTCTCTCTGCTACTTTTTCTTAAGGTAGTTTGTTCTACAAGTCTTTTTTTTTTTTTTTTTTTAACAAAAATAAACAAATAAACAAAAGAAATAAAAAAATATATATCTTCTAGTATTAGATCTTTCTATACTGACTGCTTGTTGATAGTGTCAGTGCCCTCTGGGCAAAGACCACATCAGTATGCACACAAACCTGGATTTATTGGAATGAGGCAGCAAGGGAGGCAGCACACCAAGGTGAAATGTGGGGATCTCAGGTAGAAGGAATTAGGAGGGTAGTTGTAGAATCTGGGCTCGTGTTTGGTGTTATTTAAGCAGATTTAAGAAGTATGTTTTTCCCATGGATTGGGTACTGTCCAAAAGAAGGGATGATTTTTTTGATCTGGTGGTTAGGAGCTCGGCTGCTAACCAAAAGGTCAGTAGTTCAATCCCCCGGCTGCTCCTTGGAAACCCTATGGGGCAGTTCTACTCTGTCCTGTATGGTCACTATGCGTCAGAATTTACTCAATGGCACCCAACAACAACAGCTTGTTAATAATTTTTGTTTAGCAGGTGGGAGGAAAAGAACAAGGCTAAAGTAGTCATTAGGAAAGAAGCAGAAGTCACTCATGTTAGCTAGGAGAGGTGGACTTTTGGTCATTTTTGTGGTTTTGTTCTTATTTTTGTCTGTACTCAGACATGATCACAGAGTGGTCTTGTTGTCTCCCTCCATTACAGTCAGGGAATGGCCTTATCTTATGATTGTGGTCTGAGAAATTGTTTATGTTCATTAGAAGAACATCATGGCCTAGCTACTAGAACCAGACTATCTTCAAGCTGACAGCAATCAGATCCACTTTCTCCTTTCTCAATAGAATTATGATACAGAGAAAGTGCCATAAAAATGATATAGTTAAAGAAAAAAGATACTCTTTGTGAAGCCATCTGTTGTAAACGGTAAACTTATTGAGCAACAAATGTTTGCTAGACTTGTTCTATTTTCACCAAATTGTTCTATTTTCAAATAAGTCCAGCCTTACGTACAAGATTACTACCTAAACTGGAAAAGTGCTTCTGGCATATGCTTCGTTTCTGTGCCCCTAGTAAAAGAGGCCACTGTTAAGCTCAAATTGAGAGTTGTTCTTTTTTTCTTGTCACAAAAGTCTCAGGCCTCATAAAGGATTTTTGAGACCATAATTTTCTGAGCAAGCAGGAGTTAATCAATTAGAAGTAACAGAAAGGAACAGTGACTTTACCTATTAGCAAGGCTTGAGTAACTTCTTTCTAACTGGCAACTTCACACCCTGATGTTTTATCAATGGACATAGGTTTCTACCTCAGTATTATTATATTACTTGTATTTTTGATGGCAATGGGTTTGATTTTTTTGTATACATGTCCCAGATTTACCACACAGTGGGATTCTTGCAAAATACTATAGCAAGGTGATTTCTTTAATTACAATTTGCTTTTGGCATTTACAATGCAAGAAAATATTAAGAAAACCCTCAGGTATGGCTGTAGATAATTCAGACGAACTCTTTTCTAAACACAAGTAAACAAACAGGAATTGTACTATCTGTCTTCTCTATTCCATTAAACAAAGGGAGAATTAGATCTCTTCAGGATGTCATTCAAAATTAATTTAAAGAGACATCACACACACACACACACACATACACACGCACCAAGCTGTTAAAAATTAATTTCTGTTTTCTGCCCCTTCAACATAGCTGAGGAATTTTTATTAATTATTTCCAAAATCACAGTGGAACAGATGTACCAAACAAAAAAAATATATAGATAAAATTAACAGCACAACAAAAAATTGTTTTGCATAAAAGAAAGATACTTGATGGACATTTAAATAATAAAAGAATAAGAGTACCTTTAATACTTTGGATCATTAGGTTCAACTCCTCCTTTTATGTATTTATTTGTTTTTTAAATTTTATTGTGTTTTAGGTGAAAGTTTACAGCACAAGCTAGTTTCTCTTTCAAAAATTTATACACAAATTGTTTTGTGACATTGGTTGCAATCCCTGCAATGTGACAGCACTTTCCCTTTCCACCCAGGTTATCCGTGTCTATTCATCCAGTTTTCCTGTCCCTTCCTGCCTTCTGGTCTTGCTTTTGGGCAGGAGTTGCTCATTTGTTCTTGTACATTTGATTGAACTAAGAGGTATGTTTCTCATGTGTGTTACTGTTTCTTATATAGTCCTGTCTAATCTTTGAAAGGAGCCCTGGTAGCATAGTGGTTGAGAGCTCGGCTGCTAACCAAAATGCTGGGAGTTTGAATCCACCAGCCACTCCTTGGACACCCTATGGGGCAGTTATACATTGTCCTATATGTTCACTATGAGTCAGAACTGACTCAACAGCACCTAATAACAACAACAATCTTTGAAAAGTATGCTTCGGGAGTAGCTTCAGTTCTGAGTTGCAGGGTGGTCAGGGGCCATAGTGTCAAGGGTTTCTCCAGTCTCTGTCAGACCGGCTAGTCTGGTCTTTTTCTTTTTTGGGGGGAATTTCAATTTTGTTCTATATTTTCTCCAGCTCTGTCTGGGACCATCTATTGTGATCCCTGTCAGAGTGGTCAGTAGGGGTAGCCAGACACCATCTAGTTCTTTTGGGCTCAGGACGGTGGAGGCTATTATTCATGTAGTCTTTAGTCCTTTGGGTTAGTATTTTCCTTGTGTCTTTGGTTTTCTTTATTCTCCTTTGCTTCAAACAGGATGAGACCAATAGATGTACCTTAGAAGGCCACTTGCAAGCTTTTAAGACCCTAGGTGCTACTCACCAAAGTAGGATGTAGAACATTTTATAAACTAAGTTATGCCAGTTGACTTAGATGTCCTCTGAGACCACGGTCCCTATCCCTCAGCCCAAGCAACTGGGTCCCTTAAGGTGTTTGGATGTGTCTAGGAAGCTTCTGTGATTTTTCTTTGGTAAGATTGTGCTGGCTTCCATAGGGTCAGCTTTCCCTTCATCAAAGTTGACACTTGTCTACTATCTAGTTAGTGATTTTCCCTCCCTATCCCTCCCCTCCCTCACAACCATCAAAGATTGTTTTTTTCTGTGCGTAAACATTTTTCTTGACTTTTTATACAATAGTGGTCTCATGCAATATTTGTCCCTTTGTAGAGTAAAAAGAGAACCTACTGAGTGGGAAAAAATTTTTGGCTATGACAAATCCAACAAAGGTCTAATCTCTAAAATCTACAGGAAACTCCAACACCTCTACAACAAAAAGACAAATAATCCAATTTTAAAAAAATGAGCAAAGGAAATGAACAGACACTTCACCAAAGAAGACATTCAAGTGGCTAACAGACACATAAGGAAATGCTCATGATCACTAGCCATTAGAGAAATGCAAATCAAAACCATAATGAAATATGATCTCACTCCAGCATTATTCATATGAATAAAAAAAAACAGAAAATAACCAATGTTGGAGAGGCTGCAGGGAGATTGGAACTCTTATGCACTGCTGGCAAGAATGCAAAATGCTACAACCATTTTGGAAAATGATATGATGCTTCCTTAGAAAGCTAGAAATAGAAATACCATATAATCCAGCAATCTCACCTGGAGGGCATTATGCTGAGTGAAATAAGTCAATCACAAAAGGACAAATATTGTATGAGACCACTACTATAGAAACTCATGGAAAGGTTTACACATAAAAAGAAACAATCTTTGATAGTTACGAGGGAGGGGAGGGATAGGGATGGAAAAACACTAAATAGACAATAGATAAGTAGTAAGTTTGGTGAAGACTAAGACAGTACACAATATTGGCGAAGCCAGCACAATTTGTACAAGGCAAGGTCATGGAAGCTCCAGAGACACATTCAAACTCCCTGAGGGACTGAGTTACTGGGTTGAGGGCTGTGGGGACCATGGACTTGGGCTAGCTCAGTTGGCATAACATATTTATAAAGAAAATGTTCTACATTCTACTTTGGTGAATAGCATCTGAGGTCCAAAGACTAGAAGGGCCCATAAAACAAAACGAGACTAAAGGGGCACATCAGCCCAGGGGCAAGGACTAGAAGGCAGGAGGGGACAGGAAAGCTGGTAATAGGGAACCCAGGTTCGAGAATGGAGAGTGTCTCAAGAAGGGACGTGTCGTAGGGTGGTAACCAATGTCACAAAACAATATGTGTGCTGTTTAATGAGAAGCTAGTTTGTTCTGTAAACTTTCATCTTAAAAAAAAAAAAAATTGTCCTTTTGTGATTGACTTATTTCACTCAGATTAATGCCCTCCAGATTTATCCATGTTGTGAGATGTTTTGCAGATTCATCATTGTTCCTTATTGTTGCCTAGTATTCCATTGTGTACCATTATTTGCTTCTCATTCGTTAATGAGCACTTAGGTTGTTTCCATCTTTTTGCTCTTGTGAATAATGCTGCGATGAACATGGGTGTGCATATGTCTATTTGTGTGATGGTTCTTATTTCTCCAGGATATATTCCTAGAATTGGGATTGCTAGATCATGCTATTTCTATTTCTGGCTTTTTAAGGAGACAGCGTATTGTTTTCCACAGTGGTTGTACCATTTTACAGTACCATAAGCAATGCATAAGAGCTCCAATCTCCCCACAACCTCTCCAACATTTATTATTTTCTGTTTTTTTCTTTAATGCCAGCATGGTAGAGATGAGATGGTGTTTCATTGTAGTTTTGATTTATGACCCTGGTCGCGTAGTCGTTAAGAGCTACAGCTGTTAACCAAAAGGTTGACAGTTTGAATCCATCAGGTGCTCCTTGGAAACTCCATGGGGCAGTTCTACTCTGTCCTATAGGGTCGCTGTGAGTCAGAATTGACTTGATGGGAATGGGTTTGGTTTTTAATGACTAATGATCACAAGCATTTCTTCGTGTTGTCCGTTTGCTCTCTGAATGTCTTCTTTGGTGAAGTGTCTGTTCATGTCGTTTACTCATTTTTTAACTGGTTTATTTGTCTTTTTGTTGTTGAGGTGTTGAAATATTTTCTAGATTTTAGAGATCGGACACTTGTTGGATATGTTGTAGCTAAAGATTTTTTTCCCTGTCTGTAGGTTCTCTTTTTACTCTTTTGGTGAATTCTTTTGATGAGCATAAGTGTTTAAACTTTCAGGACCTCCCAGTTACCTAGTTTATATTCTGGTATTGTGCATTGTTAGTTACGGTTTGTATTATATTTATGCCATGTATTAAGGCTCCTAGAGTTGTCCTTATTTTTTCTTCCATGATCTTTATCATTTTAGGTCTTTGATACATTTTTAGTTAGTTTTTGTGTATGGTATGAAGTATAGGTCCTTCTTAATTTTTTTCATATGGACATCCAGTTATGCCAGCACAATTTGTTAAAGAGACTGTCTTTTCCATATTTAATGAACTTTGGACCTTTGTCAAATATTAGCTGCCCACAGGTGGACAGATTTATGTCTGGGTTCTCAATAGCGTTCCATTGATCTATGTGTCTGTTGTTTTACCAGTACCAGGCTATTTTGACTACCATGGTTGTATAGTAAATTCTAAGATTAGGTAGTGTGAGGCCTCCCACTTTGTTCTTCTTCAATAATCCTTTACTTACCTGGAGCTTCTTCCTTTTCCATATGATATTGGTAATTAGTTTCTCCATCTCATTAAAGAATGCTGCTGGAATTTAAATCAGGATTGCATTGTATCTACAGATCACTTTGGGTAGTATTGACATTTTTACACTGTTGAGTCTTCTTATCCATGAGCGTGGTATGTTTTTCCATTTATATAGGTCTCTTTTAATTTCTTGCAGTGATATTCTGTAGTTTTCTTTGTATAGGTCTTTAATACACCTGGCTAGATTTATTCCTAAGTATTTTATCTTTTGTGGGGCTACTGTAAATGGTATTGAGTTCCTGATTTCTTTTTCAATGTTTTCTTTGTTGCTATAGAGGAATCTAACTGATTTTTGTATGTTAATCTTGTATCCTGTTATTTTGCTGAAACTTTCTATTAGTTCCAGTAGCTTTCTTGTGGATTCTTTGGGGTTTTCTATGTATAGGATCATATCACCTATGAATTGGATAGTTTTACCTTGTTCTTACCAATTTGAATGTCTTTTATTTCTTTTTCTTATCTTACTGCTTTAGTTAGGACTTCCAGCACAATGTTCAATAACAGTGGAGATAAAAGGCATCCTTGTCTGGTTCCTGTTCTCAAGGGAAATGCTTTCAGTCTCTCTGTCGAGAATAATGTTGGCGTTAGTTTTCTGTAAATGTGCTTTATTATGCTGAGGAATTTCCCTTCTATTCCTATTTTATTGAGAGCTTTATCAGGAATTGGTGTTGGACTTTGTCAAATACCTTTTCTTTATTGATTGAGATGAACAAGTGATTCTTTTATTTTATTTATGTGGTGGATTATGTGGATTGATTTTCTAATGTTGAACCATCCTTGCATAAACCAAAAATCAAACCTATTGCTGTCGAGTTGATTCTGACTCATAGCGACCCTATAGGGCAGAGCAGAACTTCCTCATAGGGTTTCCAAGGAGCAGCTGGTGGATTGGAACTGCTGACCTTTTGATTAGCAGCCAAATGCTTAACCACTGCACCATCTGGGCTCCCATCCTTGCATACTTGGTATGAATCCCACTTGGTCACGATGTATGAGTTTTTTGATATGCTATGGAATTCTATTGGCTAGAATTTTGTTGAGAATTTTTGTATCTATATTCATGAGGGATATTGGTCTGTAGTTTTCTTTTTTGTGGTGTCTTTGCCCTGGTGGTGCAGTGGGGAAGGTGTTAGACTACTAACTGAAAGATCGGCAGTTTGAAACCACCAGAGGTTCTGTCAGAGAAAGATGTGGCAGTCAGCTTCTGTAGAGATTTATAGCCTTGGAAACCCTATAGGGTTGCTATGAATTGGAATCAACTCGATGGCAGTGGGTTTTTTTGTCTGGCTTTGGTAATAGGGTTATGCTGGCTTCATTGAATGTAGTATTCCTTTTTTTTTTTCCTATGTTTTGATACAGTTTGAGTAGTATTTGTGTGGGCTCTTTTCTGAATGTTTGGTAGAATTCTCAAATGAAGCTGTCCAGGCTAAGGCTCTTATTTGTTGGTAGTTTATTACCTCTTCAATCTCTTCTTTTATTATGGTTTATTTAGTTTTTCTACCTGGGTACTAACCAAAGGGTTGGCAGTTTGAATCCATCAGCCACTCATTGGAAACCTTATGTGACAGTTCTACTCTGTCGTATAGGTTTGCTATGAGTCGGAATCAACTCAATAGCAATGAGTGTGGTTTTTTAGGTAGGTAGTGGGTTTCTAGAAATTTGTCCATTTCCTTTAGGTTTTCAAATTTGTTGGAGTACAGTTGTCCACAGTATTCAGTTGATTCTGTTGACATCACCTGTCTCTTTTCTTATTTTGTCTTTTATTGTACTTTAGATGATGTTTTATAGAGCAAATTAGTTTATTATTAAACAATTAATACACATACTGTTTTGTGACATTGGTTGCTAATCCCACAACATGTCAACATTCCATTCTCGACCCTTAGGTTCCCCATTACCAGCTTTCCTATCCCCTTCCACTTTCTAGTCCTTGCCCCTGGGCTAGTGTGCCCATTTAGATTTGTTTTGTTTTATGGGCCTGTCTAATCTTTGGATGAAGTGTGAACCTCAGGAGTGATTTCAGTTCTGAGTTAAAATGGTGTCTGGGGCCATACTCTCAGTGTTTCTCCAGTCTCTGTCAGACAGTAAGTCTGGTCTTTTTATGTGAGTTAAAGTTTTGTTCTACATTTATCTCAAGTTCTGTTCAGGACCCTCTGCTGTGATTCCTGACAGAGGGTTGTTGGTGGTAGCCAGGCACCACCTAGTTGTGCTGGACTCAGGCTGCTGGAGGCCATGGTAGTCGTGGTCCGTTAGTCCTTTGGACTAATACCCATCTCCTTTCTTATTTGGGTTATTTGCTTTCTGTCCTGCTTTTTTTTTTTTGTCAATTTGTCTAATGGTTTGTCGATTTTGTTGACCTTTTCAAAGAACTGACTTTTCATCTACTTAATTTATTTCTGCTCTGATCTTTATTATTTCCTTTCTTCTCAGACTGTGGGCTCCTTTTGCTTCACTGTTTCTAGTTGTTCAAGTTGTAGGGTTAATGTTTGTATTTTGGCCCTTTTGTCTTTATTGTTGTTTATGTTTATAGCTATAAATTGGCCTCTAGGCAGTGCTTTTGCTGTGTCCCAAAGGTTTTGCTAAGATGTGAGCTCAACCTCTCCTTTTAGAGATAATAAATAAAGGGCAAGAACCTAGCAGCAAGCTAAATATTTATTTTCTATATCCACTATTCCTTCTATATTGTAAAGATTCTTACGTGGTGCAAATGGTTTACACTTGAGTACTAACCTAAAGGTAGGTGGTTTGAACCCAACTGGCGATGCCATTGAAGAAAGGCCTGGCAATCTACTTGTGCAAATATTACAGCCAAGAAAACTCTATGGAGCAGTTCTACTCTGTAACATGTGGGGTAGCCATGAGTCGGAGTCAACTCAATGGCAATGGATTTTTTTTTCTATATTTTAAGGAGAACATTCCCAATCATTTATTTATATTGATATGGGATCATATATATTTATTTTATTCTGTGGACCATCTACAAAATAATCATTAGTATTTTCCAAATATACCCAGGTCATGAAAAACAAATAAAAAAATGAACCACCCCAAACTGGAAGAGACTATATGGTAAAGATCTTGGCTGCTAACCAAGATGTCAGCAGTTTGAATCCACTGGCTGCTCCTGGGATACCCTATGGAGCAGTTCTGCTCTGTCCTACAGGGTCGCTATGAGTCAGAATCGACTCGATGGCAATGGTTTTTTTTTAAATGCCAAAAATTTTTGCAAAATAAAAGTTAGAAATGTAAAACATTTTTTAAAAACTATAAAGTGAAGTATAGCATTCATATTACCCTAAGACCCAGACTCTTTTTAGTACAACACATACTTTCTCATATCCTTAAAAATAAAGATTCAAAAAGTATTTGCTAACCTACCATACCAGGTTGTTACAACCCACATCCAAGGAAGTGTTTCCCCAGTCTCTCTGTTTTAAGTGGTATAGTGTAATGGTAAGAGTTGCCCACATTTGTTCTTCAATAGCTGTGTGACCTTAACCCTCTTACTTAACACCTTGTAACTTTGTTTACAAAAACAGGGTAGTAATTGCACCTACTTCATAGTATAATTGTACAGATCAAATTAAACAAGACATTTGAAGCGACTGACAGAGTGCCTGGAATTAATAAAGCTAGGTTGCTAGATACAGCAAATGACTCACACTAATACATATATGTGTGTGTATATATATATACATATATACACATATATATACACAATTTATCTGAAATTCAGATTTAATGGAGCCTCTTGTATTATATCTGGCAACCATAAATAAAGCAGCGATAACTGATAACTATTATCATTAATGAAGAAAGGCTTCGTGATCTACTTCCAAAATTCAGCCAATGAAAAGTTATGGATCACAACAGTCAAATCTGCAACTGTGCAGGACCGGGCAGCATTTAGTTCTGTTGCACATAGAATTGCCATGATTTAGGGACCAGCTTGATGGCATTAACAGCAACATTACTATTAATAAACGTTTGGCAACAGGAAGATTTGAATGCAATGCTTTTGGTGGTGTGCCAAGGTCTGAAAAGCACAGAGAATTTGGGAAATGAAGAAAGCAGTAAATTTACAACCTAGGGAAATAATATTTTCTTATTAACTACTGTTAAGACCCCAACCCTGACAATGCCCCTTCTTTCTAATGAGGCCGAAAACAAAAGAGTGGGAGTGTGAAAGTATGCAAAGTAAGATAAAGGAAAGAGAAAGTGGTTGAGATGCTACGGAGCAAAATAAAGAACACTGAAAACTCTGGGTCCCTGCCTCGCCTCCCTTCCTATGGCATTATTTAGCTCATTAGCTATATTAATTAAGCACTTCACTTGAAAGTCACCTTGACTGTAGCAATCCATCAGTGAGTAATATTGTCCTAGTCCCTAAACGTGTCTCTATGAGGAACCTTAAATTTTATTAACTCTTGGTGGACACACACACAAAGAAATGTTTACTGAAGTTACTTTGGTATCTTAATTCCTATTACCACAAATTATGCTAAACAACACCATAAGATAGATATTATTAATTATGCCATTCTTTGGATGAGTAAACTGAGGCTTAGAATAGCTCAGATACTTATCATAGTGATAAAGCTGGCAAGTGACAGATCTAATTAATACCAGAAACCACTTCTGTTCTATTCTAATAAACAGCTAAACCACTATTGGAGGCACTATAGTGTTGAAACTAAAGATGAACTTCGGAGTAATATAAGGGTTAAAACAAAAGTCATATTAAGCTAATAACAGAAATTGATTGAAATTTACTGAACATATGATTTGCAAATTAGGGTAACATTTCAAATAAGGAGGCAAAAATGTTCCCAAGATGAAAGGAACTTCCAAAAGTCTTATATATCTCTTATCAGCATTATCATAGAAACAGAGCCAGAATGGTGTTTATATACTAACAGTTTACTCTAAAACACAGCTTCTAGTCTGACCTTGGAGTTTCTGTTCCTTGAAACTGACTGCACACAGATAATTCTTCAAAAAAGCCCAAAGCCTAAGGCAAACCAATTTTTAGTAGTTTATCTAGACCATTGTTTGACTTAAAGGTGACTTTTAGGAGATCATGTTCTTTAAGACTTTAAAAGGACACCTAAGGGTAAATGGCCTGGCGGGGTCACCCTCACTCCATGGACTCCAGACATCTGATTTCCAGGAAAAATAGAACTGTTTCTCACAAGCTTCATTTTGAAAACTGACTCTACCATTTAATAGCCATATGATTTGGGGGAAATTACTTCTCTGGGTCATTTCTTCCTCTGTAAAATGAATTAACAATATTTACCTCATGACTTCTGTGAAGATGTAAGTAGTATAGAGAGATATAGATGTAGATGTAGAGACATAGATACAAATATACACTCATTGTCTCCAATAGTGCACATAGTAGACTCTCAAGGGACATTATTACTGGATTTGATGAGAGTCCTCTACTCCATTTGTTGAAGGTAAATTGCAAGGACACAAACGGAATGAGAATATCTTATGTATCCACAAAACTGAAAGTGGAAAGAGAAGAAAAGGGCATTGAGACATTGTAACAGTCAAGACAAGTGTCCTGGAAGAGCTAAAGAAGCCAAGCAATACTGGTCAATTGTAAAGGCAGTGAACAATGGCCAGGACACAGACTGTACACCCACTAAGTCTCCCAAGAAATAAGAAGGTTAAAAGTTGTGTCCTCCAAGTTCACCCATTTTCCTTTGCCAAGAGCTACTGACATTGTCCTTTGGAGAAATTGATTTATTCACCAAGCATTTATTAAGTGACACATAGAAGCCAGGTACTCCAGAGGCGTGTGCCCTGAAACTGTCAAAAATAATCTCTTACTGTGTTTGGGTCATTGAAAAGTAGAGCTGGAAATTACCATTCATTAAGATACTGCAGCCCACTATTTTCTAAATAGGTGTCTCTTAACTTGGATTTCTCCACCCAACCTCAAGCAGACTATGAGTGGAAATAGTCCGTTTAGGATGTAAAGCAAACAGTAAAGGAGAAGTGTGACAAAGAAGAAACGTCAGCATAAAGGATCCATTATGGTACCAGATTCCACTGAGAGCGACCGGAATTTAATCCTTGGAGAAACTCTTGACACCAGTGTTATAAATACAACTCAGAGTGTGAGAGTCTGGGCACACCAGCACACCAACTCCTGTGGAGGGCTGCTCCAAGAGGGTAATTCCCTAGCATTTCTGCCCTCCTTAAAGGCAAGCAAAGTACTGGGAGTTAAGGACAGAGCCCTCAAGCAAAGAAAAGCAGGTGCTAGCAGTTTGAAGTTGGGTAAACTTCTACTCAAATGCTAAGAGGAAGAGGATGTGGGCAGAGCATCTTCAGTGTCAGCTGCAAGGATAACAGATGTCACTTTGAAAAGAACTTAGTTAAAGCAAAGATAAGTAGGTTTCTTTACTCTAAGACTTCTCAAATCTATCAGTATGTGAATGTAAATGTACAGTGTATAACTTCAAAATGGAAGCATATTATGTAGGTTTCTCAGATTGTTTGACAAAGAATCCTTTTATTCTTTAAACATTGTATGAGACTAGAGTTCCTTAGAAATACCACAGGGTTCTGCAATATAATCCAATTGCCTATATTTTACAAATGAGGGAAAGAACTAAAAGTGCAAAAATGTAGAAAGAGGAGATTAGTTTACCTGGCAAGAGTTAAGGCAGTGGGTATCTAGAACACGTAACAGAAATTTCTAGTTAAATATATCCTGTTAATACCATTCTCATTCTAATTCTCTCTGTTCTCCTAGTAACCAAGCTTTACTACTCTGGCTCTATTTTCTGAGACCAAAACCTTTCACGCCCAGTAACCTATGTCAAAATACACATTTTATTATAATCACCGTATTAGTTCTGATTATTTTAATATGAAAGTATATTAAGTATTAGATAATATATCAGTATTTTAACATTAGTTAATATATTGTTATAATTATACCAATGCATTAATATTATGCCACTGTTACCATGAGAATTCCACCTCCTTTCAACGGAGAACTTCGAATTCTTTATTTTCTACTCATTATCCCTCAGGGTAGATGATGCATGTAGAATTATTCTTGTTTATTAAGTCAGAAGGCTAAAACTGAAACCTACATTATTAAGGGGTAAGGTTCCTGGGAAAGAACTGATCCTAAGAGAGAAAGAAACCATCCAAGGCAAGATTTAATTTAGTAGCAAAAAAAAAAAAGGTTTAATTTAGTAGCATTAGTAGCAAGTACTTAGCCCTCCAGTTAGAAAAACATTCTGAAAACTATACCTTTCTTGTTTTAAGAAGCTCCTTGTACAGACTTCTATGGAATAATGCATGAATTATTTGGGGGTAGAAAAGGGCCCTTTAAGGAGAAAAAACAGAAATAGACATGTTAGGGATTGAATTGTGTTCCCCCCAAAATATGTGCTGTAAATTCTAGTATTCCTGTGGTCAGAATCCCATTTGGGAATAGGGTTTTTTTGTTATGTTAATGAGGCAGTATTAGTGTAGGGTGTGTCTTAAGTCAATTTTTTTTGAGACATAAAAGAGCAGTTTTCGGCAAGTAGTGAAAAAACACAGATGGGGGAAGATAAATGTTACTCCACATGAGCTCTCCATGGAACCAAGAAACTGAAAAGAGACATGACCTTCCCTGAGAGCCACCAAATAAAGAAAGCCTTTCTCTAGAGCTGGTGCCCTGAATTTGAACTTCTAGCCTCCTGAACTGTGAGAAAATAAATTTCTGTTTGCTAAAGCCACCACTTTCATTGAAAATATTGCTAAACATCTTGAGGTACAAACAGTATTTCTTCCTAAAGAAACAGTAAAAGGCAGAAAAGGGAAAGAAATGGTCTGGACATAGAGCACATTCTAGTTGTGGCCCATTTCAGAATATCAACACCGGGAGGAGGCTGTGGAGGCAATGGTCACAGTGGTCACCCTGTAAACATTGGCTAAGGTCAGAAGTGAAATAAAAGTATACTCATCAAATGGAAACTATGTCTCTCCATAAATACTTAGGTGGGAGATTTTGCAGGAAGCTAGGGTACTACATTATAAAACGGGTAGTGACCACCTACAACAGAATTTAAGAAGACAGTAACAGTAATAAACACAATAATGCATGTTTTATGGTCATTTACAGTTTTTAAAGCATTTTCATATATATTATTATATTTAATTTTGAATTATTGCAGTTACTCTTGGAAGAGAGAGGAGATCTGTATTGTTACTGTTATATCCTTAGGCTCATATTGATTTTTTAAATAGACAATGTAAATTCAAAATATTTTGATCACATCCCTGAAATCTGTATCATGTATTAACATAATGCTCCTAACCATATGTGCAGCCTACTTGATTTTAAAGGGTGGTAAATTCTAATAATCATGATAACCATTTCTGTAGATAGATTTTCCTTACCTATTAAAATTGAGGCTAAGAAAACTTTAGTTTTTTTTTTTCCCTCAAAAACAGTGAATCTGCAAAGTGACAAAGCAAACGGAAAGCAAGTCCAGACTCCAGCTTCCATTATCACATTCTCCTTAGCAGGTGATAAAGTTTACAATGCAAAGTTCATATCCTATAAATCTTGGTTTATATAAATATACAATGTCTAATTACTGTATAATGAATATTGTAGGCATTAATTGACGTGGTCTACCCATTCACTTGACTTTTCTTGAGTTTACCATACGAATTGGCTTCCACAATTACCATCATTCAACCAGATGTTAACGATTCTTATTCTTCAAGCTGGCCTTGGACAACCATCCATAGGACACAAATGTCAGCTACTAACTATATTGTCTTTCTATTCCTGCATAACAATCTATAAGAAAATTAGAGGCTTAAAACAACACCATTTATTAGCTCACAGTTCTTTAGGTCAAAAGTACAGGAAGGCTTTGCTGGGTTCTATGTTCAGGGCTCCAAGGACAAAATCAAAGTGTTAGCCAGTCTGGGCTCTTATCTGAAACTTCTGGGGAAGAGGCTTCCAAGCTCATTCAGGCTAATGGCCAAATTCAGTTCCTTGCAGTTGTAGGACTGAGGTTGCTGTTTATTTGCTGGCTGTCAGCTGGGGGTGTCTTTTAGTTCCTTAAGGTCACCTCTTTCCTTCTCACATAGTCCCCTTCTTCAAAGTCCGGAAAGATGTATCCCGTCCTTTTCAAACTTTAAATCTCTCTGACTTTCCTTTTTGCCATCAGTCTGAGAAAGTTCTCTGCTTTTAAGCACACATGTGACTGTACTGGGCCCACCCAGATAATCCAGGATAATCTCCATATTCTCCTTTGGAGATGATAAACTTTACAATGCAAAGTTCATATCCTATAAATCTTGGTTTATATAAATATATAATATATAATTACTGTATGATGAATATTGTAGGAATTAATCAACAAGTCTTCAGCAATGGGCTTTGTATGCCATATCATATACTATAACCATGGGAGTGGTATCATACTCACAGGCTCCAGGAATTAATGTAGATCATTTTTCTGGAGACATTTAAAAAATTCAGCCTACCACACCAACTTTAATTTTAAGACACATTTAAATTAAATTTTTATGGCTACCTACCCATACTACCCATTGCTGTCGAGTCAATCCCGACTCATAGTGACACTCTAAGACAGAGTAGAACTGCCCCATAGTTTCCAAGGAGTGCCTGGTGGACTCAAACTACCGACCCTTGGGTTAGCAGCCGCAGCACTTAACCATTACATCACGAGGGTTTCCCATTTTTATAGCAAGAGCTATGATATAGTTAATGAATGGAATGACTTTAATATAAGAAGCATATACTCATTTTTTAATATTTAATATAACATTTGGCATGTATAGCATCTTTTTATACCAGAATACCTTAATATATATATATATATATATATATATATATATACATATAGGCTTGGAAAACAATGTATTTATTTGAAATGTCTGACAGCTTTGGACCCAGGTAGCTAAAACCTAAGAGAAGATGACTTTCTTCACACTTGGTTTTGCAATATGCTTTTGGTGACAGAACGAGGTCAGGCTAGAAACTTCCAACACACAATTAATGAAACAAAGAGTCCTGGATTTTGTGAGCTACAGAAATGGCCGTTGAAAAACTGCCAATGGACTCTAGTATTAAAGATACAGTTTCTTTATGAAGTCAAGAAGTTTTCTAAAGTGACTGTTCCAACCAATAATTACTATGGCTTAACTTAGAGTAAAATAGCTTTTGGATGACTCATAACCATTACAATTCTCTTGGAATTTTGGGTACATATTCCAAAATCTAATTAAATTATTTTGAGTGGAGGAAAGACAAATCCTTAATACATACATACATGGTTATTAACCTGCTTTCATATTTCTAAGTGATTACAGCATAGTCAGTTGACAGACCAAATTTTTGATATCAAAAGGAACTAGGTATAGACTTTGCATAAGTTCACTTTCTTTGGCAATCTTTGGCTTAGTAATCATAAGACTATAAACTGTCTCTTACCATTTTTTTCTCCCAAGCAAATATATAATACAAATAAAAATATATGTTAGCTTGGACAAGCTTATTAATTTTAGAGTATTCATATGTAAAATGGGGAGTGGAAAAATTTTATCTTGCAAGGTTGTTGTGAAAAAGTACTAGTGGAATGCTGACCACATCACAGGTGATCAATAACTTAGTTTCATTTTTGAAGGGTACTATCTGTCGTAAGTGGGACTATCATATTCCATTGGTTTGAGCATACTGGGAAGTTTTCCTTACCTAGAAGAGATAGGCTGAATAAGACTAGCACAGTCAATTGTTAAAATAGTAGAGAATGAATAATGGAAGAGATTTAGGCATGCATATTACCTTTTATTTTTTAATGTGTGTCAAACTCAATGGTAATCATTTTTGATCCAAGAGCAGAGGAGAAAAACATTTTTTTTTACTTTCTTTCCCTTTTTTTTTCTTTCTCTCCCCCCTTGCCTCCTTGTCAGATTTTTTCCCAATCCGACATAGTTGAATTTGCTTAGGGAAGACTACTTAAAAGAAAAAAATATAAAGCTATATGGGGAAAAATGACAAACTGACTTAATATTTCAAAATCCTTAATAGATTATATTGATGTTTTTCTTTGTATTTCTCCAATAAGAAAAAGAAAAGAGCTATTAAATGATCATCTTTTCATGATGCTACAGAAGCACAGTACAGTCCAGAGATAGACTTCTTCCCACTAAGCAATTTAGAGTCAGTATTTAACCTGCATGCAAATGCAGAGGTAGGGCTATATCACATGCTGTTGGATTCTGGGTAAATGATAGGCTTAAAAAAATAAAAGCAAGTCACTGATATTCGTTTAGTTTGTAATTTGAGAATTGGAGAACTATACTTGCAAACCTCAGGAAGTCAAATGAGAAAACAATCATTAATGAGGAAGAAACAGAACAGTTTAATTCATAGGGTATTTATTTAGACCACTGTGCATTTGTTCCTAGATTTCATTTTACATCTAGGTTGAACTATATTGAACTGATTCTTTCCTAGGTCAAAATAAGTCAAATATGGGCAATTTCATATGATTCAAATGAATTGATGAAATAGACACAACGCTTTTCATGGGCCAGTGAAAAACATTTTTTGTGATAGGATTAATTAAATTTTAATCAACATACTTCACAAAATTTTATGCCATTGTATGACTCATGCAATTAGTTTTCTTTCATCCATTTAATAAATATTTATTGAGTAGTGACTGTGTGCCAGACAGTGTCCTATGCGTAGGGCATAGTACAGAACAGACCATATCCTTACCCTCATAACATTTACACTGAAGTAGGGGAGATGGAAAATAAATAAAATACATGTATAAGGTATTAAATAATCATGACTTCTAAGAAGAAAAAATAAAGCAGGGAAAAAAGATTGGGTTGTGGGAATTGCAAAAACAGTTTGAAGTGAGTGATCAAGGAAGGCCCTGAGGAAGAGGAAAGACCTGACAAGTGAGGAAATACTTCATGTGAATGTCTGCTGGAAATTATGACAGACAGAAGAAGCAGCAAGTGCAAAGGCCCTGAGTCAAGAGTTTGCCTGGTGAGGGCAAGAGGCCATTGTGGATAGAATTGAGTGAGCCTGAGGGAGAATAGGAAGAAAAGAGACTAGATGAAATCACTTAGGGAGTGAGCACAGACAGAAGAGAGAAGGCATCGAAAAGCTAAACCAAGGGATATTGCAAGACTTAGATTTCAGTAATTTGAGAAGGTATCAACAAGACATTAAGAAGGAATGGCGAGAAGTGTAGGACAAAAAAAAAAAAAAAAACAAAAACAAGTGAGTATGGAATCCTGATGAAAGTCAAGTGGAAAAAACAAAATCAAAACAAAACAAACTAACAAACAAAAAACCACAAATTATTTCAAGGAGAAGAAAGTGGTTATTTTTTAACTTTCTTCAAAATACAGTGATTCCTTCTTTCGAAATGAGGGCTACACTTTTGTGTCCACAATTTTACCAAGGTATAATAAAGGAGTCCCTAGGTGGCACAGATGGCTAAGCACTCGACTATTAGCTGAAAGATTGCCGTTAGAACCCACCTAGAGGCACCTCAGAAGACAGGCCTGGTGATTTTCTTCCAAAAGTTCACAGCCTTGAAAACCCTATGGAGCATTGGCATCGTGTGGTTGCCATGAGGTGAAATTGACTGGACTGCAACTAATAACAACAAAGAATAAAGAAACAGAAACAATTCTTACGACATTTTCTCATGGAAGAAGCATAAAATCATTTTATCTTATACGTCATCTGTGCTACTCTATCCGCATATAATAGCACTAGCGGTAGTATGAATGATACATAATATAAACATACTTTAAACACAGTGATCATTTCTTTCCCGATGCTGTAGATGTTTGGATGTTCCACTGACATTGAACATCACCTTCAGATTCTTATTTAGAGAATACCAGAGGTCAGAGGAAAGCTTACAGAGAAATAACAATAAACTGCCTACTTTGAAAGAAAGACTTCAATTCCCTTTTCGCTTCTGAGCTCATTGTTTACCAGTAAATGAAGCTTCCAACAACTCAAGCCATGTGAAATATCAATAACCTTTCACACGGCAGCTCATAAAATCATTTGGTAGTTGCTCTTAACACAGAGAGCTGATTCCAGAGACTGAGCTTCTATTTCTGGTTCCCTAGATGAGTCACTTAACCTCTTTCTACCCTTTAAAGAGGAATAAATTGTTCCTAGGCACTACATCACTAACATGATATTACTGTTGGAGAGATAATGTCTGTGTAACAATTTGAATGCTTCACTAAAAGGTGCCATATGTTTTCAGACCAACTTGCTAGATTATCTGACCCAGAGGCTCAGAAAGGAAACCCATGGAACTGAATTCTTCCAGTGCTTTTACGAGGATTGAGGCTGAAGAGTAATTATTTCTTGTTTGCGAAAGGGTTGCACAAAGGTTTGAGTAGAGAGGCTTACCTCTTGAAGAAATGTCTGAAGAAGAATTATTGCGTTAACAATGGTTCACTAGACATATGCATATCTAAACATTGCACATGGAACTGTCAAAGGCAGAAGACATGTGAACTTTGACTCCTGGGAAAGCAATACTCTTCCTTGTGTCCACTACCAAGTTGGCCCTGGTTATACACTTGGTTGTCATTCTACTGTTTTTCATTCACCACATCTAACCCATCTATACACGTCGTTCACAGTTCTTTCCCACTTTCTTACTAAGCACTCCTTGTCTCTTTACCCTTATCAGTTTTGCATTACTCAGTCTACCAGCATCTTCTCACTTTGATTATTGTGATTTTCTCCCACTAATCTCCTGGACTACTTTCTTATTCTTCTCCATCCCAGTCTTCCTATCTGTGGCACACACAATCCTTTTTGTCTGATTCCTAGTGCTTCCATCCAATCCTCTACCTTGTTAGGTGGCGTGGAGTCCATTTTTGACTCATAACGGCTTCATGTGCCAGAGTGTAACTGCTCATAGGGTTTTCTAGGCTGTAATCTTTATGGGAGCAGATCATCGAGTCTTTCTTACCACTCCCAAAATACAGCGTTACTTCAGCTATAATGAATTTTTTATAGTTCTCCGATAGAACAATGTTGTTTCACATCTCTCTGACTTTTGCATATGTGACTTGAGCCAGGAATGCCCTTCCCTTCTTCTATGTGAGTGGCAGTATAGTGTGATGGTTGGAATAAGGACTTTGGCAAGGATGCTTGTGTTCAAATCCCAGCTCCCTCTTCCTACCTATACGACGTTGGGCAAGGTTCTAAATTTTTCTGTGCTTTAGTGCCTCTTCTCTAAAATAGAGATAATAATAATACCAATATTACAGGGTTGTGATAAGATTAAATGAGATAATTTATGCAAATTAAGTATTTAACATATATTGAGAAATCCACAGCACTAACTACTACCATTATATCTTGGCTAAATTTCACTTACACTTTAAGTCAAAACATGCTTACTTTTTTTTAAGAATATTTGTTACCACCCTTCTCCCCTCTTCAGCAGGGTAACTAATGACTTCCTCTTTTGTCCTATTCCTTTATCTTATATATTGGATTGTGAACATTTATTGAAAGTAGAACCAGATCATATTTATTTGCCAAATTCTGGAAAATTATGGCAAATAGGTTCTTAAAATTATGTACTGAAAAAATAAAAGAAAACTAGGGTCACTAGACTTTGTCATAAAACATCCTAGAGAAATTAAAGAAATGCCTCTGCACTCATGTCCTGGGAGTACATGGCCCCCAGGAGCTTCATGGTAGCAATGACTTTGTTTGCAAGTGTGTTTTTTTTTTCCCTTCCGGTGACTTCTTCGTGGATCTACAAAGCTATAATGACTTTTCAGCAGAAAGTCCCAAATGCTTGGAACTAAACTTACAGTTTAGCATGCTTTAGAGCAGAGACATTTTATCACAGGATGTTATGAGTTTTATATTCCTTGGTAGCTAAAATATCTAGAGTAAAATGAATTATTACTCATCTGTATTTCCTGAATCGTATTGATTGCATAACTTGAGAATGGGAGACAGAACATTTAATATATAAAAATGTATGTTTATATGTACACTGGAAATTTGTTCAATTATCTGTAATTAGGCCCCACCACACAAATTTGCATATAGAATGTCAACATTAATATATCTACAATTTTATATATATATATATATGTGTGTGTGTGTGTGTGATTTCGTTATGAATTGCTAAATTATTTCAATTAAATTGAAAAAAGTATGAAAAATCAGAAATTATTAATTTTTAGAGTCAGTGTTGCTGCTACAGTGCCTGAAAACAACTTCAGTACTGAATGTGTTACATGCTGAAAGAAATAAACAACTGCATCTTAGGTGATATTCAAAAAATTAATCAGAAGTTTAGCTTTAGGCATTTGGAAAATATTGAATTAGATTTTTTAGTAACTTGACATATGTCTATAGTGAGCAAGTTTAAAAAGCAAAAAGTCGTCAGTGACAAATTGCATTTGCCTCAATAATATTGCATACAACAACAACAATTGGTATGTTGGCAAGGTCTGGGAGAGAGGAAGCATTCCATAATCTTAATCTCAGTCTTCACTGGGTTTGTGTCTTGACACTGTGATGTTCATAATCGTCAATATCTAGTGATATATACAACTTCCCAGTCTAGTGGAGCTATAGAAATAAAAACTGAAAGTAAAGGCAGCTATTACTGATGGCTTCTAGAAGACACTTGTTTCTTTCTGCATAGCTTTAAGCAGTTTAAGGTAGCAACATCTCTTCTAGCAAGGATAGATGGTGTGTTTTTGGCCTGAAGCCCTCTTGGCTCCCACTTAGCTCAGTGAATCACCCTGCTGGAAGGTCGGCATACTTTTTAGTCTATGAGTTTGAAAGTAATTGATGGCCTGTATAGTATCAAAATAGCTTGGTAAAATGTTCCTTATAAAACACTGGAAAGTAATAACTTAATTTCCATCCTAAATTACATGCTAATTATATATATAGCATGTATACCATAGGTGTTTAAACTTTTTAGTAGCTAAATGGAGTTTTCAGAAATATGAGCCTGATTTGAAAAGCATACTTGTGGCCTACGACCAGGGAGGTGAGTGTGTTGAGTTCTCTATTTGAGAACAATGCATTTCTTCTGTTCTTTCTAATAAGGATGGAATACATTTAAGATCTTGGATCTGCTTTATATTAAGTGTATGTGGGATAAGTTACCCAAACTTTCAGAGTCTCAGTTCTCCATCTGTAAAAGAGTATAATCACTCTTACTGTATTAGTTTTTTATTGCTGCTGCAACATACTTACAACAAAGTCAGTGGCTTAAAACAACACAAAATTTATTATCTTACAGTTCTAAAGGTTATATATGTAACACAAATCTAACTAGAATTAAATCAAGGTATCAGCAGGGCTAGATTCCTTTCTGAACACTCTAGGGGAGAATTTGTTTCCTTGACTTTTCCAGCTTATAGAAATTGCCTACATTCCTTGGCTAGTGACCCCTTCTTTCATCTCAAAGTCAGCATTGTTGTGTATCTCTGACCATTCTTCCATAGTTACACTTTTAAGGACTCATGTGTTTAGATTGGGACAACCTGGGTAATCCAGGATTCTCCTCAATTTAACTTAATCACATCTTCAAAGTCCCCTTGCTTTTTAAGGTAATATATTCACAGGTTCCAGGGATTAGGACATTTATATCTCTAGGGGTCCATTATTCTGCATACCACACCCACTTTACAGGTTTCCATGAAGATTAGAGATAACTTTGAGAGGCACCTAGCACCATGCATGGGATGTATACCTGTTATGGTAGTTCCAGTGATTGGAACAAGTTCCCTTCCTCTCTAGGGCTCTTCTGTCTCTGTAAACTATGTTGCCTTGACCACTTTATTTTTAAGTTCTTTTTCCAGCTGTAACATTTTGTAACCCTCTAGTAGTGATATCTAGAATGAAAACATTTGGATTGTACCAAATTTAAATGAAGAAAATGGTTAAATTCCTTAAAGCATGTTTAACCTTAGTTAAAACATTAAATTTAACCCTTAATAAAATCAAGGTCCACTTGACATAACAGTTTTTTCAGTTTTTTTTTTTTTTTTTTGAACAGTTCTAAAGTTTTACAAGGAGTGGTATTTTATAACTTTTATTTTTTCTTACAGGTTTCCCAAAGAACAAAGAGAAATTTAATAGTTTATATATAAAACTCATACTATCTTGCCATTACATAGGAATTTATTGGATTCTTTTATAAATCTAACTATATTATGAGATCTTAGTGATTTCATTTTTTGTCATTTTTTCCCATATCTCAAAAATTTGCACTGAGAATTATTTCACCATTACTCATCACTACTCATCAAATATTCTCAATTATGCAAAATTTAAAAATAAAACAATAGAATCACTTAGAAGGTATACAAGAGTGATAAAAATAATGAAGTTTCCATTTTTATTATTTTATTTTAAAAATATTGCAATATCTTTCCAGAAGGTATAAAGACTACAGATTACACCATATTTGTAAAGTAATTTTAACTTTTATTGAACTCAGTTGAGAATTCAGAATTTTTCATTTTCTATTCAAAAGTAGTAAAGTGAAGACATAGTACATTGAGTGCAGGAGGAAGATGCTGACATTGAAAGATGAACCAGGAAATAAAAGCAAAGAGATATAGACAGCACCACCCTAGAGTCTAAAGATAATGATGACATTTATTGCATAAGTGAAATTACAGGCTATGAGTGTTTAACTGACAACACCCTAGATGAATTCTCTGAATCACAAACATTAGTGAGTAATATATTTCTAAGGACAAAAAGGAATATGTCAATGTCACCTAGTTTAGTCATTTTGAAGGACAGTCTTTATCAGCCAATATTTTGTGAGAGGAACCAGGAACTGAAAAGATAATGTGACAGTATTTTGTTTTTATCTTTTATAATGTTTGTGTGTCAAAATTTACTGAACTGAGATGTTTGGTATTTTAAAATTCTTATTAACATTTCTAATAATGCTTGATTTTTCCTATCCCTTTATCTCCTGTAAATTATTTATAAAATAAACGAAAATATAAAAAATAAATAAATAAAAAATATCCACTCGTTCCAAATTGTAAATGGTGATGATAGCTTTTCTTATATACTGAGGGTTATAGAAATGTAAAAAAAAAAGTCTATTCATGTTAATCCAAGAACTCAAAGAAAATGTAGCATTTTTATATCATGCTTATACTTAAAGAATACTATGATCTCATTTAACAACATTTATATATGTTGTTACGGTCAAGTCAATTCCGACTTATAGCGACCTGATAGTACCAAGTAGAACTGCCTTATATGGTTTCCAAGGCTGTGATCTTTATGGAAGCAGATTGCCACATCTTTCTCCTGTGGAGTGGCTGATAGGTTTGAACCATCAAACTTTTTGATTAGCAGCCGAGCACTTAACCACTGCACCACCAGAGCTCTCTCTCTCTCTATATATATATATATATTTGATTTTTTAAAACAAAATATGGAAATATGAGGGAAATTTGATTCAAACCAAATCTTTATTTGTTTTTTAATTCTGGATGAAGCTTAGACAGCTTTTCAGGAAAAAGTTGTGTATTTGTTCTTTACTTAGTATGAAGAATGGAATGAGAGCGTGTTGAGAATATGATTCTTGTCTTGTTAATAAGACACACTCCTGGCATATTGCATACAATTCACAAATCATTATTGAAAAGTGTAGTTTCTAAATTGTTAGGGTGAATGAGAACTCATGGTCCAATATTCATTGACTGAATATGCTAAATTACTATGAACATTGTTACATGAATTATTTTTTCCAGTTGCCATTGAGTCAATTCTGACCCATGGAGACCCAAGAGTGTCAGAGTAGAACTGTGCTGCATAGGATTTTCAATGGCTGATTTTTTGGAAGTCGATTTCTAGGCCTTTCTTCTGAAGTGCCTCTAGTTAGAATTGAATGGACAACAATTTGATCCACAGCAGCTAGGTATGTTAACCATTTGCAACACCCAGTGACTCCAATAACCTGAATTGGGCACCCCAATTTTTACATTAACAAGGAAAAATGTATAGTTATATAACATGCATTTAAAAAAATGTATATATTTAGAGATGTAACTCACACATGTATAGCTGTTTTAAGAATGTAACCATCTTCACCTACATAATAGCAGTTCTCCTAATAAAAATTTTTTTAAAGGTAGGGAAACTAAGCCAGAGAGAAGTCAAGTTACTTCACAAATTCACAAATCTCGTTAATAGCAGAACAGACTAGAATGCAAGTTCCTTAACTTAGTCTAGAAATCTGCCCTGACCCGCACATAAAGAGAAACAAAATATATTATGTTGAGGAACCTGTTTCTTCAGCCAAAAACATTTTTTAGTTATTTATTTAACAAACCCAATCACCAACTGTTTTCTGAAAGTGCCTTGCTATGGAGTTTCAAAATTTGGCTTCGACTCACATTTTTTTTTTTTTTTCCAACTTCTTTTCCATTACTTTCCATATTTCACTCATCAGAGTATCTACATTTCTCCTCTGGGCCTCCAAAGAACTTTATTCATACAATGATACAGCAAAAGGAACAATTATATTTGGAAACATTTATGCAGCTTATTGAAGAAGCCCTTATGGTGCAGTGGATAAGTGCTTGCCTGCCAACCTAAAGGTTGGCAGTTCTAAACCCACCCAGGAGCTCCATGGGAGAAAAGACCTGGAAAACTGCTCCTGTAGAGATTACAGCCTAGGAAATCCTATGAGGCAGTTCTATTCTGTCATACAGGGTCGCTATGAGTCAGAATTGACTCTGTGACAAACAATAACAACATGCAGCTTACCATGTACTAGGCACAGCTTAAGCTTCACTTCAGTTTCATGATGGATACAGTGATTATTCATATAGCAAGATGAGGAAATTGAGGCACAATGGATTAAGTAAGTTATCCAAATGCCCAAAGTTTCTCTCAGTTTAAGCTTCACTTCAGTTTCATGAAATGGATACAGTGATTATTCATATAGCAAGATGAGGAAATTGAGGCACAATGGGTTAAGTAAGTTATCCAAATACCCACAGTTTCTCATCTTTGATATATGCAAGAGGCCAGATGCCAGAGCTTTGAAAGCTACAGCAGGATGGGAAGAGAGGCTGTTCAAGGGGGCTCTAGAAATCTGCAGAAAAACATCCTGGACTTTATCTTCATTTGAAACATAGAGGATTCCTATTGCCACATGGTATACTTTTGATCAACAACACATTTTTACTTGTTTAAGTACAAGTAGTTTGTGATTGGGCTCTGAATGGTGAAAAGTGTTAATGCGCTCAGCGGCTAACTAAAAGGCTGGAGGTTTGAGTCCATTCAGAGGTGCCTCGGAAGAAAGGCCTGGTAATCTACTTCTAAAAATAAGCCATTGAAAACCCTACGGAGCACAGTTCTACTCTCACACACATGGGGTTGCCATGATTTGGAATCGATTCAACAACTGGAAATCTGGTAGTTTGGAATCATTACTCTTGCTTACAACAAATCTGTAAAGAATTAAAGTAAACCTGCATGATCCTGAGGGAGGACCTATGCCTAAGAAGCAGTTAGCAGTTGGCAGATGTTCAACAACTGCTAGTCCCTTCTCTATCAGTTTCATTCTTGGACTCCAAATTCCTTCACTATTACTATTCCACTCTCTTAATGAATTATTTCCTTTACTCTTCTCCAGTCATAGACAGAGTCTATAGATTCTTTAATGTTTTATAGCCATACAATCCCACCATATTTACAGTCCATTGTTTGTATTAATATTTACAGAAAATCAAAACTTTGTATTATTTCCAGTTTTTTTTTTTTTTGGTAGTGGAAAGCATACAGCACAAGCACATCTCCTTTGTTTTCTTTATCTTTTGCTAGGGCAGGATGTGTGTGTGGTAATTTCTTTACACAGTTCTTTTTAGACTAGAATTCTTAGCTGTAACCACATAAAATCTTCAATAATCCTTATTAGCTATTGTAGGATTGTTCTCCAAATAGACTGTAGTACTATTACACTGCTATCAGTAATACAGGGTCGCTATGAATCAGGATCGACTTGACGACAACGGATTAGTAATGACCATGTGTATTTCTCTATTTCCCCAAAGTTCTGTAAATCATAGGCCTTCATCATAGTTTGTATGTTATTGCTAATTATTTTAATAATAGTGATACTTTACATATATTTTCATGTTTGAATGTGTGTGTGTGTGTGTGTGTGTGAATGTTTTATACGTGTTGAGTTGTCCAGTAATTGGTGTCTGTTCTACTGAAACCTGGGATCTTACGAGCTGTCAAATCTGCATAGCTATTTCTAGATCCCTGCAGAATTATGGAACAAGTCCAAAATGACTTTGGCAAGAATGTATATTGAGTTTATATTTGTAGCATTGCTAAATTCACTTGTTATATGAGTTTTGTTGTCTTACAAGATTATTTAATATTTTCAACAAAAAAGAACACATCACCTGTGAACAGAGATTTGATTTTTCCTTCCAAATCAATATGAGTTTGAATTCTTTCACTTGCCTTGTTGTACATACAGGAAAACATTAAAAAGATGTAGATAGAGCAAACATCCTAACTTGTTGATAAATTTTGGGAATATTGTTGAGCCTTTCACCCTTAAACATCATACAAGCTGTAGGTTTTTGTAGAAATTCATTATTTTGCTGAGGAAGTTCCTTGTTTTCCAAGTTTGCAGAGAGTTTTTATCATGGATGTGTGGTTACTTTGTTCATTTTTCCTCCATCTATTGAAATGATCATGTACTCCTTTCTTATTCTGTTTATATGATGGAATAAATTATATTCTAAATTATCATCTCCAATAATATGTTCTGGAATATCCCCCTCCAACTCCAAAGACGTGTTTAGTGAGCTACCTTTGGACTCCTAGCATGCTGATCGTCTCTCCACCTCAGTGCTACAGTGTGAAGATAAAGGCATAAGGTTCAAATAACTTCTCTATTTTGGCAAATTATCTTAACTTCTCCAAGAAACTATTCTCATCACTAAAATGGTGTTTAAAATGATACTTAACTCATCAGGTTCTTGGGAAGATTAAATGACATTATGCAAGTAAAGTGTTTAGCAGAGGGTCCAATACGTAGTAAGTATTGAGTAAATATTACCTATTGCACTAGTCCTTACCGTATTGAAGTTAAATCACTTCTTTCTGTCTTCCTCACTAGGCTGTAAGGACTTCGAGTGCAGAGGTCTGCTTTATTCACTTGTATAAGTCCAGGGGGTTCACGGCCTGATGCATGCTAACCACACTGTTTTACTATTTATAAACACTATCATGAACATAATTACATTCAGGGCAAAACGAACTCACTCACTATATAGATAGATCAGTTATTGAGCCCATTTTGTAGCTGAGAAAAAGAAGGCACACAGAGGTTAAAGGAATTGTCCAAAGTCGATAACTAGTAAGTGACAACTGATTCTGACTCTAGATTTTTCTGAGAACAGAGCCTTTGTTACTACTCTAACACAGCACATTTTTAGCATGGAAACATTCTCTCGTCTGACAGATTTTCTCATTAGCAACAAGTGTCAGACCTGGTATTTAAGTTTGTCATCATTTGCACTTAAAGCATCAAGGAATTCAGGTTTTGCAGCAAACAGAAGCTATGGGTGTGATTCTGTTGGCAACATAAGCGGTTCATTAAACAACCCTATACTATACTGATGCTTGAGCACCCTTTACTTCCTGGAAATTACAGTGGACAACTTGATTGGAATGAAGCACTGAGCTGTAATGAGTGTCCCTTTATAAAATATCTGTCCTAGTAGGTGAAAGATTATTCATGAAGAACAAAATTGCAGTGACTTTTCACTGCCCTAAAAATACCCAGAGACCTCATCACAAGTGGGCCATAATGAATAAAAGTAATTAAAGTGCATGCCGATAAGTATCAAGTCATTTTCTCCCCCTGGAATTTGAATACATTAGCTTAGCAGTGAAGGTAGATTTTTACCTCTAATTATGTCTGAGAACACCAGGCATGTTGCATTTGACTTGGTCTTCTCTAAATAGTCTCGCGGTGGGGAGGGCATTAGTCTGGTCATTAGAAGGACTTTCTTACCATGTTGTTTATCTGGAACTTGTCTATCCTTTAAGGAGAAGAGCAGCGTCTTTCTCTAGTTTAGAGCCTTCCCCAAACACATGCATCGCAGGATATGTAATATATGAGGTTGAACCATATGGAACTGCCAATATTCAATACTGTTTTACCTAAAAGAAAAAAAAAATGGAAATTTCATATTTCTCAATCAAATATATGTCCTCTAAACTCACCATCTATTATTCATTTCTCACTTTTGGTATTCAAAAGATCTGAAAGTGCTTTAGAAAGTAGTAAAATAACCATACCAAAAATATATCTAAAAGTATAACACGTACAAAAAAGTAGCTATATCTCTTTGGGTCTGCATGTGTATGCAGATACTGTGTGTGTATATGCATATGCACACTCTATGAAATAATGCAAATTAAGTAAGAAGGAGAAGAAAGTTGCCATGAATTGACTGCCTCCCAGGTGTCCCACTGAACGTTAGGGGCTCGTTTCAAATTCTTTTACTTCAGTTTCACAGCTTTGTTGCCGAACTCAGGAAGGTGGGTCCTTGTCCAGTGCGCTCAGACCTGCCAATAATCTGGACTCTGGTATTTGAGAAAGAGAAAAGTTAACTTTATTTCAATGCACAGAGCAAGCAGCCGGGAGGAAGTTCCGCAGATCCAACTGCTCAAGCTATAGGGAAGCAGGGCTTATATGTGATTTGGGCAGCAAGACGGTGGCTGTGCAGGCGTACTGGGGAGGGAAAATTCTAGAAGGTGGTCAGGAAACAGGAGGTGACATGGTTCTTAACCGACTTCTTGCTTTGGAATTCGGTGCGGGTGATGATTTTCTTTCCGATTCATTCCACCTGTTGCTACGTCCTCTGTTGAGGTCAATCGAGGGTCACAGCTGGCCCTTCGGCACATGCGGGTTGGGCTAAATCTGACTTAAGGGCTAATGGCGATTTACCGACCGGCATTCGCAGGGTCAGGTTACAGCTTTGAGAGTTGAGCATCATTACACCCATTCCAGAGAAAAACTAGGCTAAAAATGTCAAATTACTTCATCAAATTTATGTAGGCTTTAAGCAGTTTATCTAAGTTTTAATATCCTAGCCCATGTCTCAGAAAAACCCTCCTGTTTCCACTGCACAATGCCGTAATATGTTTTATACTTTTATGTCATTAGTATAATTTTTATTATAAATTTCCTTAAAGTCAAACAAGACAGAGATATTATTGAATACTTAGCAGTCAGTATTACTGGATACTTCAGCAGTCAAAAGATTTGTGCCAGGGGAAGCATGACATACTGCTGTTCTCCAAGCGTAGCATGGACATGAAAACAGGAAAAGAAGCTATATAGATAGTAAAACATAAGTCAAAGTTTTGTTTCCTCTATGACTATGTGAAGACCGCAATATGTGTCACAAAAAACTAAAAATAAAGCCTAAGTGTCATTTTTTTTCCCTTTCAGTCTAAAGACTTGGACCTTTATTATTATTTTTTAAAAATATTTTATTGAGTTTTTAGTGAAAGTTTACACAGCAAATTCGGTTCCCATTTAACAATTTCTACACGTATTGTTCAGTGACATTGGTTACATTCTCCACATTGCATCAACATTCTGTTATTTCCATTCCATTATTCTTGCTTCCATGACCCCCTGAACTTCTCTGTGGGGTTATTCCCAGCAGGTAAGCACCCACTCTTATCACATTCACTTGCATTTCTCATCCTTCTTAACTTCACAATCAGGCCACATTCTGATAGAAAGGCCTTTGAACTTAGTTAATTAAGACAACTTAAAGGCAAATATTTCATTTTAATGTTCATTGTTCATTTAATTGTTCATTAATGAAACAACTTGCTGCAAAGCATGCTGGTATTCAACAATTAAGCCAATTAAGACCAGAACGTTGGGTAGAATTTTTAAATTAGGCAGACATAGCATTCATTTTCCTGATACAGCTGTGGCGAAAGTTCATGAACCAAACTTAATGCAAGCACTTAGTAATTTTACAAGTGTTTCTATTTTAATACTCATTTTTAAGATTGTTCCTACTGTCTGACCTAATGTAAGGTATAACTTATGATGTTTTTAGCTGCAAGTAACACTAAATTCTAGCACAATTGGGTTAAACAGAAGAGACATTATTCTTACGAAAAGGAAGCCCTGAGGAGAGTGGCTCTAGGGTTAGTGGCCTAACAATGTGACCAAGGATCCAGGTTCTTTCCTTCTTTCTTCTTGGACATCTTCAGCAAAATGACTGGCAAGTTTCTAGACATTTCCAGAAGACTTTCATCAGAAAAGAAGATTTTTTTTTTCTTCCCTTGTTTGATGGTCAGTTTTATTTACCAATTTGGCTAAGCTATAGTACCCAGTTATTCAATCAAATATTAATCTTGGTGTTTTTGTGAAGGTATTTTGTAAAAGTGATTAATATCTAAAACCAGTTGAGTTTATGTTAAGAAGAGTATTCTGGATAACCTGGGTGGGCCTCATCCAACCAATTGAAAGTCCCAAAGAAGAGATTTTCCTGAATAAGAAGAAATTCCACCTGTGGACTGCAGTATCAGCTCCTGCCTCAGAGTTTCCACCCTGCTACCTTGCCCTACAACTTTTGGACTTGCCTAGCCAGCCCCTAGAATTGTGTAAGCTAAGCCCTTGCAAGAAATCTGTCCCTGTCACGGGTGGTGTCTCTGGTGGAAACTCTTTTTATAAGGGATCAAAGCTTTACCAAAAAGCCACTCTCAGTAGTCTTCTTGGCACATCACATTGGGCAGAATTGTATAACATGTTCTTCTGAAAGTAATTACTAGGAAGGTAAAGGAATTGCCATTTATCAGGAATTAACCCCAGTCATATAGGATAGAGGTGTACAAAAGAAAAAAAAAAAAGAAGAAGTTCAAGTTCTGTTAGCAAAGAAGTGGGTAATCATTAGGGAGAAAGAAATAGTGATAGTTTTAGGAAAGAAAACTACAAGCATCCTTTCTTCATACTCAGAGGTGTAATATTATGTAACAGAAAGATGACTAATCCACGATTACGTCTGAATTGCAATCTTGACTCTGTCTCAAAATCCTCATGAGATTGTGGCTATGTCCTGTAACCCGTCTGGCTTTCAGTTTCATCATTATTAAAATGAAGAACCTGAACTAAATAAACTCTAAGCTCCTTCTCACTTGCTCTGTGATGGAGCTGTAATTTTGTCTTTGTAAACCTTCAACACATACTTCATGACCCAGTTCAAATTCTTTTTCTTGTATTAATTTCTCTATTATTGCCCCAGAAAGAGTTAACATCCCTTCAGCATTTTATCAAGCTCATATGATCATACTTAAATTACTGCCATGTATAATTTTAAATAATGTATATTATTTCTGTTATCCCACAGTAGATACTAAGCTCACTTAAATAAATCACAGTATCTTAGACATTGTGATATTGTCAATGCCTAAATTAGCACCTGGCACGGAATATGCAAGTAAACATCTGGTAAGTATTCATTAATCTAATTAAACTGCTGCAATTGTACTGTCATATTGCTTGCTGGACTGTTCATTCCAAAAAAAAAAAAAGACAAAAATCCTAACTCTCTGGCCTAGGGTTTAAACTAGTACAGATGCGATAAATACCTCAGAGGCTAATTCATACCCTTTGTATGCTGAGTGATGATTACATACTATATATAGAATGGTAAATTCTAAAATAGGCTTTAATGTTAAAATGGGAAGAACTATCTTCTTAGTAATACCTTTGCACATTTCTGGAAATCAGGCTAAAGCCACTGATTATTATTACTCAGAATTTATAAGATCTTGGCATGAATTTAAAACTTCTTATAAACATTAAACTGAAGGTCAAGGCAGAAACTAAATACAAGTACATCAAAGCAGTCTCATTTTTCTAACCAAGATCTAGACCTAGTTCAGTACTGTCATTCCTGGTCTACATGTGAAAGGCACCCCAAGAAATTACCCAGCAGTTGTTACAAATTAGTAATTAGGATTCCAGCTTCTTGGGTAGAACAATTAAGTAAAATGTGCAATCATCATAATTGTAACTTACATTGATCTTTGTTTAATCTCAACCCTATTTTCTAAATTGAATACCTATTGTATCTTAGATCTTCAATTCCATGAACTTTAATACGCAATAAAAGTCTATAAATAATTTTGTTGAGAGTCATTTACTAACCATGGAGTTTAATCACTGGTTAAAAGCTCAGCTGCTAACCAAAAGGTTGGCAGTTCAAATCCACCAGCTACTTCTAGGAAACCCTGTGGGGCAATTTCAATGTGTCCTATAGGGTTGCTATGAGTCGGAATTGACTCTACAGCAATGGGTTTTTTGGTTAATCACTATTAAAGGACAAATACAAATTCAAAGTTATCTGTATTTCATTCTTGAATACCTGGCATTGTTGATAGTACCACTGAAAAATGTATACACAATACTCAGCTACTCTAGAGTTGTGGTGTAGATTCCACTTGCAAGAAGTAAAATAGAGGCGAGGCCAAAATGGTGGAGTATTCAGACACTTTCTGTGGTCCCTCTTACAACAAAGACCTTCAAAAATGAGTGAATCAATTATATACGACAGTCTAGGAGCCCTGAACATCAAAGACCAAGTTGAGGAATTGGACTGAGTGACAGGGGGAGGGAGAGCTGGTTCAGAAGCAGGGAGGAGTTGCCAGACCTCACCAGGCTGGTTCTAGCACCCTGCAGGCTGGACTGGCTGGCACAAGCAGTGAGGCAAGCAGTGGTGCCTGGGACATGTTTTCCACATTGGGAAAGACTGAGCAGCAGAGAGTCGGCTCAAATGTCCAAAACCAGCGAGAAATAGGGCTTGATAAGTGAAAGATAAGTACAAGTATCTAACATGTTCTCAGGTCCCATTTTCCACTATCTTGAGATAGCATCATGCATTCTTTTATCTGGGTCATTCATTTATTCAACAAGTATTTATCAAGCATTTTCTAAATGCAAGAAGCTGAGCTAGGTTTTTGGTTTGTAATAATGAACAAGAGAACTTTTTCCCTATTATAGTTTACATTCTCACAAAGTATGAGATATATAATTATCTAACCACTATTAAGGTAATTCAATTCTATTTAATATTTATTGAGACATTACTAGGTACCAGTTACTATTCAAGTCATTTAAGACACATCATTAAAAAAACATAAAGATATCTGTTTTCATAATTTATACTCTAATAACAGCAGGGTTGCCAGGTAGAATATGGGACATTGAGCTAAACTTCAATTTCAAATGGTCAGTGAATAAATATTAAAAAAATTATTCATCTTTTATCTGAAATTTAAATTTAACTGAATGTTATGTATTTTTATTTTCTAAATCTGGCAATCCTAATGAGGACAAGAATCAATTAACATTAACCATATGTATTAGTAAATTATCCTGTATATTAGGAGATGTTAAGTACTATGGATAAGAAAAACTAAAATAAAATAAAACAGGGTTAGGTTATTTGAGATAAGGTATGGTTTAATAATGAGATGAGAGTTGCTAGGAAAGTAGGGTACAGAGACCAGGTAAGATTGTTTCAGTGTAGGCCTCTCTTAGAAAGGGAGGTAAGAACAAAGACCTGAAGAAGGTGAGCAAAACTTAGCTAGTTAAGCAGAATACATGGTTAAATGAGTGCTGAGAGGAAAAAAAATGGTACTACTTAAGGGAAAGCCCTAAGTGTATTCCTGAAATATTCTAGAAACAGTTGGACAATGATTGTAGTGATCCAGACAAGAGATGATGGCAGCTCAGAGAAGAATTGTAGCAGTACAGTTGTTGAAAAGTGGTCAAATTTTGGATATATTTTGAGGGCAAACCAGGAAAATTTCCTGATGGGTTGTTTTTAAGATGTGAGAAAGATGTTAGAAATGTCTCAATGAGTTTTAGCTAGAGAAATTGAAGGAATAGAGCTGACATCATTGAAGATGGTAGAGGCTGCAGGACTTCACAGATTCACTTCTAATCATATTGACCTTGAGATGTCTATTAGATGGCCCAGCAGAGATGATAATTAGCCATGTGGATATTCTAATTTGAAGTTCAGGAAAGAGGTCTGGGATACAGATGAAAATTTGTGTTGTCAGCATGTAGATGATATTTAAAGCCCTGAGACAGGATGATATCACCAAAAGATTTAATACAAATAAAGAATGCCTCCATAATCTAATCTCTGGGCTGTAAGGAGACTAAGATCAGAGCAAGAGACAGAAAGGGACAGAGAAAGAGAAGGAAGAGAGGTGGAAGAGAAGGTGGGGCAAGTGTGATGTTCTACAAATCAAATGAAAGAAATAAGTCAAATATTTCTTATAGATTAAGTTAGTAGATAGCAGGAACTTGACCATCAGTTTTACGATCTTGGAGGTCTTTGGTGTCCTTGAATTGAGCTTTTTTTCTTTTTTTTTAGTTGTAGGGAGAAATTCTTACTGGAAGTGGTATAATAGAGAATGAGAGAATAGAAATTGAAAAGAGAGTATAGATAACTCTATAAAGGAGTTTTGTTTCAAATGAGAGTGAAGAAATGAGATGAGAGCTGTGGGAAAAGTGGGATTCAATTGTTTCAGTGAGAGAAATAAGAGAATGCTTGTATGCTGATGATAATGACCTTATAGACAAAGTGAAAATTAAAATAGAGAAAAGAGAATTGCTAATGCAATGTCCTGAGTAGGAATGAATCTAGTGCTCAAACATAAGGATTGATTTTATGTTGGGGCATAGGAACTTCATCTTTAGTAATGAGCAGGTGGAGTATGTGGATGTAGTAGTGGGTACATATGGAGAGCTTCCCAAAGTAAGGGACAGGTTATCTAACAGAAGTCAGAAAAACCAAGAAGAGCATAACATGATACCTACTCTATTCTCCTTCCTCTTCTGCACCTGTTCTTTAAAACTCAGATCAGGCATCACCTCCGGCCCTCTACTTCCAGGGTAGTACTACCTCCTTCATAGCAGTGATTAAATGTCTAGAATGTGAATTTTGAAGGCAAAGGCAATGTCATGTTCATATTTATATTCACAATTTTCAGCAGTTCCTAGCATATAGTTATTGCTCAAAAAGTTTTTTGAAAGAAAATAATAAAGCATAATGGCAATGTTTCATTTTTATTACATTTTCTTGTTTAGAGACACAGATTTTTTTATATAATTGGATGAACCTGTCATTAGGTTATTATATACGTAAACACAGAATATAAGAACCAGAAGTAATTAAAAAAAAAAAAAGCCAATCACTCACTTTCTCATACTAAAAATAAGCAAATTTACTTAGGCATGTGTGATGGTTAATTTTATGTGTCAACTTGGCTAGGCTATGATTCTCAGTGGTTTGACAGGGACTGGACTGGTTGCTGTTCCGTAATGTAATGTAATGTAATATAATGTAACGTAATGTGATATAATGTAATTACATTCCATTCCATGATGTGATCTAATGTACTTAATCAATTACTTGAAAGGGGCGTTTCCTCGGAGGTGTGGTCTGCCTCCAGAGTATAAGTAGATGTCTGCCAGAGATTTTCTTTGTCTTTTGACCCTGCAATCTCTCGTCACCTGACCTCTAGGTCTTGGGATGTAAGCCTGCAAAAGTCTCTGACCTGCTGCCTTACCTATGGATTTTGGACCGGCCAGCAGCCCCAATCTCGTGTAAGTCAATCCCTTGAAGTAAATCTCTTTTTCTCCCTCCCTTGCTATGCACAATGTATATATATGTGTGTGTATGTGTATATGTATATATGTATATGTGTAGATATAGAGGGATATGTCTCACTGGTTTTGCTCTTCTAGAGAACCCAAACTAAGACAACACGCACACAAAACACTTAAATAGGCAGCAAGGGCAGTTTCTCTGTGCTTGACCATATATTATGAATATTATGAATAACGTTGAATAACTCCTTATTACCTGCATAGTCTGGAAAATTATCAGCCCCCAAGTTTTGAAAACCTGCAAGCCATCAAAACCTATGTTAAAGTGAAGCATGTCATCAGCTGTCAAATCACAACAGTTCTTTTCTATGGGAAAATTTGAGACAAAGTCAGCAATAGTGAGGGTCTAGGGCTGTATTACTACTTGATATTAAAACTATTCTCTACCTAATTTGATGATAAAAAGATTCTGCCTGGCTGACAAAAGAAGTTATTTTTCATGACAGAAAAGATTTAGAGAGGCACATAATCTGGCATAAAATAGACAGGCCAAAGTATTTTGTTAGTCATTTTACTGAAAAGTGCTTTAAAAGTGGAAGTTCCACCATTAATTAATTAGATGATCCTGAGAAAATCACTTAATCTCAAAAGCATTAATTATCCTTGTGCATAGAATCAGGGCTTTGGAATCAATGATTCTCAATATTCCTTTGAAATTCTTATATACAGGTGCTCACTCACCAATTTCTCGAATCTAAAAACTGATAAACAGCAGGCTCCTTATATAGGGGTAAAACTATCAGATGCATATCATACTAAGTTAAAGATGGAGGCCCTTGTTCCTGGTCCAATAAGATACTATGTGTATTCGTTTCCTAGGGCTGCTGTAACAAAATACCACAAAGTGGGTGGCTTATTGGAACTCTGGTGGTGCAATGGTTAAGCACGCAGCTGCTAACTGAAAATTTGGCGGTTTGAGCCCACCAACTGCTCTGTGGAGAGACATGTGGCAGTCTGCTTCCATAAAGATTACAGCCTTGGAAACCTTATGGTGCAGTGCTACTCTGTCCTTCAAGGTTGCTATGAGTCAGAAATGACTTGACAGCAACAGGTTTTGAGTGGCTTATAAGAACAGAAATTTATGGTCTTGCTGTTCCAGAGGCTAGAATACAAATCAATGCAATGGTCATGCCGTGCTCGCTCAGAAGTACCCAGGAGAAGAGCCCTTCTTCTTTACTCTCCCAGTTTCTGGTATCTCCATCATTTCCTTGACTTGCAGCTGCAGCATAACTCTGTCATTACCTGCAGCCTTCTGTCTGTTTCTCTCTGTCTCTTCTCTTTTATAAAGACACCACTCAGATTAGATTAGAACCCATTCTATTCTAGTATGACCTCATGTTAACTAATAACATATGTAAAGATGCTATTTTCAAACAAAGTCACATTCACAGGTACCAGAGTTAGGGCTTAAATGTTTTTTCAGTGACACAATTCAATTCATAATGCTAGAGATTATCAAGTATTCCTGATTTTTCAATGAAGGCCACAGGCTGATTTTATGTGAAGCGTTACTGTCATGATATGTGCCTTCAGAAGAAATAAATCAAATAGAAAAGCTCATATTTGAACATGAAAGCAAAGGCTCTGTATCATAAAATTGTCAATTAAGTTGACCCACTACTCTTTTCTAAATATTGTTTCTCTGATAACATCTCATGCATTCTGGTGTTTTAGAGAGCATGATGAGCAAAACATTCTGGACTGAGTTTAGAGCACAATTTCAGCTTTCCCATCAACTAGTCTTCTTCATTTCAGAATGTGAATTGAAAGGAAGGTTTGTAACAGACTGCTACATCAGTGACCCTTAATGAACAATCCTCCTGGGATTCACTTCCTTGGGCAGTCCTCTTTCCAACATTGACTCTGGTTTAGACCAGACGGTACATAAGCAAGAGTGATGAAAGTAGACTTGACAATCACTTTCACAGAGGGGAGATCCAGGGACCACAGGGGACAGTGGACATGGGAATTCACCTAACACAGGATAGTTAGGTCTAATCAAGAAAAGTCCTGTGCTCCCAGTGAAGGGCTTCATAATCTTTGCCTGGCATCACTGCTATGAACCAGTGACTGCTGTATGCCTCCCATCCTTCTCTTTTTTGATTGGGAGGATACATTGCTATTATCCCATGGTGAAGCTATTATCCCATCTCCATCATTGTATATGGGAGCTGTTGGGGTGTTTTACATGTGGCAGGACATGAATTTTGGGGGGCCAAAGGGTGGAATTTCATGGATTGAATTGTGTTCCCCAAAAATATCTGCGAAATTGGCTAGGCCATGATTCCCAGTATTGTGTGATGGTCCACCATTTTGTCATCTGATGTGATTTTCCTATAAGTTGTAAATCTTATGTCTATGATATTAATGAGGCAGGATTAGAGGCAGTTATGTTAATGAGGCAGGACTCAATCTACAAGATTAGGTTGTGTCTTAAATCAATCTCTTTCGAGATATAAAAGAGAGAAGCAAGCAGAGAGACATGGGGACCTCATCTTTGGCCCCAGGGTCTGTGCCTGAGAAGCTTCCGAACTGGGGAAGACTGGTGACAAGGACCTTCCTCTAGACCCGACAGAGAGAGAAAGCCTTCCCCTAGAGCTAGCACCCTGAATCAGGCTTCTAGCCTTCTAAACTGTGAGAGAATAAATTTCTCTTTGTTAAAGCCATCCACTTGTGGTATTTCTCTTATAGCAACAATAGATAACTAAGACAGGAGTATACATGCATGAGCGCACAGAAGGTAAGTAAGTTGTTCTTTCATTGCATAGTTTATCAAATAATAAAAAGTCACAATTGGACCTAATGGAAAAAACTGCACGGCGTGTGGAAATCTTGGACTTTCAGCTCTAAGCAGTTATTTGCACTGTCTTTTTTGGGAAGGGTATGATTTTTATGTGATAAGACAGATAAAATGAATATCTAGTGATCAGAAAGATGTAACGTAGCAGAGATTTACATGTGTTCACCAAAACCTATTTTTTCTTGTCTCTGGATACATGGCTAAACTACATTCCCCAGTCTCCTTTACAGTGTGGCCATGTGGCTGACTATAAGTTAGTAAGGTCGGCAAAGTTGATGTGTGTTACCTTTAGACCTGTCACATAAAAACTTCCCATATGTGCTCCTCCATGTACTTGTTTTCCTTCTGTAGTATGGGGAGGTGTGTTGCTCACACAGGTTGCCTTAAAGTCTGTCTCTAGATCCCAGGAACCTGCTGGCATACTGGGATGAGAATTTCATCCAGTGGTACCAACCACTCTATGGGTGTTATATTTATTTATTCTGATTAAGTGGTACACATGAGATATATATTCAGAGCTGGCAATAGTGAAAGCTGCTTTAGTTACTCACAGACAATAGATAGTGTACAACAGGAAATGCTGCATCACAAGCAATCCTCCCTGGCTCAAAAGCTGTATGGGCGGGATTGAAAGCTTCCATGGGTGCCTCCACTCTTTGCAACATCGACGAAGGACCTGGATGACTTTCCAGCACCTGGTTTTATGTTCCAGGGGTTGTATATTTCACTGTACAAAGTGAAAAACAAATTTTCCTACCTGATTGCCTGAAAAGGGGTGTTTTCAGACATAGGGGTGCCAGCCTGGAATCGTATCTTTTTAGCCCTTTTGCTTATTTACACAAACCACTGGGTTTCAGAGGGGGAGGTGCAACAATTTGTTCCAAAGCCCAAAGAAGCTAGCAGGGGGAAGGAATGGGGAGTAATTGCAGCATTTTGGGCGATCCACAGGACTGCCTCCTCTCAAGAGCGGGTAAGAACTGTCTGGAATTCCTGAGTTGTACAAATGAGGCATGATTGTGAGAAACCTGCCTGCCTTAGCTCTTCAGGAAACCTGATGTAAAACCAAATCCAAACTCACTGCCATTGAGCAGATTCCGACTTATAGTGATCCTCTAGAACAGAGTAGAACTGCCCCCATAGAGTTTTCAACGAGTTTTTGGTGGATTGGAACCACTGACCTTTTGGTTAGCAGTGGAGCTCTTAACTACTGCGCCACCAGGGCTCCGAGAGCAGACTTAAAATTATTTTGACTGCTATATTTTGACTATCCCTTTAACAAAGATATAATAACTCAATCGTCATGAGAAGGCAACAACAACATCAAAAACATTATGCAGTAACTAAATATGCAAAGACATCTTGCCTTGCAATGCTCCCAAGCATTGAAAGGTGAAGAACGGCAGATTTGGGATTTTCTAAGTTCATTTCCAATTCTATTTTAATATTAGACCTTTAAAAATTATAATTTAAGGAAGAAAGATTAAAGAAAAGAAAGTAACTTTTCTTTATTACATGTCAGGGCATGCTCAAATGATTTGATTCACATAAAACTTGTCAAGGGACAAATTATCATCCTCGTTTTATAAATTAAAAACTTGAGACTCAGAGAGGCTAAATGACTTCCTCAACCTCTCTCAGAAGTAAATGATGGATTTAACAAGTCAAATCCTGGCTCTTTTTAATTCCAGAATGCTCATTATAAAGTAACACTGCTCTTACAAGCAAGACAAAGAACCCACAGCTGGAAATTTTCTTCATTTTATTGGCATAAATAGGATTATATTTAGGAGGAAAGAAGTCAGATAATATTAACAGTTAACATGTATTGGGTTTTGTATTTGTTACATACAAGGAACAGGGAAAGCTGAAGTAAATCTACTAAGCCAATTATAGCAGGTAAATTGTGTAACCAGGAGTCTGACATAGTGCCAGACCATAACACTATAAACACTGCATCCTTGTTTTTAAAGATGTTTTTAAATATGAAGAAAATTAACTGAAGATTTTAGCTTTGTTGAAAAATGCAATATGTCTTTTCAATATCATAGGTTGAAACCATTGCTGAAAAAGAAAACTCTTCAAAAAGACAAGTTTGACTCCTGCTCCTGCACGTGTAAGCTGGGCAATGAATATGGAAGATGGAAGAATTGAAGGCTTTGAATTGTGGTGTTGGCAAAGAATACTGAATATACTGTAGACTGCCAGAAGAATGAACAAATTTGTCTTGGAAGAAGTACAGCCAGAATGTTCCTTAGAAGTGAAGATGGCGAGACTTTGTCTCACATACTTTGGACATGTTATCAAGAGGGACCAGTCCCTGGAGAAGGACATCATGCTTGGTAAATAAGAGGGTCAGTGAAAAAGAGGAAGACTCTCAATGAGATGGATTGACACAGTGGCTGCAACAATGGGCTCAAAGATAGCAAAGATTGTTAAGGATGGCGCAGGACCGCGCAGTGTTCTGTTCTGTTGTACATAGGATCGTTATGAGTTGCAACCGACTCGATGGCACCCAACAAAACCAACAACCTGCTGAGGAAACTACAAAGAATATTGCTTCCAAAGTAACATGTAGAAAAAAACTATAAAAAAATTTTGGGCCCATCAGAGAGCTGAGGACTCAAGGAAACTATGTAACCTGAAACTAGAAGAGAGAGGATGCCTTCAAAGAGCGAAAAGATACATGAACAATTCACTTAGGACAGATCCTGGGAGGAAGAAGCACCAGCAGACTTACATTACAATTTGGTAAGAAGAACAGATAAAAGTTTAATGAATTGCCAAAGGCCAAGTGTGTGCTAGCATGCCAGTATGAGCAGCTGGGGCCCCAGACTCAGAGATAATTAGTTTGCTTTTACTGGCAAGGCCTCTTCCACAGGGCCTTCCTGGTGGGTGCTCATGAGAAAGATTTGGGGAAGGATAGGATATTGGAGGGAGATCACCCGGGAGGTATAAATGGGCATAAGGTGATCTGTGGCTGTGGAAGAAAGGAAAAATCATCAGGGCAGCAATCCCTCTCACATACAGTGCTTAAAGAAGATGATCAGCAGCTATAGGGGGCAGCCACAAAGCTCTAAGCGCTTCCCTAATGCTTTCAGTCCTAATAACCAAAAGCCTGAAGCTTCTGAGTAAAGAGAAGCAAAGCCTGTTATCCCCAGGGTCCAATGATCTGCTGCTGCCAGGATAAGGGCGGAAGGAAAAACTATTCCTACAAGATGAGCAGTGATCATCTTGGGCCTAAGTCCTGTATCTCTACCAAGCTGAATCAGAGGCAGAAGACTCTTGCCCAAGATCAACCACAGATAAATGATAGCATTTGACTCCCTTAGACAGGAGGGATTGCTGTTGCTGTTGTTAGGTGCCAAAGGCCAAAGGTTCCGACTCATAGCGACCCTATGTACAACAGAACGAAACACTGCCCAGTCCTGCACCATGCCCACAATCGCTGTTATGCTTGAGCCCAGAGTTGTAGCTACTGTGTCAATCCATCTCATTGAAGGCCTTCTTCTTTTTCGTTGACGCTCTACTTCACCAAGCATGATGTCCTTCTCTGGGGACTGATCCGTCCTGGCAACATGTTCAAAGTATGTAAGACGTAGTCTCGCTATCCTCACTTCCAAGAAGCACTCTGGCTGTACTTCTTCCAAGACAAATTTGTTCGTTCTTTTGGCAGTCCATGGTATATTCAATATTCTCCTCCAACACCACAATTCAAAGGCATCAATTCTTCTTCAGTCTTCCTTATTCATTGTCCAGCTTTTGCATGCATATGATGTGATTGAAAATACCATGGCTTAGGTCAGGCGCACCTTAATCTTCAAGGTGACATCTTTGCTTTTCAACACTTTAAAGAGGTATTTTGCAGCAGATTTGCCCAATGCAATGCATCTTTTGATTTCTTGACAGATGCTTCCATGGGTGTTGATTGTGGATTCAAGTAAAATGAAATTCTTGACAACTTCAGTCTTTTCTCCATTTATCATGATGTGCTTATTGGTCCAGTTGTGATGTTTTTTGTTGCTTTATGTTGAGGTGTAATCCATACTAAAGGCTATGGTCTTTGATCTTCATCAGTAAGTGCTTCAAGTACTCTTCACTTTCAGCAAGCAAGGTTGTGTCATCTGCATAACACAGGTTGTTAATGAGTCTTCCTCCAATCCTGATGCCCTGATCTTCTTCAGGTAGTCCAGCTTCTCAGATTATTTGCTCAGCATATAGATTGAATAGGTATAGCGAAGGGATACAACCCTGACACACACCTTTCCTGACTTTAAACCATGAAGTATCCCCTTGCTCTGTCTGAATAACTGCCTCTTGACTATGTACAGGTCCCTCATGAGCACAATTAAGTGTTCTGGAATTCCCATTCTTCCCAATGTGATCCATAAATTGTTATGATCCACACAGTCAAATGCCTTTGCATAGTCAATAAAACACAGGTAAACATCTCTCTGGTATTCTCTGCTTTCAGCCAAGATCCATCTGACATCAGCAATGACATCCCTCGTTCCACGTCCTCTTCTGAATCCAGCCTAAATTTCTGGCAGTTCCCTGTCAATATACGACTGCAGCCACTTTTGAATGATCTTCAGCAAAATTTTACTTGCGTATGATATTGTTCGATAATTTCTGCATTCGGTTGGATTACCTTTCTTGGGAATAGGCATAAATATAGATCTCTTTCAGTTGGTTGGCCAGGTAGCTTTCTTTCAAATTTCTTGGCATAGACGAGTGAACACTTCCAGCACTGAATCTATTTGTTGAAACATCTCAGTTGATAGTCCATCAGTTCTTGGAGCCTTGTTTTTCGCCAATGCCTTCAGTGCAGCTTTGACTTTTTCCTTCAGTACCATTGGTTCCTGATCATATGCTACCTCTTGAAATGGTTGAACATTGACCAATTCTTTTTGGTATAGTGACTCTGTGCATTCTTTCCACAGAGAAGTGGGATAGGAATACTGAAAAGACAACCTGTCCCCCACCCACCCAAATGCTAGGCACAAAGGGCCTGCCTAAGACTGATAACTATACTCTAACAAAAGAAAACTACCTTTGACCCCAATATGAGCCTAGCACAGAAGAAACATGTAAAGTAGTCTACAGTTGGGGAAAATGCAAGACCATAGGGAAAGACCCCCCACATGATTAAGGTGTGTAATGACGGTAGGAAGCTAAGGTGGAGCTCTAACACTTAAAAAGCAAAAAACAACCCAAAACCGCAGCACTGCAGCAGCTACCTTTAGCACAGGCACTAGCAACTGGAGGAATTTGAATACTGCAGTGCATTAAAGGTAACCATTGCAATAGCAAAACTCAGACCCAGTTACTTCAATTTCTAACTACACCTATTCCTCACTTACTATCTGGCTATTTGACATTTCACATTTACAACACTAGTAAAAAACTACTATCCAACTATTTTGTGCATTAATGATGTACATCTGTGTACATCTTTCAGTAACAAATGTCAAGATGCGAAGCGAGCATAATGCTGGCAGTGATGGTTAAGGTTATGTGTCAACTTGGCTGGGCCATTATTCCTAGTGATTTGGCAGTTATGTAATGATGTAATTTGGCAGTTATAAAATGGTGTAGTCATCTTCAAGGAACCTGTCATATCTATTTTACCATTTCCTGGCGCCTCTTCTCTAACTTTCCTTCAAATTCCTGCTACACTCTCTGGGCAACTGCCTGTGTGCTACTTGAGCTCTTTGCCTTTCACAGAGACCCAAAATGCCAGGATTTTACATTCCTCCTTATGCCCAACAGAGCAGTCCCATAGGCAATGACAGACTAGTGTGGAAGTATAATAGCCCAGCCCCCTTGTCTCTATTGAGACAGAAACTGATTCACACTCTGGAGCTCCCCTGAACATCAGGATGAGGCCAAGAATTTGCCTGATGTTGTGACTTTGTTTGTTTTCTTCCTCCTTCCTCTCCTGCTCACCCCAATCTATTGCCATTTTCTGTGAGTGTCATTTTCAATTCATCATATGCACACCTCTGGGTGGGTTTCTGGAGAATCTGACTTAAGAGAACTACAAAATTTAATTCTGAAAAATAACTACCACCTGCCAGCACATCTCTGATACAACTTATTTCTTTTTTTATTTCATAGCACTTATCACCTTCTATCATACAATATAATTTACATTATCTACTCATTTCTTATTTACTGCTTGTCCCCCACAGAGGAGCCCTGATGGCACAGTGGTTAAGTGTTTGGCTATTAACCAAAAGGTTGGTGGTTCCAACCCACCAGCCACTCCACAGGAGAAAGATGTGGCAATCTGCTTCCATAAAGATTTATAACCTTGGAAACTCTACGGGATAGTTCTACTCTCTCCTACAGGGTCACTATGAATTGGAATTGACTCCATGGCAATAGGTTTGTTTTTATGTCTTCCTTTTTTGTTTTTTGTCTCTCACAGTTAAAAAGTAAACTCAACTAGAACAAAGCATTGTCTATTTTATTTTCTAATTAACCTTAAGTAGAAGATGTCCCTGCCATTATTTTAGGAATGTTAGAAATTTCCCTGTAAGGGTGAGGTTTTGTTGTTCTTAGATGCCATTGAGCCAGTTCCAAATAATAAGGATCCAATGTACAAAAGAATGAAGCACTTCCTGGTCCTGTGCCATCCTCACAACTATTGCTATATTTGAGCCCATTGCTGCAACCATTGTAACAAGACATATTGTCGAGGGTCTTTGTCTTTTTTGTTGACCCTCTACTTTACCAAGCATGATGTCCTTCTCCAGGGACTGGTCCCTCCTGATGACATGTCCAAAGCATGTGAGATGACGTCTCACTATCCCTGCTTTCAAGGAGCACTCTGGCTGTACTTCTTCCAAGATAGACTTGTTCCTTCTTCTGGCAATCCATGATATATGGGCCAGAATATACCATAATTTGCTGAAACCATAATTCAAAGGCATCAATTCTTCTTCCCTCTTCCTTATTCATTGTCCAGCTTTCTCATGCATGAGGCAATTAAAAATATCACGGCTTAGGTCAGGTTTACCTTAGTCCTCAAGGTGACGTCTTTGCTTTTCAACACTTTAAAGAGGTCTTTTTCAGTACATTTGTCTGATGCAATGTGTCATTTGATTTCTTGACTGCTGCTTTGATGGGTGTTGATTGTTGATCCAAGTAAAATGAAATCCTTAGCAATGTCAATCCTTTCTCCGTTTATCATGATGTTGCTTATTGGCCCAGCTGTAAGGATTTTTGTTTTATGTTGAGGTGTAATCCATATTGAAGGCTGTAGTCTTTGATCTTCATCAGTAAGTGCTTCAAGTCCTCTTCACTATCAGCAAGCAAGGTTGTGTCATCTGCATATTGGAGTTTGTTAATGAGTATTCCACCAAGCCTGATGCCTCGTTCTTCTTCATATAGTCCAGCTTCTTGATTGTTTGCTTTGCATGCAGATTGAATAATTGTGGTGAAAGGGTACAATCCTTCCTAATGCACACCTTTCCTGATTTTAAACCATGCAGTAACCCCTTGTTCTGTTCGAACAACTGCCTCTTGGTCTATGTATGGATTCCTCACGAGCACAATTAAGTGTTCTGGAATTCCCATTCTTCCCAATGTGACCCATAAATTGTTATGATCCACACAGTCAAATGCCTTTGCATAGTCAATAAAACACAGGTAAACATCTTTCTGGTATTCTCCGCTTTCAGCCAAGATCCATGTGACATCAGCAATGACATTCCTTGTTCTGTATCCTCTTCTTAATCTGGCTTGAATTTCTGGTAGTTCCTTGTCAATGTACTGCTGCAACTGCTTTTGAATTATCTTCAGCAAGATTTCACTTGCGTGTGGTATTAATACTATTGTTTGATAATTTCCATTCTGTTGGATCTCCCCATCTTTGGAATGGGCAGAAATATGGATCTCTTCCAGCCATTTGGCTGAGTAGCTGTCTTCCAAATTTCTTGGTGTAGAGAAGTGAGCACCTCCAGAGCTGCATCCCTTTGTTGAAACCTTTCAGTTGGCATTCTGTCGATTCCTGGTGCCTTATTTTTCTCCAATGCCTTCAGTGCAGCTTAGACTTCTTCCTTCAATATCATCAGTTTTTGATCATATGCTACCTCCTAAAATGGTTGTAATTCAACCAATTCTTTTTGGTACAGTGACTGTGAATTCCTTCCATCTTCTTTGATGTTGCCTGTGTTGTTCACTATTTTGCCCATAGAATCTTTCAGTATTGCAACTCTGAGGTTTGAATTTATTCTTCAGTTATTTCACCTTGGGAAATATCAAGGATGTTCTTCCCTTTTGGTTTTCTAACTCTAGGTCTTTGCACATTTCTTTATAATATTTCACTTTGTCTTCTTGAGTCACCCTTTGAAATCTGTTCAGGTCTTTTACTTCATCATTTCTTCCATTTGCTTTAGCTACTTTATGTTCAAGAGCATGTTTCAGGATTTCTTCTGATATCCATTTTGGTTTTTCTTTATTTCCTGTCTTTTAAATGACCTTTTGCTTTCTTCATGTATGATGTACTTAATATCATCCCACAACTTGTCTGGTCTTCGATCATTAGTGTTCACTGTGTCAAACTGTTTCTTGAGATGGTCTCCAAATTCAGGTGGGATATACTCAAAGTTGTATTTTGGTTCTCATAGGCTGTTTTTAATTTTTTTAAAGCTTCAGCTAAACGTGCATAGGAGCAATTGATGGTCTGTTTGGCAGTCAGCTCCTGGCCTTGTTCTGACTGATGATATTGAGCTTCTCCATCTTCTCTTTCCACAGATGTAGTCAGTTTGATTCCTGTGTTTTCCATCTGGTGACGTCCAAGTGTATAGTCTCCATTTATGTTGTCGAAAAAAGGTATTTGCAATGAAGAAGTTGTTGGTCTTGCAAAATTCTGCCATGAGATCTCTGGCAACATTTCTATCACCAAGACCATATCTTCCAGCTGCAGATCCTTCTTATTTATTTCCAACTTTCATGTTCCAATCACCAGTAATTATCAATGCACCTTCATTGCATGTTTGATCAATTTTAGACTGCAGAAGTTGGTAAAAATCTTCAATTTGGCCTTAGTGGTTTGTGCGTAAATTTGAATAGTAGCCTATTAACTGGTCTCCCTTGTACCTATATGGATATTATCCTATCACTGACAGCGTTGTACTTCAGGATAGGTCTTGAAATGTTCTTTTTGACTATGAATGCAATGCCATTCCTTTTTATTTGTCATACTGGTCATAGTGACCATATGATTGTCTAATTCAAAATGGCCAATACTAGTCCACTTCAGCTCACCAGTGCTTAGGATACCAATCATTATGCATTCCATTTCATTTTGCTGACTTCCAATTTTCCTAGAATCATTCTTTGTACATTCCACGTTCCTATTATTAACGGATGCTTGCAGCTGTTTCTTCTCATTTTGTGTTGTGACACATCATCAGATGAAGATCCCAAAGACTTTATTCCATCCATATCATTAAGGTGGACTCTACTTTGAGGAGGCAGCTCTTCCCCAGTCGTATTTTGGATGCTTTTCAACCTGAGGGGCTCATCTTTCAGCACTACATCAGACAATGTTCAACTGCTATTCATAAAGTTTTTACTCACCATTTTTTTTTTTTTTCCAAAGTAGACTGCCAGTTCCTTCTTCCTAGTCTGTCTTAGTCTGGAAGCTCTGCTGAAACCTATCCACCAGAAGTGACCCTGCTAGTATACCAGTGCATAGCTTCCCGCATTACAGCAACATGGACGCCACCACAGTATGACAAACTGACAGACGTGTGGTGCATCAATGCTTAATAGCTAAGTAGATAGTTTAAGTGCCAATTGCCTTAAAGGCTCATGGACCCAATCACAGATTATAAGGCAGCTAGCTGACTGCCTGACTGATAGCTAGGCTCTGAAAATGTTTACAGGTTCAAAAGAAATAGAATGTTTGCAAGAAGTTAATGTAGATGAGTGTCAGCACTGGCCAATCAATTGTGAAGTTTAGGAAACTGGCAGCTGAAAGCACTCCCCTGAATCACATTGATGACTGAAATTGTAAATCTGTAGCCCTTGTCCCTCTTCCTTGCGGAGTGAAACTGGCTCATGAATAAGTAAGAACAGAAGCAGAAAGTCCCCTAACCTCACCCTCCAACCTTCTACTCAGAGTACAGGTGTTCTGATCCAAGAGTCGGGAGCAGGTTGTATGTGTGTTTGTGAGTGTGAGTGAATATGTGAATATCGTATATTGCACTTTTTCTTGTTCTGAAATGTTCCCTTGTCATTTCTAAGTTTGCTGTGTGTTTAATTTTTACTGTTGACACAGGATATCAAAGTGGATGTCGATCTCACCCTCAGGCTTCTTTGGCAAATACTAGACTATATCAAAGAACCAGCATGCAATAAACAGCTATTTCACCCTATTTCTTGTGTAACTAGTTCATGGAATCTCTCTTATTCCAATTCCCTACCTGTGCACAGCAACAGTTTTTTACAACATTGATTTTCCCTTTTCTTTCCCGTTCCCCTATGGCTATCAGAGGTGATAGAGCATAGTTTAAAACAATGTGATTGTGAAGAAATAAAATTTATAGTTGGCAATTTTTTATGTTTACTCTTCCAACTGAATCATAAACTGTCACTAAGTGCTCTACTGGTCTTGTCCATTATTTGACAGAGTATTGATAGATGTCTATTTCACTGTGCTAATGGTAAAGAGTCCTATATAAAAAAAGTCTAAGCCATCAATCTCAGTGCACTTGCATCTGTCTAATAATTTATAATGGAGCTTTTTTCCCATTCACTTATTTATTAAATAATAACTTATCAAATAGCTACTATGCATCAGGTTTTGAACTAGCCCTGAGGATACAGTGAAGAACAAAACTGCTTTCACTGGCCCTCTACTTCACCAGACATGATGTCCTCCTCCAGTGATCCATCCCTCCTGATGACGTGAACAAAGCAAGCCAGTTGGATAACATTGTGCTGTGATCCATAAGATGTTCCTTGGCTAATTTCCAGAAGTAGATCACCTGGCCTTTTCTCCTAGTCTGTCTTAATCTGGAAGCTCTGCTGAAACCTGTCCTCCATGGGTTACCCTGCTGGTATTTGAAATATTGGTGGCATAGCTTCCAGAATCACAGCAACACACAAGTTACTGCAGTATGACAAACTGACAGATGGGTGATGGTTATAAATTATCATCATATTAAATCCTTGCTTTTTTGTTTGTATATTTTGGTTGCAAATGAAATAACTCAACTTAAACTAGTTAGAGTAATGATATTTATTTTTCTGCTTTACAAAACTGAAAATTTCAGGGGTATATATGACTTTAAGTTAGTCTCTCGCTTTAGTCTCTGTTATTACAATCGTTATAGTGAAATTTCTTAGATGCATTCTTAGTGGTACAATGTGGATCACTTATCAATTCCTTGACTAATCACTGTTGTCAGGAGACAAAATACATTGACCAGCTAGCCCAGAATACATTCTCATTCCTGGAACTAAAGGGTGGAGTTATCTCTAGCTCAACCCTATTGACTGAGTATAGGTACAGATTGGGTCTCCAAAAGAACATTGTAGTTATTTTTTGAGAAAAATAAAAGGGCGAAGAGGTCAAAGAAAGGGCAAATACAACCATGCATGTACAGAAGTTTGTCTTAAAAATTAACATGGGTCACCATGTCTGTTATGGATTGAATTGTGCCCCTCAAAATATGTGTTGCAATCCAAACCTTGTACCTAGAAACATGACCTGTTTGGAAAAAGGAGGGCTTTTTGTTATGTTAATTAAGCCATACCAGTGTATGGTGGATCCTAACCTAATCACTTTGAGTTATAAAAAAGAGCAGAATAGACACAGACACACGAGGGGAGGACAAACACCAAGGAATGCAAGGAACATCAAGGAACTCATGGGGCTACAGACAGGGCAGGACCTCCCCCTGAAGTCCCACCCTAAATTCCAACTTCTAGCCTCCTAAATAAATTTCTTATTTAAAAGGACTCACTTGTGATATTTCTGTTATGGCAGCAATAGGTAACTAAGACAATGTCCATATTGGTTAGGTTGGTATACAAATCTTGTTATAACATTGTCCATATCTAACTTACTAGACTCTCTGTACCACTTTTTTTGGACATATTATGTTCAAACAGCATCAAATTTTATTTGTCCTGTAAATGTTCCATCAGCTCTCCCGTCTCCAAGTCTTTGCTCTGGTTTTTCTCTGTCTGGAATGTTCGCTCTGTCATCTCTAAGCAACATCTACTTTTTATGGAGAAAATCTCTTATTTAACAAGACCAGTTCTTTGTGAAATTGTCCTTATCTCTCTGGTAGAGTTAGTTGTCACCTAATCTCTGTTCTGAGTGACACCTTGTAAAGTCTTCTCTTTTAGCCCTAATTATGTCTGGTAACTTTCTTTTTTACAGTCCTGACTCTTTCACTATAGACTGAATTTGAAAAAAAAGAGTTTACCTGATTGAACCTTGTATTTTTAGTGCCTGGTATGATGTCTGTGTATATTAGATCTCAATAAATGTTTGCTTAATTAATAACATTAAAAAGGAATGAATGCAATATTCAAACTTCATCTTGCAGGCCACAGTGATGGAACACTCTCTGAGCTATTTTGTGAAAATAGATTAGGCTAAATATTGGTGGGGGGAAAAAAGAAGCTGCTATAGCAGTCTCTTGACAAAAAGAATTTTCCATTTTTTCTTCCCTATGTTTTTATCTGTTATTTCCCAATGATTAAATACAACATATTTTCCTGTTGTGATAAATTTGCCAGGGATGATGATAAGGGCCTTTCTTTAAATAGCCTCAGAACAGATGGCAATACACTCCTCCAGAGACCTTCAAATATAGAATGAAATTTTATATTACTATTTGGCTACGAGCCCTGGTGGTGTAGTGGTTAAGGCTCTCGACTACTAACCAAAAGGTTGGAGGTTTGAAACCACCAGCAGCTCTGGGGGACAAAGATGTGGCAGTCTGCTCCCGTACAGATTTACAGCCTTAGAAGCCCTATGGGGTAGCTATGAGTCTGAATAAACTCAACGGTGGTGGATTTGGTTTGGTTTGATTTGGGCAAGTATGCGTTTGTGAACTACCTTCTCAATGAATGAAAAATCCATTAAAGAAATTAGCAAAGACCAACACATCTCACTAGTTTCATGCATAAGGGGCCCCAGACCTGGTCATATAGTAGAATAAACTGTGTGCTACATTTGTTTCTGCTTGCAAGAGTGGGGGACAGTGGATGGAGCAATAGAATTTGAGAGGCAGGATGTGGGAGTGAGCAAGGGGCAAGGAGAAGAGGAGCTTCCAGGTTGCTGTGAGTGTACAAAAGGTGGCCATGTACCTTCTTATACCACATTACAGAAGTAAAAGCTGCATACAATATTAAAGATCACCTTTTTCATATCCTGAGTGACACTTGGAGCACAGAGACATTAAACAAGAACCTAAAGCAAACTAGTAGCAAAGCTGTCATATGAGGCTTCTGACTCACAGGCTGGCCTGTGTATTTATTCATAATTTATATTCAGGATACTTCCTATAAGGTTTTTAAAAGTGACATACAATATGATTCACTTGAAAAATAAGACTAACAAAATAAAAATAGAGGATATCCTTTGAAGTAATATACGTTAAAGCGTTTTCTCATGCATTATTCACTGGCCTAGTTTCCCCTAACACATTTCTCTTTGTTTTTTTGTTTTGTTTTGTTCTTTCAGACTGCTGGTGAAAGGTTACAGAGTCCATCTTCAAACGAGTTAAAAACTTGAACAAAATGAAGGATAGTTAAAGTATAAGAAGAAGATAGCATCCCGACTCTTGCCTGCTTTTAGTGCAAACTAAATCTGGATATAAATAAAAGGCAGTGCTGTAAAATGGAAAGAGACGACCAGGATCGTTTGAGTTTGTTAACTTGGGTAAGTCCCTGACCTCAGTTACTCCATAAGTACTAGAGAGTTCTTGAGTATATAACTACTTAGACCTTTTCTTCCAGGAGTGAATGTCCTATGAGAGTGAAGTCAGGAGACACTACACATGTACAGAAGCCCTGTAACATCTGTGCTCTGCCCAGACCCTTGACATTTCTAGGCCTCTCTAGTCTCTTTGATCACTGATGCTAGTTTGATCTTTATTTAAAGCACACCTTTCACTTACTGTTGAGAAATATATGCTATTTTTTGGCTCCCTCCTCTTTCTTCTTTCTTAACAGTTTGAGAAAAAAAATGTTAAATTCTTATTTTGCCACTGCTAGATTTCATATCAATAAGTTGTTAATTTTTTATAACTCATTCAAAAGCCTGTGAATGTGTCCAACTTTCTCTGGCCCTCCTTTCATGGTTTTATTCCCTCTGAATGTCCCTTGAAATGCTTAATTCCTCTATACAATGGCTTCGGTCCTGCTCACTCCTCTTTGTTCACTTTCTGCTTTTTTCTCTTTTCTTCCTCGATATTCTGTCTCCAAGTGCAATGTTCCATTGATCTCAGCTCAAGAATTAAAAGTCCACAAGGTATAAAGAAAAATTGTCATGACTGTCTGCCTAATGCATCTTTTCAAAAATTAATGTTTTGGACCTTCCTAATAAGTAAATGGTCTTTAAACAAACACACTAACAAACAAAAAGGCAAAATGAAAAAGAACAACCACATTTATAAGTTGTTTTGTTAGTAGCTTAAGAGACAAAGCCATTTATCACAGGATTGAAAAAAAAAAAAAAAAGCTAGATATGTTGTCCAAATTTACATTTATGTTAGAAGGAATGATCATAGAATTTGGAACCAGAAAGTTCTCAGTTAAAGTGTCACCTCTACACTTTATTCACCAAGACCTTGCCCAAGTTATTTATTTTTTCTAAGATTTAATCTTTTTCACTGTTAATTATGGATAGTATTACCTATATCATAGTTTTGAAGATATCTAAGACTTTAGTTTTACAATTTTCTAGATGGTTTCTAGGTGGTTTTGAAAGGTAAAAGAAAGAAAAAATATATTTTTGATAGGCTTTAGGCATTGTTTTCCATCTAATACAACCTAATTCTCAAAAGAATTCATTTATTCACTCTAAATTTATATTTTAATATGAGATTTTTTTTTCTAGCCTGCAACAAACCCCCCTCCCCCACACCCAATAGGTTCTTCTTTAATATATTGATAATAGTGTAGGAACTCTAAGTTTTCCCATGTTTATGAGGTGGCCAATTATTTAGCTACACGTATTATTTTAAAGGAGCATAACTGTGGTGAGGAGTCCTGGTGGCGCAGTGGTTAAGAGCTCAGGCTGCTAACCAAAAGGTCAGCAGTTCTACTCTGTCCTATAGGGTCGCTATGGGTCAGAATCAACTGGATGGCAACGGGTTTTTTTTTTTTTTTTTTTTTTTTTACAGGTTAAGACCATCAGTAACACTTATGATGGCCACCTCTCTAGGGGAAAAGTTGAAAGCAGATAAGAAGGGGCTAAAGAATGAGGGGGTGTGAGCAAGTGAAAGCAGCAACTTATGCTCATACATTCTACAGTATGTGGTGCAGTACTTTTGAAGTGAAAGGTTTCCATGACCACTGCTGTGGTAATTGTCATTAACACTGTATATTCTTGGCATCTTCAAGTGGAAATTACTGCTTGGTTCATACCCCTACTGTTGTACTAAAACGCTCAGTTACCATATGACTTAGAGCTATTATCTCCAAGAAATAGGTTTGGATCACTTGGTTGAAGTAGCGTTTTTCTTTTTTCTGCTTTCAATTTTCCTATTCTTTAGCTTAAATTCCCCATCACTCTTGACCTTAAGGTGTAACTCAGAATCTGAAAGTGACGTCTAATGCTTTGGACAGTGTTCATTCTCTATAGGATATAAGGGGAGCAAATTTACATTCAGTCACTTTGTTACCTTATGGCTGTCCCTGGAACTCCTGCACGGTAGGATAAATTGTATTACCTGTCTACCAACTCCAGACTCATATGAGTCACAGGTATCTATCAAATTGTTTGTTGTTGTTGTTAGGTGTCATTGAGTGAGTTCCAACTTACAGCGAACCTATAGGACAGAGTAAAACTGCCCCGTAGAGTTTCCAAGGAGCGGCTGGTAGATTTGAACTGCTGACCTTTCGGTTAGCAGTCGAGCTCTTAACCACTATGCAACCAAGGTTGCATCAAATTGGTAGGATATATTTTAAAATTCTGACTTAAAATATAATATAACATTTTAGGAGTGACCTTGGGGAATACATCTAAAAAATACATATTATTTTAAATACATATTAAAGTATATTTAGTATATTAAGTATATATTATTTTGAAGATAGATTGATGGATAATAGATAAATGGGACCAAATTTGGAATTGAGGCAAGCACTTTCTTTTTTAAGGGCAAAAGATATTATAGGAATTGGGTAAAGGGGCTCTTGCATTTATGAGTTTCATGGTACCTGTATTTCTGAAATTACACATCCACATGAGTAATGTTACTTTGGCTCAAAACATTTAGGAATGTTTCCTTTGTATTTGTTTTGGGAGTTAAATTTGCATAGTGTTCATAAGATTTTTCTCAATTGTGTTATGTATTTTTCATTTGAGGTTGGATTTGGTTTTAGAATCAGTCAAAACATCATTCAAAGTTAATTCTAAAGTATATAGTGGATGATTAACGTGGGTAATACATTAAAAATGAAGTACGTAATAAATCAGAAAATAAGATTTTACTGGGTTCTAAAACATTGTACCTAACATACCCTCATAGAGTCCTAAACAAGAAATGCATGCATGAACTACGAAAGTGGATAACTTGAACGTAATCAACACTCATTTAGATGTGTTTGTTATGGAATCTTGCTTTAAAAACCAAGTCAAATAATTGCTAGCCATAATCTGAATTTGTGTGATCCCCAGAGATTTAGAGTTTCTAATTAAGAATACTAAATATTTTAGATTCTCTTTATTCCCAATATAAAATAGCATTCCTTCAATAGCATACCAAACACTTAACCAAGAGGAATTTGAAAAATTCTTGTATTTTGGTAACATGATATAATTTAGCAAAGGCCAAATTACTTATTGTATTGATCGAATTGTACCAATTTAGTGGAAGTAAGATAAGCAAAACATAGGCTAAGATATACAACTTGCACTTTTTATTATACTTGCTGTAGGCAGAATTTTAAGATGACCTCCATGACCTTCTCCTCCTGGTGTTACTCCAGTGATTATGTTGCCTTATGTTGTGAAAGTAATTTTGCAGATGTAGTCAAATTTACTAATCTGTTGATCTCAAAATAAGGAGGATTAACCAGGTGAACCTACCTAATCACATTCCTTTGAAAGCAGAAAGTTTTGTCTAGCTGATAATAGAAGAAGTCAGAGAGATTTGAACTGTGAGAGAAATTCAGTGTGAGAAAGGTTCTTTGTTGCTGAGATGGAGAGGACCACAAAATACCTGGAGTGTCCTCTAGGAACTTAAAGCAATCCCAGGACAACACTTAGCAAGAAAATGGAACTGAATTCTGTCAACAGTCTGAATGAGCTTAGAAGTAAATTCCTCTCCAGATAAGTGCCCAGCCCATACAATACCTTGATTTTGGCTTTGTGAGACTCTAAGTCGAGAACCCACACAAGTCCATTCAAACATTTGACCTACATAACTGTGAGATAATAAATGAGTGTTGTTTCAAGCTGCTAAATTTGTGGTAATTTGTTACACAGCAATAAAAAACTAATACCATACTTTCTCTAACACGGTATAAGTTATTATTTTCATGGGAACTCCCTTTGAATGGTTTACGTAGGCACTGACTAGATAGCCAGACGAAGCGCTCTCTAAATCTCTGCTTATTTGTCTCAAGGTCTGCATTGTGTTAATTTTGTGTTTTGGACACTGTATGTAAATCGTGCATAAAAAAACATATGGAAAAGAGAGATACAAAAAAAGAAAGAAGAAAAAAAAAAAAAAAAAAGAATTCTACCCAAAGACTAGAAAGAGTCAGATTTACTGGAGGAATTTGGGGAAGTTTAATGACCAGAGTGACATGTGAGTTGAGCACTTAAGGATAGGAAAGATTAAGACAGATATTGATTAGAGAAGGAATTTTAAAAAAAAGGATTATATGAAGTGGAAAGACTCCTCAAAAAAGAGGAAGTTTGCTGTGCTTAAAGAGTGAATAATTATCTGGGGGCAAGCATAAATTGGGACAATTATGTGGAAGCGTTTGAAAGTTAGACCATTGTTGTCGTTAGGTCAGCTCCGACTCATAACAGCCCTGTGTACAACAGAATGAAACACTGCCCCATCCTGTGCCATGCTCACAATCACCGTTATGCTTGAGCCCATTGTTGCAGCCATTGTATCAATCCATCTCGTTGAGGGTCTTCCTCTTTTTCACTGATCCAGTACTTTACCAAGCATGATGTCCTTCTCCAGGGACTGATCCCCCCTGACAACATGTCCAAAGTATGTAAGACGTAGTCTCACCATGGTTGCTTCCAAGGAGCACTCTGGCTGTGCTTTTTCCAACACAGATTTGTTCTTTCTTTCAGCAGTCCTCGGTATATTCAATATTCTTCACCAACACCACAATTCAAAGGCATCAATTCTTCTTTGGTCTTCCTTATTCATTGTCCAGCTTTCACATGCATATGAGGTAATTGAAAACACCATGGCTTGGGTCAGGTGCCTTAGTCCATAAAGTGACATCTTTGCTTTTCAACACTTCGAAGAGGTCTTTTGCAGCAGATTTGCCCAATGCAAGGTGTCTTTTGATTTCTTGACTGCTGCTTCCATGGGTGTTGATTGTGGATCCAGGTAAAATGAAATCCTTGACAACTTGAATCTTTTCCCTGTTTATCATGATGTTGCTTACTGGTGCAGCTGTGAGGATTTTTGTTTTCTTTATGTTGAGGTATAATCCATACTGAAGGCTGTGATCTTTGATCTTCATCAGTAAGTGCTTCAAGTCCTCTTCACTTTCAGTAAGCAAGGTTGTGTCATCTGCCTGACGCAGGTTGTTAATGAGTCTTCCTCCAGTCCTGATGCCCCATTCTTCTTCATATAGTCCAGCTCCTCAGATTATTTGCTCAGCATACAGATTGAATAGGTATGGTGAAAGGATATAACCCTGACACACACCTTTCCTGACTTTAAACCATGCAGTATTCCCTTGTTCTGTCTGAATAACTGCCTCTTGATCTATGTACGTTTCCTCATGAACACAATTAAGTGTTCTGGAATTCCCATTCTTCACAATGTTATCCATAATTTGTTATGATCCACACAGTCAAATAAAACACAGGTAAACATCTTTCTGGTATTCTCTGCTTTCAGCCAAGATCCATCTGACATCAGCAATGATATCCCTGGTTCCATGTCCTCTTCTGAATCCGGCCTGCATTTCTGGTAGTTCCCTGTCAATATACTGCTGCAGCCACTTTTGAATGATCTTCAGCAAAATTTTATTTGCCTGTAATATCAATAATATTGTTTGATAATTTACACATTCAGTCGGATCACCTTTCTTGGGAATTGGCATAATATGGATCTCTTCCAGTCTGTTGGCCAGATAGCTGTCTTCCAAATTTCTTGGCATAGACGAGTGAACACTTCCAGTGCTGCTTCTGTTTGTTGAAACATCTTAATTGACATTCCGTCAATTCCTGGAGCCTTGTTTTTCGTCAATGCCTTCAGTGCAGCATGGACTTCTTCCTTCAGTACCATCAGTTCCTGATCATACGCTACCTCTTGAAGTGGCTGAATGTCGACCAATTATTTTTTGTGTAATAATTCTGTGTATTCCTTCAATCTTCTTTTGATCTTCCTGCATCATTCAATTTTTTCCCCATAGAATCCTTCACTATTGCAACTCGAGGCTTGAATATTTTCTTCAGTTCTTTCAGCTTGAGAAATGCCAAGTGTGTTCTTCCCTTTTGTTTTTCTATCTCCAGCTCTGTGCACATGTCATTATAATACTTTACTTTGTCTTCTCGAGCCACCCTTTGAAATCTTCTATCCAATTCTTTTGCTTCATTATTTCTTCCTTTTGCTTTAGCTACTCTACATTCGAGAGCAAGTTTTAGAGTCTCTTCTGACATCTATTTTGGTCTTTTCTTTCTTTCTTGTGTTTTTAATGACCTCTTGCTTTCTTCATGTATGATGTCCTTGATGTCATTCCACATCTTGTCTGGTCTTTGGTTGTTAGTGTTCAATGCATCAAATCTATTCTTGAGATGGTCTCTAAATTCAGGTGGGATATACTCAAGTTTGTACTTTGGCTCCTGTGGACTTGTTCTAATTTTCTTCAGTTTGAACTTGAACTTGCATATGAGCAATTGATGGTCTGTTCCATGGTTGGCCCTTGGCCTTGTTCTGACTGATGATATTGCGCTTTTCCATCATCTCTTTCCACAGACGTAGTTGAGTTGATTCCTGTGTATGCAATGTGGTGAGGTCCATTTGTATAGTTGGCGTTTATGTTGGTGAAAAAAGGTTTTTGCAATGAAGAAGTCATTGGTCTTGCAAAATTCTATCATTCGATCTCCAGCATTGTTTCTATCACCAAGACCATGTTTTCCAACTACCAATCCTTCTTCTTTGTTTCCAACTTTCTCATTTCAATCACCAGTAATTATCAATGCATCATGATTGCATGTTTGATCAATTTTCAGACTGCAGAAATTGGTAAAAGTCTTCAGCTTCTTCATCTTTGGCCTTAGTGGTTGGTGCTTAAATTTGAATAATAGTTGTATTAACTGGTCTTCCTTGTAGGCATAGGGATATTATCCTATCACTGACAGTGTTGTACTTCAGGCTAGATCTTGAAATGTTCTTTTTGATGATGAATGCAACGCCATTCCTTTTCAACTTGTCATTCCCAGCATAGTAGACCATATGGTTGCCAATTCAAAATGGCCAATACCAGTCTGTTTCAGCTCACTAATGCCTAGGATATCCATCTTTACGTGTTCCATTTCATTTTTGACAATTTCTAATTTTCCTAGATTCATGCTTCATACATTCCAGGTTCTGATTATTAATGGATGTTTGCAGCTGTTTCTTCTCATTTTGAGTTGTGCCACCTCAACAAATGATGGTCCCAAAACCTTGACTCCATTCATGTCATTAAGATCAGCTCTACTTTGAGGAGGCAGCTCTTCCCCAGACATCTTTTGAGTGCCTTCCAACCTGGGGGGCTCATCTTCTGGCACTATATCCAACAATGTTCTGCTGCTGTTCATAAGGTTTTCAATGGCTAATTCTTTTCAGAAGTAGACTGCCGTGTCCTTCTTCCTAGTCTGTTTTAGTCTGGAAGCTCAGCTGAAAACTGTCCGCCTTGGGTGACCCTGCTGGTATCTGAATACTGGTGGCATAGCTTCCAGCATCACAGCAACATGCAAGCCACCAAGGTACAAAAAACTGACAGACATGTGGGGGAAAGTTAGACTAAGAAATTTGAATTTTGTCAGTAGTGGAGATCCATTAGAGGTTTATAGGCAACGAGACTTTACCTGAGATTAGTTAATGATTGAGATTAATGGGAAAAGTGGAACAAAACAGACACAATCCATGTCAATGATAAGGAGAGAGAATGTTAGTGTGCATGCATGTGTGTGTGCAGTGAATAATAGAAATAGCAAATCTTACAGAGGTACAGAGCTATAGGTACCATGCTAAGCATGCTATATTTATTAAAGATTTGTGTTTTATAGTGCTCATATGAGGTAAAAATTCTTATTATTATCCCATTTTATAAGGAAGAAAACTGTTGCATAGAAGAGTTAAGCGACTTGCCCAATGTCACATGCCTTTTAAGTAGTTATAGTAGCATCTGAATCCAGGCAGTGGTAGCACAGCATTTCTCCCAGGTGAGATTTAGACTGCAATCACCACTCTGTGAAGACACATAGGCCAATCTCTACTGGCAGTGGAAAAAAAAAAAAAAAGAATATGTATGACAAATTTTGCTGACTTCATAATTTGTTTGGGGCCTCTGTTGAAAATTTCAACTTGAAATCAATAGATAAGAACAAGGACTCTCAGGTTCCCCGGGAAAGTATTCCATTATAAACCTTTAGGGACCGGCACAAACTACAGATAGATCATGTACCACTGTGTGACACAAGGGATAGTCTGGAAGCACTTTATTACCAAGATATGCCCTTTCTGAATTAAAAAAAAAAAAAAAGGTGGAAAGGCACATGCTGACACAGTTTTAGTGATATTGATGATTTGCTCACCTCTCAAAGGCCTAAGAAAGTAAATGAAGCCGAAGGGGCACTAGGTAAATAGTACATGAGGGTGCTATTGCAATAAGATTAAACCTCATTAGGCGTTAGCTGTGTTTTGGCCAGCTTTAGAAGAAAAAGGATGTGTGGCTATTGAGTTTGTTCAGAGGCAGTATCTGTTTGCTGGTGAATCTTTTTATGCGCCACTTTAGATTATCTTAATGTTGCAACGTTGAATAGCAGATACAAAAACTTTAATGAACTTCCTACATTTAACCAACTGAATTCTTGAGAGTTCTTATAGAGCCAGAAACAAAAAAAAAAAAAAAAACAAAACCAAAAACAAACTCTTGTCAAGTACTTCAACAACATGGTAATTTTTTATTCACTTTAGGCAACTGGAAAATATATAGCATTCTTCAATAATCATAAACCTAGGCAGGTGTCATTCTGCATGGGTCCTAAATAGTGTGAAAGCCCTTTTTTATCATTTTATGATTTCATAGAATGCAGCAAATTTAAATATTAGAATCAAATAATAATAATAACCAGTTGCTGCCCAGTTGATTCTGACTCATGGCCAGGGCTTCTACCTATTTCATTCCAGTTTGAACCCCTGCTGAGAATTTGCATTTCTAACAAGTTTCCAGAAAGTTATACATAAGAATCACCTGAGGATTTTGTTAAAATGTAGATTGATTCAGTATATATGGTGTGGAAACGCTTCAAACTGGAACAAACCAGTTCGATTAGGCCCTGCTTATGGCAACTCAAGTATTTCAGAGTAGAATATAAACCAGAAAAACCCCCCAAACCTGTTGCCGTTGAGTCAATTCTGACTCATAGTGACCCTATAGGACAGAGTAGAACTGCCCCATAGGGTTTCCACGGAGTGGCTGGTGGATTCGAACTGCTGACCTTTTGCTTAGCAGCCAAGCTCTTAACCACTGCACCACGAGTAGAATCTAGATTCCTTTAAACTGCAGTAATTTTAAAACGGAAAGACTTGCGACAAACTTGGAGGGATTAAAAAAAGGTAGCATAAAGGAGGAAAATACATCTATTTTTATTTGCCTCTACTGAACACTCATTGATTATGTGAATTAAATAGATTGCTGGGATGGTAGGTGCCATACAAATAAACCATATACTGAAATAATTTAAGAGAATTAACTGACAAGTGATCAGGCATAAAAGAAAGTCTAAATTTCTGCTTTAATAGTTTCCCGAGTTGTTGAGCTTTCTAAAGACGGCAACTTTAATGAATCAAAGGTGAGGAGCCCATCTCCTGAATACAGGTTGCACCAGCCTTGGACGCATGGTGCCACTGAGCAGTTTCTATTAACCTAGTATGGCCCAATGTCCTTCCTCAAGCACAGTGGTGTGTTAATTAAAATATTAACGAGCTTGGCTTGTATTTTTGAGCTGATATTATGGTAGAGTTATCAAAAACAGGGGTGTCAGATGTTTGGGCAGGGGTGCAATTTCAGCACTTGCCATAGGCACCATTTTCCAAAGATACGCTGCTTGCAGTACCCAGTTAATAGAAACTGCTCAGTGGCACCACACCCTGGGCCCGTGCAATAACTGCCATATCTGCCATAGCCTAGTTATACCTCTGCGCCTGGCTAAAAATCTAACTGTGATTTTTCAGGTCTGACTATAAGCAATTGCAAAGGCTTTACCTTGCAGGTCTCAGAAGGAAAGCTTCTCTCCCCAACCAGACTTGGTGCACAGCCAATGCATTGCGGTGAGTCAGACAAGGACTGAAGGGAATCAGACAAGGACTCAGGGCACCCTACCAGGCGTCCTTTTTCACACATCTGCATTCCTTGTCCAGGCACCTCCATACTGAAGCCTTTTTATGGAGGGAGGGGGCTTCAGTAGAGGCCTTTTAAGGTCCCTCTGCTGAAACTTCCTCATCAGGAGGGGGAGGGACTTAAGGACACTTTTCCCCACTTGGACACCAAAGAAACCAAACCCGTTGCCATTGAGATTCCAACTCATAGCGACCCTATAGGACAGAGTAGAACTGCCCCATAGGGTTTACAAGGAGCTCCTGGTGGATTTAAACAGCCGACCTTTTGGTTAGCAGCCATAGCTCTTAACTACTACGCCACCAGGGTTTCCCACTCTGACATAGTACTCAGTATTTTTCCACTGCTAGCCCTTCCCTCTCAGAAGCACCACCCCACCAAAGTCCATAAATCTGCAGGAGTCTTTTGTTTGGGGCTCCCTCAGCAGGGAGGTGGTTCCCACATCTGGGCTGACCCACCTGACCCTAGCCAGGATGCATATCCTGTGGAAATATGGAGGTACGGGAACGGAGCTCCTTCCTTGAGAATCTCTTGCTTATACTATCAAAATAAGTGACTAAAGACTGTTATTTTCATTTTTGCTCATTGTCTTAATTTGGCCACGTGGACACCTGGCAGCTCAGCTCAGCTCAGTTCTCTTAGCTCAGCTCCCTGGTAAATGACATTCTCATAGGTTGTTGTCTACATTGTTCATGTTATGGCTAGTAGTAAAATATAGTCTCCTTTTAACGGTTAATGACTCTGAATGGTTTTCAGATTTCTCTGTACATCAATTGATATTTTCTAAATGCCAGGTTTTATTGGATTTTCTTTGGTTGCAACTTTTTATCAACCTCATTTGCATGAGAATAAGCTATTAATAAGTACCATGTAATCTTAAATTTTGGAGCCCTGGTAGCGTAGTTGTTAAGAGCTATGGCTGCTAACCAAAAAAAAAAAATTGGCAGTTCAAATCCACCAGCTGCTCCCTGGAAACCCTGTGGGGCAGTTCTATTCTGTCCTATAGGGTTGCTATGAGTCAGAATAGACTCAATGGCCATGAGTTTTTTGGGTTTAATCTTAGGTTTTGGGGTGCCCAGAGAGAAGGCAGCACAGGTGAAGAGACTGTGCTGTTTACCAGGTATCTGCTTTAAGCAAGTCAAGTTTCCCATCAGAATTTGCTTTCTCATCATCAGAATGGGACTTGTGCCATGCCTGCCCCACAGGATTGTTTCATATTGCAAATGTTTATTGAGTATTAACTATGTGACAAGTTTCATTCTAGGTTCTGAGTTTACAGTAGTGAACACAACAGACAAAATTCTCTCATGGATTGTGTAGCCCAGTAGAAAAGAGAGACAATAAAGAATTAAACAAATGAATACATAAAATATCATGTTCTGTAAAGAAAAATACAACAGAATAAAAGGTTGAGGAAGTTATTTCACCACATAGAGGAAGATCTCTGAAGAAACGACATACAAACAAAAAACACTAAATAAGATTAAGGATATAAAATAATTTTGAATATTGTAATCATTGTATATATATATACACATACATATATACATACATTTGTGTGTGTATATATATGGAAACCCTGGTGGCATAGTGGTTCAGTGCTAGGGCTGCTAACCAAAAGGTTGGCAGTCTGAATCCACCAGGGGCTCCTTGGAAACTCTATGGGGCAATTCTACTCTGTCCCATAGGGTCACTATGAGTTGGAATTGACTGGATGGCAATGGGTTTGGTTCTTTTCTTTATGTAGATATATAGATATAGATGTATAGATACCATAGAGAGAGATACTATCACCCTTCCTATTTAGCTGAAAAACACAGAAAGAGAGTTTACTTGCAATTCAACCTTAAGTTTAGTCAACTAAGATAGATTGACAAGATATGTTTAACAGTGAAAATATACCCCCAGAAATTATTATGGCCAAACCAAAATTTGGCTCAGGGGCTTGCTGGAATATTGTTGTTCCCTAGCTTCCAGAACTTTTCAGAGAGACAGCCTCTCTCTGCTGTCCCAGAACACATAGTTACTCTAGGAGGAATAGAGAATAGTCTTGCTCCTCAAATGGGGCCTGATGACTGGTAGCGACAGCCTGAGAAGTTTATAAGGAAGTGTGTAAATGGTTGTTTGGGCTCTGAGATAAATTTCTGCCCTAGGTGTTAGGGAGAAGAGTAGAGTCTGCTGACCGTTTTTTATCTTTGCTCTATAAAACCAATTTAATGCCTATACTGTCTTTGAGGCAAAACATTTTGAGCCTCTTCCTACCCTAATTCCAAATATTAAATGCATATCATTCAATGTGAAAAAATTGTTTTCTATTTCTCATAACCAGCATAATTTATTTCCTGTGAAAAGACAGGAATACATAATGGTAACATCTTAGTGGGGCCAAACAGTACCCTTCAGTTGCCAAAGGTCAAGCATGCTTACTGATGAATCTATTATAATTGCCTGTTTGCTTTTCTCTCTGATCATTGGACTAGGCTCCTTGACAAATGAGGATGTGCCCCTTTGTATTCACATTGGCCATCACAGCAACAGAAACATTCAGTAAATATCTGATGAATGAGCAAATGAAAAGAAACTCTCATAAGAGATCCCATTGAATGTAGAGTGATGGTGGTGGGAAGGGGAGATGCTTTTAGTTATTTATCTAAACATAACTGTGCCTGCTATAAGAAGATCAGTTCAGGAATTTGATCGTCAGAAAAATCAGGCAAGAAAACTCTTTATCTTCTCATTTTCAGACAGACCAAGTACAGCTGGCAAACACAAACTCAGGATATGATACCCCACTGGCATCCCAGTTGTGGTTCATCCAAATGGTTTCAAACAAGCGTCCAAAAATCAGCAGGCTGCAGTGTCCCTTTTTGGGAAGAAATATAGGATTTTCTGGACATTTTATCTAGGTCTCTGGATCCATATGCCCAAAGGAGTGTCATAATGAGCACAAATTGGCCCAGATGCAAACTCTAATATAGTCTCTTCTGCATTGAAAATAGTTTCCCTAAAGGTCTTTCTCCTTCAATTAAAAGATTTAATACATTTGTTACTGTTCTCCCAAATTATGAAGTTAATTTTGTACTTTCGTTTTCCAAATCCTTTGCTCAAAGTTTAACTGTCACACTTTCTTTTTGACACATGAATTATCAGTTTAAATGAATCATTCTAAATTGAATCAATTTTTGATGAAATGAATCTGCTATCCCCAATTTCACCGGTTTAAGGTTGTTTTTCTGTTCATATACCAAATTATTTTCACTCCATTCTTTCCTCCTGCCTTACCATAGGGAGTCTTGTTTTGTGGTTTGCTTATTTGTTTCCACAGTCTCCTGCCTAAGTACAGCTTGGACTAACAGGAGGATGCTCCCGTCTGTCACAAACCTGTCCTCGGTTTGTAGCCCTGCACTCCAAATGGCTGCTGGTCACTCTCTCCACAGGCCTCGGCTCTTGTCACTGCAGTTACCTTCTCAAGTTTCTGGACACACATCTTCCCTCAGGCTGCTGCGGTTCTCCTTTTAACTGCTTTGTCCCAAGTGTGGACACGAACCATTGCTTTAACTACCCACAGTAACAGCTGAGACAGACGGTAAATTTTGTTGAGATACTGTTACAGGTTTAGATATAAACAAAGCACAGGTTTAGATACAAGCAAAGCACACCACAAAAGAGGAGTAATTTATAATTTCTAACTAAGCCCTACTATGACTATCTTGTCATGAATAGGCCTGTCTCTTTATGATATTTATCCACTTTTTTCCTATCACCAGTGGCAGCGTTTTTGAGTTTAGATCTAATCCTTATTCGAGAGTGTCTCTGTCCCCGTCATCTACGACCACTTTCCGCAGTCCTTTTATCTGTACTCTGATCTATGATTAATCATAGAAATATCAACTCTGTCAGAGAAGCCCATTAACCACCACAAGTGTGTGGTCTTGTCTAATGAGCCATAATGGAGACCAATTACTCTCGAATACAGTAAGCCAACAGCTGTACCTTGTAGAATTTTTTAGTCTTTTATTCAATTTTAGAAACCCTGGTGGGGTAGCAGTTAAGAGCTACGGCTGCTATCCAAAAGGTCGGCAGTTCAAATTCACCAGGTGCTCCTTGGAAACTCTATGGGGCAGTTCTACTCTGTCCTGTGGGTTTGCTATGAGTTGGAATTGACTTGACAGCAATGGGTTTTGGTTTTTTATTCAATTTTGGGTGTAGTACATGAGGAAAATGTCAGCAATCCAGTTCTGTTTGAGATCATATGGTATTTTTCCTGTCTTCTTTCAACAGCTGTGTATCTTTTCAGCATTGTTCCCTCAGCTCTTCCTTTCCTAAGTATTTCATAAATCCAACCTTCCCATATCCATGGGAAAAAGTAATTTGAAAAAAGTAATTTAGGGACAAGTAGCATGGGAACAGTGGCATTTAAATTTTCCTAGGGAATAGGCTCACTTCCTCTAAGTGAGCAAAAAAGAAGCAAAGGATATTCCCAGAAACATATTCCTCTCTTATCACTCGTATTTAACCTTGTATTAGAAGTACTGGCTAGTGCGATAAGAAAAGAGAATGAAGTAAAAGACATACAGATTAGAAAGGAAGAAACAAAAATGTCTCTATTTGCAGATTGTCTTAGTCTTCTAGTGCTGCTATAACAGAAAATATCACTAAGTGGATGGTTTTAATGAAGAGATATTTATTCTTTCACAGTCTAGGAGGCTAGATGTCTGAATTCAGGGTGCCAGTTCCACAGGAAGACTTTCTCTCTCCGTCGGCTCTGGGGGAAGGTCTTTGTCATCAATCTTCCTCTGGTCTAGAAGCTTCTCAGGTGCAGGGACTCTGGGTCCGAAGGACGCGCTATGCTCCTGGCACTGCTTTCCCAGTGGTATGAGGTCCCCATGTCTCTCTGCTCCCTTCTCTCTTTTATATCTCAAAAGAGATTACCTTAAGACACAACCTAATGTTGTAGATTGAATCCTGCCTCATTAACATAACTGCCTCTAATCCTGCCTCATTAACATCATAGAGGTAGGATTTACAACACATAGGAAAGTCACATTAGATGACAAAGTAGTGGACAATCACACAACCCTGGGAATCATGGCATAGCCAAGTTGATACACATTTTTGGGGACACAATCCATAACACAGATGATATCCCTATATACATAGAAAAGCCCAAGGAATTTACAAAAAGAGCTCCTATATTTAGTAACTAAATTCAGCAAGATTGCAAAATGAAAAGGTCAATATATCATGATCAATGCTATTTATCTGTATTAGCTTATCGCTAGCACTTCAATTTTATTTCCATTGGAAATTAAACTAAGAAAGAAAACAAATTATTTAAAACAATACAAAAGAATAAAAATAAAAACCAAAATCCTTGGGCATAAATCTAACAAAATGTTTACAGAATCTCTATAGTAAAAATTATGCAGCTATGAGGAAAGAAACAAAACAAATAATGGCGAGATATACCATACTCACATATTTCAAGTATCAGTATTGTTAAGACATAAGTTCTTCCCAAACAAATCTATAGTTTCAATAAAATCTTGATAAAAATCCCATGAGGTTTTTTTTTTTTTTTTTTTTTTTTTTTGGTAGCTATCAAGAAACTTATTCTAAAATTTATATGCAAAGGGAAAGAAAGTCGAATAGTCAAAATATCTTTGGAAAAGAAGAACAAAGTTGGAGGATTTGTACTGCCTGATTTTAAGGCTATGGTAGTACAAATGGTTTGATGTAGATTTCATTAAAATGGTATAGTAATCGAGATGGAATAGTGTTGGTGAAAAGATAGGCATAAGATCAGTGAAACAAGAAAAAGTCCAAAAATAGATTTGCACATGTTAGGGGACCTTACAGGCTGAAGACACCTAATTAATTAGTACTCCATCAGTTATCAGGCCACATCTAGTCACCTCCCCCACTACATCACTCACTTCCTCTAAGTTGTTTTGCAGACTCTCTGGAGAGCCCCGGATGGGTCCACATCTAACTGGCTCAGAACAGTCAGGCATGTGCAGAACAAAGATGACTGACAGACGACCTTGGGCCACCACACATGCTCAATAACACAAGAGAACTCATGTCAAGGAACAAAAAGACTCATGTCAAGGAGCCAAAATCACTGGACATATGTCATCTGCAGTAGCCGACCCCATTTTAAAAGTGGAGAGTCCCTTGGCCACTTCCTGGCCAAGTCTTAGCCTTGCCTTGTAATAATTAATAGAAACTATGAATAGTTAAAACCTTCTGATCCTGCCCACCACCTTCCTCCACCCGTGTATGAATATGTATAAGTATAAAATGTGAATTCTCACTCAAATCAGGGAACTCAGTCTGAGGTTGATACCTCCGAGTTCCTGCTTGCTAGCCTGCGAAATAAACTCTTCCTTCCTCTCAAGAACAGTGTCTGAGCGATTGGCTTCTTGCACGCTGGGCACAGACTCACTGGTCCTGTTTCACACACATCAATGATCATATATTTTTTGGTGGAGAGGTAACTCAATGGAGAAGTAATGGTCTTTTTAACAAATAATATTTGGACTAATAAATTTTAGCCCACATTGAAACTAATGAACTATAAGCCATTCATTGTCCTTAAGAAAATTCAAAATAAATTATAGGCCTAAATGTAAAAACTAATACTATAAAGTCTCTATAATAAAACACAGAAATATCTTTGTGACCTTGAGTTAAGGAGAATGTTCTTAGATACAATACCAAAAGCACAATTTATATAAAAATTATATAATTTTGATTTTATCAAAATTAAAAACTTCTGCTGCGCAAAAGACATATTAAGAGAATATTTCTGCTGCAACTTGGAAGAAAATGTATCCAGATAATAAAGAACTCTCAAAACTCAGTAAGAAAAATAAAAACAATAAAAAAATGGGCAACAGATTCAAACACACACAAAGTAGTGCTCAACCTAAAAATGTGTTCAATATCATTGCCAAGTGCTAGTATGATGCAGAAAAAACTGGAACTCTCCTACATTGTTGGTAGGAATGAAAAATAGTACAGCCTCTTTGAAAAAAACCTTGGCAGTTTCTTAAAGGTTACACATCCATTTACTATATAACCAAGTATATTAGTTTTCTAGGGCTGCAAAGCAAATTACCGTAAATTTAGCAGCTTAAAACAAGAGCCATACAACAGCCATTTATTAGCTCATGGTTCCCTAGGTCAGAAGTCCAGGTGGGCATGACTGGGTTCTCTGCTTAGGTTCTCACTGAACCTGAAATCAAGGTATTAGGTAGGCTAGGCTCTTGTCTAGATCTTTAGGGAAGAATACACTTTGAGGCACATTCACATTGTTGGCAGAGTCCAGTTTCTTGTGGTTGTAGGATTGAAGTCCCTGTTTCTTTGCCGGCTGTCAGGCAGGGGTCTACCTCAGTTCCTTACAGCTGCCGACATTCCTTCTCACGTGGTCCACCTCCATGTTCAAACCAGCAACAGTGTGCCAAATCCCTCTCACATTACGAATTTCTCTGATTACTTCTTCTAACGCATGCCAGACAAAATTATTTGCTTTAAAAGAGTTATAAACTGCCTGAATGAACCAAAGTGCTTGAGGCTTGCTTGACATCCTTGTGCCAGAACCCCTGCCTGCCCTGACTTACTGCTGGGCATGGCTCCTGGAGTCGTTGCATAGGGAGCAGTGGTGGGAGGGGGATTGGTAAAAATTTCCATGTAAAATAAAAAGACAAGATATCTTAAAAAAAAGAAAACAAACAAATGGGCATTACAATGGATAGATAATTAAGTCTAAATGAATAAGTCTAGCAATTTTATGTTAAAACCACTAGAGAAAATAAGAAATCATGATTAATGAAAGAAAGTATTAATGAATATACATTAATGATGTAATAATCTTGATGCTGCAAGTCACTAGAGATCTCAACCTGATAAAAATGCTCTTTTTAAAAACAGTGCTTATTTTCCTCAAGAGCTTCAATATGCAGAAGACTTACATTTCCACTTCTGCCGGGTAGTAAAAAGCTACACTGTTCTCACCTAACAATAATAAAAAGCAAGATAATCTTCTAAAATCTCAGTTTTTCTTGAACCTATCAGAAGCAAATTTTTCAAGGCAGTTAAAAAAAACCCGTTGCCATCCAGTCAACTCCGACTTTATGATGTTAATGAGGCAGGATTAGAGGCAGTTATGTTAATTAGATTGCATCTTGAGTCAATCTCTTTTGACATATAAAAGAGAGAAGTGAGTAGAGAGACAGGGGAACTTCATATCACTGAGAAACAAGAGCCAGGAGAATAGTGCACCCTTTGGACCCAGAGTCCCTTTGCTGAGAAGCTCCTTGACCAGGGAAGACTGATGGCAAGGACCTTCCCCCGGAGCCAACAGAGAGAGAAATTCTTCCTCTGGAGCTACCACCGTGAACTAGGACTTCTAGCCTACTAGACTGTGAGAGAATAAATTTCTCTTTGTTGAAGCCATCCACTTGTGTTGTTGGTGTTTCTGTTATAGCAGCACTAGATGACATTTAGAATACCTGGAAACCCCACACACAAGTAGAGATAGCACTCACTTGTCAGCTCTATTCCACTGGCTCATAAATGTTGATGATCTGCAGACTTACCTCCATTGGCATGAAGCAGCAGTCGCGTCAAAGTGAAACCCGTGTGAAATTGTTCACTACAGATTAGTAAGCATAAGTAAGCCCATGCTTACCTTGCTTACTGAGTCATCCACCCGTCAGGGAATGTAAATTTGAAAAGAGACTTTGATTGTGTAACAAGAGGCTATGGCATTGGGAGTGAGACAGATGCCAGCCACACCTAGAAGCAGAACCTTTGATGTGGTGAAAAAATGTGAAATGTTCACTACATATAAGTAAGTGCAAGTAAGCCCAGGCTGACCTTGTATATTGGACAATCTGCCCTTGGCCAGATGTGTGTGTTTAGCCAGCTCCTGTAGGATAGCCTCATCACCAAGGACAGAGGCAATAATAACTGACATGCCTTTCTGTCTGTCCTTGTGGGCTTCCAGCTCATGCTTGTAGGTTCCACCTTGCCCTTGATTTCCCCTAATTTATATCCATCATCCCTTCCCAACTGTCACCCCTTTGTACTCCAAATTTCAGCAACATGGAGAAGAAAGAGCTACAGAAACTGCTTCTCTAGCTCACATAACTGCAAAGGCCAATTCCTTGTAACTGATTTGGGCTTTCAATTTGCTTCCACATATTCAACTATGTGCTCTTCATTTAGGAAATGCTCAGCACAGCTGCCTTGACAACTACACATTTCTAAACACTGAGCCAAGAAGACCAAAATTTCTTAATCAATGTGCAAAAAAAAAAAAAAAAGTAGCATTAGTCAATTAATTGATCATAATACACTACAATGTGTGCACGGTTCAGGCCATCTGGCCATCTTCAGTTAATCATATGTATATCTTCAGAATAAATTAGTACCAATTGTCGTAACTAAAGAGAATAGTATTACTGAGTCTTTTTACAACAGTGGTATAGGACAGAATCCATTTCCAGCATTTTCTCAGCTTTGCCTCATTGCTTGGCCTAGACAGATCTACTATGATGACCTTTCTGATTATTGATCTGGATGGTGGACCGTCAAAGCGAAATTACACAGCCAGAAATCTCATCCTGGGAATACTTTTATCAGAACAGATAAGTGTTTCATCAAGCAATTTCAAGCGTCTCCAATGTGGTAAAAAGAGCTACTAAGGTAGAATGAGCAAGACAAATAACAAAGAAAGAATAGTGTTAAAACCTCATTAACACTGTGAAAGAGGCTTAACTGCTCAGACAGCTAAAGTGGTGATTAGCTCACACTTTCTACTTAAACTTTTTCACTTTGCTCATCAACACAATGGTCTGAAGTTTCCTTCCTTATTTTAAGTGGGTCATTTGCATGAGTGTCCTTGGTCTAGAGAAACAAAGCTCTGGGATCACTAGCAGCAAGAGCTTCATAATGGCAAAAGTGTCAAATGTCTTGACAGCTACCACCTGCTGAATCAACTGTGAATGTTCAGATTCCCAAGGCTAAGGCACCATCTTCTTCGGCTCAATTATCTAAATGCATTTTAAGGGTTTGCAATTTTCCTGGTGTGTAATTTTATATGGTCATACCTTGGTCTTCAGCTCCACAACTTAGTATCTATGTAAGCTTTGGTATTTTATTTCACCTTTCGAATCTCATTTCCCTTCTCTTTCAAACAGTTTAACAACTTGACTACCTACTACAGGCAGTCCCCGGGTTATGAACAAGATCTATTCCTGAGTGTATCTTTAAGAATTTGTAGGTAAGTCAGAACAGGTGCATACAGTTCTTATTTAGCCTTATGTTAGTGCAAGAAAAGGCTCAAGCCTTTTCAGTGATTTAAAAGGGGCATGTGCAGCAAGTGACAGTGATTGTGATGAAGAATTTGTTGAGTAGGGGTTGGTTCAATCTTTTCAAAGTGAGGGCAAATTTACATAACATTAAAGGGTAAGTATGAGTTGTCTATAAGTCGGATGTTCATAACCCAGGGACTGCCTGTACATTAATTTATTATAAAATCCATATAGTTAATAGACTCTGAAAATGATTTGTAGACATTTAAGTGATAAACAAATGTTAAACATTTTATTATTCCTAAAAGGTGTTCTACAGGAATTCTAAGAGATGACAAATTGAGAAACAGGAATAACATAGAGATCAAACTGCTTGGTGCTATAATCAAACTGGAGGACATGGCTTGACACAGGCAAAATGGACTTTTGACAGCTTCTCCACTGAATGAAAATTATATACCCACTCAAATACAGAACACAAGGAGCAATTACTGGCCTCTGCTCCAGGAAAGAGCCAATCTAATGGGCTTACTCCATGGAACACTGAAGGATTTCAGGCTGAAAAAGTGTAATACCAATAGATAGAGCCAAAGAGAGGCTACACCACATATGTGTAATGGCTATCCCCCTCTCCTCAAGATTTAATAGTCAGATAAATATGCATTGGAGATCAAGAGGTAGAGACAGAAAATTTCTCCCAAATACTTCCAAGAGGATGGAAGTTACTGATTTTTTCAATATAGGTACAAATGCAAGGAGAAAGAGTAAACTGTAGTCCTCTACACACTGTTAAGACGGGCCCCGGTGTCCCAGTGGTTAAGTGCCTGGCTGCTAACCGAAAGGTCAGCAGTTTGAACCATGGAGGAAGATGTGGCAGTCTCCTTAGGTGAGGATTGTGTTTTTTTGTTTGTTGGTTGGTTGGTTGCTGTACAGTTGATTCTGACTCACAGTGAGCCCATGTGACAAAATATAACTACCTATAGGGTTTTCTTGACTGTAATCTTTACTGGAGCAGATGGACAGGTCTTTCTCCCGAAGAGCCACAGGGTGAGTTACAACCATTAACCTTTTGGTTAACAGCTGAGCATTTAACTGTTTTGCTACCTTGGAAAACCTGTGGGGTAGTTCTACTCTGTCCTATAAGGTCTCTGTGAGTCAGAATTGACTAACAGCAATGGGTTTGGTTTTTGGTAGACATCCTATATTTTGTCCTTACATTTCTTTTATTTAGCTTTAACTCCCAAGGTATGGTCACTTAGGGCTGAGACTTTCTATATCTAAAGAGCAGAAAATAAGTTTTCTGGTGTAGTTCAGTTTCTACCTTTGTGATCTGCTGATACTGCTTTTTTTTTTTTTTTTTTTTTTTTTAAAAGCTTTATTGAGCTATAATTTACACACCATTACATTCATTTGTTTAAACTCTACAATTCAATGGTATTTTAGTATATTTTTAGAGTTGTACAAACATCAATATAATCTAATTTTAGAATATTTTCAGGATCCTTCAAAAAGACCTTATACTCATTAGCAGTCATTAGTCTATCCCCCCTCCTCTACTAGGCAATCACTAACCTATTTTTTGTCTTTATGGGATGTGCCTTGGTATATGGAATCATACAGTATGTGGTACTTTGTGTTTAGATTCTTTCAGTTAGCATGCTTTTAAGGTTCATTTAAGTTGTAGCATGTACCGGTAATTTTGTTCCTTTTTATTGCCAAATAATATTCCATTGTATGGATATACCACATTTTATTGATCTGTTTATCAATTGATGGATATTTGTGCTGTTTCTACCTTATGAATAATGTCACTAGGAACATTCATGTACAGGTTTTTGTGTGAGCATATGTTCTCAGTTAATTCTCTTGGTTTTCCACTCCTAGAAGTGGAATTGCTCGATCATATGAGAACTCTGTTTAACCTTTTGAGGAACCGCCAAACTGTTTTACAAGGCAGCTGTGTTATTTTACATTCCTACCAGCAGTGCATGATGGATCCCATAGCTGCATATTCTTGTCAATATTTGTTATTGCCTGTCTTTTTGACATTAGCTATCCTAGTGGGTGTGAAGTTATATCATTAGGGTTTTGATTTGCATTTCCCTAATGACTAATTATGTGCATCTTTTCATGTGCTTATTGGCCCTTTGTATATATTTTTTGAAGAAATGTATATTTAAATATTTTCCCCATTTTTAAATTGGATTGTCTTTTTATTAAACAGTTGTAAGGGTTTTTAATATATTCTAGATACAAGTCTCTTATATATGATTTTCAACTATTCCCCAGTCTTGGTCGGTCATTTTATGCTCTTGATGATGTCATTTGAAGCACAAAAATTGTTGGTTTTTATGAAATCCATTTTATCTATTTTTCTTTGGTTGGTTGTGTTTTCTTAGAAACCATTGCCTAACTCAAGGTCACAAAGCTTTACTCTTAGGTTTTTATCTAGAAGTTTTAGAGTTTTAGCTGTTATATGTAAGATTAAGATACATTTTGAGTTAATTGTTATTTATGGGATGAGGTAAGGGTCCAAATTCATTCTTTCACTATTTGATATCCAGTTATCCCTGTTACATTTGTTGAAAAGACTATTCTTTTCTTATTAAATTGTATTGTCCGTTCTGTTGAAAATCAATTGACATATACCCATCTAAACTATACTATTTATTAGTTTATTTAATCCATATGATCCTCAGTAGTAGTTACTGTTATCATCTCTAGTTTCCCAGTGACAAAACTAAGGCAGAGGAGTGCTTTAGTAGCTGAAAGTTGCAACTGGTAAGTGACAGAGATAGGTTTCACATCCAGGTCGTCTTTAGAGTTCATACACCTATCCATGGTGGTGAATTGCCTTCATGGAATGAATTTTGACTGGGAAATTAAAGAAAATATTCTAGTTATTATTATTAATCAAGAACTTTGAGTGTGATGGGACCTGAAGAAACAAGGATTAGAACAAATTTTAAAAATGTTAATAAAGTTTTCAAAAAGCAAACTTGGCAAAAAAAAAAAAAAAAAAGAGTCTTATAGGAGTCAACAGATGATCCATTATAAGTCTCTAAAACAATAACCACAGGGAATATTTTTGGTTTAAGGTTTAAAGATTATCTCAGGGCAATAATTTTGGTTCATCCAGACCCCATGGCTCCAGAAAGTCTGGAATCAATGAGAATTTGAAATTCTGTTCTGCATTTCTCTCTTTTGATCAGGATTCTTCTATAGAAATTTGATGAAAACATTCAGTAATGGTAGCCAGGCACCATCCAGTTCTGGTTTCATGGCAATGGAGGCAGTTGTTCATGGAAGCAATTAACTACACATTCCTTTTCTTCCTTCTATTCCTGACTTTTCTTCTTCCTCTGTTGCTCCAGGGGAATAGAGCCCAACTGTTGTACTTTGGTTGGTTGCTTGCAAGCTTTTAGGACTCCAAGTACTACACAATGAACTAGGACATTGCATTTTTGTACATTATTCTCAGAAGACACAGCAGAGATAATGAAATTAGAGCACAGAGGTAATTTTAGCATTGGAATTTTCATGAAGAAAAATAAATGTTCTTGGGTCTTCAGAGAATATTTCTGCTTTTTTCCTGAGAAGAAAACTTCAAGACTTGCAAGAGCTTATAAAAATTGTGTTAGAAGGCCTTAACTCAAATATGTGGTGTTGTTAGTTGCCATTGAATTGATTCTGACTCTTGGTAACCCTTTCTTTGTGTTACAGAGTAGAAGTACTTTATGGGGTTTTCTTAGCTGTACCCTATGAGAAAGTTCTATTCTGTCACATGGGGTCGCTATGAGTTAAAATGGCCTTAATGGCACCTAACAAAAACAACAACAGTCTTAGTGGCAGCAGATCACAAGGCCTTTTCTTCCAAGGTACTGCTGTGTGAGTTCGAAACTTCAATCTTTAATTTAGCAGTAGAGTGCAAACCATTTGCGCCACCTATGGAACTTAATTAAAATTATTTACCAAAAATATCTATAACCATTGTGTTTCTTTACATGTTATTTTCTGACAATAATATTGTTTTAGTGATTCTAGATTATATCCATTTTTAGAAATAAAACTCTTTATTAAAATATAATCACATGAAAGCCCTCAATATATAAAAAAATAAATAAAAGCAGGGCTTCCTTGCTTAAAGCAGTGGTGTGGAGCCTGAGATCCTCCTTCTACACTCTCTCCCAACCATTAAGTCACAGAAAGCACACAAGTGGATTTTTCAAAACTACCAAGGTTCAATTAAAATAAACATGATAAATTTAGGTTCTAACAAAAAAGTAGCATGCAGTATATCAAATAAAAGCATATTGCAGACTAATATCTGAAATATAAGCTCTTAAAAAATAAAATAATAGAGTGTGTGTGTGTGCAGAAAAATGTCTGGAAGAACAGTTATCAAAATGTTAATAGTGATTATCTCAGGGAAGTGAAGTGTAGGATTGAAACAATACACTGTTGTACTGTTTCAACTGTTTATAGTGGAAAATTTATTATTGTACTATATATATATTTTAAAAGAAAACACTACACCATGCTGTTATGGCAATAACCTAAAAAATAGAGATTTACTTGCATACTTTTTCAATACAAGCCAAACGCAAATAACCCAAGTAACAAGATGATTAGGTCCTAGGGAGGAATGTTGGGTAAATCCCAGGAATGATTTTCACTGGCCAAAACATCCTGCTTTTTGGGACAGCTGTGTTCAAAATGCAAACTCAGCTCTGCTTGACCTCAGAGATAAGAATTTTAGCACAGACGACAGTTTATAAGATCAATCATAATCACTGCTCATGGTGAGAACCACATCCTTAAAAATTATACCAATTATGCAAACACAATTTGGTACAGTCATAAGCCATCAAACACTGTTTCGGGGGAAAAAAAATATTCCTTTCCGTTGATTTACGATGAAGTTACTAATAAGACAGATCACTGTCATGGTTTGAATTATGTCCCCCCAAAAATGTGTGTATCAATTTGGTTAGGCCATGATTCCTGGTACTGTGTGATTTTCCTATATGTTGTAAATCCTGCCTCTATGATGTTAGTGAGGGAGGATGGGTGTCAGTTGTGTTAGTAAGGCAAGACGGGATCTACAAGACTGGATTGTGTCCTGAGGCAATCTCTTGAGATATAAAAGACAGAAGTGAGCAGAGAGACAGGGGGACCTCATACCATCAAGAAAGCAGTGCCGGGAGCAGAGTGCGTCCTTTGGACTGGGGTCCCTGCGCCGAGAAGCTCCTAGTCCGGAGGAACATTGATGAGAAGGCCAACAGAGAGAGCAAAAACCTTCCCCTGGAGCTGACGCCCTGAATTTGGACTTTTAGCCTACTTTGACTGTGCAGAAATAAACTTCTCTTCGTTAAAACCGTCCACTTGTGGCATTTCTGTTATGGCAGCACTAGATGACTAAGACAATCACTAACAGAATTGTAGTTCTATTTAAGAAATATAATAGAATATATTATATAATAGAATATATTTATGTAAGCCACCATGCATCTGTCAGTTTGTCTTACTGTGGTGGCTTCTATATTGCTGTGATACTGGAAGCTTTGCCACTGGTATTTCAAATCACCCTTGGTGGACAGTTTCAGTGGAACTTACAGACTAACACACACTAAGAAGAAGGACCTGGCAGTCTACTTTGGAAAAAACTGGCCAATAAAAACCTTATAAATAGCAGCAGAATATTGTTTGATACAGTGCCAGAAAGGCACTCAAAAGACAACTGGGGAAGAGCTGACTCCTCAAAGTAGAATCAACCTTAATGATGTGGATGAAGTCAAGCTTTTGGGGCCTTCATTTGCTGATGTGGCACAACTCAAAATGCAAAGAAACAGCGGCAAACATCCATTAATAATCGGAACGTGGAATGTAGAAAGTATGAATCTAGGAAAATTGGAAGTTGTCAAAAATGAAATGGAATGTATAAAGGTTGATATTCTAGGTGTTATGGATTGAACTGTGTCCCCCAGAAATATCTGTCAACTTGGCCGGATCATGATTCCCAATATTGTGTGATTGTGTACCATTTTGTAATCTTCCGTAATTTCCTTATGTGTTGTAAACTCTATCACTATGATGTAATAAGATGGATTAGCGGCAGTTATACTGACGAGGTCTACAAGATTAGATAGTGTCTCAAGCCAATGTCTTTTGAGATATAAAGGAGAGAAGAGAGCAGAGACACATGGGAACCTCATACCACCAAGAAAGCGGTGTGGGAGCAGAGTGTGTCCTTTGGACCTGAGGTTCCTGTGCAGACAAATTCCCAGACCAAGGGAAGATTGATGACAAAGACCTTCCTCCAGAGCCATCAGACAAAGCATTCCCCTGGAGCTGATGATGCCCTAAATTTGGACTTGTAGCCTACTGGACTGTGAGAGAATCAACTTCTATTTATTAAAGGCATCCACTTGTGGTATTTCTGTTATAGCAGCACTAGATGACTAAGACACTAGGCATTAGTGAGCTGAAATGGACTGCTATCGGCCATTTTTAATCACACAATAATAGGGTCTACTATGCCAGGAATGACAAATTGAAGAGGAATGGCATCGTGTTCCTTGTCAAAAAGAACATTTCAAGATCTGTCTTGAAGTACAATGCTATCAGTGATAGGAATATCCATATGCCTACAAGGAAGGCCAGTTAATAGACTATTATTCAAATCTATGTACCAAGTCGTAATGCCAAAGATGAGGAAATTGAAGATTTTCAACAGCATCTGCAGTTTGAAATTGATCAAACATGCAATCAAGACACATTGATAATTACTGGTGATTGGAATGTGAAAGTTGCTAACAAAGAAGAGGGACAGGTAGTTGGAAAATATGAGCTTGGCAACAGAAATGACGCCGGAGATCGCATGATAGAATTCTGAAAGACCAATGACTTATTCACTGCAAATACCTTTTTCCAACAACATAAACAGTGACTATACACATGGACTTTGCCAGGTAGAATACACACAAGAATCAAATTGACTGCATCTGTGGAAAGAGATGGTGGAAAAGCTCAATATCATCAGTCAGAACAAGGCCAGGGGCTGACTGCTAAACAGAACATCAATTGCTCATATACGAGATCAAGTTGAAGTCGAAAATTAAAACAAGTCCATGAGAGTCAAAATATGACCCTAAGTATATCCCATCTGAATTTGGAGACTATCTCAAGAATAGATTTGATGCATTGAACACTAATGACTGAAGACCAGATGAATTGTATCATGACATCAAGGACATCATATATGAAGAAAGCAAAAGGTCATTAAAAAGACAGGAAAGAAAGAAAAGACCAAAATGGATGTCAAAAGAGACTCTGAAACTTGCTCTTGAGTGTCAAGTATCTAAAGCAAACTGAAGAAATGATGAAGTAAAAGAGCTGAACAGAAGATTTCAAAGGGCAGCTCCAGAAGACAAAGTAAAATATTATAATGAAATGTGCAAAGACTTAGAGTTAGAAAACCAAAAGGGAAGAAAATGCTTGGCATTTCTCAAGCTGAAAGAACTGAAGAAAAAAATTCAAGCCTTGAGTTACAATTCTGAAGGTTTCTATGAGCAAAATATTGAAATAAAAAGGAAACATCAATAACCAATAAGAATTGGTCAATGTATAAGCATTTCAGGACGTAGCACATGATCAAGAACTGATGGTACTGAGGGAAGAAATCCAAGCTGCACTGAAGGCATTGGCAAAAAACAAAGCACCAGGAATTGAGGGAATACCAATTGAAATGTTTCAACAAACAGAAGCAGTGCTGGAGGTGCTCACTCATCTATGTCAAGAAATTTGGAAGGCGGCTACCTGGCCAACTGACTGGAAGAGATCTATATTTGTGCCCATTCCAAAGAAGGGTGATCTAACTGAATGAGAGAATTATTGAACAATATCGTTAATATCACACCCAATTAAAATTTTACTGAAAATCATTCAGAAGTGGTTGCAGCAGTACATCCACCGGGAACTGTCAGAAATTCAAGTCAGATTCAGAAGAGGTCATGAAAAGAGGGATATCATTGTTGATGTCAGGTGGATCTTGGCTGACAGCAGAGAATACCAGAAAGATGTTTACCTGTGTTTTATTGACTATGCAAAGGCATTAAACTGAGTGGATCATAACAAATTACAGATGATGACATTGCAAAGAATAGGAATTCCAGAACATTCAGTTGTGCTCATGAGGAACCTGTACATAGACCAGGAGTTAGTCATTTGAACAGAGCAAGTGGATACTGCATGGTTTAAAATCAAGAATGGTTTGCATCAGGGTTGTATCATTTCACCATACTTATTCAATCTGTTTGCTAAGCAAACAGACCGAGAAGCTGGACTATATGAAGAAGAATGTGGCATCAGGATTGGTGGAAGACTCATTAACAACCTGCAATATGCAGATGACACAACCTGGCTTGCTGAAAGAGAAGAGGAAGACTTGAAGCATTTAGTTATGAAGATCAAAGACCACAGCCTTCAGTATGGATTACACCTCAACATAAAAAAAACAAAAATCTTCACAACTGGTTCAATAAGCAACATCATGATAAGTGAAGGAAAGATTGATTATGTCAAGGATTTCATTTTACTTGGATCCACAATCAACACCCATGGAAGCAGCAGTCAGGAAATCAAATGATGTATTGCATCAGATAAATCTGCTGCAAAAGACCTCTTTAAAGTGGTCAAAAGCAAAGATGTCACTTTAAGCACTAAGGTGTGCCTGACCCAAGCCTTGATAATTTTCAACAGCCTCATATGCATACGAAAGCTGGACAATGAATAAAGAGGACCTAAGAAGAAGAACTGAAGCCTTTGAATTATGGTGTTGGTAAAGAATACTGACTATACCATGAACTGCCAGAAGAACGAACAAGTCTGTCTTGGAAGAAATACAGCCAGATTGCTCCTTGGACTCAAGGATGGCGAGACTTTGTCACATGTGTTTTGGACATGTTATCAGGAGCAACCAGTCCCTTGAGAAGGACATCATCCTTGGGAAAGTAGAGGCTCAGAGAAAAAGAGGAAGACTCTCAACGAGATGGATTGACACAGTGGCTGCAACAATGGGCTCAAACATAACAACGATTGTGAGGATGGTGCAGGACCAGGCAGTGTTTTGTTCTCTTGTGCATAGGGTTGCTGTTAGTCAGAAAGGACTCAACAGCACCGAACAACAACAAATGTATGTAAGTGTTGCAAAGATTTTGCAACTGTTTTTTTAATAATGATTTTACTTTATAATTATCTGCTCATTAGCTCACAGTGGAATCAGAAAAACAGGATCAGATATGGCACAAAATTCACCCCATCTCTGGATATTCATTCCTCAGCATCAAGATATAGAATATAGTAGGCTAACTCAGAAAAAGTGTGAATACATCCATATTAGACTTATAAAAGCATGATATTTTACTTACACCATAGGCCAAAAAACAAACCAAACTCCTTACCACCGAGTCGATTCTGACTTATAGAGACCCTACAGCACAGAGTAGAACTGCCCCATAGGGTTTCCAAGGAGCGCCTGGTGGATTCAAACTGCCAACCTTTTGGTTAGCAGCCATAGCTCTTAACCACTACACCACCAGGGTTTCCATACCATAGGCAGTATATAATTTTTTTGGACTACTACCTCTTAATTTAATTATGGACTTATATTTCTTTCAACACAGCTGTAAATGATTGTATCCAAGCAAGAGTAACTTAAAGATGGATGTGTCATAGCTGAGTATTAAGCTAGCTTTGATACAAATCAGTCAAAACAACACAAATGGCTGCTACTCATCCACTAATTCAATTATTCATTTCTAATTAAACACCCACTATATATTACACAAGGAGCCCTGGTGGCACAGTGGTTAAAGCAGTTGGCTGCTAACCAAAAGGTCAGCTGTTCAAATCCACCAGCTGCTCTGAGGGAGAAAGATGTGGTAGTTTGCTTCCATAAACATTTACAGCCTTGGAAACCTATGGGGCAGTTCTATTCTGTCTTGTAGCGTCACTATGAGTCAGAATTGACGGCAGTGGGATTGGTGGTGGGAGATATGATAAACTATGCTAGTTATTGGGTTTATCTTCAATAGATGTACACTTGCAAAAATAATCTATATTTTATTTATTTTTTAACGTATTTGTCTTCAGTACCTAATCGTGTGCCCTGCATTTGGTATCTAACACAGCATTTTTTATTATACTGAAATAAATTCAACTAAACTGATTTGAATTAAATGCATATGTCATGACTACAGATCTTCAGTATCTTAAAACCTAGAAAATCAAAAATCTATTTAATGAGCAAATGAGAGAGCCCAACTCATCAATTTTGGGCACCAAATCTCTGAAAATCAGACTAGGACCCTGATTATGCCTTACACCTGTTACCACTCTCCCAGCCTAGGTCATCAGCAATTATTGGTCACACTTTAATTAAGCCTCTACCTCTTCATTTCCCAGGCTCTAAAGCTAGGTAATTGGCTGAAATCTACTGACTGAATTTACTGACTTTGGAGTCTTCCTATGTACCCGAGACTGTGGCTCCCGTCTGCTCTTTTCTGCTTTAGCTCATGGGTTCTTTTCTGAACAGGATTTCTCAGAAGAGCCCAATTTGGGATTCAAATTCTAGTTGCATAGAGGTACCTTCTATAAGTGTATTTGAAAGACTTGATATTTATGATGGATTTGGAGGATAAAGGAAGAAGACAGTACCTTTCCCATCGACACAAGGGGAAAGAACACGACAGAGGAAGGCAAGTGGTGAGGTGATATTTTTCTCTACCTAGCTCAAGGGAAGCACAGATCAGAGGAAGATACAGAACAGAGCAGAGGAAAATCGTGACTGGAAACTAAAGGAGCTGATCTAATGGAAGATTTTTTGAGATTCATTATAAACTGTGCTGTACTTTTCGAATGGCTTTATACTCAATAGAACAGCATTTCCACAAGACACTTACAGCAGAGGCAGCAATCATTGGCACGACCTAATCAGTGAGCCAGAGGGGAGTAAGGTGAACTGACTTGTTCTTGGCCTTTGTGATTCCCAGCTCCATGGGATTCTCTGGCATAACCAAGGAAGACTCTTAGGATAGCAGTGAGGTGGGAGGGCTGAGACTTGACATGGGCAAGGGAGGGCTACATGTTAATGAGACATACTCTTGAACTCAAGTTCAAGATGCAAATTAGGGACATTTACACTACACACATGCTTCTGCTTCCCCTTCAGACCAGCTACTCACTGGGCCCTCGCTCATCTATTATACATGAGTTCCTGCTCATGTCTTTGCACATTTATTTTGAGCAAAAATATCCCTTGAGGAAGAGAAAATTTAGAGGGATTATTGAAAATAAAATAAGTCAATTTTATTGCTTTCTAGGTTTGTGTTATGGTTTTTTAAAGCCTAGGCTTTGTAATAAGCTGAAAACATAAAGTGTCCTTAGGGTCTACATAGGCTTTCACAGGTATTTAGAACATTTCTAATAAAAGGGATTTTAAAATTTTTGAAGGGATAGTAGAGTTTAGGTTGATAAAATGCACATATTACAAGGCAAGGGACCATAACGAAGTTAGGTGTGGCCTTCCAGTCTGATATTTAGCTGTTGTATCTTTCTTTCTACTAAAAATAAAAATTTAAGTAGTCACTGCAAACTATATGGGATAAAACACATATATATTAACCGACAGGAATAAATGTTATCCTGAAAATGGAAACAGATTATCTTTTACAAGATTGTGAGTTTGTTATATTTGGCAAACTGAGTTCTGCTATTCCATTACCTGTCCAGATGTTTCATTCATGCATTTATAATATATATTTGTGTCTTTATATATGTTCTATAGACACACAAGCAAAAAATTTTGGAGACCAGCGATATATAGTATTACCTTTGTAGCTCTAGAAAAGTTTCCAGTTACATGTGATAACCTTTAAGAATATAGCTATCACTCAGTTCCTTACACAAACACCACCATGTCAAGCAAACACCATGATCTGATAAATAACAAGCTTCTAGACTCTGACTCTCTAACCATTCAATTAAGTACACCATGATCTGATAAATAACAAGCTTCTAGACTCTGACTCTCTAACCATTCAATTAAGTACACCATGATCTGATAAATAACAAGCTTCTAGACTCTGACTCTCTAACCATTCAATTAAGTAGAAATTGTGAATACTGCAAGACAAAGGCAAAACATAGTGAAATGAAATAGCCACCACAAAGCTGCTACCCAAAGGGGAAAAAGGTTAGACTAAGAATGAAGGTCAAAGCAACTTTAAAATATCAACAAAAGGCTGACTTGTATCCTTTAAGCCAGATGTCTGGAGAAAAATTCTTTCTAATTAAATTTAAGCATAAGCCTATTTAAACTTTTTTCCTGCTCTTTAACTTACTCATCTGTGTTGGAAACATAATACAGGATTCCTTCATCAGTTCCTTTGGTATATTAAAAAATGAGAACAAAACAAAGCCATTGCCAATGAGTTGATTCCGACTCATAGTGACCTATAGGACAGAGTAGTACTACCCCATAGGGTTTCCAAGGGGCAGCTGGTAGATTCAAACTGCTGACCTTATGGTCAGGAGCTGAGCTCTTAACCACTTTACCACCAGGGATCCCTCTTTGGTATAGGTCATATTTAACAACTACCACCCAGATTTACTCACTTCCTCCACCTTTCTCTATATCTGGTCCTGTGGTCCTGAAATCTTTCCCGTGGCTTACCGCTCTTAATAAGATACACATGGGAATAGACCAAAAGTATATTGTACTTTGATGAATATACTATGGTATTAACGTAATTAACATAATACGGAAATTATAAAACAAATACTAGAAATTTTAAATAAATGATATATTAAATCAGCTGCTGTCAAGTCAATTCTGACTCATGGTGACCCCATGTATGTCAGAGTAGAATTGTGCTCTATAGGGTTTTCAGTGGCTGATTTTTCAGAAGTAGATCACCAGGCCTTTCTTTTGAGGCATCTCTTAGTGGGCCCAAACCTCCAAACTTGTGGTTAGCAGCTAAGCAGGTTTACCTTTTGCACCACTCAGGGACACCAGATGAGATATAGGTGACAGGTAATATTTTTAAAATTCAATAACCATTTTGTTCTCACGAAAACACTATCATAGATAATGCTTTTGATAATAAGGTGATTAAAATAATAAATATTTTTTAAAATATTAATTTAGTTTTGAGATGCAGCAATCGCTATGGTTCTATGTTCAGTTTATTGCAATACTTGGTTTTAACGGTTGTCAAAGATAAAAAAAAAGCTCCCATAAGATACAGCTAGAAGCTGTGATAATTGTTTATTTGTTTTTATTCAATCCATTGATTAAGTATTCAACCAAGGTATTTGTTTAAATTTGCCTAGTAAATTTCCATCCTTGACAATGTGAATTGTTGTTCTTGCAAATTAAATGAAAATAATGGCATTTATAATTGTTTTAACAAATGGATTCAATCCCCCAAAATTTCTCTGTAGAGAGTTTTCAAAATCTTAGAAGCATGTTAAAAATTGGTTTCCAAGTATAACATTCTTAAGCCATTTTTGAGTACAAACTCTTATAATGATGCAAATATTTGCAAAAATCCATATTCAAAATATTGTCTCAATAGCATTTTTTTTTTTAAAAAAAGCATTGCTTTTATTCACATTTAGAATGTCACTGTTAAACTAAAGGGACAGGTTGACTGTTTTTTTTATTTTCAAAAATTTCTTATGCGTATCATAAGAACCACTTGTCATCACAGAAAACGATGACCAATTTGGAACACTTGTGTTTTTGTTAAAACATACAAACAAACAAATTTTCTCTAAGTTTGACAGCCCTCATAAATACTTTGCCACAGGACAACCTGTAAACCTCTATATGAAACAAATTATTTTCACTCTCTATTCCAAAATTTTGTGAAGATTCGATTATTTAGGATAATATAATTTGTAAGTCCATTTCATGAGGCTCATGCATACTGTAATACACTGCAACACACTGAAAGTGAACCTGACGGAGTTCTTTCACCCCCATGAACAGTGAAACTCTCATCACCTTCAGTGTCCTTATCCAGCTTTTTTGTGTATTTTTTAACACACTTTCCCCTCACATATGTTTGTTTTTGTTTATTTTTCCATCTCCTATTCCTAGAATGGGAGGCCTGGTGGTTCAGTGGTTAAGAGCTCCTCTGCCAACCAAAAGGTCAGAAGTTCAAATCCACCAGCCACTCCTTGGCAACTCTATGGGGTAGTTCTACTCTGTCCTATGGGTCACTGTGAGTCAGAAGTGACTTGACAGCAACGAGTTTTTTTGTTTATTTGTAGAATGTTGGCTCAGTGAGAGCTGTTTTATTCACTGTTGCATTTTAGCTTCTAGAATAATACCTAGCAAATAGCTGTGTTCAATAGATATTTGTTGAAGGAATGAATAAACTCACTGGTCTCCCTTGAAAACCTTGCCTATGTAAGTGACATGCAAATCTGACATATGGGAGAAATGAGGTCCTTACTGTTAATTTACATTTTAAATGTATATTCTTAGATAAAAATGAATATAAATAGAAGGCATAATACTATATTCCAACAGTACTTTGGAGACCACAAGTCTAATCACTTTGGAGAGGCTTAGATGAGATCTCTTTCCTTTCTACTTACCTACCTACTGATTTTTCTTACAATATATTGGTTTGTTTGTATTCCCATGGTTAAGATTATACAGGACTACCTTTTCACAAATTTTCATCATCCCTATAGGGTTTAGTTGATATGACTACCCTATCAGGATCTAACATAATAATCCCAAAATGCATATAAGTCACATACATAGAGTATCAACCTTATATAATATCATATCAGAGGCACACAGAGAATGTCAGAGATAGACAGGCCCTTATTCATTGTCTAGTTCAAATGTGGAAACTGAGGTCCAGGAAGACTCAACATAAAGTTTCACATCTAACTCATAACCCCGGAGAGAGAAGAACTCTGGTACCCAATACCGAGACATTTGTACCTTTTTACAGATTCTCCTTGTGACATCAAGTCTTAAATCTCATACTATCTTAAAAAATGAAATATGATTTGGAAGGAAGAAAGAATTTATGGAAATAAAATTCAACACTCAATGATCAAAGAGGCACAGAATAGATATGGACCCAAGTAATATAAAAATTAGTATTAACGCAAATTCACATTTTAAACCTTCTATTTGTGAACAAATAATCATTCTTCATTGCAATTACTAATACACCAACATGGAAAAGGGTATCATTTGCAGTTCTTATCATCATACCTGCAATTACAAATAGATTATAAAAGTGTGACATTCATGAAACAGAATATAAATTGTGATAGACTTTTTATTTATGTGACATTTTAGGGAAATCAATTAAATTAATTTTTATGATTATCTCTAAAAATTGAATTCTAAAAGTTACAGCTCAGTGTGTAATGGCTGACATAATGGATAAATTAAAACAATAATTTAACCAAAATGAAACTGAAAATGAAGCAGTGGATATGCAATGCATTACTAGGTAAATAGATAATTATTTTAGTGAGGAAATAACAATAATAGAAAAAAGAGAGAGAGGAGAAATTAGATTACCAAGTTAAGGAGGTTTATTTTCAATATCCACATCCCTGAAACCTATAAAAACCAAACCTGTTGCAGTCAAGTTGATTCTGACTCATAGCTACCCTATAGGACAGAGTAGAAGTGTCTCCACAGGGTCTCCACGGAGCTGCCGGTGGATTTGAACTGCTGATATTTTGGTTAGTAGCCAAGCGCTTAACCGATGTGCCACCAGGGCTCCATCCACATCCCGTCTACCCCATATTTCAAAGAGCACTTCATCCTTTCTAGTTCCCCAGCTGCTCTGAGCTCTAGTACTGTCCTTAAGTCAGTGCATGAACTAATGAGCCAAATGTATTTTTCTTTATTAAGCTACAAGAGTTGTAGCAAATTTCTGAATTATCCCTTAAGGTAGTGCTTGAGTTTTAAAAAAGAGAATCTATTAAGAGGACAGTGTTTAACCAAAAGAAATCTACCCATACTGGCAAAATTTCAGGTTTTGTGTCAGGTTGTTGGAATACGGAAGGGAACATTATATGCACAACGTACTGTACGTTATTTAAACCTCACATCAATTCTATGACCAAACCAAAACCAAACCCATTGCCGTTGAGTTGATTCTGATTCACAGCGACCCTACAGGACAGAGTAGAACTGCCCTAGGGTTTCCAAGGCTGTAATCTTCACAGAAGCAGACTGCTACATCTCTCTCCCACGGTACGGCCGGTGGGTGGGTACCACTGACATTTTGGTTCGTAGCCGAGTGCTTTAACCACTACATCACCAGGGCTCCTTATCAATTTAACAAAACCAGTAATTATCTAAAGAGTCTGACTACCTATGCTACCCATTTATACTGAATATAATTTCCAGAAATGTTGTTGTTAGGTGCCAACAAGTTGGTTCCCCCTCATATGTACAGCAGAACAAAACACTGCTGGGTTTGCACCATCTAACAATCGCTGCTATGTTTGAGCCTGTTGTTGCAACCATTGTGTCAATCTGTCTCATCCAGGGTATTCCTTTCTTTCGCTGACCCTCTCATTACCAAGCATGGTGTTAGTCACTCATTATTTCTACCATGCATACTTCAAAAGTAAGCTGTAAGTTTCTTCATATAGGGGAAATAGCATGGACTTCGAGGTCAAAGAAACCTTGACGCGACTCCGTTTCAGATCATGAACTTATGTAGGTAACCTAAGTTATTAAAGTCCCAATATCCTCACTTATAAACCAGGGTAATAATGTCTTCCTTATCAATTCTATGCTCATATATACTATGGAAATTATCTTCACATTAAAAGTTTGGCAGAAATCGATAGTAAAATCTTCTGGGTTTATAGTTTGCTATTATTGGTTGTTGTTGTTGTTGTTTTTTTTTTATTTTATTTTATTTTTTTATTTCTTTATTTTTATATATTTTATTGTACTTCAGGTGAAAGCTTACAGAGCAAATAGTTTCTCATGAAATAGTAGTACACATGTTGTTCTATGACATTGGTTAACAACCCCACAACGTATTAAGCCTCTAAATTCTCAACCTTTTTTTTTGATGAAAATTACAGATGGCCAAAGATACACCATTTCAAAAATTTCTACATTCACAGTTCAGTGACATTGACTACGCTCTTCCAACTGTGCTGTTATTCTCACTTAAGATGAAGGCTTAAACAACAAAATAGTTTTTTATTTAACAGTTACTACACATGTTGCCCTATGACAATGGTTAACAATCTCACAGCACATCAAGAATATCCTTACTCCACCTTGTGTTCCCTATCACCAGGGGGCTTCCTTGTCCCCTTCTGTCTTCTGGACCTTGTCAGTGGACTATTGTACCTCTTTACTCTCATTTGTTTATTTATTTATTTATTTATTTTTATTTTATTTAAACACCATTTCAAAACTTTTTACTTACACATTTAAGTGATATTGACCATGCTCTTCCAATTGTGCTGCCATTCTCGCCCAAGATGAAGGCTTACAGGACAAAACAGCCTCCCATTTAATAGTTACTACAAATGTTGCCCTATAGCAGTGGTCAACAATCTCACAATACATTGACAGTGTCCTTATTCAATTTGTGTTCCTTATCAGTTTCCTACTCTCCCTCTGCCTTCTGGCCCTTGTCACCGGACTCCTGTACATCGTTAGTCCCATTTAGTTTTACTGGGGTGTCCATTCCAAGGCTTAACATCGAACCTTGAAGGTAACTTCACCTCTGAGCTGAAAGGGTGTCTGGGGGCCACACTCTCGAGGTTTCTCTAGTATTCTTTAGGCCAGTATATCTGGTCTTCTTTTTTTTTTTTTTTTTTTTTTTTGGGAGTTAAAATTATGCTCTACATCCTACTCCAGCTCTGCCCAGAACCCTCTGTTGTGATCCTGGTCAGAGGAGTCATTGGTGGTAGCCAGGCACCATCCAGCTGTACTGGGCTCAGTCCCGTGGAGGCCTTGGTAGCTGTGGACCATTAGTCCTTCGGACTAATCTTTTCCTTGTATCCTGTTCTCTTCGTTCTCCCTTGTTCCCGAAGGGATGAGATCAGTGGAGTATCTTAGATGGCCGCTCATAGGCTTTTAAGACCCCAGAAACTACTCACCAAGGAAGAATGTAGAGCATTATCTTTATAAGTAGTGTCATGCCAATTGAGCTAGATGTTCCCCGAGATCATGGTCCCCAGAGCCCTCCATCCAACAACTCAGTCCCTCGGGGGGTTTGGATGTGTCTATAGGGCCTCCATGACCTTTCCTTGTGCAGGTTGTGTTAGTTTCCCCTGTAGTATGTACTATCTCATCTCTCACCCAAGTTACCACTTACCTATTACCTATTTAGTATTTCCACCCCCCCTCCCATCCCTGGTAACCAACAAAGATTGTTACATTTTGCATGTGAATTTTTTCATGGGTTTTTACAATAGAGGTCTCATACAATATTTGCCCTTTTGTGATTGACTTATTTCACTCAGCATGATGTCCTCCAGTTTCATCCATGTTATGAGATGGTTCACCGATTCATTGTTCTTTCTTGTTGCATACTACTCCATTGTGTGTATGTACCATAGTTTGTGTATCCATTCGTCTGTTGATGGACATCGAGGTTGTTTCCATCGTTTTGCTATTGTGAATAATGCTGCCATGAACATAGATGTGCATATGTCTATTCGAGTGATGACTCTTATTTCTCTAGGATATATTCCTAGGAGTGGGATTGCTGGATCGAATGGTACGTCTATTTCTAGCTTTCTGAGGAAACGCCATATCATTTTCCAAAATGGCTGTATCATTTTGCATTCCCACCAGCAGTGTATAAGAGTTCCCGTCTCCCTGCAGCCCCTCCAACATTTGTTATTTCCAGTGTTTTTGATTCGTGCCAGTAATGCCGGGGTGAGATGGTATCTCATTGTGGTTTTAATTTGCATTTCTCTAATGGCTAGTGATCGCGAGCATTTCCTCACGTGTCTGTTGGCCATTTGGATGTCTTCCTTGGTGAAGTGTCTGTTCATTTCCTTTGCCCATTTTTTGATAGGATTGGTTGTCTTTTTGTTGTAGAGGTGTTGGATTTTCTTGTAGATTATGGAGATTAGACCTTTGTCTGACTTGTACTGTCCAAAAATTTTTTCCCAGTCTGTAGGTTCTCCTTTAACTCTTTTGGTGAAATCTTTTGAAGAGCATAGATGTTTGATTTTTAGAAGATCCCAATTATCTAGTTTATCTGTTGGGTTTTTTGTGTTGATGTTTATGGTTTGTATCCTGTTAATGCCATGTATTAAGGTCTGAAGTGTTGGTCCTATTTTTTCTTCTATGAATTTTATAGTTTGAGGCTTTATATTCAGGTCTTTGATCCATTTTGAAGTAGTTTTTGTATATGGTGTGAGGTATGGGTCCTGTTTCATTTTTCTGCAAATGGATATCCAGTTTTGCTAGCACCATTTGTTAAAAAGACTGTCTTTTCCCCATTTGATGTATTTTGGGCCCTTGTCAAAAATCAGGTGACCGTAGGTGGATGGATTTACATCTGAGTTCTCAATTCTGTTCCATTGGTCAAAGTCTCTGTTGTTGTACCAGTACCAGGCTGTTTTGAGTACTGTAGCTGTATAGTAGGTTCTCAAGTCAGGTAGTGTGAGTCCTCCAACTTTATTCTTCTTCTTCAGTAGTGCTTTACTTATTCGGGGTTTCTTCCCTTTCCATATAAAGTTAATAATTAGTTTTTCCATCTCTTTGAAGAATGTTGTTGGTATTTGTATCAGGATTGCATTGTATTTGTAGATTGCTTTAGGTAGAATTGCCATTTTCACAATGTTGAGTCTGCCTATCCATGAGCATGGTATGTTTTTCCATTTATGTAGATCCCTTTGGGTTTCATGCAGCAGTGTTTTGTAGTTTTCTTTGTATAGGTCTTTTATATTCCTGCTTAGATTTATTCCTAAGTATTTTATCTTTTTAGGGGCTATTGAAAATGGTATTGATTTCCTGATCTCCTTTTCATCGTTCTCTTTACCGGTGTATAGGAATCCAACTGATTTTTGAATGTTTATCTTGTATCCTGCTACTCTGCTGAATCTTTCTATTAATTCCAGTAAATTTCTCGTGGAGTCTTTAGGGTTTTCTATGTATAGTATCATATCATCTGCAAACAGGGAGAGTTTAACTTCTTCATTACCAATTTGGATGCCCTTTATTTCTTTCTCTTGCCTTACTGCTCTAGCTAGAACTTCCAGCACAATGTTAAATAGGAATGGTGATAAAGGGCATCCTTGTCTTGTTCCTGTTTTCAGGGGGAATGTTTTCAGCCTTTCTCCATTAAGAATGATGTTGGCTGTTGGTTTTGCATAGATGCCCTTTATTATGTTGAGAAATTTCCCTTCTATACCTATTTTATTGAGAGCTTTTATCAGGAATGGGTGTTGGACTTTGTCAAATGCCTTTTCTGCATCAATTGAGATAATCATGTGATTTTTTTCTTTCCTTTTATTTATGTGGTGGATTACGTTGATGGATTTTCTAATGTTAAACCATCCTTGCATACCTGGTATGAATCCTACTTGGTCGTGGTGTATTATTTTTTTGATATGATACTGAATTCTATTGGCTAGAATTTTGTTCAGAATTTTTGCATCTATATTCATGAGAGATATTGGTCTGTAATTTTCTTTTTTTGTGATGTCTTTGCCTGGTTTTGGTATCAGCGTTATGCTGGCTTCATAGAATGAATTTGGAAGTGTTGCTTCCTCTTCTATGCTCTGAAATAACTTGAGTAGAACTGGTACGAGCTCTTCTGTAAATGTTTTGTAGAATTCTCCAGTGAAGCCATCTGGGCCAGGGCTTTTTTTGGTTGGGAGTTTTTTTATTACCTTTTCAATCTCTTCTCTTGTTATGGGTCTGTTCAGATTTTCAATATCACTTTGTTGTAGTTTCGGTAGGCCGTATGTTTCTAGAAATTTATCCATTTCCTCTAGGTTTTCAAATTTGTTGGAATATAGTTTTTCATAATATTCTTTTATAATCCTTTTTATTTCAGTTGGGTCTGTTGTAATGTCCCCCATTTCATTTCTTATTTGGGTTATTTGTGCCCTCTGCTGTTTTTCTTTTGTCAGTCTGGCCAGTGGTTTGTCAATTTTGTTGATTCTTTCAAAGAACCAACTTTTGGTTTTGTTGATTCTTTCTATTGTTTTTCTGTTCTCTATTTCATTGATTTCTGCTCTGATCTTTACTATTTCCTTTCTTCCGGTGGTTGTAGGCTTTTTTTGTTGTTCTCTTTCTATTTGTTTGAGTTCTGTAGTTAATGTTTTGATTTTGTCCCTTTCTTCTTTTTTGATATGTGCATCTATTGCTATAAATTGTCCTCTGAGGACTGCCTTTGCTGTGTCCCAAAGGTTTTGGTATGATGTGTTTTCATTTTCATTTGATTCTAGGAATTTTTTAATTCCATCTCTGATTTCTTCTATTACCCATTGATGTGTAAGCAGATTATTATTCAGTTTCCATGTGTTTGATTTTTTTTCCTTGCTCTTTCTAGTGTTAATTTCTACCTTGATGGCATTGTGGTCAGAGAAGATACTGTGAATTATCTCAGCATTTTGGATCTTGTTGAGGATTGCTCTGTGGCCTAAGATGTGGTCTATTCTGGAGAACGTTCCATGTGCATTGGAAAAGAATGTGTACTTTGCAGCGGTTGGATGGAGTGTTCTATATATGTCTATGAGGTCCAGTTGGCTGATTGTGTCCTTTAGGTCTTCTGTATCTTTGCTGAGTTTCTTTTTAGTTGTTCTGTCCTTTACTGAGAGTGGTGTGTTGAAGTCTCCTACTATTATTGTGGAACTGTCAATTTCTCTTTTCAGTGCTGTTAGAGTTTTTTTTATGTATTTTGGAGCCCTGTCATTTGGTGCATAGATATTTATTATGGTTATGTCTTCATGATGGATCATCCCCTTAATCATTATATAGTGTTCTTCTTTGTCTTTTATGGTAGATTTTGTTTTAAAGTCTATTTTATCTGAGATTAGAATTGCCACTCCTGCTCTTTTTTGATAGTTGTTAGCTTGATATATTTTTTTCCAACCTTTGATTTTTAATAAATTCACATCTTTGTTTCTAAGATGTGTCTCTTGTAGACAGCAAATAGATGGATCCTGTTTTCTTATCCATTCTGCCACTCTCCGTCGCTTTATGGGTGCATTGAGTCCATTTACGTTCAGTGTAATTATTGATAGATGTGAGTTTGTTGCTGTCATTTTGTAGTGCTTTTTTTTTGTGATGCTGAAGTTTTCTTTGTTCTTCTTACTCTCTTGTGCTGAGTTCCTTTTGTTTGTGGATTTTGTGTTCATTTCTTTTGTTTTTGTAGGTTTTGTTTTTGTTGAGACTTTATGTTTTTCGTCTTTATTTTTATGAGTTGGTTTGTTAACTTTTTTTGTGGTTACCATGAATTTTACCCTTATCTTTATAATTTTGAAGCAGTCTACCGTTACTTGGTATCGCCTTGCCTTCTTCTCCTTTAGAAGGTTCTATACCTATGCCGTTTCTTCCCTCTTTCATTGTTTTGATGTTGTTGTCATCTTTTGATTGATTTCTCTGATTCCCTGTTGTATATCTTTTGTTTTTGGAAAGTCGTCTGTAGTTCAGTTCCTAGAATGGTATCTGGTTCATGTGAACCTGCGTCCTAGGTCCTAGGTCCTGCCTGAGGTCTGAAGCTGTTTGTCCTCAGATCGAAGAACTCCCTTTAATAATTCTTGTAAGTTTGGTTTGACTTTTGCATATTCCTTTAGTTTCTGTTTATCTGGAAATGACCTAATTTCACCATCAAATCTGAATGAGAGTTTTGCAGGATATATTATTCTTGGCTGACAATTTTTTTCTTTCAAGATTTTATATATGTCATCCCATTGCCTTCTTGCCTGCATGGTTTCTGCTGAATAATCTGAGCTTAGTCTTATTGTTTCTCCTCTGTATGTGACTTCTTGTTTTTCCCGAGCTGCTCTCAGGATTCTTTGTTTGTCTTTAGTTTTAGCGAGTGTGAATATGATATGTCTTGGTGATTTTCTTTTGGGGTCTCTTTTATATGGGGTTCGTTGAGCTTCTTGGATGGCCAGCTTTTCATCTTTCATGATATTGGGAAAGTTTTCTGTCAGCAGTTCCTCAATGATCCTCTCTGTGTTTTCTGTTTTCTCCCCCTGTTCTGGTATGCCAATCACTCGTAAGTTTTTGCTTTTAATTGTGTCCCACATAACTCTCAGGCTCTCTTCATTTTTCTTTGTTCTTTTTTCTGAGTTTTCCTCAAACAGAGTTGTATCCAAGTGTTTGTCTTCAGTTCCACTGATCTTGTCTTCCATGGTTTCAAATCTACTTCTCAGCCCTTCTATGACACCGTCCATTTCTGAAATCTTGTTGTTTATCTTTTGGATTTCTAATTGTTGTTTTTGTATAATTTCGAGTTGTGAATTTATTTTGGCATTTTGTTCCTGCATCATCTTCCTGAATTCTTCCAATTTTTTGTCTGTATTTTCCATAAATTTGTCTATTTTTTCCTCATGTTTGTCAGCTTTTTGCCTCAGTTCTTGGAAAATTCCGAGTATTAGTGATTTGAGTTCCGTATCAGGTACTTCTAGTGCATTTTCTTCCACAGGAGAGTTATCTGGTGTTTTAATTTGGACGCCTATTGGAGCCATCTTGTCTTGTTTTTGTAAATGTTTTGATATTGTTTGCTGTTTTCGGGGCATTCAGTAGATATTTCTCTCGTTTATTGATTGTAGATTTTTTTTTTTTTTTTTCGTTCTTGTGGTACAGCTGGGCAGATCTAGCTGAGGAGGAGCCACTGGGATGGGTTGCTTGTGGCACTCACCGCAGCCACCAGGACGGTCGGTAGTCAGTGCTGGGCAGGTTCCAATAGGGCGTGCCTGCACCGCTTGGTGATGTGATGTCTAGTGCATGGTGCAGGTAGGTAGGGTGCAGCGGGAAGATGGTTATGTGTGAAGCTAAGCTGGATATGGGAGAGAGGAGAGAGGAGGAGGAGCTAAAAGCGTACAAACATAAAAGAATGCTAGGGGAGCTTGTCGTTGGAATGTACAGATGAGAGACTATGGGATGGAGGAAACCAGAAGGGGGAAGAGAAAGAAAAGGAAAGAATGACCAAATAAAAATCAGAAAAGTTAAAGAACTGCAAAGTTCCCAGGGATCCCACCGATGCAGCTATGAGGACTGGGGGAGTCGGTCTCAATTTTCACAGCTCATCCTGGCCAGAAGGTACAGAGGCATACATCGCCTGGTATTCAGGGATCAGAAAGAGAAGGAAGAGATAGAGAGACAAGAAATTAAGCAATGAAGAAAGACAAAAGAGAAAAAGAGGTAAAAGATGACAAAACTAATCAAAAAAGGAAGAAAAATAAAATTGAGAAAAAAAAAAAAAAGGGCAACACCAGCAGTCAGTGCCTACAAATGGGACCCAGAGAGCCCCCACTCAGGGGCGCGAATTCCAAGAAGCCGGTAGTCTCGGGGTTAAGTGACCGTGGCCACGGGAAGCAGAGGGGCCAACTCACAAAGGCCCCAGGATCCCACCCGCGCGGGAGCCCAGACCTGGAAACAGCCACACGCCTGAACGCAGCCCTACAGCCCCGCAGGAGAGAGCAGAGACGGCACTCGGAACCAGGCACCCAGGCTAATGGAGGGGGAGGCGGGAGAAAAAGTTTCACTAGCTGCCAGCAAACGGCTCCCAGAAAGCCGCCAGCCCAGGCACACGGAATCCAAGCACCGGCGCCCCCCAGCTCAGGGACTCCAGCCACAGAAAGCAGAGGGGCGAACGAACAAAGGCCCCGGGATCCCACCCGTGCGGGAGCCCAGACCTAGAAACAGCCACACTCCCGAACGCAGCCCTACAGCCCCGCAGGAGAGAGCAGAGATGGCACTCAGAACCAGGCACCCAGGCAAAAGGAGGGGGAGGCGGCAGAAAAAGGCTCGCTAGCTGCCAGCAAATGGCTCCAAGAAAGCTCCCAGCCCGGGCGCGCGGAATCCAAGCACCAGCGCCCCCCAGCTCAGGGACTCCAGCCACAGAAAGCAGAGGGGCGAACGAACAAAGGCCCTGGGATCCCACCCACGTGGGAACCCAGACCTAGAAACAGCCACACGCCCGCACGCAGCCCTACAGCCCCGCAGGAGAGAGCAGAGACGGCACTCGGAACCAGGCACCCAGGCAAAAGGAGCGGGAGGCGGCAGAAAAAGGTTCGCTAGGTGCCAGCAAACGGCTCCCAGAAAGCCTCCAGCCCGGGCGCGCGGAATCCAAGCACCAGCACCCCCCAGCCCAGGGACCGTGGCCACGGAAAGCAGGGGATCCCCAGCTGAGGCGGAGAGGGGTGGGTGGTGGGAGAGCGCGCACCGCAGTTTACCGGTCGTTCTGTCTCCGACCAGATGCTCTGCAAGGCTGCTCTCCCGTTTGCTGGTCTCCGATAGGAATCCAAGATGGTGGATCCGTGCTGCGTTAGCTGGTAAGGAATCTCTGCCTGAGTCTCTCCTCGCTCTCCGTTCTCTTTTAGTATTCTCACTCCGTTTGGTGTTTGGCTGAGTTCTTTATCTCTTCATTTGGTGTTCTAGGGTTTCAGGATTGTTGATTCTCTGTTAGGCTTAGTTTTTCGGATCTTTGCTGTGGAGGGACGGCGTGGTGTTTCTGCCTAGAGCGCCATCTTGCCCAGATGCCTGTTTTTTTTTTTTTAAATAAAGTTTACAAATATTCCTACAAATAATTTTTTTTCATTTGATGATTTTTTTACAGAAAAAATATTTCAATTTTCTTTGATTTTTAAAATTTATTAGTATAGAGATATACATATAATTCTTATGTCATCCATTGCCTCTGTATCTGATATTTTATTATTTCTAATTTTATTTCTACTTTCCCCTTTTATTTCTTGGTAAAATGTAGCAGTATTTATATTTTATTAGATTTATCAGTCAATGTTGTTTTGCTGTTTTTCAATTTATTATTCATTATTTTTCACTTCTATCTTTGTAATATTATTCCTTATATAAATGGGTTTTTTTTTAACTACTTATTTTCTAACTTTTTTAGGTTAATGTTCAATTCACTATTTTTCATTTTTAAAAATATCATTCAGGGCTAGGAATTTGCTTCTGTAAAGATCTGTGTTTGTTAGGAAACATCTGTGTTCTGATTTTCATAATAATTTTCAGTTGCACTGTGGTTCTCTTTTTGGCCCATGCAAAGAATATATTGAAATTCAAGGGGAAGCTATAGCAACCAGCAGACTTTGTCTTGGTTAGTTTTGTTTCATATTTTATCATCTTTAAAGAAGTAGAAGAAAAAAGACAATTTATCCTTACCACTGTGAATTTGTTTTGGTTCTGGTGAAATCTCTATGCGTGGGCTATGGCTGGTTGACACGTACAGTTCCAAGACCAACTGCCAGTGGATAGCAAGCATTCACCTGGAGTCACTCTGCTTACCTAAAGGTAGATGTTTTCTTACCCTTGCATACCTGCTCCCCACCCTCCACCATTAACTATTTGAAAGATTGCTTTGATACCTGGAAAACTAAAACTGGAAAAGATAGAATATGTATAAATACATTGCTCAGTCCACCTACAGCCATCCTCGAGGCCCTCCACTGCCTGAAACAATATACCTCCCCTGTACTGCTCACATTAGGCATTCAATTAATAATATTTGAGTGAAAGAAGTATATATTTATCCTTCTTTAATTATTTTTTTTAGTGGGAGTTATTATTTGATATCTTTTTATCTCTTAGACGACAGAAAGGAAGTTAATCTTTTTAGTTTTTTGGCACCTAGCATTAGCACAATGTGCCTAACATAGAAGCACTTAGTACTTCTTAAATGAGTTAATAAATGAATTAATAACTAGCCATTAATTATATCTGGTTGTCGTTGTTAGTTGTTGTTGAGTTGATTTCAATTCATGGTGACCCCATGTATACAGAGCAGAACTGCTCCAGAAGGGTTATGTATTATAGAAAAATTAAATCACTTGATTTTTGAGTCTTAAAATTTTCTTAGAATCTCATGTAATTCTGTTTTAAAATAGTATATTTTTGACTCATCCTTAAAGATTAAAGTAGGCTTTCATCCATGCAATATTTGTTTTATTTGGTTTTTGAACAAATATTTATGTAAATTACATTTGATTATAACAACAAAGTGTTCATGCCCTAGTTTGGAAAAGAAGATGATCGGAGACATGTTAAACGATGCTAAAATAATTTATTTAAAAATCATTATGTTGAGATTTTAGAGAAAGAGGTTGTAATTTGTCCAGTATATTTTCATCAATTATGTGCTGCATTAGTTTCATAGAAGAGTTCATAGACTCATCTCAAAAAAAGAAAATGATTATAAAATTACAAATCTCAGGTAATTTACTTTTCAGAACCTGGCAGGAAGATAGTTCAGCTGCTATCAGAGGTAGTATCACCATCTGAGCTAAGTTTCATCCTGGGAATTCAGTAGATGGTGGTGAAGTTCTACAAGGATTATAAAGCATTTTTAGACACCGTAGTAATCTCTATGATTATTTATTGTGTAGTGTTACAAATGCAAGGGGTTTAAACATACAACTTTCTCCTGCTTCTTGTTTATATGAAATATTTTTAAAGGTATACATTTCATCTCCTTATAATTCATCCATATTTCCTACAAGCAGAAGTTGACTATGTCAAAGGAAACACAGTAACCAAAAAGAAAGGCTAAATGTGTACAAAATAAATTTGTTTTCACTTTTAATGTTGATTAAGAAATATATGGGATGCCAATGTCCACACTGCTAACGCACATTCAAACTTGGGTAATTTTCACAAATGTTTAAATCACCTAAGTAAATGTGTGATTAAAGATAAGAACATTGAAAGAAAAAAAACAAAAACAAATTTAAGGACATTAGATAAAGATTTCCAATTCAGATACTCAACAGTAATTTTTTAAAAATTCATTCATCACACATTTATTAAGCATCTACTGTGTACTGAGCACTCTGTTTTAATTGAATTGGATTAAATGATGAAAAACTTACATGATCTTAAAGCATAAATCATAGATGTATGTAAGTTAGAAAGTGATATGTAAGTTAGAAGTCTATAAGAGACATATTTCATACGAGGTAGAAATCATTTCTAAATGAGAAATTGGAAGTACTGTGGGAAAGGAGGCATTTGGCAAAATCTCAATTTTTACTGCCTTACGATTATTCTCCTTTATAATATTAAAGGGGAAATTACCAGAAATATCATGAAATAGAATACACGGTGCTGCTGATCCTTCGATAATAATCAATTATGTTATGCCCCACTCTTCATAGTCAGGTAACATTGGAAACTAGAATTACTATCTCATATACTCACAGAATTTTATACAAAAAAGAAGCAATGCTATCTACTCTTTGCTTCTCAAACAGAACAGAAAGAGAAATGTTCTGGGAACAGGCAAATATGTAAGACAGACATGATTCATCTTCCTGAAATATTTTATATATTGTCTGTGAAAGAATAAAATATTATTTTTAATTAAAAATGGACACATACATATGGAGTAGAATGCAAACTATTCAATGTTTAAGGACAAAAATTTAAAATCCATGTGACATTTGTAGTAGACCATTTGCTCTATGAACTCAGAACAACGGGTTAGCGATAACTCTCCTCTATCCTTAGACATGATTCAGTGCGTACTCTTGAAAAGTGGTGATGTAATTCAACCTCTTCATTATAAAAAGGAGAATGCCAAATCCCAGGAAGTTCATATGACTCACCTTGGTGACAAAGCTCAGAGACAGAACCAGGTTTATGATGCAGTTTTTCTGACTCCAGATTATATTCCTTTCACTATACCACATTGCCTCCCCTTAAACATTTTTTTTTTTTCTGTTACTCTCACATTTTATGTAGCTAAGAGGATTTGTCTCCTACTCATTTCTATTCTTAGGTTCCTGTGTCCTTTCTATGCCTCCCTACTTTTTAAATCATATTCCAACTGTAAATTATTCCATAACTTTATGCATGTGCTGTCTTCAGACTGATCCTAATAATAACTGAAGAAATAAAAGATAAACTGAACTCACATCTACTAAAATGCCAAAAAAATAAAATAAAATCCTCCCATATGAAGACGAATAAAGGAAGGACCTTCTCATATTCTATATTATGGCACAGTTAGATCGTCATCTTCTTTAAAACATATAGTGTTTTTTGGTAAACAGTATAAGGTAGAAGTGATGGAGTGCCAATTATGAGCATGGGCCTCAAGGAATATTGTTTTGCCCTTCGTTCTCTCGTGCCTTTGCCATTAGTATAAAAGGAACTTTCCAGGACTGCTCTACTGTCCCTTGAGGATAATGAGAGAGAGAGAGAGAGAAAGCAGAGTGAGTTGTCCCAGCTGAGTCCAGCCTAGATCTGTTGACCTTCAGCTGATACCAGCCTGCATCTGTCACCCCAACAGACCTGGAGACATGCGATCAGTAAACACTTGTAACGTGATGCTTAAGTTATGTGGTTGCTTGTTATTCAGCATTATTGTGGAAGTTGATAATTGATATAATCTCTAAAATTCGTATCCCTCCATCTAGTAGTTAAGACTCCTAATGGCCTGGTTTCAAGCAACTTTTTCAAACTCATTCTTCACTTATTAAGGATCATATGTTAGAGTCAATCTCATTTACCTTCCACTGTTTTAAGCAATTAGCATTCTCACCTCTTTTTCCCCTTCAGATATTTCATAAACCATTCATGACTGAGTGCTGTCACTGATAGTTTTCTGGCATTTCTCAAAACTTGGATGATTCTTTATATTTTGTAAAGAGCTAACTCATCATTCAGAACTTGGAAAACGTACTCGACAGTCACAAGGAAAAAAAAAAAGCTAACTCATGAAGACTCAAATCCAGCCTGCTGCCTGTTTTTGTAAATAAAGTTTTATTGAAACACAGCCACACTCATTTTTTTAAATGTGTTGTATATAGCTCCACTTATACTACAGTAGCAGAGTTGAATAGTGGTGACAGAGTCTATATGGCCTGCAAAGCCTCAAATATTTACAATCCTACCCTTCGTGGAAGAAGTTTGTTGACTTTTTATCTATAGCATATCATTTGATCATTCTTGTTTCATATCTAACACAAAATACTATTAAAAGCATTTTTTAAATGTCAAGCAATATGTAAGACATCTGTATACTGAGAAGAAAGGTCAAACCATGGAATTCAATAAGCTGACAGTCTAGTGACTTGGACATAGTCCTAAATATTTTTATGCTTATTATATCTTAAATACCTGCAAGAAGTCTCACTGGTGGGTAGTAGTATCATACAAGAGATTTGAAACTTAAAACTATTAAGTATGTTGTCCAAGGCCTTATAGGTAGTTAACTTTAATTCTGTGCCTCATGCCTCCATACCTATTGCTCTTTCTATTGTAACAAAGGAATCATTGTTGTTGTTGTTAGGTGCTGTCAAGTTGGTTCCCACTCATAGTGACCCTATGTACCACAGAATGAAACATTGCCCGGTCCTGTCCTGCACCATTCTCACAATCGTTTCTATGGTTGAGCCCATTGTTGCAGCCATTGTGTCAATCCATCTCATTGAGGGTTTTACTCTGACTCTCTACCAAGCATGATGTCATTATACAGGGACTGGTCCCTCTGGATAACATGTCCAAAGTACGTGAGATCAAGTCTCACCATCTTTGCTTCTAAGCAAAGGTGACTGTACTTCTTCCAAGACAGATTTTTTTGTTTTTCTGGCAGTTGATGGTGTCTTCAATATTCTTCGCCAACACCATAATTCAAAGGCAACAAGTCTTCTTCAGTCTTTTTATTCATTGTCCAGTTTTTGTATGCATATAAGGTGATTGAAAATACTATGGCTTGGGTCAGGCACACCTTAGTCCTCAAAGTAACATCTTCACTTTTGAACACTTTAAAGAGGTCCTTTGCAGCAGATTTGCCCAATACAATACGACACAGAGAACTCAATATAAGACACAGAGAACTCAATATTAAACAACAGAGACCTGGTCTCTGAGGTAGTTTGTGTTAATAGCTGAAATCGTTCACCTTTCTTTGTACCTTACCCTTTGCCATGTGATTTTGTGGTTCTTCTCACTGAAGTTGTTATGCTGTTAGGTGATGTCTAGTTGATTCTGTCTCATAGCAACCGTATGTACAACAGAAGGAAACACTGCTCAATCCTGTGCCATTCTCACAATCATTGTTATGTTTGAGGCCATTGTTGCAGCAACTGTGACTACGTATCTCCTTAAGGGTCTTCCTCTTTTCTGATGACCCTCTACTTTACCAAGCATGATGTCCTTCTCCAGGGACTGGTCCCTCCTGATAACATGCCCAAAGTACATGAGATGAAGTCTCACTATCCTCACTTCTAAGGAGGATTCTGGCTGTACTTCTTCCAAGATAAATTTTTTTGTTCTTCTGGCATTCAGTGGTATATTCAATATTCTTCACCAGCATCATAATTCAAAGGCATCAATTCTTCTTCGGACTTTTTATTCATCATCCAGATTTTGCATACATATGAGGCGATTGGAAATACCATGGCTTGGGCCAGGTGCACCTTAGTCCTCAAGGTGACATGTTTGCTTTTTAACACTTTAAAGAGGTCTTTTGCAGCAGATTTGCCCAATAGAATGCGTCTTATGATTTCTTGACCGCTGCTTCCATGGGTGTTGATTGTAGATCCAAGTAAAATGAAGTCCTTGACAACTTCAATATTTTTTCCATTTATCATGATGTTGCTTATTGGTCCAGTTGTGAGGATTTTTGTTTTCTTTATGTTGAAGTGCAGTCCATACTGAAGCCTGTAGTCTTTGATCTTCATCAGTAAGGGCTTCAAGTCCTCTTCACTTTCAGCAAGCAAGATTGTGTCATCTGCAAGGCTGTTAATGAGTCTTCCTCCAATCCTAATGCCATGTTCTTCTTCATATAGTCCAGCTTCTCAGATTATTTGCTCATCATACATATTGAGGAGCCAGAGTATATTTCCCTACACTTATAATCTGGACTCAGTCATGTAGACAGAGAAATCCAGAACAGAATCACCATTGATATGCTGAGTTCTGATACAATTTCATTGGTATTTTTCCTGTATCAGACTCATTGGCTACAGATGTTCTGCACATTTGTGCTTTTCTTTAATAGTAAAAATATCCTTTTTTATGTATGAGATGAATTATAAAACTATGATAATTATTTTTTCTCCCACAACTGTTCTCATCTTCTACCGAAACTATGCCTCCTCAGCCTAACTTGAAGAATCCCTTCTCCTGTTCTGACTTAAAACTCAGACCTAACTATGTAGGCTTCCTCTAGCACAAAGATTGTGACATCTGAGAACTTATCACAGCCTTTTAAGTAGGATTTATAAACCATATAATTTGTAATATTTTTTCTTCTAAATTTGAATTGTCTTGAGGGCAGAGATTATGCCTTAGAAATTTTTGTACTCTTTCTGTGGGTAAAGTTGTATAAGGCTCTCAGAAAGTACAAAGTTAAATTTGATTCCCAGTTATGGAAAATTATTCACTCCAATGGTTAATTATTTTAACTCTTTTGTTTTTGTATTTTATGATTTTCTATTGCTAGATTAGTAGCTATAGCTTATACTTATCCTTCAATGCAATATTTCTCAAATTCTTTAAAAAAAAATCATGTAACAAGTAAATTTTTTTTTAAAAAGGGTATTTCTGGTTTCATAAAAAGACCAAAGGAAATGTTTGATATATGCATAGTGAACTCTACTAATACACACAACTGGGGAGGAAAAACAAAAACAGTCTGATAAAAGTTACTAGATTTATCATATCCTATACTGATCAGTTGATTTTGAATAATTTATGGCAAAATTGTATTTGTGTGTGATACTAGTTATACTGTCCAATAATTTCTGCATTCTGTTTGATCACCTTTCTTTCGAATAGGCATCAATATGTATCTTTTCCAGTCAGTTGGCCAGGTAGCTGTCTTCCAAATTTCCTGGCATAGATGAGTGAGAATTTCCAGTGCTGCGTCCATTTGTTGAAACATCTCAACTGGTATTCCATCAATTCCTGGAGCCTTGTTTTTTGACAATGTCTTCAGCGTAGCTTGGACTTCTTTCTTTAGTACCATCCGTTCTTGATCATATGCTACTTCCCGAAATGACTGAATGTTGACCAATTCTTTTTGGTACAATGACTCTGTGTATTTCTCCCATCTTCTTTTGATGTTTCCTGAGTCATTCAGTATTTTGTCCACAGAATCCTTCAGTGACTACCAGAAATTCAAGCCAGATTCAGAAGAGCACGAGGAACAAGCGATATCATTACTGATGTCAGATGGATTTTGGCTGAAAGTAGAGAATACCAGAAAGATGTTTACCAGGAAGATGTTTACCTGTATTTTATTGACTATGCAAAGGAATTCCACTGTGTAGATCATAACAAATTATTGATAACATTGCAAAGAATAGGAATTCCAGAACATTTAATTGTGCTCATGAGGAACCTGTACATAGATTAAGAGGCAGTCTTTTGAACAGAACAAGGGGATACTGCATGGTTTAAAACCAGCAAAGATGTGCATCAGAGTTGTATCCTTTCACCATACCTAGTCAATCTGTATGCTGACCAAATAATTCAAGAAGCTGGACTATATGAAGAAGAATGGGGCATCAGGATTGGAAGAAGATTCATTAACAACTTTTGACATGCAGATGACACAATCTTGCTTGCTGAAAGTGAAGAGGACTTGAAGCACTTACTGATGAATATCAAAAACTTCAGCCTTTAGTATAGATTACATCTCAACATAAACAAAACAAAAATCCTCACAATGGACCAATAAGCAATACCATGATAAATGGAGAAAAGATTGAAGTTGTCAAGGACTTCATTTTACTTGGATCCACAATCAACACCCATGGAAGCAGCAGTCAAGAAAACAAAGGACACATTGCTTTGGACTGCAAAAGATCTCTTTAAATTGTTTAAAAAGCAAGGGTGTCACTTTAAGGACTAAGGTGAATCTGACCCAAATCATGGTGTTTTCAACGTTCTCATGTGCATGTGAAAGCTGGATAATGAGTAAGGAAGAAACCGAAGATGAATTGATGCCTTTGAAATATGGTGTTGGCAAAGAATATTGAATATACAATGAACTGTCAAAAGAAAGAACACATCTGTCTTAGAAGAAGTATAGCCAGTATGCTTCTTAGAAGCAAGGATGGCGAGACTTGTCTCACATACTTTGGACACATTATCATGAGGGATCATTCCCTAGAGAAGAACATCATGCTTGGTAAAGCAGAGGGATCAGTGAAAAAAGAAGAAGACCCTCGATGAGATGGATTGACACTGTGGCTGCAACAATGGGCTTAAGCACAAAAATGATTGTGAGGATGGCGCAGGACCGGGTAGTGTTTCATTCCGTTGTACATAGGGTCACTATGAGTTGGAATTGACTGGATGGCATGTAACAACAACAATTTTACCTCTTTATAATGTTAAAAATATGCATAGCCACAGTGTTAATTATCATGATACCAAACCAAAACCATTCCATCGAGTTGATTCCAACTCATAGCGACCCTACAGGACAGAGTAGAACTGCCCCATATGTTTCCAAGGAGCGGCTGGTGGATTGGAACTGCCAACATTTTGGTTAGCAGCTGAGCTCTTAACCACTGTGCCCCAGGGCTCCAATTATCATGATAAAGGTACATAGTTCATTTTTTTTCCAAGTGTCCTGAGGTATGGTGTATTCAGTTTGAATTTAAGAATTATATTCCATAAGCTTTTTCTTCTTTACAGACACGCAAATTTGCTTTATGATTTTTGTTTGTTTTTTAAAGAAAGAAAAGTGGGAAATCCTTAGCTATTTGTCATCTTTAAAATATATTTCTGATTCTCATCTTCACACTTACATTTATGCTAAGGTTGAGTTTGGGGGAGGGAGATAGAAAGAGAAATAAAATGAAAAGGGAAAGTCATTGAAGCCTCTCCAATGACTAGCATTGGTGAATCAAAATCTTCTATGTACAAGTGGCCAGGCAGGTTTGAATAGATTTGGGTTGACAGTAGGAAGATGAGCAATTCAGGAGTGAATGAATTCTATCTTGCTTTGTTTGTTTGTTTTTTTCCCCTACTCTGCTAGGTATAAATCTGTCGTATGAACTACCTTGGTTTCAGCTATTGAAATGTCCATTCAGGGTCAGAGTCCTCTCCTCCCTATCTGTCCATAGGTCCTTCTCAACCATCTTAGTCCTCTGAATAGTCTGAATGACCTTGTATTAACATTTTTCTGTAGTCACTGTCTAAGTCCTCATTTATGTTTAACTTTTTAAGCTACTGCCTTTTACTATCATTATCTTATGCAACTTATAAAGAACTTCATGTATTTTGTATAAATCTTACTAATATAAGTCTTTTACTTTGCAGGATTATACATATCCATCTGCATTTATAAATACAACTTCCACTATGCTTCAAAACTAGAGATAAAATCATTACAAAGTGAAATGATTGGAATGATGCAGAAGGTTCCAACTAGATGAAGATTTCTCCCACAAGCCTTTTCACCAAATATTGATATGTGAGAATTCTGGTCTTCATGCTTAAAAAACAAAACAAAAAAACCCACGTTACCATCAAGTTGATTCCGACTCATAGCGACCTACAGGACAGAGTAGAACTGCCCCATAGGGTTCCCAAGGAAAGGTTGGTGAATTTGAACTGCTGACCTCTTGGTTAGCAGCCAAGCGCTTAACCACTGCACCACCAAAGCTCCGGTCTTTATGCTTACTGTATCAAAATGTAGACACTCAGGCTAGTGAGTCTTATGCTAGAGATCTGAATGTGTCTGTTCCGTTTAAACCTGTCATAGTGAATATCCATTTTAATTCTGACATTTAGAAATGATGCAATCTTGGATTGCAGAAAAAGGCAAACAAAAAACATTACATACCAATCTGTGCAGACAATAACCTTTTGCTTTGATTTATATTGCATTGAAACCCAGTATTTTGCCTTACAATTAAAAAAAAATCAAAATTCATTTTGCTCTTCATATTTAAATTCTGGCCATTAAGAAAATGACCTTTACCAAGTTGTTGAAATATGTGTAGTATATATATACATGTTTTAATTTTGATTTATTGTATAGTTCAGTTCATTGAATTTGTTAGGCTGGGATTTTAAATCAAGTGTCTTGACTTGTTTATTTAATTTTTATATTTTATCATCTTTTTTGTTTGTTTTAATTTGTTTTGCTGGTTGTGTATGTGTGTGCGTGTGTGTGTAGCATTGTGTGAAGGTAGTTAAAATTATACGGGGAGACACTTCCTAGCCAGGCTTCCTGTTAAATGATGCAAGAGTAGAGTCAAAGCTATTCTGAATTTAAAGTATTATAGCATTTCTTTATTTGTTAAACAATTTCTTATGTGACTTTATTAGAATATTTATTTGGGAAGTTCTATCTGAACCACAGTGCATCTATTGCCCAACTCCAATAATGTTTAGACTAACACTATGAATCAGTAAATTTTATTAGGTTCTGTGAGCCAGATCTCCTTTTACATTACGTCAGTATTACAAAAGACCACAGCTACTGAAAAGGTAGATTGCAAAGCTCAAAATCGTAACACGTCAAAACTTGTACAATATTCTTGGTATTCCCTATAGTTCTTCCATATACTCATTTTCACTGATTCAAAACCACTATTGTGAAATTCCTCTATGAGCCCTAGTGGAGCAGTGGTTAAGTACTCGGCTGCTAACCAAAAGGTTGACTGTTCGAACCCACCCAGCAGCTAGCAGGAGAAGGACCAGCCTATCTGTTCCTGTAAAGATTACAGCTACAGAACTCTGTGGGGGCACTTCTGCTCTGTCATACGGGGTCGCTATGAATAGAAATTGACTTGACAACTCCTAAAAACTATGACCTTCCTGGGGTCTCATGTGAATGCTCAAGCAAAACTGAAATGGACTCGTGTATTATGTTTTTTTAAATTATAAGATCTTGGAACGCAACAAACAAATATATATATATTTTTTTCCTCATCCCCCCACCCACTTCGTTTCAATGAATCCTTTTACTTTGCAGAAAGTAAAATTATATATGGTATTATATTTTTCTGAGTTCAAATCACTCTGAAGACTTCTTAACTGTTTCCTTATCCATGAATTGCTCCTACATACATGCTCATATCCATGATTAATGTGAATATAATAAATTTTACATCTTTGAAGCAGTATTTATGTTTCTAGTTTCAATCCACTTTACTCTGAGTTTTGGTTATATATTATACACAAAATATTCATTATATACAACACAAACCTATCATAGCTGACACTAAAAAATAAAATAGAAAAGAGAAAATATTCCCTAACACACAACCCACTACCAGTTACCCAGATGATAAACATAGTTTCTGGTAGAATAGAACGAACAAAGTTAAGATATAAATGTAACTTACTGAAACACCCAGACTCTCATACTGAAAACTGGATATGGAGGTTCCATTTGGATAATTTATTCTCCAATCTTAAGGCTTACAGTGGAGAAAATAATGTGTTTAAATATAAATAACAATCTTAAAGCCTCACAGACTTTATACTATTTATCAGAAAGCTTAAATTGTCAGATCAGACTCAAAGTAATCATAGATCTTACCTATCATCAAATTTTATTAATAATACAAACAAATAAAAAATATCAAGACAGGAGAAACATGGAAAAATCTGAGACTATCAACACAGCTCTTGCAGTCTTTTCTTCCTGCATTCAGATGCACTTTGGTTCAGATAGAACCTTACTAACAATTCATGTGAGACAACACTTACCTAACAAGAACTATTTCATTTATATACTCATACACATATCTCTTATATATCCATATTCATAAATCCATAACAATCCAAGTTTATTTAAAATAAGCAACTTATACAAGGTACATCTTCAAAAAAGCATGGCTTAGATAAGAATTCTCTAACTAGTAAGTACTATTAGAGTGTTTCACAGGAAAAAGTCTCTTACTAGCAGGTTTATAAGGGTCAAGGACCTTTCCTCCATTTTTTACTGATAAGGAGAGAAACTAGATTTCAGACCTGATACTATCCATTTCCTTTCTAATACTATTTATCCAAATGTAGAGTAATGCCTTTAAATAGAAGAGCTACTGGGTCAAAATCATCGGCAAAATTACAAAAATTCCTTATTGATTAGAAAGTACGTTTATTAAAATTAAAATTATTTTTAAAACTCTATTGGAATAACATGAACATTAACAGCATTTTGCACATATCAAATTTGTAAAATCTATCTATATATTATTCTTTGCCTGTTAGATAATTGTCAGGCTCTCCCTTTCATAATTTCAGCAAAATTTTTAGACACATACTATGTCTGATTTTAAATATGAATACTAAGAGATATTTTGCCTATAGGGGTTTCTTCAAGCAGATATTCATTTTTAAAAATAAATTAGATAGCTTTGAAGCTCTATTGAAAAAATTAATACAAATAAATAAATTTTTGTTTGAATGCTTTATAATAAAATATCTCAGTTATGAGGAAAAGCATAATGTGTTTCCTTTCATTTTCTTCCTATATGCTATTATAAAATAATATGTTTAAAATGTACTAATGTTTCCCTCTTCCTTCATTTTCCACATGTGTCCCACACTACTATATTTGTGTCACATGCTGGATTATTAAAATGTTTGCAAAAGCAAAGACTATGTAAAAGAGGTGATAGATTGATAACTGAACAGTTTGCTAAGTGCTCAATAAATCATTGTTTATTAAGCTACTCAATTATCTCTCATACTGAGAGATCTAGTTATTGTTATTAATTTTAAGGCTCACATTATTAACATTTTAAGATCTTTAAAATCAAGGTTTATCTTAAAATTACTCTTGGCCAGTGGACAGTAATGATGTGGTTGTTGATGCCTAAGCTCTTATGACCATGAACAGCAGCAACATAAACTTGCAGATTGGGTGTCAATGGCTTGGAAAAATGTCCAAGAGGCAATAGTGAAAAACTGTTTTAACCCTGTGGAAAGAAGAGGTGGTGAATGAAACATGTTTATCAACATTTCTGAAGTTGAAATTTAAAAAAAAAAAAATCTTGGTTTACTAAGCTTATTTCAAAGTCAGTTTAAGAGCTCAGCATGATTTTGCTTTTAAATATTTTATGGATCATTTTTTGAGACGTTGCATTACCAATGTGATTTATGGCACAAAAAAATGAGGTTTCAGGGAAAAGCAAGGACAGATTTTAGGGAAAAACAATTGAAAATTGAGTTGGAAACATCAGACTCTGCGAAAATGTTTAGGAAAATATTAAGCAATTTTTGCTTATATTTTATTTTTTATATACACACAAGAGTGTTATATGAATAAAAGCTTGATTAAAAGAACACTTGCAACAAATGTAAAATTAAAAAATTAGTGAAAATAAAGTTTAATTGGTGGATTTTCTTTTCTTTAGAGGTACATCGAAAAATAGAGTCTTATAATCAAAGGTGTCTCAGAATAGATGAAACATTGCATTTCCATTTTCGTGATGAAGAAGCTAGTGTTTAGTAAGGCTAAGCCATTTGTCATAGTTGGGAAAGCTGAGATCTGGGCACACATGTAGAATATTAATATAAATAAACTATAAAAACCCAATCGCTGATCCATACAGTAACATCTTTAAACCAACCTGGCCTGAGATCCATCAGACTAGTTATTTGAGAGAGCTAAGGTTTGCTCCTGGGAAGGGGATCCTCTGATTGAGTCACTCTGCATCAGGAGGATAAGGCCCCCCTGAAATGAAACCCATTGCCATTAGAGTCAATTCCCACTCATAGTGATCCTATAGGACAGAGTAGAACTGACATAGGGTTTCCAAGGCTGAAATCTTCACAGAAGCAGACTGCCACATCTTTCTCCCAGAGCTGCTGGTGGGTTTAAACCACTGACCTTTCAGTTAGCAGCAGAGTGCTTATCCCACTGTGTCACCAGGCTTCCTTTTGAGGATAAGGCACAAAGAAATACCCTGGGTTGTCCTGCCCTTTGACCTTTGACTAAACTAAATTTAGGGTGGAAAAGAGTGTGGCACTAGTTCCAAATATTCTTTTTTTCTGCTATGCATTCCCTGACTTTACTTCATTCAACCTTGTCTGATCATAAATATGGGCATTATTCACTCTATTATAAGTGAGTAATCTACAACATTAAATTGCATTTGATCTTAAAGTACCAAATGTTATATTTAAGAAAATTTTCGATGCAAATTCTTTTTTAAGCATGCTATTCACTTTCACATTTGTATTCCCTAGCCCTTTTTCTCTAATTCTAGTTGCCTGCAGTTCAAGCCTCAGTTCAAATGAACGTTTCTTCTTTCCAGAAGCCTTCTTTAACACAGCCCCTACTCATCTTGATATGGTTGGTTTCTCATCTCTATGTTTATATACTACAATTGTAATGGCCATACAAGCACTTATATTTAAGCATCTTTGTTCCTATGCTAACTAGTGAGGTCTTCTGTATAACCTCATGTGTCCAGCATATCATAGACTCTCAGTAAATCATTAGTGAACCTTAAAGGATAAAGAAAATATTAAAGGGTTTTTTGTTGTCTTTTTTTTTCTTTTGCCTTGGGGTTTTAATATCTATTTATTTTGGTGAAACACAAGAATTAGCCATTTAGTAGCACATTGTAAAGCAAATACCATCCAATTTCTTCTTGGGAAAAGTCTAACTAGCTTGAAGTTCATGTGAATTGTCACATGTGATTGTGGTGGGTGCTGTGTTTCTGTTCATTTTATTGTCTTTAAAACAACAACAACAACAACTAAATAGGAAAATAATAACTTTTTTTGTTGTTCAGTTTGAGTGAGACTTCACTGGGCTTGTCTGTGGGTGTTCTTATTTACTAGTTTTTCACCAGGTAATCTAAGATGAACCCAGAAAGATATCTAGGAATGATACACGAAGGACCAACAAGAACATTTAACTGAACTGGACTGACATAGTGCACAGTGAACTCCATTGTGATGCCTTTACCGTTGTTGTTAGTTGCCATCAAGTCGGCTTCAATTCATGGCAACACATACATTCCCATATTGCCCAGTTCTGCACTATCTTCAGGATCGTTGGTGCTTGAATTAAAAGCTATCTTTATCTATAAATGTATAGTGTGTTATTCTGTGTAGCTCAGGAAATCATCTAGTGTAAAACATAACATTAGTTTCAAAACCAACTAGGAATAATAAAACTTGAATGAAATATTAAGGAAGAGAAATTGCCTTAGTCTTCTATAAAAAGTGGAAATGCAGGGGTTTAGCAGGAAGATTAGAGCTCAGGTTTACCCAGTTAAGTAATTTCTGGTCAAAAGTGGAAATTATTTCATTTCTTTATCAGTATTAGGCCAAAGCTGTAATTCAGTCAACTTGGTTCACTAATCTTAGTAGAGGTTCCTGAGGGTCTGTGGTCCACTTTAGATTTTTACTGTAACTTGACTAAAACTATGTTAGAGAACTGAGAGTGATAAAAATGTTTCTTTTCCTTTTTTCACTATATAATTAATGTCTACTGGACAGATTGAAAGATATTTCCTTCAGGGAAAAAATGATGGAAGCAATCACTTGGATTACTACAGCTCTTCAAATGGGCTTTTTGGTATTGGACTTGATATTTTATTTTGTTCTTTGCAAACAGTACATAAGGGACAGTGAGATACTCCACAAAATCTTGGAGATAAAGAAAACAGAGTGGACCTCTGAGACTTTAATAAAATCTTCAGACAAAAGAATGGGATAGAAAGTGTGCTATCCCCCCTGGAACTCATATCTAGATAATTAAGTTGAAAGAAACAAGATATCAAAAGAAGGAAGTCGCCAACTTAGAAAATTAAGTTTTGACTATCCACACATTTTTGAATTTGCTCTAATTCTTTACTAACTCAGGACTCGTTTTCTTACTACTTTTTGTTTCCCAAGAGCTTGGATAGAATGAAAGTCTAAGTGTATAGGTGTGTGAATGGAGGGGATCTTAGCCATATCGTTCCAACACCAAGACTGAGTACCACACCCTGAGTCATGGCAAATTCACCAAATAAGGTCTAGCTGTAAGGCCTCCTTGAGTTGATCTTTTCTTTGTGGAAACACCTCCCCTTCCTCATCACCTCTGAATATGCTTTACCAACATCAATTGTCCCTTTGATTTTTCTTAATTTATGTGACTAAATCTCCTATATTTGTTTATTTCTTTCAAGGCACACAAATTAGACATTATGTACCTACAATGATTACAATCATCTTTTCCTTCTAGAAACAAAGACGTGCGTGTGTTTGTGTGATTTTATAAATGAGCCAAAATTCATCTATTAACCATGCCTCCAATATATGCCTCCAGTTTAATTTTATATATTTCCATCATCAACTGGTAGCTTTAAGTAATCATCTTACATGTTGCAAATTATCACATCATTTAACAATTTCACTAACAGAATCACAGAATCAAATTTAAAAGGAGACTATACAGGTTATTGAATTTAGCTGTCTACTTGAATTTTCAACTCCATACAGTATCTTCAAGTTGTAAAGTGATGATTGATTACTTTACTTTCCAGGGGCCAATTAGTCATGTTTCACATACTTTGGACATGTTATCAGGAGGGATCAGTTTGTGGAGAAGGACATCATGCTTGGTAAAGTAGAGGGTCAGTGAAAAAAGAGGAAGACGCTCAATGAGATGGATTGATACAGTGGCTGCAACAATGTGTTCAAGCATAACAACAATTGTGAGGATGGCACAGAGCCAGGCAGTGTTTCATTCTTTTGTACATAGGGTTGCTTTGAGTTGGAACCAACTCAATGGCACCTAACAACAACATTCCTCAGCAGCTCTGATTGTAAAAATGTGTATCTTCCTAGAGCTTCCAACAAGTGGTATCAGATCATAACTTAGTCATACAGAATATCAGATCTCCTTCTGCAAATCTACGTCTCCAAGATGAATTTTGCCTTAGTTTTTCAATTTGTTCCTAAAACAGTTTTGACTGTGACCTAAGTCTAGCTGCTCTCTTTTGAATAAATTTTATCTTTATAATTATAAAAGAAAATTCTCTGTAATGATTACATTATCCATGAATATTTTAGTAACTAGTACAGAGCAGAGTGGTACATATTTTTAGGTACTACTCCCACAGTCTATGATGACATTTGGTATTTTGGTAAATGGATGGGGGTGGCAGATCACACCATTAATAGATATTGCATTAGCTGCCAGCTACAACCTCTCAGTGTTTTTATTTTCTAATGTGAAACATTCGAGTCCAGTCTCCTATATCCTATAGTTATGCAACACTAAGATTCAGTGAGGGGTCATGTTTATCGCCATTCACTTTATTTAACCATAACCTGATGATAGAATTAGTATTTTTGGCTACTCTTCTGAAAATTATCCATATTGTCAATGCTGTTTTGTTTAGTTACCATTATGGTCTCAAGAGGCTATAAAAATGTAAACCACTTAGATAATCCTAATTAAACAGTGTTTTATGTTCTTTGGACTTGCTTTTCTTGTAACCTCTCGACTATAATACTGAAATACCTAATTTTGAAACTAATTCCCTGAAACTATTCAGTTCAGAAGCAATTATATCCCCAGGCTCTCCTCCATAGTTGAAATGCTACCAGCGACTAAAGTCTACAGATCCCTCACCAAGTTCTTACTTTTTGACTAGATGTTTAATTTTCTCTACAGGTAAAACTCAGTTTAAAGTTCATTCATCAAAGGCTATGCAATTACTTTTGGTTATTTGAGCTTCTAAGATAATGTGAACTATTGTATTTGCGTAAGTATCTAATTCTAAAATAGGATGGTTGGATTTCTCTGTAGGTTTTGTGGTCTCAACATAGTGCTTGGTGAAGGTGTTGTGTAAATGACATAAAGAAAGGCATTGTGGCTAAATGGTTAAGTACTCAGGTTCTGGAGTAAAACTGACTACAATATCAAATCCCAGTCGTGTCAGTTACTAGCTTTTTGACCTTGGGGAATTTACTAGCCCATGCCTAGCTTTCCTTTAAAATGGAAACTTAGTAACCTTATTCTCCCTCAGTCTTCTCACCCATAAATGGGTTAATGATAGGTGTGTTGAAAAAACAAAAGGACTAACATAAAAATAGTGTTTACAAAATTGCTTTACGTGATGTTTTCCCCTTGTTTTATCTCTGCTGCTCCATTTTTAATATCTATGCCCAAACTACCTCCTTATAGTTATTCACTATGTATAGGCACAATGAAAACAAAATGTTAGGTTGTTGAATGAAAACAAAGATTTCATTCATGAAAATCAACGGGATTTTACAGTGTACTTGGGAATCAGAAGACACATTCTCTCTCTCTCTCTCAAACACACACACAATTTTATATGCAGATAAAAGGCTTAAAAAAAAACTTTGTAATTATTGTGGAAGAGGGAAATAGAATTCCATCACTCAGTCCAAAATATATTTTTATGTTCACCTTCAAAACAGCAACATATATATATTTCAAAAGCAAAATAATTGTTTCTATAATGTAATAATACTAGAAAAAGGGCATGGGCTTGATGATTAAGAAACTGAGGTCTTAACATTTAAATTGTAACTGATTATTAAAAACAAGCAAATAAATAAACAGGCTTATCTTGGGCAAATTACTTAACCTTTCCTTACCTCAACATTCTCATCTCTAAAACAGAAATTTTAATACCTGCTTCATCAGATTACTTGTAAAGTTTTAATGTAATAATGCAGGTAAAATTAATTCACTTCCTGGAAAATTACTGTACATTCAACACAATAGTTACTGTCTTTATTACTGTCATTATTTTTACTCCATGACTTGGGCCCCTAATAAGTTGTTATTGTTAGGAGCCGTCCAGCGGATTCCAACTCATAGCGACCCCATGTACAATAGAACGAAACACTGCCCAGTCCTATGCCATCTTCACAATCACTGTATGCTTGAGCCCACTGTTGTAGCCACTGTGTCAATCCATCTCGTTGAGGGTCTTCCTCTTTTTCTCTGATCTTCTACTTTACCAAGCATGATGTCCTTCTCCAGGGACTGATCCCTCCTGATAACATGTCCAAAGTATAAGAGACTTAGTTTTGCCATTCTTGCTTCAAAGGAGCATTCTGGTTGTATTTCTTCCAAGACAGATTTATTCATTCTTTTGGCAGTCCATAGTATATTCAATATTCTTCGCCAACACCACAATTCAAAGGCGTCAATTCTTCTTCAATCTTCCTTGTATATAGTCCAGGTTTTGCACGTATATGAGGCAGTTGAAAACACCATGGCTTAGGTCAGGTACACCTTAGTCTTCAAGGCAACATCTTTGCTTTTTAACACTTTAAAGAGGCCCCTTGCAAGAGATTTGCCCAATGCAATGCGCCTTTCGATTTCTTGACCGCTGCTTCCATGGCTGTTGGCTGTGGATCCAAGTAAAATGAAATCCTTGACAATTTCAGTCTTTTCTCTCTTTATCATGATGTTGCTTATTGGTTCAGGTAAAAACAAAGATAATAATAACCAAATCAACTATTTCATTTTTTCTTCTTCTCTACAGTATTTTGATTGCTTTTGTTCTGAATAATTTTAACAAAAGAGGTAGATTTTTTGGATAAAACCCAAGCAGATGATTAAATTATTAATAAATAAAACATCAACTCTAGAAAAAAAATACTTACTCAATACATTGCTAACCTACTACTCTGAAATGTTTACTTAATAGATATTTGAAAATAAATTGAAGAAGAAAAATTAATGCACTGATTTGACATTTAAGTAATACAGATATTATCTTCTTGTTATTTAATCACTGATACAGTTGAGGCTTTGTTCTGAAAAACTTTTGACCTGCTTTAATACCATTAAAATATGTTTAGAATAATTACCTAAAAATGCATGTCATAAACATACTTTTCACATTTAATATGTATTCTCATCCTAATGAATAACTTTAAATTTTAATAAATAATTGTTATTTTTTCCTTATAATTTTATTTTAGGCATCAGGAAGAACATTAAATCCTATAATTGTTAAGGGAAATTAGAAGTTTCTATATCATCATCTGCTGTTTGCAAGGTTCATAGCTCCAGTGTTAATAGTCTAATTCATTACACAAAACAATCCATGTAAATATATTATGAAATTAATGGTCCCAGTCTTATGCGGTAACTAGATGAGCAGAATATGTTTTGTTGGAAAAATAATGCTGGCTTTTTGTGGTAAATTACCTCTTTTAAGAAGTCAAATGATGAATGGCAAAAATAATTAAATTTAAAAGGTGTAAAATATATATAAACATAGGATTGGGCCCAGACAATGTGTGTGTGTATATGTGTATGTGTATATATGTATATGTGTGTGTGTATATATGTATATGTGTGTGTGTGTATATATATATAAATATATGCTTAGAATTTCACAGTACAATTATATAATCACACTTTTATACTGCTTATATGTGAACACTCATGGAAACGGGTCAACCACAAAATATAATTAAGAATTCTCCAATCTATAGAGATCTTTCCGTTTCCCAAGCCTAGAGCTATAGGACCAATTTAACCCAGCACATAGATTTATATGGACAAACAATAAAATTTTATTATACTTAATTGGAAATCTTCATTCTTTGGACATATGTTATGTGCTCATTTTTACAGACCTTCCTAAAGATATTATTTTTCAGTATGTCAAATATAACTTAAATATTCCTACTTTGGATATGTCATCGATAATTATTCTTATTTTATTCAGGAATTCTGTGCTTAATACTTGCCAGCCTTCTGTATATTTCCATGAATATATGGCTAGAATAATTTCCAAATATTTTCAAGCAACCACTAGGCTTTGCAGATTATTCCAATACACCAACAGATATTTTCTGAGCACCTTATTCTTTTCAAAATATTGTATTAGGTTATCTAGGAGGAATATAAAAGAAATTGTATACTCAGGTGTTGTAGGTAGAATAATGGCCCCCATGGATGCCTACATTCTAATCCCCTGTACCTGTGAATATGTTACCTTACATGGCAAAAGAGACTTTGCAGATGTGATTAAAGTAAGGATAGTAAGATAAGAAGATTATCCTGAATTACCTGGTCGGCCCAATGTAACACAAAGATTCTTGTAAGAGGGAGGTAGAAGGGTCACAGTCAGAGAAAGAGATATAGTAATGGAAGGAGAGATCAAAGTGGTACAAGGTTACAAATCAAGGAATGTAGGTGACTTCTAGAAGCTGAAAATGCAAGGAAACAGACTTCCCTTTAGAGCCTCCTGAAGGAACACAGCTCTATAGACACTTCGATTTTAGCTGAGTGATACTTCTAACCTACAGAACTGTAGGATAATAAATTCGTGTCATTTTAAGTCATTAAATTTGTGGTAATTTGTTATAGCAGCAATAGGAAACTAATGCACTCTGTATCCTCCAAGGACCTATGGGCTCTTCATGTAAGAAGAAATTACAATCTATAAAGAATATATGAAACAAATTCTAAAGGAATCAAAGGGTAAAAGAAAAGGGTGTGATCAGAGACCATCAGGGTCTTTTGAGATGTACTGCTGGTATAAGAAAGATTTTGACTCAGGCTTTAAACAATAACAATTAAAAACATGAAAACAGACTATCTTTTCATCTCATCAAATGCTAAGTTTTGGTGCCTGGTGGTGCAGTGGTTAAGAGCTATAGCTGCTAACCAAAAGGTCAGCAGTTTGAATCCACCAGCCATTCCTTGGAAGCCCATGAGGGCAGTTCTACTCTGTCCTATAGGGTCACTGTGAGTCGGAATCGAGTCAATGGCAATGTTTTATATATATATATATAAATGTCTTGGAAGAAGTACAGCCAAAATGCTCCTTACAAGCAATGATGGTGAGACTTTATCTCACGTATTTATCAGAAGGGACCAGATTCTGGGGAAGGACATTATGCTTGGTAAAGTAGACGGTCAGCAAAAGAAAGGAAGATCCTCAAAGAAATGGATTGACACAGTGGCTGCCATGATGAATTTAAGCATAGCAATGACTGTGAGGATGATGCTGGACCGGGTAGTGTCTTGTTCTGTTGCACATATGGTCACCATGAGCAGGAACGAACTCCATGGCACCTAACAACAATATAAATGATACCCACACAGACTTCACTGAACCTTGCTACTTGCCGTGTTGTCTCATCATCCAACTAGTCTGCTGGTGTCCCAGGTTATATTTCACAAGTAAGTGCTCATCAACGTGATCATTAATTTGTTCTTAGCACTCCTCTTTGATACCTTCTGTCCAAAAAGCTGCTCTGATTTTGAGTTACATTACTACCATGGAAACTGGTAACCTCTATGGAAACTCTGATGCCATTGCAAAATACATTGGTTCCTAGTCCTACTTAAGCTGAGAAAAACTGAGTAGTAAAAGTGATGTCTCCTACAGAGACCTCACAATGGCAGGGTCACACAGTTTTTCCATGATGATACCAGAAAAATCCCCCTCTCTCCTACACTTCGCATCTTGTCACTTGGAAAAAACCGAGTGAAAATATCTCATTCAACTTCTGCCTTGCATCTCTATACGCATAGGATTAGGTTAGGAATTCAGGGAGCTAGAAATGAAAGGAACTACATAGACATTATGTTGTTCATCCCATTCTAATGTAGGTCCAAATGTGGCCTCAAAATCAACAAAGCTTCCATTAAAGATGGAACCAATATTTCTCACATCAATAGAATTTTTGGTTTTTCCATATCTAGTTACAACAGATTTGTTTGCAGAAAACTAACATTTCCTAGATAAAAAAGTAAATGCTGAATATAATACCAAAATTATGAAAAGTTATTAGAAGAAAATCATAATACAGTACTGTCCTTATGGCAATTGTGACTAGTCAATTTTTACAGCAAAAATATTTGTGATTTGAGGGGTTAAACCCCAAACATGACAAAGTCCTATTTAAATAACTCAAAGATTCTAAAACTTTGTAAGGAGATTAGACTAAGAAAAGTGATCTTCCTTCTCATTAGGGGCAAAAGAAGAAATGCATTTTCATGAATTAAAATTTGATTTTCTAATTTGTCATAAGTACCAATTGACCTAGAGTTAGAAAACCAAAAGGGAAGAACATGCTCAGCATTTCTCAAACTGAAAGAACTGAAGAAAAATTCAAGCCTCGAGTTGCAACACTGAAGAATTCTACAGGTGAGATATTGAGTGACACAGAAAGGATCAAAAGAATATGAAAGGAATATACAGAGTCACTGTACCAAAAAAGAATTGTCAGTGTTCAACCATTTCAGGAGGTAGCATATGATCAAGAATTGACGGTACTGAAGGAAGAAGTCCAAGTTGCACTGAAGGCACTGGCACAAAACAAGGCCCCAGGAATTCACAGAATACCAACTGAGATGTTTCAACAAACAGATACAACACTGGAAGCACTCACTTGTCTAACCCAAGAAAATTGGAAGACAGTTACCTTGCCAACCAACTGGAAGAGATTCATATTCATGTCTATTCCAAAGAAAGGTTATCCACAGAATGCAGAAGTTATTGAACAATATCATTAATATCACACACAAATAAAATTTTGTTGAAGATCATTCAAAAATATTTGCAGCACTACATGGACAGGGAACTGCCAGAAATTCAAGCCAGATTAAGAAGAGGTTATGGAACAAGGAATATCACTGCTAATGTCAGAAGACGTTTACTTGTGTTTTATTGACTATGCAAAGGCATTCAACTGTGTGGATCATGACAAATTATGAATAACACTGGGAAGAACGGGAATTCCAGAACACTTAATTGTGCTCATAAGGAACCTGTACTTAGACCAAGAGGTAGTTGTTCGAATAAAACAAGGGAGTACTGCGTGGTTTACAATCGGGAAAGGCATGCATGTGGGTTGTACCCTTTCAAAATACTTATTCAATCTGTATCCTGAGCAAATAATCCAAGAAGCTGACTATATGGAGAAGAATGCAGCATCAGGATTGGTGGAAGACTTGTTAACATCCTGTGGTATGCAGATGACATAACTGTGCTTGCCGAAAGTGAGGAGAACCTGAAGCAGTTACTGACCAAGATTAGCCTTCAGTATGGCTTGTACCTCAACATAAAGAAAACAAAAATCCTCAGAATTAGACCAATAAGCAACATCATGATAAATGGAGAAAAGATTGAAATTTCAAGGACTTCATTTTACCTGGATCTACAATCAACACCCATGGAAGTAGCAGTCAAGAAATCCAATGATGGCATTGCATTCAGCAAATCTGCTGTAAAAGACCACTTTAAAGTGTTAAAAAGCAAAGATGGCACTTTAAGGACTGAGGTGCACCTGTCCCAAGCCATTGTATTTTCAATCACCTCATATACATGTGAATGTTTGACAATGAATAAGGAAGACCAAAGAAGAATTGATGCCTTTGAATTATGGTGCTGGAGAAGAATATTGAATATACCATGGACTGCCAGAAGAATAAATCTGTCTTGGAATAAGTACAGACAGAATGCTCCTTAGAAGCCAGGATGGCAACAATTAGCCTCACTTACTTTGGACATGTTATCAGAAGGGTCCAGTCCCTGGAGAAGTACCTCAGGCCTCGTAAAGTAGAGGGTCAGCTAAAAAGAGGAATACCCTCAACGAGATGGATTGACATAGCGGCTGCAACAATGGGCTTAAACATAGCAACAATTGTGAGGATGGTGCAGGACTGAGCAGTGTTTCTTCTGTTGTACATAGCATCATTATGAGTTGGAACCAACTTGGCAGCCCCTAACAACAACATAAAACAACCAAATGATAATATAAATTGATCCTGACTTTCAAAGAGGAAGCAATCATTTGTACGTAGTTTCATAAAACAAGGTATAAACCAAGCACAGACAAAATGAACTGCACTATCAATCAAACTGAAAGCACTGGTAATCATTCTTTTGAGGAGCATGTTCTTCTTTACTTTACTTTTCTAAGGACATGTTTCTCCTCATGCACTCTTTCTCTGTCTGCGATGTCCTTCCCATAACTTTACTGTTAAAAGTGCCAGAGAGGCCACCTAAAATTCTATCTCGTCTCTGAAATTTTCCCAGAACTTTTCACTCAGAACTGATTGCTTCATGCTCTGTCCCCTCTCAGTAAAACTTGACTTAACTGTGTCTATATTTTATCTGCATCCTTAGATTGCAAGTTCCTTGAGGTCAGAGGCCAAGTCAGTTCATTTGTAGATAATTGTATGTATACTGGCAGTATTCTTGCACATGAAGTCTTCATTGAATATTGCTGCTAAACTTCAATGATACAGTGCATGCCAAACACTAAAAGCACTCTAGAACATTTCCATAAGGCATTGTCTTAAACAAGAAACTTTTAGTTATCTATTATTGTTGTTGTTAGGTGCCCTCAAATCAATTCTGACTCATAGCGACCCTATGCACAACAGAACAAAACGCTGCCGAGTCCTGCTACTAGTGCTTTTTTAATTGCTCTACAACACATTCCCTACTGGTTTACCAGAACTCCTGCTGTGATAGTACTGCTGGGAGCTACACATTTTGCCAATTTGTGTTGGAAAATGTTGCCCTTTCAGCAGTAAGCTAAGCAGTAGGGTCTCTTAATGGTTACCGTGGTAACAGAGGTGAGGGAAGCTAAAAGCAACTGATTAATTCAGTTGAATGGATGAGAGAGCTGCATGGAGGTGAACTGATACAGCCCCTAAGTACAAGTGCTTCCCTTTACTAGCTTAGAAACTTAAGGCTTTTTCTATCAGAAGACTATCCTGACTCTACCCAGAGGGGCATTCTATTCTAGCTGAATCAATCTAAGCTGACTTGCTCAATAAATGTTGATTCCTTCCTGGATTGTTCACGTCACACCACAAGATTAGGCTGTGGAATTTTAATTTTTCACAGTTTACCCAACAATCACTGACCTCCTTACAAACCACTGCAAGCTGCTTTCAGTTGCTCTTGAATTTACAAATAATTCAAGCTGTAAAGGTGACAAAAAATGAAACCTATACTTCTTGAGATTTTTAATTCTAACACTTCCAAGACTGATGACAATTTATACTTGTAGAACTAGGTTGAAACTCTCTCTGCAAGAATGCATAGTGTACTGTGAAGCGAATCAAGAAAATACTGTGTTGCTGAGAAAATGCTGAAGGAAAGTTAATGATGAAACTATTTTAAATTGCACTAGAAAGTGCAATTGTATTATCATTTCCTGAAAATGTGTTCTTCCTCTCGTGTTTACAAGATCAAGTAAAAAATGCTATCCTGCTGCTCACTTCAACAATCATTCGGTAATTAAAGTTTACACATGCTCTTCATGCCTTCTGCTTTAGATTTCTTAACCTGGAGGTACTTCCAAAGGCGTATTCACTTTGTGATTTATTTATCTGTACCTATGATATGTGAATTTGTGTGTATTTATGATATAATGTAATATGAATCTTTAAAAGTAACACAGACTTTTATACATATCAGTATGTGTGTGTGTGTTCAGGCATGAGTGTGTATAGTTATATATACAGTCATGTATCACTTAACATTCACGATATGTTCTGTGAAATAGGACGCTATGTGATTTGGATATTGTGCAACCACCATATTATATACTTAGCAAAGCTATAAGGGATAACTTTCACTTCACTTCCAAATAGATACTTCTCTTTTGCCTCTTGCCATTGCTTTCACTAGCACTGGTTTTGCTGCATTTGGGAGACATGATGCACCTCATGATAATATTTTCAAAAGAAAATTAAACAGAGAGATAAAACTACAAGACTTAAGGGATGCACGATACACGAGATTAAATGCTGCTGCCATGAGTCGAAGCGTACACCGTTATACGGTAAACTTTTCATTTGTAAGTAGAGAAAGTTTGCATTAAAATTACAATAGAAAGTACAGTACAGTTCATAAAAAGCCAGTAACATAGATGTTTATTATGACTATCAAGACCTATATGCTATAGGTTATACACGTACTGTACCATTATATACCTGGCAGCTCAATCACTTTGTATGCAAGAGACATGAGATACATGAGTTGCATGCAGGAAGTTGTTGTGTTCACCAAGTCTGGTTATGTCTGCTACTTTCCATTCTCAGATCAGGATTTCTAAACTCTATTATAACTTTATGGAATCATGGACATATATGCAGTTATAAATGAGTGTTTTGATTTTTTTCAAAAATTACTCTATATTGCTTTTATAAAATGTACATTTTGAAACAAAATTCTAAAAATGATGCCTGGTAGATCTTCTCTATTTTATGTTTATTTCTGTTCTTATATTCATTATTTTCTTCATTTTTTGTATTTGGTTTGCTATTTCTTTTCTAACTTTGTAGATGGTCTTTTAGATTATTGGTTTTTAGTCTTTCTACTTTTTTAAAAGATGTATTTACAGCTATATAAATTTCAGCCTAAAAACAGCTTCAACTGACAACCCACAAGGGTTTCCTTTGTTTGTTTGTTCTTTTTTGTAAATTTTACTTAAGTATACATACTGGAAAGTGCAGAAATTATAAGGGTATGTTGTTATTGTTAGTTGTTATTGAGTCACCTCTGACTCATGGTGACCTTGTGTGTAATAAAATGAAAAGGTTGACCGGTCCTACGCCATCTTCATACTTGTTGGTATGTTTCAGTCCATTGCTGTGGCTATAGTATCACTCCAGCTCATTGAGGATTCCCTTGTATTCACTGACCCTCTATGTTACCCTTTAGTGATTGGTCAAGAAAGACCGATTGCTAGAAAAGGACAGTATGTTTGATCTTCCTTGATGCAGTATCCAAAGTAACCAAGTTGAAGTCTCACCATCCTCTGGTTGTATGTCTTCTAAGACTGATTTGTTCATTAATTTGTAAGTCCACAGTATGTTCAATATTTTTCATCAATACCATAGTTCGAATGCATCAATTCTTCTTCTGTCTTCCTTTTTCATTACCCAGTTTTTGCATGCATATGACTATCAAAGCTTTTAAAAAATTATGAAGAGGTCTTTTGCAGCAGATTACTTTATTGCAATACATTGTTTTATTTCTTGATTGTGGCTTCCATGGACATTGATTGTTGATACAAGGGGAATGAAATCACTGACAACTTCAATTTCTTCTCCATTTATCATGATGCTGTTTATCAGTCCTGTTGCGAAGATTTTTGTTTTCTTCATGTTCAGGTGTAATCCATACTGAGGGCTGTAGTCTTTGACCTTCATCAGTAAGCACTTCAAGTTTTCATCATTTTCAGCAAGCAAGGTTGTGTCATCTGCATATCACAGTTTGTTAATGAGTCTTCCTCCAATCCTGATACCATGTTCTTCGCATAGTCCAACTTCTCAAATTATTTGTTCAGCATACAGAATGAATAAGTAAGGTGAAAGGCTATAGCAGTGCCACATACCTTTTCCAATTTAGAACCACACAGTATCCCCTTGTTCTGTTCAACTGCCTCTTGATCCACGTACAGTTCTACAACAGCACAACTAAGTGTTCTGAAATTCCCATTGTTTGCAGCAGAATCTGTAATATGTTATGATCTGCAGTCAAGTGGCTTCACATAGTTGATAAAACACAAATAATATCTTTCTAGCATTGTCTGCTTTCAGCAAAGATCCATCTGACGACAGCAATGATATCTGTTGTTCCACATCCTCTTATAAATATGGCTTGAATTTCTGGCAGTTCTCTGTTAATGTATAGCTATAGTCATTTTTTAATTATTTTCATCAGAATTTTGCTAGCATATTATATCATTTGATAATTTCTGCATTCTGTTTGATTGTCTTTCTTTTGAATGGGCACAAATATGGATCTCTTCCAGTTAGATGGCCAGGTAGCTGTGTTCCAAATTTCTTAACTTAAATGAGTAACTACTTTCAGTGTTGATCATATGCTACCTTCTCAAATGGTTGAACTTCAGCTAATTATTTTTGGTACAATGACTCTACATTCTTTCTATTGTCTTTTGATGCTTCCTGCATCATTCAATTTTTTACCCACAGAAACCATCAGTATTGCAATCTGAGGCTTGAATTCTTCACTTTTGGTTTTCTAATTCCAGATCTTTGCACATTTCATCATAATGCTTTAGCTTGTCTTCTCAAGCTGCCCATGAAATCTTCTATTCAGCTCTTTTACCTCATCATTTTTTTGATTTGCTTTAGCTACTCTCTGCTTAAGACCAAGTTTTAGAGTCTCTTCTGACGTTCACTTTGGTCCTTTCCATCTTTCCTGTCTTTTTAATGATCTTTCACTTTATTTTTGCATGACATCACTGATGTCTTATCACAAGTTTTCTTTTTTTTTTTGATCATTAGTGTTCAATGCATCAAATCTGTTCTTAAGATGGTCTCTAAATTCAGGTGGGATGTATTCAAGATTGTACTTTGGCTCTTGTGAACTTGCTTTGATTTTCTTCAGCTTCAATTTGAATTTGAGCATGAGCAATTAATTGTTAGTCTGTTTCTCAGTCTGCACCTGGCTTTGTTTTGACCTATGATGCTGTTTCTCCATCATTTCTTTCCACAGATGTAGCTAATTTGTTTCCTGTGTAGTCCATCTAGCAAGGTCTACATGTAGAGTCGTCACTTACGTTGTTGAAAAAAGTATTTTCAACGAAGAATTCTTTGTCCTTGCAGATTCTGTAACGTGATCTGCAGTGTCATTTCTATCACCAAGTTTATATTTTCCAGCTACCACTATTTTTATGCAAATAACACAAGCATCATACGTTTTTTGCCAAACATGCAACCAACTCATGCGTTATTTTCTTAGACATGCTATGTGCAGTGCATTTTTTATGCGGGCACATTATTTGTGAAAAAATAGAGTAGTGTTCCTTCTTCTTTATTTCCAACTTTTCTATTCCAATCACCAATAGTTATCAGTACATCTTAATTCCAAAAATAATAATATACTTCTTTCTCAATATTGCTGTTGTTAGGTGTCGTTGAGTGGGTTCCAACTTACAGCGACCCTGTGTACAACAGAATGAAACACTGCCAGGTCCTGTGCCATTCTCACAATCATTGTTATGCTTGAACCCATCATGGCAGTTGCTGTGTCAATCCGTCTCGTTAAGGGTCTTCCTCTTTTTCTCTGACACTTCACCAAGCATGATGTCCCTCTCCAGGGACTGGTCCCTCCTGATAACGTGTCCAAAATACGTGAGACAAAGTCTTGCCAACCATGCTCCAAGGAGCATTCTAGCTGTATTTCTTCCAAGACAGATATGCTTGTTCTTCTGACAGTCCATGATGTATTCAATATTCTTTGCCAACACCATAATTTAAAGGTATCAATTCTTCTCTGGTTTTCCTTATTCATTGTCCAGCTTTCACATGCATATAAGACTATTGAAAACACCATCGCTTGGGTCAGGTTCACCTTAGTCCTCAAAGTGACATCTTTGGTTTTTAACACTTTAAAGAGGTCTTTTGCAGCAGATTTGCTTAATGCAATCCATTATCTGATTTCTTGACTTCTGCTTCCATGGACATTGATTGTGGATCCAAGTAAAATGAAGTCCTTGACAATTTTAATCTTTTCTCCATTTATCATGATGTTGTTTATTGGTCCAGTTGTGAGGATTTTTGTTTTCTTTATGTTGAGGTGCAATCCATATTGAAGGCTGTATTCTTTGATCTTCATCAGTAAGTGCTTCAAGTTTTCTTCACTTTTAGCAAACAATGTTGTGTCATCTGCATACTGGAGGTTGCTAATGAGTCTTCCTCCAATCCTGATGCCGCACTCTTCTGCATATAGCCCAGTTTCTCAGATTATTTGCTCAGCATACAGACTGAATAAGTATGGTGAACACCTTTTCTGACATTAAACTACAAAGTGTCCCCTCGTTCTGAATGACTGTCTTTTGGTCTATGTACGGGTTTTGCATGAGCACAATTAAATGTTCTGGGATTCCCATTCTTCATAAAGTTATCCATAATTTGTTATGATCCACACAGTTGAATAACTTTGCATTGTCTATAAAACATAGGTAAACACCTTTCTGGTATTTTTTGCTTTCAGCCATTATCCATTTGACATCGGCAATGATATCCCTAGTTCCATGTCCTTTTCAGACTCCAGCTTGAATTTCTCAAAGTTCTCTGTTGATATACTGCTGCGACCGCTTTTGAATGATTTTCACCATATCTTTACTTGTATGTGATATTAATGATATTGTTTGATAATTTCTGCATTTTTTTGAATCACCTGTTTTGGAACAAGCACAAATATGGATCTCTTCCAGTCAGTTGGCCAGGTAGCTGTCTTCCAAATTTCTTAGCATAGACGAGTTAGCACCTCTAGCACTCCATCCGTCTGTGGAATCATCTCAATTGGTATTCCGTCAATTCCTGGAGCCCTGTTTTTCACCAATGCCTTCACTGCAGCTTAGACTTCTTCCTTCAATAACATCGGTTCTTGATCATATGTTACCTCCTAAAATGGCTGAACCTTGACAAATTCGTTTTGGTATAGTGACTCTGTGTATTCCTTCCATCTTCTCTTGAAGCTTCCTGTGTTGTTCAATATACTGCCCATAGAATCCTTCACTAGTGCAACTCGATGCTTGAATTTTTTCTTCAGGTCTTTCAGCTTGAGAAACACTGAGCGTGTTCTACCCTTTTGGTTTTCTAACTCTAAGTCTTTGCACATTTCATTATAATATTTTACTTTGTCTTCTAGAGCAGCCCTTTGAAATCTTCTGTTCAGCTCTTTTACTTCATCATTTCTTCCTTTCCCTTTAGCTACTATACGCAAATTTCAGAGTCTCTTCTGACATCTATTTTGCTCTTTTCTTTCTTTCCTGTCTTTTTAATGACCTCTTGCTTTCTTCATGGATGATGTCCTTGATGTCATTCCACAATTTGTCTTGTCTTCTGTTGTTAGTGCTCAGTGCATCAAATCTATTCCTGAGATGGTCTCTAAATTCAGGTGGGATATACTCATGGTCATATTTTGGCTCTTGTGGACTTGCTCTTATTTTCTTCAGCTTCAACTTGAACTAGTATAAGAGCAATTGACGGTCTGTTCTGCTGTTGTCCCCTGGCCTTGTTCTGACTGATGATATTGAGATTCCCCAGTGTCTCTTTCCATAGATGTAGCTGGTTTGATTCCTGTGTATTCCATCTGGTGAGGTCCATGTGTATAGTTGTCATTTATGTTGTTGAAAAAAAGGTATTTGCAATGAAGAAGTCGTTGGTCTTGCAAAATTCTATCATGTGCTCTCCGGCCTCATTTCCATCACCAAGGCCATATTTTCCAACTACTGATCTTTCTTCTTTTTTCCAACTTTTGCATTCCTATCACCAGTAATTATCAATGCATCTTGATTGCATGTTTGATCAATTTTCAGAATGCTGAAGTTTATAAAAATCTTCAATTTATTCATCTTTGGCCTTAGTGGTTGGTGTGAAAATTTGAATAATAGTCATATTAACTGGTCTTGCTTGTATGCCTATGTATATTATCCTATCACTGACAGCTTTGTCACCACAGTATGACAAACTGACGGACCTGTAGTGGCTCAATATTGCTATAGCCCTAAAATTATTACATTACATCAGCCTTTTGTGTTTTTTATTGACCTTTATTTTAGTTCTGCATAGAATTAAACTCATCAAAATGATACTACTGTTTGTGTTAGATCAATATGTGCTTATATTTGACCATGTATTTAACTTTTTAAAATTTTCTTTATTTTCTCTTTGCATATTTATGTTTCCTTGTGGGTTCTTCTCTCTTCACTTCTGTAATGATCTACTTCTGCCGTTCTTGGATTTCCAGCTCAGCCTCACAGTCCATGCAGTTTCAAATACTTTGAGAGGAAGACTGTATGTATGGTAGTAAATACCTTACCCTGTGTGTGTGTGTGTGTGTGTGTGTGTGTGTGTGTGTGTGTGTGTGTGTGTGTGTTTTCCCCTGAGCATGTAGAAACTGCAAAATAATTCACCTTCCTATTACAAGCTTTTGGCTTAGTTTCCCAGCCTTGTGCAGTCCCAGAAATCAGAAATAATTGTGTACTTGAGACCACTGAAAGGTTCATTTGCTACTCTGACTTGATGTAAGTACTACATGCTTTAGTGAATTAACTTTCCCTCTGAAAAGATTAACAAGACTGATCCTCAGCCCACATAGCAAAAATCTCAAGAAAAGCATAACATCTGGTCACCCTCAAACTACTTAAAAACAGTTCTCTGACTTTCAGTTCATCTTGGTCTGTTGCTTCCACAATTCTATGATACCTTTAAAAATATGAATTTGTAATTTTATCCTGATTTTCTAGTTGTTGTAACAGGGACACTTCCCTGCTGCAAAGTACTAGGTCGTACCTGGAAATCTTCCTTGTTTTCCTTTTGACTGAATTATTGATAAAAATTGTATAGTTAATTTGTTTCACTGTAGTTATCTTCCTCTGAGGAAGGTTTAATGTCGCTTCTGGAAGGCATCTAGGTTGGGTTTAGATTACCTTAATCCAATCAGGAATTAGTTATTTCAAATTTATTTTCAGTGGAAAACTGTTAATTTGCAGTTTATTTTCACTTCTTGGATCACTTTTTACTTTCAGTTATTTTGGATCTTAGTAGAATATCCTGGGTTTTTATCAAAGTTTCTCTAACTTGAAAGCCCTCAACTCTAATTTTTATTCTCATAATCTTATGAGTTTAATGAAGGTACAGTTTATATTCTCAGATGTTCAACCTTAGATTTCTCCTCAGTTTTTTAGTCTCTCAGGAAACTTTTATTTTTTATAACTGGAGAACTACTTCATTAAGAAAATTGGTATCAAATAGCTGGCTCATATTATTCAGCTCTTTTTCTTTCTGGGAAATACACTAAAAATATTCTTATTGTCTTTGTAGTTCTCCTATATTATCAAACATAATTTTTCTCTTAATCTTTTTACAGCTTTACTAGTTGTTTTCCGTGAATGAATTGACCCAAAATGAACTATTGTGCTTCTGCCAACTCTGTTATCAGGTATTTTATTTCTATCTGTACTTTCAACTACAGAAGACATTATGAATATAGTCAGTATGTGCTTTTCTTTTTTTTACCTTGTCCCACATATTTATCTTTTCTCATTTTTTTATTTCTTATTTTCTTTTTGTGTTTCATTTGTGAAATCTTATATTATTCCTAAAATATATGCTTTAAAATTTCCTTTAGCATAGTTATGTTGTTAACCAATCCTCTGAAAGTAAAAGAGCTTGCGCATATAATTCTCTGCAAATTACTTAGGACAATTTATGGAAAATATGGCAGGGGCTAAACTTTATACATAAGGAAATTACATTTTTACTCAACAGAACAATATATTAACCCTTTTTATTCACATATTATATATAAAATTTTAATTATTGATCTCTGAAATTATCACAGTTTAGGGTAATGGAAATAAAATTACAATTCATTTAATTAAAGAGATTTCCAGGGGTCTGTGAAAAATAAGTGAGATTTATTTACAGGTCGAAAATGACATTTAAGATCCTAAGACATAAAAGAAGCCAATTTATTTAAAAAAAAAAAAAAAGTGGAATTCTGAGCATGACGGATTTTATAACTATATATATATGTATATATCATATATGTATATCACATATATATATCACATATTTTTTTTCCCCAAAATTTTATTTGGAAGAGATTTAGACACAATTTTCTATGCATTTTGAAGATGTCTTTGGCTGGGTTGTGTGGCTTTATTTCAGACTGGAGGTTAGAGGATTGTTGAACATTCTAGCAGAACCAGGCCTTTTCTGGCTTTCTCTGGACAGCATTGTTCAATTTCAGCCTCAGCTGGTGAAGACAAAGATTGCAATTTATTTTATTTTATTTTTGAATTATCATTCTTCACTTTTCCCTTTCCTTTGAGAAGTCAACCACAGAAGTATTACACAGAGTGAAAAACCATATAATGATCTCTCAGTAGGGTGGCTTCTTGTTTTTTTTTTAACAAAGGCTAGTTGAGCAGCAGGGAGTAGTGTTAAAGACAGAACTTTCCTGGCAGATTGCAAAATTGAGAATACGCAGGAGAAAGCAGGAAGTGTACATGACTTTACAAAGTTTATTTCAAGAATAATTTCTAAATTAATTGTGTCAATTCTCCAAATTTTAAAAAATCTATTCAACATTATTATGTGCTAGGAACACATAGGAATTATGTGGTACACCTACTCCTTACTTATCGACTATCTCCTTATCTGACATTTCACATTTATGATAACAGTAAAAAATCTGCTATCTGACTATTCTGTGCATTAGCAAGGCAGCAGCAATGGCGGCAACAGCTGTGGAACGTCCCCTCCCTCCAGGAGGGTCTCTGGTGGATTCCAGACTTTAGGTCGTGCTGCCCCATGCCTTCCACTCCCTGCAGCTGGCAGGAGTGCTGTGTCCAGCCGCCATGCAGGCCTGGCCTCCTCCCTGATGCGTAGGCAGCATCGAGCCATGTGGGAGCCAGTTCTGGGTTCCCAGCACCTATGCGGACTGAGGCCTTGCAGCTCAAAATTGCTGTGGAGTGGGAAGGGAGGAGACAAAGCGGCATTGCAGAGGTATTTGGAAAAAATGCGTGTGGTTTTAATTTCCAAATTGAGATGAACTGGGCCTGAAGCCTCTGCCTCAGTGGGACCAGGTGTGTCACCAGGCTCCCAGCACCCTCATAGGAAATCCCTAGCCTCTGTAACTCTCCAGGCCTGGAGGGCAGAGCAGCTCCTGGATCATGAATATAGGGATTGCAGGGGTGTGAGTGGAGCACTGGAGCCAGCACAGTATTTGAAGCTCTGACCCAGAACAGGAGGAAGGTGAAGAAGTTAAGCCAAGGGGCCTCCAATCACACAGCCCAACTTTATCCAGTGTCTCCTCCAAGCCTTCTCCCCAGAGGAATAATCCAGAACTGGACTCATCACAGTGATGAGCACATCAGTAAGTCTTAGCTGCTATTATTTCTATGATCATATTTTCTAAATTAAAAAAAAAAAATCAGACAAATGGATGGTCTGAAAACAGAAAAAAAAAATCCTCCATTTTCACATAACACCATTTTTCCAATATCAATGTAGTGTTGGGAACTAACCATGTGGATAAGTGACCAGTGGGTGTATTTAGATGCTGTTGCTGTTGTTAGGTGCCTTCGAGTTGACTCCGACTCACAGCGACCCTAAGTAAAACAGAATGAAACACTGCCCGGTCCTGTGCCATCCTCACAATCATTGCTATGTTTGAGCCCGTCGTTGCAGCCACTGTGTCAATCTATCTCGTTAAGGGTGTTCCTCTTTTTCACTGACCATCTACATTACCAAAAATGATGTCCTTCTCCAAGGACTACTCCCTCCTGATGACACATCCAAAATATGTGAGACAAAGTCTCACTATTCTCACTTCTAAGGAGCATTCTGGCTGTACTTCTTCCAAGACAGATTTGTTAGTACTTCTGTAGTCCATGGTATATTCTATATTCTTCACCAACACCATAATTCAAAGGCATAAATTCTTGTTTAGTCTTCCTTATTCATTGTCCAGCTTTCACAGGCACTTATGCCGTGACTGAAAATACTATGGCTTGGGTCAAGCACACGTCAGTCCTTAAAGTGACATCTCTGCTTTTTAACACTTTAAAGAAGTCTTTTGCAGATTTGCCCAATGCAATGCGTCTTTTGATTTCTTGACTGCTGCTCCCATGATTGTGAATCCAAGTAAAATGAAATCCTTGACAACTTCAATATTTTCTCTATTTATTATGATGTTGCTATTGGTACAACTGTGAGTATTTTTGTCTTCATTATTTTGAGGAGTAATCCGTTCTTAAGGCTGTAGTCTTTAATCTTTCTCAGTAAGTGCTTCGAATCATCTTCACTTTTCTGCAAGCAAGATTGTGTCATCTGCCATACTGAGGGTTGTTAATGAGTCTTCCTCTTATCTTGATGCTGCTTTCTTCTTCATATAGTCCAGTTTCTTGGTTTATTTGGTCAGCATATATTGAATAAGTATGGTGAAAGGATACAATCCTGACACACACTTTTCCTGAGTTTAAACCATGCAGTGTCTCCTTCTTCTGTTCAAAAGACTGCCTTTGAGTCCATTCCAACTCATGGCTACCCTATACAGAACAGAAGGAAACATTGCCTGCTCCTGCAATGTTTGAGCCTAGTGTTGCAGTCACTGTGTCAATCCAACTCACTGAGGGTCTTCCTCTCTTTCACTGACCCTCTACTTCACCAAACATGATGTTCTTCTCCAGGGACTTATCCCTGCTGATAACATGTCCAAAGTATACAAGAGAAAGTCTATCTTCCAAGGAACACTCTGGCTGTACTTCTTACAAGACAGATTTGTTTGTTCTTTTGGCAGTCCGTGGTATATTTAATATTCTTCACCAACACCATAATTCAAAAGCATCAATCCTTCCTTGGTCTTGCTTATTTATTGTCCAGCTTTCACATGTATATGAGGCAATTAAAAATATCATGGCTTGGGTCAGGTGCACCTTAGTCCTCAAAGTGATGTCTTTGCTTTTCTATACTTTAAAGATGTCTTTTGCAGCAGATTTGCCCATTTATTAGGTGATATAAACGTACAAATTGTTTAGCACCATACCAAGAACATAGAAATCCATTAACTAAATGGGTAGGATTATGATTATTAGTAGTAACAGTGGTAGATGCAATAGGAGGAAAATCATAGTAATTTTAGTAGTAGAGGTAGTTACTCAATGATATTTCAATAGATTAATACATAATCAACATATAGTCAGTCAAATTTAGATCACATTATGAACATCATGATACTGTTATCTTTTATCCAATATCAACTGTTATTAAATTTTTTGTCCTATTAAAAACTAAACAGAAGCAACTGCTTTATCCATTTTTGACATAAAAAAAGTTTGAAAATCTTTTGTTTTATATAAAAAATGTGTAACAATCTGTTTCGGCGATCAAATTTGTATTGGGATCACCAAAACTAATTCTATGTTCAAAAATCATTTTTTAAAATTTCCAAAAAAAGACCAGATTTACTGGCCTCACAGAGACTGGAGAAACCCCGAGAGTATGGCCCCTGGATACCCTTTTAGCTCAGTGGTGAAGTCACTCCCAAGGTTCACTATTCAGCTGGGGATTGGACAGCCCCGTAAAACAAAACAGGACTAATATGGCACAGCAGTCCAGGGACAAGGAGTAGAAGGCAGGATGGGACAGGAAAGCTGGTGATAAGGAACCCAAGGTTGAGAAGGGACAGTATTGACATGCCGTGGGGTTGTTAACCATTGTCATAGGGCAATATGTGCACTAACTGTTTAATGAGAAACTATCTGTTCTGTAAACCTTCATCTAAAACCTTCAATAAAAATAAAATAAAAAAAAAAGATTACTGCCTAGCAAACTCTATGGGGCAGTTCTACTCTGTCACTTGGGGTTGCTATGAGTCGAAATCGATTCAACAGCACCTAATAGCAACAATATTTATATAATATCATGTAACTATATTATATTATTATGTAGCATAATAATAATAATTATTCCCTACCTTTCTTACTTACAAGGCAGCCCTAGCAGGAGTCTGTTTAAAAGCTACATACTTGTATTTCAGGGGGTACCTTGTATTTTTAAGACAATATAATTTTCTCCAAATTTTAAATGTAATATATGCTCATTGTAAAACATTTCAAAATACACAAAATAATAAAATCATCCATAATCCCCGCCAAAAAATTTTTTTTGTGCTTTAGGTGAAACTTTAAAGCACAGTTTCTCATTCAAAAAAATTTATACAAAAATTGTTTTGTGACATTGATTGAAATCCCACAATGTGTTAGCACTCTCCCTCTTTCTCTTTACACCCCAGGTTCCCCGTATCTGTTTGTCTAGTTTTCCTATGCCTTCCTGCCTTCTCCTCTTTGCTTTTGGGCAGGTGTTGCCCGTTAGGTCTCATATACTTGATTGAACTAAGAAGCACATCCCTCACTTGGGTTACTGTTTATTTTATAGGACTGTCTAATCTTTGGCTGAAAGGTAGACTGTGGGAATAACTTCAGTTCTGAATTACCAGGGTGTCCAAGGGCCATAGGCTCGGGGGTTCCTCCAATCTCTGTCAGACCAGCAGATCTGGTCATTTTTTGTGAATTTGAATTTTGTTCTACATTTTTCTCCCACTCTGTCTGGGACCTTCTATCGTGATCACTGTCAGAGCAGTCGGTGGTTGTAGCCAGGCACCATCTAGTTCTTCTGGGCTCAGGCTAGTGGATGCTGTGGTTCTCGTGAGCCATTAGTCCTTTGGACTGATATTTTCCTTGTGTCTTTGGTTTTCTTTATTTTCATTTGCTCCAAATGTGATGGGGCCAATAGATGTATCTTAGATGGCTGCTCAAAAGCTTCTAAGATGCCAGACGCTACTCACCAAAGTAGGATGTAGAATATTTTCTTTACGAACTGTTACACCAATTGACCTAGATGCACCCCAAGACCATGGTCACCAGCCCTCAGCCCCAGTAAGTTGGTCCCTCAAGGTGTTTGGATGTGTCTAGGAGGCTTCTATAACTTTGCCTTGGTCAAGTTGTGCTGATTTCCCCTATACTGTGTGTTGTTTCCCTTCATCAAAGTTAACATGTGTCTACTATCTAGTTGGTGATTTCTCCTTTGCACCCCTCTCCTCCCTCATCACCATCAAGATTGTTTTTTCTGTCTGTAAACATTTTCTTGGGTTTTTATAGTACGTGGTTTCATAAAATATTTATACTGTTGTGATTGACTTATTTTATTCAGCAAAATGTCCTCCAGATTGATACATGTTGTGAGACATTTCGTGCATTTATCATTGTTCTTTATTGTTGTATAGTATTCCATTGTGTGTATGTACCATAATTTGTTTATCCATTCATCCGCTGATGGGCACTTAGGTTGTTTTCATCTTTTTGCTATCGTGAATAATGCCGCAATGAACGTGGGTGTGCATATGTCTATTCCTGTGATGGCTCTTATTCCTCTAGGATACATTCCTAGGAGTGGGATTGTCGGATTGTATGGTAGTTCTATTTCTAGCTTTCTAAGGAGATGCCATATCATTTTCCACAGTGGTTGCACAATTTTACATTCCCACAGAAGTGCATAAGAGTTTCAATGTCCCACAATCTCTCCAACATTTGTTTTTATCTGATTTATGCCAGTAATGTTGGGGTTAGATGGTATCTCATTGTAGTATCTGTTTGCATGTCTCTCATGGCTAATGATTGCAAGCATTTCCTCATGTGTCTGTTAGCTGCCTGAATATCTTCTTTGGTGAAGTTTCTGTTCATATCCTTTGCCTATTTTTAATTGGATTATTTGCCTTTTTGTTGTTGAGGTGTTGAAGTATATGTTGGATATGGATATGTCATAGTCAATTTTTTTTCCCAGTCTGTAGGTTCTCTTTTTATTCTTTTCATGAAGTCTTTTGATGAGCATAAATGTTTAATTTTTAGGAGCTCCTAGTTATCTAGTTTATCTTTTGGTGTTCATTGTTACTTATGTTTTATTTTCTATTTATGCCATGCATTAGGGCGCCTAGTGTTGTTGCTATTTTTTCTGCCATGATCTTTATCATTTTAGGTTTTATATTTAGGTTTCTGATCCAGTTTGTGTTAGTTTTTGTGTATGGTGTCATATAGTTTCATTTTTTACAGACAGGCATCTGGTTTTGCCAGCACTCTTTGTTAAAAAGACTATCTTTTCCCATTTAATGGACTTTGGTCATTTGTCAAAGATTAGCTGACCATACGTGGATGGATTTACATCTGGGTTCTCGATTCTGTTACATTAGTCTTTGTGTCTGTCATTGTACCAGTACCAGGCTGTTTTGGCTACCTTGGGTGTATGGTAGGTTCTGAGATTAGGTAGTGTGAGGTCTCATATTTTGTTCTTTTTCTTCAGTAATGCTTTGCTTATCTGGGGCCTCTTTCCTTTCCATATAAAGTTGTTGATAAGTGTTTTCCATCTGGTTAAATAATGCTGTTGGTTTTTGGATCAGGATTGCATTATATCTATAGATCATATTGGGTAGAATTGACATTTTCACAATGTTGAGTCTTCCTATCCGTGAGCATGGTATGTTTTTCCATTTATATTGGTCCCTTTTAGTTTCTTGTAGTAGTGTTTTGTAGTTTTCTTTGTATAAGTCTTTTATGTCTCTGGTTAGATTTGTTTCTAAGTATTTTATCTTTTAGGGGTTATTATAGATGGTATTGTTTTCCTGATTTCCTTTTAGAAGTTCTCTTTGTTGGTGGATAGGAATCCAACTGATCTTTGTATATTTATCTTGTATCCTACTACTCTGCTGAATCATTCTATTAGTTCCAGTAATTTTCTTGTGGAGTCTTTGGGGTTCTCTATGTATAGGATAATACCATCTGCGAATAGGGCTAGTTTTACTTCTTCCTTTCCAGTTTGGATGCCCTTTATTCCTTTTTTTTTTTTTTTGTCTTATTGCTTTAGCTAGGACTTCCAGCACAATGATAAATAGAAGTGGTGATAAAGGGCATCCTTGTCTTGTTCCCATTCTCAGGGAGAATGCTTCAGCCTCTCTTCTTTGAGAAAGATGTTGGCTGTTGTTTTTGTATAACAAAAACCAAACCAAACCTGATACAATCTGGTTGATTCTGACTCATAGTGACCCTATAGGACAGAGTGGAATTGCCCCATAGGCTTTCCAAGGAGTGGCCGGTAGATTCAAATCGCTGACCTTTTGGTATGCAGCCGAGCTCTTAACCACTATAGATACCTTCCATTATGTTGTGGAATTCCTCTTCTATTTTATTTTATTGAATGTTTTTATCAGAAATGGGTGTTAAACTTTATGAAATGCCTTTTCTGCATCCATTGAGATGATCATGTGATTCTTTTATTTTGTTCTATTTATGTGATGGATTACGTTGATTGATTTTCTAATGTTGAACCATCCTTGCATACCTGGAATCCCACTTAGTCATAGTATATTATTTTTTTGATATAATGCTGAATTATACTGGCTAGTTTTGTTGAGAATTTTTGCATCTATATTCATGAGAGACATTGGTCTGTAATTTTCTTTTATTTTGGTGTCTTTGCCTGGTTTTGGCATCAGGGTTATGCTGGCTTCATAGAATGAATTCGGAAGTATCCCTTCCTTTTCTGTGCTCTGAAATGGTTTGAGTAATACTGGTGTGAGTTCTACTCTGAGTGTTTAGTAGAATTCTTCAGTGAAGCCATATGGGCCAGGGCTTTTTTTGTTGCAAGTTTTTTTTAACACCTCTTCAATCTCTGCTCTTGCTATGGATCTGTCCAGATTTTCTATCTCCGTTTGTGTTAGCTTAGGTAGGTAGTGTGTTTCTAGCAATTTGTCCATTTCCTCTAGGTTCTCATGTTTGTTGGAGTACAATTTTTCATAGTATTCTGTTATGTTCCTTTTTGTTTCAGTTAGGTCTGTTGTAATTTCCCCCATCTCATTTCTTATTTTGGTAATTTGCTTCCTCTCCTGTTTTTCTTTTGTCAGTTTGGCCAATGGTTTGTGGAATTTGTTGATCTTTTTAGAGAACCAATTTTTGGTTTTGTTGATTTTTTCTTTTGTTTTTCTTTTCTCTATTTTATTTATTTCTGTTCTAATTTTTATCATTTCCTTTTTTCTGGCAGCTGTGGGCTTCTTTTGCTGTTCTATTTGTTCAAGTTGTAGGACTAATGTTTTGATTTTACCTGTTGTTCTTTTTTGTTGTGTGAGTTTATTGCTATAAATTGAACTCTGAGCACTTCCTTTGCTGTGCCTCAAAGGTTTTGATATGATGTGTTTTCATTCTCATTTGATTCTGGGGATTTTTTGATACCCTCTTTGATTTCTTCTATTACCTAGTTGTTTGTAAGCATGGTGTATTTGATATTTTTCTTGCTCTCCCTTTTACTGATTCCTACTTTTATGGCATTGTGATCAGAGAGAATGCTTTGTATTATTTTGATGTTTTGGATTTTATTGAGGGTTGCTTTGTGACCTAAAATGTGGTCTATTCTGGAGAATGTTCCATGTGTGCTGGAAAAGAATGTATACTTTTCTGTGGTGGGTGGAGTGTTTCTATGTCTATGAGGTCAAGTTGGTTGGTTGTGGCCGTTAGATCTTCTGTATCTTTGTTGAGTTTCTTTCTAGATGTTCTGTCCTTTACCAAGAGTGGTGTATTGAAGTCTCCTACTATTATTGAGGAACTATCTATTTCTCTTTTCACTGCTGTTAGAGTTTGTTTTATGTACTTTGGAGCCCTGTTGTTGGGTGTGTAGATATTTACTAAGGTTATGTCTTCTTGGTGGATTTTCCCCTCAGTCATTATATTATGTCCTTTCTTGTTTTTTATGCTAGATTTTGCCTTCAAGTCCGTTTTATCTGAGATTAGTATTGCCACTCCTGCTCTTTTTGTGGTTACTGTTTGCTTGATATATTTTTTTCCATCCTGTAATTTTTTAATATAATTATGTCTTTGTGTCTAAGGTATGTCTCTTTGTAGACAGTATATTGATGGGTTATGGTTTTTAATCCATTCTACCACTCTCTTCCTTTTTATAGGTGCATTTAAGCCATCTACATTCAATGCGATTATCAATAGGTATGAGTTTATTGCTGTCATATTGTTGTGCTTTTGTGTGTGTTGCTGATGTTTTCTTTGTTCCTCTTACTTTCCTGTGCTGAGTTCCTTTTGTTTGCATATTTTCCTTTCATTTCCTTTCTTACAGATTTTTTTGTTTACTGAGTATTTTTTTTTTTTATCTTTTTTCTTTTAATGAGTAGGTTTGTTAACTTTCTTTGTGGTTACATTGAAATTTATCCTTATCTTCCTAAGCTTGAACCAGTCTTTTATTTCTTGATATCACCTTGAATTCCTTTTCATTTGAAAGTTCTATGGCTATACCATTTCATCCTCATTTTATTGTTTTGATGTTGTCATCGTTTACAGAGTGACATCTCTTGTTCCCTGTTCTAAGTTTTAAGCTTTCTTTTATTATTGAGAGTTTTTTTTTTTTTAACCTAGGTTAGTATCTATCTGATGTTGTCCTGTGTCCTAGACTCCAGTTGTTGTCTGATGTTGTTGGTTCTCTAACCAAACACTCCCTTCAATATTTCTTGTAAGTTTGCTTTGGTTTTTATGAATTCCCTTAATTTCTGCTTATCTGGGAATATCCTAATTTTGTCATCATATTTGAGAGACAGTTTTGCAGGATATATTATTCTTAGTTGGCAGTTTTTTTTTTCCTCTTTCTCTCAAGGTTTTATATGTCATTCCATTGACTTCTTGCCTGCATAGTTTCTGCTGAGTAATCAGAGTTTAGTTGTATTGTTCTCCCTTTGTGACTTTTTGTTTTTCTTGTGCTTCTCTCAGGATTCTTTGTTTGCCTTTTGTTTGGCAAGTGTGATTATGATATGTCTTGGTGACTTTCTTTTCAGGTCTATTTTGTATGGCATTCATTGATTTTCTTGGATGGTCAGCTTTTCATCTTCCATGATGTTTGGGGTGTTTTCTGCCAGCAAATCTTCAACAGTCTTCTATGTGTTTTCCTTTTTCTCTTGACTGTGTTCTTGATTGTGTCCCACACAATTCTTAGGGTTTCTTCATTCTTTTCTGATTTTCCTCAAAGCAGCATCCATGGATTTACCTTCAATCTCACTGATTCTGTCTTCCATTGTTTCAAATTTGCTCCTAAACCTTCTATTGAGTAGTCCTTCTCTGAAATTTTGTTGTTTGTCTTTTGGATTTCTAGTTGCTGTTTTTATATGATTTCTAATTGCTTATTTATTTTGACATTTTGTTCTTGTATTATTTTACTGAATTCTTTTATTGATTTTTCTTTTTTTTTCCTTGATTTTGGCTACATTTTTTTGGTTTTGTCTTTACAATGATTTTGCCTATTTTTTCCTTAGTTTTCTTGATCTTTCTTTACCAAAAACCTATTGCCATCAAGTTGATTCCCACTCATAGCGACCCTATAGGACAGAGAAGTACTGCCCCATAAGGTTTCCAAGAAGCAGATGGTGGATTTGAACTACCAACCTTTTGGTCAGCAGCCAAGCTCTTAACCACTGTGTAGAGAACGTTAAATATTAGTCTTTTGAATTCCATATCAGGTAGGTTCAATGCCTTTTCTTCTACCAGAAAGTTATCTGATTCTTTTTTTTTTTTTTTTTTTTTTGGTCACTTGCTAGAGTCATCTTGTCCTTGTTTTATGTTTCAGTATTGTCTGTTGTGTCTGAGACATTGAGGTATTATTTTATTTATTGACTGTATTTTCATTTGTTTTTTCTGTTTTTTGTTTAGTTTTGATATGTCAGTACAGGTAGGCTGGGCGTGCTCTTTGCTTGCTTGTCTTTGGGCATGATAGCTGTCACCTCCTTATCCAGGTGGGCAGGGAAGTATCAAGTAGGGCCAGCCTGCTTTGTTGTACACTGGTTTGGTGATGTGGCTGAGGGTGGACTGGGTAGGTGCTGTCTGCCTCCTGATGTTGGTCCAGCAGTATAGGAGCATTCATAGCCCCTCTCTAGATGGGCAGATGTGTAACAGTGAGTGGTAGGGGCTTGCTTCCCACCATTCAGCAGCTGGTTGAGTGGCTGGGAGGGAGGGGAAGTGCCAACCCAATGTGGTTGTGAGCCTGAGTGTTGAGGGTGTTCTAGCCACAGCAGCGCGAGGAAGGTCAGCAGAAAGTGGGGCAAGGTGGCATGCAGAGCAGAAGGGTGAGGGGTGGGAAATTGTGTTTCTCTGGCTACTGGGTACTCTGTCTCCTGTTGGGAGCTCTGTGAATTTGCCTTCCCATACTTCCTGCCTGGGGACATTGTTGGCTGTGTTTCAAGATGGCCACACTGTGATGTGTTAGTTGGCAGGAGACCTCCAAAGAACATATCTCTCTTCATTCTGTTTTCCATCAGTTTCTTCTTCCATTTGTTGTTTCATCTAATTCTTTATCCATTCATTTGATGCACAGGGTTACAGGACTGATGTTTGTATCTGTTTTATGGAGATTTTTGGGTCTTTGCTGAAGGGGGTTGGTTTGGTGCATCTAGTAGGGTGCCATTTTCACTCCACCTCCTTTTATTCTTTTTTTGTAGCTTGAAAGGTATGTGGTTTTTTCCTAGCTGGCTCTTCATTTCATCTGCAAATCAATGGGCCAGCAGGAAATGACAAAGAGGTTGCCTGGGTCTTTTCAGTAATTGGTTCCCATGTGCCCAGCCCCGATGTGGGGGGAAAGAGCCCCTGAATGGAGCAGCATTGGCTGTGTACCACCTCCAGAGTGAGCAGCATTTAAGTTTATGTTCAAAATTTTGTAATCACATAAAAACTTTTTTTAAATAGTACCAATGATAAAAATTTAAGCTGAAAATCAAATTATTTATTCAGCAACAAAATATGGGGCAGTTTTATGTGCCTCTTTTTATTTTCAATGCATATGGTTTATTTCAAACTATATTTAAGTGTTTTTATTAATAATCCTAGAGTTATTTTCTGTACAAAATAAACAGTTTTGTACCCCATATAGAAAAAAAATTTGTGTTCTTAAAACAACTCTACAAAAATTTCCTGAATGATCTCAATGTTTAATTTTTAAATTGCGTAATTCATAAAGGAAATTATAACTTAAATTTGATTATTTTATACACTGTCAACAAAAGAACTGTATAGTTTAAACCTACTTCTCAAAGAAACAATCTACTGATCATCATTTCTCTTAAAGCAAGATAGAAATCTATGTAGAACGCTTTTTTAAAAAGCACTTACAACCAATTACAGAGAATCAAAACAAATCATGTATTAAAAAGAATTTATTATAATGACTGAAGTAATTTATAAGAAATACTAAATTTCAAAAATCTGTGTAAAATGGGCAGTAATAGCTGGATAAAATTAATGAGGAAAATATTCTCATATTTTATCCAGTTCCTTAATGCAAAGCCTAGTTAGTAATTATAGTGTCAAGTTTCTTTATTAAATATGATTTTTCCTTAAAAGTTCTGAGTAAATTTATTAGAAAAGACACTAAAGCAGGGAATTTTCAACTGGCTTCCCCAAAAATTATAATATTTTTTAAAAAATCTGGTAAAAATAGTTGAATACAATTTCTTCAGGTACACTTATTTTCTAGTATGTATGTGTGTTTTTATGTATTATTTGACAACTGTGTGAAATTTAGATGTTTGCCAAGGAGAGAAATATAGTATCTATTTGATCATCTCAGCTGGATCTTCTTCTAGTTATAAGACGTTTTAGAGATATAGAGAGGAAAGAAGCAATCCTTAGTGAGAGCTTTATGATATATAAACTGCCCTCAATTTCAACACTCTTATTATATCTAGATCAGCAAGCAAATGTGTGTGTATCTGATTAACTTTCGCTGAGCTTCCACTGAGGACCAAATAGTGTGCTAGCATTCTGGATTTAAAAACAAAGAATATAGTCCCTCCTCTCCAGAAGTGCAAAATCTAATAGTTCAGGATATATCTTCCAAATTGTTCATGGACACTAGACTGAAAAGTGTATCAATAGGGCTTCTGTTCAAGATCTAGCTCAATGTCAACCAAATACAAAGCCAGTTCACAAACTGATATTTAAATCACACACTGGACTCTCACCCTAACATGAGTCTCTGTGAAGAACCTGTGGCAAAGTTGTGGTTTATTTCGGTGGTATGTAAAGGGAATTACAAAATTCAAACAACTACTGCTACCAAAAAAAAAAAAAAAGAAAAGAAAAGAGAAATGTAACGGTAAAAAACTCACTGCAAATGTAAGGAGATTCCTTGTATAGACCATGAGTGTGATATATTATTAGTGAAGTGTAAAACAGTTAAATTCTCTGACGACATCTTCTATACCAGCACTGCTCAAACTTTAATGTGCATATGGATTACCTCTTGCATGTTGTTAAAATGCATATTCTGATTTTGTAGGTCTCATGTGTGATATGAGATTCTGCATTTCTAATAAGCCACCAAATGATACCAAGTGCTGCTGGTCCACAGGCTACATTTTGAGTAACAAAGTTATGTACAATTTCACAATAGTACCCATCTCATCCTATTATCCATTATACAGGCATACCTGGGAGATGTTGTGGGTTCAGTTCCAGACCACTGCAATAAAGCCAGTCATATGATTTTTTCTTTTGGTTTCCCAGTGCATTTAAAAGTTATGTTTACAATATACTGTAGTCTGTTAAGTGTGCAATAGCCTTGTGTCTGAAAAAACAATGTACATACCTTAACTAAAAAAATACTTTATTGCTAAAGAATGTTAACCATCATCTGAGTCTTCAGCAAGTTGTAATCTTTTTGCTGGTGGAGGGTCTTGCCTCAATGTTGATGGCTTCTGACTGATCGGGGTGGTGGTTGCTGAAGGATGGGGTGGCTGCGGCAATTTCTTAAAATAAAATAACAATAAAGTTTGCCTCATCAATTGACTCTTCCTTTCATGAAAGATTTTTCTGTAGCACGTGATGCTGTTTGATAACATTTTACCTACAGTAGAACTTCTTTAAAAATTGGAGTAAATCTTCTCAAACTCTGTTGCTACTTTACCAACTGACTTCATATAATATTCTAAACACTTTGTTGTCATTTCAACAGTGATTATGGCATCTTCACCAGGAGTAGATTCCATCTCAAGAAACCACTTTCTTTGCTCATCCATAAGAAACAACGCCTCATCCATTAAAGTTTTATCATGAGATTGCAGCAGTTCAGTTACATCTTCGGGCTCCACTTCTAATTCTAGTTCGCTTGCTATTTCTACCATATCTGCAGTTACTTCCTCCACTAAAGTCTTGAATCCCTCAAAGACATCCATGAAGGTTGGAATCAACTTCTTCCAAACTCCTGTTAATGTTAATATTTTGACCTCCTCCCATGAATCATGAATGTTCTCAATGGCATTTAGAATGGTGAATCCTTTCCAGAAAGTTTTAATTTACTTTGCCCAGATCCATCAGAGGAATCACTATCTATGGCAGCTATAGCCTTACAAAACTATTTCTTAAATAATAAGACTTGAAGTCAAAATTACTCCTTGAACCATGGGCTACAGAATGGATGTTGTGTTAGCAGGCACGAAAACAACATTAATATCCTTGTATGTCTCCATCAGAGCTCTTAGTTGACCAGGTGCATTGTCAACAAGCAGTAATATTTTGAAAACAGTCTTTTTTTTCAGAGCTATAGGTCTCAAGAGTGGGCTTAAAATATTTAGTAAACCATGTTGTAAACAGATGTGCTGTCATCCAGGCTTTGTTGTTCCATTTATAGAGCACAGGCAGAGTAGAGTTAGCATAATTCTTAAGAGCCCTAGGTTTTTTGGAATGGTAAATAAGCGTTGGTTTCACTTAAAGTCACCAGCTGCATTAGCCCCTAACAAGAGAGTCAGCCTGTCCTTTGAAGCTTTGAAGGTAGGCATTAACTTCTCCTCTCTAGCTATGAAAGTCCTAGATGGCATCTCCTTCCAACATAAGACTGTTTTATCTACATTGAAAATTTGTTATCTAATGTAGCAGCCTTCAATTATCTTAGCTAGATCTTCTGGATAACTTGCTGCAGCTTGTATATCAGCACTTGCTTCTTCACTTGGCACTTTTATGTTATGGACACGCTTTTTCCTTAAACCTCATTAACCAACCTCTGCTAGCTTCAAACTTTTCTTCTGTAGCTTCCTCACTTCTCTCAGCCTTCACAGAATTGAAGAGAGTTAAGGCCTTGCTCTGGATTAGGTTTTGCCTTAAGGGAATGTTGTGGCCAGTTTGATTTTCTATCCAGACCAGTAAAACTATCTCCATATCAGAAATAAGACTATTTTGCTTTCTTATCACTAGTATATTCACTGGAGTGGCACTTTTAATTTCCTTCAAGAACTTTCCCTTCGCATTCACATCTTGGCCAACTGTTTGGAGCAAGAGGCCTAGCTTTCAGCCTGTCTCAACTTTTGACATGCCTTCCTCACTAAGCTTAATCATTTCTAGCTTTTGATTTAAAGTGAGAGACATGTGACTCTTCCTTTCACTTGAATACTTAGAGGCCATTGTAGGGTTATTAATTGGTCTAATTTCAATATTATCATGTCTCAGGGAATAGGGAGGCCAGAGGAGAGGGAGAGAGATGGATGAACAGCCGGCTGATGGAGCAGTTAGAACACACACAACATTTATCAATTAATTTCGCCATCTTATATGGGCACTGTTCATGGTACCCCAAAACAATTACAATAGTAACATCAAAGATCACTGATCACAGATCACCATAACAGATATAATAATAGTGAAAAAATTGGAAATATTGCAAGAAATACCAAATTGTGACACAGAGACACAAAGTGAGCACATGCTGTTGGAAAAATGGTGCCGATAGACTTGCTTGACACAGGATTACCACAAACCTTCAACTTGTAAAAAATGCAATATCTGTGAAGCACAATAAAGCTAAGCTCCAAATACCATTTTAATTTTCTGCATCTAACACAATGCCTGACATACAGTGTTGTTGTTGTATGCCATCAAGTTGATTCCAACTCATAGCAATCCTATAGAACAGAGTAGAACTGCTCCATAGTGTTTTCAAGGCTGCAATCTTTATGGAAGCAGACTGCCACATCTTTCTCCCATGGAGCGGCTGGTGGGTTTGAACTGCTGACCTTTCGGTTAGCAGCTGAGTGCTTTAACCACTGCACCATCACGGCTTCTTTGACGTATAATAAGTATGTAATAACTACTCATTAAATACAAAAATAAATGAATGAGTGCGCACATTACTTTAACTATTACATCATACAACAATTTTGGCCATTCTAATTTTCTGAAGTGATCCATGGTTAGATAAACTGTACTTAAATATTTCCTCTTTTTGCACATCTCCATCCTCCTAATGATACACTAATACGAGACAGCAAAAAATAATTTAAGTCACATGTTACCACCTTACTCAAACTATATTTGGGAAGGTATAAAAATTGTCACTTAATTTAATTTTAGTTATAATTTTAGAGTATTTTTTACAAATTAATTTTTAATCGAGACACCAAATTTCCCTGCATTCTGATCAGAAGCTCTGTGAAATGCTTTTTAATGAGCACCTGGATTCTCAGCCTGCTCACAAAGGAAAAGCTGAGTAATGCCTGATGCCTTTTCTCTCTGGAGATGTCTATTCACAAATTTGAGGTTCTCATTTACTCTTCTATTTCTCCTCTTTCTCTTTCCGTAATTAATTATGGCCAATTATCTTCAGTAAATTTTAAATAAAGGAATAAAAGTTCACTACATTATCCCCAAAATCCACCTTGCCCTTATCTATTCTGATGAGAACATTATCAAGAGAAAGGGTCTTTGGCTCATTGCACAGGGCTGCTAATGTACTACAACATGGAGCTTTACTCACTCACAAATACTGTGAATTGAGGTAGTCACTTAAAACTTCTTTCCAGAAAATCCTTTATTATAGAGAAGTCAGGGCGTCTTGGTTCTCCAAATTGTGGAGACAATTGTCACAATATAAGAACACTTACAAAAGTAGAGATGTTCACTAATGCATTGATTTTTAGTATATATATATTTATTTATTTATTTATTTTTGATACTCTGATTTTTTTTAATTGTCCTTTAGATGAAGTCTTACAGAGCAAATTAGTTTCTCATTAAACAATTAATACACATACTGTTTTGTGACATTGGTTGCCAACTCTGTGACATGTCAGCACTCTCCCCGTCTTGACCTTGGGCTCCCCATTTCCATTCGTCCAGCATTCCTGTCTCCTCCTGCCTTCTTGTCTTTGTCCCTGGGCTGGTGTGCCCATTTAGTTTCATTTACATGGTTGAGCTACTTGTATTATTGTTTGTTTTATGAGCCTGTCTAATCTTTGGCCGAAGGGTGATTTTTAGTACATATTTAGATGAAAGAGATTTACTTTTATGCAATTTAAAATTTCTGATACTATTCTTCAAAGTGTTTGGGGGAACACAAATATCCAAATATTATTCCTCTCTAATTATGCCTTTCTTTTGTAAGTTAAGAAGCTTAAAACTCTGCTTAATTTTTTTTCTTGTGTCATATCCTTTCGTATGCGCAATATAAACATCTGCAATAGTGAATTTCAAATTATCTATTTAATTATAAAATAGCCCCCTTTCCTGCTCACCTACTCTTTCCAAATGGCAGCTGGTACATCACATAAATTATAGATTTAAAATAGATTTTTGTCTATGTATTAATGCTCATTGCAGTGAGTTTTAGAATGGCCCTGTGTTTCTTACTCCTTTAAGCCTTTAAATACACACAAATCCAGCAAAGAAAACTCTTGTTAATGATTACATCTGTTTGCCATTCAGAGCATGAAATGCATCCCTACCAGCTGACACTGGTACTTATTTACTCCAAATAACCAAAGGGTGTGGAGAACCACAGAAAAAGGATGGTGTTGACAAAATTAACTAGGTGTACCTAGCAGAGTTCAAGAAGGCCAAGTATTGAGCTGTGAAGTCCTTTACTCCTGGTGCTGTTTCCTTTTTATGAACCTCATTAGTACTTCACTTTTCAAACAAGTCCTCTCATTTTCATGCAAATGAAGTTATACCATCTGCTCTGTTTACTCCTAGACACATAAGAAAATGTTTAATATTCTCACTCAATGTACTGGGGGACAACATAGAGCTGCTCAAACATCTAGGCTGATCAATAATAACTTGGTGTGTGTTTTAACCCCGTGTAAATACTTCATGTCACACAAAAAAATACAGAAAACTTGTTTTAAGTTTATCCCAAAGGGGGCATGTGGGTGTCATGGATAGTCTGTCAGGTGTGGCCCAAGGAAGTGAAACTTAAGCAAGAAGGCCAGAAAACAAATAGAATTTAGTACTCATAGGTCCCAGAGAGGAAACTACAGCATACCTCGATACAGGGCCACATAGGGAGCTGCACCAAGGAACAAGGCAACAAGTTGGAATTGTAGGAAAGGGTTTATGCATGGCATATAGAGTGAGGTTGGCTAGGTTTCACATGCTGGTCAGTTGAAAGGTTTCTAAGGCATTAGTACAGGAAAAGGGAGACATTTTTTATCAACGGAATCACATGGGATGTGTACAGGAGGGGCAAGGTGTCACAGCCTTTGAGAGATCGTGGTACATAATAGCAACGGGGTCTGTACCACAGAAAACTGTATGGAGCATGACTGAGAGGGCTTGTTAGAGACTGCAACTGTTGAGAGACTACGTGACAAGATAGGAATGGCCATATCAGAAAACTAGGTGAGAGGTCAACTAGGAAGTATTGATAGATGTGAGAAAGCAAATTATGTAAGGCACAAACTGACCTTATGACAAAGCTCAGTTTGAATCATGACATCATTGGGTATATAAGGGATGTACTTTAACTGTGATTCCCCAGTATGTGGTTGAAATGTCTGAAAAGTATTATATAATCAATATGCTGGGAGTACCCACACATCATGAGTGATAAAAGAAGGTGCTCTTGACTCGGCATTCTCAGGAAACATTATAATGTGCCCACAGAACACGAAGGAGGAATGGCTATCATGATGGTTTTGGACAACTAGGAACATCACCTGGCAGCATGAACACGTAGGGATGCTGGCTTCTGGAGAGAATATTATAAGAGTCTCTATTGGTGCAGTGGTTAAGAGCTACAGCTGCTAACCAAAAGGTTGGCAGTTCAAATCCACCAGCGGCTCCTTAGAAACCCTATGGTGCAGTTCTACTCTGTCCAATAGGGTCACTATGAGTAAGAATCGGCTCGACTACAAGAGGTTTGGTTTTTTTAATTAGGCACTGGGGAATCCCTGGATGGCACAAATGGTTAAGCACCCAACTACTAGCCAAAATGTTGGTAGTTCAAACCTATCCGGGACTGGTGATCTACTTCTAAAATGTCACAGCCTTCAAAATCTTATGGAGCAGTTCTACTCTGCACATTAGTTGGATATCAAATCAAGGGCAACTAACAACATTAGGCAGTTGAGTGAAGAGGGAGAGAAAATTACGGCCAAGGTAAAGCACCCGGGGCAGTGATTTCAAAATCCCGGAAGATAAGGGTAAGCCAGCTGAATGTGAAGTGAAAGGACTAACAATGTCAGGACAGAAAACTGAAATAGGGAGAATAGCAGGGTTGACAAAAATATCGAGGAAACAAGGGGGAGAAGACAATGGCATTTTTCTCAAGACTGACTATTTGAAGTCAAGATTTTTTGATACCTTGAACAGTTGCAATGAGAGAGTTAGTGGTCTCTAAATGAAATTGTTGCTGGTAGGTTTTGGCTGACACATGCTGCATGTAGCCAGCTGAAATAAGGAAGCTATGTTGATTCCTCGTGTAAATTAAATTTTAGGTCATAAATTTAACCATTGGAATTTCAAGGACTATATAAAATGACAATTAGCATTACCATGATAAATACTACTTTCTTCTTTATAGTCCTACCTGCTTACCTTCAAAGTCAAACATTTAACTATTCTTTCCTACAGCTGTACTGAGGTAAACCATTAAACCACGGGATGAGTGAGAGGTAAAGGGTTCCCATGTAATCATCTGAAATCAGCCTCTCATTGGAAAAAAATAATTCAGTCATTAAATCACAATATTAGAAGGTAACCCCCCCAATTCATTAATTCTTAAGTTAATTGTATGGTTTTCAATTAAAGGTGAATCCTGAATAGGAAATATTCTTAAAGCACCGTCGATTGTGCTAAATTGTTTGGATTTTCAAGGCACTAAAACAATTAAAATATAATTTAAAAGAAAATTACAATAAAACGAGAATGCAATTTCAGATGCATAATTAAAACTAGCCCAAGCTTTTCCACACTAGATGCAACTATTGGTAAATAGGAGGGAGATGTGACAGGGTTAATAGGTGGTAAAATCGGATTTATAAAGCTTTTCCTAAAATGTGGATACTACATAAAAACTGCCTAATCACTTAGCTCATTAAAATTCTCATAAATCATGTCAACCAGTGCGCAAAGGAAAGAGATCAACTACACTTGTCTCAATAGAGAGCAAAATTTAAATAAAAAGCTGCCCCAGCAATCCTTGTCAAAGAGATTAAATGATGTACACTGAGGTTCCAGCTAGAATAGAAATAGAACAGAAAGATTCTTTGGTATTTACACAGAAGGAATGTGATTTAAGGATTTGGTTATGACAGTGATGGACATTTGATTCTCTGTGATACACTGTACAGCAGGGGAAGGGTGAGGATGGATCTAAAAACAAACAGCAGTTGACTAGCACAACTGATGGCTCCTAATAGAGTTCTATGTACCACATAATGGCGTAGTAGGTAAAGAAGGACCAGATGAAATACTGAGACCCTAACACTGAGTTTCTAAGATTCTATGAAATAAATCTTCATAGTATAATACAGTAATACTACTGCCTCAGTATGTGTTATTGCATTCTTGTTAACATAAAGTAACTAAAAGTGTAACATCTTATTTACTCTACAATTATTATAACCTATGAAAGGAGGCATAATGTTAGAACTTGAAAAAGATGTATTTTCTCAGTTGATTTTTTCAAGTAATTATATTCTGAAGTTTTCTATCCTCCCTCATGTGCTTTTATAAGGATATGTAAATATATATTACATCAATTGTCAGAAAGTAAAATTTTTAAGAGGATTTTGTCATTTCTAAAGTAGAGTTATTTGCTAAACCTTCTGATAAAAAGATATGATGCTCTGTCAAAGAGATCAATAAATCTGGATACTAGGGGCCTCTCTACAGATCATTAAATCAGTAACTGGTTCTACAGAACCTGGAATCCTAAAGACTTCTTTAATTCTCATCCTCCAAAGAAAAATCAAAGATCTCAATAAATCTCTACAGGCCTAGACTATTATTCTAAGTCTATACTTTTTGAGGAAAAAAAAAAAATTCTGTGTCTATCTGTCAAGTTCTCTGGGTAAGATTTACCCCCTCAATAAAGAAATAACTCATCTTTCAAGTGTAGTCCATCTCTAGCTTACTTTCCTCTGTATCTTCTTTAGCTACAACATTATCACAATGCTAGGTATCTAACGTGGAAGAAAGATGTGGCAGTCTGCTTCCTTAAAGATTACAGCCTTGGAAACCCTATGGGGCATTTCTACTCTGTTCTATAGGGTTGCTATCAGTTGGAATCAAATTTCCTGAATTTGTATAAATTATTCAAGAAAAATGTAGTCACTGACCTGGTAGAAACACAATTATCTCACTAGCAAACAAGATGGTATTTGAAAAACAGTAAATGATTTGTCCAAGGTCACATGGAAATTCAGGGTCTGCCCCAAGAGAAGTGCTCTTCCTGATATATCACAATCTGCAATGCATAATTGGGGTTTTGCTCCAACTACTCTAACTAACTATTTAAAAAAAGAAAAAAAAAATGCCCGTCGTCATTGAGTGTATTCTGATGCATTGCAACCCTATAGAACAGAGTAGAACTGCCCCATAGGGTTTCCAAGGAGTCACAGGTGAATTCGAACTGCTGACCTTTTGGTTCACAGTCAGGCTCTTAAGCACTGTGCCATCAGGGCTCCAATCATAGCATTGGGAAAATTATATTTTTTCTTTCCAGATAAACTCTGGTTTTTGTTTTTTTGATTGTTTGAAATAAGTCTTCCTTAAATCTCATTACAATGTCCCTTTTGTTTGAGTTTTTCTTTTTATTCACTGTTCTGTAACTATAATTGGAACAATACAGAGAAAATTAGAATGACCCCTGCACAAGGATGACACGCAAATTTGTGAAGCGCTCCATGTTTTTGGAGCCCTGATGGCATAGCAGTTAAGAGCTTGGCTGCTAACCAAAAGGTCAGCAGTTCAAATCCACCAGCTGCTCCTTGGAAACGCTATGGGACTGTTCTACTCTGTCCTATAGGGCCACCATGAGTCAGAATTGACTTGACAGCAATTGGTTTGGTTTTTGGTATAACTGTAATTACCTCCCCCCTTTATGTTTTGCTTTTAAAAATATCCCATTCTGTCTGTGGCATAGTCAGTTCTATAAATCATTTCCATAGGCTTCGTAAAGAATATCAAACAAAATATTTCTGTATTTAATTCACAGCACATGTTTCTTTATCCCAGAGGAGATATTCTTTGATATATGGAAATATACTTGCTTATAAGTTGCTATTTTTGGCCAAGAAAAGTTATACTCTTAAAAGATTTCTACTTACATGTCTCATTAAAAAGAAGTGGCATGTTTAAATGAGAAACATTGAAAGATATTTCCAAAAGGAATAAATTCACATACTAGAACTGCAATCCACACCTGTTCAGAAGAAATAATGGTTGTTTTAATGAGCAAACCTGAAACCCTGAGATTCAGAAGTGTGGCTGGTATGTTTTATTCATTTTCCAAATGGCTGTTTTGATGAATTATGGATATACGTTTTCACACATGCACTAGAGAAGAAATCTCTTACTAGCATCTTTCAACAAAAGACATATGCACCTGGCAGCCACCAGTGTATGAGCTCAGCAATCTAACAGGATGATGTGATAACAGCCTAATGCCTATGGAGTCTATTCTGCCTGGGGTAAATACACACATTGTAAAGGTCACAGTTTTCAGATACTGAGGCACAGAATAGTCTGTCTTGAAGCATTTACAAGTTTGACCTTTCAGTGTAATGTGTTTCAACATGGCGAGGCCATGGAAAGCCCAAAATATATTTCCACTCATTTTCTAATAGCTAAGTAATTCTTAAGTAATCCCTCAGTTCCCAGTACAAACTCAGACAAAAGGTTAACTTTACTTTCTAAGGTTTGAGGCCCCATCCAAGGTAATTGAGACTATTCCTGAATTTTTCAGAATTCCTTGGTTTTCACAAACCATTAATGTCATGCTGTGGAAAGTGGTGTAATTAACAGGCAAGATCAGCAACAACTATTAGTTTTGCAGGTTCGATATAATACTGGAAATCCCATAATGATCTGATTTTATTTCTGTGGCTTGTTAATATTCCTTGTCCAGGGAAAATACACTGAGGGTAACTGGTGGTGCAGTAGTTAAGAGCTTGGTTGCTAACCAAACATTTGGCAGTTCAAATCCACCAGCCGCTCCTCGGAAACCCTATGGGGCATTTCTACTCTGTCCTATACAGTCACTATGAGTTGGACTCAAAGGCAACGGGTTTGGTTTTTGTTTTTTTTTTTTTTACTCATAACTCTTGCATAGAGTATTCAGTTCATGGGCCTGGACTGGAATAAACTAGGATAGGCACAAAGACGACGTGTTCATGGTTGAGATAGAAAGTGAAAAATCCAAGTTGCAGACACATGGTGAGTATAATGTCTGAAGAGTGAGATGAAATAAACGGGAAAAATAGTCATGAAGTCAGAGATCCGAAAGATCATGAATTGAGAGAAAATGAAATAAAAGCTGGCTTATGGAAAGGAGCTGAAGGCTTTTGCAAAATGATTTTGTGTGTCTGCATGCTTAAAAAAAAAATTCAAGAACCACCAGAAGGTCACTCACAGTCATGGAAAGGAGCTCAGGCTTCCTGTTTGCAAGGCCACATGATTTCTGGTGCTGCTCTCCTTAGTGTCCTCCCGTATAGCTGGTGTCTGCCTCATATTTGTTCTACGGAAAATTGTTTGAGCACAACACTGTCTTGGCAGGAGAAAACCCTTTTGTTCCTTCATAGACCCATCACCACCTCAGGAAGTCATCTTGAAACTCCAATTTGTTCCTTCATAGACCCATCACCACCTCAGGAAGTCATCTTGAAACTCCAATAGCTCCCTGAAATCTAAACAGAAAATAACTATATCTTCCTAGTTGTATGTTTCATTTCTGTTATTCACTAGGTCTGGACATCACTGTTATGCAGGTGATGCTCCTTCACTATTGTCCAGAATTTAGATGTGCTACTTCACCACTTAGAGTCTCCCTATTTGAAAAATTCTACTGCTGTTTAGTAGATTAATGTCTACTACACAGCGACACATGACATATAACGGATTTCCGGAAATGTAATTCGTTCTTCTTCTTTCCAGATGACACTTCATTTTAAATGGAGAAGAAAATAGGAAAGAAATTAGAAGGGGGATGTAGAGAAAGTGAGGAATATGGAAAACATAGAATTATAGAAAATGAAGAATAAAATTTAAAAATAACAATATAAAAGAATATTATATTGTGACAAAGAAAGCATAGAAACCGAAGAAAATAAAGACATAAGCAAATAAAAATATGTTTTATCCTTTCTTGAAACTACAAAGGAAAGAAAAATGGCAAGATCTAAGGCTTTTCTTGCATAGGGAACCTTTGGGGAAATGATTTATAATATATCTTATACAGTAAAACAAAGCATCATCTGAAGATATTTCTACCAAAATAAATATGTTTGAGAAAACCTCTGAGTGTTTCTCACAGAAGGGAAATAGGGCAAAAGTTGAGACAAGAAAAGTATTCAAATACCAACTCCATGACAAAAATAAACTTCGATATTCATGAGCTTGCAGTTGCAGGGAAGTTCTACATACTGCATATTTGAAGAGATAAAAAATAATACATAGAATTATACAGGAATGGAATCTTTGTAGAAACCCCACATAATGAAGGTAAAGATGCTATTCATAAGCATCCAGAAGAAAACTACAACCTAGCCTTTGTGGATTTTGAGGTCCAAGGTCCAGTCCCATTGATACCTGCTCCTTACTTCCCTCTTATTAATCACAAATCAATAATTCCACACTGCTCATGAAAATTCTTGCTGGAACTATCTGCTGCCACTTCCCCTTAGTAGGGCATTAACAATGGACATTAAATCCCCAAATTTTGATTCCCTCACCACACCTCAGAAGCATGCATACTAAGGAAGTTTCTTTAATTAAAGCCTCATTAATAAACAGTGCCTTCACTGTAAAGTGGCTTAGAGGGAGAAAATAGTTTTCCCCAAACCCCGAAAAGCAAAAGTAGGAGGTGTGGCTATGGAGAACACTGAAATGGTAATGAGGAGAAGATTTTGAATATAATGGAAAGCAATGTATCCAGTGAACACAATGGAGAATTATAATGATAGCACTGATTGAGTCCTTTTGATGTGCAAAGTATTAGGAAAAGTCACTCTACTAATATGAAGTTGAGTTAGGATTTTAACAAAGCCTATGATTAAAAAATCTAGTTTCCAAATAATAAATGGAATATTCCACTAAATATATTTTTTTCTCAAAGTCCCTGATAAGTGTAGCTTTTAATAATGCTGCAGATTAGGTCCAAGTGTGTTCCATGTGAGTCTCATTTTTCTTGAACAGGATAACTAAGGGAATTTCTTTTCTTAGGGATAACAGAAATTCAAGAGTGCATATAAACACCACATAATTCTTTTTAAGGCCTATGTTTGGAACTACCAGTCACTTCTGTCCATATTTTAAGTTACATGGCTAAGCCTATCATTAAGGCTGAAGAACATTGTTAAAAAGAAAGGTGAAGAATTGGGTACCATAATGCAATCGACTATATCAATAATGTAATCAATAACCAAATAGGTGTCAGGTGCTGACACTGAAAACACAGGAGTGAATAGAATTAAGACCATTTCCTCTTGGAGCTTACATCCTTTAGAAGATAAAGATAATAAACCAATAAATACATAATATAAAAGGTATCGATAAGAACACTGGAAAACAACAACAAAAAAAGAAAGTAGGTTAAGGATACAGAAGCAATAAACATTACAGAGTTCTCTTTAAACAGGGGCTAGCAAACTATGGCCTGAAAGCCAAATCTGGCCCACTGATTGATTTTGTAAATAAAGTTTTATTGGAACCCAGGCAACCTGACTGTTTAAATCCATGCAGAAAATGATTGGCAAGTTCTCAATAAGATTCGAACTTCTGCCCCCAAACCAAGAATATGTTGTAACCATCATACAATCAGCATCAAAATTCAAATTAGAACTTTCACTAAAGCATTCATTGTCATTGCTCTTGGAAACACCCAAGTTTGTGGCCCCATGTCAGCATAAGGACAACTGTGCTGGCCTTGTTTTAAGTTCAGAGTTTCACACTGGAACGACTTATAATAGAATTATATTTCTTCTATGATGTGACAAGGAGAAAAGAGCAAAAGGGAGGTTGACCTACTGAGAAATTGATTGATTTTCTTATTTGTTTTGCACCTGTATGACATGTTGACAATTGCCTTTTACTGACAACTGAGAAAAGGTTAACTTACATTTGACCCAGAAGCCATTTACCCAAATGTTAGCATGTGAACACATTTCCAAACAGTTAGATAGAATGCTGCTTCAACTTTGAAGGCTTTACCACTTTGCTACCTTCCATAGTTAAACAGAGCCCCACCTATCATGTATAGTTATGTCATGTGCAATAATCAACAGAAATGCATATCTTCCATTGGAATTCAGAATGTCTGAATTCCCCTTATGTGTATTTAATCCAGAAAAAAAAAAAAATGAAGTGTTGTTCATGCCTTTAAATTACTTTAAAAAAAGAAAGAAAAGTGAAGAAAGGATTGACACTTCTCTCCTCTTCTTGTTCTTCTTTTTCTTGTCATGGGAATTTATGTTTTCCCAAATAAGTTAGAAGATAATAAATACTGAGAAAAATTAATCATGGTGTACTGTCATTAAATAAAAAGCAACTAGTTAAAGTACTTATTTAATTTTCCAGTCTCATCTCTCAATGCTAGTTTTTAATACAATCTGCATTCTGGCAAAATTTAATTTATTTGTGTTTCTATAGCAGTTTTATCCTTTCCTTCTCTGTGCCCTTTATTTTCCCTTCCCTAAAATAAATATATTTATGCTGTTCCAAGCATGCCCTCATCCAACTCATCCTTCAAGATCCAGTCTGAGAACCCTTCTTTACTACGTCTTCCTGTTCACACACAGGCCTGGGTATTCTCCTTGGCCTCTTACGTGCATTGCTTTTCATCAACATATCTTTTATACCATGTGCCACTTCCCATCATGCATTAGAAAGTTTATGTGTGTGTGTGTGTGTGTCTTCCCACCTTAGGAAATCCTAAGGGCTTGGTCAGCAATTTTTTCATCTCTGAATGTCTTGAAAATCAGTTCCTTATAAACAGTAGGGACTCTACGAGTAGCATTGAATGAATCCTTATGGTCTCTCTATTTGGGAAAAAAATAAAATAAACATAATTAGTATGAAAGACAATGGGTAGAGACAGCTATATAATTCTCTTTAGAATCAATTTTAGTTTTCAAATGTGATGAAGTATCATTGACTATCCTGGGAGATGTGCTATTCATTGTGTATGCATGCTTTTATAAAAGTTTTTACAAATTACTTTGCAAATAGAAAAATCATTTTTTCTATAATTTATGCTCTATAGCATACAGTTTAAATATCTGCATCATCATCATGATGTCCAAGTTCAAACCCTGACTCTGTGAAAAAGTATATCTATGGCCTTTGGCAAGCTACTTAAATGCAATAAGCTCAGGGTCCTTCTTATGTAAACTGGAGATAATAACTGCATATAGGATTCTTGAGAGAATTAATTATGAAAATTATTTGGAAAATAGAAAATATTCCATTAATATTAGCTTCTATAATAACTTTTTAACAAAGAAAAATCATTTAATAAAACTACCATTTTTTTCATTTGATTTCTTTTTTTTATTGTACTTTAGATGGAAGTTTATAGAACAAACTAGCTTCTCATTAAACAGTACATATATTGTTTTACTGACATTGCTTAACAACCCCATGACATGTCAGTACTCTCCCTTCTCGACCCTGGGTTCCCGATTACCAGCTTTCTTGTCCCCTCCTGCCTTCTAGTCCTTGCCCCTGGGCTTGTGTGCCCTTTTAGTCTCATTTTGTCCTATGGGTCTGTCTAATCTCTAGCTAAAAGGTGTACCTCTGGACTGACTTCATTACTGAGCTAAAAAGGTGTCCAGGGGCCGTACTCTCAGGGTTCCTCCAGTCTCTATCAGGCCAGTAAGTCTGGTCTTATTTTGTGAGTTAGAATTTTGTTCTACATTTTTCTCCACCTCTGTCCAGGACCCTCTATTGTGATCCCTGTCAGAGCTGTCAGTGGTGGTAGCCGGGCATCACCTAGTTGTACTGGACTCAGTCTGTTGGAGGCTGTGGTAGTTGTGGTCTATTAGTCCTTTGGAGTAATCTTTCCCTTGTGTCTTTAATTTTCTTCATTTTCCTCTGCTCTTGAAGGGGTGAGACCAGTGGAGCATCTTAGATGGCCGCTCACAGGCTTTTAAGACCCCAGATGCCACTCACCAAAGTAGAATGTAGAACATTTTCTTTATAAACTATAAAAAAACTTTATAAAACTTTTTAACTTTCTAAAATTGAGCTAGATGTTCCTTGAGACCATGGTCCCTGTCTTAGTCATCTAGTAGTGATGTAACAGAAATACTACAAGTAGTTGGCTTTAACAAAGAGAAATTTATTTTCTCACAGTCTAGTAGGCTACAAGTCCAAATTCAGGGCATCAGTTCTAGGAGAAGGCCTTCTCTGTCGGTCAGCTCTGGAGGAAGGTCCTTGTGATGCATCAGTCTTCCCTTGGTCTGGAAGCATCTCAGCGCAGGAATCTCAGGTCCAAAGGACACACTCTGCTCCCGGAACTGCTTTCTTGGTGGTATGAAGTTCCCATGTGTCTCTGCTCCCTTCTCTCTTTTACATCTCAAAAGAGATTGGCTTAAGATACTATCTAATCTTAGAGACCTCATCAGTATAACTGCCACTAATCCATCTTATTACATCATAGTGATAGAGTTTACAACACATAAGGAAATTATGGAAGATTACAAAATGGTACACAATTATACAATACTGGGAATCATGACCCAGCCAAGTTGACAGATATTTTTTCGGGGCACATTCAATCCATGTCAGTTCCCACAGCCCTCAATGCAGTAATTTGATCCCTAAGGGAGTTTGGATTTGTACATGGAGCAACCATGATCTTACCCTGAACAAACTGTGCTGGCTTCTCCAGTATTGTGTACTGTCATACCCTTCAGCAAAATTACCACTTATCTATTGTCTGTTTGGTGTTTTTCCACCCCCACACCTCCCCTGACTCGTAATCATCAAACATTGTTTCTTTTTGTGTGTAGACCTTTTTCCCGAGTTTTTATAGTAGTGGTCTCATATAATATTTGCCCTTCTGTGATTGATTTATTTTACTCAGCATAATGCCGTCCAGATTTATCCATGTTGTGAGATGCTTCACAGATTCATCATTGTTCTTTATCATTGAGTACTATTCCACTGTGTGCATGTACCATAGTTTGTTTACCCATTCATCTGTTGATGGACATCTAGGTTGTTTCCATCTTTTTGCTATTGTGAACAGTGCTGCAATGAATGTGGATGTCTATTCATATGATGGCTCTTACTTCCCTAGGATATATTCTTAGGAGTTGGATTGCTGGATCATACGCTATTTCTATCTCTAGCTTTCTAAGGAAGCACCATATCGTTTTCCAAAATGGTTGTACCATTTTGCATTCCCATCAGCGGTGCATAAGAGTTCCAATCTCCCCATAGCCTCTACAATATTTGTTATTTTCTGTTTTTTTGATTCATGCCTGTAATGCCGGGGTGAGATGATATCTCATTGTGGTTTTGATTTGCATTTCTCTAATGACTAGTGATCACAAGCATTTCCTCATGTGTCTCTTAGCTGCTTGAATGTCTTCTTTAGTGAAGTGTCTGTTCATTTCGTTTGCCATTTTTTAATTGGATTATTTGTCTTTTCGTTGTGGAGGTGTTGGATTTTCAGGTAGAATTTAGAATTTATAGCTTTGTTGGATTTGTAATAGCCAAAAATTTTTTCCCTGTCTGTAGATTCTCTTTTTACTCTTTTGGTGAAGTCTTTTGATGAGCATAAGCACTTAATTTTTAGAAGATCCCAGTTATCTAGCTTATCTTCTGGAGTTTGTATGTTGTTATTGACAGTTTGCATCCTGTTAATGCCATGTGTTAGGGTCTCTAGAGCTGATCCCATTTTTTATTCTACGATCTTTATAGTTTTTGGTTTTATATTTAGGTCTTTGTGTATGGTGTGAGGTATGGGTCCTGTTTCATTTTTTTGCAGATGGACATCCAATATTGCCAGCACCATTTGTTAAAAAGACTGTCTTTTCCCCATTTGATGGAGCTCGGGCCCTTGTTAAAGATCGGGTGACAGTAGGTGGATGGATGTACATCTGGGTTCTCAGTTCTGTTCCTTTGGTCAATGTATCTGTTTTTGTACCACAACCAGGCTGTTTTGACTACCATAGCTGGACCATAGGTTCTGAGGTCAGGTAGTGTGAGTCCTCCTACTTTATTCTTCCTCTTCAATAACGTTTTACTTATCCAGTGCCTCTTCCTTTTCCATATAAAGTTAGTGATTGTTTTTTCCATCTCTTTAAAGACTGTTATTGGTATTTAGATTGGGATTGCATTATATTTGTAGATTGTTTTGGGTAGAATTGTCATTTTCACAATGTTCAGTCTACCTATCCATGAGCATAGTATGTTTTCCCATTCATATAGATCTGTTTTGATTTCTTGCAGTAGTGTTTTGTAATTTTCTTTGCACAGGTCTTTTACATCCCTGGTTAGATTTATTCCTAAGTATTTTATTTGTTTAGGGGCTACTATGAATGGTATTGTTTTCCTGATTTCCTTTTCATCATTCTCTTTATTGATGTATAGGAATCCAATTGATTTTTGTATGCTTAACTTGTATCCTGCTACTCAGGTGAATCTTTCCATCAGTTCCAGTAGTTTTCTTGTGGAGTCTTTTGGGTTTTCTATATATAATATATTATCTGCAAATAGGGACAGTTTTATTTCTTCATTACGAACTTGGATGCACTTTATTTCTTTTTCTTGCCTTATTGCTCTAGCTAGGAATTCCAGCACAATGTTAAACAGGAGTGGTGATAAAGGACATTGTTGTCTTGTTCCTGTTCTCACAGGGAATGTTTTCAGCTTCTCTCCATTAAGAATGATGTTGGCTGTTGGTTTTGCATGGATGTCCTTTATTATGTTGAGGAGTTTCCCTTCTATACTTATTTTATTGAGAGTTTTTATCATGAATAGGTGTTGGACTTTGTTGAATGCCTTTTCTGTGTCAACTGAGACGACCCTGTAATTCTTTTCTTTTCTCTTATTTATGTGGTTGTTTGATTTTCTAATGTTGAACCATCCTGGGATACCTGGCATGACACCTACTTGGTTATGGTGTATTATTTTTTTGATACGATGCTGAATTCTATTAGATTGAGTTTTGTTGATAATTTTTGCATATATATTCATGAGAGGTATTGGTCTGTAATTTTCTTTTTTTGTGGCGTCTTTGCCTAGTTTTGGTATCAGGATTATGCTGGCTTCATAGAATGGATTTGGAAGTATCTTTCCCTTTCCTATGTTCTGAAATAATTTGAGTAGTACTGGCATAAGCTCTTCTCTGAATGTTTGGCAGAATTCTCCAGTGAAGCCATCTGGGCCAGGGCTTTTTTTTGTTGGGAGTTTTTTTGAATTACCTTTTCAATCTCTTCTTTTGTTATGGGTCTGTTCAGATTTTCAACATCAATCTGTGATAGTTGTGGTAGGCAGTGTGTTTCTAGAAATTTGTCCATTTCCTTTAGATTTTCAAATTTTCTGGAGTATAAGTTTTCATAATACTCTGTTATGATCCTTTTTATTTCAGTTGGAGCTGTTGTAATGTCCACCATTTCATTTCTTATTTATTTGCATCCTCTCCTGTTTTTCATTTGTCAGTTTGGCTAGTGGTTTGTTGATTTTGTTAATCCTTTCAAAGAACCAGCTTTTGGTTTTTCATTCTATTGTTTCTCTATTCTCTATTTCATTTATTTCTGCTCTGAGCTTTATTATTTCCTTTCTTCTGGTGGCTGTGGGCTTCTTCTGCTGTTCTCTATTTGTTCGAGTTGTGTAGCTACCTTTTTGATTTTGTCTCTTTCTTATTTTTTGATGTGTGCATCTATTGCTATAAATTGACCTCTGAGCACTGCGTTTGCTGTATCCCAAAGGCTTGGTATGATGTGTTTTCATTAGCATTTGATTCTAGGAATTTTTTTATTCCATCTTTATTTAGTCTATTACCCAGTGGCTTTTAAGCAGGGTGTTATTTAGTTTCCATGTAATTGATTTTTTTTGTTGCTCTTCCTGTTGTTAATTTCTACTTTGGTGGCATTGTGATCAGAAAAGATACTTTGTATGATCTCAGTGTTTTCGAATGTTTTGGATTTTGTTGAGGGTTTCTTTGTGGCCTAAGATTTGGTCTATTTTGGAAAATGTTCCATGTGCATTGGAAAAGAATGTGTACTTTGCAGGTGCTGGGTGGAGTTTTCTTTATATGTCTATGAGTTCAAGCTGACTGACTGTGGCCTTTAGATATTCTGTATCTTTGTTCAGTTTCTTTCTGGATGTTCTGTCCTTTACTGAAAGTGGTGTGTTGAAGTCTTCTACTATTATAGTGGAACTGTCAATTTCTCTTTTCGTGCCATTAAAGGTTGTTTTAAATATTTTGGAACCCTGTCATTGGGTGTGTAGATATTTGTTATGGTTATGTCTTCATGCTGGATTGTCCCTTTAATCATGATATAGTGCCCTTCTTTGTCTTTTATGGTGGATTTTGTTTTAAACTCTGTTTTATCTGAGATTAGCATTGCTACTCCTGCTCTTTTTGGTGGTCGTTTGCTTGATATATTGTTTTTCCATCCTTTGATTTTTAATAAATTTATGTCTAAGATGTATCTCTTGTAGACAGCATGCTGATGGATTCTGCCTCTTTATCCATTCTGTCACTCTATGTCTCTTTATGGGTGCATTTAGGCAATTCACATTCGATGTAACTATTAATAGGTATGAGATTATTGTTGTCATTTTGTAGAGCTTTCTTTTGTGGTGCTGACAATTTCTTTGTTCCTCTTATTCTCCTGAGCTGAACTCCTTTGGTTTGTGGGTTTGTTTTTTTTTCTTTCGTTTTTGTAGGTTTTGTTTTTACTGAGACTTTACGTTTTTCTTCATTTTGATGAGTAGGTTTGTTAACTTTGTTTGTGGTTAGCTTGAAATTTACCCTTATCTTCCTAGGTTTGAACCAGTTTATTATTACTTGGTATCGCCTTGCCTTCCTCTCCATTAGAATGTTCTATACCTACACCATTTTGTCCCCCTTTAATTGTTCTGATGTTGTTGTCATTTGCAGATTAACTCCTCTAGTTCTGTGTTCTGTGTTGTAAATCTTTTGGTTTTGAATAGTCATAGCTTGGTATCTGGCTGGTGCTATCTTGTGTCCTAGATTCAGGCTGTCATCTGATGTTTTTTTTGTTCTCAAACTGAAGGACTCCCTTTAATAATTCTTGTAAGTTTGGTTTGGTTTTTACATATTCTTTAAATTTCTGTTTATCTGGAAATGTCCTAATTTCACCATCATATCTGAATGAGAGTTTTGCCAGATATATAATTCTTGGCCAGCAATTTGTTTTCTTTTTAGGTTTTATATATGTCATCCCATTGTCGTCTTGCCTGCGTGGTTTCTGCTGAGTAATCAGATCTTAGTCCTATTGTTTCCCCTCTGTATGTGACTTTGTTTTTCTTGAGCTGTTCTCAGGATTCTTTCTTTGTCTTTCGTTTTAGTGAGTGTGATTATGATATGCCTTGGTGATTTTCTTTTGGGGTCTAGCCTATAGGGGGTTCATTGAGCTTCTTGGATGGTCAGCTTTTCATCTTTCATGATATTAGGTAAGTTTTCTGTCAGCACTTCTTGAATGATCCTCTCTGTGTTTTCTCTTTTCTCCCCGCTGTCCTGGAACTCTGATCACTCATGAATTTTTGCGTTTGATTGTATCTCACATCATTCTCAGGGTTTCTTCATTTTTCTTCATTCTTTTTTCTGATTTTTCCTCAAACAAAGTTGTATCCAAGTGTTTGTCTTCAGTTTCACTGATCCTGTCTTCCACTGTTTCACACCTGTTTCTCAGCCCTTCTATGATACTGTCCATTTCTGAAATCTTGCTATTTATCTTTTGGATTTCTATTGTTTTTATATGATTTCTAGTTGTGAATTTATTTTGGCATTTTGTTTCTGTATTATTTTCCTGAATTCTTCTATTTTTTTTTGCCTGTATTTTCTATGAATTTTTCTGCTTTTTACACAAATCTGGCTATTTTTTTCTTCATTTTTGTCTGATTTTTGCTTCAACTCTTGGATAGCTCTGAATATTGGAGATTTGAATTCCTATCAGGTAGATCTAGTGGCTTTTCTTCTATTGGAAATTCATCTGGTGTTTCATTTTGGATGCTGACTGGAACCGTGCTGTACTATTTTTTATATGTTTTGATATTGGCTACTGTCTTTGGGCCATTCAGTAGTTATTTTCTTCATTTATTGATTGTAGATTCGTTTGTTTCATCCTGTTTTTTGTTTTATTTGGTTATATCTGATCAGGAGGGCTGTGCATTCACTGTTGTTTGCTCATCTGTGGACAGGATATTTTTCATCTCTTTATGAAATGGGAAGGGCCAGTCACTCAGCTATGGTGTGTCCAGCTGAAGGGGAGAGGTTGGAATGCATTGTTTGTGGCAGGTATTTGGACTGACAAGGTGATCCAGTGGTCAGCGCAGGGCACGTTCCAGTAGGTCATGCCTATGTTGTTCAGGAATGCAATGCTCAGCACATGGTGCAGATAGGCAGGAGGGAGGCGGAGGAGGAGGTTGTGATGTGTGGAGCTTGGCTGGGTATGGAAAAGAAGAGAGAGAGGAGAGAGAAACAGGAGCAAAAAAAATGTGCTTAGGGAGCTTGCCATTGGAGTTGAGAGACAAGAAACTGAGAGATGAAGAAAAGCAAAAAGGATAAATAAATAAATAAAATTTAAAATAAATAAATAAAAAATAAAAGCTCTCAGGGATCCCACTGGCATGGCTGCATAGACCAGGTAAGTGGCTCCCAAGCCATGCAGTACAGTCTGGTTAGAAGGGGTGGAGATGATACACAGCACCATGTATTCAGGTGACAGGAAAAGAAGGTAAGTTGAAAGAGATGAGAAACCAAGAAGTGAAGAAAAATAAAAAGAAAAGAAGAAAGAGAAAACAAACAAACAAAAAAGAAAAAGAAAAAAAGTCCCCAGGGATCCCACCAGCGTGGCTGGGCAGACCAGGTAAGCAGTTTCCCAGCTGAGCAGCGCTTCAAAGCCTGTCAAGAAGAAGCAAAGATGGCACATGGAGGCAGGTGTTTGAGAGAAAGGAGGCAGAGGGAGCGAGAGACAAGGAAGAAATTAAAAGAGGCTGAAAAAGCAACACCAGCATCAAAGAAACCATAGTGAAGAAGCTGGCCTGTGTGGGAGGGGCAAATCTGCATGGCACAGAACTGGCACCTCCCATACCATGGTCAAGGCCCGCTGGGAAGCAGTGGATGGGCCTGCCAGGAAGCAGCAAGTCAGCCCTCTAGGAAGCCAGGAATTGGCCTGCTGAGAAGCAGCAAATCAGCCAGCCGGGAACCTGGGAATCGACCCTCCTGGAAGCTGGAAATCAACCCGCTAGGAAGCTGCGGATTGGTCAGCCAGAAAGCAGCGAATGTTGAGCAGGGGGAGGCAGGGTGGAGGTTGGGAAAGCTTGTCTCGTCGGTTACTGGGTGTGCTGTCTCCTGCTGGGAGCTCTGTGAATCTGCTTTCCCATACTCTCTGTCCACCCATCTTCAACAGGAGTTCAAGATGGTGGATCTGTGCTGTGTTAGCTGATAGGGGACCTCTGCTCATAACTCTCCTCACTCTCTCTTCTCTGTTAGTTTCTTATTTCATTCAGTGCTTGGTTGAGTTCTTTACCTCTTCCTTTGATGCTTCGGTGTCAGGACTGACGTTTGTCTCTGTTTTACTCAGTTTTTCAGGTCTTTACTGTGGAGGGTGGCGTGGTGCTTCTGTCTATAGTGTCATGTTGACTGTGTCCCAATCTGTACCATTTTTGAGTCAATATATGTTGATTTTGTTCCCCTGGTATTTTCAATGAGATAAGAATAGTTTAATTTTCTTAAAAGTGCATGTCTCACCCAAAAATTCCCTCCTGGAGTTGTCCCGGGGACAAGATTATAAATTACAAATCTACATAAGGACAATTCTGCACTTCTTTAAAGGCTGACTCTTCAAGATGTAAGGAACTAAAAGCGGCCAGGTAATTTCAGCTCCGTGTTAAAGATGAAGTACTAGATTATAGGTAAATCATTTAATGCTAAATTGCAATTAATGGTGGATTCATGCATTTAATCTACCATCTTTAACTAGAATTTGCAAATTAAGGTTTCAAAAGTCTTATTATAACATGAATCTCAGATTTGAAAGGGTCTGTAGACACCAAACAAACTTTCTAATCAATTTCTGCTTTTCTCTAACAGGCCCCAGTAAGTATTTCCCAACCATTTTTATGGACCTCTTCATCTGCCCTTATTTAGTGTTTATAATGATATTTCACTCAGCAACTCCACCAACTGATTTACTTTTGACTTTTGCCTGTAAATCTTTTTAAGAATTTGAAGACAGCTATGATGTCCACTCAAAATTATACTTTAATAGACCTAATCTCTACATTGATCTTTATTTTGACTATTTTTCACATATCATGGCTTACAGGTTCTTCATTCTCTCCAAGACTAGCACCTGACCAGCAACATTCCACTTATGGTTTGGTGGCAAATATAAACATCAATAATGTAGATGTGGTCTCCATAGTTTTAAAAAAAAGAGCAACAAAATGTTGAACTATTTTTGTAACTAATATTTTTTTAATCATAGGTCTCACTGTCTAAAAGGTTAGCAATGTGGATCCTGAGTTTTATACAATATAATTTTTTCAAATTTGTCATATTTAATTATTTTTTCATTAATTAAATGTTTTTTATTCCCTTATAATATCAGATAGGTATTACTATCTGAAAATTTGGTAAGCATACTTTCAATATCTGACTTAAACTGGGTAAAGGAGACGACCAATAATAGAGTTAGCTTTCAAATGGGAGTGTAATTCCATGCTTTGAAAGACCTGCCTGTTAAGACATCCTTTTTCGATTAGTCCGAAGGACTAATGGTCCACAGCTACCAAGGCCTCCACGGGACTGAGCCCAGTACAGCTGGATGGTGCCCGGCTACCACCAATGACTCCTCTGACCAGGATCACAACAGAGGGTTCTGGGCAGAGCTGGAGTAGGATGTAGAGCATAATTTTAACTCCCCAAAAAAAAAAAAAAAAAAAAAAAAAAGAAGACCAGATATACTGGCCTAAAGAATACTAGAGAAACCTCGAGAGTGTGGCCCCCAGACACCCTTTCAGCTCAGAGGTGAAGTTACCTTCAAGGTTCGATGTTAAGCCTGGGAATGGACACCCCAGTAAAACTAAATGGGACTAACGATGTACAGGAGTCCAGTGACAAGGGCCAGAAGGCAGAGGGAGAGTAGGAAACTGATAAGGAACACAAATTGAATAAGGACACTGTCAATGTATTGTGAGATTGTTGACCACTGCTATAGGGCAACATTTGTAGTAACTATTAAATGGGAGGCTGTTTTGTCCTGTAAGCCTTCATCTTGGGCGAGAATGGCAGCACAATTGGAAGAGCATAGTCAATATCACTTAAATGTGTAAGTAAAAAGTTTTGAAATGGTGTTTAAATTAAAAAAAATAAAATAAATAAATAAATAAACAAATGAGAGTAAAGAGGTACAATAGTCCACTGACAAGGTCCAGAAGACAGAAGGGGACAAGGAAGCCCCCTGGTGATAGGGAACACAAGGTGGAGTAAGGATATTCTTGATGTGCTGTGAGATTGTTAACCATGGTCATAGGGCAACATGTGTAGTAACTGTTAAATGAAAAACTATTTTGTTCTGTAAGCCTTCATCTTAAGTGAGAATAACAGCACAGTTGGAAGAGCGTAGTCACTGTCACTGAACTGTGAATGTAGAAATTTTTGAAACGGTGTATCTTTGGCCATCTGTAATTTTCATCAAAAAAAAAGGTTGAGAATTTAGAGGCTTAATACGTTGTGGGGTTGTTAACCAATGTCAAAAAACAACATGTGTACTACTATTTCATGAGAAACTATTTGCTCTGTAAGCTTTCACCTGAAGTACAATAAAATATATATTAAAAAAAAAAAAAAAAAAAAAGACATCCTTTTTCTCATTCAGCAAAAAATCTACAATGACAACCTCGCTTCAAGCAAGGCAGCCTATGTGGCAGGAACGCCCCCACCTGGGACAGAGGAGCCTGAAGTACGGTTGTGCAAAACAGAACTGCTCTCAGGGGGCTCAAGGTCCATTTAAGCCACGGCTCCAGGCAGATCTTTAGTCTGAGATGTAATGTCACAAGTAGTGGCAGGCACTTTATATCAAGAAATGTCACCAAGCAATAAATTCCTCAGGTGCTTATGTGAGTGGAATGGGCACTTAGCCCTACAGAGGCCTGAATAGGTCACAAATATCCTGTCTTATTGCATAAGAATTGTGAGGCAAAAAAAAAAAAAAAAACACTCAGCATTGAACAAAAATGCTAGAACCAAAATCTGGGAGGCCAGGTCATTCAAAATGCTAGCAAGGCAGGGGAATGATCGCAAAGTTGGGTTCAAGCAGTCAGAATGAATTTGCGCATATGGTCATAGTTAGTTAATGAGTGGTTATGCCATGGGCAATGTAAAACCTGAGGGAGTGAGACTGACTGGGTGGTTTTATATGGGGTATAAGCCAAAAAGAATAAATGAGGAGATACCTGATGGACGATAAGGGACTACAGCAGCTGGAGCCATTTGTTTCTTGCAAAAAGCCTTTTTGTACCTTGATGCTCCTTTTCAATAGCCCTGCTCCACTCTCATAAACATACCACAGTCTATTTGGAACATGCAGGTCTCAGAGTCTAGCATTTAAATTATCATTGTCAAATTATAATGACAAACACATGGTCCCAGTATTAAAAAATCATACCCTCCTGTTATTACTAAGAAAACCCTGGTTGCATAGTGGTTAAGTGCTATGGCTGCTAACCAAAAGGTTGGCAGTTCAAATCCACCAGGTGCTCTTTGGAAACTATGGGGCAGTTCTACTCTGTCTTATAGGGTTGCTATGAGTAGGAATGGACTGGACAGCAACAGGTTTGGTTTTTTTTTTGGTTATTAATAAACATACATTTAATAGACAAAAGCAATAATGTGACATCTAAAACCAAATCCTGAAAAAAAACAAATTCCAAATGTTTACAATAGAAGATTGCATAATTAGTGTAATCAGTTGATTTGTTTTTGATTTTTGTCAAGAGACATTGAACGCATTGTCAGTCTTGGTTATATATATGGAGTTTCTCAAAGGAACACTCGTTTATTTACAAAATTTGAAAAGCAAGTTTTTTTGTTTTTGTTTTTAATGAGTATAGCCAACATATGGAGAGATACAATGCTATTAGCTAAATATTTATTACCTGAGTTTAAGAATGTGGGAAGGGATCAAAGAAGACCCATAATACATGGATGGGTGAGTTGATACAGAGGTTATTATTATAAAAAGCCACCCTATTATGAAAATATAATTAAATTATTGGAATAGGCTCCCTCAATGAATATTATACGAAAATATCCAAGTCGATCTTACTCAATTCAGATTAGCCTATATATCACTGAATTATGTCGTTAAAACCTGTTAAAACAAGAATGAAAAATATTTCATTGAAAATTGTAAAAGAAAGAATTAAGATGTGTATTACTCCCTGAATTCTTTCAACTATGGTTTCCTTTTAAAACTATCTAAGATATGTGATACTGTGTGGAGTTTAGATCTAAATGTAAAAGTAAAACAATAATGTATTTACAAAATAACATAGGAGAAGGTCTTCATGATCCTAAGACAGGCAAATATTTTTAAACACAAGATTAAGGGTAATCAACTGCACAGCAAGGGCTGTATTTGTCCCGCCAACCTTCCTCTTATAAATTTTTCTAGGAATTGTGACAAACCAGAATCTGGAAACTATGAGGGATGGAATGAACTTAATGGGAGATTCAAGGGCAAAGGGTACACTTTGGTAAATACAGTTGGTGCTTCCATTTAGGTCCCTGTTTGGGGGCTGTGACCCTTCCCTCAGCTGGTGTGAGTATAGGCCATCCTGCTATGTGTAAGCCCAAACTATCTTACACAGAAAGACCATATACAGAGATCACATAGAATGTTCCAGCCAAATTCCAAGCATGAGTATTAGCTGAAAACCAGCATCAAATGCCAGTCAGATGTGTGAAGAAGCCTCCAAAGGTGGCCAGCCTGCAGCCATCGAATCACCCTTTGCCTCCAAGTATTCCTTGTTGAGACCACAGACATCATGGAGCAAACATAAACTATCCCTACTGTGACCTGTCCAAATTTAAGACACTCAGAATCAGTGAGCATAATAAAATCATTGCTTTATGCCACCAATTTGTTGGGGTTTGTTACACAGCACTAATTACTAGAACACAGTATATTTGTACAGTAGCAAAAATAAGTAGTACAAAAAAGTAGCAGCTTATGCATGGAAGTCACTTAATAATGTTAAGTGAAAAAGTCCAGATTCAAAATACACATACAGTGAGATGACATTTACACAAATACTAAAAACAGATAAAATGAATCTAAGTTATTAATCAAAATAGTAGTTATCTTTGGGAAGAAAGGAAAAAAAAATGATTTGAGAAAACATAAGGGGGATTTGTTGGATGTTGGTAAAATTCTACTTCCTGACTTGGGCAATGGCCATACAGTGTGTTCTTTGTGTAATTCATCAAGCTATACAATAAGATTAAAAAAAAAAAAAACAACTGTATGCATCATACAGATTACAATCAATTTTATCTTAATAGAATATAGGAATTAGGCTTTAATTTTTGATATTTTTTATTATTTAGTTTGGCTATTTTGTCATGCAATTTTTTTGTTGTTGTTGTTGTACTTCAGGTGAAGGCTTACAAAATACTTTCTCATGAAACAGTGGCACACATATTGTATTATGACGTTGGTTAACAACCCCACAACATGACAAGCCTCTAACTTCTCAACCTTTTCTTTTGGTGAAAATACACATAGCCAGATACCATTTCAAAAATTTCTACATGCACAGTTCAGTGACATTGACTACGCTCTTCCAATTGTGCTGTTATTCTCACTTAAGATGAAGGCTTACAGAACAAAATAGTTTCTCATTTAACAGTTACTACAAACGTTGCACTATGAGAATGGTTAACAATCTCACAACACATCATCAACATCCTTACTCGACCTTGGGTTCCCTATCACCAGCTTCCTTGTCCATTCTGCCTTCTGGCCCTTGTCACTGGACTCCTGTACCTCGTTAGTCTCATTTGGTTTTACTGTCCACTCCCAGGCTAAACTGTGAACCTTGGTGATAACTTAACCACTGAGCTAAAAGGGTGTCTGGGGGCCATACTCTTGGGGTTTCTCCAGTCTCATTTAGGCCAGTAAATCTGATCTTTTTTTTGTGAGATAGAATTATGTTCTACATCCTTCTCCAGCTCTGTCCAGAACCCTCTATTGTGATCCTGGTCAGAGCAGTCAGTGGTGGTAGCCGGGCACCATCTAGCTATACTGGACTCAGTCTGGTAGAGGCCTTGGTAGCTATGGACAATTAGTCCTTCGGACTGATCTTTTCCTTGTATCCTGTTCTCTTCATTCTCCCTTGCTCCTGAAGGGATGAGACCAGTGTGGTATCTTAGATGGCCACTCACAGGCTTTTAAGACCCCAGACACTACTCACCAAGGTAGAATGTAGAGCATTGTCTTTATAAGCTGTGTTATGCCAATTGAGCTATATGTTCCCCAAGATCATGGCCCCCAGAGCCCTCCGCCCAGCAATTCATTCCCTCAGGGAGTTTTGATGTGTCTATGGGGCTTCCAGGACCTTTCCTTGTACAAGTTGTGCTATTTTCCCCTATATTGTGTACTGTCTCACCCTTCACCCAGGATACCACTTACCTATAGCCTATTTAGTATTTCAGCCCCACCCCTCCCATCCCTGGGAGCCAACAAAGATAGTTACATTTTGTGTGTGTGAACTTTTTCATGGGTTTTTACAATAGAGGTCTCATACAATATTTGTCCTTTTGTGATTGACTTATTTCACTCAGGATAGTGTCCTCCAGTTTCATCCATGTTATGATATGCTTCACAGATTCATTGTTGTTCTTTCTCGTTGCATAGTACTCCATTGTGTGTATGTACCATAGTTTGTTTATCCATTCGTCTGTTGATGGGCATCTAGGCTGTTTCCATTGTTTTGCTATTGTGAACAATGCTGACATGAACATAGGCATGCATATGTCTATTTGAGTAACGACAGTTATTTTTCTAGGATATATTCCTAGGAGTGGAACTGCTGGATCAAATGGTATGTCTATTTCTAGCTCTCTGAGGAAGCGCCATATCATTTTCCAAAATGGTTGTATCATTTTGCATTCCCACCAGCAATGCATAAGAGTATGAATCTCCCTGCAGCCCCTCCAACATTTGTTACTTCCAGTGTTTTGATTCGTGACACTAATGCTGGGGTGAGATGGTATCTCATTGTGGTTTTAATTTGCATTTCTCTAATGGCTAGTGATTGCGAGCACTTCCTAGTCTGTCTGTTGGCCATCTGAATGTCTTCTTTGGTGAAGTGTCTGTTCATTTCCTTTGCCCAATTTTTAATAGGATTATTTGTCTTTTTGTTGTAGAGGTGTTGGATTTTCTTGCAGATTATGAAGATTAGACCTTTGTCTGACTTGTACTGTCCAAAAATTTTTTCCCAGTCTGTAGGTTCTCTTTTTACTCTTTTGGTGAAGTCTTTTGAAGAGCATAGGTGTTTGATTGTTAGAAGATCCCAGTTATCTAGCTTATCTTTTGGGGTTTGTGCTTTGATGGTTATGGTTTGTATCCTGTTAACGCTGTGTATTAAGGTCTGAAGTGTTGGTCCTATTTTTTCTTCTATGAACTTTATAGTTTTAGGCTTTATATTCAGGTCTTTGATCCATTTTGAAGTAGTTTTTGTATACGGTGTGAGCTATGGGTCCTGTTTCATTTTTTTGCAAATGGATATCCAGTTTTGCCAGCACCATTTGTTAAAAAGACTGTCTTTTCCCCATTTGATGGACTTTGGGCCCTTGTCAAAGATCAGGTGACCGTAGGTGGATGGATTTACATCTGGGTTCTCAATTCTGTTCCATTGGTCAATGTATGTCGTTGTACAAGTACCAGGCTGTTTTGACTACTGTAGCTGTATAGTAGGTTCTGAAGTCAGGTAGTGTGAGTCCTCCAACTGCATTCTTCTTCTTCAGTAGCGCTTTACTTATTCGGGTTTTTTCCCTTTCTGTATAAAGTTAATGATTAGTTTTTCCATCTCTTTGAAGAATGTTGTTGGTATTTGGATTGGGATTGTGTTGTATTTGTAAATTGCTTTGGGTAGAATTGTCATTTTCACAATATTGAGTCTGCCTATCCATGAGTATGGTATGTTTTTCCATTTATGTAGATCCCTTTGGCTTTCATGCAGTAGTGTTTTGTAGTTTTCTTTGTATAGGTCTTTTACATCCCTAGTCAGATTTATTCCTAAGTATTTTATGTTTTTAGGGGCTATTGAAAATGGTATTGTTTGCCTGATTTCCTTTTCATCATTCTCCTTATTGGTGTATAGGAATCCAACTGATTTTTGAACGTTTATCTTGTATCCTGAAACTCTGCTGAATCTTTCTATTAGTTCCAGTAGATTTCTCGTGGAGTCTTTAGGGTTTTCTATGTATAGTATCATATCATCTGCAAACAGGGAGAGTTTAACTTCTTCATTACCAGTTTGGATGCTCTTTATTTCTTTTTCTTGCCTTATTGCTCTAGCTAGAACTTCCAGCACAATGTTAAATAGGAGTGGTGATAAAGGGCATCCCTGTCTTGTTCCTGTTTTCAAGAGGAATGTTTTCAGCCTCTGTCCAACAAGAATGATGTTGGCCATTGGTTTTGCACAGATGCCCTTTATTATGTTGAGAAATTTCCCTTCTATACCTATTTGATTGAGAGCTTTTATCAGGAATGGGTGTTGGACTTTGTCAAATGCCTTTTCTGTGTCAATTGAGATGATCATGTGATTCATTTCTTTCCTTTTATTTATGTGGTGGATTATATTGATTGATTTTCTAATGTTGAGCGATCCTTGCATACCTGGTATGAATCCTACTTGGTTGTGCTGTATTAATTTTTGGTATGAGGCTGAATTATATTGGCTAGAATTTTGTTCAGAATTTTTGCATCTATATTCATGAGAGATATTGGTCTGTAATTTTCTTTTTTTGTGACGTCTTTTCCTGGTTTTGGTATCAGCGTTATGCTGGCTTCATAGAATGAATTTGGAAGTGTTGCTTCCTCTTCTATGCTCTGAAATAGCTTGAGTAGTACTGCTACAAGCTCTTCTGTAAATGTTTTGTAGAATGCTCCAGTGAAGCCATCTGGGCCAGGGCTTTCTTTGGTTGGGAGTCTTTTTATTATCTTTTCAGTCTCTTCTCTTGTTAGGGGTCTGTTCAGATTTTCAACATCCCTTTGATGTACTTTGGGTAGGCCGTGTGTTTCTAGAAATTTATCCAATTCCTCTAGGTTTTTAAATTTGTTGGAGTATAGTTTCTCATAATATTCTGTTATAATCCTTTTTATTTCAGTTGGGTCTGTTGTAATGCCCCCCATTTCATTTCTTCTTTGGGTTATTATTTGTCTCCTCTCCTGTTTTTCTTTTGTCAGTCTGGCCAGTGGTTTGTCGATTTTGTTGATTCTTTCAAAGAACCAACTTTTGGTTTTGTTGATTCTTTCTATTGTTTTTATGTTCTCTATTTCATTTATTTCTGCTCTGATCTTTACTATTTCCTTTCTTCTGGTGGTTGTGGGCTTTTTTTGCTGTTCTCTTTCTATTTGTTTGAGTTTTGTAGTTAATTTTTTGATTTTGTCCCTTTCTTCTTTTTTGATAGGTGCATCTATTGCTATCAATTGTCCTCTGAGGACTGCCTTTGCTGTGTCCCAAAGGTTTTGGTATAATGTGTTTTCATTCTCATTTGATTTTAGGAATTTTTTGATTCCATCTCTGATTTCTTTTATTATGCAGTGTTGTGTTAGCAGGGTATTATTCAGTTTCCATGTAATTGATTTTTTTTCCTTGCTCTTTCTACTGTTAATTTCTACCTTGATGGCATTGTGGTCAAAGAAGATACTTTGAATTATCTCAGTGTTTTGGATCTTGTTGAGGATTGCTCTGTGTCCTAAGATGTGGTCTATTCTGGAGAAGGTTCCATGTGCATTGGAAAAGAATGTGTATTTTGCAGTGGTTGGATGGAGTGTTCTATATATGTCTGTGAGGTCATGTTGCCTGATTATGCCCTTTAGGTCTTCTGTATCTATTCTGAGTTTTTTCTTAGTTGTTCTCTCCTTTACTGAGAGTGGTGTGTTGAAGTCTCCTACTATTATTGTGGAACTGTCAATTTCTCTTTTCAGTGTTGTTAGAGTTTGTTTTATGTCACTGGGTGCGTAGATGTTTATTATGGTGATGTCTTCATGATGGATCATCCCCTTAATCATTATATAGTGTCTTTTTTTGCCTTTTATGGTAGATTTCGTTTTAAAGTCTATTTTATCTGAGATTAGAATTGCTACTCCTGTTCTTTTTTGGTAGTTGTTAGCTTGATATATTTTTTTCCTACCTTTGACTTTTAATAAATTCATGTCTTTCTTTCTAAGGTGTGTCTCTTTTAGACAGCATATTGATGGATCCTGTTTTCTTATCCATTGTGTCACTCTCCATCTCTTTATGGGTGCATTGAGTCCATTAACATTGAGTGTAATTATTGATAGATGTGAGTTTGTTGCTGTCATTTTTCAGTGCTTTTGTGGTGCTGACATTTTCATTGTTCTTCTTACTCTCTTGTGCTGAGTTACTTTTGTTTGTGGATTTTTTTTTTCATTTCTTTTGTTTTTGTAGGTTTTGTTTTTGCTGAGACTTTATGTTTTTCCTCTTGTTTTTTATCAGGATGCTTGTTAACTTTCTTTGTGGTTACCATGAATTTTACCCTTAACTTTCTAAGTTTGAAGCAGTCTATTATTACTTGGTATCGCCTTGCCTTCCTCTCCATTAGAAGGTTCTATACCTATGCTGTTTATTCCCTCTTTTATTGTTTTGATGTTGTTGTCATTTACTGATTAACTGCTCTGATTCCCTGTTGTATTTGTTTTGGTTTTGGATAGTCCTCGAGAGTTCATTTCCTAGTTTAGTATCTGGCTGGTACAATCCTGCATCCTATGTTCTGACTGTGAGCTGAAGCTGTTTGTCCTCAGATCGAAGAACTTCCTTTAATAATTCTTGTAAGTTTGGTATGACTTTCACATATTCCCTTAATTTCTGTTTATCTGGAAGTGACCTAATTTCACCATCAAATTTGAACAAGAGTTTGGCAGGATATATTACTCTTGGCTGGCAATTTTTTTCTTTCAAGATTTTATATATGTCATCCCATTGCCTTCTTGCCTGCATGGTTTCTGCCAAATAATCTGAGCTTAGTCTTATTTTTTCTCCTCTGTATGTGACTTCTTGCTTTTCACAAGCTGCTCTCAGGATTCTTTATTTGTCTTTGGTTGTGTTGAGTGTGATTGATATGCCTTGGTGATTTTCTTTTGGGGTCTCTCCTATATGGGGTTCGTTGAGCTTCTTGGATGGCCAGCTTTTCATCTTTCATGATATTGGGGAAGCTTTCTGTCAGCAGTTCTTCAGTGATCCTTTCTGTGTTTTCTGTTTTCTCCCCTTGTTCTGGAATTCCAATCACTCGAAATTTTTGCTTTTGATTGTATCCCACATAGCTTTCAGGGTGTCTTCATTTTTCTTTGTTCTGTTTTCTGAGTTTTCCTCAAACAGAGTTGTATCCAAGTGTTTGTCTTCAATTCCACTGATCCTGTCTTCCACCGTTTCAAATCTGCTTCTCAGCCCTTCTGTGACACTGTCCATTTCTGAAATCTTGTTGTTTATCTTTTGGATTTCTAGTTGTTGTCTTTGTATAATTTCTAGTTGTGAATTTATTTTGGCATTTTGTTCCTGCATTATTTTCCTGAATTCTTCCAATTTTTTATCTGTATTTTCCATTAATTTGTCCATTTTTTCCACTTGTTTGTCAGCTTTTTGCCTCAGCTCTTGGAGAATTCTGAGTATTAGAGATTTGAATTCCCTATCAGGTAGTTCTAGTGCATTTCCTTCCACTGTAGAGTCATCTGGTGTTTTATTTTGGACGCCTACTGGAACCATTCTGTCCTGTTTTTGTAAATGTTTTGATATTGTCTGCTGTCTTCAGGGCATTCAGTAGTTATTTTTCTCTTTTATTGATTGTAGATTTGTTTGTTTTGTCCTTTTTTAAAATTTGACTATGTCTGAGCAGGCAGACTGTGTGTTCTTTGTTGTTTGCTCATCTGTGGACACAATACTTTTCACCTCCTTCTCCAATTGGAAGAGTCAGTCACTCAGATATGGTACGGCAGGGCAGGTCTAGCTGAAGAGGAGTTACTGGGACCACTTGTTTGTGGCACATACTACAGCCACTGGAGCAGGTCAGTAATCAGTGCAGGGCAGGTTCTAATAGGCCATGCCTGTGCTGCTTGTTGGTGTGATGTCAAGCGCATGGTGCACGTAGGCAGGATGCAGCAGTGAGATTGTTATGTGTGGAACTAAGATGGATATGGGAGAGAGGAGAGAGGAACAGGAGCCAAAAACATACAAACAAAAAAAAATTCTAGGGGAGCTTGCCGTTGGAGTGGAGAGATGAGAGACTATGAAATGGAGAAAAACAGAAAGGGGAAGAGGAAGAAAAGAAAGGAATGAATAAATAAAAATCGGAAAGGTTAAAAAACCACAGAGTTCCCAGGGATCCTACTGGTGCAGCTATGAGGTCTGGGGAAGTCGCTCTCAGGTGTTGCAGTACAGCCTGGCTAGAAGGTGTAGAGGTATACAACGCCAGGTATTCAGGGAACAGAAAGAGCAGGAAGATACAGAGAGATGAGAAACGAGCATTGAATAAAGACAAAAAAGGAAAAAGAGGGAAAACAAACCAAAACAAATCAAAAAAAAAAAAAAAGAAGAACAATAAAGGCCCCCAAAAAAACAGAAAAAAAAAAACCAACGTAAAAAGAAATGCCCTCAGGGATCCCTCTGCACGTCTGTGGAAGCCGAGGGGGATATCTGCTTGCCACTCAGCACCACCTGGGTAGGAAGGGCTACCAACTCAAGAAAAGGAGAAGAAAACAAACAAGCAATTCAAAACAAACAAACGAACAAAGGCCCCGGGATCCCACCAGCACAGCAGCCCAGATCGGGAAGCAGCTCCACCCTCGAACGGAGCTCCACAGCCCCTCAGGAAGAAGCAACGATGGCGCACGGAGCCAGGTATTTGAGTGAAAGGAGGGGGAGGTGGTGCGAGATAAGGAAGAAATGAAAGAAGCAGGAAAAAAAAGCCACACTAGTAGCCAACAAATGGCACTCAAAGAGCCAGCTAGTGTGGGCTGGTGTTTCTCGGACAAGTGAGTGTGTCCGCGGGAAGCAGAGGGAGCCGAGTGTGGGTTAAGAATTGTAGGGAGTGAGAAAGTGTATATCACAAATTACCGGAGCTCTGCAGCCCCTCAGGAAAAAGCAAAGATGGCGCACGGAGCCAGGTATTTGAGCGAAAAGAGGGGGAGGTGGTGAGAGGTAAGGAAGAAATCAAAAGAAGCAAAAAAAAAGCAACACCAGCAGCCAACAAATGGCACTCAGAGAGCCGGCCCATTCGGGTGTGTGGAATCCAAGCAGCCGGTGATTCCCAGTGAAGAGATTGTGGCCACGGGAAGTAGAGGAGTCAGAATCAGGGTGAAGAAGGGTGGGGGATGGGAAGGGGTATACCGCAAATTACCGGTTGTTTTGTCTCCCGCTGGATGCTCTGTGAGGCTGCTTTCTCGTACCCTCTTTGCTGGTCTCTGATAGGAGTGCAAGATGGCGGATCCGCGCTGCATTAGCTGGTAGGGGACCTCTGCATGAATCTCTCCTTGCTCTCTGTTCTCTGTCAGTTTTCTCACTCCATTTGGTGTTTGGATGAGTTCTTTATCTCTTCATTTGATGTTTTAGGGTTTCAGGATTGTTGTATTCTTTGTTCAGCTTAGTTTTTCGGGTCTTTGCTGTGGAGGGACGGCATGGTGCTTCTGCCTAGGGTGCCATTTTGCCAGAACCACTCTTTTTTTCCTATCATTCAATTTTGTACATAACATTTGCTTAAGCATTTTGAGTTTCTCACATTTTATTCCAAATTTTCAATAATTGGCTGGTACACTGTCATCTGGTAATATATAACACATTTCCTTAATAAGTAAAGAAGTGATAAGAAACTGTGAACAATAATATCTTTACTATTTATAACATGATAGTTTTTATTTTGAAACATTTCAGTAGTCAAGACTTAAAATGTTAAGACATTAATTATTTATAGATAGTTAACTGTTCCATTAAAAAAATGAGTTGTAGACTTTCTGGAGCCATGGAGGAGGTTGCACGAACACTCATAACTATTGCCTTGAGATAATCTTTAAAAATTAAACCTTAAATCAAGCCTTCTTAAAACCAAACTGTAGTTTCTCTTAAAACATTGGACGTGTTATCAGGAAAGAATAGTCCCTTGAAGAGGACATGCTTGGTAAAATAGAGGGTCAGTGAAAAAGAGGAAGACCCTTAATGAGGTGGATTGACACAGTGGTTGCAACAATGGGCTTAAACATAGCAACAATTGTGAAGATGGCACAAGACCTGGCAATGTTTTATTCTGTTGTACACAGGGTCTCTATGAGTTGGAACCGGACTGATGGCACCTAACAACAACAATGGTAATGAATATCTGCCTCGAGCATTGTGCTCTTTTAAGAAATATCTTTATAGGATCAAACTGACAAAAACAACTAGATAGATAGAAACCTTAGGGGCCAGCAACTTTATGTTAATGGGGGAGGAACGATTTGAAAAAAGAGGGTGAGAATGGCTGTACAACTTGAAGAATCAAGTGTCACCGAATTATACATGTAGAAACTGTTGAATTGTTGGTTCTGCTGTGTATATTCTCAACAACAGCAACAAAAAAATAAATTATAAAAAAAAGAAAAAAATAAGTAACACTTTAGGAACTATATGAGAAAACTGTTATTAAACTACAGTGAGCAAGTCCTAAGGCAAGAACAGAGAGCAAGGGTGAAACTTTGTAGTATATATCAAGCTTAAACCAAGGAAGAAAGACATCTGTAAGAATGACATTTATATCTCTGTAAGACCCAAGAAAGTTTTTTATTAAATAACTTTTTTGCTAAGAAAATATAAAAAAAAAATTCTACATAGCCTCCTATGACCTAGAGAAATTTATTCCTAAGATTACGGAATTCTTTTTGCTTAGTAGGAATGGCCTCAGAACAATATTCATATCATTCTTTGAAAATAAAAGCACTTACAACAAAGTGATATCGAAAATCTGAAAAGACCCATAACAGGAGAAGAGATTGAAAAGGTAATAAAAAAAACTCCCAACCAAAAAAAGCCCTGGCCCAGATGGCTTCACTGGAGAATTCTACAAAACATTTACAGAAGAGCTTGTACCAGTTCTACTCAAGCTATTTCAGAGCATAGAAGAGGAAGCAACACTTCCAAATTCATTCTATGAAGCCAGCATAATGCTGATACCAAAACCAGGCAAAGACATCACAAAAAAAGAAAATTACAGACCAATATCTCTCATGAATATAGATGCAAAAATTCTGAACAAAATTCTAGCCAATAGAATTCAGTATCATATCAAAAAAATAATACACCACAACCAAGTAGGATTCATACCAGGTATGAAAGGATGGTTTAACATTAGAAAATCCATCAACGTAATTCACCACATAAATAAAAGGAAAGAAAAAAATCACATGATCATCTCAATTGATGCAGAAAAGGCATTTGACAAAGTCCAACACCCATTCCTGATAAAAGCTCTCAATCAAATAGGTATAGAGGGAAATTTCTCAACATAATAAAGGGCATCTATGCAAAACCAACGGCCAACATCATTCTTAATGGAGAGAGGCTGAAAACATTCCCCTTGAAAACAGGAACAAGACAAGGATGCCCTTTATCACCACTCCTATTTAACATTGTGCTGGAAGTTCTAGCTAGAGCAATAAGGCAAGAGAAAGAAATAAAGGGCATCCAAATTGGTAATGAAGAAGTTAAACTCTCCCTGTTTGCAGACGATATGATACTATACGTAGAAAACCCTAAAGACTCCACGAGAAATCTACTGGAACTAATAGAAAGATTCAGCAGAGTAGCAGGATACAAGATAAACATTCAAAAATCAGTTGGATTCCTATACACCAGTAAAGAGAATGATGAAAAGGAGATCAGGAAATCAATACCATTTTCAATAGCCCCTAAAAACATAAAATACTTAGGAATAAATCTGACTAGGGATGTAAAAGACCTATACAAAGAAAACTACAAAACATGACTGCATGAAACCCAAAGGGATCTACATAAATGGAAAAACATACCATGCTCATGGATAGGCAGACTCAACATTGTGAAAATGGCAATTCAACCTAAAGCAATTTACAAATACAATGCAATCCCGATCCAAGTACCAACAACATTCTTCAAAGAGATGGAAAAACTAATTATTAACTTTATATGGAAAGGGAAGAAGCCCCGAATAAGTAAAGCACTACTGAAGAAGAAGAATAAAGTTGGAGGACTCACACTACCTGACTTCAGAACCTACTATACAGCTACAGTACTCAAAACAGCCTGGTACTTGTACAACGACATACATTGACCAATGGAACAGAATTGAGAACCCAGATGTAAATCCATCCACCTACGGTCACCTGATCTTTGACAAGGGCCCAAAGTCCATCAAATGGGGAAAAGACAGTCTTTTTAACAAATGATGCTGGCAAAACTGGATATCCATTTGCAGAAAAATGAAACAGGACCCATACCTCACACCATATACAAAAACTACTTCAAAATGGATCAAAGACCTGAATATAAAGCCTAAAACTATAAAGTTCATAGAAGGAAAAATAGGACCAACACTTCAGGCCTTAATACATGGCATTAACAGGATACAAACCATAAACATCAACACAAAAAACCCAACAGATAAACTAGATAACTGGGATCTTCTAACAATCAAACATCTATGCTCTTCAAAAGACTTCACCAACAGAGTCAAAAGAGAACCTACAGACTGGGAAAAAATTTTTGGACAGCACAAGTCAGACAAAGGTCTAATCTCCAAAATCTACAAGAAAATCCAACACCTCTTCAACAAAAAGACAAACAATCCTATCAAAAAATGGGCAAAGGAAATGAACAGACACTTCACCAAAGAAGACATTCAAATGGCCAACAGACACATGAGGAAATGCTCGCGATCACTAGCCATTAGAGAAATGCAAATTAAAACCACAATGAGATACCATCTCACCCTGGCATTACTGGAACGAATCAAAAACACTGGAAATAACAAATGTTGGAGGGGCTGCTTGGAGATGGGAACTCTTATACACTGCTGGTGGGAATGCAAAATGATACAACCATTTTGGAAAATGATATGGCATTTCCTCAGAAAGCTAGAAATAGACATACCATTCGATCCAGCAATCCCACTCCTAGGAATATATCCTAGAGAAATAAGAGTCATCACTCGAATAGACATATGCACACCTATGTTCATGGCAGCATTTTTCACAATAGCAAAACAATGGAAACAACCTCGATGTCCATCAATAGATGAATGGATAAACAAACTATGGTACATACACACAATGGAGTACTATGCAACGAGAAAGAACAACAATGAATCTGTGAAGCATCTCATAACATGGATGAAACTGGAGGACATTATGCTGAGTGAAATAAGTCAATCACAAAAGGACAAATATTGTATGAGACCTCTATTGTAAAAACCCATGAAAAAACTCACATGCAAAATGTAACAATCCTTGTTGGTTACCAGGGATGGGAGGGGAGGGGGGGAAATAGTAAATAGGCAATAGATAAGTGGTATCTTGGGTGAGAGGTGAGACAGTACACAGTACAAGGGAAATTAACACAGCCTCCACAAGGAAAGGTCATGGAGGCCCCATGGACACATCCCAACTCCCCAAGGGACTGAGTTGTAGGACGGAGGGCTCTGGGGACCATGGTCTCGGGGAACATCTAGCTCAATTGGCATGAAACTACTTATAAAGATAATGCTCTACATTCTACCTTGGTGAGTAGTGTCTGGGGTCTTAAAAGCCTGTGAGCAGCCATCTAAGATACTACACTAGTCTCATCCCTTCGGGAGCAAGGGAGAATGAAGAGAACAGGATACAACGAAAAGATTAGTCCAAAGGACTAATTGACCACAGCTCCCAAGACCTCCACCGGACTGAGTCCAGTACAGCTAGATGGTGCCCCGCTACCACCGCTGACTGCTCTGACCAGGATCACAACAGAGGATTCTGGACAGAGCTGGAGAAGGATGTAGAACATAATTCTAACTCACAAAAAAAAAAAAAAAAGACCAGATTTACTGGCCTAAAGGAGACTGGAGAAACCTCAAGGGTATGGCCCCCAGACACCCTTTCAGCTCAGAGGTGAAGTTACCTTCGAGGTTCACTGTTCAGCCTGGGAGTGGACAGCCCAGTAAAACTAAATGAGACTAACAAGGTACAGGAGTCCAGTGACAAGGGCCAGAAGGCAGAGGAGGAGTAGGAAGCTGATGATAAGGAACACAAGTTGAGTAAGGATACTGTTGATGTGTTGTGAGATTGTTAACCATTGTTATAGGGCAACATTTGTAGTAACTGTTAAATGGGAGGCTATTTTGTCCTGTAAGCCTTCATCTTGGGTGAGAATGACAGCACAATTGGAAGAGCATAGTCAATGTCACTTAAATGTGTATGTAAAAAGTTCTGAAATGGTGTATCTTTGGCTATGTGTATTTTCACCAAAAAAAAAAAAACGCTGAGAATTCAGACGGTTAAAATGTTGTGGGGTTGTTAACCAAAGTCATAAAACAGCATGTGTACTACTGTTACATGAGAAACTGTTCTGTAAGCCTTCACCTCAAGTACAAGAAAATATTAAAAAAAAAAAAAAAAGTAAAAAAAAAAAAGCACTTACTCCAAATAGTCGTAGTTCTATTGCTTTTCAGGGGTATCTCCTGATTTTAATGAAAATATTTGCCTTTTGATCAAATCATCTCAGCATGAATTTTAATAGTGAGATCCAGCCAGATTTGGGTCATGCCTAAAATAGGCAAATAATAGAATCAGAATCTGTTAAACTGAGATCTCAGACATTTTACCAAGTGAAAACCACCAACAGCATAAGTTATACCCATCTTCACAATGGAGGAATTTGAAGATGAATCTTTCCAAGACGTTACATAGGCTATTAAATATAAAGCACAATCTTTTCAGATAAACAGAGCTGATTTGTTATATAATCCAACGTCTGATTTGATTTTTATAAAATATGCTTATGATAATATAAAAGTATTTCATACGAGACAACCCCCAAAATTAATTAATTAAAATTAAACAAGCTTATTGCAATTATAGATTACTGGACATTAAGTTTTATCACTCTTATTGTAAAATACACTTCTGAGCTTAGAAATACAAGGAATGATATGGAGTGAAGATTAAATCTCTTAATACGATGCTTCACAGTGATTTCTTTCATTTGGAAGTTTGTCCTTTGCATCAACACTTGTTATGTGCATAACCTAGGACATTAAAGGCCCCTGAAAATACTCCAGTCTTTCAGTGAATATTTTTTATATCCTCATAGATAAGTTGAGCATCTACTTTTCAGGGATTTTGAAACATATACACTAACTTGTATACTTTATCTTTGTATACGGCAAGTTGAAATTTAAAAAAAAGAAGACGAAGAAGAAGCAGCTTTTGAGATCCAGTTTGGTGTAATGAGTGGAAAGAACATGAGATTTGGAATCAAGCATCCTAGGCTTGAGTATTAGCTACTGTTTACCATCTGTGCAAATTTAAGCAATTCATGTAATACCTCTGAGCTGCGGTTCCTTCTGTAAAATGTAACATATACTCTTTGTTCCATAAGTTTGTCCTCATGATCAAATAACATGATGCATTTAAATCAAGTGCCTTGCAAAAACACACCCTGGTACACAAAGGTTAGTTCTTGCCCTTATTTATTGGCTAAAAAAAAGATTTTTTTTAAGGCTGTTGTCTCCTGAATGCACTAAATTTCCAAATATGAAGATTACTGAATATCAAAGTAGAATTCTGATTCTGTCTAATGTGGCACATCTAACATTTGAAAATTAAAGCCATATTCTTCAATTTCCATGTTACAAAAAGACATATTGAACTACCTGGATATTGCTGAATATCATCACAAAGAGATTAAAATCAATCTCACTGTTATGTCTTTTCAGTGTCTGAGCTTTGATATATGATATTGACCAACTGAAGCATAAATTATTTTGTTGTATTATTAGCTCCTTTGAAAAACCTCTCTAACCCATTACTTAGTTACAGAAACACAGAAGTGAACCATAAGGGACTTAAAATAAGGATCTATTCAAATCCATTTCCTTTTTCTAAAATGTTAAAATATTGCCAGAAAAAGAAATTAAAATATTTTAGTGGATATTCTTTGGACAATCAAGTTTAAACTTTTCCTATTATTTTAATAGTAAATACAGAACATGCCATTGTAATTATTACATATAATACATGTATATGTTGTTGATGTAAAGTTGGTTCTGACTCATAGTGACCCTGTGTACAAAGAACGAAACACTGCCCAGTCCTGCGCCATCCTCACAATTGTTATTATGCTTGAGCCCATTGTTGCAGCCACTGTATCAATCCATCTCACCGAGGGTCTTCCTTTTTCCCCGACCCTCTACTTTACCAGGCATGATGTCTGTCACCAGGACTGGTCCCTTCTGATAGCAGGCTCAAAATACATGAGACAATGTCTCGCCATCCTTGCTTCTAAGGAACATTCTGGCTATACTTCTTCTAAGATTTGTTCGGTTCTCCTGGGCAGTCCATGTTACATTCAATATTCTTCTCCAACACCATAATTCAAAGGCATCACTTCTCCTTTGGTCTTACTTATTCATTGTTCAGCTTTTGCATGCATATGAGATGATTGAAAATATGAAAATATAATGGCTTGGGTCAGGTGCACCTTAGTCCTCAAAGTGATACCTTTGCTTGTTAACACCTTAAAGAAGCCTTTTGCAGTAGAATTTCCAATGCAATATGACTTTGATTTCTTGACTGCTGCTTCCATGGGCATTGACTGTGGATCCATGTAAAATGAAAAACTTGACAACTTCAGTATTCTTCCCGTTTATCATGATATTGCTTATTGGCCCAGTTGTGAGTATTATTGTTTTCTTTATGTTGAGGTATAATCCATACTGAAGGCTGTAGTCTTTGATTTTCATCAGTTAAGTGCTTCAAGACATCTTCACTTTCAGCAAGCAAGGTTGTATCATCTGCATACTGCAGGTTATTAATGAGTTTTCCTTGAATCCTGATGCTGCAGTCTTCTTCATATAGTCCAACTTCTCTGATTATTTGCTTAGCATACAGATTGAATAAGTATGGTGGACGGAACAACCCTTCCTCACTTTAAACCACTCAGTATCCCCTTGTTCTGTTCAAATGACTGCCTCTTGGTCTAAGTACAAGTCCCTCATGATCACAATTAAGTGTTCTAGAATTCCCATTCTTCACAGTGTTATCCATAATTTATTATGATCCACACAGTCGAATGCCTTTGCATAGCCAATGAAACTCAGGTAAACATCTTTCTGGTATTCTCCGCTTTCAGCCAGGATCCATCTGACATCAGCAATGATATCCCTCTTTCCACATCCTCTTCTGAATCTGGCCTGAATTTCTGGCAGTTCCATGTGGATGTACTGCTGCAATCACTTTTGCATGATCTTCTGCAAAATTTTACTTGTGTGTGATATTAATGATATTGTTCAATAAATTCCACATTCTGTTGGATCACTTTTCTTTGGAATGGGCACAAACATGGATCTCTTCTAGTCAGTTGGCTAGGTAGCTGTCTTCCAAATTTCTTGTCATAGAACAGCAAGCACATCCAGTGCTGCATCCATTTGTTGAAACATCTCAATTGGTATTCTGTCAATTCCTGGAGCTTTGTTTTATGCCAATGCCTTTAGTGCCTCTTGGACTTCTTCCTTCAGTACCATCAGTTCTTGATCATATGCTGCCTCCTGAAATGGTTGAATATTGACTAATTCTTTTTGATACAGAGACTCTGTGTATTTATTCCATCTTCTTTTCATGCTTCCTGTGAGTTTAATATTTTCCCCACAGAATCCTTCACTATTGCAACTCGAGGCTTGAATTTTTCTTCAGTTCTTTCAGCTTGAGAAATTCAGAGCATGTTCTTCCCTTTTGGTTTTCTACCTCCAGGTCTTTGCACATGTCATTATAATATTTTACTTTGTCTTCTCCAGCTGCCCTTTGAAATCTTCTGTTCAGCTCTTTTACTTCATTATTTTTTGCACTCACTTTAGCTACTCTACATTCAAGAGCAAGTTTCAAAGTGTCTTCTCATACCCATTTTGGTATTTTCTTTCTTTCCTGTCTTTTTAATGACCTCTTGCTTTCTTCATGTATGATGTCCTTAATGTTATTTCACAACTTTTCTGGTCTTGGGTCATTAGTGTTAAGTGTGTCAAATCTATTCTTGAGATGGTCTCTAAATTCCAGTGGGATATACTCAAGGTCATATTTTGGCTCTCATGGACTTGCTGTAAATTTCTTCAGCTTCAACTTGAACTTGCATACTAGCAACAGTCTTCCCTTGGCGTTTTTCTGACTGATGATATTGAGCTTCTCCATCTTCTCTTTCCACAGATGTAGTCAATTTGATTCCTGTGTATTTCATCCAGAGAGGTCTATGTGTATAGTCATCATTTATGTTGTTGAAAAACGGTATTTGCAATGAAGAAGTCGTTGGTCTTGCAAAATTCTGTCATATGATCTCTGGTGTCATTTCTATCACCAAGGCCGTATTTTCCAACTACTGATCCTTTATCTTTGTTTCCAACTTTTGCATTCCTATCACCAGTAATCACCAATGCATCCTGACTGCATCTAGTTTGTTAATGAGCTAACATTTCCAAGAACTTTGAAATTTTAAAAAAATTGTATTTTTTACTGTGATTGCTAAACATCTTCACTGGACATGTGTTTCACTCTCGATGTGATTTTCTTTTTTCTATTTATGAAAGAACCAAAAAGACAACACCAAAGAGATACAGGTGTCTGATGAGTGAATGAACAACACTCCTACAATGTGGAACAATTATATAATCTCAAAAGAAAAAAAAAAAAAAAGAATCAGAAGTAGATGCAGATGCCATGGAATAGCACTTAACATACTAAGGGAAGGGCTCCAACCAAATCTCTGACAGAGGAGCTTAGTTCAGCAGCTGGGCAATCAAGTGTCTGTTCTTTGGCAATTAAGTGGGATCTGGACACTCTCTACGTGCATTTGGGAATGAGCGCTTCAGGCAATTCTGAGGGAAGAATCTGCCAGGTAATCAGATAACACTGAAGTGGACTCATAAACCCATCTTCCCAGAAAAACTAGAGCACTCCATAAACAGGCCCCATACTTCTTTGTCTCTGTGTCCTATTCCTCTACCTGTGATTTTTTTTTCTTTCCTAACACTCTCACATTTTGATGTCTAAATAATATTCTTCTTTCAGTCTTTCGAGACCACTTCCTCCATGTAGCATTTACTAATAACTCCAGCCTTCTGTTTAATACTTCTAACAACACTTACTATATAACTAATCAGGGATTTTTGGAAGATTTATTTTATTTCCTGTAAGGGCAGGGCATCTATACAAATTAGTGTGTAGAATACCATGAACAAAGGAGCCAGAAAATACACAGTGTGGAAGGGGGGATATTACATCAGGTTTGGTTGATCAGACCAATTTACATGAAGAAATTGACTTGGGAGTTAAAGAATGGAAAGGATTTCAATAGGCAGAGATGATGACAGGATGTTCCAGGCAAGAATGAACTAAGCAAAAAACACAGGGATAAGGGAAACCATACTGAATTTGCGGGATTAGCAATTACACAATTTGTCTCGTGTGGGTAAATGGAAGAAGTGAAGGCTAAACTAGCAGTTTAAGTAGAGAGGGAGGAGAATTGCAGGTTAAGAGTGCGCTTTTGAACTTAGTTTATTAAATATTTTAGCACCACTAAAAGTATTTTGAGATTTAAAGAGATTATTCTGATTTTCTAGTTACTTGAGAGTAAAAAAAAAAAAAAAAAAAAAAATTTACATTTCACTTAAAAAACACAGATATTTTAAGAATGAAAGAAATAGTAAAATGAAAAATTTTGATATTTGTAGTTTAATAAGCAAATGAGCTGCACTGTCAGAATTTCGGGGGAAGAAAGTGCCTAAAATGGCTACTGGAACGTAACCATTGTGCACATGGAAAAATGGCAATTGCTCAGATCTTCACAGAGCACAGTTAAATATAAAGAAATGTACAATAACTCATTTAAGCTGTTTTGTAAAACTTGCAAACACCGGTAATTCATTAAGAAACAAATCGATTTGATGCAGAAAAGCAATAACCAAGATGGTAATCTGTATAAACATTCCAATGAAAACTTTTAGAGTCATATAGATAAGCAATTTTTCTAATCTATTATCATTACCTTATGGAACTTTAAAATCTGTGAGGCAAGATACCATCAGACCTTAGGAAAGAACAAGGCTCTGCTCCCCAGAAAGGGAAGAGTTCACATCAGTTTAATAGTGTGTACTGAGTGCTGGGCACTGTATGAACAAAGACAAACATGATGTGTTCTCTAACCTAGAGACACTTGGAATTGCAGGTAACAAAAACACAAAGATACATCTTCCGGTGTATTATAGATATCTTCTGGTAAGTGGTCATTTGGTCATGTGCAGGGGGCCTGGAGAGTACAGTGTGGGAAACTTCCACCAACTGAAGGGTTCAGGGAAGACTTCGTGGAGGAGATGGTTCATCCACTAAATCTAAGAGGATGAGTGGGAGATACTGGGGTAGAAGAGACTTGAAAAGGCATTTTAGGCTGAGAGAATAGCATGGACAAATGCATAGAAGCATACATTGCAGTGTGTGACACCACAGCTTGCTATTGTTACAGCATTGCCTCATGGCTGCCCAGTGGCGAAGAATGAGATAAACCTTCCCCACATCCTAGTTCTGTTTTTTATATTTTAAACTAAAAATCCTAGAATTTCTGTCTAGGAAGTAGCTATTCAGAACCCCCGTTTCCCCTTCACACACTGCTTTCTGTGGAGATCCTTGATATAAACCCGTGTCCGAAGGACAGAGCCAGGTCTCAGAAAGACAGGAAGAGGAATGCTTCATCCCCTAGAACGCAGGTGCAAAGGAGACTATTTACCATGGAATCTGCTTCCACGAAATTCATTAGAAAGGTTTGGAGGAACTGTATTTGAGAGAGAGGAGAAATGAAAAAGAAAGAAAATAGTATGTATAAAAGATATGGCTATTAAATGATGGTTTACCTCAGTAACAAAACATATTCCTCTAAATAAATATTCCCTTTGATAGAGTGATTCATTATGACAATGATGCCTGTATTTGAATGATTTTGTCAAGACCAGTTTGCAATCTCATTTTATGATGTGCAAATTTAGATAAGGATCCAAGCAGACATAAAATCATTATTATTATGTTACGGTGTCACTTTATTTTTCATTTAAAATCACATCACTGTATTTATTAGGTTTAGATAGTTATTGGCTTTTCAGACGTTAAAGGTAGTTATACAATTTTGTGGATTTTTCTTTAAATGTATTTCTCTTTGCTTATTAATTTAAGTATAGAAGCAGAGGAGACGGACAGATGAGGAAAGAAAACACACTGAAAGAAGAAAATAATAAGATACCTATTGAAAGAAATCTAATTTTAAAGAACTCCTAACAGATAATTTTGCTAATATTTAGAGAGAACTTCTTCATTGCTTTCTCTTTAATCTGCGTGTTTCCCAGCCTTTCCCAATATATTCTTCACTCTTTTGTCAGAGTTATTTTCCAAACACTAGACTATATTGTGTTTTTCCATTTTATCTAGAGATCAAAGGGATGGATTTGAAATTCACCACGTACTTTAAAATGTTTATTCATCTTTGTAATGCGTTTATGACAGCACTTAGCTAATAATGTGTTTAAAATACTGGCCATTATTATTAGTAATAAGCAGATAATTAAGCAATTGTATATATGAAAGATTATAGTTATTTTGAAGTCAAGGATGTTCTCATTATCAAAACTCACTAGGAACTTACTTTATATTCAAAGCAAAGAGTACAAATTGACTATTGCCCCAAAACATTTTCACACTGACAGATTGATCACATCAAAATTTCCTGTTTAATTTCCAGCGTGTCTTCTTACTTTATTGTCCAGGTGTTTTTGGTCATACCATCTTTTTGTGATTATCTATTGCTGCATAACCAACCAACCCAAAACATAGTAGCTTAAAACAATTTATTTTGCTCATAAATCTGCAATTTGCACAGGTCTCAGCGGAGACAACTTTTCTCTGTTCAACTCAGCGTTAGCTACGGTAGATTGAATGCTGGGGAATAAAATTATCTGAAGACTTGGTCAATCACATTCCATCAGGTGAGGCTGGTTTTTGTCTGGAAATTTACCTGAGGCTGTGAAGAAACATCTAAAAGTGTGTTGTTTTTTTTTCCATATGCATACTTCACTTCTTAAACAACATGGTGGCTGGGCTTCTTGGAGCTACAGTGGCACAGTGGTTAAAAGCTCGGCTGTTAACCAAATGGACAGCAGTTTGAATCCACCAGCTGCTCCTTGGAAACCCTATGGAGCAGTTCTACTCTGTCCTATAGGGTGGCTATGAGTCAGAATTGACTTGACGGCAATGGGTTTTTTTATGGGTAAGCATAAATTTTATCACTTTTTGTGACTGAACCTCAGAAGTCATATAACATTAATTTCACTGTAGCTACAGGTTACATGTAGTCCTCACCTATTGGTAAGGAATATCGATATCAAATTTTAAAAAACATCTGTAGTATGGATATATTGGTGTGGCCATCACCATGAAATACAATCTGCCAAGGTCTTCCCTCTAGCCACAGCAGTTTATATTCCTTCAAGATGGAAAATGCTCTCATCCTTTCTCCCCAAGAACCCATGAAGTCTCATCTATTATGGCATCAGGCTCAGACTGGAGTCCAGGATCTCATCATCAAAATCATGTTCAGGGGCAGTTGAGGCTCTTTGGGTTTGGTTCCTTGATTATAGCTCCTCAAGTTCAATATCGTCTCCTAGAGGATCTTTAAAGAGTAAGTAGTGACTATTGAATTTAAACTAAAGGATTCCAAAATCTGAGCACCACCTTTATGTAAATCTCATATTTTTCTATGAAGCACCCATTAATTTCAAGACATTGATACGGAATTAATTTATATTCTGAGAAACTGATTACATGAGTCACAATGTAGCCAAATAAGGGTGACAATATAATTTATCTTCAGAAATCAGAACACATTTGAGAATGATGGAGCACTATCAGTAATTGCATTGGGAAAAACAATGCAAACCAAAGTAATCCTGGGAAGACTAGGATGCATGTCCATGCTAAACATAAATAAAACAGAGTGTACTTTGGATTTACACAGAAGTTGGAATTCTAGTTCTGCCTCTTATAAGTTATCCGATTTACTTTACCTTTCTGAGCCTCAGTTTTCTTATCTGAAGAATTAGAGTAATCAGACTTACCTCATTATTTATGAACATTAAATTATATAAATAAAGTACTTCATCTGAATAAAAAGCATTTTCTGGCCAAAGAAGACTCTCGTATTTGGCTGATAGTGTCATAATTAGTGTTGTTATTATTTGTATCTTGAGTGCCTAGAATAGTGTCTGACACATGATAGATCTTCATTAATTATTTGTTGAACGAATACATTAATAAAGGAATAAATAAATAAATGAAAAAATCAATAAAATGCAAAATAGTGTTAGTGTTAAATGAAGTCATGTATTACTTATGGTGATACTAGTACCAGTCATTGGGACTGGCAGATAGACAAACAAATATCTTAGAATATAGTTAATTTTGATTCACAGAAAGCACAAAATAAAAAAATTTTGATTTTTATTATTATTCAGCAGAAAATTAATCTTTATTCAATCGTATATATTTGAAATCTCAAGACAATTGTAATTATGATTTCTATTTATCTGAGTTAATCATTTAAGAGGCTTTTTTTTTTAGTTATCAATTTTTTTTTCTTCCTGTTGTGTCTTCAGGAGATTGTATTAATTAGGATAGGCCAAGCTATGCTACATTACACATAACCACGAGATATCTACACAAATGGGTTTATTTTTCATGCAGGCACACATATTTTTCATAGTTATATGGTATAACAATCATTTCATATTATTTCGTTATTCTTTACTATTACCCCATAATATGTTTACATGTCTTTATGTTCTTAAAATAGTATCTTTAAGGATTACACTATATTCTATTATGCTAAGGTAGTACAATAATTTACTAAATTTAAATATTTCTGACTTAATAGTTAAAAGTATTTATAAAGTACATACCATGATCAGAGCTGTGTGAAGATTTAATTGTGGGAAGACAAAAACCTGGAGATAGAAAGACCAGTTAGAACAACTATAATAATATAAGAAATTTAAACATGAAAAAGTGAACAACAACGGAAACAGAAGGGAGCTAAATGTGAGCTACTAAAGAACAATTCATAGGGGTAGCAGGGGTTTTGGAAGGGATCTTAGTAATAGAAATGATTTGAAGACAATTAGAGTTGTCAGGTGTCTACGGCCAAGACTAGCAACACCATTGTGGAGTATGACCTTATTTGTCGGGAACGTTGACTTTTGATTTTGTATGTGCGATCTAATGCTAGGATTAAGAATGTTCACTATATTAATAAATATATACATATATACATACGAAGGATAACAAAGTGTCTAGGACCAAGGCCTATCACTAATCCAATTCTGTGTATCTGAATTACAATTAAAAATAGCTTTCAGGTTGATTGATTTGAATGTGCAACTATGATTTAGAACCACTGCACTATATGATGTCAGTTTCTTTTTTAATAATGAATTATTTTTTATGAATGTCACTCTCAATTTTTTTTTAATAATCTGAGGCAAAAATTAAATTTATTTATAAAAGTACTGCGATGTGATCTTTAAGGGAATTATTTCTTTACAAAACAGTAAATATTTTAAAATATTTTATTTTCACATATAAGAAAAGCATCAAACAAAGTGTGCTGTTGTTATGTTGTTAGGTGCAGTCAAGCTGGTTCTGACTCATAGTGACCCTGTGTAAAACAGAACAGAACACTGCACGGCCCTGTACCATCCTCACGATAGTTGTTATGCTTTTGCCCATTGTTGCAGCCACTGTGCCAATCCATCTCATTGAAGGTCTTCCTCTTTTTCATTGACCTTCTACTTTACCAGGCATGATGTCCTTCTCTAGTGACTGGTTCCTCCTGATAACATATCCGAAGTACCTGAGTTGAAGTATCACCATCCTTGCTTCTAAGGAGCATTCTGGCTGTACTTCTTCCAAGACAGACTTGTTTATTCTTCTGGCAGTCCATGGTATATTCAATATTCTTCACCAACACCGTAATTAAAATTTATTAATTCTTCTTCAGTTTTCCTTATTCATTGTCTAACTTTCGAATGCATGTGGGGCAACTGAAAATACCATGGCTTGGGTCCGATGCACCTTAGTCCTCAGAGTGACATCTTTGCTTTTTAAACAAACATATCAAATGTTAAAGTTTAAATTTGATCCAGTCATGTCAACTGAAATACCAAATAAAGGAATTCTTCAAAAGAAGAGAGAGAACATCTGTGAGTAAAACAACTTTAACAGTCCTGAAACATAGGAATTGCTATTCTAAGTCACATACCTCAAGTAGTTCAATTGCATATCTAACAGAGAGTGATTAGAAGTATAAGGTTTTACTTTAAATCAATAAAATTGAAGGAGGGTGATGCATTTTATTTTATATGGGCTTCAGGATCTTTGTAAGAAATTCCAACATCTATTTTAATGTCCTTATTTCAACAATAGAAGAACCTGATAAATCGTTTTTTCAGACTCTGACCACTTTAACACAAAGAACTTCCATAGTATAGTAATGGAACTGACATGAAGATAAATGACTACAATTAGCTTCCTCATTAGTTTTAACTGAGATTGCTTCTTTAGCCATGACTGATCTATTTCCGTTTCACTTCTTTAGTATGTCAGGAAGTTGCCTGCCGGACACTAAAGTCAGGTAAAGAGAGTTAATTTAAAAATCTAGTCAACAGCCTTCTATTTTCTCTTGGGTTGATCTGTGACTAACACAAAGGGTGCACATACACTTGTTTTTTGCCATTATTTCTATAATAAAATGATGAACATTATAGAAGAAAAATATCCATAAATGATAGTAGCGATGTTTATTTCCATATGTCAGATGATAAAGAAAAAGCTAAACATTTTGAATAAGTATCAAAAGAATTCTTGGAAAATCTTGGATTGACCTTATTTTCCTGATCCTGCCTCCCTCTGAGTTCCACTTTTGTAGTAGTACCACAGAGGGTGGGGATTGGAAATGGGCATTGGCATGTTGGTGGAACAAACTGAAAGAGTTTATTAAAAGCTTAAGATTCTCTCTGAGTGATGCAGTTTGCCAAAGTGAGAACAAATATGAAACTGTATTTTTCATATTTACAGAAAGTCATGGACCAGCAGGAGAGGGAAAAGCGTTGCCTTTCCTCAGATCTCAAATGAAAATTAACATTTTATGCTTTCCTGACAAAGACTCAATCCACAGAAGCCTGTGAATGCCGTCCGAGAAAATCTGTGCCTCCATGCACCCTGAGTATGGTCCATGGAAGAACTGCCCAATTCCACCACCTCATGCCTCCCCTCCCGAGAAGTTGATAAAAGGCTGAAATGCTCTTAAACTCTCAAGTTGGAATAGATGCTGATGATTGCACTCGGAAACCTGAGAACAGACAAGCTGTCTTTCCACATCTAAGTGGATGGCAAATGGTTTGGTTCTTAAAGGATCATTGATTCCCAAGGTATAAGAGCTGAAACGGCTGTGCCATATACTACCTGCTGGTTTTTCCAGAGCTCAAGATACTTTAGCATCCAGATCAGTTCTGGAGTTGATGAAACACTAAAATGGGTCAGGCAAAACAACAAAAAACTTTAACAATAAAACATTCACTTAAACATACTTGGACACTGATGGTGAAAAACCAAGATGGACATTTAGACCAGGTGGTTCCCTTTGAAACAGAAGTGATGTAAGAGTTATCATTCGTCATTCCTCTAAGGAATTCTGGAAGGCTTTAAGGAACAAAATCATGGTGTTAGTGGTACTCATTGCTACTGGAATGGCATTGCTCTCAGGCCATTTCAGTGGACAGAGCTAGAATTAGTATATATTTTAAAATGTTGAGTTCAATATGATATTTCCAATTCAATTTTAATGCTATCATTTTTAACTCAATTTCTTTGATTATAATTCTGTCTTCTCTAGCACTGGAAAATATTGATTCTGAAGATCATTAATGTAATTTCTTACTTTTTGTATAGTATGTAAAGAAAATAACTTCAAAATATTAATGTTTATGAGAATATTAAGAATTTCACATAGTTGTATAAAAGTTATAACTATTAGCATCTTGCGTAGTGGCCGATTTTATAGAAAATAAACTTTGTCAAGTACTCTCAGCAATACTCTTTAAAATGAAAGAAAGGAAGGAAGGTTGAAGAAAAAGTAGAAAAACAAGAAGGAAGGCTATGATCCTCCCTCAAAGTAAATACTCCCTGGTGAGAGAGACAGACTTGTGCACAGCAAAGTACTGCACAAGGCAGGATGGAATATGGGAATGGCAGAAATACAGACACAATGCTGTGGGAGTACTGAAGAAAGAACAGATGGTTCTTGGAAGTCAGGAAAGTTTTTATGGCACTGGGAATTAGTGCTGAAGAATGAGAAGGTTTTCAAAGAGCAAGAATAATCAAGAAACAATTTTAGATTGAAAAGATTAATTTTATTATCAACCTATACCAAAGTACATAATTAGAAAATTAAGTATAATGGGCAATATGTCATTTTTATCCCGATATTAAGCATAAATTACTGTTAGATTATCCTATCCTCATCTCTACTCAATTGGATATTCAGATGGTAGCTGTATTTTATTTCTAAAGCCTGAGATGAGATAATATATTTTGCAAATAGTACTCTTAGAAATTATTTGTTACTGCTTCATCTGATTTTATGTTTCTCTCACTTTATTGTTAGCTCTATAATTGTTTTTCCCTGCCCCTATTTAAAAAAATCACTACTTTTAAGACTGCAAAAATAAACAGATGTTTCTTAGAATCCCCTATTTTATAAGAGAGGTTACGTTACACCTTGAAAGTATGAAGCTATAGATGAGGTTCAGGGTAGGGTGTAAAGGTCATGTTGCAGGACATGTTCCTAAGGTATGAAGCTAAGACTGATATATAATTTGAAAATTAAGTAAATTCTTGATTTTAAGGCGCAGACATTATTGATTCAAAATAAGCTCTACAATTCACAGAAACGAATGATATGCAGAAAACAAGTGTGTGCGAGGTATACAATTTCCATCTTCAAGAAGCATAAGACCTATATATGAAAGTAATTCACCCAAAACTGACAAATAAAGATAGAGAACATTTTATTGATGTCAGAATATACTGCTTTTTTTTTTTTTTTTAATCACTTTACTCCTGGACATACAGCCTATGATGAAGCAAAGCTTGTGAAGCTTTATGTATATCAACTGTTTTCCAATGTCATTCTTTAAAGTTCAAACTTTATAGTAATAGACTTCTATTCTTCTTTATTCTAAATTATACATCCATGGATAGTATATTGATACCTACTCTGGTATGGCATAATGTAATGATGCTAGGTGCTTATTCTTTCTTCCTGTATCAGTGAATGATACCACAATTATCTAGATAGTCGCATCCAAAATGATTTTCACTGCATGTAACAGAAAATCTGCCCACAGAGGTTTACACAAATTAAAGTTTATGTAGTATCACGAAACAATAAACAGGAAGAAAGCAGCAAGGGCTGAGGCAATGGCTCAATAATTTTCAGTAACCTGGGTCCTTTTTGTTTTTTTTCTTTGCCATTCTTAGTATATTGACTTAATCTTCAAAGTCTTATGTTCGTTGGTGAACCATTAAACAAACATTCCAGTATTCTCACAGTGGGGAAGGCATAAAAGGCAAAGGGAAAGAGCTCTGACAACATATTCTGTCTTTCCTTTTTTTTTTATTTTTATTTTTTTAAAGGAGAAGGTCAGACTTTTATTAGAGGCTACACTTAGTCACCTAAAACACCTCTTTGGTGAAAATTGTGCTAATTGGCTACAGCTGTTTTACATGGGAGCCTAGGAAATCAAGTCTTTATCTGGACACACTACTATCTGAATCAAGATTCAGGTTCTGTAAGCATGGAGGGGGAAAAGGAATATTTGGGAAGAAAAAAACATGATGTCCAAGCCAATAATCTTAGTATGTATTACCATTGACTCAACCAAGCTTACATGAATGGAGAGATATACTGTCTTCATGGATTGAAGATTTTCATGTTAAGGTGTGAATTCTTTCCGACTTATAAATTTGATCCAAGACTTATAAAACTGTTAGAAGAATTTTTGTAGAAATTAACAAGTTTATTCTAAAATTTATATGGAAAAGAAGAAACTCAAATTACCATTTTTTTTTAAAGAACAGTGTTGGAGGACTTACATTATCTTATTTCAAGAGTAATCAAGAGAGTGTTAATGGTGAAAGGATAGACACATGCATCAATGGAACAAAACAGGATTCAAAAATTGAATCACACATATATAATTGATTTTCAACAAAGTGCCAAGGCAATTCCCTGTAGAAAGGGGAGAGTTTCCAACAAATGATGCTTAAACAATTATGCATGAATATGCAAAAAGAAAAAGACCCTAGATCTACACTTAAACCATATACAAAAATTAATTTAAAATTGATGGTAGAACTGAATATATGAGTTAAACTGTAAAGCTCCTAGAACTGAACATGGAAAAAGAGTTGGTTTTTTGAGATCTCTTTAGGCAAATATTTCTCAGATATTACACAAAAGACAATTTATAAAAATACAAAAAAATTTGATAAACTAGACCATCAAAATTTAAAAATTCTGATATTCAAAGAAGACTGTGGAGAAAACAAAAATACAAGCTACAGACTGTGAGAAAATATTTCCAAATAATGTATGTGATAAAGCACTAGTATCCAGAATACATAAAGGACTCTCATTCCTTCTCCAGCTTTCCTCCTTCCAGGCCCTGCAGTAGGTCCTTCTTATCATCGTCTAGAGTGGAAAGACACAGTGAGGGAGGAACATTATTCAGAGAACATGGACAATTGAGAAAAGTAGAATTAATTTATCCACAAACTTAGTAAACTTCAGTAGGATATAACTTACATGATACTTGAAATTCTGACCCTTGCTTACCTCTTCAGCCTTATTTCTCACTACTCCTCCATCTGACTACATGGGAGGAATTTCTATTAGTGAAACAATTTAAACAGCACTTCTAGTTCTGGATACAAAGTTCACTTAGAGATCAGGTTATTCAGTGCTTACATTCTCTACAGGCCCAGGTACCAACTTAATGTTATTTGTGAAATTTAGACAACATTTAATTACCTTTGGTCCTTTTGATATTCAATGCACTGTCAGATTCAGTTAATTGTTCATCAGCATCCTGCAGACAAAGACATCTGAGTGATTATCTGAAATGACTAAATGGTGTGGGATTTTATATATGCAGTCACTGTCAAGAATGGGTAATAGGATCAAAGAGCTATTAAAATGCAAAGAAGGCATGCATCAAAAAAAAAAAAAACAACAACATGAGCTGTTCACATTTACAAGTGAAACTATAATTATCATACATTAGAAGGCAAAGGGAACTACATTGATTAAGCACCTACTATGTATCAAGCAGCTAGCTATTTAATTTGCATATCTTATTTCATCCACAGAACAGCTCTTTGAAGTGAGTATTATTTTCTTTAATTTTTGTATGTGGAAATTCAGGTTCTGTGAGAATTGAAAAAAAGAAAACTTGATCACACATCTATTAAAGTGATGGTCTGGAATTTGAACCCTAAGACTCCTTTTTTTTTTTCCCCCCAACTAAAAATTTATTTAAAATGGGAGAGAATTATTCATTATATGGAAAAAACAAAGATAATTCTGAAAAAAAAAATCAAACAATTTGAGACAGCATTCAGAATTTGTACCCTATATCATTCTTCATTTTGAAAATATAATCCATCAATAAATACATTAACTTTTCATGCTTTAGTGAATTCTATTATACAAAAACCGAACCAAACTCCTTGCCATTGAGTCGATTCTGACTCATAGTGACCCTCTAGGATAGAGCAGAACTGCCCCATAGGGTTTCCAAGGAGCGGCTGGTGGATTGGAACTGCTGAACTTTTGGTTAGCAGCCGAGCTCTTAACCACTGTACCACCAGGGTTCCAACTTCCTAATATCCTTGTTTTAGTAAAAATAATTTGTAACTTTTGTTTACCAAAGAAAATACAAATTTCCTACTAGCATCTACTGCCTACTGTTGGGTATATAATTATAGTGAAACAAGCTTTAAAAATTGTATAATAATTCATCTTTATGGGAAAGTTTTATAGAAAAACCACTCATATGAAAATTTCATTTATTTTTCATAGAAAAGTTTAAATGACATGTATTCTAAAAATGCTATCATTCTCTGGAGGGCAAGTAAACACACAATATTGATTCCTGTCTCAGCATTATTTACAGAGCATGGACATTTTAGACATATGAGGAGGCCAAGCAAAATTAACTTCACCACTAGCCAAATAAACTGTACTCAGATTAACACAGCATGCCTCTCAGGATACTCCTTAGTATTTGAAAAACTTTTTTTCTTTCAAGGTTTAACTGATATTGCTGAAGTCAATGGATAACACTATCCATTAGGTTATAAACAGAGTGAAAAGAAAAATATATAGAAACTACAGCACACTTAAAATTGTTCTACTTTCTGAATACATCTTATAACCATTTTGAAAGACTCAGCACTAGATAAGCGCCACGTTGGAGGAGAACAAAAGCCGAAGTCCTTAGCGAGTAGGCCACATTAACACATCAGCAAATTCTTGTACAGCACAGAGCTACACTTGGTACTGGGCTAAAAGTCCTTCACACCTCTGCTGTCCCAGACAATAATGTGTTTGTTAAACAAGATGTGTTGTTGCATATGTAATGAACTGCTAAATGAAAATATGCTTTAATCTTAGTAGCTAAATTAATATATATCTATTCAGGGCCTTAGGTGTTATTGACACCATACACATAGGTCAGTGTGAAAATTAATTGCCTTAAATATTTCCCCAGGAGTTATCTGAATTTTTTGTACTGGTATTTAAATTTGTTTCAAATAATTGTCTTAAATATAATTGATTTTACAGAAGCTAGAAAATTATCATGATAAATAATAGAAGTGAAAATAAAACCTGGATTAATAGCTGTGCTAATTGTTTCTCCTTCCTGCAAATTGAGCTGCCTTGTGTTTGACCTTAAATATTTAGAGACAAAGATTTTATTAATCACTTTGAAATTCAATTGGCATATTTCTTCTTACTTGTTTTATTTTTCACTTAAAAAAAAAAAATCTATCCATAAAACAGCACAAGGTTTCAACATAAATAACAACTTAATAGTAACTGTGGTTTAGCCCTGGTGGCTACAGCTGCTAACCAAAAAGTTGGCAGTTCAAATCCACCAGCTTCTCCTTGGAAACCTTATGGGGCGGTTCTACTCTGTCCTATAGGGTTGCTATGAGGTGGAATTGACTGGACGGCAACAAGTTAGGGTTTTTTTGTTTTTTGTTTTTTAGGCTGTATTTTTAAGGATAACCCGCCCTATGCCATAGATGTGTCAGCAAAGAGTTAAAATACAGCTGAAATAAGATAGAAGAATGCAGTGTTTTTGATAACTGGACAGATCAAGTCCAGTTTCAGCTATTGCTGTAAAAACTTCAGATTAAAGTATTTACGAGTTCATTGAGATTTTCCAGGACAATAAAAACACAGTAGTGCATTTACTGGCATTATTGTCTGACCATTCCTGGGTTCCTCTCATTCCTCCAACTTGGGAGAGAATTATAATCTTCAACTGGAGGGATTATGATTGCTGAGTGCCAAACACACTGCTTTTCTCTTATTATCTTAATTTTTAGCTCAGAGAGACAGTTATATACAGAAACAAAGCAAAATAAGACAAACATAGTATTAAATGCACAAACTTGAGAGTATTTTGTTGTGAGGGTGATCAGAATCAAGAAATAATTCTTCAGACCTAATTATGCTGTTCAAAATAAAATGTAAAGAGCAACAAAGAGAAGAATATGGATTCTAAAATTTAAAAATCATTTAAAGACTAAACAAAGTTCTAAATTAGAAACCATTTAAATGACAAATTTGATGACTTATGGTACATTTAAAAATCATGACTACCTTTATATTTTAAAAATGGTGACAGAAGTCTTTTTAAATGTTGCTGAAATGAAATAATAGGTTTTTGTCAATTCTAATCAGACTGTGTCTCCTACAGCTGTTGGGCTGTCAAACTTAGTTAAATAATGACAAAATTCACAGTACTTTCAATGATGTACAGAAAATTGAAAATATATAGGGGGCAGGGAGTAATTACATAGCCGTGTGCCAGAATAACGACAGCAACAACAATAACAAAAAAAATGTCTTTGGTTTCCGTGAATGCAGAACACAGCTAAAAATAAGAAGGCTTTCTTACTCAGTGTCTGCCACTACTTCATGCTGTGTCTTTTGATAAACTATTTAATCATCCAGAATCTCATCTTTCTACACTGTAAAATGAGAAAAGAGGTTAGACCTAAAAGTTCTAAAACCCTTTCAATATGCAAGTCCTCTTATTTTGCATTATTGCACACTCGCTCTCTTGCGTGCTCTCTCTCTCCTCTCCTTTCCTCTCTCCTCCTCCTTTTTCCTCTCTCTTTATCCCTCTAACTCATTTGCCCACTTTTTCTTCCACATCTGTGTATCTGTATATGTGTGTGTAGAAAGAGAGAAGATGAAGAAAATGAAATAATTTGTGACAAAATATAGATATAATGGGAGGAGAAAGAGAGAATATAAATACAAATATTTCCTTTGAAATCCATGTCGATTTTATGTTAAGCATATAGTTCACTTTTGGGAATTTTTAAGCCATAATAAATTTAAAGTTTGCTATAATAAATGTGTTGAAAAAAGTCTTTCTTTCTCTTTAACTTCTGTGAATTATTTAGTTATCATAAATTAAAGAAAAGAGGTGGTGAATGATCCAACACAGAATTTGAATTTTTTTACACTTGGTTAGAAAACTGGATAAGACATAGATTAGCATACACAAAGTCAAAAGTACAGTTCACCTGCACTAGGTTTAATGAATGTTTGTTTAAAATAATAGTGTTGGTGAACAAGTGCTGAAAATTCATTCACTTGTTTTATTTTTTTCATTTTAAGAACTGGCTTAACCTCTTTATCCTGACATTGGCACATGTCCTGGAGGAGCCCTGCTGGGGTTGTTTTTTCTGCAGACCTTCTTAATAGATACCACCCTGCCATCCATTGGCCCGTTGTCCTCATTCCTCATACAAAAACATTTGTATTAAAATTGGCTCCTTGATTATTGTGCACTATCTTAGTTATCTAGTGCTGCTATAACAGAAATACCACAAGTAGATGGCTTCAACAAACACATTTATTCTCTCACAGTCTAGTAGTCTAGAAGTTCGAATTCAGGGTGCCAGCTCCCGGGGAAGGCTTTCTCTTTCTGTCAGTTCTAGGAGAAGATCTTGTCATCAATCTTCCCCTGGTCTAAGAGCTTCTCAGCACAGGGCCCGCAGGTCCAAAGGATGCACTCCCCTCCTGGTTCTTCATTCTTGGTGGCATGAGGTCCCCCTGAGGCTCTACTTGCTTTTCTCTTTTATATCTCAAAAGAGACTGACTCCTGATACAACCTAATCTTGTAGATTGAGTCCTGCCTCATTAACATAACTGCCTCTAATCCTACGTCATTAACATCATAGAGGCAGGATTTACTAGACGTAAGAAAATCATATCGGATCACAAAATAGTGAACAGTCACGCAATACTGGGAATCGTGGCCTAACCAAGTTGACATACATTCTGGGGGGACACAATTCAATCCATAACATGCACCTATATACTACCACTAACTATGCCTTTGTAAATACTTATCTTTTTTGTTCATGACATCTCAATTGTAGTAAAGATAACAATTTCAAGTAGAGAAGACACACTGAGAGAGGAGATAGATAGGTAGGTAGATAGAGAATTTTCCAGCAGTACATATTTCCTAAAATATGTCTGCCCACTATTCCAATGTTTAACTCAAGAGTCTGGCTCATATGGTCACTTTTAGATGAATCTAATTCTATGACTCCCCCTTGGTTAGATATAAATATTTGTATTTATATTCTATTTATAGAATATAATTATATACCCCCAGAAAATTATGTCGAAGTTGTTTGCATGTTTTTCTCCTTGCTGTTTCATAAACTATTAGGAGTAATTTAGTATTTTCACCTTTGCATCATCATCACATGACCTGGGACAAAGTAGGCACTTAAGTATTTGTTTAATGAATAATTAGGGAAAGTGACATTGGATTATGCTGAATCTATTATTTCTGAGATTTAATAGTTTAAACTAGAAATTAGATTTGAATGACATGTATATTTAACTTTGAGAATTACTGTATCTTTGAACCATGTCTCCTTTATTTAAAAAATTTTTTTGAAAAACATAAATACAGAAGAAACAATAAGATTCTAGAACTCGAGAGAGGGGCAAGATGGCGCTCTAGGCAGAAACACCACGCCGTCCCTCCACAGCAAAGATCCGAAAAACTAAGCCTAACAGAGAATCAACAATCCTGAAACCCTAGAACACCAAATGAAGAGATAAAGAACTCAGCCAAACACCAAACGGAGTGAGAATACTAAAAGAGAACGGAGAGCGAGGAGAGACTCAGGCAGAGATTCCTTACCAGCTAACGCAGCGCGGATCCACCATCTTGGATTCCTATCGGAGACCAGCAAACGGGAGAGCAGCCTTGCAGAGCATCTGGTCGGAGACAGAACGACCGGCGATGTATGCCTCTGTACCTTCTGGCCAGGCTGAGCTGTGAAAATTGAGACCGACTCCCCCAGACCTCATAGCTGCATCGGTGCGATCCCTGGGAACTTTGCAGTTTTTTAACTTTTCTGATTTTCATTTGGTCATTCTTTCCTTTTCTTTCTCTTCCCCCTTCTGGTTTCCTCCATCCCATAGTCTCTCATCTGTACATTCCAACGACAAACTCCTCTAGCATTCTTTTATGTTTGTACGCTTTTTGCTCCTCCTCCTCTCTCCTCTCTCCCATATCCAGCTTAGCTTCACACATAACCATCTTCCCGCTGCACCCTACCTACCTGCACCGTGCACTAGACATCACATCACCAAGCAGTGCAGGCACGCCCTATTGGAACCTGCCCAGCACTGACTACCGACCGTCCTGGTGGCTGCGGTGAGTGCCACAAGCAACCCATCCCAGTGGCTCCTCCTCAACTAGATCTGCCCAGCTGTACCACAAGAACGAAAAAAAAAAAAAAATCTACAATCAATAAACGAGAGAAATATCTACTGAATGCCCCGAAAACAGCAAACAATATCAAAACATTTACAAAAACAAGACAAGATGGCTCCAATAGGCGTCCAAATTAAAACACCAGATAACTCTCCTGTGGAAGAAAATGCACTAGAAGTACCTGATACGGAACTCAAATCACTAATACTCGGAATTTTCCAAGAACTGAGGCAAAAAGCTGACAAACATGAGGAAAAAATAGACAAATTTATGGAAAATACAGACAAAAAATTGGAAGAATTCAGGAAGATGATGCAAGAACAAAATGCCAAAATAAATTCACAACTCGAAATTATACAAAAACAACAATTAGAAATCCAAAAGATAAACAACAAGATTTCAGAAATGGATGGTGTCATAGAAGGGCTGAGAAGTAGATTTGAAACCATGGAAGACAGGATCAGTGGAACTGAAGACAAACACTTGGATACAACTCTGTTTCAGGAAAACTCAGAAAAAAGAACAAAGAAAAATGAAGAGACCCTGAGAGTTATGTGGGACACAATTAAAAGCAAAAACTTACGAGTGATTGGCATACCAGAACAGGGGAAGAAAACAGAAAACACAGAGAGGATCATTGAGGAACTGCTGACAGAAAACTTTCCCAATATCATGAAAGATGAAAAGCTGGTCATCCAAGAAGCTCAACGAACCCCATATAGAATAGACCCCAAAAGAAAATCACCAAGACATATCATATTCACACTCGCTAAAACTAAAGACAAACAAAGAATCCTGAGAGCAGCTCGGGAAAAACAAGAAGTCACATACAGAGGAGAAACAATAAGACTAAGCTCAGATTATTCAGCAGAAACCATGCAGGCAAGAAGGCAATGGGATGACATATATAAAATCTTGAAAGAAAAAAATTGTCAGCCAAGAATAATATATCCTGCAAAACTCTCATTCAGATTTGATGGTGAAATTAGGTCATTTCCAGATAAACAGAAACTAAAGGAATATGCAAAAGTCAAACCAAACTTACAAGAATTATTAAAGGGAGTTCTTCGATCTGAGGACAAACAGCTTAAGCCCTCAGGCAGGACCTAGGACCTAGGATGCAGGTTAACATGAACCAGATACCATTCTAGGAACTGAACTACAGACGACTTTCCAAAAACAAAAGATATACAACAGGGAATCAGAGAAATCAATCAAAGGATGACAACAACATCAAAACAATGAAAGAGGGAACAAACGGCATAGGTATAGAACCTTCTAAAGGAGAAGAAGGCAAGGCGATACCAAGTAATGGTAGACTGCTTCAAAATTATAAAGATAAGGGTAAAATTCATGGTAACCACAAAAAAAGTTAACAAACCAACTCATAAAAATAAAGACGAAAAACATAAAGTCTCAACAACAACAAAACCTACAAAAACAAAAGAAATGAACACAAAATCCACAAACAAAAGGAACTCAGCACAAGAGAGTAAGAAGAACAAAGAAAACTTCAGCATCACAAAAAAAAGCACTACAAAATGACAGCAACAAACTCACATCTATCAATAATTACACTGAACGTAAATGGACTCAATGCACCCATAAAGCGACGGAGAGTGGCAGAATGGATAAGAAAACAGGATCCATCTATTTGCTGTCTACAAGAGACACATCTTAGAAACAAAGATGTGAATTTATTAAAAATCAAAGGTTGGAAAAAAATATATCAAGCTAACAACTATCAAAAAAGAGCAGGAGTGGCAATTCTAATCTCAGATAAAATAGACTTTAAAACAAAATCTACCATAAAAGACAAAGAAGGACACTATATAATGATTAAGGGGATGATCCATCATGAAGACATAACCATAATAAATATCTATGCACCCAATGACAGGGCTCCAAAATACATAAAACAAACTCTAACAGCACTGAAAAGAGAAATTGACAGTTCCACAATAATAGTAGGAGACTTCAACACACCACTCTCAGTAAAGGACAGAACAACTAAAAAGAAACTTAGCAAAGATACAGAAGACCTAAAGGACACAATCAGCCAACTGGACCTCAGAGACATATATAGAACACTCCATCCAACCGCTGCAAAGTACACATTCTTTTCCAATGCACATGGAACGTTCTCCAGAATAGACCACATCTTAGGCCACAGAGCAATCCTCAACAAGATCCAAAATGCTGAGATAATTCACAGTATCTTCTCTGACCACAATGCCATCAAGGTAGAAATTAACACTAGAAAGAGCAAGGAAAAAAAATCAAACACATGGAAACTGAATAATAATCTGCTTACACATCAATGGGTAACAGAAGAAATCAGAGATGGAATTAAAAAATTCCTAGAATCAAATGAAAATGAAAACACATCATACCAAAACCTTTGGGACACAGCAAAGGCAGTCCTCAGAGGACAATTTATAGCAATAGATGCACATATCAAAAAAGAAGAAAGGGACAAAATCAAAACATTAACTACAGAACTCAAACAAATAGAAAGAGAACAACAAAAAAAGCCTACAACCACCGGAAGAAAGGAAATAGTAAAGATCAGAGCAGAAATCAATGAAATAGAGAACAGAAAAACAATAGAAAGAATCAAAAAAACCAAAAGTTGGTTCTTTGAAAGAATCAACAAAATCGACAAACCACTGGCCAGACTGACAAAAGAAAAACAGCAGAGGGCACAAATAACCCAAATAAGAAATGAAATGGGGGACATTACAACAGACCCAACTGAAATAAAAAGGATTATAACAGAATATTATGAAAAACTATATTCCAACAAATTTGAAAACCTAGAGGAAATGGATAAATTTCTAGAAACATACGGCCTACCCAAACTACAACAAAGTGATATTGAAAATCTGAACAGACCCATAACAAGAGAAGAGATTGAAAAGGTAATAAAAAAACTCCCAACCAAAAAAAGCCCTGGCCCAGATGGTTTCACTGGAGAATTCTACAAAACATTTACAGAAGAGCTCGTACCAGTTCTACTCAAGTTATTTCAGAGCATAGAAGAGGAAGCAACACTTCCAAATTCATTCTATAAAGCCAGCATAACGCTGATACCAAAACCAGGCAAAGACATCACAAAAAAAGAAAATTACAGACCAATATCTCTCATGAATATAGATGCAAAAATTCTGAACAAAATTTTAGCCAATAGAATTCAGTATCATATCAAAAAAATAATACACCACGACCAAGTAGGATTCATACCAGGTATGCAAGGATGGTTTAACATTAGAAAATCCATCAACGTAATCCACCACATAAATAAAAGGAAAGAAAAAAATCACATGATTATCTCAATTGATGCAGAAAAGGCATTTGACAAAGTCCAACACCCATTCCTGATAAAAGCGCTCAATAAAATAGGTATAGAAGGGAAATTTCTCAACATCATAAAGGGCATCTATGCAAAACCAACAGCCAACATCATTCTTAATGGAGAAAGGCTGAAAACATTCCCCCTGAAAACAGGAACAAGACAAGGATGCCCTTTACCACCACTCCTATTTAACATTGTGCTGGAAGTTCTCGCTAGAGCAGTAAGGCAAGAGAAAGAAATAAAGGGCATCCAAATTGGTAATGAAGAAGTTAAACTCTCCCTGTTTGCAGATGATATGATACTATACATAGAAAACCCTAAAGACTCCACGAGAAATTTACTGGAACTAATAGAAAGATTCAGCAGAGTAGCAGGATACAAGATAAACATTCAAAAATCAGTTGGATTCCTATACACCAGTGAAGAGAACGATGAAAAGGAGATCAGGAAATCAATACCATTTTCAATAGCCCCTAAAAAGATAAAATACTTGGGAATAAATCTGACCAAAATATAAAAGACCTATACAAAGAAAACTACAAAACACTGCTGCATGAAACCCAAAGGGATCTACATAAATGGAAAAACATACCATGCTCATGGATAGGCAGACTCAACATTGTGAAAATGGCAATTCTACCTAAAGCAATTTACAAATACAATGCAATTCCGATACAAATACCAACAACATTCTTCAAAGAGATGGAAAAACTAATTATTAACTTTATATGGAAAGGGAAGAAACCCCGAATAAGTAAAGCACTACTGAAGAAGAAGAATAAAGTTGGAGGACTCACACTACCTGACTTCAGAACCTACTATACAGCTACAGTACTCAAAACAGCCTGGTACTGGTACAACAACAGAGACATTGACCAATGGAACAGAATTGAGAACTCAGATGTAAATCCATCCACCTATGGTCACCTGATTTTTGACAAGGGCCCAAAATACATGAAATGGGGAAAAGACAGTCTTTTTAACAAATGGTGCTGGCAAAACTGGATATCCATTTGTAGAAAAATGAAACAGGACCCATACCTCACACCATATACAAAAACTACTTCAAAATGGATCAAAGACCTGAATATAAAGCCTCAAACTATAAAATTCATAGAAGAAAAAATAGGACCAACACTTCAGACCTTAATACATGGCATTAACAGGATACAAACCATAAACATCAACACAAAAAACCCAACAGATAAACTAGATAATTGGGATCTTCTAAAAATCAAACATCTATGCTCTTCAAAAGATTTCACCAAAAGAGTTAAAAGAGAACCTACAGACTGGGAAAAAATTTTTGGACAGTACAAGTCAGACAAAGGTCTAATCTCCATAATCTACAAGAAAATCCAACACCTCTACAACAAAAAGACAACCAATCCTATCAAAAAATGGGCAAAGGAAATGAACAGACACTTCACCAAGGAAGACATTCAAATGGCCAACAGACACATGAGGAAATGCTCGCGATCACTAGCCATTAGAGAAATGCAAATTAAAACCACAATGAGATACCATCTCACCCCGGCATTACTGGCACGAATCAAAAACACTGGAAATAACAAATGTTGGAGGGGCTGCGGGGAGACGGGAACTCTTATACACTGCTGGTGGGAATGCAAAATGATACAGCCATTTTGGAAAATGATATGGCGTTTCCTCAGAAAGCTAGAAATAGACGTACCATTCGATCCAGCAATCCCACTCCTAGGAATATATCCTAGAGAAATAAGAGTCATCACTCGAATAGACATATGCACACCTATGTTCATGGCAGCATTATTCACAATAGCAAAACGATGGAAACAACCTCGATGTCCATCAACAGACGAATGGATACACAAACTATGGTACATACACACAATGGAGTACTATGCAACGAGAAAGAACAATGAATCGGTGAACCATCTCATAACATGGATGAAACTGGAGGACATCATGCTGAGTGAAATAAGTCAATCACAAAAGGACAAATATTGTATGAGACCTCTATTGTAAAAACCCATGAAAAAATTCACATGCAAAATGTAACAATCCTTGTTGGTTACCAGGGATGGGGGGGGGGGAATACTAAATAGGTAATAGGTAAGTGGTAACTTGGGTGAGAGATGAGATAGTACATGGTACAGGGGAAACTAACACAACCTGCACAAGGAAAGGTCATGGAGGCCCTATAGACACATCCAAACCCCCCGAGGGACTGAGTTGTTGGACGGAGGGCTCTGGGGACCATGATCTCGGGGAACATCTAGCTCAATTGGCATGACACTACTTATAAAGATAATGCTCTACATTCTACCTTGGTGAGTAGTGTCTGGGGTCTTAAAAGCCTATGAGCGGCCATCTAAGATACTCCACTGATCTCATCCCTTCGGGAACAAGGGAGAACGAAGAGAACAGGATACAAGGAAAAGATTAGTCCGAAGGACTAATGGTCCACAGCTACCAAGGCCTCCACGGGACTGAGCCCAGTACAGCTGGATGGTGCCCGGCTACCACCAATGACTCCTCTGACCAGGATCACAACAGAGGGTTCTGGGCAGAGCTGGAGTAGGATGTAGAGTATAATTTTAACTCCCAAAAAAAAAAAAAAAAAGAAGACCAGATATACTGGCCTAAAGAATACTAGAGAAACCTCGAGAGTGTGGCCCCCAGACACCCTTTCAGCTCAGAGGGGAAGTTACCTTCAAGGTTCGATGTTAAGCCTGGGAATGGACACCCCAGTAAAACTAAATGGGACTAACGATGTACAGGAGTCCGGTGACAAGGGCCGGAAGGCAGAGGGAGAGTAGGAAACTGATGATAAGGAACACAAATGGAATAAGGACACTGTCGATGTATTGTGAGATTGTTGACCACTGCTATAGGGCAACATTTGTAGTAACTATTAAATGGGAGGCTGTTTTGTCCTGTAAGCCTTCATCTTGGGCGAGAATGGCAGCACAATTGGAAGAGCATAGTCAATATCACTTAAATGTGTAAGTAAAAAGTTTTGAAATGGTGTTTAAATAAAATAAAAATAAATAAATAAATAAATAAATAAATAAACAAATGAGACTAAAGAGGTACAATAGTCCACTGACAAGGTCCAGAAGACAGAAGGGGACAAGGAAGCCCCCTGGTGATAGGGAACACAAGGTGGAGTAAGGATATTCTTGATGTGCTGTGAGATTGTTAACCATTGTCATAGGGCAACATGTGTAGTAACTGTTAAATGAATAACTATTTTTTCTGTAAGCCTTCATCTTAAGTGAGAATAACAGCACAGTTGGAAGAGCGTAGTCAATGTCACTGAACTGTGAATGTAGAAATTTTTGAAACGGTGTATCTTTGGCCATCTGTAATTTTCATCAAAAAAAAAGGTTGAGAATTTAGAGGCTTAATACGTTGTGGGGTTGTTAACCAATGTCAAAAAACAACATGTGTACTACTATTTCATGAGAAACTATTTGCTCTGTAAGCTTTCACCTGAAGTACAATAAAATATATATATATAAAAAAAAAAAAAGATTCTAGAACTCTTACTAGCAATATTTGGAGAAAGTATTTAATGAGTATCAAGCAAGTAGTGCTTACCTAGAAATTGCAGAGTATTTGAATATACTTTATACAACTACTCATCTGCCTCTCAGCCATATATTTATTCAGCATTTATCAAGCAGCTGTCTACCAGGATCTAGTGCTAGAGAAATAAAAGGCGGCCCTCTCCATCAAGAAAGTGATGAGAAGAAAGTGAATTTACATATGTATATATGGACACATACATATACATCCATCATGCAACAATAATATGCAGAGACCTGCTTTGAAGGAAAACTAGGAAGCCTATATAAATAATAGTGGCATATTAAATATTTTATAGAATGACAGTGCAAGACTGCTTAGTCCATTGCAATGCATTAGGTTCAAAATGAAATTTATTACCTTGGTCTCCAAACTGCACAAATTACACCTCATTTTAAGAATCATGTGTTGGAAAGGGGTATAGAATCATAAAGGAGAGATTATTTCTCTTCCTGTCTTAAAATATACTGAATAGAATCATATATTTTTTAATCAACAGTATTTACATTACTTAACTGAAAATTACACAGTTGAAAGATCTTGGTATATGTACTCATGGCCAGGATCAAACTAAAAAAAAAAAAAAAAATTAAGTAAAAGTATTCATAAGCCAGATCTTCTACCATTACTGTAACTCCATTTTCTATGTATCTGCCAATACAAATGCTTCTTTCTAGCCATAATCTGACCACAATCCATATCTTTCCACTTGCCACTTCACTTTAACACACTCCAGCTGCACTGACACTCCTCTGATGCTTTATAATGCTTTAATTCTTTCTTTCAATAGTCAGCAAGATGAGGAGAGAACCATTGTTCCCTAGCTAATTTCAATCAAGATGGTAAATTGGATTGAGAAGTAAATGGCAGGAATGTGTGTAGAAATTAATGGTGGAATTGAGTTGTGACCCATTCTGACCCTCATGCAAGGCTCCCTCCAGCCGGTATGCTCACTTATCTATTGAATTTACAAAATATTTATCTGATTTCAGTAGCTATTTATGTATTGATTTCTTTTCATGGAAATATTTTCCTTGCTATGTTCTGAAGCAAGTCACCAAAATGCTCATGGTGAGACACTCCAGCCCCATTTGGCTGAGGACTTAGTTCCCTTGGTCGTGCTTCTGTGGTTGGAAATCCTCATCTTCCTGATGTTCTGATGTGACTGTGTGTGTGCGTGTGTGTGTGTGTTTGAGTGGTATTCTAAACTTTCTCTCTCCTGTAGCCCATAGAACATTTGAACAAGTGCACTTAAGAGGGAATGAGAGAAAACAAAAGGCCATTTAGTCATTGAAAAATTAAAATGCCCTGTTGCTATATTAGCCTAAATCAGTGAACAAGGGATTATCATCTTTCTGCTCAGTATTAAGCCCTTTACATTTAGAAATCACCCTTGAGCTAATCTTTCAGGGCCTTTGTTTTATTAATTTTCTGTTGCCTGGGCATCTCCTCTATCAAAAACATTCTGCCTAGTCCTGGTCTAACAAAGTCTTCAGCTGATAGTCTCAGACATCCTAGCAATTCATCTATTGAAGGAACAGTAGTCATTTTCCCATAGGCCACAGGGGTAGAAAAACTGGAAGGTTTTGCTTTGAAATGGAAATGAGGAAAGGAGAAGATGAAGGAAATGGAATAAGAACTGAAGGCAGAGCCTTCCTTTTTTTTTTTTTTCCCCCTTGAAGTAGTGCTAATAGCAGAGAGGACTGAAGATGTACCCTCCTGTGAGTCTGGGAGCACAGCCTGAAGTAACCTACCATAAACACAGATTTTCTTTGAACTCTCATGTTTACTCATTAGAAGTAAGAAAATGTGCATTCCGTTACATAACATAGCTGTTATCATAAAAGAAATGATTTAAATATGTTAATTACTGTTATATTAATACCAATACCCCCAATAAAATTTTACATCAAAATACTGCAGCTGACAGCTATATCACATTTACCTGAAGATTTCTCTCAACTCCTGACACTCAATAGAACACCTTAACTACTTCTGAAAGAGGTAACTTTAGACCTAGCCTGATGAAATAAAGGGGACATGGGCAGCATTCACAGTATTGAAACATTCTAAAACACAATAATTTTTTTTAAGGATATAAATGATACAAATATAAGATGGCACACATTTTGAAATAGCAAGGAACCAAGATCTTCTATTTGTATGATTGAGAGATGTATTTTACTAAACCCTGGTGGTGTAGTGGTTAAGATCTACAGATGCTAACCAAAAGGTCAGCAGTTCAAAGTTTCCAAGCGCTCCTTGGAAACACTATGGGGCAGTTCTACTCTGTCCTGTAGGGTCGCTATAAGTTGGAATCGATTTGAGGGCAACAGGTTTTTTGCTTATGTATGATTTAAATAACAGATTCAATTTTATCTGTTTTCCATAACATTCTGTAGTTATTCTAAAGTCATTCATTAATAAATTAATCTTTTTTAAAAAGCAATCTTTGATGGTTAGAAGAGAAGGAAGGGATGGGGAGGGCAAATCACTAACTAGATAGTAGACAAGTGCTAACTTTGGTGAAGGGAAAGACGACACACAGTATAGGGGAAGTCAGCACAACTTGACCAAGGCAAAGTCATAAAAGCTTCCCAGACACATCCGAACACCTTGAGGGACCAAGTTACTGGGGCTGAGGGCTAGGGATTATGGTCTTGGAGGACATCTAGGTAAACTGGCATAACAAAATTCACAAAGAAAATGTCTGCATCCTACTTTGGTGAGTAGCGTCTAGGGTCTTAAAATCTTGTGAGTGGTCATCTAAGATACATCTATTGGTCCCATCCCGTCCAGCGCAAAGGAGAATTAAAAAAACCAAAGACACAAGGAAAATATTAGTCCAAAGGACTAATGGACCACATCACCATAGCCTCCACCAGCCTGAGCCCAACAAAACAAGATGGTGCCGGGCTATCACCACTGACCACTCTGACAGGGATCACAATAGAGGGTCCCAGACAGAGTGGGAGAAAAACGTAAAACAAAATTCAAATTCATACACACAATAAAAGACCAGACTTATTGGTCTGACAGAGACTGGAGAAACCCTCAAGACTGTGGCCCCCATTGCATCCATTGTGTGTATGTACCATAGTTTTTTTTATCCATTCATCTGTTGATGGGCATCTAGGTTGTTTCCATCTTTTGCTGTTGTGAACGATGCTGCAATGAACATGTTGTGCATGTCTATTTATGTGATGGCTCTTATTTCTTTAGGATATATTCCTAGGAGTGGGATTGCTAGATCATATGGTATTTCTATTTCTAGCTTTCTAAGGAAGCGCCATATCATTTTCCAAAATAGTTGTATCATTTTGCATTCCCACCAGCAGTGCATAAGTTATCCAGTCTCCCTGAAGCCTCTCCAATGGTTGTTATTTCCTATTTTTTTTATTCCTGCCAGTAATGCTGGAGTGAGATGATATCTCATTGTGGTTTTGATTTGCATTTCTTTAATGCCTAGTAATCTCGAGCATTTCCTCATGTGTCTCTTAGCTGCCTGAATATCTTCTTTGGTTAAGTGTCTGTTCATTTCCTTTGCCCATTTTTAATAGGATTATTTGTCTTTTTGTTGTAGAGGTGGTGTATTTTCCTGTAGATTTTAGAGATTAGACCTTTGTCAGATTTGTAATAGCCAACCATTTCTTCCCATTCTGTAGGTTCTCTTTTTACTCTTTTGGTTAAGTCTTTTGATGAGCATAAGTCTTTAATTTTTAGAAGATCTCAGTTATCTAGCTTATCTTCTGGAGTTTGTGTGTATCCTCTTAATGCCATGTATTAGAGTCTCTAGCATTCATCCTATTTTTTCTTCCATGATCTTTATAGTTTTTGGTTTTATATTTAGGTCTTTGATCCATTTCGAATAAGTTTTTGTGTATAGTGTGAGGTATGGGTCCTGTTTCATTTTTTTGCAGATGGACATCCAGTTTTGTCAGCACTTTTTGTTAAAAAGACTGTCTTTTCCCTATGTGATGGACTTTGGGCCCTTGTCGAAGATCAGGTGATCGTACATGGATGGATTTACATATGGGTTCTCAATTCTGTTCCATTGCTTGATGCATCCATTATTGTACCACTACCAGGCTGTTTTGACTACCATAGCTGTATAGTAGCTTCTGAGGTCAGGTACTGTGAGTCCTCCTACGGTATTCTTCTTCTTCAGTAGTGTTTTACTTATTCAGGGCCTCTTCCCTTTCCATGTAAAGTTATTGATTGTTTTTTCCATCTCTTTAAAGACTGTTATTGGTATTTAGATTGGGATTGCATTATATTTGTAGATTGCTTTGGGTAGAATTGTCATTTTCACAATGTTCAGTCTACCTATCCATGAGCATAGTATGTTTTCCCATTTATATAGATCTGTTTTGATTTCTTGCAGTAGTGTTTTGTAATTTTCTTTGCATAGGTCTTTTACATCCCTGGTTAGATTTATTCCTAAGTATTTTATTTTTTTAGGGGCTACTATGAATGGTATTGTTTTCCTGATTTCCTTTTCATCATTCTCTTTGTTGATGTATAGGAATCCAATTAATTTTTGTATGTTTAACTTGTATCCTGCTACTCAGGTGAATCTTTCTATCAGTTCCAGTAGTTTTCTTGTGGAGTCTTTTGGGTTTTCTATATATAATATATTATCTGCAAATAGGGACAGTTTTATTTCTTCATTACTAACTTGGATGTCCTTTATTTCTTTTTCTTGCCTTATTGCTCTAGCTAAGAATTCCAGCACAATGTTAAATAGGAGTAGTGATAAAGGACATCTTTGTCCTGTTCCTGTTCTCAAGGGGAATGTTTTCAGCCCCTCTCCATTGAGAATGATGTTGGCTGTTGGTTTTGTATAGATTCCCTTTATTATGTTGAGGAATTCCCCTTCTATACTTATTTGATTGAGAGTTTTTATAATGAATAGGTGTTGGACTTTGTTGAATGCCTTTCCTGCATTGATTGAGATGATCATGTGACTTTTTTCCTTTATTTTATTTATGTGGTGGATTACGTTGATTGATTTTCTAATATTGGACCATCCTTGCATACCTGGTATGAATCCCATTTGGTCATGGTGTATTATTTTTTTGATATTATGATGAATTCTATTATCTAGAATTTTGTTGAGAATTTTTACATCTATTTTCATGAGAACTACTGGTCTATGACCATACGTGGATGGTTTTACATCTGGGTTCTCAATTTTTTTTTGCGGTTTCGTTGCCTGACTTTGATATCAAGGTTATGCAGGCTTCATAGAATGAATTTGGAAGTATCCCTTCCTTTTCTATGTTAGGAAATAATTTGAGTAGTACTGGGGTAAGCTCTTCTCTGAATGTTTGGTAGAATTCTCCAGTGAAGCCATCTGGGCCAGGGCTTCTTTATTGTTGTTGAGAGTTTTTATATTACCTTTTCAATCTCTTGTCTTGTTATAGGTTTGTTCAGATTTTCAACATCAGTTTGTGATAGTATGGGTAGGTATGTGTTTCTAGAAATTTTCTCATTTTCTCTAGATTTTCAAATTTGTTGGAGTGTAGTTTTTCATAATACTCTGTTATGATCCTTTTTATTTCAGTTGGGTCTGTTGTAATGCCCCCATTTCATTTCTTATTTGGGTTATTTGCATCCTCTCCAGTTTTGCTTTTGTCACTTTGGCCAGTGGTTTGTTGATTTTGAATATTATCATCATATTTGAATAAGAGTTTGCAGGATATATTATTATTGGTTGGCAATATTTTCTTTTAAGGTTTTAGGTATGTCATCCCATTGCTTTCTTGCCTGTGTGGTTTCTATCTAGGAATCAGAGCTTAGTCTTATTGTTTCCCCTCTGGATGTGACTTTTTGTTTTCTCAAGCTGCTCTCAGGATTCTTTCTTTATCTTTGGTTTTAGAGAGTGCTATTATGATACGCCTTTGTGATTTTCTTTTTGGGTCTATCCTATAGGGGGTTCTTTGAGCTTTTTGGATGGCCATCTTTTCATCTTTCATGATATTGGGGAAGTTTTCTGTCAGCAGTTCCTGAATTATCCTCTCTGGGCTTTCCGTTTTCTCTCCCTGTTCTGGAACTCAGATCACTTGAAAATTTTTGCTTTAGATTGTATCCCATATAATAATCAGGGTTTCTTCAGTTTTCTTCATTCTTTTTTTCTGATTTTTCCTCAAAGTTGTATCCAAGTGTTTGTCTTCAATTTCGCTGATCCTGTCTTCCATTGTTTCAAAACTGTTCCTCAGCCCTTCTATGACACTGTCCATTTCTGAAATATTATTGTTTATCTTTTGGATTTCTAACTGTTGTTTTTGTATGATTTATAGTTGTGAATTTATTTTGGCATTTTGTTCCTGTATCATTTTCCTGAATTCTCCCATTTTTTTTTGTCTGTATGTTCCATGAATTTCTCTGCCTTTTCCATGAATTTGACAGTATTTTCCTCATTTTTATCTGCTTTTTGCTTCAACTCTTGGATAGCATTGAATATTAGAGATTTGAATTCCCTATCAGGTAGTTCTAGTGCCTTTTCTTCTACTTGAAAGTCATCTGGTGTTTTATATTGGATGCCTACTGGAACCATCCTGTTCTGCTTTTTTATGTGTTTTGATATTGTCTGCTGTCTTTGGTACACTCAGTACTTACTTTATTTGTTTACTTACGGTAGATTTGTTTGTTTTGTCCTGCTTTTTTGTTTTATTTGGTTACATCTGAACAGGGTGTCTGTGCCTTCTTTGTTGTTTGCTCATTTGTGGACACGGTATTTTTCACCGCCTTGTCCAATGGACAAGGCTAGTCACTCAGCCATGGTGCAGCAGGGCAGGGGATGTTTGTGTCACATACCAGGGCCAACAAGGTGAGTTGGGGGTCAGTGCAGGGCAGGTTCCAGTAGGCCATGCCTTTGTTGCTCATGAGTGCAAAGTTTAGCACATGGTGCAGATATGCAAGAGGGAGGGGAAGGGGGAGGTGGTGATATGTGGAGCTAGGTCAAGTATGAAAAAAAGAAAGAGGAGAGAGAAAAAAGAGCAAAAAAAAAAAGTGCTGAGGGTGCCCGCCACTGGAGTGAAGAAGCCGAGAAATGAAGAAAAACAATATAGAAAAATAAAATAAAATAATAGTTAAAAATTTAAGAAAAATGCCCCCAGGGATCCCACCAGTGTGGCTGTGCAGATTAAGGCAGCAGCTCCCAAGCCGTGCAGTACAGCCCTGCTAGAAGGGGTGGAGATGATACACAGCACTAGGTGTTCAGGAGACAGGAAAAGAAGGTAAGTAGAAAGAGACAACAAACCAAGAAATGAAGGAAAAAACAAAGAGAAAACAAATACACACACACACACAAAAAAAAAAAGGCCCCAGGGATCCCATGAGAGTGGCGGCACGGACCAGGATAGCAGTTCCCCAGCTGAACAGTGCTTCACAGTCAAAAAGATGCAAAGATGGCAGGGGGGGACAGCTGTTCAAGAAAAGGGAGGGAGAGGAGGTGAGAGGCAGGGAAGAAATCAAAAGAGGCCAAAAAAGTAACACCAGCAACAAAGAAATGGCAGTGAAGAAGCTGGCCAGTGTGGGCTGGGCAAACCCAAGTGGCACAGAACTGGTGCCTCCCATGCTGTGGTCTTGGCCCACCGGAAAGTGGTGGGTCAGCCCTCCAGGAAGCCAGGAATTGACCCACTGGGAAGCAGTGAACTGGCCTGCCGGGAAGCCCCAGATGGGCCCACTGGGAAGCAGTGATGGCCTTGCCAGGAAGGAGCGAATCAGCCTACTGGGAAGATGGGAATTGACCTGGCAGGAAGCTGCAGATACAATGTTGAGCCAGGGGAGCCAGAGTGGGGTTTGGGAGAGCATGTTTTGCTGGTTACTGGATGTGCTGTCTCCTTCTGGGATCTCTGTGAATCTAATTTCCCATATTCCCTGTCCACCGATCTCTGACAGGAGTCCAAGATGGAGGATCCGTGCTGCATTAGCTGATAGGGGACCTCTGCTCCTAACTCTCCTCACTCTCTGTTTCCTGTCAGTTTCTTATACCATTCGGTGTTTGTTTGAGTTCTTTATCTCTTCATTTGATACTTAGGGTTCAGGATTGATGTTTGTCTCTGTTTTACTTAGTTTTTTGGGTCTTTGCCATGGAGGAATGGCATGGTGCTTCTATTTATAGTGCCGTGTTGACTCCATCTCCCTGGAATTCCCATCCTTGGCAATGTTATCCATAATTTGTTATGATCCACATAGTCAACTGCCTTTACATAGTCAATAAAACACAGGTAAACATCTTTCTGGTATTTTCTGCTTTCAGCCAAGATCCATCTGACGTCAGCAAAGATATCCCTCATTCCACATCCTCTTCTGAATCCAGTTTGAATTTCTCTATTCCCTGTGGATGTACTGCTGCAACTGCTTTTGAAAGATCTTCAGCAAAAATTTTGCTGGCATGAGATATTAATGATACTTTTCCATAATTTCCTCATTCATTTGGATCACCTTTTTTTGGAATTGGCCCAAATATGGATCTGTTCCAGTTGGTTGGCCACGTAGCTATCTTCTAAATTTCTTGGCATAGACGAGTGAGTACTTCCAGCACTGCATCCATTTGTTGAAATATCTCAACTGGCATTCCAACAATTCCTGGAGTCTTGTTTTTTGCCAATGCTTTCAGTTCAGCTTGGACTTCTTCCTTCAGTACCATTGGTTCTTGATCATATGCTACCTCCTGAAATGGCTGAATATCAACCAAATTCTTTTTGCTAGAGTGACTCTGTATTCCTCCATCTGCTTTTGATGCTTAATGTGTCATTCAATATTTTACCCATAGATTCCTTCAAAATTCTAACTTGAGGCTTGAATTTTTTCTTCAGTTCTTTCAGCTTGGAAAGTGCTGAGTGTGTTCTTCTCTATTGGTTTTATAATGCCAGGTCTTTGCACATGCCATTATAATCTTTTACTTTGTCTTCTTGAGCTGCCCTTCAAAATCTTCTGTTCAATTGTTTTACTTCATCATTTCTTCCTTTTGCTTTAGCTACTCTACATTGAAGAGCAAGTTTCAGAGTCTCTTCTGACAACCATTTTGGTCTTTTCTTTCTTTCCTGTCTTTTTAATGAACTTTCGCTTTCTTCATGTATAATATCCTTGATGTCTTCCCACAACTCCTCTGGTCTTCAGTCATTAGTGTTCAGTGTGTCAAATCTGTTTTTGAGATGGTCTCCAAATTCAGGTGGGATATACTTAAGGTCATATGTCTGCTCTTGTGGACTTGTTTTAATTTTCTTCAGCTTTAATTTGAACTTACATATGAGCAATTGATGGTCTGTTCCTCAGTCAGCCCCTGCCTTTTTCTGACTGATGATATTGAGCTTCTCCATCATCTCTTTCCATTGTAGTCGATTTGATTCCCATGTTTTCCATCCTGTGACAACCATGTGTAGAGCCACCATTTATGTTGTTGACAAAAGGTATTTGCAATGAAGAAGTTGTTGGTCTTGCAACTTTTATGTTTTGATCTCCATCATCATTTCTATCACCAAGGCCATATTTTCCAACTACCAATCCTTCTTTGTTTCCAACATTCACATTCCAATCACCAGTAATTATCAATGTACCTTGATTGCACATTTGATCAAATTCAGATTGCAGAAGTTGGTAAAAATCTTCAATTTCTTCATTTTTGACCTTAGTGGTTTGTGCAAGTATCTGAATAATAGTTGTATCAGTTGGTCTTCCTAGTTGGCATATGGATATTATCCTATCACTGACAGCGGTGTCATTAGTTCTTTTTTATGTGTATTTGTATTTCAGTATCTGCCTGGTCTTTCAAACTTCTGTCCTGCAATACTTTAGTGGCTACAAATGTTAGGCAGGCTTAGTGATGCTTCTCAAAATAACACTGAAGTAGACTGCTATTATTTATGTGGTCCATGCAGATGGGGAAATAGAAAAGAGAAAGCAGCTGGAAAGCTAGTACAGTATTAAAATTAAATATACTCAAAATACTATGTCATTGTTGTTAGCTGCCACTGAGTTGATTCTGACCCATATTAACCCCAAGTGACAGAGTAGAAATTCCCCATAGGGCTTTCTAGGCTGTAATCTTTACAGGAGCAGATAGCCAGGTCTTTTCTACCACCAGAGCTGCTGGTTGGTTTCAAACCTCCAGTCTTTCAATTAGCGGCTGAATGTTTAACCATTGTACCACCAAGGCTGCTTAATGAATGAGCAAAACTTTCTTAGGTTATAGGGTGATGAATTGGTGTCATCAAGGGAATAGAGCTGAAAAATGCCACAGCTATTTATCAGCTCTATCAATATTGTTATCAAATTGTCAATTGAAGATGGCTATTGGCATTGATATTTTCATGTTCATTTTAAAAGTTTTACTTGAATATGAAACCCATATATTTTTATTAGATTAAAGGGAAATAAAGATTAAAAATAAAAGTTCTTAAAAGAAAAATCAAACAAAAATAGTGTAATCCTAAAAAATGAATATCTTAAAGCTGCATATCTCTCTCATATACACACACACACACACACACACATATATATATATATACATATATCATAGGCTATTTTTATATTCTGCTAACCAAAAAGTTGGCAGTTCAAATCCACCAGCCACTTCTTGGAAACCCTATGGGGCAGTTGAAATCGACTCAACAGCAACAGGGTTATTTTCATATTTATTACATAAATATATACCAAAGGCTCTGTTGTTGGTATTAGGATGTCAAAACACCCAGAGTGAGCAGACAGGGGCTTCAGTTCTTGTGTGCCCACTTATTAGGTGTGTTACCTTGGATATGGCACATGTCCTCTCTGAGTTTGTGTTTCCTCATGAATAAAATGCAGTGAAGACTGTATCACTGTTTTGCTTTGATAAATAGATGAGCTAACAAATATGAAAATACATTTTGTATTGAAAAATACAATGCACACTTGTAACACTCTGAAGTATTATTTTTTCACCATCATCAGATACTATTCATTAATATACTTTTACTTTTTATTCTAATGGCTATATTAAGTTAATCTTGAGACAGTGTTAGTAATTGCTACATAAATATTAAACATCCACTTTGCAATTTTAAAAGAGAATTTGAATTCAATAACAACAAGGATGGTATCATTTCAAATAACTTCTATTAATGATAGTCATAAAGTTCAGTATCTATACTTACACATATATGGGTTGAGGTAACTGAAAATGTCAAGTAACTATTTGCAGTATTTCTTCCTCTGTACCAGCTGCTAAGTCTGAGGGAAACAGAAAAAAAAAAAACAAAATTCCCTGCTAAGCTTCCTTCTTTAGAGTTGAGTTTATTAACATGAAGCTGCAGAAGAAGGAAATATTTTGAGCTTGTGTAAAAGTGAGTAAACCAAGTTTTGTTGCCTCCTCCATCTTTAGGTAAGTTGAGAATCAACTCTAGGCTAAAGGTAAATTTGCTGAACTTCAGGCCAGCTCTCCTCCCTCTTTGGTCATAGTTTGCCCTCTTTCCCTGTCCATTGCTTCCCCTAGGCTACAGTTTTTACATGTATTATATTACCTTCTGTTCACATCCACCTCCAAAAGAGTGTCACATGCTCAGAGCATTTTCCAAAGCACTTCACCAATGTGTGCATCAAAACATAATGATTCAAACTTTTTTCCCTTTCAGGCTGCGCTGTTCAGTGCCCCCTTTATCATCTAACTTGCAGTTTCCTTTCCTGTAACCTCTCAGAAATGATGCATAAAATTTGCCACCTCAGCTCAGAATGTCCCCTTCATCTACTAACAAAACTTCAGCTACTCTATTGGACAATAGAATAAATTCCAAACTTCCTAGCCCAGACTTTTAGCTTCTTTATAGGTTTTCTCAACAGAACTTTATATTCCTACAACTCAAAATAATAGATCCTTGAAATGTATTAGAGATAATGCTTCAATTCAATAAAAATAAAATTTAAAAATTAAGTTATACACTGTGCTAAGCAATAAGATATAGTAGAAAACATAGGACCCAAATGCACGGAATCGCCAAATTTTCAAATATCTTTATGTCATCTAATTAAGTAAAATTACAAATTTAGGTGACCTATTCAGATTCTTAATAAGAAGGCTTAAATAGCATCAGCACTGCCCTTATACGCAGATGCTTGCCAATTAATTCTGTTTCTTCTCCAGCCCAGTATCTCACATGCACCCACTAGCTTCACAGTGCATGTGATTTGTTTTCATACTTAAAAAAAAAAAAAAAAATACAAATTTCTACATTTGGTAGGCTTCTAGTATTGTTTAAAAATGTCAAAATTGAGAGTTCCGGCAAAATGGGGCTCTAGGCAGAAGCACCATGCCGTCCCTCCACAGCAAAGATCCGAAAAACTAAGCCAAACAGAGAATACAACAATCCTGAAACCCTAAAATATCAAATGAAGAGATAAAGAACTCAGCCAAGCATTCAAATGGAGTGAGAAAACTGACAGAGAACGGAGAGCAAGGAGAGATTCATGCAGAGGTCCCCTACCAGCTAACACAGCGTGGATCCACCATTGTGGACTCCTATCGGAGATCAGCAAACAGGGGGTATGAGAAAGCTGCCTCACAGAGCTTCCAGTGGGAGACAAAACAACCTGTAATTGGCAATATACGCTTTCCCACCCCCCACCCTTCTTCACCCCGAGTCGGCCTCCTCTGTTTTCCGCAGCCACAGTCTCTTGACTGGGAAACAGCGGCTGCTTGGATTCCACACACCCGAACTGGTGGCTCTTTGGGCGCCATTTGTTGGATCCTGGTGTTCCTTTTTTTTACACTTCCTTTTATTTCTTCCTTGCCTCTCCCCACCTCCCCCTCTTTCACTCGAATACTTCGCTCCCTGTGCCATCTTTGCTTCTTCCTGAGGGGCTGCAGAGCTCCGGTAATTTGTGATATATGCTATCCCACTCTCTACTCTTCTTCACCCACACTCGGCCCCCTCTACTTCCCACGGACACAGTCTCTTGTCCAGAAACACCAGCCCACACTAGCTGGCTCTCTGAGTGCCATTTGTTGGCTGCTAGTGTTGCTTTTTTTTTTTTCTGATTCTTTTGATTTCTTACTTGCCTCTTGCCACCTCTGCCACCCTTCGCTTAAGTACCTGGCTCCGGGCGCCATCTTTGCTTCTTCCTGAGGGGCTGTGAATCTCCGTTTGAGTGTGGAGCTGCTTCCCGGTTTGGGCTGCCGTGCTGGTGGGATCCCGGGGCTTTTGTTCGTTTGTTTGTTTTGAATAGTTTGTTTGTTTTCTTTTCCTTTTCTTGAGTTGGAAGCCCTTTCTGGCCAGGCTGAGCTGCGTGGCAGGGAGACTCCCCTTCGGCTTCCACAGACGTGCACAAGGATCCCTGAGGAAATTTCTTTTTACGTTGGTTTTATCTTCTGTTTCTTTGGAGGCCTTTCCTTCTTTCTTTCTTTCTTTTTAAATTTGTTTTGTTTTCTTTTCCCTCTTTTTCCCTTCTTGTCTTTCTTCATTGCTCCATTCCACATCTCTCTATATCTTCCTTCTCTTTCTGATCCCTGAATACCAGATGTTGTATACCTCTACGACTTTTAGCCAGGCTGTACTGCAACACCTGAGAGAGACTTCCCCAGACCTCATAGCTGCACCGGTGGAATTCCTGGGAACTTTGCGGTTCTTTAACCTTTCTGATTCTTATTTATTCATTATTTTCTTTTCTCCCTCTTCCCCTTTTTGTTTTTATCCAATTCATAGTCTCTCATCTCTCCACTCCAATAGCAAGCTCCCCTAGCATTCTTTTTTGTTTGTATGTTTTTGGCTCCTGTTCCTCTCTCCTCTCTCCCATATCCACCTTAGCTCGACACATAACAATCTCCCCACTGCATCCTGATTACCTACACTGTGCGCTTCACATCTCACCACCAAGCAGCACCGGCACAGCCTACTGGAACCTGCCCTGCACTGATTACCTACCCACTCTGGTGGCTGTAGTAAGTGCCACAAAAAAGCCATCCCAGTAACTCCTCTTCAGCTAGACCAGCCCTACCGTACTATACCTGAGTGACTGACCCTGCCAGTTGAAGAAAGAGGAGAAAAGTATCGTGCCCACAGACGAGCAAACAACAAAGAACATACAGTCTGCCTGCTCACATATAGTCAATTTTTTTTAAAAAAGGGATGAAACAAACAAATCTACAATCAATAAACCAGAAAAATAACTACCGAATGCCCCCAAAACAGCAGACAGTATCTAAACATTTACAAAAACAGAACAGGATGGTTCCAGTAGGCATCCAAAATTAAACACAAGATGACTCTCCTCTGGAAGAAAATGCACTAGAACTACAAGATAGGGAATTCAAATCTCTAATACACAGAATTCTCCAAGAACTGAGGCAAAAAGCTGACAAACATGAGGAAAAAATAGACAAATTCATGGAAAATACAGACAAAAAATTGGAAGAATTCAGGAAAATAATGCAGGAACAAAATGCCAAAATAAATTCACAACTAGAAATTATACAAAGACAACAACTAGAAATCCAAAAGATAAACAACAAGATTTCAGAAATGGACGGTGTCATAGAAGGGCTGGGAAGCAGATTTCAAATGGTAGAAGACAGGATCAGTGGAATTGAAGACAAACACTTGGATACAACTCTGTTTCAGGAAAACTCAGAAAAAAGAACAAAGAAAAATGAAGATACCCTGAGAGTTATGTGGGACACAATCAAAAGCAAAAATTTTCGAGTGATTCGAATTCCAGAACGGGGAGAAAACAGAAAACACAGAGAGGATCATTGAGGAACTGCTGACAGAAAACTTCCCCAATTACATGAAAGATGAAAAGCTGGCCATCCAAGAAGCTCAACGAACCCCATATAGAAGAGACACCAAAACAAAATCACCAAGGCATATCATATTCACACTCGACAAAACCAAAGACAAACAAAGAATCCTGAGAGCAGCTTGTGAAAAACAAGAAGTCACATACAGAGGAGAAACAACAAGACTAAGCTCAGATTATTCAACAGAAACCATGCAGGCAAGAAGGCAATGGGATGACATATATAAAATCTTGAAAGAAAAAAGTTGCCAACCAAGAATAATATATCCTGCAAAACTCTCGTTCAAATTTGATGGTGAAATTAGGTCATTTCCAGATAAACAGAAACTAAGGGAATATGTAAAAGTCAAACCAAACTTACAAGAATTATTAAACAGAGTTCTTTGATCTGAGGACAAACAGCTTCAGTTCACAGGAAGAACCTAGGACACAGGATCATACGAGCCAGATACAAATCTAAGAAATGAACTCTCGAGGACTATCCAAAATCAAAAGAAATACAACAGGGAATCAGAGCAGTCAATCGATGGATGACAACAACATCAAAACAATGAAAGAGGGAATAAACGGCATAGGTATAGAACGTTCTAATGGAGAGGAAGGCAAGGCGATACCAAGTGATGGTAGACTGCTTCAAAGTTAGAAAGATAAGGCTAAAATTCATGGTAACCACAAAGAAAGTTAACAAACCAACTCATAAAAATAAAGACAAAACACATAAAGTCTCAGCAAAAACAAAACCTACAAAAACAAAAGAAATGAGACAAAAATCCACTAACAAAAGTAACTCAGCACAAGAGAGTAAGAAGAACAAAGAAAACTTCAGCACCACAAAAAAAACCACTACAAAATGACAGCAAGAAACTCACATCTATCAATAATTACACTGAATGTAAATGGACTCAATGCACCCATAAAGAGACGGAGAGTGACAGAATGGATAATAAAACAGGATCCATCAATATGCTGTCTACAAGAGACATACCTTAGAAACAAAGATGTGAATTTATTAAAAGTCAAAGGTTGGGAAAAAATATATCAAGCTAACAACTACCAAAAAAGAGCAAGAGTGGCAATTTTAATCTCAGATAAAATAGACTTTAAAACGAAATCTACCATAAAAGACAAAGAAGGACACTATATAATGAGTAAGGGGACGATCCATCATGAAGACATAACCATAATAAACATCTACGCACAGAATGACAGGGCTCCAAAATACATAAAACAAACTCTAACAACACTGAAAAGAGAAATTGACAGTTCCACAATAATAGTAGGAGACTTCAACACACCACTCTCAGTAAAGGACAGATCAACTAAGAAGAAACTCAGCAAAGATACAGAAGAGTTAAAGGGCACAATCAGCCAACTGGACCTCATAGACATATATAGAACACTCCATCCAACCGCTGCAAAGTACACATTCTTTTCCAATGCACATGGAACGTTCTCCAGAATAGACCACATCTTAGGCCACAGAACAATCCTCAACAAGATCCAAAATGTTGAGATAATTCAAAGTATCTTCTCTGACCACAATGCCATCAAGGTAGAAATTATCACTAGAAAGAGCAAGGAAAAAAAATCAACTACATGGAAACTGAAATACCCTGCTTACACATCAGTGGGTAATAGATGAAATCAGAGATGGAATCAAAAAATTCCTAGAATCAAATGAGAATGAAAACACATCATACCAAAACCTTTGGGACACAGCAAAGGCAGTCCTCAGAGGACAACTGATAGCAATAGATGCACATATCAAAAAAGAAGAAAGGGACAAAATCAAAACATTAACTACAGAACTCAAACAAATAGAAAGAGAACAGCAAAAAAAGACCACAGCCACCGGAAGAAAGGAAAGAGTAACGATCAGAGCAGAAATAAATGAAATAGAGAACAGAAAAACAATAGAAAGAATCAATAAAACCAAAAGTTGGTTCTTTGAAAGAATCAACAAAATTGACAAACCACTGGCCAGACTGACAAAATAAAAACAGGAAAGGACACAAATAACCCAAAGAAGAAATGAAATGGGGGACATTACAACAGACCCAACTGAAATACAATGAATTGTAAGAGAATACTATGAAAAACTATACTCCAACAAATTTGAAAACCTAGAGGAAATGAAAAAATTTCTAGAAACACATGGCCTACCCAAACTACAACAAAGTGATGTTGAAAATCTGAACAGACACATAACAAGAGAAGAGATTGAAAAGGTAATAAAAAAAACTCCCAACCACAAAAAGCCCTGGCCCAGATGGCTTCACTGGAGAATTCTACAAAACATTTACAGAAGAGCTTGTACCAGTACTACTCAAGCTATTTCAGTGCATAGAAGAGGAAGCAACAATTCCAAATTCATTCTATGAAGCCAGCATAACGCTGATACCAAAACCATGCAAAGACGCCACAAAGAAAATGACAGACCAATATCTCTCATGAATATAGATTCAAAAATTCTGAACAAAATTCCAGCCAGTAGAATTCATCATCATATCAAAAAAATAATACACCAAGTCCAAGTAGGATTCATACCAGGTATGCAAGGATCGCTCAACATTAGAAAATCAATCAGCATAATCCACCACATAAATAAAAGGAAAGAAAAGAATCACATGATCATCTTAATTGATGCAGAAAAGGCATTTGACAAAGTCCAACACCCATTCCTGATAAAACTCTCTATCAAATAGGTATAGAAGGGAAATTTCTCAACATAATAAAGGGCATCTATGCAAAACCAACAGCCAACATCATTCTTAATGGAGAGAGGCTGAAAACATTCCCCTTGAAAACAGGAACAAGACAAGGATGCCCTTTATCACCACTCCTATTTAACATTGTGCTGGAAGTTCTAGCTAGAGCAATAAGGCAAGAAAAAGAAATAAAGTGCATCCAAATTGGTAATGAAGAAGTTAAACTGTCCCTGTTTGCAGATGATATGATACTGTACACAGAAAACCCTAAAGACTCCACGAGAAATCTACTGGAACTCATAGAAAGATTCAGCAGAGTAGCAGGATACAAGATAAACATTCAAAAATCAGTTGGATTCCTATACACCAATAAGGAGAACGATGAAAAGGAAATCAGGACAACAATACCATTTTCAATAGCCCCTAAAAAGATAAAATACTTAGGAATAAATCTGACCAGGGATGTAAAAGACCTATAAAAAGAAAACTACAAAACACGACTGCATGAAACCCAAAGGGATCTACATAAATGGAAAAACACACCACGCTCATGGATAGGCAGACTCAACATTGTGAAAATGTCAATTCTACCCAAAGCAATCTACAAATACAACGCAATCCCAATCCAAACACCAACAACATTCTTCAAAGAGATGGAAAAACTAATCATTAACTTTATATGGAAAGGGAAGAAGCCCCGAATAAGTAAAGCACTACTGAAGAAGAAGAATAAAGTTGGAGGACTCACACTACCTGACTTCAGAACCTACTATACAGCTACAGGAGTCAAAACAGCCTGGTACTGGTACAACGACAGATACATTGACTGATGGAACAGAATTGAGAACCCAGATGTAAATCCATCCACCTACGGTCACCTGATCTTTGACAACGGCCCAAAGTCCATCAGATGGGGAAAAGACAGTCTTTTTAACAAACGATGCTGGCAAAACTGGATATCCATTTGCAAGAAAATGAAACAGGACCCATACCTCACACCATATACAAAAGCGACTTCAAAATGGATCAAAGACCTGATTATAAAGCCTAAAACTATAAAGTTCATAGAAGAAAAAATAGGACCAACACTTCAGGCCTTAATACATGGTGTTAACAGGATACAAACCATAACCATCAATGCAAAAATCCAAATAGATAAGCTAGAGAACTGGGATCTTCTAAAAATCAAACACCTATGCTCTTCAAAAGACCTCAGCAAAAGAGCAAAAAGAGAACCTATGGACTGGGAAAAAATTTTTGGACAGTGCAAGTCAGACAAAGGTCTAATCTCCATAATCTACTAGAAAATCCAACACCCCTACAACAAAAAGATAAATAATCCTATTAAAAAATGGGCAAAGGAAATGAACAGTCACTTCACCAAAGAAGACATTCAAATGGCCAACAGACACACGAGGAAATGCTCGCGATCACTAGCCATTAGAGAAATGCAAATTAAAACCACAATGAGATACCATCTCACCCTGGCATTACTGGCACGAATCAAAAATACTGGAAATAACAAATGTTGGAGGGGCTGCGGGGAGATGGGAACTCTTATACACTGCTGGTGGGAATGCAAAATGATACAATCATTTTGGAAAATGATATGGCGCTTCCTCAGAAAGCTAGAAATACACATACCATTGGATCCATCAATCCCACTCCTAGGAATACATCCTAGAGAAATAAGAGTCATCACTCGAATAGACATATGCACACCTATGTTCATGGCAGCATTTTTCACAATAGCAAAACAATGGAAACAACCTAGATGCCCATCAGCAGATGAATGGATAAACAAACTATGGTACATACACACAGTGGAGTACTATGCAATGAGACAGAACAACAATGAATCTGTGAAGTATCTCATAACATGAATGAAACTGGAGGACATTATACTGAGTGAAATAACTCAATCACAAAAGGACAAATATTGTATGAGACCTCTATTGTAAAAACCCGTGAATAAGTTCACACACAAAATGTAACAATCTTTGTTGGTTACCAGGGATGGGAGGGGTGGGGTGGGGAAAATACTAAATAGACAATAGATAAGTGGTATCTTGGGTGAAGGGTGAGACAGTACACAATACAGGAGAAACTAGCACAACTTGTACAAGGAAAGGTCATGGAAGCCCTATAGACACATCAAAACTCCCTGAGAGACTGAATTGCTGGACGGAGGGTTGTGGGGACCATGGTCTCAGGGAACATCTAGCTTAATTGGCATGACACAGCTTATAAAGACAGTGCTCTACATTCTACCTTGGTGAGTAGTGTCTGGAGTCTTAAAAGCCTGTGAGCGGCCATCTGAGATACTCCACTGGTCTCATCCCTTCGGGAGCAAGGGAGAATGAAGAGAACAGGATACAAGGAAAAGATTAGTCTGAAGGACTAACGGACCACAGCTACCAAGGCCTCCACTGGACTGAGTCCAGTACAGCTAGATGGTGCCCGGCTACCACCCGTGACAGCTCTGACCAGGATCACAACAGAGAGTTCTGGACAGAGCTGGAGAAGGATGTACAGCATAATTCTAACTCACAAAAAAAAAAGACCATATTTACTGGCCTAAAGAAGACTGGAGAAACCCCAAGAGTATGGCCCCCAGGAACCCTTTTAGCTCAGTGGTGAAGTTACCTCCGAGGTTCACTTTTCAGCCTGGGATTGGACAGCCCCGTAAAACCAAATGAGACTAACGAGGTACAGGAGTCCAGTGACAAGGGCCAGAAGGCAGAAGGGGACAAGGAAGCTGGTGATAGGGAACCCAAGGTTGAGTAAGGATATTGTTGATTTGTTGTGAGATTGTTAACCATTGTCATAGGGCAACATGTGTAGTAACTCTTAAGTGAGAAACTATTTTGTTCTGTAAGCCTTCTTCTTAAGTGAGAATAACAGCACAATTCAAAGAGCGTAGTCAATGTCACTGAAGTGTGCACGTAGAAATTTTTGAAATGGTGTATCTTTGGCTATGTGTATTTTCACCAAAAAAATAAAAGAGTTTGAGAAGTTAGAGGGTTGATATGCTGTGGGGTTGTCAACCAATGTCATAAAACAACATTTGGACTTCTGTGTTCATGAGAAACTATTCGTTCTGTAAGCCTTCACCTGAATTACAATTAAAAAAAAGAAAAGAAAAGAAAGAAAAAAAAATCAAAATTGAAACCATTAAATCAAAGGATGCTGTGTTTCCACTGAAATGACTTTAGTATATCTTACTTTGTGTTATCATTACTAACCTCAAGAACTTTGTTTCATATATATGTGCCACCTTTCGTATTGTTTACATTATGTTTGTGCTTATAATGATCTTAGATCACTACCCCCACCACCTGCTTTTATTTACCATTGCCTGTTCTAAGTAACAACTTAATGATGTGATAATTTAGATTGTGTTTGATGCAATAATTATTCATTTAGTTTTGTCTAGTATACATTTAAAGCAAAATGCAAAAATTGAATAAATAGCAGTTACATTTTAAAACCCAAAATCATCTCATAATGTGCCTAACAAAGTATTTCTGATTTGTGACCTGAATGGTTCCATTCTTTTGCCTGATTTTAAACTGTTGCTTCTATTTGTAATAACCTTATTTTCTATCTCTGCTTGTTTTAATTCCATTTTCCCTTGAGGAAAAACATACACGAAGCTTTTTTGCAATGGTTTCTGATGCCTTATTTCTTTCCTCACGGTCCAATCCAATGCTACCTCCTTCTCTAAACCATCTCTGTATTTAGCTGAGTCTTTTCTTAGGATTCCTTCCCAATACAATAAATAAATTGTTTTAATGTGAGGGAAGGAGTGGTTTAATGTGAAGGAAGAAGTCGTTTTAAAGATAATCTGTTTTATAAGAGAAAGATTATATTCTTTTTTGTTCATAGAACAGAGATTAAAAAGGAACATGCCTAACATTTCCACTGAGGGTGAAGAAAATAGCAAGAAAAAAAAAGGGACTTGTAAAATAGGAACAATATTAAGGAAAAGAAGACACTAGAGCTATTTTACTCCTCCTTCTGCCTTCTGACTCCAATCAAATCTTCTCTACCACACATCTCATTCCCAGACATACAAAAATCAGGTTTGAGGGAAGAGAAGGAAAAATGGTTTCCATTATGTTACAGGTACTGACAGATGATTTGACACTAAGGATATTTCATTTAAATCTCTCAACATTCTTTGAGTTAACTATTGCATATCAAAGATGACATGTTGAAACAGAGGGAAAAAAATGGAGAAGAGAAACAGGTGATAAAAGAAAAAAATGTAAGAATAGTAAACGTCAATCTGAAACAACAGTCAATGAAAGAAGATAAACATTTAAATTATGAACGTCATTCAATCTTTTTTCTTACTCCCAAATAAATCATATCATTTTGTTTAATATATGAACTCTGCTTTCACTTATTTCTATGCAACAGTTGTTAAAATGAATATATTTTATGCAAATAAATTTAACTATGTAAGCAACCAGAGTAGTGTTTAGCTAATCTAATCTGCTTTGTTTTCTATAAAATGTTAAAAATGGAAATAAAATGGTTTTGTTACTTCTTTAAAACTTTATTTATAATACACGTTTCAGCATTAACATTTCAGTGTTATTATAAGTTAAGTTATAGCCACTAAGGAAGAATTTCTTAATACCCTACACAATAAAGCTGCTTTCTTAAATTCTTAAATGATGAATTACCCAAGAGAAACTACTAATTCACCAGCATATAAATTCCCACTACTGGGAGTTTATTTTACTTTAGGAAACATGTGCTAGTAAATATTTGTTGAGAAAAAAAACAAGAACATTGTTACATGCATAAGTAAGTATGAGCTTAGTTGGAATTAAATATTTACTTTTAATTCATTCTTTATGCTTGAATAGCCCCCCCAAAAAATCCAAACCCACTGCCATCGAGTCAATTTTGACTCATAGTGACCCTAAAGAACAGAATAGAACTGCCCTACCGGGTTTCCAAGGAGTGCCTGGTGGTTTGAACTGTTAACCTTTTAGTTAGTTGGCCACAGCTCTTAACCATTAGGCAACCAGGTTTTCCTCTGCTTGAGTAAGAAGAGTAAAATCTCATTGAAGTAAGTAATGCTTTTATTTTCCTCTACTACTGGGGGAAAGAAGAATGGTAACATATTTCTCTGAATATACAGAGAATAGGAAAGGAGACACTTCTCATCTTACATTCATGGAGGGAGAAATCACCACCAGCGGTATTCTAAGAATTAATCCATTTCGACGATTACTAAATCATTCTCTTTATGTTTCCATCATCTCAGTAATTACAATAGAATGGTAAAAGGAAAGGTTGAAGATTTATAGATGTTTGTATTCTTCCCAAATTCTTCTCTGGTAAATCTTAATGATTTCCGAGTTCTGTTTTAATGTGGAAAGACATTTTTTTAGGCACTATTTATTTGTCTATGGTGGACAAGACCAAATAGTGGACACAGACCTTGGCATCAATGCACTAACAGACTAGCAGTGGAGGGGAGGATATAGGTAGGGGAAAAAAAAGAAAAGATACAAGTTGGTTTCAAGCAATTAAATGAAAATCAAGAATTTTGAAATTATGAGTTTGGAAATGGGACAAAAAGGAACTGCTCAGAGTTAATTTGGAAAATAAATGAATAATGTAGGCTTTTATAAGATAAAACATAGAGGTTGAAACACTCTTCATAAAGTTCTTTCTTTTCCTTCTTTCCAATCCTATGCATGTGGGCTTGTAGTATCATGTTGGGAGAAAGAGAATTGGTATGTCAGGAGGTAGACAGTTATTTTAAATTTTAAATTGGAAAATTCTTTGTCATACCATTTCTCCACTCCTGAGAAAATAATTCTAATGATGTGGTGTATGCCATCTGATCAATATAATTTCCTGTTTTAATTGACAAATAATTCTTCCTAATCTATGCTGCCATTTGTCCACAGAGGTCACAGATACAGAGGTCATTGGATCCTGTCAGCCATGAGGGCTCCTGCTTAAAAATAGGTGCTACAGAGTATATACACGTCTTTATAAAGCTATATATGTACAATGTTAGAGACACAGTTTAGGTCTTAATAATGATATGATAGTGGTAGAGATTTATGTAAAAAAAAATACAGAGTATCAAGCAATGTTAGCATGAGCAATATTACATGCTGTAGATGTAATTCTAGTCAAACAGAACTCAAAAATACCATGTTTAGCCTTTTGAAGATCCAAGACTTATCTCCTACATCAAACATTTCCTGAATCCCTCAACCATCCTTCAACACCTAGCTTAAAGGACTGGCCCTTTGGTTTCTCCACTGTTCTCATAGCTACTCCCACGTGTCTATCAGTTTATCCTACTGTGGAGGCTTTTGTATTGCTATGATGCTGGAAGCTATGTCACTTGTATTCAGAAACCAGCAGGGTCATTCATGGTGGACAGGTATCAGCTGAGGTCCCAGACTAAGACAGACTAGAAAGAAGGACCCAGCAGTCGACTTCTGAAGAGAATTAGCCAGTGAAAAACTTATGAATAACAGTGGAACATTGTCTGATATAGTGCCAGAAGATGAGCCCCCCAGGTTGAAGGGCACTCAAAAGATGACTGGGGAAGAGCTGCCTCCTCAAAGTAGAGTCAACCTTAATGATGTGGATGGAGTCAAGCTTTTGGGACCTTCATTTGCTGATGGGGCATGACTCAAAATGAGAAGAAACAGCTGCAAACAGCCATTAATCATTGGAACCTGGAATGTACAAAGTATGAATCTAGGAAAATTGGAAATCATCAAAAATGAAATGTAACGCATAAACATCGATATCCTAGGCATTACTGAGCTGAAATGGACTGGTATTGGCCATGTTGAACTGGAAAATCAATCCTATGGTCTACTACGCCGGGAATGACAACTTAAAGAGGAATGGCATTGCATTCATTGTCAAATGAACATTTCTAGATCCATCCTAAAGTACAATGTTATTAGTAATAAGATAACATCCATACGTCTACAAGGAAGACCAGTTAATACAACTATTATTCAAATTTACACACCTACCACTAAGGCCAAAAATGAAGAAATTGAGGTTTTTACCAGCTTCTGCTCTCTGAAATTGATCGAGCATGCAACCAAGATGCATTGATAATTACTGGTGATTGGAATGCGAAAGTTGGAAACAAAGAAAAAAGATCAGCAGCTGGAAAATATGGCCTTGGTGATAGAAACAATGCCGGAGATCACATGATAGAATTTGCAAGATCAGTGACTGCTTCATTGCAAATACCTTGTTTCACTAACATAAACAGTGACTATACACATGAACCTCACCAGATGGAATAAAAAGGAATCAAATCAACTACCTCTGTGGAAAAAGATGACAGAGAAGCTTAATATCACCAGTCAGAACAACTCCAGAGGCCGACTGCGGAACAGACCATCAATTGCTCATCTGCAAGTTCAAGTTGAAACTGAAAAAAATTAGAACAAGTTCACAGGAGCCAAAGTACGACCTTCAGTATATCCCACCTGAATTTAGAAACCATCTCAAGAATAGATTTGATGCGTTGAACACTAATGACCAAAGACCAGATGAGTTATGGAATGACATCAAGAATATCATACATGAAGAAAGCAAGAGGTCATTAAAAAGACAGGAATGAAAGAAAAGACTAAAATGGATGTCAGAAGAGACTCTGAAAGTTGCTCTTGAACGTCAAGTAGATAAAGCAAAAGGAAGAAATGATGAAGTAAAAGAACTGAACAGAAGATTTCAAAGGGCGGCTCAAGAAGAGAAAGTAAAGTATTATAATGACATGTGCAAAGACCTGGAGATAGAAAACCAAAAGGAAAGAACATTCTTGGCATTCCTCAGGCTGAAAGAACTGAAGAAAAAATTCAAGCCTCGAGTTGCTATAGTGAAGGATTCTATGGGGAAAATATTAAATGATGCAGGAAGAATCAAAAGAAGATGGAAAGAATACACAGTCATTATATCAAAAAGAATTAATCGACATTCAACCATTTCAAGAGGTAGCATATGATCAGGAACCAACGGTACTGAAGGAAGAAGTCCAAACTGCACTGAAGGTACCGGCAAAAAACAAGGCTCCAGGAATTGACAGAATATCAATTGAGATGTTTCAACAAATGGATGCAGTGCTGGAAGTGCTCACTCGTCTACGCCAAGAAATTTGGAAGACAGCTACCTGGCCGACCGACTGGAAGAGGTCCATATTCATGACTATTTCCAAGAAAGGTGATCCAATCGAATGCAGAAATTATTGAACAATATCATTAATATTATATACAAGTAAAATTTTGCTGAAGATCATTCAAAACTGGCTATAGCAGTGTATTGACAGGGAACTGCCAGAAATTCAGGCCAGATTCAGAGGAGGACGTGGGAACCAGGGATATCATTGCTGATGTCAGATGGATCCTGGCTGAAGCAGAGAATACCAGAAAGATGTTTTCCTGTGGTTTATTGACCATGCAAAGGCATTCAACTGTGTGGATCATAATAAGTTATAGATAACATTGCAAAGAATGGGAATTCCAGAACACTTAATTGTGCTCATGAGGAACCTGTACATAGATCAAGAGGTAGTTGTTCGGACAGAACAAGGAGATACTGGATGGTTTAAAGTCAGGAAAGGTGTGTGTCAGGGTCGTATCTTTTCACCATACCTATTCAATCTGTATGCTGAGCAAATAATCCGACAAGTTGGACTATATAAAGAAGAAGGGGGCATCAGGATTGGAGGAAGACTCATTAACAACCTGCGTTATGTAGATGACACAACCTTGCTTGCTGTAAGTGAAGAGGACTTGAAACACTTAATGATGAAGCTCAAAGACCACAGCCTTCAGTATGAATTAAACCTCAACATAAGGCAAACAAAAATCTTCACAAGTGGACCACCAATAAGCAACATCATGATAAACAGAGAAAAGATTGAAGTTGCCAAGGATTTCATTTTACTTGGATCCACAATCAATACCTGTGAAGCAGCAGTCAAGAAATCAAAAGATGCATTGCATTTGGCAAATCTATTGCAAAAGACCTCTTTAAACTGTTGAAAAGCAAAGATGTCGCCTTGAAGACTAAGGTGCGCCTGACCCAAGCCACGGTATTTTCAATCGCCTAATACGCATGTGAAAGCTGGACAATGAATAAGGAAGACAGAAGAATTGAGACCTTTGAATTGTGGTGCTGGTGAATAATATTGAATATACCATGGACTGCCAAAACAACAAACAAATCTGTCTTAGAGGAAGTACAACCAGAATGCTCCTTAGAAGCAAGTATGGGGAGACTATGTCTTACATATTTTGGACATGTTGTCAGGAGAGATCAGTCCCTGGAGAAGGACATCATGCTTGGTAAAGTACAGAGTCAGTGAAAAAGAGGAAGACCCTCAACGAGATGGACTGACACAGTGGCTGCAACAATGGGCTCAAGCATTTAACAAAGATTGTGAGCATGGCGAAGGACCCGGGGGGTTTCATTCTGTAGTGCATAGGGTCGCTATGAGTTGGAACTGAGTTGATGGCACCCAACAACAACATTTTAAAAAATTAGTAAATGCTATTTTAATTGCTATTAAAAATGACCAGTAAAGAAATACCCATAAGGCTGTCCAAAACTCCGTATGCCTACATTCCTATTGTCTCTGCTACTATATAGCATACGTCTTGTTACCTTGGGCTCAATCTAGGAAAGAATAGATATGATTTCAGTCCCCACCAATGACTATCTCCTCATCCCTCCTCCATTTGTCTCTTTCTCCTCTCTCTGTAGCCCTATGTAATGTTTTATTTTAAAGAAATGGAGCACTGGCAGTGGAAGAAGACTTACTTTCACCTAACATGTTTCTTCCAAAATCTTTCTTACCTAGAGTTTCCTAAGATCAAAGCACTTCATTTTTTGCCCCATCTCATCAATTTTCTGAAGCAATTGTCATGGAATAGACAAACTGCTTAACTAGGAGAAAATAATAAGTATCAGGAAAAAATTGTAGTATTTCAAATGCATTATCCCTATACAATTAGTTCTCTTGAGGCCCTTCCTTCCTTCCTCCCTCCCTCTTTCTGTTTTTTTTAATTGGGTGAACTTTAACAAGTTATTTAACCTCCCTTAGTCTCATTTCCATTGTTTAGTAAAAAGAGTGCACAATATCAATGTCTCAGAGTTGTCAGAATTATTAACTGTCATGCCTACATATGACTCAGCATGGCACCTGGCTCATTTGAAACAGTGACCTCCTTTGAGCTTTGAAATGCTAGAAGACAAGGGTTATGGAAATGATCCATAACCCAGCCCTGTCTCCTTGGGGATGCTGTCAATTTAGCTACTTTCTTAGATTTGCTGGCTGATTCCTACACTCCCACTTCTGCAGGTTTGTTAGAACTTGATTTATTGTTAAGATGTTTTCTGAAATTATGGCAGCACAACAATGATCCAAGTATATACATTGTTCCAAGTATAACTGCCTGCAGCACCTGGAGTTTGAGGACCACTGTAGAGAAAGTTCACAGACTGTCTCCCTTCTTAGCTGCCTTTTATAAGTTTTTTCTTTTTTTTTTTTTTATATTTTATTGTACTTCAGGTGAAGGCTTACAGAACAAATAGTTTCTCATGAAACAGAAGTCCACATGTTATTTTATGACATTGGTTAACAACCCCACAACATATCAACACTGTAAATTCTCAACCTTTTTTTTTCTTTGGTGAAAATACATATAGCCAAAGATACAACATTTCAAAAATTTCTACATACACAGTTCAGTGACATTGACTACGCTCTTCCAATTGTGCTGTTATTCTCACTTAAGATGAAGGCTTACAGAACAAAATAGTTTCTCACTTAAGAGTTACTACACATGTTGCCCTATGACAATGGTTAACAATCTCACAACAAATCAATATCCTTACTCAACCTTGGGTTCCCTATCACCAGCTTCCTTGTCCTCTTCTGCCTTCTGGCCCTTGTCACTGGACTCCTGTACCTTGTTAGTCTCATTTGGTTTTATAGGGCTGTCCACTCCCAGGCTGAACAGTGAACCTCGAAGGTAACTTCACCACTGAACTAAAAGGGTGCCTAGGGGCCATACTCTTGGGGTTTCTCCATTCTCCTTTAGGCCAGTAAATATGGTCTTTTTTTTGTGAGTTAGAATTATGCTCTACATCCTTCTCCAGCTCTGTCCAGAACTCTCTGTTGTGATCCTGGTCAGAGCCGTCACAGGTGGTAGCTGGGCACCATCTAGCTGTACTGGACTCAGTCCAGTGGAGGCCTTGGTAGCTGTGGTCCGTTAGTCCTTCAGACTAATCTTTTCCTTGTATCCTGTTCTCTTCATTCTCCCTTGCTCCCGAAGGGATGAGACCAGTGGAGTATCTCAGATGGCCGCTCACAGGCTTTTAAGACTCCAGACACTACTCACCAAGGTAGAATGTAGAGCACTGTCTTTATAAGCTGTGTCATGCCAATTAAGCTAGATGTTCCCTGAGACCATGGTCCCCACAACCCTCCGTCCAGCAATTCAGTCTCTCAGGGAGTTTTGATGTGTCTATAGGGCTTCCATGACCTTTCCTTGTACAAGTTGTGCTAGTTTCTCCTGTATTGTGTACTGTCTCACCCTTCACCCAAGATACCACTTATCTATTGTCTATTTAGTATTTTCCCCACCCCACCCCTCCCATCCCTGGTAACCAACAAAGATTGTTACATTTTGTGTGTGAACTTATTCACGGGTTTTTACAATAGAGGTCTCATACAATATTTGTCCTTTTGTGATTGAGTTATTTCACTCAGTATAATGTCCTCCAGTTTCATTCATGTTATGAGATACTTCACAGATTCATTGTTGTTCTGTCTCATTGCATAGTACTCCACTGTGTGTATGTACCATAGTTTGTTTATCCATTCATCTGCTGATGGGCATCTAGGTTGTTTCCATTGTTTTGCTATTGTGAAAAATGCTGCCATGAACATAGGTGTGCATATGTCTATTCGAGTGATGACTCTTATTTCTCTAGGATGTATTCCTAGGAGTGGGATTGATGGATCCAATGGTATGTGTATTTCTAGCTTTCTGAGGAAGCGCCATATCATTTTCCAAAATGATTGTATCATTTTGCATTCCCACCAGCAGTGTATAAGAGTTCCCATCTCCCCGCAGCCCCTCCAACATTTGTTATTTCCAGTATTTTTGATTCGTGCCAGTAATGCCAGGGTGAGATGGTATCTCATTGTGGTTTTAATTTGCATTTCTCTAATGGCTAGTGATCGCGAGCATTTCCTCGTGTGTCTGTTGGCCATTTGAATGTCTTCTTTGGTGAAGTGACTGTTCATTTCCTTTGCCCATTTTTTAATAGGATTATTTATCTTTTTGTTGTAGGGGTGTTGGATTTTCTAGTAGATTATGGAGATTAGACCTTTGTCTGACTTGCACTGTCCAAAAATTTTTTCCCAGTCCATAGGTTCTCTTTTTGCTCTTTTGCTGAGGTCTTTTGAAGAGCATAGGTGTTTGATTTTTAGAAGATCCCAGTTCTCTAGCTTATCTATTTGGATTTTTGCATTGATGGTTATGGTTTGTATCCTGTTAACACCATGTATTAAGGCCTGAAGTGTTGGTCCTATTTTTTCTTCTATGAACTTTATAGTTTTAGGCTTTATAATCAGGTCTTTGATCCATTTTGAAGTCGCTTTTGTATATGGTGTGAGGTATGGGTCCTGTTTCATTTTCTTGCAAATGGATATCCAGTTTTGCCAGCATCGTTTGTTAAAAAGACTGTCTTTTCCCCATCTGATGGACTTTGGGCCGTTGTCAAAGATCAGGTGACCGTAGGTGGATGGATTTACATCTGGGTTCTCAATTCTGTTCCATCAGTCAATGTATCTGTCGTTGTACCAGTACCAGGCTGTTTTGACTCCTGTAGCTGTATAGTAGGTTCTGAAGTCAGGTAGTGTGAGTCCTCCAACTTTATTCTTCTTCTTCAGTAGTGCTTTACTTATTCGGGGCTTCTTCCCTTTCCATATAAAGTTAATGATTAGTTTTTCCATCTCTTTGAAGAATGTTGTTGGTGTTTGGATTGGGATTGCGTTGTATTTGTAGATTGCTTTGGGTAGAATTGACATTTTCACAATGTTGAGTCTGCCTATCCATGAGCGTGGTGTGTTTTTCCATTTATGTAGATCCCTTTGGGTTTCATGCAGTCGTGTTTTGTAGTTTTCTTTTTATAGGTCTTTTACATCCCTGGTCAGATTTATTCCTAAGTATTTTATCTTTTTAGGGGCTATTGAAAATGGTATTGTTGTCCTGATTTCCTTTTCATCGTTCTCCTTATTGGTGTATAGGAATCCAACTGATTTTTGAATGTTTATCTTGTATCCTGCTACTCTGCTGAATCTTTCTATGAGTTCCAGTAGATTTCTCGTGGAGTCTTTAGGGTTTTCTGTGTACAGTATCATATCATCTGCAAACAGGGACAGTTTAACTTCTTCATTACCAATTTGGATGCACTTTATTTCTTTTTCTTGCCTTATTGCTCTAGCTAGAACTTCCAGCACAATGTTAAATAGGAGTGGTGATAAAGGGCATCCTTGTCTTGTTCCTGTTTTCAAGGGGAATGTTTTCAGCCTCTCTCCATTAAGAATGATGTTGGCTGTTGGTTTTGCATAGATGCCCTTTATTATGTTGAGAAATTTCCCTTCTATACCTATTTGATAGAGAGTTTTATCAGGAATGGGTGTTGGACTTTGTCAAATGCCTTTTCTGCATCAATTAAGATGATCATGTGATTCTTTTCTTTCCTTTTATTTATGTGGTGGATTATGCTGATTGATTTTCTAATGTTGAGCGATCCTTGCATACCTGGTATGAATCCTACTTGGACTTGGTGTATTATTTTTTTGATATGATGATGAATTCTACTGGCTGGAATTTTGTTCAGAATTTTTGAATCTATATTCATGAGAGATATTGGTCTGTCATTTTCTTTGTGGCGTCTTTGCATGGTTTTGGTATCAGCGTTATGCTGGCTTCATAGAATGAATTTGGAATTGTTGCTTCCTCTTCTATGCACTGAAATAGCTTGAGTAGTACTGGTACAAGCTCTTCTGTAAATGTTTTGTAGAATTCTCCAGTGAAGCCATCTGGGCCAGGGCTTTTTTTGGTTGGGAGTTTTTTTTATTACCTTTTCAATCTCTTCTCTTGTTATGTGTCTGTTCAGATTTTCAACATCACTTTGTTGTAGTTTGGGTAGGCCATGTGTTTCTAGAAATTTTTTCATTTCCTCTAGGTTTTCAAATTTGTTGGAGTATAGTTTTTCATAGTATTCTCTTACAATTCATTGTATTTCAGTTGGGTCTGTTGTAATGTCCCCCATTTCATTTCTTCTTTGGGTTATTTGTGTCCTTTCCTGTTTTTATTTTGTCAGTCTGGCCAGTGGTTTGTCAATTTTGTTGATTCTTTCAAAGAACCAACTTTTGGTTTTATTGATTCTTTCTATTGTTTTTCTGTTCTCTATTTCATTTATTTCTGCTCTGATCGTTACTCTTTCCTTTCTTCCGGTGGCTGTGGTCTTTTTTTGCTGTTCTCTTTCTATTTGTTTGAGTTCTGTAGTTAATGTTTTGATTTTGTCCCTTTCTTCTTTTTTGATATGTGCATCTATTGCTATCAGTTGTCCTCTGAGGACTGCCTTTGCTGTGTCCCAAAGGTTTTGGTATGATGTGTTTTCATTCTCATTTGATTCTAGGAATTTTTTGATTCCATCTCTGATTTCATCTATTACCCACTGATGTGTAAGCAGGGTATTTCAGTTTCCATGTAGTTGATTTTTTTTCCTTGCTCTTTCTAGTGATAATTTCTACCTTGATGGCATTGTGGTCAGAGAAGATACTTTGAATTATCTCAACATTTTGGATCTTGTTGAGGATTGTTCTGTGGCCTAAGATGTGGTCTATTCTGGAGAACGTTCCATGTGCATTGGAAAAGAATGTGTACTTTGCAGCGGTTGGATGGAGTGTTCTATATATGTCTATGAGGTCCAGTTGGCTGATTGTGCCCTTTAACTCTTCTGTATCTTTGCTGAGTTTCTTCTTAGTTGATCTGTCCTTTACTGAGAGTGGTGTGTTGAAGTCTCCTACTATTATTGTGGAACTGTCAATTTCTCTTTTCAGTGTTGTTAGAGTTTGTTTTATGTATTTTGGAGCCCTGTCATTCTGTGCGTAGATGTTTATTATGGTTATGTCTTCATGATGGATCGTCCCCTTACTCATTATATAGTGTCCTTCTTTGTCTTTTATGGTAGATTTCGTTTTAAAGTCTATTTTATCTGAGATTAAAATTGCCACTCTTGCTCTTTTTTGGTAGTTGTTAGCTTGATATATTTTTTCCCAACCTTTGACTTTTAATAAATTCACATCTTTGTTTCTAAGGTATGTCTCTTGTAGACAGCATATTGATGGATCCTGTTTTATTATCCATTCTGTCACTCTCCGTCTCTTTATGGGTGCATTGAGTCCATTTACATTCAGTGTAATTATTGATAGATGTGAGTTTCTTGCTGTCATTTTGTAGTGGTTTTTTTTGTGGTGCTGAAGTTTTCTTTGTTCTTCTTACTCTCTTGTGCTGAGTTACTTTTGTTAGTGGATTTTTGTCTCATTTCTTTTGTTTTTGTAGGTTTTGTTTTTGCCGAGACTTTATGTTTTTTGTCTTTATTTTTATGAGTTGGTTTGTTAACTTTCTTTGTGGTTACCATGAATTTTAGCCTTATCTTTCTAACTTTGAAGCAGTCTACCCTGACTTGGTATCGTCTTGCCTTCCTCTCCATTAGAAGGTTCTATACCTATGCCATTTATTCCCTCTTTCATTGTTTTGATGTTGTTGTCATCCATCGATTGACTGCTCTGATTCCCTGTTGTATTTCTTTTGGTTTTGGATACTCCTTGAGAGTTCATTTCTTAGATTCGTATCTGGCTCGGATGATCCTGCATCCTAGATTCTGCCTGTGAGCTGAAGCTGTTTGTTCTTAGATCGAAGAACTCTGTTTAATAATTCTTGTAAGTTTGGTTTGACTTTTACATATTCCCTTAGTTTCTGTTTATCTGGAAATGACCTACTTTCACTATCAAATTTGAACGAGAGTTTTGCAGGATATATTATTCTTGGCTGACAATTTTTTTCTTTCAAGATTTTATATATGTCATCCCATTGCCTTCTTGCCTGCATGGTTTCTGCCAAATAATCTGAGCTTAGTCTTATTGTTTCTCCTCTGTATGTGACTTCTCGTTTTTCACAAGCTGCTCTCAGGATTCTTTGTTTGTCTTTGGTTTTGTCGAGTGTGAATATGATATGCCTTGGTGATTTTCTTTTGGTGTCTCTTCTATATGGGGTTCGTTGAGCGTCTTGGATGGCCAACTTTACATCATTCATGTAATTGGGGAAGTTTTCTGTCAGCATTTCCTCAGTGATCCTCTCTGTGTTTTCTGTTTTCTCCCCCTCTTCTGGAATGCCAATCACTCATAAATTTTTGCTTTTAATTGTGTCCCACGTAACTCTCAGGGTCTCTTCATTTTTCTTTGTTCTTTTTTCTGAGTTTTCCTGAAACAGAGTTGTATCCAAGTGTTTGTGTTCAGTTCCACTGATCCTGTCTTCCACCATTTCAGATCTGCTTCTCAGCCCTTCTATGACATCATTCATTTCTGAAATCTTGTTGTTTATCTTTTGGATTTCTAATTGTTTTTGTATAATTTCTAGTTGGGAATTTATTTTGGCATTTTGTTCCTGCATCATCTTCCTGAATTATTCCAATTTTTTGTCTGTATTTTCCATGAATTTGTCTATTTTTTCCTCATGTTTGTCAGGTTTTTGCCTCAGTTCTTGGAAAATTCTGAGTATTAGAGATTTGAATTCCCTATCAGGTACTTCTAGTGCATTTTCTTCCACAGGAGAGTCATCTGGTGTTTTAATTTGGACGCCTACTGTAACCATCCTGTCCTGTTTTTGTAAATGTTTTGATATTGTCTGCTGTTTTCGGGGCATTCAGTAGTTATTTCTCTTGTTGATTGATTGTAGATTTGTTTCATCCCTTTTTTAAAAAAAAAAAAATTGACTATGTCTGAGCAGGTGGACTGCGTGCTCTTTGTTGTTTGCTTGTCTGTGCGCTCAATACTTTTCACCTCCTTCTCCAACTGGCAGGTTCAGTCACTCAGATATGGTACAGCAGGGAGGTCTAGCTGAAGAGGATCCACTGGGACGGGTTGTTTGTGGCACTCACTACAGCCACCAGGGTGGGTTGGTAATCAGTGCTGGGCAGGTTCCAGTAGGCCGTGCCTGCACTGTTTGGTGGTGTGATGTCAAGTGCATGGTGCAGGTAGGCAGGATACAGCGGGGAGATGGTTATGTGTGGAGCTGCTGTTTTGTCTCCCACTGGATGCTCCATGAGGTTGCTTTCTCGTACCCCTATTTGCTGGTCTCCGATAGGAGTCCAAGATGGTGGATCTGCTCTGTGTTAGCTAGTAGGGGACCTCTGCATGAATCTCTCCTTGCTCTCCATTCTCTGTCAGTTTTCTCAGTCCATTTGGTGCTTGGCTGAGTTCTTTATCTCTTCATTTGATGTTTTAGGGTTTCAGGATTGTTGTATTCTCTGTTCAGCTTAGTTTTTCGGATCTTTGCTGTGGAGGGATGGCGAGGTGCTTCTGCCTAGAGCGCCATTTTGCCTGAACCCCTGTAAGTTATTTAATAACAATATGTGGCTTATACATAGCTAATATTTATTTCAAAGCTCAAAGGTAGTCACAGATGAGACAGCCTCCAAGGGCCTCCTATGGCTCCTTAATGTTGCAAGTGCCCCTCCTGTCCTGTCATGTCACATGCCAGAGATAAAAATTTCCCTTTGTGCTCTTTCTTAGCAAAGCTCTATGGTCATTCAATTTCAGATGTAAGAGGAAACAAGTGCAACATTCCTTTTACAGTGGCTTGAGGACCAAAACTGTTCTTAAAACCTTATTTAGAGAACAAAATTTTAAAAGCTGAGTGCAAAGAAGGCCCAAGATTTTAAGTGTCGCTTTTGTTAGTTATTGGTGAAATATAAATAAGTTTATTTCTGTATATGAGGTGTGTATAGTGTGCTCACATGAACATATGTGTGGTTGAACCTTATTCAAGCAAGGTATGCATTCATGTACCTGCTATAACCATTGAGAATTAAAAAACCTTGGAATGGAGAGGTTAAAAGTCACCCATTCTAACCACATATTTATGAGTGTGACTGGATGAATGTGATACTAAATGTTGTAAGGAGGGCAAAAATTCAAACTTAGTATAAGAGATTTTCTAGATAGAGAATCCTTAGATGTTCTAGGAGTAGTCTCTTCCTTCTGTAGCTTGGTTATTCTCATTAAAACACTCATTCTTGCATGCACACACACACAAACACATTAGCACACATACACAAACTGATAACAGTTAAACCTTGTTTCTCATACTTAACAAATTAATTTTTGTTTCTAAAGATATTTTTTTTAATTTTAACCATGTGTTTCTGTCTTTGAATTAAATATTCCTCTTCTACAGAACCATAACTCTACATCATTTACTTATAATAATTGAGAACCTACTATGTATGAAGCATTGGACCAGGAAGCTGGGACATTTTATAGACTAAGTCATACCAAAAGGGACTATCAAAAATTTTTATTCTAGCTTGTTATAAGAGAACACTCTGTCCTCTGAAATTTTTCTATTTTCTATATTGTATCACAGACATTTGAATTTATTTTATAACTTGCTAATTATATGTCCCACTACCTATCTGTTAGTTTGTCATATTCTGATGGCTTACATGTTGCTGTGATGCTGGAAGTTATGCCACCAATATTTCATATACTAGCAGGATCATCATGGTAAAAAGGTGTCAGCCAAGCTTCCAAACTAGAAAGAAAAGCCCTAGAAGAAGAAAGACTAAGACTAGGAAGAAAGCCCTGGTAACGTACTTCCAAAAACTAGCCAATGAAAATCTTCTAGATCACAATAAAACACTGTCCAACTCACTTGCTTTGGATACTTCATCAGGAGGAATCAGTTGCTGTTTGGTGAAGAAGAGGGCCAACGGAGGTGAGTGAGACCCTCCATAAGATGGAATGGCACAATAGATGCCATAATGGACTCAACCATGCTAGCAATCATGAGGATCAGGCAATATTTTGTTCTGTTGAACATAAGGTCACCGTCAGTTGGAGCTGACTTAACGGCAGCTATCTATCTATCTAGTTACATGTTACTCTATGGTGAACCATGTAAAATCGTATATTTTTTAAAATAATGGATGAATTGAATAAGTAACATAATGAGTACAATAGATATATATTCTAGGAATCAGTCTATTTTCCTGTTTCCTCCACAGTTAATCAGAAATAAATATTAAGGCACCACTTTAATATCTATGTTTATGATAGAATTCTAAAAATTCTATGTGTTCATTCATTTTTCATATAATAAATTATTTACTGTGGGCTCACTCTGTTCTTGGCTGGCTATTATGAAACTGAGACACAGAGATGAATTTAAAAAGGCATAATCTTTTATTCATTATCTATTAACAAAAATCAGTATGCAAACAAATGAATCTAAATATCTGGTGAAAGAGTAGCGACAAAGTCATGCAAAATACTTAGCAGAAATAGCATTAATCTCATTTGGTAAGGGAAATATTCCTGAATGAGGTAAATTTGACAGGTGGGTATTCTTGGCAGAAAATATTATAAAAGTACACAGTTGGGAAGAAAAGCTGGTGTCACAAGGAAACTAAGATATGTGTTATTACTGAAATGTAACTGAGCTTAGAGAAATGTTGAAGTGTTGTGATGGGAGATGAGATCAAGGATATAGGCAGGAGACATGAGATAAAAATTATTGTATTCCATGCTAGGAGAATTTTACTTTGTGGGTTATGGGAAACCAGAATAGGATGTTCAGCAGTCTACTGACATAACCCATGGTATAGCAATGAAAATAATGGGTTCTGATTCGACATTGCCAGGATACGGAACTCAGCTTTGCCACGAATAAGCCATGAGACTGGTCAATTTATCTAAGTATTCAGTGCTTTTACACCCCCATAAGTTTACACATCCATAAGTGGCAAATAAAATAGTACCTATACCATAGGGTTGTTGTGAGAATTAAATTAGTTAATAATATATGTAAATTCACTTAGAACAGCCTGTGATATAGTAAACATGATACCAGTCTTAGGTATTACTCTTTATGTTTTTCTTGATATTCTAAAGTGTCAGCAATGTGCACATGAATTTGAGGAGACCAAGGTTAGGTTCAGTTAGATGGTTAGAAAGACATGGTTTTAAAATAATACAATAAAAAGGCTATCATAAGAATACAGATAGGAGATAATGAGCACCTGAAATCAAGTAGTAGAAGCCATAACAGAGAGTGAAAGACAGATCTGGAAAACATGTTTGTTTTTTCTTTAGTTTTTTTAAGTCTGAGATTACATTTTTTTTTAAAGATATATTTTATAAAGAAATAGATTGCATATGAATGAATGGAAAATGTATATATGTATACGTATCTCCTATTTTAGACCAATAGAAGCAAACTATCTTCATATGTATTTTAATATTTTTACTGAAAATATGACTTGAAGATTTCCCATATTTATGCATGTAAAAAATACTTCATTTTCTTTTTCTTTGTCTTATTCTCTTCCTTTCTGTCTTACTTTTACAGACACATTAGAAAAGTTCACAAAATGTAGCAATTACTTGAGTAAGTATCACTAAGGTCAAGATACAGAACACTGCTAACACACCAGAACCCCCTTGTGCCATTTCCCAATTAAAAACAGTCCTTCTTTCTTTAGTTAAGCACCATATCTGCCATCTCTGTGTGACGGTTAATTTTATGAGTCAACTTGGCTAGGCTATGATTCTCAGGTGTTTGGCTCAATACTAGTGTAGCTGCTGTCACGGAGTAGGTACATGTGATTAAATCAGTTGGTATTGGGTAGAGGAGATTACTTTCCATACTGTAATCTAATGTAATATCATTACCTTACATCTAACGTAATGTAATGTGATGTAGTGTAATGTAAATGTAATGCAATGCAATTGCCTTCCATGATGCAATGTAATGTAATGCAATCACTTTCCATGATGCAATCTAATGTAACGTTATGAACCGGTTGAGGTTATATTAGTATAAGGTGAATCCGAAACCTAATCACTTCTGTTTTATAAAAAGAGTAGAATATGCACAAACACACACACAGAGGAAGACAGATGACATATGAGAATCAACCACAAGCAAAGGAATGTCAAGGATCACCAACAGACATCAGAACTCAAAAAGAGACTTACAGGAGGAATCAACACAGTCAAGACCCTGATTTGGACTTTTAGCCTCCAGAACTGTGAGCAAATAAATTTCTGTTCTTTAACGCAACCCACTTGTGGTATTTCTGTTAAAGCAGTACTGGGTAACTGAGACTGAATTTGGTATTAGGAAGTGGGGTGCTGTTCTAACAATACCCAATATGAGAATGTAGTTTTGCAACTGGGTAATGGGTAAAGGCTGGAGGAATTTTAATGTGTTTCATATTAAAGCCCTACATGTCTTGAAGAGACTATCGGTGGAATTATGAACAATAAGGGTGATTCTGATGAGGGCTCAGAAAGAAATGAGAGACGTGGGGAAAGCCAGAAATGTGGATGTTAAAGGTTCTTCTGGCAAGGATTTAAAAGGAAATAATGTGCATATTATTGGACACTGAAGGAAAGACAATTCTCTTTATATGTTGGCAAAGAATTTGTCTGTCTTATGTTTGAATGTTTTGTGGAAGGTAGAGAATGTGAGTGAAGAATTTGGATATTTGGCTGAGGAGATTTCTGAGCATGATTTTAAAGGGGCAGTGTGCTGCTTATAGTAAACTTGAGGAAGCCAGGATTCAAATCAGGCCAACTTCCTGGAGAGCACAGACTCTTAATGACAAAATTATCCTGCTTTTCACTATATTCCGTGGGATGAGTCAATGCCATGTACAGTCTGAAATGCTTCCTAAGTATTCATTCTTGGTTGAGAAAACTCATTGCCGTTGAGTCGATTCTCACTTACAGCAACTCTATACAACACAGTTGAACTGCCCCATAGGGTTTCCAAGGCTGTAATCTTTATGGAAGCAGACTGACACATCATTCTTCTGTGGATTTGAACTGCTGACCTTTCGGTTAGCAGCCAAGCACTTAACCATTGCGCCACTAAGGCTCCTTTGTTGAGAAGCAGTTCTCTAATACCAAAACTGTCTCTGCTACTGCTTGGGAAGCTTTGTACTCTGGCATTAGCATTTTTCTCCTTGATATGATAAAAGGAAGGAAGGACTGAATAAAAAGTCCAGTTTGATTGAAGTCTTTCCTGTGTGAAGCGTAAAGTTAAACAAGATGCTACTTTTTAATCCTGACAAATATTATGTAGATCAGTTAATAAATGTGACACTGCAGCTTCCTACATTTAGTGTGTTAAACCTCATCGGTGTATAGCCCAAGGAGACTGCACCATTTGGGACATCTGTCAAATGCAGTTTTAAAGTGCCTTTTAATATTGGTCACAATACATTATTTATCATCAAAATAACCTTTAAGGTAAGGAATAATGGTCTTATTTTCCCTCTTTGGTCCCCAAAACACTTAACCTTTTCATGGATGATTATTTTTCTTTTGGAATTTTTTGGCAATGCGATGTTTTTTCATTAATGGAATGCAGGCTGAATCATTTTGCTGGTAGTTTTTTATTATTTGAAAAAATGGGGTGCCAACTGCACGCTGGCTGTATCGGTACCATGTTCCATGAAATACATTGCAAACACAGTACATACCAGTACCATGGAAATGCATCATACTTCCTGCTTACACTTGAGCCATAAAATATCTTACTCAACTTTCTAAAAATGCACATGAAATACTAAATAAACATTGTAATTTGTGTGCATAACTGTTGTCTGTTTGATTTAGAATGGGCCATATAGGTACCATGTTCCATGAAGCACATCACATATGCAGTACCTATCATATTATGGCCCAGGAAGTGCATCACAAACTGTTTTCACCCCAAAAATAACTTATTTACTTGAATACTTCCCAAAGCCAGTAACTGTACCTTCCCAATAACACAAAGGAAATAGTAAACATACTTGCAAGCCTTATCTTGCTATACAGAAGCCAAAAGACACAAAAGTTTCACACAGTCACTCCTCCAGGATGCATCCCCTCATACAAAATGACTCTCAACACTCAAATGTGGCCCAGACCAACTTTCCTGCTTTTTAGGCAGTTGCCCAGATCATACTAAAGTGGCTCAAATACCTGCCAATACATCTCCAGGAGTGGCAAATTCGAGTAGTCGGTTTATCTACCTGTAACCGTTTTAAGGATCAGAGAATGATAGACAAGTTAAGGTTATTACTAGTTCAATAAAACATGTCTCCTGAATCCTGACCTTGTGGCTTGCCTTTGCTTAAAAATGATTCTTCTCAGATTTGTGAAATGTGAAATGCAGCTTTTTAATATTCAGCTCAGCAAACCATTATCTTTTGCATATACGTTTTGAATAAAAAGTGCTTCATAAACTAGGAGGCCATTTAAAGAAGGGAAGATGTTACATAAACAAGCATCTCGTAGGCATCACCAAGATTTACCAAACTTTATGTAAGAAAAACAGTGAAAGAAAATACATTCGTTGTGAAACCGGTCACCTGAATAAATTGGGACTAAGTAGGTATAAACTGCCACTTCACCAAGTACGAAGAAATCAAATGAGCAGAAAAGAAGAGGCATCAATAAAAGTCTTTGTTGTCTGCGGAAGAAAGAAAAGTGCAAAGGGAAAATGAACGAGTTTATTAAAATCTTTTTTTTTTCCTCTGCCTCTGTTATGAAATGAACACAGTCCTTTTGTTTAATCAAATTTTCCTTCATATTCAAATTATTCTCTGGTGTTTTTCATTGTGACTTAGGCCAAGCTCATGTATCAGACATTGGGAAGAAAAACATGCTCTCTGAAGAAGGAATCTCATTCAACTCTGAGAATCCATGGTGGATGATACTTTCTTGTGACGCATGTATAACTTAGATACTGAAGACAAGGTTTTACCTCAGATGCTTTTCCTGATGACTTCATAACATATTGTACATTTTGAAATGCATAAAGGATTGTGCATTTTGAAAGAGGGAACAAAATTATGTTAAAATTTTTGAGTCTATTATCCTGCATTTAATCCAGTAACAGGGTATAGTAATTCTGTCTCCTAATAGTATTTCGAATGTATCCAGAAATCTCCTATGTTCCCTGTTATTTATTTATTATTTCTCTATTTTTCAGTACAGTTGCCATCAGCTCTTTTCTGGTCAACACACTCCTACTAAGTTGTCTGCAATCTCCATTCTTGCCCCTTTTAATCAATCTTTTCATAGTTGCTAGCGTGAGCTTTTCAAAAGTTATATTGGAATCTTCAGTGGTTTCATGCCAAAAACATGCCAAACTTCTTACCACGGTCTATATGTCAGGTGATTACATAACTTTTCTCCAAACTAGGACACATTTGAGACTCAAAAGGAGCACTATTAATAATCATGCTAGGAAAATAGGCATAAACCAAGCATAAACCTGTATGACTCATGGATAACTGAATCATATGATTACTGTACCTTATAAGAGTCTGCATGATTTGATCTACAACTATATCTTCAAAACTTTACATTTCCTTCCTCCTCTCTCTGACACAGTGGGCTTTTTCAATTAAAGAGAGAGTATTTTTTTGGTCTCAAGTTGCTTCCTCTATCTGGAATTTTTTTTTTTTTTTTAACATTTCTCACTTGGCTTAAATGTCACCTCCTTGTATATTTATTTTCTGAACAACCTGTAGAACATCAGTTTCCCATAATCTTAGATCTCCAAATGCATCTTTCATAAAAGGAACCACAATTTGTAATGATTTAGGGTTATTTGTCTCTTCTTTGTTATAATGTAACCATACTGAAAATAATGAGCATACCTTCTATTCTCAGCACCTAAGCAGAATTCCTGGCACATAATGACACTCAGAAAACACTAGAAAATGAATGAGTGTACTAAATGGTGACAGATCTCTGGGGAGGGTGTGACTAATTCTACAAGGATGGTCATTAAACATTGTTCCTCTGGGCTGGAATTTGAGAGAGAAGTCAGGCCTTAGGCCAATAGCATGCTACTCTAACCTTTGAGCAAACCAACCACAGGAAATGTAGAGGTATAGTTCCCATAGCCATGTTGTAACATCCTATATGTATGACTCTTGATTTTTAATTAATAAATAAACCTTAATAGGCATTCTGTTTTGTGGGGTAGAAAGCAGTAAGAATTCTAAATTTTATTTTAAAATAAGAATAGAATTGATAATAGTAATACAAACTCTCATATTTCTCATCAAATTATAATTGTAACACTACAACCCTATGCATCTATCAGTTCACACTTATGTAATTACAATTTGCTATCCAGTTTACTTTCACTCTGAATCCATTCCCTGCACCATGTACTCATTAATCTCCAACAAGGAATATCATCCCTAAATCTCCTAGGATTAATTAGTTGTGCCTTCTAGTATATTATAAATATTGATCCATACCTATATTACAGTATTCACCACATCATCTCCCAATTTATTCCTTTATATGTTCTTTTTTCCAGACTAGACTGTGTTGTTCCAATGACAGAAATCAGGTCTTATTTTTGTATCTTTAGAACCAAGTACAGGCTATTGTAAGTAGTGGGTTCTCTAAAGATGGTGGTTGAAAACTAAATTCCCTTTTTTATTCTGTCCAAATTTTCCTAATTAGAATCTTTCAAATCTCCCCATTACCAATACACAACAACATTAATACTTCAGTTTAACACTCAAAGCCCTCTGTAATCTGGCCCCACCCTAAATATTCACCAGATATAAGCAGGTGGCACAGTGGTTAAGAGCTCGCCTGCTAACCAAAAGGTTGGCAGTTCGAATTCACCAGCCACTCCTTAGAAACCCTATGGGACAGCTCACTCTGACCTATAGGGTCGCTATGAGTCAGAATCAACTAGACAGAAATTGGTTTGGTTTTTTTATTTTTTTAATGTAGCAAGCCAACAGTCAAGAAGTTTCATTTGTGTGGTATTTGTGATATTAGCTCCCAGGAGAATATCAGCTTCCTGATGGATTTTGCCTTGTCGCCTCCATCTTTTTTCAGTTTAAAAAGTTCAATACTATTCTCTCTCCAGGGACTTTGTCTTCTGGGTAATCATTCCATAGCTATTTTCCCAAATTCCTCAGCTTATTTATTCAAGAGGGTAGAATCAAAGGAGAAGGAGATAAAACCTAAGTGGAGAATGAGAGCTAGGCAGGTTGGAGAAAGGAAAATCGATAGATGATAGGTAGATGGATAGATGATAGACAGATAGACGGACAGACAGACAGACAGGTAGATCGATAGATAGACACATGATATGAGAGGAAAAATAAGATGTGGCTATAAAATAAGTAAATTACCTGGTTCTAACGACTTTTTTCAAAGATGGGTAAAAATTATAGTGATCCAGGTGACTATATTAAAGCCTATATCTTATATGTATAACACTTACTTTTCTACAAACCTATAATTCCAACAATCTGCAAGGTATTCCAAGGAATAGAATAAAATATCCTGAACTATTTTTACTGAATTAACCTAGAGTAGTAGCTTATAGACATATGTAATAGATCTTCAATAATACATTTATCAAACCAATTTTTATTATAATTTTGATTTGATCCCAGCCAAAATATCTTCTAATTACTGTATAAATACAAAGACACACATCTTTATGCACACACATATATATTAATATAACCATATTTATAGTATGCCAATTATATATATATGAGAATTTACATGCATGTGTCTGTGTGTGTGTAATTGTGTCATTCAGTCCTTTAAAGATGATTGAATAAAGGCAAAGTAGTGTTTTGAGGACTAGGATGATGGCATGCTGGTATATTATAAGGCAATGTGAAGGACTTGTGGTTGAAATAGATCTTATGGATTCAAGATCAAAGCTAATGCTCTGTAACATTGATTTAGCCAGTATCCATAGCAAAGCTTTTGATTTTTTTTTTTTTTGAGATTGTCAAGGAATAAGGTAGGAGATAAAAGATTCGAAAATTCGGTGTAAGAACTGAGTCATTTATTTTAAAGGCTTTATCATTGCAAATGGAGGCAAACTGATATTTGTCAGGAGGATGAGAAACAGGACAACAAAGGAGAAAGTCTTAAAAGTAATTCTGTTGTATATGGTGTTAGTTTATTTTGTTTTGTGCATTTTGTTTCACTTTTAAAATCATAAATACCAATGATGTAATCTTCAGCAGCTTTTTACCATTGAAAAATTTACAGAGCATACACTTTAATAAAGAGCAGCAAATACATTTTTTCTCTTGAAATACCATTTAGTTGTCCAATGTTTTGTTGCTAAGTCTGAGCTCATTGTTGCAGCCACTGTGTCAATCCATCTCACTAAGGGTCTTCCTCTCTTTCACTGACCCTCTATTTTACCAAGCATGATGTCCTTCTCCAGGGACTGGTCCTTCCTTATAACGTGTCCACAGTATGTGAGACAAAGTATCACCATCCTCACTTCTAAGGAGTATTCTGGCTGTACTTCTTCTAAAGCAGATTTGTTTGTTCTTTTGGCAGTCCATGGTGTACTCAATATTCTCGCCAACACCATAATTCAAAGGTGTCAGTTTTTCTTCGGTCTTCCTAATTCATCGTCCAGTTTTTGCACGCATATGAAACGATTGAAAATACTGACTTGGGTAAGGTGCATCTTAGTCTTCAAGGTGACATCTTTGCTTTTTAACACCTCAAAGAGATATTTTGCAGCAGATTTTCCAATGCAATACATCCTTTCATTTCTTGACAGCTGCCCCCATGGGAATTGATTGTGGATCCAAGTAAAATGAAATCCTTGACAACTTCAATATTTTTCCCTTTTATTATGATGTTGCTTAATGGTCCAGTTGTGAGGGTTTTTGTTTTCTTTATGTTGAGGTGTAATCCATACCGAAGGCTGTAGTCTTTGATATTCATCAGTAAGTGCTTCAAGTCCTCTTCATTCTCAGCAAGCAAGGTTGTGTCATCTGCATAATGCAGATTGTTAATGAGTCTTCCTCCAATCCTGATCCTCTGTTCTTCATATAATCCAGTTTCTCAGATTATTTGCTCAGCATACAGATTGAATACATATGGTGAAATGATACAACCCTGAGGCACACCTTTTCTGATTTGAAACCACTCAGTATCCCCTTGTTCTATTTTAATGACTGCCTTTTGGTCTATATAGAGGTTCTGTATGAACAAAATTAAGGGTCCTGGGATTCCAATTCTTGCAATGTTTTCCATAATTTGATATGATTCATACAGTCGAATGCCTTTGCATAGTCAAAAAAACACAGGTAAATATCTGTCATGGTTTGAATTGTGTTCTTCCAAAATAACTGTCAGTTTGGCTAGGTCATGATTCCCAGTATTGTGTGATTGTCCACCATCTTGTCATCTGATGTAATTTTCCTAAGTGTTGTAAATCCTATCTCTATGATGCTAATGAGATGGGATTAGCAGCAGTTATGTTGATGAGACTCAATCTACAAGATTGGATTGTGTCTTAAGCCAGTCTCTTTTGAGATATAAAAGAGAGAAGCGAGCAGAGAGACATGAGGGACCTCATACCATCAAGAAAGTAGTGCCAGGAGAAGAGCGTGTCCTTTGGACCTGGAGTCTCTGCACTGAGAAGCTCCTAGTCCAGGGGAAGATTGATGACCAGGACCTTCCTCCGGAGCCGACAGAGAAAGAAAGTCTTCCTGAATTTGGTCTTCTAGCCTACTAGGCTGGGAGACAATAAACTTCTGTTTGTTGATGTCATGCACTTGTGGTATTTCTGTTATAACAGTACTAGGTAACTAAGACAATATCTTACTAGTGTCCTCTCCTTTTAGCCAAGATCCATCTGACGTAAGCAATGATATATCTCATTTCGTGTCCTCTTGTGAATCCAGCTTGAATTTCTGGTAGTTCCTTGTCAATGTACAGCTGCAACCATTTCTGAATGATCTTCTGAAAAATTTTACTTGCTTGTGATAACATTGATATTGTTCAATAAATTCTGCCTTCTGTTGGATCACCATTTTTTTTATAATAGACACAAATATGGATCTCTTTCAGACAGTTTGCCAGGTAGCTGTCTTCCTTTTGGCTTACATACTCCCTTTTCCCCAAACATTTATCCACTTAAAGCAGGTGAATAGCCTATTACTTTATCATATAATTCTCTTTTCAGCACTATAAACTCCTCCTAGAGCCAACTGTGTATACTTAGCATCCTTCAGGTATACATGCTCATCTAAACTTTAAAATTTATTTTTAACATTTCTGGAGGCTAAAAGTCAGTATCAGGGCCTCAATCATGTTGATTCCTTCTGTGAGCCTCTCTCCTCATTTCTGGTGTCTGTCAGCAATCCTTAGTGTTCCTTTTCTTGCAAACCATCTATTATGGGTTGAACTGTGTCCCCCCAAAAAATGTGCATCAGCTTGGCTAGTCCATGATTCCCAGTGTTGTGTGACTGTCCACCATTTTGTGATCTGCTGTGATTTTCCTATATGTTGTAAATTCTACCTCTGTGATGTTAATGAGGCAGGATTATAGGCAGTTATGTTAAAAAGGCAGGCCTCAGTCTACAAGATTAGGTTGTATCTTAATTCAATCTCTTTTGAGATATAAAAGAGAGAGGTGAGCAGAGTGACACAGGGACATCTTACCACCAGGAAAGTAATATTGGGGGCAGAGTGCATCCTTTGGACCTGAGGTTCTTGTGCTGAGAAGCTCCTAGACTAGGGGAAGATTAATGACAAGGCTCTTCCCCCAAAGCTGACAGAGAGAGAAAGCCTTCCCCTAGAACTGGCACCCTGCATTTGGACTTCTAGCTGCAGCAGTATATTGACATGGAACTACCAGAAATTCAGGCCAGATTCAGAAGAGGATGTGGAACTACTGATATCATTGCTGATGTCAGATGGATCCTGGCTGAAAGCAGAGAATACCAGAAAGATGTTTACCTGTGTTTTATTGACTACGCAAAGGCATTCAACTGTGTGGATCAAAACAAATTATGGATAACATTGAGAAGAATGGGAATTCCAGAACACTTAATTGTGCTCATGAGGAGCCTGTACATAGATCAGGAGGCAGTTGTTCAGACAGAACAGGGGGATACTGCATGGTTTAAAGTCAGGAAAGGTGTGCAGCAGGGTTGTATCCTTTCACTATACCTATTCAAACTATATGCTGAGTAAATAATCTGAGAAGCTGGACTAAATGAAGAAGAATGGGGCATCAGGATTTCAGGAAACCTCATTAACAACCTGAGTTATGCAGATGACACAATCTTGCTTGCTGAAAGTGAAGAGGACTTGAAGCACTTACTGATGAAGATCAAAGACCACAGCCTTCAGTATGGATTACACCTCAACATAAAGAAAACAAAAATCCACACAAGTGGACCAATAAGCAGCATCGTGATAAACAGAAAAGATTGAATTTGCAAGGATTTCATTTTACTTGGATCCACAATCAACACCCATGGAAGTAGCAGTCAAGAAATCAAGTGACGCACTGTATTGGGCAAATCTGCTGCAAAATACTTCTTTAAAGTGTTGAAAAGCAAAGATGTCACCTTGAAGACTAAGGTGCACCTGACCCAAGCCTTGGTATTTTCAATCATACCACATGCATTCGAAAGCTGGACAATGAATAAGGAAGACCAAAGAAGAATTGATGCCTTTGAATTGTGGTGTTGGTGAAGAATATGGAATATACCATGGAATGCCAAAAGAATGAACAAATCTGTCTTGGAAGAAGTACAACCAGAATGCTTCTTAGAAGCAAGGATGAGGAGACTACATCTTACATACTTTGGACATCTTGTCAGGAGAGATCAGTCCCTGGAGAAGGACATCATGCTTGGTAAAGTAGAGGGTCAGTGAAAAAGAGGAAGACCCTCAAGGAGATGGATTGACATAGTGGCTGCAACAATGGTCTCAAGCATAACAATGATTGCGAGCATGGCGCAGGACCGGACAGTGTTTCGTTCTGTAGTACATAGGGTTGCTATAAGTTGGAACCAACTCGACAACACCTAACAACAACAGCCTCCTAGACTGTGAGAGAATAAATTTATTTTGTTGAATCCACCCACTTGTGGTATTTCTGTTACAGCAGCACTAGTTAACTAAGAAATCATCCTTACATGCAGTCTGTCTTCCCCTGTGTGAGTGTGTTTATGTGTCCATTCTACTCTTTTGATAACTCAGAAGTAATTAGGTCTAGGATCCAATCTACACTGCTATGACCTCGACTATTCAGTTGATTACATTACCTTACATTGCATTATAGAAGGTGATTCCCTTGCATTCCATTAGATATACAGTCATTACATTACATTACATCACATCACATCACATTATGGAAGGTAATCAATCAGCTCTAGCCAAGGCCAACTGATTTAATCATGTATTACTACTCTCAGATAGCAACTAGAGTTGCATTTGGCCAAACAATTGGGAACCTATCCAGGTTGACACATAACATTAAGCTTCCTAGTCTCTTTCCCAGTTAGGATACAACTTGTACTTTTGTCTTTTGTGACTACTTGCTGAAAGTTCTCCTCTGCTTTTCATATGCTTTGGATTTGGGCTCTTTCTTAGTCTCTGCTCTACATGATCCTGTAATTCAGTAGGTGCTTATGAGAAAACTGTACATATATTTGTCAGTCACCTCCACTGAAAGAGCGACTTGTTTTTGTATCCTATGGAGCACTCTTCATGGGTGCAATGTACATGTCTTCAGCATTTTACTCACACCCATTGGAAAGTAATTCAGGGTTCAACTCAACTCACTGAGGTTCTCTCACCTCCAGTTTTTAGGCCCTCCATTACTTTCTAACTCAGTAGTTCTCACTGCTTTCAAAGTAATTATTTCTCTATTTTTACAGAGATGTTCTATATATTCTTGGCAGGATCTCTGGTTTACTACTAGCTAGTCCATCTCTCTTTGAGACAGAAGTTCAAATGATAATCATTAAATCCTATTGAAATATTATCTCCTCTGCATTAAAATAAAAACAACAATAAACCTAAATACTACAGTAAGAAATACACTCAAATGAGCACTGCCAAGATGAACAGTTAGGTAAAATGACAATAACACATTTCAAGAGGCCATAATCCATCTATATATTTTTTATTATACAATACACTTTTGCCTAGCTAATGCATTCACAAGATAAACAAGTATTCATAATTTTAAAGAGTACAAAATGTCAAATAATTTTTTGGAATTATATCTATTTTATGCAAACAAAACTAAAGTACATTAGTACATTTCCATTTAGATAGAATTCAAGAGCTTCAAGTTAATCTAACAATCTATCTTCATGATGATGTAGAAATAGTTTTAAATTGGTATGAAAATTGAATGCTTGAAAATAGCCTCAGAAATATGCACAAGTTCGAAATAAAAAATGCTAACTTGGCACAAAAGGATTGAGCTTTGTAAACTTTTTATATCTACTCAAATAAATCATTCCAAATAACACTTCTACCATATTAATTGTGCAGTATTCATTATTTTATGTTCCTTTAGATGTAAATACCTAGAGAAGGTGATTCAGAAATCATTTTCTAAGTGACCATCAATTTGTGAAAACATTACTGTTTTTAAAGCATTAGAGAAAACAATTAATCTTTGATAAGCACTAGCAATATTTTTAATGAACAGTGGAATAAAAAATTTAGCATTTGAATATGAAGATTTCATGTGTTCATTTGCAGTTCCCTTTTTTCTTAAGGCAGATATGGAATCTGAAATTCAATTCTGATTAGAGAAAAACAATGATTTTCTTTTTTGTCTAAAATCTTGATCTTTCTCTAAAAAGTGTAAATAGATGTTTGTGACTCATGAAAAACTGATTTTTAAAATACCTGTATATAAACAAGAGAAAAAGTGGGTATTACTTGTCTTCTTATCAGATGAATAACAGCTTCAGTGCTTTATTTATCACTCTTCAGTCATCATACGTATATAGGTGGATCAATGCCCCTTTTTCCTTGGCAGTAGGAGCTGCTTCTTTTTCCTTAGCAATGGGAGGTGACTACATCTGTTGGAGAACATACTGAACTTTTCTTTGTTAGGAATTCTGGTTCCACTGTGATAGAGTGAATGGAGGGGAGATGCAGCAGGTGTACATAACATAAAACCCATTGCCATCAAGTCAATTCTGACTCATAGTGACCCTATAGAACAGAGTAGAACTGCCTCATAGGATTTCCAAGGAGTAGCTGGTGGATTCGAGCTGCCAACCTTTTGGTTTGCAGCTGAGTTCTTAGCCACTACACCACCAGAGCTCTGTATATAACACAGTGATTAAGAATGTGGGGGCATTTGAGTCCAGACATGTCAATCAAAAATTTTAGCTCTTCCAATTTGTAACTATATGACTTTGAAGATCTCTATCTCTCCCTCTCACTTCAGAGCTAAGTTTCCTCTTCTATAAAATGGGGATACATGTAGTTCATACCACAGAGTGATTAATGGGATCATGTATATAGAGTGGTAATGTAGTGCCTGATTCTCGGTAAATAGTTGCCATAATTGTTTTATTATTTATTTCAAATTTGTGACAATTTTCTCTTAAAGGGACAGTTTTCTTTGTGTTTACATTTTAAAAATAATATTCATAGGCACTAGGGGCTTGGAAAATAAAAAGTATCTTAAATCAGGAGATTAGCAATCTACAGCTCACAGGCTAAATCTGGCCTACAGCCTGTTTCCATAAATGAAGTTTTACAAATTTTATTATATACATATGCAATATATATAGTGGCTTTCATTCTGCAATGACATGGTAGAGTAATTGTGACAGAGGCTATATGGCACAAAATGCCTACAATATTTGCCATCTGACCTTTTACAGAAAAACTTTGTCATTACAGAGATGCAAATCAAAACGACAATGAGATACGTTGGCAAAGTTATGGAGAAATTGGAACTTACACCCATTGCTGGTGGGAATGTAAAATGGTACAGCCACTGGGGAAAATCGTTTGGTGGTTCCTTAAAAAGTTGAATATGGAACTACCATATGACCCAGTAATTCCAATTCTAGGTATATACTCAGAAGTGAATGCAGGAATGCAAACAGAAACCTGTACATCCATGTTCATTAGAACACTTTTCACAATAGCCAAAAAGTGGAAACAATCAACACATCCATCAACAGATGAATGGAGAAACTAAATGTGGTATATAAACACAGTGGAATTCTACTCAGCCATAAAGAGAAATAAAATCCTGATGCATAACCCAACATGGATGAACCTTGAAAATATCATGCTGAGTGAAATAAGTCAGTTGCAAAAGATCAGATACTATATGATCTCACGTATATGAAAAAAGCAAATATTATAGAAACCAAAAATTATTTGTGGTTACCAGGGTTGGGATGGAGGGACAAAGGGCAAGTTTTTGCTTAGGGGGCACTTATTTTATGTTAATGGTGGTGAAATAATTTGGAAAATGATAGAACGGTTGCACAACTTGAAGGATGCAATTAATGTCACTGAATTGTGTAGAAATTGTTGAGTTGGCATATGTTTTGTTATATATATTTGCACCACAATTTTTTAAAAAGTAATATATATATTTTTCACAATGTAGGCTACATGATATAGTGGAAAGTTCAATGGAAAAGAATTCACAGAATTTGTTTATCTCTGCAGTGCCACTAAATTGCTGGGTGACTTTGAATGCCATAGTTTATGAGCCTCAGTTAATTCATGATTAGAGAAAGTAAATAAGTGAACTTATTTAAAAAATTATCTTCAGCTCTATTTTTATATGATCATAAAAAATAGAACTCTAGAACATTCAGTATTACCAAGTTTATGAAATTTTGTCATCCATTTAAAAGACTGCAATTTTCCTACTACATTTGCCATTCTCCTTATTTTATGCCAAATTCCTTGCAATGTTTACGAGCATTATTTCCATCCTTCTGAAAAGGATCATGTGTGTGAATTCATTTTTTTCCCAATAAATGTAGGTGCTCTGAAACACCTTTAAATACAGCAATGATTTTAAAATGGAAAGTTATCAAGTCAAGAGTTACAGATGTGGTTTCATTGTACTGGAATTTATTTGCATGATGAATCATCTACTAATTTTTAACATAATAATGCAGTAGCAATTAAGCAATGGAGCTTGTCTCTATAGTTGAATATTTTTCAATTCATTCATTTCACTTATCTATCACAGCTGAATTTTTAATTAGTATCAGTTTATTTTTAACAGAATTATAACTGCTGCATATAGTATTCTAAAGATAAGTACTTTACTGTCTCTAAGAAACACTGAGAAACCTACTGTTAATTTATTTGTCTATATAGTTGTTTCTCTTTAATTAAATAGATAAAGCAAGTTTCAACTGAATCTATATAAATGCACATTTTTGTGGAGATTTCTCTTGTGTGCATTAAACTTAATCAGTGGGTCTAAGGAAAATTTTCAGTTAGTAATTTAAAGAATTTTATACTGTATCATTATATTCATTCAATAGAAGTCACATAAATAATAATTTTAGTAGTGTTTACTCATTGTATAAAAAAGCTGAGTCATTTATTTGTATAAGATAAAACCTCTCTTTATTAGGATCTCATTTAATATCTTACAAAATTGAAGAAAATGGCTTAATCATTTTAGTTACAAAGCTAACTCAGCTCTTTAGTGAAAATCATAATATTAATATACTAGAAAAAAGTTTCAAAATTACAAAAGCAGTATAATTTTGTAGGGCTTTAATTAACCAGTGTTACTTTATTTAAACTAAATTATTTCTAGCATTATAACTACATGAGAATCTATAAAGAGATTCTGAAACTAAGAAATTAAAACATTTGAAATAACTTACCTCTGGTGCCTTTAAACCCTTACCAGAACATTAGGGCTTAATGTACTTCAACATTTTCTATAAGCATTTGGAATTCATGTGGTATCTAACTGTTCTCATTCATTTTTATTCTCTCCATCCTGAAACTATATGCATAAGAGTCCCTGGACTCCAACCAAACTATTAGATCAAGACTAGAAGTCCTTTTAACTTTTGAAGAAAACAAAACACAACACTAAAACACTATTACTCACAGACGCATTCTCAGTAACTAGGATTATGTTGAGTTAGATAAATCCGTTAAGAAAAATAATAACAAATTTAAAGAATAGAAACAACAAACTTAAGTCTTTAAAGTTTATGCTTATAATAGATTTTACATTTAAAATGTCTTCTGCTTATGTTTTATTTGCTCAATTCAGTTAAGTAAGGCATTTGAGCATGCACAAAAAATCTTTTTGCTTTTATTTGTATATTTTAAATTTTATAGGCTATCCATTTTATTATCACTGAAATGAGTTAATTTTCAACATCATTTAACAAAACTATTTTCTTCCCTTTGTAGAACTCAAACATGCTAGATAATTTTGGTTTCTAAAATATAACTGAAGACTTAAATAGATTTAATTATATCAGTATGTAAGATCTATTACTGAAAATCTTTCTCTGTGTCTCATCAAAATTTATTTGAATATTGAACAACATGTTCTACTAACAGCAGAAATTATAAAATGATATTATACTTATTTTTTTTGTTTTTTTCCGTTTACATATACGAAGGCAGATCAAGCTGTTATATAGGAGTGCAATTTAAAATTTATATATTTATTCATATTGTTTTGGTTTTCCCAAATGATCTGTCTTTGGAGGCTAAGAACAAAATAGTCTGGAGGTTATGCATATAATGTAGAAATTAATGTCTTCTTTTGTTTGAAACAACTCTTCTAAACAGAAGTAATCCTTAAGAATAGGATATGCTGAGAAATCTCAGGATTTTTCATTCCACTCTACAATATAGTCCATCAATTCATCTAGAAAACCAAAGAGACATTAAAAAAAAAAAACAAAAAACTTTTGAGCACAGCTTATTTGTATCATGTTTCTTTATCTCTCTGCAAAAGTGTTTTTATAACTTATTGTAAAAAATGACTGGAAAAATATTACCCATCTGCCCATGGGCTAGTGTCCATCAACCATACCAAGACTACATAAAAAAAAATCTCAATACAGTTTTTCAGCCTTATAAATATTTAGAAGACATGAGGAATCTTTGCTATAAAAGTGAACCATTTATTTTTTTCCTAAGATATTCTACAAGCTCCATAGTATATAGAACCTCATGGTATGGGGCCAAGAGAAGAAAGAAAACATGGAGACCACATACTAGAATATGGCTTTGGAATAACGTTGCTATAATCAATTTTTTGCAAAGTCACAGTGGCCATGGAACTATAATGAATAGTGTAGGGCCATGTTTGAGAATCATTTTGGCCATGTAAACATGGGGCTCAATATAAAGTAATACTTCTAAGAAAAATGGTAAAGCTGACATTAATTGAAAACTATATGCCAGTACTATGTAGTTATTTGAATTGTGTTGTATTTATTATCTTATTTAATGCACTCAGCAACCCTAAGAGATAGATGCTGTTAGTAATCGTATTTTACTGATGAGAAGTCTGGGATATAGCGAGATTAAGTTTATTGTCCCAAGATAACATGATAATTAAGTGTTAGATCCCTGGTCAGTCTATATCAAAAGCCTATATATACCACAAGCATATACGATCTGCCAAAGAGCCTTGCATAAAAGAGACACTTCATCACCAATGCACAGAACTAGAGTCACATGGTTAGAAGTATTCTTAATATTCGAGGGCAGGGCCAAGACGGCGGACTAGTTAGACACTTCCGGTGGACCCTCTTACAACAAAGACCCGAAAAAACAAGTGAATCAATTATATATGACAATCTAGGAGCTCTGAACATCTAAGACAAAGTTGAGGAATCAGACTGAGAGGCAGGGGGAGGGAGAGATGGTTCGGAAGCAGCGAGGCATTGCCAGACCTGACCCAGAGAGAACCTGAGCCCTTCAAGCCCAAGCAGCTCATGGGGGAGTGGTGAGCCAGGCAAACAGCAGTGCTCAGGAGGCCCGTTTTCCGCACCGTGAGAGACCCAGGACCAGAGAGTCTACTCGGTCACCCAGAACCAATGAGAAGCAGCCCTGGATCGGTGAAAGATAAGTACTTGCATACAGCCTACTGCGCAGATCAAAAACATCCCCCTTAGAGAAAAACCTCTCTCCCATTTACCTCCCCTCTCCCTGCTGTGCACTGGGTCCCAGACCGGCTTCATCAATTGCCAAGTCCCCTGGGCCAGAAGTAGGATGAAATGATGGTTACTTTCAGATACTGGAAAATTAGCTCTATGAAACAGCAATTAGTCTTGTTTTGTGTGGTCTAAATGGTAAAACTCAGACAATTTGATGGGAACTACAGGGAAATTGTAAAGAAGAATGTCTTTACAATCGTAAAGAATAATTGTAGTTATCCATCAATTTAATGTGCTACATTATAAGAATGGGACCCTTGCCTCTGCAGGAGTATAAGAGAGTTGAACAACCACTTGGAAAAAAAAGGACTCGGGGAGAAAGTAAGAACTGTATAACGTTTAAAGTTTCTCTCAGCTCTAAAATATAACATTCTACGATAAAGTTCTTTATAGTTTAACTCAATATTTATGTTAGACATTGAAACACAGATTTGTTGATACACCATGCAGGATCGAGAAGATATATTTCAGTAATTTTCAGTCCTTAGGTAAGAATTCAGTGAAGCCCAGCTTGCAATCAAAACCACTATTTTTCCCACGTTCAAAACTATCTCCTGAAACTTAGAAAAAGAAAAGTACTAACAGAATATCATCATGACTTTTTCTTCTTAAGTATGGAAAGTTTAAGACTCAACATATCCAGCTAGGGTTCAGAGACTGAGTATTTTTCTTCAAAATATTCCACGGATCCAAGATACTTTCTAGCAATCAAGTTCTAAATACATCTTGAATTTGAAACTTGTTTTTCTAACTAAAACAAAACAATTTATCAAAAGTAATTAGAGCCACAATTTTATGACTGAGTCATAGAAGGCTATAAGGCAATATGAAAAAATCTCTCCCCTCCCTATCTTAGTCCCACAAACCTACATATTTGTTGGAGTAGAATGAGGAAGAAGGGTCAAGAGCTACCAGGAATTGCAGAGAGGGAAAGAGGAAAAACTCTGTTCTACCAAGACACCATCACTGACAGCATTGTACTTAAGGATAAATCTTAAAATGTTCTTTTTGATGATGAATGCAACACCATTCTTCTTCAAGCTGTCATTCCCGGCATAGTAGACAATATAATTGTTCGATTCAAAATGGCCAATACCAGTCAATTTCAGCTCACTAATGCCTAGGGATATAGATGTGTAGGCATTCCATTTCATTTCTGACACTTTCCAATTTTCCTAGATTCATACTTTGTACATCCCACGTTCCGATTACTAATGGATGTTTGCAGCTGTTTCTTCTCATTTTGAGTAGTGCCACAACAGCAAACGAAGGTCCCAAAAGCTTGACTCTATCCACGTCATTAAGGGCTACTCTACTTTGAGGAGGCAGCTCTTCCCCAATCATATTTTGAGTGCCTTCCAACCTGAGGAGCTCATCTTCAGGCACTATATCATACAATATTCCACTGTTATTCATAAGATATTCACTGGTTAATTCTTTGCAGAAGTAGACAGCCAGTCTGTGTTAGTCTGGAAGTTCAGCTGAAACTTGTCCACTATGTGTGACCCTGCTGGTATATGAATACCGGTGGCATAGCTTCCAGCATCACAGCAATACCCAAGCCCCAACAGTATTACAAACTGACATACGCATACAACGAAGACCAGTTAATACGACTATTATTCAAATTTACGCACCAACCTCTAAGGCCAAAGATGAAGAAAATTGAAGATTTTACCAACTTCTGCAGTCTGAAATTGATTAAACATGCAATCAGGATGCATTGATAACTACTGATGACTGGAATGCAAAAGATGGAAACAAAGAAGTATTGGTAGTTGGAAAATACGGTCACTGGTGATAGAAACAATGCCAGAAATAGCATAATAGAATTTTGCAAGACTTCTTCATTGCAAGTACCCTTTTTCAACAACAGAAACGGTGACTATACACGTGGACCTTGCCAGATAGAATACATAGGAATCAAATTGACTACATCTGTGGAAGGAGATGATGGAAGAGCTCAATACCATCAGTAAGAACAAGGCCGGGGCTGACTATAGAACGGAGCATAACAGCTCACATGCAAGTTCAAGTTGAAGCTGAAGAAAATGAGAACAAGTCCATAACAGCCAAAGTAGGAACTTGAGTATATCCCACCTGAAAGTAGAGACCATCATAAGAAATGATTTGATGAGTTGAAGACTAATGACCAAAGACCAGATGAGTTGTGAAATGACATCAAGGCCCTCATACATGAAGAAAGCAAGAGGTCATTAAAGAGAATGAAAGAAAAGACCAAAATGGATGTCAGAAGAGACTCTGAAAGTTGCTCTGGAATGTAGAGTAGGTAAAGCAAAAGGAAGAAATGATGAAATTAAAGAGTTGAACAGAAGATTTCAAAGGGCAACTTGAGAAGACAAAGTAAAGTATTATAATGACATGTGCAAATACTTGGAGGTAGAAACCAAAAGGGAAGAACATGCTCAGAATTTCTCAAGTTGAAAGAACTGAAGAAAAAATTCAAGGCTTGAGTTGCAATACTGAAGGATTCTATGGGGAAAATATTAAATGACTCAGGAAGCATCAAAAGAAGATGGAAGGAATACACAGAGTTACTGTACCAAAAAGAATTGGTTGACGACCAATCATTTCAAGAGGTAGCATATGGTCAGGAACCAATGGTACTGAAGGAAGAGTCCAAGCTGCATTGAAGGCATTGGTGAAAAACAAGTCTCCAGGAATTGACGGAATAATAAATGAGATGTTTCAACAAATGGATGCAGCCCTGGAAGTGCTCCCTCATCTAGGCAAACTAATCTGGAAGACAGCTACGTGGCCAATGAACTGCAGGAGAGCTATATGTATGCTTATCCCAAAGAAAGGTGATCCAACCGAATGTGGAAATTATCTAACAATATCATTAATATCACATGCAAGCAAAATATTCCTGAAGATCATTCAAAAGCAGTTGCAGTAGTACATCAACAGGGAACTGCCAGAAATTTAAGCCAGATTCAGAAAAGGAGGTGGAACAACGGGTATCACTGCTGATGTCAGATGGATCATGGCTGAAAGCAGAACATACCAGAAATATGTTTACCTGTGTTTTATTGACTATGCAAAGGCATTTTATTGACTATGCAAAGACTGTGTGGCTCATAACAAATTATAGAAAACATTATGAAGAATGGGAATTCCAGAACACTTAATTTTGTTCAAGAGGAACTGTACATACAGCAAGAGGCAGTCATTCAAACAGAACAAGGGGATACTGTATGTTTTATAGTCAGGAAAGGTGTGAGTCAGGGTTGTATCCTTTCACCATATCTATTCAATCTAAATGCAGAGCAAATAATCTGAGATGCTGGACTATATCAAGAAATACAGGGCATCAAGATTGAAGGAGGACTCATTAACAAAGTTGTGATGACACAACTTTGCTTGCTGAAAGTGAAGAGGACTTGAAACACTTACAAACGAAGATTAAAGACCACAGCCTTTAGCATGGATTACACCTCAACACAAAGAAAGCAGAAATCCTCACAACTGGACCAATAAGCATCATCATGATAAACGAAGGAAAGATTTAAGTTGTCAAGGATTTCATTTACTTGGATCCACAATCAAAACCCATGAAAGCAGCAGTCAAGAAATCAAAAGATGTATTGCACTGGGCAAATCTGCTGCAAAAGACCTCTTTAAAGAGTTAAAAGCAAAAATGTCACCTTGAAGACTAAGGTGCGCCTGACCCAAGCCAGGGTGTTTTCAATTTCTTCATATGCATGTGAAAGCTGGACAATAAATAAGGAAGACCAAAGAAGAATTGATGCCTTTGAATTATGGTGTTAGTGAAGACTATTGAATATAACATGGACTGCCAAAAAATGAACAAATCTGTCTTGGAAGAAGTACAGCCAGAGTGCTCCTTGGAAGCAAGGATAGTGAGACTACGTCTTACATACTTTGAACATGTTGCCAGGAGGGATCAGTCCCTGGAGAAGGACACCATGCTTATTAAAGTAGAGAGTCAACAAATAAAAGCAAGACCCTCAACAAGATGGACTGACAAATGGGCTCAAGCATAACAACAATTTTGAGAATGGTGCAGGACCGGACAGTGTTTAGTTCTGTTGTACACAGAGTTGCTATAAGTCAGAACCGACTCAATGGCACTGAACAACAACAACAAGATACCACCAAACTCTAACTGCTCCTGAATAAAAGCTTTGGCAAGTATTAGTGTAATTGAGTCATGATCCACAAGGAGCCATTACCACTGAATCTACTCTTACCTGTGAAAATAAGAACAATTTCCTTCCATGAAGTTATCTTTCAAACAGGAGGTGCTTGAATGCGAAGATTGGTGAAGTCAATGCTACTTCTTTTTTTAACATCTTCAAATATATTGGACCCATTCTTTTAAGTATCTAACAGAAATTATCCCAGTAAAACAAAAGACGGTTGTGTTAAAGATAATTAAAATAGGCTATCTTCACTTTACTCAGGCTCTTCCTGAATCTGTTCTGAAACAGGATTCTTCATCCTATCTTAATTTATTAAAGACAAATATAAAGATTTTGTGGTAATCACTGAGTCTACTCTGTTGACCTTTAAAACTTTTCTTTTATTGATCTTTAAGTAAGAAAGGAAAAGAATGCTTACCAAATTAGACTATAGCATTAACTTTTTTCATAACACTTAAAAATAACATTATCTCAAAGGTTATCATGTATTCAATAATCTCAAAAAATTGCAAAAGAGCATGCATTAGCACTTAAAACAAATCTTTGTGTTTACAGACACTGGGGGATAAGTAGTTATTAGCAGAAGTTCAACTTGTCATTTCTTTGTGCAAATAGCATTTTTTCAGAATACTAAGTCCTCAACAAAAATGCATATTTTAGGCATTCCCAAATAATGGGAAGAAAGGAAAAAAAAGACCATAAAAATGATTTTGTTACAGGAAAAAAAAAGCCCAAATTTTCTGCAACATAAGCAGAATACATATTTGGTATATATACATGTAACCTTCAAATTTCATATCTAGTTTAACTACATAAATATGGTCATATAAATTTTTTTGATTCGTTATGTAACCTAAGTTTATTCTCATCCTGTTATTAGGACCCGAAGAGTTTTACAACATATTTTTTATTCTTAGAGGAAAATATGAAGAACATAAAGGTGACGAAAATTATTTTAAAGTTCCCTGATAAATACTTAAAATATAAATATATATATTAATCTGAGAATATATAAATATGAGTATATCTATATGAATACAAGAATGGTGTAACCAAGCTAACATATTTCAATGAAGTGCAGGGGAATTAGTTTAACAGGAACATGAACATTTAAGCGGAGATGTAATAAGTCAGAGTTGCCTAAAGGCAAGCAAAGAAAATAACCACTGTTATCCTTGGAATTTATTGAGGAGGATTTCTGTTGGATGAGCAGTAGAAGACAAAACAAACACTAATGTAATGAGATGAAGATCATTTTGCATAACAATGAGTTTAACAGCCTGAGTTATAAACACTCTAAATGAAGATGTTCCTGAAAGCAATGAACTTTAAGGGTCAAAAATCTATTTCAAGATGTTTAGTAGGATTGCATTTAATTCATGCTCTTTTACAACTGTTTAATAGAAAAAAGAAAATCTGTTACCTTCTGTTTTGTCAACTACAAATTATCTCCTGTTGATTAAAGCAAAATGTACATGGTGTAGTTTCTTTTACATATTTATCCCAATGATTCTATACATTTTTTATTTCGCTTGTGAGGTTTTTTTTGAGGGGGTTTGCGTGGAGGGATTTCAGCTGTTTACCTATAAAGAGAAGAAGAACAGATGGATATGTTTCCATGCAGGTGTCATTATCAGGATAGAAATAATATTTTCAATCATCCAAGGAACTATAATAGCAAATTATCTTATGAGGTTCAACACTGGTATATTGTAATCATACCCAACTACTATGTACTGCAAGAACCCATCACATGGACGGGTAATTTGAAAAGCACATAATTTTGCAGCAGTTTAGATGTCTGTTTTGTTGTGAAAGAAAAAAAGCAAGATTTTTGCCCTGATGCTCCAGTTTATAATGTGAACATAAGTACAATCTGAATTGCGTGGAAAGAGAAGATATTAGAGAAGGGGTTACTGCTTTGGTGAAACTGGTTATTATTGGAGATTTCAAACAAGACAGGATTTTCCATCAAAAATAAGCTCCCTTGGATAATAACCATTTCAGCAGATTAGTCAGAGCAGAATGCCATGAAAGTCAGAGAAGTTCATCTCATGTCCATCTGTTGAAGAGATGAACCCTAATGAACTCTTATTCACATCGAATTAGAAGGCCTCTTCTGTTCACAACTAGATATGTATATATGTATATATATATATATATATCTCAAGGTACCTACTATATTAAAATTGATAACTCTGAACCACTTATTTTCCCACCAGTGTCAGGGGTTAGGAGTAGACTCGATTAAAACACAGCCTTATGATTTCTTAAACAAACAAATGCAAATCTTCAAAGTTTTGCCATTAAAATGCAACCCCCTCACTTGCCAAAATGCCTTCGTGATGCTTTTTTCATGTTAAAGAAACTACAATCTCCTTTTACTTGAAACGATTTATGTAAATATTTCCAAGGTGCTTTTGTGTGTTGTCTCATTTTGTACTGGACATTTTAGAGAAGCTACAGTTGTTGTATAGTTAATTTTCTTGTAGAATTTTCATTAAGGGAATAATGGGAAGATTCATGAGATTCCTACAGTAACATCAAAGCCTACTCTTGTACCTTAAGTTGCCAAATTTTCTGCTAACGTCAACTTGAGAAGTTGCAATAAAGGAAAATCTGTATACAGGACTCCCAATTAGAACCTTCAAATAAAGACCACAACTAATTAATAAAAGACAGCTCAAGACCAATGCATTTTGGTATGGCCTAATGCTAATAAAGAACCCTAGTGGCACAGTGGTTACATGTTTGCCTGCTAACCAAAAAAGGTTGGCAGTTCGAATCCACCAACTGCTCCTTTGAAACCCTATGGAGCAGTTCTACTCTGTCCTATAGGGTTGCTAGGAGTCGGAATCAACTTGACGGCATTGTGTTTGGTGTTTTTAATGTTAATAAAGGAAGAAACATGCAAAACTTAAAAAAGTTGAAACATTTTACATTGCAAATGACAATATCTATCAAATTTGAAAATGCACATATACTTTGACCTAGCCAGTCCACTTCTAGGAATTTATTTCATAGATAAAACCATAGAAGTGTATAATGTAATAGAACATAGTTTTGTAGCAATGTTTATAGTCGCAGATGACCGAGAACAATGTAACTATCCATCCATGAGTAACCAGTGAGATGAACTAAAGTAAATCCATTCAATGGAATACTATGGAACAGTTTTAAAAAATGAGGTAGATCTCTGCTCTGATACGAAAATGATATGACCAGAGGGGCAAAAAAAAAAAACTTTGTCAACAAGCTGATCCCAACTCATAGCGATCCTATATGACAGAGTGGAACTGCCCCATAGGGTTTCCAAGGAGTGGCTAGTGGATTCGAACTGCAGACCTTTTGGTAGCAGCCTAGCTCTTAAACACTATACCACCAGGGCTCCAAGGAACGGGAATTTCAATAAAGCAGACAGTTTATCAGCTATGTAATGAACTGACTATATGAGATAAAAAGTTAAAAATGAACAGTCCATGATCCCTTTTCTTATAGACACTTTGTTATGGAAATATAGTACAGTATTTGTAAGATCATGACAATAATAAAATAAAACCCACTATTCCTGGAAATCACAAAATCAAACCTTGTCACCATCACTGTCCTAGATAGCTACCCAGCTCTATATGACATAATGTACTATACTGTAATTAATCCAGCCAAAAATACACAGTGATAGTGAGTTGGAAGTGTTATATAGCCGTATTCAAAGACTACAAATTATAAAAGCACACTAAATTTTGCTTTTATAAGCAGCAGTCTGTGGTAGCACTCGTGTTCAAAACCTAGAAATGAACAACTTGCTATTCCATCTATTATGGATGATTAAAACATCCAAATTTTTATTATTTTTGGAAAAATAAGACTAGAAAGCTAGATTATGTCTGAATTTGGGAGATGTATCTAAAATGTAGTTAGAAACAACAGTTTCTACCATGCCTTCTATCTTTAAATTGCTCTATGATTATTCCTCCTAAGTCTCCGTGGAAATCAAGTATAGGTGGCAGTAGACTTAGCCTAAATATTTGCAAATGAGCCTCACAAATGCAATAATAGTAAAATAATAAAACCTTTTTATCTCTAATATGATTAACTTGTTAATGAAGGAAGCAGTGCCTTTATTACTGTGTATCTTCCGCTATGTCTAGGCCAGAGAGCAGCTTTTGAGAAATCAGTTGCTGATTGCCTATGAATCCCCTGCTGATCTTTTAATTCTCTATCTCTCTAGGCCTAGTGTAATATCATATTAGACAAGCTCTAGAGTCGAGAAAGAGTATAGTATACTATGAGTATTCAAATTTATAGTGTTTAATTAAAAACTATTCTAGAAACAATCCTGTAACAACAGCAAAAATCAAAACAAAATAGTAGTTATTCCCCCTTCTTACAAATCAATTTCCTTGTTTTTGTTTCATCCCAATCTTTATCTGTATGCATCTACAATTTTGTATAACCTTAATCACAGATTCCTTTACCCACTCCTCCAATAAACATTAATGGAATATCTGCTATGTGCCAGCACTGGGGATTTAATAGTGAATAAGGGAGACAAGTTTTCTACTCTCATGGAACTAACAGAGTCCTATAATACATAATTTAAAATAAATAAATAAAATACATACAAATGGTGATGAGTGAAGTGAAAGCACAGAATAAAGTATGTGATAGAGAGTGCTTGTGGGGGGGAATCTACTTTAACAGCTTTTGTCATTGTTAGGTACCGTCGAGTCGGTCCTGACTCATAGTGACCCTAAGTACAACAGAACGAAACACTGTTTGGTTCTACACCATCTTCACATTCGTTGTTATGCTTGAACCTATTGTTGCAGTCACTGTGTCTATTTATCTCATTGAGGGTCTACTTTAACGAGGTTATCAGAAAGAAGTATTTCTGATGGTTTGACTTTTGAGCTGAGAACTGAACAACCTGGCCATCCCTCATTTTTCTGTTGATTTATCAATGATCAGACATTAATTGCCATAATTTGTTTGTAAAAGTCATATTAGTCTGGCTCTCTACCTTGAAGGAGTTAGAAAAAGTGGATCTAAAAGCAACTATCAGTTTCTCCAGGATTCACAGGTCCATCCCAAGGCAAGTTTTATTTAAAAAGTACAATAAATTCTATTTGTACTTACAGAGCACTGCATAGTGTTCAGAGTGCATTTGCAGGCTTTAGCTCATTAAAACTTAGTGAGATGCATTTTATTTCTGTTCTATAGATAAGAAATAGGAACCTCAGTGAATATATGGTACAATATAATGCTACTACAAACATTAATAAATAATTATGATGATTATGATAATAATAAAAGTAATCATCACCACTCATCAATTACCATTTGGGGCACTTTATTTCTGTTACCTAAGGGCATCTGCACAATGATTCTACAAGTTTACGTTATTAAATCCATTTACAAATGATGAAACTGAGGCTCAGAGGAAAAATAGCAAAGTTCTGACTGGTAATGCAGAGTGATCTAGAACACATGTCAAGAAGCAAGACAAATGAACCAAAAGACCTACTTAAGTCTAACCTGATCTGATAGGCTATAGAGCAGCTCCTGGCTGAAGAAAGTTATACAATTGCTTTTTTGTATGTTTGTTTTAAGATCTAAGGTAGAATTCCTTGGCTTCATTGTACTTCTTTTATACTGACCCTTTGCTAAAATACTGCAAAGCAGATAGTTAATAAATACTTAGTGAGCTGAATTGAATTCAGTTGTCAGAAACACACAGGTAAAAGAGAAAGATAAATTTATTATTGTATACATGCTGGATTTATGATTTTCGAGGTTTGCACATTTAAAGGTGAAATCCAGGATGAATACAAGAGGTGTAAAAGAGTTAACATTAGATATTTTAAATAAAAAAAATTTTGATTTTCTTATTTAAAAAACAAGCACCTTAAAAATCTTTTTAATTTTCTACTACTGTGGCCACAAGTAAAACACTCTGAATTTGGTGAGATAAATTTGAATTCAACAAAATAACATTTGTTTTGTGATTGTTGACTTTTTGCTATTAAAATTTTCTACTTTTCAACTACATTCATGGTCATACTTTACATATTGCAGGTATGTCTTTACCCTATAGGTAAAGGTATAATTTTGGAAAACCTTAAATGCAAATAATCAGGGAGAAAGAAATAATCACACCTTCAAAGAAATGTACTCTTTCTTACGTAGCTGTTTTTTGTTTGTTTTTTACTTAAAGTCCCTGTCTCAGTTATCTAGTGCTGCTGTAACAGAAATACCACAAGTGGATAGCTTCAACAAAGAGAAATTTAGGAGGCTAGAAGTCCAAATTAAGGGTGCCAACTCTAGTGGAAGGCTTTCTGTCTCTGTTAGCTCTGGGAGAAGGTCCTTGTCTCTTTTCAGCGTCTGTTTCTTTGTTCCTTGAAAATCTTACATGGTGTGGCACCTATCTTCCTCCATCTCTGTTTGCTTGCTTGGTTGCTTGCTTAATCTGCTCTTTTTATATGTCAAAAAAGACTGATTTAAGACATACTCTACACTAATACTGCCTCATTAACATGACAAAGAATACCCATTCCTAAATGGGGTTATTACTACAGGTATAGGGGTAAGAATTTACAATATATATTTTTGGGGGAACACAATTCAATCCATAATAGTCCCAATACAGTTCTCCGACTTCTTTTTCCTCCCTTTCCCATAGCTGATTTTTTCTTTGATTTACTGCTAGCTTTCCATTAGACTAGAAACAGCTTAACTTCTCCTTTTCAAAATTCTTACCTGTTAATTTCTTACAAAAGAGCTTTGCAGATAGAGTAAATGATAAATGCAAAGTTGTTTTGAATGGAATTTTCTTGGCATGATCAAAGAAGAGCAAGGCAGCCAGACTGGAGGGGATGGAGGGATCAAATGGAAAGTGGTAAATAATAAGAGAAAACTAGCTGAAGAACCAAATCATGTACATAGCTTGCAGGCCACTGTAAGAATGCTGAAATTAAACTTTATTCTGAGTGAGATCAGAAGCTATTGGGGGATTTGGAGAGGAGAAATGACAATTTGGCATCATTTTCAAAATATCACAGTGATTGCTTTGTGAATAATAGGTTTGGATGGATGGGGGGAATGAGAAGTGAAGAGACCATTAGGAGGGCACAGCAATCATCGGGTGAAAGATGATGCAGTTTAGATTGGGATGAAATTGGAAGAGGCAGTAAGAACTTCCAACATGATTTGTTGATGGATTAGATCATAGAAGGAAAGTCTGGGGCAACAGGAGATGGGATAGGATAGAGTTTTACAGAGATAAATGAAGAATAAAGTATGAGAATTGAATTTTCTGTGGTTACTCAGGTTAGCATAGATACAAGGCAGGATGGGATTTGCTCTCAAACATCTCTTAGAAGAAGTCAATGATCCATTCTAATTACAACCTCCTTCCTGGTACTGGTCTCTTAGGTAAGTTGTAATAGTTATTTGAATAGGGTAAAGAGGGAGAAAGGGGAGTCCTGCCAGAAGTTGCTGATCACTACAGGTTTCCTTTTTAAAACTGCCAACAGCAGGGTCAATGACAAGCAATTAAAATATTTCTCAAAGACAGAAAGTTGTAATATAGTTGCTATATTTAGGTTTTTATGCATATTTTGAAATATTTGGCTACAGAGTTTCAAATGTTCTTCCATTAAACAAGTTTCCTTTGTAGCATAATTTTATGCAAGTATTTTAAAATAAGATTTTAAACATTTAAAAATGATAAACATTCAGGGGCTTGCCTGTCCTATGAAATGATTCCTGTTTCTTGGTGGGGAAAATGTGGATAGTTTTTCTATCTTCATTCCTCCACTTCTCATCATATGAATAAAGTTGAAATAAATAAGGTTGTATCTCTCAAAAAGTAGAAACTCAAATCATGTACAGCATTGTATGTAATAAAGATTAAAAGGCCTCTAGGGAACATACCACGTACACATTAGATCAGATGTTCTCAACAATGTAGTCCATGGACCACCTGGATCTGAATCATCTAGGGAGTTTATTTAACATGTAGATGTCTCCACGCCTCAGAGCATCAACTGAATCATATTCTCAGTATATGGAATTCCAAAATCTGTGTATTTAATAAATTCATAAACAGATTTTTATGCATGCTAAATTTGACAGCCACTGTAGCTCTCAGAAAGAATACACTTTAGAAGATGAAGAGACCACATAAACAATCACTAGGGAAGATTGTTTTGACTTGAAATATAAATAACAAGTTTGTTTTTCTCCATTCTTATTTTATGCAGGGTACTATATTAAGCACTAGGGAGCACTGGTGGCACAGTAGTTAAGAGCTTGGTTGCCAACCAAAAGGTCAGCAGTTCGAATCTACCAGTTGCTCCCTGGAAACCCTATGGGGCAGTTCTACTGGGTCCTATAGGGTCACTATGAGTCAGAATTGACTCCATGGCAGTAGGTTTGTTTGGAAACTCTTGTGGTGTAGAGGTTAAGAGCTATGGCTGCAAACAAAAATGTTGGCAGTTTGAATCCACCAGGCTTTCCTTGGAAATCTTGTGGGGCAATTCTACTATGTCCTATAGGGTTGCTATGAGTCAGAATCAACTCGATGGTAGTGGGTTTGTTTGGTTTTGGTATTAAGCACTGTCTTAAACTGGGTTCCTCCAGAAGCCTACACTAGACTCTGAGACAAGGAAGGGTTCAAGTGCACGTAGTTTATTTTATCAATAAAACACCAGTTACAGCAAGCAAAGTGTAGCCATTTTGAATCATGACAACTATGTTTCCCAGAATTGCCTTCCATGTGTGGTTTCAGGTTAAAGTTGGCCACAGAGAAATGTGCCCAGGATTAGGGAGGCGGAAGTGAAGTAATAACCATTTTTCCTAGCTCAGTTTAAAATGTCAGGTATTTTTGTTGCTTGAGCACATTTCACTGAGCATGTTGCTCAAGCGTGGCTCACTCTGTTAGTGTGTGGCAGCAGCCAGGTCTCCAGCTCATTCAGCCCCCACTAGATTTCTTCCTTCAGCCTTTTGGAATTCTAGACAGGCACATGTGCAGTTCTGTGGAAAACAGCTCCTGCTTTCTCTGCAGATCACCTGTGCCATTGAGGTCAGAGACAGTGAGACAGATGCAAGTTTCTGTCTGTCTTAATTGGTTCAATTTGCCTTTCTTTCCCCTACTTCACATCAAGCTTCTTATCCTGACTTCCGAGCCTGCTGAATTAGAACCACTTTAGGCCAACCACACAATGCAGAGGCAATAGCCTTCCACAGACTTTTCCACCAGCTCACACAACACTGTAGGTTCTGTCTCTATAATAAATCCCTCATTCTGTATTACTCATAGTGGCCTCACCTTCTTAATGAAATCCTAACTCATGAGACAGGGAATGAAAGAAAGTTAGTAAAGGGAATGTTATCAAACAAGTTACTACTATAGGCAAACATATGTCTTAGTGTTGTCCCTAGCAGAAAGGGAATTGAAATGTTTATCTGCCAACTTCTATCAAACATTGGTAGAAAGCTGCTCCCAAAGGATAATTCTTTAGGCCTTCCAACCTACCATGTCTATGAGCAAAGCAGGCTCTAGTTGCCAGAAAAAGCCCTCTAGCAAAGAATCATAACCACTGGCAGATGGAAGTCCACCAATTTGCACAGAAATGATGGGGGCCAGTGGGGTGTGGGTTACTGACTGAATTGTTTATGAGAACTTCATAAGCTTTAGTACTTTTATTATCACAATAAATCTACAAAATATTCAGTTACCTTTTCATTTCTTATGAAGAAGAAGAAGAAAAAGTTTAGAGAGCTTAATAAATTTCCCAAAGTCACAGAGCTGATAAATGGAGGAATTAAAATTCAAATTCAGGTATTTCAAAAGTATTTCAAAGTCTATGCTTTAACTACTATGATGGTTGCCAAATCTAATTTCAGTTTCTTCAATTCTATCTGGCAGTAGTGATGATACTACCAGTTGTAGTGCAGAAAGGCTTTTATCTGGGACATACCACAAGTTATTTGCGATTGCTTAATTTCTCTGACTCTGTCTACATGGTGGAATCTCATTTTCATGTGTGTGGGTCTCAGCTGAGGATTTTGCCTGACAAGAGCCCAGAAAAAGGTGAGCCTAGAAAGTCAGCCTATACATAATACACATGGCATGGAATTTGTTTGAAGAAAATTATTTCACTTATTTCACCATATGCTCCAACTCCATTTTGGGGGCAAATAGAAGATGAAAGGTTTTGATCTGAAACACTAGTAGGGTTCAGCCAGACTTACATTTTAACACAAAAATATCCAAAAGACTGTGTCCTGTGGGTTAAGACAAGGTCTGGCAACAAAGAGAAAATGTGTAAGAACAATTGAATCAAAAGTTAGTTAAACATTAGAACCAAGTTAAGTTCAACAATGGGGGCAGGGGCTAAAAATGGAGACAAGTCAAATAAGTGAGTGTAAAGAATATATGAGAAATTAATGCTGAAACAATTCCCTGACGTCTGGGCCTGCCTCTGCAGCCTCACCTCTCTCCAATTCTTGCCTTACACTCTATGCTCTGACTTTATTAAATGACTTGAAGATTCACCAGCCTACTATACTCTCTTGTGCCTCTGGACCTCTGTATATATTGATCCCTTTACTTGTAAAACACTTCTCTCTACAACTTACAACACACAAAATGATAAAACGTTGAATTGTTTTCTCCTAAGATCAGGAACAGGAAAAGATGCTCACTCTCACACTTCTATTCAGTCTTATACTAGACGTTCTAGTCAGTGTTGCAGGCAAGCAAAAGAAATAAAGTTATAAAGATCAGAAAGAATGAGGCAAAACCATCTCTACTTGCAGATGGTATGTTTGCTTATGTAGAACAAAACATAAACATATATGTAATAAAACAATCATTAGAGCTACTAAGTACATTTAGTAAGATGGCAGGATGCATGGTTAACATTCAAAAATCAATTTTTTTAATCTAGAAGCAAATTTCAAAATGAAATTAAATTATTTTTTTAAATGCTGGAAAACATAAAACATTAAGAATTATTTAACAAAAGGAATACAAGACTTCTGAACTGAAATTTATAGAAGTCTGTTAAAAGAAATGAAATATCTAAAGGAAGGTAATAATATGACATATCCATACATTGGAAGTCCAATATTGTTGAAATGGTGATTCTCCTCAAATTTATCTATAGATGAAATTTAATGCCAATCAAAATCCCAGCAGGAATTTTTGTAGAAACAGACAAGCTGATTCTAAAATTTATATAGGAATGTAAATGTTCTAGAAGTGTCAACACAGTGAAAAGAAGAACAAAATTGGAGAAATTGCACAACCTGATTTCAAGAGTTATTGAAAAGTTACAATAAACAAGACTGTATGGAGATGGATGGCATAAGGGTTGTTGTTGTTAGGTGCTGTCAAGTCTGTTCCAACTTATAGTGACCCTATGTACAACAGAACGAAACACTGCCAGTCCTGTGCCATTCTCACAAACGTTATGCTTCAGCCCATTGTTCCAGCCACTGTGTCAATCCACCTCATTGAGGGTCTTCGTCTTTTTTGCAGTCCCTCTACTTTACCAAGCATGATGTCCTTCCTTCTCCAGGGATTGATCATTCCTGATAACATGTCCAGAGTATGTGAGACGTAGTCTTGCCATCTTTGTTTCTAAGGAGCATTCTGATTGTATTTCTTTTTTTTTTTATTTTTTAATTTTTTCCCATACAAAAATTTATACATAGTTATGTGACCCTAACTGCTCTCCCCATACCATGACAGCACACTCCTCCTTTCCACCCCGATTCCCCATGTCCATTCAACAAGCTCCTAATCCTTTCTGCCTTCTAATCTTTGCTTATGCCAATTTTGTAAATATTTTCTCCTGTGTCTTCTTGTAGAAGCAAAGATTTCTTAGATGCACCACATAAAGTATAAACTAAAAAGAAGAGAATGGATAAATTGAACTTCATAAAGTTAAAAACATTTGCTCTTCTAAAAACATTTTAGGAAGTAAAAAAGGCAATATAGTCTAGGAGTAAATATTTATAACACATATACTGACGAAGTTTTTATTCCAGACTATGTATATTTCTATTTCCTATCTCTATAATATCTCTATCTCTATTTTATCTTTATTTCTATCTCTCTATGTATAACTTTTACCACTCAACAATAGACAATGAAATTAAAAATATGCAAACTATGTGAACAATTTTCAAATTAAGATATATGCATAACTAATAAATATATAAAAAGCTACTTGAATTCATTAATTATCATGGAACTGCAAATTAAAGCTCCTAACTGAAAGTATCAAGTGTTTGCCAAAATATAGCACAATTGGAATTATTATACATTGTTGGCTGGATTTGAAATCATCACTAGTTTATTTTAAAAAAAAAATTAAATATGCCTACCCTATAACCCAGGCTTTTCACTCTTTGTTATTTATCAAGAGAAATGAGAACATACATCCAAATAAAGACATGTATTAATGGTCACTGCAGCTTTATTTACAATAGGCAAAAATTGGAAGTAACCGAAAAGTCCATCTAGAGAGGAATGGATAAGTTTGACTTGGCTCATTTATACAAGTGAGTAATACTCAGCAATAAAAAAGGAAGGTCCATCTATGTTGCTTCTGCACACGCAGCAACACAGATGGATCTCAAAATCATGATGCACACCTAAAAGAATACATACTGTGCAATTCCATCATGTATAGCGTACATGTGTGCATATATGTGTGTGTGCATATATGTGTGTATATACGTTTATATATGCATATATACACACACACATACATATACCTTAAATGAAAACTAATATATTGTGACAAAATATCTGTGGTTGCCTGGGGCTGGGGATGGAAGAACAGCTGGACTGTAAAGTGGAGTGAGGAATTGTTGTGTGGGTGATGCAACTGTTCTGTGTTGTCATTGTGATAGAAGTTTCATGGGTATATACATGTCTCAAAACACATCAAATTGTCACTTTAAGGCATGAAACTCATTATACCAAAGTTCTATGATAATAAAGTTGATACAAAAAACCTGGTTAACTCCTTAGTCATTGGTACTTTTATTTTCAAACCACCTAAATTATTATTGTAATAGCAGAAGTTTTTTTGAGAATGTCTACTTTCAGATTATATGATGTGGCAATACTTGGCATTAACAAGGTTGACCCAGCACTAACCTATTTAGAATTAAGACCTCATGTGACTAGTATAAAGAGTTAATAATACCTAGGTCTAATGATATACTTGAAGCACTTACTGATGAAAATCAAAGACCACAGCCTTCAGTATGGATTGCATCTCAACATAAAGAAAACAAGAATCCTCACAACTGGACCAATAAGCAACATCATGATAATTGGAGAAAATATTGAAGTTGTCAAGGATTTTATTTTACTTGGATCCACAATCAACACCCATGGAAGCAGCAGTCAAGAAATCAAATGATGTATTGTGTTGGGGAAATCTGCAGCAAATGACCTCTTTAAAAGTGTTCAAAAGCAAAGATGTCATTTTGAGGACTAAGGTGCACCTAACACAAGCCATGGTGTTTTCAATTGCCTCATGAGCATGAGAAATCTGGACAATGTATAAGGAAGACTGAAAAATAATTGATGCCTCTGAACTATGGTATTGGCAAAGAATACTGAATATGCCACAGACTGCCAAAAGAATGAACAAATCTGTCTTGGACGAAGTATAGCCAGAATGCTCCTTAGAATCAAGGATGACGAGACTTCATCTCACATACTTTGGACATATAGACATGCTATCAGGAGGGACCAGACCCTAGAGAAGGATATCATGCTTCATAAAGTAAAGGGTCGGCGAAAAATAGGAAGACCCTCAATTAAACAGACTGACATAATGGCTGCAACAATGGGCTCAAACATAGCAATGATTGTGAGGATGGTGCAGACCCAGGAAGTGTTTTGTTTTATTGTCCATAGGGTTGCTAAGAGTCAGATCCACCCTGATGGCACCTATCAACAACAAAATGATGTACTTTATCACCAAGAAAGAAAACAAACAAAAATCACTGAAATACCTGCCTAAATAATAGTCTGACTACAAAAGTGTATTACATGAATATACAGTATTACACCAAAATAATACAATTAAATTTGCTGCACTCTTAATTGATACCTATGTCGTTATAATTATGCATACTGGGGTTACCAAAGTTCATAAATACTTGTTAATTACAAAAGGCGATTTTTCACATTCTGTCTGACAGTAAGTTGTAGCTGTGCCAGGAAATTTTTTGCAGCATTAAAAGCTGTGTTGTAAAGAGCTGCTGAGTACGTCATTTCACAAATAATTGATTTTCTTCCCTTTATTTTAAAAAATGCTTCAGTATATAAGCATTGACTAATACATTCATAGCACCACAGGTAGTGGTCTATTCAAATGTCTTTGCAATACTGACATTATATTGGGCTCCTTTTCAACCACATGTACATTGTCTTGCGTCTCTAAGTAACTAATTTAAAAAAAAAATACTTCTCAGTATAAGAAAGATAATCATTGACTTTTACACTCTGCTTAAACAGTACTGATTATCTTGTAAACTATTCTGTACAATTAAATTAATAATTTCTGAATGTTCTTTTTGCTTCTTGGAAAAGAGCTTAAATTATAGAGCTTAGTGTATGTTTAATTCATCACCTGTTACCTTTTGGATTCACCATTCTTTGTGTCCGGTCATGACTGCATACAGTAGTAAAGAACTGAAATGATTACATCATATTACAGACTTTTTTTTTTTAGTTACTTATGTATCCAGTTTTAAAATTTCACATCCAATTATTAAGCAACTATTTTGTATAGGGTATGTAGTTCAAGAGATTTAAGATATGGTTTCCAGTCTAAGATGCTTTTATCATCTAGTATAGTATGTTACTTCAGGTCTTCTGAAAAGGAGAAGTCAAGACAAGATTAGATGTATAAGAGAGTTATTGGGGGAAATACCTATGAGAGACAAAGCAGAGAAAGCATGAAAAAGCGGGTCATCAGACCAAGATAGAGGTATGACATTTTTGAAGGAGAGGGTTAAGGAAGGAAAAATGTATCCAATAAAAACAAATACAGACTTAGATAAGGAGATGCTTAATCAAAAAGACTATTGCAGAGAAAGAAAAGAAGACTACTACAATAGGGAACATGGTCCAATCTCACAAATCTGCAAATGTCTCAAAATCAAACAGAAAAAGGCTTTTCTTCTATACACAGGAGAAAGTACAACTAGCAGAAATTTTTAAGGGGAAATTGGGAAAGCGAGGGTGAGCGAGCAGGCAGCATTACTGGCATAAACCCAAAAACAAATCAAAAAAACCAAACCCATTGCCATCGAGTCAATTCTGACTCACAGTGACCCTATAAGACAGAGTACAACTACCCTATAGGGTTTCCAAGGAGCGGCTGGTGGATTTGAACTGCTGACATTTTGGTAAGCAACCAAGCTCTTAAATCAGGCAAAAATGTGTATTGTGATCAGCCAATTTTCAAGAAGAACTGTAAAGAGGGACATGCTCTGCATTTTAGTTTGCTTGCTCATGCCTGATGGCAAGCCAAAGTTCAGGGGTTTGTGGGGAGGAGAGAAGCCTTACTAACGTTTGCTCAAGACACAACTAATCAACCCGTTGTCATCAAGTAAATTGCAACTCATGGTGACCCTAATATGTCAGAGTAGACCTGTGCGCCATAGGGTTTTCATTAGCTTTTTTTTTTTTAAAAAAAAAAGAAAGAAAAAAAAAAAAACTAGATCACTAGGTTTTCTTCCAAGGCACCTCTGGTGAACCTTCAATGTTTCATTTAGTAGCTGAGAGTGTTAATTATTTGCACCACCCAGGTACTCCCAAGACAAGGCAGGGGGTAAGAAAACAGCAATTGTTAATACTTGGTCAACTGGATAGGAAGAGTCTCAGATGACAGTAGAGTTTCAAGGAAGTTTTGACCAGGCTAATGGAGAGTTCTTGACCCAAGGTTGCCTGTTAGAGGAACCCCACATCTCACAGGAATGGTCCAGAATTAGTGTTTCAATATAATCATTGAGCAACAACCCACAGGAAGAGTGGCCTTGGCACAAACACAGTTCTGAAACCATATGGGAATCTGTTGGAGATGTTAGTCAACTATGCACCTCAAAGTGGATCTAAAAAGTGCATTCTGGTAACTTCACATTTCACATCTAGTACCATATAGATCAACTTCTCCATGCAGGTCCAGATAGTAACACCTCAATAGTTGTCTGCATTCTTAGGTCACTCCTGGTACCACTTGTGTTACATAACATCCTCTGAAAAGCAGAAGACAAGATAGGATAAGACATGCAAGAGATGTATTGGGAGAAATACCTGTGAAGAAAAAATGCAGTGAGCATGAAAAGGAGAGACCATTTAGAGCACAATGGAAGGCTGACCATCTGTGAAGAAGAGGGGAAATGAAGATCTCAACCTGCAGAGCAGTTATAAAAAAAGTTTTGGTGATGGCAGAGTGAAGTCCTCAAGCTCAAGTTTTCTACCAGAGCACTCCATCGTCTTGCAGAACTGAGCCTCTGTTAGTACCCACGCCATGCCCAGTCATTGGTTGGGAGCATGTGGGAAGGATGGCCCAGGTATGAATGAGGTGATGGATCTAGGAAGGCAGCAGGTGGAAACTAGCAGTCTAATATGCTCTTGACAAGAGAAAGATTTGAGTGATTCATTTTTACAATCACCATATAGCGAAAGTAAATTATGTAAATAAAATCTCAAATACACAGCATAAAGTTATGAGAACCTTAAATGAGATATAGATGAAATAGACTGGCAGTTCGTTGTTGTTGTTAGGTGCCATCGAGTCAGTTCTGACTCATAGCAACCCAATGAACAATGGAACAAAACACTGCCCATTTCTGCGCCATCCTCACAATCTTTGTTATGCTTGAGCCCATTGTTGCAGCCACTGTGTCAATCCATCTCATTGGGGGGCTTCCTCTTTTTTGTTGACTGTCTACTTTACCAAGCATGATGTCCTTCTCCAGCAACTGGTCCCTCCTGATAACATGTCCGAAGTAAGTGAGATGAAGTCTTGCCATCCTTGTTCCTAAGGAGCATTCTGGCTGTACTTTTGCCAAGACAGATTTGTTCATTCTTTTAGCAGTCCATGGTATGTTCAATATTGTTTGCCTACACCATAATTCAAAGGAGTCAACTCTTCTTTGGTCTTCTTTATACATTGTCCAGCTCTCATATGCATATCAGTGATTGAAAACACCATGGCTTGGGTCAGGCACACTTTAGTCCTTAAAGTGACATCTTTGCTTTTTAACACTTCAAAGGGGTCTTTTGCAGCAGATTTGCCCAATGCCATGTGTCCTTTGATTTCTTGACTGCTGCTTCCATGGGCATTGATTGCAGATTCAAATAAAATGAAATCCTTGACACTTCTGTCTTTTCTCCCTTTATCATGGTGTTGCTTATTAGCCTAGTTGTGAGGATTTTTGTTTTCTTTGTGTTGAGGTGTAATCCATACTGAAGGTTGTGGTCTTTGATCTTCATAAGTAAATGCTTCAAGTCCTTTTCACTTTCAGCAAGCAGGGCTGTGTCATCTGCTTAACACATGTTGTTAATGAGTCTTCCTCCAATCCTGATGCCTTGTTCTTCTTTATATAGTCCAGCTTCTTGTATTATTTGCTCAGCACATAGATTGAATAAGTATAGTGAAATGATACAACCCTGACACATACCTTTCCTGAGTTTAAACCACACAGTATCCCCTTGTTCTATTCGAACAATTGTCTCTTGGTCTATGTACAGGCTCCACATAAGCACAATTAAGTGTTCTAGAATTCCCATTCTTCATAATGTTATCCATAATTTGTTATGATCCACACAGTCTAATGCCTTTGCATAGCCAATGAAACACAGGTAAACATATTTCTGGTATTCTCTGCTTTCAGCCAAGATCCATCAGATATCAGCTATGATATCCTTCCTTCTTCTGAATCCAGCTTCAACTTCTGGCAGTTCCCTGTTGTTGTACTGCTACAACCACTTTTGAATGATCTTCAGCAAAATTTTACTCACCTGTGATATTAATGGTATTGTTTGATAACTTCCACACTCAATTAGATCACTTTCTTTGGAGTAGGCATAAATATGGATCTCTTCCAGTCTGTTGGCCAAGGTAGCTGTCTTCCAAATTTCTTGGCATAGTCAAATGAGCACTTCCATCACTGCATCCATGTGTTCAAACATCTCAAACGATATCCTGTCAATTTCTGGAGACTTGTTTTTTGCCAAGGTCTTTGGTGCAGCTTGTACTTCTTCCTTCAGTACCATTGGTTCTTGATCATATGCTACCTCCTGAAATGACTGACTGTGGATCAGTTCTATTTGGACAGTGACTCTGTATTCCTTCCATCTTCCTTTAATGCCTCCTGTGTCATTCAATATTTTGCCCATAAAATCCTTCAATACTGCAACTCGAGGCTTGAATTTTTTCTTCAGTTCTTTGAGCTTGAGAAATGCCCAGCATGTTATTCCCTTTTGGTTTTCTAACTCCAGGTCTTTGCACATGTCATTATACTACTTTGTCTTCTGGAGCTGCCCTCTGAAATCTTCCGTTCAGTTCATTTACTTCATCATTTCTTCCTTTTGCTTTAGTTATTTGACATTCAAGAGGAAGTTTCATAGTCTCTTCTGACAATCATTTTGGTCTTTTCTTTCTTTCCTGTTTTTTTAAAAGACTTATTGCTTTCTTTATGTATGATATCCTTGATGTCATTCCACAACTCATCTGGTTTTTGATCATTAGTGTTGAAAGCATCAAATCTAATCCTGAGGTGGCTTCTAAATTCAGGTGGGATACACTCAAGGTTGGACTTTGGCTCTCACGGGCTTGTTCTAATTTTCTTCAGCTTCAATTTGAACTTGCATATGAGAAATTGATTTTCTGTCCTATAGTCGGCCCCTTGGTCTTGTTCTGACTGATGATATTGAGTTTTCCATTGTCTCTTTCCACAGATGTAGTTGATTCGATTACTATGTATTTCATCTGGTGAGGTCCACGTGTACAGTCGCCTTTTGTGTTGTTGAAAAAAGATATTTGCAATGAATAAGTAATTCATCTTGCAAAATTCTATCATGTGATCTCCGGCATAGCTTCTAACACCAAGGCCATATTTTCCAACTACCAATCCTTCTCCGTTTCCAACTTTCACATTCCAATCACCAGTAATTATCAATGCATACTGATTGCATGTTTTATCAATTTCAGACTGCAGAACTTGGCAAACATCTTCAATTTTTTCATCTCTGGCCTTAGTGGTTGGTGTGTAAATTTGAATAATATTCGTATTAACTGGTCTTTCTTGTTGGTGTATGGATATATGCTATCACTGACAGCACTGCACTTCAGGATAGTTGTTGAAATAGTCTTTTTGACGAAGAACGCAATGCCATTCGTCTTCAAGTTTTCATTCCAGGCATAGTAGACAATATGATTGTCAGATTCAAAATGGACAGTACCAGTCCATTTCAGCTCACTAATGCCTAGGCTATCTATATGTGTTCCATTTAATTTTTGACAATTGCCAATTTTCCTAAATTCATACTTTGTACATCCCATGTTCCGATTATTAACTGAAGTTTGCAGCTATTCCTTCTCATTTGGAGTCAAGCCACATCAGCAAATGAAGGTAACTAAAGCTTGACTCCATCCATGTCATTAACATCAACTCTACTTTGAGGAGGTAGCGCTTCCCCAGTCATCTTTTGAGTGCCTTCCAACCTGAGGGGTTCATCTTCTGGCACTGTATCAGACAATGTTCTGCTGCTATTCATAAGGTTTTCACTGGCTAATTTTTTTTTCAGATTAGAACTCCAAGGCCTTCTTCTTAGTCTATCTTAGTCTAGAAGTTAAGCTGAAACCTGTCCACCATGGGTGACCCTGCTGATATTTGAATACCAGTGACATAGTGTCCAGAATCGCAGCAACACGCAAGCCCCCACAGTATGACAAACTGACAGATGCATTGGGTATACTTTAAATAAATCTTTATAATATTTATGTTTTTAAGTATAAATTCATCAAGAAATTACTCACCTCCTCCTATTATTGTGCTTATGCTTTTTATATTACTAATTTAGCTACTTCCAAGTTAATATTGTATTTTTAAATATAATATTATTATATTTAATATATATTAAATTTATTAAATATATATTAATTTTAAATATAATATTATATATTATTATATTATAAATGCAATACATAGAAAATAAAATCACCATAATATCTCTATTGAGAAATAACCATAGTTAATATTTTGATACAGTTCCTTCTAATACTTCACTTTAAAAATTCCTTAATCTCTATATAATGGGATTTAATTAGCTCGTGAGCATTTTCACTATATTTTAAAACCAAAGTGTAAGTGGGGAGCCACTACATTAAATATTAATGTGGCATTCACTTTGAAAATAACATAAATTATTGTTTCGCCCTAAGGTATCTGTATAGTCTCTCCTTTTTTCATAAAGAGAGGTATGCAAATGTATGTATTTTCTTTATTTCTACTGGCTATTAGAAAATCAAAAGGGAAGAACACGCTCAGCATTTCTCAAGCTGAAAGGACTGAAAAAAAGTCAAGCCTTGAGCTGCAATATTGAAGGATTCTATGGGCAAAATATTGAATGAAGCAGGAAGCATCAAAAGAAGATGGAAGGAATACACAGAGTCACTGTACCAAAAAGAACTGGTCAAAGTTTAACCATTTCAGGAGGTTACATATTATCAAGAATCAATGGTAACGAAGGAAGAAGACTAAGCTGCACCGAAGGCAATGGTGAAAAACAAGACTCCAGGAACTGACGGAATACCATTTGAGATGTTTCAACAAATGGATGCAGTGCTGGAAGTGCTCACCACTCTATGCCAAGAAACTTGGAGGACAGCTACCTGGCCAACCGACTAGAAGAGATCCATATTTATGCCTATTCCAAAGAAAGGTGATCCAACAGAATGTGGAAATTATTGAACAATATCATTAATATCACAGGCAAGTAAAATTTTGCTGACGATAATTCAAAAGCAGGTGCAGCAGTACATCGACAGGGAACTGCCACAAATTCAAGTCAGATTCAGAAGAGGATGTGGAATGAATATATCACTGCTGATATCTGATGGATCTTGGTTGAAAGCAGAGAATACCAGAAAGATGTTCACCTGTGTTTCATTGACTTGCAAAGGCATTCGGCTGTGTGGATCATAACAAATTATGGATAACATTTCAAAGAATGGGAATTCCAGAACACTTAATGTGCTAATGACAAATCTGTATATAGACCAAGAGGCAGTCATTCGAACAGAACAAGGGGATGTTTCATGGTTTTAAATCAGGAAATGTGTAAGTCAGGGCTGTATCCTTTCACTATACATATTCAGTTTATGCTGAGCAAATCAACTGAGAAGCTAGACTATATGAAGAAGAACACGGCATCAGATTGGAGGAAGACTCATTAACAACCTGCGATATACAGATGACACTATCTTGCTTGCTAAAAGCAAAGAGGACTTGAAACACTGATGAAGATCAAATGTTATAGCCTTCAGTATTGAGCATACCGCAACACAAACAAAACAAAAATCTTCACAAGTGGACCAATAAGTAAAATCATGATAAATGGAGAAAATAATGAAGTTGTCAAGGATTTCATTTTACTTGGATCTACAATCAATGCCCACGGAAGTACAGTAGAGAAATCAAATGACATATTGCATTGGGCAAATATGCTGCAAAACCCCTCTTTGAAGTGATGAAAAGCAAAGATGCTACTTTGAAGGCTAAGGTGCATCTGATGCAAGCCATGGTATTTTCAACTGCCTCATATGCATGGGAAATGTGGACAATGAATAAGCAAGACCAAAGAAGAATTGAAGCCTTTGCAAAGAATATTGAATATACCAAGGTCCACCAACTGAACAAACAAATATGTCTTGGAAGAAATACAGGCAGAATGCTCTTTAGAAGTAAGGATGGTGAGTCTTTGTCTCACATACTTTGGACTTGTTATTAGGAGGGACCATTTCCTGGAAAAGGACAGCATGCTTGGTAAGGTAGAGCATCAGTGAAAAAGAGGAAGACCCTCGATAAGATGGACTGACACAGTGGCTGCAATAATGAGTTTAAACACATCAGTGATAGAAGGATGGCATAGGACCAGGTGGTGGTTCCTTCTATTGTATGTAGGGTCACTATGGGTGGGAATGAACTAGATGGCACCTAACAACAACAATTTGAAAGCTCAGAAACAAATCTGAGGCCCTAATCATTATACCTTCTTCTATACCTTAATGTTTTATTTATTAACCTTATTGCAAAATCCTTATACTTTCCTAAACATGGGATAATTATTTTAAAGGATCTCTCCAAGGTTTTTAATGTGCTCATTTTTCGTCTGCTCAAGGCTTTTCCGGGACTAGCCCTGTGATAGTAGCTACACAGATTCAAACACAGAGGTGAAATAGAGGTCCCAGTTAATGTCCACAGTATTTAAAAAATATTTTTCTATTTTTTTCCCACAAAGCATTTCATTACATGCTTCTATTTTCCGCTTGCAGGCACTTGGTCAGAAAAGCAAATAGTTTCAACTCTTAAGAGGCTTATCCTAAGTAGAAAGCATTGGATCATCTCTGCCTCTGTATGGAGTTTAAAACTGATTGTTAATATTTAGTAAGTCTCCAAATCTACCTTTAAAGCAATATAATTTAAATTGAGGACTTCAAGAGGCTCTTGGCTTTTGTGGTTAGTCAACTGAGAGGAAATATGATTAACACAACTCTAGCGTACAATTTCCTAAAGTACCATTAAAAGAGTACAAGACATTTGAATTTACGAAGTCACTTGTATTCACATCAGTCAGAAAGCTCAAAGTTCAGACTGATAAATGCAATAAAGGAAATGGATGTTCTAGATAGTTTTTCAAAACCAAAAATGTGAGTGTTAGAGAACACCACATTTTAGAATTAAAAGGGACCTTGAAAATACTCTAGTAATTGGATGGCAAACAAATTTTAACTCAAGTGACAAAAACCTTCCTCACTGTTAGAGGCTGCTTGAAGTTCTATGTAAGAATGATCGTAAGGCAAATACAGACCTCAGTGGTGGGGGAGGGGGCTGTAGGATGCCTTTTAGGTACTTGACAATTCTAATTCAGTTCACTCTAAATTTACAACTGAAAATTTTAACAAGAGAGAAATTAATTTCCCAGTGATATACAGTAGTACTAGTGCAGTACAGGATAGAATTTAGGCCTCTCAATTCCCAGAACAGTGTTTTCTCCACTAAATCATGTATTCTCCTGATAAAGTCCTATCAAACTGGTTGATAAATTGCCTACCTAAACATCTATATAAAATGAGAGTATAAGTGTTAACCATAATATATATGATTAACTATCAAAAGTTAAGGATTTCATAAAAGCACACATGGAATTTAATTTTTTGATAAACACTATAATGATTATCTAATTAAGCTTCAATATTATAATATTGTAATTTTTATGTGTCAGTTACGCTTACTAACATCTTTGAATAAACCTGGAGAAGTTTAAATAATTGACTACTCGAAAGCTTAAAAAAGTTAAAATCATTGAAGAACAGTTATTGAGATCAATTAAGATGACATATTAGTGAGTGATGAATAAATTTTTAAAAGCTTTGCTTTCTATGAAATGCATTTCAAACCACTGTATTTCAGTTATATCTTTGTCTATAGAGGATAGTGAGATAACTGTCATTTGTTCAAAATAATTCATTTTAACATTAAAGATTTTGGTATATAAATTTTGCCAACTTTGTTATTTGGAAAAGACTCTATGGCCAACTAACAATAATAATGATAATTTTGAAAAGGAGTGACCAATAAAAGTGGTGTTATGATGGTTAAACAACTGTTATGAAGAATATTATTAGGGAAACCAATGCTCTTTGGGTATTTTGAAGTTGATAGGTCAGAGGAGTCAGTAAACTCTCATTGTTTTCCTACATTTTTACTATATCATTGAACACATTATATAGAAATTATTGTCACTCACATATCATCACTGATCCTCTTGAGAGCATAAGCTACATCTTTGTCAAAGTTCATATCTCTTAATAAGAGTAATTAATGATTGTTGAATGAATAAGAGAGAGACAAAGCGATAAAAGTAACATCAGAGAGTTTAGCCATAAAACAAAACCAAACCCCTTGCCATCAAGTTGATTCCAACTCATAGCGACTCTATAAGACAGAGTAGAACTATCCCATAAGGCTTCCGAGGAGCAGCTGGTGGATTTAAATTACCGACCTTTGGTGAGCAGCTGAGCTCTTAACCACTGCACCACCAGATTACATCACAAACAAGGAAAGTGACAAAAGGGAATTTCTCCTTTTACTTCAGATATTTACTTGTTCTTTTCTGTTTTTAAAACATCCTCCCCAGTGGTTCACAGCTGACTCATATTCTTTTGATATTTTTTCAGTTTGTTCTTCTGTGTCTGTTTCATTTTGAATAGTTTTTAATAGTTTCTATTGCTGTCTTCAAGTTTATGGATCTTTACTTCTGTAGTGCCTGTCTTAGGCAGGGTTCTCTAGAGAAGCAAAACCAGTAAAGCATATAAATATATATATAGAAAGATTTATATTAAGGAAGTGGCTCACACAGTTGTAGAGGCTGGAATGTCCCAGTCCATGGGTCAGGCTGGATACTTCTCCTGATTCATGTAGCCGCAAGGGCTGGCAAACCCAAGACTGGCAAGTTAGACAGCAGGGATCTGGCTCACAGGCTGCCAAGACCTACCAATCCCAAGAACAGCAAGCAAGACAGCAGGTAAGCTGCTAGCTCAAGCTCTAAGAACCAGTGGTCAGATGAACAGGAGCCAGCTGCAGGATGAAGGTGTGAGCAAAAGCCACACCCTCAAGGAAACTCCATTTCATCTGATTGGCTACTCACAGTAGATCCCATCATAGAGGTGATCACATTATATCAAATCTCATCGTGGAAGTGATCATGTCATTATACGATGGCCAAACTATATTATAACTGCCAAACCACTGAGAATCATGGCCCAGCCAAGTTGACACACAACCTTAACCATCACAGGGCCCAATCTGCTGTTAGTCTCACCCAGTATGATTTTCATCTCAGATATTGTATTTTTCATTTCTAGAATTTTGATGAGGGTCTTTTTTATATCTTCCATTTCTTTCCTCATTATGCTCATACTTTTCCCAACTTTTCTGAATGAATTATATATATAGGTTTTGTTGTTAGTTGCTGTCTAGTTGATTCTGACTCAGAGTGATCCCATGTGTGCAGAGAAGAACTGCTCCATTGGGTTTTCAAGGCTGTGATCTTTCAGAAGCAGAATGCAATGCCTGTCTTCTGAGGCACTTTGAGTGTGTTCGAACTGCCAACCTTTCAGCTGGTTGTCAAGTTTGTAACTTTGCATCACCCAGGGACTCTCTCTCTCTGTCGATGTATGTGTGTATATATATATATATATATGTATACACACACACAGTTTATATTGTATACATACACACACATATATATACAGCATATATAATATAATGATCAATACTTCTTGTAATCCTCTTCATATATCCATAGTTCCCTTTCTCTCTGTATAGCTCTCTCCTCTCTGGAGCTCTGTCCTAGGAATTCTAGCTGTCTTTGCCTCCCAGTACTCCAAATTTTGTCTCATCAACTCAGTGAGACCCACTAGGTCTGTTTTGAGTCTTCCAGACCTTGTTCTATGACCTGGAAACTCTCCAGGTAAAAAACTGGACCAGTATAGACCTCAACTGATTTGTCTCCATCCTCTTAAGGATCACTGTTCTGTGTGCCTGTGTTCCAATATATTTTGTCTGTTTTTTCTTTTTGTTGTTGTTGAAGTTCTTTTAGGTGGGGGGGGGGGGGAGTGTAATTCAGGGCCCTGTTATTCCATCATAGCCAACACTTGAAATTTGACCCAAAAATACTTTGAATGTGAAAAAGTATTTGGTTAACTTCCAAAAAGATGAAAAATTGAACGTATTTCCGCACTTCTTTCTTAAAACCATACCAGAAAAACAATAAAATCCTTTTGAAAGGGTACATAAAACCCATAGGGATGGGAGACAACAGTAGTAAAATTTTGGCAGGTGGAGGGCAGAATATGACTGTTGTCATAATAGGAGATAAAATCAACCTAAATTCTAAGCAATCAGTGGAAAAATCCAAGAAAGCACTTAACAGGCACTAAAAAATTCCCCAAACGTTTAGACATTGTTACCGGAATAGGGTCCATGCCCTGGAGCAGTCGAGACAATGAAACATACTCCAAGTCAGAAAGAGTGAGAAAGTTTTATTTTAGGAGATGTATACCATTGGGGATCCGACAGCAACGCGGGCTGTCTCTATGGAGTCCCAAAAAGCATTTTTACATTAGAGTTTACATACAATCTTTACAAAGGTTAGAAGCATTGTTATACATTGTAAGGTAATCACAAGAGAGACTCTTTATCATACTAAAGAGATACCTGCCAGACATTTCCATATGTGACATCTGGGCTCTAATCTTCCTGTGGGGGGTCGTAAGCCACAGGTGGCCAGGCAGAGCAAAACCAACTCATTAACAAAGGTATGTGAAAAGAAGAGGGCAAAGAAAAAAGAAAAAAAAAAACTTATAGGTTCATCATGGCATTAGTTATGTCAAGTTCTCAGTTGCCCATTTTGAAAAGGAAAAAATATGCTGGGAATTATTAGGGTCACAGACATTTACAGTTTTTGGTGCCTGTAAAAATGGAAGTAAATAATGTACTTAAAACTAGAGCATTTTGAGTGAATCTCAAATCCACTGTGCCAACTGAAAAAGACAGACTTAAAAGTTTTCATATTGCATGATTTCATTTACATGCTAGTCTGGAAAAGGCAAAATGATAGGGACAGAAAACAGATCAGTGGTTGCCAGCAATCAAAAGTAGAGGGAAGAGATGGCCATAAAGGGGAACAATGTAATTCTGAGGAGCGGTGAATCTGCTCTATACCTTGACTGTGTTGGTGCATATATGACTGTATGCCTTTATCCAAATTCATAAAATTGGTCTCTACGAGCTGGAATCGACTCAACATTTTTTTTTTTTTTTTTTGATCTGGTACGTTAAAAAGAATGAATTTTATTGTATGTAAATTTATCTTAATGGTCCTATTAACAAAAACAAAAAAACAAAGTAATCACAGCAACAGAGTATTTAAAAACAATTAGAATGTTCAGATCTCTTCCTCTATCTGTACGTGTTTATTTTTGTCACTCCCTGGTAAAAGGCTTAAAGTTAAATTTTTGCAAAGTTGGAACCAAAGTGTCTTTGGACTGAAGGACACTAAGTACAGTTGAGGGTAGGAATACCATAATGAAACAAAGGTATTAAAGGAAGTCTACATATTGAGACCACCGACCTTCTTTTCTACTTGGCTTCAGGGCTTGAAACTCCAAGACAATTTGAAAATGATTCTTCAGATATTCTTACCAGCCTAAGATCAAAGACCTAAAGATAATGATATTGAGAGTTCTCCATTGAAAACGGCAGCAAGATCACCCTATAGTGAACCCCACCAACAGCAAGTATCAAACATATCTACATAGGTTCCAATAAGCTTTCTAGTATATTACTCATAAATAAGAGTGGACACTCGAAAGGTTTCTGACTTTTGAGAAAAGCATCTCACATTGAGGTAAAAGTGTATTAAAACAAAATAAAACAAATACAAAATCAGAAGAAATCAACTTGGAGGAAACAAGGCTTTGCAAGAAAAAGAAAAAAAACTTTTCAAAATACTATTAATATTCTCAGAGAAATAGGAAAATATACTTTACTCATAAAAAGAATAGATTGCTCTAAAATAAAATACACAAAATATACAAAGAACTTTTGAGAATTAAGGAAATTAATTTCAGAACATATGAACAAAAAGTAGAAAGTTAGTTTGAGGAAATCAGAGAGTAGAATAAAAGGACAATGAGATAGAAAATAGAAAAAAAAAGATTAGAAAATTAAAGTATCGGTTCAAGAAGTTAAAACCTGAGCACTGGGCATCAGAAAAAAGAGAGAAAATTAAAGGAAGAAAATTATCAGAGATAAAGAACTCGTGAATCCAAATTAAAACATCTTACCTTTTTCTCAATACCATGGAAACAATGTTCCTGGCCTAAAAACCAAATTCCTTAAATCTGTCTTGTTGTTGTGTGGCACTGAGTCAATTCTGACCTAGTATTCTCTCCATAGTCATCTATGTTGAGACTCATTTTTTCCATAGCCATGCATTTTCTCCTTTTTACAAACTTAAAATAGTTTGTAAATAATGAAAGTACAATTGGAGCTTAGTAAGACTGATTTTTCTGTAATCTATCAAAATTCTCAAATCAAACAATAGGTTTATTTTGTTCCCTTTCAGACTCCAAACAATGATCTCATATAACAAAAAAAAAAAAAAAAAAAATTGCCTGGGCTTTGTTTCTAAATTCATCTAAATGTTTTTACATTATAGTTAGATTTTGAAATATATTCATTTGATTCATAATTCTTTTTTTCTGTCTGAGTAATCAGGAATTTCTTAATCAATTTTGCAAAGGATTGCATTCAAGTAATGTACTGAGCCATAATGCACACTATATTTTTTTAACAGACTTTTTGAAAATATTTTTTATTTGATATATTTTAAAACTCACAGAAAAGTTACAAGGTTAGTACAAAGAACCCCCGCATATCCTTCAGCTGGATGCATTAACTGGCTCGTTTGTTTTATTATTAGTGTTTTCTTTTTCTCTGAACCAGTTGACAAGAAGTTGCAGATACCATAGCCTTTTTATCTAAAAATTGTACTGTTTATTTTGCAGAACTACAGTATTATTACCACAATCATACAATTGTATCACTGATACAATTTTATCATGTAATCCACACACTAATTCAAATTGTATCTGTTGTTTTAATAATATCTTCTAGAGCTACTTAATTCTCAGACTAGGACCATGCATTGTATTTACTTACGGTTCTTCAGTCTCTTAATATGTACCATTTTGCAGTCTTTTTTTTCGTTGTTTGTTTTTCATGACCTTGATATGTTTAAAAATACATGCCAGTTATTTGGTAGAATGTCCTTGAATTTGGGGTTGTCTGATGTTTCATCAAGATTAAAGAAATATTATGCATTTTTTGCAAGAATATCAGAGAAGTGATACTGTGTCCTTAGCACATCAAGTTAGGAAAAACATGAGGCTGGTTGGTCCCATTGTTGGTAATGCCAACTAAAATCTTTGGGTTAAGCATTGTCCACTATTTATCCAATCTAATGTTATTATTTTTTTCTTTGTAATTAATAAATATACAGAGACACTTTGAGCCCATGTAAATATTATGTTTCTTATCAAACTTTCACTCACTAATTTTAACAGTCATTTATTATTTTTGTCTGAACCAATTATTACTATGATGGTTGCCAAACAGATATTTTCTACAGTTATCTTCTACTGTAAATAAGAGTTTTCCCTTCTTATTCATTTATCTATCAAACTGTCTATCCCTGTATAAACCAATGTGCTTTTAACTTATCCAATGATGCTTAATGCATTTATTATCTTTATTGATTTTGATGGTCAAAGTATCCCAGATTTGGCCAGTAGGAATCCAGATTTGACCAGTGGGAATCCTGTTTATTTAGGTATATTACCATCATTTTTACCTACTGCCTTAATTTTTAGCATAAGTTATGCAGGCTTATCTTGTACTTTTTCTTTCTCAACCCTAGAATCAGCCATGTCTCAAAGAATCTTTGATTGCTTTTAGTGGAGAATGGTATTTAGAAAACAAGATCTGGGCTGCTAAGTATTTTTTACGTATATTAAATTTTCTTTAGGATTATTGGTGGGAAATAGCTATTTTATAGCTGAGGAAATTGAAGAATACAGGTAATTTCGCCAAGTCATAAAACAGTAACTGATATTTGGGAGATGAATTTCTATCCTCTGATTTCAAGTGATTGCTTTATTAATTCACAGCTGCTCTCAATGCTGTATTTCATAGTAAAGCTTATTTCTTCATTTGAATGAGTTTTATTGAACACTGATAGATAATCTCCTAACCATTGAAGATACCAAAATGAATAAATCAAATAAAACTCTCTTCACCCATGGAAATTATTCTCTAATAGTGAGAAGCAGTAAATAAGAAAAAAAAAAAAAGTCAACTATATAGTATAATAGATAGCAAAAATAATATGAAGGAAAAATAAAATTGGGTAGGAGACTAGGGCACGCCAGGTGAGAGGGCTGCAACTTTAAATGCACTGGTCCAAAAGGCATCACTGAGAAGACACCCTTTAAGTAAAACCAGGAGATGGTAAGGGAGATGACATGTAGATATCTGGGGCTAGAGCATTACAGACAGAGGAACAACATGTGCTAGGCTCAGAGGTGTGAATATGCCTGATGAGTTCCAGAACAGTAAGGAAACCAGCATGGCTGAAGTGCCCCGGGAAAGGATGAGAGCGGTAGGAGCTGAGATTGGAAATGTCCTGTGATTCTCTAGAGAAAAAGAAAACAGACATTTACACAGAGACTAAAGACAAATTACAATAAGAAAAGTGAATGAATACTACATTTTGAGCAAAAGCTTACAAAATAGTGAAAGAAATTTTAGAAACTAGAAAGAAATTAAAATAAATACACTTTAAGGGAAACAACACATCAAGGAATGGGCACAGGACCCAGCACATGGTCACTGAGTCTGGATTTTGTCCACAGTATTTTTAAGAGGAATTAAAGGGGCACATATAGGCAGCGTTAGAGACTGATCAGATCAGAAGTTAGCATTAAGAAATAAATGAACACATAACGGAAGATTAAAAAATACAGTAGTAAATTTTAGAGTGCTCATTTTTTTCCTTTCTTGTGTATTTTATTTAAATGAATTTGTATCGATGGCCACTTCAAATTTGATGAGTAACATGTAGAATTTACAACAAACTCAGACACAATCTTTGACAAGGCATCTGTTGGCTAGTTGTTCTGAAACTGGGACAAATTAAAAAGGCTGTGACACAGGGCTGCACTTAACTCCATTTCCTGGAATGCTTTTACAATGGTCCTTGCATTACAACATGGAGGAAGTAACCAGGAAATTGCTTTTTCATCCTGGGGTTTGGGTGAACAAGAAACACAATTTAATTATTTAAGACACTTATATTTCACTATTTGTTTCTGCTGCATTCAAAAAAAAAAAAATCAGTTGCCATCGCGTTGATTCTGTCTCATAGTGACCCTACTGGACAAAGTAGAATTGCCCCATAGTGTTTCCAAGGCTGTAATCTTTATGGAAGCAGACTGCCGTACCTTTATCCTGCAGAGATGTTGGTGGGTTCAAACCACCCACCCTTCGGTTAGCAGCCAAGTGCTTCACCACAGTGCCATCAGGGATTCTAAGCCTAATACTATTTAATATTTTTTTCTAATTTCTGTCCCCGTCTATAAGCAGATAGTCCACTTTCATCTTTAGATTTTTTTTCCTGCTATTATCTATGAGAAAACATAGGGAATAAATATAATAAGAAGTATGTGGAGTTAAAAACAATCCAGATCCTCTAAATGCGCATTCATTCTTGAATCCCATTATATCATTTATGTATTCTTCCTGAGATCATAAATGAAAGCTTCGAAGGGCTTATGCTTTCTCAATTTACGTCTTTTACAAAGCTAAAATCAATTTTTTTCAAAGAATTACCAAAACAAGCTATATAAATTGCAAAAAAAAAAAATTGCAATTTATTAAAGAATAAAGAGGAAAAAAGCATTTAAATTTTTTCACAAGCTAACATTCTCTTATTCTCTCTCTCTCTTACCACCACCTCCCCCATAAAAAATGTGCTGGGCAAGTTTTCATTACAACAACAACAACAAAATCTATCTGTATTATTCATTTCAATAGGATTCAAAATAATTTTCTTCAACAACGAGTATCAAGTTTCTTCTTATGAAAGGAGTAAAACCAAGTTCTCTGTCTGTATAGACCATTTTGGAAGGGGTAGTGTAGCTTTGATGGCATGGTTTTTAAAAAGAAGACTTGAATAAAAAATTATGGTAAACTTTTATCTATCATTCCTAAAATATATGAAGAAGTTAGGTAAGATAAAGACTAGAGAGAAGCAAGATGCCCAACAACACAACAGGAAGGTATATTCTGTGGAGAAAGTTATTGGTACAGTTGTCAGAAAAATTTAAGAAGTTCTGTTAATATTTGGATCTCAGTAGTCTGCGATTCTAGTGACCTAAAACATACCCCTTGCCTCAAAATCTCAGAAAAATGTACATTTCAAATTTAGGGGAATGAGTTGTTTGAAAACATTGAGGTACCCTTCTCAAAGTCTGGCTTGCAAGTTCGGCATTTGCAAGAATGTGGAGCCAGAAATTACCATAAAAATATAAACCCAAACTATCCCCCAAAAAGGTAACTGCCACCAATAGTTATAACAGTGAACATTTGCTCACGAGTTTTTTCCTGGTGAGGTTTCTTTAATCTTTACCAAATGCATTTATTCATCAAATATTTATTGATTAATCATTGTTCTGGATCTTAGGGTCACAGCAGTAAACAATACAGACATCTATGCTCTCACAAAGCTTATTGTGTGTGTGCACGTGTGCAGTAGTGCAATAGAGGGGGCAGGGAGCAGTTGAGGTGAGGGTGACATAGGTGATAAAGTATATGTAAAAGTATTAACATTGATGAAATTAATAATTGGTCAATGCAAAATGATATCTCGTTAGGTTGACTGCTGCCCATTTATTTTCAAGTGTGGCTTTTCCAAACCTGTCCTCTCTTCATAACAGTAATCAGGTAAAGGGTCTGTTCTTCTTGTTGGTCTCACTTCCAGTTCTGGAAATGTCACGCAAAAAGAACATCGCATGACCTGCCTTTTTATCAAGTGAGAAGAAGTAATTGTAGTTCTTTATCCCCAAAGATAATCTCCTCTGGAATTTTCACATATACTGAGAATACTTTAATGTGTTCAAATCTTATTTAAGAATCAAAAGTACATTTATTCTTTCTTATATTACCTGAATGCCTTTTTTACCATTAGTGCAATTTGTTTTCCATAATCTTTGCAATGATATGTCTAATTTCTTGCCCATTGAACATAAACTTCCTTTTACACAAGCTTGCTTTTAATTAACTCTATTTTTATGGTTCAGTTGTTTCATCAATTATATTAAATCATGAATATTATCCATAAATGGAATTACATCCCAGAAGCATACTCTATATTAGAGTTGATGAAACTAATAAAATCTTTGGAAACCTAAATATGATGGCTTCATTTGTGCTTGTTTGTCCACATTTCAGTTTTTCCTCATCATTGACTGCTCTTGCATGTGAACTTGTATTATTTTAAAAACCTCTTAGTGAATTCCGTCCTTGTAAGTTTAATTCCTGACTTCCATTTTATTTTTAATTACAAAGCTATTTTATATACATGAACATTACTTCATATTAAAAAAAAGTCATTCACAAATATTATTAGCAGTACATAAGGGAGTCTATTAACTAACATTTTTTTTGTTCGTTTGCTGTGGTCCAGATATTGCTACAGAAACATTACAAAATCCATTATATGTGGTCCTTGTGTTGTTTCACAATTTCTTTTCTATAGTGTGCTTCAGGAGGCAGCAAAGTATGTTCTCAGAATGAAAATACTGATTTGCGACTTGCTATAAGAGCTCAGCTGCTAACAAAAAGGTCGGCAGTCTGAATCCATCAGTGGCTCCTTGGAAACCCTATGGGGCAGTTCTACACTGTCCTATAGGGTTGCGGTTAGTGGGAATTGACTCCACGGCAACAGGTTTGGTTTTTGGTGTTTTTTAATGTTGTTTTTGGAGCGCTGGTGGTGCAGTGGTTAAGGGTTCAGCTGCTAACCAAAACGTTGGCAGTTTGAATCCACCAGCCGCTCCACGGAAACCCTGTGGGGCAGTTCTACTCTGTCCTACAGGGTCATTATGTCGAAATTGACTCGACAGTAACAGGTTTTTATGGCCTTTTCAGGAATAGTTGGAGTGATACTTTTCCATATTTGAAATTAGGAATGTATTTTCCCTTATGTGGCTAATTTTACAGAATTTATCATGCGATTCCAGTTTATGCAGAAATATCAAAAAAATTGACATCTCAGATCTTTAAAGGCAAATGTTTGCTTCATGCACATCCTAACAGTGCACAAAGAACAGGTAGAGGGGCTCTAGTCACAGTAGTCACTTGTGTCCCAGGATGAAGGAAGCCCATCTTGACATGTGCTTCCAAAACACCTCAACATGGAAAAAGAATATAGTGAATCAAAATCTGCCTCATAAAGCTTCTACACAGAATGGACACATGCTAATCCCACCCATATTCTATTGACTGCTGCAAGTATCATGGCCATGCCTGATTTCAAAGGAGGATAAGGAAGGACAATGCTACCATGTCCTCATAAAGGAGTCCGAAATATCTGGTGACCAGTTCTACCAATTATCATAGGTATAAGGCTTATTTTATCAATATCTATAGTCCGACTTTGTTTTTTCAAATTTCAATACCAACACATTTGAAATAACACTCTTTCCCAAAATGACACAAGAACTTAGAGTCTACATTGAGTTTGCAAATACTATGATAAATGAAGGATAAACATCTCACTGAAAAATCAGCTGATGGATGGAAATCTTTCTTTTTCATTTTCATACTAAATGTGTAAATGTTATCTACCATGGGTATCATGGATTGAATTATGTCCCCCAAAAAATGTGTGTAGCAATTTGGCTGGGCCATGATTCCTGGTATTGTGTGGTTTTCCTGTAAGCTGTAAATCCTGCCTCTATGATGTTAATGAGGGAGGATGTGCGGCAATTGTGTTAGTAAGGCAGGACTCAGTCTACAAGATTGGATTGTATCCTGAGGCAATGTCTTGAGATACAAAAGACAGAAGTGAGCAGTGAGACAGGGGGACCTCATACCATCAAGAAGGCAGTGCCAGGAGCAGAGCGCGTCCTTTGGACAGGGGTCCCTGAGCTGAGAAGCTCCTAGTCTGGGGAAATACTGATGAGAAGGCCGACAGAGAGAGAAAGACTTTTCCTGGAGCTGACGCCCTGAATTTGGACTTTTAGCCTACTTTGATTGTGAGGAAATAAATTTCTCTTCGTTAAAACCACCCACTTGTGGTATTTCTGTTATGGCGGCACTAGATGACTACGACAATGGGTCAGATTTTTCATTTGAATTTTATATTACCGTCCTTTGTATGCTTCAACATGTATCTTTCTTTGGATTATTTTATAACATAAATTTTTTTTATTTTTTATATTTTACCAACATATCAAACATACAAAAATAGATACAAAAATAACTCCCCCTCCACAATTTACACTTTTAACGTGTATCACTTGTTTCTATTCCAATATATTATCTTCCAGACTTTCATTAAAAACAGAAATATCAAAGGTTCAACTTTCTATTTATTTTATTATAAATATTAATTTTTGTTGGTATTAAGCTTATAAATGGCTGAATAATCTACTACTATGATGATATTATAATTTATTTCAGCATTTTCTTAATGCTGTTTACAAAATTGTATTAGGTAAATGTCACTAAACTAACAATTCTCTAGGATATTATTTTTACCTTTTCTTTTTTATTTCCTAAGGATAAATTCCTAAGAATGGAATCACTACATAATTTAAAGACAACCAAAATCACAAAGGGTCATGATTTATCCAATTCTGTGCACCTGTGAATCATAAAGATTAACTGACAGAATAAATAAATGTGTTTTCCTATATGGTAGCAACAGGTGGTTATTTAAATACAGATTCAAATAAATTAAAAAAATAAATAAAATTTAAAATTCAGTTCTTCAGTTACACCAGACACATTCCAGGTGCTCAATAAACACATTTGGCTTGCATCTTTCACACATGCACACTCTCTTCTTTCTTTCTCTTCTATTTTAGTTCCAACTTTAATAGGTAAAATTGATAAACAATTTTTTGTAAATTGGAGTATTTTGTCTCACTAAATGTAGAGACTTCTCCTCTTTCCGACAAATTCCTTTGACATAAGTAATCCCCTGGACATTTTATATATTTTAGATATGTAAATACACAGCAAATGCCCAGCAATGACTGTACTGAAAATTTAGAAACTCAGTGTTATTTCTGATAGTGGAAATCTGCATATCGCACTGAACTAGAGCTCCTCTTCCTTGGAAAACTCTTGGCTTTCTGTTATTCAAACACACACATCAAGCTTGAACTAGCACGTGTTCACATGTGACACAACAAAGAAGTTGAAAGGACTGATGTCAAAGGAGATGAGACATTGATATAAGAAGATATCTAGTCCCTCTAAGTCTCCCTGTTGTGAAGGGCTGAAACAGAAATGGAGGCAAATATATTGGATTTGAGGTTTTCATTCTCAATTTATTTCTGATTCTATTTGTAAAATTGTCTTCTTATATTATTAATATTGTGTCACAATATAGTAGTTGAAAAATTCCAGTGTGTAGCAATGGGAGCTGGATTCCAAAAAGGAAAAAGGGGTGTGGAAAGAGTTGAAGAGGAAAGAAGTCAAGTTTGTTGGTTTGAATAATGTCGGAAATCACTGAGGCTTGCTTACTTTATGCTTTAGGTGCATGGACAATACATCTGTAATGATGACAGAAACTTGGGTGTAGAAAGACTAGGATTGAATTGTAAATCTTTAATGAGTGTAAATGGCTGAAAGGAGCTTGGTGAGAAATGTAACCGAGAGGTCAATTGTTTAGTAGTATAAGGAGAGATTAAACACTTCAGAAAAAAAGATTTTTTGTGTATTAAGTTTGTTTGTTCTTAAGCAAGTGGAAGATAGCTTAACATTATTAATAAGGAGCCTGAAGATTGCAGACAATGCATCTAGACTCCTAATTCTGTGGGATATGGGAAAGAAAACTGATTTCTTTTTAGAGGGATTCATGGAAAGTAGTAACCTCTGAGAAGAACCAGGCGCAGTTAAAGCAAGCAGGTGGAAATTACGCCGTCCTAAAAGGAAAAAATGTAGACAGGGTCATTGAAAAAAAGTTAAAATGAACTGAGAACTATAGAGTGTGTGGCAGGATAAGTTGGAGAGAAGGTGGGCATGGAAGAATCAGAGTATAATAGACATAAGAACACGTGATAATTGGTCAGAGGGAATTGCATTTGTTCGCTGACCAATGATGAACAGAGATGAGACATGGGGTGGAGCTGACTCACCGGAAGACTTGATTAATACTGAAGACCCAGGTGGATTCAGTGACCTGGAGAAGCTAGTGAACTAATATCTGTGTTTCACGTTCAATGTGAATGTTACAGAATTGTTTGAGCATATCCTAAAACAACAACAATAACAATCCCTTTCATAAATTCTCAGATGAATTATTTGACTTCTTGAATTTTCAACTCTTGTTATCATGCCTATCCATGGAGTCTAGAAGGCTCATGGCTTTCCACAGGGGGCTAAAGAGGGCTCAAATTTTACTGCCAAGTTTATCAATCAAAGTTTTCCTGGAGCCTGGAGTCTTCAGATCCATATTTTAGAAAGCTCCTGCTCATCTATCCATTCATTAATTAAATAAGAACTTAATGAGAGTCTTCTGTGTCCAAATTATTGTGCTAGTTGCTGATTTGGATGATAAAGTCTCTCCAAGCATGAAGCTAACAGTCCAGTGATAAAACGATTAAGACCATAAACAACAAATTAAAAATTAATCATTTTATTTAATTACAATCATGGTAAATGTCCCAGGGAGATTTATAAAACACTATGAAAGTGTATTATGGGAGAAGCTGGCCTAATTGGGATGAAATATATATATATTTAAGTGATTGAAATAATCTGATAATGGCACTCAGAGTCAGCAAAGCCTCTCATCTCCCATGACCTAATTTTGCACAGGTCATTTTAAGAATCTTTAATTCTTCCTTTCCTGGGTTCATCTTTGACTTACATTTTTATACTTCCTTTATCCTTTTGAATTTCATCTCCTGGCTTACATCAGACAGGCTCTTGCAGGTGTTCCTTATCCATTATTCACCTATTCATTTAATAAGTAATTATTAGTGTCTCCTATGGTTTGGGTACTTAGGATATTCTGTGTGGAGGGAAACACAGACAGAAATTTTTACCCTCATGAAGCTCACCATATTGAGATTTTTATTTTCTTGTTAGGGTATCCAGAATAGGCTTTTGTTTCCCTTTTCTTGAATTTTCCTGCGATTCCTGCTGTCTGTCAACAGTATCTAGAAAAAACTGACCTAGACACTTGGATAGCTGGTTTTTATCTTTATTTATTTTATCAGTCTATGGCTTTACCAGGTCCTCTGATAACTTCTATGAAGTTATCTACATGTGACTAACATTTAAATCAACTGACCTTAAGCAAAGCAGATTAACCCCCAGAATGTGGGTGGGTCTCATCCAGTCAATTGAAGGCATTAACAGCAAAATAATAATTTACCATCTGTGCATTGCACAAAATTATTGACGTAATACTTCTGAAAATAAGTATCATTGACAAAAAACAAAAGCTTCTGTCTTTATTTTTAAACTTTCTTTTGGAAAGGCTGTTAGAAAAGTCTTTTTTTTTTTTTTTTTTAATGTTGTGAAACAATTCTATTTGCTAGTCTGATATCAGGATCACACAATGACCTTTCTTCAGTAAAAACAAAAAAGTATTGCCCATTCTCAAAAACAGTATTCCATTTGATTCCACATTAAAATGATAAAAGGATCTGCTTCAAAAGCTTGTGTTCTGAGTACTGTAAAGCTAGAAATGTGAGGAGGACAAGAAGAAATACTTATCAATGTTAGTACATGTACTGTAATCGTGTTTGGTTTTGTTTTCTATTTCAAGATTTTAGTTTTGTATTTCTTCAAATTTCTTCTACTTTCAAAAACTTAACATTATTTTTAACACAGCTCATAATAGATTTTTATACTTTGATGGTTAATTTTATGTGATTCGGCTATGGTCCCCATTTGCTTGATCACACACTAGTCTAGGTGCTTCTATGAAGTTATCTACATGTGACTAACATTTAAATCAACTGACCTTAAGCAAAGCAGATTAACCCCCAGAATGTGGGTGGGTCTCATCCAGTCAATTGAAGGCATTAACAGCAAAATCTGAGGTTTCCTGAAAGAGAAGGATTCTACTTCAAGACTATAAATAGATATCCTGCCAGAATTTCCAGCCCACTGCCAGGCCTACGAATTTTTGACACAGGCTGCCTGAGTTTCCAGCCTGTCTTCTGACCTATGGATCTTGGACTTGCTATCCTTCACAATCACATGAGCCAATTCCTTAATCTCTCTCTCAATATATACATAATTGGTTTTCTTACTCTGGAGAACCTTGATAAAGACAAAAATCAATGTCTTTTTTTAAAAAAAAAAAAAAACAGGCATTATGAGTTTGCAACTTCTGACTTCTCTGATTTTACTACTAGAGTACTGCATTCAAACTATGGCTATCAGACACAAGAATAATAAAAACCAAAATCAAACCCATGGCCATAGAGTTGATTCTGATTCATAGCAACCCTATAGGACAGAGTAGAACTGCCCTATAGGGTTTCCAAGGCTATAAATCTTTACAGAAGCAGACTGTCACATCTGTCTTCCATGGAGCGGCTGGTGGCTTTGAACCTCTGACCTTCTGGCTAGTAGCAAGCGCTTAACTACTTGGCCACCAGGGCTCCTTCCCAGAATAATAAAAAGGCAGTACAAAAAGAAATGGAGGTATATAAGAATATAGAAATATTAAAAAACTTAAAAGAGGAATAATATTTCCAGTTGCAATTGTGGTAGAAAAATTATTTTGAAAGTAAGAAGGGTAACATAAAAATTTTAATAGGAGTTATGTTTTGCTTCTATTTAAAAATCTTCATGATTTAGTATGTTTAAATATCATGCAACTATTGTCTTCTAAACTTAATTTTTTTTGTCAATTAAACTGCTACACCTTCAAAATCCATGACATACATTTAAAAGTAGGCATAAAATAACAAGCAGAGAACGGGTTTTATGACTGTGGTTACCAGTGAAAAGCCTCACAGAGGAATTCAGGAAATTCCCGAAGAGATATGGTTCTATGGATTGAGGCGGTAGCATCTTTCATAGTGTCTAAGACAGAACAATTTTTTCCTACTTGATGAAGAAGGAAATACGTAAATCATAGTCAGGAAATGATTTTGAAATGATGGAGCAGGGAATGTGATAGTGCTCAGAAAGAAATCTAATCATTTTTATGTTGGAAGATGATTGATTTAGAGAGAAAGACAAAGTTTGTTAATAGATGAATATGAAAAAACAAAGAAACCTCAAAATGAGGCTTGGCCCAAGTATTCAAGAGTAAAGAAGAATTGTAACAGGATCCTTGATAGAAGAACGACTCTTAAGCTTTTTTTTTTTCTTTCTGTGCAATGCCTCAGAGTGTTATGTAGATTGCCTAAATCCAATGTGAATAAAAAGTTCATTAGCAGTTTGACATTATTTTATGATATATAAAGTGTATCATACACACATACATACACAAAAATACATGCACAATGCCAACTTTTCTCAGTAATGACAAGCAAAAAGTATTAGAAATATGGCTTGGGTACAACATAGGAATATTTTAGGGAGAGAGAGATATGCCAAGGCAACATTTCTAAATTATGTAACCTAATGGATGTAGGTGGCCTCCAGTTATTATTACGAATTATTGTTTTCTATTAGAAAATATTTTAGCCAAACTAAACCCAAATGCCTCTGTTTATCACTATCATTTGAAGATTAGCAAGATCACTTTGTAGAATATGCTCTACTTAATGGCGGTATTTTAGCTTGTGTATTGTGAATTTGTCTCATCCATTAAACTACATTTACAAAACTGAATTTATGTGTAACTCAGTGGCAAACTTTAAAATTTCAGAGTGTTTTCTAATCTTATGAGCTATGTAAGTGAAATTCTTTGAATCCTCTGAGGTTTAGTTTCCTATTCTAGAAAATGACCACCTTCCTCACAGGAATTTTCTCAGGCTCAGATATGTTAGTTATATGCAAATGTTTTGTTAACTTTAAAGCAGCATAAAAATATTCATTTGGTAATGTTATAATTAACATACTGCAAAGACAATCTACATTTTTGTATCAACCTTCTGTTCAACGTGACTGACATCCATTCAAAACAAGTATTTTTTTTCTCATATAGTCAAAACAGTCTTCTGAGTATATTCAAAATCTGCATACGATATTTAAAATATCCTACTTGTAAAGATTCACCATTTATCTCTTGTATTTTATTTCTTATCTTTATAATGCAAAAATGACACAAAGCTCCTAACCAGGTATGATGTGGCCTTCGAGTGAGTCCCAAACTGGTTACAGAGATCCATGAGATATCAAGGTTTGTAAATTTTTATCGTGATGAACATTTTAAATCATTTTAACAACCATTCAAAATTTTGTGACAATTGTAATAATATTTGGGCAATACTTGTGTGGCTCCCTCTGTAAAATGGCTACAGTGAATAATCTTTATCTAGGCATAAAAGAATTAATGGATAGTACCAATAGCCAGGTGCAAGTTCTATGCTGAGGCTGGATCTCATGGCACCTCAACTTGACCTTCTCCTTGAAACACCTAACATGTGGTTATTACTTTTGTTATAATTTAGATAACAAAGCTCTTTATTTTTCTTGCATGTGGAAAAGGTCTAGTGCTTCTTTTGATTTAAAGTGTTATTTTTCACATGATAGCTTTGTAACAAATGTATGTGTGACTGATATCTTTATTAATAGTATTGGTAATAGTATTCAGTATGAGATGTTTCTATACAGAATATAACTGATTATGTTGTTACAATGGTTAATTGTTTGGCTGCTAAGCGTACTGTTGGCAGTTAGAATCCACCCAGCAGCTCCATAGGAGAAAGACCTGGCGATCTGCTTCCATAGAGATTACCACTTAGAAGACCCTAGAGGGCAGTTCTACTGTGTCACGTGGGGTCACTATGAGTCAAAAATGGACTCGACAGTACCTAAGAGCAATTAAAAATTACTCAAATTCTTATTCCTGATGGAATTATGTTATGAAATATTGCTTTTTTTTTTAAAATACAAAATAATGCTTATTTAAAAATAAACAATAAATAAAAATGATTCAATTTAGGCATTCAAAAAAAGGGCCTTTATAATCCAGGAAATTAGTTTTTCAATAATTTTAGATATGTATGAATTAGATATTCTCATGTATAAATACATATTTATGAGATTAAAAACAATTTTACTCATTGAATTAAATGAAAATTAATATAAAATATTTTCTATTCTGTTTACCACTTATTCAATTTAATAATTCAGCCATTTGTTTTAATATACTCTTGGGTTTTCAGAAAACATCTCAGTATTGTTTTTCGAATAAATTATTTTTAAAAGTTACAAAGACCTATATCCCCTTAAACAGACCTATATTTCCCTCAAACTTATAAGACAAAATAAAGCGTTATTAAAAAAAAAAGTTTAAGAGACTAATTGACCACTATAAATGAGTATTAGCTCAAATTTAATTAGTATTCCTTAATATTTTTTTCCTTCCTTAGCCTGTCTTTTTTACAAGAAAAATTTATCAAATAAAGTGATACTGCCAACCAGAACTACAGCACCTGATGAAAAAGTAAAGTCATCTTACACAACACACGTACACACACACACAAAGCTGAACTCATTTTAGTTTCTCTAAGCATAAATTAAGAAAAAGTATGCTTATGTAAGATTAGTTGCAGCATTTTCAGTTTAAGCTTAAGAAGCTGTTTATAAAATACGGCAATCAAGAGCTAAATCCAAAATCTCACACAACTGCAAAATTGCTTATTTCACTAGCCTACTTGCAATTTTCAAGGCTACATGTCACACCAAATTCAGCAAAGAATAAAACATTTATTGTTGAAACAAACTCTTATTACATGAATTGACAACCTATCAGATGACATAAAAATAACACAAATCCAGATGATTATTACATTTCAGAAGTTTCCACCGCATATTGTTAAATCTACCAATGTTAGATCCTATGCTTAGTTAATAGCACTGATAGAATCCCTGAAGAGAAATACTTTAAACAAATGTATTTGTACTGCAAAAAATATGCCAAAACCAACTCCAAGTGGTAAATGAATTGTTTAAAACAAGTATGATATTAAGAAAACTTGCTTACGTGTCTGCAATGATGGTGGTACTACAACAAGAGATGCAAGACAAATCTTCACGTTTTCAGTCAGAAAACACTGAGATATAAATAAAACACAGAAAAGCACCCGTAAGTAAATATCGTATGTCTGAATTATATAAATTATCATACTGATGAATACAATTAAAGATGCTAGACTACTGCATTTTCAGCTTTGATATAACAAAATGGGATCAGTATAAACACTCTGTTTTATACAGAATGTTGGTTGTCCAAAGGAAGGATGTTATCACGAGCTAATGAGCTCAACAATTTTGAGAATAACTTCTACTTAACCAATATGTTGAAGGATAATTATTACCTTTAAAAATAGATTACTAAGTAACATTTTTGAGTACCTGAATTAATAGGAAATTACTAGAACCATGAACATAGATTAATGCATGCTGATGAAGTATATGGATTCAAGGTGGGGGGAGTACTCTGAAGAAGTGAGCTTGACATTAAAAGAAAGAAAGAAAGAAAGAAACAACTAAAACAACAACTGTGTTTGCTTGAGGGAAACCATCATTACTTTTAAATAACTGATATGCAGTCTAACTGGATTTGAAATCCATTTACATTTTTACAAGAAATTTCAACATAATTATCTACTTTTATAACTACTTAAAGAAAATGTGATGAATTATGTAATCAGGCTTCTTACAGATGCCCCCTTATCCCATTTATTTTAGCTCAATTTTCTATGCAAATATATTTTTCATGGGGGTGATGCTGTGAAAACTTGGGAAAATGCTGAAGTAGTGTGTATCGTTCTTCAATTGTTAGGTATAAGAATTAGATCTGGGATACAAAGTTGACTAGCTTTTCAGAAGGCACCTCAAACCACCTATGGAGAATATCATAGAATGAAATGGGAATCAAATAGAAAAGCAAAAAGCAACAACAATGGCAGAAAAAAACAACTTTGTTTTGTCTCAAACCAAGTGATCAAGTGAATATCTTGACTTACAGAAAACTATAATGAAGAATGAGTCCTGTAAATGTAGTGGAGTTTGAATTCATAGATTTTGAAATCTAAATTTTAAAAAAAAGTTCTTTAAAAGTTACATACACATGATATAGTAAATTTATTCTAAATAGCTTCAAATAAAGTGATTAGGAGAATGAAAGATGTTGCTATTAATAATTTTACCAGGAGGACAGGAATAAACTGAGATTCTCCTGAGCCAAAAAAGAACTAAGGTCACTGGAGTATGGATCACAATAACAGTGAATTTACATCTTGCCTTACAAGGCTACTGTATCACAATGTCAAGGTGCACCCATCACATGTTATGCTGCGCTCCAGACTGTTGATGTTGTTGATAGGTGCCTTCAAGTCAGTTTTGACTCATAGTGACCCCGTGTGCAACAGAACGAGACACTGCCCAGTCCTGTGCCATCCTCACAATCATTGCTGTGTTTGACTCCATTGTTGCAGCAACACTGTTAATCCATCTGGTCAAGGGTCTTCCTCTTTTTTGATAAACTTCTACCTTTCCAAGCATGATGTCCTTTTCCAGGGACTGGTCCCCCCTGATAACCTGTCTGATGCACAGAAGATGAAGTCTGCCCATCCTCACTTCCAAGGAGAACTCTGGCTGTACTTCTTCCAAGACAGACTTGTTCTTTCTTCTGGCAGCCCATGGTATAGTCAGTACTCTTCGCCAAAACCACAACTCAAAGGCACCAATTCTTCAGTCTTCCTTATTCATTGTCCAGTTCTTGCATGCATATGAAGTGATTGGTTCAGGTGCACCTTAGACCTCAAACTGACAGTTTTGCTTTTTAACACTTTAAAGAGGTCTTTTGCAGCAGATTTGCCCAATGCCATATGTCCTTTGATTTCCTGACTGCTGCTTCCATGGGTGTTGACAGTGGATCCAAGAAAAATGAAATCCTTGACAACTTCAGTCTTTTCTCCATTTATCATGAAGTTGCTTGTTGGTCTAGCTGTGAAGATTTCTGTTTTCTTTATGTGCAGATGTAATCTATACTGAAGGCTGTAGTCTTTTATCTTCATCAGTAAGTGCTTCAAGGCCTCTTTGCTTTCAGCAAACAAGGCTGTGTCTTCTGCATATTGCAGGCTGTCAATGAGACTTCCACAGATTCTGATGTCTCATTCTTCTTCATAAAGTCCAGCTTCTTAGATTATTTGCTCAGCATAAAGATTGAGTAAGTATGGTGGAAGGATACAACCCTGACGCATACCTTCTCTGATTTTAAACCACACAGTATCTCTTTGTTCTGTTCAAATCACTGCCTCTTGGTCTACATACAGGTTCTGCATTAGTACAATTAAGTGTTCTGGAATTCCCATCCTTTTCAATGTTATCCATAATTTGTTATGATCCCCAAACTTGAATGCCTTGCATAGTCAAAAGAACACCGGTAAACATCTTTCTGGTATTCTCTGCTTTCAGGCAATATCCATCTGACATCAGCAATGATATCCCCTATTCTATGTCCTCTTCTGAATTTGGATTGAATTTCTGGTAGTTCCCTGTAAATGTACTGCTGCAACCTTTTTTGAATTACCTTTAGCAGAATTTTACTTACAAGTTATATTAATATTGTTTGATAAATTCCACATTCTGTTGTATAACTTTTATTTGGAATGGGCACAAATATGGATCTCTTCCAGTTGGTTGGCCAAGTAGCTGTCTTTCAAATTTCTTGGCGTTGATGAGTGAGCACCTCCAGCACTGTATATGTTTGTTGAAACATCTCAGTTGGTATTCTGTCAATTCCTGGAGGGTTGTTTTGTGCCAATGCCTTTAGTGCACCGTGGAATTCTTCAATACTATCAGTTCTTGATCATATGCTACCTCTTGAAATGGTTGAACATCGACCAATTCTTTTTAGTACAGTGACTCTGTGTATCTTCCCTCTCTTTTGATGTTTCCTGAGTCGTTCAATATTTTGTCCATAGAATCCTTCAAAATTGCAACTCTAGGCTTGAATTTTTTCTTTAGTTCTTTCTGCTTGAGAAATGTGGAGCATGTTCTTCCCTTTTGTTTTCTATATGCAGGTCTTTGCACATTTCATTATAATACTTTACTGTGTCTTCTTGAGCCACCCTTCGAAATCTCATGTTCAGCTCTTTTACTTAATCATTTCTTCCATTCATTTTAGCTACTCTATGTTCAAGAGCAGGTTTCAGAGTCTCCTCTGAAATTCCTTTTGGTCTTTTCTTCCTTTCCTGTCTTTTTAATGATCTCTTGCTTTCTTCATGTATGATGTCCTTGATGTCATCCCATCACCCAGTCTTTGATCATTAGTGTTTAATGCATCAAATCTATTCTTGAGATGGTCTTCAAATTCAGGTTGGATACACTTAAGGTTGTATTTGGGTTCTCATGGACTTTTTTTTAACTTTCTTCAGCTTCAATTTAAACTTCCATATGAGCAACTGATGGTCTGTTCTGCAGTCAGCCCCTGACTTTCTTCTGACTGATGATATTGGGCTTTTCCATGTCTCTTTTCACAGATGTAGTCCTTTTGATTCCTGTTTTCCATCTGACGAGGTCGATGTGCATAGTCGCTGTTTAAGTTGTTGTAAAAAGTTATTTGCAATGAAGAAGTCGTTGGTCTTGCAAAATTCTATCATGCAATCTCCAGCGTTGTTTCTATCACCAAGCCCATATTTTCCAACTATCAATCTTTCTTTGTTTCTAACTTTCACATCCTAATCACCAGTAATTAACAATGCATGTTGATTGCTGTTTGATCAGATAGCAGAAGTTGGTAAAAATCTTCAATTTCCTCATCTTTGGCATTAGTGGTTGGTGCATAAATTTGAATAATAGTAGTATTAACTGGTCTTCCTTATAGGTGTATGGATATTATCATTGGCAGCACTGTACTTCGAGACAATATTGAAATGTTCTTTTCTGACTATGAATATGGCACCATTCCTCTTCAATTTGTCATTCCCACATAGAAGGCCCTATGATTGATTCAAAATGGCCAGTACCAATCCATTTAAGCTCACTGATGCCTAGGATATCAATCTTTATGCATTCCATTTCATTTTTGTTGACTTCCAATTTTTGTAGATTCATACATCGTACATTCCACATTGTGATTTTTAATGAATGCCTTCAGTTGCTTCTTCTCATTTTGAGTTGTGCCACTTCAGCAAATAAAGTTCCTGAAAGGTTGACTCCATCCACATCATTAAGACTCTACTTTGAGGAGGCAGCTCTTCCCCATTCTTATTTTGAGTGCCTTCCAACCTGAGGAGTTCATCTTCTGGCATAATATAAATGTTCTGCTGCTATTCATAAGGTTTTCACCAGGCAATTTTTTCGGAAGTAGAACCACCAGTCATTCTTCCTAGTCTGTTTTAGCCTGGACTCTCTGTTGAAACCTACCCACCATGGGTGACTCTGTTGGTATTTGAAACACTGGTGGACTATCTTCCAGCTTACAGCAACTCCCACTCCACCACAGTACAAAAAACTTAACAGATGCGTGGTGGGCTCCAGACTGTACTGATCATAAACAAGTTAACATAAACTGGTCCACTTAGAATTATGAAAGGTAGTGGATCTATCCTTACTCTAATCCAGTCACACTTCTGAGAGCTTTATTTTAGAGTTTTAAGAATTCATTCATTCTCAAGACAATGCAGAGGCAGGTGCTTATTATCTCCATTTTACAAACGAGAGAACAAAGATAGAAAGATTGGATAACCTACATACAATAATATTGACAAACAAGTGGTTAGTGGTGGAGCTGGGATTTGAACTCTGGCAATCTGACACTCAATAATTATACTATATTGCCTCCCTATTAATATTTTTCTGCAATATATTTTCTTTTGAAATTTTATTGTTAATCTTCTGGATTTCTGATTGCTGTCTATGGATTTTTTGCAGCCTGTTAAATTTGTCATTATGCTCGTCCCTAATCTTTTTAATATCCTCTATTGTGTGTTCTGCATTTTATTTCCTTACTAATTTCTTGAAGAGTTCTGTATATTAATCTTTTGTATTCTGCCTCTGGTAATTCCAGGAAATTTTCCTCCTCTGGAAAATTTCTAGATTCTTTAATTTGGGAGCTTGCTGAAGCCATCATGGATTGCCTCTTTATGTGATTTGATATTGACTGTTGTCTCGAAGCCATCAATAAGTTATTATATTTATTTATTTTGTTTGCTTACTGTGTCCTAGCTTCTTGTTTTGTTTTGATATGCCCAAATAGGCTGCTTGTATGAGCTAGTTTGATTATAGGCACCTTTGAAGCTCTAATGTCCTGTCACCAGGTGGTTAGATTTGTTACTAGGTATGTGAGCTCAGGAGTCCGCCCACTCCTCCTGTATAGATTCAGCTCAGGTTCCCAGGTAGATAGCCCCCAAGTGTGTGCTGTAGGCTCTCACAGTCCTAGACAGGCATGGGTGATTGGTGTAGGTACAGGCATCCGGCTGCAGTAGGGGGACACACTCTGAGCAATGCAAGGGGCTGACAGCCTCCCCCGAGTGTCCAGGAGGAACGGGTGTCCCTGTTCCCTAGAGTGTGTAGGTGGGTGGGTTTTGCAGTTGGACTATGAGCACCTAATGCCGATGGTTGTAAGGACCAGGGGGCACCTCTTATACATGGGCTCCTATGGCAGGTGGCTAGGTGCCCTGGATGGAGCCACCAGTCCTCAGGCCCCTGATGTGGGTGGTGAAGACCCTGCTTAATGGGCAGAGCATTGTCAAATGTCAAGAACCTGCCACTTCACAGCTGAAACAGCTGAAGTTAGAGTTCTAGTATATATGCTGTTGTACTGTGGTAACGAGGGCCTACACTGTTGAGATGGGCCCATACAAGTCTATGCATGGGGAAAGGCTCTCAGGATCCCTTACGTCTGTGCCTCGGCAAAGGAACTATGCCTACCCTGGGTTCCTGGCTTAGGGGAGCCAGCAGTTTTTTTCCTGTTTGTTAATTTGTTCACTCTCCAAGGCAGCGAGAATGGCTCCGGGTGTGTGACGGATCCTACTTCTGGCCCAGGGGACTCAGCAATTGCTGAAGCCCTCCGGGACCCAGTGCAGAGCAGGGGGCGGGGAGGGAAATGGGAGAGAAGTTTTTCCCTAAGGGAGGTGTTTTTGATCCATGCAGTAGGCTGTACACACCGGATCGAGGGCTGCTTCTCACTGGTTCTTGGTGGCTGTGTAGACTCTCTGGCGCTGGTTCTCTCCCGATGTGGAAAATGCACCCTCAAGTATGGCTGCTTGCCTGCCTCACTGCTTACCCATGAGCTGCTCAGGCCTGAAGGGTTCAGGCTCTCACCAAGTCAGGTCTGGCAACTCCTTGCTGCTTCTGAACCATCTCTCCCTCCCCCTGCCACTCTGTCTGGTTCCTCAACTCTGCCTTTGATGTTCAGGGCCCCCAGATTCCCATATATAATCAAATCACTTGTTTTTTCAGGTTTTTGTTGTAAGAGCGTCCACCGGAAGCGTCTGACTACTCTGCCGTATTGGCCCTACCGGCAATATATTTTCTTTAGCAATCAGTACAATGACCTCAGCATATAAAACTTTGGAGTGTATAATGCTTCCTTAGAATTTATTCCTTTTGAACAATTTCCATTACATTAACAGGAAATATGTACACAAAATCTACATGTGAGCTGGGAGCACTTCACAAAGTCTAGGTTGAAGTGATAGCCTTGTAAGTCAAAGCTCCACCTCCGACAATTTCTTTTGAATTTCAAAGCAAAAAGAACAAATCACATCACATATATTTTTCTTAGCAGTGTATTCTTATGTTTATTAGTCATGCTTCTATATTTCCAGGTTCAACAGAGATGGAAAGGGGTACCCATGTAAAAAGAGTCAGACTTTCCCTCCTCTTACACAGTCACTTGGATGACAAAACTTTGAACTAGTATCACTCTCCACACAATCTAAATGTGCTCACAATAAAGAATTTCCTTGAAAAACTAATTCTAAATCAATCTTAGTTTAAAAATCTGGCCACATGTGAAATACTAGGTTTGGCTAGTGTTCCTGAGCCCAAAATATTTACGACTCATATTCCATATAATTCTCAGCCCCATATGTAAATATGCCAATTACCCAAGAGAAAAGTGTTTGCACAATCAAAAGAAGTACACACTGCCTGGGAGGGAGGTGTTATGCAGAAAATAGAAATTCATGAAGTAATAGTGAGTAAGCAATTGAAAAATGGAAGCCAAAGAATGTGATAAATAGAAAAAAAATAATAGGATGACTCATCCCATTCTTACATAGCTTCTTATTCCACAGTGTATTATCACTAGTGCAAAACGGATCCCAAAATTGTTAACATGGAGAGTGTTAACAATGTGGGACATTCTTATGAAAAGTGCCCACTTCCTAAATCATTGTCATATTATTAAGGCTTCAAGCTTAAATACTGAAAATTTATCTACTAGACAGTTCCTCTGAGTAAGAAATGTTAATAATTTAGAGAGCTTTTGGGGATCATTCAATTGTTTTTAATGCATTACTGATTCCATCTGTATATACTGTCTTCTTTATATAAATCAAATCAAATAATGGAAAAATAAATGTATCTATTTATCCATGATGATATAGTGTGAAAATGACTAGACAAATTTTCACTAACTCTGAATATATTTAGGATGGTCTGGCTTAGGACATAGATTAGGTGGAATACCAGAAAATCACTTTGGGTTCCTGGGGGAAATTTCCACGTGGCATTCAGAGTAATTGCCAGTCATATTAATGAGTGTTTGTGGCAATCCAGAGGCCTTGGGAGCATGTTAAAGAAATAGGCCATCATTAGTCTAAGCAACCTTTAGGGAGATTCAAATAAGAAAGGCCCATAAGATTGCTTAGTAGGGGAGACTTGGCATAGTATTCACTGTGTTGATAGATAGTTGTAACAACGGCTTTTCCAAATATGTATATAGAATTGACTATCATAAAGATTACTACTTGGAATTACAGGCAGCCATTTTGAAGTCAATTTGATCCTCATTCAACAACATTGTGTAGTGGCTCCAAGTTGTGTGGTACAATGATGGTTAAAGCCTTCCCAGCACTTCTAAGGGAGCCACCCAGCCTGTCCATAAAGCATTGTTGGAAGGCAGTATTGCTTCCAGTGCAGCACAAGTACATGACCTCTTCTGGAAACTATCCAAAAAAGCACAAGCCCCACTGACGGTAACATATATGGAATCTAGCAGACCCTTTGGCATAAACAGGGGTTTTATATCCTTCTTCAAAAATGTATTACCATTTTTGAAAAGTAAAATGCCCATTATAAAATTTTAGGAAATTCAAACACAAAACAGAAATTAGAAAGAATGTTGAAAGTCATGTTCCACGCATATAGCCAAGAAATTCAGTATTAGCTCTTTCTCTCCAAGAGAAATGGAGTAATAGGGCCCAACTACATTTTATCAGTGTTTTCTTTAAGTCTTTATTTTATTGGCATTAATTTTTATGGATTTTTAACATTTACAATTGTAACTGTAACACGTAAGTCTGAGTAACAAATGTCATAATGAGGTACATGTTTTATTGTATTTACCCTATATACTAAACATAGCAAATGACCTATTGATTTTAATATTTAAAGAAAAAATATATATCCAAATATTTAAATCTGAGTGACCTTCTACTTCACATTAGCCTAAAATTAAAAGAAAATACTACTAACTATGAAACAAAAAATCAGGTCTGATATACAAGCTAAATTAAAAAAAAAATCAAGGAAAGTCAAAGTTCTTGTTGTTTTAATCCCACTACAATCTATACAAGTGTGGTATCTTATAGTGCTCTCCAGATAATTATCAATTTAAAAAAAAAGCTAGTATCAGGAATATTATTTTTTTTTACTAGGGTCTATTAATGTAAATTATATCTTAACTACCCTAATTAATTAGCAAATTCTAATTAATTAGGTCTTAATTGAAATATTCTGACTCATGTTTTGAAAGCATACAATGAATAATTTTAAGTGAACTTTTGCCAAGTTACATTTCTAAGTTAGGTAACTTGGCATATATTTCCAATGATTTTACTGTGGTTACTAAACATTGATTGCAAACAAGCCAAACTTTCATTACTCCTGTATTCCCAGCTCCTTCTTTTAGACAAATTACTTTGTTCCATTTTTGAATAGTCTATTGTATCTCAGGATAGTTATATATTCACCCCTATAAGTTTCCAGCTTTGAAGATTAATATTCCATGTGACAAGCTAACACATGGGGCCTCACTTCTGAATCCATCATTTCACTCAAACTCTCTATGGCCTGCATTGTGAGAGAAACAAAATTGCATCTGAAGTCTACTATAACATATTCGAGAGAGACTGAGGTGGAGGAGAAACACATTTATCATCGGTATTTTTCTGCCTGGGAGATGAGAAAGAATCAAAAGCATGCCCATTGCAATAACAGTATATGTTGGTTAAGGTAAAGCCTGTACTCACAATAAAGATCCATTAAATACTTTCTATTTTTTAACCTAGGAAAAGTAAGACAGGGGTAGGTGTTGTATGGTTTGGGGGAGATGTCTGACAACAATAAAACTCTCCACAGAAAATATGAGTAAATAAGGGTGCCAGTGTCAATCTGAATATTAATTAGTAGTTTGATTTCTTATATTTTAGATAAAATTAAATATATATAGAATTATTTCATAACGCTTCCTAAGGGATTATCATACGCACCCCCAGGGTTGGTGCAAACGGTTATGCGCTGGGCAGTTTGAACCCACCCAGAGGCACCTCGGAAGACAGGCCTGGTGATTTGCTTCCAAAAGGTCACAGCCTTGAAAATCCTATGGAGCATATTTCTACTCTGACACACATGGGGTAGCCATGAGTTGGAATAACAACAATTAATAAAATTACATAAAAGAAGCAGTTATTTTTCAGACACTAGCAGATTCTGGACTAGGTATATTTTATTCAATCTGGCAGTGTAAACCAGATTGACTGATAAGAGAATATGAAGGAAAATATTTTATTTGTAATAACAGGTGAATAAATCTAAGTGTCAGGATAATTCTATGGGTTCCAGATAGCTTTGTTTTCTCTTCAAAAGCCAGGTGCATCCCTGATTTGAATCTGTCATGCTTCAATGTACATGACAGTCAACATGCAGTGGGAAGTATAATATACTGGAGCTGGGCTTAGGTTCTGGCCCTGGCTTTGTAATTCCTTTACGACTCATTCATTTATTCAACAAAAACACCAGCCTAGGCACTGGGATACAGCAATGAACACAACACACAAATGATCTGACATTACAAGGCATTAAGCAAATCACTTGGTCCTATTTTCCCCATGTTTCTCTACTAAACTCTGTAGAGTTTCAGTGGCTGTTCTTTGTATTTATAGTGCCTGACATATAGTGATTAATTGGAATATATTTATTCAATAACTGAAATAATACAATGAAGTGGAGAAGTTAGATGATCATTAGCATCCTTTTCAACACAAATATTCTATAACAATAAATACTTGTTCACAAGTAAATACTTCTTCATGATAAACTCAAAGTTTATTGCCTTACTGTTGCTAGGGGAGTAACATCATACATATATATATATATATATATATATATATATATATATATAAACACATTATAAAAGTAAAGAGAGTTTTAAGGGACAATATACCTCCTCACTAAAAATACTGATAAAAATTGAATTTACTGAAAGCCAAAACTCTATAAAAGTGTTATATTTTAGTAGAGAATTCACTGAAGAACCTGCTTCATCTTAAGATATTATTAAAAAATACATATAGCCAAAAAGAGAAAAATTACAGACGTCATGTTAAAATCACCCATTGCTGCCAAGCTGATTTCGACCCACAGCAGCCTGGGTGGTGCAGTGGTTAAAAGCTTGGCTGCTAACCAAAAGGCTGGCAGTTCAAGTGCACCAGGTGCCTCTTGGAAACCCTATAGGGCAGTTCTACTTGTACTATAGGGTCGCTATGAGTCAGAATCAACGTGATGGCAACGGCTTTGGTTTTCGTTCTCATGTTAAAATAATCCATCATAAAATCAAGGAATTTTTTATTAGATTTCCTTGGGAGAATTTTTATCCAGACTGAGTAAAGCTCTGTGGAAATCCAAATTGCTTTTCAAAATTAAAATTTTCAAATATAGATCTAGGGAAATGCAATCCAATATTTATTCTGTTTTCAAACTAAAACCTTGGCTTTTTTTTTAACTTAGATATTTCAGTTGGACAGTCCCAACTGAGTTAAAATAGAAGAAAGATGTAAGAAAGAACTGTAAATTTCAACATTCCATAGCTAAATTTACGAAAAACATACAGGTCACTTACTTTAACTCAATATCAATTCACTTATTTGACATTTTTTTAGATGAGCTTTAGGACCCATGTAACTGTAGAAAAATAACCACCATTCCCATTGGTGTCCTGAGTGGCTTCACACAGGGATCAGAAGGCAGTTAACCTGTGACGGCAGGCTAATCATGATACAAAGAGTAAAACTTTATGCAAACAACACAATTTTTCCTCTCAACAAAGATAATAAAACATATTTAAAGTAAGTAGGCTCTTTTGGAAGGGAACCCTGGTGGCACAGTGGTTAAGCTCTGGGCTGCTAACTGAAATGTCAGTCATGTGAACCCACCAGCTCTGCCGGAGAAAGATTGTGACAGTCAGCTTCCTTAAGGATTATAGCCTTGGAAAGCCTATGGGTCAGTTCTACTCTGTCCTACAGGGTCACCGTCAGTCAGAATCAACTTGATGGTAATGGGCTTAGGCTCTTTTGATATATATATATAGATAGATAGATATACACACACACACACACGTGTGTATATATACATGTGTATACATACATGCACACATATACACATATATGTATGTCTATTTCACTTGTCCTTTGGGAACACATTTATACACGTAAGTATACCTCTTTTCAAACAAATATATGTATATGTTGTTCACCAGTCCAGCCTGCTTTCTGGGCTTTCAAAGGCAATGCCATTGGAATTGATTTTAGAAGTGAAAAGCACTATAATACCATTGTACCAATTTGAAGCAAAAATTTATCTGTTCACTAATTGCTTTACTTCCAGGTATTGTTATTTTCATAACTGTCATTCCACTCTGTGGAACCTAAGTTGTTATTATTGTTTTTAATGTAGAAAATGTATTTATTTATCTTGATATCACCTGTAACAGTCATTCCCAAACCTCATAAAACAACAGAATCAACTTACATTTAGTTAAAAAAAAAAAAAGGATTCCTTGACTACGCTCAGATATTCCGATTCTATGAGTATGAAGCGATCCAGAATCTCTGTTTCAAACAAGTACCCAGGTTATTCTGACAGAGCCAGTTTGTATCCTAGCATTAGATACATAGATGGATAGACAGACGGACAGACAGAGCTAGGTAGGTAGATAGATAGACAGACAGACAGACAGACAGAGCTAGGTAGATAGATAGACAGACAGACAGACAGATAGATATAGATCGGTAGACATGCATGGATAGATACAGGTAATAAAAACCTACTTTATATTTCTGATTCAATCAATCTTTATCTCTTGCAGTGAAATGACATAAGAGAAGTAGGAAATTCACAATAGAGGAAAATTGTGCCTTCATATACCCCAGAGGAAATATTTTTTATTTAAAGGGCTTCAGGTAAAAACTTTCCTGTCAATCAGGTATAAAAATTTACTAACCTTATGAAGTATATCTAATGGCAAATTTTCAGCCTTCCTTCCTTTTCTGTGACTGGATCAAAATCAATATTTATCTAATAGACATACCCATAAAATTGAATCATATAATGCTACAACAGCTTTGTTTTCCTAAATATTCACTTTGTAGTCCTTTCTGAAGAAATTAAGATCTTATAAGTTTAGAATTGCTTGTAGCAAACAAAATAATTATAATCACAATATTATTTAAATATACAACACAATACATATTAAGCTGTAGTTTAAAAAAATAGAAAGGTCAGGTAGAAGAATATAGGAATAGAACAAATGAGTTTTATTCTCTCAGCTCATATTTTAACACCTTAGTAAAACATGGATCTGATATTTAAAATTTGTCAAATACATTTTTTTACAAATGTACCTAAAGCATGAGAAGACATTATTGATATTTTATTGAGTGTTTTTATTTCTTCATAAGTCTTTTTAAGTACTGTAAATATTCATTCCAAATCTCTGTTTTCTGAGGTCTAAAGACACAAGAGTTAGAAGTAGTCTTTGCCTTAGACTCTTCACAAACAAGGCTCTCAGAGAGAGGTAAAAGGCCCAGCAACCTTGCCTCTACAGGTGAGGCTGCATAGCAACCAACACCCATCCACCACAGTAGAGCTGTCTGAATGCATCAGTTGTAGGAGCAACTAGCCCTCAGATCAATTACTAAGACAGAAAATGGAGACAAAAAATAAAATGTTAGTGAAGTGCCCCATGGAGTAAAGTAGTATTCAGATATTAAAAGGAAAAAAAACTACTGTAAAATACCTCTTACTATTTTTTTCTTGCAGAAACATTTGTACACAAAGACTTTAAAGAGAAAATTTTATCATTACATAACTTACAAAAATTGTTGGACTAAAAGCAAGAATCTGTGGTCTCTTTAAACTGCCTCTTGACGAACCTGAGGTGACAAAGAAAATTTTTGTATGTTTCTTTTTAGACGCAGCCTTTGTGTATTACAGGAGTTTTGGGGAAATGATTTCTCTAATCTTTAATGTACAGTTTTAATTGATGCTTATATCTCCAGGGAGAAATTATTCAGTTTGTGGATTATACAGCCATTTGATTCCTTTTCTTTTTAAGGTTTTTAACTTCTCACTAAAGCTATTAACCAAGAGACAAGGCAGATGAAATGAAAGTAAGTAACATGAAAACCAATTAAGACCAAGTCTGTATAAAGACTTTATCTATAAAACAGTAATTTTGGAAGAGATGCTCTCCTGATTCTTTCCAACCATAGGGGGTAGGATGACAGTCATATTCTACTCTTCAGTTGGGAGAAAGGGAAGAGGGAAGGAGAAGAACTTTTCAGATGCAGAGCTGGAGCTGAAAAATGAAAGGAAAGAGACTTCAAAGCAGGCTTGCCTGAACTATATAAAATGCACACAGAACTTTTTCTTGTTTTTACTAGCATAGTTAGTAACTTAAAACTTATTATGATTTAAAAAAAAAGAGGAGGGAGAGAGAATTCAAGTTTTACTTCAAAGCCTGCTAGGTTGCTTAGCCTCATCAGGTGCCAGAGTTTAGGAGGGGAAGAGGATAAAGAAAACTGTTTTGCTACATAAATAATTAAAATACAATATGATAGCTGTTGAAAGAACATCTGTAACTCACAAAAGAAACAGCAAAGAGATTAAAGCCAATTTCTTGAGAGAAACAGAAATTTTCATGATGTAGATACGTTGAGTTTGGGCCTTGGTGTAAAAAGCGGACAGGCATTCCAGGGAGATACACAACAAACATGTGCATAAACACAGACCAGAGCAACAGCAGGTGAGAGAAAGGCAAGACAAGGGTTTTGTGAGAAGAAAAGGAAGTAAGTGATGAGGAATGAAGATAATGTGGTAGGTTGAATCCTGACTTTTTAAAAGACTATTTTGTTCCAGAATAATTAATTAGGTCTTAAACCTGTGAGAAATGTAAAGTAATAAAAAATAAAAAAACTATCCTCTAACCAAGTGCTTTTAGAAAGACCCCAGCTTTGTTGACAATGTTTAAATTGCATTGGGTCATAAAGAGTCATGAGTAAAAAATTAAAAAATAATAATAACAAAACAATACAAAACCTGCTAGCATATTTTGTGTGAATATTGTGTGCTAGGCACTTTGCAAGACACATTTTTGAAATTAATACTTACTCTAACACAGTGAAAACAGTGAAGCTCATTTTAACTGAGTTCCGTTTAGGTGAATGGTCAGATTAAGCGATGTTCTGGAATATCTCTGTAAAGCTCACTTACAGACACTCGCTTCCTGGTGAATGTTTCTGGCTGGTAGGCCTTTCATCCTCTGGTAGCCATAGCATTGTGCTCATATAGTTCAAACTGCATGCTTATCAAATTTAATCTGCATTTGAGAGAGACCCATTTATGGCAGTTGTGGCTATTATTGTAATTACCTAACAAACAGTAACAGAACTGGTGAAACTAAGTGCAAAACACAGGTTTTTCTGGTAACTCGTACATTATTTTTAGGAAATAAAAGCTAGACACTAAACAGTACATACTGTATGGTTTCACTTATATGAAGTTCAAGAACTGGCAAAACTAACCTGTGATAATAGAAGTCAGGATAGTGGTTATAGGTATTACATTAAGTGTATGAGGTTTAAGGGAAACTTTAGAAGTGAAACAATGTTCTATATCTCGAGCTAACAGTTACACAGTATATACATATGTAAAATATATCAAGCTGTACAAGTTTTGTGCATTTTATGGGAGTTACAGTTAAAAAGTAAGTCAAAATAAAAAAGTAAAATACAAAAAAAAATGTGATTTTTTTTCCTAAGAAAACTTTCTTGAATGCTTTGGACAGACTCAGTAAAGAAGAGATGCTTAAAAATTTGTCAAGTCAGCATAGAAGAGGCAATTTTAGAAGACTGGGAGAAAATCATAAAAATCTAGAAAAAAATCCTATTCATATTATTTCACAATATCTTTATTTCCCTTAGACAATTCATTATGTCTATAGCTTATGTAAAAATAACTATCAGAACATCATTCAACAGAACCAAGTACAAAGCAAGTGCCTTTGATTGGCATTTTAACATACATTTATATGTTTTCAGTTAATATGTTTTAGCTTAGGTACGTATGTGATTCTAAATAATATTTCTCACTTACTTGATTTTTCTGTGAACTCACAAACTTTCTGCAGTGATTACATTAAAAAGAGAAGGTTTTCAGTGTACATATTAGCATTACTCCATTGTACGGATGAGAAAAATCAGTCTTAAAACAACCTAATAGCACTGGCAGTAAGTGAGTCAGTTTGAAAGCCTAACTTCATAGCCTAAATTCTTAACATTTATGCTTTATTGCTTTTAGTATTTAGCTACTAATAGTTGATACAAATGATGACGTGGGCCTTATCTAGGGAAGTCAGCATGTGATGTGGGAATGAATTTCCATGCCAAATTCTACTTAAAGATCGAAAAGAATGGAAACTAAAACATTGTCATCAAATATGTCTTTAGGTGGTAAATGCAGCTTCATAAAAAGCACTGTTTTTAAGATAAGTTTATTAAGTTATTTATTTGCATAAAGAATCCATTTTTAAATTTAAAAGATGCAAATGTAAAACAACATACAGAAAGAGTTTACCAAGATGATAAAATACATTCTAATTTAGAAAGTGCCTGTGCATCAGAGCAGGCTTTTTCAGTTTTTCATGACTACAGAGTATGAAACAATTTCTAGCAGATGATGCATCATACCATCCTTGACCACAAGAGATGAAAGCAGAGTTTTAGGTAATTGAAAAAAATCAATATAAAATTGTGTTAAGAAAAAAAAAAAGTTTCTTTCTTTAAGCAGTAATATGGCAGGCAGCATTTGTAAAAGTGAGAAAACATAGTCCAAGTCTGCCTTCATCCTTACACAGTATACTTACTTAAAAAATCAGGGAGATTTTTTCTTCTGGATATACTCTGTAAAATCTCTAAAATTACCCACAATCTATTATAATATTTATAAGGTGAAAAGGTAAAAATTAAAGTCCTCCCATGGTATCAATGAGCATTGGAGGGCTTTTCAAATAAATGTGTTCTCATTTAGAATGTCCCAGCCCTGGTGGCATAGTGGTTAAGAGCTCAGCTGCTAACCAAAAGGGTGGCGATATAAACCACAAGCTGCTCTTTGGAAACCCTATGGGGCAGTTCTACTCTCACCTATAGGGTCGCTATGAGTCAGAATCAACTTGACAGCAATGGGTATAATCATGCCTGGCACCTTGCCTTTTACAAACACAATAACCTGATTAGTATAATATGTAAGGATTCAATATAGTATTCTTTCAGAGCATCACAGAAGTATAGTTTACTGCTATCTGACTGAAAGAGTGGGACAATAATATACTTCTTGGGGGAGGGTTATTCCGTAGATCTTTTTCATTATTGAGGAGTTCTCTTACCTCCCTTGATTTATTCCCTTTACCTTCAACTAACAGCATGTGTCTTATGCTAGGTTATAGTTTCAGTTCTCTCTGTTCTGTAGTTTAATTCAGAATTTAATAGATATAGTTAAATCTTGCCTTTGTCAATTTCCCCTTGAATTCAGTCAGCCTCTAAGGGCCAGTGCCCCAAGTACAAAACACTTGGTAATTCTATCAATACAAGAGCTTTGGTCCCTTTAGTATTGGTAACTGTAATGAAAAAAGGAAAGATCTATAGCACTGGTTCTCAAACTTGAATATGCATCAGAATACCTGAAGAGCTTGTGAGTTAGTTAGGTCCTCCAAAAACTCCATCATTTCACTTGTTTTCTTGGATCATTCTTGGCACCACCTGGGTTGCTTAGGGTTTTCTGGGAAGTGCATGCCAAGACAGGATTAGAGGTACAACTGGTGCATTTAGGGAAATGCCTGGGCTGGATGAAGGGCAGGGAGTCAGAAAAGGTGGGGAAAGTATTCAGACCAAGATGTAGGTCTGACTGCAATGAGGGAGAGGAGAGAGGAAGAAATTTTCAGTAGTGTCTCAGACTTCAGCACAATTCTGAGAATGTTTCAGTCAGTCTAAAGGAGAAGTTCTCAAGTCAAAGTTGCCCATTAAAAAATTCCTGAGTCTTGCAGGAATGGATCTGCATTAGTATACCTGCTTTTCTCAGTCATTAGATAGGATCTTTCTCTGCACAAATGCGGGGTAGATCCAAAAGGGCAGCAGTTGAGACCATCAGTCAGTCATGTTCCCTCTAGCCAGAGATTTCAGCAGCCCATTTTTATGGCCAACACAACTTGTCAAAATACAAATTTCTGGGCTTCACCTACAGAGTTTCTAATTCAGTAGGTCTGGGCCAAAAATTCTGAATCTCTAAAAAGTTGTATTTACTACTGATCCAGGGACCACATAATGGGAACCCCTGGTCTGTAAAAAAAATGGCACACTTTTCCCAATTTCCTCTTGTAATATCCTGGGATGGGGACTTAATATGTGTGCTAAAATAAACTCTTGATACAAAAAGTTTTTGCAGAGTTTCACATCTGTAATATCTTGAATGGTTCAGTGAATGATATCTAGAAAAAAATGCATAAATGTTGTTAGATGAAACTGCTTTAAAAGCACTTTGTTCCTACTAAAGAAAACCCCTGGGACTCCTTTATTGCTTTGTCTTATTACCTTAGAAAAGAAATCCCAACATTTTTTGTTACATTTTAATAGTTAATGACCTGTATATTGAAACAATACATTGAAAATTCATAGTATTTATAAAGGAATAAGGTTATAGGGGTGAGAGTATGGTTAGGAAACAGGGATTTATTCAATTCACAAAATCTACTAAAGAAGTAGACCCTGAATCCAATGCATTGTCTCCACAGCAGGTAAAAAGAACTGACTCAAAGATTCTCTTTACTAGGAAAACTCAAATTTCTCCTGGGTATTTTCTTATCTAAAACTAGTTTAAGGCAAGGATTATAGGAAGTGATTTGGATAGTAAGTTATCTGTGACTTTGGCTAAGCAAATGATTTTCCTCAGTAACATGGGGGCAGGGAATATGCACCTAGCTCCTGGGACTAGGGTAAGAAGTAAATGAGGCTGTAATCCAATGAAATCTATAACCTGGGAAGTAACACAGGTACTCAGTGCTACTTGATGGAGTACCAGGTCTCTCTTATGGTTGGAAATAAAGAATACATTACAGAAGTAGAGAAGTCTAGCTCCCAAAATCAGTTAGGCATCCAATTATTAAGTTCAGTAGGGCAACTAATGTTGAGACTTGATCTGAGAACTAGAATGGTGAAGAAGTAAAGTGCATTCATTCTGGTTAATAAGCAAATGTTACATAAATAATCAGCATAGCCAATGGCAGAGAAGGAAAGTCACCTCACCTGTAGATATCAACTGGCCTCTTAAAAGACTTCACTGGAAGTAAGAACATTAAGCAAAGACTGAGAACATCCTGCAATTAATAAGAGTCCTAAAACTAGAAGAGAATAATCTAGAAAGAAGAGAACAAGGCAAGAACACATTATATTCAAAAAAGAGCAACTCTTCCTTTAGTCACACAGTTTAGGAAACCTTACCAGTTATTTTAGTGAATGAGATTTCAAAAGTGTCATGAAAACAAATTGCATCAATGGTACAGAGTTTGCACTATGAATGTGAGCATACCAGTCTCAGCTTTGGTTTTCTTCAGAAAGTTCTGCATGAAAGACTTTTGTGTAATAGCTTTATTTCTATAAATTTATATTCTGGCTCATTTGTTAAAAAAAAAAATAGAGATAATTTTATAGACAGAGGCATGAACAAGTTCAATTCCCTAAACTCTTTTCATAAAGTTTCTAGAGCAAGAAATGCAAAAAAAAAAAAATACGAGTTTTGCTTGTAAAATTTCATTTTAATGACATTAGATCTACCTGAGTGTGATACAGTATTTACATATATGTATATATATATGAAGCCCTGGTGGCAAAATGGTTAAAAACTTGGCTGCTAACCAGAAGGTCAGCAGTTCGAATTCACCATCTGCTCCTTGGAAACCCTATGGGGCAATTCTACTTTTCTAAAGGGTTGCTATTGATGGCAGTGGGTTTATATATATATGTAGTTTATACTGTGTTTACATAATCCTAATTATATACTATAGTTCTATACAATTTCTAATAATTTTTAGTCCTTTCTCTGGAGGAACTGGTAAAACACTTAGCTAAAGTGCTTAACGAATATGAGTCTCTTGTGATTTTCTGATGATCTTCTTTGGATCCAACATGGTTCTTGTACCACACTTAATTATGGTGGAATGTTAATCCTACATATCAGAATGTTTAATATTAATTGTTTAATATTAATTAAATTTTGTACTGTATGTGTTAAATATTAAGTCATTAAATATAGACAATTCATTAAATCAATTTCTAAAGAGATTTTGTTCTAATAGAATAAGAAAAAATGCCTGGGGACAGCTACTTGAGAATGGTATGTTTATATTGTGGTGTTTAAAATTAGGTGTTACATTTTTGTTCATTTGTTCTCATGCTTCCTTGAAAAATGCTTCATGTTCTATGCCTTAGTGCTGATCCAGATTTCTCTTCCCCTTGCCTGAGGCAGTATTGAAGGTGCAAAAGTAGGAGAGGATGTTATAGATTATACTTGACTCATTTTAGCAGGAGTGACAGCCAGATTGGGTGAGAGCTGAAAGTCATCCCCACTTGGGAAGGCATGGGTGCCATGAGGCACCATTAAACACCCCTTGGGTATCACATGGGGTTTTACTATTTAATTTTAAGCTCATCGTTGTTTAAGTACACTGGAACTATGATGGAGGGCAGAGGGTGGGACACACTTTCATCATCATACCTTAATGGTGTTTCTCTCTCTCTTACTCTATACTTCCCCCAATTATTTCATCTTATTCCACAAGTCGGAAAAATGTTAATGTTTTACTTATACTGGGTCTCACACAGTTGTTGGTCCATGAAGAGTACTTGATAAATATATGAACTAATGCTAGAGAGTGGGTCAAATTGTAAATTAAAACTGTCAATGCAAAAAACCTCAAGCAATCCCAGAAGAAGACTAATTAAAGGAATATATTAAAAAAAAAACATTGTCGTCGAGTCCAACACACAGAGACTCTGTAGGGCAGAGAAGAACTGCCACATAGGGTTTCCAGGGTTTTACGGAAGCAATATCTTTTTCCCACCTGAGTTGCAGGTGGGTTTGGTTAGCAGTCAAGTTCTTAACCACTGCACAACCAGGGCTTCTTAAAGGAACATACACATTCTTTTAATCTTGAAAACAAGACACTAAAAATACTAGTAATGACCAACCTTAACTCTGGGTGTCAAACAGTCACTCTTTAAATCCTTGGCAAAACACTAACAATGGAGACTGATGACTCCTAAAAAAATGATGTTACCTTTCTAGCACTAAAAGGGAGCTTTGAAAGCATCTTGTCCACAACCTTGTCTCCCCCTATATGGAAAAGCAATGCCCAAGATGCAACAGTGTATTAGGAGCATGGCCAGAACCAGAACCCAATACTCCAGATAAGAGTTTCGCGCTCCAGTAGTACTCTACACTTGAAAGAACAAGGGATTTGAGGAGGGAAAAGTCAGTGTGCTTCCAACTCTGCCATGGCTTGGGTAAGTAATTTTGGAAACATTGCTTGTGGACTTTGAGTTTTAATTTACTCAACCATAAAACCTGGGTAATCCCTTAAGAAGTTCTTATGAGTATTAACTCATTAATACAAATAAAAATACCTATTCTCTTCCTGGCATATGAAAATACTTAAGATTACTTTTTTTTTTTTTTTTAAGTTTAACTTGGAGCATCTGAACCTTGTCTAGAATTCTGTGCTTTTTTTAAAGCTGTTGGAGTATCATGAGCAAAGTGGGTTATCAGTAGGGACTCACTGAAGCAATATAATGTAGTCAATGAAAGAATAACCATAAATTAGACAGCAATTGCCATTTTGGGAATCCATTAAAAAAAATGAGCATAATATATAATACACTATATAATGAAGTATCAGATTAAATGGAGTTGAGTATAATTTTTAAGAAATTAACATCAATAGTAGTTTGTTAATAACACTATTACCTCTATATGCTACTTTATTTCAAAGTAGTATATATTTCAGACATATTCTAATAAGTATATTTTGCATAGCAAAACACATTAGACTGAAGCATTAGGAACATATTGGCACCATCTATATACATTTACATTACCAAGGAAACTAAAAACCTTCACTTGCATATGGTATGTAAATACACTTTAGAGCTTACTTCATATTTGCATACTGTTTATAAAAGACACAAATTGAAAAAATGCATAACCAATCAATTTACAAACAATTCTTCAATTATGCTGTGCAAACTCCTCCCCAAAAAGTACTTTTTTATTTGCCTGGATGCTTAAAAGTTAACTTGGCATCAACAGTATTATGAATGTCATATTCAATGAAGAAAAATAAATCGCACTCAAGTCATAAAATTGAATAGTTTTTGACATAAGAATACAGTGAAATTAGAGGTTTAGTTAATTAGATAATTAATTAATATCTAGTCCTGAATCATAGATCAAAATGATTTAAGAGAGTTTACACTCCTATCCTGTGGTACACTGTTGAATAACTATTCAGCCCTCCCCTTTTTTTTTCCCACCAAGGATCCTTCTATCAACATTTTCGTATATTCAAATCTCTACTATATTAAGCACACCCTGTGCTATGTGCAGACAGACACATTGTGCTTACTCTTGACTTCGTCTCCCACACTATTTCTCTCCTTCATTTCATAGATAGAGAGTTGTCTATAGTTGCTCATTTCTTTTCCTAACCCCGTGGCAATCTCATTCTTGTTCAGTTTCCATTAATGTCTATATACTGATCATTCATAACTCTGATTTCCAGAACTCACTTTTGAGCTCCAGACCCAATTATACAACTCTCTAATTGATTTCTCCACTCCAGTGTGTCAAAGGTATCCTAAATGAAACATACCTTAAACAAAACTACCACTCTACAAACATGGTTGTCTTTCACTATTTCCTATATCATTGAATGTCACCATATTAGAAAACTAGGTGTCGGCTATGAAATCTCCCATATCTAATACATCACCAGTCTTACATATTTTAACTGCTTAATATATCTCTGATATATACCCCACTATTTCATTCCAAGAACATACCACTTCTTACCTTGACTATTAGAATGTTCTGTTAACTAGTCTCCCTCTTTCTCTAGTCTACTCAATACATTTTCCAAACTATTACCAGAAAAATATTTTTCTTTTCCTTTAATAACTACTTTTTTTACTATATGTAAATACATATAGTAAGTTTTACTTAAATGTATAAGTATGCATCATACGTGTATTTGTTACATGTCACAGATTTTCTTTTCCTTTAACTTTTTTTCCTGTACCCTTATTCACCCTCTTAGCTCATTTCTACACACATCGTCCCACTCCACTCCAGGTAACCCATGTTAACAAACTATTGCATGCCATTCCTTTCCATATTGTTCTCCATGCTCCATGTATATATTCACATATATGTATTTGAATTTAAGTTTTTTACTGTTTTACAAAAAAGTTATTATTTAAATTATTTTCTGCATTTTTGTTTCCTTAAACAATTTTTGAATATTCCAATAAATTAATCTGTATATTGCTGCATAATATTGCATGAGTTGGATAGACTATAATGTATTCATTTGTTTTTCTGTTGACAAATTTTCACTTTTTAAGATTCTTTTTCTACATTGTGATCTTTTCAAACCTGAATATTATTATATTGTATCTACCTATACCTCACCCCTTGGTACACAAAACCTTTGCAGGCCACAAGGCTCCCTGTGTGTGTTGCCTCTGTCTGCCTCTCTGGACTCACTGACTTCCACAAACGCTTCCAGAATCTGAGTGACACACAACATACATACAAACACACACACACAAAACACACACCCATCATTTGTTAACTCCTTCTCTTCCTTTAGAATTTAGGGGTCCTATCTTTGACTTTTCTAAGCAGATCATTTACGAGTTAAATGCCCCCACAGCACCATGCATCCATCCATTGCACTTATTGTTGCAGATTCAAGGCTTCAAGGGAAGTTGATTCTACCACTTGATGAGAGGGGCAGTAATTCATATAGGCAGGGAAAGAATTGCTGATGATCATCTTCAGGGACTCTACTACGGACAGACATCTATGTTTTATTATTCTTTTTTTCAAATATTTATCTGCCTACTCTCTTTCTAGCATTGCTGAACATAGTAGAATGTGGGGGAGAAAAAAAAAAGTAACAGGAAAGAATAGAAGAGTAAGGAAGGCAGTATAATCCAAACATTATTTATGTTAGTGTGGCATTTGAACTAGCTCTGAAAAACCTGAAATTTTTAAGGCTTATATGGGGCAAGGGAGAATAAGATACTTGAGTAAAGGGCCATGGGCAAAAATTAGGAATGAGGCTTTGGAGGGCTGCTTGTAAGTCAATAAGACTAAAAGAAGATGTGCTTGGTGAGTATATTCATAGTATGAATGGAAAGGAAGGGAAGGGACAAAACGTGGTGGATTTTGAACAGCAGGCTGAGGATGTGAATTTAACATTTTTTGCCCAGAGACAGCCCTAAGCTTACTCTTTTAAAACTCTCTAGAAACATAACTAGGGGAAAATCAGGAAGAAGTTACTTTTGACTCACTCAGAGATGCCCAAATCTTGTCAAATGTTTGATCCGTTTTTGAATGCATATTTTCAGTCTGGAAATGTGATGACAAATGTTTTGAACAAGCATGTTCGTGTCAGTGCCAAACAAATTATTCCAGTATAAAACACTCTACAAAAGTGTCATGCTCAGAGTAAGTATTTAAAGATACTTCTTAGAATTACAATGTGCAATGAAATTCTGAAAATAATGTTTTCCAATTAAAATTAAATATTTTTAAAACTCCATCAACATCAGCAACAATAAATGTTATTAGTACTAGTAATTAACACAAATAATTCATACTCTAATTTCTACCCCATGAAGGCAAGATGCTTCACTGTGTTCCCTAGTCTCCATAAACATATACACCCAACACATGGCAGCCATGTACATATCACCTAAACCAGAAAATATGAAAATAGATTGATTAAATTATTTGACTCACTTTCATACTTGTTTTTGGTTGAAGGTTCTGGTCTGTGAGTAGGAAACAACTGAAGAGAAAGGAACCTGAAGATTTTGAAATATGATTTGTCTATTCTATAACAAATGTTTGTTTAGCATTTATTATGTGCCAGAGGACTTGAAGCACTTACTGGTGAAGATCGAAGACCACAGCCTTCAGTATGTATTACATCTCAACATAAAGAAAACAAAAATCCTCACAACTGGACCAATAAGCAACATCATGATAAACAGAGAAAAGACTGAAGTTGTCAAAGATTTCATTTTACTTGGATCCACAATCAACACCCATAGAAGCAGCTGTCAGGAAATCAAAAGACACACTGCATTAAGCAAATCTGCTGCAAAAGACTTCTTGAAAGTGTTGAAAGCCAAAGATGTCACCTTGAAGACTAAAGTGCACCTGACCCAAGCCATGGTATTTTCAATCGCATCAGATACATGCGAAAGCTGGACAGTGAATAAGGAAGACTGAAGAAGAACTGACGTCTTTGAATTGTGGTGTTGTCAAAGAATACTGAATATACCATGGACTTCCAAAAGAACGAACAAATCTGTCTTGGAAGAAGTACAACCAGAATGCTCCTTAGAAGGAAGGATGGCGAAACTACGTACTACATACTTTGGACTTGTTTTCAGGAGGGATCAGTCCTTGGAGAAGGACATTATGCTTGGTAAAGTACAGGGTCAGAGAAAAAGAGGAAGATCTTCCGTGAGATGGACTGACACAGTGGCTGCAACAATGGGCTCAAGCATAACGATTGTGAGCATGGCGCAGGACAGGGCAGTGTTTCGTTCTGTGGTGCATAGGGTCGCTGTGAGTTGAAGTTAGGTGACTTGACGGTACCTAACAACAACAGGCAATATTATAAATGCTTTATAAATATTAGCTTATATAATTCACATAACCTTACACAACAAGTACTATTATTATCCATATTATACAAATAAGCCACAAAAAATCATAAACTTGTGGAAGTCAACATATAGTTAATGATAGAGGCAGGTAGCTGAGTTCTTTTGTATTATTACATTATGTACTCTTTAAGATTTTTTTCTCAGTTTGTTTTCCAGAAGGCATCACGTATTTTGGCATTCTCATATATTCCAAGATTCTTAATGGTAAAGGTATAGAGAAAAACTAAAATTCAAGATCTGCTTTCTTTGAATTTACTTTATTATTGGAATCGACAATAAATAAGCAAAGTGAAACAAGAAATCAATCAGAACATTTCACAACAAGATTAACAACATGAAGAAAATAAAAGAGATTTATTTGATGGGAGATAACTGGGAGTAGATTTTTATTTTTTTTAATTTGTTGGCTAAGAAAAGTCTAAGGAGGTGACATTTGAATTGGCACTTAAATAATGAGAAGGAACAGCCAACTGAGAAGCCAAGACAAAGAGGAAAAGGAAAGAGAAGGTACAAAATCCATAAAATGGGCATGAGGTTTGGTTGTCCTGCCTCTGTGGTATCTGAAACATGTGGATTCCATGCTTCAGTATGCAGCAGGGGAAGAAAAATCTGGATCACAATGTAGGTTTTGTTAAAGGGCCAGGGTTAAAAATGGCTTTTAGCACTTCTGTCCTCACACCATCGGGTGGAACCAGTCTCATGGCCTCAACCTAACAGCAGGGAGGCTGGGGAATACAGAAGTGCTCATTGATACTGCTCAGCACTAACTGTGCCTCCCACATTTACAGTGCCTCCCACATTACTAGGTACATTAGGCTTATGCTAAAATTTGAGGGTAGAGATTGAGGATCTCGCACTGCAGTGTTACACAGCAAAATATTGCTATACAAGTTCTTAATCCATCGTTTTCTATTCAACATTGCTTCTCCAACTTCTTCCAGGTTCTTGGGTTCTTCACATCTCTCCATTTAGTGTCCCCTTTATTCTTCCTCTTCCTTTCCCTACAACCCTATTTATTTTCTTTTAACCTATTTACTCAGTCCTATTCCTCACTGACCTTGTCCCACGGTTTCTCTACATGTTACACACACACACACATATACACACAGGACTATATACTCTGCAAATGCTGTAAGTACATGTTTTCAGAGGTAGAAATGGGTGTGATCAGACGTAGTTTTACTTTCTCTCAATGGCACTAATACTAACGCTGTTGGAAGTTAACACTTAAATCTATCATTAATTTGATAAATAAAGATTCAACTGTTTTGTCTGTTTCTTCCCTTCACCTGTATCGTGGAACATGGTATAATCCACAAGATTCTAATGAAGCATGCAAAAAGCAAAATATTCTAGACAGTGCAATGGGGATTATCTATTCTTGAAGAGAATTATTCTAAACCTCACCAATTGTAAACCAACCAACTAATCTACTCAAGAACATGTTTTTAAAAAATCACATAAAATGGATGAATGGAAAAGAAGTATTTAGAATATAAAATAAAAACTCAAAAGTCATTCTGAAATATAATTATGCTAATGTTCATATGTTTATATCCCGGCTTCTGAAATCTACAAAGATTTTATGACTTCTTCTCCTCTACTTCTGGCTTTGACAGAGTATGCTTAAATTGAATTTTTGTAACCATTTCCAAAAATCTTACCAGTGAACATAAAATATATCTATATTATGAATAAAACACAGAGCATAACCTTTTCCAATAAAGTCTTGGTTTTTCTACAACTCGTATATGGTTTGCAATTCTATGTTGCACCCTCAGGAAGATGTAATTGAAATTGGCATGATACTCATAGGCCAACTAAAATGATCAGGGAAAAAATCTACTTCTATATGAGTAAAGACCTAAAAGATGGACCAAATACTTAGGATTTTTTGGTATTGTTAGTAGAAGATCAGAAAGATTAGCTGAATATGTTTTCCTACAAAGCAACATGAAAGAACTGAATGGCAAAACCTAGTATTTATTTTATGCTTTAAAATTTTGAGAGTTTTTATTATTTTACATTATCAATTATAGGAACTGATTTTGCCATTTTTTTAAATAGATGAGAAATTTAGAGCTCAAAAGAAATTAAACGACTTTTGAAAAATAACCCAGTGATGGAACACTGAGTTTAATTGGATTCTCTGGTTTTAAATCCATTTTTTCTATTACATCACTTGGAATTTTTAGAAAATATATATTTTCACCTTTAATATGACAACTTGTTTCTGCAGTGTCTATTATTATATTTCTTGATCTTCTTTTTGATTAATCCACTTGTCTGGTTTTTAAACAGTACATGCCGAATAATTCCTTTATTTTGGCAACAAGACTATTATCTATTTTTAACATCTTTAAATTACATGTACTTATCTTCAGACTTCTTCATTGCATTACTTTCCACAATTATACCACTGTTATAAAATATATTCTATACTTTGTTGTTTTGTGTGCTATCCTCTATTTTGTTTTTATACTACCATACTCATTTAATTTGGAGAGTGTATAAGATTTTTTACACTACTAGTTTTACATTTATTTAAAGACAGAGAGGGAAAGAGAAGAGAAAAGAAAAAAAAGGAAAAAAAGGTAGGTTAAGATATATTACTTTCTAATGCTCAATTTATAAAATTAAGGAATTTAACAGAATCCTTTACTCCCTTCTGCAAAAGAGGAGGAAACTGTTACACTTAAAATTCCTCTGACTTCTACTTGTTGCCATTGAGTCGACTCTGACTCATAGTGATCCTATAGGACAAAATAGAACTGCTCCATAGGGTTTCCAAGGAATGGCTGGTGGATTTGAACTGCCAACCTTTTGGCTAGCAGCCATAGCTTGCTGTAGCTCTTAACCACTGTGCCACCAGGGCTTCCCTCTGACTTCTACTACTCCCCAATCCACGTGCTATTTTAAACATATTGAAAGAGATTTATTATTGTTTTGTAATAAATGCGTTTTCCAATAATTTTTGCATATACATTGTGAGAAGTATTATATCTAAATAATGTATTTATTCATATATTTAAAAAAATTAAATGATCACCACCAATGTTTGCATAACAGGATTACTGCTATTTTTCACAACCAACTGCTTATTGATGTAGACTGTTCATTGTTCTCTATGTAATCAGGCAAAATTAAAAACTGTATCATTAATGTAGGACAAACAAATGCAAAAATATTAAACATATGTATAATTTCACTTGCAAGGATTGTTGTATGTATTGAAAAGTCATTAACTTAAACTGAGTTCTGAAAATAAGCTAGATATTGTATGGTAAAAGACCAATGATTTAATTGATCACTTTTGTTGATTGTCTAAGCATATGGAAATATACCAAAATAAACTATAGATGACAGTAAAATGGACTGGTAAAGACCATATGAAACGACATATAATAGACAGTTGAAGAAACAGGTTGATTTATGAAATGTTAGTCACCTTAATTTTCTTCATAGCCATTATATACCAGCTAAAAATAATTTAATTTGTCTATATTCATAAGTATGCAGATGACTAAGTACTTTTAGAATAAAAAAAGTATGCTTAATATTTCTGTCATAGTTCTGTGAGTCACTTCAGGAAAATAGGTTAAGTATGGATTTTTGAAGACATTATTAAAATAGATTATTTTAAAAGTTCTAAATGTTCTGTGCCACAAGCAAGGAGCTAGAAGCAAACAAGGGGTATGGTACTGAATTTTAGTTTGGGCTCAAATGTGTAAAAACTAATTACCAATCTGTGCCAGTTTGTTCTACGTGGTATGTATCTGGTACTATCTTAAATATGGTTTAATTCCTTTCTGATTCAGGATGTCACTTGCAGGGAAGGAATGTGGGGTTGATTATGTCATTGGTGAGATCTACAATCCATTCTCATTAACTATGAGAAAAATTAGTTACAATGCATAAAGAATTAGATCACATTATTCCTCAGAAAGCTAGAAACAGACATACCATTCGATCCAGCAATCCCACTCCTAGGAATATATCCTAGAGAAATAAGAGTCGTCACTCGAATAGACATATGCACACCTATGTTCATGGCAGCATTGTTCAGAATAGCAAAATGATGGAAACAACGTAGGTGCCCATCAACAGATGAATGGATAAACAAACTATGGTACATACACACAATGGAGTACTATGCAACGAGAAAGAACAACAATGAATCTGTGAACCATCTCATAACATGGATGAAACTGGAGGACATTATGCTGAGTGAAATAAGTCAATCACAAAAGGACAAATATTGTATGAGACCTCTATTGTAAAAACCCATGAAAAAGTTCACCTGCAAAATGTAACAATCCTTGTTGGCTACCAGGGATGGGGGGGGGAATACTAAATAGGCAATAGATAAGTGGTATCTTGGGTGAAAGGTGAGACAGTACTCAATACAAGGGAAACTAACACAGCCTGCACAAGGAAAGGTCATGGAGGCCCCATTGACACACTCAAACTCCCTGAGGGACTGAGTTGCTGGACGGAGGGCTCTGGGGACCATGGTCTCGGGGAATATCTAGCTCAATTGGCATGACTCTACTTATAAAGATAATGCTACCTTGGTGAGTAGTGTCTGGGGTCTTAAAAGCCTGTGAGCAGCCATCTAAGATACTACACTGGTCTCATCCCTTCGGGAGCAAGGGAGAATAAAGAGAACAGGATACAACGAAAAGATTAGTCCAAAGGACTAATTGTCCACAGCTACCAAGACCTCCACCGGACTGAGTCCAGTACAGCTAGATGGTGCCCGGCTACCACCGCTGACTGCTCTGACCAGGATCACAACAGAGGGTTCTGGACAGAGCTGGAGAAGGATGTGGAGCATAATTCTAACTCAGAAAAAAAAAAAAAAGACCAGATTTACTGGCCTAAAGGAGACTGGAGAAACCTCAAGAGTATGGCCCCCAGATACCCTTTTAGCTCAGTGGTGAAGTTACCTTCGAAGTTCACTGTTCAGCCTGGAAGTGGACAGCCCAGTAAAACCAAATGAGACTAACGAGGTACAGGAGTCCAGTGACAAGGGCCAGAAGGCAGAAGAGGAGTAGGAAGCTGCTGATAGGGAACACAAGGTTGAGTAAGGATACTGTTGATGTGTTGTGAGATTGTTAACCATTGTTATAGGACAACATTTGTAGTAACTGTTAAATGGGAGGCTATTTTGTCCTGTAAGCCTTCATCTTAAGTGAGAATAACAGCACAATTAGAAGAGCGTAGTCAATGTCTCTTAAATGTGTACATAAAAAGTTTCGAAATGGGGTATCTTTGGCTATGTGTATTTTCACCAAAAAAAAAAAAAAAAAGCTCAGAATTTAGAGGGTTACAATGTTGTGGGGTTGTTAACCAAAGTCATAAAACAGCATGTGTACTACTGTTACATGGGAAACAGTTTGTTCTGTAAGCCTTCACCTGAAGTACAATAAAATATTTAAAAAAAAAAAATTAGATCAGATTAAAAAAAAAAAAAAACAACTTTGATGTGATGAAAACAGGTGAAATTGTGCACTACAGATAGTAAGTGCAAGCCAGCCCATGTGTACCTTGCTTACTGGATGATCTGTCCCTGTATGTGGCCTATTTGATTTTGAAGAAATTACATTTTAGATACAACCAACTTGCTGTTGTTTTAACTAAGCAAAAGCAATAGAACAAGTGTTAAATTTTATTTGAGTTTTTTGAAACATACAACTTGCATTTCTACTTATCAGGCCAGCCTATTTAAGCCTTGCTATTAATGGAGAACAGGCCTTGAATTTTAAACAGTTCTAAGGACACTATATTAAAGTTTATACACATACATATGATGTATATGTGTGTGAACTTGGCTCAAAAATTATACACTTAATAAGCAGCATCTATAGATTTCACAGGTGTTGAGTGCAATTGCTGATGAATAAGTACAATTCTGGAATGCCTAGCAATTTGCCACCCACTGTGCTGATCTAAAATTAAGCAAATCTAAGACTAAATCCTATTGGACATTGGCTAGCAACACAGCATGAACTGATCATTTCATGATGCCTGGCTTCATCTAAACATAAGGAATGTCATAGCCTTTTTAAATACCTGAAATTATTTATCAAGTGCCATCAAATTACAGCAGGGATTTAAAGGAGCACCAAACCCATATAAGCAAACCTGTTGTCATCGAGTCAATTTTGATTCATAGCGATTCTACAGGACAGAGTAGAACTGCCCCACAGGGTTTCCAAGGAGGAGATGGTGGATTTGAACTGCCGACCTTTTGGTTAGTAGCCAAGCTCTTAACCACTGTGCACCTGGGCTCCTAAAGGAGCACAGCATTATCAAAATGCTGTACAGCCATACTGTTATGGATTGAATTGTGCCCCCGCAAAATATGTGTTGGAATCTTAATCACTATACCTGTGAATGTAATCCTGTTTGGAAATAGAGTTTACTTTTCTGTGTTAATTAGATCATACCCAAGTAGAGTGGGCTCTAAATCTAATCACTTTTGAGTTATAAAAAGAGCAGATTAGATTCGGACACAAACATATACAGGGGAACAGAGATGCCATGTGAGGATCACCAAGGAACTAAAGAACACCCGAGGCTACCAACTAGGAAGGCATCAACAGGACTGAGACCCTGGTTTGGACTTTTAGCCTCTAGAATTGTGAGAAAATAATTTCTGTACTTTAAAGCATCCACTTGTGGCATTTGTGTTACAGCTGCACTAGATGACTAAGACACATGCCTTTGTGACAAATTAGAAAATTAAATTAGCTTTGCAAAGAATTACTCAAAGTTATTAAGTCATCAAATTATCAAATATCTTCCTAGCAGGGATTTGCACTAAATAGTCCCAGGCTTGATTATATCACTGTCTCTTTCTCTTGCTCTCCTATCAATAGTAGTATCTTCATAGAATTGATTTATAGGACATTCATAACAAGCAAGCAAGGATACAGGATAAGGGGCACAAAGCATGTTGAATTTATTTTGCTTCCTCTACATTTTTTTTTGTACAAAACTCATGTATGCAGTCATATTTTCATAGCTACATTTTATTAAAAAGTTAAAAGGTCTCTGTTGACATCTGAGATTTTAAATAAATAATAGGTTTATGGGTAAATTAAAATGATATTCTCCATTTTTGAAAGACAAAGTAACCATCTGTCCTCTCTTTTCTGAAAGGTTTCCTGGACCTTTGGAATATAGATAAATCTCTCTAGGGATTAAGCTCATCTCCAGTTTTACACTGTAGATATATCTGCAAGGTCCAGAACAAATAATCTCTACATATGTAAGAACACACCTCTGCAATTAGCTCACATGTCTGTCATGCGATATGCACAGGAGACTGTTAGGAAGTGTAGTCATTTGTCTCTTGAGCAGAGAGCAAAGTTATTGTTTTTCCTTTCCCTGTATAATATATGAGATTTTGTTCCAACTTTATAATCACTTTTAGGTTACCTTATATGCATGTAAATCCATTAACACTCAATAACAGATTGTGTTCTTCTTCTTTCTCTATGATGAGGGAGGGATATTTTTGTTGACAACATTATTTTATTTTACCAAGATAGGTAAAGGTGATACGATTCACACGATCACATATTAAGAAATTATCGAAGTTGGATTTGAATTCAGAGAAGTACAGTAAATCATCAGAAATGCTCACAAAATAAACAACTCTGACAATTAGATATGCTGATAGGACTCTCACCTGTAAAAACCTAAAATAACTCAATGAGGAGGCCATACAGTTGGATCTTCAATTGGAGATTAAAAATTTTGCACTCCTTGAGGTATTTTACTAGATTGATACATAATCCACCTTCCTAGTCTTCTAGAAAGTCTACTCTTGAACTATCCAGCACTATGCACATATATTTATTTAAATTATTTATTCCTATGATTGTCTCTTCTATATGATTCTGAAATTGTGAGAACTGAAACCTTTTACTCCCATACTCTGCCTGAGCACTGAAAACCAGAACCACATCTTACTGTCCATATTATCATGGCTTTGCTATTCCACTGTCTTCATTAGTGTTTATTTGCTTTTTTTCTGTAGTATTATGCTAAAGCAAATGGTTTGAATGTTCATTACAGGAGTCAAAAAGTTAAACTGGAGAGAGATTGCTATAAGTCGGAGTCGACTCAACGGCAATGGGTTTGGTTTGGTTTTGGTTTGGATAGAGATGAGCTTAGCTGCCAGGTGGCCAACTAGCCAGTTAAGAAAAGAAGTCAGTATGACAGTAACAGTCAAGTCTTTGATCACTTACAAGAATAGTATAAGTAAGAGAAACCCTAAGAAGAAGGCAATGACTTCCCTGTTCCATATTTCTTCAAGAATGGTGCCCAGGGCAAGGATCAAGTGGTTCAGCAAAGGCATGGGGCCCATCTCATATAGGGTCCTGGGGGAGGGCAAAGAGGAAGAGCTAATGGTGGAAAAGTACTGATTACTGGGTCAGATGGGGAAAAATGCCTTCAGGGATGCCCCCTTCCCCTTGAAGAGGAGATTTAAGCAGAGGTGACTAAGGAAGGCCTCTGCTTAAGAGCCCCAATAAAGAGGCCTCCATATGTAGGAACCTGGGCTAGAATGAAGATATGTTAAAGAGCATTGCTGGAGATGGTCCCTGAGATTTTTGGTGCAACTCTTTTCACAGACTGCAGTGAACTGGTATGTACCAAGTCTGACTGGGGACGACGTCTTTCCTTCTGAGGCCATCCAGGCAAAGCCTTTGTAATTCTCTATGGTCAGGCTTGAAAAATCACAAATAAGTTTTTAGTCAGGGGCCAGGCTTCTCAAAGGAACTTCCAGGGAGGTCCATCAACTCTTCAATGGAAAGCATCAATAGGAAGTTTGCCTCTTTTAGGATTCTTTGAATTCCTTACCTAAAAATCCCTACTTTGCTGTCTCCATTAATCCTGGATTCTTGTATCATGATCCTGACCTAATTTTAATCAAGCCTTCACTTTGAAAGACTGATTTGAAATCAAACTTCCAATTGTCAATAAATTCTAACCTTGCCTTCCCTCCCAGTATCCCCACAGGAGGTAGGTATCCAAAGCTTTCTGAGGTAGTGTTCTCCATTGCTGCTTTAAGCAATACACTCAGCTATGACTTATCAACAGTTTGTGTTGGAATTGTATAGGGATCCAAATTCTGACAGTCTTCAAAGACAGTAACTATGTTTTCTTAGTTTATTAATCATTAAACGCTACCACTAGCAAGTAACCATGAATAGTGCCATTTACTTAGAGTTTATTTATGAGTGCTTCCAACAGTTCCCAGAAAGAGAGAGAGAGACATACAAAGAGACAGAGGGGTGGGGGAAAATATTTTTTTTCTCTAAAATTGAAAGAAAAAATCCAAGGGAGGAAAATAATTTACTATTGCTATTTTACAAGTATTTACAATTTAGGGTCTTGTGAAGCAGAACATCTGAATAGTATCTAGCTTCAAATATCTCATGATTTCCATGAAAGGACAGCACTTCTCCACCTCAGTATCTATAAAACATCGCACTGTGTCTAGCATAACATGCACTCAAAAAATTTATATTAAGCAAATTTTACGCTACACAGGTATACAAGTGAAGAGGACTTGAAGCACTTACAGATGAAGATTAAAGAATAAAATCTTCAATATGGATTATACCTCAACATGAAAAAAACAAAAGATCCTCACAACTGGACCATTAAGCAATGTCATGATAAACAGAGAAAATACTGAAATTGTCAAGAATTTTATTTTACTTGGATCCACAATCAATGCCCACAGAAGCAGCAGTCAAGAAATCAAATGATGTACTGCACTGGACATATCTGCTGCAAAACACCTCTTTAAAGTGTTAAAAAACAAAGATGTCACTTTGAAGACTAAGCTGTGCTTGACTCAAACCATGGTATTTTCAACTGCCTCATATGCATGCAAAAGCTGGACAATGAAAAAGGAAGACTGAAGAAGAATTAATGCCTTTGAGTTATGGTGTTGGCAAAAAATATTGAATATACATGGACTGCCAGAAGAATAAACAAATCTGTCTTGGAAGAGGAGCCTTGGTGCTGCAGTGGTTAAGAGCTTGGCTGCTAACCAAAACGTCAGCAGGTCGAATCCACCAGCTGCTTCTTGGAAACCCTATGGGGGCAGTTCTACTCTGTCCTACAGTGTTGTTATACATAAGAATTGAATCAATGGAAATGGTTTTTTTGGTCTTGGAATAAATACAGCCAGATGGCTCATTAGAAGGAAGAATGGCGAGACGTCGTCTCACGTCCTCTGAACATGTTATCAAGAAGGACCAGTCCCTGGAGAAGGACGTCATGCTTGGTAAAGTCAGTGAAAAAGAGGAAGACCCTCAATGAGATGCATTGACACAGTGGCTACCACAATGGGCTCAGATATAGATGACTGTAAGAATGGTGCAGGATCGGGCAGCACTTCTTTCTGTTGTACAGGGGGTTGCTATGAGTTGGAACTGACTTGATGGCACCTAACAACAACAACAAGGTGTCCAATGACAATAATTACTGTTATTATACTGAGACCTTTCCAATAAGAGTCATGAGATAAAGTAGAACCAGAAAAGGAAGGCCGTTTTATAGCCTTTTAGTAACTTGGCAAACTTGATTACTATGCAAAAATCAAGATTTTTCTCCAAGGAAAAGCAATGTGAGATTCTAAACTCCTCTCAAGAATGTTCTTTGACAAATACTTACACAAATTCTAAAGACTCCCTTCAATGTGGAGTAGGAGGAGCAAAGCTAGTTCTGACCGTTTCAGAATTTTGGGAGCCCAAATAGCAAATTACTTTTACAGTATAATAGATTTTCTGGATTTTACCTCACATTTGTTTTCTCATGTATATAATGAGGGTGTCTTTCTCATAGGGCTGCTGAAAATATTAAATGAACGAATATATGTCTGTCATTTAGAACAGGACCTCATATATAATGTAAATGCTGTGGAAGTGATATCTATTAATAAATGCTTTATCGTGATTTGACTCATTTAACTTGATCTTTAACAGGTTTTTCATTATAGTCTCTACTAAGAGGTTATGAAGTGTGGGGAAATAGAACTCAAAGTATGTTAACACTAAGACATATCCTAAAGGACAGTTTATGTTTGCTTTTATTAATTTTGTCATTCAAGTTTTCCCCCATAATTCCTTCCTTCTCCACTTATAGCATAGGTCCATGACATCATTTTAATTCCATTAACAAATAAACACAACGATGGTAATACAGAGATTGGTTAAGGCTAACTCTGCAAGGATTATAACCTGTAGATAATGGACAGCAATGCAAAATAATGATTGTCTGTAAAAGATTGACACCACTCCCAAGGAAGAAAAGTCAGTTTTGTGTCCATTTGTAAATTAATTTCAATATTCCTGATCTATAAATACCTCTGTTATTTGAATTTTCCTTTGAATCATTTCCAACTTTTTGCTGTTCTCTAATTTAATTGAGGTAAATAAAATCTTTAACACAGGTTTATTTTATATTTGCAGGAGTCATTTTTTGAAAATTATCATTTAACACTAGGAATTTAAAAAATTAGCATTTCCCTTTCAAGGGATTCTTTTACTTTTTCTTAAGTCTGACCATTTCAAGAAAAAAAGTAATAAAGGATCCTTTAAGTCAGACTTGGAATTTTTAAAAACTGTACTTGAACAATATTTTTTAAAATGATCAAACTTAAGTACTCTACTCTTAGGGCAGATAAGCATGCTAAAGGAATTTGGATTTTAAATTAATATAATCCAATTTTGTTGTCTGTTGATAGCATTAAACAGTCAACATAAATGATTAAATTGCCTACTATTCTGTTTAAGATAAAACTAAGTCTGAGACAAGCTTAACAAAGACTGTCTATTCAGAAACTGGCAAGGAAATCTAACCACTGTCACTTTCGCTTCATGAATGTTTCAAAGGTGTTGAAAAGGAGAGTAAGTTTTATAGAGTTAAAAAAGGCCAAGCCAGTCTCTGATTGGCGAGCAGGATTTTTGGAATTGGGGGAGACTGTTTACTTGGTCTTCTCGTACATTAGGTACGTTTGCAGTCCTTGCTTGGCTGTAAAGGGACAAGCAAATAGTTTGGGGATGTTTCAATAAATGAAGTCATGTTCAGTGTAAGGAACAGAGGGTCTTCTCTGGCCAGTCATATCCTGAAATAAGTGGGGGCCATTGCGCAGGTTTATTTTGCCCTCCAACTGTCATGATCATCAGGCGGGGTGGCAGTTGGTGGTGCTGTGGCAGGCAGTTTCACAGAACACATAGTCTTTCTTTTTTTTTTTTTGCCCTCTCTAAAGCCATGATTCCTGTTACTTATGCAATTTAATTCAATTAGTTGTTAAATATACTAGCTTCTATGTTGTTGCTTTATACATTACCACATAGGGTCGCTATGAGTCGCAATCGACTTGACAGCAATGGGTATTTAAATTTTAGTATATTTATATCCTATGACTTCCAAACTTTAAATGCAATCATAGAACCTTCTGTTTTGTATTATGTAGAATCCTTAGAAAGTGTTTATTAGAAAAATTGATATATTTGGATTAGATCAAAATGTTTGTCTAACTTGTTTCCAAGTCATTCACTTTTGAATCTCAAATTCACTTAAAACCTTCATTTCTCAGTCAAAATCATTAGGTTATTTAAGAATAACTACATGTTATTTACTTTTTTTAATTGCCCTTGAACAAGGGCAGTAAATCAGAGATCTTTACTCTTCTGTATAACCTAGATTACTCAGAGAGTTGCTTTCCAAAGTAGGAACAGTAATTGAAAGCTAAATTGCTAACTAAGTTCAAAAGCCTTGTGTGTGTGTGTGTGTGTGTGCAGAGATATTATCTTTCCAGTCTGTTACTTATTTAAAAAATAAACCATACATAATTTCTTTACTTCTTATTTTACTTTTGTATTATTTATTCTAACATTGCAAATGTAATCTCTAGTCCCCTCATATTGATGCTCCTATTTAAAGTAAACAATTTCATTTGTTTAGTTATAAATAGGAATTAATTAATTTACAAAACAAGATTTGATGTTAACCCCTAGAACTGTTATAATTATTCTTCCAATAATATTTGTGTCTCTCTGCATAAAACCCTTAGCTCCACAATAAAATAATCAAAATGCCTTGAGATTCTGATATGAAAAGTAAAATCCAAAAAGACAAAACAGCATGTACAGATATGAAGTGATAAAACTCCCAAGCTATAATATACCTTGTGTTTTTATCATGGGAGGAAATAATAAGGAGAAATGTACAGTTTCTACTAATTTTGATGAATTCTGTACACATATCCATGAAAATAAAGACACTCAGAAGTAACTATGGAGACAAACCTGAATGGAAACATAACTGTGTACATTTAAAATCCATACACTCAAGGGAAAAAGGGGAGATGGAATTAAATGTGTAGGAGTAAGGCAAGAGAGAAGGCAGGTCGCCTGTGCTAAGTCATAAAACGTAAAAGAGGCTGCATGATGTAAATGTTTATTGCCTCGCTCATCATTAAACAATATGCCTACGTACACATAATTATTTAGTAAGAGGGGCAGGCAGTGATAAATATAAACATGTCATATTGGAAACATGTTTGCACTGGCATTTGCCTCAGGAACCACAATACCTGTGGGTCATCAATATCAAAATATTTACTCAGAGATCCTCCAAATGTGCACTTTCAAAAAGAGGCCACATTGCATGCAAAGAAGTGTAAACATTTAATGTTGCAAAAAAAGAAAAAAAACCAGGCAAACAACAAGGCCCACATGATGGGCAAGAGACATGCACTGTTGCAACAACAAAATGGAGAAGACTGATGCCTTTCAAAATCACATGGGTTTGTCATTTACTAGAAAACATGTGCTTGCCAAAACACTATGACTAGGGATAGTTTCCTAATAAATAAAAGAATTTCAATCTAAGAAAGATAGTAGATAAATCAAAGCATTCCCTGATTATGGAATAATAATAACTACACTGTATTTTAAATACAATTATAAATAAAAAACCAAAGTCCCCCCTCTCCAGATTGGGGGGTCGGGAGGAGACAGGAGACAGACAGAATGACGTAGATGAGTGGGGAAGAGAAGGACTGGGAATTTTAGAGGGAAAAAATATCCTTAAAATATACTTGGTGTTGGTTGCTGTTAGGAGGAATTCTTAGAGCTGAAGAGGCCATGATATTCAGTTTTACTGGGTCAAATAATGTGGATTATGCAGAACACTGAAACTTGCCTACGTAGCAGATAAGGGAAGCACTGCTGATATTTTTAAAAAGAAAACAAATTGCATATGTACTTTTTCTTTTTTAAAATATCAACAGTGTTTTTGTTATTGCTATGTAGGCAAGTTTCAACATTCTACATAATATACATATATATATATACATTTATATATGTATGTATACACACACACATATGTATCACTTTAATGGCTAAGGTGTACCTGATCCAAGCCATGATCTTCTTTATCACCTCATACGCGTACCAAAGTTGGACAGTGAAAAAGGAAGGCAGAAGAATTTATTGATGCATTTGAACAGTGGTGCTGGCAAAGAGCACTGAATATACTACAGACTGCCAGAAGAATGAACAAATCAGTCTTAGAGGAAATACAACCAGAATGTTCCTTAGAAGCAAAGATGAAGAGACTTTGACTTGCTTACTATGGACATGTCATCAGGAAAGATCAATCACTAGAAAAGGACAATATATTGGTAAAGTAGAGGGCCAATGAAAACGAGAAGAAAATCTTCAGTGAGATGGAGTCACACAACAGACACAACAATGGGCTCAAACATACCAAGGATCATGAAGAGGACGCAGGACTGAGAAACTTTTGTTCTACTGTACACAAAGTCATCGTCGTCATGAGTTGGAGCTGACTCAATGGCAACTCACAACAACAATCAACAATTAGTTGGTACCTACTGTGGGCCAGACACTGTGGAAGTATGTTCTTATTCATATTTTTATTCATCCTCATGCAATCTTTTGAAGTGGGTGGCACATACTTTTTTTAAATATAGGAGAAAAGTCTAGCTCAAATATGCTAAATGTCTTTTATGCAAAATACTAAGTGATGCAGCTATAATTCAAATTTATATTTCTAAAGCTCATAGATTTAACATGAGATTGTGCTACAGTTAAAAATATTCATTTGTAACCATTTATTATTCAAACTCTGCTCTACTAATATCTGCTTTGTACCACAGTCAATAATTTGTATACTTAACAGAGGAAAATGGCTATGGAGTAATCTATTTAGTTTCACATATTGAAGTATGTTTTGCATTGAAGAAAGCATACCACACATAACTATTTTTAAATGTACTGTGATAAAAGATAATTTTTGCAAAAATATAGCAAGGAATCCTTGTCCACAATGCCAAAACGAAACATTGCTTGGTTCTATGTCATCTTCATGAACCTTGGTATATTTTAGTCCATTGCTGCACCTATTGTGTAATGCCTTCCAACCTAGGGGATTCATCTTCCAACACTATATTTAACAATATTCTATTCTAACCCATAAGGTTTTCATTGACTAATTTTAGGAAGTAGATTGCCAGGCCTTTCTTCTTTGTCTTAGTCTGGAAGATCCGCTGAAATCTTTCCACCATGGATGACTTTCCTAGTACTTGAAATGCAAGTGGCATAGCTTCCAGCTTGACAGCAAGTATAACAAAGTGACAGACAGGTGGCTGGGAGAAATATGTCCTCATATTTTAACACTCTTATCTCTTGCCTTTTCTTTATTCTTTATTCTCAGTTAATTATCAACACTTGCCCAGTTTATATGATAAAGAATATATTCAAGGAGTAAGATACAATTATCTAAGTACTTATCAAATGATATTTTAAAGTTTCAATTAAAAAAATTTGCACAAAGACTAATAAGTGAAGAAGTGACTCATTTCCCCCCCACAAATCTTCAAACAAGTCAGTTTCAGATAACAGAAGGAGAAATATGGAGTTTTTTTTGAAGTAAATTCTTTTTTTTAAAATTAATTTTTAAATGAGACCAGATAGCTGATTGTCATAATAGATAATTCCCAAAGCTCAAGATTTATTTGAAGAACTTAGCTATTACGATTATTTGTTCTTATTATAATCATTATTCCAAGGGAACGACATTATTAATCTATTACTATCAGGGTTAATGTAACTCATTTTTAAATTTGAAATATCTTAAATGTGGTTTATTTATGAAAATCCAATTTAGTAGGTCATTTTCTCTCTTTAAGGGTAATACATTTAATTCTAATTTAATATTGTGAAGCTTTGTACTCTTTTCCCTTCACCTTCTGCAAAAAAAAAAAAAAAAAAAAAAGCAGGACTGAAACTTAAAAAAAAAAGACATCTAATTACCTCCATATACTTCTAAGGAAGAAGTCACTTTGCTACTAAAGGATCTGGGCCAGACAGTAGATATTTTCAGCTTTATGGGACATATAGTTTCCGTTGCAACTACTCAACTCTGCCAGAGAGAAAGCAGCCATAGACAACACATGAATGAATAGGTGTGACTGTGTCCCATTAAAAATTTACAAATTAAAAATTACTAAAATAGGCAGACAGAAGAATTGGGCCCATAGGTCATGATTTGCCAATCCCTGCTTTAGCCTATGACTGTAGCTTGGAGACTTAGCATGGGCCCCAGCAAAAAAACAACCCTATAATGTGTATTCCACCATGCATCTGTCAGTTTGTTGTACTGTGGTGGCTTGTGTGTTGCTGTGATGCTGGAAGCTATGACACCAGTATTTTAAATACCAACAACATTTCTCATGGTGGACAGTTTTCAGGGGAGCCTCCAGACTAAGACAGACTAGGAAGAAGGACATGACAATCTACTTTTAAAAAAACTGGACAGTGAAAACCTTATGAATAGCAGTGGAACACTGATACAGTGCCGATGATGAGCCCCTCAGGTTGGAAGGCGCTCAAAATACAACTGGGGAAGAGCTGCCTCCTCAAAGTATTGTTGACCTTAATGACGTGGATGGAGTTAAGTTTTTGGACCTTCATATGCTGATGTGGCACGACTCAGAACGAGAAGAACCAGCTGCAAACATCCATTAATAATCGGAACATGAAATGTAAAAAGTATGACTCTAGGAAAATTGGAAGTCATCAAAAATGAAATGTAATGCATAAAGATTGACATCTAGGCATTAGTGAGCTGAAATGGACTGGTACTGGACATTCTGAATCAGTTAATCATATGGTCTACTACCCTGGGAATGACAAACTGAAGAGGAATGGCATGGCATTCATTGCCAAAAAGAAAATTTCAAGATCTATCCTGAAGCACAATGTTGTCAGTGATAGAATAATATTCATATGCCTACAAGGAAAATCAGTTAACATGACTATTGTTAAAACTTACGCACCACCCACTAAGGTCAAAGATGAAGAAATTGAGAATTTTTTACCACCTTCTGCAGTCTGAAATTGACCAAACATGTAATCAAGACGCACTGATAACTACTGGTAATTGGCATGTGAAAGTTGGAAACAAAGAAGAAGGATCAATAGTTGGAAAACATGGCCTTGGTGATAGAACTGACACTGGAGATAGAATAAGAGAATTTTGCAAGACCAACGACTTCTTCATTGCAAATACTGACATTATCAAGGACTTCATTTTACTTGGATCCACAATCAACACCCATGGAAGCAGCAGTCAAGAAATCTAATGACATTGCATTGGGTAAATCTGCTGCAAAATACCTCTTTAAAGTGTTAAAAAGCAAAGATGTCACTTTGAGCACTAATGTGCTCTTGATACAAACCATGGTATTTCCAATCACTTCACATGCATGTGAAAGCTGGACAATGAATAAGAAAGACCGAAGAGAAATTGACGCCTTTGAACTATGCTGTTGGTGAAGAATATTGAATACACCAAGGACTGCCAGAACAAACAAATCTGTCTTGAAAGAAGTACAGCCAGAATGCTCCTTGGAAACGAGGATGGCAAGACTTCATCTCACATACTTTGGATATGTTATCAAGAGGGACCAGTATCTGGAGAAGGACATCATGCTTGTTAAAGTAGAGGGACACTGGAAAAGCAGAAGACCCTCAATGAGATGGATTGACACAGTGGCTGTAACAATGGGCTCAAACATAGCAATGATTGTGAGGATGATACAGGACTGGGCAATGCTTTCTTCTGTTGTTCATAGGGTTGTTATGAGTAGTTGCTAACTCGATGACACCTAACAACAACAACAACATAGTGGGTTTTGGAGGTAAGAAAAGGGAGGACTATTTCCCACATGTAAGATATGATTTTTCTGTTAAAAGATATTACAAGTTCATTGAAAGAATTCAACTGATTCACTTGCACATATAATAGCCAAATGAAAAAGCTGCCGAGGCAGGAAATCACACTTTTTATATAAATGCCACAGACAACAAATGCTGAGGAGAAGGATAGATCATTCATATTGGTTGTCAGAGATTTCATGGAGGAGATGAGGCTATGATAATGTCTTAAAACACAAATAGAATTAGTAAATATGGGTAATGGAAAATCATTTCAAATGTGCAGAACAATGTGAGTAAAGACATGAAGGTTGGAATTCAGGGTACAAATTCCATTATTCCAAGAAGCCATAAAAAATGGCTATGTGGATGTAGCCAGTGTTTGGGAGGAAACAGTCTTCTATCCTACAGTCATACATGAATTAAGAGTCCGTTAAACTTTTATCTTAAGGCAAAGTAGAAATATGAAGACAATGAAAGGTCTCCTCTCCCTGATGATCTATTCCACGTATACTGTAATTTAAAGAAGCAGAGGAAATAGGTACAAAGTCAAGCTCCCCTGTAATAAATTCACCAGGACTGTGTTGCTGTGAAACTTCTCACTCTTTTGTAATGGGTGGTATTTGTAGCCTTGATCCCCTAGGACATCCTGCAAAATGGAAACAATTTGGCACATCCCTTGTGGGACTTAAAATGATAATGAAGTAGGAAAAAAATAATAAGTCTTGCTTCCTGGAAGCCTAGCTAGATTGCAAAATAAAAACCTGAAGCTGTATTAACTTTGTTATCTGTGTTTTAAGCTGTTCCCAAATAGCTGCTAAATGATATGAATTTGCACATTCAGGAATAATAGTTAGCTATTCAAGTTATGTAGTGATTGTTGTTATCCCAAAACATAATTTTCCACTACAAAACAAACTAAAATGAGACAAAAACGTAAGAACAGTTCTTTTGGAAAAGAAACGTTAGAGTAAGTGCCAATTTGGGCTTTGTTCTACGAAAACTCAAATTCTATCACATCATCCACAACTTCACTAGCAAGTCTTACTTGCTTTCCTCATTCATTCTAAGTCTATGAATGCTGCAGTAGGAAATGTGATCTGTCTCAATGGAAAAGAATTTTGTACTAGTAGGAGTCCAACAATTTCTCCCCAAAGGCAAACACTTTATATATGGAACTGCTATGAGTGGGAATCAACTAAATGGCAACAGGCTTGGTTTTTTTTTTTTAAGTCCCAATTAATCTATGTGCATCAAACCACAGTTGCTCTCTTCTCCACTCTCCTTACTGTGACTGCCTAGTCTTAGAGAAATTAGTACTAGAACAAACAGGACTCAGCATTTCTATAAAATTACCCATTAAATTTTTTTTTAACTTTTCAACAAAAATGTATATTCCAGCACTTAACATTACATGTTACCTTTCTTGATGGTTGTTATTTATTAAATAACAACTGGAGAAAGTACCTCTTGTACGTTAAACTTCTTATAATTACAACTAACATTTATTATGTCAGTAATTTTGCTACTATTTTACAGGCTTTAACTTGTTTAATTTACATAACAATCATGTGAGCTAGTTATTATAATTATCTCTATCTTATTACACTGAAGCATAAAGAGGGTCACCAATTTAAACCCAATCAATCTGGTTCCAGAACTTGTGCTTTTAACCGCTCAACTACTGCCTCCTGTAATAGCATTTAAAAAAAAAAAAATGCTTGCTGTAAGCATAGCAAATGTTTATTACACTGAAAATTTAAGTAAATTAAAAATTTATGCTAGAAACTCAGTTCCTTATAGGAAAAGCATGTCTTTTTAAGTTTATTTTATAATTTTAATCATAGGCTCCATTTGCTTTTCCAAAGAAAAAGAGGATATATCTTATCAATACTTACTGAATATTGAATGCCTATTATGAGCAGATCATTTGTGTCAGGGAGCCTCAAATCCCATCCATGATTTCTGGAGGAAAGAGGCCCAGGATACTTAAGTTCCATGAATAGGCTCAAGGGGGAGGGGGCATGACCTCCTTGAAATTTTGAAGGAAAAAGAAAAAAAAAAAAAAAAATATATATATATATATATACACACACACTTGTATATATTTCCATTGCCATCAAATCTATTCCAACTCACAGTGACCCTGTAAGACAGAGTAGAACTGCCCTATAGGGTTTCCTAGGCTGTAATCTTTACTACAGAGCAGCTGATGGGTTAGAACCACCTACCTTTCAGTTAGCAGCCGAGTGCTTAACCATTGCACCACCAAGGCTCCTTTATATACATAAAACGCTTGGAGCAGTTCTGCTGTCATATAGGGTCACTATGAGTTGGAATCAACTCAAAGGCACACAACGACAATATATATATATTTGAGGGAATGCATGTGTTTTTTTTTTCTGAGTTGGAAGTTCATGGCCATCATCACATTTTCAAAGGATCAGGGACAACCAAAAGAGTTCATCACTACTGTTAATCACTTAAACTAGGCCTTGAAGTATGGGACTCTATTCCAGGTGCTAGTTATTACACAGAGCTATCTTTTTTGGGTATCTTTATAACATTACGATTTTCCTCTTACTTTACATTACTAAGTTGATGAGTATTTTGACTTTACGTACTAAATACATTCATATGCATCAGCAACTGTTTGGACACAAATAATTAAATTGCTCTTCTGATCACCAAGAGAAGGAAGATGACAGCAATGACTCAAGGAACAGTTTACTGTTTGAATCTGCAAACAGACCACAGGGTCTAATAATTATTTTCTATATTTAGTTTAGGTTTATATTGATCCAGTTAAAACATACACAACATATTCTTCTATAAGCCTTAGGCTAATGCAAGAGATATACCATGGAGCAAAACCACAAAAGGAGGTTTAGGGTAGTAACATACCCTCTAAATAAAATAGAGCAATATTTATTTCATGGCTACTAAAGGTAATGTTTAAAAGTTTATAAATGCAGAGAGTGTTATCTACATTGAGTCTCAAAAGTTATAAATCTTCTTTTTAGAAACTGAAAGCTTACTCTCATGCTCAGACGTTACAGCATAACCATGCTTAGTTCGATCAATAGCCACATGTTTAGCCACATTTAGTCACAAGTAATGCTGCAAGTTAAAAAGGTATCAATCTGTTTACCATATAATCAAAGATATGAATATTGAATCACAAAGTGAAAAAGGGGCTCTAAAAGCTGGAAGGGAGAAGGTAGACTGACCAGGAACCTCAGAATTTGAGGAATGACAATTTGATCAGTTCTCTGTTTTTTGCTTTTTTTTTTAATCTCCCATATACACCATGTCTGGGCACTGGTAAGGCCTCCAACCCAGAACCAGCAACAGGAAAACACACACATGCACACGCACACACACACCACCACCACCAGCAGTAACAAAGGTCTGCTCCCTCTGAATGAAGAACTGAGAATAGGTACCCCAACAGAGACTTACTTCTAGTCTCTGCCTCCAGAAAGAAGAGTGGGACTGTCCTGCTGCAGTAGCAGGAAGCCTCAGATGTCCCAGCTCCCCACTCCACAACCCAACACTGGGGGTGTTCTGATCTGCCAGAAGCAGCAGAAGCACACATTTCCGGCCTTTGCAATCCCTGTTCTATGAACCATCCCTGACAGCAGTTGGGTTCATGGGCATTAGCAGCAGTACCAAAGGCCTGGGTTGACCCAGTCCTCGCTCCACAACCAGGGCATCAGTGGGAAGACCAATTAACCTAAGGGGTAATATCAACAGAGACTTGCAATGCTCTGCCCTCCACACAGCAAAATAGGGAGACCAAGGGAAGCACCTGTTTCTCCAGAAGATGTCATCAGCAAGGCTTGGATGGAAACCCAAAAAAACCAAACCTGTTGCTGTTGAGTCAATTTTGATTCATGATGACCTTATGTGTTACAGAGCAGAACTGCTCCACAGGGTTTTCTTGGCTATAATATTTATGGAAACTGATTGCCAGGCTTTTCTTCCATGGTTCCGCTAGGTGAGTTCGAGCTGCCAACCTTTAGTTTAGTAGTCAAGCCTAAATCATTTGTGCCACTCAGGAAGCCCAAGTAGCATCAAATTAACATAGCAGACCAGAATAGAATTGTGTGGGTCCTGAAAAGTATTAGTAACTAAAGCCCACAAGTGGGCTTCAACCTACACACTAAACCTAAACAGGATGACTACCTGCTAAAATAGAAGACTTAAATGGGATTAAGAATATCAGAGCATATAATTAAAATAGCCATCACTAGTCATACCAAAAGCACGAAAACCACAATCTGAATGATAATAAAATCGGCAGATCCCAAGATTGAGATGAATCAAATGTTGGGCTATTCTGAAAAGAATTTTAAAGCCGCAGTCATAAAAGTCCTTTAGTAATCAATTACAAATTCAGTAGAAAATCTCAACAAAGAAACATACATTTTAAAAAAAGTAAACAATTTATGGAATTGAAAAATACAACAACAGCAGCAGCAGCAACAACAAAAATCTCACTAAGTGGTCTCTATAGTAAAGTGGAGATTAGAGAGAGGAGAATCAGTGAGCCTGAGGGCAGATCAATAGAATTTATTTGATCACAACGACAGAGAAAATAGACTGGAGGGGCGGGGTGGGGGAGAAAGAAACACATACACATGAATGGAGCCTCAGGGATACGTAGGGATACACAATAACACAATATGTGCCATTCGTACATTTGGAGTCCCAGAAGCAGATGTGAAAGAGAGTAAGATTAAAACAGTGTTGCATGAAATAATGATTGAAAACTTCCCAAATTGCCAAAAGACCTAAATATACAGACTGAAGTAGCTGAGCAATCCCTAAACAGATTAAACTCAAGGAAGTCCACAGTAAAACATATCACAATTAAATTTATGTTAACAAAAGAAAAACATCTTAAAAACAACCAAAAACAACCAATCAACCAACCAAACAAAAACAGCTAGAGAGGGATGTCATCAGGAATGGTGAAGTAAAGATTTCCAGAAAATCTTCTCCTGCATAAGATAAATGACTGTACTTTCAAAAAACAGACAAAATCAACTTTTCCAGACCTATTGAATTTAAACAAAGGCTTGCAACATTTTTCTTGTTGTTGCTGTTGTTAGTTGCTTGGAGTTGATTCTGACCATGCAACAATCCAGGAGGTATTAATTTAAGAACAATGGTTGAATCTCAGTAAGAGAAATGAAAAAGTAGAAACAATCCAAATATTGACCATTTAAAGAATGGATAGAATAAAAACAAAACCTTCTCTCAAAAGTCATTGCTAAGAAAATGAAAAGCAAATCACTGACAGAAAATACTTGTATTATGTATATTTTACAAAGTATTTGCATCCAGAATACATAAAGAATTTTTATAAGTCAGTGATTTAAAAAAATTAAGATGAGCATACCAATTAACAATTAAGACAAAAATAAAGTTTAAAAAGACAAAAGATATAGAAATTAATAATAAGATAACAGTCATTAGAAAATTATAAATTAAAACCACAAATATAAAAGGCAAATAATGTCAAGAGTTGGCAAGGATGCAGACCAACTAGAAACCTAATACACTGATTTTGGAAACGTAAAATGGTACAAGCACTTTGAAGAAGTTTGTCAGTTTCTTATGAAGTTAAAAACAGACTATTATTCAGGTATTCAGGTGATCATCTAAGAGAAATGAAAACATATATTCCCAAAAATAATTTTACAAGATTGTTTAAAGTTGCCTTATTTATAATAGTCTAACACTGGAAGCAACCTAAGTTTCCACCTTCAGGTGAATGGATATACAAATCGAGGCACATTCACATAAAGGAACATTACACTGCAATAAAAGGAATGAGCTACTGGAGCATGCAACAATATGGATGCATTTTATAAACATTTTGTTGAAAAAACAGTACTTCACTGAGCAAATATAGGCTCAAGAGAGTACATACTATACGATTTTTTTCATATGAAGTTCTAGAACAGGGAACAAACACAACAGAAATGAGATCAGTGGTTGTCTGAGTTAGTGGGTAGAGGTATAGGAAGCTCAGGAAAAGGAGAGAACTTCTGGGGTGATGGAAATCTTCTATACCTTGGTTGGGATGGTGGTTACTTCGGTGTACACATTTTTTAAAACTCATTCAATATATATGTACTTTTTATTGTATCTAAATTTTACCTCAATAATGTTGATTTAAAAAAAAGAGAATAAACAGATGGTGGCAAAAATGGGACTGATGTAAATGAATGTAGGGGTTCGATTATCTTATCAACTAGGTATGTTCTTGCTCCTTGGTATCTCCTTAGTCCCCACTTACAGTGGAGAGTGCCAGGTTCAGTTAGCAGTGAAGCCATGCAGAGTCAGGAGTGAGGGCAAAAATTTTTCATTCAGAAAAAAGGGAGGTGGCTACAGAACCCAATTTAATGACTACTGATTGCCACTCTCCTTCGGCAGTGCAGAAAAACTAAAGTCCAGAAAGGGATATGGAGAGTAAGTAATTTGATGGATCCTGGAGAAGGTAAGAAATTCAGTATTTGTAGTCAGGAATCTGGCATTGGGTATAAGAGAAGTGTGAATTTCATGGTGGTCAGGCGTGAAGTAAGAAAGGGATTTACAAATTGCTGGGGATTATTTCTGGCTCACTTTTATGAACTGGTGGGCAAGCTAAGCAAGCTTAATGACCTGAGAATGGTAACGAGCCTGACGGATTTTTAAAGCCTTTTCAAGGTTGTAAAATGACGTACAGTGTTCTTAGATGCAGTGACCTTTTGAAGTAATGTAGAGCGGATGTTCCACAATCACTATTAATAACACAAAACAAAACTGATATGGTGGTAAAATAAATTTCAAGGCCTAAGTAAAATATAGGCAAAGGAAGCCTGATTAGAAACATAGACATAAAATTTAGAGAATATTTGTCATTAGTTTTATATTGCCAGAACATATTTTTAACATTCCCTTTAAAATATCAACTGTCATCTGAAGAATAGAAGGGCTACCACTGCTCTATTGGCACCAAAGAACTAGGCTTATGGTTTTGTTTAATGAAATCTAACTCTCCAATTAGTTTTCTTATACAGTGATTGTTTTTCTTTGCTAAGAAATCTTTGCCTACCCTAAAGTCATAAAATTTTCTCCTATGTTTTCTTTTAGAAATTTTATGTTATGTAGTTATATTTATGATACATTTGGGATTTTTTTTTTTTTTTTTTTTTTTTTTTTTTGGTGAATGGTGTCAGATACAGGGCAATGTTCATTTCTTCCACATAGACATCTAGTTATCCTAGAACTGTTTGTTAAAAATACTTTCCTTCTCCTGCTTAATTGACTTGGCACTTTTGTTTAAAGTCAATTGATCACGTCGTCAAACGGACTTTTTGTTGTTTCACTGACATATTTGTCTATCTTTAGCATACATTCTTGATTACTGGGGTTTTATGTTGTATTTTATTTTATTTGCTTTTGTTTTTAAAAATCATTTTGGCTATTCTGGGTCTTTTGCCTTTCTATATAAATTTTAAATCAGCCTGTCATTTTCTTCAAAAATGCTTGCTGATATTTTGACTGGGATTATATTAAATCTAAGATCATGTTAGAGAGAACTGACATTTTTAAAACACTGAAATAGCCAATCCATGAACATGGGTATCTCTTCATTTTTTTTTTTTTTTTTTTTCCCCCGGTCTTCTTTACTTTCTCTCACTGCTCTCTTTTCACTCCTGGACTCTTTCTAGGTACTCGCCTCTTTTTTTTTTTTTTAATTGTGCTTTAAGTGAAAGTTTACAGTTCAAGTTAGTTTCTCAAACAAAAATTTATACACACATTGTTATGTGACCCTAGTTGCTATCCCTATGTCAGCACACTCCTCCTTTCCACCCCGGATTTCCCATGTCCATTCAACCAGCTCCTGTCCCTTTCTGCCTTCTCATCTTGCCTTTGGACAGGAGCTGCCCATTTAGTCTCATGTGTCTACTTGAGCTAAGAAGCACACTCTTCACAAGTATCATTTTATGTCTTATAGTCCAGTCTAATCTTTGTCTGAAGAGTTGGCTTTGGGAATGGCTTTAGTTCTCAGTTAACAGAGAGTCTGGAGGCCACGTCTTCTGGGGTTCCTCCAGTCTCAGTCAGACCATTAAGTCTGGTCTTTTTACTGGGATTTGAGTCCTGCAGCCCATTTTTCTCCTGCTCCATCAGGGACTCTCTGTTGTGTTCCCTGTCAGGGCGGTCATTGGTGGCAGCCGGGCTAGGTACCTCCCTTTTCATAGCATCTCTTCTCCAGGACAAGAGCTACTGTGAGTGCTTTAGAACTGCAGATATACCATGGTTCTGCTGCTAGGACAGTAAGAGGTGCTCAGTCTTCAGACTAAGGGCCTGAACCACTGACTAGAGAGTGTGGCTCCTCTGTCCAAATGTGAAATAATTTTTCTATATAAACAAGTAGCTAAACCTTAGTAACCATTAAATATTAGGAGGAAGGAAGACATGGAGGAAGACAGGGAAGGGAGAAATCAGTAAGTGAAGGTTGATAATGTGTTTTCTCTACTAGATGACAATAACATTTGTGAGAAACTATTACCCGTGGCCATTGAGTCAATTCTGACTCATAGCAACCCCACAGGACAAAGTAGAACTGCCCCCGTAGAGTTTCCAAGGAGCAGAGAACAGGGACTGTGTATTTGGGGAACAGGGACTATGTATTTTAGTTCTCTGTGTCCCATACAGTACCACATACTATAAAAACTCCACAGTGATGAAATAAGATCTGAAATGAAATCACTAATATATTTATAACTTTTATTTGTGCCCTTTTATTTACCATAAACTAGGTTTCTAGTATATTCAATATTTAAAATATGTTAAAGAGTGCTATATTCACAACCTTGATTCACGCCATCTTTTCAGTTTTAAAAACTGTTATAACTTCAAAGCTACACATTAAATATATAGCAAAGAATTTTGAAGAAAATTTATAGTAATTTTTAAACAGTAAGTAGCTTTCTAACTTTTACTTAAATGCTAAAAAAAAAAGAAAGAAAATCAAGATTTGACTGCCAAAAACATATCCACCTAAAAATATGACAGTTTATATTAACATCACTTATAGAAATGTTTGTCAAGGATTCATTGCATATTTTCAATTGATTTTTAGCAGTGAAAATGATTTGTACTACACAATGTTTTTAAATTGCTGATTTTTTAACTTCTGTAACACATTTTGCTTTATCCTGCAGCAAAACATAAGTTATTATTTACCGTTTTAACTTTCTTTTTTTTTTTCTTTAATGGATAAAGACAAATACTGTTAACTACATATTATCAAACTCCTGACATACTCAGATTCTGTTCATAAGATATGAAACCTCATTAAAACTGGTGAAAAAATCCAAGTAAACTCTACACATAAATGTCAAATCAATATCAAATTTATAGTCTTTGTGGAGCCATTGACTTGTACATATACGAAAAGATAAATGAATAAACCTGATTACAAAAAAATTTTAGCAAAGCAAAACACTGCAGGAAAGTATTATCTAGTAGAGCTTATTTTCATTCCTCCTGCAGTTGTCCTTTTGAAAAACAACATTAAAGAGGAAAACATTATTTAATGTGGACTTACGCATTTTTATTATTTTTACACGTCTGGTAACCTAGTTATAAATTATGATATTAAGAGTAAAGACCTTTGTATCACATGGCAATGTTCAGATGGGAGCATGCATCACAGAAGTGCACTAGAAAAACAGGCAGACAAAATGACTTGGCCAGTTGAAATCAGTCAACTTTCCTCATCAACCAACAAACGCTGGTATAATTGGCACACTAATGGAGTAGCCATGCTGGCACATATGGAGGTTATGCATAGGTCCAACAGCATTGATCCTTTCTCACGAAGGCTGATCTAGCTTATGTCACTGGCAAATGCCTTATTACCAGCAACAGAAACAAACTATGTGTTCCTGATACAGCGTCATCCTTCCAGAAGGTCAACTGGCCACCTGGTGGTAAACTGACTTCTTGGACTCATTCCACATTGAAAGAGGCAACACTTCATTCTGACAGAAATAGACACACTCCATGTATGGGTTAGCCTTTCTGCCCATATGATATCAACCAGGATCACTACCTGAAGGCTTAGTGAGTATTTGATAGATCAGCATGGGATCACATATAACATATCAAACCAAAACCAAACCAAACCCATTGCTGTCAGTCGATTCTGACTCATAGTGACCCTATAGGACAGAGTAGAACTGCCCCATAGGGTTTCCAAAGAGCGGCTAGTGGATTTGAAATGCCAACCTTTTGGTTAGCAGCCAAACTTGTAACTACTACGACATCAGGGCTCCATATGAAACCAAGGGACCCATTTTACAACAAAGAACATGCAGGAGTAGTCATATCATCATGGGATATAGTGGTCATATCACATATCACACAACCTACAGCCAGCCAACATGATACATTTATGGAATTGTCTCTTGAACCCAAATCTGAAGTACCAGTTTAGACTCAATATTTTGTTAGGCTGCTGTGCTGTCCTCAAGGATGCAGAGAATAATTTATGTCGATAATTTTTGTGTAGTGATGTATCTCCAATAGTGGAATACATAGGTGCGCGAACAAAGGATGGAAGTAGGAGTGGCCCCATTTAACTTTAGTCCTAATGACTCACTTGGGAAATTTTTGTTTCCTAACCCTGTAACTCTGGGCTCTGTAGGTTTCATCCCAAAAGCATAATACATTTTTCAGGGCACATACAAGAGACTCATTGAACCGTAAGCTACATCTGTGACCTAAACAGTTCAGGCTCCTTGTACTAAGTTACTACTAGGCAAGGGGGAGATTATGCATATCATTTGTGTCCCTAATACCAACCACAGTGGCAGGGCCTTCAGTTTTTCCATCTAACCTTTACCTTCTAAGTGTCTTCCAGGAAAAAAAAAATGCCCAACAGAATCTTGGAGGCGCTGTTTACATAACTTAATTGAAGAAGTGGACTTTAATGGTTCAAAAGGTAGACTGAGGTTAGACATGTAATATGCTGTACGAAAACTCTTAAGGAATGAAGAACATATAGTCCCAGTTGCTGGAAATGCTGCTAGCAAACACCATTTACTCAAAATACCTTTAACAAATATTCTCAGCTAAAGAAATCTGCCTTGCCAAGGATATACTCACTTCCTGGATGGTATGCATCCAGTGACTTGTTGATGTGGGGGATATAAAGGACTTGTCCCCTTGCCCCAACTCAAGAAAACTCTGAAGGGTCATCTCAGCTTTAAAGCTACCTGAAGGACAAACTGAGTCCCCCAGTGAAAGCACACTGCAATCCACATACTCTGCTGCCCTTCATTCCACCTGTACTGGTCCCAAGGACATTCCTTAATAAACTTTCTGGTTGCTAATCTCCACCTCAGAGTCTGCTTCTGAGAAACCCAACCAGAAGCATGATCTCATGAATGCTAAGATGCTAATTTAAAGTAAGTAACGAAAACTGAAAAAAGTTATTCATTTAATTTCATTTTTGTAGATATTACAATAAAAGATACAAATAAAAATAAAATGTTCCTTTTTGATTCACATGCATGCTAGCTGAATAATAATTTAGAGGTTTAATTAAACTAAGACTATAATTCAAATAGTCCTTGGAAGACACCATGTACTAATTATGTGGCCTATAAACCTATGGTTCAAACAAAGTCTATTTTAACACTGGCTGATTTATTCCCTTATTTAATCTATTTAATGATATAGCACTCTAATGAAAAACTGTTATCTTTTTTATAACAAAATATGTCAAATAGTTTATAACATTTATGTTTATCATGGTCTTTTTATTGAAAAATCTGATGGAGTATAATAAGAAAAACTAAATGATCAAAGGAAAAAAACTTGGGAAAATGCGATACAGTAATAGCACTGAATAGATGAAGAATACCAACTTTTCTACAAATTGTTCCACTATTTTACAATGCCGCTAATTAAAATAAATTTTCAATTGTTTTATTGTACATCTAAAGATCAGTGCAAACATTTTTAGTGTTTTTCAAGTGTGTTCATTAAATAAAAGTCTCATAAGATTCTATTACTAAAAGAGAGAGAGAGTGAGAAGAGGAGTGCAGGGGAGGGGAACAGAAAGGAGGGGAGGGGACATGAGAGGAGAGGAGATACGATACTAAGACTTGCAGTCAAATAAGTTTGCAAAAAGAAAATATTAAACCACGTTTTGGATATTCACTGTTTTATACTAACATATTACTTTATATTAATACCACAAGCAAGTAAAATTTTGCTGAAGATAATTCAAAAACAGTTGCTGCAGTACAGAAATTCAAGCCTGATTCAGAAGAGGAAGTAGAACGAGGAATATACTTGCTGATGTCAGATGGGTCTTGGTTGAAAGCAGAGAATAGGAGAAAGATGCTTACTTGTGTTCTACTGACTATGCAAAGGCATTCAACTGTGTGAATCATAACAAATTATGGATAACACTGCAAAGAATGGGAATTCCAGAACACTTAATTGTGCTCACGCGGAACCTTTACAACGACCAAGAGGTAGTCATTTAGACATAACAAGGGGATGTTGTTGCGTGGATTCAAATCAGAAAGTGTGTGCATTGGGGTTGTATCTTTTCACCATACTTATTCAATCTGTATGCTTAGCAAATAATCTGAGAAGCTGGACTATATGAAAAAGAATTTGACTCCAGGATTGGAAGAAGACTCATTAACAACCTGATATGCAAATGACACAAACTTGCTTGCTGAAAACAAAGAGGACTTGAAGCACTTACTGATAAAGACCAAGGACTACAGTCTTCAGTATGGATTACACCTCAACAAAAAGAAAACAAAAATTCTCACAACTGGACCAATAAGTAACTTCATGATAAACAGAGAAAATACTGAAGTTGCCAAGGATTTCATTTTATTTGAATCCACAATCAATGCCCATGGAAGCAGTAATGATGAAAACAAGTGACATATTGTGTTGGACAAATCTGCTGCAAAAGACCTCTTTAAAGTATTAAAAAGCAAAGATGTCACTTTAAGGACTAAGGTGTGCCTGACCCAAACCGTGGTATTTTCAAAAGCATCATATGCATGCGAAAGCTGGACAATGAATAGGGAAGACCAAAGAAGAATTGATGCCTTTGAATTATGGTGTTAGTGAAGAATTTTGAATATACCATGAACTTCCAGAAGACCAAATAAATCTGTCTTGGAAGAAGTACAGCCAGAATGCTCCACAGAAGTGAGGACGGCATGTTATCAGGTAGGAACAGTCCCTGGAGAAGGACCTCATGCTTGGTAAAATAGAGGGACAGAGAAAAACAGAAAGACTCTCAACAAGATGGATTGACACAGTGGCTGCAACAATGGGCTCAAACATAGCCATAATTGTGAGGATGATGCAGGACCAGGAAGTCTTTCGTTCAGTTGTACAACAGGGTCACTATGAGTGGGAACCAACTTGAAGACACCTAACAACAACAACAGCAACATTAACATATTAAATCATTTAAATAATAAATGCATAAAATAATATTTTGTTTTTTTTTAATTTGTTGTTGTTAATAATATACACAGGAGAACATAACCAATTTAACAATTTTGATGTGTACAATTTAGTGACACTGATTACATTCAAGTTATGCAACCATTCTCACCCTCCTTTTCTGAATTGTTCCTTCCCCACTGATAAAAACTCACTGCCCTTTAAGTTTCCTATCTAATTTTAGGAGTTGCTGTTGTCAACTTGATCCCATATAGATAGTTCTTAAAAGAGCACAATGCTTAAGGCAGACATTCTTTACTAGTTAAGCTAAACTATTGTTTGGTTTTAAGAAGACTTCAGGGAATATTTTTGGTTTAAGGTTTAAAGTTTAAAGATTATCTCAGGGCAATGGTTTTGGGTTCATACAGCCTCCATGGCTCCAGAAAGTCAGCATTTCATGAAAATTTGAAATAGTGTTCTGCACTTCCCCCCTTTTATCAGGATTCTTCCATAGAATCTTTTTATCAGGATTCTTCTATGGGATTACTGAACATTCTGGTTCAATAATGGTAGCTGGGCACCATCCAGTTCTTCTAGTCTCATGTCAAAGGAGGCAGTTGTTCATAAAGACAGTTAGTCACACATTCCATTTCCTCCTCCTATTCTTGACTCTCCTTCCTCTGTTGCTCCAGGTGAGTAGAGACCAACTGTATCTTGGATAGCCGCCTGCAAGCTTTAAGGCCCCAGGCACTACACAAGGAACTAGGAGGTAAAATAGAAAAGCACTAAATATGATATTAGGGCAATTAACTGGGATGTCCCATGAAACCATTATCTAATACCTCCAAACCAAGAAACCAAATCTCAAGTGGTGTTTGGTTGTACATAAACAGCCTCAGCAACTGCATACAATTTTTGCCAATTCAACTTTTTACAGGTGTACAATTTATTGACAGCAATTACATGAATCGACTGTGCAATGCTACTCTTAATTGGAGTGATTTCTCTATCACCGTAAACCCAAAACTCAGCTCGGGGGGGAGAGGAGGCGGTCACAGAATATAAATCATCAAGTAAAATAATTACAATATGTGTTAATACTGTTAAGAAAATTAACAACAAAAGTATATTAAAATATAAATAATAAAACAAGCCAAAATAATAGTTGTTCATTGTTGTTAGGTGGCATCCAGTCTGTTCCAACTCAGTGTCCTTATGTACAACAGAATAAAACATTGCCTGGGTCTGTAGCTTCTTCACAATCATTGCTATGTTTGAGTGATTGTTGCAACCACCATGTCAATCCATCACGTTGAGGGTCTTCCTCTTTTTCACTGACTCTTTATCAAGCATGATGGCCTTCTCCAGGGACTGGTTCCTCCTGATAACATGTCCAAAGTACATGAGATGAAGTTTTGACATCCTCACTTCTAAGGAGAATTCTGGCTGTATTTCTTCGAAGACAAATTTGTTCATTCTTCTGGCAGTCCATGGTATATTCAATATTCCTCACCAATACTATAATTTGAAGGCATTGATTCTTCTTAGGCCTTCCTTATTCATTGTCCAGCTTTCATGTGCGCATGAAGCTATTGAAAATAGCATGGTTTGCATCAGGCACACCTTAGTCCTCAAAGTAACATCTTTCCTTTTTAACACTTTAAAGAGGTCTTTTGCAGCAGCTTTGCCCAATGCAATGTGTCATTTGACTTCTTGACTGCTACTTCCATGGGTGTTGATTGTGGATCCAAGTAAAATGAAATCCTTGACAACTTCAATATTTTCTCAGTTTATTATGATGTTGCTTATTGGTCCAGTTTGAAGATTTTTGTTTTATGTTGAGGTGTAATCCATACTGAAGGCTGTAGTCCTTGATCTTCATCAGAAAGTGCTTCAAGTCCTCTTCACTTTCAGCACGCTAGGTTGTGTCATCTGCATATCACAGGTGTTATTATGAGTTGGAATCAACTTGATGGCAATGGAAAATAATAGAGACTATATCAAATCATGATTCCAACTTTAATATAATTACTTAGTGTAACTGCATTCATAACATTAAATGAAATAACCTTTCAAATATATAATTAATTTTTTGTTATTTAATTCAATTTAGGTCATGAGTCATTTTTATAAGCTATGTTTGTGAATTATTTACTTCTTGTAGGCATTAATGAAAAGTATAATATCAATTTTTTCACTTCAAAGTATCACGAGGAAAAATTCCAGAAAGATATACAATACCCATTATAAAAATATCTTTAATTGAGAAAAAATTTTAATTTATTCCTTACCTCCAAAAGTTCACTCTATGATGATGCTTTTTATCTTCAGTTTTGACCTGGATAGAATGAGTTTTAATCCTCAGCCATTTGGCCTTCAGCCAGAATGTATATTTTCTGTACCTAAAGAATTTAGTGTTGAACGACTGTTACGCCCTTTAGAAACTGGCATGCTTCCTTCTCCTCAAATGAGAACTCTGTAATAAATAATGTGTTCTTTGCTTTTTTTTTTTTTTAACATAGGTGGTCAGAAAGTTCAGTCACAATTAAAATTCAATTCATATAATGAAGTTAACTTCTCTGAATAAAAACCTGCATTCTCAATTATTCCCTAGTCTATTGCCTCTCTAGTTACTTAAAAAAAAAATTATGTGATACTTCAAGCATACAGAAAAGTACAAACAATAACATAAACCAAAATTAAATGGATGTTAAACTCTTTTATTTCCAAAGAAAGATAGTAATATACATATACACATACATATATATATATATATTCTCATTGACCCATTTCATTTTCCTCACATGCTTCTTAGAGGCAACCAGTGTCTTGTAGTGTATATTGTTGAACTCTACAAAATATCATTAGATAACCTCTTAATATAGCAGTACTTTGTACTTTACTGCTTTCTTCATCATCATATCCTTTGCTCATTTCTCTTTTTTTACAACCTCAGCTCTGCATTTAAAGAGACCATTTGTCATGTGTTGCCCGGCATTTATAGAAGCTTGCAACAAAGGGGCTTTAGTCAAATATGTCTGCCATAATTTTATGAGTAAGCATCTGTTCTTCTTCCTTACCTTTTTCCTATGGAGCACTACTAGAAACACTGGTTTAAAAAAAAAGATAGGGATAAAAGGAAGTCTAACTATATAAAAGAGCATGGGCAGCAACTGGGATTGCATAATATTATTTGGGTTATGCTTTCTATCAGCCAAGAGTAAACCTTAATCTCATAAAGAAAGCCGTATGTTTTGTGGATCAGTAATTACCATTAATAATTCACACAATGAGTAAGATTTTCCACAAGTACATCCACAATACAGGGCTATTATGAGTGGTGATTTCTATCCCAGATAATTAAGTTTGAGTACAAAATGTGATACAGAAATAGTATTTTAAAACAAAGACAATTTCTCCATCTACCACTTATCCACCACTCATCTGTCAGTTTGTTATACTGTGGTTTGCATGTTGCTATGATGTTGGAAGCTGTGACATAAGCATTTCAAATACCAGCAGTGTCTCTCATGGTGGACAGTTTTCAGCAGAGCTTCCAGACTAAGACGGACTAGGAAGAAGGACCTGGCAATCTACTTCTAAAAAAAATGGACAATGAAAACCTTATGAATAGCAGTGGAACAGTCTGATGTAGTGCCGGAAGATGAGCCTCTCAGACTGGAATGCACTCAAAATACATCTGGGGAAGAGCTGCCTCCTCAACATAGAGTCGATCTTAATGATGTGGATGGAGTCAGCCTTTTGGAACCTTCATTTGCTGATGTGGCATGACTCCAAATGAGAAGAAACAGCTACAAACATTCATTAATAAACGGAACATGGAATGTATGAAGTATGAATCTAGGAAAATTGGAAGTCATCAAAAAATGAAATGAAACACGTAAGGACTGATATCCTAGGTATTAGTGAGCTGAAATGGACTGCTATTGGCCATTCTGAACAGGAGAATCAGATGGTCTACTATGCCAGGTGCCATGGATTGAATTGTGTCCCCAAAAAATATCTGTCAACTTGGCTAGGTCATGATTCCCAGTATTGTATGATTGTCTATTATTTTATCATGTGATGTGATTTCCCTTTGTGCTGTAAACTCTATCACTATGATGTAATAAGATGGATTAGCAGCAGTTATACTGATGAAGTCTGTAAGATTAGATACTGTCTTAAGCCAATCTCTTTTGAGATATAAAACAGAGAAGCAAACAGAGACACATGGGAACCTCATACTACCAAGAAAGCAGTGCCAGGAGCACAGTGTGTCCTTTGGCCCTGAGGTTCCTGTGCAGAGAAGCTCCCAGACCAAGGGAAGATTGATGACACAGACGTTCCTCCAGAGCCGACAAAGAAAATATTCCCCTGGAGCTGATGCCCTGAATTTGGAACTGTAGCCTACTAGACTGTGAGACAATACATTTCTCTTTGTTAAAGCCATCCACTTGTGGTATTTTTTTTACAGCAGCACTAGATGACTAAGACACTGGGAATGAAAAATTGAAGAGGAATGGCTTTGCATTCATTGTCAAAAAAGAACATTTTAAGATCTATCCTGAAGTACAACACTGCCAGAGACAGGATAATATCCACACACCTACAAGGAAGACCAATTAATACGATTATTATTCAAATTTACCCATCCACTACTAATGCTAAAGATGAAGAAATTAAAGATTTTTACCAAATTATGCAGTCTGATATTGATCAAATATGTTATCAAGATGCATTTATAATAATTGGTGATTGGAATATGAAAGATGGAAACTAAGAAGGATAAGCGGTTGGAATATATGTCCTTGGAGACAGAAACATCAGAGATCACGTGATAGGATTTTGCAAGACCAACAACTTCTTCATTGCAAATACCTTTCTTTCTTCAACAACATAAATGATGACTATACACATGGACCTCACTGGATTTAATACACTGGAATCAAATCGACTACATTTGTGGAAAGCAAAGACAGAGAAGCTTAATATCATCAGTCAGGCCGACTGCGGAAAAGACCATCAATTGCTCATATACAAGTTTAAGTTGAAGCTGAAAAAAATTAAAGCAAGTCCTCTAGAGTACAACTGCAACCCTAAGTATATCCCACTTGAATTGAGAGTCCATCTCAAGAATAGATTTGATGCAATGAAAACTAATGACTGAAGAACACGAGTTGTAGGACAACATCAAGAGCATGATACATGAAGAAAACAAAATGTCATTAAAAAAACAGGAAAGAAAACAAAAAATGGATGTCAGACGAGACTCTGAAACTTGCTATTAAATGTAGAGTACCTAAAGTGAATGGAAGAAATGATGAACTAAAAGAGGTGTACAGAAAATTTCAAAGGGCAGCTTGAGAAGAAAAAGTTAAGTTTTATAATGAAATGAACAAAGACATGGAGTCAGAAAACCAAAAGGGAAGAACGTGCTAGGCACTTCTCAAGCTGAAAGAAACAAATAAAAAATTCAAGCCTCAAGTTGCAATACTGAAAGATTCTATGGGAAAAATATTGAATCAAAAGAAGCATTAAAAGAAGATGGAAGGGAACACACAGTCACTATACCAAAAAGAACTGGTCAACATTCAACCATTTCAGGAGGTAGCGTATGATCAAGAATCAACAGTACTGAAGGAAGAAGTCCAAGCTGCAATGAAGGCAATGGCGAAAAACAAGGCTCCAGTAATTGGCAGAATACCAACTCAGATGTTTCAACAAATGGATGCAATGTTGGAAACCCTCGCTCATCTATGCAAAGAAATTTGGAAGACAGCTACCTGCCAAGCAACTGGAAGGGATCCATATTTGTGTCCATTCCAAAGAAAGATGATCCAACAGAATGCAGAAATTATCAAAAAGTATCATTAATATCACATTCAAGTAAAATTTTGCTGAACATAATTCAAAAACAGTTGCTGCAGTACATTGACAAGGAACTGCCAGAAATTCAAGCCAGATTCAGAAGACGATATGGAATAAGGGATATCACTGCAGATATCAGATGGATCTTGGATAAAAACAGAGAATTCCAGAAAGATGTTTACCTATGTTTTTTTTTTTTTTTTTAACTATGCAAAGGCATTTGACTACATGGATCATAACAAACTATGGATAAAATTTCGAAGAATGAGAATTCCAGAAAACTTAATTGTGCTCATGTGGAAGCTGTACATAGAACAAGAGACAGTCTCATTTGAATAGAACAAAGGGATACTAAGTGGTTTAAAAATCAGGAAAGGTGTGCATCAGGGTTATATCTTTTCACCATACTTATTCAATTTTTATGCTGAGCAAATAATCTGAGAAGCTGGGCTATATGAAGAAGAATATGGCATTGGGATTGGTGGAAGACTCATTAACAACTTGCAATATGCAGATGATACAACCTTGTTTGCTGAAAGCAAAGAGGCTTGAAGCACTTATTGATGAAGATCAAAGACTACAGCCTTCTGTATGGATTACACCTCAACATAAAGAAAACAAAAATCCTCACAACTGGATCAATAAGCAACATCATGATAAACGGAGAAAATACTGACGTTATCAAGGATTTCATTTTACTTGAATCCACAGTCAATGCCCATGGAAGCAGCAGTCAAGACATCAAACGACATATTGTATTGGGCAAATCTGCTGCAAAAGACCTCTTTAGAGTGTTAAAAAGCAAAGATGTCACTTTGAGAACTAAGCTGCGCCAGACCCAAGCCATGGTATTTTCAGTCGCCTCATATGCATGCGAAAGCTGGCCAATGACTAAATTAACCGAAGAAGCATTGACGTCTTTGGATTAAGGTGTTGGCAAAGAATTTTGAATACGATATGGACTGCCAGAAGGACAAACAAATCTGTCTGGAAAGTACAGCCAGAAAGCTCCTTAGAAAGAAGGATGGCGAGGTTTTGTCTCACATATTTTGGACATGTTATCAGGAAGGACCAGTCCCTGGAGAAGGACATCATGCTTAGTAAAACAGGTGTTCAGTGCAAAAGACGAAGAGCCTCAACCAGATGGACTGACACAGTGGCTACAACAATGGGCTTAAACATTACAAGGACTGTGAGGATGGCACAACACCAGGCAGTGTTTCGTTTTGTTGTATGAGGGTAAGTCAAAAAGTATTGCTACAAATCATAGAATCTCTTATTAAACAAAAGTATTAAAATGTGAGTCTATTGTTCTTCAACATAGCCTCCATGTAGGTCTATATAATTCTGATGGCTGTTTTTCATTTCTTTAACCATTTCTTGAAGAATTCCTTGGTCTTTGATTTACACCATGTCAAAATGGCAGTTTTGACAATCCTCGAGGGACTCAAATTGTGCTCCTTTTAAATGTTCTTTGAGTTTCTGGAACAAAAAGAAGTGTGAAGGGGCAAGATTAGGGCTGCTGGGTGGACGAGGAAAGGTTTCCCAAAGAAATTCTTATTGTACAGCCCTTGCTACCCTTGAAGAATGCGCAGGTGCATTGTCATGATGGAAAAAAAACTCCTCAGCACAACATTCTTGGCCTTTTTCTCACCAATGCAGTTTTCAATTTTCTTAAAACTTCTTCATAATAAGCTCCCGTGATTGCCATGTGTCCTTCCAGAAAATCTATCCAGCTTACTCCTCTGGGATACAAAAAAAAGTCGCCATAATCTTCTGAGGGGTCTTCCCTCTCCTGGCTCATCTTTGAGGTCTTCCTCACTTTCCTTAAAATGCTGGATCCATCTAAAAACTGTTGTTTTGTGTGGGGCAGCATTTCCATAAACTTGCTGCAAAGCTTCAAATAGTTGGGAAGATATCCACTTAAGTTTTGTTAAAAATGTGATATTAGCCCTAACCTCAAAATCGTTTTTTTCCGTGGCACAAAAAGTATCCTTTTTTTCTGAAGGAACCCTAACAAGACTAAGATAAGTGTGTTACTGAGAGAATTTGTCTGCAGACAACCGCTGATAGAAGAGACATGTTTAAACAAGTTTTGTTTGGAATAAACCGGTGTATGTAGGAACTGGAACCCTAGCAGCAATAATTTTTGTTCCAACTCACCCTCGTACATTGGGTCGCCGTGAGTTGGAAGACTTCATAGCACCTAACAACAAGACGAGCACTTAGGCAGATGGCCAGCATGGATTTCTCGACTTTTGGTCTACCAAAGTGTGTGAGAAAACAAACCTCAGGGGGAAGGTAAGCAGCTCGATAGCTGCGACTTCTGCTGTGGCCCGCACCCATTCCAAGGTTGCCTAGCCCCTAGGGGCTGGCATCAATGAGCCCTTTCAATCAGGAGGAGGGCAGCTGGGCTCCTGACGTTCCAGGCCCCAGAGCCATGGCCAGAGCTCCGAAGCACCTAATATTCACCAGCACCACCACCCGCCCGCTACCCCCGTCGGACATTATGTGTTATGATTGCCACAGCCTCTGCCGAAGGCCTTCTGGAAAGCCTCCTTAGCTGTCCTTACCAGACACTGGGCCTTTGAAGTGGCTCTGGGCTGGCAAAGGGATCTGTTTCTCACAGAGGCTCTACTCACCTCAGCTGCTGCCTCTCCTTTCTCTGCGCGCCTCCCTGCACGGTCTCCTACCCTCCCCCTCCTCGCCCCCGCCCCCGCCCCCGCCCCCGCCCTTCTCGGCAGCGTGGAGGTCCTAGCCTCCTGCTGCACGTGTTCCTGAAGGTGACGCCGTGACAACTCCTCTTGTGGCTGAGATACGTGTGCGCATGAGTTAAGTGTGTGCGCCGGCTAGAGGGCGACTGCAAAGAAGCTGTTGGGTGATATGATTACTCTCCTCTGAGTCAGTTTAACAACCATGGGGGAAGAGAGTAAAGAAATGGAGCCAAGATGGCGGCGGGTGCTAATGCTTCGGAGATCCAGACGTAAGTTCCAGAGAATCGTGTGAGTTAAGGGGAAACAATGAATGCAATTCTGCGGTCCACAGTGCCCGTTCAAAGAATTGACTCTTGTCCAATGCCCCTCCATAGGGCCATTTGCCTTATTGTCTCTTCCCAAACACTTTCAGACCCACTCGCCTCACCTCAGATCTGTCAGTCTACAGCCAACAACAGGAGCTGTGGAAACCCCTTCCGTGGGGAGTTGTGCTTAAAGGGCACTTGGTTTCTGTTGAGGGTGATGAAAAACTTTGGAAACAGATAGTGGTGATGGCTGCAAACATGGAAATGTGATTAATGCCACTGAATTGTGCACGTGGAACTGGTTGAAATGGCAAATTTTGTTACATGTATTTAATCACAATAAAAAAAAAAAACCCTCAACATTTCCATTTAGGGATATGTAAAGAGACAGCTGGCAACTAAGACTCAGAATATATTTTACATTACAGACATCAAAGAAAAACTTAGTGATAAGTCCAGTGGGAGTTTCATTTACAATGAATGGTTTCAAAAACCAAAAAGACTTAATATTTGCTTTTTAATTTTTATCCAAAATCACGTGTACCTATAGACTAAATACAAAAATCATTTCTCTTTCTTTCTTTCACACACACACAAAATCCTTTCATGCTCATCTTCATTTCGTTAATAGAAAAGTGTTCCAATAACTTAAAATATATATAGAATAGCTGTAAAAAACAAAAAAATAAAAATGCCTTTGTATTCTTGCTTTGGCTCATCTTATTTTCCACATTTTATCTGTAAAATATTTTTCATACTAAAAGAAAACAAGAAACAAAGCCAATAATGGAACAATCATCCATTAGTCTGTATGTCCCAAGGGTTGGAAGAAACTAAAAAAATAAGAATACTTTTCACTATTATAGATTAAAAGTTTCATTGATTCAATGTTTTCAAACAGCGGCAATATTTCCATAATTTGTATTTATATTTTTAAAGTTAGCACTTCCAAGGAACAAGGCAAGTCTTTTCCACTGGCTGTGTTTAAAGCAGTCATTCTGCTATAGGCAAATTTCTTGCACAGAATTTTCTACCAAACTTTGCTCTAGGAATTTTCATTGCCAACTGGACAGGATATTTGTTTGTGTCAAGCTAAAAAAAAAAAAAAAATCAGAACTCAGTATTGGCTGACAGCATAAAGGCTACAGCACTGGCCATTGACGGTTAATGAATTTGCAATAATTACTGTTGCAAAATTAATTAGTTCATTGACAAATTGACAAAGCATGGACTAAGCTACTTATTTTCTTTCCTGCAAGGTGAAAAACATCCTGGCACAAAAACACATTTTGAATAAATCCACCCTTACAAGTAAACTGGGCCAAAAATACCAAGTCATTATCAAAGCTGATTCTAAAAAATATGTTTCATTCTGTACAAATTCACAATTTTTAGTTGTTTTGTGATTACTCTGGCAACTGCTCCTAATGACCAACTTTAAAGAAATGAGCTATCATATGAAATATTTTATAGGATTGCAAATTATAAATTAATTGAATACTTCGATATATAAGTATTTGTTTCCTAAAACTAAAAGCCTTAGACTCAATTTTCTCCATATTTTCTGTTCACTGTTTTATAACCATATTTTATCTAATTATTGAAATTTTTGAAAATATTTTGAATGTAAGATTAGAATTTGACATTGAAAGTTAGATTTCATACAAGGTTAAAATGTTTAAAAAGTCTTGGTTTGTTTCTGTGAGCTCCTTGGATAAGGTAGGAGACCCTGAAAGAGGAAGTTTTTCCCTATTCTGTATCTATCACTCTACAATCACTTTCTCTGCCCTGAAGTCAGAAATGCAGATAAATATTATTTTGGGTTATGACTCTTCTCTTTATTACTAAAAAGAGAAAAGTATCCATGAGACACAGTGTGTACATATCCACGAATCTCCAGGAAGTCCATACCCCACTTAATCAAATAGGACACAGGTACAGGCCAAGTAGATATTCAAAGCAATCCCATCTACTTAGTTCACAGTAGAAAGATCAAGTCTTGAAAAAACAAAAAAAATACAGTTGAGCAAAACCAAACACAGATACTTTTACAAGTTAAATTTGGTGCATCCATTGGTGCATTCAGGCTTGGTAATTGTACATGCAAGTAGCTATTCTGTACCAGTGAGCATCTGCTTGCAGATACTGATGTGCTGGTTAATGGAAAAAGTCCAGAGAAATGGAAACAGCTGTCTTTGAAGATTTAGCTCTTAGAATTAATACACAGTAAGCATTTTAAAAACTTTCCACTGCTACCTAAGCGTATCTATGCCCTAAAATGATCTCCTGCATTAAAATGGAAGTAAGAATAACCAAACATGTATTATCAAGCACTTACTATATTCTCATTCCTCATGAATATCCCTCTATGTCAAAGGCATCTTCTTGAGGAATGAGAATATAGTAAACCAAAAAAAAAAAAAAAAAAACCAGACCCACTGCCGTTGAGTCAATTGCTACTCATAGAGACCCTATAGGACAGAGTAGAACTGTCCCATAGGGTTTTCAAGGAGTTCCTGGTGGATTTGAACTGCCGACTTTTTGGTTAGCAGCCATAGCTCTTAACCACTACGCCACCAGGGTTTCCAAGAATGTAGTAGGTGCTGAATAATGCATGTTATAGGTTATATATATTGACCTCTGCCCTAAGAGAGCAAGTAACATTTAGAAAGAGAAAGGTAAATTTGTGAGTGAAAAATGAACGGGTAAAAACAATGTTTTGAAAAATGAAATGGAGAGAAGAGAGGATTTACAGTTAGAAAATCTAAGTTTGAGCCCCAGTGTTCTTGGAAGTAACAATTTAAACTTGGGCAAGTTCCGTTGTCTCTCCAACTATCAGTTTCCTCATCTCTATAAAGGAGATAGTACTACCATGTTTGGAAATGCCTACTGAGCATCCCTGAGTGAAGATTGGTGGAGCTTTTTAGAGACACAAATAAATCATTTGAAGCAATACAGATTGTGAGTGCATCCTCTGGTGAAGCAGCCTTTGTGAAGATAAAAACTCAAGCCTTTGCCAGAGTGACTGGTGAGCTCAGCCATTTTGTTGTCTGCCCTCCACAGCCTCTCCAGCACCCCAGCTATTGTGTAAGCTCCATGAGGTCAGGGATCTGTGACTGTTTTGTTCATTGATGAGTCCCAAGAACATAACACAAAGTATGTAACCAAAATTATTTATTAAAGGAATAAATAAAAGTATTAGCAGATTTTCAAGGAGGATTTCTAATTACCTTATTGGACAGTTTTTAGAAGACCACACCATAATGATATATTTTTAAACTGTAATGTGTTGGCGGTTTTTGCTTATTGTTATTGTTTTTTTTTTTAATAGTGATTATATTCAGCATATAAAGTAAGTAGTAGTATATTTATTCAGGAGTCTAACAAGCAAATGGTAGAGTTAAAGAGAAATAAACCTTAAGGGAATGGATGTGAAGACTGTGTCCCCAGAGCAAGAGTCTGGAAAAGACAGAAAAAGAGCTCTGGTTTGCTAAACCAGGGCTGAGACAGGATCCTAGGTATTATAGGTTATTGAGTAAACTAAGTGCAATAATGAATTCGAAGTGCTTAGATGAACTGAGATGAAGATTGTCATTGTTATATGCTAGTTTGAGTAGTACAAAATGAAGGAACTATCAGAATCCGGAAAAGGCTTTGAATTTTGGTGAGAGTCTGGATGAACAGAAATGAAGGAACGAGTAAAGTGGTCAGTTTTGGGAATGAGTAAAGACAGAAGCCAGAATAAGCTTTCTAATTTTGTAGGGAATAGAATGTTCAGTGCAGAAGAGAGCTCTGTTCTCATGATTTCCCTCCTGTTTTGTAATGTTATTCATGTACTGCAGGAAAGTCTGCATAAATGTCCTAGGCCAAAACTCTGACAAAGAGATTAGGGTTGGAAATACCACTCCACATGGCAAGTGAATGATGCGTATCTTGGATCACCTGGAAATACCATTGGCCCAGTACCAAAGTCAGAATTGTTGGCAGATAGTATAATTAGGCTTTGAAGTGTTAGGAGCTAAGGAGCCACTAAAGGCTATTGATCAGGGAAACAAAATGATGAAATCAATTTTAATCCATCAAGTTTAATTAATTAGATGGTACCTAGTATAAAGTAAGATGGAAGAAATAGGGTTTTAGGGAAACAAAGCATGACGGTAATAAGGGTAGCTACTTCAGGTGTGAAGAATTTAATCACTGTAGTAGCAATGAAAGGAGAAAAGAAAGGCGTTAAAACAAAGTTTAGGTACGGATCTATAGTCTTGACATGTGACTGAATATGGAAGAAAACTGAAAGGAAACATTTAAAGTCATTATTTTGGTCCTGAATCAAAGTAGGGTGGTTTTCCACTAAAGAAAAGTGGGGAGAGCTAACATCTGTCACATATCTATCACCTCCCAGGCATTAAGTAAAATATTTTGTATTCATTATTTCATTTAATATCCCATCATATAATAGAAAACAAAATTAGAGCTGCATGATTCAAGTCCATGTCTCTCTAACTCCAAAGCCCTTTTCTTTTTCCTCTAACACCATGCTATAAAATACATTTCACTACCAAAAATTAATGCAGATAAATTAGGGAAAATTGTAGCTAAGTCCTGAAAAGGAATGTTGTCAAGGTAATGCAGAAGAAAAAAGAAAAACTTGAATATTTAAAGTTTTTAATACATACACTCATCCTGAATAACTGACAATTAAAGTGTAAAATATGCATATTAAAAAGGAAATATCTAGTTGGGTGAAAATAATGGACATCATTACTGTTGTAAGAAATGCAAAGACTTTTGATAATTTCTGTTTGTTTGTTTAGGCTTTTGATTTCAGGTCATTAAATCTTTCCTTAAGTCAGATCATTCATTTAGGGTAGAATCAAGTAATGAATGCATTTTTCTCATGCCACCACCAATTCAAGCGTGAGTTAGCCTAACCCCATTGTGTTCTCATAACACCTTCTGGGTGCCTCATTCGCTCACCATACCACACTGCAGTTGTGGATTTATTTTCAGTCTTTTCTACTAGGTAGTTGTCTCCTTAAGGGTGGGGAATATGCTTTATGACTATGTATATCCAGCACTTAGTAATATATCTGACACATAATAATAACTCTGAATGAGAAGAAAAAGACCAAAAGCATTATTGGTCAAACATTGTACTAATAGCTGCAAGTAATTATCTTATTTATTCCTCACCACCTACAGAGGTAAATATCATATTATCTCCATTTTACAGATGTGAAAATTGAAACTTAAAGAAGTAAATCTATTTATCCGTAATCATAGGGCTAGTAAATTGCAGATTTGGCATTTGAACCAATGAATCTGACACCAAAGTCAGTGTACCTAACAACTGGGATATATCACCTTTCCATTTAATAAACAGGATGTCCAGCTGCTGTTTATTTAATGATGAAACAAATGAAATAAATAATAGCTTAATTATAAATGGAAATCACATCTTTGTTATCTATATGAAAATTACTTTATTAGAGGAAGAAAGTAATAGCCAAACAATACATAAACACATATATTTATCTGATAGACATAGGACACATTCTACTTTCAAATTAACTTTTGTTTCAGGAATCACAGACAGCAGATTCAGTGGTTACCTGAAAAAGATGAGAAAATGCATGAACACACACACACATGCATAAACCTCCTCTTGAATGGGAAATTTACTTGCATTAGAGACCTAAAAACTGTTTTAAAAATTGATATGCTGTTAAAAAGTCTTGTTCTTTTTTTTTATTTAGGAACTTGGTGTTACTTGCATCAAGTTTGCTCCAACTCATAGTTACCCTGTGTATAACAGAACAAAATGTTGCCCGGTCCTCCACCATCTCGATAATCATTGGTATATTTGAGTCCTAAAGTTATGGGGAAAGACAGCCTTTTCAACTTTTCGGATACACAGTCTATATCTTACTATTGTTGGGAATATAACTGATGGTTATTTTGTATATTGCATAAGATTCATTCAGATAACAAGCCTGAAAAGATTTAACCAAAGATTGTTTAATCAAATAAATTTTCCATATTTAGCAGAACTAATATTAACATACTATTTTCATTTATCAAATGATAAAATAAAATTTTGAACTTCTCTAATTAGATTATTAACCAGGTCATACTCAAGGAAAAAACTAAAATTCATTCCATGTCCTTGTAAAAAAAAATTAATAGAGAAATTAAATCTATACATACCAAAAAAAAAAAAAAAAAAAAAAAAACCCTTGCCATTGAGTGGATTCTGACTCATAGCAACCTAATAGGACACAGTAGAACAACTGCCCCACAAGGTTTTCAAGATTGTAATCTATATGGAAGCAGACTGCCATATCTAACCCTAAATCATGGATATAATTTTTGTGGTCATTCTATAATCTTATAAAGATAGTCACTTGTAGTCAGGAAAACTATTAGGCCATATCTAAATAGCTCACAAAATAAAGAATTATTTTAATAGTAGTTTGTTACTTTATATATCCTGAAATTTCTTTATTTTTCTTTTACTGCCACTAAAACTCAACCCATTTCTTTGTATCTGTGGGCACACATCTATATTCCATCTTCCAGTTTTCTTTGTAGTTGGTTGTGGTCTTGTGACTGAGTTTTAGCCAAAGGAATGTGAAGAAATTCATTAAGCCACTTCCATCCCTGTCCAGCAGAAAATTCCCAAGGCAATTTGCAATTCTTTTTCCATTCACTAATTTAATGCAGACTAACACTACAAACACAGAAGCCACGTTAAGATGGTACCACCACAAATTGAAGGAGAATCAATTGAAAACCACACCTCCCTGTTATGTGAGCAAAAATAAACATCAGTCATGTTTGAGCCATTATATGCTTGGGAGATTATTTTTAAAGAAACAAGTATTACTTTAATATACCGTTGCTGCTTTAAATTAGATAATAAAGTAAATATGTTGCCTTGAAAACCAGCAGTAACTTCTTAAACAATGATAGGCTTCAAGCTATATATATCTCAAGAAGCTTTTATTTGGATAAATATTTGTTTCATATTCATATATATGTGTGTGTAAAATTATGTATATGTGAACTGTATATATAGTTTGTATCATATATATGATGCATAGATCATATATACATTCTGTATTATATATTTTTTTCTGCATCATATATATTTGATACTGAATATGTGTGTGTGTGTGTGTGTGTGTGTGTGTGTGTGTGTGTACACATGCACAAGCAGTTTAACAAAATGTTTTAGAGAAAACAGAAAAACAAAGAGACGAGCACTTGAGTTTACAATTTCCTGTCCACAAGACTCATGTCTGCTTTCATAGTCTTTCCAGGCCTCTTCCCCAGCTTTATCCTCCCAAAGGTTGATCACATTTCCAGTGTATGCAACTTTAGGCTTAAAAAATTGCCTATGGTGGCTTTTGAGGTACATGTGAACTGAGCTTGGATGTGCAGGTTAAGGTGTCCACAAATGTGCTCTTGAGGCTCTTCTTGATACAGGATGGAGCAGAAAGGAAGACGGGATGGTCCCTGGGTTAGGGGCCTGCAGCCAGCTCTCCCTGTGCCACCACATACCTAAGTAGAATGCCCTGGTTTCCAAGAATTCTAAATTAAAACTTGAGCGTCAGGTTATTATGACAGTATATTTGTCAAGATAGGAGAAAATATTTTATTTATCTTATACATTTGCTGTGTGCTCTGGGAATATTGGGGTGGGCCTTTCTTTGACAATTACAGAAAAACACATTTCTACTCCTTACGTGCAGAGTGCACAACCTTAGTATTAATGTGATAAAGGAGTATTTCCCCTCAACTAATTTTATTTATGTTTTATTGGTCAGATGTTCTATAAATTGGTGAAATGCAGGAAGTGTGTCAAAGCTAAGAATGGAGATCCAAGGTCATGATGTGAAGAATCATGAAACAATCCTTAAATCATTTAGCTGATGGTGAATCTAAAAACAGGATACTAAATGAAAGCCACTTCAGGTTTCCCAGCTTTCCTTCTGGTACCACCATTTTCTTGAACCTTTTATTGAATACAGTGAAACCTAGTGTCTTAGTTACCAGTACTGCTGTCACAGACATACCACAAATGGATGGCTTTAACAAACGAATTTATTTTCTCACAGTTTAGGAGGCTAGAAGTCCTAACTTAGAACACTGCCTCTAGGGGAAGCCTTTCTCTCTCTGTGGGCTCTGGAGGGATGTCTTTGTCTCTTCTGAGCTTCTGCTCCTGAGCAATCTTCATGTGGTTTGGCATCTCTCTCTCCCCATCTCTGCTCTGTTCACTTGTTTAATCTCTTTTATATCTCAGAAGAGGTTCACTCAAGATATACCCTATACTAATTGTGCCCCACTAACCTAACAAAGACAATCCATTCCCGAATGGTATTATAACCAGAGGCATAGAGGTTATGGTGTGCAACACATATTTTTGGGGGACATAATTCAATCCATAACACCTAGTGATTTCAGATTTCTTTGCAGATTTTCAACATATTGTGTAATTTTTGAAGCTGAAATACCCTTCGTATATATTTTTATTTCACTATATTTCAATAAAAGGGATCAAGAGTTTTCCTAGTTATTCCATCAGATTAAATTCTTCTTATACAGTGTCTCAGAGTGAAGAATAAATAGATCATTTGATCTAAAAGTGTTTCCAATTTCAAACTAAACAACTTTTTAAAAAGTTAATATTATATTAGCTTTGAAGTTAGAAGGAATAATGTGAAAACTAGAAGACAAAGAGTGTACTAAGATTATCCAGACCCAACAAGGACGAAGAAACAATCACAACAGGTTGAAACTTCTTACCAAAAATAGAACATCCACTTAAAAAATAATTATTTTTTATTAAAGTTAAAGTGAAAATCCTAGTCATGTCTGAGTAGAAACAGTGTACAGTAGTACATAGTTAACCAGCAGATAAATGCTGTATGCTTTAGGAAAAGAATAAGCTAATACAGAAAAAGTTCAGAAATGATTTTTATTCCATTAAAAAGTGTTTTATGTGATCACTATTAATAGCTTTTCTTTTAGAAGATCATTATTTTGTGAAGGTAAAGTGAAAGTGGTTGTCATATCTAGGTAGCTCTCTTAAAAACACCATTGATTTTACAGAGAGGACAAACTGGAATGTTTAATCAGATTTCAACTTTTTCTGCCCTTAAAGTAGGCTTTCTCAGCATGTCACTGTTAGATGCTTCAGTTTAACTATTTAGCTAGAGACAACTGCACTGTTTTGGAAGAATACCTATCTTCCTAAGTTTCAAGCTCTGCAACTCCTTCTTTTGTTGTAGGTCAGGAGATATTTAATTTATGAGGTACCTTCTAAAAAGAAAAAGAAAACTATTCTTTTTAGCAATAACAGACAATGAATATTTATTACTATTTGTCATTGAAAATAAAAAAGAAGGAGACAAGCAACAAAACTGCCTGCAAAACAGCAAACATCTGTAGAGATAATGGGAAAATGCAATCCATCATTTGGATGGCTTGCCTGTGCAGTCCCCAGAATCTGGATGATTAGATAAATATAAGATGATAAGTATTTTTTGGTCTTATATAAACACTGACCAAGGACAAAAGAAAACCATACATGTGGTCCAGTAGAAAACTCCATTCTGTTACTCAAAGAAACATTTAGGAAAACAGATGGTTGTAGAATTTTAGCATAGATCTCTGAAAGCATTCTTATTTGTATCATGTTATGGTGTAAGCTATGATTAAACAATGCCAGAAATGTTTGAAAAGTGAAAAATTTCAACACACGTTTGATTTATATATTGGATATGATGATTTGACTTTTTCCCTTACTGAATCAATGGATTTGGGAACTAGTATCATCACAACAGCCTGAAATAGATGTGGCTAAGTGTTAATCACAAAGATCCATTTTTGGGAAGTTTGTGTTCAGTGGTCAAAACAGGCTTTTCTTCCCATGTGAGATCTTGTACTTTGTAGTGGCATAAAAACACATTGATGGCAACATTTAAAAGGCTTATTTATATCCTTGGGAAGAATAGTTAACAGTGTCATTATTTTTTGTTTTCATCTCTTTTGCCAACAAATCATTTAAAGTTTTCAGTTTCCAACAAAGCTTTGAAACCATGTTGAGATTTGCTAAACATGACTCTGAAAAAGGAAATGAAGTAAGAGTTAAAAGGAAAGCTATTTATTAAGAACAGAAATGAAAAAAAAAAAATTGGAAGTAAATGTGCAAAACAGCTATTTTAAGAGTTTGCAAAACTTTCCCCTTGCTGTGGTTGTTTACCTTATCTTTGGTATTTGGCTAATTCATGCCAATAATAGTATATTTATGAATAATGATACCTTACTTATATCTATATTTATATGTGAGCAAATATTCGAGGTGAGCAGTCAACAGATGAGTATGAAAATCTAGAGTTCTGGATGCTGAGTATAAGACAATAAGCAGGACACAGTCCTTCCCTTCAAGATGCTGACAGCTTATGCTTTTGTGCTAGCTCTGTTTTTATACCTAAACAAATTTAAGGCATTAAATCATATGGGTTCTTTTGTATAGGAAAAGTTCAAGTTATGGGTTAAATCTGAGCACACTAAGTTCAATAATTTTATAAAATTACAGTCAGTAAAGTTAACATTTATATCATGGTCTCCCATATATAAGTGCACCAGCTGAGCAGATCAAAAGCTGCTTTGAGGTTACTTTGACGTTGACATCAAGGTTACAGAAGCGGAAAGCAGGTTTTGTTCATATCTCTAATGTTTCTAATTCATCAGCTGACATCTTCTGGCATCCTTACCTTGTCTCAGGGTTCCTGAATATAAATGTGGGTTCTGGAGTGATTCTTAATGTCCTGCAACATGTTAGTAATAATAGTCGACATTAGCATGTACTCATGCACTGCTCTCAGGGTTTTACATCTTTTAACTCATTAAATCATTATAACAAGCATGTGAGGTACGTAGTACTATTTTTTCTTTATTTTACAGACAAGGTCTTTATTTGGAGATAATCAGCACCTTACCTTAATTAATTGATTGATTGATTTCTTTATTCAGCAGTTATTTACTGAGCACCTACTCCATTCCAGGCACAACCCCCAAAGACACATTCCCTTCTTTTACAGAGTTTATAATCTAGAGGTTTAGCAGTAAAATAAACGAACAGCTATAGTATAATAAATTTGAATAAATAAATTGAATAAGTTTACTAAATGCATGTACATAATGCCTTAAGGTCATAAAAGAAGGTCATCTAAAAAAGTGAGGGAGGGTCTTCTAGCAGTTCCTGATATAGGAGAATCTTAACCAAGTAGGAGTTACAGATGTAAAAGTTTATGTGGGAAGTAGATGACATTCTAGGCAGAAAGAAAGGTATAAATGAACATAGTTTTTATTACTATAAGTAATCGGACTTTGACATGTAACCTTTTGTACTTTTGTTCTACAAGAGTTTTAATCTTTTTCTACAAAGATGGTGAAAGGAATGGGTCTTTATCAAGTGAGAAAGCCTAGCAGTCAAATTCAAAGGATTTTGTGTCTACTGCCTGTTTGTTGTTAGGTGCCATCAAGTCGGTTCTGTCTCATAGCAACCCTATGTACAACAGAACAAAACACTGCCTGGTCCTGCACCATCCTCACAGTCATTGTTATGCTGGAGCCCATTGTTGCAGCCACTGTGTCAATTCATCTCCTTGAGTGTCCTCTCTTTTGAGGATAGTCTACTTTATCAAGTGTGATGTCTTTCTCCAGGGACTGGTCCCTCCTAATAACACATCCAAAGTCCATGAGACAAAGTCTGACCATCCTTGCTTCTAAGAAGCATTCGGGTGATACTTCTTCCAGGACAAGTTTGTTCAGTATTCTGGAAGTCCACGGTATATTCAATATTCTTTGCCAACACCACAATTCAAAGGCATCAGTTGTTCTTCGTTCTTCCTGTTTAGTTCACAGTAAATCTCATGATATGATAAAAATTGTGTCTGTTTATTTAAAAAAAAGTAAAGGTTAAAAGTATGATTAAAATTTGATATGAGTGTATGACTAGGAAATTTGACTTTTTGGGTGAAATGAGATCCTAAATGAAGCTGGAAACAGCAACAAAATTTCTGAAGTATAAACGCCTTGCAACATGCCTATTTTGAATGTTATCCAAACTGTTAACTTTTTAGTTCAGATTAGCTCTGGTGTAAATATAAAGAGACACCCCCCTCAACTGGTTCTTCTTCTAAAAAATCTACAAATACACTGCTGCTGTTTAAATAATAGAACATATTATTATGAATAGTAGTTTACATTACTTTTATATTTTAATCATTTCATGATCCAAAATTTTTTCATACTAAGTGCTTCATGTAGGCAGGATAGCATAGCCTTTAGAGCACTTTTAAAAAAAAAAATGTTTCTTTTTTGTAGTAAATATATACCATATTTTTACACAAATACCATGTGTGTTCTATGTTTGTTTGCCAGCCATGCCCTCCCCGCATGAGGTATTTTTGTAAGTGCGCTATGCTAATTGTTTTTATAGCAACATGTCAAAAAAAATTGGTATAGCAGCGCTTATCAAAATACCTTGTGTGGGCAGAATGAGGTTGGCAAACAAATGTAGAAGGCACACGTTATTTGCGTAAAAATACTGTATCTAACAAATCATTTGCCCTTTCAACATTCTTCACAGGTACAGTTCATTGACAGTTATGTTTATCATGTTGTTCAACCATTACCATTAATTATTTCCAAATTTTCCCATCACCTTTACCAGAAGCTTAGTGTCTGCTAAGCAGTGTGTCCCCCTTTTTTCCTCTCTCCCACCCACCCCTGATAATCACTAAAAAATTTGTTCTCTGTCATGGATTTAATTGTGCCCCCAAAAAATATGTGTCAACTTGACTACACCATGATTCCAAGTATTATGTGGTTATCCTCCATTTTGTGAGTTGTTATAAATCCTAACCTCTATATCCACTAGCTACTCCTTGGAAACCCTATGGGGAAGCTCTGCTCTGTCCTGTATGCTCGATATGAGTCAGAATCAACATGACGGCAACTTTTTTTTATGTCAGTGAGGCAGGACTAGGATGTATCTTAAGTCAATCTCTTTTGAGATATAAAAGAGATTAAACAAACAAGCAAGAGAACAAAGATGGAGTACAGAGAGAAAAAGCCTTCCCCTAGAGCCGGCACCCTGAATTCAGACTTCTAGCCTCCTAAACTGAGAGAATAAATTTCTGTGTGTTAAAGTCATCCAACTGTGATATTTCTGTTCTGGCAGCACTAGATAACTAAGACAGTCTCTATACACTTATTTATCCTAGATATTTCATGTAAGTTGAATCATAGAATATTTGTCCCTTTGTTGCTGACTTACTTTACTCAGCATAATGTTTTCAAGCTTCATCCACGTTGTAGCATGTACCAGGACTGCATTTCTTTTTATGCCTGAGTAATATTCCATGTTTGTATGTACCACATTTTGTTTATCCATTCATTTGTTGATAGACATTTTGGCTGTTTTTCTACCTTTTGGTTATTGTGAATAGAGCGCTAACTTCTTAATCAGACAACCCTTATCTTCAATAATGCTGGCAGCGCAGGCAGTTCCAACATAGCTTCACTCTGTAGGAAACATCACCAATGCTCTTTATCTCTAGGTTTCCCAGAGCTGTAGTCAGACTCAGTCAGTGTCCTTTTTATTTTTTCAAGTGTGTGGCAGACATCATTTCTTTGCGATTCTCACTATAAGAAACACATTTCAAACCTAATTAAGTGGAACCTTTGAAGTCTTCCCACTAAGCTAGACACCAGAGGCCACCCCCTTCTGCCCTTCTGTATATAGGGAATTACAGCATAGAAACAGCCCTCTAAATAAAACTCTCTCCCAGTATCCTTTTCACTCTCTTGATCCATGCATATTCTAGAAGTAGATGAGAGTTATAAAACAGGTTCCTCTTCATTCTCTTTATAAAATATACATGGAATCAGAGGGCACACTCTGTTTTACTCCCACTTTTATACTCTTAATAAAACAGTTACAAGAAAAATGCAGTCCTACATATTATTATTACACAGGAGCTTGAAAGTGTGATATAAGACCTAAAATTAAGGCCCAGTATTATGTATGACTTGACATCTGGGGAAAACCATGAGAGTCTCAAATGGTGTACTGCAAGTTCTTCCCATTGTGCTCACACAGATAAAGTTCCCAAGCCAAACCATTCTCCTTATCACGGGAACCAGGCATAGTGTCTGCTTATCTCTGAGTAGCAGGGCTTTAGTTCCCTGGCATCAAAGAAATTATTTAAACAAGTCAATCGCATCCTCCTGTGGGAATCGGGGGTTACCTCAACCTCTTGTCACTACAAAGCTTACCTCCCACAGCCTCCATTTGTTCACATTGTTCCTGAGTGCAACCTTTGTGTGGTGTCACGTGGTGTGCTTTGTTCCCCTCTGGGCTAGGAGTATATGTGGTTAATAAACTGGTGTCGATCTCATCTGTCTAATATTGGGTATTATGTATTTGGCCAAGCTCATAACCCTAGGGCAGGAACCCATCCCTCACCAACAGGGTGAAGAGGAGGTGATCAAACAGAAATTAAATCCAAACCTTATGAATTTTAACAGTTATTTCAGTAGTTCTGCCACAGTTTGTTTTGAAGAAACTTTTAGGTTCTACATACAATTTAAAAACTAGAGAAATACAAACTTTATTCAGAAGATATACTTTAAATGTCAGCACTGAGGTCTGGACCTTTCCCTCATACTCACTTTTCACATTACAAAGATGCAAGATATCAAACATAACTATAATTAAACAGGAATGCATGCAAGATATCAAATGTAAATGTAATTAAACAGGTGTTTTACAGGGGAGACATGTTAGAGAATCATGGATCATAGATGTCATCTGGGCAGTCATCTATGCCCTCTTATTATAGCATTGCTAAAACTGTACTATAATAATTGGTTTTTATGATCTGTCCACATTCTTCAATGTATTTGGAATTCAGGGACTTCCACTTGCAGCCATGATAAAGTAACAGGAACTAGATTTACCCCTCACCATAAATCATGAGAACATTGGACAAAATATATGAAACAACTCTTTCTAAACACTGGATAACAAGTGATCCCTAAGAGAAGAGAAATAAAGGTGTTAAGCCCTACAATTACCTCAGTTTTCTTCTAGAGACACAATATATAAAGTAGAACAAGAAGAGGGTACACACAGAGTACAGTGGTCTTGTTAGACTGAGGAGAAAGAGATCAGAATTCAGGTAAACTGAAGTAGCTGTTAGTTGCAAGGCAGTTTAAGAGAAAAGAGATGTGGAAAAATATCGCCAGAATTTGCACAAGGGTACCCTTGAGTTTTTACTGAATATTATAAATGATACAAGGTCAGGCAAAGAGCTACCAGGGAGCTATAAGTTTATCAGTTCCCATAGTTAACACGGAGCTGAGAAGAGTTTGAGTTCTAACTTACCTGAGTGAAGAATCTTCATTGATTACTTAGACCTTTAAGGGGGTCACGCTTTAGAAGTGAGGCTACACTAACCCTTAAATAAAAGTTCATCAAAACCCACTCTAACAAGACTTAAAAACAAACTTCAAAAAGTTTAAGCAGAAATTCAAGGAATAAAAATTTGCAAGAACAAAATTCAAACATTATTTAGATGTATGAAACAAAATCCAGATATTCAACAGTATAAATACAAAATTTTAAGCAACCAATTAAAAAAAAAAAAAAAGCTAGACATATAAAGAAACAGGAGAATGTGATTCATGAAAAGTAAACCAAAATAGCAATACAAAGAACTAATAGAGATGATGGACTAGGAAGTCAATTATATTTTTAAAAATGTAATTTGTCTATATTCTAATATTTTAAAAAATATCATATGAGAAAAATATGGTAGATATAAAAAGAGCCAAATGAAAAGCCTATGCATGAAAAGTACATTATATGAAATGAAAAATTTACTGAAGATTAATAGCATAAAATACACTGCAGAAAGATCAGTGACCTTAAAGATTTAACAATATCAATTTGCCTAAAACATATAAAGTTGGGGGGGGGGGGGGGGGCAATGGAAAAACTTTTTCAAAAAATAATGGCTGAAAGTTTTCCAAATTTGATTTAAAAAAAAAATCTATAAACTCACAGAATCAAGAATCATAACAAAACCCAAACAGGATAAACATATCTATGCATAAACATATACACACTCATAGAAAGGCTTATCATAGTCCAACTGCTGGAAACCAGTGTTAAACGGAATATCTTAAAGCAACCAGAAGGGGAAAAGATGCATTACTATAGAGTAAAAAAAAAATAGGAAAGAGTGCAAACTTTACATTAGAACTCATGAACATCAGAAGACAATGAAAAGACATCTTTATAGTATTAAAAGAAAAAAAAAAAGTCAACCTAGACTTCTATACCAAATGAAAATATCTTCCAAAATGAGGGCAAAATAAATACCTTTTCAAACAAACAAAAGTTGTGAGAATTCACTGGTAGAAGTTCTGTACTATAATAAATGTAAAAGAAAAACAAAAGAAGAAGGAGATGATGACAAAGAAGGAGCAAAAGGAGGAAGAACAGTAGGAAAAAAGGAGGAAGAAAAACACCTCCCAGCTGAATAAAAATGATACAAGATGAAAACTTGACTCTCCACACACTCAAATAAATGAAGAGTATAGTACATATGGAAGTAAATAACAAACGCTTTTTTTCTCACTTTTATTAATTGCCTATTGAAAAGAATTAATAATTTTTAATCATATATTGTGGAATTTAAAACTTAGAAACAAAACTATTGCAAAATAACTGCTGGTGGGAATGCAAAATGATGCACAACCATTTTGGAAAATGATATGGCACTTCCTTAAAAACCTAGAAATAGAAATATCATACAATCCAGCAATCCCACTCCTAGGAATATATCCTAGAGAAATAAGAGCTGTCACACGAATAGACATGCACACCCATGTTCATTGCAGCGTTGTTCACAATAGCAAAAAGAAACAACCTAGATGCCTATCAACAGATGAATGGATAAACTATGGAACATACACATAATGGAGTACTATGCAATGATAAAGAACGATGCATCTGTGAAGTATCTCATAACGTGGAGGAAACTGGAGGACATTATGCTGAGTGAAATAAGTCAATCACAAAAGGACAAGTATTGTATGAGACCTCTACCGTAAAAACTCGTGAAAAAGTTTACCCACTAAAAGAAACAATCTTTGTTGGTTACGAGGGATGGGACAGGTGGGAGGGGGAAATACTAAACAGACAATAGATAAGCGGTAACTTTCGTGAAGGGTAAGACAGCACACAATACTGGGGAAGCCAGCCCAACTTGTACAAGGAAAGGTCATGGAAGCTCCATAGATACATCCAAACTCCCTGAGGGACTGAACTGCTGGGCGGAGGGCTGTGGGGATCATGGTCTCCGGGAACATCTAGCTCAAATGGCATAACACAGTTTATAAAGAAAATGTTCTACATTCTACCTTGGTGAGTAGCGTCTGGGGTCATAAAAGCCTGTGATCAACCATTTAAGATACTCCAATGGTCTCACCCCTTCAGGACCAAGGGAGAATGAAGAAAACAAGATGCTAGGAAAAGATTAGTCCAAAGGACTAATGGACCACAACTACCACGGCCTCCACCAGACTGAGCCCAGTACAGCTAGATGGTGCCAGCCTACCACCACTGACTGCTCTGACCAGGATCACAACACAGGGTCCTGGACAGAGCTGGAGAAAAATGTAGAACAAAATTCTAACTCACAAAAGAAGACCAGACTTACTGGCCTGACAGAGACTGGAGAAACCCCGAGAGTATGGCCACCGGACACCCTTTTAGCTCAGTAGTGAAGTCACTCCCTAGGTTCACCCTTCAACCAAAGATTAGACAGCCTCATAAAACAAACTAATGGGTACAACAGTCCAGAGACAAGGACTAGAAGACAGGAGGGGACAGGAAAGCTGGTAATAGGGAACCCAAGGTTGAGAAGGAACAGTGTTGACATGTCGTGGGGGTTGTTAACCAATGTCATAAACCAATATGTGTACTAATTGTTTAATGAGAAACTATTTGTTCTGTAAACCTTCATCTAAAGTACATTTTAAAAAAAAAACCTGAAAAAAAATTATGGCAAAGTAACAGAAAGGACAGAAATAAGTGGAAAATACTATTTTAACATCTGTGTATTAAATGCGAATTTGTATACTATTTGAGAGTAGATTGTTATAAGTTAAATATGCATATTGTAAATCTTAGAGAAAATACTGAAAAAAAAAAGTACAGTAGCTATTAAACCAATAGGGGCAATAAAATGAGATACTAAAAATAAATTGTAAATTAATCTGACAGAATGCAGGAAAGGAAAACACAGAAAATAAAAGATAGGTGGATCGAAATGAGACAGATATGGTAGCCTGCTTCTATGAAGATTACAACCTTAGAAACGCTATAGGGCAGTTCTGCTCTGTCCTGTAGGGTTTCTATGAGTTGAAATCGAATCAACAGAAGTGGGATTTTTGCAGGGGGTTTGGGGTCAAAATGAAAAATAGAAATATAGTAGGCTTAAACATAACCATATTGATAATTGCATTAAATGTGAACTGTCTAAACACTCTGATTATTGACCGCATTAGAAAAGCTGTCCTAGAGTCAGGTGAAACAGTAGTACACATACTGTTTTATGACATTGGTTAACAACCCCACAACATATCAACCCTCTAACTTCTCAACCTCTTTTTTTTATTTTTGGTGAAAATACACATAGCCAAAGATACACCATTTCCAAATTTCTGCATGCACAATTCAGTGACATCGATTATGTTCTTCCAGTTGTGCTGCTATTCTCACTTTAGATGAGATTTACAGAACAAAATAGTTTCTCATTAAACAGTTAGTACATGTGTTGCTCTATGACAATTATTAACAAACCCACTACATGTCAACACTGTCCTTACCCAACCTTGTGTTCCCTATCACCAGCTTTCCAGTCCCCCCTACTTTCTAGTCCCTGTCCCTGGACTGCTGTGCCTCATTAGTCCCATTTTGTTTTACGGGTCTGACCAATCCCCAGCTGAATGGTGAACCTCGGAGGTGACTTCACCACTGAGCTAAAAGTGTGTCGGGGGGGTCATACTCTCGGGGTTTCTGCAGTCTCTGTCTGGCCAGTAAATCTGGTCTTTTTTGTATGTGTTAGAATTCTGTTCTACATCATTCTCCAGCTCTGTCCAGAGCCCTCTGTTGTGATCCTGGTCAGAGTAGTCAGTGGTGGTAGCCGGACACCATTTAGTTGCACTGGACTCAGTCTGGTGAAGGCCGCGGTAGCTGTAGTCCATTAGTGCACTGGGCTAATCTTTTCTTGTATCCTGTTCTCTTCATTCTCCCTTGCTCCTGAAGGGGTGAGACCAGTGGAGTATCTTAGATGGCTGATCACAGGCTTTTAAGACCCCAGACACTACTCACCAAGGTAGAATTTAGAACATTATAAACCGTGTTATGCCATTTGAGCTAGATGTTCCTGGAGACCAAGATCCCCACAGCCCTCTGCCCAGCAATTCAGTCCCTCAGGGAGTTTGGATGTGTCTATGGAACTTCCATGACATTTGCTTGTACAAGTTGCGCTGGCTTCCCCAGTATTGTGTACTGTCTCACCCTTCACCAAAGATACCACTTATCTATTGTCTGTTTAGTATGTCCCCCCCACCCCTCCCATCCCTCATAACCAACAAAGATTGTTACTTTTTGTATGTAAACTTTTTCATGAGTTTTTACAGTAGAGGTCTCATACACTATTTGTCCTTTTGTGATTGACTCATTTCACTCAGCATAATGTCCACCAGTTTCATCCATGTTATGAGCTGACGTTTTCTTTCTTCCTCTTCCTTTCCTCTGCTGAATTCCTTTTGTTTGTCGATTTTTTTTTTCATTTCTTTTGTCTTTGTAGGTTTTGTTTTTCCTGAGAATTTATGTTTTTCCTCTTTATTTTTATGAGTATGTTTGTTAACTTTCTTTGTGGTTACCATGAAATTTACCCTTATCTTTCTAAGTTTGAAGCAGTCCATTATTACTTGGTATCGCCTTGCCTTCCTCTCCATTAGAAGGTTCTATACCTATGCCATTTATTCCCTCTTTTATTGTTTTGATGTTGTTGTCATTTACTGATTAACAGCTCTGATTCCCTGTTGTATTTCTTTTGGTTTTGGATAGTTCTTGAGAGTTCATTTCCTAGATTGGTATCTGGCTCGTATGATCCTGCGTCCTAGATTCAGCCTATGAGCTGAAGTTGTTTGTTTTCAAATCGAAGGACTCCCTTTAATAATTCTTGTAAGTTTGGTTTGGTTTTTACATATTCCCCTAATTTCTGTTTATCTGGAAATGTCCTAATTTCACCATCATATTTGAGTGAGAGTTTTGCAGGATATATTATTCTTGGCTGGCAATTTTTTTCTTTCAAGATTTTATGTATGTCATCCCATTGCCTTCTTGCCTACATGGTTTCTGCCGAATAATCTGAGCTTAGTCTTATTGTTTCTCCTCTGTATGTGACTTCTTGTTTTTCAAGAGCTGCTCTCAGGATTCTTTCTTTGTCTTTGGTTTTGGCGAGTGTGATTATGATATGCCTTGGTCATTTTCTTTTGGGGTCTCTCCTATATGGGGTTCGTTGAGCTTCTTGGATGGCCAGCTTTTCATCTTTCATGATATTGGGGAAGTTTTCTGTCAGCAGTTCTTCAATGATCCTCTCTGTGTTTTCTGTTTTCTCCCCTGTTCTGGAATTCCAATCACTCAAAAATTTTTTGCTTTTGATTGTATCCCACATAATTCTCAGGGTCTCTTCATTTTTCTTTGTTCTTTTTTCTGAGTTTTCCTCAAACAGTTGTATCTAAGTATTTGTCTTTAATTCTGCTGATCCTGTCTTCCACTGCCTCAAATCTGCTCCTCAGCCCTTCTATGACACTGTCCATCTCTGAAATCTTGTTGTTTATCTTTCGGATTTCTAATTGTTGTTTTTGTATAATTTCTAGTTGTGAATTTATTTTGGCATTTTGTTCCTGCATTATTTTCCTGAATTCTTCCATTTTTTTGCCTGTATTTTCCAGGAATTTTTTTGCTTTTTCCATGAATTTGTCTTTTTTTCCCTCATTTTTGTCTGCTTTTTGCTTCAACTCTTGGATAATTCTGAGAATTAGAGATTTGAATTCTCTATCAGGTAGTTCTAGTCCCTTTTCTTCAACAGGTGTTTTATTTTGGACACCTACCGGAACCATCCTGTCCTGTTTTTGTAAATGTTTTGATATTATCTGCTGTCTTCAGGGCATTCAGTAGTTATTTTTCTCATTTATTGATTGTAGATTTGTTTGTTTTGCCTATGTCTGAGCAGGCAGGCTGTGTTCTTTGTTGTTTGGTCGTCTGTGGGCACAATACCTTTCACGTTCTTCTCCAATTGGCAGGGTCAGTCACTCAGATATGGTACAGAAGGGTAGGTATAGCTGAAGAGGAGTTGCTTGGATGGGTTGTTTGAGGCACTTACTACAGCCAGCAGGGTGTGCCGGTAATCAGTGCAGGGCAGGTTCCAGTAGGCCGTGCCTGTACTGCTTGGTAGTGTGATGTTAAGTGCACAGTGCAGGTAGGCAGGATGGAGGGGGGAGATTGTGATGTGTGGAGCTAAGATGGGTATGGAAGAGAGGAGGGAGGAACTGGAGCCAAAAACATATAAACAAAAAAGACTGCTAGGGGCGCTTGCTGTTGGAGTGGTGAGATGAGAGACTATGAAATGGAAAAAAAGGGGGGGAGAAGAAGAAAAAAAAGAATGAATAAGTAAAAATTAAAAAGAAAAAAGAAAAGCTCCCAGGGATCCCACTGGTGCGGTTACAATGTCTGGGGAAGTTGTTTTCAGTTGTTGAAGTACAGCCTGGCTAGAAGGCGTAGAGGTGTCACTCAGCGCCAGGTATTCAGGGGACAGGAAGAGAAGGAAAGTATAGAGAGATAAGAAATGGAGTAACAAAGAAAGACAAAAATGGAAAAAGAGGGAAAAGAAAACAAAACAAATTAAAAAATAAAAAAGAACAAGAAACCCCTCCAAAAAAAAACAGAAAAAAAAAATCCACAAATAATGAAATGTGCTCAGGAATCCCTCCATGCATCTGCGCATCTGCACAAGCTGAGGGGGTAGGTCCCAAGCTGCACAGCACCGCCCAGTGAGAAAGGGCCCCCAACTCAAGAAGAGAAAAAGAAAACAAACAAACTATTCAAAACAAACAAGCAAAGAAGCCCCAGGATCCCATCAGAGTGGCAGCATGGACCAGGAAGCATTCCCACACTCGAGCGGAGCTCCACAGCCTTTCTGGAAGAAGCAAAGATGGCACACGGAGCCAGGCACTCGAATGGAAGGAGGGGGAGGTGGCGAGAGGCAAGGAAGAAATCAAAAGAAGCGGAAAAAAGCAACACCAGCAGCCAACAAATGGACCCAGGGAATCAGCCAATGTGGGCGGGCGGAATCCAAGCAGCCAGTGCTTCCCAGCCAAGAGACCATGGCCACGGGAAGCAGAGGAGGCCGAGTGGGGGTGAAAAAGGGTCGGGAGTGGGAAAGTGTATATCATTAGTTACCAGTTATTCTGTCTCCTGCTGGAAGCTCCATGAAGCTGCTTTCTCATATCCTCCATACACTGGTCTCTGATAGGAGTCCAAGATGGCGGATCCAAGCTGCGTTAGCTGATAGGGGACCTCTGCATGTAGGTCTCTTCGCTTTCTGTTCTCTGTCAGTTTCTTATTCCATTTGGTGCTTGGCTGAGTTCTTTACCTCTTCATTTGATGCTTAGGATTTCAGGATTGCTGTTTTCTTTGTTTGGCTTAGTTTTTCGGATCTTTGTGTGGAGGGACGGCATGGTGCTTCTGCCTAGAGCACCAAGTTGTCAGAAGTGGCCCAAAATCATATAATTTTTAAATGGTGCTATTTCTATTGATATAACCCCTTCAGGGTAGGGAAAAAAAAAAAGACAAAATACTCAGCAAGAGCAGTATAACTCAAGACGCATTGCCCTTGAGTCGATTCCGATGTATAATTACTGGTTCTGTTATGTGTCCTGCATGTGTGTGTTCAAGATCTAGGATACACATATTTCCAGTAGAACGAACTGTAAAGAGATAAATAGACACAGAAATGGAAAAAAACACAAATATCTAGTATAAGGGATTGGCAAAGTAAATTATGGAATATAAACAGAGAATTATATAACAGAGTCATTCATAATTTTAAAGCTCTCAGAACATAGTAAGGTATGTTATTGGTTTCAAAAGTAGAAATTCCAGGTACATAATGGCTGCAACTATGTAAAACTGCACATATATCAGTTTTCTATTGCTGTTATAAAAAATATCACAACTTCAGCCATTTCAAACAATGCAAGTTTATTATTTCATGATTCTGTAGATGGCAGAATTTATTGCTTCGTGATTCTGTAGGTGGCAGAATTCTCATTGCAGGTGTGTAGGGCTAAAATCAAGGCAACCACTGGGCTGCCTTCCTTACTGGAGACTCTGGGAAAAATCAACTTTTAAACTCACTCAGATTGTTGGCAGAATTCAGTTCCACAAAATCATAGGACCAACGTCCTCATTTCCCTGCTGGTAGTTGTCAACTGGGGGTCATCATCAGCTTCTAGAGCAGCCCACTTTCCTTGGCACATGGCCCCCATCTTCCATTTTCAAAGTCATCAACCGTGGGTAGAATCCTCACACTTTGAATCTCCCCTTCTGCCTCATTTCTTCTCTGCTTTCCTCTTCTAAATCTGTTGTTAGTAACCTTCAAGTTGGCCCCTGACTCATGATGGAGAAAATTCTCAGCTAATCTAAGAGATTAAGAGGAGCCCTAGTGGCGCAGTAGTTAAAAGCTGCTGCTGCTAACCAAAAAGTCAGCTGTTCAAATCCGTCAGCTACTTCTTGGAAACCCTAGGGGGCAGTTCTACTCTGTCACTGTGAGTCCGAATCTACTTGACAGCAACGTGTTTGGTTGTTTGTTTGTTTTTGGGTATGATTTGACCCAGATAATCCAGAATAGTCTACCTATGTTAAGATCAGTAACCTTAATTGCATATGAAATGTCTTTTTTCCCATGTAACGTAACATATCCACAGGTTCCAGAGATTAGGGGGAGCAATGTTTGGGGGGCCACCATTATTATGCCTAGCATAATGTGGATCATGAACAGAAGTTCATATATGACAATAAGAATAAGACATTAGGATAGCAAAAGGGCTTTTCTCTTCTCAAAATATTCTTTAATTTGCTCTACTATATTCTCAGTAATATAAGGAAATTCACAGTTGAACAAATATGAAGTTTTGGCAATTCAGTTCAAAGCATATGTATATGACTAATTTTTAAATTTACACACACAAGACTATTTCTGTACTGGAGTAACTATTATTGTGGTAGAAGTTTATTTTAAAGTAAGTTTTTAAGATAAATCTGTAACAGGAAACCAGCCTGCAAAACCTAGGAGTTGTTAATAAAATAAAAATTAATCTGAATAACATTTATAAAAATACTTTTCCCATAATAATATGCAGTCAAAAGTATGCCTAACAGCAAAACAAAATAGTCCATGAAATCTTAGCTAGCCAAACAGAGGCATAGCAAGGGGCAGGCAGAGGGGGCACTTGCCCCTGGGCACAAGTCCACAGGGGCATCAGACAGACTATGTGCGTAATGAGATTCCAAGGCCCTGCAAATATGAAAGGCACCTCACTGAAGCAGCCATACAAGAGGGGGGGAAGGTGTTTCTGCTGACATGTGGCTGCTATCAATGTCTATTCATCTTTAAATTGAGGGAGTGAGGTACAATTTAGAGACTGCCCCTAGGTGCTTGAAATAAGAGAGGGGCACAACTTAGAGGTTGCTCCTGGGTGCTCCTTACCCTCACTTCACCCTTGTAGCCAAAGAAATAAAGATATGGGTGCTGTTTTAACTACTATTATCTAAACTCTTGTCATGGATTGAATTACATTCCCCAAAAAATGTGTGTGTCAGTTTGGCTGGGCCATGTTTCCTGGTATTGTGTGATTTTCTTATATGTTGTAAATCCTTCCTCTATGATGTTGATGAGGGAGGGTGGGTGGCAGTTGTGTTAGTGAGGCAGGACTCAATCTACAAGATTGGATTGTATCCTGAGGCAGTCTCTTGAGATATAAAACAGAGAAGTGAGCAGAGAGACAAGGGGACCTCATACCACTAAGAAACAAACACCGGGAGTAAAGCGCGTCCTTTGGACCCAAGGTTCCTGCACAGAGAAGCTCCTACTCTGGGGGAACATTGATGAGAAGGCGGAGAGAGAGAGAAAGCCTTCCCCTGGAGCTGACGCCCTGAATTTGGACTTTCAGCCTACTTTACTATGAAGAAATAAATTTCTCTTTGTTAAAGCCATCCACTTGTGGTATTTCTGTTATAGCAGAACTAGATGACTAAGACAACTCTGTTCCAGCATTCTACAAGCTGAATGAAAGATTAAAGATAATCCTTTTTTTTTTTCTTTTTCTTTTGTTGTGGTTGAGAATATACACAGCGGAACATACACCAATTCAACCGCTTCAGCATGTACAGTTCAGTGACATTGATTACGTTCTTCCAGTTGTGCATCCATTCTCACCCTTCCTTTCTGAGCTGTTCCTCCTTCATTATCAAAAACTCACTGCCCCCTAAGATTCCTGTCTAATCTATGGAGCTGCTATTGTCACTCTGATTACATATAGATAGTTTTTAAAAGAGCATAATGCTCAAGGCAGACATTTTTACTAGTTAAGCTACACTATTGTTTGGTTTTAAGAAGCCCTCAGGGGATGTTTTTGATTTAAGGTTTAAAGATTATTTCAGGGCAGTAGTTTCAGGGGTTCATCCAACCTCCACGGCTCCAGAAAGTCTGGAGTCCATGAGAATTTTAAATTCTGTGCTGTGTTTTCCCCCATTTTGATCAGGATTCTTCTATAGAATCTTCAATTAAAATGTTCAGTAATGGGAAACAGGCACCATCCATTTCTTCTGGTCTCATGGCAAAGAAGGCAGTTATTCATGGAGGCAGTTAGCCACAAATTCTATTTCCTCCCCCATTCCTGACTCTGCTTCTTCCTCTGTTGCTCCAGGAGAATAGGGACCAATTATCATGCCTTGGATGGCTACTTGCAAGCTTTTAAGAATCCGGACACTATGCAATAAACTAGGAGGTAGAACAGAAGCACTAAACACATTATTAAGCTAATTAACTAGGATGTCCCATGAAACCATGACCCTAAGATAATCCTTTAGCAAAACTTTTTGGAGCAAGTCTTATGTATGTATAGGTGGAAATGATGTGTAGAAATTAGCCAAGAATTGGGTTGGGGGGGATGAAATCCATGGAGGCAAGAATGTAGTTAATTATAGGTATAAACTCATGAAGTAAGACTCTAAATCTTCAGGATCCTATTTGAATGTCTAGCCATACTCAGTTGTTTTCACCCTCTAGTTTTACTGCAGTTGCTGAAAAAATAGTTCATCCCTATGACTCTAGTCCTCATGGTTTAACCATTTGTATTCCCAAAGTTTGTAAGAGCCATACTAATCAAGAAATTCTAGAGCTTTAAAAGAAAGTAAACCACAAATAGAAGCAAACCACCATCTCCCTGTTGCTTATACTGTTGTGTGAGACATCCTAGCACCAGATAAGTTTAGATCATCTAGCCTGAACCCCATCTAATAAAGATGATGAAATCAAAGGGAGTTAAGTATTGTTCTTTGGCTATTCCATTTCTGTAAACTTTAGTAGTTAACTACAAAAGAAAGGAAAAACAGCTTTGAGTACTCACTGTGAATGCTAAATTTAACATACAAGATCTCATTTATTCCACACAACTACCTTGTAAGGTAGGTATTCTTAACAGTTCTACAGGTGAGGTAATTTGGGATCAATTACTTAATTTTCCCAAGGCTGTTTATGCACCGAGGGAATGAAACTTGATCTCTTGTTTCTAATTATACTTTATTTCTACTCTTCCTTTGCATTAAAAAAAACAGTGGAGGGTATGAATACATAAAACCATATAAATTAATAGATTACAATTACCAATTAAATATTAGATTATTATAAAGCATTTGTGAGCAAAGTCAATAGAGAAGTTACCTACTATATCTGAGCTTCTATTGAGTAAAACCAAAAGGACAACATTTCCTTAATGGTTAAGTAGAGAACTATGGGTACAGATGACATGAGTCACAGGAAATACCTTATAATATGTTCTTTGGGTAGAAAAAGCATGTTCCAGCTGTTAATTATATCCATGTTTCAGGTATAAAGCACACTGAAAGGCAAAAGATTTTTAGTTGCTGCTTGAGATGTAGAAAGACAGAACAACAATAAAAAATGCTAACCTCAAGCTCATGTTTTTCTTACACCTGTCAGAGAACTGAGGTCACAGAACAACCATCTAGCCCAAAATGTATGGGTAGATGGTGCTTGCAGAATACAGAGGAGATGAGCACTTGTTCATCTGGGGCAGATGCAGTGAGACACTGATGAGAAAAATTCAGCTAGAATTGCTGAGGCCAAGAGTGTTGGCTGGTGAGAGGGTGTGGAGGCCCTGGAGACGTTGGATAGGGGAAAGTTTTCCTTTCTTGAAGGCACTTCTCCATGTACTCTACCGTGTACCAACACAAAAGAGTGGCAAGAGTCCTGAGAAAGCATAGTTCCTGAGGGAGGGGAACAGTATTTACTGCATGTTGTTGTTAGATGCCTTAGAGTCAGTTCTGACTCGTAGTGATCCTATGCAAAACTGAATGCAACTGTCTGGTCCTGTGCCGTCCTCACAATCGTTATGCTTGAGCCCATTGTTGCAGCCACTGTGTCAATGCATCCCCTTGAGGGTCTTCCTCTTTTTTGATGACCCTCTACCAAGCATGATGCCTTCTCCAGAGACTGGTCTCTCCTAATAATATGTCCAAAGTACATGAGAAAGAGTCTCACCATCCTTGTGTCTAAGGAGCATTCTGGCTGTACTTCTTCCAAGACAGATTTGTTTGTTCTTTTGGCAGTCCATGGTATATTCAGTATTCTTTGCCAACATCATATTCAAAGGTGTCAATTCTTCTTTGGTCCTCCTTATTCATTGTTCAGCTATCTTATGCATATGAGGTGATCGAAAAGACCATGGATTGGGTCAAGTGCACCTTAGTCTTTAAAGCGACATCTTTGCTTTTTAATACTTTAAAGAGATCTTTTGCAGCAGACTTGCCAAATGCAGTACATCTTTTCAGTTCTTGACTCCTGCTTCCATAGGTGTTGATTTTGGATTCAAGTAAAATGAAATCCTTGGCAACTTCAATATTTTCTCCATTTATGATGTTACTGGTCCAGGTGTGGGGATTTTTGAGGTGCAATCCATATTGAAGGCTGTAGTCTTTGATCTTCATCAACAAGTGCTTCAAGTCCTCTTTGCTTTCAGCAAACAAGGTTGTGTCACATATCACAGGTTGTTAATGAGCCTTTCTCCGATCCTGATGCCTGGTTCTTCTTCATATACACCAGCTTCTAGTATTATTTGCTCAGCATACAGATTGAATAAGTATGGTGAAAGGATACAACCCTGACACACACCTTTCCTGACTTCAACCACCCAGTATCCCCTTGTTCTGTTCAAACAACTGCCTCTTGGTCTATGTAGAGGTTCCTCATGAGCACAATTAAGTGTTCTGGAATTCCCATTCTTCACAATGTTATCCATACTTTGTCATGATCCACAGTCTAAGGCCTTTGCATAGTCAGTACAATTCAGGTAAATATCTTTCTAGTATTCTCTACTTTCAGCCAAGATCCATCTGAAATCAGCTATGCTATCCCTTGTTCCAAGTCTTCTTTTAAATCCAGCTTAAATTTCTGGCAGTTCCTTGTCGATATACTGCTGCAACTTCTTTTGAATTATATTGAGCAAAATTTTACTTACGTGTGATATTAATGATATTATTTGATAATTTCCACATTCTGTTGGATCACCTTTCTTTGGAATGGGCTTAAATATGGATCTCTTCCAGTCGATTGGCCAGGTAGCTGCCTTCCAAGTTTCTTGGCATAGTTGAGTAAGACCTTCCAGTGTTGTATCCATTTATTGCAACATCTCAATTGGTATTCTGTCAATTCTTGGAGCCTTGTTTTTCGCCAGTGTCTTCAGTTCGGCTAGAACTTCTTCCTTCAATATCATCAGTTCTTGACCATACGCTACCTCCTGAAATGATGAACTGTCAACAAATTCTTTTTGATACAATGACTTTGTGTATTCCTTCCATTTTCTTTTGCTGCTTCCTGTGTCATTCAATATTTTGCCCATAGTATCCCTCAATATTGCAATTCTAAGATTGAATTTTTTCTTCAGTTCTTTCCACCTGAGAAATACTGAGCATGTTCTTCCCTTTTGGTTTTCTAACTCCAGGTCTTTGCACATTTCGTTATAATACTTTACTTTTCTTCTCAAGCTGCCCTTAGAAATCTGTTCAGCTCTTTTACTTCCTTATTTCTTTCATTGACTTTAACTACTCTATGTTCAAGAGCTAGTTTTAGAGTCTCTTCTGACATCATTTTGGTCTTTTTTTCTTTCCTGTCCTTTTAGTGACCTTTTGCTTTCTTCATGTATGATGTCCGTGATGTTATTCCACAACTCGTCTAGTCTTTGGTCATTAATGTTCAATGCATCAAATCCATTCTTGAGATGGTCTCTAAATTCAGGTGGGATATACTCAAGGTCATATTTTGGCTCTCGTGGACTTGCTTTAGTTTTCTTCAGCTTCAACTTGAGTTTGCCTATGAGCAATTGATTGTTCCACAGTAGGCCCCTGACTACATCCATGGAAAGAGTTTGTGTCTGATTTTCAGCTCCACAGGTGATGAGTGTTTCTTTAAATGCTGCAGAGGAGACTCTTGGATTCTCAAAGTTTGCTTTGAACTATGGATTAACATATCTAAGGCTCTCATTTTTCTCTTCAGTAAATCAATGACACTTAGCAATAGTCACCAAATTCCAGCGTCCTTATAGTTACTGTCTTAGGCTGGGTTCTTTAGAGAAGCAAAACCAGTAAAGTGGATAAATATATATATAAAGAGATTGATATCAAAGAAACAGCTCATGTGATTGTAGAGGCTGGAATGTCACAAGTTTACAGATTAGGATAGAGGCTTCTCCTGATTCACGTAGCTGCAGGGGCTGGTGAACCCAAGATCGGCAGGTTGGAAAGCAGGGCTGTTGCTCATAGGGTGTGAATATCAACGAATCCCAAGATTGGCAGACAAGACTGCAAGGCTTCTTCTGATTCATGTAGCTGCAGGGGCTGGCAAATCCAAGATCAGCAGGTCGGAGAGCAGGGCTCCACTCAAGGCTGTGAAGACCATCAAATCCCAAGATCAGCAGATGAGCTGATAGCTCAAGTCCCAAGAACCAGAGGTCAGATGAACAGGAGGCAGCCACAGGATCCAGAGCAAGCAAAAAGCTAGAACATCTGCTTATGTTTGGATGCAGGCCACACTCCCAAGGAAATTTCCTTTCAACTGATTGGCTCTTCACAGCAGATTCAATCATGGGAGTCATCACATATAGACACTGAGAATCATGGCCTAGCCAAGTTCACACACAATCTTAACCATCACAGTTACTAACTCCCCTATTCTTTTTAAATGCCAGAAACATTGGCCAGCTAGGTATCCCCTTTATCCTGTATCCTGTCCAATTTTATTACGGGTAAATGTCTTAGCAAATACACTACTATGGCCTTCCCGGGGCTATCTATATGCTACTTACCACCAGTTATGGTGTTCTCATTGCCATCTAGATGGTGAATGATTGATTTACAGAATCTTATCCTTAAAGTCTGTTTCCTTGGGCCATTCCCAGCAAGAGCTGTCTTAGGTTAGACTCCCTAGAAACAGTGGTGAAGGTAGGAATTCTTTTGAAAATTATTTATTGATGAGGTGTTCTCCAGGACAAAAGAAGAACCAGGAAATAGTGAGACAGGATAGAGAAGGAAGAAAAACTGAGAAACAATAAAACCAGCTCAGGACATGCTAAGCTTTGGCCTAATTCATGGGGTAGATATCTGGGAATAAACTGATCAGTGGTGTTGCCCAGCTTTGAAGTACGGGAGTGTCCCCTTTTATATCCCTGTAGCAATCAGTCATTGGCGGTGGATCATCTAGACAAGGGATGCATTGTGATTTCCAGTTTCAGAAAATCAGGGGAGGACAATTTCTGAAGAAGGAAGAAAGTGGTGGGCCATTAGAAATTGACAGTAACTGGGAAATAGGTATGCTAGCCACATATGGAGAATTTGGCAATTTCAGCACAGGGCATCCACGTGGGGAACCACAGGTTCTCCCACAAGTATAAAAATCTCTCACACTCTTTTTCTCTCTCTCTTATACACACACACACACACACACACACATACACACAGCCTTCCTGCATTGAATTTGGCTAGTGATGCTTGAAGCTGTGGCAAAAAAAAAAAAGAGAGAGAGACAATAAATAAAAAGCCAAAGAATCACTGAGACACTTAGTGGTATTAAACTTTTAAATATCTAGACAAAAAGTGCTAAAAATAGTATAGAGACACCAAACACAAGGATGGGAGTTGGAACAAACCCATGTTTGACCTAATCATTCCCTGGCAGTGACAGACTGTCAAGAAGACTGGATCAGACATCTTATTAGATCATTTTAAGCACTATTAGCTCTTCCTGAGGATTCTATGCCAAATCTCCAGCATATAAACAAAACAAAGAGAAAAACACATGTAGATGAATTCCCAGTGCAGCTTTGAGGCACTCTCCCATGAAACAACTGTTTCAAAATGTAACAATGGTGAATCAGACAGTGAATATAAATGAGAGATCAAATGGAACTATCCACATAACACACATTTTTATAGTCACCAAAAGTGTTGTTCAGTTCTCTATGACAGGGATCAGAAAACTACAGCCCATGGATTACATCTAGCCCATGCATTTAAAAAAAAAAAAAAAAAAAAATTCTGTGACCTATGAGAATATTTTTTACATTTTTAAAAGTTTGTAAAAAAAAAAAATCAAAGGAGAATACTGGACAAAACTGTATGTGACCCTCAAAGCCTAAAATATTTCCTATCTGGCCCTTTACGAAAAAAAAAAAAACAAAAACTTTGCCAACACCACTTCTGTAATTTAGATACGATTCAGGTAGGTCTATGTGAAAATCTCTTCCACCAAAAGGAGGAAGAACAGAAAATAGTCTGTAGTAACAACATAATCTGTATCTCCAACTCCTACTAATGTTTAAGTTGAACCATATGTAATAAATAGTTTTATATATAATTTCCCTCCTGAAAACTACATTTAACTATGGTCCTAAGTGCTAAATAAAATACTACAAAAATTAGTTTCTCGTAACTTCTACATGCTTGTTGTTTGCCACATTTTTAAATGCATAGTAATTAGCTGGAATGCTTATAAAAATGTGGATCCCTAAATTACTTCCCAAGAAATTGAAATTTAGAAGATCTTGTGTAGGGCTCAGAAAGCTGCATTTTAAACACACCAGGTAATTCTGAAGCAGGTGGATGATAAAGTACACTTTGAGGAATGTATGTGGAATGGAAAGAGCATGGGTTTTAAAATCAGGGAGATTTGGATTTCAAGACTGATTTACTCAGTAAGTCCACAAATACTTTGAGCACATTAAGTACCTACAATATTTCAGACTTTCTTACATGTGTCTTTAGGTGTACAACACTGAACAAAACAAAAAAAATAAAATCTGCCTTCATGGCACTTACATGTGAGTTGTTAGAAACAGATTAAAAACAAATAATAAAAATACATGAAATGTCGGAGTGGTGAGTGATTTGGAGAAAAATGAGGCGGAGAAATACAACAGAAAGTGCCAGTGGTGGAACTTACGAATGGTCAGAGAGGATCTTGCTGACTTGTGATTGTAGTAAAGACTTGAAGAAGGTGAGGGTAAAAAAGGATGAAAACATCCTGGATAAGGGAGTTCCAAGGAGAGAAAACAGCTCATTCCAGGCTCTGAGTTTGGCACAATCGAGGTATAAAATGAGGATGCAGATGATCACTGACCACAGTGTGAAGAATAAACTATAGGGGATGGTACCTCAGAATAATGGCTTCTTCAGATGTCCTAATCCCTGGCGCCTGTGACTATGCTACCTTACTTGGCAAAAGGGGCTTTGCAGATATGATTAAATTAAGGCTCTTGAGATAGGGAGATTATGCTGGATTATCCAGGCGGCCTCAGTGTAGTTACAAGAGTCCTCATAAGTGAAAGAGGGAGGCAGGAAGGTCAGAGTTAGAGATATTTGAAGATGCTGTGCTGCTGGCTTTGAAAATGGAGAGGGGTCACAAACCAAGTAATGTGGGCTGACCCCAGAAATTTTAAAAGACGAGAACAGATTCTCTTCTAGTGCCTCAGAAGTGAACATGGTTCTCCTGACACCATGAGTTTAGCCCAGTGAGACCCATTTCTGAATGCTGATCTCCAGATATATAAGCTGACAAGTTTGTGTTGTTTTAAAGCACCAGGTTTGTGGTAATTTGTTACAGCAGCCATAGGAAACTAATTCAAGGAGTAAAGATATAAACATGGAGATAAATTGGGAGGTCATTGCAGTAGTTAAGGCAGGAAATGATGGACTAAGGTGGTAAAAGAAGAGATGGTATTAAAAAAAGATTGAATTCTGAATATACTGTCCAGCATTTTTAAGGAGGAATCATTATGGTTTACAAATGTATTGGGTGTTAGATATGAGAGAAAGTTTGGAGTCAAGGATAACTCTCGGGTTTTTGGCCTGAGATTCTAGAAGAAAGGAGTTCTCATTTATTGAGATGGTGAAAAAGTGTAGCAGGAGCAGGCATAAGATATTATTAGAAATCCAGGTGAGTTTTTCAGATAGCCAGTAGGCTATCTGAACCTAATTTCAGGGCTAAAGTCTGGACTAGAAAGATATATTTGTGAATAATCAGTTATAGGTGGCATTTAAATCCAGAGCAGGGAGGAAGATCTTGGAATGGAGTGAGTGAAGACAGCAGGGAGGTCCAAAAACTAAGCTCTGGGTCATTCCAACTTTTAGACACCATGAAACTAATAAAGAACTAGCAAAGAAAAGTAAGAAGAAGCAACAAATGAGGTAGGAGAAATGAAACAGGTGAATGTGTTAAGAAGCCTGGTGAAGGATAGAACTCAGGGAGAGGAAGTGGAGAAATGTCATAAATGCGTATGATAAGTCAGCATAAGGGCTGATAATTTAGCAGTTGGTTTTAACAATGTGGAGGTTATTTGGCACCTTGAAAACAGCGGTGTTAGTGAGGTGTTAGGGGCATAAGTCAGACGACAGGAGGTTTAAGTGGTTCCACTAAGTGATAATTTTGAAACTATGGTCACCTTTCTTAACCTCTATAAATGTCAGTTTCCTCTTTGGTAATATTGGATAATTATTCATATGTGATATAGTTCTTGTGAAGACTAAATGATGCGGTACTTGTAAAGTATCTTAAAATTTCTGGCACAAAGTGCTTAAAACGATAGCTCTTTGCCTTCCTCTTCTGTCCTACCATAATCCAGGGAAATAAATGTCTTTCTTTGTGTTGGTGGATAAAAAGAATATTCAATAAATAGCAAATGCATGCAATCCAGATGATACATTGAGTTACCTTACCTATTTCCCATGTCTTGATTCCTGGAAAGTCCCATGATCTCTGAAGAATTTCTGCAGATTTCCATGAGTTCACATTCTCAGTTACCACTAGTCTGAACATTTAGCTGCTTCTCAATTAATTTGTTTTATGGATAGTCTTATTCTCTGAACCAAACAAGTTTTTTCAGCTGCAAATAACATAAAACCCAACAAAAATGTCTTAGAAAATTAAAAACTAAAAAAAAAAAAAAAAAAAAAAAAAAAAAAAGATGCCATGAGGATGTTTCTCTCTGCAGGTATTGTTTTCAAGCTTACTACCTCATGATCACAAAATGGTTGTTATACCTCCAGATTCACAGATTACCCAAGGAAGAATAAAGCAAAAGGGCAAAAGATGAAAAGGGCATGTCAGCTGAATTTAGTCCCTTTTAGACAGCATTCTTGTAAGCCCCACCCAGCAACTTTCAATTACATCTCACTGCCCAAACCTAAATAAGCCACATCATCACCTCCAGTTACTAGAGGAGGTTGAGTTGTAGATGTTTTTACTCAGCAGCATCTGTAATGGGCTAGAAAAAGAGAGTTATGAATGGTATAGGTTATCAAATTCAGAGTCTGTACCTCCTTGATCCAGACGTCACCTCAGATACTGACATCTATATTTCTTATACACAAACAAACAGACAACACCTAAAGCAGTGAAGACTTTGCTGATGAATTTGGAGAGATGGAGTAAGGTTTAGGCTGCAGAAATACATACTACTTACAGATTGATTATTAGACATTTCTGTTTATTTCTGAGCATAGAACTCCTCTTTTCTATTCTCTGCTTCCTTCATTTCATTGCTTCCTCTGAAGTAAATTATCACAGTTGAATCCAAGAAAGCAGTTTACCTGCACACTACTTCCAGGAAAAAAAAAGATTGCTTTTCATGATCCCAGTACAAAATCCATGCATCCCAGTACCTAGGATTGGGACCTGGTAAGTGCTTAACAACATTGATGAATTAAAGACTTCAGGGACAGAGTGGAGATTATGGTTGTGGTTAAGTTCTCATTATGTTGAATATAGATGAAAATAATAGTAGCTATTATTTATTGAGAGCTTACTGTGTGACAAGCATGTTTCTAACTGCTTTGCATATATCTGATTTAATTTGCAAAATTTCTATAAATTTATAAATTACTATCCCCCAACCTCTCCTCCTCTCCCTACCTGCATTTTGTAGAAACAGAAATTGAGGGTTAAAAGGTCAAGTTTTTTGCTTTTTATTTTTCTTCCAGTCATCCAATTAGTAAGAATTGGAGTCAGTATTCAGCAATATACTTGTCTAATGCCATAGGCTTCAAGTGTAAGAAGCAAGATTGTGAGCTTTGTGGTTGGGTTTGTTTGTTGTTTGTTATTGAACATCATCGGTTTGTATTGGTCTGGAAACATCTGTCAGGATTAGGTGATTTCATTCTACCTTGGCAGGGAGCTGCTACATATTGGAGGACTACAAGTTGGCTTTTGTAATATTTCTGTGTCTCTGATTTGTTTTCACACGACTTTCGTTGAAATATATGTCTGTATAAAAGTGCTTTCCTTCTGATCTTGTTATCTTCTTCCAAAGAAGCACATCTAAACTTGTGTCAGGTAGTCTGTCTTGTAGCATTAGCTCAGGGTCTTTTCATCCCAACATAAGTAAGCCAGTTATCCCAGCTGAGGGACTAGAAATGCCAGCCTTAATAGCCGAATCTCTGCTGATCACTGGGAAATAAGACCTGAATAATCTTCTCCTGCCCAATGACCGTGATGCTTTTCTTGCCCAAATGTTATTATCTCCTGGTAGTACATTTCTCCAAACTAAACTCAGGTTAGAAAGACAAATAAGCCAAGATTCCTCATGTTGATGCTTGTACTGGGAAGTATTCCTTCCTAGTGATGGGAATGTCTGAGTCCCTAATGCAGGACACCTCGTTTCAGCAAGAAGATATTTAGGTAAGCAGATTTTTTTTTTTTTTTTAATTAGAGGTTTACTTAAAAACAAAAGCAAAAAAAACACAACAACAACAACAAAACCAAACCTGTTGCCATCGAATCGATTCTGACTCAGCAACCCTATGGGCAGAGTAGAACTGTCCCATAGGGTTTCCAAGGAGCAGCTGGTGGATTCGAACTGCTGACCTGGTTAGCAGCCGAGCTCTTAGTAATCCTGAATTATAATAGTTTGGGAATGATATTTCCTTCAAGGTCAAAGAGAACCAGTGGTATCCTACTAGCTCATCACAAAGAGTTTCTGTCAAGGTTACAGAATACTCAGGGTCTTTTGTTTGACCTGTGTTTCATTTTGTTTTGTCTTTCCCAAGCAATGTACTGTCTTTATTACTATTCCATGACAAAATTTCTTCTCTGTACTCTATTTTTCTAAGACAGCTACTCCCCTTCTGTTCGCTCCCCCTTCTCGGCTTAAGCAATGCTGTGGTGATGCTGTATGTTGTTCTAGAGTGGACCTAACGGTAGTTTTCAGACCACGCTCTGTTCTTTGGACCATGGCCCTCAGTAAGACATACATTTTACATCATGACCCATCTGAAACAGACTTTCGCAAAGGATTTTTTTTTTAAATCATTATTATTACTCGGTATAGTGTACTGTGACATTCTCTTCTATATTCTTTCTATAGGTTTACTGAACTGATTTTATGATTCTATGAGTTCATGATCATCAATTTGAAAATAATTACAGTATGTCTCTCAAAATGAAGGAAAATTAAAGAAAACAAGCTACTGTACCTGAATAGATAAAATATGTTTACTGTAACAAAACCAGTAGGGCACTGGTTTTAAAACTTTGGCATACATCAGAATCTTCTGGAAGGCTTGTTAAAACATAAATTACTGGTTTCTACCCCCAGAGGAGATTTGATTCAGTAGATCTGGAGGGACCCAAGAATTTTCATTTGTAACACGTTCCCAGGTGGTGCTCATACTGCTGGTTCTGAGGCCATACTTTGAATACCACTGGTCTAGGGGAAAACCATGGATTTCCTCCTACAAAGCATTAATTTAGGAGCCCTGTTTGTACAGTGATAAAATTGCTTGGTTGCTAACTGAAAGGTTGATGGTTCGAACCCACCAGCTATTCCACAGGAGGAGGATGTTGCAGTCTGCTTCCGTAAAGATTTACAGCCTTGGAAATCCTATGGGGCAGTTCTACTCTGTCCTATAGGGTCACTGAGTCAGATTCACTTGACGACAGTGGGTTAAGTGTTAATTTATTAGGTCCTTCCTCCAAATTCTAACAATGCCCCCTTGTGGTGATCCAAGGTAAAAGTTTGGAAATCAATGCTTCCAAAATATCAGTAAGTGATAAAGACAGTAAAAAGAGCATGCGAATTTGGCACTGCCTCCACCTCCCTTAGGAAGTAGAACAATGATTGTTCAGCAGCAGTAAAATTTAGTGGTTAAAAGGTCAGGAGTTGGAGTCAGATGAACCTAGGTTCAAAGATACCACTTTAGTGGTAATATTGGGCAAGCTATTTAACTTCTCTAATTCAAAGCTTCATCATCTGTAAGCAGTATAGTAATAGTACTTTATGTATCTCAAGGATTGTTTTGAGAATTAAAGTGTATTAACATATAAATACTGGAGCATCCTGATTTATAATTTAGGATGCAATAGTCTCTATTTAATGTTCTGAAGCACCACACCTGAACCCACTTATACTCACGCCTGCATTGTCCAGTCTTCCACCCAATGCATCTTTCCCCAGATATGCCAGGAATAAGTGTGTATTTATGCCTTAAGGACCAGTCAGGATTCAGAACTCATGTATGCTGCTTGACTCAGGAGAATTCTAACGCTTCTACTACCATTTGAAGTTGGTTGCTTCAGAACAAGTAACTGTGCTATGTAGTCTATGGCTAGTGTCAAAGCAAAAGGCTAATTGATAGAGCTGAAACTGAGACATTCCAAGAGATTCTCTTCTTACTGCTGCAGGCATGTCTGAAGTGTATTGTTGGAACTGTGTCCTGTCCCCATGACACTGCCACTGCCACAGATGCAGGTGCCCACTCCAGGCTGCAGTGGTCATTTGAGGTGTGAGATTAGAGCAACTTTCCTCTTGGTGCTGTGCTCAGTCAGAGATGCACAAAGGCAAGAGAGTCTGAAGCCCTAGTATGCAGCTGTTTAGATGGACTCACTCACTTATTTTGTGGCACACAGCCTCAGGCTCTATAATCTTATGAACTAAAAACATTCATTTTTTTAAAGAAATCAAAATTAAAAGCAAACAAGAAACAAACAAAAAAATCACTTGCTCTAAAACAAAAAATCGGGGCATATACTTTCTATTAATAATGATTTGCTCATTTTCTTACTGTTTGAAAACAATGAAAGGAAATTAAAGTGATCAATTTCTGCCTTCAAGGAGTTCACTATGTAATGGGGGAAATAAATACATATTGAATTTCTTTGATCCAAAGATAATTATTTTCCCCACATTTTAATATTTCTAAAGTCTATGTGGCATTTCCAGTATGATAATGTTTTATTTTTTTCCTGAAAAGAAAACCTGTAAATAAGTCAATGTTGTATTTATAATCTGTGGCATTTCAGAATCAAAACAAGGAAAGTTTGAAACAAACTATAATACAATATGAGGGCTTGTGTAAAGATCTGACTGGATTTTGTTTAGATTATGCATTCAATGGAAAACAATTTTCAATAATAGAAATCCTGGGAATTGGAAATGTAGACACTAATCTTTTGCACACACACACACACACACACACACACACACACACACATTCAAATGTACACACCTCAGCACCACCATCATCACTATTACCACCACCACCATCACAATTCATAATTAGGGGTCTCATAATGTTTTGATGTCAGCTGTGTCTGTTCCTCATTTCTAGGAACCAACCTACCTCAAAGCAATGTTAATAAGCATTTATTATTCCTTTAAGGACTTTGAATTGGTAATATAAAAACAAATTTCAGCAAACACCTATAAATTTTAACCTAAAAAGTTAAAAATGCTAATCAAATACAAAACCTGCCTCTGTACTCTGCAATTACAATGCCTGTTTCTTGGTAAAAATAAATAAACGTGACTGATGTGTAGCATTTCAAATTTGAAATTTGAAATTCTAATTGCAGGACTGAGAATGAAAAAAAATCTGTATATATGCTTAGACTGGGAAAGGAAAAAAATCACAGCTTTACAAAGAAGCCAATATTTGTCTACAAAATGATAGCAAAAAATTAATGATGCTGTCCAAGAAAAACCGTCATTCATGAGCAAAGGTTGGCATCTGGACCTGCCTTCAATAGGGCAGCTCCCAGCTCTGTAGTTAAACTGAAGCCTTCTGTTGTGGTTTCAAATATCCACTTCCAAATGTGTACACAGTTTTAGAAATGCACAATGATTAACTGAAATAGAGGCTCAGAATTAATTTGCACATTTTTTTAATCTATGATATTTACCAGGAAAAAAATACATTTGTCAGTAGAAGCATTTTATTTTACAATGTATCTTTTATTTTTCTTTCATTTAATGATATCACAGTCACACTTGTGTGGTCATAAAAGTGCTTGTGAATGATGCTCAGTTCTCTATCAGGGAAACTCATGCAATATACATAATCAGATGTGAAATGCATTAGACCTGGTTACAGAACTACAATAATAAATCAATGTAGTACAGCATGAGATTTTATGTTTGCCATTAAAGACAGCTGGGCAGGATGGTGGTACTGCCACTTAATTGTGTGACTTTGGGCAAATTACTTAAATTATATAAGCCTTAGTTTCTTGATAGCTAAAATAGAGGTAATAATACCCACCTCATTGGTTGTTGAAAAGATTTAATAGATAATCTGTGTAAAATTTAGTGACTGATGCCTGCTAAATGCTCAACAAATTGTACTTTCATTGATATATATAGATATTCAATGTAGAGTAGAAGACAAACATGTTTATTAATTACATAGTTTCCTTATTTAAAAAGTGATGTGGAGGATAATCTCTATAAATTAACATTGTACATGTCCAAAAATATACATTAGAAGGTGATTATTCACACTTAACAAAGGAATACACTAGAGGATTTATTTAGATATCACATCTCTCCCATTCACTTAAAACCTGATTTATAAAATTTCAATTTGTGTGGAAATATGCGGCCACACACATCATATGAAGCCTGATACACCTAAATGTCTTTTCAAAATTCCAAAATTTAGGTATGATATAGATCTGTAAAGTAAAATTTATCTTCTAGTCTGATATTTCTTTGTTTCAGAAGAACTCGTCATTTCCAGTAATGGCAATAGGACAGTAAAGTCTGTGAGATAAATGAAATCTGAGCCTGTGGCACACATAATCATGACTGTGGCCATGAGCCTGGGAAAGGGAAATGAGGAAGTGAACCAGAGTGAAGAAACTCCACATCCTCTACCGTATTCCAATATGTCAGTGTATGTTTAGAATCCTGGGTGTGTTGAGCCATCTGGAGGTTTCTTAGTAAAGGATACCAAAGAGGTATTCAAAGGTAAGGAATAGATTAGTCTTACACATCTTGCAGACTTAGGTAAAAAACTGGAGTTGATGTGTGTGATTTTTCGAATGCTAAGAGTATGTGTTGTTTTGATTACCTTCTGACTCTTCCGCCTTTCCCTTTCCTCCGTGTTACCCATCCAAGAACTTATACTAGAGTGGTAGTGTGGCATGAAGGGGTGGGGAGGACTAATACCTCAGTATAACAACATGAGCACAAAAGTGCTGCCTTGGGAACCTGCAAGAAAGAAGTCAGAGCCCCACGTTCAGAAGGGTCCCATACTTGGTATAGTATTCTGTTGATAACATCTTGAAATTTTTAATACATTTATTTTTGAACTTGTGTTTTTGTGAGTGAAGTCTGATGGAGCAATAGAGCATTTATGTGGGCAGAGGAGATACCTGCAAAATATGACTCCTTGCCCCATTTCTCTTTTGTCCCTCACTTCTGTATATGGTACTCACCGTGCTCCATGAGCACAGAATTTAGGAGACCCATGAGTTCAGTGAGACTCAGAGAGAGTACAAGGCAATCATATTTCATCTGCTACTATACAAGTAGTGGGTGGAGAGGAGCTGACAGCCCTGAGAGGCCTCATTCAGTTAGGACCAGAACTTGCTTCAAAATTAGAAAGGAAGCAGTGGCATTCTAAGAAACAAGAATGACCAAGGAATCCTTTCTTACTCAACTTACTCTCCTGTATTAGTCAATCAGTTATGATGAATATGATGACATAAAAGGAAAAGAGAAACATAGGGCAACCCATGTTTTTTTTTGTTTTGTTTTTTGTTTTTCCCCACTTCTTTATACATCAGTAAGCTGAAGATAGGGATTATTAGAAAGTGTGTGTATCAAGAGGTAAAATAAAAGCAGCTGGGTTAGTTTAGTGCATTATTTCTACTTTTCTGGTAAGAACTAAATATATATGCATGTGCAAGCTACAAAATATGAGTTGTGTATTTTTGGTGATGCTTTATGTGCAGTCCATGCTCTTATATTTGTATTTAAAACTAACATTGCACCATATAAAGATAAATAGTAAAATTCATGTATTTTAGTTTTTCTATACTTAGAATGCCGCTAAATAGTAATTAAAAAGCACCATGGAAACTTGAGACAGAGAGAAACTATGGAAAAAAAGAAAACAATGTATTTTAGCACTTTTACTAATGACTACATGAAGAAGCCCCCTTGCTTCTGTCAGTTTGTCATACTGTGGAGGCTTGCGTGTTGCTGTGATGCTGGAAGCTATGCCACCAGTATTCAAATACCAGCAAGGTCACTCGTGGTGGACAGGTTTCAGCTGAGCTTCCAGACTAAGACAGACTGGGAAGAAGGACCCAGCAGTCTACTTCTAAAAATAATAAGCCAGTGAAAATCTTATAAATAGCAGAAGAACATTGTCTGATATAGTGCTGGAAGATGAGCCCCTCAGATTGAAAGGCACTCAAAATATGACTAGGGAAGAGCTGTGTCCACAGTAAAGTCAACCTTAATGAAGTGGATGGAGTAAAGCTTTTGGAACCTTCATTTGCTGATGTGACTCAAAATTAGAAGAAATAGCTGTAAACATCCATTAATAATTGGAAGGTGGAATGTACAAAGTATGAATCTAGGAAAATTGGAAATCATCAAAAATAAAATGAAACACATAAACATCAGTATCCTAGGCACTAGTGAGCTGAAATGGACTGGTATTGGCCATGTTGAATTAGACAATCAATCATATGGTCTACTATGCTGGGAATGACAACTTAAAGAGGAATGGCATTGCATTTATTGTCAAATGAACATTTCTAGATCTATCCTGAAGTACAGTGCTATCACTGATAAGATAACATCCATACGCCTACAAGGAAGACCAGTTAATGAAACTATAATTCAAATTTATGCACTGTCTTAGGCTGGGTTCTCTAGAGAAGCAAAACCAGTAAAGTGTATAAATATATATATAGAGAGAAATTATATCGAGGAAACAGCTCATGTGATTGTAGAGGCTAGAACGTCCCAAGTCCATGGATCAGGGTAGAGGCCTCTCCCAAGTCACACAGCTGCAGAAGCTGGCAAGCCCAAGATCGGAAGGTTGGAGAGCAGGGCTCCCACACACAGGCTGTGCAGATCGACGAATCCCAGGTTCGGCAGATAAGCTGACAGCTCAAGTCCCAAGAATGGGAGATGAGATGACAGGAAGCAGCTGCAGGATCCAGAGAGAGCAAAAAGCCAGAACGTCTGCTTATATACAGATGTGGGCCACACCCCCAAGGAGCCTCCCTTTCATCTGATTGGCTACTTACAGTATATTCAGTCATGGGAGTGATTAAATTAAAACACGGAGAATCATGGCCCAACCAAGCTGACACACAATCTTAACCATCATAGTCCACCCCTTGTCAACTTGGCACATGTACACATCTCCTTAAACCGTACATAATCTCTGAATAAAGACAATGAGAAAGTCATACTTGCGCCTAACATGATACAACTAAAACATGTACAATCGAAAACGCACTAGCGCCATTTACAGCTTATATTTTATAAGTGAAGGAAACAAAAATATTTGATGCACACTTACAAAGTACAAATACTCATAACAATTACAGTCTCTGTTTCTGCAACTGGTCACATGGCTGTAACGGGTATTTAGAACTACCTTCTTCCACCACCCATTCTGTATTTCCTTTGCCCTCAGCAAGCACCTCGGCTGGTCGTGGTTCTTTGCCTGGTGGAGTGACCCAAACCTTTATTCCTGAAGGGTCTGTGTCATTAGTAGTCATGTCAGAATTAGGTTGCTGTAGTTTTCCATGGACTTTAATCACAGGGCATGGTACTACCAAGAGACGCCCCAAGAAATCTCCTGCATTCCAGACATACTCTTCTTTACCTCCGTTATGTAGTATCAGTCTGATTTCCTCTTGGTAATCAGGATCAATCACACCAGTCAATATGGTAACTCCCTTCTTTGCCTGTTGATCCAGAGGCATAAGGAGCCCAAAGTGGCCAGGTGGTGTTCTTAACTTCCAGTTCAATGGAATCAGTGATATGTCTCCAGGTGGGAGCATTCCTCCCTTTGGAACTAAGACCGCTAGGCCTGTAGAGCATAAGGTCAAGGGGACAGGAAGCAAAAATGTTGCAGGTGGGTCACTAGGGGTAATAGTGAGTGGTGCCACTCCCATTTCCACCCCTTGATTCCTGGACCCATGAATCCTGGCTATGGGAGAAACAGCACCATATATTGGATGCTGGTTTAAAGCGTATACAGCCTCCTGGAGAACATTGCCCCAACCCTGCAAGGTATTGCCACCTAGCTGGCACCGTAATTGTGTCTTTAGAGGCCATTCCATCGTTCTATCAAGCCAGCTGCTTCAGGATGATGGGGAACATGGTAAGACCAGTGAATTCCATGAGCATGGGCCCACTGCCACACTTCATTTGCTGTGAAGTGAGTCCCTTGATCTGAGGCAATGCTGTGTGGGATACCGTGACGGTGGATAAGGCATTCTGTAAGTCCACAGATGGTAGTTTTGGCAGAAGCATTGAGTGCAGGGAAGGCAAATCCATATCCAGAGTAAGTGTCTATTCCAGTAAGGACAAAACGCTGCCCTTTCCTTGATGGAAGTGGTCCAATGTAATCAACTTGCCACCAGGTTGCTGGCTGATCACCTCGAGGGATGGTGCCATATCGGGGACTCAGTGTTGGTCTCTGCTGCTGGAAGATTAGGCACTCAGTAGAGGCAGTGGCCATGTCAGGTTTGGTGAGTGGAAGTCCATGCTGTTGAGCCCATGCATAACCTCCATCCCTGTCACCATGGCCACTTTGTTCATGAGCCCATTGAGCAATGGTGGGAGTAGCTGGGGAAAGAGGATGAGTGGTTTCCACAGAACAGGTCATCCTATCCACTTGTTTGTTAAAATCATCCTTTGCTGAGGTCACCCTTTGGTGAGCATTCACATGAGACACAAATATCTTCACTACTTTAGCCCATTCGGAGAGGTCTATCCACCTACCTCTTCCCAATAAATCCTTATCTCCAATTTTCCAATCATGTTCCTTCCAAGTCCCTGACCATCCAGCCAAACAACTGGCCACAGCCCATGAATCAGTATATAATCGCACATCTGGCTATTTCTCCTTCCAAGCAAAGTGAACAACCAGGTGCACTGCTCGAAGTTCTGCCCATTGAGAGGATTTCCCTTCACCACTGTCCTTGAGGGAGGTCCCAGAAAGGGGCTGTAGTGATGCTGCAGTCCACTTTCAAGTGGCGCCTGCATATTGTGCAGAACCATCTGTAAACCAGGCACAAGTTTTCTCTTCCTCAGTCAACTGATCATAAGGAACTCCCCATGAGGCCATAGGTGCAGACTGGGAGATGGAAGGTAATGTGACAAGAATGGAGACCATGGGCATTTGAACCACTTCCTCATGCAACTTACTTGTGCCTTCAGGTCCTGCTCGGGCCCGATCTTGAATATACCACTTCCATTTAATTATGGAGTCCTGCTGTGCACGTCCAACTTTATGGTTCTGTGGGTCAGACAACACCCAGTTCATGACGGGCAGCTCAGGCCTCATGGTGACTTGGTATCCCATGGTTAAGCATTCAGTCTCTACTAAGGCCCAGTAACAAGCCAAAAGTTGTTTCTCAAAAGGAGAGTAGTTATCTGCAGAGTACGGCAGAGCTTTGCTCCAAAATCCTAAGGGTCTGCACTGTGATTCACCAATAGGGGCCTGCCAAAGACTCCAAACAGCATCTCTATCTGCCACTGACACTTCAAGCACCATTGGATCAGCTGGATCATATGGTCCAAGTGGCAGAGTGGCTTGCACAGCAGCCTGAACCTGTTGCAGAGCCTTCTCTTGTTCTGGTCCCCACTCAAAACTAGCAGCTTTTCGAGTCACTTGATAAATAGGCTGGAGTAGCACACCCAAATGAGGAATATGTTGCCTCCAAAATCCAAAGAGGCCCACTAGGCATTGTACCTCCTTTTTAGTTGTGGGAGCAGCAAGATGCAATAACTTATCCTTCACTTTAGAAGGAATGTCTCGACATGCCCCACGCCACTGGACCCCTAGAAATTTCACTGAAGTGGAAGGTGCCTGAATTTTTGTGGGATTAATCTTCCACCCTCTAGCACATAAATGTTTTACCAATAAGTCCAGAGTCATTGACACTTTTTCCTTACTAGGTCCAATCAGCATAATATCATCAAAGTAATGGACCAGTGTGATGTCCTGTGGAAGGGAAAGGAGATCAATGTCCCTGCGGACTAAATTATGACATAGGGCTGGAGAGTGAATGTAGCTCTGAAGTAGGCAAGTGAAGGTGTATTGTTGGCCTTGCCAGCTGAAGGCAAACTGCTTCTGGTGGTCCTTTGAAACAGGTATGGAGAAAAAGGCATTAGCCAGATCAATAGTTGCATACCAGGTACCAGGAAATGTATTAATTTGCTCAAGCAATGAAATTACATCTGGAACAGCAGTTGCAATCGGAGTCACCACCTGGTTAAGTTTTCAATAATCTACTGTCATTCTCCAAGATCCATCTGTTTTTTGCACAGGCCAGATAAGCGAGTTGAATGGGAATGTGGTGGGAATCACCACCCCTGCATCCTTAAAGTCCTTGATGGTGGCAGTAACCTCTGCAATCCCTCCAGGAATGCGGTATTGCTTTTGGCTTACTATTTTCCTAGGTAGGGGCAGTTCTAATGGCTTCCACTTGGCTTTTCCTACCATAATAGCCCTTACTCTATTTGTCAGGGATCCGGTGTGGGGGTTCTGCCAGTTGCTGAGTATATCTATTCCAATTATGCATTCTGGAACTGGGGAAATCACTACAGGATGGGTTCAGGGACCCACTGGAACTACTGTGAGACGGACATAAGCCAAGACTCCATTAATAACCTGACCTCCATATGCCCCCACTCTGACTGTTGGGCCACAGTGATGTTTTGGGTCTCCTGGAATTAGTGTCAGCTCAAAGCCAGTATCTGGTAATCCCTGAAAAGTCTGATTATTTCCTTCTCCCCAGTGAACAGTCACTCTCGTAAAAGGCCGTAGATCCCTTTGCGGAGGGCTGGGAAAAAGATTAACAGTAAAAATTTTTGGCAGTGTATTGGAGTCCTTCCTCAAGGGGATCCGGCCTCCCCTTCATCCAAGGGGTTGTGGGTCTTTAAACTCACTCAAATCTGGGAATTGATTGAGGGACCGTCACTCTCTATTCTGGCGATTCGAGTTAGACTGCTGTTCACCTGACCTAGAATTCATCTGTTTGTATAAATCAAGTAAATATTTAGTAGATTTCCTAACTATTTCACTCCTAGGGACACCGTGACTAAGTAGCCAATGCCATAATCCATACAAGTCAGACTATTTTGATTACTGCTTTGACTCCTCTGTCCATTACTGTAACCATGCCCACCTTGTCTTTGTCGATTGCGTGCAGCCACTTGGCCCCTACTACCACGGGGTCCAATCAGCCCCATTGTAGTTAGGTGTCTTAATTCAGTTAGGGCAGTTCCCACTGTCAAATCTGACTTACATAAAACAATCACAGCAGTCTTTAAGTATGCTGGAGCTCCTTTCACAAATTTGTTCCTAATAGTTGTGGTAAAAGGTGTGTCCTCTGGACAATCCATATGTGGGTCTGTGGGTCAAATTGATAAATCCACTCTAGCATGCCAATTTCCCTAAGCCTTTGGATACCTTCTTCTACAGTATATCAAGGCAGGTCTGGTACTTCAACTTGATTTAGTGTCGGCAACCTCATAATCTATGCTTCAGCAACTCAACCAAATAAACTATTAGATCCTTTCCTAAGTTCTCTAGCTGAAACATTGAAGGAACAGTCTGTGCTCAGTGGACCCATATCAATAAACTCAGACTGATCCATCTTTATGTTCCTTGCATCATTATCCCACACCCTTAATAGCCATTCCCACACATATTCCCCATGTTTCTGTTTATACATATTAGAAAACTCAAGTAGTTCTTTTGGAGTGTAGCGTACCTCCTCCTGGTTCACACTTTGTACTTCACCTTTTGGGGCTCGATTGGACTTAAGCCTAGTTATAGGTCTAGAGGCCAGAATCAGTAGTGTAGTATTGTTTTGAGAATATTATCTTGTAAAGCATCTGCCTCAGGCGATGCTCCAGGCAATGCTTAGGCAAGTGCTCTTTAGAGGCAGCTAGGCTAGGGCTAATCTCCTCAGATGGAAGTGGAGGGGCTAATGGTTTTTCTCGGCAGGGTGGTTTAGCAGACAAACATGAAGTAATCCCTTCAGATGGGACTGGTTCTGCTGGCAGGAGTGGTTCAATGGAATTTACAGGCTCAGTGTCCCCAGCTTCCTGATTATCTGCCCATATGTCCCCATCCCAAGTCTCAGGATCCCATCTCTTCCCAGTCAGTGCCCTTACTTTAACTTCAGATACCTCTTGAGGTTTGCAATTGAGTTGGTGCTGTAATTCAGCCATTCTTACAGTAAGACTCTGGGTTTGGTTTTCAGCAGTTTCAGCTCTGTTACTACAAGAAATAAGGCTTTCTTTTAAAGCACAAGCGGAAACTTTGAGTTCATGTATGCAGCACTTGAGCCTTGACTCTGAAGCCCTGAGCACATCTCTTTCCTTCATCAGTTTGTCTATCGAAAGTAGGACAAACCAACCAGCTTCCTTATACTTCTCATTCTGACAAAGCTGTAGAAAGATATCACACGTGTGTTCACCCTGAGCCTCACCTTTCACCAATACCTGATCTACCAATGGTGATATTTTGTGTATTTGTATCGCCACCTCGCTCCATGGACTAGCAGTGACCTCTTTACTGCTGGAAGCAGAGTCATCAACATCTTTATGACTAACCAGACTTGAGAACCAATTTAGAAAACTCATCCTTAAAATTTTGTTTCTCTAGAACCACTCCCAATACCAAATGTCTTAGGCTGAGTTCTCTAGAGAAGCAAAACCAGTGAAGTGTATAAATACATATATAGAGAGAGATTATATCAAGGAAACAGCTCACATGCTTGTAGAGGCTAGAATGTCCCAAGTCCATGGATCAGGGTAGAGGCCTCTCCCAAGTCACACAGCTGCAGAAGCTGGAAAGGCCAAGATCGGAATGTCGGAGAGCAGGGCTCCCACTCACAGGCTGTGCAGATCGACGAATCCCAGGTTTGGCAGATAAGCTGACAGCTCAAGTCCCAAGAATGGGAGATGAGATGACAGGAAGTAGCCACAGGATCCAGAGAGAGCAAAAAGCCATAATTTCTGCTTATATACAGATGCGAGCCACACCCCTAAGGAGAATCCCTTCCATCTGATTGGCTACTCACAGTATATTCAATCATGGGCGTGATTACATTAAAACACAGAGAATCATGGCCCAACCAAATTGGCACACAATCTTAACCATCACACACACCCACCTGTAAAGCCAAAGATGAAGAAATTGAAGATTTTTACCAACTTCTGCAGTCTGAAATTGATCAAACATTTAATCAGGATGCACTGATAATTACAGGTGATTGGAATGCAAAAGTTGGAAACAAAGAATAAGGATCAGTAGTTAGAGAATATGGCCTTGGTGATAGAAACGATGCCAGAGATCACATGAAAGAATATTGCAAGGCCAATGACTTCTTCATTGCAGATACCATTTTTCACAAACATAAACGGGCGACTATACATGTCGACCTCATCAGATGGAATACATGGGAATCAAATTGACTACATCTGTGGAAGGAAACATGGAAAAGCTCAATATCAACAGTCAGAACAAGGCCAGGGACAAACTGCAGAACAGACCGTCAATTGCCCATATGCAAGCTCAAGCTGAAACTGAAGAAAATTAGAGCAAGTCCATGAGAGCCAAAGTATGACCTTGAGTATATCCCAACTGAATTTAGAGACCATCTCAAGAATAGATTTGATGCATTGAACACTAATGATCGAAGACCAGACGAGTGGAATGGCATCAAGGACATCATCCATGAAGAAAGCAAGACGTCATTAAAAGACAGGAAAGAAAAAAAAGACTCAAGTAGATGTCAGAAGAGACTCTGAAACTTGCTCTTGAATGTCGAGTAGCTAAAGCAAAAGGAAGAAATGAGGAAGTAAAAGAGCTGAACAGAAGATTTCAAAGGGCACCTAAAGAAGACAGAGTAAAGTATTATGACATGTGCAAAGAGCTGGAAATAGAAAACCAAAAAGGAAAAACATACTCTGCATTTCTCAAGCTGAAAGAACTGAAGAAAAAATTAAAGCCTCAAGTTGCAATAGTGAAGGAATCTATGGGGAAAATATTAAAAAATGCAGGAAGCATCAAAAGAAGATGGAAGGAATACACAGAGTCACTGTACCAAAAATAATTGGCCAACATTCACCCATTTCAGGAGGTAGCATATGATCAGGAACTGGTGGTACTGAAGGAAGAGGTCCAAGCTGCACTAATGCCATTGGCTAAAAACAAGGCTCCAGCAATTGATGGAATACCAATTGAGATGTCTCAACAAATGGATACAATGCCGGAAGCTCTTACTTGTCTATGCCAAGAAATTTGGAAGACAGCTAGCTGGCCAACCAGCTGGAAGAGATCCATTATTTATGCCTATTCCCAAGAAAGGTGATCCAACTGAATGCAGAAATTATCAAACAATATCATTAAAATCACATGAAAGTGAAATTTTGCTGAAGATCATTCAAAAGCAGCTGCGAGTAGTATATCGACAGGGAACTGCCAGAAATTCAGGTTGGATTCAGAAGAGGATGTGGAACCAAGGATATCATTGTTGATGTCAGATGGATCCTGGCTGGAAGCAGAGAATATCAGAAAGATGTTTACCTGAGTTTTATTGACTATGCAAAGGCACTGGACTGTGTGGATCATAACAAATTATGGATAACATTGTGGAGAATAGGAATTCCAGAACACTTAATTGTGCTTATGAGGAACCTGTGCATAGATCAGGAGGAAGTTGTTCAGACAGAACAAGGGGATACTGCGTGGTTTAATGTCAGGAAAGGTGTGCTTCAGGATTGTATTCTTTCACCATACCTATTCAATCTGTATGCTGAGCAAATAATCCGAGAAGCTGGACTATATGAAGAAGAACAGGGCATCAGGATTGGAGGAAGACTCGTTAACAGCCTGAGTCAGGCAGATGACACAACCTTGTTTGCTGAAAGTGAAGAGGACTCGAAGCACTTACTGATGAAGACCAAAGACCACAGCCTTCAGTATGCATTACACCTCCACATAAAGAAAACAAAAATTCCCACAACTGGACCAATAAGCAACATCATGATAAATGGAGAAAAGATTGAAATTGTCAAGTATTTCATTCTACTTGGATCCACAATTAACACCAATGGAAGCAGCAGTCAAGGAATCAAAAGACGCTTTGCACTGGACAAATCTCCTGCAAAAGATCTAAAAGTAAAGATGTCACTTTGAGGACGAAGGTGCCCTTGACCTAAGCCATGATATTTTCAATTGCCTCGTATGCATGCAAAGCTGAACAATGAATAAGGAAGACCAGAAAAGAATTGATGCCTTTGAATTATGGTCTTCGCGAAGAATATTGAATATACCATGGACTTCCCAGAAAAACAAGTCTGTCTTGGAAGAATACAGCCAGAGTGCTCCTTGGAAGCAAAGATGGCGAGACTTTGTCTCACGTACTTTGGACATGTTACCAGGAGAGATCAGTCCCTGGAGAAGGACATTCTGCTTGGTAAAGTAGAAAGTGGGTGAAAAAGTGGAAGACCCTCAATGAGATGAATTGACACAATGGCTGCAACAATGGGCTCAAACATAACAAAGATTGTGATGATGGTGCAGGACTGGGCAATGTTTTGTTCTGTTGTACATAGGGTCACTATGAATCGGAAATGACTCAATGGCACATAACAATAACAACAACATTTTTATTAATAGCACATTTTTCCTGCTTTGAGAGCAAGGAATCCTGCATTTTAATTTAGCACTAGGCCCTAGAACATATGGGGACAGCTTTGTACAGAGTTAATATAATGTAAAGGGGAGAGAAGAGAAGAGGGTATTTTCCTTCTATCAGCACAGAGAGAGTAGAGATCCTGTGCCATAGCAAAAAACATTTCGAGAAAACCTCTCTTATTGTTTGATAGTTTAGGAAGTCTCTGGTCACTTTTACACATATGCTGTTAAATATGGTCTCCTGTTGCTGCATGACCTTCTTTACCTTTCTCTGCCATTAATTAGCCTCGTGGGTTTCCATATCTTACAGCAGGGATATCCCTTTATGAATAGTATTGCTGCTTCAGCATCCTTCAATCTTTCAGTTCCATATCTGGAGAGATGCTGGTTACCCTACCGTAACAGGCTATTCAAACCTTCACTGTTGGTTTCATGTGAAGCTCCGGCATAAGTTCTGCTGGAAGGGGGCTGAGGAATAATCTAGAGAAGAGGGATACAAGTTAGGAACCACTTAGCTCATCTTATTTGGGGGGAAGGCCAAGGAAATCAAAACATGGATTCATTGCCCATTTGTTGTATGCTATATCTGAACTTTATTCATAATCATAACCAATAATGTCTTCAATGTGTGACCTTGGCACAGATGTCAATAGAGTAAATAGCATCAGCTTTAGGGCCTGTCATGATTGGAATCATGATACTGACACTTAATGGACAAGTTAATAACTTCTTTAATCAGGTTTCTTTATTAATAATGAGTCAGTTATATTCTTATATTTTTTTTCTCACAAAAGACAAAACATTATAATTGAAGTAAATGATCAACTGTGAGGGGGAAAAAAAGAGAATTGGCTGCTATATGGATTTTTAGTATTCTGTGGGAAATTCAGAATGTTAACCCCTTTGCTACATTTAAAAAGTTTTCTCTTTATGAAACAAAGCCTGCCTCGCTCTGTTAAAACATAAGATTTCAGATACTCACTCTCATGGTCTCATTGATATAACCCATAATCCATGTGAATTCTAATTACAGGCATCCACCCAAGACTTTGAATAATATGCTATTGATGCAAAGAATTGGGGGATGCCCACAATCCTTTCTGCTGAGGTTGGCATCAGCAGCCACAGCTACACCAGGTTCCAGAAGCAGCAGTGGAGACCATTTCAAAGGTAGCACCATTGTCCATTGTCAGTGGAGTAAGATGCTATGTCCACATCCAGTTGCAGTAACAGTGATCTCTACCCCAGGACCATTTTGCACCATAATCTGGAACATTCTTTCTCTGTGCCTATGCACCCCCTTGTTTCCATGTCCCTCCTAGAGACTGAGAGCTGCCTGATAACCTTTGAATACACTTTATGCTTGTAATAGCGAGAGTTGTTTTCTATTGCTTGCACTAATAACACTGATTGATATATCAGACAATGTATAAATTAAGATATTTAAGGAGGTCTTGACAAATGATTAGGACATAGTAACATTTCATATCTAAGTGAAGATTTCTATACTCTGCTTTGGAAAGGGCAGCTAAACTTTATTGATGATTACATTCTGGAGGATAAATGAAGAATGTTTATTTTGTATTGTGTTAGAGAAACAACTATTGAACCTGAAAGTGCATGAACACTTTTAAAGAGAAAATCTAGCTTAAGGGAAAGAGTGGCCTTTGTTTTATGTTTGTGTGAATGATATAAAAATCTCTATATAATATGGTATTGTTATTTCTGAAAGATGATAACCGACCCAGGTCCAAGCTTATAGAAGACTTTCAGGAAAGATATTTTAACTCAACTCCAAAGCACAGTATATGAAAGTGTTCTATGTCTATGTGTGCAATCTCATTCACTGTACAGGGAAGTTGATCTGGCTGATGATTTTAGAGCAGAAACCAAGGAATCACATATTCAGAGATATCAGGTTCCTGTAGCCCTCTCCCTGTCATAAGACTATGTATGTAGTGTGAGCCTTAGGCACAAGGAAATTTAAAGGGTGCTAAGATTTTAAAAATAAGATCCATATATCTCTCTTAATTTGTGTTGTTAAAGAGAGATATACTTACTCCTTTGGTGGTAGAAAAGAATCCACCTTTGGTTGTAGAAAGGAACCAATAACTACCAGCAATTAATTTTTAAACTTGACCGTTGCTCTTGCTTCTACAACTCTTTCTGGGGGAGTCTATAACACTGTAATGTGTATATATACATGTATATATATATGTATAGAGAGAGAGAGAGATTTTTATATATAACTGTATATATTGTAATAAACACACATAGACACACACACACATATATATATAAAGCCAAACATTGCTGTTGAGTCAATTCTGACTCATAGCAACCTTATAGGGCAGAGTAGAACTGCCCCATAGGGTTTCCAAGGAGCAGCTGGTGGATTCAAACTGGCAATCTTTTGGTTAGCAGCAGAGCTCTTAACCACTGTGCCACAAGAGCTACACACATATATATATAAGTGTGTGTGTGTGTGTGTGTGTGTGTGTGTGTGTGTGCGTGTGCATATATATGTGGAGCCCTGGTGGCAAAATGGTTAAGACCTCGGCTGCTTACCAAAAAGTCAGCAGTTCGAATCCACCAGCTACTCCTTGGAACCACTATGAGGCAGTTCTACTCTGTCCTGTGGGGTCACTGTGAGTATATATGTGTGTATATATGTATACATGTATATATATATGTTTATATATATACATGTATATATATTTGTTGTTGTTAGGTGCTGTTGAGTCAGTTCTGACTCATAGCGACCCTATGTATTACAGAACGAAACACTGCCCAGTCCTGTGCCATGCACATAATCATTGTTATGTTTGAGTCCATTGTTGCAGCCACTGTGTCAGTCCATCTAGTTGAGGGTCTTCCTCTTTATCGCTGACCCGCTACTTTAACCAAGCGTGATGTTCTTCTCCAGGGACTGATCACTCCTAACAACATGTCTAAAGTATGTAGGATGTAGTCTCGCCATCCTTGCTTCTAAGAAGCATTCTGGTTGTACTTCTTCCAAGACAGATTTGTTTGTTCTTTTGGCAGTCCATGGTATATTCAATGTTCTTTGCCAACACCACAATTCAATGGTGTCAATTCTTCTTCCATATTCCTTATTCATTGTCCAGCTTTCACATGTATATGAAGCAATTGAAAATACCATGGCTTGGTTCAGGCACACGTTAGTACTCAAAGTGACATTCTTGCTTTTCAACGCTTTAAAGAGGTCTTTTGCAGCAGATTTGCCAAATGCAATGCATCTTTTGATTTCTTGACAGCTGTTTCTGTGGATGTTGATTGTGGATCCAAGTCAAATGAAATCCTTGACAACTTCGATCTTTTCTCCATTTATCATGATGTGGCTTACTGGTCCAGTTGTGGGAATTTTTGTTTTCTTTATGTGGAGGTGTAATCCATACTGAAGGCTGTAGCCTCTGATTTTCATCAGTAAATGCTTCAAGTTGTCTTCACTTTTAGCAAGCAAGGTTGTGTCATCTGCATAATGGAGGTTGTTAATGAGTCTTCCTCTAATCCTGATGCCCCTTTCTTCTTCATACAGTCCACCTTCTCAGATTATTTCCTCAGCATACAGATTGAATAGGTATGGTGAAAGGATGCAACCCTGAAGCACACCTTTCCTGACTTTAAACCAGACAGTATCCCTTTGTTCTTTCTGAACAACTGCCTCTTGATCTATGTACAGGTTCCTCATGAGCACAATTAAGTGTTCCGGAATTCCCATTCTCCACAATATTATCCATAATTTGTTATGATCCACACAGTTCAATGCCTTTGCATAGTCAATAAAACACAGGTAAACATCCTTCTGATATTCTCTGCTTTCAGCCAGGATCCAGCTGACATCAGCAATGATATCCCTGGTTCCACGTCCTCTTCTGAATCCAGCCTGAGTTTCTGGCAGTTCCCTGTTGATATACTACTGCAGCCACTTTTGAATGATCTTCAGCAAAATTTCACTTGCATGTGATTTTAATGGTATTGCTCGATAATTTCTGCATTCGGTTGGATCACCTTTCTTGGAAACAGGAATAAATATGGATTTCTTCCTGTCGGTTGGCTAGGTAGCTGTCTTCCAAATTTCTTGACATAGACAAGTGAGCACTTCCAGTGCTGCATCCATTTGTTGAGACGTCTCAGTTGATAGTCCATCAATTTCTGGAGCTTTGTTTTTCACCATTGCTTTCAGTGCAGTTTGGAACTCTTCCTTCTTTACCACCGGTTCCTGATCATATGCTCCTCTTGAAATGGTTGAACATCTACCAATTCTTTTTGGTATAGTGACTCTGTGTATTTCTTCCATCTTCTTTTGATGCTTCCTGCATTGTTTAATGTTTTCCCCATAGAATCCTTCACTATTGCAACTTTAGGCTTGAATTTTTTCTTCAGTTCTTTCAGCTTGAGAAACGCCGAGCGTGTTCTTCCCTTTTGGTTTTCTATCTCTAGCTCTTTGCACATGTCATTATAATACTTTACTTTGGCTTTTCGAGCTGCCCTTTGAAATATTCTGTTCAGTTCTCTTGCTTCCACATTTCTTCCTTTTGCTTTAGCTACTCAGTGTTTAAGAGCAAGTTTCCGAGTCTCTTCTGACATCCATTTTGGTTTTTTCTTTCTTTCCTGTCTTTTTAATGACCTCTTGCTTTCTTCATGGATGATGTCCTTGATGTCATTCCACAACTCATCTGGTCTTCGATCATTAGTGTTCAATGCATCAAATTTTTTCTTTAGATGGCCTCTAAATTCAGGTGGGCTATACTCAAGGTCATACTTTGGGTCTCGTGGACTTGTTCTAATTTTCTTCAGTTTCAACTTGAACTTGCATGTGAGCAATTGATGGTCTGTTCTGTAGTTCACCCCTGGCCTTATTCTGACTGATGATATTGAGCTTTTCCATGTCTCTTTCCACAAATGTGGTTAATTTGATTCCTGTGTATTCCATCTGGTGAGGTCCATTTGTATAGTCACTGATTATGTTGGTGAAAAAAGGCATTTGCAATGAAGAAGTCATTGGTCTTGCAAAATTCTATCATGTGATCTCTGGCATCGTGTCTATCATCAAGACCATATTTTCCAACTAGCAACCCTTCTTTGTTTCCAACTGTTGCATTCCAATCACCAGTAATTATCAGTGCATCCTGATTGCATGTTCGATAAATTTCAGACTGCAGAAGCTGGTAAAAATCTTCATCTTTGGCCTTAGTGGTTGGTGTGTAAATTTGAATAACGGTTGCATTAACTGGTCTTCCCTGTAGTATTCATTATTATGCTATCACTGACAGCGTTGTACTTCAGGATAGATCTTGAAATGTTGTTTTTGATGATGAATTTAACACCATTCCTCTTCAAGCTGTCATTCCTGGCATAGTAGAGCACATGATTGTCTGATTCAAAATGGCCAATACCAGTCCATTTCAGCTCACTAATGCCTAGGATATCGATGTTTATGTGTTCTGTTTCATTTTTGACGATTTCCAATTTTCCTAGATTCATACTTCGTACATTCCAGGTTCCGATTATTAATGGATGTTTGCAGCTGTTTCTTCTCATTTTGAGTCATGCCACCTCAGCAAATGAAGGTCCCAGAAGCTTGACTCCATCCATGTCATTAACATCAACTCTACTTCCCCAGTCATCTTTTGAGTTCCTTCCAACTAGGGGGGCTCATCCTCTGGCACCATATCAGACAATATTCCACTGCTGTTCATAAGGTTTTCACTGGCTAATTCTTTTCAGAAGTAGACTGTCAGGTCCTTCTTCCTAGTCTGTCTTAGTCTGGAAGCTTAGCTGAAACCTGTCCGCCATGGATGACCCTGCTGAATACCGGTGGCATAGCTTCCAGCATCACATGCAAGCCCCACAGTACGACAAACTGACAGACATGTAGGAAATGGTTCATGTGATATGTGCTTATAGGAGTTGGCAAGTCGAAAATCTACAGGGCAGGCAGGCTGGAAATTTTAGGCAAGAGTTGATATTGCAGTTTGGAAGCCGGATTCCTCTTTTCTAGGAAACCTCAGTTTTTGCTTTTAAGGCCTTGAGCTAATTGGATGAGGCGCATCCACATTACCCTGAGTAATTGGATGAGGCTAACCCACATTACCCAGGGTAATCTCTTTTACTTAAAGGCAACTGATTTTAAATGTTAATGACATCTACAAAATACCTTCACAGCAATATTTAGACTCATGTTTGACCAAACAACTGGGCACCACAGCCTAGCCAAGTTGACACATACAGTTAACCATCACCGTTCTTATTCCAAGCCTCAAGTGAATCTCTTGGACTTTATGTAAGACTTTGTTTCCCTGTTGATTAAAACTCTTAGATTTCTATGACTTAAAAGATACCTTCAGGTATTATTTTTTTTCTTCTGAACTTTTCAGATTTCTACCTCCTTCTGATGCATTCTGTCTCCCTAGACTATTTCCTGGTATCAATTTACCAGCCAGTAGACCATCCCTTGTGAAAGAGCAAGGAGGGAACCAGACCCCATGTTTATTAGTAAAAATTCAAGAAATAAGTCTTTAAAAATTGACAGCACATCGTTTAATACATAATCTGGATATCGGTAGTTCCAGACTTGGTGCAATCACTTAGAAAAATAGGGAATGACCCAGATACATCCCTTCTTTCCAGTGTTGAAGGAGGATTGGCAGTAGTGCTCTTAATGTTCCCAAGATTTCAGCCATAGTTTCTGTTATTGCAATCTCACAGGAAAGCATCCTACGTAGGAAAGGAGGGAGCAGGAATTAAATGGGCTTCTCTTTATATGGCTCTCCTGTTTAGCAGGAGGGGGAATCGTTCTCAGATTTTCTGAGGAAGATTCTCTTTCATCTTACTGTGGCTCCCTATCCCCACCTCCAGAAAAGTATCCATTAAACAACCAGTAATTATCACCAGAAATAAAATGTGTTCCTTTTGCAAGAAAGAAAGTGTTAAATAGTGGTTGGTTAGGTATCCAACAGTGAGTGTCATTCCATGGCTTCCAACAAAGTAGACAGAAACATCTTCTTCCCTCATAAAACCACATACTAAAATCAAAAGTTTATGAACATAATTCAAGTTTCAATAAACACATTACATTCATTGTGACTAATGGCATAAATTGTAGTATTCAGTCCTGAAGGTGGATTCCTTTAGTGTCTGTGACAAATGTATCTACTTCTGCTTCCTTCCAGTATATTCAGCAGCAATGGAAATGGAACATCCACATGAAGGAGAGGAATCACACCACTGCATTTTTCTGCAGGATCCTGGATACAGTAGATGATGGTGTGAACACAGCATGTGGAGACAGATGACTCAAGAGTAGATGTAAACTTTCATCTGTTTGTGCTACTTTGCTGTGAAGAGCCATGGGTCATAATGATAAATGTTAAAAAAGAAAAAAGAGGGGATCAGCTGAAAACTATTCTGACTAAGCCACAAAAAGTACTGCTGACTTGTTGGACTATCTGCTAAAATAAAAGGCTTTGGAATAGACATCTAAAGCAGATTTTATTAAAGTGTAGAAAGTCCTCAGTCAATATCCATGCCTGTATAACTTGGTTTGCAATTAACTACCTACACAAATGGAATAGGTCGGACCAAAGCAATTCCCACACAGTAGAAATGCTGTGATCTTTTACTCTCTTATTATATTACCTGCTACATAAAATAATCTTGAACTTGAGTCAGTAACCTTATTTTATCTTTCATAAGTGCATTTGAAAAATGTCAATGTGAAATGACCCAACAATGTTAGTAGCAATCGATTTTTAGGGTGGATAACTGTAGCAGTAGTGATAAAATATAAGGGAATCTTTCATTGACATTTGATTTTCCTGACTGGGTAAAATAGCTAGTAATAATATTGATCATTTCTTGTTAACCTTGGGCTGAGGACCTTACCTTCCATGAATTATCTTTAATGATTATAAAAATCCTTTTTCACTAATACCTAAACCGAGGTTTAAAGTAATTAGCTCAGGGCTATGCAGCTGGTGAGAGATGAAGCTGGACTTCAAATCCTAGGCTTATCTGACTTAAAGTAAGCGGCTTTAGAGAAATAACTGTATCCTACAATACCTATTACACTTTGAGACAATAACAGATACATGTTTTCATCCCAGGTGGAGGAAGGCTTGAGGAAGAGGAAAAAAAGAGATCTCCAAAGAAAAATAGTTACCACTTCTGTCTCAAATGAAGGGCTTAGAAAGGACTAGGAAGAAAAAAAAAAAAAACTGATAAAATATTGCCTCCATAGCAGGGAAGTGGCAGTTAAGAAATGCTTTACTAAATATTAGGAAAATATAAACTAAGGGAAATTAAATTATCACTTTTTTTTTACTGTTAAATCTTGATATTGGCAACATTTATAAAGCCAATCCTTATGTTTTATACAGTAATATCACTTTACCTCAATCAAGATAACTAATACAAGCATCATGGAGTATTAATTTGGTCACTTAACTGTTTATTAAACATCTAATACATACTATTCATGTGAAAGCTGGACAATAAATAAGGAAGACCAAAGAAGAATTGGCACCTTTGAATTATGGTGTAGGTGAAGAATGTTGAATATACCATGGTCTGCCAGAAGAATGAACAAGTCTGTCTTGGAATAAGTACAGCCAGAATGCTCCTGAGAAGCAAGGATGGTGAGACTTCATCTCCTGTACTTTGGACATGTTATCAGAAGGGATCAGTCCCTGGAGAAGTACACCATGCTTGGTAAAGTAGAGGGTCAGCAAAAAAGAGGAAGACCCTCATCGAGTTGGATTGACACAGTGGCTGCAACAACGAGCTCAAGCATAACAATGATTGTGAGAAGATGTAACAGGACCGGGAAGTTTTTTCATTCTGTTTTACGTAGGGTCGCTCTGAGTGCGAAGTGACTCAAAGGCACCTAACAACAATACAGACATTGCCATATGCCAAGCGCTGGGGCCAAAAAGACAAAAACACATAGTCCCTGTCTTCCTGGGGTTTACAGTCTGATGAAGGGAGTAGGGAAGACCCATTGCCTGTATACACACTATTTACAACTTCTCTTTCAGTACTAGCTTTAATGCTGACTCCAAAGTTATTATTAAATTTACTAAAGCTGGCTAAGTCATCCTTGTCAGCTGAGTTTATGAAGGTGAGCGCTATGCTTCTAAGAATGTCTTTCCCTGATAGATAATTTCCTAGCATAAATAGGGCTATTTCCAGAAGTTTTCGGATGATTAATTGTAACTTGTTGGAGATGCAATGCATGCACATTAGAAATAAAGAAAATATAGACTGCAGTGATTTAAACAAATAGTTTCAGTGCAAGTTATTTTACTAATTATGTATTTACATTAACATTTTAATATCCAAATGCCACATAGGTACTGGATAAAAATATAGACAGAGCCTTGCTCTAAGTGAACAAAATTAAAGTTAGTTGGTCATTTCCAGGAACAGTGGGGAAAACATGTACTTTTAAGTTAGACCTGAGTTCAAGAATTTGCTGTCATTACCACTTGTGACCTTGAGAAAGATACATAATCTGCAGAGTTCTAATTTATTTTTTCTGATCATAATAATAATTGTTTTTCAAAGTGGTTGTGAATATTGAACAAGCAGCATTAGAGAAGTAGGGTTTCAATACAGAGTATTATCTTACTTGTATTACTTTCTAATCTTAGGATAACACCAGAAAATAGTTCATCTCTTTGTGGTTTTATGAGCCTGTTCATTATATTTTTTATCCTTTATATCCTTATTTGGTATGTAAATTGCTAATGAAATATGAAAAAAAATCTGTCTCTTCCTTATCCCCACCATTGCTACAGACACACACAACACACACACACACAACTTCTTCTCATATGTGAAATATGAGATATGATTCTGCATTCTGAAATTATCGTTGTAAGAGATTCTTACAATGATTTCTTGCCCTCACTAAGAAGACATCAGATGCTATCCAAAACACAAAGTACACTTAAAGTACACTGCTTTGTAGAGGAATAACTAATAGGCTTACAAGAGATACCATTGAAAATACCAGCACAGCAAGGCGAAGAGAGCAAACACAGACATGAATTGTGTGCCTGACCTTTGTTCCAATCCCTTGACTATTCCATTTTTTTCCAGCTAACAAACATACAGAGACATTTGAATCGATAAGAGATGTGATTGGAGAACATTGTGTCCTCTGAAGCCATTCAATGATGGATATGCTTTTCATACCCTCTGGTTCCTTCTGGAAAACAGGACTCAAATTTTGATAAATGTTCTTTAGAGCACCATATAAAAATGAAGAGAGAGAGACTAATTATCAAGTTTGGGACTTTTTCAGCATATAATATCATCATCCGTGGAGACAGATGAGGTCTACTATTTCAAGCTTCTCTTTTTGACAGTATGGTAACATTCAGAGACCATTCAGAAATTCACAAAACTTAAGTGATGTTGTCTGAGCTGAGGGCTTAAAGCCACATAGCTCATTTTTAAATCTAGTGTTCATTTAATTAATTATTAATGATAAAATTGTAGTTTACCATTTAGAAAGAAGACAAACCTAATAATCTACTTCTGAAAAATCAGCCAATGAAAAACCCTATGGATCATAATGGTCCAAGCCTCAACTGATCACGGGGATGGAGCAGACCCAACAGCGTTTTGTTCAGGTGTGCATGGGGTTGGCACGAATGCAGATTCAACTGCAACTAACAACAACAATATAGTATTCAGAAAAAATATGAAAATAAGTTGTTTGTGGGAGTTGGAAGTATTAAAAAAGTGTGAAAATGAAACATGTTTTCTTAAATAAGGCACATTATTGTTCTTTCCATGTGTCTTTTGTCATCACACAGACAAAAGTATCCTATATTTAAAATTGAGCTTCTCTTTAAATGTATTACTGACAAATGTTGGTAATATTGATAAAGAAAAAGTTAAATTCAATTTTTTATTTTGAGTGCCAGGTTTGAAACTTCTTGGGGAAAAATATGTGTCATTAAAATATCTTTTATTTATTGTCATGTGCACAGACACTTTTTGGTCATCTTTTAATTTTATTTATGTGAATTTTTTATATTTAATTATGAAATATTTGAATCATACAAAACAATATTTAACATATATTTAAAGTAAATTACATATATGTCACTTACATATATGTCTTTGTTTTTGCTAGTTGCCATTGAGTTCATTCCAACTCATAGTGACACTATGAACAGATAAAACATTGCACGGTCCTGAGCCATCCTCACAATTACTATTATGTTTGAGCCCATTGTTGCAGCCATTGTGTCAGTCTATCTCATTGAAGGACTTCCTCTTTTTCGCTGACCCTCTACTTTGCTAAGCATGATGTCCTTTTCCAGGGACTGGTCCCTCCTGACAACATGTCCAAAGTACGTGAGACAAAGTCTTGCCATCCTCGCTTCCAAGGAGCACTGTGGTTTATTTCTACTAAGACAGACTTGTTCGTTCTTCTGGCAGACCTTGCTATATTCAATATTTTTCCTAACACCATATTCAAAGGCCTTAGTTCTTCTTCAGTCTTACTTATTCATTGATTGGCTTTTGCAAGTATCTGAGGTGATTGAAAATATCATGGCTTGGTTCAGGTGCATCTTAGTCCTCAAAGTGACATCTTCACTTTTGAACACTTCAAAGAGGTCTTTTGCAGCAGATTTTCCCAGTGCTATATGTCATGTGATTTGCTGACTGTTGCTTCCATGGGCATTGACTGTGGATTCAAGTAAAATGAAATCCTTGACAAGGTCAATTTTTTCTCCATTTATCATGATGTTGCTTATAGGTCCAGTTGTGAGGATTTTTGTTTTCTTTATATTGAGGTGTAATCCGTACTGAAGGCTGTAGTCTTTGACCTTCATCAGTAAGTGTTTCAAGTCCTCTTCACTTTCAGCAATTAAGGTCATGTCATCTGCATATTGCAGGTTGTTAATGAGTCTTCCACAAATCCTGATGCCACATTCTTCTTCATGTAGTTCAGTTTATCAGATTATTTGCTCAGCATACATATTGAATAAGTATGGTTAAAGGATGCAACCTTGACACACACTTTTCTTGATTTTAAACCACGCAGTATTCCCTTGCATTCAAACGACTGCCTCTTGATCTATGTACAGGTTCCTCATGAGTACAATTAAGTGTTCTGGAATTACCATTCTTCACAATGTTATCCATAATTTGTTATGATCCACACAACTGAATGCCTTCGCATTGTCAATAAAACACAAGTAAACATCTTTCTGCTATTCTCTGCTTTCAGTCAAGATCCATCTGACATCGGCAATGATATGCCTTGTTCCAGGTCCTCTTCTGAATCTGGCTTGAATTTCTGGCAGTTCCTTGTTGATGTACTTCTGCAACCACTTTTGAATGATCTTCAGCAAAATTTTACTTGCATATGATATTAATGATATTGTTTGATAATTTCTGCATTCTGTTGGATATCTTTTCTTTGGAATGGACACAACCATGGATCTCTTCCAGTTGGTCGGCAGGTAGCTGTCTTCCAAATTTCTTGGCATAGACAAGCGAGAACCTCTAGCACTGTATCTTTTGTTGAAACATCTCATTTGGTATTCTATCAATCCCTGGAGCCTTATTTTTTGCTAATTCCATCATTGAAGCTTGGACTCCTTCCTTCAGTACCATCAGTTTGCAATCATATGCAACCTTCTGAAATGGTTGAATGTCTACCAATTCTTTTTTTGTTCAGTGACTCTGTGTATTCCTTCAGTCTGCTTTTGATGCTTCTTGCATCATTCAAGATTTTGCCCATAGAATCCTTCACTATTGCAACTTGAGGCTTGAATTTTTTCTTCAGTTCTTTCAGCTTAGGAAATGCCAAGCATGTTCTTCCCTTTTGGTATTCTAACTCCAGGTCTTTTGCACATGTCATGATAATACTTTACTTTGTCTTCTCTAGCTGCCCTTTGAAATCTTCTGTTCAGCTCTTTTACTTCATCGTTTCTTCCATTCATTTTAGCTACCCTACATTCAAGAGCAAGTTTCTGAGCCTCTTTTGACATCCATTTTGGTCTTTTCTTTCTTTCCTGTCTTTCTAATGACCTTTTGCTTTCTTCATGTATGATGTCCTTGATGTCTTCCCATAACCCATTTGGTCTTCAGTCATTAGTGTTCAATGTGTCAAATCTGTTGTTGAGATGGACTCCAAATTCAGGTGGGATATACTCAAGGGCATATTTTGGCTCTTGTGGACTTGTTTTAATTTTCTTTAGCTTCAACCTGAATATGAGCAATTGATGATCTGTTCCACAGTCTGGCCCTGGCCTTGTTCTGACTGATGATATTGAGCTTTTCCATCATCTCTTTCCATAGATGTAGTCGATTTGATTCCTGTGTTTTCCATCTGGTGAGGTCCACGTATATAGTCACTGTTTATGTTGTTGAAAAAAGGTATTTACAGTGAAGAAGTAGTTGGTCTTGCAAAATTCTATCATGCGATCTCAGGCATCGTTTCTATCCCCAAGACTATGTTTTCCAACTACCAATCCTTCTTCTTTGTTTCCAACGTTCACATTCCAATCATCAGTAATTATCACTGCATCTTGATTGCATGTTTGATCAATTTCAGACTGCAGAAATTGGTAAAAACCTTCAATTTCTTCATCTTTCACGTTAGTAATTGGTGGATAAATTTGAATAATAGTCATATTAACTGGTCTTCCTTGTAGCCGTATGGATATTATGCTATCACTGACTGCTTCGTACTTCAGAATAGATCTTGAAGTGTTCTTTTTGATGATGAATGTGACACCATTCCTCTTCAGTTTGTCATTCCTGGCATAGTAGACCATATACTTGTCCGATTTAAAATGGCCAATACCAGTCCATTTCAGCTCATTAATGCCTAAGATATCAATCTTCATGTGTTCTATTTCATTTTGATGACTTCCAATTTTCCTAGATTTTTAGATTTTACTCACAATGTACTTTGTACATTCCATGTTTCGATTATTAATGGGTGTTTGTAGCTGTTTCTTTTCATTTTGAGTCCTGCCACATCAGCAAATGAAGGTCCTGAAAGCTTCACTCCATCCACATTATTAAGGTTGACTCTACTCAGAGGAGATTCAACTCCTCAGTCTTATTTTGAGTGCCTTCGAACACGAGGGCACTATGTCAGAGAATTTTCCACTGCTATTCATAAGGTTTTTTTACTGGCCATTTTTTTCAGAAGTAGACTGCCAGGTCCTTCTTCCCAGTCTTTCTTAGTCTGGAAGCTTCACTGAAACCTGAGACAAGTTAATCACATCCTCCAGGAGAAACCAGGGATCACCCCACTCTCTTATAGTACAAAGCCTGCTTCTCACTGTCGCTGTTTGTTCACTCTGTTCCAGAATGCAACCCCTCCGTGTGATCCCTGTGTGGCATGAAGTCCCCCTCCTCTGGGCTGTTGAGTATATGTGGTTAATAAACTGCTGTGGATTTCATTAGTCCAGTGCGGGGTGTCAAGCGTTTGACCATGCCCATAACCCTAGGGAAGTTGCCCTGAGTGCCACAAATGTTAATTCTTTGACTACTAACCTAAAGTTGGGCTGTTTGAATCCACTCAGAGGTACCTCCAAAGAAATGCTGGGCAATCTACTTCCAAAAGCTAACCAAAAAAATCAAACCAAACCCATTGCTGCTGAGTAGGATCCCGCCTCATAGTGCCCCTATAGGACACAGTACAACTGCCCTAGAGGGTTCCCAAGGCTGTAAATCTTTACCAAAGCATACTGTCGCATATTTCTCCCTCGGAGTGGCTGATGGATTTGGACTAGCTGATAGGTTTGAACCACTGACCATTCCATTAGCAGCCACGTGCTTAACCACTGTGCCACCAGGGCTCCTTCACCAAAAGCCAACAGCCATTGAAAACCCTATGGAGCACAGTTCTACTCTGAAACATATAAGTTTGCCATAAAATGCTAGTCATTCTTTTTTGTTTTGTAATGTTATGTTTTTTGATAACCCTATGGCATGAATCCCTCCATAACCAACAGAGTGTAAAGGAGGTAGTTAAAACAACTTAATATATTTTCTATCCTGGAACTCACAGCAGTGACAGTTAATTTTGTTTCCAAAGGTGGCAACTCTTTTTTTCCTCAGGCTAAAATGTAAAGTAATGCCATAATTTACCTCACAGGTGTTTTGAAGAGTAAGCTGATCCAGATCTATTAGCAAGACTAATGGTACCAGGAAAAGAGCATGTGTGTCTGTGAGAGGCTGAGAGGGTTAGGCTCCAGGCAGAGAATTTTAAAGAGACTTTCTATATTGGAAAACGTTATACTTAGTTTAACATGAAATTTGGATTAGTGATTATATTTCTTCAACTTTTAGAATAATTTTACTTTATCACATGCATAATGTACATACATACAAAGTGAGGACAATAATTTAGACAATTTCCAAATGAATTGATCCTAATATACTTTATCTAAGAATTCAGACATTTCAAAGAAATTGTTTTGCATTAATACTCACTAAAATCCTCTCTCTGTTTGCTTACATGCCAACTGCTATTTAAAACAGCAGCAGCAACAACAACAACAAAACTACAGTTAACCAGACATTTCTGTACTTTTCCTAATGATATTAAGCCTCTTTATATACTTTGCTTAAACATAATTTCATTATTTTTAAGTGTATTGTACAGTGAAAACACATGCAGTTTGGAATCACAGCACTCTTCTTTACTTTGAAATTTCCCATCCAGAGTTCCCATAATTTTCATAACTCTTTCCCTTTTACTGAATACTCAAGTAATCTGAAACATATACTGTCTCTACTACTCTAGACAGCCCTTTGCACCTAAAAAATATGGTCCATAAAACAAAAGGAATGAACTGCAGATAAAAAAAGGTGATATTCTGTACTGAAATTTGACCCAAAGAAGCCTGTAAATTGTTGGAGACACCCATGAGCTAGGCTGACAGTGTAAGGACAATTCTGTTAACATAAATCAACTGAGCAAGGCAAATCCATGGTTTGGCAGGAAAAAGTCATCTCATCTATAATCAATCAGGCAGTCCGGGGTATGAAAACATGATATGAGACCAACAAGTGTTTGTACAATTCCAGACAAATGGAGAACACTCTAAAGAAAGAGATTCACAGTTCTGAGAAAAATTCCACATACACTTCTCTGAACTACTTACCCGAGTAATAAGTATCCCTTCTTAAGATCTATCATTTTAAAATAGTAACTATTAATATAAAGGAGCCCTGGTGGTGCAGTGGTTAAAGCACTGGACTTCTAACCTAAAGATCAGGGGTTCAAACCCACCAGCCACTCTGTGGGAGAAAGATATGGCAATCTGCTTCCATAAAGATTTATAGCCTTCAACCATTGTCACAAAACAATTTGTGTATTAACTGTTTAATGAGATACTAATTTGCTCTGTAAACTTTTACCTAAAGCACAATAAAAAAAAAAATAAATAAAGGTTTAAAGCCTTGGAAACCCTATGGGGCAGTTCTACTCTGGCCTATAGTGTGGCTATGAGCTGTAATCGACTCAGTGGCGATGGTTTGGTTTTGGTTTTAACTACTAATCTTACTATTATCACCAACCACTATGACACACATCATCTTTACCACCTTCCATTTATTAAAGTTCTGATATGTGACTTTCCCATTCCAACTGCAAATACCCTAGCTTATTTATATTCATCTCTTGCCTGTATTTTCTTTTTCCAGTTCATCTCCATCATGCTTAATTAGTCATTCTTGAATTGACCAGAACATAGCACTCCCTCGCTAACAAGTAATAAGTCATCCAAGGGTTCTTCAGGATGCGGCTCCAACCTAACTTTCAGTCTCATCTTTTGCTAGTTTCCTGTGACTCCTTTAATTTTTCACACACCCACCCCACGCCACCCTCCACACACACACTTTGTGCTCTTCTTACCTTGACATGCACTGTCATATCTCCGTAACTTCACACCTGCCGCTTTATCTGCCATTTATGCTAAGGCTCTGTCTGATGACCAACTACTCCTGCCTTAAGCTTGGCACAGATGCTAACTCCTTGAAGGAACCTTTTCTAAACTAGGTGCCCTTGTGGCAAATTGTGCATTCATCTCTTGTAAAAGTTATCATATTTTTTGTTTTGTTTTAATTTTACATTTGCCTCTTTTATGATACAATGTGTTTTTCTTCATTTCTCTTCATTCATTTCACAATAGTCACAAGAGAGCTTTGTGTACATCAGATAATAAACGCCACATGAATGAATTAGGTTCTTTCTACCACTAAGATTCCACAATGCCTTCAATGAGCCATTCTTTACAGCAAATTAAATGTGTGATTACTTTTAGTTCAACAGCTGTCACAAAAAGCAAAGATCCTTTGCTCTAATTTTCTACCTGTATTATTCTTTTTTAATTTGTCTATTATTGTGTCAGAGGAAAAAGCTTTATTGTAGGAAGTGTTTTTACTACAAAAATATCAGAGTGTTAAACGACAATAAAACTTAACTTTCTAATATACCCTGATTGCTTGCTAAAAAGTAAGCACTCAGATGTAAGATGTTGAAAAAAAAAATCTCTGTGGTAGATGTGTGACAGGAAAATCTAGTTCCAAGATGGTGACACTCTATCAACTATATGCCATGAGAATTTTATGGGCTTAAAATGCAAAAAGTAATTCAAAATTGTGAATTGACAGAACACTCTAGATAAAATATCAAAGAAACCTGGAATAATTTGAACTCCAGGCATATTAAAATTTTACATTCCTGTTTCTATGCATATATCTCACCAGAGAGATATAATTAGTTTGACTACACTGTCTGCATACCCCAGGCAAATGGTGTTTGGATATTGAGGCTAGAGGCAGCAGCTACTCTTGCCCACTACAGATCTACTTTTCCTCACATAAAAAATTGATCCTCTCACTCTCGTGCTTACCAGTGTTCAGTGCCTCCTCAGCAACAGAAAGACATAACTGGAAACTCTTTAGGTGTTATACGAGGCTTTTCAAAATGTGGTTTCCATCAACTGTCTGAAATCATATCCTGACATCCTACACCTTACACATTATGCTTTATCCAGCCTCTGCTGTTTGTAGTGCCACAAACTTGTTATGATTGCAAACCTCCATTTCTTTGCACATGTTGTCCTACCTGCCTGGCACTGCTTGTCTACCCAGCAAAGACAATCTCATATTTGTGTACTCTTCCCATATTTGTTTACTGTCCCCATGTACTCTCCTTATGAAGCCTTTTCTGACTTTCTCAGAAATAATTTTTTTCTGCCATGTGACCACTTGTATTCATTAGTAAAAATTCCATCATAATAGTTATTATTTTATTATATTATTTGCATATAATACCTCAATCTTTTATTTTTAAATGAGTATCTGCCACTTCCTAGCCACTGCCACTTGCTAACCACTACCACTTGCTAGTCACTACGTTAGACACAAGGAATAGAGTGATGAACAACGTATTTGTGGCTCCTCATCTCTGGAAGCTTACAGGTGAATGGGATAGTGAGACATCATGAAAGCAATCATAGTAACATACATGATAGAGAAAGGAGTGATATGAGATTCTAACACAGGATGACAAACCAAGTCAGGGATTGAGGAAGTCTTCTCTAAAGAAAGGATATTTAAGCTGAGGTCTAATGGGAAAGTGGAAATAGATCATAACAAAACTTGAATGAAAGAAGGAAGGAAAATCTCATTTTTCCTCAATATTCTGTATATTTTCTGCAACCTTCTGCTTCTCTTTTTGAAGAAATTAATATTTTGAGATACTATACTTTCTCTTGAGCAAAAGATGAAAAATTTTCTTTTTAATCCTAACAATTTATGGTCCTGTAATTGTTCTGGTTCCACTATGTGCCACCTCCGGGACACTGGTTAATAATTCCTGATGAATATGTAATGTATCAGGATCCTCCACACTTGGGTCAGGTTTATGCTAATTACTAAAACAAACACTTCTTAGCAATACCTTCCCACTTAGCTAACAATGTGAGCAAAAGAAACTCTTATGTTTCAATCTACTTAAGAGGCAACGACTTGTGGTATCTGCTTTCTGGACATCAAAACCTTAAACATCACTTACCTGCAGGGAAAATCATCCTTGTTTTTTTATTTTATTGTACTTCAGGTGAAGGCTTACAGAACAAATAGTTTCTCATGAAACACTAGTACACATGTTGTTTTATGACATTGGTTAACAACCCCACAATATATTAACCCTCTAAATTCTCCACCTCTTTTTTTTTTTTTGGTGAAAATACACATAGCCAGAGATACACCGTTTCAAACATTTCTACATACACAGTTCAGTGACACTGACTACGCTCTTCCAATTGTGCTGTTACTCTCACTTAAGATGAAGGCTTACGGAACAAAATAATTTCTCATTTAACAGTTACTACAAGTGTTGCCCTATGACAATGGTTAATAATCTCACAACACATCAACAATATTCTTAATCTTGTGTTCCCTATCACCAGCTTCCTTATCCCCTTCTGCCTTCTGGCCCTTGTCACTGGACTCCTGTACCTCGTTAGTCTCATTTGGTTTTATGGGGCTGTGGACTCCCAGGCTGAACAGTGAACCTCGGAGGTAACTTCACCACTGAGCAAAGGGTGTCTGGGGGCCATACTCTTGAGGTTTCTCCAGTCTCCTTTAGGCCAGTAAATCTGGTCTTATTTTTTTTTTTTTTTGAGTTAGAATTATGCTCTACATCCTTCTCCAGCCCTGTCCAGAACCCTCTGTTGTGATCCTGGTCACAGCAGTCAGCGGTGGTAGCCGGGCACCATCTAGCTGTACTGGACTCAGTCTGGTGGAGGCCTTGGTAGCTGTGGACAATTAGTCCTTTGGACTAATCTTTTCCTTGTATCCTGTTCTCTTCATTCTCCCTTGATCCGGAAGGGATGAGACCAGTGGAGAATCTTAGATGGCCACTCACAGGCTTTTAAGACCCCAGACACTACTCACCAAGGTAGAATGTAGAGCATTGTCTTTATAAGCTGTGTCATGCCAATTGGGCTAGATGTTCCTCAAGACCATGGTCCCCAGAGCCCTCCGCCCAGCAATTCAGTCCCTCAGGGAGTTTGGATGTGTCTATGGGGCTTCCATGACCTTTCCTTGTACAGGTTGTGCTAGTTTCCCCTGTATTGTGTACTGTCTCACCCTTCACCCAATATACCACTTATCTATTGCCTATTTAGTATTCCCCCCCACACCCCTCCCATCCCTGGTAACCAACAAAGATTGTTACATTTTGTGTGTGAACTTTTTCATGGGTTTTTACAATAGAGGTCTCATACAATATTTGTCCTTTTGTGACTGAGTTATTTCACTCAGCATAATGTCCTCCAGTTTCATCCATGTTATGAGATGCTTCACAGATTCATTGTTGTTCTTTCTCATTGCATAGTACTCCATTGTGTGTATATACCATAGTTTGTCTATCCATTCATCTGTTGATGGGCACCTACGTTGTTTCCATCGTTTTGCTATTGTGAACAATGCTGCCATGAACATAGGTGTGCATATGTCTATTCGAGTGATGACTCTTATTTCTCTAGGATATATTCCTAGGAGTGGGATTGCTGGATCCAATGGTACATCTATTTCTAGCTTTCTGAGGAAGCGCCATATCATTTTCCAAAATGGCTGTATCATTTTGCATTCCCACCAGCAGTGCATAAGAGTTCCCATCTCCCCGCAGCCCCTCCAACATTTATTATTTCCAGTGTTTTTGATTCGTGCCAGTAATGCCGGGGTGAGACGGTATCTCATTGTGGTTTTAATTTGCATTTCTCTAATGGCTAGTGATAGCCAGCATTTCCTCATGTGTCTGTTGGCCATTTGGATGTCTTCTTTGGTGAAGTGTCTGTTCATTTCCTTTGCCCATTTTTTAATAGGATTATTTGTCTTTTTGTTGTAGAGGTGTTGGATTTTCTTGTAGATTATGGAGATTAGACCTTTGTCTGACTTGTACTGTCCACAAATTTTTTCCCAGTCTGTAGGTTCTCTTTTTACTCTTTTGGTGAAGTCTTTTGAAGAGCATAGCTGTTTGACTGGAAATAACAAATGTTGGAGGGGCTGTGGGGAGACGGGAACTCTTATACACTGCTGGTGGGAATGCAAAATGATACAGCCATTTTGGAAAATGATATGGCGTTTCCTCAGAAAGCTAGAAATAGACGTACCATTCGATCCAGCAATCCCACTCCTAGGAATATATCCTAGAGAAATAAGAGTCATCACTCGAATAGACATATGCACACCTATGTTCATGGCAGCATTATTCACAATAGCAAAACGATGGAAACAACCTCGATATCCATCAACAGACGAATGGATACACAAACTATGGTACATACACACAATGGAGTACTATGCAACGAGAAAGAACAATGAATTGGTGAACCATCTCATAACATGGATGAAACTGGAGGACATCATGCTGAGTGAAATAAGTCAATCACAAAAGGACAAATATTGTATGACACCTCTATTGTAAAAACCCATGAAAAAATTCACATGCAAAATGTAACAATCCTTGTTGGTTACCAGGGATGGGGGGGGGGGGGAAATACTAAATAGGTAATAGGTAAGTAGTAACTTGGGTGAGAGATGAGATAGTACATAGTACAGGGGAAACTAACACAACCTGCACAAGGAAAGGTCATGGAGGCCCTATAGACACATCCAAACCCCCCGAGGGACTGAGTTGTTGGACGGAGGGCTCTGGGGACCATGATCTCGGGGAACATCTAGCTCAATTGGCATGACACTACTTATAAAGATAATGCTCTACATTCTACCTTGGTGAGTAGTGTCTGGGGTCTTAAAAGCCTATGAGCGGCCATCTAAGATACTCCACTGATCTCATCCCTTCGGGAACAAGGGAGAACGAAGAGAACAGGATACAAGGAAAAGATTAGTCCGAAGGACTAATGGTCCACAGCTACCAAGGCCTCCACGGGACTGAGCCCAGTACAGCTGGATGGTGCCCGGCTACCACCAATGACTCCTCTGACCAGGATCACAACAGAGGGTTCTGGGCAGAGCTGGAGTAGGATGTAGAGCATAATTTTAACTCCCAAAAAAAAAAAAAAAAAAAAAGAAGAAGACCAGATATACTGGCCTAAAGAATACTAGAGAAACCTCGAGAGTGTGGCCCCCAGACACCCTTTCAGCTCAGAGGTGAAGTTACCCTCAAGGTTCGATGTTAAGCCTGGGAATGGACACCCCAGTAAAACTAAATGGGACTAACGATGTACAGAAGTCCAGTGACAAGGGCCAGAAGGCAGAGGGAGGGTAGGAAACTGATGATAAGGAACACAAATTGAATAAGGACACTGTCAATGTATTGTGAGATTGTTGACCACTGCTATAGGGCAACATTTGTAGTAACTATTAAATGGGAGGCTGTTTTGTCCTGTAAGCCTTCATCTTGGGCGAGAATGGCAGCACAATTGGAAGAGCATAGTCAATATCACTTAAATGTGTAAGTAAAAAGTTTTGAAATGGTGTTTAAATAAAATAAAAATAAATAAATAAATAAATAAATAAATAAATAAACAAATGAGACTAAAGAGGTACAATAGTCCACTGACAAGGTCCAGAAGACAGAAGGGGACAAGGAAGCCCCCTGGTGATAGGGAACACAAGGTGGAGTAAGGATATTCTTGATGTGCTGTGAGATTGTTAACCATGGTCATAGGGCAACATGTGTAGTAACTGTTAAATGAAAAACTATTTTGTTCTGTAAGCCTTCATCTTAAGTGAGAATAACAGCACAGTTGGAAGAGCGTAGTCACTGTCACTGAACTGTGAATGTAGAAATTTTTGAAACGGTGTATCTTTGGCCATCTGTAATTTTCATCAAAAAAAAAGGTTGAGAATTTAGAGGCTTAATACGTTGTGGGGTTGTTAACCAATGTCAAAAAACAACATGTGTACTACTATTTCATGAGAAACTATTTGCTCTGTAAGCTTTCACCTGAAGTACAATAAAATATATATTAAAAAAAAAATAATAAAATAAAATAAAAGAGCATAGCTGTTTGATTTTTAGAAGATCCCAGTTATCTAGCTTATCTGTTGGGTTTTGTGAGTTGATGGTTATGGTTTGTATCCTGTTAATGCCATGTATTAAAGCCTGAAGTGTTGGTCCTATTTTTTCTTCTATGAACTTTATAGTTTTAGGATTTATATTCAGGGCTTTGATCCATTTTGAAGTAGTTTTTGTACACGGTGTGAGGTATGGGTCCCGTTTCCTTTTTTTGCAAATGGATATCCGGTTTTGCCAGCACCATTTGTCAAAAAGACTGTCTTTTCCCCATTTGATGGACTTTGGGCCCTTGTCAAAGATCAGGTGACCGTAGGTAGATGGATTTACATCTGGTTTCTCAATTCTGTACCATTGGTCAATGTATCTGTCATTGTACCAGTACCAGGCTGTTTTGACTACTGTAGCGGTATAGTAGGTTCTGAAGTCAGGTAGTGTGAGTTCTCCAACTTTATTCTTCTTCTTCAGTAGTGCTTTACTTATTCGAGGCTTCTTCCCTTTCCATATAAAGTGAATGATTAGTTTTTCCATCTCTTTGAAGAATGTTGCTGGTATTTGGATCGGGATTGCATTGTATTTGTAAATTGCTTTGGGTAGAATTGCCATTTTCACAATGTTAAGTCTGCCTATCAATGAGCATGGTATGTTTTTCCATTTATGTAGATCCCTTTGAGTTTCATCCAGTAGTGTTTTATAGTTTTCTTTCTATAGGTCTTTTATATCACTGGTCAGATTTATTCCTCAGTATTTTATCTTTTTAGGGGCTATTGAAAATGGTATTGATTTCCAGATTTCCTTTTCATTGTTCTCCTTACTGCTGTATAGGAATCCAACTGATTGTTGAATGTTTATCTTGTATCCTGCTACTCTGCTGAATCTTTCTATTAGTTCCAGTAGATTTCTCATGGAGCCTTTAGGGTTTTCTATGTATAGTATCATATCATCTGCAAACAGGGACAGTTTAACTTCTTCATCACCAATTTGGATGCCCTTTATTTCTTTCTTTTGCCTTATTGCTCTAGCTAGAACTTCCAGCACAATGTTAAATAGGAGTGGTGTTAAAGGGCATCCTTGTCTTGTTCCTGTTTTCAAGGGGAATGTTTACAGCCTCTCTCCTTTAAGAATGACGTTGGCCATTGGTTTTGCATAGATGCCCTTTATTATGTTGAGAAATTTCCCTTCTATCCCTATTTTATTGAGAGCTTGTATCAGGAATTGGTGTTGGACTTTGTCAAATGCCTTTTCTGCATCAATTGAGATGATCATGTGATTCTTTTCTTTCCTTTTATTTATGTGGTGGATTACGTTGATTGATTTTCTAATGTTCAACCATCCTTGCATACCTGGTATGAATCCTACCCAATTGGTCGTGGTGTATTATTTTTTTGATATGATGCTGAATTCTATTGGCTAGAATTTTGTTCAGAATTTTGCATCTATATTCATGAGAGTTATTGGTCTGTAATTTTCTTTTTTTTGTAACGTCTTTGCCTGGTTTTGGTGTCAGCGTTAGGCTGGCTTCATAGAATGAATTTGGAAGTGTTGCTTCCTCTTCTATGCTCTGAAATAGCTTGACTAGAACTGGTAAAAGCTCTTCTGTAAATGTTTTGTAGAATTCTCCAGTGAAGTCATCTGGGCCAGGGCTTTTTGTGGTTGGGAGTTTTTTTATTACCTTTTCAATCTCTTCTCTCGTTATGGGTCTGTTCAGATTTTCATCTTCACTTTGTTGTAGTTTGGGTAGGCCATGTGTTTCTAGAAATTTATCCATTTCCTCTAGGTTTTCAAATTTGTTGGAGTATAGTTTTTCATAATATTCTGTTATAATCCTTTCTATTTCAGTTGGGTCTGTTGTAATGTCCCCCATTTCATTTCTTATTTGGGTTATTTGTGTCCTCTCCTGTTTTTCTTTTGTCAGGGATTAGGAATGAACATCTTTGGGGAGTGTGGTGAAATGAGTTCCTTTATGTGGACTTTTGCCTTGGTTCTTTGGAAAAACACCTTAAGAGATTTTTCTCCTAAGCTCTGAGGAGTTGCCTTTGCCCTAGTTTCTACCCCAGAGGGTTTGTTACATTTCCTGGGTAAACTGTAGACAAGTTGGTTTAATACTTTCTGTCTGGTCCTGAGTTACAGCCTGCCCTGTACTGGCATGCACCTTGCAGTGATTGGTCAATAGATTGTGCAAATGAAGAGTCTGTAGCCTACTATGCAAATTTAATGTCTGTGGCTTACCAAGAGGGGATTGGTCAGTTTGTGGCCCTGGTGGGAGGACCATGCCTTGAAATTGACAGGGAGTTTGCATATATAAGCAGCCAACCCCACAGAGGTTTTTCAAACAAAAAGATGCAGAAGAAGAGAGAAGAGAGATGAAGCAGAGAGAGAGAGAGAGAAAGAAAAGAACCTGCTAAAAGAGCTGTAACACAGGTCAAGGGCTCTAACACTGAAGACAGCAGCAGGCCCACTAGGGTCCTAGTAGCAGAGCTAACAGCATCAGGCCCAGAAAGGGCCCTGTGGCAGTCAGTGGTGACAGACAGCAGGGCCAAGTAGAGCATGTCATTATGGGGTTGAGATAAGCCAGTCCTCAGAGGGCTGTCAGTCTGGCCAGTGGTTTGTCGATTTTGTTGATTCTTTCAAAGAACCAACTTTTGGTTTTGTTGATTCTTTCTATTGTTTTTCTGTTCTCTATTTCATTTATTTCTACTCTGATCTTTACTATTTCCTTTCTTCCAGTGGTTTTGGGCTTTTTTTGTTGTTCTCTTTCTATTTGTTTGAGTTCTGTAGTTAATGTTTTGATTTTGTCCCTTTCTTCTTTTTTGATATGTGCATCTCTTGCCATAAATTGTCCTCTGAGGACTGCCTTTGCTGTGTCCAAAAGGTTTTGGTATGATGTGTTTTCATTCTTATTTGATTCTAGGAATTTTTTAATTCCATCTCTGATTTCTTCTATTACCCAGTGATTTGTAAGCAGGGTATTATTCAGTTTCCATGTAGTTGATTTTTTTCACTTGCTTCTTCTATTGTTAATTTCTACCTTGATGGCATTGTGGTCAGAGAAGATACTTTGAATTATCTCAACCTTTTGGATCATGTTGAGGATTTCTTTGTGGCCTAAGATGTGGTCTATTCTGGAGAATGTTCCTTGTGCATTGGAAAAGAATGTGTACTTTGCAGCAGTTGGAGGGAGTGTTCTATATATGTCTATGAGGTCCAGTTGGCTGATTGTGCCCTTTAGGTCTTCTGTATCTTTGCTGAGCTTCTTCTTAGTTGTTCTGTCCTTTACTGAGAGTGGTGTGTTGAAGTCTCCTACTATTATTGTGGAACTGTCAGTTTCTCTTTTCAGTGTTGTTAGAGTTTGTTTTATGTATTTTGGAGCCCTGTCATTGGGTGCATAGATGTTTATTATGGTTATGTCTTCATGATGGATGGTCCCCTTAATCATTATATAGTGTCCTTCTTTGTCTTTTATGGTAGATTTCGTTTTAAAGTCTATTTCATCTGAGATTAGAATTGCATTTTTTTTATGTGAGCTTCTGCCTGTGCCCTGTAATCTGGTAAATTCTTGTATTACCAAGTAGTTGATATCCTATGAAAATAATGTGAAACTATGGGGAGGGGAGGGCACAGAAGACTGTGTAAGAATATCTTTAAAGTATGTAAAGAAAATAACTGCCAACCTAAAATTCTATAACCAACAGAAATAACCTTTAAGGATTAAGATAAAGACTTTTTTAGATGAATGAAAAATAAGAGAATCATTTGCCACCAAGTCTACTGTAACAGAAATGCTAGACCAAAGGAAAATAATACCTGAGGAAAACTAGAAGCATTAAGAATTAAAGAAGAGCAACAAATAAGGTAAATATTCACATAATACATAAAATACTATTTTCTGTCCCTTAATGTCTTTACATTATATATGAATGTTAATTATCTGGAATAATACTAAATTGGAATAGATAAAATATACATCACAACTATAACATAAAGTGGAGAAGGTAAGGGAAACTATATTTACCTAAAGTGGTAAAATAGTAACTCTAAATAGACTGTGAAAAAATTGTATGCATAGTTTAGTCCTAGAGGAACTATGTCATATTGCGTTGGGAAAATCTACTGCAAAAGACCTCTTTACAGTGCTAAAAATAAGTCACTTTGATGACTAAGGCACGTGACTCAAGTCATGGTCTTTTCAATTGCTTCGTATGCATGTGAAAGCTGGACAGTGAAAAAGGAAGATCAAAAGAGAATTGCACATTTGAATTGTTGTGCTCATAAAGAATGTTGAATAAGAATGAACAAATCTATCTTGAAGGAAGTACAGTTAGAATGCTTCTTAGAAACAAGGTTGACTTGACTTTTTCTTCCTTTCTCTGGGATGCCATCAGAAAAGACCAGTCACTAGAAAAGGACATTATGTTTGGTGAAGTAGAGGGTTAACAAACATGAGGGAAATCCTTCGTGAGATGGATTGACACAGTGGCTACAACAGTAGGTTCAAATATAACAAAGATTGTGAGGATGCCCCGGCACTGGGCAATGTTTTGTTCGGTTATACATAAGGTTGCCATGAGTTGGAGCCAACTTCACAGCAACTGACAATAACAAGAGGAACTACTAAAAATAATAATACAGGAAGATAGAGCCAAAAGTAATAGATAAATTAAAATTGAAGCTAGAAAGTATAAAAATATTTAAATGAAAAGAAAGGAAAAAAATTGAGGGACAAGAAATAGAGGGAACAAATAAGTAATGAAATTATTAACCTAAATACAACCATATCAATGATTATATTAAATGTAAATAGTCTAAATACACCAGTTAAAAGATAGAGGTTGAGAGAGCGTATTAAAGAAAAACAGAGAGAAGCAGGGAGAGAGAGAGAAAACTATATGCTGTCTACAAAAAAACCAGTTTAAATACAAAGTCACAGATGAGTTAAAAGCAAAAAAAAAAAAAAAAAAAAAAAAAAATTGAAGAAAAGATTAACCAGGTAAATATTAAACAGAGGAAAGCTGGAATGCTATGTTAATATCAGACAAAGTAGACTTCAGGACAAGAAATATTACCATGAATAAAGAGGATCATTTATAATGATGTAACAGACGCTTCACCGAGTTCGTAATGATCCTAAATTTTATGTACCTAACAATAGAGCCTCCAAATAGATAAGCAACACTGATAGAACTTAAAGAAGACATAGACAAATTCACAAGTATACTTGGCGACTTCAATATCCCTTTCAGTTATAAATAGAACAAGTAGAAAAAGAATTCAGCAAACCTGTAGAAGATCTTAACATAATCAACCAACTTGAATTAATTGTTATTATAAAGCATTTTACTTCAAAACAATAGCAGAGATCACATATGCATGTTTGTTTGTTTGTTTTTTTCAAATACACATGGATCAATTAACAAATTGGATCATATTCTGGGCAATCAAACAAACATTAACAAATTTAAATTGATTGAAATCATACAAAGCACGTCCTTTCACCATAAAGTAATTAAACTAGAAAGCAATAACAGAAAGTTAACTGGAAATCCCCACACACTGTAAATGAAAGAACACACTTCCAAGCAACCCATGCATCAAAGAGGAATTTATGAGATTTAGTAAACATTTTGACTTGAATGAAAATTAAAACAAACGAATAAACATATGTAGAAATATATACCGTTCATGGATTGGAATACTAATGTTGTTCAGATGTTGATTCCCCCCAGAATGATCTATAGGTTAATCCTAATCAAAATTCCAACAGAAACTTTTATAGATATTGTGACCCTAATATTCCCTAACATGTTTTCTCCTTTTCAAAATGGGTAACTGAGAGCTTGACATAACTAACGCCATGATGAACCTGTAACTTTTTTTTATTTTTCCTTTGCCTTCTCCTTTCCACATACCTTTGTTAATGACTTTGTTTTGCTCTGTCTGGCCACCTGTGGCTTATGACCCCCCACCCAAGGAAGATCAGAGCCCAGATATCTGACATGTATATCTTTAGCCTGTTCAGGAGATGTCCAGCATGTACCTCTTTAGTATGATAAAGAGTTTGTTGCAATTACCTTGTAATGAATAACTCATCAGGCCATGCCATATGGGGGCTACAAAGGTACTTCTAACCTTTGTAAAATTCATATATCAGCTCTAATGTAAAAATGCCCTTTGAGAATCCATAGAGACAGCCTGTGTTGCTATTGGATCCTCGGTGGTAGACACCTCCTAAATAACCTTTCTCACTCTTTCTGACTTGGAGTACATTTCATTGGCTTGACTCCTCCAGGGCACGGACCCTATTTGGGTAACAATATCAAGACCCTAATTCTAAAATTTATATGCAAAGGCAAATTAATTTAAAAGACCAAATAATTTTGGGAAAAAAAATGAATCACACTGTTTTCAAAGATTTCTATAATGTTACAGTTATAAATACATTGTAATGTTAGCAAACATGTAGACTTATTTTTCAGTGGAAAAGATCAGTGGAGCAGAAATGAGTCTAACAAATAGACCCACACAACCAGGTTCAATTGATTTTTGACACAGGTGCCAAAAGAATTCAGTGGAGAAAGGATACTTTGTTCAAAACTTGGGCTGTAATATTTGAGCATGCCTATGCCAAAAAAAAAAAAAAATCAACCTCAACCTATATCTTATACCTTAAAAAAAGCAAAAAACAAAACTTGTTGTAGCTAAGTTGATTCCAACTCTTATACCTTATAAAATGTTAACTCAGATTAGATCATAAACATAAATGAAAAACTTACAACTATAAAATTTCTAGAAGAAAACACAGAGAAAATCTTTGAGGCCATAGGTTAGGCAAAATGTTCTTAGATAAAACACCAAAATCACAATCAATAAAAGAACAAATTAATAAATTGGTCCTTATCAAAATTAAAAACTTCTAATTTGTGAAAAACACTGTCAAGAAAAATAAGAACAAACAATAGACTGGAGAAATATTTGCAAATCAAATCTCTGACAAATTTTTTATATCCAGACTATATAAAGAACCCTGAAACCTCAATAACAAGAAAATACACAACCCAATAACAAATTAGCAAACTATTTGACAAGATATTTTACTAAATTAGGTATTCGGGTAACAAAACAGCACATGAAAAGATGGTCAACATTATTAGTCATTAAGGAAATGCAAAAATAAAATCACATTGAGATACTAATATATACCTATTGGAACAGTTAAGAAGCACAAAAAAAAAAAACAAGAAAAAGATGACAATAATAAGTGTTCATAAGAATATGTAATATCTGAAACTCTCATATGTTGCTAATAGAAATGCAAAATGGTACAGCTATTCTGAAGAATAGTTTAATAGTTTTTATATAGTTAAACATACTCTTACCATACTTAGCAATCCCATTCTGCGGTATTTACCTAGTAGAATTGAAAACACGTTCACACAAAAACGTGAATAAATGTGTGAAATACGTATAGAAGTTCTATTCATAATCACCCAAAGCTGAAAATACACATATCATCCATGAATTAATAAACAAAATGTGGTACATCCATATAATGGAATACATTTAAAATACTAGCTAAGCAAAAGGCATGAACCACTGATACACACAACAACATTGATGGATCTCAGATATATCTTGCTAAGTAAAAGAAGTCAAATTCAAAAGGCTACATACTACATGCTTTCATTTATATGAAATTTTGGAGACATTAAATTATAAGAACAGAAAATAGAATAGTAGCTACCTGGGATTAGGTAAGGTGAAGAGGAGGAAAATTTAGGAAACTTTTGGGAGTAACGGAATATTCTGCATCTTTTTTATAGTGATTACACAGCTATGCATTTGTGAAAATTCAAAGAACTCTAACTATGAAGGGTAAACTTTGCTGTATATGAATTTTTTAACTGAAAAAATATTATACAGTCACCTCTGAAGGTAACAATAACACAATCCCACACACATACTCATTTAATTCCTTCTGTCCTTATCTAATTCAGCAACCATAGCTTAAAACTTTAGGGGAAAGCCTACTTCAGATTTAAAAAAAAAAAAAAATCGTTGGTAGAGAAACATGAAGGGGGAGAATGAGTGACTTGGGTTCCATACATTAAAATCAACTACCAGAAGAAACATTGTGAGAAGGATGGCACAGAGGTCCTTCTTAAACGGCAGAGTTATCTAGGGTTCATATACATACCTCCCATCCAATTTTCAAATCGTACCTCTTCAATCATGCCTGCCCTACATTCAGTTTGTACTCTGACTCCTGTATGAATCACTGGTAATATTTGATATTTCTCTGTTGACTTGATTCTTGAAAGTCTATTACACTTAAAGATCCAAATTTCTCCCCTTAAATCTGTCATTTTAGCTTTGCAGGTCCCAGGTTAGTGTTAATGTTCTAGGGGCTCCATCCCATGGCACAGGATATTTCTGTCTTTATTCAGCTACCTTTAACCTGCCTGTGAGGTGAGTTATAGTCTCAACTATCTACTTTACTTATTCGTTTTGTCCAGCCTAGCAATGCTTATTCATGAACTGTCTTCTAAATATAAACAATGCATTTGAGTAGCCTCAGTCAATCACATTGTCATTAATCCAAACAACCGTCCACTGATTAGCGTGGTAATTTTCAGGCTGGCAACTGTCTTGAGACAATGATGCTTTCAGCTGTGGTCTGTGAGAGTGATTGGCAGGAAATAAGCTCCTGCATATCTCTGCTCCTTAACTAGGGCAGACAGAGCTTTTGGGAATTCCATCACAATCTAAAACAACCTCATTTAAGAAAAACTGCAGCTTATCATGTCTTGTACTGCAAAGAGTCAAAAGAAAAATCAATGACAAGATACATTGTTAAATAAAGTCAATAAAACAACATCAAACATCCCATTTTTATAAACTAAAACCCCTCTGACTATAAATTAGACGATGTTTTCACTTACCTTGTATTCACCCGAAAGGAAAAAAAAAAAAAGCAGCTGAGGAAATGATAATGTAATGTTATAATTTACTGGTATCTTTTGACTGTAAATAACAGAAAATCCCATAGAAAATGGCTTAAACAATGGAGGAAATTAGTTTATGAAACTTACAAATTTAGAAGTAGGGTGACCATCAGCATCAGTTTCATCCAACGCTCTGAATTAATGACATGCAAGGACTCAGTTTCTTTCATTCTCTTTGATCTGCTATCTTCAGTGTCACTTTATGCCAAGGCTTCCACTCTTTTGGTTTCATTGATGGCTACCATCAGCTCTGGAAAACAATTCGTTTCTCTGTTCAGATCTAGAGATTTTATAAGAATCTCTTCCTTAAACATCAAACAAAAGCCTATGGCTAAACCATCACTGAAAACCCTGGGTGGCCAGTCCCGAGCCAGTCATGTGGTTTGTTGATTGACCTAGGCCTGGGTTGTAAATCCTTCCTTGAAACACTAACAATAGCAAAGGAGATGAAATGCTGATCAATCAAGGCCCAATCCTTGGAGCTAGGGAATAGGTTCAGTCCAACCAATTGTTATATTTGTTACAAAATGGGATAGGGCAGATGACAAGGTAATTGTTCACCACATCCAAAGTACAGGTAATAGGTGCTACACAATTTTTTTTTTTTTAGATGTATAAATTGACTCTTGCCACTTCCTAGGATTTTGGCAAAACTCTTCACTATTCAACTTCTGTTTCCTCATCTTTGCAATGAACATGTTAACTTCCTTACAGAGTTGTTATGAGAATCAGAGGAGACAATACACGCAAAGTGCTTAGTCAACTGAAAAGCTGACTGTTTTTGAAAGTAAAACTTTTAAGATATCCAGATACCTATTTTTAAGCATTATTTACAATATAGTGCAGCTTCAATTTTTGTTAAAACTGAAACATTCTCATATCAAATAATCTCATTTTTAAATGACATAACTTTAAATTTCAACAATTGAAAACCAATGCAATAAAATAGAATATATATATAAATTAGTTTTGAGAGAAAAATTTCTCCTAAAGTGTTGAATGCACCAAAAGTGTAAGAAAATATATCTTTCTGATGAGTATTTTACTCTTCTTTTTGGTTAGAAATAAATAATTCTGTATAACACATAAAAGTCAAATAAATAATTGCTTTTAGGAAAATAATATTTAGAGAAACTTTTATAAAATGAGTTTACTTTAAATGTTCTATTATATGTCCCTTTGATTTTTTTTTTTAGCTAACTTTTCTTTAATTTCTAAATTCTAGATCTTGACTAAAAAATTAAAATAAATGCAAAGGAAAAAAAATTCTGGGAAGAAAAAGTTATCTCAGAAGATAGTCAAATCATCATTATATTTGTGATTTTTTTAGCAGTTTAAATGAATCTTTAACTGAAAGGTAATACAACCAAAAATTAATGAGATGAGGTTTACCTCTGTATACATTCTGCAACCTTGCTAAATATCATATGTATAAATTTGTATATATGAGTTAATATATGTACTAATTTTATGTGCATATGAATATAATATATATTGAATATTTGAACAGGTAGTCCCTGGTTTCAGACATATCCGAGTTATGATGAACCACACTTATGACCATCCTTTTTTTTGTACGTCTTATCGTTAGTAATACGTACTACATACAATGTTGCAGTGTGTGATTTGCTGATGTTATCATTCTCAGATATTCACTTTTAGATGTTTAGTTTTATGATTTACTGTTCAAAACAGTGACGTATAGATTTAATTTTCTAAACTAAATCAGGGATTTCAGTTGCTTGAAAACACAGACCCAAACGCTAATCACTTTGCTAAAATCAATGGGCAGATTCGCGAAGCGATGAGATGTTACCGCGAAATACATGAAGAAAAAATAAAAGGACCATACAGGCAACTCTCACTAACTTTCTGACTAGAGACATGATCCTCATTCCCAGGATAATTGAAATGATCCAAAGCCCTCCACAAGTGGAGTTATTACCACAACTGACAAAATGCCAACCTCGTCCAACTCTTCATCGTCAGAGTAAATTTTTGATTTCTGAATTTTTTATGTATGTATTAAAATGTATCTGTAAGTTTATATGTAATGTTTCCAACCCCTAAAGACAAATAAAGATCAGATTTATAAAGATACTGATAATAAAAGGCAATAATAATGAAAACTAAAAATAAAATGAGGTAAGTCAGAACTGACTTATGACTGAGTGGTCAGAATGGAACCCCACTGTAAGTTGAGGACTACCTTTATACATGAGTTTATATTTGAGTGTGTGTGTGTATATATATATATGTGTGTGTGTGTGTGTGTGTGTGTGTATATATATATATCTTCGAGTTAAATAATCGCTCTAATCTTTAGCAAGTAAATAGTCCTTTAACCTTACATTTTGAAAATGATGTATTTCTATTCATCTGTTATTTTAGAATTAATTTCAAAAAATAAGAATAAAGTTGCACTGCATTTGAGTATCATGATATTTCAGAACAGACAGCAACAGGCAATTTATTAGCTTGCTTATTCAGGTAGATTTTCCTGAGACCAAAACAAGCAAACGAACTAACAAACCAAATGCTTTGAATATAACCGAAAAATCAAACCAAACCCGTTGTCATGGAGTCGATTCTGACTCATAGTGACCCTATAGGACAAAATAGAACTGCCCCATAGAGTTTCCAAGGAGCGCCTGGTGGATTTGAACTGCCAACCACTATGCCGCTATATACAATACTTAAAAGCATGCTCACTTTCATCTCTCATAATTACAATTCTAACTTTAATTTCCCAGCAACACAAATGAAGTTAAAAATATACTTGATGAAATGGGTAGTTCTGGGAAAAATTAGACTTAATTATCCAGAGAATATGGAAGGTTTTTCCCCCCTTTGATCTATGATGCCTGAAGCCACTGGATATAATAAGAAAAAAACATGCTTTAAGAGTTCAGTAAAAAAAACCATGAATGAAACTTAAGATGGCAAATACACTTAAAATACATTTTAAACTTTTTTAAAATTAAGCGTGCTTTAAAATACTGGAGATAGAATAAAGTGAACATAACTGTATTACAATGAACCCTTCTATTAGGCATGATGGTTAAGTATTTGAATCATAAAGAAAATATTTGAATCCCAGCCCTTGCTATGTGAATTTGGGCAACTTACTACCCAAGCTTCTTTTTTCTCACCTGAAAATGGAAAATAATAAGATGTATCTCATAGGGTTGTCTTGAAAATTATATAACGTATATAAATAATACCCTAGTTAATGCCTTGAAGTATAATAGGTGCCTAAATAATTTTAAAGTTTTATTACATTAGATTAAAAAAAAAATTCAAGTTACAGAATAGGCTTTTCCTATACAGTTGGAAATGAAATTAAAAAGAGAGAGAGAGAAAGATCTTGGGAAATCTATACCCCAAAGTACATGGTAAATTGATTATATATATTTTTTGTATGCATCAGGGCTATATGCAGCTATGGGAAATTTGAACAGTAGTAAGAAAAAAAGAAAAACCCTACCCTCAAGGAGCTCACAGTCTAATCTATAAACTAGATATTTTTACATAAATACTCTAATTCAAGACATCACTATAATAGAGATGTGGTATTAGGGTCATGAAAGGTTAATTCTGAATGGATGATTTGGTATAAAAATGATTTTAACAACATTTAATCAGCTGGTTGAAGGATATTTGTAATTGAACCACTCCTTACTGAAGACTGTTTTATTTATAGGAGAAATCAATGTAATGGGGACAGTGTACTCTTCTAAACAGTCATAAAAGCTTCAGTGCATCTTACTCTTTAAAATAAGCATTATTTGTGGTACATTTGACTGCATTCCCTAGTCAAAAGGGAAAAAATGCTAAAATACGGAAAATAGTTTGTAACTCTAGTGAATCCAGGCACAATCCAAGTCTTGGTTATATTATAATAAATTATTAGAGCTATTTGGGCTTTGAAGATTTCCCATGTTGGAGATGTAGCCTTTAGTGATGTTGTTCTGAGGCATCTTATTCTGGTGCTGTCATGAATGGGGAATTGTTTGATGTTCAGTTAAGTTGCAATACTCCTATTTTATTCCATATGCATAAAATGCTGATGTTTAGAAGCAAATCTTATGATTTTTAAATATTATGTTTTATATATAACATTAAATAACTCCCAGAGAAGGACTAGCAAATAATTATAGTGCTACAGTTCCAGAATGTACGAAGATTGGCATTTTTTTTTCCCTAATTTTAATATGAAGTCCATTTCTAAGACGTGGTTATTGAATCATAATGAAGTTTGATCCTATAATTTGGTCACTGACCTTATCCCATTCCACAGGGACCCAAGAGGAGAATCAGCCTCCCTCATGAAATGTATTTCCCACCTTCACCCCATTAGTTCTTTCACTTGTGTCCTAGATTTTGTCATTTAGAGAAACACTAAAGTTTCTTCACCAGATGATTGACAACAGGAATAACTGATATTATTCTTTACGTAAAACTTTGCTCCTCTTCTTGTCCTCAGTACAGATTCATTAAAATAACAATAGCTTAACCCTACAAAAATGACAGGGAACCATAAACTAATTTTTCCAATGCAGAAACAGAAACTTTTCCCATTCACCAAGTTCTACAAATTCAAAAATCTATGTATTTTGTATTAAAAAATTCCAGCACTTGTAATGGTGCCAGAAGAATGTGACATATTTCTATTATAATGAATTTTTTCTTTCCATTTTTACAGACAGTGAGACTCCAAGAGGTTTACATAGGTGCAATTTAATGAAAGTCTGTGCATTGTTTGGCCCCTAGCCAAGCATTCTTTCAAGTCCATCACAGTTTCATTGCTATTTCATCGAGTTTTCCCCAAACATAAGAAAGTAAGATGCTCACCTGTGTTTGTAATCAAACATCAGCTGGGACAATTCTTCCCCTTTCTGACAGCCTCATCATGAATATTACCTCTGTACAACAAGACCAGTCAAAAGAATAGTGAGGTTGCATCAGATATGATTAAGCTCTGTATTTGAATGAATACCTTCTCTTCTCAAGACTCATTCCAGAGCATGACACTATATTTGTGAAAAGTTAGTAGATACAAATTCTTACTTAATGTGACATGTCATAGTTTATTTTATTTTGGTGCTGAAATTATTTTCCCTAGAGTACGTGAATTCAGTAAGATATAAATAGTAAACACTGCCCTTCCTTTAGAATTTCAACAGACCTAATGTGTGGTTAGATAGTTACTTATGTAATGATGCCAGAGATCATTAATTAATGCATTTCTAGTGCAGGGATTAAAAGACCAAAAAGCTACACTAGTGACAATCAAATTCACTCACTTGATGTGATTTTAAGAGCTAAGTTTCAGAAAAGTTTGGCAGCCAAACATTGCCTTTATGAGGACATTTTTCTGCCTGCAATGTTTTGAGATGCCAAGTTTCAAGGGCTGTTTGCAGGCTGTTTAGGGGACAAAAACTTAATACCCAAACTGGTTAATTGTACTCATTATTAGCCAGTAAATACAATTATATTAGTGTACACAAATAAAGTGCAATTGAAAATGTATCCTCATTGCTTTCTCCTAAGACCTCCAACACTGGAAATGACATTATTGTTATTTTAATAAGTTGGAATAATCCTTTTTGCTTCTTCATTTCTAAAGCACAAAGCCTTTATTTTGCAAAGGTCAGAATTAAGAGGAATCATGTGGCTCCAGCTCCAGCACCAAGGGATACCACCTAAGCAGCTTTTAATGCAGAAAAATTGGCAAGAACAGAATGAAAAGAAAATTTGGACTATTTAGACCCACTGAGCTGTGAAGCAAATATGGTGCCACTTTGCTAATAGATTACCAAAAAAAAAAAAGCACTTATTTTGTTTGTTTCTTTAGAAAAGGAGACATTTTTAAAAAACTAAAGAATTTCTTTTAAAAGTTGTCCTTTTAAAAATATGAAGAATATTTGCTTGCAAGTTTTTAAATTGTTTAAATAAATAAAAACAAACATTAACACTAGTCCAGAGTTTTGGTACCTAATTGAGCTATGAATGCATCATAAAATTATATAATTTTTTGAACTGAAAGGTATCTTCATAATTTTCCAGTCCAAACTCCTGATTTTCCAGAAGTAGAAACTGTGGTTTAGGGAGGTAAAAGGGTTTCCCAAAGTCACACAGTTGGGAACCTACAATCCCTTTAAGTTCTGTTGCATCTGGTTACTGACCACGCAAGCCCTTTAATTTTCTCTGTAGTTCTGGCATGCAGTTCCATGTATCTTCCTTCATGCCTTTCTAAATTCAAAGCATTTCAAATGGCCTTTTTTAAAGGAAGGCCTCTTTTTTTTTTTAACTTCCCCTCTTATTCGAGTAAGGTATGATCCCTTCTATATCCCCATAAAAACCCATTGCCATCAAGTTGCTTCTGACTCATAGTGACCCTATTGGACAGAGTAGAACTGCCCCATAGGGTTTCCAAGGAAATTAAATTAAAAGAGAAAATTCATTGATTACTGATGCTCTTTCAAAGTTCTACTTAAAAAGTTTTCTGTGTCTCTGTTTTTTTCCACAGTCAGTTTCTTATACTCACCTACCATTTATATCCACATTACTATATTGTTAAATGTAATGGTGGTACCATTACTGCCCCTAAATCGTCAGACAATTAAAACCGAGGGACGAAAACAAAACAAAAGGGCAACATGTATCTGGAACATAGCCTCATTGGATCTCTAATATAATGTTTATTGTGATTTGGTTTCCTTTTGAAAATCACTTAAAGTTTAGGACTTGCAGAATATTTAGAAAAAGAAAGAAAAACATGTTATTATCTAGAAATAAAGAGACACTTTTAATTCTAATCACCATTACATGATCTGAATCTTCCTTGTCTTTGTTAATTGCCATCAAGTCAGCTCTGACTCAAGGAGACCTTATTACAACAGAATGAAATATTGCCTAGTTCTGTGCAATTTTTGTGATTGTTGGTACGTTTGAGTCCATTGCTGTGGCTATCTTGTCTGTACATCTCATCGAGGACTTCCTTTGTTTTTGTTGGCCTTCTGCTTTACCAGACATGATGTCCTTTTCTAGCAATTGGTCTTTCTTGATAACCTGTTCAGTAGACTGCCAAAAATAAACAAATAAATTAATAAATCAGTCTTAGAAGAAATACAGCCAGAATGTTTCTTAGAAATGAGGATGGTGAGACTTTCTTTGATTCCTTACTTTGGGCACATCGTAAGGAATCTTTGATCTAGTTACATTTACAAGAAAAAGGACACACAGGCACAACTGATCAAATAATGTATTATAGGGCAGGAGCTATGTGCCCAGCATGGTACAATGAATTCTCTATATTCATTGTCTTCCCTAATTTCCACAAAAGCCAAAAAAAAAAAAAAAAAAATAGGAATAAGTGTTAGCCATTTTACATTTGAGATATATGAGGCTTTTAAAGAAATTAAAACACTTCTCTATAATCACGTATCCAGAAAGTATCAGAGACAGGATTTGAACTCAGATTCAACTACGAAATCTGGTGTGTTAATCAAGTGCTGTATTGTTTCCCTCTTTGGGCCACAATAATCTTTTTTTTTTTTTTTTCCCTCCTCCATGACCAGAGTATTTTCATTCTCAACAAGGAGAATTTTAGACGGAGTTAATTGGTAGTCCTAGAGTTTCCTGTAAATTAAAAGAATTCTCCTGGAATTCTCTAATATCCATTTCAAAAAAAATTAAAATGCATCTACAAAGTATATGTCTCATTTACATTAGTTATCAATCAAGGAGAAGAAACTGGATTTCCCCATGAAATTTAATACACCATGCAATTTAATAACTAAATCTATATACCCCTCTTTGCCCAATCTATGATTTCCCTTCATACATGCTGAGATTTAAAAGATGCATTATTTACAAGTTTTGCATGGCTACACAAGATATGGTAATAAAGTTAGTTCAGTTGATTAGAATCTTAACAGCATAGTTTCCAGAGAACAAATTTTAATTAAGTTAGTAAGAATACACTCAATTCTCTTTAACATATTAATTTTGAAAATAATATATGTGTAGCCTAAAATAAAGCAAGATCCAGGTCCTGCCTCCAAAATAATAACAATAATAATAATAAAATCTAATGACATGACAAACTATGATGCCAAGTGTGATAAATAAGAAAATATCAGATTTCAGTGGTGAGTGAAGTCACATCTGGTGGACAGTTTGAGAGGAAGGAATCAGGAAGTCTCCATAAAAGAGAAATTTGCAGTGGGCATTGAAGTATGGCTGTGATTTCAGCAGTAGAGAAAGGGTTCATAAGACAACACTGAGCAATCCTGGCAGCAAGATGAATAGGATCAAAGACATAGATATAGAAAAACGACTAGACGAAACATGAGAGGATAGTACTGTAGGTCCAGACCAGGTGATCAAGGTGACTAGTGTAAAGTAAAGCCATGCTAAATGTCAAAATGAAGCTTTGGTATATAATTTTATGAGAAGTTTTAGAAAGCTTTTTGGCATTATTTTGTTTTGTTTGGGGATGAGGGGGCCTGTCATGGATTGAATGTTGTCCCCCCAAAATATGTGTCAACTTGGCTAGGCCATGATTCCCAGTATTGTGTGATTGTCCTCCATTTTGTGATCTGATTATACTCCATTTAGTGGTGTAAATCCTAGCCTCTATGCCTGTGGTTATGATCCCATTTGGGAGTGACTGTCCATTATGTTAATGAGGCAGGATTAGGCCATGTTAATGAAGATTAGGGTGGGATGCAACACCCTTACTCAGGTCACAGCCCTGATCCAGTGTAAGGGGAGTTTTCCTGGGATGTGGCCCACATCACCTTTTATCTTACAAGAGATAAAAGTAGAGAGAAGTCAGCAGAAGAAGGGCCCGACTACCACCAAGAAAGAAGAGCTGGGAACAGAGCATGTCCTTTAGGCCTGGGCCCTACACTGAGAACCTCCTAGACTGAAGGGAAGATTGATGCCAAGACATATGTAGATCTCCAAGGAATGCCTGGCCCACAGATGTTGAAAGGTGATAAGGACCTTGCCCCAGAGCTGATAAAGAAAGAAAGCTTTCCCCTACAGCTGGCACCCTGAATTTAGACTTCTAGCCTCCTAAACTATGAAAGAGTAAATTTCTGTTTGCTAAAGCCATCCGTTTGAGGTATTTCTGGTATAGCAGCACTAGATAACTAAAACAGAGCCCAGTAACAAAGGAGTAAATTATCAGTTGTATTGTTGTTGTTATTAGTTGCCATCAAGTCTGTCTGACGTATGGTGACCTCATGTACCACGTTGCCTCATCCTGACCCATCTTCACTATCATTGGTATGTTCAAGTCCATTGTTGTGGCTACTGTGTATTTTGAGTGCCTTCCAACATAGGGGACTCATCTTTGAGCACCATATGAAGCAATATTCTGTTGTGATCCATTGGGTTTTCATTGACTAATTTTCAGAAGTAGATCACCAGGCCTTTCTTAGTCTAGAAGTTCTGCTGAAACCTGTGTACCATGGATGACCCTGTTGTTATTTGAAATACTAATGGCATAACTTGTAGCATCACAAGCCACCAAAGTAAGACAAACTAACTTGACAGATAGTGAGTCAATTGTACAGCATATTAAACCCAGCTGGGGTACTGAAACTTTCCTTAAGCCTGTGAAACATGTGCCTTGCCATTGATTTAGAGGAAATGTAAATCAGGAATAGCCAATGATAATTGTCTAGGTGGCAGAAAATGAGAATCTAAATGAAGATTGTTGTAACAGAAACGGAAAGGAAAGTATCTGTCCTGGAGATACTATGAAATTAGATACTTTCAGTCTTGGCTAATAATTATATGGAAGAGACAGAGAAGTCAGATACATTCCTGAGCAAGGCTATGAAAAGAAATCAGAATGTGTTAAGGTGTTTTTATTCTTACAGTGGCACCTATAATTGGAAATATATCATAATAATTCATATGACAATAAGTTTGGAATCTAAAAGAACCCTAGGAATTATTATACTGACAGGCCTCATCAAGAGGGAACCATTCATGACCCAAGACTCTGTTAAAGGCCAGGATATCTTATGGCCCCTGCAGCCTTAGGAGTTTGCTGATATTCACTTTAGTTCTCTGCATTAACATGACACTGCCACTCTGTCACTGAAGATCTTGGTGCAGCTTTTGTTACAGTTCCCACTGCAAATCAACAATCCCCTCCCCATATCTACATCTTGTATTGCAAAGGGATGTAATGTTACCCCCTTAGTTTGTACTCTATCATCCCTGCTGTCACCACTGTGTCACAGACCACTAGTCAGTGACATCTGTTAGAATTCTATTTATCTGAGAATAGCAAAGTCTCAGACAACAATGACTTAAACAAGGTAGAAGTTTATTTCCTTCATGTTAAAGAAGTTTGGAGGTAGGCCATTCAGATGTGGCATGCACAATGTGTCAAAAAAGCAGTATTTTCCTCAGTGTGGCTTCTGTTAACAGAGTCATATCATGGCTGTGGCGCTCCACCACTACATTCACATTCAAGGCAACAGGAAGGAAAAGGAAAAGGAGAACAGCTAGAAGTTCCATCCATCTTTTGGTCATCCATTTCATTGCTTAATCACCATGTTAAGCTACAAAGAGTATTCGGAAATGCAATCTTTTAGCTGGGAAGCAATGTTTCTACTTTAAAATAGGGGTTTGTCTGCTAAGAGTTAAAAAAGATAATGGATATTGGGTGACAAATATCAATCTGCAATCCATTTTTATAATAGATTGGCTGTCCTTGGGTTAAATGTTCACCATTGTTCCAAGCAGCTGTGGTTGCGGTTAAAGTTAAGAAAACAGGATCGTGGCCAACCTGAGACCCCCCTCTACTGCTCCCTCACTAGAGGCTATGGCCATTCAGCTTTCCTCAGAGACTGCAAGCGAAACAGGCATCATGATTGACCTGCTCAGGATGGGATAGTTGAATAAAGAGCAGATTTGGGGTATAGTAAGTTGAATAGTCACAGGGAATTGATGAGATCAGTTTTGTCCTCATTAAGTTTTTACTGATGGTAGGGCACAACTTCCCATAATCCTGTTTCTGCAGGCCAAATAAAATTATTGCAAACTAGGCTATAATAACTATTATAATAGTAACTTGGAGTCTTTACAATCAAAACTATTTCCCAAAGGGGACAGATGGCCTACTATATCGTGTGTTAGCACAGAATTGCTTTTACTTTCATTCTAGCCATAGGCTTTTCCTGCACTTTCACCCCTGAAATCATGCTTAATGAGAGCTCCAAAGTTGGTTGCAAATGGAAAATGGTATCTTGTATGAAAGTTTTGCTTTCCAATGCATACTTCTACTTTACAAATAATGTGACAGAGGTCAGCACCCTGGCTCAACTGTGCCCTCAAATGTGCTAAAAGGGAGAGGGAGTTTCCTAGAGGTGAATTTAGTGGCAAATTGTTTTTTCTTATCAAATAGCTCCTATCAGAGGGATTCAAGTAATCAAGGCAGTTCTGGATTAGGGAGATACTGGCTTCTACCATAATGTTCTCCTGGACTATGTCAAAATTTGGAAACATCATCCACAACAAGTGAGTTATACTGGAGACTGCAGCCAATAAACAAAGGAGCTCATGGAAGAAACTTTGGAATATTTTAGCAGATTTACATTTGAGAATTTTTGTTTGGATAATATATTTTTTTAATAAATTTTACACTAAGTGCTTTTCTGTTACATACACACACGTTCACACACTCATTATGCCTTCTATATTGCCACTCGTTCTGAACATAAGTCATTCAGTACAGTTGTAGTTTTCAAATGGTCACCAAAAATGTTGACTCCTCTGTGCTTACATTAATCGAAAGAATCTCTCAATTCCAAAGGAATTAAAAATACTGAGACATTGTTATCACAATATTCCTTTCTTCTCCATCTACATACTTATGTAAACAGTTGTCCTCAGCATGAACATCAGACAACTGTAAACATGTAAATTACATATAAATCTGTTGCTGAAAAGTGTCTATTATAGTAATAAATGATATTAGTTCACATGCATATTAACAGTTGGGAAAATAGCCCCCATCCAACTGATTAAGGGTGGCATTTCCAATAAAATATTTTATATGTTTTATATCTTATCAACATGTGTGTTATATTTATGTTGATTTGATCGATTGTGTCCTACGGAAAAAAATATTGATATCTCAAATCAGATCTTATGATGAGCAGGACATCAAAATCAATTCAACTTAAATATATATGAAAATTGTTGTTGTGGATAAGTGTCAGAAGGTAGCTCAAAAAATATTTTAAAGAATACAGGATATAATATTTGAGTAAAGTCTGTATGAAATGGGAATGGAAAGAAGTTTAAGATAAAAAAATATGTAAAACTTCCTAATATTAAGAGGGGCTTTCTAATGCATTTTTAAAAGTGTATTATAGTAAATATAAATCCCTATGGTATTTACATTTCATTGGATATACTTCAAAAAGTGAGATAACAGCTTTATTTAAAATATCAATATCTTAATGCCCCAGAAAAAATATTCTTTGCAATTTTAAAATTATGATAAAATTTTTAGAAATAGAGGTATACTTTTACGTATTCAGTTGTTAAGTAATATATCTACTTCACATGCAGAAATATTTGAAGGTCTCTGGTCTAGAGTTTTAGTATGGATAATTAAAGGTATACAAATTCTGTTTCTTTTCTTTTGTTCTTTCTTTTGGGATATGTCATGAGGCTGGATGACTAGAAAAATTACATATTTAAATATAAGTGTTCCATTCAACTTTAATTCCTAAGTGTTGGATTCTTCTAAATTGTTTTCTCTTCTTTCCTAGTGTGTTTCATAGGGGAGCTTTGTACAATAAATTTTCTATAACTCGTAAGGCTTGAAAAATTTAATTTCATCCACACCTTTGATCACAAAAAAGCTAGATACTAATTTGACATTTACAATATTGCACCTTATACTCTATGTTTCTATTAAGAAGTCTTATTGTAGTCAGAATTTATTAATTGCTGACTTTCCTTTTCTTTTTGAAAGCTTCTGTAATTTTCTCCTACTAATATTTTAAAATTTCACTAACATGTCTAAGTGTACTTTTTTATTTTCCTTATGTAGTCTATGAGCTTTGTCCAGCTGAAATATGATATCTTCTTTCTGGAAGTTTTCCAGTCATTTTGTCAGTGATTTCCCTCTTTGCTTATTTTTCTTCTGTTTCTGGGATTCCTGCATTTACACATTGACACTTAAATATTCTCTTATATGTCTTAGGCTGGGTTCTCTAGAGAAGCAAAACCAACAAAACTTATATATAGAGAGAGATTTATATCAGGGAAATGGCTCATGAGGTTGTAGAGACTGGAATGTCCCAAGTCTGTGGGTCAGGATAGAGGCTTCTCCTGATTCACATAGCTGCAGAGGCTGGTGAACCCAAGATTAGCAGGTCAGAGAGCAGGGTTATTGCTCACAAGCTGTGAAGGTCGAGGAATCCCAAGATTAGCAGGCAAGACCGCAGGTAAGCTGCTAGATGAAGTCCCAAGAACCAGAGGTCTTACGAATAGGAACCAGCAGCAGGATCCAGAGCAAGCAAAAGCCAGGAGCTTTGCCATAATGTCTACTTATATTCAGTGCAAGCTGCATGCCCATGGAAACTCCCTTTCAACTGATTTGCTACTCACAGCAGATTGTATCGCGGGGGTAATCACAATATCATACGACTGCCAAACCACTGAGAATCACGACTCAGCCAAGTTGACACACAATCTTAACCGTCACACTTATATTTTTATCTCTTTGTTTCTTCCTGAAGAAATCTATCCTAATACCCCAGCTCACTAATATATTCTTTTGCAATATGCTGTTATTCAAAACATCTAGTGAATTTTTAATTTAAAATAATATTATTATTATAAATAGCATCTCCGTTGGTTCTTTCTCTTCTATCTGTGTTCTGTTTCCAGTATCTCTTTCAATATCTGGGGTAGAGCTCTTTTCCTAGGATAACTTGTATGATCTTCTTTGCCCCCCGTTCCAGCCAACCTCCAATAATGCTGTGATATTACCTTGACATTTCAGACTGGCATTGCAGTGTTGTTGCTGCTTATGCTCCATAGTTCCAAAGGACTATAATTTTCCAGGGCCAACATGGAAAAAGAAAAATACATAAATAGAAATGTGTCCTGCTATCTTCCCCTCATCTGAGGCATCTGACCTTCTTCTGTCCCACCCCTTCATAAAGACTCAGTCATCTTCTATCTCCCTAATATATTACTGGACTCTTCAGCTGTTACTTCCTCAGTTCTGTGACATGACCTGAAAACTGGGCTTAAGGGAAAGAATCTGCATTCCAGATACTAGTTTTCCATCTGGATCAGAAAAAGAGGTCTTATTAAGTGATATCCCTGCTTAATTTTTAACCTTAGCTGTGGTTATTTCCTTTGCTCCATTTGCCAAGGGCCAAATGCATTGGTCCAGCCTGGCTTTTTACTCCTTCTCCTTCAGCCATGGCTAACACACAAAAAAAATCTTGTTTGCCTGTCTGTGTAAAAATCCTGGATAACAAGTGTGCAAAATATATCAGGGTGGGTGTCCACCCCAACTTCATTTTACTTGGATCAACAATCAGCACCCATGGAAACAGCAGTCAAAAAATCTTCTGCAAAAGTCCTGTTTAAAGCCTTAAAAGTCAGAGATGTTATTTTGATGACTAATGTATGCCTGACCCAAGCAATGGTATTTTCAATCACCTCACATGCATGCAAAAGCTGGACAATTAAAATGGAAGACCTAAGAAGAATTGATGCATTTGAGTTATGGTGTTAGCAGAGAATATTTAATATACTATGGACTTCCAGAAAAATGAACAAATCTGTCATGGAAGAAGTACAGCCAGAATTCTCCTTAAAAGTGATGATGGCAAGACTTTGTCTACTTACTTTGTACATGTTATCAGGAGGGACAATCTCTGGAGAAGGACATCATGTTTGGTAAAGGAGAGGGTCATCTAAAAAGAGGAAGACCCTCAATGAGATAGATTTACCCAGTGACTGCAACACTGGTCTCTGTGGTGTGATGGATTGCTTTTGTGTGGCTTTTCTCACTATGGTCTTGTAACTCCCACTCAAGTGATTAGGTGGGACTGTGCAAATAAGATAATTGTGGCTCACAAAGGGGATTGGTCAATTTTGCCATCTCATTAGGCTTAAATGAGCCATCCCAGAAGCAGGAAGGAGAGGATCTTTCCCCACCACCAAGGAAGAAGAGCCAAGAATGGAGCGCATCCTTTGAACCCAAGATCCTTGTGCTGAGAAGCTCCTGGAACCAGGAGACCAAGACAGACAGAGCGAGAGCTGTAACACTGAAGATGACAAGAAGTGGTGACAGAGAAACAGTGACAGGAGAGACCAGCAGAAGAGAAGACTGGCAGTAAATGGCGCATTGGGCTTCCCAGACCACGGAGCAAAAAAGTTGAGTGTCTTTGAGCAGAAGACTTGCTGGAGGACTAGGCTGTGTTCGGGCACTTAGTGGAGCTAAGTTAGCTGACCCATGGAGCTAGAGCTGAGCACCTTTGGGTCGAGGTTTACTGGAGGAGTGGGTTGCCTCAGGGCACTTATCAGGGAAGCTAAAAGAGCTTTGTAACACTTGTCTGAGCAGGGCAGAGAGTAAACAGTCAGAAAGAGGCATACCTTAGGACACAGCTGAGAAGAGGCTATCTTGATGGAAGAGCTGTATCCTGAGCATTCCTGAACCTGAATTGTAACCTGTTATTTCCCTAATAAGCCCCATAACTGTGAGTATGGTCTTTGAGTTCTGTGTGACCATTGCAATGCATTACTGAACCCAGCAGAGAAATAGAGTGCTGTGAGACAGGTGGCTGGTGTTAGAACTGGTAAAGACAGTACAGAGAAGAGGCATGTCTGACCTCTGCCTCATAGGAATTAGCCTTCAGTTGTTGATCTTGATTCTCCTTCCTTCTTGTGAAGTTAGAGGCGGTCAGACACCACCACCCAGCCATTTTTACAGTTGGCATCAGAAGCAGGATGTGTTGCAATGGCTGCAAACTCATGGAAGCATGGAATTTTGTAAGAGAAAGATCAAAGGGCCATGGGAAGTGAAACTTTTGATTCTTAGATGGTTACTTTTGTTGTTGTTACCTGTAATGAGCTGTAAGGAAAGTTATGCTGCAGCTGAGAGGAGAAAAGCTGCATCTGGAGTGGCCTGGGGCAAAAGTCAGGTCAGATAAGTAGGCTAATTGATAGGGGGCCAGGGTCTACTTGTTCCACCCAGCCAGAGGCCCAAGGACATATGCATACGAATGGGAAGATATTCAAGGGGTAGAGAAGATGAACTAGAATGTTTTTAAATACGGTTATGTATTTATTTGAACTAACTATGGATATTGAATGTTTCTTCTACCTAGTGTTGTAAAACAGACATAAATGTATGATAGAAATGAATACTGGTATTATAGATTACAGGAAAACTCTGGTGGCATAGTGGTTAAGAGTTCAGCCGCTAACCAAAAGGTGGCAGTTTGATTCCACCAGGTACTCCTTGGAAACCCTGTGGGGAAATTCTACTCTGTCCTATAGGGTCACTATGAGTCAAAATCGACTCAATGGCAATTGGTTTGGTGTTTTTTTTGTTTTTTTTTTGATAGATTACGGAGTGTTTAACTCCATCTTCAGCCAATACTTGATTTGATATGCAAAAGGAGAACTAGAATTTGCCCAAAAGAAACATAGGCAGTTGGTTTGAATGCAGTAGCCCTGTGTGTAGTGTATGGAGACTTAAGTCAACAATCTGAGCCCCACCCAAAATTTGCATTTGAAAAGACATACAGAACCACCCAGAACTGCTGAGAGAACAGGAGATTTGCATTTGAATGAAGGACATGCAAAAAATAAAAAAAGACTCTTTCACTCTTTCAAATTTGGAGCAAGTGGTTTGCCTTTGGATGCATCTAGGCAGGAAATGTCAATGCCCTTCAGAAGGAACCCCCTTCCAGGACAGCAATTAAAGGGAGCCCGTGACTAGACAGCTTGGTATGCTTGCTTGAGGTGACCACCTGGGTCTACTCACGAGTGGAAGTGGAGGAAGTGCAGCAATGAAGAGATGAGCTGAGTTTGGACATGTTCCATTGGTACCCATTTACCGAGCCTGTGGGGTATAGTGATGAGAAGGAGAGGAAGGGCTGGTTGGTTAGAAATACAGGGAGTTGTATGGAATCCTGAATTTACAGGTGGATGCCCATTGACCTAGCCCAAGGGAGCTAGGGATGAGAGAAAGAGAAGGGGCTGGCTGGTCCAAAGTGCTGGGAGGTGTGTGTGAGCTCCCCTACAGCTGGTACCAACTGTAAACTAGCTTGGATGGCTAGGGATAAACTGACCAGAACCCGACTGGATAAAGAGAAAGATGTTTGACACTGTGAGCTAGTGTAGATTGCTGTAATTTGATGGTTTTCTCTGGACTGGACTTTGCTTATGGATGCAGATGTTCAAAGTTCAAACTGGAATAGAAGATTTGTCAAGACTAAAGAACATGCTTGTCTCCTCAGAGTACTGGTTTGATAGGGACAGGCAATTTAAACACTGGCAATCTAAAATGGGAGGAGATAAAGGCATGGAGTGGCTGGCTTACAAGATTTCATGGCTGTGCTTACACTCAAAATGAGGGGGACAAGGGAGGATCACTACTGAATAGATTCCTCTTTTCCTGATGGGTCTGGGAAAGAGAGGGTGGGGGAAGATCCCGACAGGATTATGTTATTCAGTTGTGGGTGTTGATTGTTAACTGGGTTAGTTGTGATTGTAAAAACTGTAATTGTAGAAGCTATAACTGTGAAAGAGTAGACTAAGGGAGAGGCACTGCTGGACTGGAGTACTGTGGCCATACCTAAAGTCCCTTAAAGGTTTTGCTATTCTGATACCTCATGAGGCTCAGAGCAAGGGAATAATCTTCTTTTAGTTAAACTTTATCAAGCACCAGAAAGGGTGAAGCCAATATGACTATTGGAGAACCTGGCCAGATCAGATAGACATTTGCAGCAGACCAGAATGACTGATACCTGAGTAATCTCACCCTTTGCACTCTTTGCCCTACTGAGGGACTAATTGTTAATGACTGTTTTGGACTGGTAAAATGATTGAGAGGGGAAGGTTATCCTCCAAGTACGAAAAAGCCATGGGCTAGAAAAGCCAGGGGGTGGCCTGCAGTGCGATGGATTGCTTTTGTGTGGCCCTTCTCACCATTCATTGTAACTCTCACTCAAGCAATTGGATGAGACTGTGCAAATAAGTTAATTGTGGCCCACCAAGGGGATTGGTCAGTTTTGTCATCCTGCTGGACTTAAAATGACCCACCCCAGAGGCAGGAAGGAAAGGATCTCATCACCACCAAGGAAGAAAGGCCAAGAGCAGAGTACATCCTTTGAACCAAGATCCCTGTGATGAGAAGCTCCTAGAACCAGGAGACCAAGAGAGAGAGAAAGAGAGACAGAGTGCTGTATCACTGAAGATAATGAGAAGCGGTGGCAGAGAAATGGTGGCAAGAGAGACCAGCAGTAGACTGTGCAGAAGGCTTCTCGGACCACGGAGTGAGAAAGCCAAGTGCCTTTGGGAAGCAGGCTTGCTGGAGGAGTAGGATGCCTCCAGTCTCTTGTCGGAGCTGGGTTTTCTGACCCCTGGAACTATAGCTGAGCTTCTTATGGCCAAGGCTTACTGGAGGAGTAGGCTGCCTTGGGGCACTTATCAGCAGAGCTAAAAGAGCTTTGTAACACTTGTCTGATCAGGGCAGAGGCCAAAGGGTCAGAGAGGTGTGCCTGTAGGCACAGCTGAAAAGAGGCTTTCCTGATGGAAGAACTGTATCCGGAGCGTTCCTGAACCTGAACTGTAATCTTTTACTTTCCTAATAAACCCTGTAACTGTGAGTATGGTCTGTGAGTTTTGTGTGTCCATTGCAGTTAGTTATTGAACCCAGCAGAGAAGTAGAGAGTGCAGTAGGAGGGGCTGTAGGTGTCAGAAATGGTAAAGGTGGCAGAGAAAGTAGACACGTCTGACCTCCACCTCATAGGAATCAGCCTTGGGCTGTTAATTTTAATTCTTCTTTCCCCTTGTGAAGTTAGAGACAATCAGATGCCACCGTCACACCATTTTGCAGGTTCAAACATGTTGTGAGGATGGCACAGGACCAGCCAAACAGCATTTTGTTCTGTTATGCATAGGGTCACTATGAGTTGGAACTGACTCAATGGCACTTGACAATAGCCACCACCCCAATTCAATCTACTATGATGGAGTGGATTTAAGGATGAGGAGCAGAGTATTCTGATACATAAGTCCGTCTCTTCCTTAGCTGTGGACTGACTTAAGAAGGAGGTGTGAAGGAAAGAAAGAAAAGATTGATACTTTTTCATTCAACAAATGTTTGTTAAGTGCATCCTTTTTGCCAGGTTTTTTAGCATCAGTTATTCAATAGATCCATAATATCTGTATCACATATAATAATGCTAGCATTGCTACTAAAACTCTGGAATAGAAATCCAAAGACAATGATTTTCTTTTAAATTCTACGGTGACTTTGAGCAAATCGACTGCCCACTCAGGGACTCACTTGTCTCATCCATAAAATAAGAATGTTGAACTGGATAAAACCTAGAAGACTCTTCTTTGTCTAAAATTCAGTGATACTGGCTCTTTGAGTAACATTTTATTATTCATTTACAAAATGAGAAGGTTTGCAGGGGTGGCTTATTTCAAAGATGGTAAAATATGTTTTTCAAATATACTGAGTGCTATATAAATGCGAAGCAGTTGTGTGGGTTTAGATATACTTATTGCTTTGCTGTTACCTTTCATTAACCACTACGTCTCTTATATTTCAGGCTCTATATTTATATACTATTAAAATAGAAAGAGCCCAGTTTATGAACATGCATTTCCTAGAACAGGCTCAAAGCATTTGCTTCTTTTTTTTGGGCAGGGGTGGGGGGGTGAGGAAGGGGGATAGAAAACTGCACACTAAATCCCTACAGCTAAATTTTTATTTTATTCTTTTCTTGTGATTTTTATCTTCTTTTTGTTGCCTTATTGAAATCTTGTGGTGGCATAAAACATCTTTTTTACTTTGTGGCATGTGACTCCTTACTCCCAGAGGCTGACTTCATCTCTTACTCTTGAAAAAGTTTACATTTTTCTTACTCAAGAAGAATAACGTGGGAGGCCTCACACTACCTGATTTTAGAACCTATTATACCACCACAGTAGTTAAAACAGCCTGGTATTGGTACAACAACAGTTACATAGACCAATGGAACAGAATTGAAAATCCAGACATGAATTCATCCACGTATGAGAAGCTTATATTTGACAAAGGCCCAAATTCCATTAATTGGGGAAAAGACAGTCCCTTTAACAAATGGTGCTGGCATAACTGGATATCTATCTGCAAAAAAAATGAAAGAAGACCCATACCTCACACCATGCACAAAAACTAACTCTAAATGGGTCAAAGACCTAAATATAAAATCAAAAACGATAAAGATCATGGAAGAAAAAATAGGCAATGATAAGAGCCATAATACATGGCATAATAGAATACGAACCTTAAATAACAATGCACAAGCACCAGCAGAGAAACTAGATAACTGGGAGCTCCTAAAAATCAAACACTTATGCTCATCAAAAGACTTCACCCAAAGAGTCAAAAGACAACCTACAGACGGGAAAAATTTTTTGGCTACGACAAATCCGATCAGCGTCTAATCTCTAAAATCTACAAGATACTGCAAAACCTCAACAACAAAAAGACAAATAACCCAATTAAAAAATGGGCAAAGGATATGAACAGACACTTCCAAAGAAGACATTCAGGCAGCTAACAGACACATGAGGAGATGTTCACGATCATTAGCCATTAGAGAAATGCAAATCGAAACCACAATGAGATATTATCTCACCCCAACAAGGCTAGAATTAATCTAAAAAACACCAAATAATAAATGCTGGAGAGGTTGTGGTGAGACTGGAACACTTATACACTGTTACTGGGAATGTGAAATGGTACATCTACTTTGGAAATTGATTTGGTGCTGTGTTAAAAAGCTGGAAATAGTAGTACCATACCACCCAACAGTCCCACTCCTTGGAATATATCCTAGAGAAATAAGAGCTGTCACATGAATAGATATTTGCACACCCATGTTCATTGCAACACTGTTCATGATAGCAAAAAGATGGAAACAACCTAGGTGCCCATCAGCAGACAAACGGATAAACAAATTATGGTATATTCCATATAACAATGGAACACTACGCAATGATAAAGAACAATGATGAATCCATGAAACATAACATGGAGGAATCTGGAGGGCCTTATGCTGGGTGAATTTAGTCAGTTGCAAAAGGACAAATATTGTATAAGACCACTATTATAAGAACTCAAGAAAAGGTTTAAACACAGAAGAAAACATTCTTTGAGGGTTACAAGGGTGAAGAGGGAGGGGATATTCACTAACTAGATAGTAGACAAAAATTATCTTAGGTGAAGGGAAAGACAGCACACACTACAGGCGAAATCAGCACAACGGACTAAACCAAAGATAAGAAGTTTCCTAAATACAACCAAACACTTCGAGGGACAGAGTAACAGGTGTGGGGGTCTGGGGACCATGGTTTCAGGGGACATCTAGGTCAATTGGAATAACAAAGTTTATTAAGAAAATGTTCTGCATCCTACTTTGGTGAGTGGCGTCTGGGGTCTTAAAAGCTAGTGAGTGGCCATCTAAGATGCATAAATTGGTCCCAACCTACCTAGAGTAGAGGAGAATGAAGAACACGAAAGATACAAGGAAAGTATTAGCCCAAGAGACAGGATGGGTCACATAAACCAGAGACTTCATCAGCCTGAGACCAGAAGAACTAGATGGTGCCCACCTACCACCAATGATTGCACTGACAGGGAACACAACAGAGAATCCCTGACGTAGCAGGAGAAAAGTAGGGTACAGAACTCAAATTCTAGTAAAAAGACCAGACTTAATGGTTTGATTGAGACTGGAGGGACCCCGGAAGACATGGCCCCTGGACTTCCTGTTAGCCCAAAACTAGAACCATTCCTGAGGCCAGCCCTTCAGACAAAGATTAGACAGGACTATGGGACATAAAATGATACTTTTGAAGAGTGTGCTTCTTAACTCAAGTAGATACATGAGACTAAATGGGCAGCTCCTGTCCAGAGGCAAGATGAGAAGGCAGAGAGGGTCAGGAGCTGGTTGAATGGACACGGGAAATCTGGGGTGGAAAGGAGGAGTGTGTTGTCACAGAATAGGGAGAGCAACTAGGGTCACATAACAATGTATGAATAAATTTTTGTATGAGAGACTAACTTGAATTGTAAACTTTCTCTTAAAGTACAACAATAAAACAAAAAAAAAGAAAAGGTTTGCATTTTTCTCCCTTTACATCTATCCTCTTGGTGTCAATTGATAATTGCTACCTGAGACCCTGGGCCCACATATCTCAGGGTTGTCCTTGCAGGGAATAGTGAAATGGGCTGGCAATTTATGTGAAAGCTGAATTGCAAAGGTTTCAGGTTCTTCTGAAGTGTCCCTGGGTTTTGGCCTTAGAATACTTGTTTTCTCCTGCAACCTCCACTACTGTATTACTCTATGTTTAGACGGTTTCTTAACATTTCTAAGTTTCAAAGTTCTTACTAGGAAAATATAAATATCTACCTCTTTTGTTTTTTGTGACACTGAAATGAAATTAAAAACCAAACAAACAAACAATAAAAAAACCTAATTGTATACACCTAACAGATTGCTTGGTATATTGTATGTTCTCAATAAATATAAAGATCTTCATATCCCCCCGTATCTTTCTCAAGCTCCTCGTCACGTTTCACTTTTTCTTCATAGCACTTATGAAGAAAAAGATATATGTATCAAATATGTATTTGTAAGCTTATATATTGTCTGATTAGTCTACTAAATTTCCCAGAGCATGGACTTGTCTTTTTCACTGATATAATTCTAGCACCTAGTACAGTGTCTAGAACTAAGTAGGTTGTAAATATATATTTGTTACATGAAAGAATGATAGACATTTTTATTGTGGTAATATTATCCTGATTATTACAGAAAATGCTTAGAAATTAGGACTTATACTGGCCTACATTCATAAAACAAAAAATAATAAGGATCAAGAAAGACACTCAGTTTTTGTACTGTGTCCCACATTCACTGACATTATAATTATAGACTAATTTCACAGTTTCTATACGGATAAGAATCAAACTTAAAAAAAAACGTAAGGCAATATTTTCTATTTTTCTATTGGTTTTCTTCTATAACTCCTCTCATATAAAATCATTGAATTTTAGAGCTGGCAGAGACCATGAAAGCCTCAAGCCATTATCCTTTTCATCAGTATTGTTGACTACTCATAGATCGATCGAGCACTTACATCCACTGAATAGACGTTCATCAGAGAAAGATTGTCTCTTTCTTCTTGTAAAGTTTTCACTATTAGATGGATATATCAAACATTCATTGAACATATATAAATTGTGTGTCTTCAATTCTATTTTGGGCCATATATTGTTCTATGTGTTTGAGACTAAGATAAACTATCACTTTATACAAAGAGCTCACAGTCTGGAGACGGAGTCAGAAGAAACTCACCAAGTACTACAAAATCTAATATGAATTATAATAAAGTTGTACACAAAATCGTAGGGAGGAAGAAGAAAAGGATGTGGTGATCAACATAGTCATAGTGGATTCTGTAATAAATGAGCTTAATCTTAAAAGACATGTAAGACTTAATTAGATACAGAAAGTAAAAAGGGCACTCAGTCAAAGAAATGTGTACATATAAAGATGGAAAGGTGAGAGAGAGCATGATTTGGTGAACCATAAATAATTCTGTGTCATAAGAGGTGGTTTATCCTGGGAAGTCACAGGCTATGAGGCTGGAGAATTGGACAGGGATACTAACTTGAAACATCTAGCATGTCAGGCTGAATTCCAATTCAACCTTTATATTTTTTTATATTTTAATCTCTGAAGACATGTAGGGTAGCAATGTGATAAAATTTGTAGTTTAGAAAGATCATGATTTCTAAAGCAGTGTGCAAGGGAATGGAAACAGTGGTGAAACTAGGGGCAAGTTTACTGAGCTAGAATGCCAAAAGAACAAACAGATGATTCAAAAACGAAAACCACAGACAAAATGGTGTTTGGAATTAAACATAAAACTTTTAAAGACTGTATCTTGAAAACAGAATATGAAACATGGTGGATGGCATGATTCACTGTCCAGATGCACCTTCCAGAATGAAGACTTATCACCGCAGTTGCTGGGAGTGCTGCATACAGACTGCCCTCAGCTGTCAACTCCCTTTGGGTATTGCCTTGGGCTACCATGCCCAAGGTCAAGCTCGCTACTGCATGTTGATGCATCCAAAGACTGATTGATGCAAGGGTATAAAATCAGGGCCTCTTACTTTAACACTGAAAAAGCTCTGAAAAACTTAGAAGGATCATACCATCTTCAGAATTCCTTCAGAATTCAGTGTTGGCTGAAGCTTTTAACAAACTGCATCATAGCTTGACTTCTCCCTCAGCCCAACTCTGCTTACTTCCCTTGCCTTTCACAAATGTCAATTCCAAAAACAGTCTTTAACCAATCTCTTGCACACTAACTTCCATCTCAGAGTCTGCTTCCTGGGGGTCAGATCAGAGACATAAAATTTTATTTCCCATGTTTTCTTTTTGTAAGTTTTTTCTTTTACTTCCACTAAATTCAATTAAATTCCAGAGCCACATATTTCTATTGGTGATTATAATTACATTCAGCTTTTAAAATAAGTACTCGTTTTAGCTATTCAGCAACAAAATGTAAAATGTTGATGCAATCACAGTGCTGCATAATCAGCTCACAGAATGAAAGAGCTATATCTCATATCACCCAGGAATGATGGTATTTCCATGTTTAAGGGCACTGGCTTCAGAATCTTCACTCATATTAAACATTAAAAATTGTAATGTCATAAAGAAAAGAAAGAAACATCTCAAATTTTTATGTGATTTCTGTTTCAGGTTTTCTATATAAACATAATAATAAAAAGGAAGCCCTGCTTAAAATGTAATCATATTAAAACTATTAAAAATATCTAAGACAGCAAGTAAGAGTAATATGAACAGTCTTCTTAATAAATTATGTTTTCTAATACCCGGAAGCATCCTTGAAAAGCCAAATTTAAGAAAATTACAATATTGGCAGCACAATTATAATATTTAAAAAGCCTCTATGTGATAATGATCTGAATCGCATGGATATACTATATTAACCTACGTTCTATAATTCAAAAGGTTGCTTAAGAATCTTTCAGTGCATTTCTAATTATAAGCTTCAGTATTGTTGAATTTTAAAAAGTAGATTTTTATTTGGATGAAATATAAGAGCTAAAAATATTTTTTTATGACTTCTATATCAGCAATTCCAAATTGAAAACATTTCCAAATATTATATTTCCTAATTGCAAAGATAACTAGGCAAGTTAACTCTCCCTGAAATCTTAGGCAAATTACTGAACTTCTCTGGTTAGTGATCTCCTCATCAATAAGTAAGAGAGTATAATTAGATTATTTTAGGGTTTCTTTTTACCTCTGGCTGTATATGAATTTCCAGAATTCACACTAATATTCAGATAAACTCTTTTTCTGTTTTTTGGTGTGAACCATTCCATAGATATTGGTGGGAATATTGTGTCATTCTCAGAATATATAATGATATTTAAAAGAAAATAACCTGGCCTTTTGAAGAAAGCTGAGTGTACACTTTGTTTTGTAAACTTCCATAGGTTTTGGAAGATTATAGTGCAGTCATTTGGAATGAATCAGATGGGGAGTGTCTAGAAGTAGAAAGAAGTTATGAGAACTCAGAGAGAGTTATGAATGCAAGAGAATGATAGATGACAAGAGAGTTGACACAATCTGTAGACTTTGGTAGATGGACACAATTAAGCACTGGGGGACAACACAGGGAAAGAGTCCCCCATTGGTTGACTCCAACCTGAAGAAGAGGAGAAGGAAGCCTGTTGATATAGTAAGGTCAGCCATCTGGGCTCAGGGAATCTATTATTTATACTACAATCCAGCTAATCTTACAAACTTCAAATGTGATTATAATATTCTCCATTTAAAACTCTTCCATCTTCAGTGGCTTGGTAAGTTTTCAATGGACTCATACAGCCCTGTGCAATCCAGCTTCTGTTTCATTCCTTAGTCACAAATTTTATCATTCTCTATTTTATTCTCTGCAATCCAGCTAGGCTGAATTTATTTAGTTTCTTCAAATGGTACATTATCTCTTACTTCTGCTGCATTTGGAAGTCATTCTTCCTCAAATAAGTCCCATCCCACTGTCCTGCAATCACAACTTCATGATCAGCTTGTTAACTTGTTATTGCCTATTTATTGTCTATCTTTTCTGAGAGGTTTTAAGCTCCGTGGATCTCTTTCTCTTGTTGCTATTTCCCATATAGTAACACAATGTCTGGCGTATAGTATTTACTTAATAAATATTTATGGAATAAATCAGAGGATTCTGATTTTTTTGGGAAAGTATATAAATGTATTTTAATTGCCACAGATTAATAAAAAAAAACCCAAAATATACAGAGCTTATAGTGATCAAAATTAACTTCTTACATTCAGTCATAGCAAATGTTGCAAAGAAGTATCAAGTACTTGTCCTTATTTCGAGACATTGAGATCTAGAACATATCCAGAATTAAAATGATATTTTATATATTAGGAAAGCATAATTTTTTGAAATAATACAGGCTCTATACATTTACACTGTATTGACAGAACTTCTACCATTCCATATGTGCTATATAAAATAGAAGATATTTTGCTTCTGTATCCCAAAATGCAATTTTTCAGCAAATTTTTATTGACCAATAATATTGATGTGCCAGATACTAGTCCAGGTGCTAGAGATAAATTCTTGATGCAAGTAACAAAGCCTCTGCCTTTTTGAAGCTTACATGCTAATTTGTTGATAGGTCAATATATAGAAAAACTCAGTATATAGTAGTTGAGATGGAGATTAAGTAGAGGAAAATAAATCAGGGTAAATGTATGAAAAATGATATAATCAGGTGAAAGAAACCACAGCAATTTTTTTTTGTTTGTTTGTTTAAAAGGGAACTTAATATAAAGCATTATTAACTAAGTAAACCAAAAAACCAAACCCATTGCTGCTGAGTCAATTCCAACTCATAGCGACCTTGTAGGACAGAGTAGAACTACCCCATAGAGTTCTCAAGGAGCGGCTGATGGATTGAAACTACTGACCTTTTGGTTAGCAGCCATAGCACTTAACCACTGTGCCACAAAGGCTCTAGATTAACTAGGTAGGATATGGCTAATTACTGAAAAGAGTAAAAAGCGAATTCGAAGTTGTGACAGTGGTATCGACTCCAGACTGCATCTGCCACCTCTACGGCTGGGGGAAAATGGAACAAGGAAGAAAGTTAGAAACTTAAGAGAAAGGGTTCCAAAAGATTGATATTCAATAAAGAGATTACCCAGCTGCTGTGAAAACACATTGCCTACTGCCTAACGGAAGAGGAAACTTGCTGGAGGCCACCCAGAAACTATGAGAACGACCTGCCATCACAGGGAAATGCTAAAGTGACCATCTGTATGTAGAGTAAGTTGCCACCGCTGGAAAAACAAAAATATGAAGAAAGAAAAACACTGTCCCTTCTTCCTCTTCCAGCCTTACATTCTTCCTCCAGTTCCTCCTCAAGAGGAGCCCGAGAGTGAGCCAGCTGGCAAAGGAGAAATGTAGCCTTCAGAGACCAGCTCCCATAGCAAGAAATAGGCCAAAGAAGGGTGACTGTGTAGTTGTTGTTAAGTGCCATTGAGTCAGTTCCAACTCATAGCTACCTTATGTCCAACATAACAAAAGACTGCCCTGTCCTGCACCATCCTCATAATTGTTCCTGTGTTTGAGCCCATTGTTGCAGTCAATGTTTCAATCCATCTTGTTGAGAATCTTCCTCTTTTTTGCTGACCCTATACTTTACCAAGCATGATGTCCATCTCCAGGAATTAGTCTTTACTGATAACGTGTCCAGAGTACGTGAGATGAAGTCTTGCCATGCTTGCATCTAAGGAGCATTCTGCCTGTACTTCTTCCAAGACAGATTTGTTCATTCTTCTGGCAGTCCCTGGCATATTCAATATTCTTCCCAAACACCATAATTCAAAGGCATCAATAATTCTTTGGTCTCCCTTATTCATTGTCCAGCTTTCGCATGCATATAAGGTGATTGAAAATACCATGGCTGGGGTCAGGTGCACCCTAGTCCTCAAAGTGACATCTTTGCTTACCAACACTTTAAAGAGATCTTTGCAGCAAATTTGTCCAATGAAATACACCATTTGATTTCTTGACTGCTGATTCCATGGTTGTTGATTGGGGATCCAAGTAAAATGAAATCCTTGACAACTTCAATATTTTCTCCATTTATCATGATGTTGCTTGTTGGTCCAGTAGTGAGAATTTTTGTTTTATTTATGTGGAGGTATAATCCGTACTGAAGGCTGTAGTATTTGATCTTCATCAGTAAGTGCTTCAAGTCCTTTGTGCTTTCAACAAGGAAGCATCATCTTGCATCATCTGCATATCACATGTTGTTAATAAGTCTTCCTTCAATTGTGATGCCATATTTTTCTTCATATAGCCCAGCTTCTTCAATTACTTGCTCAACATACAGATTGAATAAATATGGTAAAAGGATACAACCCTGATGAACATCTTACTTGATTTTAAACCACACAATATTCTGTTCCAACGAAAGCCTCTTGGTCTATGTACAGGTTCCCCATGAGCACAATTCAATGTTCTGGAATTCCTATTGTTCACAGTGTTATCCATAATTTCTTATGATCCACACAGTCAAATACATTTGCATAGTCAATAAAACACAGGCAAACATCTTTCTGGTATTCTCTGCTTTCATCCAAGATCCAACTAAAATCAGTAATTGTATCTCTGATTCCATGTCCTCTTCTGAATCCAGCTTGAATTTCTGGCATTTCCCAGTTGATGTACTGCTGCAGCTGTTTTTCAGTTATCTTCAGCAGAAAGTTACCTGGGTGTGATATTAATGATATTCTTTGATAATTTCTGCAATCTGTTGAATCACCTTTCTTTGGAATGGGCACAAATATGAATCTCTTCCAGTCAGTTGGCCAGGTAGCTGTCTTCAAAATTTCTTGGCCTAGACGAGTGAGGGCTTCCAGCATCACATCGTTTGCTGAAACATTTCACTTGATATTCTGTCAATTCCTGGAGCCTTGTTTCTCACCAATGCCTTCAGTGCAACTTGAACTTCTTACTTCCATACCATCCATTCTTGATCATATGCTACCTCCTGAAATGGTGGAAGATCAACCAGTTTCTTTTAGAACGATGTTTGTGTATTCCTTCCATTTTCTTTTGATGTTTCCTGCGTCATTCAATATTTTGTGCATAGTATCCCTCAGTATTTCAATTCCAGGTTTTAATTTTTTCTTCAGTTCTTTCAGCTTGAGAAATGCTGAGCATGTTCTTCCCTTTTGGTTTTCTAACTCCAGGTCTTTGCACATTTCATTATAATACTTTACTTTGTCTTCTTGAGCTGCCCTTTGAAATCTTCTGTTCAGTGCATTTACTTCATTTCTTCTATTCACTTCAGCTACTCTGCGTTCAAGAGCATATTTCAGAGTCTCTTCTGACTTCCATTTTGCTCTTTTCTTTCTTTTCTGTCTTTTTAATAACCTTTTGCTTTCTGTATGTGTGATATCCTTAATGTCATCCTAGAACTTGTCTGGCCTCTGGTCATTAGTGTTCAATGCGTCGAATCTGTTCTTGAGATGGTCTCTAAATTCAGGTGATATACTCAAATTTGCAATTTGACTTTCATGGACTTGTTTTAATTTCTTCAGCTTCAGTTTGAACTTGCATATGAGCAAGTAATAGTCTGTTCCGTAATTGGCCCCAGGCATTGTTCTGACTGAGGATATTGAGGTTCACCATCGTCGCTTGTCTCTTTCCACAGATGTAGTGAATTTGATTCCTATGTATTTCATCAGGCGAGGTCTACATGTATAGTCACAGTTTATGTTGTTGAAAAATGATATTTGCAATGAAGAAGTTGTTGGTCTTGCAAAATTCTATTATGAGATCTCTGGTGTCTTTTCTATCACCAAGGCCATATTTTCTGACTACTGACCCTTCTTCGATTCCAACTTTCTGTTCCAATCCCAGTATTTATCAGTGCATCTTGATTGCATGTTTGATCATTTTCTGACTGCAGAAGTTGCTAAAAATCTTCAGTTTCTTCATCTTTGACATTAGTGGTTGTTGCATAAATTTGAATAATAGTCATATTAACTGTCATTCCTTATAGGCGTATGAATATTTTCCTATCACTGACAGTGTTGTACTTCAGGATAGATCTTGAAATATTCTTTTTGACAATGAATGGGACTCAATTCCTCTTCAATTTGTTATTCCCAGCATAGTAGACCATATGATTGTGTAATTCAAAATGGCAATACCATTCCATTTCAGCTCAATAATGCCTAGGATACCAGTCTTTATGCCTTACATTTTATTTTTGACCATTTCCAATTCTCCTAGATTAATAGTTCATAAATTCTATGTTCAGATTATTAATGGATGTTTGCAGCTGTTTCTTCTCATTTTGAGTCATGCCACCTCAGCAAATGATGATCCCAAAAGCTTTAGTCCATTCACGTCATTAAGGTCCAGTCTACTTTGAGGAGGCAGTGTATTTTGTGTGCCTTCCAACCTGTGGGGCTCATCTTCAGACAGTGTTCCTCAGCTATTTATAAAGTTTTCACTGGCCCATATTTTTTAGAAGTATATCACCAGATCTTTCTTCCTAGTATGTCTTAGCCTGGAATCCCTGCTAAAACCAGTCCACCATGGGTGTCTCTGCTGATATTTAAAATACTGGTGGCATTGCGTCCAGCATCACGTAAGCCACCACAGTACAACAAACTGACAGCTGAGTGTTGGATAGTCTCATGAGGAAACTTTATTTTTAGATTTTTGTAAGGTACTCAGTCCATGTTAAAATAAATAATAGAAGAAGAATAGCAAGAGATTTTAGTTCTTCTCTACAAGGTGAAATGCTATGTCTTATCAATTCCTGTATTCTTTACATTGCCTATCAAAATGCCTAGCACATAACTAGTACTCTGTTTACAATGGTTGGAAAATTATAATGGTAATTAGACTAGTAAACTGGTATTCTTTTTCTGTATCAAAACCCCACCTAGTTTTTCAGCAGCCAGGGTCACTTTGGAATGCCATTTACCTCCCTGTACTTCATTCTTTTCATCCACGGTAATACTACTACATTTTAAAATTTTTTTTACATACTTCAAGAGTTTCAGAGAGCTGTAAACACCAAGTTTTATTATCCAATTACATTTTGTGCAATTGTAACCAAAAACTTGTGCAATCAGTTTCTTTCAAAGAGGTACATTCTCTATTTGAATCCGGTTGATTTTGCAGTGAATGGCTAAGGTCTGAGCATAAATTCAGGTGGGTGGTTGTTAGTGGGCAGCCTGATTTCCATAGACATTTTCCATGAAAATGGAGTACCGTGGTCCAACCTTAAAACAAATCATAAAATGGAAAGGAAAGACCTAAACTAAATACAGATATGAATGTTATGTGGATTTTACAGTAACTTTTTCATTCAGGAATTGAAGTGCTAAAATAAAATGAAGGGAAATATACCTCAAATGAGGCAATGTATTAAAACACTAGAAATCGCAATATTTCTACTCTTAAAACAAAGAGCGAGAAAGCACAAATGGAAGTTTAGGGAAACACTCAGTATGTGAAATAAGTTTGGGAGCTGTTTAAAGTGAATAGTAAATGGTCTGGCATAAAAGAATGAAAACAAAATGGAATTAGCAATAGCCATCATTTGTGAATTTCACAAAAACCATAAAATTAGATAAAATGGAAGTTCAAACATTGTTTAGAAATATTTGAGAGACTGATGTGTTGTTTCAGATGGGTATGTTCTAGATTTATATCGATGATTAATTTTATACTCACAATAGTCCATCCTTAAGCTAATTTTGTAACCAGGGTATAGAATATGGTGATTAGCCAACCATGAGGTACACACCTACTTCTATTAGGGCATGGTGTCAGCCTCACTCAAATTACCACTGATGGAAGACAAATGTGTTTCTCCAAAGGGAAATCAACGTTTATTTCCAGCAGCAGGATAATGGAGGTGGAGCAGCCAAAAACAACAAATGTCCACTAAGTGAACATGATCCCAAGCATTTTATATATATATATATATATATATATATATATATATATATATATATATATATATATATATATGTATTTTTTTGGTAAAGCTTAACCATTTGCCCCACCCAGGCACACACAGTACATATATATATATATGTATATATATACACATATGTATATATGTATATACACCCACATATATGCTTACTTGTCTATTCTATTCTATACTATTCTGTTCTGTTCTATTCTGTCCTGTCTCATCTTGTCCCATCCCATCCCATCCTATCCTATCCTTTCTCTGAGCCCTGAGTGTTGCAGTAGTTAAACTTTCAGCTGCTAACCGAAAGTTCTGTGGTTCAAACCTACCAGCTGTTCCACGGGAAAAAGATGTGGCTTTCAACTTCTGTAAAAATTGCAGCCTTGGAAACCCTATAGTGCAGTTCTACTCTGTGCTATAGGATCACTATGAGTCGGAACCTACTCAATGGCACACAGCAACACCATGTTATATTAATGTTATGTTATGTCATGTTATGTAATATATAGTAAAACCTGTGAAAGCTTGAACCTGTGTAAGGTGGAAACCGGTGAGAGAAGGAAAGCTCAAATATTTTCCACTAATAGAGAGTGATAGAAATGTGGTAAGACTGCTCCCTGTCAAAGGTGGAAAACTTGCGAGCCCAGAAAAACAAGTCAGTCTCTTTGAGTTCCATCTCTCACAGGTTTCATTGTATAATAAGTAAAATAGTAAAATATACTCATTTATTTATTTCCTAGTATAAAAAGTACTGGAATAACAAGGATTTGGTGGTAATGATCTTTAAGTAAACTCATCTTTGGTTGGGTTTTAACATGAAATGTCAGCTTTGGTGACAATAGCAAGAATGAAGGTATGTTTGTCAATCTGATTTGATGAGAAGTACGACTGCCAATGTGGCTACAAACGATTACATTTCTTGATCTGGGTCTTTGAAATAAATGTCATAATCACTAGTAAATCCATGATTTTATTTTTGGGTTTTGTGGAAGAGAAACAGGAAAGACTGAGGGAAGTGTATAACTCCCTTCAGCAATGGAAAAATAAAATAGCTCATGTCAATATCTTCTTTAGTGCTATTTCAATGTTGTGGGTTTCATTACTATATTTTTCCCCAAAGAGGTTGATTAAATAAAACCAAGACAGTACATTTTCATAAAGCTGAGAAAAAAGAGAAAAAGGCAGTCGTAACCATAGGGAGTGGGAAAAATAGTGTATGAACAGTTTTCACTGCAAAATTTAAAATTGGAAGAGCTTAAGTGAGTTAGAGAATGTCTTAATTGGTAGATTGGTTGTTTATAATGAATATTATGGCTCTACTTCTTGGCACTTACAGTATTTGAAGAACATTAGTATAATTAAAGAGATTCAAGAAATGACTGTATATTCCAAAATGTTTGCTTGGTTTATATAATGCTGTATTTTTAATCAAGTGTGTGGAGGAAGTAAAAGGAACTAGTTTGCTTCTGGAGGAAAAGTGATATAGCAAAAAATAAATAAAAAAAGAAAATAAAGGGATTGAAAACCAGAAATTAAATCTTCCACTGTCATTAGTGAACTATTGACTTTGGTCTAGTTACAGGCTCTGAATTTTCCTATCTGTACAATAGATAAATTGAGCTTAAATCCAGGCCCTGATAGTTGTTAACTGTTTGGTTTTGGTCAAGTTACATAACTTCATTGAGTTCCATTTTGTTTTGTTTTAATTGTGGTAAATATATATGTAACAAAACATTTGCGGTTTCAACATTCTTCACATGTACAGTTCAGCTTTTATATCTGTGGAGATAGGAATTCCCACCCCACAGAATCGTGATGATCATTAAATGAACTGCTATTTTTAAAAAGCACTATGTAAATCTTAAAGCATTATTGGACGTTACCACTTTTTACTAAAAGATATAATCTGTCCTTGAGAAATAATTAACAAATGGATTTTAAAGTAGCATGCTGTTCTGAAATGCTAAACGTTCAGTAGCATTTAACATATAAAAAACAGTTAAATTCTGTACCTAAAGTAAATTGTAATGTAAAGATTTTAAATACACATCTGATCATATATATCACAGCTGTAACCAAGGGCTTTTAAGACACTGACTCTTCCTACCTCTTGAAATGTATTTCTCACACTTTGTCAGTCACCTCAAATACTCCCTTCTCACCCCCACTGTAGTATTCTTTGCTTTGGAGCACAAAGTATTTGCAACTTCTTACAATAATATTATAAAACCAAGCCAAATCCATTGCCGTTGAGTCTATTCTGACTCATAGTAACCCTATAGGACAGAGTAGAACTGCCCCATTTCCAAGGAGTGGCTGGTGGATTCAAACCACTGACCTTTCGGTTAACAGCCAAGTGCTTAATCATTGTACCACGAGGGCTCCTTTCCTATGATATACCAAACAAACAAACAAACAAACAAAACCTCATAGCGATTGCAACTCATAGCGACCCTATAGGACAGAGTAGAACTGTCCGGTAGGGTTTCCAAGGAGCGGCTGGCAGATTCAAACTGTAGACCTTCTGGTTAACAGCCAAGCTCTTAACCACTGCACCACCATGGTTCCTTCTTATGACACAGCTGCTTTTATTTTCCAGAGAATCAGTTTATTTCTCAAGGTCTCAAGGTGAGAAAGAATGAACATAGCATGTCTGGTTACACAATCCTTGCATGGTTCCACAGGAGCATGGAATCATGATCGACCCTTGGCTAACAACTGGGAAAGTGGCCTCAAATTTCCTTTACATTAGTGATTGATGATATTATATTGTAATCCTAGGGAAGAATGGGACATGATCTGCTAGCTTGTCAGGCTTGCCCAGCAGAATGTATCATACACATCTGGTATCTGTGTTGGGGTTCTGAGTATCATGACTGCTCAAGTAATGGGAATGTGCCTACATGACCAGCATCCATGAAAGTCTTAAACCCTGAGATTCCAGGGGGCTTCCCTAGGCAAGACATCTCACATGCATCTCTGTAGTTTACTACTAGAGAAAAAGTGCATCTGTGAGATTCTGGTGAGGGAATGACTCAGACTCCTTCATCTGACCTCTCTGGACTTTGCCCCCCCGCAAAAAAAAAAATATATATATATATACATTTTTTTGCTGCTGCTTTTACTTTGTATCCATTGCTGTAATAAATCTTAACCATGAATATAACCTGATGTTGAGCCCTGTGAGTTCTTCTGGTGATTAACTGAACTTGAGGGTAGTCATGGGACCCCTAACACAATATTTAACCCCCCCAGTATTCCTATGATATAGGTACTATTGTTTTCCAGAGAATCCGATTACTTCCCAAAGTCTCAGAAACAGTGAGAGGCAAATTGGTATTCAGACTGAAGTAGTTTATCTCTATAATCAGAGCTCTTTTCTGTCCTAGGATCAACCCTGATACTTGTCTTTGCTTAGTAAACTCCTTGTACTCCATGATTTTTATAGGTGTTACCATCTCTGAGAAACTTGCTTGACTCCAAAACCTGTGCTAGCCAGTCACTGATGATATGAGGATTCTAGAGTAACTGCAGTTAAAGTAAACATAAAATTACAACATAATTATGTAAGTGCTCTGAAAGGGTAAACAAAAGATATTATGTTTACCTTAATTAAGCTACACTAAAATCCTCATATCATCAGTGATTGGCTAGCACAGTGCATACACATAGGATAACCCCAATAGATATTGGCTGTATGGATAGAGAGATGGCTGGCTGGCTGGCTGAATAGGTGAATGAATGGGTGGGTGGATGATTCCTCAGTTGGCATTTGATTAGAAATTAGAAGGACTGCCATCATTAATGGTATTTTTATAAATAAAATTTATGTAAAGTGAAGTACGCAAATCTTAATTACAAAATTTCATGATTTATACCTCAAGAAAACTGGTAAACTGTTAAAAATCTAATGAGTTTTGGCAAAATTTTTGGCCTTATAAGCAACTCCCTAATCAGGTTATAGAACTTTTTTATTCACCAAGAAAATCTTCTTGTACCCAATTCTAGACAATGCATTTCCCCCATCAGCAGCAACTATTCTGATTTCTATTATTATAGATTAATTTTGCCTATTATCAAGTTTAATATATAATTTATTAGTATGTACTTTTTGATGTCTGGCTTCTTTAGCTTAACCCAATGCTTTTGAGGTTTACCCATTTTGTTGCAACAGCGATTAATTTTTAAAGAACAAATATATTGCTGAGTAGTATTCTACTATATGAATTACATTCATCCACCTGTTGACAGATATTTGGGGTGTTTATGATTTTTGGCTAGTATGACTGGAACTCTACCACGCATCTGTACGTTTGTAGTACTGTGGTGGTTGCTTTATTGCTGTGATGCTGGATGCTATACCACTTGATATTTCACATACAAGCAGGGTCACCCGTGGTGGTCCACAGAAGCCAAAGTACACATTTTAGTGTATCTCACTTGAATTTAGAGACCATCTCAATAATAGATTTGACACATTAAACACTAATGACCATACACCAGACGAGCTGTGGGAGGACATCATACATGAAGAAGGCAAAAGGTCATTAAAAAGACAGGAAAGAAAGAAAAGACCAAAATGGATGTCAGAAGAGACTCTGAAACTTGCTCTTGGATGTAGAGTAGCTAAAGCTAATGAAAGAAATGAGGAAGTAGAAGAGCTGAACAAAGATTTCAAATGGCAGCTCGAGAAGACAAAGTAAAATATTATCATGAAATGTGCAAAGACTTGGTTAGAAAACCAAAAGGAAAGAACACACTCAACATTTCTCAAGCTGAAAGAACTGAAGAAAGAAATATTCAAGCCTCAAGTTGCAATTTTGAAAAAGAAATCATAGAAAAATGAAAAATATTTTGAATTAAATGATAATGATAGCACAATAAATCAATAGCTGTGTGATACAAGTAAACAAAACTTAAGAGATAAATACTTCTGTCAGAAAGAAGAAATATTTAAAATAAGTGATTTAGTATTTACTATAAGAAGCTAGAAAAATAAGAGCAAATCAAACCTAAATAAATTGCAAGGAAGGAAATAACAAGGGTAACGGCAAATATAAATGATAATGAAAAGAGTTATAAGGATGATGTTGTTGTTAGGTGCCATCAAATCATTTCTGACTCATAGCAATAGTACACACAACAAAACAAAACACAGCCAGGATCTGTGCCATCCTCACAATCCATTATTCTTGAGCCCATTATCACAGCCATATGTCAAACCATCTCCTTGAGGAATTTCCTCTTTTTCGCTGACCCTCTATTCTTCCAAGCATGACGTCCTTCTCCAGGGACTGGTCCCTCCTGAAAACATGTCCAAAAAACTTGGGACGAAGTCTTGCCATCCTCATTTCCAGGGAACACTCTGGCTGTACTTCTTCCAAGTCAGACGTGTTCCTTCTGCTGACAGTTCATGGTATATTCCATATTCTTTTCCAACACCATAATTCAAAGGCATGTATTCTTCTTCAGTCTTCCTTTCACACGCATATGAGGCAATTGAAAATATCATGGTTTGGGTCAGGTGTACCTTAGTCCTCAAAGTGACGTCTTTGCTTTCCAACACTTTTAAGAGGTCTTTTTGTGGCAGATTTGCCCAATGTAATACGTCATTTGATTTCTTGACTGCTGCTTCCGTGGGTGTTCATTGTGGATCCAAGTAAAATGAAATCCTCGGCAACTTCAATCTTTTCTCATTTATCATTATGTTGCTTATTGGCCCAGTTATGAGGGTTTTTGTTTTCTTTATGTTGAAGGCTGTAATTGCAGGTTGTTGATGAGCCTTCCTACAACCCTGATGGTGAGTTTTTCTTCATATAGTCCAGCTTTTTGGATTATTTGCTCAGCATACTGATTGAATTTCTTTGATCCATTGGTTATATAAAATATCTGGAAACATTGGAATTAAAATTTTAATTTAATTCTGTTGTGATCAGAGCATATATTCTGGAAGTTTCCAATTTTTTTAAATGTATAGAAAATTGTATTATGTCATAGCACATTCTTTATCTTGGTAAATACCCCATGTGCAGTTAAAAAATGTGTTTTCTGCATTTTTCTGATGAAGTATCCTATACATATTAATTAGGTAAGGTTGGTTGATAATATTCTTCAAACATTCTATACTCTAACTGAAATTTTGTCTAGGTCTTTAACAATTATGAGAATGTGTGTTGAGACTTCCATCTGTAACTGTGCATTTGTCTTTTTATCCCCTGAATTCTGTCAGGTTTTTCTTTTGAAATTATGTTTTTAGTTAGATATACAGTTAGAGTTGTTATGTCTTTCTGATGACTTGACAATTTTATCATTATCTCTAATAACATTCTGTATCTTGAAATCTTTTTTTTCATGTTGTTAATTTAGCCACACAAGCTTTCTTATCTAAAACTATTTAAACACACATTTCTTTTGTGCAACCTATAGTTGCATATTTATAAAATATGATAATATCTGATTTTTAATTGATGTTATTTGTTAGTATTTATTTATTTTAATCATTGATTTGGCTTGGCTTAAGTCTACTATTTTACTATTTGTTTTCTATTTCCCCCATTTGTACTATTGTTCCTCTGTTCTGCAATGCTGATTTCTTTTGGATCAATCATTTCTTTTGTATTATTATTAATGTTTTCTCTTTATTATCTGCCCCATGTTTTTACTTTCTCTTAGTGATTACTCTAGTGACTATATTGTTATTCATACTTTCAGTATTCTACCTTAGGTTAATATTTTACAATTTCATGTACTAACAAGACCCTTCCAACAGTCTAATTTATTTATCATGTCTATCCTTTGTGCTTTCATTGCAGTTTTTTTAATTCTATATGTTCAAATCCTATAATATAATGCTACTGAATTTGTATTTTGTCTTTAAAAAATAAAGAGAAAAGTATATTCTTTTATATTTATGCAAGTAAATGCAGTTTTTGGTGTTCCTCATTCTATCACATAAATTTTCATTTCTATATTATATTATTTACCTTCAAACTGAACATCATTTACCATACATGATAGAGCACATTTGCTGTTAATGAATTCTTTCAGACTTTATTTGAAAACGTCTTTATTTTACTTTCATTTTTGAAGGGTATTTTTGCTGAAAGGAGCCCTGGTGGCTCAGTGATTTAGCTGTTAACAGATATGTCAGTGGTTCGAACTCACCAGCTGCTCTGTGGGAAAAACATGTGGCAGTTTGCTTCCATAAAGATTTACAGAGACTTCTGGCAAAGTGGCGCTCTAGGCAGAAGCACCACGCCATCTCTCTGCAGCAAAGATCCAAAAAACTAAGCCGAACAGAGAAAACAACAATCCTGAAACCCTAAAACATCAAATGAAGAGATAAAGAACTCAGCCAAGCACCAAATGGAGTGAGAAAACTGACGGAGAATGGAGAGCGAGGAGAGATTCCCCTACCAGTTAATGCAGCATGGATCTGCCATCTTGGACTCCTATCGGAGACCAGCAGACAGGGGGTACGAGAGAGCAGCTTCACGGAGCTTCCAGCAGGAGACAAAACAACTGGTAATTTGCAATATACGCTTTCCCACCCCCCACCCTTCTTCACCCCCACTCGGGCATCTATGCTTCCCGTCACCACAATCTCTTGTCCAGGAAGCACCGGCTGCTTGGATTCCACCAGCCTGCACTAGCTGGCTCTCTGAGTGACATTTGTTGGCTGCTGGTATTGCTTTTTTTCTGCTTCTTTTGATTTCTTCCTTACCTCTCACCACCTCCCCCTCCTTTCACTCAAATACCTGGCTCCATGAGCCATCTTTGCTTTGTCCTGAGGGGCTGCGGAGCTCCGTTCGAGTGTGGAGCTGCTTCCCGGTCTGGGCTGCTGCACTGGTGAGATCTTGGGGATTTTGTTCATTTGTTTGTTTTGAATTGTTTGTTTGTTTTCTTTTCCTTTTCTTGAGTTGGGAGCCCGTTCTGGCCAGGTGGTGCTGTGTGGCTTGGAAACTGCCCCCTCGGCTTCCACAGACGTGCAGAGGGATCCCTTAGGGCATTTCTTTTCTCATTGTTTTTTTTTTTTTTTTTCTGTTTTCTTAGGGACTTTTCTTGTTCTTTTTTATTTTTTAAATTTGTTTAGTTTTCTTTTCCCTCTTTTTCCCTTTTTGTCTTTCTTCATTACTCAGTTTCTTGTCTCTCTATATCTTCCTTCTCTTTCTGTTCCCTGAATACCTGGCGTTGTATACCTCTACGCCTTCTAGCCAGGCTGTACTACAACACCTGAAAACAACTTCCCCAGACCTCAAGGCCACACCAGTGGGATCCCTGGGGACTTTGATGTTCTTTTCCCTTTCCGATTTTAATTTATTCATTCTTTTATTTTCTTTTATTTCTTCTTCTTCCCCTTTTTGTTTTTCTCCATTTCATAGACTCTCATCACTCCACTCCAATGGCAAGCTCCCCTAGCATTCTTTTTTGTTTGTATGTTTTTAGCTCCTGTTCCTCTCTCCTCTCTCCCATATCCATCTTAGCTCCACACAAAACAATCTCCCCACTACATCCTGCATACCTGCACTGTGCTCTTAACAACACACCACCAAGCAGCAGAGGCATGGCCTACTGGAACCTGCCCTATGCTGATTACTGACCCACCCTGGTGGCTGTAGTAAGTGCCACAAACAACCCGTCCCAGTAACTCCTCTTCATCTAGACCTGCCCTGCCGGACCATATCTGAGTGACTGACCCTGCCAATTGGAGAAGGAGGCGAAAAGTATTGTGCCCACAGATGAGGAAACAACAAAGAACACACAGCCTGCCTGCTCAGACATAGCCAAATTTAAAAAAAAAGGTAAGAAATAAACAAATCTACAATCAATAAACAAGAAAAATAACTACTGAATGCCATGAAGACAGCTGACAATATCAAAACATTTTCAAAAATCAGGACAGGATGGTTGCAGAAGGCATCTAAAATAAAACACCAGATGAAATTCCAGTGGAAGAAAATGCACTAGAACTACCTGATAGGGAATTCAAATCTGTAATACTCAGAATTCTCAAAGAGCTGACACAAAAAGCAAACAAAAATGAGGAAAAAATAGACAAATTCATGGAAAATAAAGACAAAAAATTGGAAGAATTCAGGAAAATAATGCAGTAACAAAATGCCAAAATAAATTCACAACTAGAAATTACACAAAGACAGCAACTAGAATTCCAAAAGATAAACAACAAGATTTCAGAAATGGACGGTGTCTTAGAAAGGCTGAGAAGCAGATTTGAAATGGCGGAAGACAGGATCAGTAGAATTGACGACAAACACTTGGATACAACTCTGTTTCAGGAAAACTCAGAAAAAAGAACAAAGAAAAATGAAGAGACCCTGAGAGTTATGTCGGATACAATCAAAAGCAAAAAATTTCGAGTGATTGGAGTTCCCGAACAGGGGGACAAAACAGAAAACACAGAGAGGATCATTGAACAACTGCTGACAGAAAACTTCCCCAATATCATGAAAGATGAAAAGCTGGCCATCCAGGAAGCTCAGCGAACCCCATATAGAAGAGACCCCAAAAGAAAATCACCAAGGCATATCATATTCACACTCACCAAAACCAAAGACAAACAAAGAATACTGAGAGCTGCTCATGAAAAACAAGAAGTCACATGCAGAGGAGAAACAATAAGACTAAGCTCAGATTATCTGGCAGAAACCATGCAGGCAAGAAGGCAATGGGATATATAAAATCTTGAAAGAAAAAAAATTGCCAGCCAAGAATAATATATCCTGCAAAACTCTCATTCAAATTTGATGGTGAAATTAGGTCATTTCCAGATAAACAGAAATTAAGGGAATATGTAAAAACCAAACCAAACTTCCAAGAATTATTAAAGGGAGTTCTTCTATCTGAGAACAAACAGCTTCAGCTCACAGGCAGAATCTAGGATGCAGGATCTTACCAGCCAGACACCAATCTAGGAAATGAACTCTCAAGGACTACACAAAGCCAAAAGAAATACAACAGGGAATCAGAGCAGTTAATCAGTAAATGATAACAACATGAAAACAATAAAAGAGGGAATAAGTGGCATAGGTATAGAAGCTTCTAATGGAGAGGATGGCAAGGTGTTATGAAGTAATGGTAGACTACTTCAAACTTAGAAAGATAAGGGTAAAATTCATGGTAACCACAAAGAAAGTTAACAAACATACCCATAAAAATAGAGAGGAAAAAAAAAGTCTCAGCAAAAACAAAAGAAATGAAAAAAAATCCACAAACAAAAGTAACTCAGCACAGGAGAGTAAGAAGAACAAAGAAAACATGAGCACCACAAAAAAAAGTACTTCAAAATGATAGGAATAACTCACGTCTATCAATAATTCCAATGAATGTAAATGGACTCAATTCACCCATAAAGAGAAGGAGAGTGACAGAATGGATAAGAAAACAGGATCCATCAATATGCTGTCTACAAGAGACACACCTTAGAAACAAAGATATGAATTTATTAAAAGTCAAAGGTTGGAAAAAAATATATCAAGCTAACAACCATCAGAAAAGAGCAGGAGTGGCAATACTAATCTCAGATAAAATAGACTTTAAAACAAAATCCACCATAAAAGACAAAGAAGGACACTATATAATGATTAAGGAGATGACCCACGATGAAGACATAACCATAATAAACATCTACGCACACAATGACAGAGCTCCAAAATACATAAAACAAATTCTAACAACACTGAAAAGAGAAATTAACTGTTCCACAATAATAGTAGAAGACTTCAACACACCACTCTCAGTAAAGGACAGAACAACTAAGAAGAAACTCAGCAAAGATACTGAAGACCTAAAGGGCACAAGTAGCCAACATGACCTCATAGACACATATAGAACACTCCATCCAACCACTGCAAAGTACACATTCTTTTCCAATGCACATGGAACCTTCTCCAGAATAGACCACATCTTAGGCCACACAGCAATCCTCAACAAGATCCAAAACGTTGAGATAATTCAAAGTATCTTCTCTGACACAAAGCCATCAAGGTAGAAATTAACAACAGAAAGAGCAAGGAAAAAAAATCAGTTACATGGAAACTGAATAATACCGAGCTTACACATCAGTGGGTAATAGAAGAAATCAGAGATGGAATGAAAAAATTCCTAGAATCAAATGAGAATGAAAACACATCATACCAAAACCTTTGGGACACAGCAAAGGCAGTCCTCAGAGGACAATTGATAGCAATAGATGCACATATCAAAAAAGAAGAAAGGGACAAAATCAAAACATTAACTACAGAACTCCAACAAATAGAAACAGAACAGCAAAAAAAGCCCATGGCCACTGGAAGAAAGGAATACTAAAGATCAGAGCAGAAATAAATGAATTAGAGAACAGAAAAACAGTAGAAAGAATCAACAAAACCAAAAGTTGGTTCTTTGAAAGAATCCACAAAATTGACAAACCACTGGCCAGACTGCCAAAGAAAAACAGGAGAGGACACAAATAACCCAAATAAGAAATGAAATGGGGGACATTACAACAGACCCAACTAAAAAAAAAAAGGATTATAACAGAATATCATGAAAAACTATACTCCAACAAATTTGAAAACCTAGAGGAAATGGATAAATTTCTTGAAACACACTACCTACCCAAACTACAACAAAGTGATGTTGAAAATCTGAACAGACCCATAACAAGAGATGAGATTGAGAAGGTAATAAAAAAACTCCAAACAAAAAAAAGCCCTTCCCCAGATTGCTTCACTGGAGAATTCTACAAAACATTTACAGAAGAACTTGTACCAGTACTACTCGAGCTATTTCAGAGCATAGAAAAGGAAGCAACACTTCCAAATTCATTCTATGAAGCCAGCATAACTCTGATACCAAAACCAGGCAAAGACATCACAAAAAAAGAAAATTACAGA